>JARCFY010000006.1:124900000-127400000 GCA_029233225.1 Lepidodactylus listeri | reverse complement strand
AATCAGACAATAAAACAAGATGGCAGTAAAAGTGAGACAAAAACTCCAGGACTATCCTTAATGCCTCCTGTAGGATGAATTAGTTCAAAGATGTACTTCTGTGGGCACTTTAGTGTTCACTCTTCAAAATACTCCCAAAGGTTTCATTAAATTTATTTATATTTATTTATTTATTTATTTTTCGTATTTATATCCCGCCCTCCCCGCAAGCGGGCTCAGGGCGGCTTACATGGGCCAGAGGCCACTTCGGTACATTGACCTATAAAATCGATTAAAAACAGTATAATAAATAACAATAAATAACATTCAACAAATAAATACTCCTAAAAGCTTCCATAAAACAGCATTCGATGGCGACCAAGTGGCTGATCTACCCCCCCCCCTCGGCCACCACTGAGACCGTGTTGGACCAGGGCACATCAAGATGGTTGTGATGTCAGCTGGTATCCTAATATCATCGGTGGCGGCTCCTATTCAAAAGCCTGGCGGAAGAGCTCCGTCTTGCAGGCCCTGCGGAACTGCATAAGGTCCCGCAGGGCCCTGATCTCCTCTGGGAGCTCGTTCCACCAGATAGGAGCCGCCACCGAAAAAGCCCTGGTCCTCGTTCTGGCCAACCTGGCATCTCTGGGGCCAGGAACACGTAGCCTGTGTTCAGACCCTGACCGTAGTGCTCTCTGGGGTTGATATGGAGAAAGGCGGTCCCTAAGGTATGTTGGACCCTGGCCATATAGGGCTTTATAGGTAAGAACCAGCACTTTGAAGCGAACTCGGTATGCTATAGGCAGCCAGTGCAGCACCGCCAGCACAGGCCCGATGTGGTCCCGCCTTGCGAGACCCATCAGTAGCCTGGCCGCGGCATTCTGCACCAGCTGCAGCTTCCGGGTTTGCACCAAAGGCAGCCCCATGTAGAGAGCATTACAGTAGTCTAGCCTCGAGGTGACCGTTGCGTGGATCACTGTGGCGAGGCCATCGTGGTCCAGGTAGGGAACCAGCTGCCTCGCCAGCCGTAGGTGATAAAAGGCTGACTTGGCAGTGGCTGCTACCTGGGCCTCCATTGACAAAGAAGGCTCCAGGAGCACTCCCAGACTCCTCGCCCTCGGCGCTGGCACCAACGGCGCCCCGTCGAAGGTCGGGAGCGGGACCCCCCACTCCGGACCGCAGCGGCCCAGGCACAGGACCTTTGTCTTCGCCGGGTTCAATTTCAACCTGCTAGATCTGAGCCAGTCAGCCACGGCGTGCAATGCCCGGTCAAGATCGTCTGGGCCGGAGTCCGACCGGCCGCCCAACATCAGATAGAGCTGGGTGTCATCCGCATACTGATGACATCCCAGCCCAAACCTCCGGACAATCTGGGCAAGGGGGCGCATATAGATATTAAAGAGCATCGGGGAGAGCACTGCCCCTTGCGGCACACCTCATTCAAGCGGGTGCCTCGAGGACTGCTGCTCCCCTAGCACCACCCTTTGTCCCCGACCCTGGAGAAATGAGACGAGCCATTGTAGGGCCCGCCCCCTGATTCCCACGTCGGCAAGGCGGCGGGACAGCAGCCGATGATCTACTGTGTCGAACGCTGCCGACAAGTCGAGCAGCAGCAATACCGCCCCACCGCCCTGATCCAGATGTCGTCGGAGGTCGTCCGTTAGAGCGACCAGAGCGGTCTCCGTCCCATAGCCCGGGCGAAAGCCGGACTGAAAGGGGTCAAGAACCGAAGCATCATCCAGATACCTCTGTAACTGTAATGCCACCGCCCTCTCTATTAATTTGCCCAAATAGGGCAAATTGGACACCGGCCTATAATTAGCCAATTCTGCCGGGTCCAGATGTGACTTTTTTAGGAGTGGGCGGACCATCGCTTCCTTGAGAGCCCCCGGGAATTTCCCTTCAACAAGGGAGGTGTTAATTATTTCCCGGGCGGTACCTCGCAACCCCTCGTGGCCAGATCTTATAAGCCAGGATGGGCACGGATCAAGGCTGCATGTGGTTGGGCGAACAGTCAAGAGCAGTCTGTCAACTTCCTCAAGATCCAGCTGGTCGAACCCATCTAAGCCCGGAAACAAAGACATGCAAGGGGCCTTGAGTTTACTCACTGTATCATTTGTGGCGGGGAGGTCTCGGCGGAGCGACAAGACTTTCTCCGCAAAATAGCTCGCAAATGCCTCACAGCCAATTTCCGATTCCCTAGCATTTACTCTGCCGTGTGGCAGTACTGTTAACGACCAAATTGTCCTAAATAATTGGGCTGGGCGTGAGCTAGCGGATGCAATCTTGGCGGCAAAGAATTCTTTCTTTGCCGCCTTAGTTGCCATCTCATAGGCTTTCATAAGCGTCCTATAAGATGCTCTTGTTGCTTCGTCACGAGTGTGGCGCCACTGTCTCTCTAGCCGTCTTAGCTCCCGCTTCGCCTGGCACAATTCCTGGGTATACCAAGGGGCCAGCCTATTGCGGGGGCGGAGAGGGCGCCTGGGAGTGATCTCGTCGATAGCTGTAGCGAGCTGGTTGTGCCAATCTTCAACCAGCTCATCCAACAAGCCGCCAGGGGGCTTCGGTTCCCGCAGGGCCATCTGGAACCACTCCGGGTCCATTTGGCTCCGCAGGCGAGCCAAAATCGGCTCACCGCCTCGGGGCTGGGGCAGGAAGTTCAGACGGGCCCCCAGGGCAAAGTGGTCCGACCATGGCACTACCAAAGTGGTAATTCGGTCCACTACAACCCCCACAGCAAAGATCAGATCAAGCATGTGTCCTGCCCGGTGTGTAGGGGCCGAGATGTACTGAGAGAGTCCTAGTGCCGCCATGGATGACACCAGGTCCACCCCCTGACCAGAGGCCGCATCATCAGCATGGACGTTGAAGTCACCCAGAACCAAAAGGTTAGGGTACTCCAACGCCCAGCCCGATACGGCCTCCAGCAGGGATGGCAGGCTGCTGGCTGGTGCATTAGGCGGTCGGTACACCATTGGAGAGGTATTATTCACAATCACTTTTTAAAAGTTACCTCTATGTATGATGAGAACTGGCTTTTTAACTACTTTCCCGCATGCTCAATTTACTCCTGATTTTCTTGGCAGTCCATCCACAAGGGTTCTTCTGCATGTCTGTCCTTCCTCTGCATTTCAGTTGTGAAGTCAGCCTCTTCTCTTCCATATGCCTAAAATAATGAGAATTTTCAAGGGAGGATGCTGTTTTCATTTCACCCCAGCACACCTGCCTTTTATTTTTTGTGCATACTTATATCAATATATTGATACAGTGTTGTACTGATAGTTTAAGCAGCTTTTCAGAATTCCCAGCCTTAATTTTCTTTTTAAAGGTAAGTATCTAACCCCCTGTGGAGATATGCCTTTTTCCTTATATCGTTGTGAGGGATAACCCTGGATACTTACTTTTCCTATATTTTAGTGCCATATCAAAGAAACTACTTGTCTTTGAAGGAGAGGAGAGGGAATGGTTTGATACAAATATGAAGGTAGGTGGGAGTGGGTGGGACAGAGAAAACTGATTGATATTTTTTTTGGGGGGGGGGACAAAACAAAACCCCAAAGCAAAAGCTAAAGACACAAAAATGCATCTAGAAACAAGGGGATAAAACAAAGCGCCATGAGGCCAGAACCAATGGAATAAGCCCATGCAGAAAAGCCCTAAGTGTACCTCCCCTCATTATTTAACAATTCGTTGGATTAACAGGTTTAAATGGAAAGGCTTGATTAGTGGGAATTGGGCTCCCGCCCTCCTGGCAAGGCTGGTGGAGGGTGGAGGCCATTTTGCCACCAGGAGGAGAATGAGGCAGCAACAGTGTTGTGACACCACATGTCACAACATCAGGTGGGAGTGGGGGCAGCCTGTATAGGCTCAGCCCCACTCCCGCCCAAACCAGAACATTGCCTCGTGCTCAGAGAAGAGCTCCAAGCACACTCAGGACAGGGGAGTTTGAGGCCTACCTTAGGCCCGAAGCCCTTGCAGGCAGTGGCGGTGGTGGTGAGGTGTTGGCTTCAGCTGGCGAGCAGCGGAGGCAGTTGAGGCCCTGCCTCGCCTGTCCTGCACCCGCTTAGTTTCCCCTTGCTGCTTAGTTACAGTTCAATTAAATAGTTAATAAAGTGGCCCTTGTTTGATTCCAGAACTGTTGTCTGTCTCGCTATTCCGACTTGGGGGGCAAATACTAAGACTAAGTTAACTTTCACCACTTTTGTCCCAAAAGAACCTTTAAAAATGGTAATGTTTGAATTCAATTTGAAAGAAATAAAATGGAATTATTAGTCCATCATATGCTGTAGGGTTTTATACCAGCACGTTTTGTAAGGAGAGCACATCAAAACAGAGCCATGATGATCTCCTTAGATTACCTCACACTGCATTTCCCATGTTGAAGTTCCATCCACCAACAATTGGGAGTAGTTTGCACCCATCCTGCATGGACTGATGACTCTGTGGTTATTGTTCACACTGGTCTCTTCTTGTAACATCCCTCCCTTTTGTCCTGTGGCTTGAGCTCGAAGACCCTCTCTGCATCTGATGGAATGAGCTCTAAAGTTTATGCTAGAGCGCTAGTCATTAAGGGGCTCCTGGACTCCTGGTTAAGTGCAGATGAAAATCTTACACTTACGCAGAAGACAGAAGCAGAGCGGCACCCTTCTAAGCCTATTGAAGTCAATGAGCTTAGATGGCTGAAACTCTGTTTAGGAATGTACTGCTAGTCAACCTCCATGTGAAAGTTTATTGTGAAAGTTTATCCATGAGAGCCAGCTTGAGTGTCGGCCTAGAATCTGGGAAACGCAGGTTTGAATCCCCACTCGTGCCATGGAAGCTTCCTGACTGATCTTGATCCAGGCACACATTCTCCACTTCATCTACCTCACAGGTTGTTGCGAGGACAAAATGGAGGAGAGGAAAACTAGTGAAGCCATCTTGAGTCATGACCAATGTTCCCTGTAAACTGTGAAATCTTGTGAGCAAAAATTCTACTTTGTGAGGTACTGGCATTAAAGTTGTGAGCAAGTGATTTGGCTGCTGCATAAATTAGTTTGCTCTGGAGCCATCCTTCCTGAGCTGAGACAAAATGTGTGAGCTGGAGGCTAAAAATCTGAGCTAGCTCACACTAACTCAGCTCAGAGGGAACACTGGTCATGACTGCAGAGAACGGGAGGAAATAAGCATCTGATGTGCAAAAATAAATGCATAAACTCTCCTTCATTTCATGTAGTGCAAACGAGTCCTGTTGCTGAACTATAGTTATCTCATTGAACTGATTTCAAGGCAGAGAAGGTTTTACTCCAGTGATCCATCCTGTGAACGATACATTCTAAAGACAGAAATAATGAGCTGAACCACAGAGTTCCTGACTCATACTTGACCTTGGCAATCTAGACAGTCACTTCAGAAACAAGGAGGACAGGGAAAGCGCTTAATGCAAATAAGGGATTTATCTGATTGCTCCAATATCCCTCTCTCAAACCCCTTTAAATCGGTTGAATCCTCAGTAGGCAGAATCTTGCAGCGGCCGGACTTTCATCTTAAAATGAAAGGAGATGCTTCCTGATGCTTTACACATCAGACAGATTTGACATGATGCAACATAGTCAGAAACGTCTCTCCGCATACGGGGCCACCAGAACTGCCTCTGGATTAGATTTAAAGTCTTTAAATATCCAAAATGACCAGAGAGCTTGGATTCATGGCAAGCATGCAAAATATACAGTCTGAGAGATTTAGGCACTATAAGTTTCTCTCCCTTGTACCAACAGCCATCAGGACCTTTGTGTGTGTCTTTCTCAGCCTCAAAATCATCCTGATCCTGCTGAGAGTACTCCAGTGCACACTTTGTAATCCACTCATTAGGAGGAGCTGGCCCACCTCGCTGTGTCTGACTCCAGGTGACCACAGCCCCTCCCAGTTGCTCAGGGGAAAACATGGAATCAAAGATTTCTTCCCTCTGGGACTCATGCCGGGGGAGGCGAGACAGAGTATCTGCAAGTGAATTAGCAGTCCCCAGGAAATGATGTAAAGTGAACTTAGAGAAAAAATCAGCCCATCTGAGTTGTTTGGCATTGAGAGCTCGCCTTGTGCGCAATGCCTCCATGTTCTTATGATCAGTCCATATCTTGAAGGGCTTCTGGGCACCCTCCAACCAATGCCTCCACGTGGAGAGGGCTAGACGGATAGCTGCAGCTTCCTTATCCCAAACAGACCAATTCCGCTCAGTTTCTGTGAACTTTTTAGAGATGTATGCCAGCGGATGCAACCTCTCATCCTCCCCCTTCTGCCCCATCGCCACATCGGAGGCATCCACGTGGGCTGTAAATTCTCGGGTTTCATCAGGATGGGCGAGAATGGGCTCAGAGGTGAACAGGGATTTTAAAGTCTCGAAAGCAGCTTGGCACTCGCTGGACCAGGGCAAGCGTCCCCCCAGCTTGCTCACCTCAGGTCCCCGCCCCTTCGTTTTCAATAAGTCAGTGAGAGGCAAAGTCACTTTTGCAAAGTCTTTGAGGAATGATCTATAGAAATTTCAAAATCCTAAAAATGATTGTAATTGTTTGCGTGTTCGGGGGCTTCCCAGGAAACTACTGCCTCCACTTTTGCTGGGTCCATCTCCAACCCCCTGGGAGAAATGCGGTAGCCCAAAAAATCAATCTCCCTACAGTGAAATTCACACTTGGAAAGCTTAGCATACAGTTTGTGGGCCTTGAGCATTGACAGCACTTCCCTCACCAATTTCACATGGGAGTCCATATCTTGGGAATAAAGAATGATGTCATCAAGATAACAAAGGGCCCGCCTAAATAAATGCTTGTGCAACACTTCATTTATTAAGCTCATGAAAACGCCAGGAGCGCCAGCCAAGCCAAAAGGCATAACTAGGTATTCAAACTGACCCAAGGGGGTGTTGAACGCTGTTTTGTACTCATCTCCCTCTTTAATGCGAACACGAAAGTAAGCATCACGTAAATCCAGTTTGGAGAAGATCTTTCCCTTTGCCGCCTCAGCTAACAAGTCTTTAATGAGCAGTAATGGATAAGCATTGGAGGCAGAGACTGCGTTCAAACCCCTGTAGTCCATGCGCAGCCGCAGCCCCCCAGGACTGTTGCAGCCTCTACCCACCCCTTCCAGACCCTGGGAGGTGATTTCCATGGACTTTATTACTAATCTACCACCCAGTAAAGGGAAGACAGTTATTTGGGTAGTGGTTGACCTATTTTCAAAACAGGCACATTTCATCCCGTTCAAGCAGCTCCCCACAGCCAAGGGTTTGGCCAAGATATTCTTCTCCAGGTGGTGAGGCTCCATTCTTTCCCAAAGCATATAATCTCTGACAGAGGCTTGCAGTTCATTGCCACCTTTTGGTGGGAGCTTCTTCAGGTCATGGGGATTGAACCCACATTAAGCTCAGCTTACTACCCAGAAAGGGGTGAACAATCCGAACGTGTGAATCAAATATTGGAGCAATTCCTATGTTGCTATTCTAACTTCCACCAAGATAATTGGGTGGAACTCCTTCCTTTTGTAGAATACAGTTACAACAATGCTATACAATCTTCTACTGGTGTTTCCCCATTTATGGCAGTTGGGTTTTTTGAAGGCAGTCCCCTCCCCATGCTCAAGCTTGCTGACTGTCAGAATCTGTCAATTCAGCCAATGTATTCTTGCATGCATGCTATGTAACCTTTAATCATTATGTATTGGACCTTGTATGAATCCTGTTTTGGTCGGGAGGGTGACAACCCTTAAGGGTGAGAACAAGGAGGCCTCTCATCCCTGCCTCCGCATTCCAGCTGCCCCGGCAGTAACTTCAAGGGGAGGATTGGCTCTCATCTCTTATCTCATGCTAAAGAACCTTGGAGCCATGAATTGTTATGTGAACTGAGGGGTCTGGTTGAGAGGGGAAATTTACTGCTTAACACCTCACTTTTTTCCTGTGTGAACCAAACGGTCAAGACACCTTTTAGCCCGCCAATTTTCCCTTGAGGGGATTGGCTACCTATGGGTAATTCAAACTCCTTGGAATGGTATAATAGACCCGCTTGTATTATTTGTCTCATCTCTGACAATAACCCGAGATGCTGTACTAATGTAGGAATAGGCAATAAAGAACTGTGGTTAACCAACCAAGATCTGATCCTTGACTACTCTGAGCAGAACTCTCACAGATTGTCAGAGATCTCTGATTGGGACTCAGCCGTTCCTGACCATGTCAGAAGACGACGCTGTCCCCCTCAAACCTACTACTCCAGAGGAGGCTCCCGTTACCCCGACGGATCCGGGGAACAGGGGTGGCGGCGGCGGAGGAGGTCCCGAAGTGCCGGTGACCACGAGCCAGGGGGCTTACTACATTCCGCGCCGCCCGGTTACTCATCAGAGCGTGACCCCCAAGTACGCATGGAGCCACTTCGGGCAGCGTACCTTGAGTTCGTGGGTGCACGACCGGAAAGGGGTGAGAGTTTCGCTCACCGGAGACCAGCCCGATCGAGGGAGACCGAGCTACCTAGGAGACGACCGCGAGCCGATCTACCGTGGAGGGCCGCGTCGCCCGCCTCCCGAAGAGGAGGGACTGGACCTGTATGGGCCCGATCCGTATCGCGAGGAGCAGACGGTCCCTTTGGATCAGATGATGGGAGACCTGCGGCTTCAACTCACCGCCGAGCTCCGCGAGTTGGCCCTCGATCTCCAGCACCAATTTCGCGACGCTATGATGACGATGCAAGGAGCCCTCCTCGGGCAAGGAGTCGGAGTCCAACCACCGCCGCAGGCGCCCGGAGGGGTTCCGGTTCAACCGCAGGCGCCCGCTCTACCGGCGCAACCAGCCCCGCCGGTCGCCCCAGTTCCAGTTCCGGGGCCCGTCCCCGCGCCGGCCCCAGTCCCGGCCGCGCCGGCCCCCCGCCCAGCCCCTTCCGACCCTTTGACGACTACTTTCGATGGGGACCCCGAGAAGCTACGTTTCTTCATGCTGGAGATCGGGAGGTTCCTGGACAGTTGGGGCCACCTCTACCCCACCGAGAAAGAACGGATTGGCTACATCGGGTCCAAACTGAAAGACACTGCCAGCGACTGGTATGTGAGCCTGCACGACAACCCCGGACCTGAACTGCGCTCACTGAACAACTTTATGTGGGCCCTCCGGCATCAGTTCGAGGACCCCCTGGGTGAGGAAAAAGCCAGGAATCAACTAAGAAAGCTGTTCCAGGGGAGGTCGTCAGTGAGGGACTACACCGACAAGTTCCGGCGCATCGCGGCAAAGATCCATGGGTGGCCGGAGGAACTATTCATGGAGAAGTATTGGGAGGGCCTGAACCCGGAAATCTACGAAACGGTGCTGTTAGGGGGTCGCCCGGGCACCCTGAACACCTGGATGAGGGCTGCCATCGACATGGAGGAGCGATTCGCCCTAATCAAGATGGGAGCGTCTGCTACGGCGGCCAGCAAGGCAGCCCCCCGAGTGAAGCCCCGGTCCAGTGTGCAAGATGTCCGAGATGCAAGGTTTCGTCAGGGGTTGTGTATGAAGTGTGGGGAGAGTGGCCACTTCGCCTCCGCTTGTCCAAGAGGAGGGGGGAAGGGACCGAAGACCTCAACTCCCGGAGCGGGGAGCACCCCTAGCCGCGGAAAAACCCCAATGAAGCCCCGGGCGTTGCAGCTGGAAGGGGTGGCGAGCGACCAGGGAGAGCTGGAGCTGATGGAAGCGCAGATGTCGGGAAACTCCAACGGCCTGCAGTGAGCGGCGCAGAACTGCAGGTCCCCCGCCAAGAAGCGCCATCTCCGGTGAGCATCCCAGGCCCCCTGTTATATATGGTAGTGACGGTGGTAACCCCTGGGTCTGGTACCCACATGCGGGTTCGAGCCCTAATTGACTCTGGGTGTGCGCGAGACCTGATCAGCCCCCTGGTAGTGGAGGGGTTGGGACCCAGAGTCACCCCGTTATCAGAACCCCTGAAGTTTACCCAGATGGATGGGTCGGAAATGAAGGAGGAGTGCATAGCAGAGACTGAGAGTTTGATTCTGGGAACGGGGGAGCATTGGGAGAAGCGAGCTTTCGTCATCACCCCGAACGCCCAGTTCCCTATGGTGCTGGGCAGCCCCTGGCTCGGGGCGCACGATCCCTACATAAAATGGAGCGAGGGGAAGATTTCGTGGGTAGACGAACGCTGTCAGAACCACCGGTGGGACCCCGGATGGGGACCTGGACCTCCGACCCCGCCTCCCCCGGCGCCCGCACTCGCCCTCACCCCTACCATGGTGCCTAAAGAGTATAGAGACTTGCTAGAAGTGTTCAGTGAGACCGAGGCGGATGAGTTGCCCCCCCATCGACTGTCGGACTGTGCTATAGAACTCCTCCCAGGAGAAAAACTCCCCAAGGGGAAATTATATTCCATGAGCCCGTTGGAGCGGGAGGAGTTAAGGAAGTTCCTGGACAAAAATCTGGCACGGGGTTTTATCCGCCCAGCCAAGTCCCCCTTTGCGGCGCCCGTGCTGTTTCGAAAGAAAAAGGATGGGGGCTTACGGCTATGCACTGACTACAGGGGGTTGAATGCAGTCTCCACCACTAACGCCTACCCCCTCCCCTTAATAAAGGACCTCTTGGCGGAGGCGGCCAAGGGGAAGATCTTTACCAAGTTGGATCTACGAGATGCCTACTTCAGGGTGCGCATAAGGGAAGGGGATGAATCTAAAACTGCCTTTAACACCCCCCTGGGGCAATTCGAATACCTAGTGATGCCGTTCGGCTTAAGTGGCGCGCCCGGGGTCTTTATGAGTTTAATCAATGAAGTGTTGCACAAGCATCTGTTTAAGGGCGTGTTATGTTACATAGATGATATCTTGATCTATTCTACTGATAAGAGTGAGCATGTGACTTTGGTCAGAGACGTTCTTTCAACCTTACTGAAAAACCAGCTTTATGTGAAACTGTCTAAGTGCGAGTTTCACCGTGAGTCCGTGGACTTCCTGGGCTATCGCATTTCGCAAAAGGGGTTGGAAATGGACCCGGGGAAGGTGGAGGCAGTGGTGCAATGGGAGGCCCCGCGAACGAGAAAGCAATTGCAGAGCCTCTTAGGATTTTGTAATTTTTACAGAACCTTCATCAAAGACTTTGCCAAAGTTACCCTTCCCTTAACGGACTTATTAAAAACCAAGGGGAGGGGGCCCGAGGCCGGAAAGCCAGGAGAGAGATTGGCATGGAATGGGGAGTGCCAGAAGGCATTTGAGACTTTAAAAACCCTTTTCACTTCTGAACCCATTCTAGCACACCCGGATGAGACAAAAGACTTTATAATTCATGTAGATGCCTCGGATGTAGCCATGGGGGGGGCCATTTTGCAAAGTGACTCGGAGGGAAAACTGCACCCCTTGGCTTACATTTCAAAGAAATTTAACGAGACGGAAAGGAATTGGTCGGTGTGGGACAAGGAAGCCGCAGCCATAAGGTTAGCGCTCACTACGTGGCGCCACTGGTTGGAGGGCGCGCAAACTCCGTTTGAAATATGGACTGATCATAAGAACCTAGAGGCGTTGCGCACTCAGCGGTCCCTCAATGCCAAGCAGCTGCGCTGGGCTGACTTCTTTTCCAAATTCAACTTTGTGCTAAAGCATTTTCCTGGGAAGGCTAACTCCCTGGCAGACGCATTGTCCAGATTGCCCCAACACGAGAGTGTAAAAGAAGAGGTGTTCGATTCCATGTTTTCCCCCCAGCAACTGGGAGGGGTGGTAGTCACCCGGAGCAAAGCAAAGAGAGCTGAGCTCAACACAGAGACTTTCCAGTGGGGGGGGGAGTATGCTCCAGAAGAAATAGAGGAACTGGAAGCCTTGGGGGAGTGTTCCAAGAGAGAGGACCACTGCTGGCTGCATGGGGACAAATTAGTGGTGCCTAAGACCAAACGCAAGGAAATCCTGCTAAATTGTCACTCCTCAAAGCTAGCCGGGCACTTCGGTTTCCTAAAGACACTTAACTTGATCCAGCGTCAGTTCTGGTGGCCGCGCATGCGCCGGGACGTCTCGGACTTCGTCTCGGCTTGCCAAACTTGTTTAATGTGTAAAAAGCGGGGGGGGAAAGTCCCAGGATTGCTGCACCCCCTACCCACTGCCTCAAGACCCTGGGAAGACATAGCCATGGACTTTATCACCAATTTGCCCCCCTCCAAGGGAAAAACTGTGATTTGGGTGGTGGTAGACACTTTTTCTAAACAAGCCCATTTCACCCCCTTCAAGCAATTGCCCACCGCCAAAGGGATGGCTAAAGCTTTCTTCAACCACGTGATCAAATTACATGCTTTTCCGAAGAGGGTGGTTTCCGACCGCGGAAGTCAGTTCGTTGCCACCTTCTGGCGGGAGCTTTTGAAATTAATGGACATAGAGCCGGCCCTAAGCTCGGGTTACCACCCAGAAACCGACGGCCAATCCGAGCGAACTAATCAAATTCTAGAGCAATTCCTAAGGTGTTACACAAATTATCACCAGGATAATTGGGTGGAATTGCTGCCCTTTGCAGAATATAGCTACAATAATGCAGTGCATTCCTCCACAGGGGTCTCACCTTTCATGGCAGTGGGAGGTTTTGAAGGGAAACCACTCCCTACCCTTAAGGAGGACCCCCAAGCCCCCCCCCCTCGAATTTTAAAAGTTGGTGGTCCAGCCTCCAAGACTCCTGGCCATTAATAGGCAAAGCCCTGGACCATGCCAAAGAGGACTACAAGAAGTATGCGGACCGAGGGAGAGCGCCGGGATGGGATCTTCAGCCCGGGGACTCTGTTTATCTCTCTACTAAAAATATCCATGGGTTGCAGCCCAGCCGGAAATTGGGATGGAAATATGTTGGACCTTACAAAGTGCTACGTAAAATCTCTGATGTGTCTTTTGAACTAGAACTGCCTAAATCACTGAGCTCTGTGCACCCTGTGTTTCATTTCAGCCTGCTGAAGAAAGATCCTGGGCCGAATGCATGGCATCCAGTTCCTCCAGCTCCTCCTCCACTGATGAAGGAGGGGAGTCCTCACTACGAGATAACTGAAATCCTTGACTCCAAGATGAGAAGGGGCCACTTATATTACTTAGTTAGATGGTTGGATTTCGGCCCGGAACACAATGAATGGATTCGTTCAGAACATGTTCATGCCCCCAAATTGACTAAACTGTTTCATAAAATGTTCCCTGATAAAGCTAGGTGAAGAAAATTATGGGGAGGGCAGGGTGTCAGAATCTGTCAATTCAGCCAATGTATTCTTGCATGCATGCTATGTAACCTTTAATCATTATGTATTGGACCTTGTATGAATCCTGTTTTGGTCGGGAGGGTGACAACCCTTAAGGGTGAGAACAAGGAGGCCTCTCATCCCTGCCTCCGCATTCCAGCTGCCCCGGCAGTAACTTCAAGGGGAGGATTGGCTCTCATCTCTTATCTCATGCTAAAGAACCTTGGAGCCATGAATTGTTATGTGAACTGAGGGGTCTGGTTGAGAGGGGAAATTTACTGCTTAACACCTCACTTTTTTCCTGTGTGAACCAAACGGTCAAGACACCTTTTAGCCCGCCAATTTTCCCTTGAGGGGATTGGCTACCTATGGGTAATTCAAACTCCTTGGAATGGTATAATAGACCCGCTTGTATTATTTGTCTCATCTCTGACAATAACCCGAGATGCTGTACTAATGTAGGAATAGGCAATAAAGAACTGTGGTTAACCAACCAAGATCTGATCCTTGACTACTCTGAGCAGAACTCTCACACTGACTCCCCTTTGAGAAAGCCAGTTTGGTGTAGTGGTTAAGTGCGCGGACTCTAATCTGGGAGAACTGGGTTTGATTCCCCACTCCTCCACTTGCACCTGGCTGGATGACCTTGGGCAAGCCATAGCTCTGTACCAGCTGTTCCCTCAAGGACAGCTTGGGAAAGAGCTCTCTCAGCCCCGCCTACCTCACAGGGTGTCTGTTGTGGGGAGGGGAAGGGAAAGGAGTTTGTAAGCCGCTCTGAGACTCCCTTGGGGAGTGGAGGGCGGGGTATAAATCCAATCTCTTCTTCTCTTCTTCTTCTTTGAGTCCTTTCAGGACATGGTGGAACTCTCTCCAAGACTCCTGGCCGCTGATTGCTAAGGCTTTGGATCGGGCCAAATTGGATTACAAAAAATATGCTGACAGGGGAGGGCTCCAGGTTGGGATTTAGCACCAGGGGACTCAGTATATGTCTTTACCAAGAACATACATGGACTGCAGCCTAGCAGAAAACTAGGGTGGAAATATGTGGGTCCGTTCAAAGTGCTGCACAAGATTTCCTCTGTGTCTTTTGAACTTGAGCTGCCAAAGACCCTAAAAGCTGTGCACCCTGTTTTTCATTACAGCCTATTGAAGAAGAATCCTGGGCTGAATACCTGGAGACCGGATCCTCCTGCTCTACCTCCTCTGATGAAGGGGGGGGGGGACACCTCATTTTGAAATCTCTCATATTTTAGACTCTAAAGTGGGGTAGACTGTATTACTTAGTTTAATGGGTGGATTTTGGTCCTGAATGTAATGAATGGGTTGCTGTTGAAAATGTGCATGCTCCCCGACTGATCCGCGACTTCCACAAGCTTTACCCTGCTAAGCCTGGGGGGGGTGCAGTCTTAGGGCGGGCAGGATGTCAGGTTCCCTGTCATTTGTATGTTTTCTCCTGGCTGGGGAATGGCGACCCAGCTCCCTTTGCATCATAGTGCTCTCTATCACCCCCCTCCCTGTTGCTTTGCTCCGTTTGCTATGGCTCTGGGAAGTTTAGTCTTGAGTTGTTTATGTAACGGAGAAACTCCAGGTGGCTGAATGTGTGGGAATAACGGGGAAGGAGTTGTGGGAGAGGGAGGCTAGCCGCCAAGTCTAACCATGACAGGCTACGCGCCTTTTTGGTGAGAATGCAACTGCTAGTACCTTTCACACCTTTGCTGTAATTGCCCTGACTGGTGACTAGCTTTGATCCTGCTGTTTGAAATATGTATAATTGCCTCTGGTCACATTCACGGGTATCACTAACACTGGACGTGCATACTGAATGACCATTAAGAAATAAAAAGGACTTTGTTTCACAATTAAGGCCTGGCTTATTGGATCTATCAGCTTCTCACACAAACATACATTTTGCCTCAGCCATACATTATATTTTAACTGTGTTTTACAAAAATCTTAGGTATACACTTGAAAAACATGATGAAACAGACTGTAGACACACACTATAGTTTACACGTTCAAATCATACAGCAGCTTGCTAGCAATATTTCACTTAATTTATTTCCTATCTCACAGATCCTTCTGAAAATTGATCTGCCCTCCTTTATATCTGTATCTGTTCAGTGCAATAGTCTCTTATCTATTGAGCACATGTTACCCTACACTTCTGAACTCAGGGCAGAGTAGATGGTTCACCCCTATTTGGTTTTATTTTCATCTCATGAGGTAGGTTAGACTGCAAAGAAGTGCCTGGCTCCAAATCACCATTTCATGAGTTTCATGCCCCCCCCCGGGGGGGAACCTAGATCCTTGTCTAACATGCTAACCATTAGGCAATGCTGCTTCAAGAAAGCCTGTTTTTTCATACCAAATTTAGCATCATTCTGCAACATGGGACCTATTCTTGTTACTCCATACGAATTATTTCACTTAGCAGATTTTTATGCCACCTATTCAGGGAACCTGCCTGAGGTGGCTTACACAATAAAACATAATAAAAACAAGTAGAACTTATTAATTAAAATCCAGCACTACAGACCCAGTCACAGCATGAAAACATAGACCTTTGGGCATATTAAAATAGCAGTTTTTAGACTAAACACTCACTTTCAGTTTAGAAAAAAGCACCATCTTTTCCTGTCTCCAAATCTTTAACCTTCCCAGTTCAAATGGTCAAATGAGAAATATAAACAAAAGCTACAGTCATTTTTTTTAGTACATTATTTCTGGGAGGTGGGTGGACATTTTCAAGAGATAGTCCCATCATATTTTCAGCTCCAAACCTCTCCAAAATATATTTAGTAAAATTTAACATAAATATTTATAAGTAGCTGTTTGCCACCCCAGCCCAAATAACGAGACAGACAGTGATTGGAATTAAACAAGGGCCACTTTATTAACTATTTAACAGAACATTGCAGCAACGGGCAAAACTAAGCAAGCACAGGAACAGGCAAGGCAGGCATCACTCCACGACACAGCCTCCTTGCCTTCTGATATGGGCAGGACACCAAACTCTGGTATTGAGCCAGCCCCAAGTCTGGTTCTTAACCAGCAGCCCAGCATACTAGTTGCCCCGCAGGAGCGCCTACCCTTGAGACTGTACAGACCTTCAGGGAGAAGCCTAGCCGGAGAGGTTCCCAGAGGCGGCCACCATTCTCTGCCCCGAACCATAGAGCCCTGGGGCAGTATCCTGATGACCAATATTCCCTCTAAGCTGTGGAGTCTTGTGACAAAAATTCTGCTTTTTGAGCTACTGGCATTACAACTGTGAGCAAGCAGTTTGGCTACTGCATAAGATTAGTTTGCTCTGGAGCCATTCTTCCTGAGCTAAGACAAAAATGTGTGAGTCGGAGACTAAAAAAATGTGAGTTAGTTCACACTAACTCACCTTAGCGGGAACACTGCTGATGACCCCCTGTTCCCAAATGGGATATGCTGTAAGGCGCTCACCAGTTCCTTTCTAGCTTGCACAAACCTGCCAAGTGACCAAACTATTAAATTCTCATCCACCATCTAGGCCCTTAACAACTGTCACAGTGTAAGGTAGGCAAAAACACCTCCACCATACAGCCAATTCAGGGAGAGGCGAAAAATTCCTACCCGGCCCCAATTGGCAACCAGTTGAAAAACCTACACTGCAAACAGGGCGGGTGGGTGGGTGAGCATGCGTAGCCAAAGACGCCTAAGGGAGCGGGGCACTGCCTTATATAGGCAGCCCTGCCCCCAGGCTCCAAGATCGTGCAGGAGCGCGATGATCGCTGCTGCCTCGCAGTCGGGCAAGGTGGCAAAACGGCCCCAACGGCACAACAAGCACACCGGGAACCAAGTTGCCACCCCAGCCCAAATAATGAGACAGACAGCGATTGGAATTAAACAAGGGCCACTTTATTAACTATTTAACAGAACATTGCAGCAATGGGCAAAACTAAGCAAGCACAGGAACAGGCAAGGCAGGCATCACTCCTCGACACAGTCTCCTTGCCTTCTGATATGGGCGGGACACCAAACTCCGGTATTGAGCCAGCCCCAAGTCTGGTTCTTAACCAGCAGCCCAGCATACTGGTTGCCCCGCAGGAGCGCCTACCCCTGAGACCGTACAGACCTTCAGGGAGGAGCCTAGCCGGAGAGGTTCCCAGAGGCGGCCACCATTCTCCGCCCCAAACCATAGAGCCCTGGGGCAGTATCCTGATGACCCCCTGTTCCCAAACGGGATATGTCGTAAGGCGCTCACCAGTTCCTTTCTAGCTTGCACAAACCTGCCACAGCCAAGGCCAAGCCTCTGCTTTGACCTTTGTGACCCCACTCGACAACCGAGGGCCATCCGTATCCCATGCTGCAAGTCCTCTAAAAATATCCCATTGCCCTTGTTGGAAAGGTGCACCCCATCTGACCTATAAAGGTCAGAGAACTGGTACTTAATGTTGGGGTGTGGCAAAAACCAGCCCAAGCCTGACTCCATGGTCTTCCTCATGTGCGTGTTGGCTTTGCGCCTAGCCCGATCCATGCATTTAGGATCTTCCACGTGCCGCCAAATTTGGTGGGGGAGCATGGCTGACCAGATGAACTGAACCCCAGGCCACCTTGCTTTTATCTTCTGGATGTCAGCCTTGGCTTGCAGGACAAGGGCTATGCCTTTCATCAGGCCCAAGTCGTTGCCCCCTAGATGAATAACTAGTAAGTGAGGAGGAGGCCCCCGCCTCTCCTCAAACAACAAGGGCAAGAGGGCAGGCCACCTCATACCCCTCCTACCCAACCACTCGACTGTTGCGACCTCACTAAGGCCAAGCTGGGAGCCGATGGGTGTCCGTCGGGCCCGATGAGCTGCCCAGAAGACCATGCTATGGCCGCAGACTGTGACCCTTCATCTCGTCTCGCCGCCTTCAGCACCTGTAAGAGGAACCTAGTTAACAACAAGCAGCAGATAAAACTCTCGACAGAGCCTGGAGGGCCTAATGTAAGTTTTGTAATGTAATGTAACAGCTGGATTTCCAGCGCCCAATTTGACAGACTTCAGATTGAAGCGAAATAAGGAGCCCTAGTACCTAGAAAAGGAATTCTAAAACCAAATTTAAAAACCTTGCCACAGATAAAAACTATCCTGGCGGTTGGGGTAGCAGTCCAGCCATCGCTGTAGGGCGTCCGATTTAACTGGGTTGGGGCCCTTTGTCAGCAGGGGGATTTGGAGCCCCCCATCTCCAAAATGTTTTCCAGCTCTCCCCTTGCCCCCTCCTTTCTGCCTGAAGCAGCTGGATAAGGCGTGAGGCCCAGCGCACAAGGGGCACTCATGCTAAAAGGAACAGTTCTTGCGCCCACAAGTACCGAGGGAAGTAAATTCCCAGCAAAGCGGACATCTTGAAGGAGCCTGCCCAGACTGACCACAGGAAACCACCTCTGAGTGATCTCTCTTTACCGAATGGCCGCTGTGAGTCCTCTCACTACCTGAAGTCCTGCCGTGTGACATGATCTGCAACCACAAATCTGGATGGATTTTATCCCACCGCATGGCAGGGTTCATGGTCGCCCGCATCCTGAATTCCTCATCATACAGGGACCAGGCAGGGCTTGGAAAATCGTAATAGGCTTTGTAAATGATGTCCAAGTATTGGAGCATCACAGAAGCCCTCCATGGTTGGTGCCGCACAATTACTGCGGCATAGATAAGGAAACTGGGAAACCAGTTCGCCCAGGTCCTATCAACGACACGGTGCTTAAGGCACTCTTTTTCCCTATCGTCGAGGTTATCCTTATCCTTCTTCTCCAGCTCCCGGTAAAGAAGGCTAAAGACATCCACATACTCCCCTCTGAGAATTTTCTCTTTGGTAGCGATAGACAGATGATCGCCCAAAGGCAAATCCATGGCACCGCTAGGCAAGGCCCCTGGGGAAGCCATATCATAAGATGTAGGTCCCGAACTTGGGTATGGGATGCCGTAATGGGGACACCCCCAAGCTGGCCATGGTGCCGGAGAAAAAGAAGAAGGGCCCGAAAGGGGGTACAGCGAAGCTAGCCATGGTGCCGGAGAAAAAGAAGAAGGGCCCGAAAGGGGGTACTGCGAAGCTAGCCATGGTGCTGGAGAAAAAGAAGAAGGGCCCGAAAGGGGGTACTGCAACCAACTAGGCTGCTGTAAATGCGAATCAGCTGATCCCGCAGGGGTAGGGCACTGTGGCCAACTGAGCTGCTGCGAAGATGAAGCAGCCAGAACTATGGGCAAGGGGCCCCAAGGCCAATGAGACCCATCCCCCCGTGATGTTGCCAACGTACCTCCATGACCCTACGGCAGTGGATAAAGGGCCAATTGCTGATCACCCCGACCATGAACCAGATGTCCAGCCGCCTGTCCTTCCCCTGACACAGCAACGTACGGATCATGCCTGTCCTCAAGAAGAAGAAGAAGAAGAAGAGATTAGATTTATACCCCACCCTTCACTCACTTGGAGTCTCAGAGCGGCTTACAAACTCCTTTCCCTTCCCCTCCCCACAACAGACACCCTGTGAGGTAGGTGGGGCTGAGAGAACTCTTTCCCAAGCTGTCCTTGAGGGAACAGCTGGTACAGAGCTATGGCTTGGCCAAGGTCATCCAGCCAGGTGCAAGTGGAGGAGTGGGGAATCAAACCCGGATCTCCCAGATTAGAGTCCGTGCACTTAACCACTACGCCAAACTGGCTCTCAGGAGGGCCAAACGCGCTAGGACCTGAGCCTGAAAAGAAAATTGGGACTCAGGTTTTGGCATCGTGCCTGCCAGCGACAAATCCCACTCACCTTCCAATGCAGCCAGCCTCTGTAAAATGGCTGCATTGATAGGATCTTGGTCCTCATCATCTTCCAAAGGCACTGGATCAGGACGAGGAGGAGGCCTCTTAGGGGCAGGCTGTTTGCCCTTCCCTTTGCCCTGGGCCTTCTTGGGCACCATACTACCGCCTTGGGAGGAACCCTGTAATGAAAAGGAGCAGAAGCTATGAGGAGCCAAGCAGCCAAGGACAGCCCAAGTAATCTAATAAAGCAGACAAGCAAACAGCTTGCCAAAGGTCATCCAGCAGCTGCAAGTGGAAATGGCTTTTAAAATGGCCGCCGGGCAAGCTGAAGCTAGCCAGGATCAAGGTGCACTAAAAGCACGCTGCAATCACTCGGGAAAGGAGATGGCGGGTGAGTCTCAAAAAAACTCCCTACTGGAGCACAAATGGCTGAGAAATCTCTGACAGAAACTGCCCTTTCAAGAACAGCTCTGAAAGAACTACAGCTTGCCAAAGGTCATCCAGCAGCTGTCAGCGGAGGAAAGGGGAACCCAACTAGGTTCTCCCAGATTAGAATCCATGCACATAAACTGAAGAAATGGCTAAAAATAAGCCAAGTGGTTGCAGGCAGCCCCACAAATCAAATTGTAAGGGCAGTCACTGCCAACAAAATGGCCACCCCCGCATGGGGGAAGAGACCTAAAATGGCCGCCGCAGTACAGCTCCTATGGGCCTACAAAATGGCCATCACTTAACTAAAGAAAACGGGGGGGAGGCAGAAATAGGCGAAGTTGGCGATAGCCAAGCAAAAGCCGCCAAATGCTTGCTAACGGGGGGGTTATACCATGGAAAAGCCCCTTCATGAGCCTCCCGCTGGCCACGCAAGAAGAGAAAGGGTGCCCAGGAGCGTGCCCCACCCACAACAATAATAAAAAAGGGGGGGTGAGCAGCTGAATAAAAAAAACCCACCCAGAAAGCAAACAGGGAAGGTCGCCGCCAGCTAACCGAAGAAAATAAAAAACAAAACGGGGGGGGGGAGAGGCAGAAAAAAGGCCGGGCTGGTGAAGTGGCCAAGCAAAATCCAGAAAAATGCCTGCCAACAAGGGGGGGAGGGGGGGTTCCGCATGTAAAGCCCCCAAAACCTCCAGCCAGCCCCAAAAGTAAAGAATGGGTGCCCAAACGTGCCGCGACCGCACCCAATAATGAGGGGCACCGCTGAGTAACCACCTGGAGAAAGAAAATAAGGGGAGACCAATCGGCAGAAGCCACAGGCGGCCGCGAGCTGGCCCTGAGGACCCCGGCGTGCCGCAACCGTGCCTCAATAAAGACAAGGGCAACCCGACAGAATGAGAAATGGAGACCCCACGGCAGAAGCCACGTGCGGCTGCCACCTGGCTGCCTGAGGAGCCCCTTCTGCCGCTTGCTGGAGAGCCGCCCGGGCAGGGAAAGGAAATAAAACAGGGGGGAGGGTAAAGCCCTAGTGCAGCAGACTGGCATGTGCAGCCACCGCCTCGCCGCTTGCCAACGGCCACCGCCGCCAATCCCCGTCGCGATCCACTGGGTATATACGCCCCAGACGGGATTTAAATGGGGCGAGGCTACTGCCGCCGGTAAACTGAGTGGGGAGATTAAGGGGGAGGGGTGAGGGAAAGACCCAGTGGCCGACGACGCAGCCGCTCGCTCACCGCCGCCTCTGCGGTCCTCGGGGCTTCCTAAGAGAGAGGCCCATAGACTACTTGCTGCTCCGTGTGTGCTCTTCACCAGGCGAGCACATGGAGCCAAAGACATCTATGGGAGCGGGGCACTGCCTTATATAGGCAGCCCTGCCCCCAGGCTCCAAGATCGCGCAGGAGCGCGACGATCACTGCTGCCTGACAGTCGGGCGAGGCGGCAAAACGGCCCCAACAACCCCAACGGCTCGACAAGCGCGCTGGGAACCAAGTTTATTGCAAAGGAACTTCAAAAACAGATGGGAACAGGAGATTGCTGAATTGCAAATTATCATAACACTCTGAACAATGGAACCCCCAGGACTTAACAGAGATATTGGCTTCTTATCTCACTATAAATGCTATGTCACTCAGTTCTCACTGATACTCAGAAATTTAACTTTGTTGGTCGTAAAGGTGCCACTGGACTCAAATTTAGTCCCCAGATCTGTTGCTAACTCCTTTATTATCTGTATACCAACTTACTGCTATTTACATAGATGGCCATCTGACAGCAATGCTGATTGTGTGAACTCAGGCAGATCATGAGAGGGAGGGCAGGAAAGGTTGCATCAGTGCTTAGTTCTTGTGGCCCTTTTTTACATGCCCAGGGGAATGCTGATTATCACTTTGGGGCTGGAAAGCAATTTTTCTCCAGGCTAGTTTGGCTGGAGATCATGGAGATTTTTAGTCATCTTCTGGGCATGGAACAGCGGTCACTGGGGGTGTGTGGGGGGGAGATATTTGTGAATTTCCTGCATTGTGCAGGGGGTTGGACTAGATGACCCTGGAGGACCCTTCCAACTCTTTGATTCTATGATTCTATATGTCTTATGGTAATGTGTTGTTCCAATCTTAGCTGTATTTATTATTCAGTTACTTAGGCATCTTGACTCTAATCAGCTCTTCCTGGCAACTACCCTTCCCCCCACACAGCTATATGTAATATTTGAGGAAATATGTTTCAATGAATCTGATAGAGTGTACATACCAAGTCTCTCAGTTCTTGCTTGTACCCAGAATTGAACTTTATTTGTCCTGTAGGTGCCACTGGATTCAAGCCTCATTCCCACATCTGTTTGTTAACTCTTGTATTTGTATGCTAGTTTACTGCCATTCACAGATCTTTCTTACATCCCATCTCAGCTATAATCAGCCAGTACTTTTGCATCTTGACTCTCAATGGCCCTTCCTGACAACAACCCCCACCCCACCCCCTATAAGTAATGGCTGAGGGGGTTCTGTTCCCTTGTATCTGAGGCAGTGTGCGTGCACACTAAAGCTTGTACCATGAATAAGACTTAGTTGGTTTTAAAGGTGCCTGACTGGACTCTAACTTTGCTCTGTTTATATGAACAGCTTTGCTTTTCAAATCTGGTCACAGACGCAATTCAGCGTCCTTCTTATTGTGAAATCCCCAGAAAATTCAAGAGGCTGGTGACTCTATTGGGTCTTACCTACGGTGAAAGTTTCACAACATCTTTAATTCCAGCTTGCAAGCTAAAATCTTCTGTCTCTCAGCATGGAAGCAAGTGTTATACTATAGATAATGTGATATTTAATTATGTCACCAGGGATTTTGTGGTAAAGAGAGGTGATTTGGTTATCAGATCTGTTTCCCTACTGACATCTAGTGTCTTTCAGAATCCAACAGTCTGTAGAAATTTAGATGATTCTACCAACCTTTGGGTGCTGCACCTAGGGTTGCCATCCTCCAGGTGGGGCCTGGTGCTCTCCTGGAATGCAAACTGATCTTCAGGCTCACCCAGGTCACTTCTCTGGGAAGCAGGGGCAGCTTTGTGTGTGGTAGACTCTGTGGCATCACATGCCCACTGGGCTTCCTCCCCTCTCCAAATCCCATGCTCCCCAAATCTCCAGAAATTTCCAGAGCTGGAGTTCGCAACTCTTTCTGTATTCTAGAATGTGCTCATGAATTGTTCTTTTCAAGATATGGGCAGGACACAGAAGGAGGAGGAGGAGGAGATTGGGTTTATACCCCGCCCTTCACTTCCCGAAGGCGTCTCAGATTGGTTTACAAACTCCTTTCTCTTCCCCACCCCACAACGGACACCCTGGGAGGTAGGTGGGGCTGAGAGAGCTCTGAGGGAACTGCTCTTTCCAGAACAGCTCTAAGAGAACTGTGGCTGACCCAAGGTCACGGCAGCAGCTGCATGAGGAGGAGAGGGGAATCAAACTCGGTTCTCCCAGATTAGAGTCCACGCCCCTAACTACTACACCAAACTGGCTCTCCAAACAGCTTAAACTGCTCCTTGCTATGAGTTGGCTGCTATTTAGCATAGTAGCATCATGGTTCTCTCGGGTGAGAAGTGCTGCCAACTCAGGCCAACCCCGTCATGGGGTTTTCAAGGCAAGACATGCTCAGAGGTGGTTTGCCATTGCCTGCCTCTGCATAGTGATCCTGGACTTCCTCAGTGGTCTCCCATCCAACTATTAGTGTCAGAATCTGCTGATTCAGACATAGTGTTTTTAGTTTTTACAGTTGTGCTTTTTAATTCTCTCCTGTTATATCCTATTGCCATGTATGTATCTTCTGTTGCCATGTATGTATTACAAATGTATGCTTGCAGATGCCATGTTGTAGTGCCTAACCAGGCCCGGGTTTTGTAACTGTTGAAGCGGGAGGGTGACACCTGCAATGTATGGGAACAATGGGCCTCTCACACCACTGCCTCCGCATTCCATCGGCCCCGGCTGGGACTTCAAGGGAGGATGCGTCTCATCTCTTATCACATGCAAAAGCCTTGAGGCCATTGATTGTTATGTGAACTGGTAACATCTGAAGGGTCTGGTTGGGAAGGGAATTTACTGCTTGACACCTCACTTTCTTTCCTGTGGGAAGCAAACGGTCAGAGCCCCTTTTTGCCCGCCGTTTTTCCCCTATAGTGATTGGCTACCTATGGGTAATTCAAACTCCTTGGAAAGGTATAATAGACCTGCCTGTATTATCTGTCTCATCTCTGACAGTAATCCGAGAAGCTGTACTAATGTAGAGATTGGAAATAAAGAACTCTGGTTTACCAACCAAGATCTGATCCTTGACTACTTTGAGCAGAACTCTCACAGATTGTCAGAGATCTGTGACTGGGACTTAGCTGTTCCTGACCATGTCGGACGACGGCACCATTCCCACCCCTACTACCCCCGAAGATACACCGACCACCCCGGGGGACCAGGGGGCCGGTGGTGGAGGCGGTGGAGGGGAACCCGAAGTACCGGTGACTACGATTCAAGGGGCTCCCTACATCCCGCGCCTACCTCCTCTTCAGGGTGTGACCCCGAAGTACACCTGGAGTCAGTTCGGTCGCGGGACCGTCGATTCCTGGGTGCACGATCGGAAAGGGGCACGGGTCTCGTTCCAGGGAGATCAACACGACCGTGGGAGGCCGAGTTACCTGGGAGAAGAGCGCGAGCCAATCTATGGGGGAGGTCCGCGTCGCCAGTCCATGGAAGGAGAGAGGACCGGACCGTATGGGCCCGATCCGTACCGGGAAGATCAGATGCAATCCCTCGACCGGATGATGGGAGATTTGCGGTTCCAACTTACCACCGAACTGCGAGAGTTGGCCCTCGATCTCCAGTACCAGTTCCGGGACGCCATGAGGGCTTTGCAAGAGGCTCTACCAGCCCCCGCGACAGGAGTCCAGCAGCCGCCGGTGCCTCCCGGAGGAGTTCCGGCTCAAGTGCCGCCACCCGTGCAGCCGAGGCCGCCGCAGCAGGTCCCGCCGGTCGTTCCTCAACCGGTGCCGGCCCCCATCCCCGCACCGGTCCCGGTGCCGGCAGGGCCGATCGTTCGCCCGGCCCCCGCCGACCCGTTGACGGCTACTTTCGATGGGGACCCCGAGAAGTTGCGGTTTTTCCTGTCGGAGATCGAGCGGTTCCTAGACAGCTGGGGACATCTCTACCCCACCGAGAGGGAGCGGATTGGCTACATAGGGTCCAAACTGAAGGACACCGCCAGTGATTGGTATGTGAGCCTGCACGATGCCCCCGTCCCTGAGCTGCGTTCGCTGAACAACTTCATGTGGACCCTCCAACACCAATACGAAGATCCCCTGGGGGAAGAAAAAGCCCGGAACCACCTGCGGAAGCTGACCCAGGGGAGGTCCACGGTGAGGGACTACACCGACAAGTTCCGGCGCATCGCTGCCAAGATCCGCGGCTGGCCCCAAGACCTCTTCATAGAAAAGTATCGAGAGGGTCTCAACCCCGAGGTGTACAAGGCCGTCTTATTAGGGGGCCGGCCAGGAACGCTGGCCACCTGGATGAGGGCAGCCGCAGATGTGGAAGAGCGATTCACCCTCATCAAAATGGGAACGTCATCTACAGCCACAAGCAAAGCGATGCCGAGAGCAAAATCTAAGCCCAACGTGCAAGATATCCGGGATGCCTGGTTTCGACAAGGGCTATGCATCAGATGCGGGGAGAGCGGCCACTTCGCCTCGGCGTGCCCCAGGGGAGGAGGGAAGGGCCCGAAGATCTCTACCCCAGTGGCCGGGAGCACTCCCAGTAGAGGGAAACCCCCGTTCAAACCCCGGGTGTTGCAGCTGGAAGGAGCAGCGAGTGAGCAAGGGGAGCTGGAACTGATGGAAGCGCAGATGTCAGGAAACTCCAACAGCCTGCAGTGAGCGGCGCAGAACTGCAGGTCCCCCGCCAAGACGCGCCATCTCCGGTGAGCATCCCTGGCCCCTTGTTATATATGGTAGTGACTGTAACGACCCCGGGGACGGGGACCCACGTCCGGGTCCGCGCCCTAATTGACTCTGGGTGTGCTCGGGACTTAATTAGCCCTTTAGTGGTGGAAGGGTTGGGACCGAAGGTCACCCCGCTGGCCGAGCCGCTCAAGTTCACGCAAATGGATGGTTCAGAAATGAAAGAAGCATGCGTGGCTGAGACTGAGGGTTTGATTGTGGGAACGGGGGAGCATTGGGAGAAACGAGCTTTTGTCATCACCCCAAATACCCAATTCCCCATGGTATTGGGGAGTCCCTGGCTGAGCTCGCACGATCCTTACATCAAGTGGAGTGAGGGGAAAATCTCCTGGGTGGACGGCAAGTGCCAGACTCACAAGTGGGACCCAGAGTGGGGACCGGGACCACCGATACCCCTCCGGGTGGCCGCCCTCACCCTCGCACCCTCCGCCGTTCCCAGGGAGTATAGGGATCTGATGGAGGTCTTCAGCGAGACCGAGGCGGACGAGCTGCCCCCCCCCACAGACTGTCGGATTGTGCCATAGAGCTGATCCCAGGCGAGAAACTTCCCAAAGGAAAGCTTTACTCCATGAGCCCTCTAGAGCGGGAGGAGCTAAGGAAGTTCCTAGACAAGAACTTGGAGCGCGGGTTCATCCGCCCTGCTAAATCCCCCTTCGCCGCCCCCGTTTTGTTCCGGAAAAAGAAAGACGGGGGATTACGTTTGTGCACAGACTACAGAGGATTGAACGTGGTCTCCGCTTCCAACGCCTACCCCCTCCCCTTAATAAAAGACTTGCTAACCGAGGCGGCCAAGGGAAAAGTGTTTACTAAGCTGGATCTCCGAGACGCTTATTTCCGGGTGCGCATAAGGGAGGGGGATGAATTCAAGACCGCTTTTAACACACCGCTGGGACAGTTTGAATACCTGGTGATGCCGTTCGGTTTGAGTGGCGCTCCGGGGGTCTTTATGAGCTTGATCAATGAAGTGTTGCACAAGCATTTATTCAAGGGGGTGTTATGTTTCTTAGATGATATCTTGATCTACTCTACTGATAAGAAGGAGCACGTGAAATTAGTCCGGGAAGTCCTTTCCACCCTGTTAAAAAACCAACTGTATGCCAAACTGTCTAAATGCGAGTTTCATCGCGAGTCCGTAGACTTCCTAGGGTACCGCATTTCGCAGAGGGGCTTAGAGATGGATCCTGCTAAAGTGGAGGCGGTGGTCCAGTGGGAAGCCCCCTGCACGAGGAAGCAGCTCCAAAGCCTATTAGGATTTTGTAACTTCTATCGGACCTTCATAAAAGACTTCGCCACGGTTACCCTTCCCCTAACAGACTTGCTAAAAACCAAGGGGAGGGGTTCGGAGGCAGGGAAGCCCGGGGAGAGAATTGCCTGGAATGGGGACTGCCAGAAGGCGTTTGAAACTCTAAAAACCCTGTTTACCTCCGAGCCCATTTTGGCTCACCCTGATGAGACCAAGGAATTTATAGTCCACGTCGATGCGTCCGATGTGGCTATGGGGGGGGGCCGTTTTGCAGAGGGGCTCGGATGGAGAATTACACCCCCTCGCGTATATTTCCAAGAAATTTAATGAGATGGAGAGAAATTGGTCAGTTTGGGACAAAGAAGCTGCGGCTATCAGGCTAGCCCTCACTACGTGGCGGCATTGGCTGGAGGGGGCGCAAACCCCGTTCGAAATTTGGACCGATCATAAAAACCTTGAAGCGTTGCGCACTCAGAGATCTCTGAATGTGAAACAGCTCCGCTGGGCTGATTTTTTCTCAAAATTTAACTTTGTGTTGAAACATTTTCCTGGAAAGGCCAACTCCTTAGCAGACGCACTCTCCCGATTGCCCCAACACGAAAGCATGAAAGAAGAGGTATTCGACTCCATGTTTTCCCCCCAGCAGCTGGGAGGGGCGGTTACCACCAGAAGCCAAAGCAAACAAGCTAAAGTGGAAGTGGAGGCGTGTGATTGGGGAGGGGAATATTCACCCGAGGAAATCAAGGAATTAGAGACAATGGCTGAGTGTTCCCTGAGTGAGGATCAATGCTGGCACCATGGAGATAAATTGGTGGTGCCCCAAAGTAAGCGGAAGGATATTTTATTGGCCTGTCACTCTTCCAAACTGGCTGGACATTTTGGGTTTCTGAAAACGCTCAACTTACTTCAACGTCAGTTTTGGTGGCTGCGCATGCGCCGGGATGTCTCAGATTTCGTCTCTGCTTGCCAGACCTGCTTGATGTGTAAAAAGAGGGGGGGGGGAAGTCCCGGGACTCCTACACCCCTTGCCTACCCCTTCTCGCCCTTGGGAAGCGATAGCTATGGACTTTATTACTAACCTACCACCCTCAAAAGGGAAAACTGTAATCTGGGTGGTGGTAGACACGTTTTCTAAGCAAGCCCATTTCACCCCTTTCAAACAACTACCAACGGCAAAGGGGATGGCCAAGGCTTTTTTCAACCAGGTGATTAAATTACATGCTTTTCCTAAGCGGGTGGTATCCAACAGGGGTAGCCAATTCGTTGCCAACTTCTGGTGGGAGCTTTTAAAGCTTATGGACATAGAGCCCGCCCTGAGTTCGGGTTACCACCCAGAAACCGATGGACAGTCCGAACGAACTAATCAGATCCTGGAACAATTCTTGAGGTGCTACACCAACTACCACCAAGACAATTGGGTGGACTTATTGCCATTTGCAGAATATAGTGATAATAATGCAGTGCACTCCTCGACCGGCGTCTCCCCCTTCATGGCTGTAGGAGGCTTCGAGGGAAAGCCTTTACCTACGATCGAAAATGCCTCCGATGCTTCCCCCACGGACTTTAAATGTTGGTGGGCGACCTTACAGGAATCGTGGCCACTGATAGCCAAGACTTTAGACCAAGCGAAAGAGGATTACAAAAAGTATGCGGATCGTGGCCGAGCTGTGGGTTGGGATCTCCAACCTGGGGACTCTGTGTATCTCTCCACAAAAAATATACACGGCTTGCAACCCAGCAGAAAATTGGGATGGAAATATGTGGGTCCCTATAAGGTGTTGCGTAAAATTTCGGATGTGTCTTTTGAACTAGAGTTGCCCAAATCACTGAGTTCTGTGCACCCTGTTTTTCATTTCAGCTTGCTGAAGAAGGATCCTGGGCCGAATGCGTGGCATCCAGTTCCTCCGGTACCTCCTCCACTGATGAAGGGGGAGGCACCCCATTTTGAAATATCTGATATTCTTGATTCTAAAATGCGTAGGGGCCGCTTGTATTATTTAGTTAGATGGCTAGACTTTGGCCCAGAGCATAATGAGTGGGTCCGTTCTGAACATGTGCATGCTCCTAAATTGATTAGGGCTTTCCATAAAAAGTCTCCTGACAAGCCCGGGTGAAGGTGTTTATCGGGGGGCCAGTGTGTCAGAATCTGCTGATTCAGACATAGTGTTTTTAGTTTTTACAGTTGTGCTTTTTAATTCTCTCCTGTTATATCCTATTGCCATGTATGTATCTTCTGTTGCCATGTATGTATTACAAATGTATGCTTGCAGATGCCATGTTGTAGTGCCTAACCAGGCCCGGGTTTTGTAACTGTTGAAGCGGGAGGGTGACACCTGCAATGTATGGGAACAATGGGCCTCTCACACCACTGCCTCCGCATTCCATCGGCCCCGGCTGGGACTTCAAGGGAGGATGCGTCTCATCTCTTATCACATGCAAAAGCCTTGAGGCCATTGATTGTTATGTGAACTGGTAACATCTGAAGGGTCTGGTTGGGAAGGGAATTTACTGCTTGACACCTCACTTTCTTTCCTGTGGGAAGCAAACGGTCAGAGCCCCTTTTTGCCCGCCGTTTTTCCCCTATAGTGATTGGCTACCTATGGGTAATTCAAACTCCTTGGAAAGGTATAATAGACCTGCCTGTATTATCTGTCTCATCTCTGACAGTAATCCGAGAAGCTGTACTAATGTAGAGATTGGAAATAAAGAACTCTGGTTTACCAACCAAGATCTGATCCTTGACTACTTTGAGCAGAACTCTCACAATTAGCCAGGGCCAACCCTTCTTAGCTTCTGAAATTCAATGAGATAGAGCTAGTCTGGAACACATAATCAGGGGCATAAAAAATATGTTCCTTAATAAAGCTCCATCCTCCACTTTTAGACTGTGTCATTCTTCAGGGACTGAAAGGAGGCCAGTGATAGAACTGAACATTTTTGGAGTCTGGATTTGGGCAGAGAGAAAGACAGCTGTGGGCTGGCTACATTTAAAATATTTTGTGTTGCAGTCCAGTGCGGGATTCGCTATTTTGCTGCCCCAAAACCTTGGCACTGGAGTGCTTATGAGAGGCCTGGCTTGCACTTTTGTCCAAAGGAAAGTAACATTCAGGGCTCTTTTTCAGCAGGAAAACACTGGAATGCCGTTCTCGCTGGCGTCCGAGCCTGCCCCACCCCCTCCCTGCTGGGTCTGAGCTGTTTACACTTAAAGGAAAAGTTCCTGCAGAGAGCCGGCAGGAAAAAGCCCCACCCGACGCTTTCCCTTTAAGTACAGAGAGCCAGCAGGAGAAAGCCCTGCCCAGAGTTTAAGCAGGGGGCTGAAAGGCCTGGCTCTGCATTTGGCTTGCCAACGTCGCGTCGCTCTCCCTGCTCCGGTAAGTGCCTCCCCATCTCTTTTCCTTCTCTCTCTCTCTCTCTCCACCCACCTTTCTTTCTGTCTGTCTTTCTCTCTCTCTCTCTCTGTCCCCACCTTTCTTTCATTCTTTCTCTTTCTCCCTCCCCCTTCCTTTCTCTCTCTCTCTCTCTCTCCTCCACCTTCCTTACTTCTTTCATCTATCTAATCTATCTATCTATCTGTCTGTCTGTCTGTCTGTCTGTCTTTGTCTTTCTCTCTCACACACCTTTCTTTCTTTCTCTTTCTCTCTCTCCCTCCCCTTCCTTTCTCTCTCTCTCTCTTCCACTTTCCTTCCTTCCTTCCTCTCACTCCCCTATCTATCTATCTATCTATCTATCTATCTATCTATCTATCTATCTATCTATCTCTTTCCTTCCTTTCTTCCTTCCTTCTTTCTCTCTCTCTCCCCTACATTTCTTTCTTTCTTTCTTTCTTTCTTTCTTTCTTTCTTTCTTTCTCTCTCTCTCTCTCTCTCTCTTTCTCTCTCTCTCACACACACACACACCTCTCTCTCTCTCTTTCTGTTTCATTTTGTTCTTTGTGTTTTTATAAAAAAAATATTGAAAAGGGGGGGATGTAAAAAAGCAGAGAGCCCAAGAAATGCTGCTTTTGACAATATCTTTAATTTTTGAGCATCTCTTTCATTTTCTCATGGCATCTTCTGCTTAAGAAAAGTACATTTGAAGCCTGAGTTCATTATTGTGTCTTGTTGGGAATGGCTTGCAAATATGTGTGTGTCTAAAGTCTGTATTAAAGTTGGAAGTGGCAGGGATGGGTTGGAGGGATGAAACCCCCCCTCCCCCTCAATGTAACTTATGGCGCGAGACTTTCCCATGGCTTTGTTGTGACTACGGAGTGTAATCTGAGTGCTGGAGGGCAGGATCATGCAGACAAAGAAGAGAGTTTTGCAAAGGCATTAGTGTGACAAAAAGCCATTGTTTTCTTTGGGACTCCTTATCTAACTGTAAACAACTGAGAAAGTAAGCAAGAATGGCGGGGAGAAAACCCTCCCCTAAAGTTGGAAGTTCAGTTCCGAGTGCAAAGGGCGATATCACAGAGCTGAATACAGTGTTGTCAGCGATGCTGCGACCTCTAGTGGATCAGCTGGCTACTCTCAATACTAAAGTGGATGTTATACAGAAAGAAATGACTGAGTCTGGAAAGAGAGCGGAAAAGCTGCAGCAGGAACTCTTGGAAGTCAAAAAAGTAGTTAATAAAAATCACTCAAGATTGCAAAAAATAGAAAAAGATAATGCTCTACAAGGAGACAGTGTCTTAAAACTTCAAATGGACCGCTCAAATTTCTACTTGAGATTTCAGAATGTTCCTGAACAAAAAGGAGAGAACATTAAACAGCTGTTAAGCGACACATTGGCGCCTGTGACAGGTTGGGAAGCAGAGAAAATACAAAGCGATATGGATTTAGTCTACAGGACTTATCCAGAATTTGTAAAGAAGAAAAACCTGCCAGGTGAAATTGTGATAAGGTTCTCCAGAAGGTCAACAAGAGATTTGGTGTTAAAAGCCACAAACAGAACAGTTCTGAAGATTCAAGAAGAAGAGATCAAAGTGTTAAAAGATATTCCATTTGAAATTTGAAAAAGAAGAAAAGCCTACAGGAGCTTGACGGCATGGTTACAATCGGAGTCTATTTCCTATCGTTGGGACATTCCGGAGGGACTGATCTTCAGCTACAAAGCCAAGAAATACAAAATTGACTCTATTGAAAAGGCGATTTTTTTTTTTTTGGAAAAATGTAAGAAGAAAAAAGCAGAGACTGAGTCAGATGACTCACTGGAATCGCAGGAGAGTATGTATGGATTTAATGGCTCAGAAAGCGGAGAACTTGAAGAACAGTCGGATTCTGAAAAAGGGGCCGTGGCTCCTAAGCCTCAGGAAGAAAGAAAGAAGAAAAGAAGAGGACTGAAGAAAAAATAATGTTGAATTGTTTTTTTGATATCGTGATGCACTATGTCAGATAATGATGTAAACCTAGATTTTAGATACTTCTATGTCTGTATGCAATCCAGTCATCTAGCTTTTATTTTTAATCTAGACAACAAAATAGATTTAACAGATGATACCAAGATCTAACATTGCTTTTCCATATAATAATATTCTTATTTTGAAACATTACAAACTGTATTCTCTGTATAATATAGATTAGTGTAGGCTTTTAGCATGTAGTAGTAGTGTAAGAAAAAAAGCAATAAAAAAATTTACAAAAAAAAAATAAAGTCTGTATTAAAGTGGTTTGGTGCTTACTGCCATGCAAGAGAAAACATCTGAAAAAGTAGCTTCATTGTTGTGTGTGTTGGCAGAACACTTGACTGTTGCATGGGGGACTTTGGGAGACATCTGCAGAGAAACAGAGATGTAACTAAAAATGAGCATGGTCAGCAGCACTTTGGAGATTGCCTGTTTTGTGAAATTTAAAAAGTGGGCAGAGTTTCTGATGAAGATGATTGTCTCTCTTCTCCTGCCACTGGGCTGACATCTGCCTTTAATGGGCCAGCAAAGCTGATGTTCTTAAACCTCCTAATAAGAGATTTCTGCTTCTGAGGAGTTGACTTCCAACAATTGGTGATCTTGTGATGGTAGTGATACTTTTATGTGGTAAAGACCACCTGTTCACAGGATAATTTTACCTGTGGGACAGACTCTGCATGGTAACCACTCCACTGGTACATAATTACTTGTAAAAAGTATTATAGTGTAATAATTCAGGTGGGTAGTCGTGTTGGTCTGAAGCAGCAGAACAAAGCTGGAGTCCAAAATTTCATCCAAGGTATAAGCTTTTGTGTGCATGCACACTTCTTCCATCTGAAGAAGTGTGGGTGGCACATGAAATCTTATACCTTGAATAAAATTTTGTACCTTGAATAAAATAGTCCACAAACTACTCCCATCCAGTGCATCCACAAACCTAGAAGAAGAAGAGATTGGATTAATACCCCGCCCTTCACTACCCAAGGGAGTCTCAGAGCATCTTACAAACTCCTTTCCCTTCCCCTCCCCACAACAGACACCCTGTGAGGTAGGTGGGGCTGAGAGAGCTCTGAGACAACAGCTGGTACAGAGCTATGGCTTGCCCAAGGTCATCCAGCAGGTGCAAGGGGAGAGTAAGGAATCTAACCTGGTTCTCCCAGATTAGAGTCCGTGCACTTAACCACTACACCAAACTGGCTCCTAGGGTTGTTCTGCCAGTGAACTAGGCTTGCCAACTCCAGGTTGAGGAAATCCCTGGAGATTTGGGAGTGGAGAGTGGGGTTTAGGGGAAGGAGGGACCTAAGCAAGGCATAATGCCATGGACTCCACTTTCCAAAGCAGCCATTGACCTGATCTCTATAGTTTGGAGCTCAGTTGTAATTCCAGGAGATCTCCAGACCCCACCTGTAGGTTGGCAACCCTAAAAAATCATATTCAGCGTACTAGTTCTGCAGGAAAGCAAGCTGATTTCCATGGGAACCTAACCTTTAGGAATTGATTCCAATCCAGTGTGGGGATAATTGTTGGACATAAGATATTGGTTCAGGCAAGATTTTGTATAGATGGGACAAAAAATAATGTTTTTATTGGTTTTGTCAAAACTGTTTTGACAACAAGGTAAACAGAATAAGAAGCAAAAGGTGGATGTGGCTGGATGACCACACTTCTGGTAACATCGGGTGTGGCCTAATATGTTAATGAGCTGTGCTGTCAGGGGTGTGGCCTAATAAGCTAATGAATTCCTGCTGGGCTTTTTCTACAAAAAGAGCCCTGGTAACATTGTCCCTGGATGTTCCACAACTCAGGAAAACAATGAGTGGCTAAAATATTAATTACCTCTTCTAGGGACTGGTCATGGTTTGTTTTCATAAACTAATGTTTTCTTTGCTTTCAGCTGCTTGCTTCGGAAACAGCCATGTCCTCATTAGAAGCTTCAACAGCTTTAAAGAAGAACACTGATTACTATTTCATCAGCTAAAAGACTAATTGGCCTCCTTTAGTTTTAATTGTGCCAGTTTGCTTCAGATGCTTGTGTCAGATGAATTGACAGTTCTGTGAGATTATGGGATCACTTTTATTTCTTTATTTTTACATGAGGCCATCTAAAACGGCTATACAGAGCCAAGTTTCTAAATGATGAGGGAGTCTAACAAGTGGAAGGTTTTGCTCGGCAAGATGCATTTGTTCACCTTTAATAAGGGGCTACCTGTGAAAAGATGTCATTAAGCTTCCTGCCTGAATTTGAATTAAAAACATCTCTCACAGAACAGAACTGGTGCCCAGGAACAAGCACTTGTGTGGTGGGTTTCTCACAGGCTCTCAGAGAGAAGCTGTGAGGCTTCTGTACTATCAGCAAGAGATCAGACCTTTGTAATTAAACAGAGTTCTTTATTTCAAATACTGGAACAGGGTCTCGATGTTTGTTAGAGATGACAAATAAAGGAGCTTTGGGTTAATATACCTACAAGCATTGTTGCATAAACAAATCCATCCAATCAGCGGTCATACAAAAATGCGGGAAAAGAAATGGAGCCATTTGTTCCCACCAAAGGTGAGAAAGTTATACAAATTCCCTTCCTGCCCTGAGTGACCCAGATGTGCTAACTCCTAGGCATAACATTTGGGCAGTGACAATAAAATAACTTTCAAGGCTATACCCACTCTGATAGCACCCTGAGAAGTTACAGCAGGAGGGGGAGGAAGCCATGGCAAGATAGCTATTGTTTATGTGACGTGTTGGAATGTCGGAGACCATCCTCCCGGAGGGGAAATGTAACACTAAGCAGGACTGCAATTTCTACTTCAAGGCAAGCAATAAAACATTCGGGTGATAGCAAAGTACAAAGAAACAGAAAGTAACTTTTCAGAACAGCATAGTACAAGCAAACTATTGTCAGCACTCTGACATTCTGCCCCCTTCAAGATTGGCTCCCCCCGTGTTTAGCTGGGAAGCGTTTATGAAAGGAATGGACTAACTTAGGAGCATGCACATTATCAGCAATGACCCACTCGTTAAGCTCAGGGCCAAAATCTACCCATTTTACAAGATAGTAGACCCAACTTCTACGTAACTTGGAGTCCAGAATTTCAGAAATTTCAAAGTGGGGCTCCCCCTCCTTCATCAAAGGAGGAGGAATTGGAGGATCCAGGCACCATGCATTCTGCCCAGGATTCTTTTTCAGGAGGCTGTAATGAAAAACAGGATGCACAGAACTCAGTGATTTAGGCAAGTCAAGTTCAAAAGACACTTCAGAGATTTTTCTTAACACTTTATAAGGTCCAACATATTTCCAGCCCAATTTCCTGCTGGGTTGTAATCCATGGATGTTCTTGGTAAAGAGATAAATTGAGTCACCAGGTTTTAAGTCCCAACCTTCAGCCCTTCCTCTATCCACATATTTTTTGTAGTCAGCTTTAGCTTTGTCTAAGGTTTTAGCAATGAGGGGCCAGGACTCTTGTAGTTTTGACCACCATTGTGAAAAGTCCGAAGCAGCCACAGTGTCACGGTTTGTCAAAGAAGGCAATGGCTGCCCTTCAAAACCCCCCACAGCCATGAAAGGGGAAACACCAGTAGAAGAATGTACAGCATTGTTGTAGCTATATTCTGCAAAAGGGAGTAAATCCACCCAATTGTCCTGATGATAGTTCGTGTAACACCTAAGAAATTGTTCTAGGATTTGATTAATGCGTTCGGATTGTCCATCGGTCTCTGGATGATAACCCGAACTTAATGGGGGTTCAATATCCATAACTTGCAAAAGCTCCTGCCAAAAGTTGGCAACGAACTGGCTCCCCCTGTCGGAAACTATGCGCTTAGGGAAAGTATGTAGCTTAATCACGTGGTTGAGAAACGCCTTAGCCAAGCTCTTTGCTGTGGGCAGCTGTTTAAATGGGACGAAATGCGCCTGCTTAGAAAACATGTCCACCATGACCCAAATGACAGTCTTCCCCTTCGAGGGGGGAAGACTCGTAATAAAGTCCATTGACACATTCTCCCAGGGTCGCGAAGGGGTAGGGAGAGGTTGTAAAAGACCCGGGACTTCCCCCCTTCTCTTGCACATTAAACACACTTGGCAGGAGGTGACATAATCGGAAACGTCTTTATGCATACGCAGCCACCAAAATTGCCTTTGAACCAGGTTCAGAGTTTTTAAGAAGCCAAAAGGTCCTGCCAACTTAGATTCGTGGCAAGACAGTAGAATTTCCTTTCGCAATGAACTGGGCACAATCAGTTTTGAGCCATGGTACCAACAACCATCTGTGTCCCTAGCATTCTCACAGGCCTCAGCCCATTCTTTGATCTCCTTGTCTGTGTACACTTCCCCACACCTTGCAACCCAGGAAGGGCTTTCTGAAAGAGTTTTGCTTCGACTACGAGTCACCACGGCTCCCCCCAACTGCTGAGGGGAGAACATAGAATCGAACACTTCCTCCCTTTGGGACTCGTGTTGAGGTAGCCTGGATAGTGCATCTACTAAGGAATTTGCCTTCCCGGGGAAGTGCTTAAGCACAAAGTTAAATTTAGAGAAAAAATCAGCCCACCGGAGTTGCTTAGCATTGAGGGATCACAGCGTGCGCATAGCCTCCAGGTTTTTGTGGTCATTCCAGATCTCAGCTTTTGCGCTCCCTCCAGCCAGTGCCTCCAGGTGGAAAGGGCCAACTTAATAGCTGCGGCTTCCTTGTCCCACACCGACCAATGCCGCTCGGTTTCATTAAATTTCTTTGAGATGTATGCCAGGGGGTGTAGCACATCATTAGAGTCTTTCTTTAAAATCGCCCCCCCCCCCATTGCTACATCTGAGGCATCTACATGAATTACCAACTCTTTGGTTTCATCTGGGTGCGCAAGAATGGGCTCAGAGGTAAACAGCCGCTTTAACTCATCAAAAGCACTCTGACACTGGGGGGTCCAGCAGAGTCGCTCCCCTGGTTTCCCTGCTTCCGGTCCCCTCCCCTTAGTTTTCAACAGTTCTGTGAGGGGCAGGGTTATTGTGGCAAAGTCTTTTAGGAAGGTCCTATAGAAGTTGCAAAATCCTAAGAGGCTTTGGAGTTGGCACCTGGTTCGGGGGGCTTCCCATTGAATCACTGCCTCTACTTTGGTGGGATCCATTTCTAGCCCTCATTGGGAAATGCGGTAGCCTAAAAAATCAACCTCCTCTTGATGGAACTCACATTTGGATAGCTTGGCATAGAGTTGGTGCTCTAGTAAAGTCTCCAGTACCTCCCTCACCAAAGTCACATGTGATTTCTTATCAGCTGAATAAATCAAGATATCATCAAGATAACAGAGCACCCCATTAAACAAATGCTTATGCAATACTTCATTGATTAAGCTCATAAAAACGCCAGGTGTGCCACTTAAGCCGAACGGCATTACAAGGTACTCGAACTGTCCCAGGGGGGTATTAAAAGCTGTCTTGTACTCATCCCCCTCCCTAATTCGCACTCTGAAATATGCATCTCTTAGATCCAGCTTGGTAAAGATTCTCCCCTTAGCAGCCTCCGCCAGCAAGTCCTTGATTAGGGGGAGGGGGTAAGCGTTGGAAGCGGACACAGCATTCAAACCCCTGTAATCCGTGCAAAGTCTCAAGCCCCCGTCCTTTTTTTTTCCAAAACAACACTGGGGCAGCGAACGGGGATTTGGCCGGGCAGATTAAACCCTGTTCCAAGTTTTTATCCAAAAATTTTCTTAACTCTTCCCTCTCAGAGGGGCTCATTGAATACAACTTTCCCTTTGGCAACTTCTCCCCAGGGAGTAGCTCAATGGCACAGTCAGTGAGGCGATGGGGGGGGAAGTTCATCTGCTTCGGTCTCACTGAACACCTCTCCCAGGTCCCTATACTCTGGTGGGATGGGCAGAGGCGACAATGCCAGAGCGGTGGGGGAAAGAGGGGTAGGGGGCCCTTTTCCCCAGCATGGCTCCCACTTGTGCTGGGTGCATTTGGGGTCAATCCAGGATATTTTTCCATCACTCCACTTAATATAGGGGTCGTGGGAACTCAGCCAGGGGCTACCCAACACCATAGGAAACTGGGTGTTAGGTGTGATTACGAAAGCCCTTTCCTCCCAATGCCCCCCTGTCCCCAAAATCAGTGGCTCAGTCTCTGCTATACATGCCTCTTTCATTTCAGAGCCATCCATCTGGGTGAACCACAAAGGCTCCCCCAGTGGGGTTACTTTTGGCCCCAGCCCCTCAACCACTAAAGGACTGATTAAGTCTCTGGCACACCATATAAGGGTCTATAAGGGTGCAGACCCTCATGTGAGTCCCGGAGCCGGGCACCATTACAGTCACCACCATGTAAAGCAAAGGGCCAGGGATGCTCACCAGCGATGACGCGTCAGGGGATGGGACCTGCAGATCTGCGCCGGTTAGTGCAGGTCGTTGAAGTTTCCCAACGGCTGAGTCTCGGTCAGCTCCAACTTGCCCTGTTCACACGTTGCCCCTTCCAGCTGTAATGCCCGGGGTTATAATGGTGTCTTCGTAGGATGCAGGGTCCCCCCCCCACCGGGGTGGAGGTCTTGGGTATCTTCGCCCCTCTGCGGGGACAAGCCGAGGCGTAGTGGCTGCTCTCCCCACACTTCATACAGAGCCCTTGCTTGAAACGGGAGTCACGTAGCTTCTGGAACACCGATTTCCCTTCCTGCTTCGGGATCATCTTGGGTTGGTGGGATGCAGCGGCCCCCAACGATTAAGGTGAAGTGCTCCTCCACATCTGTGGCGGCCTGCATCCAGGCCGCCAGCGAGAAAGGGCGGCCGTTCCTCAGGATCGTTTCGTAGATCTCCAGATTCAGCCCCTCACGGTACTTCTCAATGAACAAGTCCTCGGACCACCCCTGGACCTTGGCCGCTATGTGCTGGAAATGGTCAGTGTAATCCCTCACTGAGCCGCACCCCTGTGCCAGCTGGCGCAGCTAGTTCCGTGCCTTCTCCTCACCCAAGGGGTCTTCATAATGCTGCCTCAGGGCCCACATAAAATTATCTACAGTTCATAATTCAGGCCCGGGAGGGTTGTGCAGACTCACGTACCAATCTGCTGTGGTATCCCGCAGTTTGGAGCCGATGTAGCCCACACGATCCCACTCGGTTGGGTAGAGATGGCCCCAAGCTGCCAGGAACCTCTCGATCTCTATGATGAAGAAACTGAGCTTTTCTGGGTCACCATCGAATGTTGCCATCATGGGGTCGCTGGGCGCTTGTTGGATCATGCCTCTGCCGGGCACCGAGACCCCCGGGATCGGTGGAGGGGGTCCTCCAGCCGGTGGTGCGAATGGGGCCACAGGTTGAGCCGAAGCACCACCCACTCCCCCCACAGGTTGTGCCGGTGGTGCTCCAGCTGTCCTCCACCTGGTTGGGGTTGGCCCGGGAGGGGGACTACTCCAGCCACGAGGACCCCCATCAGCTGCTGCTGCATTTCTAACACGGCCTCTCATAGCTCCATCGCTATGCGGTCGTGCATCTCATCCAGCCTTCGATCCAGGATGCGGTCCAGATCCTCCCCGGTAGGATCTGGGCCCCTGGGTTGCTGGCGGTCTTTGTCCTGGAAGCTGAAGCCCCAAGCTTCCAGGCCCCTTTGGGGATGCCGATCCTCCTCCAGCATGCTCGGGTGGCCGAACTCCGATCAGTCACCACTGAAGCGTACTCTGGCCCCTATCCGATCATGGATCCACGTCTTGGAGTTGCCGCCTCTGAAGGTAGCCCACGAGCATCGTGGGGAGGCCGGCGGCCAAGTCTGCCTAGCCCCCATTCGTGGGGGTTGGCACGGCTTTTGCCCCGTAGTCACCGGCACCGGCTGCTCCACAAGCACGACGGGAGCCGTGGTCACCAGGGTCTCCAGCAGGGTGATGGGGTTGCTCCCGTCATCTGACATGGCCCGGTACGGGAGAAACCTAAAGACAGATCTCTAACAATCTGTGAGGCTTCTGAACTATCAGCAAGAGATCAGACCTTTGTAATTAAACAGAGTTCTTTATTTCAAATACTGGAACAGGGTCTCGATGTTTGTTAGAGATGACAAATAAAGGAGCTTTGGGTTAATATACCTACAAGCATTGTTGCATAAACAAATCCATCCAATCAGCGGTCATACAAAAATGTGGGAAAAGAAATGGAGCCATTTGTTCCCACCAAAGGTGAGAAAGTTATACAAATTCCCTTCCTGCCCTGAGTGACCCAGATGTGCTAACTCCTAGGCATAACATTTGGGCAGTGACAATAAAATAACTTTCAAGGCTATACCCACTCTGATAGCACCCTGAGAAGTTACAGCAGGAGGGGGAGGAAGCCATGGCAAGATAGCTATTGTTTATGTGACGCGTTGGAATGTCGGAGACCATCCTCCTGGAGGGGAAATGTAACACTAAGCAGGACTGCAATTTCTACTTCAAGGCAAGCAATAAAACATTCAGGTGATAGCAAAGTACAAAGAAACAGAAAGTAACTTTTCAGAACAGCATAGTACAAGCAAACTATTGTCAGCACTCTGACAGAAGCCTGCTTTCCTTTTGGGTGGCTCTTTCTGGGTGAATCATCACTGAGGAGCAAGACTGTGACTGTTTTACAACTAGCAACAGAAAAAAACCAGGCCCCCAAAGGATGATCTTGTCTTTTTTTTTTTATTGTACAGAATGTTGGTTGATGTATTGATTGCAATTGATTGTCTTTCACTTAGCATGCCCAGCTGCCTCCCCAAGGTACCCCATCTCTATCATTCCCATTCACACAGCAATCTATTTGGGGATGGGCTGTGGCTCAGTGGTAGAACATCTGCTTTCCATGCAGATTCAGGTGGGTTGCCATGTTGGTCTGAAGCAATAGTCCAGTGGTACCTTCAAGACCAACCAAGTTTCATTCTGGGTATCAGCTAAAACTAAAACTTCATTGGTCTTAAAGGTGCCACTGGACTAAAACATTGTTCTATTGCTTTAGGGTGGTCAGGTTTTACCTGGCTGCTGGCCGGGGGGGGGGGGGCAGGCTCCAGACAAGGTTCCTTGATCTTCTGGCCCATGTGCAAAGTGCACACACTGCAATGACAATGCCCAGAAGTGACATAATTGTTCTAGGCAGGGTTCCCCCCACTGACCAGCTGGCTAGTGCTGGGTTGGGGCCCCCAAAATCAGGGGAACCCCCACCCCCATTGGGGGGATGGCAACCCTAATTGCTTTTCTGGTGGAATGGGCATGCTCCAGCCTGCAGGCTCTGTTCCCATCCTGCCTGCCAAGGTTTTCCCAACACCTGTAGAGGCTTTTCTTTCTTTCTTGGGTAACCACTGCAACCACCTGACCTTCGTAAGGAATTGTCCGCTGGGAGGGTCAGAACTCCCAGCTTCCCTTCCATATTCTGAGGCCTGGTCACCATGGGAACCATTTACTGCCCTGTGCACCCCTGAAGGAATAGCCACTTGCCAACTGACTGCCATTCCCCGGCACTCCTTTAAAAATAGTGTGTCCAAGACAGTGGAGGTCTATGTGGTACAGAGAACCATGGCCAGCATCTTAAGTTATGAAGTATTTATTAAAACAAAAGTGTTCACAAGCATACTTTTAGTACAGCACCAGACTGAGCAAGGGATTCAAAAGAAATGGGTAAAATGCAGTTCCTCTGTCCCTGTGAGCATCTCTAGTCCCATCTAGTGTAGGGCTCTTTATTTTCTATTCCACAGCAGTCATCCCATCGTGTGGCAATACTCCCTCTATGGTGTGGAGTCCTGTGAGCAAAAATTCTACATTTGTTAGCCGAATTGCTTTAATTTACCTTTAGCAATCAGCAAAATACACGGGTTCTTGCCAACTATACCAGGGTCCCACCCCTCCCAGGAGATCTCAAGGAAAGAGGCACGTGAGACGAGTTCCAAGTTCAATGTTGTTTACTGGATCATGTAATCAAGCATACAAAAATCGTAATCACACACACAATCTTACAGGCCTAATAAAATAAAGAGAGAAAATAGCACTTTTGCATGAGCAGGTTTTGTTGGTGGGGAAAGCACGTTACCTTAGATGCGTTGTCCGATGTCCAGATGAATTGGATTTGGGAGGAAAGGTATAAAAGCTATGGGGCCACGAGGCTTGAACCGGCAAGACCACGTGGTTCTCCTGGATCGCGAGTCCAGAGAGAGAAAAAGGGTTTAAAGATGGAGGCAAGGGTTGGGGACAGAGAGCTGGACTGAAGGGTCAATAGGTAAGATAGAGGGCGATGGCTCAAGAGAGCGAGTGACTCTGGGTTTGGACTTTTATTGGGGGTCTTGGGGCAGGCTTTGCAGACCACAACCCACTAACACTCCTACTAGGCGGTCCGTCCCTGTTGGACCTTGCTATAGGTTAAAGGTGAACAAAGGGAGGAGGTCCAGGGGTTTGGTCAGTGTTGCAAAAGTATGACTTCACCAGGAAACAGACACTGAGTCTGGGGTCCGATGACTCACCTGGCCATACCTATTGTCAGTTGATGGTTTTAGCCAAGTATCTGATGGCTGGCACATTAGTTGCTAGGCAGTCTCGTTAGCATAACTTATTCAGATGTATAATGGGGAGTGGGGGTTAACCAGCGGATGTCTGACAGAAGGAGGCCTCATGGCAAGAGGAATCCTTTGTCTTTGCCTTGGGTGAACTGCTTGGGGTGTCAGCCTCCTGGCTTGGGCTGGAGCTGGCTCCTATGTGAAGAAGAAAGCGCAAGTCCCTACCACTGCTGGCGACACAGAGTTCAAACTTATGGATGAAAATCCATAAGAGCACAGAAAAGTGCCTTGCTGGCTAACACATTGTGCTACTGGCATTAAAGTTGTGAGTGAACAATTTTGCTACTGCATAAATCAGTGTGCTCTGGAGCCATCCTTCCTGAGCTAAGACAAAAATGTGTGAGCTGGAGGCTAAAAAACTGTGAGCTAGCTAGCTCACACTGACTCAGCTTAGAGGGAACCCTGGTGTGTGGTTTATATGATGGACTGCAGAGGGACCTCGCTGGCCACAAACTAACACTGACTAATGCACAGGCAGGTCACCTAATAACATAGAAAAATTATAATGTAATTATATTTGATAAAGTCACAGCACAAATTGTTGCATGTGAATATAGGTAATACCTGTTCCTTCTCATAAATGGACCCATTTGGACCCATATGATTGAGCATAGATCTTGCATCAGAAACTGCAGAGTAGAATCACCTCTTGTGCAGCATTTTACGGCAAAAGGGCACACTTGTAATGATTTCAGATTTTTAGTTCTAGAGGTTATTCCTTCCCAGCAGTTTAATCAGGTCGATGTGCAGAGAAAGTTGAGACAAAGAGAGGCATTCTGGATCTTCTGTTTGCGCAGTCAGCATCCTTATGGTTTGAATCAGTCAATAGAATTTAACTCTTTTTTATGAAATAGGTGAGCATAATGCATCTCCTGCCCCTTTAAATATTATGCTGTGTTTGTGTATATAGGGGTATTGGTGCAGTTGATTGTTAAGGCATGTCGACTAGGTGAGGCTGTGGCCCTGTTGATCAGTTGCCCGTTAATGCTCTTGTTTTGGGGTGAGCTTTTCTAAGTATAAGTCATCATTCTTAGGGTTCTAAATAGTGTGAATTTATGTAAATAATTTATGGTGGCATCTTTCTTACAGAATAATTATCTGAATATAATTGAATATAATAGCAATTGGATTTCTTGTACAGAGGAGGTTGTAAGTATATGCATATGTATTGTTGGTAAAAGGAAATAATCAATATTTGTATTTGGCGTAGTTTGCATTTGGAGTAGTGACATGTATGTTTTATATTCAGCAAGCTGAAGAAGCTCCTGACGAAACGAAGGATCAAAGCCGGCATCTTCGTCCTTCATCTGAAGATCATGTGTATTTGTTTGATGATATTCTGCATAAGAGAGACTTATGTGTTTTGCTTGTAGACCTGTGGGTTGTTTATTACACATATAGACCCTGTTGGGCAATTATATTGGTTGTATTGATTCTGCATTAAACAGTGACTTTTCATTTGTTGATGAACAACATTTGTTGATGAACAACAAATGTTGATGAATCCACCATTATAAATATCTATGGCACTTTATGTGGTTTTTTTCCATGTGGACTTCTTTCCGTGTGGGCTTTTTCCCTGAGGGCTTTTATGTGTATGGGATTTTTTCCCTGTGGGCTTTTTTCTGTGTGGGCTTATTTCCATGTGAGCATTTTTCCACATGGGCTTTTTTCCTGTGAGCATTTATGTCTATGGGGGTTTTTCTGTGCGCTTTTTTTCTGTTGGCTTTTTCCCTAGAACCGTATTTTCCAACCCAGACCTGGCAACCCTATAAGAAGCAGGATATTAATAAATAAAATAACACCAAGAAATAACACCAGCAAACTATGCCCGATTTGGAATTTTATTACAATATTTTTATTTATATAAAATGATATAAAATATTTTATTTATATTTACACTAAAGGCCTCTTAAAGCCCTTCCAATGCAGACAACAAAATGGCTTTTGTAGAATTTTCCCAGCATGAATTGTTTGGATGAGTAAACCAAGATAAGGCCAATGTGAAGGTCCTGAAGTGGAAGATCCGTCAGAGCCTCACTCCCATGGGGTTTGCCCCAGGGAAAGAAGGGAAGAATGAGCACTTTGCCTTGGTCATGAGGGAGAGAGTCCTTGTGGGTGGGAAGGAACACCAGTGCTGCTGGCCTTTTAGACATTGCTGTTCAAAATGCAGGCCATGCCCAAAATGATTTGCTAAGGCTGATCCAATACATCATGCTGAGTTAGGATCAGCCAGCCACTGTTTGGGGCAGATGCCTGTTAAAGTCCCAGTTATCCTTTACTTTTTAATGACAGTACTAGAAGTAAAAATGGTCTGAGAGCAAGCAGAGGGACTGGAAGGGAAGGCACCGAGATAAATGTGTAGGTCTTGTTAACAAGGGAATAACACAAAGCTTGCTTGGAAATGTATTGCAAATTAATTTAATTTTTTTTAAAAAATGGACAATGGTTTTGATATTTGCCTCCCCCCCACCCCCCGCAATATGTTACCTCCTCAGATTCCAAATAACCATCAGCCTGTAGAACAATAATAATAATAATATGTTATTATTCTTATTATTGGAGTCAGACTGGCACTTTTCTTGACCTGAATTTCTTTTTAAAAAAAAATGCTTTGTTTTCCCTCAGAAGCTAATGCATTGATTGGTCTCTTTTTTAATTTAAAGTGAGCTTTGATTTTCCTCTAAATGCCAGCAGTGCTCTCTCTCCTGTAGCAAAAAGTGGAATAATCAGAAAAATCAACACATTACTTATCTTGTCAATAATCCTGTTCTACCAAAGAGCCAGTTCACTGGCAAGGCGGGATAAAAATAAATAAATAAATAAATAAATAAATAAATAAATAAATAAATAAATAGCCTCTTGCTGGTAACTCAAAGGTTTGTTGAGCTCCAGGATGATAAACAGATTGGACGCCTTAAATTAGACAACCAGGCTCCCCAGTAAGAGACTATTTAACCTGTTGCTCATCCCTGAGAGTTGACAGTGGGAAACTTTGGTCCTTGCCTGACTGTCAGTCACTGAAAAGCTGTCCAAAGTGCTGGTCTACACTTAACAGTGGACTGAATGAGGTGGCAGGATTCTGAGGTGGTTGAATGGACTTTACCCCTTCAGACTGTATTGAGCCTGTACTGTACTTGCAAAAGGTCTTAGCTTGAGGATGCATAACAAAAGCTTTCTAGGATCCTAGAATGGACCAGTAGGGAGACAAGGATCCTAGCATTAAACCAATTGGGAAACAATGCAGTGTGAATAGCCTGTCGTTGGGAGTGGGGTGTGTTTGGGTGTAACCTTTTTCAGGCATAAATACCTGGCTTCAGTCTTCTTTCTCTTGCTGAATCACTAATAAACTATGAGCTGATCACTCTACATGTCTGAACCCAATATATTTCAGTTACATTATTCTAAGTTCCCTTAATTATTCCTGTACGTAAACAAGTGGCACTACACCCAAAGGGCTAGGCTTACAGTTACCAAATCTAGGCTGGGAAATTAGGGCAGAGACTGGGGAGGGTGGGGATTGGAGAAGGGAGAAAGCTCAGCAGGATATAATGCCAGAGAGTCCACCCTCCAAAGCAGCCATCCCCCCCCCCAGACTAGTTGTCATTCTGGGAGCTCTGTTGGCCTCACCTGGAAGTGGCAAACCTAACTACTTCACAGTGAGTCTCCCCATCGACAATGGAACCTTTCTGCAGGTTGTGTTTGTTACTCGGACAGACATGGGGAGTCTGCTAGGCAACCCCATACCCAGAATTTTTTTGTTAGGGGTGCACCTGGGGAGAGTGGGGTTTGGGGAAGGGCAGGCCAGAGCTGCAGAGCCACCCAGCGTCTGCCTCGATGCGCCTCCCAGCCCACCTCTACCTGCCTGCCTGGCTTCCCGGGTGGCAGTGACGGTGACACTGTGCTGTAGGGGGACCTGCCATCAAACAGCTGCACCTGGCATGGCAGCACTGCTTTGCTGCCTACTGCCACAGCCTGGATGTGATGCCACAGCAGAGCACCAGCAAGTGACGAGGCAGCCCTGGCCCTGCGCAGCACCCCATTGCACTTGTCTCCATCCCTGCTGCCCTCCCTCCTTCTGCAGGCAGGCAGTGTGGCACAAAGTGTGGGGAGGGACACCCTGTGGCCACCAGGGGCACTTCACAGACTGGCCTCTCACCCCTCTTCCTTTGGCCAGCAGGGGGGGGACTCCCTGCACACCTTCCCCTCCCCCTTTCTCTGCTGGCCAGCAGCACCCCGGGCACCTGTGCTCTGCCTGCAGCTGCCCAGGGCTCTACTTGTGCTGCCTCCCTCCTTTTGCCCACATGGCCCCTCCCTCCCTGGCAAGCACACCAGCAGCAAGGCGAGCATGGGCTGATACACCCCTCCCCCCTCCTGGGAAGCCAGGCGGGTGCTTCAGAGGGAGGAGGGGGAGGCACGGCAAATTGGGGAGGGTGCCACTCACTCGTGGGCACCTCCATGGTTACAGGCCTGCTGCTAGGATCCACCCCTAATTTTTTCTACGTAACACAGCAGAGTCCTAAGCAGAGGTCCACCCTTCTCAGTCAGCTGAAGCCACACAGACACATGAAGCTGTGGTCCCTCGAAGTCAGTCTTGTCAACTCAGACCGGCAGCCACTCTCCAGGGTGCCATGGGGGAGGTCTTTCCCATCACCTCCTGCCTGGTCCTTTTAGCTGCAGATACCAGGGATTGAACCTGGGGCCTTCTACATGCCAAGCAGATGCTCTACCACTGAGCCATTGGTCCTCCCCAAAGTCAAAGGGTTTAGAAGGGTACAAGCAGAGGGACTCGCGGGGGGGGGAGGACTTCATGGCTGAGGAAAAATGGACACAGGTAAGCTTCCCCTCTGGGCCTGCTGATCTTTCTCCCCCCCACCCCCCCCAGCAGCAATGGCGAGGCCTGCGAGGCTCCTTAATTGCTGATGACTTCATAGAATCATAGGCTGATTTCACACTAGCATTTGCCCGAGGTTTGCCCTCATGCTTGCACCAGAGCTTCTGGTTGATTTCACACCAGTTGCTCTGGGCTCACGTTTTGCTCTGGAGTATCGCCCTGCTGCACCGGAGTTTCCCTGGAGCAAACAAATCCTGTTTTTATAGGATTTTCCTGTTTGCTCCGGGGGAGAACCAAAAATGAAAACACACCCACTCGCCCACCTTTCATCAGGGCTGCCCTATTGTGGGAGTTTCTAATTTTTTTTGGAGAAAACCCTTTGTAATGCTATATCAAAAGGGCTGAGGTTCCAAGTGGGAAAATGAAGAAAATACTCCGGAGGAAACTGGGAGGGGAAATTCCGGAGAGAATGAGAGGCAACTGGCCAGTGCGAAATTGGCCATAGAGTTGGAAGGGGCCATAAAGGCCATCTGGTCCAACCTCCTGCTTAATGCAGGATCAGCCTAGAGCATCCCTGACAAGTGTTTGTACAGATGCTGCTTAAAGACTGCCAGTGGGGGGGGGGAGAGCTCACCACCTCCCTAGGTAGCCCATTCCACTGTTGCACAACTGTAAAAAAAAGTTTTTCCTAATATCCAGCTGGTTCCTTCCTGCCCTTAATTGAAACTCGTCATTGCGAGTCCTCTCCTCTGCTGCCAACAGGAACAGCTCCCTGCCCTCCTCCATGTGACAGCCCTTCAAATACTTAGAGAGAGCCATCATGTCGCCCCTCAACCTCCTCTTCTCCAGACTGAACATTCCCAAGAAGTCCCTCAGCCTTTCCTCAGAGGGCTTGGTCTGAGTGCCATCCTTCTGGTATACATCTTTACCACATTGGCCTACTCCCTGATGTGAAATGGACAAAGTATTTATCCTTAAAAGAGAATTATGACTTTTCCTTTAGGGAGGGGGTAAAAACCTTTACATAATCTTCAACACATGTACCAGGCAGCCAATTTCCATTTGAGGAGATTTCCAAAAAAATGCCCCCCCCCCCCAATAATCCCTTTTCCAAGGGCATTAAAAACTCTAATCAGGAACACTGAGAATTATTTTGTGATGAGAAGTTAAATATAGACTTTAACTAGCAAAAGTTAAGTAACACAGGGTGATTCTGCATGAGGGACTTGCCTCTGGTTCCCTGTGGGTTGAATTGTGCCGGGTCTGATAACTGGTTTCCACATTAGTGCATCAGCCCATGTCCAGCTGTCCCCTGCTTTGGAGCCCGAGCCTCTCAACAGGTTTCCTCAGAAGTAAGCTCCTTTGAATTAAGCGGTGAATACTTCATCCTAAATGAACAGAGGACTGCAGCACAGTTCTGTGCTTGTTTAATTAGTAATGCCCTATTGACTTCTGTAGCGGGGAGGATTACAGCCTTATATGATCCCAGCCAGGGCTTGTTGTTTTTGCTACGTTTTTATTCATTTTCTTCTGCCTGAGCAATCCACAGGGAGGCTTCAGTTTTAGCAGGGGCTTTTCCAATTTGGGGGGGGGGGGCGCTGGGGCTGGGCCAGAGGCATTGCTATGCTAGGTTCTTAAAAGAACCGAGGCCCAATGACATCATAGGAAGGAGTCAGTGACATCACAGGCTATTGTCAATATCTATGGAGGTGGAGCCATGTGGGATTTAGGGAAATTTAGGGTGGGCTGGGAACCCCTGGGAAACACCCCCCCCCCCCAGCAATGCCCCTGGGCTGGGCTAAACCCAGGAAAAGGTGGGAGTTGGCCAGTGGTTATAGTGGTAGCAGTCTCCTGCTGTGTGTCAGAATCAGTTAATTCTGTCAATGTAATCTTGCATGCACACTATGTATTCTGTTATGTATTGGACCTGTATTTTCTCCTTGCTTGGTTGGGAGGGTGACAACCCCTAGGGTGAGAACAACGAGGCCTCTCATCCCTGCCTCCGCATTCCAGCTGCACAGGCAGTAACTTCAAGGGGAGGAAAGGCTCTCATCTCTTATCTATGCTAAAGAACCTTGGAGCCATGAATTGTTATGTGAACGGAGGGGTCTGGTTTGGGAAGGGAAATTTACTGCTTAACACCTCACTTTTTTCCTGTGTGAACCAAACGGTCAAGACACCTTTTAGCCCGCCAATTTTCCCTCCTGGGGATTGGCTACCTATGGGTAATTCAAACTCCTTGGAATGGTATAATAGACCCGCTTGTATTATTTGTCTCATCTCTGACAATACCCCGAGACGCTGTACTAATGTAGGAATAGGCAATAAAGAACTGTGGTTAACCAACCGAGATCTGATCCTTGACTACTTTGAACAGGACTCTCACAGATTGTCAGAGATCCTTGATTGGGATTCAATCGTTCCTGACCATGTCAGAAGACGATCTCGTCCCCCTCAAACCTACCACTCCAGAGGAGGCCCCGGTTACCCCGACGGATCCGGGGAACGGGGGTGGCGGCGGCGGAGGAGGTCCCGAGGTGCCGGTGACCACGAGCCAGGGGGCTTACTACATCCCGCGCCGCCCGATTACCCATCAGAGCGTGACCCCCCAGTACACTTGGAGCCACTTCGGAGGCCGATCCGTGACTTCGTGGGTGCACGACAGGAAAGGGGTGAGAGTTCCGCTCACCGGCGACCAGCTCGATCGCGGGAGACCGAGCTACCTAGGAGATGACCGCGAGCCAGTCCGCCGTGGAGGACCGCGTCGCCCGCCTCCCGAAGAGGAGACACTGGATTTGTATGGGCCCGATCCGTATCGAGAGGAGCAGACGGTCCCGCTGGATCAGATGATGGGAGACCTGAGGCTACAACTCACCTCCGAGCTCCGCGAGCTGGCCCTCGATCTCCAGCACCAATTTCGAGACGCTATGGTGGCGATGCAAGGCGCCCTCCTCGGTCAAGGAGTCGGAGCCCCACAACAGCAGCCAGCACCCGGAGGGGTTCCGGCTCAGCCACAGGCGCCCGTTGTACCCGCGCAGCCGGCTCAGCCGGTCGTCCCGGTTCCAGTCCCGGGGCCCGTCCCCGCACCGGCCCCAGTCCCGGCCGCGCCGGCCGCTCGCCCACCCCCTTCCGACCCGCTGACGACTACTTTTGATGGGGACCCCGAGAAGCTACGTTTCTTCACGCTCGAGATCGGGAGATTCCTGGACAGTTGGGGCCACCTGTATCCTACCGAGAAGGATCGCATAGGCTACATCGGATCCAAACTGAAAGACACCGCCAGCGATTGGTATGTGAGCCTGCACGACAACCCTGGCCCTGAGCTGCGTTCCTTGAACAACTTCATGTGGGCTCTTCGGCACCAGTTCGAAGACCCGCTGGGTGAGGAAAAAGCCAGAAATCAGCTGAGGAAGCTGTTCCAGGGAAGATCGTCAGTGAGAGAATACACTGAAAAATTCCGGCGCATTGCTGCCAAGATCCACGGATGGCCGGAGGAACTCTTCATGGAGAAGTATTGGGAGGGTCTAAACCCGGAAATCTACGAGACTGTGCTGCTGGGAGGCCGCCCGGGCACGCTGACTAGCTGGATGAGGGCGGCCACCGACATGGAAGAACGTTTCGCCCTAATCAAGATGGGAGCATCCGCAACCGCCGCTATCAGAGCGGGCCCACGAGCGAAGCCCCGATCCAACGTACAAGACGTCCGCGACTCGAGGTTCCGGCAAGGGTTGTGTATGAAGTGTGGGGAAAGTGGCCACTTCGCCTCGGCGTGTCCAAGAGGAGGGGGGAAGGGCCCGAAGACCTCAACTCCAGGACCTGCAGGCACCCCGACTCGGGGGAAGACCCCCATGAAACCCCGGGCTTTGCAGCTGGAAGGGGCAACGAGTGAGCAGGGAGAGCTGGAGCTGATGGAAACCCAGATGTCGGGAAACTCCAACGGCCTGCAGTGAGTGGCGCAGAACTGCAGGTCCCCCACAACGAAGCGCCATCTCCGGTGAGCATCCCCGGCCCCTTGTTATATATGGTAGTGACTGTGGTGACCCCAGGATCAGGTACCCACATGAGGGTCCGCGCTTTAATTGACTCTGGGTGTGCGCGAGACCTAATCAGCCCCCTAGTAGTGGAGGGGCTGGGACCCAAAGTCACCCCGTTAGCGGAGCCCCTGAAATTTACCCAGATGGATGGGTCCGAAATGAAGGAGGAGTGCATAGCAGAGACTGAGAACTTAATTTTGGGAACGGGGAACCACTGGGAGAAGAGAGCTTTCGTCATAACCCCTAATGCCCAATTCCCTATGGTGTTGGGTAGCCCTTGGCTCGGGGCGCACGACCCCTATATAAAATGGAGCGAGGGGAAGATTTCGTGGGTAGACGAACGCTGCCAGAGCCACCGCTGGGACCCAGGATGGGGTCCCGGGCCCCCCAGCCCGCCGTCTCCCGCGGCCGCCCTCGCTCTCGTCCCGGCCATGGTGCCTAAAGAATATAGAGACTTACTGGAAGTGTTCAGTGAGACCGAGGCGGACGAGTTGCCCCCCCACCGGTTGTCGGACTGTGCCATAGAGCTCCTCCCGGGCGAGAAACTCCCAAAGGGCAAATTGTATTCCATGAGCCCGGCGGAGCGAGAAGAGCTGCGGAAGTTCTTGGACAAAAATCTGGCCAGGGGGTTCATCCGCCCCGCCAAGTCCCCTTTTGCGGCGCCCGTGCTGTTCCGAAAGAAAAAGGATGGCGGCTTGCGATTGTGCACGGATTATCGGGGGCTAAACGCAGTCTCCACCTCTAATGCTTACCCCCTCCCGTTAATAAAAGACCTTTTGGCGGAGGCGGCCAAGGGGAAGATTTTCACCAAGTTGGATCTGCGAGATGCCTACTTCAGGGTGCGCATAAGGGAGGGGGATGAACCCAAGACTGCTTTTAACACCCCCCTGGGGCAGTTTGAATACCTCGTGATGCCGTTCGGCTTAAGTGGCGCGCCCGGGGTTTTTATGAGTTTAATCAACGAAGTGTTGCACAAGCACCTATTTAAGGGCGTGTTATGTTACATAGATGATATCTTGATCTATTCCACTGATAAGAACGAACATGTGACTTTGGTCCGAGACGTGCTGTCAACATTACTAAAAAACCAGCTGTTTGTGAAACTGTCTAAGTGCGAGTTTCACCGCGAGTCTGTGGACTTCCTGGGCTACCGCATTTCTCAGAAGGGGTTGGAAATGGACCCGGGGAAAGTGGAAGCGGTGGTGCAATGGGAGGCTCCGCGAACGAGAAAGCAGCTGCAAAGCCTGTTAGGATTTTGTAACTTCTATCGGACTTTCATCAAGGACTTTGCCAAAGTCACCCTTCCCTTAACGGACTTGTTAAAAACCAAGGGGAGGGGTCCCGAGGCAGGAAAGCCGGGCGAGAAACTGGCGTGGAATGGGGAGTGTCAGAAGGCATTTGAGGCTTTAAAAACTCTTTTTACCTCAGAGCCCATTTTGGCGCACCCGGATGAGACTAAAGACTTTATAATCCATGTTGATGCCTCGGATGTAGCAATGGGGGGGGCCATCCTACAAAGGGACTCTGAAGGGAAGCTACACCCCTTAGCGTACATATCGAAGAAGTTCAATGAAACTGAGAGGAATTGGTCGGTGTGGGACAAGGAAGCTGCGGCCATTAGGTTGGCGCTCACTACCTGGCGCCACTGGCTAGAAGGGGCGCAAACTCCGTTCGAAATATGGACGGATCATAAGAACTTAGAAGCTTTGCGCACGCAGCGGTCCCTCAACGCCAAACAACTGCGCTGGGCGGACTTCTTCTCAAAATTTAACTTTGTGTTAAAGCATTTTCCTGGGAAGGCTAATTCCCTGGCAGACGCGTTGTCCAGATTGCCCCAACACGAGAGTCTGAAAGACGAGGTATTCGATTCCATGTTCTCCCCCCAGCAGCTAGGAGGAGTGGTTGTCACCAGGAGCAAAGCAAAGAAAACCGAGCTCACCACTGGGGACTGTCAATGGGGGGGGGAATATGCCCCTGAGGAAATAGAGGAATTGGAAGCAATGGGAGAGTGTGAAAAAAGAAAGGACAATTGTTGGTTCCGTGGGGACAAATTAGTGGTGCCAAAAACCAAACGCAAAGAAATCCTGCTAAATTGCCACTCTTCAAAGCTTGCCGGGCACTTTGGATTCCTAAAAACCCTTAACCTGATCCAACGGCAATTCTGGTGGCCGCGCATGCGTCGAGACGTCTCGGATTTCGTCTCGGCATGTCAAACCTGCTTAATGTGTAAAAAACGGGGAGGCAAAGTCCCGGGATTGTTACACCCCCTCCCCACGGCTTCCAGGCCCTGGGAAGACATAGCCATGGACTTCATTACCAATTTGCCCCCCTCAAAAAGGAAAAACAGTGATCTGGGTAGTAGTTGACACGTTTTCCAAACAAGCCCATTTCACTCCCTTCAAACAGTTACCCACCGCCAAAGGGATGGCTAAAGCCTTCTTTAACCAGGTGATAAAATTACATGCTTTTCCGAGAAGGGTGGTGTCCGATCGCGGAAGTCAATTCGTTGCCACCTTCTGGCGGGAGCTTTTGAAGCTAATGGACATAGAACCTGCCTTAAGCTCGGGTTACCATCCAGAAACCGATGGCCAATCCGAGCGAACTAATCAAATTCTGGAGCAGTTCTTAAGGTGCTACACCAACTACCACCAAGATAACTGGGTGGACTTATTACCCTTTGCAGAATATAGCTACAACAATGCAGTGCATTCTTCTACTGGGGTCTCACCTTTCATGGCAGTGGGAGGTTTTGAAGGTAAACCGCTCCCCACCCTCAAGGAAGACCCCCAGGCTCCCCCTTCAGACTTCAAAAACTGGTGGTCCAGTCTCCAGGACTCCTGGCCGTTGATTGGTAAAGCCTTGGACCATGCCAAGGAGGACTATAAAAAATATGCTGATCGTGGCCGAGCACCGGGATGGGACCTTCAACCCGGGGACTCAGTTTATCTCTCTACCAAAAATATCCACGGGCTGCAGCCCAGCAGAAAATTAGGATGGAAATATGTTGGACCCTTTAAAGTGCTACGAAAAATCTCTGATGTCTCCTTTGAACTCGACCTGCCTAAATCACTAAGTTCTATACATCCTGTGTTTCATTTCAGCTTGCTGAAGAAAGATCCTGGGCCGAATGCTTGGCATCCAGTTCCTCCAGTTCCTCCTCCACTGATGAAGGAGGGGAGTCCACACTACGAGATAACTGAAATCCTGGATTCCAAGACAAAGAGGGGCCATTTGTATTACTTAGTTAGATGGTTAGATTTTGGCCCGGAACACAATGAATGGATTCGTTCTGAACATGTTCATGCCCCCAAGTTAACTAAACTGTTCCATAAAATGTTCCCTGAAAAAGCTAGGTGAAGGGAATCATGGGGGGGGCAGGGTGTCAGAATCAGTTAATTCTGTCAATGTAATCTTGCATGCACACTATGTATTCTGTTATGTATTGGACCTGTATTTTCTCCTTGCTTGGTCGGGAGGGTGACAACCCCTAGGGTGAGAACAACGAGGCCTCTCATCCCTGCCTCCGCATTCCAGCTGCACAGGCAGTAACTTCAAGGGGAGGAAAGGCTCTCATCTCTTATCTATGCTAAAGAACCTTGGAGCCATGAATTGTTATGTGAACGGAGGGGTCTGGTTTGGGAAGGGAAATTTACTGCTTAACACCTCACTTTTTTCCTGTGTGAACCAAACGGTCAAGACACCTTTTAGCCCGCCAATTTTCCCTCCTGGGGATTGGCTACCTATGGGTAATTCAAACTCCTTGGAATGGTATAATAGACCCGCTTGTATTATTTGTCTCATCTCTGACAATACCCCGAGACGCTGTACTAATGTAGGAATAGGCAATAAAGAACTGTGGTTAACCAACCGAGATCTGATCCTTGACTACTTTGAACAGGACTCTCACACTGTGTCCTTTATTTAAATCACTTTTAGAATAATCACTTTAAGATCTGCAAATATATATACCATGGGCATCAGACAAAGTAATGGTCACAAATTTGACAGTAAGGAAGGCAACACAGAAAAGCCTGTAGGGGAACAGTTTAAAAGTTTTCCTGGATGTTCATTTACAGGAATACTGTTTCTGCTTTATTTGTAAGGGTGACTTTGTACTGAAATGTACTAAATTATGGCATCACAGATGCCTTCATTTAATAAATGCATGGCTGAAGTCTCTGAGTGTCAGTGCCTGACATGAATTCGCTTGTTATGAAGCCTGTTTGATCTATGCCTTATTACACAAGTGCCTAATGAGTTACTCTTCCTTTCTGTAAGCCGTATGCTTTACTATACAAATGCAGAATGAGTCACTCTTCATTCGTGTAAGTGTTTATCCATTCTTAATCCCTTTCTATTCTCAGGTCCCCGACCGGGAGTTAGCAACCATTAATCAACCTGCCCTGCAGGAATGTGGAGTCTCTCTCGCTGAGTGCTTCACCCCCCCTTTCGCTTTCCCCAGCTGGCTTGGCTTAGCTTGGCTTTGCCTAGTAGTTTACACGCGTGAGCACTGAGCGTTTTGCCTTCTGGTATGTGTTATCTCCTCTCCTGTGTCCTTGGCCAGGGGAAGGAAAGGGATCCTCTGTGAACTGAGAACTTGTTGTGTTTGCAGGTTTTGAGAAACTGATTTTTAGACTCAGCAACAACTGAATAACAACTTTAACCCATGAGAATGATTATCCCTTTTGGAGGTTCCTGGGAACTAATTTTCCCACGTCTTTCGTGGGAACCGGTAGTACTGTTAGTAGCACGGCAAAATGTAGTGCACTGATTGGTGGCATATCGATAATCATGTAGCAATTTAGTATATCAATGGATGTAACCCAAAGCAGTTCATTACTAACAGAACAAGTGTATGACTCCAGTGATCTTTCTACAAGTAAAGGAGTTTTTACTCAAAGACCTGTTGTGGACTATATTCATTGGGACATTCTCACACTGAGCCAGGACAGAATACAAACAGTTGCTGTGCACTCAATTTCTGAGCAATGTACAGAGTTCAGATTAGAAGCAATCTTCTTCTCACTTCAAACTCATATCCTACAAATCCCAGAGCACTGAGCCTATTCCCAGGGGCTATCATTCCACTCTGTGACCTGTCATTCCAGTCCCAGAGCATGGATTCTATTGCTAGGGATTGTCATTTCACTCTGGGGACTGTCATTCCAGTCCCAGACTAGCCTATCTGGGCCCAAAGACTTTAATGGAAAAACCATTCCACATTTTCTTTGCAACTTTTTTTCTGCTGCAATGTATTTCAGTGGAGCCCATGCAAGTCAATTGGCATTCCTGGCTCCCATTATCTCCAGTGGTCCTTCAAGCCTCTCCCATTGTTTCCAATTAGCAATCTTGTCATTCCTTTTACACATCCCAGTTAATTGTCCCTTTGAAACTGTACCACACCATTTGAAGTAACAGCAAAATGAAGAGCATGAACATGTACAGAGTGCACATTTCTTGCCAGTGTTTTCTCTGGGCTGCACATGGCAAAAGGAAATTTTAAAAGGACTTCGATCTGCATGTCCCCCCCACCCATCTTGTTCATGCAGATGGGCTTACCATTTAAAAACAGACATCCTGTGAGGTAGGTGGGGCTGAGAGAGCTCTTTCAAGGACTGCTCTTGAGTTCTGAAAGAACTTGTGACTGACCCAAGGTCACACCAGCAGCTGCAAGTGGAGGAATGGGGAATCAGACTTGGTTCTCCCAGATTAGAGTCCATGCTCCTAACCTCTACACCAAACTGTAATTCCTCTACACCAAACTGCACCCCACCCCATCACTCTCTCTTTTTTGCCCCATCACTCTCCCAGCCTCCTGCCTGCTTCCTCCCACACCCTGCATAGCAGCTGCAGTGGTGGTGGTGGTACTCACAGCCACCCACCTGCTTCCTCTCCCTGCACAGCAGCAAGATCCCCCAGAATTACAACTGGACTCTAGACAGCAGAGATATGTCTCCCTGGAGAAAATTGCTGCTTTAGAGGGTGGATTTTGTGGCATTATATCCAGCTGAGGTCTCTTCCTTCTCTAAACCTAGCCCTCCTTAGACTCCACCACAAAATCTCTAGAAATTTTTCAGCCTGGCACTGGCAATCCTTGTCAGACCTGACCCTAAGGATCCCTCCCTGAAAGGCCAAAATAGGCCTGGAAAGGGCCCTTCCCTGTCCCCCTGCCTTTTACTGACAGAACCAGTTAGAAGCCTCTCTTCACCCCCCCCCCCGAACATTCTAATTTCTCACTGTTGATGTGGGCAGAGCCTGGAGTAGATCTCTGCAGCAGCCACTTCAACGAAGCCCTGCCCGTCGTATTGGCCTGTGACGCATCTCCTTATGGGGTGGGGGCAGTTTTGGGTCACAAACTGCTGGACGGCCGGGAGGTCCCAGTCGCATATTACTCCCGGACCCTAGCCCCAGCCAAAAGGAACTATGCTCCGATAGACAAGGAGGCACTTGCAATAATGGCTGGGATCAAAAAGTTCCATACTTACTTGTACGAGTGCAAGTTCACGGTCGCCACAGACCACAAACCTCTTCTGGGCCTCCTCGCCCCGGATCACCACACACCACAAATGTTGTCCCCGTGAGTCCTCCGATGGTCGATCTTCCTCGTGGGGTATGACTATGACTTGGTGCTTCGCCCGGGAAAGGCCATGGGCCATGCGGATGCACTCAGCTGCCTTCCGCTGCCCTCCTGCGACCCTGACCCAGCTCCAGCTTACCACATCACTCTGCTCGAGGACCTGCCAGACCGGCCGCTTCAGGTATGGAACATGGCCCGGTGCACAGCCCGGGACCGTCAACTCTCCCAGGTCTCCAACTAGGTGGGAAGGGGGTGGCCCAAGAATCCGGACCCTGAGTTTGCGGCCTTCTCAATCCGGTGCACAGAACTCTCCACCCACAAGGGGTGCTTACTCTGGGGCTCAAGGGTAGTGATTCCTGAACCCCTCCACCCGCGAGTGCTGACCGCTCTGCATAAGCACCACCCTGGGGTAGTACGAATGAAGGCCCTGGCCTGGAGCTACGTCTGGTGGCCAGGCCTTGATAAGGAGATAGAGGACCGGGTCCGCCGTTGCGAAAAGAGCCAAGAGACCCGTCCGGACCCTCCACACGCTCCCGTCCACCCCTGGGAGTCCAACCAATGCCCCTGGTCCCGGCTGCATGTGGACTTTGCGGGCCCAGTACAGGGGCAGCTTTTCTTTATTCTACTCGACAGCTACAGCAAGTGGCTGGAAGTCGTTCCTGTGCGTGCCACCTCCTCTGAAGCTGCCATTCGAGCAATGTGGCGCATCTTTGCCACCCACGGCCTGCCGGACACCATCGTCTCACACAATGGCACGGCTTTCACCTCCACAGAATTCCAGTGATTTGTGGAGCTCCATGGCATCTGGCATGTCAGATCCGCCCCTTTTCACCTGGCCACGAATGGCCAAGCAGAGCAAATGGTCCGCACCACTAAGGAGGTGCTGAGGCGCATGGACCAGGGGTATCTGGGGTTTAAGTTAACAGCTTTCCTATTCGGCCAGCGCACCACCCCTCACTCAGCTACCGGTCACAGCCCCGCAGAGCTGCTCATGGGCCACCGGCTGACAACCCAGCTCGACTGGCTCCACCCCGATCGGGCACCGGCCACCTCCAAAGAACCCAACATCCCCAAAGCTCCCAGAGGGTTCGCGCCAGAGGACTCAGTCTACGTCCACAACTACGCCCAGGGCCCCCTGTGGTTGCCAGGGCAGATTATCCACATCACCAGTCCCTTCTCCTATGAAGTCGCGGGCGAGGAAGGACAATGGTGGAGGCGCCACATGGACCAACTTTGCCACCGCCTGCACGCCTTCTCCACAGACAATCCAGGGCTGGACTTCCCAGATGCGGAACCCGAGGTACCTGAGACAGATGATCCGCCCACCCCACAACCGGCTGAGACTCTGCAGGAGGACCCCACAGAAGCCGGCCACCCGGACATCACTCCAATCACCGTCCCTGCACCGGTACCAGACCCAGCTCAGCCAGAGGCAGATATCCTCGAATCTCCGCTCCCTACACCGGTGGCTCCGGCGACCCCGCACCACTCGACCAGAGAATGGAAATGTCCCGCACACCTCAGAGACTATGTTTGCCAAGGGACAGTCCAGACTATGGGGGGGAGGGGTGTAATGTAGTATGCTCTGTGTAGCAACCAGCCTGCCATGTGCTCCCAGGTAATGGCGCCTGCCGCATGGCCAGAGCACACAGTCAGGCAGAGAGGGGAGCTTGAATCTGGAGGAACAATAGACATCTGGATTCAAAGCCTCCACCAATGTGGGACCTAGGTTTTCCCTGAGAAGCCAATGCAATCAAAGCCTCCTCCAGGGAACCTATGACAAACATGTGCATATGTAAAGCCTATCAGGTCTTTTGGGTGTGGCTGGAGGTGTGGCTCCGGCCAGCATATAATGAGGGCCCTGGAGCCCTGGAAGCATGCTTGTTCTGACCATCTACTGGGCATGCTGAATCACTCAATAAAGGCTTCATGATTTCACCGTTCCTCGTCTCCTGGGTCCAGTACTCTTCACCACCCTTTGTGGATTTTTGGAGAACGGGGAATTTCCAGGATTTTCTGGTGCACTCTGATTTTTTACCCCATTCTCCTGCCCCCTCTGTGACGTCCAGAGGCCATTTTGCCTGCAGTCGACGTGTAGTCTGTCCTATGGCATGGCAGACCACTAGAATAACCATTCCTCAGGTGCAATTTAGTTATGATGTGGGATTTTTATCCACATGTTCAACAAAAAAAGTCATGCACCTTTTAAGATGTTCTGGTCTGCTCTTTTACATGGGGATCTGTTCTAGATCCATTTGGACCCATATAATAGAACATAGATCATGCGTTAGGAACAACAGGTTGGATTCACCCTTGGTCCAGCATTTTGCAGAAAAAGGGCATGCATTTGAGGAATTTAAGCTCATGTGCTGGAAGTGATTAAGACCCACCAATTCAATAGGGTGGATGTGCAGAGGATTCTGAGACAAAGAGAGGCATTCTGGACCTTTCGGTTATGCACTCAATATCCCTCAGGATTAAATCAGTCTTTGGAATTTAATTCATTTTTATAAGTGATTGTTTCAGTTAGTTACCAAATTGGACCCTGCCCCTTTAAGTACATCTGGTATATGTATCTGCACAAGCTGTATTCATTTAAGGCATGCCAACAATGTGAGACTGTCTCCTTTTGTGATCGGTTGCCCATTTGTGTAGTCATTTCTTTATTGGTAAGCATCTCCTCTCTTTGATTCTGGAATATCAGTCTTTCTTTGTATTTTACTTTAATTGCTTGTTAGATTAATGAATGTATGTTGTTTCTTTTTAACTGTCACTCTTTCCACCCCTCACTGTCCTGTCCCACATTTTCCAGGCTCTCTGTTGCGTTCTGTTCTTTATATTATTATTGTCCTTCTTGCAATGTCTATTGGTCCTTGTCCTTGTCTCCGTTCCTCCGTTCCTCACTCTGTCTCTCAGTTAGTTTGCAGCTTGCAAACCCTTGTAGCAGATTGCTGAGCGGTGGATCCGCCAAGCATGTCTTTATTGTTGTTCTCCGCTTCTATTAAATTGCTCCTTTTTTTTCTTCCAGTCCATTCAATTGGAATTTCACCCCTCAGGCTTCTATATCTCCCAAATGCTTTCTGCTGCCTTTCCTTTAGCACCAAGGCAAGCCGACGTCTCCATTCGCCTTCTCTTCGATTGGCGCTCAGCTTTCCTGGTCTGTTCCCCCCCGACTCCGCCATTCCCTGGATCCCTGGCGTCGAAGTCGCCGAGACCGCTGATTCAATAGCTCTCCAGCAAGAGCGACGGTATTTATCTATTATTTCAAAGTTTTTTAAGCTAACTATAATTGTAAGTTTGTGGTTTGAATAGAATTCAGGTGTTTCTTACTCTTCAGTCGTCCTCCCCTCAGTTTTGTAGTACGTGGCTTTGCTTTCGCGCTTACCACAAAGCCTCTTCCACCAGCGTCTCTTCCACCAGCGTCTAGCAAGCCTGGTGGGTGAAATGGACCACCATCTCCTCTTTCACCCTCCAGGTAATAGCTCTGCCATTGGGCTCTCTTCAGGAGCCTTTTTAGGGGTCGAAACCCCCCTATTTGGGAAGAGAATTCTGCAGGAGATCTCTCCATACCTCCTACAGCCGCCGCAACTGGAACCGGATCTCTTTTTGTTTGAGGGATGGGATTTGAGTTTGGAAAATTTACCAGAAATAAGGAAACCATTATAGGGTTTTGCTTTGTTTTGTATTAAGCAAACTGTGGTATAATTAAGTTTGTATAATATATAACATGCTTTAAGGGTATAAGGAAAGTTTAGGCATAAGGGAAATCCAAGTTTTGTGAGTATATAGACTCAAGATAAACATATAGAAATAAGAGAATAAGAAGGTAGTCTTAATAATAGGTGATTAATAGTAGAATAGGATAGAATAGGATAAGATAGAATAGAATAGGATATAGTACTTTATAAGAGAATAAAATATAGTTAGAACAGAATAAAATAGAATAGAATAGAATAGATTAGGATTAGATAGAAGTAGATGGTAAGATTAGATAGAAGTGTATAGAATAAGATAGATCAAAACTTACTTTTTATTAAAGGATTGACCACAAATAAGGTGGAAGATACATTGGCCAAAATGGCAAGCGGGGCAAGAAAACAATCCATATCAGGTGTCTCTGGAATCCCACAATTAAGCACAAAAGATTTAAATGCGCAGATTTATGACAATATTACTGAAGTGATGAACCAGGTAATCCAGAATACAATACCAGGTTTGATAAATAAAGCCCTAGAATCAATGCAGGAGAAAATGGACATGGGCACAGAGAAGTTGTCTGCCAAAATGGATGAAATCAAAACGCAGATATTAGAAAACAAACAGGAAATCTTAAATCTGAAAAATGCAAATGTGGTTATAGAGGGAAAGTTGGAAAAAACAGATCAATGTATGGAAGAGTTAAATCAAAAATGTAATTTAATGGAAAACTCTTTGATGTTACTTGAAATATAAAAGTCAGTACTAGTACTTCGGTTTCAAAATGTTCCAGAAAAAAAAGACGAAGATATTAGAGAGATAATGATATCTAATATACAAGAATGGTTGGGTCCAGAAACACCAGAACAACTTAGTAATGAAGTGGAATTAGTTTTTAGAAGGAATACTGCATTTGTGAAATGAAACAACCTACTGAGAGAAGTACATGAGATTTTATAAGAGATGTATAAAAGAACTGATACTGAGGCCGAGGACAGACTGGCAATGTAAAGCGGGGGCAAAGTGGAGGGAACTGGTGCAGGGGAAAAACTCCATGAGCTGGCCGTTCATACTGGCCAGAGCAATGCGCAGTGGTGACGATACGAAGCGTTCAGACTGCCGCGGAGCCGGCGCACACAGCTCGCGCGGCTCGCGCGTGCCATTGCATTTTTGTTTTTTCTTTGATGTGTTGCGCACATGCGCATATGCGCATAACTTTGTGCCAGCGCGTTCACACTGCCACCTCCGGATGCCTCCCACTTCTTCCAGTTCACACTATTTGGAAGCGGGAGGCATGCGGAGGACAGCCCCTGAACACCGGTTTTACCCAGTGTCCTGTTAAAGCGGATGGAAAGCGACTGGGAGATGGGTAAGTGCGAAATGGAGCCGAGGGACAGATGCGCATGTCTGAACGGGCTCTTTTCTTCCACTTCCGACGCAGGGCTGCCCCGCTTTACATTGCCAGTTTGTCCTCGGCCTGAGTAAAGCTAAGACAGATATATTGAAAATACAGGGAAATGATGTCAGAATATTAAGAGACACTCCTTGGAGAGTGAGACAGAAGAGGCAGGACTACCAATCATTAGCACAAGCCTTAAGAATGAATGAGGTGGTCTATAGGTGGCTTACGCCTGAGGGAATATCTTTTTACTATAAGGGGGCAAAATATAACTTGACATCAATATTTAAATTGGAGGACTTTATAAGAAAGTTTGGTAGGGAATTAGGAATTCTAGAAGAAGACTCCTTAGGATCAGAGGAAGACAACTATACATCACAGGAAGGGGAGAGGAAGGAAAAAGAAGATACTAAGGTGGGAAGGGGGAAAAAGAATAGAAAGTATCCGGCAGTAAGAGTGGTGACAAGGTTATAATCAAAGAAAGGGGATGGCAAAAATGCATGCAATGAATAGCAACACGATGAAAATAGTATCCATTAATGTTAATGGATTGAACTCGCCGCAGAAAAGAAAGAAAACCTTTTTGCAACTGTCAAAATTACGTGTGGATGTTATTTGTATTCAGGAAACCCACATAAAAAGGAAAGATAGACATTTATTGGCTTCAAAGAAATTGGGAATAAATTTTGTGGCGGCCAATAAAGTTTTAAAAAAGGCAGGAGTGGCCACATACGTAAGACAAAACCTACACCCGGAATTAGTGTATGAGGAAGAAGAGGGACGAATATTAATTGTTAAAATTGTTAGACAATCCAAACCTACATTGGTGGTAAATATTTATGCTCCAAACCAGACGCAAGAAATATTTTATGAAAAATTAAGAGAAATAATTGCGGAGCAAACATTTGAAGAAATATTAATGGTAGGGGATTTTAATGCGGTGTCTGATAGGGAATTAGATAGAAAACCATTAACCAAAAAACACACGAAGAGCAATATATTGCCGAAATCCTACTTACAACTTACAAATGAATTTAGCATAGTGGATGCATGGAGACTAAAAAATGGAGGGAAAAGGGATTATACATACTATTCACACAGACATGCTTCATGGTCACGCTTGGACATGATTTGGTTATCATCGCCAATGCTAGGAGAGGTTGTAGAAATAGAGATACTCCCAAAGACATTCGCTGACCACAACCCAGTAATGCTGACACTATATGAGACACCGAGACCCCTTAGGTGGTCAATGAAAATGTGATCCCTGAAAGATGAAGATTTTATTAAAGAGTGTAGGAAGGAATGGGAAGAATTTTTTCTTAGAAATATTTGTCCAGAAACAGAGATACAAGTGGTGTGGGACACTTTTAAAGCCTTTTTAAGAGGTAAAATGATAAGTCAAGAAAGCTGGCTCCGGAAAAAACAGAAAGCAAATTATCAAAATTTAATCCAGCAAATTAGAAAGGAAGAGGAAAAATTGAAAGAGAATCCTCTTAACAGTAGAAGTAAAGATAGTCTGAGAAAATTATAGCACAAATTAAACTGTGAATTAGCGAAGGAATTAGCAAGAAAAATGGTTTACCACAAACAATACATATATGATAATGCTAACAAGCCCTCACGGTGGTTAGCTTATAAAATAAAAAAGAAAAAGGCAGATAGAAATATAAAAGTACTGAGAGATCCCCAGGGTAAAGAATGTATAAATATTAATGAGCAAAAAATAATTATAGAAAAATTTTATAAAGAACTATATAAGAGAGAGAATATTTTGGTAGATAAACTGAAGGTATACTTAGAAAAAAACGTAGACTTTTTTTTACTGAAGAACAAAAAATTTTTCTAAATGAACCTATTAAAACAATGGAAATAATAGAAGCAATTAAAAATTAAAGTAAAAAAAAGCTCCGGGACCTGATGGGATACCGGTAGAATTTTATAGAATATTTCTGGAACAAATTGTGGAACCATTAAAAAAGACAATACAACAAATATATGACAAAGGAAAGATGCCAACCACATGGAAAGAAGCAGTAATAACTTTAATTCCAAAACAAGACACAGATTTAACTGATATAAAAAATTATAGACCGATATCTCTTTTAAACACAGATTACAAAATATACACTACAATATTGGCAAACAGGTTTAAAAAAATTCTAACACAGATAATCCATCAAGATCAGTCGGGATTTTTACCACGGAGATATCTGAAACAAAACATACGGGTAATACTAAATGTTTTAGAATACTACGAAGTGCACTCAGACAAACAAGTGGCTCTATGCTGCATGGACGCTGAGAAAGCTTTTGACAAGCTGAATTGGCAATTCATGTTATCCCAATTAAAACACTGGAACTGTGATGAGTACTTTTATAGGATGGTGGAAACAATATACAATAAACAGGACGCTAAAATTATTTTTAATGGAACAGCTACTGCGACCTTCCAGATAGAAAAAGGGGTCAGGCAAGGATGCACTCTTTCCCCCCTTCTTTTTATTTTTTCGTTAGAAACTATATGTGATATTATCAGAAAATAAAATAAAATAAAATAAAGGGGTTGAGAACTAAGGGGGAAACCTTTAAACTTTTGGCTTTTGCCGATGATGTGATTTTTATTATAGAGGACCCATTGAATTCAGCAGGTGAACTTCTATATATACTGGAAGAATATGGCCAACTATCCGGCTATAAAATAAATAAAACAAAAACAAAAATGTTAACCAAAAATTGTTCCAGGGAAATCGAAAAGTAGTTAGAAGAAAAAACTAAACTGGAAATAGTGAAGAAAGTGAAGTACCTGGGGATATATATCACAAAAAGATGTAGTTCTCTTTATAAAGATAACTACTTAAAAATTATGACAGAAATCAAAAGAGATCTACAGATTTGGGAAAAACTGCAATTGTCTTTGATGGGTCATATAGCCCTAATCAAAATGAATATTCTACCACGCCTTATTTTTTTATTCCAAACTACTCCCATCCTGAAAAATCAAACCTTTTTTAAGGAATTAAATAAAAATATATCTACATTTATTTGGCAATCTAGGAAGCCCAGAATAAAACTTAAATATTTACAGGATAAAATGAAACGTGGAGGGTTTGGATTACCGGACTGGCAAAACTATTATATAGCCGCCGAAATGACATGGATAAGAGACTGGGTGGAAATCAAAAACCACAGAATTTTAAGGTTAGAAGGGCACGACTTGCAAACAGGGTGGCATAAGATCATATGGTATGGGGAAAGAAGCAAAATATTTAGACAACATATAATAAGAGACACATTACTAAAAATATGGGAAGAGGTAAAACGCAAATACTACCAAAAAATACCATTGTGGATTCCCCCCTAGAAGCTTTTATTAAGCCGACATTGTTAACTGAAGACAAGATGATAACTTACAAGGACCTACTAGATAATAAATTAGAACTTAAAACCAAAGAAAATCGATGTGATCTGGGCTTAAACTTAACATGGTGGGAATTAAACCAATTGTACTCAAGATTTAAAATAGATAAAAAACAGGGCTTTTACAAAGAGGATAACATACTAGATAAGATATGGCTAAAATCGGAAGAAAAAACAATAAAGAAAATATATGACTATTTGTTGGAAGAAAAAATGCAGGACGAATGGGTGAAACCGACTATGATTAAATGGGCGAGCTACATAGGTCATAACATATCTCTGGACAAATGGTCAAAAATCTGGCAAGAAAATATAAAAATCACAAGAGCAAGTAGTTATAAGGAAAATTTATATAAAATGTTTTACTTATGGCACCTCTCACCAGATAGGCTTTCAAAATATTCAAAAAAGATCTCAAATGTTTGTTGGAAGTGTAAAGCGAATGTGGGCTCATACTTCCACATGTGGTGGACTTGCCCAATATCAAAAAAATATTGGTTAATGATACAGACAATACTTCAAGAAATGATATCAGCTGAAATTCCCTTGAAACCAGAAACATATTTATTAAACATAATTCAGAATGAAGTAAATAAAGAACAAAAGAAATTAATTACACATGGGTTCACTGCTGCATGTCTTTTATTTGCAAAATATTGGAAAACAGAAAAAAATTCCTACAAGGGAAGAATATGTTAAAAAAACTCTACGATGTAGCGGAAATGGATAATTTGACAAGGAGATTAAATAACAAGCAAGAGCGGGTATTTAATAAAACATGGAAACAGATGTATGATTGGTATGATTTAAAATACATGCTGTAAGAAATATGTGGGAATATGTTGTTTGAAAAAGATACAGGATGTCTCTCTTTATAACTGATATTTATGTTAAAGATGTATAAACGATGTAAAATGGTGAAAATTTAATAAATAAATATTTTTTAAAAAATGAATGTATGTTATTCACAGGAGTAAGCTGATAAGTGATTCTGAAATGTCTGTATGTATCTGACTCTGATAAGCAGGTAACTTTGTTACAACTATATGTTAATTTCAATATTTGAAGTCTGTATGGTGTAGTCGTTATGTTATATTTGATTTTTTGCATTTTTATTTAGTTTGCTGAATAAGTTTTAATGAAACAAAAGTCATAAGCCGGTGTCTTTGTCTTGCAGCTCTTCAATTTGCAGCTCTTCAAGAGAGTGTTGTGCCTACAGCTCTTCAAGAGAGTGCTTTGCAACTCTTTACATGACTGTATTTATTCTGTTCTAGTGGTTGATGTTCATGTCTTATAGCAATTCTGTTTAATGTCCTTATTGTTTTTGGTTGCATCAAACAGTGCTATAATAGTGACAGCCCCAACATCTCCATGGACGACACTAGATCCCTGGCCTGGGAAGATGCTGCATCATTGGCATGGACATTGAAGTCACCCAAGACCAGAAGCCTGGGGTATTCCAATGCCCAACCTGATACAAGTCAGACAGGGTATCTGCTGGTGCATTAGGTGGTCAGTACACCAGCCAGATAGCTAAATTCTCCTCGACATCACACAACAGGCCTATATATTCAATACTGGAGATTGTTGGGGCAGGGAGTAACCTGAAGGAACAAAATTCATGGATTAGCAAAGCCACACACACACCCCGCCCATATGTCCAAGACTAGTGAAAGACCGAAAACCCAGGTGGGGTAAGCTGGTTCAAGGTGACAGTTTCATCACCCCTCACCCAGGTTTTGGTCGCACAGGCCAGGTCTACCTGCAACTCCATGAAATAATCACAGAGCACATTGATCTTATTATTGATAGACCTGGCATTGACTAACACCAGTGTCGGAGAAGGGTAAGTTTTCCTAGCCCCACAACCAACATCTCTCGGGATGGGACATAGGTGGGAAGGAGTCTGAGCATTCCCATATCTCTGACTTCTTCCATTACAATTAAAAGTATAGCACCGATACCCACTGCTGTATCTTCCACACCCTATAATCACTGGTATCCCTGCCCCTTGCATGGCCACCCATTATCAGTGCTGTCCAGGGGTCCTTTCGTAAAAAAAGAGGTGCAGGAGCTCATTAGCATAACTCATTTGCATATGCCACACCCCCTGACGTCACCGGAATGACGTCATGGGCAGTGTGTCAGAAGGCCAGACGGGAGGGAGGGAGGGGGAAGGAAAGAAGGAAAGGAACAGGAAGGAAGGTAGGTAGGTGGGGGAGAGAAAAGAAAGAAAGAAAAAAAAGGAGGGAGGGGGGAAGGAAGAAAGAAAGGAAGGAAGGAGGGAGGAAGAAAGGGGAAGGAAGAAAGAAAGGAACAGTAAGGTAGGTAGGTAGTTGGGAGAGAGAGAAAAGAAAGGAAGGAAGGAAGGGGGGAGAGAGGGAGGAAGGGGGGAAGGAAGGAACAGGTAGGTAGGTGGGGGGAGAGAGGGAAGGAAGGGAGGGGCGCTTCTCCCCACACTGGGGCTGGCTTTCCCTCCCCCCCCCTTGCTTGGGCCTGAGTGGTGTTAAGCCACTCAGGCCCGGCTTCTCCCTCCCCGCGGAAGGTGGCTGGGGGCGGGGCAGGACGGGGCTCGCTTGCGGGGCCGGTGGCCTGCCGCGGCCCCGCGGAAGGTGGCTGGGGGCGGGACGGGGCTCGCTGGCGGGGCCGGCGGCCTGCCGCGGCCCCGCGGAAGGTGGCTGGGGGGGACGGGGCTCGCTGGCGGGGCCGGCGGCCTGCCGCGGCCCCGCGGTAGGTGGCTGGGGGCGGGACGGGGCTCGCTGGCGGGGCCGGCGGCCAGCCGCGGCCCCGCGGAAGGTGGCTGGGGGCGGGACGGGGCTCGCTGGCGGGGCCGGCGGCCAGCCGCGGCCCCGCGGAAGGTGGCTGGGGGCGGGACGGGGCTCGCTGGCGGGGCCGGCGGCCAGCCGCGGCCCCGCGGAAGGTGGCTGGGGGCGGGACGGGGCTCGCTGGCGGGGCCGGCGGCCTGCCGCGACCCCGCGGAAGGTGGCTGGGGGCGGGACGGGGCTCGCTGGCGGGGCCGGCGGCCAGCCGCGGCCCCGCGGAAGGTGGCTGGGGGCGGGACGGGGCTCGCTGGCGGGGCCGGCGGCCTGCCGCGGCCCCGCGGAAGGTGGCTGGGGGCGGGACGGGGCTCGCTGGCGGGGCCGGCGGCCTGCCGCGACCCCGCGGAAGGTGGCTGGGGGCGGGATGGGGCTCGCTGGCGGGGCCGGCGGCCAGCCGCGGCCCCGCGGAAGGTGGCTGGGGGCAAGACGGGGCTCCTTTGCGGGGACCCCCGGCCCCTTCTCTCCCAGAGTGGCGCTCCGGCTCGCTCCGGCCCCAACGGAGCCCTGGTGCTGTCAATCCCAATTCACTCTTTCCAGTAGTCAACAAAAGGCTATACCTACCCAGCTCTAAAAAACCACCCAGTTTGTTTCTAATCACTATTTGACCGAATACCCCATCCACCTCACTGACTATCCAATTAACCCACCCAGTTACAGAATTAACCCAATTGAACTGAACTAAATGAGAAATGCAATCAAAGTAATCAATTCCAAATATTCCAATTTAATTTGATCAATAGGCTAACAATTTCAATTTAATCAGTGGGGGAAAAATTAGGTTGGGGAAATATCATACAAATTCATACAAAACCCTCCTTCTAACCTCCCCACCCCCACCATATAAATTATCAATAACTGATTAACTAAAACTACATAAATACCCAATTTAATCAATTAAACAATCACAATCTCAATTAATCAAACTAATATTCAATCATCAGGGGGTATAAACATATAATGCCAGGAAGCTGAAAATACCTCATTCAACAAATACATTCTGCATGGGGTGTTTACTTTCATTTCTACCACGCCAAGTCCTCCACTCACTGGGGTCTGTTCTTCCTTGGCTCGTAGCATCTCTTGTGTTCCTGCACAGCCCTTAATAATTAATAACAGGGTCGGCAGGGCAACTACTATAGCCCAAAGTTCTTCCTCTGCAATTGCCTGTTCTACAGACCATGTCCTTCCAGCTCCAAGTCTGCAAGCAAACTGGCTGAAGTTCACATCAGCTTGCAGTATCAGGCTCAGAGGTGCAGATTGGAGATGCAGATGTTGGAAACCAGTTGAAAAACAGCCAAACAGTTTGAGGAGCATTCAGTAATGCCGACTGCCTTGCCACCAGTGAGTGGAGCACGTGCCAGATGGGCAGGTGACAAGAGCATCCCTGGGAAACTTCTTGATGTTCACAGCAAGTGCAACCCACCTGCAGTTCCTGCTTTTGCAGTTTTCTGTGGAACTGGGGTGTACCTGTGAGAGTTCTGCTCGAAGTAGTCAAGGATCAGATCTTGGTTGGTTAACCACAGTTCTTTATTCCCTATTTCTACATTAGTACAGCATCTCGGATTATTGTCAGAGATGAGACAAATTATACAAGCGGGTCTATTATACCATTCCAAGGAGTTTGAATTACCCATAGATAGCCAATCCCCTTAAGGGAAAATTGGCGGGCTAAAAGGTGTCCGGACCGTTTGGTTCTCACAGGAAAAAAGTGAGGTGTTAAGCAGTAAATTTCCTCTCCCAAACCAGACCCCTCAGATGTTTCGAGTTCACATAACAATCAATGGCTCCAAGGTTCTTTGCATGTGATAAGAGATGAGAGGCGTCCTCCCTTGAAGTTACTGCCGGAGCAGCTGGAATGCGGAGGCAGGGATGTGAGGCCTCCTTGTTCTCGCAAATCATGGTTGTCACCCTCCCGGCCTGGACAAACATAATACATCATGGCTACAGAGATCCCCATACATGATAGATACATAGGATAGTGGAAGACATGCATGCAAGAAGCTAATTCTAGGTCTGACTAATACATTGTCTGAATTGGCAGATTCTGACACCACCCTCCCCCAGTGTTTAGCTTGGAAGTGAATGCAGGAGCTGAGTGACAAGCACTTTTGTACTTTTTTGGCTTTGGGGGAAAGTAAACAGAATAACACACAACTAGTCAGGAATCCAGATAACTACAGAGTGTCTGTTGTAGGGAGGGGAAGGGAAAGGAGATTGTAAGCCACTCTGAGACTCCTTCAGGTAGTGAAGGGTGGGGTATAAATCCAATTTCTTCTACTACTACTACTACTTATGCAACTCAGCAGCAGAGACAAGGAATATAAACTGAACAATGAAAAGATTCTTTTAAAAAAAATCTGCTGTGAAAATTGGGTAGATTGATTTGAATTGTCGATATAGATCAAGTTTCCCACAAATACTTTCCATGTAAACAGTACACATACCTGCTCAGCAATCATGGCACTTTCTTATATGCCCAGGGTAATGCCAAACACCACTTTGAGGGCAGGAAGGAATTTTCCTCCATGTCAGAATGGCACTGGGAGCCTGGAGGTCTTTTGCCTACCTCTGGGCACAGAGCAGGGGTCACTGGGGGAGTGTGTTTGGGGGTAGATGTGAATTTCCTACATTGTGTAGGGGGTTCGACTAAATGACCCTTGAGGTCCCTTCCAGCTCTATGTTTCTGTTTCAAGTTTCAGGTGCCTCTTATAGGTTGAACGAAGAAAAACAGACAAACATCCTGAGAAGAATTCATCATCATCACCATCATCATCTGGCAGTGTATGTAGTATAGCCTGGAGATCCTAAGATTGCCTGGCAGCCAGAAGTTCTAGCTCTTTTAGAGTTATGCACCACTAGTTGGTGAGCTAGACTTGTTTTTATCACAGGAAAAAAGGTTATGCTATGAAGACATATTTCATTAGGTCTCCATTTCTGGTTTTGCCGAGGACCTGCAAATATTTTGTGTGCTGATCCCTGCTATTATTTTTGCTGTGACTTTTGAGGGGGAAGAGAATTCTATCATTATTTAGTTGTGCCCCTCCCACCATGACTGCTTCCATTTCCATCATAATATTTCCACCATGACCACATGAACACTCTCACCCAAAATTATTCACTGTTTTTAGGAACATTTTCAGCTGTGTCAAAAGAATATCATCTTGTTCACTGTGAGTGGGATTGTCATTGTGACTCATCCAGGAAACAGTGCCCTCATTTGTTTTCAGTGATTATAGCCAAATTTGACTGGCTATACAGCTTCATAATGTCACTATATTCACATGATCTCTGATAGGCAGGTATCACCCATGTAACTGAAAGAGGGGGGAGAGAGAGAGTATGTGTGTGAAAGAAGGGAGATCAAAACTCCAAGGGAGGTAAGAATGGCTCAGGGCAGTTTTGACATAGATCTACTTTTCACCAGAGAATCCACGCAGCAAATGCAAGGTTCCCATTGACTCTGGGGATTTCACACAGCTCGAAATATTGCTGGTTTTCATTTAAAGTCATGTTCTAAATGTTATAATGGTCTTCTGTTAACAGTTCACAGTAGAACAGAGCAAAAGCCTTCTAAGTGGCACAACACAATGAAAAAACATTGAAATTAAGCAATTATCAGACTTTCATAGGGCTACACAGTGCTGGCTCTCATTTTTATTTCATGGATTTCTGAAATAAGAGTAGTTATACAAAGACCTCGCTCCACCCCCCACCCCACCCATGACATTTTAAAGGAAATTTGACTTGCTGAATACTTATAATTCAGCAAAGAAGATAACAGAGCATGAAGATAATGAAGAAATAAAAAATGGACTATTCTCCAAACATGTTGTTATACATTTGTAGATATTGACTGTGGTGATTCAGTAGACCGGGGACCAGTCTTCATCTGGACAGAAGCTCTTCAGCTCTGATGTGGATGGACCGAGTAGAGTGAATTTATTTTATTTATTTATTTTTATTTATTTTATTTAATTTCTAGGCCGCTCTCCCCGCACAGCAGGCTCAGAGCGGCTTACACATTTTAGTGGACCAAGTCCACAATAAAACAATAAACATTAAAACTTCATCATTAAAATACAATACAGTACAAATGGAGAACTCGTGTGATCCAAGCCCCAGCACTGACTGCTGACCAAGTCCTGGTTTATCAAATGTGGCTCATCTGATTACATCTGCATGGATATTACTCCTTTTCTTGATTCCCATGTTCTTGGAACCAGTGTACACTTTCACCAGCCATTCCACAGTAACCTAAGTGATGTACCCAAATGTGTGAATCAGGCCCTGATTACTAACAGTGTGAACTGTTGGAAAGCCTTGCCTTTGAGATGTTGTGTGCACTCCAAAAGTTCTCTGTTGTTATATCTGTGATGGCAAAATAGGCAGGTAATTGCTAGACATGCTTCAACATCTGCCAGTTGGGCTCCCATCTTGCTCACCCGTCACTATTGTTAGGACTTTTGTCCAATAATCAAGAAAATTCAGCGTAATGAATCTTGCTTTTCTGGAAAGAAGAGATTGCTTCTTTTAGTTTAAAAGAAGTTTATTACTAAAGGAAAAAGGTAAACAGGATTAGCTACAAATAAACAAAACATGCTTATTAAGCAGCATTCTGCTGCGTCTGCACACTAAGACATCCTGATAGAGAGTGAGAGAGCTTGTAATGGAGGATCTCTCCTTCTTCTTGACCCCAGAAAGGAAACACCTGATATCATTGACCAATTAGCAAAACAGTACACCTTTAGTTTTCCTGGGCTTAGAGATAATTGGCCAGCTGCCAGGTATCACTTTCAGGCTAAACCTAGGTAAACAAACAAGTTGCATAGGTTAACCCTATAATGACTGAATTTCTCAGGCCTTGTGTTTCATACTCATTTCTCCAACAACTATTAGGGAATGGATTGCTCAGCAGACAGGTTACTCACAAGCAGCACAGCCTTGTTAACTGGATTCCTTTCTGTGCATGCAGCCAAATGTACACAGCATACATTACCCCTTCACCCAGCATTTACCTTTTGGTGTTCCTCTGTATCTGTTAGGTAAACATTTTTGGCTAGCCCGTCTGTCTGTAGCTACAGCAGTATGAGCATACACGGAAGACCATTCCGTGTGGGAATCCTCACTGATGCCCTGTTTGCTCTTTAGGGCTACCAGGCTGAGTCTGGCAGCCAGTGGGAGGGCTGGGGCAGAAACATGGGGAGGCATCAAGGACATGATGTCACCTGCAGTAAAAACCCAGAAGTTACTACCAGTAGCTCTAGTAATCACTGATAACTCTGTGGTAAAAGCATCGAGTTTCTTGTGATTCCTAAAGCTACCCTATGTCACTTGTGGGTTTTTACTGGGGATGTAGCACTGCCTGCACCAGTGCAGGGTTCTGTTTTGCTTACCATTTTCTCCTCTCACTGCTCCAAGCAGCCGCAGTTGTCCCTGGCCCAGGCCAATTCCTAGCTAGCTTCCCTGAGTATTGTAGTGCACAGTCCAGTTTAGACAATGATGATCGTAAACAGGAAGACTGCCTAGGCAAGACAGGTGCCTGATTCCTTGCTTGTTTAGGACTCACAGCACAGTTGTTAGCCTGTATGAAGACATGCATTCTTTCTTTGGAGGTTTGAAATGAGCAAAACCTTCACTCTGTCAGACCACAGGCCAAGTTACTCTCAACAACACTCTCTTTAACAAAAGATTTGTTCATTGAGAAAAGTAAGCAAGTTCCAGGTTAAAACATCCTTGTGTTAGAACTAACGATTTTGGCAAGTACTCAATATAGGCAATTCAAAAGGACCCCTCCTCAATAGCAGGGCGCGCACACATGTCACATTAATCGCACCTCCCATGGGAACGCAGTATCCCACTATCTATGAAGCAATCAGGGTCCAAAAAGTCTCTAGGCATCCCCCCCATGGGGAGGGGGAGGTATCATCCTTGGGAAAGTTACGCCCTTAAGAGCAAACAGTTCACACACACATCTATCACTCCTCTCCTCGTAGGAATTTCCCTTCTCCCTTTTGTTATGGATAACAGAGCTGGGTGCGAGGTTTGACAGTTTGAGTTTAAAAGGTTTTTTTCCCCTCTCTGGGAAGAGAACAGGCAGGAAAGGGGAAAGACATGTCAATTGTTTTCCAGACATACTTCAGCCTACCTTCATACAAATGCTAATAGGTCTAGCAGGAGAGATAATGGGTGGGTCAAACTCTTCCCCTTCTCCAAGCAGGGAACAGAAATTTGAAGGAGAAATTAGAATGGTTCCAGGAATAATCTTCAGGAAGAAGCTGCAGGAAATGCTTTTCTGACCTGGTAAGTGGCTGGGGGAAAAAGAGATGATAAAAACTCCCCGCAGCAAGGAGGAGGTCTCTTTTTCATGCTGAGTCCATTAGGGCAGACAGAACTCTTAACTGAGGTCTGAAGGAGGTAGCCATTGGCCATGTGCTGCTCTAGATAGCTACAGAAAGCTTCAAGGTAATGGTAACTCTGTGGAGATCTGTAACTTCCCAAGCTTCAGGAGACTGTCCTATTTTAACATCTGATGGGGCATGTATAGAAAGAGGGACAAAGCATTTGTGTTTTATCCATTTCTTTTGAAACCCTTGCTCAATCTGGTGCTGTGCTAAAAGTATGCTTGTGATCATTTTCTTTTTAATAAATACTCTGTTTTGATGCTGGCCATGGTTCTCTGTACCACATAGACCTCCATTGTCTTGGATGCGCTATTTTAAAAGAAGCGCCAGGGGGAAGGCAGTCAATTGGCAAGTGGTTATTCCTCAGGGGGGCACAAGGCAGTAAATGGTCCACATGGTGACCAGACACTGGGCAGTGGGAGACAGAGGCAAGGCCTCAGAACCTGGAAGTCAAGCTGGGAGTCCTGACCCTCCCAGTGGGCAATTCCTATAAAGGTCAGGTGTTTGGGGTGAGCAACCAGAGAAAGAAGGAAAAGCCTCTCCAGGTGTTGGGAAAACCTTGGAGTGTGGGGCAGAATAGGGCCCACAGGACAGACCAGGCTCATTCTACCACAGTCTATATACAATTTTTTTCACCCTCTTTAGCCCTTTAGACTCCTCTGACAGGTCTGTGCCTGTGGGGAAATGCCTCAGCTCATGCCCTGGGAGCTTATCTGCCTCGGTCAGGAGTCTCCAGGGAGCTGATGTTGGAAGGCCTTAATTGGCTCCCCCCCTCCCCCAGTACTTGGTAACCATTGTCTTGTCTGGAACACCAAAGTAACATTTAATCAACACCATCTTGAGCACACAGTACTTGTCTCTGCTTGGGCACCCTCTTCAAGCCTGAGAGCAGATTCTGGCTGGTTGTTCCAGCCTCTGAAAGAAAAACAAAGGCTATAGTCCTGCAGTGTACATGCTCTCATCCAGCAGGAACCAACTCAGGTAATGCCACCCACGCAACATCTTGCTGTTCGGATAAGCACACAACACAGTATAGTCCACACTTAAAGAAATGCTGTGCCCGATCCTATGTGTGTTTACCTGGCATAAAACTGATTTAATTGAACCTTACTACCAGATAATGTAGGGGCTGCAGTGGCTGAGAGGTTAAGATGCTGAGCTGTAGACCAGAAGATCTGTAATTCAGCAGTTCAATACCTGAGTGCTGCGTGACAGAGTCTCTGGCCCCAGCTCCTGCCAACTATTGTGTGCAGAGTTCTAAGCATTGAAGAGGTGGACAACAATGTTGCAAACTAATTTATTGAAACACAACAAAGGCATGCATAGGGTCAACTATATACAGTCCCTAGATCGCTCCCACAGTCCTATTGGTGGGTTTGAATATCCCACCAGAGATCTTATTGGAGGGCTAGTGTGGGTCTAGGATTCTTGACTCCTATTGTTTCCGGAGTTAAGCTCGAGCCTTATGTCGCTGTTGCCCTGTGGTCATCAGCGGACATAACACCCCTCCCCCCATAGTTCATGCCCACCTATGTAACATAGTCCTGCAAATAGGTTGGGGGTCTGTGCTCCCTCTGGGAGCGCCTTGGTGCAGGCACAGCAGCTGCCACCATGACTCTGTCCAGGGGACCCAGTGGACCCTCCACCTGTGAAGTCGGGGGGTCCTCGGCTGGCACAGAGCTGGAGGCCGGTGCTCTGCCGGCAGGTCAACTTTGGACCCTGGGGCTGGCTCATCTGGTACGATGGGCCCAGGGTCATCATCGCAGAGTTCGGGGGCTGGACTGTCGGCAGCTGCGGGAGGCAGGCACCTTCGTATTTCATTGAGGTTTCTTTGCAGGACCTGGCCATCCTCTGTGTTGGCCAAATTATTCCCCCTGTGAGCCTTGGAGAGCCCCTGCCGAAGTCGTGGGCATATAAGGGGTTGTCAGGGAAAAACACCCTGGGAGTGTTCTATTGCTCCACTTGGCTGCATGACTCCGTGGCCCTGTCCAGGTGTAGTCTGTCTAGCACTATGGCAGGCCACTGGCCCATCAGAAACTTGGCTGGGCAGCACCTGCTGACCAGCTTGGGAGTGGTGTGTTGTGCCAAGAGGAAGCAGGCGATGCGGGCTTCCCAGTCAACCTCTGTGAGTTGCGTTAAGGCTTCCTTGGCAGTCCTCACCATTTGCTCTGCTTGTCCGTTGGTAGCGGGGTGGAATGGGGCAGGCCAAGGAGGGGACGATGGTCTGTCATGATGGTGAAAGGGCACCGTAGATGAAGTCGTGGAACTTCTTCACTCTGGCCATGATCGCCAAGCCCTCCCTGTTGATTTGTGTGTAGTTGTGCTCCACGGAAGACAAGGTCCGCGAGTAATAGGCCACAGGGACCGCTCGACCGTCTGGAAGCTGGTGTGCAAGGGGGAAGCGTCACAGGCCAGCACCACTGGCACAGTCTCATTAAAGTGCGTGAGAACTTTGTTTGAGATGAGGAGCGCCTTTACCCCTTTAAAGGCCACAGCGATGTAGGGGTTCTGCTAGTAGGCACATTGATGAACAAAATCTATTGAGGAAGACTCAGCGTGGGTTCTGTGAGGGAAGATCTCGTCTCACTAACCTGTTAGTGTTCTGTGAGGAAGTAAACAAACATGTTGCCAAGGGGTCCCAATAGATGTTGTTTACCTTGACTTCCAAAAAGCTTTTGATAAAGTTCCTCATCAAAGACTCCTGAGTAAGCTCAATAGTCATGGGATAAAAGGGCAGGTCCTTTTGTGGATCAAAAACTGGCTAATTAAAAGGAAATAGAGAGTGAGTATAAATGGGCAATTTTCTCAGTGGAGAGTGGTAAGCAGTGGTCAGGGCTCAGTACTCGGTCCGATGCTTTTTAACTTGATTAATGCTTTTTAACTTGATTAATGATTTGGAGCTGGGAGTAAGCAGTGAAGTGGCTAAATTTGCAGATGACACAAAGTTGTTCAGGGTGGTGAGAACCAGGGAGGATTGTGAGGCACTCCAAAAGGATCTGTCGAGGATGGGTGAATGGGCATCAACGTGGCCAGTGGGGTTCAGTGTGGCCAAGTGCAAAGTGATGTACATTGGAGCCAAAAATCCTAACTATAAATACACATTGATGGGGTCCGAACTGGCGGAGACTGACCAAGAGAGAGATCTTGGCATCGTACTAGATAACTTAATGAAAATGTTGAGACAGTGTGTGACTGCAATGAAAAAGGCCAATGCTCTGCTGGGGGTTATTAGGAAGGGAATTGAAAACAAATCAGCCAGTATCACAATGCCCTTGTATAAATCGACGGTGCGACCTTATTTGGAGTACTGTGTACAGTTCTGGTCGCCACACCTCAAAAAAGATATTATAGCATTGGAAAAAGTGCAGAAAAGGGCAACTAGAATGATAAAAGGGTTGGAAAACTTTCCCTATGAAGACAGGTTGAAGCACTTGGGACTCTTTAGCTTGGAGAAATGACGGCGGAGGGGTGACATGATCGAGGTTTATAAGATTATGCATGAGATAGAGCAGGTAGAGAAAGAAGTCCTTTTCTCCCTTTCTCACAATACAAGAACTCGTGGGCACTCCATGAAATTGCTGAGCAGTCGGGATAGAACAGATAAAAGGAAGTACTTCTTCACCCAAAGAGTGATTAACATGTGGAATTCACTGCCACAAGAGATGGTGGCAGCTACAAGCATGGACATATGGAGCAGAGGTCCATCAGTGGCTATTAGCCACAAAGTATAGATGGGAACTCTCAGTCTGGGGCAAGTGATGCTCTATATTCTTGGTGCTTGGGGGGGGGCAACAGTGGGAGGGCTTCTAGTGTCTTGCCCCCACTGCTGGACCTTCTGAGGGCACCTGGTGTTTTTGGCTGCTGTGTGACAGAGCGTTGGACTGGATGGGCCACTGGCCTGATCCAACATTGGCTTCTCTTATGTTCTTACTGCCACCTTGTGGGGAAGGAAGGTGTGGTAAAAGTTTGATAGGCTGAGGAACACCTGTAGCTCTGTCTTGGACTTAGGCATAGGCGCCTCCATGATGGCCTTAATTTTGTCCCTGGCTGTGTCTGCATCGACAGTGAAGCCCAGGAACTCGATAGATGGAACTCCAAGGAGGCACTTCTCCCGCTTCACTTTGAGGCTGGCCATGTCAAAGTGTTGAAGAAGGTGTGCAAGCAGGAGGCGAAGTCATCCAACATGGCAGCAGCGATCAGCACATTGTTGAAAAACGGAGTGACGCCAGGAATCCCTTTAAGGAGAGAGTCCATCAAGTTCTGGAAGAGCCCTGATGCAACTTTCACCCCGAATTGCAGTCTCTGAACCTTAAAGGCTCCCCTGTGCATGACAATGGTCTGCACAGTGGCCGTGGCCTCGTCCACGGGGAATTGTTGGTATGCCTGGATGAGATCTAGCTTTCCAAAGATCTTTGCCCCAGCTAACATAGCCAAAATGTAGCTTACTACCGGACCAGATAAACATGATCCTGGAGGGCCCAGTTCAGAGTACATTTATAGTCTGCGTAGATGTGGACTTCCCCATTTGGCTTGATGGGTGTAATGATGGGGGTCTCCCAGGGGGTGTGCAAGACAGGTTCCAGGACCCCTTGGGCCATGAGGCGGTCTAATTCCACTTCTATTTTGTGATGCATGGCAAAAGGAACCTTTCTGGACTGCATGCGGATGGGTTCTACCTGTGGGTCAAGTTGCAGGGAGACCCAGGGGGGCCTGTGTAACATCCCAGGTTCCCATTGAAGATGGACGGGAACTCGCTGCACACTTCACTAAAGTCCCCAATACAGCTGTGAATCCCCTCTACCGAGATCCCCAGCAGCTCAAACCACGTGCACCCCAGTAAGCTGCTTAGGTTGCCGGCAACTACCAACAAGTCTAGGTGGCCGTTAAAGTCTTTGTGCCAGACTCGAAAACTGCCTATTCCCTGGATTGGCACTTGGTTGCATTGGAAGTCCATGAGGGTGATCAGGGACTGGCACAGTCAGGGGGGCCCACACGGACACAGTATTTTAAGGGTCTCGTCCAAGATTATGGAGAAGGCAGACCCAGAGACTAATTCCATGGTGCACAGAGACTCTTCAATGTAGACTGTGACCTATATTTTAGGGGCGGAGGTTTGACCGGGGAGTCACAGTACCTGTTCCGCTGCCTGAAGGTAGAGGTCCTCTGCTGCAGCGTCCTCCTCCTGGTGCGCCCAGATGGCTCGGCGGTGGGGTTGTGGCTGCTGTAGTGGGCCTCGGGATCCTTTCGACTGGCAGACCCTCGTGATGTGGCTGGAGCTGCCACAGCTCTGGCCAGTAGTGTCCTGAAATCGACATGTCTTGCAATCGTTCTGGTCCCCGCAGCTACCGCAATCCTGTTGGGGCAACTCCATTTCGGGAGTAGAGCGGGTTGCAGTCCCCGGGTCACGCTGTCTGGTCAGCTGTGTTCAGTGGACCCCTTCCCCGTCACTGTAATTGGAGCTGGTTGTTGGGGCAGCAGCCACCCGGTCGCTGGACGAGGAGCTGGCCATTGCTGGATATGACCTCTTCCAGGCAGTTGCCATGGCTAGAGCAGAGGCAAGGGTGCACTTCTCATCCTCCATTATGCATCATCACAACTTCTCGTCCTGAAGGCCACACACGAGCTGGTTTCACAGAACTTTTTCTAGGAATGCCCCAAACTCACACTCCACTGCCAGCTGTCGGAACTCCACCAGATAGGCAGTGATGGACTCCCTGGGCTGCTGTAGCCATAGTTGGAAGGCCATGTGGCTGGTGATCTCAGAGGGCTGCGGGTTGAAATGGTCCTGCAGCACCTTGATAATGTGATTGAAGGTCACGTCGGGGAGTCTGGTGGGCACCAATAGGTTCCTTGCGAGCTCGACCATCTCAGTGCCGCATGAGCCGATGAGAAGGCCTCTTTTCCATTCTTCCTTGGTCACCTGGTGGAAAACCAGGATCGAGCGGAGTCCCTTGACCCAGACATCCCAGTGCTAGGGCTTCACTAGGTCAAATGGTGGGATGAGTCCTACTCCCGGAGTGGTGGCCATTGCTGTGTGGGGCGACGTGGAAGCATTTCCTTGGGCATCTTGGTTGCTCGCGGCAGTAGCAGTAGCAGTGACAGCAGACATCAGCTTCCTCGGAGTTGCAGTAGCAGGCTCACTCAACGGGATCCCATCCTCATCACCACTATTGTGTGCTGGGTTCTAAGCACTGAAGAGGCGGATGACAATGTAGCGAACAGCTAGTTCATTGGTACACAACAAAGGCATGCATTACCGGCTGTGAGGGCCAACTATATACAGTCCTTAGACTGCTCCCACAGTCCTATTGGCGGGTTGGAATATCCTGCCAGAGATCTTATTGGAGGGCTAGTGTGGGTCTAGGATCCTTGACTCCTATTGTTTCCGGAGCCAAGCTTGAGCCTTATGTCGTTGCTGCCCTGTGGTCATCAGCGGACATAACACCAACCTAGCAGTTCGAAAGCAAGAAATTGCAAGTAGATAAATAGGTACCACATCGGTAGGAAGGTAACAGCGTTCCATGTTTAGTCATGCCGGCCACATGACCACGGAAATGTCTTCAGACAGCGCTGGCTCTTCAGCTTGGAAACTGAGGTGAGCACTGCCCTCTAGAGTCGTATTCAACTGGCTTTCAAGCAAGGGAAACCTTTACCTTTACCTTACCAGTTAAGGTACCTAAGACTGCAGCATTACTCTTGAACTGTTATTTATTTTGATGCATTCAGTTTCAAAAATTATCCCAGTCATTCACTTTCAGCCAGATCGATTGCATGGCCCTATTTCTTTTCCCTGCGGCTTAAACAATAGATCCATTTTTTCATGGTAACTGCTTACCACTGCTCTATTAGGCCTTCAAACCTGCAATTAGCATATCTCAAATATTTCCCTGGAGCTTACAGCAGATGAACAGCTGGATGCTAAATACAATGCTTTGGAACCTCTGGTTTATTATGGTTCAATAAAAACCACTTCTCAAAAAAAGTCTATCCCTATTTAAGGCCTCAGGCACAAAGCCTTGCCTTCCTTTGGATCTTCCAAAAACTATCCAAAAATGGCATTAAAGGATGCCGCTCTCTTCTTTAGCATCAACTTTCACTAAAATGGGTTGGAGTGAGTGTTTGTGTGTATGAGAGAGAGAAGTGTTTATAATGCTTCCACCCAGTCTTTTAAAATTAGGGTGGGGAGGCAGGGACATAGTGTGGGGGGACAGCATTGCAGGCACAATGATGTCACTTCCAGGGAATACCTGGAAGTTATGGTATTAGCTCTAGGAATTGCCATATCGTTTCCAGAGATTTCTAGAGCTCCTGCCACTGACATCATTGTGCTGGTGATGCTGGTGAGTTTTTAAAGATGTGTGTGTGTGTGTGTGTGTTAATGTAGAACTTCTCCTTTCCCATCCATCCAACTCAATGTTGATTTTTCAAACTTATTCCCTGCTAGACTCCAACGTTAACCTCCAGATGACATTTAATATAGACAGCCAGAACACTTTAGGCATACACAGAAACCTGCAAGTTTAAGTTCTCTCTAGGCCTTTAAAGTTCAGCCTAGTAGCAAACACATTTTCATATTTTACATATTTTAATTTTAGCTACATCTCCAAAGACAAAGAAATATGAAGAAATAAATACTTCCATGCCAAAGGAACAAGCTATGTAGTAACTGTAACCATGGGAAATTTATAAAAGACCTTGCATAAATAAGTACAGTGTCAGAAATTGATATATAGAATAAATCACAGTGAGATAGTGAACTGATGCTGTCTAGTGGCTAACAGTCAGGGCTTTTTTGTGGGGGGGGGGACATGTGGAACAGAGTTCTGGAACCTCTTCAACAAAATTCTTTTTAAAATGTTTAAAAGTTCATGAGTTTTCAGTATACAGACTGAAAACTTCATTTCCTTCTTGAGAGTTCTGGGACCAATTTTTAAAAAACAAAACGTGCCCTTCTAGCAGTGCAGTCCTACACAGAGTTATTCCAGTATGAGCCTATTGAAACGCAGTCGGGAAGCCTTTGATTGAGCTATGTGAATAAGATGCAATTCATCAAGGATAAGTGACGAATTCTACATTTGGGTAACAAAAATAAGAAGCACGCATACTGGATGGGGTAGCAATATGTGTGAACAAGATCTTGGGGGTACGGGTGGGCTGTAAGCAAAACATGAACAGCAAGTGTGATGCAGCAGCAAAAAAGGCTAACACGGCCTTGAGGTGTATCAAGAGAGGCATTACATCTAAATCACAAGATGTCATTGTCCCACTACACACTGCATTGGTCAGGCCAGATCTGGAGTACCGTTTGCAGTTTTGGAGGCCTCACTTCAAAAAGGAGGTGGACAGAATGGAGAGGATGCAGAGGAGAGCAACCAGGATAAACCGAACATTGGGGGAAAGCCGACAGGAGATGAAAAGTCTCTGGTTCGGGATGGCTTATCTCAAAGAGATGAAGGGGTAGCTGTTACTTTCCTACAAGGAAATAGATTAGAAAGGTCCACTGAGCCTGTCGCTAATGAAAGGGACAGCCTGGCAAGGTCTCGAGGCAGCAGGAGGAAGGTTGTGGGAAACACGTATGGGAAACTATAGATGTTTATATACTAATGTGTACAAGGTAAAATCAGGGAGTTGGAATGCTTGGTGTTGGGGGAAAACAGAGACATTGTGGGTATATCAGAAACTTGGTGGGATGAGGAAAATCGGTGGGATATGGTGATTCCTGGTTATAAATTATATCAGATGGGTGGGGGGGAAGGGTTGGAGGTGGGGTGCCTCTGTTTGTCAGAGAGGGTATACAGTCCAGACAGACTGAGAGGGTAAGAGAATTGGATTCATTTCTGGAAATGCTATGGGTTGAATTAGTGGGTCCAAAAGGAAGCTTAACACTGGGAGATCAAAAGATAAAGGAGGATTATAAAATGATGAATGAATTAAATATAGTGGCCAGACAAAAGAACTGTGTTGTAATAGGTGACTTCAACTAACCGCACATGGTTTGGACACATATGTGTTCAAGTCGGGGAAAAGAGATTGAGTTTCTAGACACTCTCAATGACTGTGCTATGGAGCAGATGGTTACAGAACCTACCAGGGGAGAGGTGATCCTGAATTTGGTCTTAAGTAACACCCAAGACCTGGTGAGAGATGTTAAAGTGCACCACTTGGGAACAGTGACCATAATGTTATTGAGTTCAACATTTGTATAAATAGGGAGTTGCCAAAAAGACTGACACAACCACTTTTAACTTTAAAAGGGGTAACTTCTCTGATACGAGGGGACATGTGAGGAGGAAACTGAAAGGAAAAGTAGAAAGGGTCAAAACCACTGGGGAAGCTTGGAGACTATTTAGAAGAGAGAAGAGAAGAGATTGGATTTATATCCCGCCCTTCACTCACTTAAGAGTCTCACTTAAGAGTGAATTTAAAATTACAATCCTAGAGGCTCAGAGAAAATATATACTGCAGGTTAGGAAAAAGCCTGCATGGTTAACAAATAAAGTAATGGAAGCTGTAAAAGGTAAGAAGGATTCCTTTAAGCAGTGGAAAGCTAGTCTCAGTGAGGTTGATAAAAGGGAACACAGGCTGTGGCAAATAAAATGCAAGTCTGCGATCAGGCAGGCAAAAGGGGAATGTGAGGAGCATATCACAAAAAACATAAAGACCCAAAATAAAACTTTCTTCAAATATATTAGACATAGGAAACCACCCAGGGAGGCAGTGGGGCCTTTGGATGACCAAGGGGTAAAAGGAGTACTGAAGGATATTAGGGAAATGGCTAAGAAGCTGAATGCATTTTTTGCCTCTGTCTTCACTGTGGAAGATGAGAAGTGCTTGCCCACTCCAGAACTGCTGATTTTGGGAGGGGTGTTGAAAGACCACAGTCAGATTGAGGTGACGAGAGAGGAGGTCCTACGACTGATAGACAACTGAAAAACTAATAAATCACCGGGTCCGGATGGCATACATCCAAGAGTTCTGAAAGAACTCAAATGTGAACTTGTGGATCTCCTGACAAAAATATGTAACCTTTCCTTAAAATCTGCCTCCATTCCTGAGGACTGGAAGATAGCGAATGTCACTCCCATCTTTAAAATGGTTTCCAAAGGAGATCCGGGAAATTACAGGCCAGTCAGTCTGACGTCAATACCGGGTACATTATTATTAAACTGTTATTAAGGAAAAAATTAGAAAGCATATTGATGAACAAAATCTCTTGAGGAAGACTCAGCGTGGGTTCTGTAAGGGAAGATCTTATCTCACTACCCTGTTAGTGTTCTTTGAGGGAGTAAACAAACATGTGGACAAGGGGGACCCAATAGATGTTGTTTACCTTGACTTCCAGAAAGCTTTTGATAAAGTTCCTCATCAAAGGCTCCTAAGTAAGTTCAATAGTCATGGGATAAAAAGACAAGTTCTTTTGTGGATCAAAAACTGGCTAATTAAAAAAAACAGGAAGTGAGTATAAATGGGCAATTTTCTCAGAGGAGGGAGGTAAGCAGTGGGGTACCGCAGGGATCCGTACTTGGTCTGATGCTTTTTAACTTGTTTATTAATGATTTGGAGTTGGGAGTAAGCAGTGAAGTGGCTAAATTTGCAGATGACACAAAGTTGTTCAGGGTAGTGAGAACCAGGGAGCATTGTGAGGCACTCCAAAAGGATCTGTTGAGGATGGGCGAGTGGACATCAACATGGCAAATGGGGTTCAATGTGGCCAAGTGCAAAGTGATGCACATTGGAGCCAAAAATCCTAACTATAAATACACATTGATGGGGTCCAAACTGGCAGAGACTGACCAAGAGAGAGATCTTGGAGTTGTAGTAGATAGCTCAATGAAAATGTCAAAACAGTGTGCGACTGCAATGAAAAAAGCCAACACTATGCTGGGGATTATTAGGAAGGGAATTGAAAACAAATCAGCCAGTATCATAATGCCCCTGTATAAATCGATGGTGCGACCTCATTTGGAGTACTGTGTACAGTTCTGGTCACCACACCTCAAAAAAGATATTATATCGTTGGGAAAAGGGCAGAAAAGGGCAACTAGAATGATAAAAGGGTTGGAACACTTTCCCTATGAAGAAAGGTTGAAGCGCTTGGGGCTCTTTAGCTTGGAGAAACGATGGCTGAGGGGTGACAAGATCGAGGTTTATAAGATTATTCATGGGATAGAGCAGGTAGAGAAAGAAGTGCTTTTCTCCCTTTCTCACAGTACAAGAACTCATGGGCACTCGATGAAATTGCTGAGCAGTCAGGTTAGAACAGATAAAAGGAAGTACTTTTTCACCTAAAGAGTGATTAACACATGAAATTCACTGCCACAGGAGGTGGTGGCAGCTACAAGCATGGATGGTTTCAAGAGGGAATTAGATAAACATATGGAGCAGAAGTCAATCAGTGGCTATTAGGCACGAGGTATAGATAGGAACTCTGAGTCTGGGGCAAATGATGCTCTGTATTCTTGGTCCTTGTGGGGGGAGCAACAGTGGGAGGGCTTCTAGTGTCCTGGCCCCGCTGCTGGACCTTCTGAGGGCACCTGGTGTTTTTGGCCACTGTGTGACAGAGTGTTGGACTGGATGGGCCTTTGGCCTGATCCAACATTGGCTTCTCTTATGTTCTTTTGTTCTTATCAGGATGATCATGGGCCTGAAGACCAAGCCCTGTGAGGAAAGGCTGAGGGACTTGGGAATGTTCAGTCTGCAGACAAGGAGACTGAGGGGGACATAATGGCTTTCTCTAAGGATTTAAAAGCTGTCACTTAGAGGAGGGCAGGGAGCTGTTTCTGTTGGCAGCAGAGGACTCGCAATAACGGGTTAAATTATTGGCAGGAAGATACTAGATCGATATTAGAGGAAAATGTTTACAGTAAGAGTAGTTCAGCAGTGGTCTGCCTAGGGAGGTGGTGAGCTCCCCCTCACTGGCAGTCTTTAAGCAGCATCTGGACAAACACTTGTCAGGGATGCTTTAGGTGAATCCGGCATTGAGCAGGGGTTGGACTAGATGGCCTGTATGGCCCCTTCTGACTCTGTGATTCTATGTTTCTCTGGGGGTCTGACATGAGGAGGCCGCTGTGCTGCCCTAAAAGAGTGCCTCTTTGTCTCCACGTGTGTTCTCTCTGTCTATAAAACAAAGAGTAGGAGATTGCCATTCTTCTCTGATGGCCTCTCCTCCAAAGGGAACCCACAAAGGATAGCTGGGAGCCCCTGGAGCTTCTCACCAGTCAAAGGGTTGCCAACTCCAGCTTGGGAAATGTCTGGAGATTTGGGGGCAGAACCTAGAAAGGACAGAGTTTGGAAAGGAGAGGAAGATCAGCAAGTATTTATTTTATTTATCTATTTCATTAAAGACCTGAGCCCGCTCGTGGGGAAGGTGGGGTAAAAATGTGAAATAATAAACAAACAAACAAACTTATATCCCACCCTCCCCACATTGTAGGCTCAAGGTGGGTACTAATACACACACACATATACACACACACACACACACAATTAATACAGATTTACATATTTAAAAAATTATGGTCAGGCTGCAGATTTACATATTTAAAAATTTATGGTCAGGCTGCACTGTGTGCAGTTCTGGAGGCCTCACTTCAAAAAGGATATGGACAAAATCAAGAGGGTGCAGAGGAGAGTGATGAGGATGGTCAAGGGTCTGGAGACTGAGCCCTATGAGGAAAGGCTGAGGGTCTTGGGAATGTTTAGTTTGGAGAAGAGGAGACTGAGGGGGGACATGATTGCTCTCTTTAAATATTTGAAAGGCTGTCATTTGGAGAAGGGCAAGGAGCTGTTCCAGTTGGCAGCAGAGTATAGGACCCAAAGCAACCAGTTAAATTACATGCAGAAAGATATTGACTGGATATTTCCCCCCAATTTGGAATGACGAGACAGTATTGGTATCAAACATGGGCCACTTTATTATCTATTTAGCTATCACACAACCCAACGGCAAGGGAACTAAAGGGAGCAGAACAGGCCAGGCAGGTGTCAATCAGCAAACCTCCTGGCCTTGGTATGGGCAAGTCACCGGCTCCAGCTTAAGGCCATCACTCAGGCCCCCTGACTGGCAGCCCAGCTGACAGGTCCCCCCCGGGGGCGCCTACCCCTGGGCCTAAAACCACGAGGGGCACTTACCCGAGAGGTTCCCAGAGGAGATCACATTCCCAGCCCAGGACCCTAAAGCCCGAGGGCCGTTCCTGATGACTTCCTATCCCAATCAGGGATTGGCTGAAGTGCTTACCGGTTCTGCTCTCCTCACCCTATAACTCTGCCAAGTGACCGACTTATTTATAGCCACACTAATGCCCGGCATTCCCCAAGTTCGATGCAAGGTAGGCAAAAACACCCCCCACCAGAGGCCAATCAAGTGGAAGGCGAAAAATTCCTACCCGTCCCCAAAAGGCGACCAGCAAAACCTACATCGAAAACAGGGTGGGTGGGCTGAGCTCCAGCGCGACTGCGGAGGTGGGGGCGGGGCCGCCCTTTAAGGGCGGCTCCCGCCCCCACTGTTGCGACGCAAGCATCGCAACGCAGCTGCCTGCCCCACCCTCCTCCTGGGCGGCAACCCGGGCCCCACGCCAATGGCTACGCTGAGGCGCGGGAACCCCATTGCCCCCCAATCCGGAATGACGAGACAGACAACTGTATTGGTATCAAACATGGGCCACTTTATTATCTATTTAACTATCACACAACCCAACGGCAAGGGAACTAAAGGGAGCAGAACAGGCCAGGCAGGTGTCAATCAGCAAACCTCCTGGCCTTGGTATGGGCAAGTCACCGGCTCCAGCTTAAGGCCATCACTCAGGTCCCCTGACTGGCAGCCCAGCTGACAGGTCCCCCCCGGGGGCGCCTACCCCTGGGCCCTAAAACCACGAGGGGCGCTTACCCAAGAGGTTCCCAGTGGAGATCACATTCCCAGCCCAGGACCCTAAAGCCCGAGGGCCATTCCTGATGACCCCCTATCCCAATCAGGGATTGGCTGAAGTGCTTACCGGTTCTGCTCTCCTCACCCTATAACTCTGCCACCTGCAAGGTCAAGCCTCTGGTTTGACCAAAGCGGCCATTCAACAGCCCAAGGCTGTCCTAAGCCCTTGCCGTAAATCTGCTAAAAACAAATCATTGCCCATGTTTGACATGTGCACTCCATCATCCCGATAAAGGTCTGAAAACTCGACCCTAATCCCGGGGTGAGGCAGGTAACTCCCCAAACCAGCTTCCATGGCCTTCTTCAACTGGCGATTAACTTTTCGCCGAGCCCGATCCAAACCCCACAGATCTCCCAAACCACGCCAGATGCGGCGCGGCAAAATTGCCGACCATATCAACAGCGTACCAGGCCATCGCGCTTGAATACAGGCCAAATCAGCCTTCACCTGAAGAACCAAAGCAATGCCTTTTAGCAAACCAAGATCATTTCCTCCCAGGTGAAGCAACAGAATATCTGGGGGAGGACCACGCCAAACCCCAAAAAGCAGAGTGAGGAGACCAGGCCATCTCATGCCTCTCCTACCCAGCCACTCCACTTCAGCCCATTCACTGAGCCCCAGCTGAGAACCAACAGGTGTTCTCTTGGCCCGATGAGCTGCCCAAAAAATCATACTGTGGCCGCAGATCAGGACTCTCCGTCTTGCACGCCGGCCACCCAAACCTGAAACAAGAACTATGTAAATAAAACAATCAAAACTTACAACGCCAAACATAGGTTCTGTAACACTGGGAACGCCAACAGCCGATGACCTGAATAGAGGCTGGAGAATAGCCCAACGCGGCTGCTGACGATGCCGCCCCAATCCGAAAGGAATGGGTCCCAAAACGAAAGGCACCTAGGCCCAGCTCAGTAAGTGCTTTCTGGGTCACTGACCAGAATTGATATTTAGTAAGCGAGGAGCCATCCCGGTGACAAAACAAAGCCCCTTCGTGACCCCCACGGCCAGCCAAATAGTGATGAAGTGCCAACACAGGGCAAAGCTCTTTATCCTCACACTCACCCAAAACCACCTCACAACCTTTACCTCTCTGATCCGTCTTTGAATGGCAAATCAACACCTTAACCGTCTGCCCCCAAAAAGAAATATCCCCCAACTGAAGGGCACGACCCGAAGTGTCATGTCTAGAAGCCGCAACGAGCTCGCTAACACGGAGGGCCCCAAAAAAGGCGACCAAAGCTGCCACATGAAAAAGGGCAGCTTCATAGGGGTCTGAACAAAGGCGAGGCCATAAAGCCCGCAAAACTTTCAAAACTGCCGGAGTCAGTGGCTCCCTGCTATCCCTTACTGGGGGATGCTCACACGACCAACCCTCCAAAATCTTTCTAATTCTAAAATCCCCCATATGATCAACATAACCAGCAGCCTTGCTGGCAAAAGCCAAAGACGCCAGCTTTCCCCGAATAGAACTTACTGCTAAACCCTTGTTCCTTTGAAAAACACAAAACTGAATAATATGTGAAACTGGAATGGGCCAAACTTGCGACAATCCCAGGGCACACCGGAACGAGACAAATTCCCAACCTGCCCTCTGATAAACTGCACGGGTTGAGGGTGCCAAAGCTAAACCAAGCACCCTGTCCGCTTCAGCCCGCCAATCTCCCAATAACCCACAGGCATCCTTACCGGGTAAAGGTCCACTTCCAGGGCCAACTGGCGGAACCGCTCTATCTATTTTCAGGAGAGAGCGTCCGCAACCCCATTACTAACGCCCGGGACGTGACGTGCCTTAAACAATATATTATGCTGCAAACAAACCAACGTAAAAACCCTGACCAGCGCCATCACCCGCGGTGATTTAGAAATCAACGAATTAATAACCTGAACTGTGGCAAGATTGTCACACCAAAAATGGACAGTGCATCCTGCAAAAGCAGATGTCCAAAGCCGCACAGCAACTACAATTGGGAAAAATTCCAAAAAGTTCAGGTCCTTGACCCAGCCTGCCTGGACCCAATCCGTTGGCCAATCTTCAGCACACCAATGCCCCCGGAAATAAACGCCAAAGCCAGAGGACCCAGCTGCATCCGACACAACTTGCAGCTCCGCCTCAACCAAAAGATCCTCCCGCCAAAACGAAACCCCGTTATAAGAATCCAAAAACCTCAACCACACCTGAAGGTCCTGCCTGATCCCCAAAGTCACTCTGGTTCTATAATGCGGCCGATGCAGGCCTGCCATAGCGTCACAAAGGCAGCGAACAAACGGCCTGCCTGGAGACACTACTTTGCAGGCAAAGGTGAGATGACCCACCAGGCGCTGCAACTCGACCAAGGAAATCTTCCTAAAGTGAAGCACAGCCGCAACCATCCACCGAAGTTCCCGCAATTTTTCCACCGGCAACCTACACAACTGCCGCTCCGTGTCAAACTCAATTCCCAGAAACACCAAGACACAACTGGGGCCTTCAGTTTTTTCATGGGCCAATGGAACTCCCAACTCCTGTGTCAACTGCATAAAAGACTCAAGAAGAAACCGGCAATTGCCGGTACCTGCCCACCCAACAAACAAAAAATCATCCAAATAATGCGCTGTACTACACTGACCAGTCCGAAAATGCAATAAACATTCCAAAAAGGAACTAAATTTCTCAAAGGCAGAACAGGACACCGAACACCCCATTGGGAGCGCCCGGTCCATATAAAAAGCCCCCTCAAACGCAAAACCCAACAGTGAAAAATCGTCCAGGTGAACAGGAAGCAAGCGGAAGGCAGATTTAATGTCGCACTTCGCAAGCTCAGCACCACGACCACAACTGCGCACCACCTGCAAAGCCTGATCAAAAGACATATACCTGACTGAGCAAAGCTTATGAGGTATAGCATCATTCACTGAATCCCCACATGGGTAGGATAAATGGTGAATGAGGCGAAATTCACCCTCCGCCTTCTTAGGAATCACGCCTAATGGGGAAACCCGCAAATCAGGAACCGGTGGAACAGAAAAGGGGCCTAAAACTCTACCTTCCCTACACTCCTTCTGAATTTTTAACCGCACCACGTGCTCCATCCCTACCACAGACTTTAAGTTGGGGGCCAAATAAGGCCTCCTGTCCCCTTGGTATGGAATCCGAAAACCAAACCTGAAACCATCCAACAAATAACGCTGATCATCCTCATTAGGATAATCTTCCAGTATACGAGCGAGAACCGGAACCCTAATGGGACTTGGCCCCTTTGTCAGATCCACCTTGCTGTCCACCTCCAGCAGGTGAGCACTTACCACCCCGAGAGGCTGACTGGGCCTTGGGCCTGGGGCAACTGGAGAGGGGGTGGGGGCCCGAACACAAGGGGCATTCATGCCGAAAGGAACAAACCTTCCTTTTACAAACACCTTGTGAAGTAAACTCCCAACACAAGGGACGCTTTTGAAAAACCTGTCCAGCAGCTCCCTTTGCCATGGGCACTCCTGGTAACCGGCGGACTAAATGGCCACTGTCAGAATGATCTCCTGGCGCAGGACGCGCAGGAGCCACATACTGAAGCCACAGAGGTGGATGCACCTGATCCCACCGCAGGGATGGGTTCATTGCAGCTCACATGCGAAAGCCCTCATCGTACTCCAACCAACCATTTCCAACAAACCCCGTATAGGCCTTAAAAATTATGTCCATGTACTGCAACAAGGAAGAGGCCCTCCAGGGCTGGGAGCGCACAATAATACCCGTGTAAATCAAAAAACCAGGATACCAGTTCTGCCAATACTGGTCAGCCCTACGCTTTTTAATGCGCTCCTTGTCCCGTTCATCGAGATCCTCCTTGTCCTTCTTTTCTAGCTCCCGAAACAAAAGGGTGAAAACATCCACGTAATTGCCCCTAAGGATCCTATCTCTAATAGCCGAAGACAGATGGTCACCCAGGGGCAAGACCAAATCACCACTGGGTAAGGCTCTAGCAGGGACCTGCTCACATGACTGACCCCCAGGCACCGGCGCTGACCAACCTGTCCACCCAGAATGAGCCCACTGACGTGCAATGGAAGGGGCCCCACACCCATACCCTAAAGTGTGCTGACAGGGCCCAAATCCCCCAGCTGGGGGTGAACCCAGGGGTGTCTTACAAGAAGCCCCTCCCTGGCCTAAACCCCATGGCCACCCATGCACCTGCCCAGAGCGCTGGGCGGACTTACCTGTACCAGGCATTGAGCCGTTAAACTGCTCCAGCTGCTGACCCTCGGCGCCCACATCCTGCTGCTCCCCCACTCCATGTGATGTAGACGCCCCTTCACTGGAACCCTCCTTCAGCATAGCCAGGCGAGCCAGAACCTTTGCCTGGAAAGAAAAAACCTGGTTAGACTTTCCCTTTTTTGCAGGAGAGGAACTAGGAAGAACCTTTGCAGGCTGCTTCCTCTGCTGCTCCAGCGCAGCCAGCCGAGCCAAAATTGCTGCATTAACAGGGTCACTCTCTTCATCAGAAGAAACAGGCTCAGCTGGCAGCACAGGAGGGGGCCGTGGCACTGGCCATTTAGGAGCAGGCCCTTTTCCTTTACCAGAGCTGTGGCCCTTTTTTGATGCCATGGCTGAAGCCAGCCCAGCTAGGCCAGCCAACACAAGGCCCACCCACCAAAAGGGGGAGGGGGGGAAAGAGAAACGAAACCAATGGAAAGAATAAATCCAGAAACAAAAGTGAAAGCGGCCCCAATAAAGAAAACTAATTGCTAAGAAAATAAAAACTGGGGGGGGGGGGTGAGGGCTACGACAGTCCACTCCACACCCCAATACTGCCACCCTGAAAAACCAAGGACCACCACACCAACTCAGCTTAGAAGGAACACTGGCAGCCCCCTTCCAAGCTGCAACCAGGGCAATCCTGCCCCGGCCTCCAGATTAGTCTCAAACAGTGCCAATACACCAGCCAACCACTCTCCAAAAACCAGCAACACCCCAGAAAAAAGGGGTAAACAAATAGGTGGGGGGGCAACAACAGCCCCACCAAAAAAAGGGAGGCCAAGCTAAATGCAATCAAGCAGCCCCCACTGTCTCCTCCCACTGCACAGCTCCCGTGCCGCAGCACCCGCAGAGGCCCAGTGCCAACAGAAGCCTACAGCCCAACCAGGACACCACCCCACAACCAAAAGCCCGCCAACGATGGGGGGGATCCCACCCCAAAACCGCCTCGCCGCTGCCAGCCGCCGGAAAAGAAAAAGTGCAGCAAACAGCGGCCCAAAGAAACCAATGGGGGGGGGCTCCCAGCCCCGCACCACCGCATCGCTCCGGGGACCACCACCGCAGCCCAGCACCCAAGGGGCCACTGGCAGAAACCACCGCACCGCTACCGGCTGCTGAAAAAGGGGGCAAAAAGGCACCGCGGGCCATGGCCCGAAGAAAAAACCCGGGGGGTGCTCCAGCCCCGAAAAACACTGAAGACCGCCGCTGCAGCCCGGCTCTGAGAGGCCGCTGGCAGAAAACCGCCACGCCGCTATCAGCGCCCTGGAAGAAAAAGCTGCCCGCCGCACCACTCCCAGGACCGCCAACAAATCCTGGGACCCGAGCCGGTGGAGGCTGTTGACCTAAACAGCCTCCCGAGACCAGACGACCCTGCCGAGCTCCAGCGCAACTGCGGAGGTGGGGGCGGGGCTGCCCTTTAAGGGCGGCTCCCTCCCCCGCCGTTGCGACGCAAGCATCGCAATGCAGCTGCCTGCCCCGCCCTCCTCCTGGGCGGGAACCCCATTAGGAAAAACTTTTCCATGGTCAGAATGGTTCACAGGTGGAATCAGCTGCCTAGGGAGGTGGTGAGCTCTCCTTGACTGGCAGCTTTCAAGACGCTGGATGGATATTTGTCAGAGATGCTTTAGGCTGGTCCTGCACTGGGCAGGGGGTTGGACTAGATGGTCTTTACGGCCCCTTCCAACTTTATCATTCTATTACAACAATCGATTAAAATCCATAAAACCAGTGACCTTAATTTAATAAAATCATCATCATTTAAAGCAACAACACACCTCAACGGCAGATGGTGTGGTCCCAGCCTGTCTTTCAGGATCTGCAATCAGTGGGGGGGGGGGGGCCTAATCAGAAAGGATGCCCACTGCCTCAACTAAAGGCCTGGTAGAAGAGCTCCATCTTGCAGGCCCTGTGGATCTGTAATAGGTCCTGCAGGGCCCTGATTTCATGATGTAGCTAATTCCACCAGGCAGGGGCCAGGGCTGAAAAGGCCCTGGCCCTAGTTGAGTCATGTCGGACATCCCTATGGCCAGGGATGACCAGGAGAGGCTGGCTGGCAGAACACTATGTGTTGTGGGGCTCCTTTGGGCAGAGGCGGTCTTGAAGATATGCAGGCCCTTAGCCGTATAGGGCTTTAAAGGTAAGCACCAACACCTTGAAACGGATCCGGTGTTCAATAGGCAGCCAGTGCAGATCTCGCATTACCGGGTGGATATGTGCCCACACAGGCCGCAACATCAACACCCACACTGCTGCATTCTGCACCAGCTGCAACTTCCAGAGCAGAGTCAAGGGAAGCCCCACGCAGAGAGAATTACAATAATCTAGCCTGGATGTGACCGTTGCATGGGTCACCACAGCCAGATTGCGGGGAATGAGATATGGGGCCAACTGCCTGACCCGTCTCAGATGGAAAAGGGCAGACCTGGCAGTGGGGGAGACCTGGGCCTCCATAGTCAATGAGGGGTCCAGGAACACCCCCAGGCTCTTCACCCTTGGCTCTGGCACCAATGGAGCCCCATCAAATGCCAGTAGCCTCATACCCAATCCCAGACCCCCCAAGTAGGTGATACCATAGAATTCACCCTCCAAAACATCTATTTTCTCCAGAGAAATTGATCTTTGTAGTCTGGAAATAAGCTATAATTCCAGGAGAACTCCTGGACTCACCTGGAGGTTGGTAACCATAGAACTCAGAGGGATGGTCCACATGCAACAATATCACCCTCTGAACTGGAGCCTTCAGTTAGTGAGCTGAAGGTGGCAAATTTAATGTCTAGCTCAAGATCGGTAGCAGTAGCAGGAGAAAAGAGCAAGAGTCCAATAGTACCAAAGTCTAACAAAATATGTGGCAGGGGATGAGCTTTTCTGAGTCACTGCTCACTTCTTCAGATACTTCTTCATACCCTGCCACATATTTTGATAGTCTGTAAGGTGCTACTGGACTCTTGCTCTTTTCTATTAATATTTAGCTGTCGACCAAGACCAGAGTTTTTTCTAGTGATATGACATTTGTGTTTTGCTATTTGTTACATTCAACATTCTGAGAAGGGGAATGCAAAATGCAAAGGACACTGACAAGTATAAGGAAACATAAAAGTACCCTCTTATACATGCTCACCAGTGCAGTCATTGCCATCCACAGAGAATAAAAAGACATATCATTGTAGAGGTGACTATAAAGATGTCACTTGAAGGCTCTAAAAGCCTCCCAAATACAAAAACGCTGGCACCTTTTTGTCTACCTTGGTCCTTAGAAAAGGCTCTTTATAGGACTCCTGTGTTAATTGCATCCCTTAATGACTTCTGGAAGACACTCAATCAAGTGCAAAGCCGTTCTGGAATGTGACCCAAAACATGTGTTATTTTGCATCACCAGCAGCCCTATTCATACAACAAATCCATATGCAGAGAACAAGGGGGAAGAGGGATCTCACCTGCTGACCCACTTGTGAGCACAGCCCATGTACCTGCCACTTGTGTGAATGTATATTCTGCGAGGACAACCTTGAATGGTGCAAAAGGGGAGATAAAATAGGGGAGAGGAGAAATATGTCAGCTGTGTTGAGGAGAAAGGTGGGGTATAAATGAAGTACATAAATAAATCAAATGCTGGATTCCAGTCCAGACTGAAAGGTCTCAGATCATGCAGACAAGACCTAGGAGCATACAGCTGAATATAGCCTAATTTTGGAAGATCTACTGCACACACAAAGGTCAGGAGTGGGGCCAACAGCTGTGAGCCTGCTACCCTCCCAATACATTCAATGAATATTGTTTTGTTGTGAGAACTGGTTTATGTGGTAGCATGCTATGATGAACTAGCCCGGTTCCCCCACTCAGATGCAGGACTTTCTGTTTTTGCTTCCTTTCTGGCTGAGCAGCCCCTTTATCTATTTTTTTTTCTTTTCTGAAGAACTATGGCTGTCTATCAATTATATTTTGCTGCTGGCTCAGCGCAGGAACTTGAGGGATGAGATAAGATCACCTCTTTAACTTAAACTTCTGAAAATGGCACACAAGAGGTTTTAGAATGCTCAAAAATAAACAAGGTATTTTATTCAATGTAGAGGGGAAAGACCAGGAGAAATCAGGGGTAAAATACCAAGTACTGAAACGCCGTCTCTGAACACACCAGGGATCAGTCCACTCTTTGACCTCTCTCCATTTCCAACTGGGGCAGGAATCACTTCTTTAACTAGAAGATCAATCTCTTTTCCTGGCCCAAATGGGTGTCTTCACTGATCCTCCCACTCCTCCTTGCTAACCTTCCTAGTCCTCTGTCAGTGTTAAACTGCTCTCAGTCAGGGATAAACAGTTCCAGTCCTCAGTCAGAGCTAAATTGAGTTCCCTTCTGCAGTCAGTTCCCAAGTCTTTCTTGCCTAACTGATGCTAAGCAGTCAGTTCACAAGTCTTTCTTGCCTAACTGATGCTAACCAATAAAATACCTTTGGGTAGCTTGTCACTTAAGGCTGTCTGGCTCTGTGGGGCACTAACCCTTCACAGTCCTCCACATGTTTACACAACACTTACAAGCTTTTACAGCACAGTCCGTCACACATGCATTTCTGATTTCTATTGCATTTTGGTAAGCTTCTTGGTTAAGCCCTATATGTTTTTAATATTTGCAAACATATTGATTAAGACAGTTTGCAACACAAACAAGTTCCAAAATGAAGGGGGAAAAGAATACTGCAGATCAATGATTGGCTACGTAGATGGTGTCATCAGGAAAAGTTTGGCTTTTTGGACCATGGCTTACACTTTCAAGATGAAGCTCTTCTATTGGGAGATGGTTTGCATCTCACTGGTTTGCACCTCACAAGGGTAGGAAAAAATGTGTTTGGAAACCACCTTGCAAACCTAATAAGGAGAACTTTAAACTGAATCCTGTGGGGGAGCAAGACAAAAATGCGAAGCCAATAACTGTAGATAAAAGAACTCTAAAGTTTTGTGGGGAGTGGCACATATGCTAGATAACATTAACTCACATATAAGTACAGAAATAAAAACCTCAGGTGCATAAAACATGGATTCTGATATGGGAAATAAGCAGGAGGAATGAAGTCCTAATACAGGAAGGGAACTATGACCTAATAGGAATTACTGAAACTTGGTGGGATGACACGCACTATTGGAATATTAGGATTCAGGGTATAACTTATTTAAAAGGGACAGACAAATAAGGAAGGGCAGAGGAGTTGCATTATATGTAAAGGAGGTATATGCTTGTGAGGAGATACGTGAATCTGAGCATGAAGTCCAGTTGAGAGTCTCTGGGTAAAAAGAAAAGGAGTAAGAAATAATACTGATATAGTGGGGGTCTGCTATAGATCACCAAGCCAGGCAGAGGGTTTGGAAGAGGCACTCCTAGAACATATTACAAAGTTCTCAAAGAGACAGGATATGGTGGTCATGGGAGATTTCAATTGCCCAGATATCTGTTGGAGGTCCACCTCTGCTAAAATGAAAGGTCCAATAAATTCCTGGCTTGTCTTGCTGACAACTTCATTTTCTAGAAAGAGGAGAGGGAAACAAGGGGATCTGCTATCTTGGGCTTGATTCTTACCAACAGGGAAGAACTGGTTGACAATGTGAAAGTAGTGGGCACCCTGGGTAGTAGTGACCATGAAATTTTGGAATTTACAGTCTTGGGGAAGGTAAAAGCTGTACATAATCAGACATATAGACTTCAAGAAAGCAAATTTTGACAAATTTAAAGTGATGCTGGGTAGAATCCCAAGGTCAGAAATACTTAAGGAGAAGAGAGTTCAAGAGGAATGGGAGTTTCTTAAAAGTGAAATACTGAAGGCACAATCGCAAACAATTCCTATGAGAAGGAAAAATGGGAGAAATGTAAAGAAGCCAAGGTAGCTGCATAAACAGCTTTCTAGAGACTTGAGAAATAAAAAGACTAATTCAGAAAGAAGAAGGAGGGCCTTATAATCAAGGATGAATATAAACAAATAAACGGTGCTTGTAGAGAGAGAGTTAGGAAAGCTAAAGCTCAGTATGAGCGTAGGCTAGCAAGAGATGCTAAAAACAACAAAAGAGGGTTCTTTGCTTATGTTCAAAGTAAGAAAAAGAACAAGGACATGGTAGGCCCATTGCGGGGACAGGAAAGTGAAATTGTAACAGGTGATGAAGAGAGGGCAGAACCGCTCAATTCCTACTTTTCCTCAGTCTTCTCTTGCAAGGGAAACAGTGCTCAATATGGCAAAAACAGAACACATGATGAGGGAAGGGGATTGCAGTTGACATAGGAGTAGTACATAAATACCTCGTTCCTTTAAATGAAACTAAGTCCTTGAGGCTAGATGAGCTGCATCCAAGGGTACTAAAAGAACTCACAGAGGTAATTTCTGAGCCTCTGTCCATTATTTTTGAGAATTCTTGGAGAACAGGTGAGGTGCCAGAAGATTGGAGGCAGGCATATGTTGTCCCCATCTTCAAGATGGGGGAAAAGGAGGATCCCGGTAACTACTGACCTGTCAGCTTGACATCTATACCTGGGAAATATCGTCCTGAGGATCTCAGATTCATGGTGTTAGCTGTAGTTAAAGAACATATATACAACCAGCAGGGTATACTTAAATCTTTATTACACAAGGAAGCATTATGGACCTTTCATTTACAAACTTCGCAACCAGAAGGTCTGAATCAGGAATTTGATCTTTCGTGGGGGGGTTTTGTGAAAGTTGTGACCATTTGGGTGCTGGCAGTGTAGGGTTGCCAGGTCTGGGCTGGAAAATACCTGGAGACTTTGAGGGTGGCTCCAGGAGAGGATGGGGTTTGGGGAGGGGAGGGGAGGGGAGGGGCCTCGGCATGGTACAATGTCATAGATTCTAGCCTTCAAAGCAGCCATTTTCTCCAGGGGAACTGATCTCTGTCAGCTGGAGATCAGTTGTAAAAGTGGGAGATCCCCAGGCCCCACCTGGAGGCTGGCAACCCTATGGAGGTGTGGTAGGTTTGAGAACCTGAATGTTGTTAATTATTGACACCTGTTGTGGGGTGCTGGCTGGAGAGTTCAAATAACATGCTTGCAAGGTGGGGTTTGAGAAGACAGATGAATTAGGAGCAATATGCCACAGAAGTAATTTCAGAAGTCTTCCATCTATGTAGTTTTTATGTGGTGAGTAAATGACTCGTAAGAGATTATTTGTATCTTCATTGTATGTTTGCTGTTTGTCTGGTGACCTTTTGGTATTTTTTTGTATTTTTATATTATGTGCAGTGAGGATTCTTTGATAAAGACAAAGAAATGGGCTGAAAGTAAACCAGGACCCCATCAGAATCTTTCACATGCTGCATTGCGTAATAGAACATGCTGTTGTTTGTGTCAATTGGTTATTGAAAGAAGTAGACAATATTGCCCTTTGTAGTACTTGTATTGATACAAATAACAAGGATTGTATCTAATATAAGTTCTATTGAGCACCATTACTTTATTCATAAGCAAACTTAAAGAAAAGTCCATGCACATTTGTTGCCATATCATGGTATATATTTTGTTCATATTAGGTTACATATCCATGAGCCTGAAGTTTGGTTTGACACCAGAAATCTGCTGCATCAACCAAAAGCCTGGTAGAACAGCTGTGAGAACCCTTACAGAGCCAATAAGCCAGGCCTTCTGGAATTAAAAGTCCTTTTTATTTTTAATGGTCCATAGTAGTCAACACGTTTTGTGTTAGTGATACAGAGCAAAGGGCTGTAGGTAAGTTATACATTATTCAAAAACGAAGGGGGAGGAGGGACACCAATCAGGTTAGTCAGAAATGGCGCTGCATTACATGTCTGTTTAGCTTCCCAAGAAAAATGCGCTCAAATGTGCAATTGTTCATCCCACATTCCTTCCCACACCCCACCGAAACCTCCCCAGCAATTCCCAGGCTGCAGTTAGAGAGGCACCTGGAGGGCAGAGGAGCTGTTAAGACAACAAGCCAAGGCCATATGCATCAGTAAAGCAGATAACAGTTTCAACAGAAGTAATGAGCCCTCCGGCTGAGTGGGTGATGTAGACTGGGTCAGGGAAACCACCTCCCACTCGGGAAATGTCAGATTCTGACATTCTGCCAGCTTCAAGAAGGGTCCCCCACCCAGTTTCAAGGGATACAAAGCATGAAAACCACACAACAGTTTAGGGGCATGCACATTTCCCCCAGCCACCCACTCATTATGTTCAGGTCCAAAATCTACCCATTGAACAAAGTAGTAAAGACGACCCCTTTTCAACTTAGAGTCCAAGATGTGAGCAATTTTAAAATGAGGCTCCCCCTCTTCATCAGAGGAGGAGGATGAGGGTGAACTGGTCTCCATGCATTTGGCCCAGGATCCCTCTTCAGAAGGCAGGAATGAAACACAGGGTGCACAGCTTTTAATGTTTGGGGCAGTTCAAGTTCAAAAGACACGTTTGAGATTTTATGTAGCACTTTAAAAGGTCCCACATATCTCCAGCCCAGTTTCCAGTTAGGCTGCAAGCCTCAGATATTCTTAGTCGACACGTAAACAGAATCTCCCGGCTCCAGATCCCATCCCGGGGTTCTCCCTTTGTCCACATATTTTTTGTAATCCATTTTTGCTTTATCCAGTGTTTTTGCAATGAGAGGCCAGGAATCACGGAGAGGATTCCACCAGTCCCCAAATGAGCCAGACTTTGAGGATGCCTGGCCCAATGCCGGGAGAGGAACCCCCTCAAATCCTGTCATGCTTGCTCCTGACCCAGCCCCTGCTGACAAGGACCAGGCTCCTTTAACTGGCTTGGACGTAAGTCCTGACGAGTCAAGCCAGCAGCAGGATCCACCTACAATTGATCAAGCTCTGCCTGGCCCATGCTCATCCCCTCCTGGATCTCCCCCACCTGTTAGTTGGCTCCATGAAAGATGCCGACAGGAATTAAAGGAGAGATGGAGTACGGCACATCAATGGAGAACGAGGGATATCAGCCCAGAGTTTTAGCAGCAGCAGGGCTACATCCGGTATGCTGCTAATTGCTGACAGCCAGCACAGGTTAAAAACAGAGGGCTTGTTCAGAGCCAATTGTGCTGGCAAAGATTTATTGTCTTTGACAGACCCCCTCGCTGGACACCTTTCTGATTCAGTGTGTTTCTCTGGACTTTGAACCCGGCTCTGGACCTTGGACCGTTGACCCTGGACTTTGGACTCTGGATTGTGGATTTTGGATTTGGCGTTCCGGTTCTATCCGTGTTTGCTCCTCGGCTATTCGACCCTGAGCATTCCTTGAGACGACGTCTCCCTGCTCCGTCCTTCGGCTATAAAGGTGATTTATGGTTTGACCACTAGACTGTTTGAGATAACGGGCTGCTCTACGAACTGTTAACTCCCTGCCTGCTGTGAACTTCTGACTGTCAACTTGGGCTGGTGTTTATTCTGCCTCGACCCAGAGGCTCTGTCGTGACAAATCCCCCCACAGCCATAAAAGGAGAAACCCCGGTGGAGGAGTGAACTGCATTGTTGTAACTGTACTCTGTGAAGGGGAGGAGCTCCACCCAGTTGTCCTGATGAAAGTTAGTGTAACAACGGAGGAACTGTTCCAGGATTTGGTTAACCCTTTCTGTTTGTCCATCAATCTCTAGGTGATAAGCAGCACTTAGAGCAGGCTCCACCCCCTTAATGTCCAGGAGCTCCCTCCAGAAGTTGGCAACATATTGAGACCCCCTGTCAGATACCACCTTCTTCGGGATACTGTATAATTTGACTATATGAGACACAAATGCCTTGGCCAACCCCTTGGCCGTGAGCAACTGCTTGAATGGGATAAAGTGTGCTTGCTTGGAAAATAAGTCAACCACCACCCACACCACAGTCTTTCCCTTACTTTGAGGGAGATTAGTGATAAAGTCCATAGAAATGGCTTCCCAGGGCCGGGAAGGGGTAAGGAGGGGTTGTAGCAGCCTGGGGGTTTCTCCACCCCTGCTTTTTGCACATGAAGCAGGTTTGACAAGAGGAGACATAATCAGACACATCTCCACACATGCGCGGCCACCAGAACTGCTTTTGAAGTAAATGCAATGTTTTTAAGAAACCAAAATGCCCCGACAGCTTAGATTCATGGCTTGCATGCATCACCGCTTGGTGCAGGGATTCCAGCACAACGCGTTTCCCCTCCCGATACCAGCACCCATCTGATTCTTTGATGGCCAATGTCTCTGAGTCAAATAAATCATGCTCCTTCTGCAAATATTCTGTGGCACATTTGCTAACCCACTCGTTGGGAGTAGTTGACGGTGGGCTTCGGGCTTGGCTATGAGTCACCACTGCCCCCCCCAATTGGGCTGGAGAAAACATTGAATCAAACACCTCTTCCCATTTCGAGTCATGCTGTGGGAGGCGGGAAAAAGCATCAGCGAGTGAGTTGGAAGCCCCAGGAAAGTGGTGCAGTGTAAAGTTAAATTTGGAAAAGAAATCTGCCCACTGGAGCTGTTTGGCATTAAGGAGTCTCTGGGTGTGCAGTGCCTTGAGGTTTCTGTGATCAGTCCACACCTCGAACAGCTTTCATGCCCCCTCCAACCTATGTCTCCAGGTAGTCAGAGCCAACCTGATGGCGGCTGCTTCTTTGTCCCAGACAGACCTATTCCTTTCTGCCTCACTGAACTTCTTTGAGATGAATGCCAGTGGATGCAACCGCCCATCCACCCCCCTTTGTAAAATTGCCCCCCCCCCCATGTTGACGTCCGATGCATCGACATGAATAATAAACTCCTTGGACTCATTGGGGTGAGCCAGGATGGGTTCTGAAGTGAATAGGGACTTGAGTTTCTTGAATGCTCTTTTTTAAAAAAACAACAAATTTTTTATTAATTTTTTAAACATTATATAACAACAACATGAAACAAAAAACTAACCATGAATACATACTTATAACACCTTACAATATCCAGTCTCTATGAATAAAATGATAGTAATTAGCTTGTTGAGTAGAAGTAGTCCTTTTGAGTATTGTTTCAAGTTTATCCAAAATAGGATACCAATGCCCGTAGAAAGAATAAGTGTCTTTATGTGGATCGCACTTTGCCAACCTGTCTGAAATCTTGTCCATTAGCAGGTGATCCCAGATCTTCGAATATGAAGTTCCCAAAGAAGGAGGATGAATGGTGTTCCAGCACAATGCTATTGATGTTTTTGCTGCTGATAGAAGTAAAGTTAGTAGTTCTATGGTATATTTAGAAAAATTTACACCATTCCAACAATTTAGAAGAATGATCTCCGGTTTCTTGGGTATTACATAACCTGTCAACTTCTCAATTTCCAAGATAATAGTGTGCCAAAATTGGGAAATTACTTCACAATTCCACCAGCAATGTAGATAGGAGCCAATTTGGCCACAGTTTTTCCAACTTTTAGGAGATAGAGTAGTATTAATTTTGTGTAGTTTCAATGGGGTCATGTACCACCTTGTGATTAGTTTTAAATTCTGTTGTTGAATATTAATGGATTTTGAAGAGGCGGCATAAGAAGACCATACAGACTCCCAGAAATTGTCAGGAAGGTCAATTTGGAGATCATTCTTCCAAGGTTGAATGTAAGATGGTAAAACGGAGGGGTCAGGGTCTATGAGAATGCTGTAAATTTTTGAGATCAAACCTTTGGGGCCTGGCAAAGCGATTAATAATTTTTCAAAGTTGGTAAAAGGACGAGAACAGGTTGTCTGAAGCTCTACTGAATTGAATAAGTGCTGAAATTGGAGATATTCAAACCAAGGAAAAGACAAATCGGCTTTACTGTCCAATTTTATTTTTTCCATAAGTTTGTTTTTATGAGTTAAATCATAAAGAGTATATAGTTTAGCGGATGCCCAAAGTGGGAATGAGGATGGTGTAGTGCTGGAGGGAACCACGTTTGATCTTTATAATGAAAAAGTAGTGATATCCCGGGCGCTAAAAAATTATGTTTTCAATTCCATGTTTTAAATAAAGGGATGAGAGAGGGTAAACAGGGCCCTGTTAGATTTTTTGGCCCATATAGTTGTTTGGTAATTTTTATTATCTAAAAACTGCTCCTCAATTATGGACCACTGGAGTGGGGGATCAGCACGAAGAATTCTGGCAAGGGTGGACAAAATTGAAGCTTCATAATATTTAGAGATAGCTGGAAGTGCAGTTCCGCCCAATTTAGACGGGCGTAAAAGTGTTTTTAAATTGATCCTAGATTTATGGTAACTCCAGATGAATGATGACCAATCACTTTGCCATTTTTTCATTTGAGATGGTAAAATAGGAAGGGGCAAGGGTTGAAACAGATATAATAGCTTGGGGGATAGAAATGTTTTTATTGACATTATTCTTTCTAACCAAGGCAGTTGTTGAGTATGCCACTGGTCTTGGAGAATTTTAAACTTATTAAAAGAATCTAAATAATTTATTTTAGATAAGTCTTTAATATCTAGTGGGATACATATCTCTAGGTATGACCAACTGTTTGTGATCCATTGATATGGATAATATTGTCGGATATAATTCTCCAAAAGTTTGGATAAGGTAATTGGATATAATATTGACTTGGATGAATTGACTCGAAGTCCTGAAATCGATGAAAAATCAGCTAAAGTTGATTCTATTAAAGGTAAAGAAAGTTGGGGATTTGAAACATATAAAACAAAGTCATCTGCAAACAAACTAATTTTAAATTTTGAATGATCAATTTGGATACCTAAAATGGCTTCAGATTGGCGAATTTTGTTGGCAAGTGGCTCGATACATAAGGCAAAAAGCAGGGGGGACAGCGGACACCCCTGCTTTGTGCCTCTAGACAAATGAAAGTCTTCAGAAAAGGAGTTATTCACGGCAAGCTGGGTCCTAGGGGATGAGTATAAGGCCTGAATCACTCTTTGGAAATTTGGGCAGAAACCCATTAATTTTAAAATAGTTTTCAAAAAAAGGGGTTCCACCTTATCGAAGGCCTTCTCAATGTCCAGCGCTAGTATACACAAATCATCCTCATGGGATTTACCTAAATAAATAATGCCTAATGTCTTACGGATATTGTCAGCAATATCCCTCCTGGGTATGAACCCGGTTTGATCTAAGTTAATGTAATTACCTATAAACTTATTCAATCGAAAAGTCATAATTGTAGAAAATAATTTATAATCACAATTTAACAAAGAAATCGGTCTAAAATGTTGAGGAGTTATAGAGTCCGGACCCTTTTTAGGGATGACTACAATCCTTGCCTGGGACCACGTTTCGGGCAGTAATCCTGTACAGAGAATTGAATTACTTGTCTCTTGAAAAGGAACAATCAAAGTCTTGATAATTTTTTTGTAAAATTCAATCGGGAACCCGTCTCTACCAGGGGCTTTATTGGATTTAATATGTTTGAGTGCATGGAGAATTTCAGAGTTAGTGATTGGTTCTTCTAGAATTTCTTTATGTTCTAAAGTCAAGGTTGGACATAAATTGTTGGATGACAAATAGGAGGCAATCTTTTCTAAACTTGGATTTTCAGAAGTGTATAGGGATTGATATTAATTTTAAAAAATTTTAAGGATATCTTTATTTGAGGTTACTCTGTTGCCTGAAGGATCTAGCAGTACATTTATGTTCCTAGATTGCTGTTTTTTTTAACCTCCAAGCTAAAAGTTTTAAAGATTTCGGGTGATGAAACCAATATTTGTGTTTTAAGTATAAAAGGGTTTTTTTTAAAATTTGGGATGTTTCCAGAGACTTGAGTTTCTTTCTTTCTATAAGAAGGAGTTTATAGATTTTTTTTTGAGCAGGTCTGTTTATGTTTTTGCTCAAGGGTCTTGATGTTGGTCAGAATTTCTTGCACTAATTGTTTTCTATTTTTGGTGTAGGAAGCTGACATAGAAATCAGCTTACCCCACATTACTGCTTTCATGGCATCCCATATGATATGAATGGGGACTCCACAAGGAAGATTAAATTGGAAATATTCATCAAGTGCTTTTTTTATGTCCTCACAATAAAGTTGATTGAATAATAAATTTTTATTGAGAGACCATGAGCGTGTAGTATTTGTTTTGGAGTTCATCTTTAGATAACATTCGATCCAAGCATGATCCAATAACATTCTAAGACCAATTTCAGATTTTTGAATTTGATTTGTTAAAGAAGTAGAAGTAAAAATATAATCAATTCTCGTAAAAATATCATGTCTAGGGGAATAATAAGAAAAGTCTTTCACACCAGGGTGTTGAATTCTCCAAATGCCCTGTAAGTTATATTGTTGCATTAATTTATATAAGGCCGTCGAAGTATTCTGTGCAGGGAGGGTTGATTTGGGGGTACCAGGCTTGTAAGAGTGGTCCCAAAAAGAGTCTGAAATTAAGTTAAAGTCCCCACCTATTAATATATGCCCTTCTTGAAAAGAGTCCAATTTAACTAGTATTTCCCTCAAAAAGGATTCTTGATGCTCATTAGGAGCATATATAGAAACTAAGGTAAAAAGCTTATCATTTAAAAGACCTTTAATAAAAATAGAGCATCCATGAGGATCAGTTAATTGAGCCTGGTATAAAAAGTTGAGTTGTTTCGAAAATATAATCGCCACACCCCTTGATTTCGAAGTGCCGGGAGCATAAAAGTGTAAAGGAAATCTTTTATGTTTAAATAATTGTGTTTTAGGGTCCTTCTGGTGTGTCTCTTGTAAAAAGAGAACATCAGCTTTCATTCTAGATAAGGCCAGTGCCAACTTCTTGCATTTAGGATTATTATTTACTCCCCTACAATTTAGAGAAATTACTTTCAAAATGTCATTAGTCATTAAAAAGCAATAAATGATGACTTACTAAAGTTGGGGTAGCTTGATCACAAGCAAAGCAATGTCAAGAGCGCTGGGCACAGTGGACCATACATAGAATCCAGAAATTATAAAAAAAAACTCACGTGAGCATAACTCTACTCTTCTTTTATGATGAAATTGTCTCATTGCAAGGAAACAAGAAAAAAAGAATAAATTTAAATTAAATACTACAAAAACTTTAACCATAGATATAAAACAAGGTCCCCAAAATAGGGGTTCAAAACAGGCTGCTCATCCTAGTATACTAGGAACAAAGCTAGTGAGCTGTTACTCTCACAGCTCACTAACTGATATTAGGGGGTGTATTAACTATCAATCTCCCCTCCCCTCCAACATGAAATTACTTAAGAATTAATTAATCTCCTAAAAAGAAAAAAATCAATATTTATGAACTAAAATTCTATATTTAGTGTTAATGATGATTATGCCCAAAATTTCTCACAAGAACAAAATAAAAAAAGTAAATTCAGGCTTTACGCTGGTGCAGAGAGTTAAACTTCACTCTCAATCATATTATAATCGATCAAAATCAACTGAGGAAATATTGGTTAACTTCACCATCAGGAAAGAAAGAACCTATGGCCCTGTCCACACGAGCGAGATAAGCCGGACAGGAAGTGACACAAATGTGTGCCGGCGCAATTTGTGCTGCTTTTGTGGGATCACACAGGTCCATGGATCACACGCAGCCACGGGCGAGTTGGGTTTTTTTTTCAGTGCGCTTATCTGCTTCTACAAGGGATTGATGACTTGCCTCTTCACCCTCAGGATCATCTGATGATGCGCACACTGGGATGGAAGGGGGAAAAAAAACAAAAAGCCAGCTCCCCAATGCCACTTGTTTGCGCTGGCGCGATCACACCAGGAAAGGTCAGTTCTGGGCTGTTGCAAACCATTTGAGACTGCCTTTTCACTGGTAGCTAAATAAGTCGATTCCCCACCGGCTCAAAGTGGTTTGCGACACTTTGACACCAGCTGCAGGACGCTTCCCAGATGTGCTTGTGTGATCACACCACTTTGAGCCGGCAGGGAATCGTCCTTCTTGTGTCGCAAATGGGTGCATATGATTGCGCCCTATATTTACTTTTTACTGTATCAAACGTAGTCACCAGTTAATATCTTTCTCTCTATGATAAATAAAAATTAAACATTAAGAAATAAAAAAAATTAAAAATAAGAGGTTAAGTTAACTTCACCAAATAAGAATTCCCATAAAAACATAACAAAGAAATAAACCTAGATTTTACCCTGATATAAGGAGTTAAACTCCCATCCCAATAAAAAAAAAAATCATTCAAAATCAACTGAAAGGGTTTTGGTTAACTTCACCATCAAAGGAACTAAATTAGCTTTTTACTATACCATCCTATTTTAAATATCAAAAAGAGTTAAGACCAAAAGTCATAATTGGTGTTTAACATGATAATTAGCCCTTTACTAAGTGAGGGTTAAATGTTGAGAATTAGGAAAATAAAAGGTTAGGTTAACTTCACCAGATGAAAATCTCATAAAATCATAATAAAGAAAGTAAACTTAGATTTTACACTGGTGCAGAGAGTTAAACTTCACTCTCAGTCATAATAAAAACGATCAAACTCAACTGAAGAGGTATTGGTTAACTTCACCATCAGGAAAAGAAAACTTATATTTACGTTTTACTGTTTCAAACCTAGTCACCAGTTAATATCTTACTCACTATAATTTTCCAGCTTACAATAAGTTATACTTATTACCAGAAAAAGCAGGGTACAAATACAACTACGCAGCTGCATTGATACCAGTACAAGATATAAGAACCAGGAACATTATAAGTCCTATTTTATATTTCGAAAAAATTGGAATCAAAAGTCATGGGTGGTGTTTGGAGCGATTGTTGAGCCTTTTCCAGTGAGGGTTAGGCCTTTCAGTGGGCGATTGACTGGAGCACTCCAAGTCTGGGCGAGAAGGTGAGGGAGGCATTTCGAAGGGAATACCCAAGGATGTCAGGAGCTTATGCCCGCTATGAAGATCGGATGCTGTGAGTCTCAGGCCTTGATGAATTACAAGGATTTCAGATGGGGATATCCACCGAAAACGAAGGTTGTGGTCCGACAGCTTTTGGGTAATCGGTTTTAGGGTGCATCGGTGTTGGAGCGTTTCTAGAGAAAGGTCTAAGAGGATTTGTATCTTATGATTTTGAAAGGAGATCCCGCCATTTTGTCTTGCTTTGCTAAGGACTGCGGATCTCGTAGGGACATCGCAAAAGGTTATAATAACATTGTGGTTGAATGACTCAGGGCGTCTCGAGTTGGAGCCCACGCAGTAGGCATTTTCCAGAAAGGGGGAAGAAAACTCCTCTATTCCAAGGGTTTTTGCAAGCCAAGTGGAGAGGAAAAGTTTTAAATCCGACTCACCCTCACATTGTTCTGGCAATCCGCAGACTTTAAGATTGTGTTCCTTTGTTTTGTTTTCCAGGGACATTATTTTGTTCTTAGACCAGAGTTCATGTGACTGTAGCTGCCTGATTTCCTCTTGGGATGTAATGGAGTTCTCAAGTGTAGATTCGGCTGCTTGGGCCACTTCCGAGAGCGTCTCGGTAATTGATTTAAGTTCGTCGGTTAAGGGTCGAATCGCAGCGTGAATTTGTTCAGCTATCATATTTTCCAAATGTTTGATTGAAGAGAAGAATTCATGGTGAGAGATATTTGTTCTGTCATCTTCGTGATCGCTGTCTTGCAGAGCGTTGGCCATTTTGCGGGCCACTGGTGATGAGTCATTCTGAGAAGGCCTGTATCTTCTTTCAAAAAGAATTGGGTAAGTTGCTGGGGTATTGCGGTTGATTTACACGTTTTAGCAGAGCCGGACTTACCCATGCCCAGCGTGATGAGAAAGATTATAAAACAAATGGAGTTTAAGGAGATTAGAGGGTGTAAATTGGAGGGGAGAGAGGGAGCTAAGTCATTATGCATCCGTCCTCACTGATCGCCAGGCTCTGCCCCCCTCTTGAATGCTCTTTGACACTTGGGAGTCCAGGGCAGCTGTGCCCCTGGCTTGATAGCCTCCGGACCCTGCCCCTTAGTCTTTAACAAGTCTTTGAGGGGTAAACTGACTTTGGCAAAGTCCTTGATGAAGATTCTGTAAAAATCGGAGAATCCGAGGAAACTCTGAAGTTGCCTATGAGTGCAAGGGGCTTCCCAAGAGACCACCGCCTCAGTCTTAGCAGGGTCCATCTCCAAACCCCTAGGGGAGATACGATACCCCAAAAAGTCGATTTCTGTCTTGTGGAACTCACATTTGGATAGCTTAGCATACAGTTTATGTGCTTTTAAGGTAGAGAGGACCTCCCTGACTAGTTTGACATGAGATGGCATGTCTTGTGAGTACAGAATGATGTCATCTAAATAACATAATGCCCCTTTGAATACATGCTTGTGCAACACCTCATTTATTAGGCTCATAAAAACTCCAGGAGCCCCACTTAAGCCAAAGGGCATGACGAGGTATTCTAATTGGCCCAGAAGGGTATTGAAGGCAGTCTTGTATTCATCCCCCTCTTTTATGCGCACCCGGAAATATGCATCACGTAAATCCAGTTTCGAAAAGATTTTCCCCTTGGCGGCCTCTGCCAACAGGTCTTTGATCAATGGAAGGGGGTAGGCGTTGGAAGACAACACCGCATTAAGCCCCTTATAGTCTGTGCACAGCCTCAAGCCCCCATCCTTTTTTTTCCAGAACAGAACAGGAGAGGCAAACTGAGAGGTAGCTGGCCTAATGAAACCCCATGCCAAATTCTTATCCAGGAATTTGCAAAGCTCTGCATGCTCAGCCGGCCCCATGGAGTATAATTTTCCCTTGGGTAGTTTCTGCCCGGGCAACAGTTCGATAGCACAGTCAGTGGCCCTATGGGGAGGGAGTTCATCTGCTTCCTTTTCGCTGAACACCTCTCTCAAGTCCCAATATACCTGGGGGATCGAGTTTAACTCCTCCTGAACTAAACACGCCCGTGGTGCCTCTGGGGAACCTGATCCCCATCCCAGATCCCACCAGTGTTGGGAGCACAAAGGGTTAATCCAAGCAATCTTCCCCTCACTCCATTTAATGTACGGGTCATGGGTGCTCAACCAGGGGCTGCCAAGCACCATGTGGAACTGTGCATGAGGGGTAACTACAAATGTTCTTTTTTTCCAGTGTTCCCCAGAGCCCAAAATGAGGGGTTCAGTCTCTGCTACACACGGCTCGCTCATTTCCGAGCCGTCCATTTGAGTAAACCGGAGCAGCTCCCCCAGAGGGACTACAGCTGTCTCCAACCCCTCAATCACAAAGGGGCTAATCAAGTCGTGGGCACAGCCAGTCTATTAAAGCCCGTACTCGAACGAGTGTCCCATTTTTGGGATCTACAACAATCACTACCATATAAAGTAGAGGTCCAGGGGAGCTTACCACTGGTGGCGCTGGCAATGGTGGGACCTGCGGTGGTGCACCTCTACTGCAGGTCCTTGAAGTTTTCCGGCGACTGCTCCGGGATGACCTCCACCGCGTTGGTGTCGCTCATTGCCCCTTCCAGCTGTAATGCCCGGGGTTTGTAGATGCCTTTCTAGAGTCTTGATGTCCCAGTCGGCGTGCTCGGGGTGACTCTCAGGGTCTTCAGGGTGGCTGCTGGACAGCTAGAGGCAAAGTGGCCAGCTTCCCTGCACCTCTTGCAGAGCCCCTGCTTCATGCTCATCTCCCATATTTCCTAAAAAGTGGATTTCAGTTTGGCCTTGGGAGGGCCCCTGGCGGCAGGTTGAGAAGCATGGGGCCCCAGACGAATCAGGGTGAATCGCTCCTTAACATCGGCTGCTGCCCGCAGCCAAGCCGCGAGGGAGCCAGGTTGTTCGTTTCTCAACACAGTCTCGTAAATCTCCCGGTTTAGTCCCTCCCTGAAACGTTCAATGAACACCACTTCAGACCACCCATGCACCCTGGCTGCACTCTGCCTGAATTGTTCGGTGTACTCACGCACAGAGTTGTGCCCTTGCACCAGCCACCGCTGTTGGTTTCGCGCCTTCTCCCCCCCCATGGGATCCTTGTACTGCTGCCGTAATGCCCACACAAAATTATTCACAGATTGCAGTTCAGGCCCGGGAGGGTTGTGTAGGCTCACATGCCAGTCATTTGCAGTGTCCTGTAACCATGAGCCAATATAACCCACCTTCTCACGATCTGTGGGGTAGATGTGGCCCCACGAGTCCAGGAACCGTTCAGTCTCAATGACAAAAAACGGCAGTTTATCTGGATTTCCATCAAAAGTAGCTGAAAGAGGTTCTGCTGGTGCTTGATGGTAAATCCTCTCCCCCGCGCCAACTGCACGGAGATCTGGGACATCGAGTCCCATGGGTGGCTGGGGAAGGCTGGGAGGCTGTTGGGGAACAGCCCCTGGCAAAGCCTGTTGCAGTTGCTGCTGCTGCGCTCTGCCATCCGCTCCCAGAGCCGCATCTCCACCGGCCGCTGGTTGCAGTGGGATCCCCCTCGGGAGGCCCCTCACCTCATCCAGCACCTCTCGCAGTTCCTGTGCAAACCAGTCATTCATTTCTGCAAACCGCCGATCCATATGCTGCCACAACTCAGTGTGAACTGTGACCGCTGACCTGGATGGGGGTTCGGTTATATGTGGGACACTCAGTTGCCAGTCTCCTCAGTGTTCTTCTTCGAATTGCACACCGGAGCCTCAACGCTCAGCAGTCCAGGTCTCCTCGGTAGTGCCTCCGAACACAGTCCAGGTGTACTTGGGCTTGACTGGTCTCTCGAAGGTGATACCCCATGTAGAAGGCGGTGTCACCAAGTTCATTTCGGTGGTCATTACCACAGTAGCCATGGAAGCGGGTACTTCCTCTGAAGTGGTGGCGGGAACGAGGGTCCCATCGTCCGACATGGTTGGGTATGGTTTGCTCTCCTCCTGTTAGTGAGGAGTATCTGTATCACTAACACTCTGTGATAACCCTTAAAGAGCCAATAGGCCAGGCTTTCTGGAATTAAAAGTCCTTTTTATTCTTAATGGTCCATAGTAGTCAACACGTTTTGTGTTAATGATACAGAGCAAAGGGCTGTAGGTAAGTTATACATTATTCAAAAATGAAGGGGGAGGAGGGGCACCAATCAGGTTAGTCAGAAATGGTGATGCATTACATGTCCATTTAGCTTCCCAAGAAAAACGCGCTCAAATGTGCCATTGCTCGTCCCACATTCCGTCCCACACCCCACCGAAACCTCCACAGCAATTCCCAGGCTGCAGTTAGAGAGGCACCTGGAGGGCAGAGGAGCCGTTAAGACAACAACCCAAGGCCATAGGCATCAGTAAGGCAGATAACAGTTTCAACAGCAGCTGAGTGGGTGACGTAGACTGGGTCAGGGTAATACCTCCCGCTAGGGAAATGTCAGATTCTGACATCAGCTCCATTTTACTGGCCCTGAAGAATTGTAACAAGTCCTGCCAGGCCCCAAGCTCAATTGGGAGCATGTTCCACCAGGCTGAAAAAACCCTGGCTCTGGTTGAGGCCAGACAGACATCTCTCGGGCCGGGGACTACCAGCCGGTGCTGGCCAGCAGAGCACAAGGCTCTGCAGGGATATTTGAGGGGAGCCGATCTCGCAGGCAGGCTGGTCCCTGGCTGCAAAGGGCCTTAAAGGTTAACACCCTAACCTTGAACCTGATTCAGTATTGAACTGGCAACCAATGCAGCTGGTGCAGCACTGGCTAAATATGTGCCCGCACAGGCATCCCAGACAGCAGATATGCCCCCACATTTTGTACCATCTGGAGTTTCCAGCTCAAGTTCATGGGTAGGCCTCCTACCCTCCACATGCAAGAGAGGAAATAAGGAAGAAAAAACACCATGTTGGGGTGGCTAACCTTTTTGCCAGGTAAGGAGGATGCAGGCAGAAGGGCAGCAACAAGAGAACACCCAACTGCACATTCACCAATTCTTCCTGATAAGCACACTGGGGAGGTAGAAGCCAAAAGAAACATGAAGGCAGTCATGAATAATATTGCACAGTAGCAGGAAACAGAAAGTGCATTCCACAACTTTGGTTCCACCCTCTCTTTAATACAGAACTATTTTCCCCATTAAAATATGTCCATCCCCAAAAGCAAGATCCTACTTATACATTTCCTTGGAAGCCAGTTTGTTGTTACATAGCCACTACGTCTTCTTGGCATAATTAAATACTTCCTGTCTATTTAAAGTGACAACAGTATTCCTGTTTTGAAGAGTACTGGACTCAGGAGGCCGGTGGAGTGATTTTCAGCATAGCTCTTTTATTGGAGGTCAGGAACAAGCATGAGGGAGAGTGGTCGGGGAGCCTGCTTATATTTACAGATAGACCACACCCTCAACTCCCCCCCCATGGGGGATTGGGTGAACAGGGATTAAGTTCCTGCCAGAGGCTATCATAGGTCCATTTAAATATCCTCAGCCTCTGATAGGGGGACAATCAGGATCCGAGGGTCCATTATTCTCTGGGAATGAAGCTCAGGCAGGTAACACTTCGCCCTACAGGTAACACGCCCAGACATGTCACAGGGTGCATATAGGAAGTAAGTTTACACTAGGGAATCTTTCAGTTCAAACTAGAAAATTGTGTACAGAACATATGGGCTCCCCGCCGCCCGGCATCGCCGTGGCGTGGGGGAGCAGATTTGCTGCCTCGCAGGGAGCGAGGCAGCAACAGCACGCTCATTGGACGGGCGGGGGGCGGGGCTAGCTCTGTTAGAGCCGTTGCCCCATTCCTGCCTCGCAGTCCGTTTGCGCGCTCGAGGGGAGAGCACGCGTTTTCTTGACTTGCTGAAGGGAGGCCTTTCGGGCTAGGACGGACGGCGGCGGCGGCGGTTCTTATTTCTTGTGCGGTCCTCTGGTGTGCGGGAGCTTTGGGGCAGAGTTTGTGGCCATTTCGGGCCTCAGGTTGGCCGCGGCGTGTTTTCCCCTGCTGTGATTCATCGTCGGCTCTGCTGCGAGGGAGGAGAGTGAGCCGTCGGCGAGGCTCCTGCTTCGCTGCGGTCCTCCCCCCCCCCGTTTTTCACTGGGGCGGCAGGGAGAGGTGCAGTCGATGGCCGGGCTTTGCCGCGGTGCCCCCCCCCGTTTTTCAGTGGAGCGGCTGGGAGAGGTAAAGTCGACGGCCAGGCTTGCCGCGGTGCTCCCCCCCCGTTTTTCAGTGGAGCGTCTGGGAGAGGTACAGTCGACGGCCAGGCTTTGTCGCGGTGCCCCCCCCCATTTTTCAGTGGAGCGACTGGGAGAGGTAAAGTCGACGGCCAGGCTTGCCGCGGTGCTCCCCCCCCGTTTTTCAGTGGAGCGGCTGGGAGAGGTACAGTTGACGGCCAGGCTGCGGGCTATATAAGGGGAGGAGGCGGCGTTAATCTGCCAGCTGCTGAGCGTTGAGGGCACCTCCTTCCCATCTTAGCCTACCTTAGTTAGGCGAGGCAGCCTTAGGTGGCTGAGCAAGGTCTGCCCTGGTTAGTACTGGAAGGAGAGTACTCTGAAGAGGTCCAGGGTTGTCGCAAGGGGCCTGGTAAGGGCAAACCACTTTTGAGCGTCTCTTGCCTTAGAAATTATATAGGGCTGGGTCACCATAAGCTGGGGTAGGCCTTATCTGCTAAGCCTTCGGCGGCCATTTTGGTAAGGTCGCTTGGCCTTATAGGATTACCTTAATTGGGTGATAGGTGGCCATTTTAGTGAGGTCTTCTAGGCCTCACGGTCGGGGGCCATTTTGGAAGAAGGCTGTGGCAGCCATTTTAGGTGTCTTTTATTCTATATCCGGGTGGGTACATCAAGTGGGGGATTTTGAACATATCTGTTCACTTTCGTTTCTTTTGTTTGACAATAGTTTGTATTATGGCATCTAGAAAAGGCAAGGGCACGGGCAAGGGCAAGTGCCCGGCGCCAAAGAGACCTCCGGCGCGACCTGATCCTGTGGTTCCTTCCAGTGATGAGGAAGAGGAGGATGTGATCAACGTTGCCATTCTGCAGCGGCTGGAGGCGCTTGAAAAGGGACGGGGCATGCCAGCAGGTGGTTTACCAGTTGAAAAGTCTGACAAGTTGTCTTTTCAAGCACAGGTGCTGGCACGTTTGGTCTTTCTGGAGGACAGGCAGGAGGTGGCGGCTTCAGGCCCGGTGGGTGCAGAGTCTAGCCAACAGGGTCCAGGTGTGAGGGAGCAGCAGATGGCGCTTTACTCACCTTCACAATTTACCGGAGGTAAGGAGTTGGCATTGGGTAGGCAGGGATCAACGTGGCCTTGGGGCCCAGGCGGCGAGAGTTCAGCCACTTTGCCCCTGCCGCATCCTGGCCAGCCTCTGGGCTCGGCTTTTGAGCAGGGGGCCACCGCTTCCCTCAGGCTCCTTGGCCTTTACATTCATTTTATGGCTCTCCTTCTGGGTGCCAGGGAGCTGGATCATATTGGGGTTTTTCCCAGCCCAATGCAGGTTACCCTTATGTAGGTGGGTCAACATATGATTCAGTTGCTGCGGGGGCGGTTCCGAGTGGTGACGCAGACCTACCTTTAGGTGACCATCTTTCAATGGCAACTAAAGATAAAATACTAAAAGGGGAGTTTGTAGATGTGTTTAGTCTACTTTACCAGGAACTAGAAAAAAAGGACAAGGATAATTTGGATGACAGGGAAAAGGAGCGCTTGAAGCGCCGGGTAGTGGATAGGACATGGGCCAACTGGTTTCCGGGCTTCCTAATCTACGCAGCAGTCATAGTGTGACACCAGCTGTGGAGGGCCTCTTCGATGCTCCAGTATTTGGACATCATCTACAAGGCCTATACAGACTTCCCGAGCCCGGCTTGGTCGCAATATGACGAGCAATTTAGGATGAGGGCAGCCATTAACCCGGCCATGCGATGGGACCGGATATGTTCTAACTTGTGGCTGCAAATCATGTCGCCGGCCAGGTCTGCTTGGGGTGAGCGGTCTCATAGCGGCCATTCTGTTAAGAGGGCGCCAGTGCAGGCAGGTTCCCACCCTGTGGCGGGGCAGGCGGTTCAATGACGCCAGCTTTGCTGGGAGTTTTCTTCCCAGGGAACCTGCGGTCGTAAGTCGTGCACCTTTAGGCATGAGTGCCCCTTGTATGCCGGACCTCATCCTTTATCCAGTTGTCCACGGCCCAAGGGCCGTGGGGGGGCAAAGGAGGCAAGTACTCAGGGGGGGGAAAGCCAGGCAACCCCCCTGCTGATAAAGGGGCCTAGCCCGATTAAATTGGGAGTTCTGAGATGCTGGTTGCGTAGTTATCCAAGGATGGGCGACGGGGCCTACCTCTTGGAAGGGTTCACTGTCGGTTTTCGTATTCCGTTTCAGGGGATGAGGGTTCCCTATTTGGCTAGTAATTTAAAGTCGGTTTTGGGCATGGAGGACATAGTTAGGGCCAAGATTGCCAAGGAGTGTCAGGAGGGCAGGGTTTTGGGCCCGTTTGTTAGTCCACCAGTGGCCAATTTAAGAGTTTCCCCTTTAGGTGTAGTTCCAAAGAAGGCTCCTGGTGAGTTTTGCCTCATTCATCACCTGTCCTACCCTCGGGGGGGGGGGTCGGTGAATGATGCTATCCCAGGTGATTTATGCTCCGTCAAATACACTTCCTTTGATCAGGCCATGCGGGTGGTTCGCCTTTGTGGTGTGGGAGCCGAGTTGGCTAAATGTGACATTAAATCAGCCTTCTGGCTCCTCCCGGTGCACCCTGAGGATTTTGAGCTGCTCGGATTTGCCTTTGAAGGAAACTTTTACATGGATAGGGCTCTACCCATGGGATGCTCGGTGTCCTGTTCTGCTTTCGAGAGGTTCAGTTCGTTTTTGGAATGGGCCTTGAGAACCAGGACGGGTCTCTGTAGTACTGCCCATTATTTGGACGATTTTCTTTTTGCGGGCAAGAGGGGTTCTGGTCAGTGTCGTTTTCTGCTGGACAGTTTTGTCTACCTGGCTGATGAGCTGGGTGTCCCTCTTGCTCAGGAGAAAACCGAGGGCCCGACATCCACATTGACGTTTCTAGGTATTGAGATCGATACGGTTAGTTTGAGCTGCAGATTACCACGAGAAAAATTGGAAGCGTTAAAGGCACGGGTTAGCGCTGTTAGGTCCCTTAAAAGAGTCACACTCCTGGAGTTGCAGCAGTTGGTAGGTCACCTCAACTTTGCATGCAAAGTTGTGGCACCTGGCAGGGCATTTGTGAGGAGGTTATGTGATTTAATGAGAGGCCTCCGGCTCCCACACCATAGGACCAAGGTCTCCAAAGGGATGAGGGAGGACCTCTTCGTTTGGGAACAGTTTTTGGACTCGTTCAATGGGGTCTCTCTGTGGCGGGACGAGCTCTTGTTGGAGGCTGAGCTTCAGATCTCATCTGATGCGGCCGGCTCTTCCGGTTACGGAGTTTATTTTAGGGGGCATTGGTGTGCCGGGGACTGGCCTAAAGATTGGTTTCGGGCAGGTTGGGTCAAAGACCTCACCTTCCTGGAGTTTTTTCCAATTGTTGCAGCGGTGTGGATTTGGCCAGCCGATTTGGCTAATAGGACTGTCCATTTCTGGTGCGACAACCAGTCCACGGTTCATGTCATCAATTCCCTTACATCTAAATCCCCTAGGGTCATGGCCCTGGTTTGGGCTTTCACGTTGCAGTGCCTTAAATTTAACATCTTGTTTAGGGCCAGACACGTCCCGGGGGTCGCTAATGGGATCGCTGACGCTCTCTCTCGCAAACAGATGGAGAGGTTTCGTCAGCTGGCTCCAGAGGCCGACCTGCTCCCGGCACGGATGCCCACAGAGGTGTGGGGGATTGGAGGGCTGAGGCCGACAGGGCAATGAGCCTGGCACTCGCCCCTTCTACCAGGAGAGCTTACCTGAAGGCCGGTAAGCAGTTTCTGTCCTTCAGGGCGGGAGCGGGTTTGCAGCAGGTCTGGCCTATTCCTGTGTCACACCTGATGCAGTTTTGTGTGACACTACGGAATGGTGGCCTTTCAGCTCACACAATCAGAGGCAAGCTGTCTGCGCTGGCTTTTGCCAGTAAGGCCTCGGGTCACTAGGACACCACGGGCGACTTCCGTCTCCGGAAGATGCTCGAGGGGTGGTCTCGGGAATCAATTAGGGCAGTTGACACTAGGGAACCTTTGACACCCACGGTCCTGAGAGGGCTGGAGGGCCAGTGGCCTTCTTGTTGTAGTGACAGCTACGAGGTGGGCCTGTTTCATGCCGCTTCGCTGACCGCCTTTTTTGGGGCACTCAGGATTAGCGAACTGGTGGCAGGCTCTCGGGCTGATGTTTCCGGTGCAGCTTTGGAGCTTAGGGATGTATCAATCATTAATTTTCAGCTACGGATTAGGTTGCGTAGATCTAAAACTGATCAGAGGGGTAAGGGGAGTGTGCTGGAACTAGGGTCTAGTTCGGAGTCCCACTTTGCCCAGTCGCCGCCATGAGGCGGTACCTGACACTTCGGGGTGATGGCCCGGGCTATTTGTTTCGGCATAGCGACAGCACCCCTCTTACGAAGTTCCAGTTTTGGACCGTGACTCGGAAGGCCTTGATCCGGCTGGGTCTGGGTGGTGTTCGTTTTTGCTCCCATTCTTTTCGAATTGGGGCAGCCTCGACTGCTGCCGCAATGGGGTACCCTGATAGGAAAATACAGAGGATCGGGCGTTGGAAATCTGGATGCTATAAGAGTTATGTTAGGCGTTGTACCTTGTAAGTCGTTGTAGTTTCATTCAGACGTTTGTTAATAAAGTTCTTTTTACAGGTGCTGCAGGCCGTGAGACAAGACGAAGGGTCATAGTCTGCGGCCACAGCATGGTCTTTTGGGCAGCTCATTGGGCGAGGAGAACATCTTTCGGCTCCCAGCTTGGCCTCAGCGAAGTGGCGACGGTTGAGTGGTTGGGGAGGAGGGGCATGAGATGGCCGGCGCTCCTCCCGTTGTTGTTTGAGGAGAGGCGGGGGCCCCTCCTCATGTGCTAGTCATACACCTGGGGGGCAACGATTTGGGTTTGGTCAAGGGCGTGGCCCTTGTGATGCAGGCCAGGGCTGATTTGGCACTGATCAGGTCACGGTGGCCTGGTGTGCAGATAGTATGGTCTGCCATGCTCCCCCGTCTGGTTTGGAGGCATGCTGGTGACCCCAGGTGTATGGACAGGGCTAGGCGTAATGCTAACAGCCAACTTCGCACGGCCATGGAGTCTGGGTTGGGTCTCTTTTTGCCGCACCCAGGCATACAGGTCAGGTTCCCAGACCTGTATCGCCCTGATGGGGTGCACCTTTCAAACAAGGGCAATGGGTTATTTTTAGAGGACTTGCAGCACGGGATTCGGATGGCTCTCGGTTGCCGTGTGGGGTAAGCAAAGGCCAAAGCAGAGGCTTGGATTTGCATGTGGTAGGTTTATGCAAGCAAAAAAATGGAACTGGTGGGTGCCTCACGGCATATCCCTGTTGGGAACAGGAGGTCATCAGGAACCACCTTAGGGCCTTGCGGTCTGGGGAGGTGAATGGTGATCGCCTCTGGGAACCTCTCAGACTAGGCTCCTCCCTGAAGGTCTGTGCAGCCTCAGGGGTAGGCGCCCCTGGGAGGGGATGCCAGTATGCTGGGCCGCCGGTTACGAGCCAGAATCTCACTGGGTCAAGACTGGGGCTAGGTTACCTACCCATTATAAGGGCAAGGAGGCTGTGTCTGGGAATGACGCCTGCCTTGCCTGTTCCTGTGCTTGCTTAGTTTACCCGTTGCTGCATGTTCTGTTTAAATAGTTAATAAAGTGGCCCTTGTTTGATTCCAAACCTGTTGTCTGTCTTGTTATTTCATGCTGGGGTGGCAATGGGCTCCCCGCCGCCCGGCATCGCCGTGGCGCGGGGGAGCAGATTTGCCGCCTCGCAGGGAGCGAGGCAGCAACAGCACGCTCATTGGACGGGCGGGGGGCGGGGCTAGCTCTGTTAGAGCCGTTGCCCCGTTCCCGCCTCGCAGTCCATTTGCGCGCTCGCCCACCCACCCACCCTGGTTGCAGTGTAGGCTGAGGCTGGTCACCTTTGGGGGCCAGGTAGGAATTTTTTACACCCCTTCCTGTTCGGCGCTTGGATGTGGTGTTTTTTCGCCTACCTTACACTGTTGCTAGTGATTAAGGGTATAGATGGTGGTCGGGTGTTAATTAGAACGGTCACTTGGTAGGTTTATGCAAGCAAGAAAATGGAACTGGTGGGTGCCTCACGGCATATCCCTGTTGGGAACAGGAGGTCATCAGGAACCACCTTAGGGCCTTGCGGTCTGGGGAGGTGAATGGTGATGGCCTCTGGGAACCTCTCAGACTAGGCTCCTCCCTGAAGGTCTGTGCAGCCTCAGGGGTAGGCGCCCCTGGGAGGGGATGCCAGTATGCTGGGCCGCCGGTTACGAGCCAGAATCTCACTGGGTCAAGACTGGGGCTAGGTTACCTGCCCATTACAAGGGCAAGGAGGCTGTGTCTGGGAATGACGCCTGCCTTGCCTGTTCCTGTGCTTGCTTAGTTTACCCGTTGCTGCATGTTCTGTTTAAATAGTTAATAAAGTGGCCCTTGTTTGATTCCAAACCTGTTGTCTGTCTCATTATTTCATGCTGGGGTGGCAAACATGTTTCAATTCCTAGTCATCAGTTCTTGCACTGGGGGTGGGTAGGGCTTTCAATTCTCTTTTCAGAAAACGAGTAATTAAAGTTGCCTACCTTCCTGGGAACAAGAACTGATCATTAAAACTTGATTCAGTTATGTTGTAGCCACAGTAAATAGGAAGCAACTAATTAAGCAGAGAAGAAGCAGCAGCTGTAGAACAAAGGAAGAAAAATTAAGGGTAGCCCTGAGAAATCTCAGTCGTGCTTTGCTAGATTCAGGTGGGTAGCTGTGTTGGTCTCAAGCAACAGAACAAATTTTGAGTCCTGTGGCACCTTTAAGGCCAACTGGGTATAAGTCTTCATGTCCACAAAAGCTTATACCCAGAAGGTGCCACTGGAGTAAAAATTTATTCTTGTGCTTTGTTAGTTCAATTTGAACAGACTGGTGTTACAATTATAATTTAGGGGGCGTAAATCACCACAAATCTGGTCTGAAAAGGATAAACTGGGGAAACAATGGAATGCAATGGGGTGGAAATGATGCCCTCCTGTATTCTCCCTATAATCTGAGTGAACTAATGATGTCTATTCCAGACTAAACAACAATGTGGAAGCAGCCATTAGAAGCCTAATTGTATGCAGGATTGTAGCCCAAAACCACCTTGGCCGTAATTATCAAAGGTTATGATGAATTTAGAATCTTTGATTCTACACATAATATGAAAACTCATTCCATGATAGTTGATGTTTGACTGCCATTCAAACCAGCCAAATTACCATGTGCTATCACAGTTAACATAAACGGAGCCCTACACTAGAGAGATTGGGCATGCTGCTTCCCCATGAACTTCAGCCACTTCTCTTCTTTTCCTTTTCCCAAGTGACTTCAGAACATTGTGATTACCAAGCAGCAATTTAAGAAAAGTCAAAAGTCTTAAACAGCAGGAGGATTTACTGAGGAGTGCTCCATTAAAATAACATTCTCCATAGGGTCTAGAGCACCGTAACACTGCTTTGTTTGGCACAGCACGCAATAAAGATTTTAAAATGAAAATTGTTGTGTTTTGATGTTAAAAATGTATCCATCTTGGGTCTTGTTGCTCGTTTGCCGCTTAACATTTTCTCAGATCACTTCTTTGAAGAACTGTATTTGTAAAGTCAGTGTGGCAGTTTTGTTCATTATAATTAAAGCAGGAGTTGTTGACAAAGTCCTCTCTCACAAATTTGCCATTGGTCAAAAGTACTGATGCCAAACTTTTAAAGTACAGTAAGTATTCGTAGGCGAGGGGGATGGGACATGTTTACCTTCCCCTTCATTGTTTTCTCTGTCAATCAGAACTGACAGTCGTAAATTTACATTTTTCCAATTTTGATGGCCTAGGCCAACAGACTAGAGATACTAATCCAGTAATTCCTGAATGGTGTATAAGAGTTTGTCTTTGTGTGTGTGTATCTACATCTATATCTATCCATAAGCAATTAAAGCTCCAAGTACCCTCCAATTGCGTCTCTACCTGATGCATTGCTCAGTTTTGGCTTCTTTTCAGTCAGCCACTGCTGCAGTTGGGAAATTCTGCCATGTCTTCACAAGGCCTGAGATTGGGTCATTCAATCATCACTGATGCTGAGGTGCAGCAGAATTATCTGCATTCACAGAGAGTCTGCATGATGAGTTTCTGCATGAGTCACTGTTCTGGCCGTAACTCTTGCTAATCCAGAAGCACACCTGGAACATCAGGTGGCACACAGAATAACTCCTCTCTGGTTGGGTTGTTCTGAGTCTTAAACTGTATGTTAAACTTTTGGAGGGTCTTAGTTACAGCTATCACAGAACCATTGTCTAATATTGTAGATAACAAAAACTGAGAACTTAATAGGCAAATTGCCCCCCCCCCCCCAGATGCAAAGAAGAGACAGACAACAGGTTGGAATTAAACAAGGGCCACTTTATTAACTATTTACAGGAAATTGCAGCAACGGGGAAACTATGCAAGCACAGGAACAGGCAAGGCAGGCGTCTTTCCTAGACACGGCCTCCTTGCCCTTAGCATGGGCGGGACACCTAGCTCCGGTCTGAAGCCAGCCAATTCTGGCCCGTAACCGGCAGCCCAGCATACTGGCATCCCCCCCCCCCAGGAGCACCTACCCCTGAGACCACACGGAACTTCAGGGAGGAGCCTAGCCTGAGAGGTTCCCAGAGGAGGCACCATTCCCCGCCCCGGACCGCACTGCCCTAGAGCGGTTCCTGATGACCTCCTGTTCCCAATCAGGATATGCCGTAAGGCGCTCACCCATTTCTGCTTGCACAAACCTGCCACAGCCAAGGCCAAGCCTCTGCTTTGGCCTTTGCTACCCCACTCAGCAACCGAGTGCCAACCTGATCCTGTGCTGCAAATCCTCTAAAAATATCCCATTGCCCTTGTCGGATAGATGCACCCCATCAGCCCTATACAGGTTGGGAAACTCGACCCATATATTGGGGTGCGGCAAGAAGATGCCCAACCCGGCCTCTACAGCCTTCCTCATCTGGTTATTAGCCTTACGCCTGGCGCAGTCAATAATCCTGGGGTCCCCCACATTACGCCACACAAGGCGGGGAAGGATGGCTGACCAAATGATCCGGACCCCAGGCCACCTTGCCCTTATCCTGGCAAAATCAGACCCGGCCTATATCACCAGGGCCACGCCCTTGATGAGACCCAAGTCATTACTGCCCAGGTGTAGAACTAAGACATGAGGGGGAGGCCCCACCCTCTCTTCAAACAATAAGGGGAGGAGAGCCGGCCACCTCATGCCCCTCCTACCCAGCCACTCTACTGTGGCCACCTCACTGAGGCCGAGCTGGGAGCCGAAGGCTGATTTCTTTGCATGATGTGCCGCCCAGAAGACCATGCTGTGGCCGCAGACAGTGACCCTTCGTCTCATCCTGCGGCCTGCAGCACCTGTAAAAGGGGATCCATTACAACTAGGTTAACCTTAAAACCGCACAGACTATAAAGAACTGGGCCTAACATAACTTCTGTAACTATGCGATTTCCAGCGCCCAATACCCTGAACTTCCCTGGGGCAGTATCCCATAGCCGCAGCCGTTGATGCTGCTCCAATCCGAAAGGAGTGGGAGCAAAAACAAACCCCTCCCAATCCAAGACAGACCAACGCTCTTTGTGTCACGGTCCAAAATTGGAACTTTGTGAGGGGTGTGTGGTCGCTGTGCCAAAACAGGTACCCAGGGTCATCACCCCTAAAACCAATGTAACGCCGGAGAGCTGAAACCGGGCATAAACCCTGCTCAGAACAAGGCCCCAACTTAATGACCGTGCCCTTACCACGCTGGTCTGTCTTGGATCTCCGCAAATTAATCCTAACAATTAAATCATTGATGGATACATCCCCGCGCTCAAGAGCCTTACCGGAGGCATCAGTGCGTGAACTGGCCACCAGCTCGCTTACCCTGAATGCCCCCAAAAATGCGACCAGCGAAGCCGCATGAAACAGCGATGCCTCATAGCTGTCGCAGCAAAGTGAAGGCCACAGGCAATCCAGCCCTCGAAGCACAGCAGGGGTCAGAGGTTCCCTAGTATCAACCCTCTTGCCTTTCTCCCTGGACCACCCTTCAAGCATCTTCCGAAGACAGAAATCGCCCGTGGAGTCTTCATGGCTGGACGCCTTACTGGCAAAGGCCAAGGCTGATAACTTGCCTCTGATTGTATGGGCTGACAAACCCTCCCTCCGTAGTGACACGCAAAACTGCATCAAGTGTGCCACGGGAATGGGCCAAGTTTGTTTCAAACCAGCTTCAACCCTGAAGGCCAGAAACTAATTACCAGCCTTCAAGTAAGCTCGTCGAGTGGAGGGGGCAAGGGCCATACTCATAGCCCTATCGGCTTCAACCCTCCAATCTCCCACACCGCGTCGGGCATCCGCGCCGGAAGCAGGTCGGCTTCTGGGGCCAGCTGACGAAATCTCGTCATCTGTTTGCGAGAAAGTGCATCAGCGACCCCGTTGCTCACATCTGGGACATGCCTGGCTTTAAAATTTACATTAAGCCTCAAACACTGCAAAGTGAAAGCTCGGACCAAAGCCATGACCCTGGGGGATTTCGATGTCAGGGAATTAATTACATGCACGGTAGACAGGTTGTCACACCAGAAATGGACCGTCCGGTTTGCCAATTCACCGGGCCATATCCAAACTGCTGTGACAATCTGAAAAAATTCAAGGAAGGTGAGGTCCTTGACCCAACCAGCCCTGAACCAATCCACAGGCCAGTCCCCAGCACACCAATGACCTCTGAAGTACACCCCGTAGCCAGAGGAGCCGGCAGCGTCAGAAGCAATCTGCAATTCTGCCTCAAGTAGGAGCTCCTCTCGCCAGAGGGAAACCCCGTTGTATGAGTCCAAAAACTGCTCCCATACAAGCAGGTCCTCCCTCATCCCCCTGGTAACTCTGGTCCTGTGGTGTGGAAGATGGAGGCCCTTCATGGACTCACAGAGCCGCCTCACGAAAGCACGGCCGGGCGCCACAACCTTGCATGCAAAGTTGAGGTGGCCTACCAACTGCTGTAACTCCAAGAGGGTAACCTTAATCAGGGATCTAACTGCAACCACCCTTGCTCTTAAGGCATCTAATTTATCCCTAGGTAATCTGCAGCATTGACCTATGGTGTCACTCTCTATCCCCAGGAATGTCAATGTAGAGGCAGGGCCCTCTGTTTTCTCCTGAGCCAGAGGAACACCGAGCTCATCAGCAAGGCTCTGAAAGCTGGACAGAAGGAATTGGCATTGGCCGGATGCCGGCCTTCCCGCAAACAAAAAATCATCCAGGTAATGAGCCGTAGTATCCAGCCCTGTCCTGAATCTCAAGGCCCATTCTAAAAAGGAACTGAACCTTTCGAAAGCAGCACAGGACACGGAACAACCCATGGGAAGAGCCCTGTCCATATAAAACTTGCCCTTGAAAGCAAAGCCGAGGAGCTCAAAATCCTCAGGGTGGACTAGAAGAAGCCGAAATGCAGACTTGATGTCACATTTCGCCAACTCCGCACTGACCCCACAAATGCGGACCACCCTCAGGGCCTGATCGAACGAAGTATACTTAACAGAACATAACTCATGAGGAATGGCGTCATTCACAGACCTCCCCCGAGGGAAGGAAAGGTGGTGAATGAGACAAAATTCCCCTGATGCCTTCTTGGGCACAACTCCCAATGGGGAAACTCTCAAATTCTGCACTGGTGGCAAACTAAAGGGGCCCAGAACCCTGCCTTATTTACACTCCTTGGCAATTTTTTCCCGCACTACATACTCAAGCCCATAAACTGATTTCAAATTAGGAGCCGAGAAAGGCTCCCTCAACCCTTGGAAAGGAATGCGAAAACCAGATGAAAACCCCTCCCAGAGATAAACGCGGTCAAGAATGGGCGGGTACAACTGTAACCACCTTCTCAACATTCCCAGCTTAATTGGGCTAGGCCCCTTTTTCAAAAGTGGGGGCAGAAGACCACCCCCCCTCGTCGACCCCTTTTTCCTCTGCCCCGACCTTTAGGTCTCGGGCAATCTGCGAAGGCATGAGGTCCTGAGCATAAAGGGCATTCATGTCGAAAGGAGCAATTTTTCCTGCTGCAGCTTCCTTTAGAAGAAAACTCCCAGCAGAGCGAACGGCGCTGCACTCCTGGCCCAACTTGATCACGGGGACTAATCTGCAACTGAGCCCTCTTCAATGAGTGGCCACTATGCAACCTTTCCCCCCCCCCCCCCGGCACCCTACTAGGCGACATGATCAGTAGCCAGAGACTCGGACTGACCCTGTCCCAGAGCATGGCTGGGTTCATAGCCGCCCGCATCCTGAACTCTTCATCATACAGAAGCCAAGCCGGACTTGGGAAATCAGTCAAAGCTTTGTAAATGATATCCAGATACTGGATCATTGACAAAACCCTCCAAGGCTGGTGGCGGATGATCACTGCTGCATAAATAAGGAATCCCGGAAGCCAATTGGCCCATGTCCTATCGACCACCCACCTTTTTAACCGCTCCTTCTCGCGGTCATCCAGATTGTCCCTATCCTTCTTCTCCATTTCCCTATAAAGGAGACTGAAAACGTCCACAAATTCTCCCCGAAGTATCTTTTCTTTAGTGGCTGTGGACAGATGGTCACCTAGCGGCAAATCCGCGTCCCCGCTAGGCACAGCTCCAGGAGGGACAGTCTCATAAGGAGAAGGTGATCCAACATTCCCCATGCTAGGAGGGAAAAGACCCCCTGCTAGCCACGGATTAGTGGGCAGTGTAAAGGAACCGGGAGCCCCAAACTGTTGCCAACCCTGTGACAAGGTGGTTGAGGAGGCCATGCCCTGCTGAGAGGGGCCCCACGGCCAACTCACCGATGCCCCTGTCGCAGCCAGGTCCTTACCTCCCTGCCCTTGTTGTGGAGAGTAAAGGGTCACTTGTTGGTTCCCCACGCCCTGACCCTGTAGCCCAGCGAATGTCCCTGCACCTGGATCCATAGCGCCAGCATCCTTCCTGTCCTCTAGGAATGCCAACCGTGCCAAAACCTGTGCCTGAAACGAGAAAAGCGACTCGCCACTGGTATCAGTAGACAAAGGCGGCAAACCCAAACCTTTTTCCAATGCCGCCAGCCGCAGAAGGATGGCAGCATTCACCGGATCTTCATCCACTTCGTCAGATGGGATGGCTGGAGGAGGTATTGCCGGAGGCCTCTTGGGAACTGGCTGCTTGCCTTTGCCTTTCCCAGTCCCTTTGCCTGACGCCATAGCCGCTCGGATAAAACCAGCCAAGAATAGTGAGTGTTAATAACAGCGAGAAGATACAACAAGAAGTCAACGTCAGCAGTAATATCACAAAGCCAATGCCTGCACCCAGACTTTCGGGCCCCACGATAGAATGACAAGTGCCCCAAAAAAGCACACCAAGTGGCACTAAAGCCAGATCAAAAGACCACTCTAAAATGGCCACCGTATGCCCTAGGCAATGCACCAACCCTCACACAAAATGGCCGCCTACTAAGTGTTAGGGACACCATGTGCTCAAAATGGCCACCGATGCCCAGTAACAAAGAAGGCACTCTAAAATGGCCGCTGTGTATGTTACAAATGCTGGCCTAACCCAGTAAGCCTGTCAGGCCCAATGATGAGCCCCCTGCTAACTGCTGTAATGACACCCGGCTCCCTGCTGCAAGGAGCGGGTAAGGGGGGGGCAGAGGGAGATGACTACAAAAGGCAGCCCTCACAGCCCAACACTGCCCTGGAGCAAACTGGGGGGGAGAGGGAAGGGGGGATGAAACCAAACTTTGCCCTTATTCCCCCCAAGAACGCCTTGTCTGCACCCCCGCTGCTAGCTTCTGCCGCCTTCCTGTGCCGCTGCCAACCAGGACTGCCTTGAGTCACCACCCCACGAGTGACTAGGAGGGGGGGTACAATCCAAGCAGCTACCGACGAAACTGGCCGCCGCCCGCTACAAAAAGCCCTACCCAACCTCCCCCAACGATTGACAAAGGAGGGGAACCCAAGGGAACCCAAGCACCGCGGCCCCCAGTAACGCCGCTGTGGTGGTTGCCGCACCGCGTGATCCCACAATGGGGGGGTGGCAAAGCGCTCCCGGCCGCCAAAGCCGAAGCCACCAACTGTGCAGGACCCGAGGCCGCGGGAGCCGGCACCAATGCAAGCTCCGACCGGCTCCACACGCCTCAACCTCGCCCACTCCCAGCTACTGCCGCGGGAGAGCCCGCTCGCCAACCCCACAGCCGGCCTGAACAGAAGGCCTGAAACGCTCCGTTCAGCCCAGCTCAGCTCCACTCCCACGCGTGCTCGACTGTCCAGAGCACGTGGAGCAACTGCCAGTCTGGGTGCGAGGCTCCTGCCTCTAGCAGGCAAGCCACGCCCCCTTAGAAGGTCCTGGATGCGCACAAAGGCGTGCCGACATTGCTGCCTCTCCCGGCGACGGGGAGGCAAAGGAGCACCCAATCGGGCGCCATGGCATTGCCGGATGCCCGGGAGCTCGATACTGGATGAAACAGCTGAATAAACTGCTACATACACAGGACCACTGAAAGATGAGGAAATTGGGAGGGGGCTTGGTCACCCTGAGAGCCCATGGAACTGGACAAGTGTCAGCCTCTTGAACAAAGTTACTCTCAACAACCCTTTCTTGGCAGTGATTTGTTTATTGAGAGATAGAGATGTTTCAAGCTATGATGATAATTCAAACGCCCCCCACCGGTGATCCATCCAATCACATCAACGTATTCAGGCCGCCAACATCTACTGTGTACTGTTAACCTCTCCCCAGCACCTGGAAGCCTAGCCTTGCTCTATCTAGCAGTGTCTGGTACCCAAGGTCACATGAAGCATTCTTCCCTAGTGAAGGGAGGCCTCTCATAGTTGTGGTTTCAAGCAAGCGAGCACTACTCCCAGCCAATCAGACTTCACTTCCCCCACACTCTCACATTCCCCCCGAACCAGCATGAACAGAATGTTAGGCATAAGACCAGATACAATGCAGGAATACATGGCAAACGAGATCTGAGTTTGACTACAAGTCATGTGATTTGCTTTCAGATGGTGATTGGGTTGTGTCAGAGAGATCGGGGGATAGAACAACTCTTTCTCAGGTGGCCAAGATTGCTCATGGCAGCCCTGCATATACCAAGTGCGCAGCTGTGAACCACAGCCCATGCCCCCTTGCACTTCATTGGGGAGCATCCAGGGGTCCATTGGAACGGGAGCCCAGCTCCGAGAGTGAGGAGCCAAAGGGGCGGGCACATGACCAAGCCCCGCCCCCTCCTCAGCTTCCCCGAGCAGTGCAGAGGCGCAGCGCCCCGGGGAAAGCCCTGCTAGGGTCTTTATTGTTTCTAATGTTTTGTTTTAATATTGATAATGTTATCATTGTTCCTTTTATGACTGTGTGCTGCTTTTCCAGAGACTTGCTCAAGGTGGCATATAAATTTTCTGAGTATACCATTTTTTATCTGGGCACATGGCACATAAGTACTGGAGAAATTTCAGTAACCCTTCAGCAGCTTCCACCCCATCAGTTTGGTGTAGTGGTCAGGAGTTGGACTCTAATCTGGGAGAACCGGGTTTGATTCCCCACTCTTCCACATGCAGCTGCTGGTGTGACCTTGGGCCAGTCACAAGTTCTCTCAGAGCTGTTCTCTCATGAGCAGTTCTCAAAAGACCTCTCTCAGCCCCACCTACCTCACAGGGTGTCTTGTTGTGGGGAGGGGGAGGGGAAGGGATGGGTGGTGCACATATCCTGGGTATCTCAAGTCTACTTGAAACTTGGTGGTTTCAAGGGAGCAGGAAGAGAATGAAGGTGTGTTCTTTACGCTTATTTTTATTGCACAAAGTATTGGCTGGGGAAGGGAATGGAAGAAGAGCAGGTCAGTTTCACTCATCTGTGGAGTGGAGCCTGAGGGGTGGGTGTTGCCTTCTGACACACTTCCGGTATGTTAGGGGGTATGGCATATGCAAATGAGTTATGCAAATGAGTTATGCTAATGAGCTCCTGCACCTCTTTTTCTATGAAATGACCCCTGGGAGCATCTCATGACGGGAGGCATCCCTGCATTACTCCTTGTTGGTCTTGTGCTCACTGGGCCACGTCCTGTGGCCTGGAGTCAGGGGAACTTGTTCCATGGGGACTTCCTGAATCTTGCAATTAGAATTCTTTTCATTACACTGTTAAGCATGCTCTGGTTCTAAAGATCATACTGAGCATGCCAGTGTAAACTGGATGGCAGATAAACTAGTGATACATCAATTATTATGATGGATGGGGAAAGCAGAGGGAGGGCCTATTTGTTGTAGCGATCCCAGCAAGAAAGTGCAATGAATGCTTCTATCCCAGGCAAAGTGTACCTTACTGTAGCATCAGTAGGGCATGTTTTTGCCCTCCACTGTATTAGCAGCCCTTTCCTTTCCCCTTGTAGGACTGACTCCAAGACATCACTGCAGTGTAGCTAACAGTGATCTATTATCACAGCTGCCATTCACCTATTACCAGTCCTTCCTCCAACTTCCTGCATTTTCTTTGCAGTGTTAACTAAAACTACTAATTAACTAATAATTCGGGACCAATTTTTCATTGATAGGACAAATTTTAATGAGCAGGGCTATAAGTTAAAGTTCATGTGTTGGGTTTTTTAGATTATTTAGGTGTCTGGAAAGAGGCTGTAATAGGCAACAAATAAGAAAATGTTTAAGATGGCTTTTCCTTCACATTATGAGTGGTAATTTTCATAGAATCATAGAGTTGGAAGAGATCTCCAGGGTCATCTAGTCCAACCCCAGGAGATCTCCAGGGTCATCTAGTCCTGCACAATGCAGGAGATTCACAAATACCTCCCCCTCCACACCCCCAGTGACTCCTGCTCCATGCCCAGAAGATGACAAAGAACCTCCAGGATCTCCAGCCAAACGGGCCTGGAGAAAATTGCTTTCCAACCCCAAAGTGACAATCAGCATTCCCCCTGGGCATGTAAGAAAGGGCCAGGAGAACTAAGCACTGAGGCAACCCTTTCTGCCCTCCCTCTAACGATCTGCCTAAATTCACATATTATTTATGGACATTTTAAATTGCCTTACATAAACTTCTCAAAAAGGCAGTTATACTGAGGTTTTGATCGTCTGCTATTTTTTAAACCAAGAGCAAATAATTCATCAGCTGAAAAAAACGTAAACTGGTTGACACCCTTAAGAATTAAAAGAAAATGGTTCCAAGTAAGTGCAAAGGCAAAGAAACTAAGGCAGCACAGAAAGGCTGGTTTCAAGGTGCTGCCAGGTTCCTGGGCCTGGGGAGCATTCCTCAAAACACGCCCAGTTGGCAGAAAGAGCAGACTGCCTGGGTACCCATCCACCCTGGGCTCCCAGTCAGCAGGAGGCATCTGCCTGGGGAGGCTGTGATAAGAGACAGCCCCAAGCCCAGCAGTGTTCACAGAGATGTACACAATTAATGGGTGTGGATTTGGAGGACTACTCAAAGTGCAAAAAGAGCACTGTCTCCCATCAACCTGCCAATAGGGCTGCCAAGACCCTCAGGGGGCCGGGGATTCCCCCGCTAAAGGGGTCCCCAATCTGCTGGTCTGGATTCGGCCGGTGGGGGAACCCCACCCCTGAAGTGGCATGATCAGGTCAACTGCCCAGCATGATGATGTCACCCAGAAGTGACAGACTCCTGGAGAGGGGCCGGGACTCCCCTGCTTTCCAGAGAGTAAGACTTGGCAACCCTACCTGCCAAACAGATCAATGTGAATACTGTATTGTGTAAAGCATTTCTCAAGAGGCAGTTTCATTCTGAAAATGCTGTGGATGTTAATTAGGGCTGCCAGACCTCCTGATCTGGTGGGGATTACCCACTATTTTGGGGCTTCAATCCAGTGCTGGCCAGGTGGCCAGCAGGGGAAGCCCCACCCCCAAACACCCACAGCACCCCTCTCCCTTCTCTCCTGAGAGAGGGGAGGGAGAGGGGCAGCTGCAGCCCTGTGCCTGAATTCCAAGTGGCATTGTCACTTAGAGATCAGGCGCATGGGGCCCACCAGCTGCAAGCACTTAAAGGGACTCGTTTAAGTGCTCGCAGCTGGCAGGGAATTGGCACCATGCACCTGATCTTCCAGAGTGGGGGAACATTGTCTCCTGCCTCACAAGAGGTAAGATCACCTCTTGCAAGGCAGGAGTGCTTGGCCCTTCCTTCTCCCCCCACACCCTTTAAAGGGAAGTTTCCCTTTAAATGATAGGGGGAAATGCGGGGACCTGATGACATCATGCAGAGTGATGTCATTGTGCTGGGATGGCCACACCTCCTCCTGCAATGCCCCCTAATCCCCCCACTGGGGAGAAGATCAGACCTGGCAACCCCAATGTTAATGGGCCTGGCATCAAAAGGGCAGTGTTTTAAGTGATACTCAGTGGGGGACCAAGCTTGTCATAGGAAGAAACATAACCTATGGAAGAATAGAAGAAGGAGAAAGAAAGGCTGATGATTAGACATGAGTAGGAGTTGGGAGGACTTCTGAAGGTTCAGATGCCCACCACTTCAGACTGACAACTAAGGCAGGAGGGTCTCGGAAGCTGCATGGCATTACAGACCCATAGCCTGCCAGCACCTAATTGGTAAGGCTGAACTGATGTACTGATATACTTGAGTATTTCCTTTTGTTTCATTTCTTCATCCATTAATTATTTTGTCACCATTTCTGTTTCATTTCCCGTTCACTTACAATGTGGTGTTTCATTCAATGTGTTTGCTTTTTTCTTGATTACAAAAAATTCTACAAACATTTTATATGTTAGCCATATACGCTTGGGACAAATGCATTTGGGACTAAGACATCATTACAACATGCACTAAGACATTTAAAAATGTATATTGCCTGATGAGAAATATGCAAAACAAAGTGAAGGAAGGGGGGGGGCAGAGGGAATGGCTTGCACTCTGTCTGCTTTGCTTGAATGCAATCCAGGGACCAAAAGAGGTATTCAGGACTGAATCACAACTAACAAGGAATGTTAAACCATCCCTACTAGTGTGAAAGACTACAAAATCTACCCACTAATTGCCATCCGACTCACACCAGAAACTACAGATTCGTTTTCACAGTCTCTTTTCCTCCTAATTTACAGTCAGTTTTCAATAGATTGCACTTCATCAGATAAATTGTCCTGTAAATCTAGATACATACACTTTACAGATTTTTTTTAAAAAGTCAACAAAATTTACATACAAATAAAACTAATTAAAGTATAACATCAAGAAAACCAAACAACTGACAGCTTGACCCAGCTTAACAGGAAACCTCCCTACTGTGGGGAAGGCCCTCCCCTGTATCCGCCAGTCTGGCTGCCTGCAGAGCTGGCATGAGGTGAAGGTCAACTTTGGAAGATCTCAAGCTATGTGAAGGTTCCTTTTGGGCAATACCAAGCAGCGAATTCTATTGATGTCTTGTTTTTTCTACAATTTATTATTTTAATTGTAAGCAGCCTCAAGTAGGACTCTGGAGAGGCAGCATAGCAATCTCCTAAATAGAGAATACTCTCCCAGCCTTGATGGAAAAAGTGGAAAAAAGATTCCCCGCACTCATTAAGAAAGAAATAGCCCCAATTTATAATAAAATTGATGAGCTAGCCACTCAAATAAAGACGGAGGTGGAGGAGATCAAGACACAGGTAGTGGCAAATAAACGTGACATTCAAACTTTGATGACCAAAGGAAGGCAAACTCACAGGAAAGTGAGATAATTAGATTTAGACTTTCAAGAGCTTAAAGCAAAAAATAAAAGTTTGGAAGAGTCGATAATTAATCTTGAAATGGAAAAAGCAGCTATGATTGTGAGATGCCAAAATGTTCCTGAGAAAATAGGCACCAGTCTAAAAGAAAAAGTAGTCACCGGTTTGGTGGAGCAATTGGGGGTTGACACTAAGCAAGATTTGACAGCCGAAATTGACATGATATACAGAAGAAACATGGCGTACACTAGAAAATTTAATGCACCGAGGGAAGTACATATTAAATTTAATAAAAGAGAAATGAGATAAAAGATATTAAGAGCTTCCTTTGAAAATAAGATGTCAATCCAAGGAGAAGAAATAAGATTTCTGAGGGAGGTACCCTGGCGAGTGAGGGAGAAAAGACGTGCATATCAGCGGCTAGCAACTCTTTTACATGAGGAAGGCATTGACTATAGATGGAATATTCCAGAAGGCCTGATATTCGAATATTGGGGAAGAAGGCATAAGCTAGACTCAGTGTTCAAATCAGAAATTTTTTTTGAAATTTTTGGCACAGATTTTGGAGTTGAAAAAGAAAAGGAAGAAGAGAAAGAGGAGGAATCTCAATTGGAGAAAGAAGAGGAGGAAACAGAAGAGAACAAGAAAGGGCATGGGAAAAAAAGGAGGGGAAAGGGAGGTTCCCAGATTCCACTCCAAATTTTGACCAGAAATCAATCAAAGAATAGGCCTAAAGAACCAAAGAATAAAAATGGAGCCGAACATTAAAGATTTTAGAATTCTATCCATGAATGTTAATGGCTTGAATGGTCCACAAAAGAGGAAATGTATTTTATACCAGGCCACTAAATTGAAAGCAGATTTAATATGTTTGCAGGAAACACACATTAAAAAAGACCATTTAAAATATTTAAACTATAAGAAATTGGGATTGTGCTTTGAAGCTGCGGATGAGGAGGAAAAAAAGAGAGGTGTGGTGATTTATGCGAAAGATTATTTACATCCACAACATGTTTACTCCTCAAAAGATGGTAGAATAGTTGCCATTATCATAATAAGACAGAGGATAGAATATGTAATTGTGAATATTTATGCACCCAATGCAAATCAAAACCCCTTTTATAAAGAATTGGCAGAAGTATTGGGGGGGAAAGGTAATAACATATGTCTGATGGGAGATTTCAATGCAGTAATGGAAAGAGATATAGATAGGAGTAGTCAAAGTGGTTCTAAAAATAAAGGAGGTGTGACCTTACCTAACAGTTTTCTTCAAATTGCAGAAGAACATGTTTTATTAGATGCCTGGAGAATTAAGCATGAGAAGGAAAGGGGCTTTACATATTATTCAGCCAGGCACAAATCATGGTCAAGGATCGACATGGCATGGGTGTCTAGACCTATCGTGATGGAGATGATTGATGCAGATATACTACCACTGACCTTTGCAGATCATAACCCAGTAACGTTAACCTTGAGGGAGGTAAGGAAAAACAAAAGATGGATGATGAATAGATAAATACTAAAAGATCAGATTTTTGTAGAAAAAATAAAAGAGGATATTAAGGATTTTTTTAAGAGAAATATCCAACCGGATATTTCAATTAATATTGTTTGAGATGCATTTAAGGCATATATAAGAGGAAAGATAATTAGTCATACATCTTGGGTAAGAAAACAAGAAAATAGAGAATATGAACATTTAGTGAATCAGATTAAAAAAGAGGAGGCAAATAGTTTAAGAAGGGAGGATGAAACTAGTAGTAGGCAAAGACTGATACTATACCAACATAAAATAAATTTATTGCTAAGTAAAGAAGTTGCGAAAAAAGTAGCGTATAATAAGGTATACTTTTTTGAAAATGCTAATAAACCAACAAGGTGGTTGACTTATAGATTGAAAAAGGAAGCAGCGAAGAGATCAATAATCACCTTAAAAGATGATAAAGGAGAGAATAGATATTTGTTGAACGATTTAAAAAAGATAGCGGCAGATTATTTTCACACTTTGTATAAACAAGGAGAAGAAAAGGAAATCCAGATTAGGTCCTACTTTGAGGAGAAAGTAAAAACAAGAACTTCTACGGATGAGCAAAAGAAAGTTTTAAACGAGCCAATTACTAGGTGTGATGTAGTAGAAGCCATTAAAAGACAAAAAAGAAATAAGGCCTCTGGGCCAGATGGTCTACCAGGAGAGTTCTATCAGATTTTTGAAGGTCAAATTTCTATAGTATATAAAGAGCTCATAAAGAAAGTGTGGGAGACAGGTAATATTCCAGAATCCTGGAATAATGCTCTTATAACATTAATTCCAAAAGCTCAAGATAAATTAGACACAATTAGTAATTACAGACCGATCTCATTGCTAAATATAGATTATAAAATCTTTGCAAGCATCTTGGCAGAGAGATTTTAAAAAATATTAAAACAAATAATTAATAGAGATCAAGTTGGATTCCTCTTGGAAAGACAACTGAGAGAAAATTTGAGAACCCTAATTAATACTTTAGAATACTATGAGGTACATTCTGTTAGGTTCCCTGTCATGTTTGCTTCCTTATCTCAGTCCTTTTTTCCAGGTCCCGGCGGGAGAGCGGCATCGGCTTCCCTCCCCTACTGTCTTTCCCCCCTTCCCCCCCTCCTTTTTAGCGTGAACTCATCTGTTTTGCTAGACTTCGGTTATCTCTGTTGCTGCACTTGTAACCTTGGGCAACTGGGCTCTCTGCTATTCCAGGTGTCTTTCGCGTGGGAATGATGTAGATTACACACAGGGTCGGGGAGGGGAATTATGCTCAGTTTACGCGCCTTTTTCTCTGAGAAAGTAACAGTAGCACATTTTGGTGCTTGGTATTTTTATTCTGATTGGTACCTGACCTTTTACTCCTGTTTGAATACAGTATATCAGTTCTTCACCTTCTGTATGTGGTATCACTAACAACGCAAGTGTTTCCTGAAAGACCATTAAGAAATAAAGACTTTGTTTTGCAATACAAGGCCTGGCTTATTGGATCTCATCAGAAGTCTCACAGATTGTTAGTGATCCTTCCATTCAGGAAGGAGTGAATCCCATACCTGGATATGTCAGATGATGGGTCCCTCATTCCCACCTCAACACCCGAAACACCGGTATCCACTGTACTATGATTCTTATGCTCCCCTCAGTCGGGGGGGGGGGGAGCCACGGGTGGTGCAGTTCCCCTGCCAAAGTATTCCTGGTCAAACTTTGGCGGGGGTACCCTGGAGTCCTGGGTCCATGACAGATGGGGATCGTGCGTGCGGTTCTCGGATGAGGAAAGGGACTCCTGGAGATTGAGCTTGGTTCCGGACAAACAGGAACCCCTTTGGCCATCGGAGAGAGGTACAGATGACCTCTGGTTGCAAAAGGACCGGAGATTTGATGAGATGCACGACCGGCTGGTGATTGAACTATGCGAGGCACTACTCGAGATGCAACAGGCCGTGCTGGGAGCAGCTGCGGGAGTAATCCCTCTGGCAGGGGCCGGAGGAGTGCCAGCTCAGCAGCAGGATGGTGGAGCGGGGCCTGCGCAGCAACCACCCACGGGTCCACAGCAGCCGCCAGCGGTTCCAGCACAGCCACCCCCACGTTCCGTGGACAGGTTGTACCGGCAGCCACCCAACGATCCCTTGACAGCTACGTTTGATGGAGATCCTGACAAACTCCACTTTTTCATCATCAAGATTGAGCAGTTTTTGGGGACTTGGGGCCAACTTTACCCTACCAAATGTGAGAGGGTCGGTTACATTGGCTCTAAGCTGCGGGGCAGTGCAAGTGACTGGTATGTGAGTCTGCACAACCCCCCGGGTCCTGAATTGAGATCAGTAAATGACTTTATGTGGGCCCTCCGGCAGCACTACGAGGATCCCTTGGGGGAGGAGAAAGCCAGGAATCAGCTGCGGAAGCTGGTTCAGGGCCGATCCTCTGTAAGGGAGTACACTGCCCAATTCCGTAGAATAGCTGTGAAGGTGCAGGGTTGGGGTCAAGATCTCTTCATCAAGAAGTACCAGGAGGGGCTGAACCGCGAGATATATGAGACTGTGTGAGAAATGATCGGCCTGGCTTGTTGGTGGCTTGGATGAGAGCAGCAGCCGATGTGGAGGAGAGATTCACGCTGATTAAGCTGAGTTCACTGGCCTCCCACTCTCCCGCTAAAGCTACACTGAAATCCAAGTTTAAAACCGCCATTCAAGAGCTCCGAGATGCCTGTTTTGAGCAAGGGTTGTGCATGCGATGCGGGGAGAGTGGGCACTTCGCATCCTCCTGCCCTCTGGGCCCCCCGAAAGCTTCAAAGACTCCCCTGCCAACTCCTGGAGGAACACTGCGACCACCCAAAGGAGTTTTCAAACCCCGGGCATTACAGCTGGAAGGGGCATCGAACGAGGGCGAGAGTGCAACGCTGTTGGCTGTGGCTGCTCAGCCGTCAGGAAACTTCCCAGACCTGCAGTAGGAGGCACGGAACTGCAGGTCCCCCCTCCGGCCGCGCCGCCAACGGTGAGCAGTCCCGGGCCTTTGTTCTATATGGTTGTGACTGTTATTGCTCCTGGAAGTGGCACCCACACCAGGGTGTGAGCCCTTATTGACTCAGGGTGTGCTAGAGACTTGATTAGCCCCTTGGTGGTAGAGGGGTTGGGACCTAAAGTAAACACACTGAGGGAACCTCTGTGATTTACTCAAATGGATGGGTCTGAAATGAAAGAGGCTTGCATAGCAGTGTCAGATTCTCTGCTATGAATGAGAATCTGAGAACCCCTCACAGAACTTTTGAAAACTAAGGGAAAGGGTCCAGAGGCAGGGAAGCCTGGGGAACAGTTGTGCTGGACTGAGGAGTGTCAGGACGCTTTTGATGCATTAAAACGTTTGTTCATGTCAGAACCTATTTTAGCCCATCCAGATGAGACTAAGGAGTTTGTAATTCATGTTGATGCTTCCGATGTGGCTATGGGGGGAGCAATCCTGCAGAAGGGTCAAGACAATGTCTTACACCCACTGGCCTACATTTCAAAAAAGTTTAACGAGACTGAGCGACACTGGTCGGTGTGGGATAAACAAGCTGCGGCTATCTGGCTGGCTCTTTCCACATGGCGGCATTGGCTAGAGGGTGCACAAAAGCCGTTCGAGATTTGGACTGACCATAAAAACTTAGAAACTTTACGCACCCGGAGGTCGTTAAACGCCAAGCAACTTTGGTGGGCTGACTTCTTTTCCAAGTTTAATTTCATGCTAAAGCACTTCCCAGGCAAGGCAAATTCCTTAGCAGACGCTTTGTCAAGATTGCCCCAGCATGAGTCCAGGAGAGAGGAAGTGGTCGATTCCATGTTTTCCCCCCAGCAATTAGGCGGGGCGGTAACTACCTGTAGCAAAAGTAAGACCACTACTACTCCCTCACAATGGATTACAAAATGTGCTCTGGAATATTCAGAGGAGGATGTAAAGGACTGTGAGAATGACAGCGAGGCAGAGAAGCAGGCTGATGGCTGTTGGTATCATTGTGAGGCTTCTGATTCGAATCAATAAGCCAGACCTTTTGGTGAAATAAAAGTTCCTTTATTCTTAATGATGATTCAGGTACTCAATGTTTGTTAGAGATACATTGGCATAGACATCAGGGATTGATATACTCCTCACTTCAGGTGACAGTAGGCAGAGAGCCAATCAGAATGGATACAAAAAAGCGCGCAAACATCCCAAGCCGTTTGTTCCCACCGAAATGGCTCCAAAGCACTAAAATACCCCTCCCCCCGCCCCTTAGTAACCTCTACTTGCGAATTGCAGACCAGACACCTGGAAGAAAACAGCCCCACAGTCCCCAAGGTTATAAAAGCAAGATAAAACATTTGAAGCGCTGGGGAAAAGAAAGGAGGAGACAGGAAGAGATAACCGGGTTTGTTTATGTGACGCGATGGAATGTAGCAAGCCACCCTCCTGGGAAAGAAGCAAGACTTTAAGCAAGACCAGCAATAAACTTCAAAGGGGAGAAAAACAGATAACCAAATGTAACACTTGATGGCAGGCAAATATAACACTGAATGGCAGGCATCCTGACATCCTGCCCTTCTCAAGAAAGACCCCCCCCCCCCCAGCTTATCAGGAAACTTTCTATGGAATGCACGTAACAATTTAGGAGCATGGCTATTGTCAATAGCAACCCACTCATTTTGCTCAGGCCCAAAATCCACCCACCCTACAAGATAATACAAATGACCCCTTTTCAACTTGGAGTCCAGAATTTCAGAAATCTTGAAGTGTGGTTCCCCCTCCCTCATCAGAGGAGGAGGAGGAGGAGGAGGATCCGGTCGCCATGTGTTCGGCCCAGGATTTTTCTTCAGCAAGCTGAAATGGAAAACAGGGTCACAGAACTCAATGATTTAGGTAGCTCCAGTTCAAATGACACATCAGAGATCTTTCGAAGCACTCTGAAAGGTCCAACATACTTCCAGCCCAATTTCCTACTGGGTTGGAGACCACGAATGTTCTTTGTAGATAGATATACTGAATCGTCAGGTTGTAACTCCCACCCTTCTGCCCAACCCCAATTGGCATATTTTTTATAGTCTGCTTTCATCTTATCTAGAGTCTTAGCAATCAAAGGCCAGGAGTTCTGTAATTCAGTCCACCACTGAGAAAATTCGGAGGGTGGGGTCACTCCAGGCTGGGGCAAGGATGGAAGAGGGTTGCCTTCAACCCCCCCTGCTGCTATGAAAGGGGAAACTCCCATAGAAGAATGCACTGCATTATTGTAACTGTATTCTGCAAAGGAGAGGAGCTCCACCCAATTGTTCTGATGGTAGTTAGTGTAACACCTGAGAAATTGCTCCAATATTTGATTCACGCATTCGGACTGTCCACCAGTCTTTGGATGATAACCTGAGCTAAGGGCGGGTTCAATGTCCATCACCTGGAGAAGCTCCCTCCAGAAGTTGGCAACAAACTGGCTCCCCCTATCGGAAACTATGCGTTTAGGGAAAGCGTGCAATCTAATCACATGAGCAAAAAACACTTTAGCTAAGCTTTTAGCTGTGGGCAATTTTTTGAAGGGGACAAAATGTGCTTGCTTAGAGAACATGTCGACCACCACCCAAATGACGGTCTTTCCCTTGCTGGGTGGAAGGTCCGTTATAAAGTCCATCGAAATATCATCCCAGGGCCGGGCAGGGGTGGGCAGGGGACATAAGAGTCCAGGGGGTTTCCCACCCCGCTTTTTGCACATTAAGCACACTTGGCATGAAGTGACATAATCCGAAGCATCCTTGCGCATGCGTGGCCACCAAAACTGTCTCTGAATTAGGTTTAAAGTCTTTAGAAAACCAAAATGGCCAGTTTAGATTCGTGGCATGCTCTCAAAATTTCTCCGCGCAGGGAGCCTGGCACAATTAATTTAGAACCATGGTACCAACACCCATCTGATTGTTTATGGGCTTCTGGGTCGTCTTCCCAACCCCGCACCTCGTCATCTGAATATTCTGCAGCACATTTGATAGTCCATTGAGTAGGCTTTGGAGCCTTTTTACTTTGGCTCCGAGTAGTCACTGCTCCCCCCAGCTGTTGGGGGGGTAACATAGAATCAAACACTTCCTCCCTACTGGACTCATGTTGGGGCAACCTGGATAGCGCGTCTGCTAGGGAATTCGCCTTTCCCGGGAAATGCTTTAACACAAAATTGAACTTGGAGAAAAAATCAGCCACAGCAGTTGTTTGGCATTGTGGGACCTTCAAGTACGCAACACCTCTAAGTTTTTGTGATCAGTCCAAATCTCGAATGGCTTTTGCACCCCCTCCAGCCAATGTCTCCAGGTGGAGAGGGCTAGCCGAATGGCTGCAGCCTCTTTGTCCCACACTGACCAGTGTCTCTCAGTCTCATTACATTTCTTAGAGATGTAAGCCAGCAGGTGTAAAGCTCCAGCCGAACCCTTTTGCAGGATTGCCCCCCCCATAGCCACATCCGAAGCATCTACATGAATCACAAACTCTTTGGTTTTGTCTGGGTGAGCCAAAATAGGCTCCGAGGTAAATGCCCGCTTTAACTCATTGAAAGCTTTCTGACACTCGACAGTCCAACACAACCTTTCCCCTGGCTTCCCAGCCTTGGGTCCCTTCCCCTTGGTTTTTAATAGTTCAGTTAGAGGTAGGGTGATGGTAGCAAAGTTTTGCAAGAAGGTTCTGTAGAAGTTGCAAAATCCTAATAGACTCTGAAGTTGTTTACGAGTACGGGGGGCTTCCCATTGTACCACTGCCTCTACTTTTGCCGGATCCATTCTAGCCCCTGCTGGGAAATTCTATAGCCCAAGAAGTCAATCTCCGTGTGGTGGAATTCACACTTAGAGAGCTTGGCATACAGCCAGTGCTCCAGCAATGTTGCTAACACCTCCCACACTAGTTTCGCATGGGATTGCTTATCAGGGGAATAAATCAAGATATCATCTAAGAAACAGAGCACCCCTTTGAACAAATGTTTATGTAACACTTCATTGATTAGGCTCATAAAAACTCCAGGCGTGCCAGCCAATCCAAACTGCATCACCAGGTATTCGAATTGATCCAGAGGGGTGTTAAAGGCAGTCTTATATTCATCCCCTTCCCTTATGCGCACCCGAAAATAAGCATTTGGCTGCCTCCGCTAGGAGATCTTTAATCAATGGGAGGGGGTAGGCATTGGAAGCCGACATGGCATTTAAGCCTCGATAGTCCATACACAGTCTCAAACCCCCATCCTTCTTTTTCCGAAACAACACAGGGGCCGCAAATGGGGATTTGGCAGGACGGATGAAACCTCTATCTAAATTTTTATCCAAAAATTTCCAGAGCTCATCCCTTTTGGCTGGGCTCATGGAATATAGCTTCCCCTTGGGCAACTTCTCCCCCGGCAGCAGTTCAATTGCACAGTCTGTGAGTCTATGGGGGGGGAGTTCATCTGCTTCAGTCTCACTGAACACATCCGCCAAGTCATTATATTCCATTGGGATCTTGACCGGAGTTAGTGACAAGGTGGCAGGGATAGGGGGAGAAGGAGGCCCTGAGCCCCAAGCAGGGTTCCATTTATGTTGCTCACACTTGGGATCAATCCAGGATATCTTCCCTTTGCTCCACTTTATGTAGGGGTCATGTGAGCTAAGCCAAGGGCTCCCCAACACCATGGGAAACTGGGTATTTGGGGTGATTACAAAAGCCCTCTTTTCCCAGTGCTCCCCCATCCCCACAATCAACAGTTCAGTCTCTGCCTCACATTCCTCTTTCATCTCCGATCCATCCATTTGGGTGAACCTCAAAGGTTCCCCTAGGGGATTTACTCTGGGCCCCAATCCCTCTACCACTAATGGGCTGATCAAGTCTCTGGCACACCCCAAGTCTATAAGGGCTTGTACCCGAACATGGGTCCCCGTGCCTGGGACCATTACAGTCACGACCATATATAGCAACGGACCAGGGATGCTTACCAATGGTGGCGCATCGGGTTGGGGGACCTGCAGCTCTGCGCCTTTTACTGCAGGTCATTGAAATTTCCCGTCGACGGTGTCGCAATTAGCTCCAGCTCTCCCTGTGTTCATTTGTTGCCCCTTCCAGCTGTAATGCCCGGGGTTTAAACGATGATTTGCTGGAATGGGGTGTTCCCCCCCAGGGGGGTTGAAGTTTTTGGGGTCTTGGGCCCCCCTCGAGGGCACGCCGAGGTGAACTGGCTGCTTTCCCCACATTTCATGCACAGCGGGACGGGACTTCTTCAGTGGTAATGGGGATGGTCCCATCGTCTGACATGGTCAGGTATGAGAGGCCCCGTTAATGGGATCGCTAACAATCTGTGAGGCTTCTGATTCAAATCAATAAGCCAGACCTTTGGTGAAATAAAAGTTCCTTTATTCTTAATGATGGTTCAGGTACTCAATGTTTGTTAGAGATACATTGGCATAGACATCAGGGATTGATATACCCCTCACTTCAGGTGACAGTAGGCAGAGAGCCAATCAGAATGGATACAAAAAAGCACGCAAACATCCCAAGCCGTTTGTTCCCACCAAAATGGCTCCAAAGCACTAAAATACCCCTCCCCCCGCCCCTTAGTAATCTCTACTTGCGAATTGCAGACCAGACACCTGGAAGAAAACAGCCCCACAGTCCCCAAGGTTATAAAAGCAAGATAAAACATTTGAAGCGCTGGGGAAAAGAAAGGAGGAGACAGGAAGAGATAACTGGGTTTGTTTATGTGATGCGATGGAATGTAGCAAGCCACCCTCCTGGGAAAGAAATGACACTTTAAGCAAGACCAGCAATAAACTTCAAAGGGGAGAAAAACAGATTACCTAATGTAACACTTGATGGCAGGCAAAAATGTAACACTGAATGGCAGGCATCCTGACAATCATGGATCTAAATTAATTGTGCCCAGATCTCTCCATAATGATATTCTCCTAGCCTGTCATGAGTCCAAACTATCGGGTCATTTTGGATTTCTAAAAACTTTGAACTTAATCCAGAGACAGTTTTGGTGGCCCCGCATGCCTAAAGAAATGTCTGACTATGTCATGTCATGCCAGGTGTGCTTAATGTGTAAAAAGCGGGGAGGGAAACCACCTGGACTTCTGCACCCCTTGCCCACACCCTCTAGACCCTGGGAGGACATTTCTATGGACTTTATAACAAATCTTCCACCCAGCAAAGGGAGAACGGTCATCTGGGTTGTTGTGGACTTATTTTCCAAACAGGCACACTTTGTCCCTTTTAAGAAATTGCCTACTGCTAATAGCCTGGCAAAAGTATTCTTCTCTCACATGATCAGGCGCCATGCTTTTCCAAAACAAATAATCTCCGATAGGGGGAGCCAGTTCATTGCCAACTTTTGGCGGGAGCTTCTCCAGGTGATGGACATAGAGCCTGCATTAAGTTCTGGTTACCATCCAGAAACTGATGGCCAATCTGAACGAATTAATCAGATCCTGGAACAATTCCTTCGTTGCTACACTAATTATCTTCAGGATAATTGGGTGGAACTCCTCCCTTTTGCAGAGTACAGCTACAATAATGCAGTGCACTCGTCTACTGGTGTTTCTCCTTTAATGGCTGCAGGGGGGGTTGAGGGAAACCCTCTACCTTCGTTGCCCTCTCCTGGGGAGGCCCCACCGACCGAGTTCTCCCAATGGTGGTCCTCCCTCCAAGCTTCGTGGCCCCTCATTGCTAAAACTTTGGACCGGGCTAAAGCAGATTATAAAAAATATGTGGATCGGGGCCATGCTGAGGGATGGGATTTACAACCTGGAGATTCTGTGTATCTGTCAACAAAGAACATTCATGGATTACAGCCCAGCAGGAAATTGGGGTGGAAATATGTTGGCCCCTACAAAGTACTGCGAAAAATATCCTTTGTGTCATTTGAACTTGAATTGCCCAAATCATTGAGTTTTGTGCATCCTGTTTTCCATTACAGCTTGTTGAAGAAGAATCCTGGGCCGAATGCATGGAGACCCGGTCCTCCCACTCCTCCTCCTCTGATGAACGAGGGGGAACAGCATTTTGAAATTTCGGATGTCTTGGACTCTAAACTGAAACGGGGGCGACTGTATTATCTTGTTCAGTGGGTGGATTTTGGGCCTGAGCAAAATGAGTGGGTTGCAGCTGAACATGTCCATGCTCCTAAATTAATTCATGCATTCCATAAGCGTTTTCCTGATAAACCAGGAGGGAGATGATTTTGAGGAGGGCAGGATGTCAGATTCTCTGCCATGAATTTATTGTCTGCCATGAATTTACTGTCTGTCATGAATACTGTGGTTCTTTCTTTAGCCAGGAGGATGGCTTGCTACTTACTCCCACGTCATATAACACTCTCACTATCTCCTCCTTGCCTCCGCCTCCTGTCTCTTTCATCCCGATGTCTCGGGATGGCTAATCTTGCTTGGTAACCTTGAAGACTTCTAAAACTAATTTAGGCCAGGTGCCTGGCCAGTGAAATGCAACCAGAGTTGACAAAGGGGCCGGGTGTGTGTAGTGCTTTCGCGCCTTTTTTCTGTGAGAACCAAACGGTTAGGGGGTTTCGCGCTCATTTTATGTTACTCTGATTGGTGCTTCACCTGCTCTTACCTTTTTGAATACTGTATATGAATCCCTGCTGCCTGTAGTCTATTATCACTGACAAACAACGTGTTCCTGAATGACCATTAAGAAATAAAAGGACTTTTTGCTTTCATCAAGGCCTGGCTTATTTGGTTTACTCAGAAGCCTCACAAGCAGAGACTGAGCCTTTGATTGTGGGTACAGGGGATCACTGGGAACAGAGAGCCTTTGTCATCACCCCTCATGCCCAATTCCCCATGGTGTTGGGAAGCCCATGGTTGGGAGCCCATGATCCTTATGTCAAATGGAGTGAGGGGAAAAATTACATGGGTCGATCCTAAATGCACACAGCATAAATGGAATCCTGGCTGGGGTTCGGGACCTCCCTCCACCCCCTTCCCTTGCTTGGTCTCAGAGGACTTAAACAAAATTCCTCTGGAGTACCAAGACCTGGCTGAAGTGTTCAGCGAAACAGAGGCAGATGAACTTCCCTCGCATAGACTCACTGATTGTGCCATAAAACTGTTACTTGGGGAGAAGTTGCCAAAGGGAAAGTTATATTCTATGAGTCCCATGGAGAGAGATGAACTGCGAAAGTTTTTGGATAAAAACTTGGAATGGTGTTTCATTCGCCCAGCAAAATTCCCATTTGCCGCTCCTGTTCTTTTCCGAAAAAAGAAGGACAGTGGCTTACGGCTTTGCACAGACTATAGGGGGCTGAATGCCATTTCCACCTCCAATGCCTACCCCTTGCCCCTGATCAAAGACTTGTTGGCAGAGGCGGCTAAGGGGAAGATTTTTTCCAAACTGGATTTACGAGAAGCCTATTTCCGAGTGCGCATTAAGGAGGGGGATGAATATAAGACTGCCTTTAATACCCGCCCTGGGGCAGTTCGAATACCTGGTTATACCCTTCGGATTGGCTGGAGCTCCCGGAGTTTTTATGAGCCTAATTAATGAGGTGTTGCACAAGCATTTATTTAAGGGGGTCCTTTGTTTTCTAGATGATATCATTATTTATTCCCAAGATAAACCTTCCCACGTTAAATTGATGAGAGAAGTGTTGTCCACCCTCATGAACCATAAACTCTTTGCCAAACTGTCAAAATGCGAGTTCCACTGTACCGAAATTGACTTTTTGGGGTACTGCATCTCCCCTATGGGCTTGGAGATGGACCCTGCCAAAGTGGACGCGGTAGTAACGTGGGAAGCTCCTCGTACACTCAAACAACTTCAAAGCCTATTAGGATTTTGCAACTTTTACAGAACATTCCTAAAAGACTTTGCTACAGTCACCCTACCCCTAACTGATCTATATAAAACAAAAGGGAAGAGGCCTGAGCAGTGTTCCCTCTAAGCTGAGTTAGTGTGAGCTAGCTCAAAGATTTTTAGCCTCTGGCTCACACATTTTTATCTTAGCTCAAGAAGGATGGCTCCAGAGCAAACAAATTTATGCAGTAGCCAGACCGCTTGCTCACAACTTTAATGCCAGTAGCTCACAAAGTAGAATTTTTGCTCACAAGACTCCACAGCTTAGAGGGAACATTGGTCCTGAGGCTGGTAAGCCCGGTGAGCGGCTTAACTGGTCATCTGAGTGTCAGGCAGCCTTTGAAAAGCTTAAGAGGCTTTTTACTTCAGAGCCCATCCTGGCGCACCCCGATGAGACTCGAGAATTCATTGTACATGTTGATGCTTCTGATGTGGCTATGGGGGGAGAAATCCTGCAAAAGGGGAAGGATGGGAAGCTGCATCCTTTAGCATATGTCTCTAAGAAATTCAATGAGACTGAAAGACACTGGTTGGTGTGGGACAAAGAGGCAGCCGCAATTCGCTTAGCTTTGTCCACCTGGAGATATTGGCTAGAGGGGGCGCAGATGCCGTTTGAAATCTGGACTGATCATAAAAACCTGGAGGCGCTGCGTACTCGTAGAACTCTAAACGTTAAACAGCTCCGGTGGGCTGATTTCTTTTCCAAATTCAATTTCAAACTGCGCCATTTCCCTGGGACATCTAATCCCCTAGCAGACGCATTGTCCAGGCTCCCCCAGCATGAATCTAAGAGGGAAGAAGTGTTTGATTCCATGCTTTTGCCTGAACAACTTAGTGGGGCTGTTGTCACCCAAAGCCAAAAGCAGCAGTCCATCTCGGCTCCTTCCTCTGAGTGGATTACAAAATGCGTTATGGAGTATTCCCAGCAGGATCGGGATGAATGGAGTGGGGAGGAGGGCTTGAAACTTAAACCGGATGGGTGCTGGTATAAAGGCTCGAAGTTGGCAGTGCCCAATTCTCTTAGACTGTCTATTTTAAATGCTTGCCATAAGTTTAAGCTTTCTGGACATTTTGGATATCTGAAAACATTGAACTTCCTTCAAAGAAAGTTTTGGTGGCCACGAATGCGGAAACATGACTCAGATTATGTGACTTCTTGCCAAACCTGCTTGATGTGCAAGAAATGAGGGGGGAAACCTCCAGGTCTCTTACAACCCCTTCCCACCCCCTCCCGGCCTTGGAAGGTCATCTCTATGGACTTCATTACTAATTTGCCACCCAGCAAAGGGAGAACTGTAATTTGGGTGGTAGTGGATTTATTTTCCAAGCAGGCACACTTTGTCCCGTTTAAGCAACTGCCTACAGCTAAGGGTCTGGCTAAAGTATTTTTTAACCACGTGGTGAAACTTCATTCTTTTCCTAGATGTGTAGTCTCCGATAGGGGGAGCCAGTTTGTTGCCAACTTTTGGTGGGAGCTTTTAAAGACTAATTGTAAGCTAGCAAGGCATATTATATGCTCTTATGAACTTTAAAATCATAAGTTTGACCTTTGGGGTTGGTTTTCTGCCTAAGGCAAAGGCACTCTCTATTGCCATGAGAGGCTCCAGCCCACAGCGGGAGACTTCCTTCAGAGTTCACACTTGCATGAAGAGCAGAAGTACATTTCAAAGAGCTCTCACATCTACTTCATATGCATCCACCATTAAGGAATCCAAAACTCAATTTCAAAGACTCTTTTTCTCCTTCATGCTGGCCCCTTCACACCTGCCCCCAAAAGTTCCAGTAAGATATTAGGTTGCCCAGCAACTAATCATTGTCCATCAAGTGACCTGGCTGAAGCCATCACGAGACCAGAGATTGGCACCAAGAAGACCAACCAGATGGCCCAGGTGTTAGATCCTGATTAGCACCTTGTTTTGCAATATTGCCCACTCCTTCCTGCCCCCTCCTCACTATGACACTGACCAATAGAAAGAATAGAAAGGACGGACAACCTAGTGGGTGTGACAATGGGATGTGGTCAGTGCAGCCCACCCAAATGCCACCTGATAAAAGATCTTGCACAACAGAAACTCGCCCCCTAGACCTACGCCTAGCTTAGCCACCTTCGACCTCTATCTTCTTACCAACCTCTCATGTCCAGCTTTCTGTACCCAATACCTTGCCTCCATCTTGAATCCCTGGTTTGCGCAGCCAGGACTGGAGCATGTATCTGCAGGTTCAGATCTCGTTCCCCCTATTTTTCCACTCATCCCTCCTCAATCTTCTCATGGAAGTGATTCACCCTCTATCAAGACAGGTAACATAACTCCCCCTTAACGATATTCCTGCTCATGCAACCGTGCTATTTTTTGTCTGATTTCCATAGATCTTGTGTGTATGTGGTTTTATTATTACTCCCTGTATGCTTGAACAACATTTTGTAGTAAACATCATTTATAGAAACCAATCAGCCTCCACGCCTATTTACTGGGAACTCCTGGAAGGGGCGGGACCTTGGTATAGTTGGCAAGAACCCGTTATTACGCCAATTGCTGAACGTAAATTAAAGCAATTCAGCCAACAGAATTGGGGGCTCATCCGGGATTTGCCCTACACGTCAGAAGCACGCTAAGACGACATGCGTGTTCTCCTGACGGGCAGACGTAGAGGAAAAACTTCTTTCGGAGTTCCAGTATAGGCTGTATGAAAGGTTTCTGTCTGCGTGATTGGCTTTAGTGAGCACTCTATTGTGGGTTGGCTCTTCCCCGCTCTCTCCTTCATGGTTGTTAGACATGAGGGGTTAACGACCAGAAGCCCTGTAGTCGCTCCCTGCGACTCTCTCCATTCTATCGTGGGAAGGGATCCGAAGTGAATAGTGTAGGGTGTTAGGATCATTGCACCTACAGTACACACACAATACACACGATAGGTTCCACAACGCACTCTCCTCCAGCACGTCTGTCCCAAGTTCTGTTCTGCCCAGTCCTCATTCCGAAGTCTGAGAGATTCTCTAGTGTTGCGATCACTTGTTCTAAGGGTCAGAAGTACTTCTGAGGGACCGTGAGACCGGCCAATCTCACCCCCGAAACCCTACCTATATAGAGACTCGGGGTCTCTGAAGTGTGACATCTTTTGGGTTAGTAGTAAGCCCTGAGCCACCATACCCTAAAAACTAGCCCTGACCGCTGTTCATTTTGGGTTAAAGGTAATCCCTTGGGTCTCCTACCCTGAAACCTAGTTTTGTGCTCTGTTCGTTTTGGGTTGAAAGTGCTCCCATGAGTCTCCTACTCCAAAAACTAGTTCTGTTCGCTGTGTTCTGCTCGTTGTTCTCGGTTCTCATAGGGTTAATAGTAAGCCCAGGGCCCCCTGTCTGGAAAACTAGTTCTGTTCATTGTCCGCTGTTCTTTGTTCGATTTAGGGTTAGAAGTAATCCCGCGAGTCTCCTACTCCGAAAACTATGTTCGCTCGTTGTTCTGTTCTTTGTTTGCTTAGGGTTTATGAGTAATCCCAAGGTCTCCTACCTGAAAAACCAGTTTGCTGCTTAGTTCTGTTCTTTGTTCGATTTGGGTTTGAGTGTAATCCCTGGGTCTCCTATCCAGAAAACCAGTTCTTTTTGCTTTGCGCATTGGGTTAGCAGTAATCACAGAGTCTCCTACTTTGAAAACTGGTTCTATAGTGCGAAGCGTTGGTTCTTTTAAGTTCAAGTTCTGTAAAGCTGTTGTACTGTGCTAGTTCTATAGTGCCGTCCGCACGGTAAAATGCCAACCGTAGTAACCATAGATGCCAGGAGAGAGACTAAGGATCTCCTCTCCACTACCCCTGTTGCCCGTAAGGACAGGAGAAGCTCCCCTTTGCTAAGATGTTTCGTTCTAAGGGTGACGAACCCAAATTAGAGAAATGGTTGTTAAAGAAGGGTCAGTCTCCTTGGAAGGAAGGATCTTTCAAAGGTCCCAATCCCTTAACCATAGTTCAGGATGCGTTCCAAGACTATTGCATTAAGCAGAAACCCGGTTCCGCAGCGAAAGACCTAGCAGGTACATGGGCACTGTATACCGCCTTATCTGACACTGCAGCCATGATTAAATGTCTCCAGGAAGATGCAGAAAAGCATGACGATATGCTCCAAAGAGAAAGAGATAGTTTTGATACTCTAGAAGCAAAATATGATGCAGTTCGAGAGGAACTGAGTGGTATTAAAAGTAAACACTTGCAAGAACTCAGTGAACAAGGTGAAAACTTCCATGACTTACTAGACCAGGAAAGAGTTCAAAGAGAAATAGCAATCAGGGCATTAACCCAAACACATGAGGAAGAAATTCTTAGCCTTCGAACCGAAAAGTTGAATGTAGTCCTGGCTAACCAAGGACTCACCATCGCCATTAGTGAAGCGAACCAAGCCACTGAGGTAGCCAAATGTAGAGCTCAGGCAGCTGAAGAAGCACTAGCCGAAACCACTGAAGAGTTAGCCACCACACAAAAGGCAGCCAAATATCTAGCAGACCAAAATCAAGTAAAGAGAGAGCTCGCTAACCATGATGCTTGTCACAAGGAAATCAACTCCCTTAAGGAGAAATTAGGCATGCAAAGAGAGGTTGTGTCTGCTATACACCCCGAGAGCCTCATTGATCTTCAGGACGATTGCCCTGCCCCCACAGTACACTGTGGATCGGGCACTGCACTTCCTGCACCGATGCACCCTGTGACCACTAAGCAATACCTCACAAATACTGATGATGGACCAGCCACTCAAAAGACAGTTGTAGAGATGCGACTCTGGAAACCAGATGAAGCAAAAGCCACAGCCTCACAGTCAGGCCCCTTAAACAAAGAGACCGCAATGCAATGGATGGTAAACGTAGACATAGCTTATAATTCCGTTACTGGGGAAGATCTTTGCCAAATAGCTTGCCATTGCACTACGGGTGGAGATTTAGCCACAGTTAATGCAGCTATAACTAGCCATACTCTAGCCTCTGTCGGCAAAACTAAATGGATGCGTGAAGTACTACGGTACTTGACCCCCGGCACTAGCCTAACCACATTATTTCTCCTTGATAAGCAAGGACAACATGAGGACATGGAATCCTACGTAGCACGAAAACAACTTCTAGGAGTTTTATCCGAGAGAGTTCACACAGATGCCGCTACTGGCGCACACGAATATGACAATGAAGAGTTTAAGGAGTCCCTAGTTTTGGGTTTCTTAAGTCAGGTACAACTTGCACTCAATATAGCAGACCCTGCATGCTTCCCATGGGACCGCATAGAATCTAGAATTCGAAGAGTCACCGTACTCATGCGCACTACCAGTGCCTTGAAGCCTCCTAAAGGCTCCAAGAAAGGAAAGGACAAGGAAGACGAAGAGCCTATACAGGCCATAACTTATGCCAATCACGGCCCGCACTCTCAATATCAGCCTTCAGGGCACTATGACAATCAAAGGTATTCTAAACAAGACAGATATGACAAAGAGGACAGATTCAAGCCTCAGTACAACAATCAGAGAGATAGCCAAAGAGGAGGAAATAATTATAGAGGGAAAAGAGATTATAGAGATTCCAGAAACGCTCCAGCTCAGGCACACCTTCAGCCGTCAGCTCCGCCACCTCCTAGCGGACCCTATGGAACCCAATATGGGTCCCCTCCTGACCGAGGCTCAAAGCCAGATTCAAATTTTGATAAGGACCTCCCGCCTAATGGCATGGGAGTGCTCCGTGGACATTTGTGGAGTCAATTGAAAAACCGAGGCTTTGAAATGGAACGTTTCCATAAGCAACCCGACCATATCCTACTTCGTGCTTTAGCCGATAGTGAATCTCAGGGAGACAGACCAGTTAACGCTATCATGGCCACTCACGGAAAGGACACTAAGGAGATCGAACGCGATGACTAGGGCTGCCCGGAGTCCCTCTCTTTCCCCGAAGGAGTACTGGCACGTCTTAAGCCAGACAACTGGGGGAGACCGACTGTTCAAGCAGGGGTCGGGACTCCAGGGAACAGCAAGCCTGCTACCCTTCTCATAGACACCGGAGCATCCACTAATATCCTTACCCCTCACTTAGCCAAGGAAGGAAAGCCTTCCACAGACACTCTAGCTCTCTCAGGTTTTGCCGGAGGTACGCGCACTGCCATGGTTTGGAAAGACATTCCCTTAACAGTGGGAAACCTTTCCACCTGTGTGTCTGCCTGCGACAACCAGGGAGAAGACGATGGAATCCTTGGGGTTCCCTTTTTCTGAGATCACAGCCTCACCATTGACCTTGCTAATGGTTTTCTCTGGTGCCTTCCCAAGGACCTAGCCAGATCAATGCAATCCACCGCTGTGCAGCTCTTAAAGCGCCCTTGCCTCTTTACTCCATAGCTACTGATCACTGGGTTCAGGACTTTCCCGAAGTCTGGATCACAGACAAAGCAGAGTGTGGGACAGTAAAAGATGCTTGTGTGCTCATTGAAGGACAAGATCCGCCACCGCAGAAACAATACAAGTACCCCGCCGAAGCTGAGGCAGGAATAGCCAAAACCATTGAAGGTCTTCTACAATGGGACGTAATTTTGCCCATGCAGTCCATTTGCAATGCTCCTCTATGGCCTGTCCTTAAAGCAGACGGTATTACATGGAGAATGACCGTAGACTTTCGTGCCCTCAATGCGGTGACCCCTCCAGTAGCTCCTGTTGTGGCCAAGTACCATGAAATTCTTGCTGCCATCGCAGCCGGGTCTCGCTACTATAGTGTGATTGATTTAGCTAATGCGTTCCACTCCATTAAGCTTCATGAGTCATACTGGTACAAGTTTGCCTTCACCTTTCATGGCCAGCAATATGCTTTCAAACGAACGCCTCAAGGGTTCCATTCCAGCCCAAGTATATGTCACGCTCATGTAGTGCAAATGTGGGACCACCTTAAACCCACTTCCAAGGCTCACGTTCTATCTTACATAGACGACATTCTTGTCCACGCCCCCACCAAGGAATTAGCCACTGACGTCACTAAAGAGGTCTTAGAGCTCCTCCGATCCGCTGGCTTCAAGGCCAACAGAGAAAAAGCACAGCTTGTGCAAACTACTGTAAAGTACCTAGGTTTAGCTCTCGGTCCCAGTGGCAGGACCCCAGACACGCAGAGAATGGAAGTTATCTCTAAGTTACCAGCTCCTACCGACGTCCCTTCTCTTAGAGCACTTTTGGGAACGTTCAATTTCTCTAGAGACTTCATAGAGAGTTTTGCAGACAAAGCTCGCCCTCTCTATGCCCTCCTTAAGAAAAACGTGCCATGGGAATGGGGCCCTGATCAGCAACACGCCTTTGCTAGCCTCAAAGAAAGCCTTGCAGCCTCGCCTGCTCTAGCACACCCTGATCCTAGTCAGCCATTCTATATTCAGCTAGCCCATGCCAAAAAGAGTATTGGTGCAACCCTCATCCAGCATCACGCAGGCACGCCTAGAGTCGTTGCCTATGCCTCTTGTAATCTTTCGCCAGTTGAGATCAAATTCACTCCATGTGAGAAGGTTTGTCTAGCTCTTGTTTGGAGCCTCACACACTGGGAATTCATCATTGGTGGTGCCAAAGTTATCGTGCAAACCACCCACACACCACTGAAGTATATCTTGTCAGGTAAAATTCAGGACGGTCAAGTCTCCAGCGCTCGCATTGCCCAGTGGACGCTTGCCCTGGTCAATAAAGATATTAAGTACAAGAAAGAACAGAAAGAGCAGCCAGCTCCATACGGTCTTTTAGTAACAGGTACCGAACACGAATGCCCACTGCCCGAAGTGGATCATTCCCCCTGGCCAGCTACCTGGGGTATCCTGCTTGAAGAAGCCAGACAGCAAGGTTTTAACTGCTGGTTCTGTGACAGTTCCTCCTTTTATGTAACTGGCACTCCTCATACCGGGTATGGTGCCATTCGAGTCTAGGACAGCTACACCCTACAGGATTCTGTCCGCCCTCATTCTAGCCAAGCAGCTGAAGTAGCTGCCCTTAAAGCAGTTCTTGTGTTCGAACCTATAGACTGCCCTGTAGCCGTTTTCACTGACTCTGACTGGACAGCCAAAACAGCCACAGTTTGGCTGCTGCATTGGGAAAAACAGGACTGGGTCAATGCTGAAGGTAAACCCGTAGCTCATTCTGACCTCTGGAGAGATGTGGTGTGACTCCTCCACGATCGGTCAGCCCCCACTCAGATTTCTCATGTTAAGGGACACCAGAAATCTGACACTGAAGTAGCCTATTGGAATGATCAAGCAGATCTCTTAGCGAAGGAAGCAGCACTTAAGTGCCCTGTGAAACCTGTTTGTCCTATCCATGCAGTCACTACCCGCAGCCAGAAGGCAGCACAACACTCTTGTCCTTCAATTCCTCCAGTGTTTGTCGACCTGGGAGAATTGCAAGAGAACGACTCTGATGTACAGGATCTTCTCTCGAAGGGGAAGGACCCCACAGGGAAATATTCTATCAAAAAGGAGGAAGAAGTTATTTGGGCTTTTGATAACACGGAAGCCTGACACTGGGTCGTTCCTGTGGAATTATGCTCCGCTCTCATTCAGTTAATTCATGAGCAGGGTCACAGAGGTAAAGACCTGACTCTGGAACGAGTCAAAGATGCAGGTTGGTGGCCCGGAATGCACCAAGACATTGCTCAGTGGGTGGACAATTGTCTCTCCTGTGCAATGGTCAATGCGGATTCCTCCGGCCCCAAAGCCCAAATCCAACACCAGAGAATCGAAGGCCCTTGGGCCCGAGTTCAAATTGATTTCATTGGTCCTTTGCCCAGGACCAACCACGGAAACAAGTATTGTCTCACTGTAATCGATCCCTTCTCCAAATGGATCAAAGCCTTTCCTTGCCGCGCCAACACGGCCCATACTACTGCGCAAATCCTTTTCAACAACCTCTTTTCTCATTGGGGTATCCTTAAAGTCTTAGACTGTGACAGGGGCCCGCATTTCTTAGGAGAAGTCACCCAAGAGCTTTGCAAAGCTCTGGGCATCAAGCAGAGGTTCCACATCGTCGCTCACCCGCAGTCTTCCGGGGTGATTGAACGCACCAATCGTATCTTGAAGGAAGCACTGTGCAAAGTGGTCAACTCCACCAGTAAGACTTGGGACGCAAAGCTCCCTATCATTCTCATGGCCATATGGGGTACAACTGCCAAGCATGGCTACTCTCCCCATATGGTCATGACAGGTAGGAAAATGCATCTCCCCGAAGCCTTTTGGCTCCAGACAGACATGCCCTCTGATTTCGAACCGAAAATCGCGAATGACGCCTGGGTGCAGAATCTTTTACAGGACCTCCTCGTAATTCGTATGCAAGTCACTCGAATGCTAGGACAAAGCCAGCGTGCTGTGAACAAAAAGCTTGGCTGGGTCCGCAACCCCCAGGTCTGGAATCCAGGACAGGAAGTCCTCTACCGCAAGTTCTCTCGCACACAACATGCCCTTATGGCTAAATGGGCTGCCCCAGTCCCCATTGTGGATCACATGAGTCCTGCAGTCTATAAGGTTGCCATTCCACGGAAACACGGCCAGATCTGGCACAAGTTCTTTCACTCCTCACAGCTCAAGCTCTGGAAGGGAGCACCAGTGCTGTGACCACCTGACCTCCCTCCAGACCCTGGAGGAGTGCGTCTGCCAATTGCCACCACAGCCCCCGCTTCTGTTTCTGCTGCTGATTTATTTGAGTGCTCGCCTCTCTTCTCCTTAGGAGAATGCTGCCTTGCCCTTTAATGCTTCCTTCTGACTACAGCCAAGACGGAAGCAAGGGGGGGGAGAGAGAATGCTCAACTGCTTGTTCTGATATTCTGAAACGCTCATTTATCAGATGGGTTTCCACAAATAGCCACGGTAGCGGCAGCTTTAAAACGCTCCTGGCTTGAAAACGCAGAATGCCTCGAGCCGAAACTCGAGCCATCCCGAAATGTTGTTCTATTTATTTATTTAGCTAACATACTGTGACTGTTTTGGTGTGTCGACCACAGTATGATGCTCAGGGAATCTGCTCATTTTTCCCTAACTCCTTTTGTTCACAGGATGCACCACTGGATCTTGGATTTATCCTCTGGATGGGTAAGGTTATTAGGAATGTTAAGTATTAGTATGTTATTGATTCGCCAGGCCCACATGACACAGATAGCCAACCACAGTTACACTGAACTGATGGAGATGTGTAGGACTTCATGTACCCTTAAGGTATTTCACCTGCGTGACAGGGAAACACATAGGAACATTTGAAATCACTCCTTTAGAAGAGTGCCCGCCTCCACGGTGAACTTACTGTGCACACAGCCGCACAGGAGACAAAGTGACCATATGCTCCTCAGAGAGCAACTCTCTGGAGGAAACAGTCTCATTGCTATGCAAAAGACCCAAAGACACGGAACTCAAGAACACCCCCTCTCCCATCTGCGAAGTAGCCTTGCTATCTGCTGCAGTATGGAACATTGGGGATCCTTTAAACATAGTCATCTCCATCGGCACACAACGCAATTTGTGGGAGACAGCAGACTCCTCTGTAGTCTTGACAGACCCTTCTGGTCAAAAGTCAAGCTTTGCAAACATTACATGGGAACCTTTGAATTGGCAAATGAACTATTCCACTCTAATACAACAAGGTTTCCCAGATTGGACCATCGACTTGAATAGTTCACCATAACTTAACGATTCGGATATACTAAATTTCAAATATATAGGGACATTAGCGATCACGGTTCCCCATCAGGAAGGCAATTACACAGTTACCATAGGAACCACTGACACTCCTTTGAAATTCGATCCTCGAATTCAAAATGTAGAATCTCTCACCGCACTGACATACCCTGTAGTGGGCTCCCACACCCTGAAATTCAACCAGAAGGAAACAGTTTTACTGCAACCACAAATGTCTGTAAAAAGGGTCAATGTAAGTTTAAATGGGCTGGGAACGTCTTTTCACCACACCCTCTGTGCCCCCTTTATACAGACAACCCAACAGGGTTGGGACAACTGGGTAGTACTATGGAGAAAAGGAGAATTTCACAAAAGATCCAGGAGAGGACTTTCTGATTGGATTGCGCCCCTTGGTGCAGGAATAGCAGTTTTAGATGCTGCAAACATCGAGGTGATTGCCAATAAAGCTTCCAGAGTTTCCTCAGACATTTCCAAAATGAGTGTTCTCATCACTAAATCTTTGAACACACTAGCACACATAAAACACTCCACGAATCCTCTTCTAGTTACATGGGAGCAGATCATGGGAAAAGATTTCAGCACATTGTTAGAAGGCATACAGTCAGTGCAAAGAAACATTTCACTAGCTTTAGCTTGCACTCAAGCACAAACAATCAATGTAGGAACCGCCATGGGCATTATCAAACAAGCCATGGACGGAATTATACCACTAGAGATTAGAGAACTACTGAAGAAGAATGTAACCACTAGTGAGGCCACCCTCAACCACTGGTGGACCTTAGCAAACGCCTCCTTTGATGACATCACACAGACACTGCACTTGGTAATAGTCACAGTGACTGCAGGAGAAACATTCTCCATTTATCCAGTGATTCCACTAGGCCTACAAGTAGATCCAAACACAGTGTTATATGCAAGAGACAGCAACAGGTGGGCCAGAGCAAGCTCATCTAGTTGGCAAACCGTTAACACAGAAGGCTGTACACACAAAGAAATATTAGGTTTCATCTGTGAAGATGACGCCCTAGAAGAACACCACCCATGTTTAGCCCCACGACAAAATACACAAGATCACTGCCAATTTGACACCACTCATGAAACAGGATCCACTGTCCTCTACCTGGGCAGGGCCTGTGTCTGTATTAGAACTGCATGTCACCACGTCTACATCAACTCTCAACACATTCAACTCGCTACCAGGAATAAATCGCTGTTTTTGTAATATCACATCCATTAAGGGATGTGACTTCTCATTCCACACTCCTATCTGGACGCAACAAGAAATGGCAGTAGCCCCTGAACTCTATGACACACTCACCCCAGTGCCTCTAGGAATAGGTCTGGAGACACTACGCAACCTACTGTCACATCCAGAGATACATGACAAGATTCTACAAGTAAAGCAGGCCGGAGACCAGGCCTTTCTGAATATTTCACATTATGGAGCCAAGATAGTAGAATTGGCTCTAGACATCAAAACCTCTGGATATCACAGCTGGTGGGAACTTTTTCTAGGCTGGATCCCCAGTGGAATGGGATATTTAAATTTGGCGCTCCACCCAATCGTTGTAATTTTAGGATTTCAAATTATTTTGGTGCTAGCTCTCATTGGATTGACGTATTGGGTCAGAAAACAAATCAAGAGGCTTGAAGCCAGCACCAAAGCCACTCACTTCCAAGCCCTGATGCACCTTGCATCCAAGGCCTCTGACTGTTGAGCCCTACACTGCCCCCTAGTGTACAAACTGTTTCTATGTTATTGCTATATGTGAATTTCCTTTCATTCTAGTTCCTTGTTTGTTGTTATGTATGTTTCTTTTCTTTGACCACAATTGGGTTGGCCCTTAAGGCCCATGAGGTAGCAGCATTGATTGTCCGGACCCAAGGGAATATATGCATAGTGGGTGGCCATGGAGACCGTCTCCCGCATCCTGCACATATTCGGAAGATCTATCCACTGCCCTCCTGGATTCAGTGTGCACTGAACCAAGACAAACAGTGGAACCTTCTCCGGATAGGACACAGGTCCAGGTCCTGAGCTCCGAGGAGCCAGGGAAGAGAGGTAGTGCACGTGCAAGCCTGACATAGTCAGAATGTGCCATCTCTCAAAAGGATTGAACTGAGCTCAGAGGTTTTTGCTTGCCTCCCTCTGCAGTGTATTTTTAAGCTATAGTGATCACTTTCACCTTTGTTTTATCCTATCTCATGTGTTACCCAGTTGATGGCACGACCATCCACCATTGGCGTTTTTCTAAATTACTTTCCTTCCATCGTCCAAATTATTTTTGTTTATTTTATTATCATAATATTTTGCCAAATGCTAATTTGCATATGCGGATGCGTGCCCTATCGAATACTTTTTCAGTCTTTTTATTTTTATTTTTAATTCTTTCCAAATGCTAAGTTATACTTGCGCACGGACGCACCCTTTTTGCCCAAGTTTTACTCCCATTTTTGCCTTATTTTTGTTCCCTCATTTTAACGGAGAGACAGCTCTCTATGGAAAGTTTTTTTTTTTGCTTCTATTCTTTAACCAGTTTTGGGAGGGCCTAGGTCCTGACGAACCGTGAGGAGTATAGAGGCGTGAACCTGTTTATGGGGCAGGGAATGCAGCTTCCCTGTCAAGACAGCTGCGGGCGTAGGCGCAAGGCCTTCTGCCGTGGCAGCAGTTATGGCACACATTTGCAGTCTTGCACCCTGGGCACGCTGGACAACCACAGCTGCTGAGTGTCATCAGTGAATGCAGGCCAACTCACAGGCCCAAATTATTCGTGATCATTATCAGGAAGAGATGCTCTCTTCACTTTTTCACTGAAGCCAACAGCAATCTGTGGCATGCCAGTTGAAAGCCCCAGTGCGAGACGTGCAGACAGAGGGTTCGGAAGTTGCATGGCATTTTGCAGGCGTGCTAGCCTTCCCTGCGCTTGGCAGGGAAAAGTGCCTGAAAAGCCTTAGTGCTAACGAGCCCCGGCTCTGACCATCTGAGCCCTCTGTTTTCCGCCTCCTTCCATGTCACAGTGCGATCTGCCAAGCCCTCCTTCCTATGCTACCCTAAGATCTAGAGACCCAAGCCACCTATCCATGGGTCTCTCCTCCATCTCCATCATTTTTAGTGAATTTTTGTTCTTCAGAATGTCTTCATTCCCCATCATGCTCCCCTTGTACGTTCATTTGCATACTCATAGACCCCCGTAACCGAGTCCAGCCGAACCTCCTCGGCCCAGTAGTGACATCATCATAGTGACCCAAAGATCCAAATGCCCGAATGGCCCGGCCAGACAGGAAGAAACCATTTGGGTCCGGAAAAGGGGGGAACCAAAATCTATTCTTTTACTGTATTGAGAGGGAGCCCCTAGGGGCCCCCCAAAGTTAAAACGGGTACGCTTGACAACGTCCCTGTGGAGCCCAATGGCCCCAATTAAAAGAACGAGAGCTTACGCAGTCACAACTCCCGAACCCACTGTTTACACGGCGTCTACGAGAGACTCATTCTCTCTCTCGCATATACTCCCCAGGGTTCGGCAGGCGTGACTGGAAGTCTCGCCTTGCCCCGAAGGGAAGATGCATTGACCCGATCTACCTGAGGAAGAGCCTTGTACCCAACTACCTTTAGTGTTCTTGTGATTATTTTTACACAGCTTCTGAGAATGCCCTTTGATAGAGAACATGTTTACTCTGCACCCGCTTGCTTTGAATGTGTGAGATGTGTTTTCTCGCGGTAACCATCTCTCTTCTTATCTTCAATTAAGTGTACCCACAATGCTTCTTGAGAGCAAGGGGGGACGCTCCCTGATATGCAAACTGGTCTCCTCCTTCCTGACCGAACTGACTCGTGCCGAGCAGGAAAGTAACGAGTGGACTAAGGCATTGTGTGACATGATCGAGGCCCGCGAACTGCCTCCAAAGCCAAAAATCAGCGAGTCACAGTGTTAGCTGCTATGTATAGTGTGCCTCCCTCCTGACTACTCCAATGCATTCCTGCGCGCGCCAGCACCCAGGACAGCTCCAATTGCGCAAGAGGGAAGAACAAAGGACTATTAGTATTAGTGCTTACCCATTAATTGGGCATTTACTTACCTCCCATGAATTTTGTTTTAAAGAATGTATGAAATGCTGCTTCCATGAATTTTTGTTTTTATTATCTATGATTTTTAGGATGTTTTTCAATGTTTTAATGAAATCTTAACCTAAATGAATTAGCAGCTCCCTATGAATTTGTAGTTGCCCTTTTATATCCTCCATAGACATTTCTTTATTTTTATACTGGATCTTAGCCCCATTCATAAATTGATATCAAATGTTTTTAGACCATGAATTTCTTCATAGTTTTATACTGTATATCAATCTACACACACACACACACACACATATATATATATATGTAAATCTCTTCCTTCTGACATGCCATGAATTAGCTGACATAAACAAACCCAAGCCTAGGAATTCCTGGGTAACCATGAATTCTTCTGATGAAATACTTAATTGGCCAATATGAATTCCATTAGCTTCATGAATTCCTTGATTACCAGCCATAAATTGACATCCTGTGTTTTTATGCCATGAATTTTAGCTAGTATAAGTTATCATGTCTATATATATATAAATTTCTCCCTCTCTCGTGAATTTTTCCATCCTCCTATGAAGTGATACATATCCATATAGATATGAATTTCTATATGTTATGAATTTTGAGCAATACTGCTCCACCTTCTAAGCCTACTTTTATGCATTTTTAGATGAACCATGAATTTTGCTGTTTTAAGTCACTTCTACCCCAGTAAATTTACCTCCTGATTTACCAGCCATGAATTGATGTGTCTCATGAATTTACCCCATAATAAATTAGATGCCCTGTTAATACATAGAGCTATTATCTTATGATGAATTTCCATTTGCCATAATGAATTGTGTGTTTTTAGATACTTGATATAGAATATGATTTTATTAGTGCCTTGATGAATTGGTTTGACAATATATGTATATATTGCTACAATTTTTATGGGTCTTCCTTATCTGTCATGGTAGTGGGATCCTTCCATGAGTAATCTGGAATTTTTGACAGGTTCAGTTTTTTTTAGTATGTCCGTCCCCTAACAGAGTAGTAACACCTGGGCCCAGAAGCCAAGAAGACCAGATGAGACCAGAGGAGTGACCAGACCTCCAGAAGTGCCAGCAACATGTTCCAGCTCCAGATGTGCGACTTCTTTCATCTCACATCTCCAAAGTCGCAAGGGGGGGAATTGTAAGCCAGCAAGGCATATTATATGCTCTTATGAACTTTAAAATCATAAGTTTGACCTTTGGGGTTGGTTTTCTGCCTAAGGCAAAGGCACTCTATTGCCATGAGAGGCTCCAGCTCACAGCGGGAGACTTCCTTCAGAGTTCACACTTGCATGAAGAGCAGAAATACATTTCAAAGAGCTCTCACATCTACTTCGCATGCATCCACCATTAAGGAAGCCAAAACTCAATTTCAAAGACTCTTTTTCTCCTTCATGCTGGCCCCTTCACACCTGCCCCCAAAAGTTCCAGTAAGAGATTAGGTTGCCCAGCAACTAATCGTTGTCCATCAAGTGACCTGGCCGAAGCCATCACGAGACCAGAGATTGGTGCCAAGAAGACCGACCAGAAGGCCCAGGTGTTAGATCCTGATTAGTACCTAGATTTGCAATATTGTCCACTCCTTCCTGCCCCCTCCTCACTATGACACTGACCAATAGAAAGACTAGTAAGGACGGACAACCTAGTGGGTGTGACAATGGGATGTAGTCAGCGCAGCCCGCCCCAATGCCACCTGATAAAAGATCTTGCACAACAGAACCCCTAGCCTAGCTTACCCATCTTCAACCTCTATCTTCTTACCAACCTCTCATGTCCAGCTTTCTGTACCCAACACCTTGCCTCCATCTTTAATCCCTGGTTTGTGCAGCCAGGACTGGAGCGTGTATCTGCAGGTTCAGATCTCGTTCCCCCTGTTTTTCTCATTCATCCCTCCCTCAGTCTTCTTGTGGAAGTGATTCACCCACCATCAAGACAGGTAACGTAACTCCCCCTCAATGATACTCCTGCTCATGCAAAAGTGCTATTTTCTGTCTGATTTCCTTAGATCTTGTGTGTATGTGGTTTTATTATTACTTCCTGTATGCTTGAACAACATTTTGTAGTAAACATCATTTATAGAAACCAATCAGCCTCCACACCTATTTACTGGGAACTCCTGGAAGGGGCGGGACCTTGGTATAGTTGGCAAGAACCCGTTATTACACCAATTGCTGAACGTAAATTAAAGCAATTCAGCTAACATATGGACATTGAACCCGCACTCAGTTCTGCTCATCACCCAGAGACTGATGGACAATCCGAACGAACTAATCAGATCTTAGAACGATTTTTGCAGTGTTACTCTAACTACCACCAAGATAATTGGGTGGATTTGCTCCCGTTTGCTGAATATAGCTACAATAATTCAGTGCATTCTTCCATGGGGGTGTCTCCTTTTCTGGCAGTGGGGGGGTATGAAGGTAATACATTGCCAAATGTCATACCCGCTAAAGACACTCCACCCTCTCCATTTGAATCGTGGTGGACTAATCTATAGGAATCCTGGCCCCTCATAGCCAAGACACTGGATCGGGCTAAAGCGGATTACAAAAAATATGCAGACTGGAATAGGGCTCCTGGTTGTGAGTTGGAGCCTGGGGACTCTTTATGTGTCCACCAAAAACATTTGGGGCTTACAACCGAGTCAAAAATTGGGATGGAAATACGTCGGTCCTTTCTAAGTCCTGTGCAAAATTTCTCCTGTGTCTTTTGAACTGTCTAAATCACTGAACTCTGTTCATCCTGTTTTCCATTACAGCTTGCTGAAGAAAAGCCCTGGGCCGAATTCCTGGCATCCAGAGATCCCAGTTCCTCCTCCTCTGATGGAGGGGGAGCCGCATTTTGAGATTTCCAGCATTTTGGACTCTAAAGTCAAATGGGGTGGTTGTTTTACCTTGTAAACTGGGTGGATTTCGGTCCTGAGTGTAATGAGTGGGTGGCTGCTGATCATGTTCATGCCCCTTGTTTGATTTGTGCCTTCCATAAATGTTTTCCTTCTAAACCGGGTGGGGGGTGATTTTGGGAGGGGCAGGATGTCAGGTTCCCTGTCATGTTTGCTTCCTTATCTCAGTCCTTTTTTCCAGGTCCCGGCGGGAGAGCGGCATCGGCTTCCCTCCCCTACCATCTTCCCCCTTTCCTTCCCCCCTACTTTTCAGCGTGAACTCATCTGTTTTGCTAGACTTCAGTTATCTCTCTTGCTGCACTTGTAACCTTGGGCAACTGGGCTCTCTGCTCTTCCAGGTGTCTTTCGCGTGGGAATGCATGTAGATTACACACAGGGTCGGGGAGGGGAATTACGCTCAGTTTACGCACCTTTTTCTCTGAGAAAGTAATGGTAGCACATTTTGGTGCTTGATATTTTTATTCTGATTGGTACCTGACCTTTTACTCCTGTTTGAATACAGTATATCAGTTCTTCACCTTCTGTATGTGGTATCACTAACAACGCAAGTGTTTCCTGAAAGACCATTAAGAAATAAAGACTTTGTTTTGCAATACAAGGCCTGGCTTATTGGATCTCATCAGAAGTCTCACATATTCAGAGAAATCTGCAATTTTGATGTTTATGGATGCAGAAAAAGCGTTTGATAATCTCTCTTGGGAATTTCTTTTATATAAATTAAAGGAGTGTAACACAGGAGAAAACTTTAGAACTATGGTAGAAGCCATTTATAAGAAATAAAACACTGGATTAATGATAAATGGAGATATGGTCCAGGAGATAAAAATAGAAAAAGGTACCACACAGGGATGCCCACTCTTGCCTCGCCTCTTTATTTTTGCTCTAGAAACCCTTTGTGATCAGGTTAGGGAAGACCAGAAAATTAGGGGACTTAGGTGTAAAGGTCAAGAGTATTAACTGTGTGCCTACGCAGATGACATAATGTTTATTATGGAGGAACCGGTGGAGTCTTTAAGCAGTTTATCAGAAGTAATTAATGAGTATGGAAAGGTGGCAGGGTTAAAGATTAATCTCCAGAAAACTAAGCTACTCACTAAAAATTGCTCTAAACAATTAGAATCTGAAATCCAGATCTCCTTTAACAGTTCAGTGGTAAAGAAAGTGAAATATCTAGGTATTACATGTACAAATAAAGTTAGTTCATTAATAGAAGATAATTATAAAAATTTATTAATTAAAATAAAAGAAGATCTAAATAAATGGGAAAAATTAAATTTATCATGGCTTGGTAAAGTGGCAGCTATTAAAATGATTATTCTTCCCAAATTCTTATTTTTGGCACAGACAATTCCATTATTAAATGAAAAGGTTGGTTTTTTATAAGGAGATTAATAATTTAATGAGGAAATTTATATGGTTCCCGAAAAAACCCAGGGTTAAATGGAAATTATTGCAGGATAGAAAAGAAAGGGGTGGAATTGGATTGCCGAATTGGGAGATATATGGAAAAGCAGCACCCTTAATTTGGATAAGAAACTGGATAAATTTAGAAAATCATAGAGTATTGACTTTAGAAGGTCATGACCTCTTCATGGGCTGGCATGCTTATGTATGGTATGATAAACATAAGATACATTCTAACTTCTCGGCACATTTTCTTAGAGTGGCTCTCATGAGAATTTGGATAAATATTAAAGGAAAATTTTATTTTAAGATACCAAAATGGGTGTCACCAATGGAAGCATTAACCAAACCTTCCTTATTAAATCAAAATAATTTGGTAAACTATGAAAAATTATTGGATAAGAATGGAAATATCAAATCATAGAGTCAGTTAAGAAATGAATTGGGAATTCAACTATCCTGGTGGGAACTTGTGCAACTACAATCTAGATACAATGTAGATAAAAAAAACTGGGTTTTGCGAGATGCCAAATGAACTAGATTATATTTGGCTAAATAATAATAAAAAGCTGATTAAAATATATATTTTAATTATAGATTATGAAATGTAAGAAGAAGAAATAAAAGTAGTTATTATAAAATGGATGGAAGATTTTGGATATAATATAGAGACAGATAGATGGCAAAAAATTTGGAAAACAATAAAATATTTGAAGGTGGTAAACTACAAAGAAAATATCTATAAGCTTTTCTTTCACTGGCATTGGTCACCCATCAGATTGTACAAATGTTATAAAAATGTTTCTAACCTGTGTTGGATATGTGGAAATGATGTTGGAACTTTCTATCATATGTGGCAGTCATGTAAAATAATACAAAAATTTTGGTTGATGATTAACAAAATGATTATTGAAATTTTGGATGTTGATATATCTTTGGACCCTGGGACCTATTTGTTGAATATGCTACCGAAAGGATTGACTAAATTAGAACAGAAATTATTGGCCTATTTATTGACTGCGGGCAAAAAGCTGGAAATCTTCTCAGTTGCCTGGAAAAGTGGAAATAACTAACAAGCTGCTGGAATGGGCAGAATTGGACAAATTAAGCTACTTAATGAATATGGACAATAGAGTTGACCCGAGTGTTGTATGGTCCAAATTTTATTTTTGGTTGGAGTAATATTTGTGCTCTCTGATTAAAAGAATTCTATGTTTACTGAATGTTAAAAATCTTAATAAATTATTTTAAAAAGCAATCTCATAAATAAATAAATAAATTTCAATAGGCGTGGCACTCATTAATTTAGTCCCCACAAAAAATGCACAGGCAACCAGAGGCTACAAATGCATCCATGCTGTTTGTTGTGTACTGGGTTTAATGCATGGAAAGGGAGGATGACAGCGTGATGAACAGCTCTAGTTTATTAGTACACAACTTGAGATACTTACTGGCCACGAGGGCCAACTATATACAATCCCTGAACCACATACCTGGATCCCATTGGAGGGTTTAAACTTCCCACCAGAGTCCCTATTGGTGGCTTCATGAAGGCTCAGGATTCTAGGCCCCCATTGTTCTCTGGAGCCAAGCTTGGGCTGTCTATTGTGGGTGCCCAGTGGCAGACCACGACATAACACTGTTAGACCTAAGGAATCCTGAAACAAACTGGAATCCCTGGGATGGCCAGTTGTTCAGACGATATTGACACAGGGCCAGGCTTCACAAGTTGTGGGATGTGAGTTCAATGGGGGTGCTAAACCTGCCTTTGTAGTCACATGTCTGATCAGGGGACTCACCTTAAAAAGTACCTTTAGAAACAGTCTGCTCCAGAGCTCAGTGTGAGAGGAGGAGGAGCTTCAGCCTTCCCTCCTATGCTATGTTCAAAAAGAAATCTAAAAGTCAATAATATCCAAGTCCCCAAGGAAGCGTCATCAGAGGCAGTAGCTGCTGGGCTGCTATGTTTCCCTTTACAGTCTAATTGCGGCCACATCATGGATTACTTTGAAGTCTGTTTTTACCTGCTTCTTCTTGCTTCTTTAGGTTTGTTCCTAGTTACATGACAGCTCAACCTGAGATGTTTGTTATTGAAGACATTGACAGAACACATTACCACAGATTTTAATGATACTTGGCCTGCATCTCAAGGGGTGTGAACTGTCTGAAAACCAGCTGCCAAATTTCAAAATTACTTCTGATCTGGGTAAAGAGCCTGCCTAAGAAACCTTTGGAGACATTTTGAAGGGTGGGTGACATGTAGCTCCTACCACCCATTAAAGGAGAATACATAAGGGCTAGCCCAAAACAATTCTGAAGAGCAGTCATAAATGTTCATTATTAGTGTATTCCTGACACTATATTGTCAGCTATAATCATAATCACAAGCCTCCTAACAAGTGAGAATGGAAACTCTAAATCAGGAGGCTTGGTCATGTCAAGTACATGACAGCCAAATGGTCCTTTGCCTTCCCATTGGTAAACATATTACTTGCAATTTCCCAGAGCACATACTTGCTGCTCTAAAAGTTCACCACTCTCTAGCTTAAAGAAAGAAAAGAAAAAAAGATCAATCAGAAGAAGATAAAGATAAGACATCATAGGGGGCTTCAGTATGAAACTGCTGAATTAGAATTCATCAAGAAGTTTGCTACCACCTCCCAAGGGCTTAACAAGGAGCTAGGATTTCTGAAACATTAAATGGCTTTGCAGCATGAGATGGAAGGCTCATTTGTGCTACCAGCTTGTTTCCAAAAGTTATGCTCCACTAACAATAGCGTCTTCCTCTGGTTCAAGGAGCTCTCTACCAGAGGAAGCCATATTGGAACAGAACCTTTGGATCCCATCTTTTAGGTCTCTGTACTGTTCCTTATTACCAAATTGCCACCCCAGCCCAAATAACGAGACAGACAACGATTGGAATTAAACAAGGGCCACTTTATTAACTATTTAACAGAACATTGCAGCAACGGGCAAACTAAGCAAGCACAGGAAAAGGCAAGGCAGGCGTCACTCCACGACACAGCCTCCTTGCCTTCTGTTATGGGTGGGACACCTGACTCCGGTATTGAGCCAGCCCCAAGTCTGGCTCTTAACTGGCAGCCCAGCATACTGGTTGCCCCGCAGGAGCGCCTACCCCTGAGACCGTACGGACCTTCAGGGAGGAGCCTAGCCGGAGAGGTTCCCAGAGGTGGCCACCATTCTCCGCCCTGAACCATAGAGCCCTGGGGCAGTATCCTGATAACCTCCTGTTCCCAAACAGGATATGCCGTAAGGTGCTCACCAGTTCCTTTCTAGCTTGCACAAACCTGCCAAGTGACCATACTATTAAATCTCATCCACCACCTAGGCCCTTAACAACTGTCACAGTGTAAGGTAGGCAAAAACACCTCTACCCACGGCCAATCAGAGTAGAGGTGAAAAATTCCTACCCGGCCCCAATTGGCGACCAGTTGAATAACCTACACTGCAAACAGGGCGGGCAGGTGGGCGAGCACACAGAGCCAAAGACGCGGGCGGGAACGGGGCAGTGCCTTAAATAGGCAGCCCCGCCCCGCCGGCTCCGAGATCGCATGAGAGCGTGAGGGATCGTTGCTGCCTCGCACTTGGGCAAGGCGGCAAAGCGGCCCCTCGGCGCGACAAGCACGCCGGGAGCCGAGTTGCCACCCCAGCCCAAATAACGAGACAGACAACGATTGGAATTAAACAAGGGCCACTTTATTAACTATTTAACAGAATATTGCAGCAACGGGCAAAACTAAGCAAGCACAGGAACAGGCAAGGCAGGCGTCACTCCATGACACAGCCTCCTTGCCTTCTGATATGGGTGGGACACCTGACTCTGGTATTGAGCCAGCCCCAAGTCTGGCTCTTAACCGGCAGCCCAGCATACTGGTTGCCCCGCAGGAGCGCCTACTCCTGAGACCGTACGGACCTTCAGGGAGGAGCCTAGCTGGAGAGGTTCCCAGAGGTGGCCACCATTCTCCACCCCAAACCATACAGCCCTGGGGCAGTATCCTGATAACCTCATGTTCCCAAATGGGATATGCCATAAGGCACTCACCAGTTCCTTTCTAGCTTGCACAAACCTGCTGCAGCCAAGGCCAAGCCTCTGCTTTGACCTTTGCGACCCCACTCACCAACCGAGGGCCATCCGTATCCCATGCTGCAAGTCCTCTAAAAATATCCCATTGCCCTTGTCAGAAAGGTGCACCCCATCAGACCTATAAAGGTCAGAGAACTGGTACTTAATGCTGGGGTACGGCAAAAACCAACCCAAGCCTTCCTCATGTGCGCGTTGGCTTTGCGCCTAGCCCGATCCATGCATTTGGGGTCCTCCACGTGCCGCCAAATTTGGCGGGGGAGCATGGCTGACCAGACAATCTGAACCCCAGGCCACCTTGCCTTTATAATCTGGAAGTCAGCCTTGGCTTGCAGGACAAGGGCTATGCCTTTCATCAGGCCCAAGTCGTTGCCCCCTACATGAAGGACTAGGATGTGAGGCAGAGGCCCCCGCCTCTCCTCAAACAACAAGGGCAGGAGGGCAGGCCACCTCATACCCCTCCTACCCAACCACTCAACCATTGCGATCTTGCTAAGGCCGAGCTGGGAGCCGATGGCTGTCCTTCGGGCCCGATGAGCTGCCCAGAAGACCATGCTGTGGCCGCAGACTGTGACCCTTTGTCTTGTCTCGTGGCCTTCAGCACCTGTAAGAGGAACCTAATTAACCAACAGAAAGCAACAAAACACTCAATGGAGGTGGTACCTGAAGGGCCTAATAGAACTTTTGTAACAGCTGGATTTCCAGCAACCAATTCTCTGTATCTCTGTACCTCTGAACCCCAACTCAGCGGCGGTCTAAGCCTCCCTGATCCTAAACGAATGGGTCCCCAGCAGGACGTCCAGTTTAACTGGGCTCGGACCCTTTGTCGGCAGGGGGTTTTGGTGTCCCCCCGCCTCCGAAGTGTTTACCTCCTCTCCCATTGCCCCCTTTCAGTCTGGGGCAGCTGGATAAGGCATGGGGCCCAGTGCACAAGGGACACTCATGCCAAAAGGAGAAATTCTTGCACCCACATGTGCCATGGGAGGTAAACTCCCCACAAAGTGGATGTCTCGAAGGAGCCTGCCCAGACTGCTCACTAAGGACCGCCTGCGAGGGGGTCCTCTTTATAGAGTGGCCGCTGTGAGTCCTCTCACTTCCTGAAGCCCTACCATGGGACATGATCTGAAGCCACAGATCCGGATGGATTTTATCCCATCGCATAGCAGGATTCATGGCTGCCCGCATCCTAAATTCTTTGTCGTACAAAGACCAGGCCGGGCTTGGAAAGTCAGAGTAGGCTTTATAAATGATGTCCAAGTATTGGAGCATCACAGAAGCCCTCCATGGCTGATGCCGCACAATTACTGCAGCATAGATAAGGAAACCGGGAAACCAGTTTGCCCAGGTCCTATCAACGACACGGCGCTTAAGGCGCTCTTTCTCCCTGTCATCCAAGTTGTCCTTATCCTTCTTCTCCAATTCCCAGAAAAGAAGGCTAAAGACATCCACGTACTCCCCTCTGAGAATCTTCTCTTTGGTAGCGAGATCCAGGTGATCGCCCAAAGGCAAATCCGTGGCTCCACTGGGCAAGGCCCCAGGGGAAACTGCATCATAAGCTGGAAATCCCGTACTTGGGTAGGTGATGCCGCACTGGGAGTAGGCCCCGGTTGGTCAAGGTACTGGGGACAAAGGGGGAAAACCAGACATGCTATAATGTGACCAATTAGACTGCTGTGAAGGCAAAGCAGCTGCTCCAACCGGCGCAGAGTACTGAGGCCAAGCCGACTGCTGTGCTGGTAGAGCAGCTAGACCTGTGGGCATAGGGCCCCAAGGCCAATGAGGTCCAACCCCACTTGCTGTCACCTCCTTGCCTCCCAGGCCCTGAGGCGCCAAATAAAGTGCCAACTGCTGGTCAGCCCGACCAAGCCCCGGGCGTCCTGATGATGATCCCACTCCCGCCTCAGCCACAGCTGCATCACGCTTGTTCTCTAAGAAAGCCAGGTGCACTAGGACCTGAGCCTGAAAAGAAAATTGGGATTCAGGTTTTGGTAATGCCCCCGCAGAGGACAAACCCCGCTCACCTTCCAATGCAGCCAGCCTCTGTAGAATGGCTGCATTAATGGGATCTTGATCCTCCTTGTCATCAGAAGACACAGGAACAGGATGAGTGGGAGGCCTCTTGGGGGCAGGATGCTTGCCTTTCCCCTTGCCCTGACCCTTCTTGGGTGCCATGGAAGCACTCACAAGAACTAAACTATTGTGAGCCGCAAAGGTGTGGACACTAAAAGGGGCCCAGCAAGCGCAAGCTACGCAAACAAAGCCCCTCTGCTCCCGACCTGACCCCACAGGGCAATTAGGTGGCTACTCTGTCTGGATTGGCAAGAGTCAGGGCCGGAGACGGGAGCTCCCTCTGCCACGCGGCACACAGATCTCGAACTGCTAACCTTCCAATCTGCAGTTCAGCGTCTTAACCACTTGAGCCACTGCAGGCCCCTCAACACACACCCCTATCAAAATGGGGGGGGGGAGCCAATGATATTCCACAGGATTCAAACAGGACTGGCCAATGAAAGCTAGGAAGAACAATATAGTAGACAAGCGAGCAACTTGCCAAAGGTCATCCAGCAGCTGCAAGTGGAGCAGAGGGGAACCAACCCGGCTCAGCCAGATGTGCGTCCATGCACTTAACCACTACACCAAACTGGCTGATTGAACAAACACTGCTAATAATATCAGCCCGGCGGCAGTAGAAAAAACCACCCTCCAAAATGGCCGTCTGCTGTCCCTGAAATAGCTGCCTAGGTACTATTTCCCCAAGGCCACAAAATGGCTGCTCCATGTGGCAGGGGATCCCGACTGGGAAATGGCCGCTGGCACAGTTCCCTCAAGGCTTCCCAAATGGCGGCCCAAAAGAAGAAGAAAAAATTTAATGGGAGAAATGAAATACCAATGGACAGCTAGCCAACAACTCCCCAAAAGCCACGAAAACCCCCGTAGCCAGCCCCAAAGAAGAGAGTGGGTGGCCCAAGGGCGCACAGCAACCACGCCAAAATAAAGAGGGGGGCACCAGAGAACAAACTGGGCAAACAAATGGGGGGGAACCGAGCGGCAGAAGCCGCCTGGCCACCTAAGGGGCCCCTACTCCCGCCTGTAGGAGAGCCGACTGAGCAGGGAAAGAGATGGAACAAAAAGGGGGGGTAAGCCTCGGCGCAGCGAACTGCCACGGGCGGCCGCCGCCACCTTGCCGCTCGCAAACGCTGCCGCTGCCCCCTACAGACACTGCCACTAGATAGACTCCGCCGCAGCAGCAGCAGTCCTCCGGGCTGTCAAAGAGGTAGGCCCGCAGACTGCTCAGTGCCCCGCCCAAATAACAACGGGGGCGCTGCTGAACAACCCCACAGGAACCAAATTTAGTGGGGAAAAGATCAATTGGCTGAAGCCACGGGCAGCTGCGGCCTGGCCGCCTGAGGCCCCCTTCTGCTGCCGGGAGGAGAGCCGCAGCGCAGCAAGTGCCCCGGGCCGGCTCCACTGCAGTTAAAAAAGGGGGGCTGGGCACGGCGAAGCAAAGGGAAGGGGGAGTCAAGCCTCCATGCTGCGAGGCTCAGGCCGCCGCAACAACAAGCCCCCAAGGACGAGCGGATGCTCCTGAAGTGCGCCGCAGCCACGCCAGAAAGAAAGACGGAAGGGGCAACTGATGAACGGGAGACCCAGCGGCAAAAACTGAGGGCGGCAGCCGCCTGGCCACCTGAAGGGCTGCTTCCGCCGCCTGTGAAAAGGCCAACTGAGCTGGGTAATTAAAAAAGGGGGGGGAGACAAGCCAAGTGCCCAAGGCAGCCCTAGTCTCGCCGCTTGCACTTGACGCCGCCTCCTCGAACAATGCCTCCGCTTGACCTCCGCGTCCTCGGGGCTTCCCAAGAGGGAGGCCCGCAGACTAAAGCTGCTCCAATGCATGCTCTTTCCAGACAAGCATGTGGAGCCAAAGACATGGGCGGGAATGGGACAGTGCCTTAAATAGGCAGCCCCGCCCCGCCGGCTCCAAGATCGCGCGAGAGTGCGAAGGATCGTTGCTGCCTTGCACTCGGGCGAGGCGGCAAAGCGGCCCCTCGGCGCGACAAGTGCGCCGGGAGCCGAGTTGCATCTCATCTCATATTTCCCACATTATCTCTCCTCCTCCTCCACCACCACCATTGTTAATTTGATTTATTAATCACCCCATCCTAGTTTGTGCCAGGCTCTGGGCCATGCACAAAAGAGGTGCAAAGCCATAAAATGAATATACAAAACATTAAAAATTCAGGATAACAAAAGGAGAATAACAGATTTTTAAAAAACAAGTTAAAAAGTCCCAGATGGCATCCTTAAAAATTCCATCCCAGTTCTGGACAGCCTGGCCCCTTCCTGGGCTGTGGGAGAGGGGACACACAAGGCCAGAATTAAGGGGAGGGGGAGAGGAAGAGGGTGACAGCCATGATAGTACACCATCGCTGTCAACCAAACGCCTGGCGGAACATCTCTGCCTTGGCAAGCCCTGTATAATTGCATGAGATCCTGCAGGGCCCTGGTGTTATTGGGCAGAGAGTTCCACCAGGTTGGGGCCAGAACGAAAAGGCCCTGGCCCTGGTCGAGGACAGCCGGACATCTTTGGGGCCAGGGATCACCAGCAGGTTGTTTTTTGCAGAGTGTAAAGCTCTCCCGGGGACATACCAGAGGAGACAGTCCTGCTGATACGTTGGTCCCAGACTGCTCAAGGCCTTGGAGGTCAATATCAAAACCTTGAACCTGACTCAGTACTCCACTGGGAGCCAGTGTAGCTGGCTAAGAACAGTTTGACTATGTGCCGTCCATGACATTCCCATCAGGACTCACACTGCTGCATTCTGGATCAGGTGGAGTTTCTGGGTCAGTCTCAAGGGTAGACCAGCGTAGAGTGAGTTGCAGTAGTCAAGCCTGGAGGTGACAGTTGCATGGATTACTGTAGCTAGGTCAGGGCATAACAGGAAAGGAACCAGTTGCCAAGCTTGACAAAGATGGAAAAATGTCAGCCTGGCAATGTGCATGACCTGGGCCTCCATAATTAAGGAGGCATCCAAAATCATGCCCAAACTTTTGACAATAGTGCCTATGTCAGTGGCACCCTGTCAAGAGATAGAAGCCTGGATTCCAATCCCAAAGCCCCCCCCCCCCCCCCCCGGCCACCACAGAACCTCCATCTTCATTGGATTCAGTCTCAGCCTGCTCTTTTTTAACCATCCCACCATGGCCTCCAAGCCCTTGGACAGATTTTGTGGGGCAGAGGCTGGGTGGCCATCCAATAACAGATACAGCTGGGTGCCATCGGCATACTGGTGACACCGAAGCCTGAAACTCTGTACCAGCGGGGCAAGGGGGTGCATATAGATGTTAAATAATATCAAGGAGAGGAGTGCCCCCTGAGGAACCCCACATAATAAGGGTTGCCCAGAGGACACATCCTCTCCTAGCATAACCCTCTATCCCCAACCATGAAGAAATGAGGAAAGCCATTGAAGGACCACCCCTTGAACTCCTACTTCATCGAGGTGGTGAGTCAAAAGATCATGATCAGCTGTGTTAAATGTTGCTGTGAGGTTGAGCAGCAACAGCAGTTCTGACCCACCTTGATCCACCTATCTATGGAGATCATCTGTCAAGGTGACCAAAACTGTCTTCATCCCATGGCTGGGATGAAAACCAGCCTGGAATGAATCCAATGCCGATGTGTCATCAAGAAACCATGGAGCTGTTTGGCTACTGTTCTTTCAATTACCTTGCCCAGAAATGATAAATTTGAAACTGGGCGGTAATTGGCTGGATTTAAAGGATACAACAGGGCTGCGGTGGCTCAGAGGTTAAGACGCTGAGCTGCAGACCAGAAGGTCGGTAGCTCGGCAGTTCAAGACTCGAGTGCCACATGATGGAGTGAGCTCCCATCTCTGGCCTCAGCTCCTGCCAACCTAAAAATCTAAAGCAAGAAATTGCAAGTAGATAAATAGGTACCACCTTGGTGGGAAGGTAACAGTGTTCTGTGCACCTCAGCATTTAGTCATGAACATAAGAGAAGCCAGTGTAGGATCAGGCCAGTGGCCCATCCAGTCCAACACTCTGTCACACAGTGGCCAAAAACACCAGGTGCCCTCAGAAGGTCCAGCAGTGGGGGCAGGACACTAGAAGCCCTCCCACTGTTCCCCCCTTGTCAAGCACCAAGAATACAGAGCATCACTTGCCCCAGACTGAGAGTTCCTATCTATACTTTGTGGCTAATAGCCACTGATGGACCTCTGCTCTGTATGTTTATCTAATTCCCTCTTGAAGCCGTCCATGCTTGTAGCCGCCACTACCTCATATGGCAGCGAATTCCTCGTGTTAATCACTCTTTGGGTGAAAAAATACTTCCTTTTATCTGTTCTAACCCAACTGCTCAGCAATTTCATTGAGTGCTCACGAGTTCTTGTATTGTGAGAAAGGGAGAAAAGCACTTCTTTCTCTACCTACTCTATCCCATGCATAATCTTATAAATCTCGATCATGTCACCCCTCAGCTCCGGGAGTTGACGCCAGCCCCCCCCCCCCAGCGGGGGAATGCCTGCTTGTGTCGTGGCTGTAGCAAAATGACCCTGTCCCCTGGAAAGGTCCTTGTTCCTTCAACCAGCCTTCTGGAGGCTTCAGCCACCACTGAAGCTATCCTCCCAGAATAGTGGTATTTCTGAGGCTTGGATTAATAGCTGTCCCCTCTCTGCCAGCTCTTTCTTTCTCTCTTTCTCTCTCTCTTCTTTCTTTCTTGCCTTCTGACATACTTCTAGTGATGTCAGGGGGTGTGGCATATGCAAACAAGTTATGCTAATGAGTTATGCTAATGAGCTCCTGCACCTCTTTTTCTACAAAATGACCCCTGGACTTGCCCATTCTAGTCCTTTTTGGACTGAGCTGACAGGATGTGCGGGGAGGGGGCGTTGCTTGCATGGAGGATGCTTGGCAGTGCAGCCAGCCTGGAAAGTCTTTACTTGGCCTGAGTTTTCTCAGCCAAGATGTGGTTCTCCTAGCCTCCCAGCAAAAGCCACTCCAAGCCAAGCCTGGCTTCATGAGGGCACTGCTTTTGGAGGTTCAGAGGTAGTTTTGGGGTGCCTCTCTCTCAAGAAAGACCCTCCCGTGTTCAGGGCTGAGGAGGCTGGCTACACTCTCTCGCCCAGTTTTCGGTCATGCAAGCCAGATCCACATTCTGTGCTGCAAGAGAATCCTGCAGCATCCTGGTCTTATTATTTATGGATCTAGCATTGCACAACATTCATGTGGAAGGGGAGCCTAAAGTCCTAGCCTTCACACCAACATTTCTTGGGTTTTTCAGAAGAAAGCTGATTTTCAAATAGCCAAGAAAGATTTGACATGTTTCTCAAGGTCAGCTCATAATATATCAAGTGTGCAGCCTCTACACAGACATTTCCATCAGACTTGCTGAGAACTTTGACAGCATAACCAGTTACGTGTAAGTCCAGCTGTCTCATCAGATCATCTCAATGTTTTGGCTTGAAGTTTGCCTTGAGCACTATGTCAAGCAACTTTCCAGATGTGCCATCCCAATTCTTGTTTGTGCCCAGGTAAAATAAGCCGCTCTGAGCCTACTGTGTGGGCAGAGCGGCCTAGAAATCGAATGAAATAAAATAAATAAAGAAAGAAAGAAAGAAAGAAAGATACATTGTGTATGTGTTGCAGCTGGTGGCCACTTTGGTGCCTGGGGTGAACTGAATCTTCTCGATCACAAGGAAAGGAGGTCTGTGTTCCACAGGGCAATGGCAGGGCCATTATGGTGACAGACCCTATTTACCTGAGAAGAAGTCTAGGTTTATTCCATTTCTGCCATCAAGAAACAGGGAGGCATCTTAAATTCAGATATAAGTTACAGTTTTGTACAGTAATTTTTAAAAAACCAAAACTTTTTAAAGTGGATCTTCTTACATTTAGTGTAATATTTCTTTCAGGTAAATTGCAGTAGTTCTTGAGCACAGAATCACCTGCAGTCCATGCCCTTCTTGTACCTGTGCATATTTATAGCAGTCACAATCCAAGGTTTGTTGTTGTTGTTGTTGTTGTTGTTCAGTCGCACAGTCAAGTCTGACTCTTTGCAACCCCATGGACCACATCACGCCAGGACCTCCTGTCTTCTGTCGTGTTCCAGAGTTTGCTTAATTTCATGTTTGCTGCATCGATAACACTGTCTAGCCATCTCATCTTTGGCCGTCCCCTTCTTCTTTGACCTTCAATCTTTCCCAGCATCAGGGTCTTCTCCAGGGAGTGCTCGCTTCTCATTTGGTGGCCTCCAAGGCTGCACATGTGCAAATTCAGCCTCATCCAGACTGTTAAAGCCAGCTTTCTTTTAAATTTTTAGTGTGGGTATTGTGTACCAGGAACACTGCCTTGAAACATGCTTTGATATACATATATGTTATTACAGATAACACATCCAATTATTATAATGAAGAATTATTATATACTAGGAATAAGGCCCATTGTGGAAATAAATACAATGAGCTCTAGAAAGAGGCCCTGGGCAAGTGCCCCAGCCTTGGACATTCAGTATCAATTTGTTGTGGCAACCTCAGCAGGGTATAATGACACAGAGTCTACCGTTTTCTCCAGGGGAACTGATCTCTGCTATCTGAAGAGCAGTTGTAATTCTGAGTGATCTCCAGCCCTCACCTGGAAATTGGCAACAATGGTTCCCTAGGAGGAATGCTTGGTTTGAAGGGTGGAGTCTATGGCATTTTACCTGTCTGATGTCCCACCCCTCCTCAAACCACACCCTCTCCAGGCTCCACCCCTCAAATCTCCAGGATTTCCCAACCTGGAGTTGGCAATCCCATCTCCTTCCCAGCCAACCATCAACCTACATCATCCTACCTTTATCTGCCACTCTGACTCCAGCTTTTCATCTCCTCTCCCTGCAACTTCTACCTAGGAAAAGTACAGTCTTTCTTCGCAGTGAGAACCAAAGTAATACACATAATTCTCCTCTCTCCCTTTTGATCTGCACAACAGCCCTGTGAGGTAGGTTAGGCTGAAAGTCTGTGAGTGGTCTGAAATCACCCACCCAGCTTCCACAGCAAGAACCTGTGTCCAGACAACCCGGGCACACAAAGTCTTTTAAGTAGTTCAGCCGGAGACACTCGCGGCCCGAGCACCAGGGAGTTGCCGAGCGTGGTGCATCACTGGGTCCCAGGAGTGGGGCAGCCAGCGTCTGCTCTGGCGTGTCTCGGGGCAGCTCCGGCTGTGGTTCCGGTGTCACCATCTCTCTAGGCTTATCGGGAGGCAGGCAGTCTGCAGGTTCCGTCTCGGGGCAGGGTTCCTGGAGTGGCTGCTGGTCCGGTTCCTCAGGTGCCAGAGTTGTGGGAACTTGGGGTGTGCTGCTTAGAAGGTGCCGTCACAGCTGGTCGATGTGGTGGTGCTGCGCCATGCCATCTTCCATGAGGACCTCGTATGACAGGGGACCAGTGGGATGAATGATCCTACCAGGGACGCAGGCGGGACCCCTGGCATAGCTCCGTACGTAGACTGGGTCCTCAGGGGAGAATCCATGGGGAGCTTGCTGGAATTCGGAACTTGCGTGGTCATTGACGGCCCAGTCAGGGTGGAGCCTGTCCAACATGGAGCTGAGGCACAAGCCCATCAGCAGCTCTGCTGGCCGGCATCCTGTGCTGGCATGGGGAGTGTTCCTCTGGCTAAACAGGAACTTTGTAAGCTGGAACTCCCAGTCCCCTTGCTCCATGTGTTTGAGAGCGTCCTTAGTGGTTCAAACCATTTGCTCCGCCTGGCTGTTGGTCACAGGATGGAAAGGTGCCAAGCAGATGTGCCGAATGCAGAGGGAGTCCATGAAGTGCTGGAACACCACAGAGGTGAACACCATCCTGTTGTCCATCACAAGGGTGTCAGGCAGCCCGTGGGTGGCGAAGATGCGCCATAGCACTTGGATGGCCATCTCGGATGAGGTAGCCCACACCGGGACTACCTCCAGCCACTTGCTGTAGCTGTCAACAATGAGAAAAAACAACTGGCCCTGGACCAGCCCTGCAAAGTCCAGGTGGAGTCACGATCAGGGCTTGTTGGTTGACTCCCAGGGCCAAACAGGAGCGTGAGGAGGGTCGGGGCGCGACTCTTGATATTTGCCGCATCAATGGACCAGGTCCTCGATCTCTTTGTCCATGCCTGGCCACCACACGTAGCTGCGTGCCAGGGCCTTCATCCAGACAATTCCAGGATGGGACTCGTGTAGGGCCACCAGTACTTTGGCACAGAGCGGCCCCAGGATAATTACCCCGGTCCCCCATAGTCGGCACCCCTTGTGGGTTGACAGTTTGTTCTGCCTTGTGGTGTAGGTGGCAAAATCAGGGCCCGGGTGATCAGGCCAACCCCCCCCCACTCAGTCCAAGACCTGCGAGAGGACTCGATCCCGGGCCATGCGTCGGGCCACATCTGGTACCTGAATGGGCCGGTCCAGGAGATCCTCAATGAGAGCCACGTGGAACGCTGGAGCCGGGTCCGGGTCACAAGACGGCAACAGGAGGCGGCTGAGGGCATCGGCATGTCCCATAGCTTTCCCAGGGCGGTGCACCAAGGAGTACTGGTATACTGAAAGAAAAACAGACCACCACAGCACCCGCAGGGACAGCATGTGTGGGGTTTGGCGGTGCAGAGCAAGGAGGCCCAGGAGCGGTTTGTGGTTCGTGGCCACGGTGAACGACCTACCATACAGGTAGTTGTGGAATTTCTTCACTCCCACGACTATGGCCAGTGCCTCCTTGTCTATTTGGGCATAATTCCTTTCCACCGCCAACAGGGTCATGGAATAATATGCCACCGGCACCTCCTGCCCGTCGGGAAGCTGATGGCCGAGGACTGCTCCCATGCCATAGGGAGATGCAAGTCCTTGACGGCTTGGAATGCTGCTGCGTGTCATGATCCCCACTCCCATTTAGCCCCCTTGTCCAGTAGATGATGCAGCAGTTCTGCAATTGCCACCTTGTGGGGGAGGAAGGCGTGATAAAAATTGAGGAGGCCGAAGAACGCTTGCAGCACTGCCTTTGATGTGGGTGGTGGCGCCTCCGTGATGGCCGAAACTTTTTCGATGGCTGGGTGGATGCCCTGGGCATCTACAGTGAATCCCAAGAAAGTCACTGATGGCACGCCTAAGATGCATTTATCCTTGCGCACCTTCAGGCCAGCGTCCTGGAAATGCTGCAGCACGGCTCATAGCCGGGTCTTGAAGATGGCAACGTCCAGAGCTGCAATCAGGACATTGTCGAAAAATGGCTTTACTCCTGGAAGGCCTTTGAGAACAGTCCATTAGCTGCTGGAACAACCCAGGGGCGATGCTCACTCCAAACTGGAGCCGCTTCACTTTAAATGCCTCCTTGTGGGTGACTATTGTCTGTGCCTCTGCTGTGGTGTCATCCATGAGGAGTTGCTGGTAGGCCTGAGCCAGATCCAGCTTTCCAAAAACCTTGGCTCCTGCAAGGGAGGCCAAGACACAGCTGACCATGGGCACTGGGTATGCGTGGTCTTGGAGGGCCAAATTCAAGGTGCACTTATAGTCTGCACAAATGTGGATTTTCCCGTTCGCCTTGATGGGAGTAACAATTGGGGTTTCCCATCTTGCGTGGGAGACTGGCTCCAACACCCCTTGTGCACGAGCTTATCTAACTCCGCTTCTACCTTGGGCTATATTGCAAGCGAGGGCCATCGTGCAGCTATGCAGATGGGGCGGATGTTAGGGTCTAAGTCTAGAGAGACAGGTGGCCCCCGGTAGGAGCCCAAGGTGCCGTCAAAAACATTGGGGAACTCGGTGCAGACCGATTTGAAGTCTGCCAATCCAATTTGATCAACCCCCCATATTTCTAGTCCTAGGGTTTTAAACCATGAGAGTTCCAGCAGGCTGACCAGGTCTCTTTCCACCACCAAAAGGTCCAGGAGTCTGTTAAAATCCCAGTACTGCACTTTGAACTTCCCCAGCCCCTCAATTGCGACCAGGTTCTCTTGAAAATCCCAGAGAATTAGTCCTGTGGGTTTATGCAGCCAGGGGCCCCCCTTGGGACAGAGCCGCTTGAAGGTGGTGGCTGAAATGATGAAATAGGATGAAAAGGTATCTAGCTCAAAGGAGCAGGGGGCCCCTTCGATCCGGACGTGGACTGTAATTTTCCCAGGGAGGGGCTGGGGCAAGCTCAGTACCTGCTGATGGACAGTGTCAGGTTCCCTGTCATATTTTGCTTCCCCATGTCTATCCCGGTTGCAGGACCCGGCGGGAGATCAGCATCAGCTTCCGCTTTGATGGTTCCTTCCCCCCCCTCACCCCTCCTCCACTAGAATGAGCTCATATATTTTGCTAGACTCATGTTATCTCTGTTGCTGCACTTGTAACCTTGGGCAACTGGGCCTCCGCTTTTCCGCTGTGCAACAACCACCCGTGGGTCCCCAGCAGCCGCCAGCAGCACCAGCACAGCCGCCCCCACATCCGGTGGACCGGCTATACTGGCAGCCACCCAACGATCCCCTGACGGCTACATTTGATGGGGATCCTGACAAACTCCACTTTTTCATCATTGAGATTGAGCGGTTTTTGGGAACTTGGGGCCACCTCTACCCTACCGAATGTGAAAGGGTTGGCTATATTGGCTCTAAGCTGCGGGACACTGCAAGTGACTGGTATGTGAGTTTACACAAACCCCCGGGTCCTGAATTGAGATCAGTAAACGACTTTATGTGGGCCCTCCGGCAGCACAACAACAATCCCTTGGGGGAGGAGAAAGCCAGGAATCAGCTGCGGAAGCTGGTTCAGGGCCGATCCTCTGTAAGGGAGTACACTGCCCAATTCTGTAGAATAGCTGCAACGGTGCAGGGCTGGGGTCAACATCTCTTCATCAAGAAGTACCGGGACGGGTTGAACCATGAGATATACGAGACTGTGTTGAGAAATGATCGGCCCAGCTCGTTAGCAGCTTGGATGAGAGCGGCGGCCGACGTGGAGGAGAGGTTCACATTGATTAAACTGAGGTCACCGGCCTCTCACTCCCTTGCTAAGAGCACACCAAAGCCCAAGTTTAAAACCGCAGTTCAAGAGCTCCGCAATGCTCGATTTAAGCAAGGGCTATGGATGCGATGCGGGGAGAGCGGCCACATTGCATCTTCCTGTCCCCTGGGAGCCCTGAAAGCACCGAAGACTTCGCATTTTGACAGTTTGACTATGCATTTTGACACGGACCGGAATAGGGCTCCTGGTTGGGAGTTGGAGCCTGGCGACTCTGTTTATGTGTCCACTAAAAACATTTGCGGCTTACAGCCAAGCCAGAAATTAGGATGGAAATACGTCGGCCCTTTTAAAGTCTTGCGCAAAATTTCCCCTGTATCTTTTTTTTTTTCCAAAAATTTTATTAATTTTATCTATTTTCTACTTCTACAACGCTACAAACTAAGCTACATATACCTTATACAGAGAATACTTTATGAAATGCTTAATTATATCAAGTTAATAAAAAAAAATAAGAAGCTTAATAAGACCATGGTTTACAGCTTATTACTTTGTTACTGTTTCCACTGAGAAAGCTATTTGGCAGGTATGCATACTTTAAAGAAATATGCTTAACAATACTTTTTATAGATCACATTAGTGCATAAGCTTAATAAAACATTTTTAAACAATCATTTCTTCTTTTGTCCTCTTCTTGTTTTTACAGTCTCAACTTGTATTTTTGGGGCTGCTGCTCCTTTTTCCGAGTCAGATTCATCTTCACTTTTTGAACTGTCAAATCCATATATACTTTCTTGCGAAGCCAGTGAACCATCTGTGTCTCCTCCTGCTTTCTTTTCTTTGCTTTTTTCCATGATTTTTTTTTGCTTGGTCAACAGAGTCAATTTTGTATTTCTTATCTTTAATGTTGAAGCTTAGTCCCTCTGGAGTATTCCAACGATATATGATAGATTCAGACTGAAGCCAGGTTGTTAGTTTTCTGTAGGCTTTTCTTCTTTTCCTTATTTCAAATGGAATGTCCTTTAAAACTTTCACCTCTTCTTCTTGGATCTTCAGAACCGTCTTATTTGTGGTTTTTAAAACCACATCTCTTGTAGATTTTTTTGGAGAACCTTATCATGATTTCACCAGGCAGGCTATTCTTTTTAATGTAATCTGGATAGGTCCTATAGACCATATCCATATCGCTTTTTAAAGCTTCTGCTTTTAAGCCTGTTACTGGTTCCAACGCTTCACTCAGCAGGCTTTTAAGGTCTTCTCCTTTCTTCTCTGGCACATTCTGAAGTCTTAGGAAGAAACTTGCACGTTCCATCTGTAGTCTTAGAAGTTGGTCATGATGAAGAGCCTTGTCTTTCTCTGCTTTTTGTAATCTTGAGTCTTGATTTTTTACTGATGTTTTTACCTCCATGAGGTCCCGCTGCAACTTTTCTGTGGTTTTATTCGACTCTTTTAGTTCCAGCTGCATTTTGTCCATCTTTGTGTTAAGAGACGTCATTTGGTCCACTAGAGGTCGCAATAACGAGGAGAAAATTGTAGTCATCTCTGTGGTATCAACCTTTGAACTCGGAGCTGAACTTGCTAGTTTGGGGGAAGGTTTCGGTTTCCCCGCCATTGTTGAGTCCGCTATATTGTTTACAGTTAGATAAGATGGACAGAAGGAATGTTTTCTCAACCAGCACTTATATCTTTTTAAAGTTTATATCTTCAAGTACATGATCCTGCCTTCTAGCAGTCTGTACAAGCTTTTATTCCTCAGTAATGCCGTGGAAGGAGCCTCGTAAGTACGCTGATGCAAAAAGGAGGGGGGGGGTTTTCCTCCGCCCGCTGCGTTCCCGCTTGATTCTGCTTTATTTTACTTCGAGACTCACATTTTCACCTTGTGTATCTGGGAACTTCTGCTTCTTTCGCTTCATACTCTCTGCTGCTTCTGGGTTTGTGCTGTAGCCATTATGGCTTCCTAGGCAGGGGAACCTATGGGGGTGATGAGAGGAGCCTCGATCTTGCGATCGCCACTGTCGAGAGAGGTCTCCTCTGTGCCACCCCAGGCAGAGCCCCCTCACTGGGGTCTCTGGGGGTCCGGCACCTGTCCTGAACCCCTTCTTCCCGCCTGGCACGGATCGCCTCTCCCACTGGTGCGGTGAGAGGCGTCCGCCATTCTTCACAAAGTTTCCAGAAGTCATTTCCCCTGTATCTTTTGAACTGGAATTGCTTAAGTCACTGAACTCTGTTCATCCTGTATTCCATTACAGCTTGTTGAAGAAAAACCCTGGGCCGAATCCCTGGCGTCCGGAGATTCCAGCACCTCCTCCTCTGATGAAGGAGGGGGAGCCACATTTTGAAATTTCCGGCATTTTGTACTCTAAACTCAAACTCAGTCGTTTGTTTTACCTGATGAACTGGGTGGATTTTGGTCCTGAATGTAATAAGTGGGTGGCAGCTGATCATGTTCATGCTCCTCGATTGATTCGTGCCTTTCATAAACGTTACCCTTCTAAACCTGGTGGGGGTTGATTTTGGGAAGGGCAGGATGTCAGGTTCCCTGTCATGTTTTGCTTCCCTATGTCTATCCTGGTTGCAGGTCCTGGTGGAAGATCAGTATCAGCTTTCGCTCTGACAGTTCCTTCCCCCCCTCACCCCTCCTCCACTAGAATGAGCTCAGATATTTTGCTAGACTCATGTTATCTCTGTTGCTGCACTTGTAACCTTGGGCAACTGGGCCTCCGCTTTTCCAGGTGTCTTTTGCATGGGAATGCATGTATTTATTTATTTATTTATTTATTCGATTTATACCCTGCCCTCCCCGCGAATGGGCTCAGGGCGGCTTACATGGGCACATAGGCCGGAGAATACTACATTTAAATAGTTAAAAGCAATTAAAAAGTTAAATAATTAAATACATTCCTAAAACTCTAATTTACAAACAGCTTCCTATGGCATGTTACACAATTATCAAAGCAGCAGCTGGTGGTAGTTTCCATTACCCCCCTGCCCCTTGCCAAAGTTGTTTGAGGCCGGTTACATCGAGATGTTATACCTGATGGCTGGAATTGTCGGTGGCGGCTCCTATTCGAAAGCCTGGCAGAAGAGCTTCATCTTGCAGGCCCTGCAGAACTGCACAAGGTCCCACAGGGCCCTGATCTCCTCTGGGAGCTCATTCCACCAGGTGGGAGCCGCCACCGAAAAAGCCCTGACCCTCATCTTAGTAAGTCTAGCGGCCCTAAGGCCTGGGACCTCTAGGTGATGGGTTGACCCTGATCTCAGTGCCCGCTGGGGTATATATGGAGAAAGGCGGTCCCTAAGGTAAGTTGGACCCTGGCCATATAGGGCTTTATAGGTAAGAACCAGCACCTTGAAGTGAACTCGGTATACTATAGGCAGCCAGTGCAGTGCTGCCAGCACAGGCCTGATGTGTTCTCGACTTGCGAGACCCATCAATAGCCTGGCCGCAGCATTCTGCACTAGCTGCAGCTTCCGGGTTAGCCCCAAGGGCAGCCCCATGTAAAGAGCGTTACAGTAGTCCAACCTCGAGGTGACCATCGCATGGATCACTGTGGCCAGGTCATCACGATCGAGGTAGGGGACCAACTGCCGTGCCAGCCGTAGATGGTAAAAGGCCGACTTGGCAGTGGCTGCTACCTGGGCCTCCATTGTCAAAGAGGCATCCAGGAGCACTCCCAAACTCCTAACCCGCGACTCCGGCACCAATGGTGCCCTGTCGAAGCTCGGGAGTGGGAACCCCTGCCCCAGACCGCAATCCCCCAGACACAGGACCTCCGTCTTCGCTGGGTTCAATTTCAACCTGCTCAACCTGAGCCAGTCAGCCACGGCGTGCAGTGCCCGGTTTAGATCTTCTGGACCAGAGCCCGACTGGCCACCCAACATCAGATAGAGCTGGGTGTCATCCGCATACTGGTGACAACCCAGCCCAAACCTCCGGGCAATCTGGGCAAGGGGGCACATATAGATGTTAAACAGCATAGGGGAGAGCACTGCCCCCTGGGGCACACCGCATTCAAGCGGGTGCCTCATGGACTGCTGCTCCCCTAGCACCACCCTTTGTCCCCGACCTTGAAGGAAGGAGATGAGCCATTGAAGGGCCCACCCCCCTATCCCCACGTCGGCAAGGCGGCGGGACAGCAGCCGATGATCTACCATGTCGAACGCTGCTGACAGGTTGAGCAGCAGCAACACTGCCCCACTGCCTTGATCCAGATGCCGTTGGAGGTCGTCAGTTAGAGCGACCAAGGCCATCTCTGTTCCATAACCTGGGCAAAAGCCGGACTGAAAGGGGTCAAGGACCGAAGCTTCATCCAGATACCCCTGCAACTGTGATGCCACCGCCCTCTCAATTAATTTGCCCAGATAGGGCAAATTGGACACCAGCCTATAATTGGCCAATTCCGCCGGGTCCAGATGTGACTTTTTTAGGAGAGGGTGGACCATCGCCTCCTTGAGAGCCCCCGGGAATTTCCCTTCCGAGAGGGAGGTGTTAATAATTTCCCGGGCAGTGCCTCGCAACCCATTGTGACTCGCCTTAATGAGCCAGGATCGGCACGGGTCAAGGATGCATGTGGTTGGGCGCACAGTCAAGAGGAGTCTGTCCACTTCCTCAAGGTCAAGCAAGTCGAACCCATCTAACCCCGGACTCGAAGATGTGCAAGGGGCCTCAAGTTCACTCACTGTATCAACTGTGGCAGGGAGGTCGCGGCGGAGCATCAAGACTTTCTCTGCAAAATAGCTCGCAAATGCCTCACAGCCAATTTCCAATTCCCTTGCATTTGGTCTGCCACGTGGCAGTACTGTTAGAGACCGAATTGTTCTAAACAATTGTGCTGGGCATGAGCTAGCAGATGCAATCTCGGCAGCATAGAATTCCCCTTTTGCTGCTTTGGTTGCCATCTCATAGGCTTTCATAAGCGTCCTATAAGATGTTCTTGACCCTTCGTCGCAAGCTCGACGCCACCGTCTCTCTAGCCGTCTTAGTTCTTGTTTCATTTGGCGTAGCTCCTGGGAGTACCAAGGAGCCAGCCTGTTATGAGGACAAAGAAGGCGCCTGGGAGCGATCTCGTTGATGGCTGTAGCAAGCCGAACTTGCCAGTCCTCAACCAGCTCATCCAACGAGCCGCCAGAGGGCATCAGATCCCGTAGAGCCATCTGGAACCGCACTGGGTCCATCAGGCTCCGTGGGTGAGCCAAAATAGGCTCACCACCTAGGGGCCGGGGATGGAAGTTCAGACGGGCCCCCAAGGCAAAGTGGTCCAACCATGGCACCGTCGATGTCGTGACTTGGTCCACTATAACCCCCGCGGCAAAGATCAAATTGAGCGTGTGCCCAGCCTGGTGTGTGGGTGCCGAGATGTATTGGGAGAGTCCTAGGGCTGCCATGGATGACACCAGGTCCATCCCCCAACTCGAGGCTGCGTCCTCGGCATGGACGTTGAAGTCACCCAAAACCACAAGGTTGGGGTGCTCCAATGCCCAGCCTGATACTGCCTCCAACAGGGATGGCAGGCTGTTGGCTGGCGCATTAGGCGGTCAGTACACCAGCCATACAGCCAAACTCTCTTCAGCCTCCCACACCAGGCCGACACACTCTATGCCCGCAATCTCTACCGGCGGGAGCGCCCTAAAGGAGAAAACCGCAGGGCCAGGGATGGGAATGTAGCTCTGCTTATGCACCTTTTCCCTGAGAAAGTAAAGGTAGTACATTTTGGTGCTTGTTTGTTTGTCGTGATGCTGTCCACTGCCTCGTAGTGGGTGGCTTGGGAGCGACAGTTGTCTCAGGAGCGGCAGGTCTTCGCGATGTGCCCCGTGCATCCACAGGTTCGGCAGGTTGCATCCCAGAACCTGCAGGAATGTCTCTTGTGGGGGTCTCTGCAGCTTGCGCACGATGGGTGCAGTCTGTGCTGGGGAACAGGAGAGGAAGCCATGGCCGGAGCTGTGTGGCGGGAATGGGAACTGGAAGCATGGGACACACCTTTGTGGGAGCGAGGCTGCAGCTGTTGGACGTTCTCCTCCTCTGAACTGTCTGATTCGGAGACTGTGGTGCTGTGCGAGCGGATGGCTGTTTTGTCTTTGTGGGTCGTTTTGAACGTGACCACTGTCTGCAGCACCTTCTCGAGGGTAGGCTCTGTGAGTGTGATCAGCTGCCGCTAGAGCTTGGCATCTCACACTCCTGCCACAAAACTGCCCAGTAAACGGTCCTCCACATGCCTGTACTCACATCCGACTGTCATCCAGCAGAGGTTGGTGAGGAATACGGCGGCACTCTCACCCGGTTGTTGTGTCCTCTTGAGGAACTGGTCATGGAGCGCCAGCATGGACGGCTTTGGCTTGATCAGGTCATCATAGTTGACATCCAGCAGGTCTCAGGGCGAGATGAGGCTCTGGGCTAGGTGCATGGTTTCAACGCTGCAGTGGCCCAGGAGCCAGGCCCACTTCATCTCAGCCTCAGTAACCCCATGCACAGTCAGGAGAAACCTGAGTTGCCTGGACCAGGCATCCCAGGTCTCAGGTTTGGAAGGGTCAAAGGGAGGGATTGGTCCCGTGGCAGCAGGAGCGGTGCAGTGAGCGAGGTCCTTGGGGCCAAGTGGCAGTACTTCGGGGCACTGGGGCTCGACGAAGCCTGGTGCTGGCAGATCAGTGTTCGGTGCTCTACTGCTCGGTTCGGCTGATGAGTCGCTCATCGGGATCCCATCCTCATCACCACTGATAAGTACTGGAGTCGGGAGGCCAGTAACAGTGAAAACAGCATAGTAGTTTATTGCAGGTTTAGATGGTACATAAGAAACTGCGGGCTTCACGCCCGCTTTTATGCCAGTTGGAGATAATCCCCCGACCTCGCCCAAATGTCTGGATAGGACCTTAAATTCATGGTTGCAGTTCATAGGTCCCCCGGGTGGAACCATGCCACAGGATTGGTGGACGTTCAGGATTCGATTGTCTATTGTCCTACCTGGCCGAAGCTCAGGTATGTTTGGACCATGTGCAAAGGTACACGTGGTGGTCACCATTGCGGGAGCACATGGCAACCGCAGCATCAATACACAACAACCAGGTTTGATTCCCCACCCCTCCACTTACAGCTGCTGGTGTGACCTTGGGTGAGTCACAAGTTCTCTTGGAGCTGTTCTCTCAAGGGCAGTTCTCGAGAAGCTCTCTCAGCCCCACCTACAGGGTGACTGTTGTGGGGAGGAGAAGGGAAAAGGATTGTAAGCCACTCTGAGACAACTTTGGGTGGTGAAGGGTGGAGAATAAATCCAATCTCTTCTTCTTCTAGGGGGGTTGGTGGTGGTGAACAGGAGCAAGCAGCCAGCCCTAGTTGTTATGCCAGTCAGGTATAGGGTTGCCAGACCCACCCCCAAGAGTGTCCACCCAGCCTCCCCCTCTCCCCAGGATCATTTAAAGGAAGTCTTTAAATAGTGCTGGGGAGAGGTGGGGGCTATACACCTGTACTCTGAATCCCAAATTTGGGGCTTGGAATGCAAGCACACATGGCCTCCCCCCACCTATCCCCAGCCATTGTTAAAGGAAGTCTTTAAACACTGCTGGGGAGAGGCAGGGACCTCTGGTCCCCAACGTGATGATGTCACTACTGTGTGGCATCATCACCCTGGGGACTCCCCACCTCCTCAAGTAACATCCCCCCAAAGTCCTCTACTGGGGACTTTGAGGGATCTGGCAACCCTAGTCAGGTGTCATCAAGTCACCAAGAGGGTGCTGCCAGGCCTAGGGTAGCCAACCTCCAGGTGGAGCCTGAAGATTGCCTGGTATCACAACTGAACTCCAGACAACAGATCTCTCTCTCCCTGGAGAAAATAACTGCTTTGGAGGGTGGACTCTATGGCATTCTAGTCAGGCCTCTTCCATCCCCAAACTCTGGCTTCCATAGACTCCACCACAAAATCTCCAGGAATTTCCCAACCTGGAGTTGGCAACCATAGTCAGGACTGGCCCCAATGAGTTCTCCACAAAGGCCAAAGTAGGCCTGGAAAGGGTCCCCTGCCTTTGCCTTTTTATTGAAAGAACCAAGTTTGGTTGCCTAGCAACAGCCACTGAGGGGGAAGTTAGCCCCACAGCAGTTTTGGCAGTTTATTCAGATGGAATGGCAGTAGGTGGGGGAGAGGAGTGGACCCAGCCCCCAGCCAATGGCATGTGAGTATTCTTGAGTCAGTGGTTGATTGGCTAATGGCTGATGGAGCTCACAGCACAGCCAATGGGACAGTCGGAAAGTGCCAATACGCGAGGGCCTCTTGCTAAGGTGAAAGAGGAGAGCACAAAAGTTGGCTTGAAACTCAACATCAAAAAAAATTAAGATCATGGCATCCAGCCCCATCACTCCTTGGCAAATAGAAGGGGAAGTCATGGAAGCAGTGACAGACTTCACCTTCCTGGGATCCAAGATCACTGCAGACAGTGACTGCAGCCATGAAATTAAAAGACACCTGTTCCTTGGGAGGAAAGTGATGGCAAACCTAGGCAGCATAATAAAAAGTAGAGACATCAGCCTGCCAACAAAAGTCCGTATGGTCAAAGCAATGTCATTCCCATACGTTACTATATATGGCTGCAAGAGTTGGACCATAAGGAAGGCTGAGTGCCAAAGAATAGATGTGTTTGAATTATGGTGCTGGAGAAGACCCTTGAGAGTCCCTTGGACTGCAAGTCAATCAAATCAGTCAATCCTAAAATTAATCAACTCTGACTGTTACCTGGAAGGCCAGATACTGAAGCTTTGGCCACCAAATGAGAAGGGAGCACTCACTGGAGAAGACCCTGATGCTGGGAAAGATTGAAGGTTAAAAAAGAAGGGGACAACAAAGGATGAGTTGGTTAGACAGTGTTATTGATGCAATGAACATGAAGTTGAGCAAACTCCGGAAAACGATGGAGGACAGGAGGGCGTGGCGTGATGCGGTTCATGGGGTTGCGAAGTGTCAGACTCGACTGTGTGACTGAACAACAGCAACATAACTATTTTTAGCATTAAAGTTTGGAAACTAGATTTTTGCAAATGTGGGAGGGGAAGTGAAACTGCAGTTCCCATGTGTGAATGAATCTAGATCCAGACAACTCAAAAGCTGTGAATGTACAATGGGTTATGCTGCCCTACAGAACACAGAAAAATGTAGCTAACAGTGAGCCATTTATGAAGGCAGTGGATGCAGTGAGGTGGGGCAGCAAAACATTACATAATGGTGCACATTCAGTCCTCGTTTCTTCACAATCAAACACATTTGAGCTGTTCTGACACAGAGGAGGAGGTGGAGGTGGAGGAGGAAGATAAGGAGAAAGAGAAGAAGAAGAAGCTCTCAAGTTGCTACTGACTCATGGTGACCCCATCCACAGGGACCCCATCCAGGCAAGATGTGAACAGAGGTGGTTTTCTATTGCCCTCCTTTGCATAGCAACCCCGGTCTTCCTTGGTGATCTCCCATCCAAGTACTAATCCTGACCAACTCTGCTTAGCATCCAAGTTCTGATGAGCTTGGGCTAAGCTGGGCTATCACAACTCAGTTCAGTTCAGTTCAGTTAACATTTATAGGCATAAAATACCTTAAAAGAGGATTACTATAAAATAAATATACATTTAAAACCATATATCACCATACATATGGAACAAAATATAGCATAAAAGAATTACTCATTGGAAGTTTCCCTGACATAGCTTTATTGCTGATTGTAAAAACATGGCTACGTTCATTGAATTTCCAGAACAGAGTCATTTAGAAGACGGTGCATTTTTAGAGCATCAGGAAAGTTCGTCATGTTGGCTAAGATAGGAATTAAACATCTAGAACGTAAAACCACATAAAATTGACAATACAAACAAATATTTAAAACAGTTTCAACACATCCAGAATTGCAATGGCAAAGTCTATCCACATATACTACGTTATTATATCTCCCATGCAAGATTGCTGATGGTATTACATTGAATCTTGCTAGAGAAAAGACTCTGCGCTGTTGCAGTGCTTGTATACTAGATAGATATGGGGCCATTCAGCCTACCGTAAGGGACATCTCAAAGTTCAGGGGAGAACAAGATTTGATGGCTAAGCCATAAAGCATTTGTGTTTCAATATAGAGGACTGCATTTAATCATTTGAAAAGCGCCTGTAAATGGGAACATAAACAGTGAGTCCAATGGGATACCTGTGGCACTTATTTTATTCTCAATGTATAATAGCCAGTTAGACATCTTAGACATGTTTGACTCTGTGAGCATTTGTTGTATGGTCCCTTGGTCTTCATTGTAATTGTAGACACAGCCAATATTTTACTGTTGTAAGCCACACACCAGATTCTACAGAAGTTAACCCAATTTCTAAACATAGAGCTGCATAGGGTACACAGCACAGCATTCCCATGATCTTTTGGAGAAATTTGGATTGAACATGTTCAATGGTGCCATTAAGTGTGCTTATCCATATTGGAATACCATACATGAGCTGGAGAATTACTTTGGCCCTGAAGACTTAATGCAGCTGGTATGAAATTATTGCCTCTGATGTAGAAAAATCGGGAAATGGCAGGGTGCCAGTTTTAACCATTAGGGTTCAGCAGTCCCTCATCTCTATACAGGTCCACAGTGCTGGCCTTCTGCATCCCTCCAATGCATTCCAAGGAGAGTTGGTGGCCACCCTCCAGGTGGGGCCTGGACTGCAACTGATCTCCAGACAACAGAGATCTTGGAGAAATGGACTCTATGGCATTATACCCCAGGTCCCTCCCCACCCTAAACCACACCATCCCACAGCTCTGCCCCGAAAATATCTAGAAATTTCTAAATTTGTCAACCATATTTCCAAGGCTGCCTCTTAGCAGGAGGAATCAGCTACCCATTGAAGTATGGTGCAACAGTTCACAAAGAACACGAGACAGCCACCAAAAGCAGCAGTGGGGTATCTGGGTACCAATGTTTAGTAAAACCTTTTGTATCCCCATGTCATCACTGTTTTCCCCGATCTTTCCTCACCAATATACTCACCACCACTGGTCATGGCTGGTGGGATTTGACAAAAGTACATGATGACATCAGAACATGGAGTGAAAGACTCTCCTGAAAGGAGAGATTCTAGTGTAACCTGTTCCCACCAGCTCTGTTGTCCATTTCTTTTTATTCCTCTCATTAAAAGAGAATGAGGTCAGGGGAAGCTTAGCACTGAATGTGCAAACTGGTTCAAGTTTACCTTGCAGTGCGTTCCACTGACCTCTGGCTCTGCTTAGCCACTGGCTGTCAAACTTGGATCTTGTTTGTCATGTATTTTTGCATTGTATCTGATTTTATGCCTAATGTTCTGCTCATGCTGGTTCGGGGAGGGGGCGAATGTGTGAGTGTGGGGGTGTGAAGTCTGCTTGGCTTGGAGTAGTGCTCACTTGCTTGAAAGCGCAAGTACAAGAGGCATCCCTTCACTGGGGAAGAATGCTTCGAGTGACCTGGGGTACCAGACACTGCTAGATAGAGCAGCACTAGGCTTCCAGGTGCTGGGGGGAGGGTTAATGATGCACAGTAGGTTGGCGGCCTGAATGAGTCGGTGTGATTGGATGGGTCATGGGGGGGGGGGCTTTGAATTATGTATAATACCAGAACTGGCACCAATGGCGCCAGTTCTGACACAGATCATCTTAGCTTGAAACATCTGTATCTCTCAATAAACAAATCACTGCCAAGAGAGTGTTGTTGAAAGTACATTTGTTCAAGAGACTGACATGGGCATGCAAATGAATGGTGAATGCTTTCATTTAAATATTCAAAGGAATTGACATGTCTGTCACCCTTTTCCAATCCCAGACTTTCACAGTGTTCGTTGGCACTGCAAAAGTGCTACTCTCATAACTTATGCTTCTCTGCATGCTTTTAGCGATGTAACAAAACATTGTCTGTTGCTATGGTAATGACCAACCACATGCAGCATAATCAGTATTAGAAGTGTGGACTGCTAGATTTTGTGTGTTCTGCTTTTCCTTTCAGTTTATTCAGAGATCATAATTTATGCCTTGATATAATTTATTGGTAAAGATTCAGATTCCGGCATGTATCATGAGAAGAAACCAGAATCCCGAGAGCTTCTTTTTTCCCCCCTTCATATTTATTTATTACTTTTTTAAACCTTATATTAATGACAGCTGATCAAGAAAAAGTTAAACATGAAGCATCCCCAAAAACATACAGGAGAAATCTTCAACATAATCAAAATACAACGTTTAACAAATATTTTTAACCTAAATTATTCAACCAACGATAGTTTGTTCCAAGTTGATTCAAACTCAAAGTCTTCTTTCCCTTTTAATACAAAAGTCAATTTGGCCATTTTGGCTACCTCTAATAACTTTTTAATAAAATCATCTCTATAAAATCATCTCTATTTATCTAATTTCCAGACTTTGGCATATACAAGTCTCGCTGCAGTAATACCATACAGGATTAACAAACGATCAGTTTTTGAAAATAGTTCAGGAATCATATTTAAAAGGAATAGCTGAGGTTCAAAAGGTATTTTAACATCAATTATTTCTTGTAAAAACTTTTGAACCATCAACCAAAACTTGTTAGCCTTTTGACAAACCCACCACAAATGAAAGAGGGTGCCAACATTTTTTTTACATTTCCAACAGTTTTTGGATATCGAGGGAGAAAATTTCGATAATCTTTCTGGTGATAAGTGCCATTATTTTTTTAATTTTTTATTTATTTTTTTAATAAAGATTTTTATTGATTTTTTACTATTACTACAACTCTACCGCTAATAACTACACTATATTATCCTATACAGAGAATACTCTTTGCAATAATCAAGTTAACTAACTTTTAAAACTAAAAAGCAATATACTTTCTTGGTTAAACATTCTAAGTTCATGTTTCTGCTTCTACACATAACAAAGCTGATTAACTGGCACATACAGCAACGAAGAAAATGCCTACTATTCCGTTTACATTTAGACATAGTGTACCATCATTACATATTGTTTATAACACTATTTCTTCTTCGTTCCTCTTCTTGTCTTTTTAGTCTCTTTGCTGAGCTTGGGAGCAGCAGCTCCCTTTTCTGAGTCCGATGCTTCTTCTCCACTTTCTGAGCCATCAAAGCCATACATACTTTCCTGTGACTCTAGTGAGTCATCTGACTCCCTCTCCGCTTTCTTTTTCTTGCATTTTTCCAGAAATATTTTGGCTTGTTCTACAGAGTCAATCTTGTAATTCTTGCTTTTATAGCTGAAAGACAGTCCCTCTGGAATATTCCAACGATACGTAATTGACTCAGACTGTAACCATGTTGTTATATTCCTGTAGGCTTTTCTTCTTTTTTGAATTTCAAATGGAATGTCTTTTAGAACCTTGATTTCCTCTTCTTGGATCTTCAGCGTTGTTCTGTTTGTGGTTTTTAACACCACATCCCTTATTGATCTTTTGGAAAACCTTATCATGATCTCACCTGGCAGGTTTTTCTTTTTCACAAAATCTGGATGGGTCCTGTAGACCAAATCCATGTCGCTTTGTAGTTTCTCTGCTTCAATACCTGCCAACGGTGCTAATGCCTCACTCAATAGTTTTTTAAGATCCTCCCCTTTTTTCTCAGGAACATTCGGCAGTCTCAGGAAAAAATTTGAACGTTCCATCTGAAGTTTTAAGACGTTGTCGCTTTGAAAAGCCTTTTCTTTTTCAATTTTTTGTAGTCTTGAGTCATGCTTACTTGTTGTTGCTTTTACTTCCATGAGTTCTTGTTGCAGCTTCTCATTTATTTTTCCGGACTCTTTCATTTCCTTCTGCACTGTATCCATCTTGGCATTGAGAGCTGTCATCTGATCCACTAGGGGTCTCAGCATCGATGAGAGCATTGTGCTCATCTCTGTGATGTCGCTCTTTGCAGCCGGAACTCCGCTTCCTGGCTTAGGGGAGGGTTTTTGTCTCCCCATCATTGTTGCTGTTTCGTTTTGTTTATAGTTAGATAGGAAGATCTGAAGAAGAAAGTCTCTTTTTCACACTAATGCCGTTTAAAAGCTCATTTCTTTGTGCATGCGTTCCAGCCCTCCAGCATTTCCAAGCTGCTTTCAATGCTGCAGAAACGCCGTGGGAAAGTCTCGGTAAACTCCGTTTGGAGAGGGGGGGAACATTCCACCCAACCCTTCCCAGCCACTTTGTTATGCAAACTCTGTTTGAGACTCACGAATCACCATTGCATATCAGGAAGTTTCCTTGCTTCTCCGATCGGTATTCTCTGCTGCTTCACGGTTATGCTTGAATAGCCCAGAGGCTTCTGTGGCAGGGGGAACCTATGGGGGTGAAGGAGGGTGTCTCAATCCAGCAGTCGCCACCGCAAGGAGAGACATCCCTCAAGCCACCCCAAGCAGAGCCCCTTTACTAGGGTCTCTAGGGGCTCGGCACCTGTCCAAAGCCCCTTCTACCCCACCGAGAGCGGATCGCCTCTCCTGCAGATGTGGTGAGAGGTGTCCACCATTAAGTGTGTCTCTTCCGGAAGTCTGGTGATAAGTGCCATTGATAAAACATCTTGTAGAAGTTTTCTTTGTAGGAGGATGCTCTAGTAACTTTTATATTAGTTTTCCAAACTTTTAGCCAATTATCAAGTTCTATATTATAGCCTAAGCTTCTTGCCCAGGCGACCATTGTGGGTTTAACCAGTTCTCCCTGCATTTTGTAATCTAAAAAATGACCATAAATTTTCTTAATAAATTTAATATCCGATCCCAACCAAAGCTTATCAAAATCTATTGGATCCCTAAAGAAGCCTATTTGCTCATCTTTTTTAAATCTGGAGTGCAACTGTATCCTTTCCCACCATGAGAGTGAAACATTAGATTTTTTTAACAAATCAAAGGACTTTAGTTTTAAATCAACATTTAACAACTGTGCATAACAAACTTTCTTTTCTGACGTAAAAAGTGTAGGTTTTATGAATGCCTCTAAAGGTGAAACCCAATAAGGTATTTTCTAATACAAAAAATGCCTAACCTCTTCCCAGACTCTGAGAAGCGCCGCTCTTAATAAGTGTTGTTTAAAATGCACCCTACCCTGATGGTACAATAAAAAAAGTGTGCCACCTCATCTGAAGGTCATGACCCTCCAGTTTCAAAAGTCTTGAGTCCTCCAGATTTACCCAATCTTTTAGCCACACCATACCTGCAGCTCTATAATACAACTGCCAATCCAGTAATCCTAATCCACCTCTTTCACATCTATCCTGCAGATCTATACGCCTTATTCTGGGCTTCTTGGATCGCCAAATAAAAGCTGACACAGCTTTATCTAAATCTCAAAAAAAGGATTGATTTTTCAGTATTGGGATGGTTTGAAAGATAAAAATTAAACATGAGAGGACACACATTTTAACTGCAGCAATTCTCCCTAAAAAGGAAAGTTGCAGGGTTTTTTTCCATATTTCCATATCTTGTTTAATTTGGGTTAACATTATTTTGTAATTATCTTTGAATAAAGAACTACACCTATTAGTTAGTGAGATCCCTAAATATCTCACCCTATTGCAGACATCAAAACCTGTCTTCTCACTTAGCTGAGTAATCATCACTTTTGTACAATTTTTGGTGAGCAGTTTAGATTTTTTAACATTAATTTTGAAACCCATAACCTGACCATATTCCTGTAAAACCAAAAATAAGGATACAATTGAATCCATGGGATCCTCTATGATAAACACAAGATCATCCGCGTAAGCTTGTACCTTAAATTGTTCCCCTTTTATATTTAAGCCTTTGATCCTTAAATTCTCTCTCACATTAACCATTAAAACTTCCAAAACAAAAATAAATAAAAGGGGGGAAAGCAGACAACACTGCCTAGTACCTTTTTGTATGGGGAAACTACTAGTCATGTTGCCATTAAATAGCACTTTAGCCTCTTGCCTGTTATATATTGTTTTAATCATTGAATAAAATTTCTCACCACATCCTTAACTGAGTGAAAATAAACCTCCAACTTACATTATCAAACGCTTTTTCGGCATCGATAAATAAAAGAGCGGCTTGCCTATTAGGATGAGTTTCATAATGTTCCAAAATGTTTAAAATAGTTCGTACATTATATCTCAATGGTCTGCCAGGAATAAAACCAGTTTGGTCTCTATGAATTACTTGGGCCAGAACTTTTTTAAACCTAGAGGCAATAATATTCGCATAAATGTTATAGTCCACATTCAGAAGTGAAATGGGTCTATAATTTCTAAGGGACTTGCATCCTTTTTAGGAATCAAAGTAATCAAGGCTTCTTCCCATGATTTTGGTATTCTTTCCCTCTCATAAATATTTTGCATAACCAACTTCAAAGGAAAAGTAATCTGTTCTTCAAACTTCTGATAAAACTCAGATCCTGGAGATTTCTTTCTCTTTAATTTCTTAATGGCTTCCTTTAACTCCTCCATAGAAAAAGGTTCATTTAACATTTCCTTCTGATCCTGTGTAAATTTAGTTTTCACAAATTTCTCTAAATAGACTTCTATCTCTTGTCTATCTTGAGGGTCCTGCTTATATAATTGTTTATAAAAATTTTCTATGATCTTTTTAAATTCAGCATTCACATAACATTCTTTGTTATTTTCGTTATTTAATGCTTTAATATATCTATCTGCTTTATCTTTCTTTAGTCTGTAAGACAACCATCGGGACGGTTTATTTGCATTTTTGAAAAACTGCTGTTTCGTATAGAGGATTTTTTTTAGCAAGATCACTAGAAAGTAAACAGTTAAGTTGGTGTTGAGATTTCCAAAGTTTAATAATGAGCTCTTCTCGAGAGGGTTCCTTTTTCAACTTATTCTCCTCTCTTTCACCAAATTCTGATATTTCAACTTTCTTTGTTTCCGGAGTCAAATTTCTTGGCTAATTATTCTACCTCTGGCAAAGGCCTTAAATGCATCCCACACCACCTCTATGTTAGTTTCAGGTATTATATTCCAGTTAAAGAAATCCAGAAACTATTTCCTACAATCTACAGTAAAGCTCTCATTATTTAACACCCAGGTTTCCATTGTCCATCTAGATTTCTTAAGTGTATCCTGTAATGTTAATAATAAAGGGTTGTGATCTGCAAACGTTGCAGGCAAAATCTCCACCTCCAACAAATCAGTTAGCATTGTTGCAGAAATCCAAGCCATGTCCAGCCTAGACCATGATTTGTGTCTTTTAGAAAAGAAGGTAAAATCTTTTTTGTCTAAATTTCTAATTCTCCAGGCATCAACAATTCCAAGTTCATCTACTAACCCCATAAATTTTATCTCTCAGAGCTCTCTTCTGGAATTTAATGTGGACCTCCTGAGGGATTTTATTTTTCTTTGCAAAGGCTGAGTTTCTTCTGTAGACATTATCAATAGCATTGTCTAATTCCGAAGGAGGAGATATCCCTACAAACTCTGACAGGGCTTCAACCATCACTTCTCTAATATTCTCCTCATTGTTCTCAGGAATATTCTGAAATGTTAATAAATTAGCTGCTTTATCCATTTCTAGTGTGAGAAGTGAACTTTCTAAGGAATCACATTTAACTTTTAAATCTTGCAACTGTCAAGATCCTCCACCTTATTTTCTGTCTGCAAAAGTTTTATCTAGTTTCAGTATCTCCTGTTTGTTTTCTAATATTTGTTTCCTAAACTCTTCCATTTGTGTCACCATTTGTTGTGTAAAGTTATCCAACTTCAGCTGAATAGGTTCCATCGCCTTGGCTATCAAATTAGGCAAAGAGCTTTGAACTACTTGATTCATGGCATCTGCGATATTTTCATGAATCTGTAAGGAAAGTTCTTTGGTGCTCATTTGAGGTAGAGATGAGGTCAGCCCTGCAGAAGGGCCAGACAGAGAGGCCTTCCTAGAACCACTCACCATCTCAGAAAGAAAATTAAGAATATGATAATAAGATAGTAAAATGATATTCACACTATCATTGAGTTAATACGTTAACCATTCGTTCTACATACACCAAGGCTTGTCTTCTCTTAGCCTAGCCTAAATAGACCTCAATCTGTTTTATCCAGCTTAACCTATCTTAGCCTATTCTATATTAACCTATATTAACCTATCCCAGCCTACCTTAACCTATCTTATTTTAGCTTAGCTTACCTTAAACAAATACTACACACTTAACCACTACACCTAATTCTAACTTGTCCAATCTAAATCTATTACCTACTATTCAAGCTGGTCAGAAAATAGAACAAAGTCCACCTACATTATATGGTCAGAGTTCTTTCCTTCTTCTCATCCAGAGTCTAATTCTTCTCCTCCTTTAATCCTCTTATCTTGTTCTCCTTCTCTTCACAGTCCTCCTTAGAGTACATCAACTACTCTAAAGTTGTTTTTTCTGGCGTCTCTGTCATCTCCACCAGACTCAAATCAAACAAACAAAGCAGCATAGGAACGTAAACTAAAAGCTGACATTCACTGAGAGCAGAGATGAAGGCACCAGACCATACCAGCTGCTCCTGATTCAATCGATGATGTCAGCTGACCTCTGTCAGGTCTCAATGCACCACAACTTCTCAAGAAGCCGAAATCATAAGGAAAAGCAAAAAGTGTGTAACATAATACGGAGAGCGGCAGTGGCTGTAGATATGATATTCCGCAGGGCAAGCCAGCCGAAATCTCAAGGTAGTCACAGAAGTTAGGCGCATTCCCTGCACCTAGTTGATCGATGATCGGCGACCGACTTAGCAGCCTCAAACAGCCATCCATACCCTTCTCAGCTGAAACAAGACTCTGCAAAGAGGAACAAACAACAACAAAACTCTCCAAAACTATAGGTAAGCAAACAAAATATAAGGGGGATACTTCTCCCAGGCTCTCAAGACGCTGCTGTAGCTCAGTAAACAAACCGAGCCATCTTGTCCTGACCTCCTGCTTAAGTCTCACTCCTGGGGGACAACTCAGGCTGCCGCCCATATAGCTAACACCCCGGAGCTGTGACTGTGCCTGGGACAACCTCCAAGAGCCCCGGTGGGATTCACAACACAATTGGGAACCCCTAAGGAGGACAGGAATTCATACGGAAAGTGCCATGAAAGCCAAGCACCTGCCGCTGCCGCTGCGACCGGAACCGGATCTATCCCGAGAGCTTCTTGAATTCATTTCTGCTTCATGCATGTCACAATACCTATACCTTTAGAAAGCATTCCTTTTAAAGAGTACAGGAAAGAAGAGTTAACATTTGTTTTCAAACTATATTTAGAACTCCTCTTGGCCCATAGGCAGCTGGGTCCAAACAGAGGCAGCACCACTCTGTTTAGGTATACATTCATGGTACATACCATGGGCAAGTTCATGCAGGCCACATGTGAACATAAGAATTTCATGTTGGTTCAGACTACAATCTGTCTTCTCAGCCGACTGTTTGATTTACACCTGCAGTCAGCCAAATTGTTCTAGGTATTCCCAAGCACATCCATCTCTGAGTGTATTTTCCCAGGATCAGAGATGGAACGGATACGGTGCCTCTGTACAAGGAAAGTTCCGTTCAGCTCTTATGGCTTCTATACTTTCATTATTTTTTCTAATTCTTTTGAAATAGCCACCTAAGTTTCTTCCTGTTATAGTAATGAATTCCACACTCCAGAAGATGGTTGTCTTCCCTGCTCTCACCTCTCTGCTCTGATCTTCCCTGCTTTGACCTACCAAGATATGTGATGGATGTGCTGATCTTGGTAAGCAATGCGGAGCCAAAGATGTGTACGGGAGTGGGGCACTGCCTTATATAGGCAGCCCCGCCCCCAGGCTCCAACATCGCATGAGAGCATGATAATCGCCACTGCCTCACACTGGGGCAAGGTGGCAAAACAGCCCCCACAGCGCGCCAAGCACGCTGGGAACCGAGTTGCCACCCCAGCCCAAATAACGAGACAGACAACGATTGGAACTAAACAAGGGCCACTTTATTAACTATTGAACAGAACATTGCAGCAATGGGAAAAACTAAGCAAGCACAGGAACAGGCAAGGCAGGCATCACTCCACGACACAGCCTCCTTGCCTTCTGATATGGGCGGGATACCTAACTCCGGTATTGAGCCACCCCAAGTCTGGCTCTTAACCGGCAGCCCAGCATACTGGTTGCCCCGCAGGAGCGCCTACCCCTGAGACTGTACGGACCTTCAGGGAGGAGTCTAGCCAGAGAGATTCCCAGAGGGGGCCACCATTTTCCGCCCTGAACCATAGAGCCCTGGGGCAGTATCCTGATGACCTCCTGTTCCCAAATGGGATATACCGTAAGGCGCTCACCAGTTCCTTTCTAGCTTGCACAAACCTGCCACAGCCAAGGCCAAGCCTCTGCTTTGACCTTTGCGACCCCACTCAACAACCGAGGGCCATCCGTATCCCATGCTGCAAGTCCTCTAAAAATACCCCGTTGCCCTTGTTGGAAAGGTGCACCCCATCAGACCTATAAAGGTCAGAGAACTGGTACTTAATGTTGGGGTGCGGCAAAAACCAGCCCAAGCCTGACTCCATGGCCTTCCTCATGTGTGTGTTGGCTTTGCGCCTAGCCCGATCCATGCATTTTGGATCTTCCACGTGCCGCCAAATTTGGCGGGGGAGCATGGCTGACCAGATGAACTGAATCCCAGGCCACCTTGCTTTTATCTTCTGGAGGTCAGCCTTGGCTTGCAGGACAAGGGCTATGCCTTTCATCAGGACCAAGTCATTGCCCCCTAGATGAATAACTAGGATGTGAGGAGGAGGCCCCCGCCTCTCCTCAAACAACAAGGGCAGGAGGGCAGGCCACCTCATGCCCCTCCTACCCAACCACTCGACCGTTGCGACCTCACTAAGGCCGAGCTGGGAGCCGATGGGTGTCCTTCGGGCCTGATGAGCTGCCCAGAAGACCATGCTGTGGCTGCAGACTGTGACCCTTCATCTCGTCTCGCAGCCTTCAGCACCTGTAAGAGGAACCTAATTAACAAACAGGTAGCAAATAAACTCTCAATGGAGGTGGTACCTGGAGGGCCTGATGTAAGTTTTGTAACAGCTGGATTTCCAGCGCCCAATTTTTTGTATCTCTGGACCTCTGTACCCCATCACGGAGGCAGTCAACGCCGCCCCAATCCTAAATGAATGGGTCCCAAAGCGGACCCCACCTAGACCCAGCCGTATCACCGCCCTCTGTGTCACGGACCAAAACTGAAACTTGGTCAAGGGAGAGCCATCCAAATGTTAGAACAAGTAATCGGGGCGGTCCCCCCAAAGTGTTATATACCTGCTCAGAGTGGCAACTAGGCACAGTGCAGGCTCAGAGTGTCATGCTTGCTCCTGACCCAGCCCCTGCTGACCAGGACCAGGCTCCTTTAACTGGCTTGGACGTAAGTCCTGACAAGTCAAGCCAGCAGCAGGATCCACTTACAATTGATCAAGCTCTGCCTGGCCCACACTCATCCCCTCCTGGATCTCCCCCACCTGTTAGTCGGCTCCGTGAAAGACGCCGACAGGAATTAAAGGAGAGATGGAGTACAGCACGTCAACGGAGAATGAGGGATATCAGCCCAGAGTTTTAGCAGCAGCAGGGCTACGTCCAGTATGCTGCTAATTGCTGACAGTTGTCAGAATCTGCTGATTCAGACAAGGTTTTCTGGGGCTTTCTGCTATGATTTCTATTGCTATGTGCTGTGTATTGTAACCTGTGTCTGCACCCATTATGTATCCATGCTTATTGCTTCTATTATGTATCCATGCTTATTGCTTCTATTATGTATCCATGCTTATTGCTTCTAGTTGCCCCTATGCCCACCCTGTAACCATATCTTTGGCCAGTATGAAGGTATGCTATGTGACCCCAAGTTTATGACTCTGACCAGGCCTGGTCTGTGTAACTGTTTGCCCGGGAGAATGACAACTTCAAAGCATGGGAACAATGGGCCTCTCACACTCCTGCCTCCGCATTCCATTCATCCCAGCTGGGGAAACAAGGGGAGGACAGAGACCATTTCTTATCAACGTGCGAAAGCCTTGAGGCCAGCATTTGTTATGTGAATATGGTTACATCTAAGGGGTCTGGTTTGGGAAGGGAAATTTACTGCTTAACACCTAGCTTTCTTTCCTGTGGGAAGCAAACGGCCAGAGACCCTTTTTGCCCGCCGTTTTCCCCCTTTGGTGATTGGTTACCTATGGGCAATTCAAATTGTTCTGAAAGGTATAATAGACCTGCTTCTGTCATATGCATTATCTCTGACAATGATCCGAGAACCTGTACCAATGTAGAGATTGGAAATAAAGAACTGTGTTTCATCAACAAAGATCTGATCCTTGACTACTTTGAGCAGAAGTCTCACAGATTGTCAGAGATCTGTGACTGGGACTTGGCCGTTCCTGACCATGTCGGACGACGGTACTCTTCCCATCCCTACTACCGAGGACCAACCGGTGACCCCGGCGGACCAAAGTGCCGGTGGTGGAGGAGGCGGCGGGGAGCCCAAAGTGCCAGTGACTACGATTCAAGGGGCTTACTACATCCCACGCCCACCTCCTCATCAGAGCGTGACCCCGAGGTACTCATGGAGCAATTTCAGTCGTGGGACCGTAGATTCCTGGGTGCACGATCGGAAGGGGGCACGGGTGTCGATCCAGGCAGATCACACTGACCGCGGGAAACCAAGTTTCCTGGGAGATGAGCGAGAGACGACCTACGGAGGAGAGTGACGTCCCCCGCCCCTGGAAGAGGAGAGAGTCGGACCGTACGGGCCTGATCCCTACGGAGAAGACCAAACTCAAGCCCTGGACCGTATGATGGGAGATTTACGGTTCCAACTCACCACCGAATTGCACGAGCTAGCCCTCGACCTGCAGTACCAGTTTCGAGACGCCTTAACGGCTATGCAAGCAGCTCGCCCAGCCCCGGCAGGGGTAGGACCCCCAGGAGGGGGAGTCCCGCAGCCGGTGGTTCCTCCTGGAGGAGTCCCGCCGCAAGTGCTGCCGCAAGTGCCGCCGCAGGTTCCGCAGCCCGTTCCCCGTCAGGTGCCCGCACCCGTACCTGCGCCGGCCCCCGCACCGGCAGGGCCAATGGTTCGCCCGGCCCCCGCCGACCCGTTGATGGCTACTTTCGATGGGGACCCTGAGAAGCTGCGGTTCTTCCTTCTGGAGATCAAGCGGTTCCTAGACACCTGGGGGCACCTCTACCCCACCGAGAGGGACCGGATTGGCTACATCGGGTCCAAACTGAGGGACACCACCAGCGACTGGTACATGAGCCTGCACAACGCCCCCGGGCCTGAGTTACGCTCCGTGAACAACTTCATGTGGGCCCTCCGACACCACTACGAGGACCCCCTGGAAGAGGAAAAGGCCCGGAACCAACTGCGGAGGCTGACCCAAGGACGGTCCTCAGTGAGGGATTACACCGACAAGTTCCGGCGCATCGTGGCCAAGACTCACGGCTGGACCCAAGACCTGTTCATAGAGAAGTACTGGGAGGGCCTGAGCCACGAGGTGTACGAGACGGTGCTGCGAGGGGGAAGACCGGGCTCGCTGGCCACCTGGATGAGAGCGGCCGTGGACGTAGAAGAGTGCTTCACCCTCATCAAGATGGGAACCTCAACGATGGCCCAAGCCAAAGCGGCTCAGAAGGTGAAACCCAAGCCGAACCTGCAGGAGATCCGGGATGCCCGTTTCAAGCAGGGGCTCTGCATGAGATGCGGGGAGAGTGGCCACTTCGCTTCGGCGTGCCCCAAGGGGGGGGGGAAAGCCCCAAAAACCTCCACCCCGGTAGCAGGGAGCACCCCTAGCAGAGGGAAGACCTCGTTCAAACCCCGTGCACTGCAGCTGGAAGGGGCCACGAGCGAGCAAGGAGAGCTGGAGCTGACGGAGACACAGATGTCGGGAAACTCCAACAGCCTGCAGTGAGCGGCGCAGAACTGCAGGTCCCCATCCACGACGCGCCATCTCCGGTGAGCATCCCTGGCCCCTTACTGTATATGGTAGTGACTGTGATAGCCCCTGGGACCGGGACCCATGTCCGTGTCCGAGCTTTAATTGACTCAGGGTGTGCCTGGGACTTGATTAGCCCTCTAGTAGTGGAGGGACTAGGACCTAAAGTCACCCCATTGGGGGAGCCACTCACTTTCACGCAAATGGACGGATCAGAAATGAAAGAGGCATGTGTGGCAGAGACCGAGAGACTGATTGTGGGGACGGGGGAGCACTGGGAGAGGAGAGCTTTCGTCATCACCCCTAACACCCAGTTCCCCATGGTGTTGGGGAGTCCCTGGTTAAGCTCCCATGACCCCTATATCAAATGGAGTGAAGGGAAGATCTCCTGGGTGGATGAAAAGTGCCAAGATCATAAGTGGGACGCGGGGTGGGGAGAAGGACCCCCGGCACCTCTCCGAGCGGCGGCGCTCACTCTGGTGCCCTCGGCAGTTCCCTGGGAATATTGAGACTTAATGGGAGTGTTCAGTGAAACCGAGGCCGATGAACTACTCCCCCCACAGACTGTCGGATTGTGCCATAGAACTGATCCCGGGAGAGAAACTACCGAAGGGAAAGCTTTATTCCATGAGCCCTCCGGAGCGGGAGGAGCTAAGGAAATTCCTAGACAAGAATTTGGAGCGCGGCTTCATCCGCCCTGCTAAGTCCCCCTTTGCAGCCCCGGTTCTGTTCCGGAAAAAGAAGGACGGGGGGCTGCGGCTATGTACGGACTACAGAGGATTAAATGCAGTTTCCGCTTCCAATGCCTACCCCCTTCCCCTGATTAAAGACTAGTTAATGGAGGCGGCCAAGGGGAAAGTGTTCACTAAGTTGGATCTCCGAGACGCATATTTTCGGGTGCGCATCAGGGAGGGGGATGAATTCAAGACTGCATTTAACACCCCATTGGGCCAGTTCGAGTACCTGGTGATGCCGTTCGGCTTAAGTGGCGCGCCCGGGGTCTTTATGAGTTTAATAAATGAAGTGTTGCACAAGCATTTATTCAAGGGGGTGTTGTTACTTAGATGATATCTTGATCTACTCAGCTGATAAGAAAGAACATGTGCAGTTGGTCCGGGAAGTGCTTTCTACTCTGCTAAAAAATCAGCTGTATGCAAAGTTGTCGAAATGTGAATTCCATCAGGATTCAGTGGACTGCTTAGGGTATCGCATTTCTCAAAAGGGGCTAGAAATGGACCCTGCCAAGGTAGAGGCCGTGGTACAGTGGGAAGCCCCCCGAACGAGAAAACAGCTCCAGAGTCTCTTGGGATTTTGTAACTTTTACCGCACCTTCATAAAAGATTTTGCCACAGTCACCCTCCCTCTAACCGAACTCCTTAAAACCAAGGGGAGGGGCCCAGAAGCAGGGAAACCCAGGGAGAGAATAGCCTGGACCAGAGAGTGCCAAAGGGCGTTCGAGACTCTTAAGACCCTTTTCACCTCAGAGCCCATCCTGGCTCACCCTGATGAGACCAAGGAGTTTGTAGTTCACGTAGACACGTCTGATGTGGCCATGGGGGGGGGCATCCTACAGAAAGGACCGGATGGGAAGCTGCATCCCCTTGCCTACATCTCCAAAAAGTTTAACGAGACAGAGAGGAATTGGTCAGTGTGGGACAAAGAAGCAGCAGCCATCCGACTGGCCCTCACCACTTGGCAGCATTGGCTGGAAGGAGCGCAGACCCCTTTTGAAATTTGGACGGATCACAAAAATCTGGAGGCGCTGCGCACCCAGAGATCCCTGAATGCAAAGCAGATCCGATGGGCCGATTTTTTCTCAAAATTCAACTTTGTGCTTAAACACTTCCCCGGGAGGGCAAATTCGTTAGCCGACGCACTATCCCGATTGCCCCAACACGAGAGCCTCAAGGAAGAGGTGTTCGACTCCATGTTCTCCCCCCAGCAACTGGGAGGAGCGGTGACCACCAGGAGTCAGAGCAAGCAGGCTGTGGTAGAGCCAGGAGGCAGCGATGGGGGGGGGATTACTCCCCAGAAGAAATCGAAGAGTTAAAAAACTTAGAGGACTGTTCCCTTCGGGAAAACAAATGTTGGTATCATGGGGACAAGCTAGTAGTACCCCGAAACAGAAGAAAAGACATATTGCTAACCTGTCATTCCTCACAACTGGCGGGGAATTTTGGATTTTTAAAAATGCTTAATTTGGTTCAGAGACAATTCTGGTGGCCGCGCATGCACAAGGATGTATCGGACTTTGTAACTGCCTGCCAGACTTGTTTGATGTGCAAGAGAAGGGGAGGGAAGGTTCCGGGACTGTTACACCCATTGCCAACCCCCTCTCGCCCATGGGAAGCAATAGCCATGGACTTCATCACCAACCTGCCACCCTCAAAAGGAAAAACTGTAATTTGGGTGGTGGTAGACATGTTTTCAAAGCAAGCCCACTTTACCCCCTTCAAACAGCTACCTACAGCAAAGGGGATGGCCAAGGCTTTTTTCAACCACGTGATAAAGCTGCATGCGTTTCCCAAGCGCGTGGTATCCGATCGGGGCAGTCAGTTCATTGCCAACTTCTGGCGGGAGCTTTTGACACTAATGGACATCGAACCCGCCCTAAGTTCAGGGTACCATCCAGAGACCGATGGACAGTCCAAACGAACTAATCAAATCCTGGAACAGTTCTTAAGGTGTTACACTAACTACCATCAGGATAATTGGGTGGACCTACTGCCTTTTGCAGAGTACAGTTATAACAATGCTATTCATTCGTCCACGGGCGTGTCCCCCTTCATGGCGGTGGGCGGCTTTGAGGGAAAACCGCTGCCTACCATAGAAAATGTGTCAAATGCCCCCCCCCACCACGGACTTTAAGCGCTGGTGGGCAGAGTTGCAGGACTCATGGCCACTGATAGCTAAAACACTGGACAAGGCAAAAGAGGATTACAAGAAATATGCAGACCGAAGCAGAGCAGAGGGCTGGGATCTACAGCCAGGGGATTCTGTCTATTTGTCTACAAAAAATATACATGGATTACAATCCAGTAGGAAATTAGGGTGGAAATATGTTGGCCCTTACAAAGTGCTGCGTAAAATCTCTGATGTGTCTTTTGAATTGGAATTGCCCAAATCACTGAGTTCTGTGCACCCTGTTTTTCATTTCAGCCTGCTGAAGAAGAATCCTGGGCCGAATGCTTGGCATCCAGTTCCTCCGACTACTCCTCCACTGATGAAGGGGGAGGCACCCCATTTTGAAATTTCTGAGATCCTTGATTCTAAGATGCGTAGGGGCCACTTGTTATATTTAGTTAGATGGGTAGACTTCGGCCCGGAACAAAATGAATGGGTTCGTTCTGAAAATGTGCATGCCCCTAAGTTAGTAAAAGCTTTCCATAAAAGGTTCCCAGACAAGCCCGGGTAGATTTATTTTCGGGGTGGCAGTGTGTCAGAATCTGCTGATTCAGACAAGGTTTTCTGGGGCTTTCTGCTATGATTTCTATTGCTATGTGCTGTGTATTGTAACCTGTGTCTGCACCCATTATGTATCCATGCTTATTGCTTCTATTATGTATCCATGCTTATTGCTTCTATTATGTATCCATGCTTATTGCTTCTAGTTGCCCCTATGCCGACCCTGTAACCATATCTTTGGCCAGTATGAAGGTATGCTATGTGACCCCAAGTTTATGACTCTGACCAGGCCTGGTCTGTGTAACTGTTTGCCCGGGAGAATGACAACTTCAAAGCATGGGAACAATGGGCCTCTCACACTCCTGCCTCCGCATTCCATTCATCCCGGCTGGGGAAACAAGGGGAGGACAGAGACCATTTCTTATCAACGTGCGAAAGCCTTGAGGCCAGCATTTGTTATGTGAATATGGTTACATCTAAGGGGTCTGGTTTGGGAAGGGAAATTTACTGCTTAACACCTAGCTTTCTTTCCTGTGGGAAGCAAACGGCCAGAGACCCTTTTTGCCCGCCGTTTTCCCCCTTTGGTGATTGGTTACCTATGGGCAATTCAAATTGTTCTGAAAGGTATAATAGAACTGCTTCTGTCATATGCATTATCTCTGACAATGATCTGAGAACCTGTACCAATGTAGAGATTGGAAATAAAGAACTGTGTTTCATCAACAAAGATCTGAGCCTTGACTACTTTGAGCAGAAGTCTCACAACAGCCAGCACAGGTTAAAAACAGAGGGCTTGTTCAGAGCCAATAATGCTGGCAAAGATTTATTGTCTTTGACAGACCCCCCTCGCTGGACACCTTTCTGATTCAGTGCATTTCTCTGGACTTTGAACCCAGCTCTGGACCTTGGACCATTGACCCTGGACTTTGGACTCTGGATTGTGGGTTTTGGATTTGGCGTTCCGGTTCTATCTGTGTTTGCTCCTTGGCTATTCGACCCTGAGCATTCCTTGAGACGACGTCTCCCTGCTCTATCCTTCGGCTATAAAGGTGATTTATGGTTTGACCACTGGACTGTTTGAGATAACGCGCTGCTCTACAAACTGTTAACTCCCTGCCTGCTGTGAACTTCTGACTGTCAACTTGGGCTGGTGTTTATTCTGCCTCGACCCAAAGGCTCTGTCGTGACACAGAGCATCGTTCCAAAGCGATGACCGTCCCCTTCCCACATTGGTCAGTCTTCAACCTGCGCAGCACAATCTGAATCCCAGAATTTTGCAGACAAATGTTTCCCCATTTTATAGCTCCACCTGAGTTGTCATTGCGCGACGAGGGCACCAACTCACTAATCCTCAGTGCCCCCAAAAAAGGCGATCAGTGATGCCGCATGAAAAAGCACAGCCTCATAGCCGTTACTGCAACACGTGATCCACTGAGCATCAAGCCTTCGCAGCACCTCCAGGGTTAAAGGTTCCCTAGAGTCGACAACCCTACCAGTCTCACGGGACCAACCCTCGAGCATTTTCCGAATGTGGAAATTGCCCGTCAAGTCCTCATGGCCAGAAGCCTTACTGGCGAATGCCAAAGAGGACAGCTTACCTCTAATAGTGTGCGCTGAAAGGCCCTCACGTATCAGTGTCACACAAAAGTGCATTAAATGGGACACTGGGATAGGCCAAACCTGTTCCAAACCCGCATCCTCTTGGAAGGCCAGGAACTGCTTACCGGCCTTCACATAAGCTCTCCGGGTGGAAGGGGCAAAGGCCAAGCTCATCGCCTTGTTGGCCTCAGATCTCCAATCTCCCACACCTCTTCTGGCAGTCTGGCTGGTAGACGGTCGGCCTCTGGTGCCAGCTGACGGAATCTCTCCATCTGTTTGCGAGAGAGTGCATCAGCGACCCCATTGTTCACCCCCGGAACATGCCGGGCTCTGAACAAGATGTTGCAATGCAAGCACTGTAGCGTAAAGGCATGCACCAGAGCCATGACCCTGGGGGACCGTGATGAAAGGGAGTTAATGACATGCATGGTGGCCAGATTGTCACACCAAAAATGGACCGACCGATTCGCGAGCTCATCGGCCCAAATCCAAACTGCTGCAACAATCGGAAAAAATTCCAGAAAGGTAAGGTCCCTGACCCACCCATGCTGAAACCAATCGGCAGGCCAGTCTCCCATACACCAATGCCCCCTAAAGTATACCCCAAAACCTAAGGAACCTGCTGCATCTGAAGAGATCTGCATCTCCGCCTCTAACAAGAGTTCATCATGCCAAAGGGACACCCCATTGAATGACTGCAAAAATTGCCGCCAAACAAGGAGGTCATCCCTGATGCCCTTGGTAACGCTAGTCCTGTGATGTGGGAGATGGAGGCCCCGCATAGACTCACATAACCTGCGCACAAAGGCCCTGCCAGGCGCCACGACCCGGCACGCAAAATTGAGGTGGCCAACCAGCTGCTGTAACTCCAGCAGAGTAATCTTGGACTGCCCCAAAAGAGTGTCAACACGGGCCAGCAACGCAGACAGTTTATCGCGTGGCAGCTGACAGCACTGGTTGTCTGAATCAATTTCAATACCCAAAAATGTTAGAACTGTGGCAGGGCCCTCAGTTTTTTCCTGGGCGAGGGGAACACCTAGCTCCTTGGCAAGGCCAATAAAACTTGACAACAAGAACGCACACTGGCCAGTCCACCGAGGCCCGACTAGAAGAAAATCGTCAAGATAGTGGGCAGTGCTGCTGAGCCCTGTCCTGAATCTCAAGGCCCATTCCAAAAAGGAACTAAACCTCTCGAAAGCAGAACAGGACACCGAGCACCCCATGGGGAGGGCATGGTCCATGTAGAAGTTGCCTTCAAAGGCAAATCCCAGCAACTCATAGTCGTCGGGATGGACCGGAAGGTGACGAAAGGCAGACTTGATGTCGCACTTCACCAACTCAGCCCCGCCACCGCATAGGCGAACAACCCGCATGGCCTGGTCAAAGGAGGTATACCTGACAGAGCACAACTCCGCTGGTATGGCGTCATTCACCGACCCCCCACGTGGGTAGGACAGGTGATGAATGAGGCGGAACTCACCCAGAGCCTTCTTGGGCACAACTTCCAAAGGGGAAACCTTAAGGTTAGGAACGGGGGGGGGGCGAGAAAAGGGGCCTAGGACCCTCCCTTCCTTACATTCCTTTGCTATTTTTTCCCTTACAATTCGCTCCATGCCTATGACAGACTTCAGATTGAAAGCGAAATAAGGAGCCCTAGTACCTAAAAAAGGAATTCTAAAACCAAACTTAAAGCCTTGCCACAAATACATACTATCCTGGTGGTTAGGGTAGCAACCCAGCCATCGCCGTAGGGCATCCAATTTAACTGGGCTGGGGCCCTTTGTCAGCAGGGGGGTTTGGATTCCCTCCACCTCCAAAACATTTTCCTCCTCTCCCCTTGCCCCCGCCTTTCAGCCTGGGGCAGCTAGATAAGGCGTGAGGCCCAGTGCACAAGGGGCACTCATGCTGAAAGGAACAGTTCTTGCGCCCACAAGTACCGAGGGAAGTAAACTCCCAACAGAGCGGATGTCTTGAAGGAGCCTGATCTGACTGACCACGGGAAACCACATGCGAGGGGGCCCTCTTTACCGAGTGGCCACTGTGAGTCCTCTCACTACCTGAGGTCCTACCATGTGACATGATCTGCAGCCACAAATCCGGATGGATTTTGTCCCACTGCATGGCAGGGTTCATGGCTGCCCGCATCCTGAACTCCTTGTCATACAGAGACCAGGCAGGGCTTGGAAAGTCGGAATAGGCTTTGTAAATGATGTCCAAATATTGGAGCATCACAGAAGCCCTCCATGGCTGATGACGCACAATTATTGCGGCATAGATAAGGAAGCTGGGAAGCCAGTTTGCCCTGGTCCTGTCAACGACACGGCACTTAAGGCGCTCTTTTTCCCTATCGTCAAGGTTATCCTTATCCTTCTTTTCCAACTCACGGTAAAGAAGGCTAAAGACATCAACATACTCCCCCCGAAGAATTTTTTCTTTGGTAGCGAGAGACAGATGATCGCCCAAAGGCAAATCTGTGGCACCGCTAGGCAAAGCTCCGTGATTGACTACATTGTAAGATGTAGGTCCTGAACTAGGAAAGGAAACTCCATGTCCGGGGTACCCCCAAGCTGGCCAAGTTGCTGGAGGAAAAGAGGAAGTGCCAGGAAGAGTGTACTGCGGCCAACTAGGCTGCTGTGAAAGTAAATCCATAGCTCCCGCAGGCACAGGATACTGCAGCCAGCTAGGCTGCTGATCAGATGAAGCAGCCGTACCTACGGGCGCAGGGCCCCAAGGCCAATGGGACCCATCCCCATGTGTCATTGCCAACCTACCTCTAAGACCATGAGGCACAGAATAGAGTGCCAACTGTTTTTTTTGCAATAAAAGTTTTATTTTTTTCTTCCATTATTCTCAAATGCTATTGACTTTTATACATATTCCATTCTCTATAAAATTGCATAGTTAGCTAGAAAGATATAATCATTAAATGACTTCCCACCCCACCTGCACCTTCATATATATCAACTGGTAAACATGTATTTAAAAGTATTTGCCTCCTAAGGTAACATTTTGAGCTATTATAACTTTTATACATTTAAAAATTTTATTAGTTAAAAAAGAAAAAAGGGTTAATTTTGTGGCTAACTAAAAAATCATTTTTTATGTTATAGTTCTATCCCTCATTTCAGTAGTTAGAAAGTGTAAAAATATTGTCTTTCATATTCCACTCTCGCTCCATATATTCCTTCAAGTCTTTCCAATCTTCTGAGAACTTCGCTGAGTCTTGATTGTTTAGTTTTCTTGTCCATTTGTCCATTTCTGCCATATATAGCAGTTTTCTCAACCATTCCCATAGCTCTGGAGTTTTCTCCGATTCCAACTTTGTGCGTAAGCCATTCTTGCTGTCGTTACCATATACCAAATCAATGTTCTTTTACTTATGTTTACATCCTCTAACTTAAGACCAAGCAACAACATTTCGGGCAATTTTTAAAACTTACATTTCATAATTTTCTCCATTTCAGCATGTATCATACACCAAAAAAAATTTGCTTTGTCACAAGTCCACCACGTGTGATATGATCCTTCTTTTTGCTTACATTTCCAACACTTATTGGACATATTTTGACCAATATTTGCAATTTTTTTCGGAGTCATGTACCATCTATACATCATTTTAAAACAATTTTCTTTAAGGTTATTACATGTAGAAATACTCATAGTATTTTTCCACAAAAATTCCCAGGATGACATTGCTATATCCTTATTCATATTGATTGCCCATTTTATCATTTGTTCTTTTACGTTCATCAGCATTATACCACTTCAACAAAATTTTATACATTTTGGAGATCATTTTTTCCCCTCCATCCTCCCACATTTGTTCGATTTCGTTTTTTTTACTACTAAAACCACAACTTTTTTTATCTTCCTTAAAAAGATCCTTAATCTGTCTATATCGGAACCACCCATACTCAAAGTCCAACTGATTTTCTTCTTTCAACACCCATCCTCCCTCTTCCATTTTCAACAAGTCTCTATATTTCAGCCAGTCCTGCCCTCTAACACTTGAAAAGGGCTTTATTACTTCTGCTGGTACAATCCACATCGGGGTTTTTTTTCAGGGAATAAGTTCTTATATCTAAACCACGTTTCAATTAATGTTCTTCTGATATAATGATGTTTAAACATATTATCCAATGTCGTTTTTCCATAGTACAAATATGCATGCCAACCAAATCGACAGTCATGACCTTCTAAAGCTAGCAATTTTCTATCTTCTAGTAAAATCCAAGACTTTAACCAAGTCAAACAAACTGTGTCATGATATAATTTCAAATTAGGTAACTGTAGACCACCTCTTTCCTTTGCATCACACATTATCTTCATTTTAATTCTTGGTTTTTTCCCTGCCCACACAAATTTTGAAAGTTCTCTTTGCCACTTTTTAAAGACTTTTGAGTCCTTCACTATTGGTATCGTTTGGAATAAGAACATTAAGCGTGGTAGAATATTCATTTTGACTGTAGCCACTCTTCCTAATAGTGATAGGTTTAATGTATTCCATTTTTCGATATCATTTGTAACTTGAGTCCAAAGCTTTTGATAGTTATTTTTAAAAAGGTCTATGTTCTTCATAGTTAAGTCAATACCTAAGTATCTTGTTTTTTTCACCACTTCACATTTTATGAATTGTTGTAACTCCTGCTGTTTTTCACTCGTCATATTTTTACACATCACTTTCGACTTTGTTCTATTAATGTAAAATCCTGCTAGGTCTCCAAAGTCTTTAATTTTTTGTATTAAAAGCGGTATCGTTTTTATTGGTTCCTCCATAATAAACATCACATCGTCTGCAAAAGCTCTGTATTTAAAAGAGAAACCATGCATTGTCAAGCCTTTAATTTCCTTATCTTCTTTAATATTACTAAGTAAAACTTCTAAAATCCAAATAAACAATAGCGGTGAGAGTGGACAACCTTGTCTTGTCCCTTTTTGAACTTTAAAATAGTCCGTCCTTTCATTATTAATAATAATTGATGATTTTTGTTCTATGTAGATCGATTTAATCATATTCAGCACAGTCTCCAACCTGTAGTTTTTCCAAAACTGCAAAAATAAAGTCCCAGTTTAAATTGTCAAATGCTTTTTCAGCATCTAAAAAGAAAAAAACCAACCTCTTTATCAGGATGCTTATCATAATACTCAATTGCATCTATAACCACTCTTAAATTGTCTTTTATCTGCCGGTCTGGTAAAAAGCCTGCTTGTTCTGTTTGTATTGTGTCTTTCAAATATTCTTTCAGTCTTTCAGCTAATATTTTGGCAAAAATTTTATAGTCATTATTAAACAGAGAAATTGGTCTATAGTTTTTAACACTTGTCAAATCTTGGCCTTCTTTTGGAATAAGTGATATATTAGCCTCTTTCCATGTATCTGGAACATTACCTGTACTTCTTATTTCATTTAACAAAAATTCAAAAACTGGTAAGAGTGACTCCTTTTTTTTAAATATAAAATTTAGACGAAAAACCATCTGGACCAGGTGTTTTCCCAAGCTTAGAATCGTCAATGGCTTTTTGTATTTCCAGGATTGTAATAGGAACATTCAACATTTCTTTCACCTCCTCTTTTGGTTTTGGCAACTTCAGTATTTTTAAATATCCTTCAATCCTATTTGGGTCTACTTTTTCTTTTTGAAAAAGTTTGGCATAATATTTAAAAAATTCTCTTTTTATTCCCTTTATATCCAATATTTCTTTTTCGTCTACCACAATTTTACTAATGGTCTTATTTTCTCTTTTTTTCTTTAACTGCCATCCCAAGTATCTTCCTGGTTTATTCGCTCCTTCAAAGGATTTTTGTTGCAGTTTTTTTAAGTTCCAGTAAATTTCCTGGTTTAAAATGGCTTGTAATTGATCTTGTAGAAGTTGTATTTCTTTTATTAGTTTATTTTTGCTGGGTCTTTTTTTCAGTTCTTTCTCTTTTGTCTTTATTGCTTGAGTTATGCTATCCTGTTGCTCCCTTTTCTTCTTTTTCTCTTTGCCATTTAGAAATATCATAAGTCCTCTCATTACTGCTTTGTAGGCATCCCATACAACTTGTGGTTTTACACCTTGAAAAAGATTCATTTGAAAATATGACTTTGTCTCTGCATGTATTTTATTTATTATTTCCTGGTTATCCAAAAGTTCTTCATTCAATCTCCATCTTAGAATAGAGTGCCAACTGTTGATCACCCCGACCAAGCCCAAGGTGTCCAGACGCCGGCCCTTCTCCAGACTCTGTATCGGTCGCATTACGCTTGTCCTCCAAAAAAGCCAAATGTGCAAGGACCTGAGTCTGGAATGAGAATTGAGATTCAGGTTTTGGCAATGCCTTTGGGGAGGACAGACCCCTCTCACCTTCCAACACAGCTAGCCTCTGTAAAATAGCAGCGTTGATGGGATCCTGGTCCTTATCATTGTCAGAAGGCACCGGCTCAGGAGGAGGAGGAGGCCTCTTAGGGACAGGCTGTTTGCCTTTCCCTTTGCCCTGGCCCTTCTTGGGTGCCATACTGAACTTGTAAGGAAACGAACCTTGTAATGCAAAAAGAAATGGAAGCTAGGAAGAACAATATAACAGTCAAGCAAACAGCTTGCCAAAGGTCATCCAGCAGCTGCAAGTAGAGGAAAGGGGAACCCAACTAGGCTCTCCCAGATTAGAATCCACACACTTAAACAGAAGTAAATGGCTAGAATGAAGCCAAGTGGTTGCAGGCAGCCCCAACCAGTCAATTCCAAATAATGCAGTCACTGCCAATAAAATGGCCACCCCCACATGGAAGAAGTGAAGACCTAAAATGGCCGCCGAGGCACAGCTCCTATGGTGCCTACAAAATGGCCACCACCTAACTGAAGAAAAACAGGGGAAGGCAGAAATAGCAGATGGAAAGGGGGGGGGTTGGTGCATGGAAAACCCCTACCAGAAACCTTCAAACTGCCCCACAAGTAAAGAATGGGTGCCCAGAAGCGTGCCCCAACCTTAGCAATAATAAAGGGAGGGGGGTAAGCCACAGAAAAAACTCATCAGCAGCTGCCAGCGGCCTGGTCTGGCCGCCTGAGGGCCTCAGCGTGCCGCAACCACCTGAATAAAGATGGGGGAGGGGAGGCCCGAAGAGAAACCAACAAAGAAACGTGGGTGTGCTAAAAAAAAACCCGCAGCATGAAGCTGCGGACAGTCGCCACCTGCGGGGGGGGGCAGTGAGGCCACCTCCGCTGCCACCAGGAGTGCCAGACTTAATGTGGAAAAAAAGGGGGGAGGGCCAAGCCTCAATGCCATGAAGGGCTCCAAGAAGCTGCCGCCTCGCTGCCTGAAGCACCGCTGCCGAGAGAAGGAAGCCGAGCCTTCAGGCTAACTCTGCCGCCGCACTCGATACCCGTCACCGCCGCGGTCTTTAGAGCTTCCAAGGTAGGCCCACAGACTGTTCAAGCTCCAGCAGCGTGCTCTAAACACCTCAAGCATGCGGAGCCAAAGACGCGTATGGGAGTGGGGCACTGCCTTATATAGGCAGCCCCGCCCCCAGGCTCCAACATCGCACGAGAGCACGATAATCATCGCTGCCTCACACTCGGGCGAGGCGGCAAAATGGCCCCCACAGCGCGACGAGTGCGCCGGGAACCGAGATCTTGGTAAGCAACTGTGACAACCCCAGAGCAGCGGGAGTGAAAGTGCTTTTGTTTAAGAGGGAATGTGAGTTTTCATTGGATTTTTTTGCACATCCTCATCCATCAAAATCAATGATTGAAATATATTTCTCCTGCTGCTATTTCTGTGACAATATTATTGGACAATGTGGACTCGCTTGATCGAAATTAGGAATAAAAATTAATAATGTGCACAGTAAACTTTAAAAAAAAATTCACACAAGTATATGTTCTCGGTCTCATTAATGGCTCATTAATGTATATATTGGATGTATAATCTATTGGTAAACATAACTCAGTGTTCATTTTGCCTTTTCCATAATCATAGAATCAACAAGTTGGAAGGGGCCATATAGAGCATCTAGTCTAACCCCCTGCCTAATGCAGGACCAGCCTAAAGCATCTCTGACAAATATTCATCCAGCCTCCTCTTGAAAGCTGCCAGTGAAGGGCGCTAACAACCTCCCCAGGCAGCTGATTCCACCTTTGAACCATTCTGACTGAAAAGGTTTTTCCTAATATCCAGCCAATACCTTTCTGCATGTAATTTAAACCCATTGCTTTGGGTCCTATCCTCTGCTGCCAACTGGAATGGCTCCTTGCCCTCCTCCAGAAGACAGGCTTTCAAATGTTTAAAGAGAGCGATCATGGGGGGGGGGCTCAATCTCCTCTTCTCCAAACTAAACATTCCCAAGGCCCTTAGCCTTTCCTCGTAGGGCTCAGTCTCCAGACCCTTGATTATCCTCCTCACTCTCCTCTATACCCTCTCAATTTTGTCCACACCCTTTTTGAAGTGAGGCCTTCAGAACTGCACACAGTACTCAAGGTGCGGCCTGACCAAGGCAGTATACAGAGGGGCTATGACCTCCTGCGATTTCGATGCTATGGCCCTTTTAATACAACCCAAGACTGAATTTGCTTTTTTTTTTGCCATCGCATCACACTGACTGCTCATATTTAGTTTACAGTCTACTCTTACCCTAAGGTCTCTTTTGCATACTCCCCTGAAATGTATCCCCCAGCCAGTATTTGTGCTTGACACTTTTGTGGCCCAGATGTTGTACTGTGCATTTATATTTGTTGGATTGCATCCTGTTTGCTACTGCCCACTTCTCCAGAGTATTCAGGTCTTGTTGAATTTTAACTCTGTCTTCTTGAGTGTTTGCTACGCCTCCCAATTTGGTATCATCAGCAAATTTAATGAGTAGCCTTTCTACCCCTTCATCCAGATCATTGATAAAAATATTGAAAAGTATCCTGTTCTGGATCTCAGCATGATTGAAAGAAGAAGTGAAGTGTAAAACAGGGCTGTGAAATCAGATGCTGCAAAGACTGGCCACAATCTAATTCTGGAGTGCTGGTCTGAATTTTGATGGTTTCAACTCCCATTCCAAAGATCAATGAAAAGAGCTGGAATTGATTGATATTCCCTCTTCTGAAGAGCTCCTGCCCCAGCAAGCTAGGGAGGACTCCCTGTCACAAATGCTCTCTCTTTGTCTCCTTAAGAAAACATTGTGGGCTGATCTTATTGTTTACTTCCAACTATGTAGTGGATTAGATAAATACCAATTATTCCTAATTTAATTGCTGCCTTTCATTCCTCTGTGGCAGCACTAACACTCTTCAGGTAAGCATCAACTTTGGAAAGCATAGCATTCAGGAAGCAGTTCTGTGAATTTCACAGGGCTGCTCTGATGCATTAGAGAAAGCAATTAACTAAGGCTAATTATGGCATGGCATGTTGTGAACAAGCATCACAACAACTATAAAAATGTCAAGTTCTCCTGATTCACTAGACCAGGAAGCCTTCCTTTCAGCTGGGCTGGCTCTGTTACCTGCAATCAGAATCCCACTGTTTCTTTGTATACATTAAAAAAAAGAATTATGAAAACCCTCTTTGAGTTTTAAGATAATGATGTTCAATAGCAGGTGTGCAACACTGCAATTACAGCATGGTGGTGGAAAGTGCCATTGAGCTTCACTGACTTCAGCAACCCCATAGGATTTTCAAGACAAGAGACATTCAGAGGTGGTTTGCTATTGCCTGCTTCTGCGTTCCAACCCTTGGGTGTCTGATTGGTCCAATGGGCCTGGGGTCAATTAGAGACCTTTTCCATAAATCTAATTAGTCTTTGCACTATGGCATCCCTCTGGAGCAGAGCTGGGTGACCATTTGGCACAGCAGTATGTCAGTGGTCCTGCAGCTCCCGATTTGGCATCCCATATTATTGCTTCTTGGAAGGGCTAAAGCCTTGACCATCTTGTCTTGTTGGAACTAACTGCCTGTGATGAACCAGAATGGTAACTGGACCTTTGATTCTATGTTTTAGCTATGCCAGAAAAGCTTAGGTTTAATTGTTTTATTTCCTTCACTGTCTAGTCTTGTTTGAATATTTTTGCACCTTAAATAAATAACTATATTTTTGTTCTATCGTGGTCTTTGCCTTCATTGACCTCAAATCCTTTATCGAGAGCCTTAACCTTTGACCACCTACCAGCTAACTTTTATGTCTGGAAACTCAGTCTGCAGTCCCACTTTGCAGGGCTGACTTTTCTTGTTAATTCCCTGAGAAGCCAGGAGACTTGTCCTTTCCCTCCTGGGCTGTTGGGATAAATCAGAAGGGACATGTGGCACCTACCAAGACTAGTATGAGAATTTTGTAACTTTGTTTTGCTGCACCCCCCTTGTAACCAAAAGTCCTTACCCAGACTTTTAACAGGGCCAACCCTGCTCAGCTTCTGAGATCTCATGAGATCAGGGGAAGTCAGTGGTCTTAAAACAAAGCAATTCTGCTTAGGATGGCACTGTGAATGCTCCCTCTGAAAAGCACATTGAAAGCTAGGGAAGTGGAAGGGAAGACAGTGCAAGAACCAGAGGCCCAGAATGACTTTTTAAAATACATGCTGGGGATTTAGTGGTTCAGTCTGGTCTGGTGGTTGCATCCTGATGAGTCCTTCCTCAAAGGCTAAAACAGCCCTGGAAAGGGTGCTTCCACTTACCCTGCCTTTCCTGACAAAAGCCAAGATCTGAAGGCTGGCAATAATGTTGTGGTTGCCTAGCAATTGGCAATGAGAGCATTCCTTTCTTAAAGCTACAGATGCTGCTTACATTATTTTGTGGGGATTAATCTACAATTTATTTGTCTGTTTGTTTATTCATTTTTAGATTTCAGATTTTCTGAAAATCTGGGACATTTTTCAGGTTTGTAGAAAGACCTGTCTTGTCTGTTCAGGGCTGCAGTTTCTGGATTTAAGTATCCACTGATCTGAGGATATTGAGAATTAGATATATTGATAATTCCAGTCATATCTCAAAAAAGATATTGTAGAGCTGGAAAAAATAGAGGGCAACTAAGATGATTAAGGGGTTGGAGCACCTTTTCTATGAGAAAAGGCTAATGAGTCTGGGTCTTTTCAATTTAGGAAAAAAGACAACGAGGGGGATATTATATGGGTTTATAAAATTATGCATGAGAAAGTAGATAGAATTTTATGCCTCTTACATTATACTAGAACTAGGGGGGGCCCACTGATGTTGATGGGAAATAGTTTCAGGACAAAATAAAAGAAATATTCTTTACTCCATGAGTGATTAAATTGAGGAATTTCCTGCCAGTGATTAAAAGAGCTGGCTTTAAGTTGGAATTAGATAGATTCATGGATGATAGGTCCATCAGTGGGTACTGTCAATAGTGACTAAGGGGAGCCTCAATATCCAGAAACAGCCCAGCTGTGAGGCTTCTGAGTCGAATCAATAAGCCAGACCTTTGATGAAGTAAAAGTTCTTTTATTCTTAATGATTGTTCAGGTTCTCAATGTTTGTTAGAGATACTTGGTTATAGGCAACAGGGCTTAATATACACCACATAGTCAGGTAAGAGCAGGCATAGGGCCAATCAGAATGAATATGAAAAAAAGCATGAAAACCCCCAACCGTTGGTTCTCACAGAAAAGGCGCAAAAGCACTAAAAATCCCCCCCATGCCCCGTAGTGACCTCTATTTGCAATTCGCAGACCAGGCACCTGGCTTAGAAAATAGTTCAACAGTTCTCCAAGGTTACAAAAGCAGATAAAACACTCGAGTCTCCGGAGAGAAAAAGGGAGGTGATGAGGAGAGATAGCTAGACTGTTTATGTGATGCGATGGAATGCGGCAAGCCATCCTCCCGGGGAAGAAAAAGACATATTAAGCAGGACATGCAATAAACCCCAAGGCTAATAGTAAATTACTGATAGAGACTCCAGATACAAACAATTAATGACAGAGACTCGGACAGACTCTGACATCCTGCCCTCCTCAAGATGACTCCCCCCCCCCCAGGGTTATCAGGAAACCTTTTATGAAAGGCACGAAGCAATTTAGGAGCATGAACATTGTCAACAGCAACCCATTCATTCTGCTCAGGCCCAAAATCCACCCACCGCACAAGGTAATACAAATGACCCCGCTTAAGTTTAGAGTCCAAAATGTCAGAAATCTCGAAATGTTGCTCCCCCTCCTTCATCAGAGGAGGAGGAATTGGAGGATCCAGTAGCCATGCGTTCGGCCCAGGATTTTTCTTCAGCAAGCTGAAATGGAAAACAGGGTGCACAGAACTCAATGATTTGGGCAAATCAAGTTCAAAAGACACATCAGAGATTTTCCGAAGTACTTTGTAGGGACCAACATACTTCCATCCCAATGTCCTGCTGGGTTGGAGTCCATGATTGTTTTTTATTTGACAAATACACAAAATTCCCCGGTCGCAACTCCCACCCCCCAGCGCGACCCTGATCTGCAAATTTCTTATAGTCTGCTTTAGCTTTATCCAGGGTTTTAGCAATTAAAGGCCAAGAATTCTGTAAATCAGTCCACCACTGGGAAAACTCAGAGGGCGGGGCCGTCATGGGCTGAGGCAACGAAGGAAGAGGGTTTCCTTCAAACCCTCCTGCCGCCATGAACAGGGAAACACCAGTGAAGAAATGCACTGCATTATTATAGCTATACTCAGCGAAGGGGAGGAGTTCCACCCAATTGTCCTGATGGTAGTTAGTGTAGCATCTAAGGAACTGCTCCAATATTTGATTCACATGTTCGGACTGTCCATCAGTTTCTGGATGATAACCCGAACTCAGGGCAGGTTCAATGTCCATCACCTGTAGAAGCTCCCGCCAGAAGTTGGCAATGAACTGGCTTCCCCTATCGGAGACTATGCGCCTCGAAAAAGCGTGTAGCCTGATCACGTGAGTGAAGAACACTTTGGTCAACCCTTTAGCCGTGGGCAGTTTCTTGAAGGGGACAAAATGTGCTTGATTTGAAAACATGTCCACAACCACCCAAATGACCGTTTTTCCCTTACTGGGTGGGAGGTTTGTTATAAAGTCCATTGAGATGTCTTCCCAAGGTCTAGAAGGGGTGGGCAAAGGGTGTAAAAGTCCCGGAGGTTCCCCTCCCCCCCCCCCGTTTCTTGCACATTAGACACACTTGACATGAGGTGACATAATCTGAAACATCTCTACACATGCGGGGCCACCAGAATTGCCTTTGAACTAAGTTCAGCGTCTTTAGAAACCCAAAGTGGCCCAATAACTTAGACTCGTGACAAGCCCAAATTTCAAATGGCTTTTGCGCTCCCTCTAGCCAGTGCCTCCAGGTGGAGAGAGCCAGCCGAATAGCCGCGGCCTCTTTGTCCCACACCGACCAATGCCTTTCAGTTTCATTAAATTTCTTGGAAATGTAAGCCAGGGGGTGTAGGACGTTGTCTGGCCCCTTCTGCAGGATCGCCCCCCCCCATGGCCACATCTGACGCATCAACATGAATTACAAACTTCATCTTGGTGTGCTAGAATGGGCTCAGACATGAATAGTCGTTTTAACACATCGAACGCATTTTGGCACTCTGCAGTCCAGCACAACCGTTCCCCAGGCTTTCCAGCCTCCGGTCCTCTCCCCTTGGTTTTTAACAGTTCTGTAAGGGGCAGAGTGATTGTAGCAAAGGTTCTATAGAAGTTGCAAAGGTTCTATAGAAGTTGCAAAATCCTAACAGGCTCTGGAGCTGTTTACAGGTGCGGGGGGCTTCCCACTGCACCACCGCCTCTACTTTAGCCGGATCCATTTCCAACCCCTGTGGGAAATTCGATAGCCTAGGAAGTCTATCTCAGTGCGGTGAAACTCACACTTGGAGAGCTTAGCATACAGCCAGTGTTCTAGCAGCGTTGCCAGCACCTCCTGCACTAATTTCACATGGGACTGCTTATCAGGGGAGTAGATTAAGATGTCATCTAGAAAACAGAGCACCCCTTTGAACAAATGTTTATGTAACACTTCATTGATCAGGCTCATAAAAACTCCGGTCCAGCATCTGGCTGAGGTCTTCCGGACCCAGCTCTGGGCCCCTAGGCAGGAGTCGCTCCTCTTCCAGGAGACTCAGCCACCAATTATCCAGTCGACGAGGGAAAAACCTCTCCTTGTCCTGCAAGCTCAGCCGACCAATCTCCAAGTGGTCACCGCTGAATCGTACTCGGGCCCCTTTCCAATCATGGATCCATGCTTCGGAGGTAGCAGCTCCAAACGTGGCCCACGAGTACCGCGGGGAGGGTGGCCAACCCCCCCGCCCCTTCACCAGGGTGCAGGAATGTGTGCAAGTCCTGGCCTGTGGTCCTTGGCACACACTGCTCACTCGGTTCGCTGGGAGCAGTCATAACCGGGACTTCCTCAGTGGTAACGGGGATGGCCCCATTGTCTGACATGGTCAGCTATGAGAGTTCCCGTTAATGGGATCTCTAATAATCTGTGACTCTGACACCAGCTCTGAATAGCAGTGGTAGGATTCAACATCAGGGGGCAGGGGCGTAGACTTTTGGAAATCCCGGGGGGGGCTCCTTAGCATGCACACTTTGCGCTCGCAATCACTGAAGCAATGTTCTCCCCCCCGGAAACTGCCCTGCCTCCCCGGGCCCTTCTGAGGCCCGCCAGCTGCTGCCGGTGCCTCTCCTCCCCGCCACCCCTTCCCTCTCCCTCTCCAGCATCAGCACCCAGGCCTCAGAAGGACCCGGGGATGGGTGGCAGCAGGCGCTCCATTTTCCCAGGGGTGGCTGAGCCCCCCGGGAAATTTTGGGGGTGGCTCAAGCCCCCCTGTACTCTACGCCTATGTCAGGGGGAAGTCTTGACCTCTACACTCTGTTGTCGGTCCTCCAGGCCAACTGGTTGACCACTGTGTGAAACAGGATGCTGGTCTAGATGGACCATTAATCTGATCACCAGGGATTTTGTGTTCTTATGTAATGACATTTGGTCTGACTCAAAAAAGCTGGCACTGGAATAAAATTTGTTATTATTTAAGTTGCCACTGTCTTAAGACAGAAATGGCTCCAGACTAGATTGTTCTCAGATGGCATCAATATTAACTTATACCTGCTACTAAGAAGACAAAATGGGGAACAAAGGGAAGTTGTCCTGCTTGATTAAGGCTGTTTTTACATCTGACTTTCCCGCTGGAATCATTCTAGTTCCAAAAAAACCTGCCCACACTTCTGTGCGGTGTGAAACCATGCTGCTACTGAAATGTCCACATCTGCTAATTGCCCTCCTGTGGTCAAGCTAGTATTCAACCAGCTGGATTCTGCTTTAAACAATTGCTGTTGATTAGGGCACTTAGACCCCCTGGAGTGAAATTTCACACCACTGTGAATTCAGCACAGGAAAAGACAGCAGTCAAACTACTTTAGAGGGGAGGTGTAAAATGACCCTAAGGATGCATTCCTATTTACACTTGCTCAAGACTAAGGGACTTATACCCGATGCTTGGCGGAATGCAATTGTAGTCCCAATCTATAAGAAGGGTGACCACACAAACCCTTCTAATTATAGGCCAAATAGCCTTCTCTCCACCATAGGCAAATTGTACGCCAAGTATCTGTTAACTAAACTAACTTTATGGATTCTCAGCAAAGTATTTTAGGCCCCGAACAACTTGGGTTCTGCAAGGGCAAATCTACAATAGATCATTGTATTACCGGCGGTTCTTGGGGAAGGGGTAGTTGTGCAGCAGCTTTGGCCAAAAGATCTGCCTGGTCGTTCCAGTAGGCGATTTCAGTTATTTTTCTGGTGGCCCTTGACATGGGAGATTTGAGTCTCCGCTGCACGACTATGGAGGAGTCGTACAACATCTTTCCATAGTGTTACGTGGGCCACCGGTTTGCCTTCTGCATTTACCCAATCCTGTTTTTCCCAATGTGGGAGCCACACCGTAGCGGCTTTGGCCGTCCAGTCCGAATCGGTGAACACAGCGACCGGAATGTCTGGGGGCTCAAAGGCTAGAACAGCTCGCAGGGCTGCGACCTCTGCGGCTTGGCTGGAATGGGGGCGGACAGACTCCTGCAAAGTGTGACCATCGTGAGTACGGATGGCACCATAACCGGTATAGGGGGTCCCTGTCACATGGAAGGAGGAGCCATCACAGAACCAGCAGTGAAAACCGAGCTGCTTGGCTTCTTCGAATGGCACTCCCCATGTGGCTGGCCAGGGTACGTGGTCTACCACTGGTAGAGGACACTCATGCTCTTCCCCAGTTATGATGAGGCCGTACGGGGCAGGGGGCTCCTTCTGTTCTTTCCGGTAGTCTACTCCCTTATTGACCAGTGCAAGCGTCCACTGGGCAATGCGGGCATTAGACACTTGGCCATCCTGAATCTTCCCCAAGAGAATGTACTTCAGAGGTGTGTGTGTGGTTTGCACTATGACCTTTGCACCTCCGATGATAAATTCCCAGTGAGTAAGGCTCCAGACAAGGGCTAGACAGACTTTCTCGCATGGTGTAAACTTTATTTCTACAGAGGACAGATTGCGGGAGGCATAGGCTACCACTCTTGGGGCGCCAGCATGATGCTGGATAAGGGTGGCGCCGATACTTTTCTCTGAATGTGCCAATTGGATGTAAAAGGGTTTGTCAGGGTCCGGATGCGCTAAAGCGGGAGCAGAGGCAAGACTTTGTTTAAGGCTGGCAAAGGCGTATTGTTGTTCAGGTCCCCAGAACCAAGGTGTGTTGCTCTTTAAGAGAGAGTACAGAGGGCGGGCCTTGTCAGCAAAGCCTTCCACGAAATCCCTAGAGAAGTTAAATGTCCCTAGCAAAGCTCTTAAGGAAGGCACATCTGTAGGCGCAGGGAGCTTGGCAATGACTTCCATGCGCTGGGCATCGGGAGTCCTGCCGTCGGGACCCAGGGCCAGGCCAAGGTACTTGACCCGCGTTTGAACTAGCTGGGCCTTGTCCCTACTAGCCTTGAACCCTGCTTCCCTGAGAAGATTTAAGACTTCCCTGGTTACATCAGTGACCTCTTCTTCCATGGGGGCGTGGACAAGAATGTCATCCACATAAGAGAGCACGTGATCTTTAGAGGTAGCTCTAAGGTGTTCCCACATGCGCACAACGTGTGCATGACAGATGCTAGGACTGGAGTGAAAACCTTGGGGTGTGCGTTTGAAGGCGTATTGCTGGCCACGGAAGGTAAAAGCGAATTTATACCAGCATGACTCGTGTAATTTGATGGAGTGAAACGCATTAGCCAAATCAATCACACTGTAGTAGCGCGATCCTGCTGCGATGGCCGCAAGGATCTCATGGTACTTTGCTACCACAGGGGCCACTGGAGGAGTCACTGCGTTTAGTGCTCTGAAATCCACTGTCATTCTCCAGGTCACTCCGTCTGCTTTAAGAACGGGCCAGAGGGGAGCGTTGCAGATGGACTGCATTGGGAGGATGACATCCCATTGGAGGAGCCCTTCAATGGTTTTGGCTATTCCTGCTTCAGCTTCGGCGGGATATTTGTATTGTTTTTGTGGAGGTGGATCCTTTCCTTCTATTAACACACAGGCATCACGGACGGTGCCACACTCTGCCTTATCCTGGATCCAGACTTCAGGGAAATCTTGGATCCAAGGGTCACTAGGTTCCAATGGGGCCAGGGGAAGAGGAGCCTTTAGGGCGGCACATCGATGGACTGCATTGATTTCGCTAGGACCCCCCGGAATCTGCCAGAGGAAGCCATTAGCCAAATCGATTGTAAGCCCATGGTCTTGGAAAAATGGAGCCCCGAAAATGCCATCGTCTTTGCCTTGGTTGTCACAGGCAGACACACGTGTGGAAAGCTTTCCCACTGTTAAGGGAATCGAATTCCAGATGGTGGCAGTGTGCTTGCCTCCGGCAAAGCCTGAGAGAGAGAGGGTAGCTGAAGAGGGCTGGCCTGTTTGGGCCAATTGGGGTTTAAGGACATTTGTGGATGCTCCCGTATCTACAAGGAGTGTAGCAGGTTTCATGTTCCCTGGAGTCCCGACCCCTGCTTTCACAGTCGGTCTCCCCCATGTGTCGGGCTTCAAAGGAGCCACTACGCCATTGGGGAGATTGTGGGACTCTGGGCAGCCCTAGCTTTGGTTCCCTTTCTCCTCTTCAATGCGAGTGAGGGTGGTCTTTACCGGGTTGAGAGGCCGTTCCTGTTGCTTGGCCGAATCTGTCAGTGCCTGGAGGAGAACCGAGTCGGGTTGCAGATGGAAGCGCTCCATCTCAAATCCCCGTTCCTTGAGCTCCATCCAAAGGTGCCATCGGAATGGACTTACTCCATTTGGAGGTGCATCCCTATTAACCTTTTGGTGAAATGGTTGTGGACCGGGCATCAGCAGCTGGGCAGCCGGGTGTGAATTGCCTGGGCTAGGATCAGGATTATACTGATTGTCGGGGCCGTGGTTATAGTCAGCCGGAAGGGGAGGAGCAGATGGGTGCCTGTATGCCTGCGCAGGGTTGGGTCTGTTGTTATTGTAGTCTCTTTTCCCTCTATAATTATTGTTACCGCCTCTCTGCCAAGATTTATTACGGTCATAGCGGTCATTCTTATAGTTCCGATCGTAGTTCCGATCGTTGTTCCTATCATTCCTGTTATCATATCTACCTGAAGGTTGGTACTGAGAGTGTGGGCCGTGATTGGCATACGTTATGGCTTGAATGGGTTCTTCCTCTTCCTTGTCTTTATGTTTCTTGGATCCTTTTCCCGCCTTTGTGACTCCTGTGCTCCTGAGTAAGGTAGCCACCCGTCTTATTTTGAGTTCCATATTGGGCCAGGTTCCCCTAGTGGGGTCTGGAATATTGAGAGCCAATTGTGTTTGGGCATTGAAGCCATGCATGAGTGCTCGTCTAAATGCATCATCATCGAATTTGGGTTCATTAGTGTCAGGGTCAATATATAATGTGTCTGCCAATTGAGCTAATAGTTGTTTCCTGGCCATATAAGCCTCTGGGTCTTCTCCTTGCCCTTGCTTTTCTAGGATAAACAGTGCAGATAAGCTGCGGTTCGGGTGGAGATATTCCAAAACCTTCTGCATCCATTGGATCCGAGTACCAGCTGCGATACCGTTGGTAGCTATGGCTGAATTAATGGCTGTTAGATCTGTGCCTGAAGCACAGCGCCTGGCGAGCTGGCAGAGATCCTCCCCATTGACACCGCCATACATGGTATGGATGTGCGTCATCCATTGTATGGCAGTATCCTTGGAGAGAGAGCCTACTTGCTCTGCGATGGCCTTAACCTCATCGGGCTTCCATAGCTGAGTTTCTGTTACTGTTTGGGTGGTGGTTCTGGTGCCGGTCCTAGTGACCATTTGTTTGGTGCTAACAGGGTGGACGGGGACATGGTTCTCAGTATTCTCCTCTGTAGCGGCTTCGGGATTTTCTTCGGTGTGGGAGAGGTCAATTAAACTCTCCGGGTGGATTGCTGACACCACCGCTCTTTGGGCTTCCAATTGTCGTTTTAGAACCTCTATCTCTCTTTTGCAGGCATCATGATTGGCTTGCTCTCTCTTAATCATATTCTCTTGGGCCAAATACTTTGCTCCTTGTTGTACTGATACCAGGGCTACATTGGCCTTTTCTAGGGCTTTCTCTGCTTCCTCAGCCCTGGCTGTAGCCTTTGCGGCTTTTTGTTCAGCCTTTTGAATGCTGAGTGCTAGACCTTGATTCTCTAGGGTCAAGGTTAATTTATCAGCTTGTAACTGCTGGCTCTCAGCCTTGACCTCTCTTAGTCTTTGTTCCATTAAATCCTCGTAATTTTCTCTCTGGTCTATGAGATCTTGCTCATGTTTGTTTTTTATTTCTCTTAATTCCTCCTTGGTGGCTTCGAACTTGGATTCTAATCTGTTGAATCTGGTCACCTCTCTATCCACCGCTGCCTTATTGTGAACGTTTAATTCTTCCAACCTTTGCTGATATTCTTTGACTAGGGTCTCTTGCTTCTGGTTACTCTCCTTATTGGTTTCTTCTAATTTCTGGTTAGTCTCTTGGACTAGTGACTCGAGTCTTTGGTTGCTTTCCCGTACAAGTTCTTCTAATTTTTGGTTGCTGTCCCTCACAAGTTCTTCCAATTGTTGGTCCCTATCTCTCACGAGTTCCTCCTGTCGGTCCACATCCGCTTGTAGGCATTTAATGACGGCAGCAGCGTCCTGCAAAGCCGTGTATAAAGCCCAACTAGCGGCTATGTCCTTGGCAGTGGAACTAGGTTTTTGGGTTGTACAATAGTCCTGGAAAGCACTCCGGGCTATTTCTAATGGATTGGGGCCCTTGAAAGATCCTTCCTTCCAAGGAGACTTACCCTTTTTCACCAGCCATTTTTCTAGCTTAGGTTCATCCTCCTTGGTACGAAACATCTTTGTAGGGGTTCTCCTGTTTTCACTTACAACAGGGGCACACGAAAAGGGAACTGGAATTTTTCCCCCTGCCTTAATCGGCTTCTTAAGTTACAGTTGTTGGCTCAAGGTGGCCAATGCACCACAGAATAGGCTATCCCAGCCTTTAATTAGTTTTTGGAGCCGGGGACTCACACCTCTCTCGACACTCGGGGATTACTTTTAACCCTAAATGCGGCACTCTTGGCCTTAATTCAGTTTTTAGAGCCGGGGACTCACACCCACACGATACCCAGGGATCACTTGTAACCCAAAAAGGAGACACCCAGTCTCGGAGACACCCAGTCTCTTTATATGAGGGTTTCAAGAACGGGTTGGCCAAACCTCTCGTTCTAAGGATAACCACACAACCAAATGAAGGTTTTGGGCTCGCAAGCTCTCACTGGATAACCTATTAACCAGCGGGGTTTCGAAACAATATGTTCCAGCAGGCTGACCCCTAACCAAAATCAATTGATTTCACTTCGTTGAGCGAAGTAAAGCAAGGAGGGGGAGCGAGGGTGCGCTCAAAGAAAAAATTCTTTTTTGGACTCAGCAGGTGTATGTACTGTATGTAGTGTATGTAGTGTTGGTGCAACTGGTCTAGCGCCCTACTCTGGTCTTCTTTGGATCCCTTCCCACAAGATAGATGCACGGACAGTCACACAGTTTGACCTGGGGTTCAAAGAGAGAGAAAGAGAAGGGGGAAGCCACCCACGATAGGTTGCTCACTAGAGCCAGACACGCAGACAGAAACCAATCATACAGCCTCTCCAAGAGCTCCGGAAGTGGTTTTTCCCTTACGTCTGTGGGTTAAAGGCACGCCTGTCGACTATGGCGCGAAGTTTAACCCTCAGGGCAATCCCGGACCAGCCCCCAATTCTGTTAGCCGAATTGCTTTAATTTATGTTTAGCAATCAGCAAAATACACGGGTTTTTGCCAACTATACCAGGGTCCCACCCCTCCCGGGAGTTCTCAAGGAAGGAGGCACGTGAGGCGAGTTCCAAGTTCAATGTTGTTTACTGGATTATGTAATCAAGCATACAAAAATCGTAATCACACACACAATCTTACAGGTCTAATAAAATAAAGAGAGAAAATAGCACTTTTGCATGAGCAGGTTTCGTTGGTGGGGAAAGCACGTTACCTTAGATGCGTTGTCCGATGTCAGGATGAATTGGATTTGGGAAGAAAGGTATAAAAGCTATGGGGCCACGAGGCTTGAACCGGCAAGACCACATGGTTCTCCTGGATCGCGAGTCCAGAGAGAGAAAAAGGGTTTAAAGATGGAGGCAAGGATTGGGGACAGAAAGCTGGACTGAAGGGTCAATAGGTAAGATAGAGGGCGACGGCTCAAGAGACCGAGTGACTCTCGGTTTGGACTTTTATTGGGGGTCTTGGGGCGGGCTTTGCAGACCGCAACCCACTAACACTCCTACTAGGCGGTCCGTCCCTGTTGGACCTTGCTATAGGTTAAAGGTGAACAAAGGGAGGAGGTCCAGGGGTTTGGTCAGTGTTGCAAAAGTATGACTTCACCAGGAAACAGACACTGAGTCTGGGGTCCGATGACTCACCTGGCCATACCTATTGTCAGTTGATGGTTTTAGCCAAGTATCTGATGGCTGGCACATTAGTTGCTAGGCAGTCTAGTTAGCATAACTATCCAGATGTGTAGTGGGGGAGTGGGGGTCAGCCAGCGGATGTCTGACAGAAGGAGGCCTCATGGCAAGAGGAATCCTTTGTCTTTGCCTTGGGTGAACCGCTTGGGGTGTCAGCCTCCTGGCTTGGGCTGGAGCTGGCTCCTATGTGAAGAAGAAAGCGCAAGTCCCTACCACTGCTGGCGACACAGAGTTCAAACTTATGGATGAAAATCCATAAGAGCACAGAAAAGTGCCTTGCTGGCTAACAGGTCTACATTCGTTCGGACCAGGATCCTTCTTCAACAAACTGTAATGAAAAATAGGATGCACAAATTTCAATGACTCAGGCATTTTTAATTAAAAAGTCACTTTGTTGAGACACCGCACCACTGGGAAAGGTCCCATGTATTTCCAACCGAGTTTTCGACTGAGTTGCAGACCCTTGATGTTTTTTGTGGACACCAGAGTCACCAGGGGAGAGGTCCCAACCAGGATCCCTCTTCTTGTCAGCATATTTCTTATAATCAACTTTGGCATCCTCTAAAGTTTTGGCAGTTAATGGCCAAGAGTCTCTTAAAGAGTTCCACCATTGGAAAAACCTGGTGGTCCCTTCTGCTTCCAGAGTTAGGTCAGGGAGAGGTACCCCTTCAAAACCTCCCACCGCCATGAAGGGGACACTCCAGTGGAAGAATGCACAGCATTGTTATAACTGTATTCCGCAAAAGGTAAGAGATCTATACAGTTATCTTGCTGATAGTTAGTGTAACACCTCAAATATCACTCCAAGACTTGATTAATTTTTTTGGTCTGTCCATCCGTTTCCAGATGGTAGCCACTACTTAGAGCTGACTCAATGCCTAGCAAGTGTAAAAGCTCCCACCAGAAGTTTGCAACGAATTGGGTTCCACGGTCTGAAATTACCTTCTTAGGTAAACAATGGAGCCTGAGGACATAGTTTCCAAACGCTTTGCCAGACTCTTTGTGGTGGGCAAGTTTTTAAATGGAACGAAGTGAGCCTGTTTGGAAAAGGTATCCACAACTACCCAGATCACTGTTTTCCCTTTGCTGAGTGGGAGATCGGTAATAAAATCCATGGAGATGACTTCCCAGGGACGTTTGGGGGTTTCCAGTGGTTGCAAAAGTCCCAGGGGTTTCCCACTATGGGATTTACTCATTAAACAGGTTTGGCAAGATGAAACATAAGTGGAAACATCCCCCCACATCCTTGGCCACCAAAATTGCCTTTGCAACAAATTTAACGTCTTTAAAAACCCAAATTGTCCAGACAACTTAGATTCATGAGCTGCATACATAATGTCTTTGCGAAGGGCTATGAGGACCACCAGCTTTTGGTCTTTAAAGCAGCACCCTTCAGGGCTTTGGGTCAATGAAGGCAAGGTTTTGAATTCACAAATGTATTCCTCCAAATACGCCTTGACAAATTTAAGAATCCACTCAGAAACAGTGGGGTGAGTTTGCTGTTTGGTCTGGCTTCTAGTTTGAACAGCACCTCCTAACTGTTCAGGAGTGAACATAGTCTCTATTACCACAGGTTTTTGGGAGTCATGTTGAGGTAAACGGGAGAGGGCATCAGCTAAGGAGTTGGATTTCCCTGGGAAATGGCGAAGTGTGAAATTGAACTTTGAAAAAAAAATCAGCCCATCGGAGCTGTTTGGCGTTGAGGGAGCATTGTGTGTGCAAAGCCTCTAGATTTTTATGATCAGTCCATATCTCAAATGTCCAGCGTGCTCCCTCTAACCAATGCCTCCAAGTGGTCAAGGCTAGTTGGATTGCAGCAGCTTCTTTATCCCAAACCACCAAATTCCACTCCGTCTCCCCAAACTTTTTAGACACATATGCCAGGGGATGTAGTTTCCTATCCATCCCTTCATGTAGTATCACACCCCCCCATAGCAATGTCCGAAGCATCTACCTGAACAACAAATTTCTTAGTCTCATCAGGGTGAGCTAGGATAGGTTCAGAAGTGAAAAGGTTCTTTAACATATCAAATGCTTGTTGACACTCAGGAGTCCAGTTCAAGTGCATGCCTGATTTGGCTGCTTCCTGCCCCTTCCCTTTCATTTTTAACAAGTCTGTAAGGGGCAGGCTATAATGAGCAAAGTTATTGATGAAATTTCTGTAAAAATTGCTGAATCCTAGAAAGCTTTGCAGCTGCCTTCTAGTCTTGGGTACCTCCCAGCCTGCCACAGCAGACACCTTAGCAGGATCCATCTCAAGACCCCTAGGTGAGATTCTGTACCCCAAAAAATCAATTTCTGTTTTGTGGAAATTACATTTGGACAGTTTGACAAAGAGCTTATTGTCCCGGAGGGTGTTGAGCACTTCTCTCATCAATTTGGTATGTGTTTCCATGTCTGGGGAGTACAGCAAGATATCATCAAGATAACATAACACCCCTTTGAAGAGATGCTTGTGTAGAACTTCATTTATTAAATTCATAAAAACTCCTGGAGCCCCCTGGAGGACAAAGGCCATAACTAGGTATTCAAATTGCCCCAGGGGGGTATTGAAGGCAGTCTTGTATTCATCCCCTTCCCTAATATGCACCCTGAAATATGCATCATGCAAGTCCAGTTTGGAGAAGATTTTCCCTGTACTGGCCTCATTTAGCAAGTCTTTGATTAAGGGGAGGGGGTAGGCATTAGAGGTGGATACAGCATTCAAACCCCTGTAGTCTATGCACAGCTGCAGCCCCCCATCCTTTTTTTTCCTGAACATCACCGGGGCTGCAAAGGGGAAGGTGGCTGGCCTAATAAAACCTCGCTCCAAGTTTTTGTCTATGAGCTTGTGGAGTTCCACCTACTCCTGAGGGGACATGGCATACAGTTTCCCTTTGGGCAATTTAAGGCCGGGCAGGAGTTCGATAGCACAATCAGTGTTATGATGGGGGGGGGGCAGTTCGTCAGCTTCCATCTCCTCGAATACATCCGATAAATCCTGGTATGCAGCCAGGATGGATAAAAGTTCCTCTCTCGCCAGACAGGTGCTCAGGTGGCCTGGCGGATTTTCCCACTCCACATCCTAGTGATGGTTTTTACAGAAAGGGAAGACCCAGGTAATCTGTCCCTCACTCCAGTGGATATAAGGGTTGTGCCCTTGCAACCATGGACTGCCCAAGACCATAGGGAATGGTGCATGGGGGGGTGACAATAAAAGTTCTTTTCTCCCAGTGTTCTCCTATGCCCATTATAATGCCCGAGTCAATAAGGGCTTGCACCCGCATTTGGGTGCCTTGGTGGAGATTTACTACAGTCACCAGTAGGTAAAGAAGGGGTCCTGGAGAGCTCACCGTTTGAGGTGCCATGGTGGGGGGACCTGCTGCATTGCACTGTTCAGAGCAGGTCCTGGATATTTCCCTGCGGCTGGACCACACCTCCGAACTTGGACCACACCTGGGAACTTGGTATCCACAAGTTGAAGCACAGGCAGCTTGGGAGTGGGTGCCTTTTTCTGTTGCAGACAAGGGGTTGCAGGGAGGGGGGCTCCCCACTTGGGACAGGTAGCAGGGCATGCCAATGTGAAATGCCCTGCTTCCCCACATCGGGTACACAATCCCATCTTCATTCGTAGCTCTCAAGAGGTTGTGTGCCACTGGCTTGGCCTTTGCCTTGACTGGGGTGGCTGCGGGAGCTGAACTTTTAGGGGTGCTCGTTTGATGCCTCATGTGGATTAGAGCAAAATGTGCCTCCGCATCCTCTGCCACCTGGATCCACCCATTGAGGGTAATTGAGTTAACATTCCTTAGAACAGTTTCGGACCCCAGCGGTACTGCTCCACAAACACCACTTCAGGCCACCCCCAGATCTTTGCCTCTAACCTCTTAAACGCAGTGGTATACTCGCGCACCGACGCTTTCCCCTGCAAGAGGTTGCGTAACTGGTTCCGGTCTTTCTCCTCGCTCATCCAATCCTCATACTGCTGGCAGAGCGCCCACATAAACTCCTCCACGCTATCAAGCTCTGGGCCACGAGGGTTGTGAAGACTCATGTACCAGTCGGCCGCTTTCTCACGGAGTCTGGACCTGAGTTATCCCACTCGGTCTCCCTCATCTCGGAAAAGGTGGCCCCAATTCTGCATACAATGACCCGCTTCAATTATAAAAAACTGTAGCTTCGCTGGGTTCCCATCGAATGTCGCTTCCAGTAATTCAGTGGGCATGGGGTGCCTGTCCACAGGAGGGGCAGGACCAGGTCCAGGCAGCACAGGAGGTTGAACTGGGGGTTGAGCTGGAGGTTAAACTGGAGGCTGCATGGGCAGTTGTACCATGCCCAGCTGTGCCCCTGCCCCTCTAGCCACCCCAGCTAGCTGATCTGGGCCACCACATTTGGCAGGTCCATCATTAACACCGTCATCTCCCACTGGAGCTGCCGCTGGATCATGTCAAACCAATGATCCATCTGCATCCACATCTCCGCCACCTGAGAAGCCTCCGTGGCACTCCGCTCTGCACCTTGAACAATCGATGACCTGGTCCCCTGCTCCCACCTTGGGGACCAGGTTTCCACAGCTGATGTCCCAAACTGGGCCCAGGATTGGGTCCCTCCGGTCCAACAGGGCCGAACGTTTACCCTGCTGGTGCTGAGCAGCTGCACCAGCACCTCTTCGGAGGTAACCGGAACTTCTGAGTCGGTAACAGGGATCTCAGTGCCATCACTATCCATAGTGGGGTGATGGACTGTTTCCCAAAAAGGGATTACTAACAGTCTGTGAGAATGTCCCAATAGATATAGTCCACAACAGGTCTCCTTTAGTAGTAAGTCCTTTATTTGTAGAAAAGATCATTGCAGTCAAACACTTTTCCTGTTAGTAATGATGTGCTTAGGGATTACATGTACTGATATACTGGATATAAAATATGGCTTAAGAGCTTTCTACCAATCACTAGACAGGATTTTAGGCACTCAAATATACTGGCCTGAAGTTCCCATAGAAAACGCGGGAAAAGGAGTTCTCAGAAAAATAATGATGTTGAACATTTCTAAAAGCTAAGTTCCCAAGACATAAAGAAAAGGAATACATAACACCGGTGAGTTTGGCTCACACAAAAACAGGAGGTACTCCTGTTCAAGGACAGGACACAAGAGATAACACCAGGGAAGCACGTAGTTGAGTCAGGGCATGCATGAGTAGGCAAGCGAAGTGAGCAAGCAAGCAGACAAGTGATCGGAGTGCACATTCCAGAGGAGGGAGTCATGGCCCCATTGTGAACTCCCGGGTGGGACCTGTTACCAAACTTTGGAGAAAAATATATGTAAGCCTGTGACCTTTTCAGAGACCATGTAAATACACCTGGTAGCAGTTATACAGTCATTAAAAAGAATTCATGGCAGTTAACTGACAGGAAACTACAGCTGGCCACATTCATCCCCTAAGCTGAAGGCAAGTGCCACTCATGGCCTCAAGGCCAAAGAAAGAGAAAACAATATTTGGCTCCATATCCATCATGACAGAAAGGTGGGGTTGCCAGCCAACCACTGGCAAAGCCCTGAAAAATGGTGTCACCAATACCATGGAAGAATTTCTGCACAAAAATTCAGAAGTGATGTATCTCTCACACCTAGAATCATAGAATCATAGACTTGGAAAGGACCTCCAGGGTCATCTAGTCCAACCCCCTGCACAATGCAGGATATTCACAAATACCTCCCCCTCCACACCTTCAGTGACTGCTGTCCCATGCCCAGAAAATGACAAAAAACCTCCAGGATCCCTGGCCGAACTGGCCTGGAAGAAAATTGCTTCCTGATCCCAAAGTGCCAACCAGCCTTTCCCTGGCTGTGTAAGAAAGGGCCACAAGAACTAAGCACTGAGACAACCCTTCCTGCCCTCCCTCTTATGGTCTGCCTAAGGCTGTGGTCACACGGCAAGCTTATCCCAATTTGTTCCCGGTATAGATTTGATCAGAAAGTTTCTTTTTCAGGTTGGGATGATCACACATCCCTTCCTGAACTGCTTGCATCATGCGATGAGGCCCCGGGAACCGTCCAGATAGCCACATCACCCAAGCGGAGGTGCAGCTTGCTGTTGTTTTTTTAAATGGCTTTGTGCATGTGCATATGCACATGGCTGAATCACTGCTCCCACTGGGACTCACCATACTCCCTTGGTTTTGCAGGTGTCCCCCCCCCAAAAAGCAAACAAAATTAACTGGTGATGTACAACTGAGCACTGGCATCTAGATGTGCACTTGATCATTTATACATTGAATTTATTCAGTGCAGGATTGCTCATGAACATATTTATTTATTTATTTATTTATTATTTTTCAGATTTATATCCCGCCCTCCCTGCAAACGGTGAAAACTTGGCAGGCGGGACATTGTGAGAAGAATGTTCAGACAAGCTAATCACGATCATTGTGAGAGATGGCTGTCCAGACTGGTGAAATTGCAGATTCAAAGTGCAAATATCCAGAAAGTACTTGATTTTCCAGGTGTAGGAAAACTCTCTAGGGAACCAGGAGGATTGCACGAGTGAGCCCACTTCAGTGCAGGAGATGGATGCAGGCGTCTGATCAGCGATTTAAAATGCAAGAGGGAACAGTGGTGAAACCCGATCAAAAGGACCATTTAACCACAGCCTCAGTTCACACAATCAGCATTGCTGTCAGATGGCCATCTAGCCTCTGTTTGAAAACCTCCAAAGAAAGGGGAGACCACCACCGCCTGAGGAAGCCTGTTCCACTGAGGAACCACTCTAACTCTCAGGAAGTTCTTCCTAATGTTTAGCCAAAAACTCTTCTGATTTCATTTCAACCCGTTGGTTCTGGTCCAAACCTCTGGGGTAACAGAAAACAACTCCACACCATCCACTATTTGACAGCCCTTCAAGTACTTGAAGATGGTTATCTTATTGTATCTGTCGTCTCCTCGCCAGGCTAAACATAACCAGCTGTCAGAAACTGACAATAGCATCTCTGTAATTTGCTTTTGATTTCTTTGTTCTTGTGCATTCCTTGCCTGTACCCCTTATCTGGTTCAACCCCCCCCTTGCCCTTGCAGCTGGTCATGTCACTTTGAAATATAAAGTATATTGCCTGCTCTGGTTAATGTTACAATTCCTAGGCGGGAGAATGACGACCTAAATTCCTGCACATCACTAAAAACAAATGGTCTTCACTCCCATGCATCCCTCCTCCCTTTTTCCAGGCCAGGGTGGGTTATCTAGTTGTGAAAACCTTGAAGCTCCCTTTATGGCTGCCAGCCTAGAATTGTTGTGCCTAGCTTCACACATGTGGGTCACTCAGATCAAGAAGGGAATTTTTATAACTTTCTCACCTTGCTGTGGGAACCTCAAGGGTCATCTTTCTTTTCCCGTGTTCACCCACTGTCTTTGATTGGCCTAATGCTGGGGTTCAGTTGTGGCTGGAGGGTATATTAACCATGACTGTCTTTCATTATGCATCTCTAACAAACATTGAGAACCTGTTTGCAGTACTAGAAAATAAAGAGCTTTGATTCAACGCAAAGGTCTGATCTCTTGCTGTCTATTCAGAAGCCTCACACCAGCTCCTTCAATCTTTCCTCATATGACTTGTTCTCCAGACCCCTCACCATCTTCGTTGTTCTCCTCTTGACACATTCCAGCTTGTCCATATCCTTCTTAAATTGTGGTGCCCAAAATGGAACACAATACTCTAAATGAGGTCTAACCGGAGCAGAGTGAAGTGGTACCATCACTTTGTGTGATCTGGACACTATACTTCTGTTGATACAGTGCAAAATTGCATTTGCCTTTTTAGCTACCGTATCACACTGCTGACTCATGTTCAATGTATGGTCTACTAAGACCCCTAGATCCTTTTTTCACATACTACTGCCAAGACAAGTTTTCCCAACCTATAATTATGCATTTCATTTTTCCTATCGAAATGCAGAACTTTACATTTATCCCTGTGGAAATTCATTTTATTTGTTTTAGCCCAATTTTCAGCCTGTCAATATCATCCTGTATCCTGACTGTCCTGTACCATATTGCTATCCCTCCCTATTTAGTAACATTTGCAAACTTAATAAGCACTCCTTCTGTTCCTTCACCCAAATAATTGATAAAGATGTTGAACAAAACAGGTCCCAGGACAGATCCTTGAGGCACTCCACTTGTCACTCCTCTCCAAGAAGATGAGGAACCATTCATAAGCACTCTTTGAATGCAATCTGTCAACCAGTTATAGATCCACCTAACAGTCATAGAATCCAAACCACATTTTTCCAGTTTGTCTACAAGAATATTATGTGGAACCTTATCAAAAGCCTTACTGAAATCAAGATAAATTATGTCTACGGTATTCCCCTGGTCCCACAAGGTAGTAACTTTCTCAAAAAAAGAGAGACAAGGTTAGTCTGACATGACTTGTTCTTGAGGAAATCATGCCGGCTCTTAGTAATCATAGCTGTCCTTTCTAAATATTCAAGGACTATCTGTTTGATTATTTGTTCTAAAACTTTCCTAGGTATAAACATCAAGCTGACGGGTCGGTAGTTACCCAGGTCCTCCTTTTCCCCCTTCTTGAAGATAGGGACAACATTTGCCCGCCTCCAGTCTTCTGGCACCTCACCTGTTCTTCAAGAATTCTCAAAAATAATGGACAGAGGCTCAGAAATTACATCCACAAGTTCTTTTAGTGCCCTTGGATGCAGTTCATCTGGCCCCGAGGGTGTAGTTTCATTTAAAGAAACTAGGAGTGTATGTACTACCCCTATGCTGATCCAAGGCTGCAACTCCCTTCCCTCATCATATGTTCTGTTTTTGCCATATTGTGCACTGTTTCCCTCACAAGAGAAGACTAGGAAAAGTAGGAATTGAGCAGTTCTCAGTTAAAACTGGAAGCAGATGATCAAGACATGTTTTGAGCAGTCACTCATATATAATTCTGTAGGACTCACTCCTGTTGTTGAACAGAGAGTATCATGTTGAGCAATAAGAAATGTGGCATCACTTCTGGCTAGTGTTTTCATACAAACAATACCTGAGGGTGCAGCATGCAATGGGGACAAAATGGTTTCACTTCAGGAATAATGACACATTTTCCCCATAGCAAATATGCTTTATGGGCAGAAAGTTCATGCTAGTGGCTTTTGAATAGGTTGAATTTCTCAGGCAGTTCCTCAACTGGCCTTCCCCTTCACTGTCTGTTTCAAACATGAGCCACTGTGGGACCCTGAGCAGCTAATTTGGCAACTTGATCAGCCCACAGAGGTTTTCCAACATCAAGACATCCAGTGCAGGAAGCGCCTCCACTTCAGGAACAGGAAGTGGCAGACTACCGAGAGCATTAGCATTACCAGTTGTTCTACCAGGTTTGTAAACCAGTGTATAATCATAAGCACTAAGCAAGATACTCCAGTGCAACATATGTGGAGAGAGAATTAAGAGCGTAGGCTTATCAGTAAAGAACAGGCATAGCAGAGGCTTATGATCTGTGTGAATTTCAAAAGCACAGTGGAAGTTGTGGAATTTCTTGACTCCTGCTGTAACAGCAAAGGCTTCCCTGTCAATGTGAGCATAATTCCTTTCAGTGGATGGCATAGTTCTTAAGTAGTAAGCAACTGGTGCCTCTGCACTGTCTGCCAGTTTGTGACTCAGCTGTCAGCTAATGCTGCCATCTCCTGCCCAGGAGGTGGGATGTGTGCCCCTTATGACATTGGGAGTGTGGAATGTTATGTTATACTTCTCATGGCTTGCTTATCACTCCCTGCACCATTCTGACCTTGAAAGACTGCTGGTGCCTGCCTATGTAACGTTTCTTTTGTCTGCCTCTGGTTCTTCCTGCTTTTTCCTTGGGAACCTCGGGCCAGTATTTGAGCACCTTTTTATTCAGTTGTATGATTGATTACAAGCCATCGCCAGACCCCTTTTGAATTCTGCATAACTCTCCTATTTGGGGTCATGCCAGCCATTACTAACACAAGAAGTGTAGATGACCATAATAGATCTTTCTCAATAAAGCATTCCTATTTAAGGACACTTGTTGATGACTGACTCTGTAGGACTTTCACATTAGCACAACTCCAATACCATAAGGTGAAGTGTCAGTGGTCTTCTCCTAATGTCTATGCACAATATCAGAGAGGGAACTAAGGCAGATCATGAGAGGGAGGGCAGGAAGAGTTGCATCAAAGCTTGGTTCTTTTGGCCCTTCTTACACGCCCAGTGAAATGCTGATTGCTCCATTGGGGTCAGGAAGCAATTGTTCTCCAGGCTGGTTTGGCCAGGGATCCTGGAGATTTTTTGTCATCTTCTGGGTGTAGAACAGCGGTCACTGGGGGTGTGGAGGGGGAGGTATTTGTGAATTTCCTGCATTGTGCAGGGGGTTGGACTAGATGATCTTGGAAGTCCCCTCCAAGTCTATGATTCTATGATTTTTAATGTTCTAGAATGCATCTTCATGCTAGCTAGTCCACATCCAAGGAACTCCTTTTCTTCAATAAGTGATGCAGGGACTCAGCAACAAACGCCTTCTGTGGAAGGAAGACTTGGTAAAAACTGAGGAGCCCTAGGAAGGCTTGAAGCTCCTGCTTAATTTTGGTATTTGGTGGTGCATTATGGATTGCACATACCTTATCTTCAGTAGTGTGGATACCCAAAGCATTAATGTGATAGCCTAAAAACATAGCACTAGAAGTTCTAATTTAGTATTTTTCTTTTTAAGTATGGAGATCTGATTTGTCAAAATGATGTAGGATTTCACGTAGTCTTTCAGCAAGTTCATACTCTGTTGATCTCATAATTTTATTATTTATTTATTTATTTATTTACATTTTTATACCACATCTTCTCCTATATGGTCTTGGAGTAAACAATGAAGACATCATCAAAATAAGGAACAGCTCCAGGAATTCTATAAAAGACTGTCCATAAATTGTTTGAAACTTCCAGGGGCAACAGAAATTCCAAACTAGAGGTGCTTCATCTAGAATGCCTCTTGGTGTGTGATTATTTTTTTGGACATCTTCTGCAGCATTATCAACAATCAATTGCTGATATGCTTTGGGCAAGATCAAGTTTGATGAAGACTGTTCCACAAGCAAGGACAGCAAGCGATTTACTGCAGAAACCAGATATAGATGCTATTTTAGTGCCTTATTTACAGTGCACAAATTCTCACCTTGCCATTATGTTTTAGTACCACTAGAATCAATGTAGCCCACTGGGTCTATGTAACTGTTTTGAGGACTCCTTGTTCAGTAAGATGGTCAGGTTCTTCCTCTATTTTTAAGGAGTGCAAAAGCTTTGATGTGAATTGGAGTGACTGCTGGATCCAGATGGAATGACAAAGACTTTCCATCAAAAGTGCCCAAACCTCGGAAGTCACATTGGGAAATTTATTGACAACATCCTGAAGCTGGTTTCTGCTGAGGGTATGTAGTTCTTCGATACTGATTCCTAGTGGTGAGAACCAATTTCTTCTTAATAGGCTTTTGCAATGATTTCTTTCAATAATGAGTGAAACTTTCCCTTGGAAGGAACCTGTCAAACTTGCTATGCATTTTATGACTTGTTTGCCATAGCAACTGAGGGGAGGGAGTGGGAGAGTGTGAAATGAAAATGCTTTTGCTTTGCTAGGTTGCTTTGAAGTAGCATGTATTCTTATCACCTCTGGAAACCCAGATATCCTTAGAACTCAGATTTCACCACTCGACTTCATCTTACATATTGGGGGGATGGCATAGCAAGGAGGGTTGCCAGCCGTTGCTTTTGGTGGGCGGAGTACTAGGGGGTGATTGGTCCTGGGTCTTTACGGCCCCTGCTTGAACCTTGTATATCTGTTGCATTCATGCCTTTAACCTCAGTTCTAACACAACCAGTGTCCAGTCTAGATTCTATCAATGTCTCAATAAACCTGTCATTCCCCAGAGTGAATGTTGTTGCTAACTGATTTATCCAGGAGTCTGACAGAACCATATAGTACAGCAACATCGCAACTTCCTAGCAGGTTGACTGTCTGCTCATTGTAATTGCAGAGAATACATGATAGATGTGACAGCTTTGGAGAAAATTCCTCTGGGAAAAGGCAACAAACGGCATCTTTATTGACTATGCATTTCCCTGAGCCAGAGCTGATCTACTTTGACTTTTGATGAGTACCATTGCAAACACTGCAGTTTTTACAGGTCCCTTGCCATAGACCTTCTGGATGCGATACAGCTCCTGGGGGTTTCTCTTTGGTGTGATGCCAGGTGATGTGATTTTTTATTATGGCCTCTTAGCTTTAAATAGCTAGATTCTGAATCATATACTTGTGCAATGTGACCCTTCTTCTTACAGTTTCTGTATCCCTGAATTGGCAACTGGATTGATGACACAGTCCTCTGCACCCTGAACGGGGACTGGTTTGTTTGAAATTTTTTGTAGATGTCGTAGAAGGTGTATTTCCTAAGCTCTGCTGATCTTGTTGCCAGGAATCCTCTGCTTGCTTGCTCGCTCACTCTGGGTAGCATTTCTGTTAGAGATTTTCCCTTTGATTACTGTGACACAAAATGAAGCAGTCTCATTAACCAATGCCTTTTCTTAGGCCATTGTAAGAGTAAATTTTTACTCAGACAAGAGGTGTTGTTGGAGTGTTTCATCATAAACCCCCACCAGATGATCCCTCAACATGTCCTCAAAGCTGCAGTGTACAGAAAGACAGGGCCTCCCTGCAGTGTAAGCAGTCATGCCTTCATCTGGCTGTTAGTCACTTTTGTGACATTCATACCTTTGCACAATTACTGCAGGTGTTGGTGAGAAATGGGCCTCCAGTAGCCCCATAACTTCTCCTAGTCTTAGGAGAAGTAGGTTCAGTTAGTGATCTTATTCTGACTAATTTCAGAGCCCTGCAGACAGTCAGGAGAAGAGCTGGCTTCTGCTCGGGGTGATTTGTTTTGCTTGCTTCAAGATAAAAGGAAAGTCACTCTGAGGATGAATCCCAGGAAGCTGGTTTGCTAACATCAGACTCTTTGATATTTCCAACGGCAGCCATTTTGAGCACAAAATCTACTCTGGCTCCTGCACTGGACTTGCTCTGCCAAAGGTGGAATCTAGGTAAGAAATTGCATGTCCGACTGTTCCATCATGTAAAAAGCCCCGTGCCCATACACATCAGGAGAAAGTGTTGTAGTTCAGACTAGTGTTTTGTGTGTTTGTTTCAAATGTGGAGAGAAGCACTCAGATTATCTTATCTATAATCTGAAATGGTACAGCCATGCAAAAGCCCCACCATGCCCAGGCAGCACAGGGCAGTGTCCCTCTTTTCCTTGCAGACCCCCAGAAAAGCCCTCAACAGTAAACACGCATCCTTGCTGGTCTCTAGGAAACTGGCCATTGCTTGCTGTCTTCTCAGCATCCTCACAGTGCATTACCAGAAGGTCCTCTTCACTGAAATGGAGGAGACAAACAGATGATCATGGCTGTGAACAGCCACAGAATTCAATGAAGGTATGGTGTGGGTGGCTCAGAGGTTAAGACGCTGAGCTGCTGACCAGAAGGCTGGTAGCTCAGCAGTTCAAGACCCTAGTGCCACATGATGGAGTGAGCTCCCATCTCTGGCCCCAGCTCCTGCCAACCTAGCAGTTTGAAAGCAAGAAATTGCAAGTAGATAAATGGGTATCACTTTGGTGGGAAGGTAAGAGCATTCCCTGTACTTTGGCATTTAGTCATGCTGGCCGCATGACCACAGAAAAGTCTTCAGACAGTGCTGGCACTTCAGCTTGGAAACAGAGATGAGCACCGCCCCCTAGAGTTGGATTCAACTGACTTTTGAGCAAGGGAAACATTTGCTATGGTGTGGGTGGTTTGGGTGGCATTTCAATTTCCACAAGCCCCTCCCCCCCCAGTATCCAGACCCATTTCTTTCATGGGTAGTAATTCAGCCTAGCCCTAAATAAAGCCAATAGATGTATCCATATTCTGAAACATCTCCTGCGTCCACTGCTGAACTAAAATCAGATTCCCCAGTCTAAAAAACCAGTCCCCTGATGGCATGCCATATAAGATGGGCTCCCTTCTTCTGAGTCTGACCAGTGCGCCGCAGAGCAAAGAATTAGTTCCTCTGATGTAATCCACTCCTGCTTCGGAACATCAGTTAGGGAAGTTCTATCAGCTTCACAGTACTGTGACATCAGAAAACAGCTCCATGGAAATAAGTGCCAATTCTGTGCCAGTCATCTGACCAAGCCAGGATATCCAAAGGGCTTAGCCTAGGAACTCTTAGACTAGGGGCTCTGTGAGAAGCCAAGGAAGAGCCAGAATGCCAGGGCCCTAGTCTCCTTGGGTTCCCAGTAAGGTAAGTAGACTTCTACAAGGGGAATACAAAGGGTTTAAAAGGGGGATTATATAAAATTATTTTTAAAGCAATTATGAAGCCAGAATGCCAGCAGGGTGTTGGGGGCTATCCAGTGTTTTGCACAGTATGTCACATGTATGATTATCTGCCCACTGGGCAGAAGTCTTGGGTGTGTGACTGGTGCAATGAACTCCTGGTTCTCAGGGAATGAGTTTGCTCCCTTGAGGCCAAGGTGGCTGAACTGGAGAAGCAGAGAGAGTCAGTTAGGCACATGGAGAAGACTCTCAGAAACTTGTTAGATATGCCCAGGGCTCCATTGGGGCCGGAGCCAGGCGGAGCGCTGCTCCACCAGTGAAGATGCTGGGGGGCGGGCACATTACAAAGCCCCGCCCCCCAGCAGGGCTGGATCGGACTTCCCCCGCTCAATGTCCTCGAGCCGGCGGCAGGCCACCGGCCGGGGAAAAAACCCTCTCCCACCCCCCACCCCCACAAAGAAACTCCCTCCCTCCCACCCACCCACCCCGCTCAATGTCCCCGAGCCGGCGGCAGGCCGCCGGCCGGGGAAAGAAAAAACCTCAAACCCCCCCCCCCGCTCAAAAGCCGAAGCCAACCCCCTCTGTCGCGCCTGGAGCATTGCCGGGTCTGAGAAGATGGCCGACCAGCGGGACTGCGCAAAAGAGCAGCTGAAGCGGTGGCAGGAGCTGCGGGGCTCCCAGGTACCAGGACCCATCACACACACACACACACACACACACACACATATACCCAATCCTCTGCCCTGGGCGCGCGGGTGCGTGCTTGGTGCCCTCCGCTTGCCTGTGGGAGAGGATTCTGGTAAGCCGTGTCTCTGACCTCAGGCTGTGCCTGGCAGTGCCCAATGTGCTGCTGCTCCCCATGGCTGTTTTCATTTTAGTGCATTTCGGTGGAACCTGGCTTTTTTTTTTGTACTGTCAATGACAGACGGGGGCTGGTTGATTTCTAAGGTGCCCCCAGAGCCCTTGCAATTCCGGCTACAGAAAATGAGCAGGGCTACTTTCTGGAATACACCGCAGAGGGACAGTTTGTTTCCAAGGGTGCAGAGCAAAGTGCAGATGGGAGAAGCGAGCAGCGACTCACGGCGGCTCGTGCCCCACCGCCATAGTCTTTAAGGTGCTGCTGGACTCTTGCTTTTTTCCCCTCCCGCTACGGATAAGGGTAACAGGGCTACCTGCCTTGATCTAGGCCAGGGGTGGGCAAACTTGCTCAGCATAAGAGCCACCTAGAATGGGGTGGCCAAACTTGCTTAGAATAAACATCAGATGTTTGAGAGCCGCGAGACATGAACAAATATTACCTGCTTTTATTGGAAAATAAGCAAATTTGCTTTTTATTAACATTAAATGAGATTGCCAAAAATAACAACAAAAGGGGTAAAAGCAGATATTGATAATGATATTAATTTGTCCAATGATATTTGTTTGCTAATGATATTTAGCTTCCCCAGCCGCCCTGCCGGGAGCCACAAAATATATGTGTACAAAGCATGTCCCTTCATTGCTCGCTCTGGGAGGTTATCTGATAATTAACACGGCAAAACAGCATTAAAAATATGGTGGTGGCCGTTTTCACAGGTGAATGGATTCAAGGGCAATGTGGCACTCCAGGAAACTTTTACATCTCAGTTTGTAGTGTGAATGGGGCTTACTAAGGAATGGAAAGAAAATGTAGGGCGACTCCAATGTAAAAACCAGTCAATTCAAGTTACAGATGGACAGAAATGGGGCTGGTGAGTGAAGCTTTTCAGAGTTCTGTACAAAAAAACCTTATTGGGTTGGTTAGTAGAAAAGAGCCAGAGCCCAGCAGCACCTTAAAGACTAACAAAAATTGTGGCAGGGGAGGAGCTTTTGTGAGAGAAAACGCTGCTGCGGTCTAGGATTGGTTAGTGGGATATACATTTTCTGCTTCTTGCAAACAGAAGCATTCTGAAAGTTATTCATTCTTGGCTTCGGTTTCTACGTCTGCCTTTTCATCCTGTGCTTTAAAACATGGTGGGCCAGGAGTAGTTCAGGTTGCCAGTCTCCAGGTGGCGGCTGGAGATATTCTGACATTGCAACTGGTCTCCAGGTTATATAGATCAACTCCCCTGTAGAAAATGGCTGTTTTGGATGCTGGACTCTATGGCATCATACCCGGGTTCCAGGCTCACTTCAGTCGTGCTGTTTCTAGGCAGCATGAACCTGGGCAGCCAACCTATGCCAGGGCTACACATAGTTCTATGCTCAGAACCTTCCAGTGCTTACTCGATTGGTGGCTCATAAGCGCTGCTGGGTCTTGGTGGAATAAAACTAGATTTCAGAATTTCACAACTGGCTCCTCTGAGGTCTCTGGCCTCCTTCGTAGAGAAGGAAAGAGTGCTGATTATCAAGAAACTTTTAAAACAAGACTGGAGTCTTTCTTTCTTTCTTTCTTTCTTTCTTTCTTTCTTTCTTTCTTTCTTTCTTTCTTTCTATCTATCTATCTATCTATCTATCTATCTCCCCCCACCTACCTACCTACCTTCCTGTTCCTTCCTTCCTTCATTCCTTCCTTTTCTTCTCTCTCTCTCTCCCCCACCTACTTAACTTCCTTCCTTCCTTCCTTCCTTCCTTTTTCTTTCTTTCTTTCTTCTCTCTCTCCCCCACCTACCTACCTTCCTTCCTGTTCCTTTCATTCCTCCCCCCCCTTCCTTCCTTCCTTTCTTCTAACACACTTCCAGTGATGTCAGGGGTGTGTGGCCTTCTGACACTTCCGGTGACATCAGGGGGTGTGGCATATGCAAATAAGTTATGCTAATGAGCTCCTGCACCTCTTTTTTTATGAAAGGACCCCTGGATATGCCCCACTCTGAATCTGGCAGCCCCGCAGCTGTCAGGGAGCATTAGGGTCATGAGGGAACAGGGCACCGTGCTGTGGATAAGGGGAATGTCTCCTCAGAAGGGACCTCTTCTTCAGCTGGTGAACAGGTATCCTTTTGCACCAAGGAACCATCCTTGGGCAGGGAGCTGTCAGGTTCCCTGTCATTTGTATGTTTTCTCCTGGCTGGGGAATGGCGACCCAGCTCCCTCTGCATCATAGTGCTCTCTATTGCCCCCCCTCCCTGTTGCTTTGCTCTGTTTGCTATGGCTATGTGAAGTTTAGCCTTGGGTTGTTTATGTAATGGGGAAACTCCAGGTGGCTGAATGTGTGGGAATAATGGGGAAGGAGTTTTGGGAGAGGGTGGTTGGCCGCCAAGTCTACACATGAAAGACTACGCGCCTTTTTGGTGGGAATGTAACTGCTAGTGCCTTTCATGCCATTGCTCTAATTACCCTGATTAGTGACTAGTTTTGATCCTGCTGTTTGAAAAGTGTATAATTGCCTCTGGCCACATTCACAGACATCACTAACACTGGACGTGCATACTGAATGACCATTAAGAAAAAAAAGGACTTTGTTTCACAATTAAGGCCTGGCTTATTGGCTCTATCAGGGTCTCACAGGAGGGAGGGGGGCTCTTGGTAGTTGGGGATTCGATCCTTAGGCAGGTAGACAGCTGGGTGGCGAAACCATCTACTGACTGTATGGTGACTTGCCTGCCTGGTGCAAAGGTAGTGGACATTACATGTGTTCTAGACAGGTTGAGAGACAATGCTTGGGGGGGAGCCAGTGGTCGTGGTACATGTTGGCACCAACAATGTGGGGAAATGCAGTTGTGAGGACCACCCAGGTAGCCTTCTCGGAAGTGCTACCTGCTCCACGCGCAGGACCAGAGAGATAGGCACAGATCAGGAGTCTCAGTGTGTGGATGAGACAATGGTGTAGGGGGGAAGGGTTCAAGTTTGTTAGGCACTGGGATGTTTTTTGGAACAAGAGGGAGCTGTACAAGAGAGACAGTCTCCACTTGTCCTGAGAAGGAACCAGGCTGCTGGCGCTTAAAATCAAAAAGGTGGCAGAGCAGTTTTTAAACTGAACATTGGGGGAAAGCTGACAGGAGATGAAAAGTCTCTGGTTCAGGATGGCTCATCTCAAAAGAGATAAAGGGTTACTTTCCTATAAGGAAATAGATTAAATTGTCCACTGAGACTGTGGCTAACGATAGGGACTGCCTGGCAAGGTCTCGAGGCAGCAAGAAGAAGGTTGTGGGCTTAACATGGATGGGAAACTATAGATAGTTATATACTAATGCTAGAAGTGTCCGAGGTAAAATCAAGGAATTGGGATGTGTTATGTTTTGTGTTGGGATACTTGGTGTTGGGGGGGAATGCTTGGTGTTGGGGGGGGGAACGTAGACATTGTGGGTATTTCAGAATCTTGATGGGATGAGGAAAATCAGAGGGATATAGTGATTCCTGGTTATAAATTATATTGGAAGGATGGGGGGGGATGGGTTGGAGGTGGGGTGATGCTGTATGTCAGAAAGGGTATACAATCCAGTAAGATCAAGAGGGTAAGAGAATTGGATTCACTTCGGAAAGTGCTATGGGTTGAATTAGTAGGCCCAAAAGGAAGCTTAACGTTGGGAGTTTGTTATCGCCCACCAGATCAAAAGAGAGGAAGATTATAAAATGATGAATGAATTAAAGATAGCAGCTAGAGGAAATAACTGTGTTGTAACAGTTATTTTGATTGGGTCAATATGTGTTCAGGTCGGGAAAAAGAGATTGGGTTTCTAGACACTCTCAATGACTGTGCTATGGAGCAGATGGTTACAGAACCTACCAGGGGAGAGACGATCCTGGATTTGGTCCTATGTAACACCCAACACGTGGTGAGAGATGTTAAAGTGATTGCACCGCTTGGGAACAGTGACCATAATGTTATTGAGTTCAACATTTGTATAAATAGGGAGTTGCCCAAAAAGACTGACACAACCACTTTTAACTTTAAAAGGGGTAACTTCTCTGATCTGAGGGGATATGTGAGGAAGAAACTGAAAGGAAAAGTAGACAGGGTCAAAACCATTGGGGAAGCTTGGAGACTATTTAAAATTACAATCCTAGAAGCTCAGAAAAAATATATACTGCAGGTTAGGAAAGGCACAAATAGGTATAAAATAAAGCCTGCATGGTTGACAAACAAAGTAATGAAAGCTGTAAAAGGTAAGAAGGATCCCTTTAAGCAGTGGAAAGCTAGTCTCAGTGAGGTTGATAAAAGGGAACACAGCCTGTGGCAAATAAAATGCAAGTCTGTGGTCAGGCAGGCAAAAAGGGAATATGAGGAGCAAATAGCAAAAAACATAGACCAACAATAAAACTTTTTTCAAATACATTAGAAGTAGGAAACCAATCAGGGAGGCAGTGGGGCCCTTGGATGACCAAGGAGTAAAAGGAGTTCAATGCATTTTTGCCTCTCTCTTCACTGTGGAAGATGAGATGTTCTTGTCCACTCCAGAACCGCTGATTTCGAGAGGGGTGTTGAAAGACCTGAGTCAGATTGAGGTGATGAGAGAGGAGGTCCTATGACTGGTTGACAACTTAAAAACTAATAAATCACTGGGCCCAGATGTCATATATCCGAGAGTTCTGAAAGAACTCAAATGTGAACTTGTGGATCTCCTGACAAAAATACGTAATCTTTCATTAAAATGTGCCGCCATTCCTGAGGACTGGAAGGTAGTGAATGTCATCCCCATCTTTAAATTCATGTTTATGGGGTCCGAACTGGCAGAGACTAATCAAGAGAGAGATCTTGGAGTTGTAGTAGATAGCTCAATGAAAATGTTGAGACAGTGTGCAACTGCAATGAAAAAGGCCAACACTATGCTGGGGATTATTAGGAAGGGAACAGAAAACAAATCAGCCAGTATCATAATGCCCCTGTATAAATCAATGGTGCGACCGCATTTGGAGTACTGTGTATAGTTCTGGTCGCCACACCTCAAAAAAGATATTATAGCACTTGAAAAAGTGCAGAAAAGTGCAACTAGAATGATAAAAGGGTTGGAACACTTTCCCTATGACAAAAGGTTGAAGTGCTTGAGGCTCTTTAGCTTGGAGAAACGACTGCTGAAGGGTAACATGATTGAGATTTATAAGATTATGCATGGGATAGAGCAGGCAGAGAATGAAGTACTTTTCTACCTTTCTCACAATATAAGAACTCATGGGCACTCAATGAAATTGCTGAGCAGCCAGGTTAGATAGAGAAGGGGATAGTTCGTAGCCTTTATAGATGTTGTATAAGGTACTTGCATGGCAACGCCAAATGCACGTTCTGTAGAGAGGAGCTGGACTTTCTCAGGTACCGCTGCCAAGAGAGTGTTGAGAGTAACTTTGTTCAAGAGTCCAACAACCGGTAAGCTGGAAAGCCATTGCACCAACGCCCCCCCCCCCCCAGTCAGTGATGGTACTAATAAACTATTACTACAACTCCAAAACAAAACAAAAAAACACACCTCCCCCCTGGTCTGTTCCCACCCCAGAGGGAAAAGTCCTGTTAAAATGCAAAAAGGGAGGTTTGTGTCAGACCCCTTCACTGTCTGGCATGGTTGCCATGGAGAGGGAGGCAGTCTGGAATTTTAGGTTTCACTTCTCCTCCATCCCCTTATCTATCCTAGTTGGCTAGAGCAACCTTGAATGTATTTTTCCTCCTTAGTGTCAGCTTTCCCCTGTAAACCAGTGTCCATTATTCTGGTGGGCTTCTACCTGTCCCTGATTGGCCCAGAGCCATGGGCATGATGTATGCTTAGAGTATAATTGCTTGCTTTGTGCCTTTTTAATAGGTTCTAACAAAGTTACGTTATGCACCTGAAGTTATCACTGTCTCAGTAAACCACATTCTTAGAAGTGACGGGTGTTGGGAACTGATTGACTCAGGGGTCTGACAGTTTGATTTGTTCCCAGCCTCCCAGGAGAGAAAAGAGTATTTCTTCACACCCCCAAACACTGAATCTTGGAGAGTGCAACTCCACCCAGAACAGGAGACACCTCAATTCCTTATTCAATCCTTCTTCCAAGCAGTAGCACCTCTATTTCGTCAGGATTAAATTAACAAGGATTTAGCCTGGTTGTAGCCAGAGTTCGACACCTTTGGCCTGAGCTATTAGCGCTGAAGTGAGCAGATCCAGGACCAATCCAGAATCTGAAGTATTGGTGGGGAAAGGGCTTGTTTGTTTGTTTCAGTTTGTCAACTGATTTGAGTTTCTATTGTATACAATACTTAAGCAATCAATCAATCTTCACTTGGCCATGAAGCTCACTTCTGACTGTCACTATTTCCCAACTTAATCCATCTACTGGGGGAAGGACTATACATACTGCTCTGAAGTTTGTGGAGGAAGGGCAGGATACCAATCTAATCCAATGACAGATACAAGGGCACTTGGAGGGAAGAGCGGGATTGCATCAGCTGTGCCTGATATCAGGCTGTTGATTGGATCTTCTGCATAAACTGTGGACATCTATGCAGAAGACTTATTCAAAGAATGGAAGTGGTGCTTCAGAGTGGGGCCAGAGGGTGCACTCCTGCTTCCCTCTCCACACATCCATAGGGTTGGAACAGTGAAGCACAGGGCTGAAAAATCTTTGATGCTTGACTTGGCAGCTCCCTTTGGGTGCAAAGAAGGGAAAGCAAAGCATTCCAACCCCACCACAGTTTCAAATCCCCCTAAGAGGAGTCACACCATTCTCAATACATTGAAGTCAATGAGCTTAGAAAGTGGTGATTCTGCTTAAGATTGCATTGTGGCATACTTCCATGTTGGATACTTCCAACCTGAATTGGTGCCCAAAATTCCCTCCTTAGTCTTGGATTGGAAATACCTGATCTGAAACTAATCAGGGAATTTCAGGCACTCTTTTGGATCAGAAATACACAAGTGTCTACCCCTGCTCTTGACCACTTGTTTAACTTGTCCAGTGAAACCTGTAGGACTTCAAAGTACTTCACTGTGGCTGGAGCTATATCATACCATTGTTAATAATGGTTCATTTCATTGCATGCAGGGAGTTTTTAGAATGCATGCAGTGAGTTCTTGGATGGTTTCCCCACTGCTTGAAAGCTGCACTCCCTTATTTTGGCCAGTACTGAAGCGAAGATACATTTAATTCAACTGAATTAGTATGATGGATTTTGCATTTCTTTGCCAGTATTTCCTGTCTTTTATCAGTGGTGGCTCACATCCCGTTAATCCATCATTCCAGTCTATTGTGAATTATTTTCTCTGCATTATCTAAGCTCTAACCATATGAAGCAAACCAATGAAATTATTATTAGGCATAAAAATCTCTTAGAGACAAAAAACAATAGACTTGGCTGTCCTTTTTGCAGAATGAGAGGTGACTTTGTCAGAAGCCTCCCTGAAATCAAGAACCAGAACTGAACAGGTAATAAGTTTATTCATGTCCAGTTTCTACAATCAGCAACAACGAGTGGTAAAGTGATTAGAAGTGATTAGATTGCATATCTGAATACTGCCCCATCCAGAAGGCTGGCCCCACATAAAAGACCAGCATTCTAATTTTTTCCCTGTATAATATGGGCCCAGTGCAACAACATATATTCTCAGGAATCTTCACCTGCATGCCTCCCACCCCCCACTGGTGATAATGCAGAAGGCACTCCTACATAGAATAACTCCATTTGGAAATCAGTGGGTCTCGACCGGAGTACCTCTGCATAGGATCACATCGATAGTATATATAAGTACATGGAATATAGATCTAATAAATGTATTACATAGTTTAATGGGTAGTACTGATGGTAAATGTAACCTTGAATGCCAGTTCACTTGATAAGCAAGTAGGTCTCCTACTGGACTCCAGAAATCTGAAGGTCAAAGGTTCAAGGGTCAGATGAGAAAAACCTTGTTTGTCTATTAACCATAGGGAATATAAACCAAGGCATTGAGGGCCCTCAGCCTTGTGGGACACTGGGGCAGTTTGCCCTTGCAGGACGATTCACTCCCCTAGCACATAATAGTACAATCCAGAGGAAATGATATCACGATTCTGTTGAATGTATAAACTTGCACTTCATTTTACAAGAAACAGGAAGCTCAACCTCTAACTACCCAGTGACGGCTTCCCAATAAAGGCATTAGGGCTGCCAACTCTATCTGGCCCCTTTGCCCAGATATCCTTGAAGGAGATTTTCTTTACACAGCTTGCTTTCTTGGCCTCCATTACTAGCAATGGAGTGAAAGAGATAGGGGTGGGGATATACAGTGTAACCCCAATTACCTGTGAAGTTGGGGGGATATCCCGGCTTGGCCAGATGACTGGATATTTAGGGATGGAGCCCAGGGAAGATCTTGTGGAGAGGAGAAACTTCAGTGGCATATAATGCCATAGAGTTGTCCCCCCCCGGCGGCAGGTCTGTTTCTCCCGGGTAACTGATGTTTAATCGGGAGATCAGCTATGATTCCAGGAGATCTCCAGGCCCCACTTAAAGGTCAGCAACCCTAGAGGGCATAGAGGATAATTTAATAATGTTGTGGGGAGGGGGAAGCATTTGTGCAACAGCTGAGCTCTCTTTTCCAAGTTATGCAAATAATAAAATCTTGGGGGAATGATTATTTGGTGAGTAAATTTTGGGAACATCTAGCTGTAATCCCAAACAAGTTATGTTCCAAACACAATTAAAGGAACATTATTTTTCAGTTCTGTAACAGATTCTTGAGATGGTGGGATTGCTGGATGAGAAGGGATTGGGGGGGGGGGGAGAAATGGCACTGTGCCCATATATCCTTGAGGGGAATTTTCTTCATACTAACAGCTTGCTTTCTTAGTCTCACTAGCAATAGAGTGAGGGAGATAGAGGAGGGGATATTCAGTGTAACCCCAACTACCTGTGAAGCTCAGGGGACATAAGAACATAAGAAAAGCCAATGTTGGATCAGACCAATGGCCCATCCAGTCCAACACTCTGTGTCACACAGTGGCCAAAAACACAGGTGCCCTCAGGAGGTCCAGCAGTGGGGCCAGGACACTAGAAGCCCTCCCACTGTTGCCCCCCAATCACCAAGAATACAGTGCATCACTTGCCTCAGACTCAGAGTTCCTATCTATACCTTGTGGCTAATAGCCACTGATGGACCTCTGCTCCATATGTTTATCTAATTCCCTCTTGAATTCCATGTGTTAATCACTCTTTGGGTGAAGAAATACTTCCTTTTATCTGTGCTGCAAAGCTGGGCTGTGAAACAAGTGTGCCAGGGTAATGGACTGAATGGTAGCCATGAGACAGTGCCATTCTACTGGTCTGTAGGCATGTGCCCAGCCAAGGGAAACCTTGATTTGAAGCAGAGTGCCAAGTTAAATGTGGGCCCATGGAATACCCGATGCCTCTCACACCTGCATCTCTGTAGCTCCTGCAGACATATGCCAGAAGGCGAGCCAGCCTCCCCGACCCCGCAGATATGCAAGACCAGCAGCAGTTCATGAAGAGAAACCATGCTCTGCAAAGGGAACCAAGACATTCCTACACAGACACGATGAAAAGGTATCTTCTCCATCATGCAGGCACCTTCCCCCCTCCTGTACCTATTAACATCACCAGATGTTGCACATACTCCTCTTCAACTTAAACAAAATAACTTACTCCACGATGGGATTAGCAAGCAGTCATGTCCTCCAGCCACCCATCCAGATAATGCAGCTGCTAACCATTGGATTGTAAAGACCAACTACCAGCATTGGAACTGGAGCATTGTTCTTCTCTCTCTTTTATCTCTCTAAGAGGTGTCAATATTAGTTGACCATTATATCAATTGCACAATGATTAATCCCTTTTGCTGACCCATTAGCAACTAGATTTTTTCCAGTATCATCCTGGGGACTACATGACCAAGGAGGCATAAGCCTAAGGTTACTTTCAGGGTATAAAAGGAAAGCACCATCCCATTATTTTCTCTCTCACTTCTTACCTTCCTAACCCCACCCTATCTTGCTGGTTCCATTCTTAGCGCTGTTTGTAACCTCCCACATGTGTTGCTGGCCAGCTCACAATTCCCCTTCTTTAGTGTTATTTGTTTTTCGCTGCAGAGTCAACTCACTGCATCGGACAGTATCGCCCATCATCGATATCTCCTGCTAATGCAACAGTCTCTGTACCTTGCTATCTGTGTTCCTAGATCTGTATTGATTGTGTGTATGCTTGATTTTTATTGTATGTGAGAGAAATTATTTTAGTAAAGAAGCTATTGCTTTGAAGATCTAGCCTCAGTGTCTGTTTCTGGGCTCTGGATTAACAGACTCCCATATACAAAAGTTATTGGTCCCATAATTAAAGCCTATTGCCATTTAATATTCATATTCCCCACTCTTTGTTAAGAAATAAGGCAATTGGCTAACATTGGACAGCTTGGCAAATAGATGGTTCTCATATAAATCTAAACTACACTCTGACATCATCCTACTCCAAGAAACCCACGTGCGATCTTCCACCCACCATATTCTGAAATCTAAGTGGATACAACACCAGTGCCATGCAAAAGGCTCCTCTGAAGCATGCAGAGTAGAGGTACTGCTTTCTAAAAATGTCTGCTTCCAACATAAAGCATCAAAAACTGAACCCCAAGGATGCTTGATCTTCATGAAAGGCTTGCTTGAAGAACAGATTGCCATGCTATATAAATCTATGCTCCAAACGACAATCAGTTAAAATGTTAAGAAGAATCTTTCTCAGACTTGAGAACATTTCAAGAGGGAGAGGTGACCATAGGAGGTGACCTCAATCATATCGTGAACCATGAAATGGATCAATCACCCCTGACCAAGCACAGACCCAAAAGAAGACTACAAAATACATGTCTAGCCAACCTTCTGGAAGAATTCCATTTAATTGACATCTGGCATCACATGCACACTTCAGACAAACACCACACATATTTCCTGCTGCAACACAATGTTTACATCAGAATAGATTTTATTCTTATTATAGATTCCCTCACAGACAAAACCATAAATGCTGAAATTTGCAATGTCTTGGCTCGGATCATGCTTGGGTGACATGTTCAATGACAAAAAAATGCCACCAGCATGAGTTCCAGACACCAGTCCCTAACAAACCTTTCCTCGACACTGAAGAATATTCTGACAAAATAGAACTCAAAATCAAATGATATCTGAAAGAAACTGCAACAAGGAGACCACCACCACAACCATCCAGGGTATGGGACACACTTAAAGTTGTCCTCAAAGGTCAGCTGATTTTGATGTCATCATACCTAAAAAAGTGAAGAAATGCCATCAAATCAGAATTAATGGACAGAATTAGGCACCTAGAGAAACTACATAAAGAAAGAGGAAGTTTAAAAAAAATCAAATACATTTAACTGCATGTAAACTCCTAGAAGAAGAGAAGAAGAGGAGATTGGATTTCTATCCCGCCCTTCACTCACTTGGAGTCTCAGAGCGGCTTACAAACTCCTTTCCCTTCCCCTTCCCACAACAGACACCCTGTGAGGTGGGTGGGGCTGAGAGAGCTCTGAGACAACTGTCCTTGAAAGAACAGCTGGTATAGAGCTATGGCTTGCCCAAGGTCATCCAGCAGGTGCATGTGGAGGAGTGGGGAATCAAACCTGGTTCTCCCAGATTAGCGTCTGAACACTTAACCACTACACCAAACTGGCTCTTAATCTCTGGAATCTCCCAAATACAGACAAAAATGCTATTTCTAAAGCAAAAGTACTGGTACAACCCCATGAAATCACGGAGGCTACTCTCATGGAGAGTGAAGGACAAGATATCCTCCAGAATGGTAATATCACTATGCAGTACGAAGCGTAAGATACACACTAAATCAGAAGATATAGCATGACTATTTGCTAACTACTATAGCTTCGTATACTCCTCCAATAAACCAAATCATGACAACATTTCTAAATATCTGCAATCAAACATGCACATACATTAAAAAAAAAAACTCGAGGACACCTTTCTAGCCCTAGACAAACCAAAGGAACTTCAAAAGGTTCTAGACATCAACAAATACCTGAAAAACAGCAAATTAGCCAGAGCATACCCACCAGAATTTTACAAAAAAATCGCTTCCACTCTAGCATACCCTCTGGCTGAAGCCTACAACATGATTGTAATGTCTGGAACATTACCCCCCTCATGGAATGCAGGTCTGAGAGTAGTTATTCCTAAACAAGGCGACCAAACCAACCCAGCATCCTTTCATCCACTATCACTACTAAACCAGGACTGCAAAATCTTCTCCACCATCATTGCCAAAAATCTGAATGCTTTCATCACAGACTTTGTCCATCAGGATCAAGTGGGCTTTATGCCAGGGAGGGACTTGATGAATAATATCTACAAAACATAGAATGTTATCTCCCCATGTGTGCTCACCCATTCCAAGACAATTTTACTCTCATAAGACATCAAAAAAGCCTTTGACTTGCTTGGAACATCATTTTTACATTCCCTACTTCAACATAAGGGATTTGGTGACAAATTTCGTTAACTAGTAAAAATAATCTACTCTCACCCAACAGCACAAGTAAAAGTAAATGGAGTGGCTTCTGATTCCATCCCCTTATATATAGGGACCAGACAAGGTTGTCCCCCATTTTGTTCACTATCATCTTGGAGCTTCTAGCAGCTGAAATATGACACAACTCTCAAATACACGGGGTCACCACAGGTGTTCATGAATTTAAAATGAATATGTTTGCAGATGATATGCTCCTCTATATCACAAAAATTGAAGAATCATTACTCCAAGGTGTACTCTCATCATTTGGCCAGATCTCTGGTTTGAAAACCAACCAATCAAAATCTTGTATCCTACCTATCAACCTACCTACCAACCTAGAAGAACACCTATGTCAGTCTCTTGAACAAAGTTACTCTCAACAACACTCTCTTGGTAGCGATTTGTTTATTGAGTAGTAAAGATGATTCAAGCTAAGACTCTCTCTGTGACAGAACTAAAGTTCTGGTGCCAAATCCAAAGTTATACATGATTCAAACAAGCCCTCCCCAGATCCAGTCCAATCCAGCCCACCTAGGCTTCCTGTGCTTTAGCCCCCACCTACTACGGTTACATTATCTATCAAAGCGGAGCAAGCAGAGACATCAGCCAAGATCATTTGCTCTTTGTCTCAGAGAAGGGATGTGTCTTAGAAATAGTTGCCCAGCCACTACAACAAGCCTTTCCCATGTACACCCACACCCACACAGGAAACCCCCCTAGGAATTTCAGCTGTAGTCCCATACACTGTGATTCATGGCAGACGAGGCCCTGAGTTTGACAACCTACTACAATGCTATATTTATAAGTGGTCCAGCACATGGCTCCCTTACCTTGAAATCCATATTTCTCTGGGTCCAAAGGATCTGCTGAAAATTAATCATCTCCAGAAGTTCCAAGACCTAAAATCAGATCTATGGAAATGGGGTAAACAATCACTTTCCTGATTTCACCTGATCACAGCCTTCCTCCTACCTAAATTCTCATTCCTCTTTTGAGACATTACAATAGAGATAACTGCTAATGATTCTACAACAGTGGCAATCCACAATTAACAAATTTCTATGGCAGCACAAACATCCAAGAATCAGTTTTGCCATGCTATGACTCAGCAATACACAGAGAAGCCTGAACTTCTCCAACATTATAGCCAACTACAAAACTTCACTCTTGACAAATACAGCCAAAATGCTAAAAAATGTAGAACAAGGTGATTGGATCAAATCTTTTCAACCATTTCTACACTACAAAACCATTCAAGAGGTGATTTGGAATACCCCAAGACCACACTTAATTAAACAAAATCCCTTCCTCACAGCGATACTTAAGATGTGAGAATCTCTTCCAAACAAATTGGCCCCAAAGATATCTAGCTTCTCCTTGTTTCTGCAACAAAATTGGTTTCCTCCAAGCATAGACTCTATTACAATGCACATCTGGAGATGAGCCAAGGTCACATGCCTGATAGACATCTTTTTTTTTTAAAGGCATACTAACAAAATCAGTGTTGGAGCAGAAACTACAACATGCAATACCCATGGTTTTTATACCTTCAGCTAAGCCATTTGAGAACACAACTGCAACTACCTGCATTCTTGAGCACCCCTCAATCTGATTTTGAAAGACTACTAGATGACTCAAACATTTGCCATAAAGGTTTTGTCATGAAGATCTATTAATCCACCACCACAATACAAAACCTCTAAGCTACCAACTATCATGGCAACATGACTGTAAAGCCACCTTTACAGATGACCAATCATCTATTATCTGGTCCTCCTCCTCAGCTACCTTCTCAACCATAACCACCGAACTACAAACCTATAAGATCTTAACAACCAAAAAAAACTAGCCTCAATAACATCTTCACACTCCTGCTCTGTGTTGGAAGAGGTGCAGAGAGATAGCCTCCTATGCCCACAACAAGAAACTTGGTGTGACATTTTCTCTCAAATAACTCTCTTAATGGGATATATGATCCCAATGACACCAGAAATTATTTTTTTTAACTACTGGCAAAAAACAATGATTTCTAGAATCAGGCATGAACTAATTAATAGTCTACTAGTAGCAGCAAAACAACAATCACACTAAAATGGAGATCTTACACTATCTTCTTCAATCAGAAATATATCCTAAAACAACTTGTTTCACAGAGAACTGGTTGCCATTCCTACATTACATCATTAAAAATGGCATTAAACCCCACAATCCTATGTATCAGAAACTGTTATATCGCTAAACATTTCTCTTTAGTCTAAATTAACACTCTTAATTATATCATGCCTGATTTAATACATATACAGTGGTGCAAGTCCTGGCTATGGAAAGCTCACTGGTACAATAAGCAAACTATTGTTACTGCCAATGGCCTGCCTTGTTGTTGGATGTTATTGTTCAATATTTCATGTTGATTCCCAATTGGGTTGTAAAATTTGTAAAACTAATAGAATACTAATTTAAAAAAATAAGAGAGAAGATGGAAATAATCAGACACAAAAGGATACCTACTCTAATGAATGTTCCTTTCCAATGTCAAATATGTTAATGCATCATTCTGCCTAATTCTAAACAATGGCTCCCAAAGCATTAAAAAAAATTGAAGGGGGTACAAAACCCCCAAAATGGAGAATGTCAGCTGAGATCTTGCAAAATCTCATAACCTAAGTTTATATTCTGAGGGTGCCTGGCAATCAAGGCAACAGACTACTGTGACATAGCTGCAGGGTTGGGGGAGAGCAGCTGTGGTTGAGCTAAATGGAATAGAAAATGGTGGTGGGATATAAGTTGTCAGATTCCCTGTCATGTATTGTATGCGTTCCTCCCACCGGGAGTATGACACCCCGGGAGTCTCCACATCAGAGCATTCCTTCCTCCCCTTCCTCCCCTTTCCCTTGCACTTGTGGCTCAGGTAATCTGACCCTTTGAAGCCTAGCCTTGAATTGTTATTGTAATGAAGAAGCTCCAGGTGGTTCACTGTGTGGGAATAGATTTGCCTGTCTCGTGGGAGGGGGTGCTTGCTTGCCAAGTGTAATCTCTGCTTCTCCATGCACTTTTGGTGGGAAGACAAACGGTTAGAGTTGTGCGCCTTCTGGGGAGACTTTTCTGATTGGTGTCTAGTACACACTTTGTTGTTTGAAATCTGTATAATTGAACCTTGCCCATTGTCCAAGCCATCACTAACACTGAACGTGTTTTATTGACCTTTAAGAATAAATTGACTTTTGATTTCATCACAAGGCCTGGCTTATTGGATCTATTCAGTACCTCACAGAGTGTTAGTGATCTTTTTACTAACGGAAAGAGTGCACCCCAGACCTGACAATGTTGGATGATGGGACCCTCGTTCCAACCACAGAGGTTCTGGTAACCACCAGGGAGGTGGTGGTGCCGGTGACCACGGACTATGACTTGTTTGCCCCAGTGTCGACTGAGGGTTCTATGGTGGACGGGCCAGTGAGGCCCAAATATTCCTGGTCCAACTTTGGAGGGGGCACCCAGGAGTCCTGGGTCCACAACAGTCGCGGCTCCCGGGTGCGCTTCCGAGACGAGATGCCAGGAGACTGGAGATTGAGTGGTCATGGGGGGCTGGCAGCCCTCCTCGCTACACAGAACCCACTCAGGAGGATGTATGGCAGCAGATGGACCAGTGGTTCGAGGAGATGCATGACTGGCTGGTGATTGAGATCCGGGAGGCCATACTTGAGATGCAACTGGCCTTGCAGGGAGCAGCTGTGCAACTACAAGCAGACGGGCAAGGCGGAGGGGATGGAGCTGGAGCGGTACCCCTTTCCCCTCAGCAGCCACCTGGGGGAGCGGGAGGTCTGCAGCATGTTCCCGTGGGACCCCCTGTACCACCACTGGGCCCTGTTCCGCCAGCACCCCGGGTGGGACATCTCCATCAACAGCCCCCAAACGATCCCCTGACGGCAACATACGACGGTGATCCCGACAAGCTGCGTTTCTTCCTCATCGAAGTTGAACGGTTCCTGGACACTTGGGGACATCTCTACCCCACTGACCAGGAGAAAGTTGGCTACATTGGCTCGAAGCTGAGAGACACGGCTAGCGATTGGTATGTAAGCCTGCACAACCCTCCTGGGCCCGAACTAAGGACTGCAAATGACTTTTTGTGGGCCCTCAGAAGGCAATATGAAGACTCCTTGGGGGAGGAGAAGGCACAGAATCAACTACGAAAGTTGATTCAGGGCTGGACCTCTGTAAGGGAGTACACCGCCCAATTCAGGAGAGTAGCAGCCTGAGTGCATGGTTGGGGGGAAGATCTATTTATTGAAAAGTACCGGGAGGGGCTGAACCCGGAGATTTATGAGACTGCGTTGCAGAATGATCACCCCGTGTCCCTGGCCGCTTGGATGAGAGCAGCAGCAGATGTGGAAGAGCAGTTTACCCTGATGAAATTGGGGTCCCAATCTTTGCACTCTACTCCTCGAGCACCTGCCAAATCCAAGCTGAAGTCCACGATCCAGGAGTTACGGGACACTTGCTTCAAGCAAGGGTTCTGCATGCGGAGTGGGGAAGCCGGCCACTATGCATCTAACTGTCCCCAGGGGGGACTGAAGACTGCGAGAACTCCTGCACCCACCCCCAGAGGAACCCCGAAGCCTGCAAAAGGTACCTACAAACCCCGGGCATTACAGCTGGAAGGGACAATGGGAGAGAAGCCGGTCGTGGAAGCTGTGGCTGAGCAGCCGGTGGGAAATGGCCAGGACCTGCAGTAGGTGGTGCACAGCTGCAGGTCCCACCCCCTTGGCCACGACGCCAATGGTGAGCATCCCAGGGCCCTTACTTTACATGGTTGTGACTGTGATAGCACCAGGAAGTGGCACTCATGTATGAGTGCGAGCCCTCATAGACTCGGGGTGTGCCAGAGACTTAATAAACCCCCTCGTAGTGGACAGGTTGGGCCCCAAGGTAAACCCGTTAGAGGAACCTTTGCAGTTCACCCAAATGGATGGTTCTGAGATGAAAGAGGAGTATGTGACAGAGACTGAACTGTTAATCTTGGGGGTCAGGAGATCATTGGGAAAAACGGGCATTCGTTATCACCCCAAACACGTAATTTCCCATGGGGTTGGGGAGTCCCTGGTTAGCTGCACATGATCCCTACATAAAGTGGAGTGAGGGGAAAATTTCTTGGATTGATCCCCAATGCACTCAACGTAAGTGGAATTCTGAATGGGGCCCCGGTCCTCCTGTAAATCCTCAGGCGTGCCTGGTGTCAGAGGGGCTGGCAAAAGTGCCTCGAGAATATCGAGACTTAGCAGACGTGTTCAGTGAGATGGAGGCGGATGAGCTGCCCCCCCATAGACTGACAGACTGTGCTATTGAACTGTTACCCGGGGAGAAGCTCCCTAAAGGGAAGTTGTACTCCATGGGGCCAGCGAAGCGAGTGGAGCTCCAAAAGTTTCTGGACAAAAATCTAGCCAGAGGGTTCATTTGCCCTGCCAAATCTCCATTTGCTGCCCCGTCCTCTTCTGGAAAAAGAAGGATGGGGGGCTGAGGTTGTGCACCGATTACCGGGGTTTAAATGCAGTCTCCGCCTCAAATGTCTACCCACTGCTGCTTATTAAGGACTTATTAGCAGAGGCAGCAAAGGGCAAGATCTTCTCCAAGTTGGATTTACGCGATGCCTACTTCCGTGTTCACATTAAGGAAGGCGATGAGTACAAGACAGCCTTTAATATCCTCCTGGGGCAGTTTGAATACCTGGTTATGCCATTTGGCTTGGCTGGGGCTCCTGGGGTCTTCATGAGTCTCATTAATGAAGTGTTGCACAAGCATTTATTCAGGGGGGCCCTCTGTTATCTTGATGACATCATTCTTTATTCCCCTGACATGGACTCTCATGTAAAACTGGTGAGGGAGGTGCTGGCCACCCTGAAAGAGCACAAGCTGTATGCTAAGCTGTCCAAGTGTGAGTTCCTGTGAGGCTTCTGTACTTAACAGCAAAAGATCAGACCTTTGTTGATGAAACAGAGTTCTTTATTTCTTAATACTGCTTGACAGGCTCTCGAATGTTTGTTAGAGATGCCACATAACATACAATCAGAGTTAATATACCCTCCAGTTCAGTTTGAACCCCAACATTCAACCAATCACAAGAAAGAGAGAAAGCGCGGGCAAAAGGACCTGAGCCGTTTTACTTCCCACAGGAAAGGTGAGGTGCGAAAGTTATAAAAATTCCCCTCTTGAACTGGGAGACCCAGATGTGTGAAACCCATGCATAACAAAGCGGCTCTGGCGGCCATAATATCCTTTCAAGGTCTTCACAACAAGATAAGACAGTTCTGTGTCCCAGGAAACGGTGGGAGGGAATGTAAGGGAGGAAAGGCCATTTGTTCTCTGGTGACGTGCAAATATGTGGGGTCGCCATTCTCCTGGATGAAATGGTTACATTGACCAGACCTTCAAAAAGCAATATATCTCAAGGCATTAAATAGGAGGGAGGGAAACATGAGGAGACTGGGACAGAGATAGCTATGGTTACATTTCTTACTGAGCGATAGCAAGTAACAGAAAGCACAATGAAAACCCTGTTAGGATCTTATGATCCTGACACCCTGCCCCCTTCAAAATACATTCTACCCCGGCTTATCAGGAAAGCATTTATGAAAAGCTTTAACTAATCTAGGAGCATGGACATTTTCAGCAAAGACCCATTCGTTTAGTTCAGGCCCAAAATCCACCCACTTTACTAGATATAGCAAGCAGCCCCTACGCATTTTTGAATCAAGAACTTCAGAAATTTCAAAGTGAGGTGCCCCCTCCTTCATCAGCGGAGGAGGAATCGGAGGTGAGGGGTGCCACGCATTCGGCCCAGGATTCTTCTTCAGCAGGCTGAAATGAAAAACAGGGTGCACAGAGCTCAGTGATTTAGGCAATTCAAGCTCAAAGGAAACATCAGAGATTTTCCTTAACACTTTATAGGGACCAACATATTTCCAGCCCAATTTCCTGCTGGGCTGGAGTCCGTGGATATTTTTAGTGGAAAGATACACCGAGTCTCCTGGTTGAAGGTCCCACCCCTCAGCATGGCCTCTGTCTGCATATTTTTTGTAGTCCTCTTTGGCCTTATCCAGAGTCTTAGCAATTAAAGGCCAGGATTCCTGCAGGTTGGCCCACCAGCTTGTGAAATCAGAGAGGGGGGTTTCAGGCGAGTCAGCTACCATTGGCAGAGGTTTTCCCTCAAATCCCCCCACTGCCATAAAGGGTGACACTCCCATGGAGGAATGCACAGCATTATTGTAGCTGTACTCAGCAAATGGCAACAGTTCTACCCAATTGTCTTGGTGGTAGTTAGTGTAGCATCTCAAGAACTGTTCCAATATTTGATTAATTCGTTCGGATTGCCCATCGGTCTCTGGATGATACCCCGAGCTCATTGCTGGTTCAATGTCCATTACTTTCAGGAGCTCCCGCCAGAAGTTGGCAATGAATTGGCTCCCCCTGTCGGATACCACACGTTTGGGGAAAGCATGTAGTTTGATCACGTGGTTGAAAAACGTTTTAGCTAGACCCTTTGCCGTGGGCAATTGTTTAAACGGAACAAAGTGGGCCTGCTTGGAAAACATGTCCACCCCCCCCCAAATGACTGTTTTTCCCTTAGAGGGTGGTGGGTTAGTAATAAAGTCCATGGACACAGCTTCCCAGGGTCTGGAGGGGGTAGGCAGGGGGTGCAAAAGTCCAGGAGTTCCCCCCCTCCTTTTACACATTAAACACACTTGGCAAGCTGTAACAAAGTCAGAAACATCCTTTCGCATGCGCGGCCACCAAAACTGTTGTTGCACCAGATTAAGAGTCTTTAAGAATCCGAAATGTCCAGCCAATTTGGAGGAGTGGCACGTCACTGAAATGTCTCTATGGAGTGGCTGGGGCACCACTAATTTAGTTCCATGATACCAGCATTTATCGGGGTGCAGTGAGCATTCGTCTATTCCAGCCAATTCCTCAGCTTCCTCTTTTGAATATTCTCCAGCACATTTCTCACTCCATGAGTTGACTGTCACACTTTTACTTTGACTTCGGGTAGTGACTGCCCCCCCCAACTGTTGTGGTGAAAACATGGAATCGAACACCTCTTCCCTCTGGGACTCGTGTTGGGGTAATCTGGACAAAGCGTCTGCTAAAGAATTTGCTTTCCCAGGGAAGTGTTTTAATACAAAATTGAATTTTGAAAAGAAATCAGCCCATCTAAGCTGCTTTGCATTGAGCGACCGCTGCGTTCGTAACGCCTCTAGGTTTTTGTGATCAGCCCAAATCTCAAACGGGATTTGCGCTCCCTCTAACCAATGTCTCCATGTGGTTAGGGCTAGTCAGATGGCAGCTGCTTCCTTGTCCCAAACGGACCAGTTTCTCTCAGTCTCATTAAACTTTTTGGAGATGTATGCCAAGGGATGTAACTTATTGTCAACCCCCTTTTGGAGGATCGCCCCTCCCATGGCCACATCGGAAGCATCTACATGAATCACAAATTCTTTAGTCTCATCGGGGTGGGATAGGATGGGTTCCAAGGTAAACAGTTTTTTTAATGTCTCAAACGCTTGTTGGCACGCCTCGGACCACACTGTTTTCTCTCCTGGCTTCCCCGCTTCGGGCCCCTTTCCCTTTGTTTTCAGCAATTCAGTTAAGGGTAGGGTAACCGTAGTGAAGTCTTTGAGGAAGGTGCAGTAGAAGTTACAAAACCCCAGGAGACTCTGCAGTTGTTTTCGGGTTCGGGGGGCCTCCCACTGCACTACTGCCTCCACTTTAGCAGGGTCCATTTCCAAACCCTTTTGAGAAATTCGATACCCCAGAAAGTCCACTTCAGTTCTATTGAATTCGTATTTGGACAATTTGGCATACAACTGATTCTTTAACAATGTGGCTAATACCTCCCTGACTAGCTTCACATGCGACGCCTTATCAGCAGAATAAATCAAGATATCATCTAAGTAACATAACACCCCTTTAAACAAATGTTTATGCAACACTTCATTGATTAAACTCATAAAAACTCCCGGAGCGCCACTTAAGCCGAATGGCATCACCAGGTATTCAAACTGGCCCAATGGTGTGTTGAAGGCAGTCTTGTATTCATCCCCCTCCCTGATGCGCACCCGAAAATAAGCGTCCCGCAAGTCTAACTTGGTAAACACCTTCCCCTTCGCAGCCTCCGCCAACAAGTCTTTGATGAGCGGGATGGGGGTAAGCATTTGAAGCAGACACAGCATTCAGCCCCCGATAGTCAGTGCATAATCTCAACCCCCCGTCTTTCTTTTTCCGGAACAGCACAGGAGCTGCAAAAGGGGACTTGGCTGGGCGGATGAAACCCCGCTCTAGATTCTTGTCTAGGAACTTCCACAGCTCCTCTCGCTCAGCGGGGCTCATGGAATATAGTTTCCCTTTCGGCAGTTTTTTCCCCGGTAGCAGTTCAATGGCACAATCGGACAAGTGGTGAGGGGGTAACTCATCTGCCTCTGTCTCGCTGAACACCCCGATCAAGTCTCTGTACTCGCGGGGAACCTGGGAGGGTGCTAGGGTGAGAGCTGCTGCTCAGAGGGGGAAAGGGGGCCCGGGTCCCCACTCCGGGTCCCATTTGTGGTGATTACACTTGTCATCTACCCACGAGATTTTCCCCTCACTCCATTCCACATAGGGTCGTGGGAGCTTAACCATGGGCTTCCTAGCACCATGGGGAATTGGGTGTTGGGGGTAATAACAAAAGCCCTCTTTTCCCAGTGCTCACCAGTTCCCAAGATCAACAGTTTAGTCTCTGCCACACACGCCTCCTTCATCTCAGAACCGTCCATTTGCGTGAACGTGAGTGGCTCCCCCAAGGGGGTGACTTTAGGAGCTAACCCATCCACTACTAAAGGGCTTATCAAGTCTCTAGCACACCCCGAGTCTATTAAGGCACGCACCCATACGTGGGTCCCTGTGCCAGGGGCTATTACAGTCACTACCATATAGAGTAAGGGGCCAGGGATGCTCACCGGAGATGGCGCGTTGGGAGAGGGGACCTGCAGCTCTGCGCCTCCTACTGCAGGTCATTGGAGTTTCCCGACGGCTGTGCCTCGACCAGTTCCAGCTCTCCCTGTTCACACGTTGCCCCTTCCAGCTGTAATGCCTGGGGTTTAAACGGAGTCTTGCCATGGCTCGGGGTGCCCCCCTGGACCGGAGTGGAGGTCTTGGGGATTCGGCTACTTTTGCGGGGGCAGGCTGAAGCGAAATGGCCACTCTCCCCGCATCTCATGCAAAGCCCTTGCTTGAAGCGGCTGTCTCAGATCTCCTGAATATTCGGCTTCCCCTTCAATTTCTGCAGTGCTTTGCACTGGGCAGTTGCCGAGGTCCCCATCTTAATTAACGTGAATCGCTCCTCTACATCAGCAGCGGCCCTCATCCACGCAGCCAGGGATCCGGGCCTCCCACCCCTCAATATGGTTTCATAGATCTTGGGGTGCAACCCCTCCCTGTACTTCTCGATGAAGAGGTCTTGGGACCAGCCTTGCACCTTTGCCACGATCCGCCGGAACCGGTCAGTGTATTCCCTCACTGAGGACCTCCCCTGCACCAGCTTCCGCAGTTGGTTCCTGGCCTTCTCCTCCCCCAGGGGATCCTCATAGTGTTGCCTGAGGGCCCACATAAAATTATTGACAGTACGTAACTCGGGCCCAGGGGGGTTATGCAGGCTTACATACCAGTCGCTGGCGGTGTCTCGCAGTTTAGATCCGATGTAGCCCACCCGGTCTCTCTCGGTGGGGTAGAGATGACCCCATGCATCTAGGAAGCGCTCGATGATAAAGAACCAGAGCTTTTCGTGGTCGCCGTCAAACGTCACAGTTAGCAGGTCGTTGGGGGCTTGGCAGATCATTCGATCTCCTGGGACGGGGAGGGGGGCAGGAGCCGGCTGTAGGGGACCCCCGGCGGGGACCCTTCCAGGGGGAACCTGTTGCAGCGGCGCTCCACCCGCTGGTGCTTCCCCCACTGGTGCTCCACCACCTGCTCCCCCCGCTGGCGGCTGCCCCTGGACTTGCATCGCAGCGATGGCATCTCAGAACTGCTGCTGCATGTCCATCATTACCTCTCTCAACTCCGCGGTGATCTGGATCCGCATTTCTCCCAACCTCTGATCCAGGTGGTGGGTTGAATCTTCAGGTCCCTGGTTGATACCAATGGGGGCGCCTCGCTCCTCGTCCGGCATAGGGAACTGCCAGTCGCCTTCTTATGATCCTGACAGTTCCACTGCAAAGAAATTGATTTCTTGAGCTACCGCATTTCTCCTTGGGGACTGGAGATGGATCCACCCAAAATAGAGGCTGTGGTCTCCTGGGAAGCCCCTGGAACTCACAAGCAACTACAGTCCTTTCTCTGATTTTGCAATTTCTATAGAACCTTCCTCAAAGACTTTGCAAAGGTGACCCTATCCCTCATGGACTTGCTGAAAACTAAGGGGCAGGGTCCCGAGGCAAACAAGGCAGGAGCGCATCTGGCTTGGTCTAGGGAGTGCCAAGACGTGTTTGTGTCCTTGAAAACCCTGTTCACTTCTAAGCCCATCCTTGCCCACCCCAATGAGACTCGAGAATTCACTGTACATGTTGATGCTTCTGATGTGGCCATGGGGGGGGGGGGAATCCTGCAAAAAGGGGAGGATGGGTTGTTGCATCCCTTAGCTTATATCTCTAAAAAGTTCACTGAGACTGAGCGGAATTGGTCTGTGTGGGATAAGGAAGCTGCGGCTATCCGGCTAGCCCTTTCTGCCTGGAGGCACTGGCTGGAAGGAGCACAAAAGCCTTTCGAAATCTGGACTGACCATAAAAACTTAGAGGCTTTGCATACCCGGAGTACTCTAAATGCTAAACAACTCAGATGGGCTGATTTTTTCTCTAAGTTCAACTTCACCTTGCATCATTTTCCTGGAACTGCAAACTCCCTAGCTGACGCCCTCTCGTGCCTCCCCCAACATGAGCCGCAATGGGAGGAGGTGTTTGATTCCATGTTTTCTCCTGGGCAGCTGGGAGGGGTGGTGGTCACCCGGAGTCAAGCGCGGGGGAGGGAGCTGTCAAGCTGAACGGGTGGATTACAAAATGCACACTGGAATATTCCCCAGAAGACCAGGACACTTTTAAAGCTGGAAAAAACGTGCACCAAGATTCTGATGGGTGTTGGTATAAGGGAGGGAAACTCATGGTGCCTAAATCTCTCCGCAGGGATATTTTGCATGCCTGTCACAAATCTAAGCCCTCTGGTCATTTTGGATATTTAAAGACTTTAAACTTACTTGAGAGACAATTTTGGTGGCCCCACATGTGGGGGGATGTTTTGGACTATGTTGCTTCATGCCAAACTTGTCTAATGTGTAAAAAATGGGGAGGGAAGCCCCCAGGACTACTGCAACCACTTCACACCCCCTCTAGGCCTTGGGAGGCGATCTCCATGGATTTTATCACCAGCCTGCAACCCAGCAAAGGGAAAACTGTCATTTGGGTGGTGGTGGATTTATTTTCCAAGCAAGCACATTTTGTTCCCTTGAAGCAACTACCAACAGCCAAGGGCCTGGCTAAGGTATTCTTCTCTCAGTTCGTGAGGCTCCATTCATTCCCAAAGCATATAGTCTCGGATCAGGGCCCCCAATTCATTGCCACCTTCTGGCGGGAGCTTTTACAAGTTATGGGCATTGAGCCAGTGCTAAGCTCCGCCTACCACCCAGAAACTGATGGCCAGTCCGAACGTGTCAATCAAATATTGGAACAATTTCGGGAGGGGGAACAGTTAAATCCTCCCGTTAACCTTTGCAGATCACAATCCTGTGCTATTATCATTTAGGGAGACAAAGAAAAACACTAGATAGACGATGAATAAATATATATTAAAAGACCCTACCTTTGTCTGTAACATGAAAGAAGATATTAAGGATTTCTTCGAAAGAAATCTACAGCCACAGACACCTATTAGCATAGTTTGGGACACATTTAAGGCTTATATAAGAAGTAAATTAATTAGTTATTCTGCGTGGAAAAGAAAACAGGAAAGCAAAGAATATGACTACATTGTTAGACAGATTAAAGTAAAAGAGGATAATAGATTAAAAACAGATGGGGACATAAAATGTAAACAAAGGTTGTTGTTTAAGCAACATAAGCCAAATCTATTGCTGCGTAAAGAAGTAGGAAAAAAGATACAATATAATAAATTCTTCTTCTTTGAGAATGCTAACAAACCCTCGAGATGGTTGGCATATAGATTAAAAAAAGAGGAGGCTAAAAATCAATAATTTCATTAAAAAATGAAATAGGGAAAAATAAATATCTCCAAGTGGAGCTAAAAAAGATAGCAGAAGATTACTTTAGTTCGATATATAAACAAAGAGAAGAAAATGAAGAGCAAATTGAAGCATATCTGAGAAATAAGTTAAACACTAGAAAATTCTCAGAAGAACAGAGGAGAAGACTTAGTGAACCAATTTCGATTTGTGAGGTAGTGGAAGCCATAAAAAGACAGAAAAAAAAAATAAATCGCCTGGCCTGGATGGTTTGCCAGGCGAATTCTATCAGATATTTGAGGGCTAAATCTCAGTAATCTATAAAGACCTTATAAAATCTATAAGTCTTACAAGCATTGTTCCAGATTCCTGGAATTCAGCTTTAATTACACTAATCCCAAAAGATAAGGAGAATTTAGATTTAATAGAATTTAGATTTAATAATTATAGACCGATTTCACTACTGAATGTGGACTATAAAATCTTTGCTAGTATATTGGCAGAAAGATTCAAAAACGTGTTAAACCAAGTAATTAATAAAGATCAAGTAGGCTTCCTCCCAAAAAGACAATTAAGGGAAAACATTAGAACCTTAATTAATATTTTGGAATACTATGAATCGCACTCTGAAAAAGCTGTGGCTCTGATGTTTATGGACACAGAGAAAGCTTTTAATAATCTTGGAAATTTGTGTTATCAAAGATGAGAGAATGTGAACCAGGGAAATACTTTAGAACAATGATAGAAGCGATATATAAAAAGCAGACCGCAAGAATTACCCATTGAAAAAGGTACAAGACAAGGATGTCCTTTGTCACCTCTTATTTTCACTTTTGCGTTAGAATCTCTATGCGACCAAGTTAGAGAGGATGAGTTAATAAAAGCACTTAGGTGTAAAGGTCAAGAATACAAGGTCTGCACCTATGCAGATGACTTAATGTATATTATTGAAGAACCAACAGATTCCATAGGAAGACTGTTGGAAGTAATTAATGACTACGGGAAAGTAGCTGGTCTTAAAATTAATATACAAAAAACTAAATGTTTGGTAAAAAACTGTACGGATCAAATGAAAAGTAAAATCCAAAGTATATCAGGGATTGAGGTGGTAAAAAAGGTTAAATATTTAGGGATAACGTGCACCAATAAAACGAATTCTTTAATTAGGGATAATTATAATGCATTTTTAAAAAAGATTAAAGGAGACTTAAATAGATGGAAAGATTTAAACCTGTCATGGCTAGGTAGGGTGGCAGCGATTAAAATGAATATCCTGCCAAAGTTTCTATTTCTGGTGCAATCAATCCCATTATTAAAAAGAAATGCTAATTTTTATAAAGAACTTAATAATATAACAAGAAAATTTATTTGGTTCCCAAAGAAACCACGTGTTAAATGGAAATTACTTCAAGATCAAAAAGAGAGAGGCGGAATTGGGATGCCAAATTGGGAATTATACGCTAAAGCGGCGGCAATGGTTTGGATAAAGGAGTGGCTGATGTTAGAAAACCCTAGAATATTGGCATTAGAAGGACATGACCTGTACATGGGCTGGCATGCCTATGTCTGGTACGAGAAGCACAAAATTCACTCAAACTTTAACATACATAAATTGAGAGCGGCCTTGATGAAATGTTAGTTAGAGGTGAAGGGCGAATGTTATATAAAAATTCCGAGTTGGGTATTGCTGTTAGACGCCTTTACTAAGCCCACGCTTGTCAATATAAAGAATATAATGAGCTATAATAAATTATTAGGTAAAAAGGGAAATTTAAAAAATGAATCGCAACTAAAGGAAGAATTGGGGTTGCAGTTGTCCTGGTGGGAAAACATGCAACTGCAGTCTATATATCAAAAAGATTTTAGTCAGTCAGTCAAGTTTATTGTCTTGGCCATTGGCCATAACAAAACAAAACAAAATAAAACAGATAAAACAAAATACAACAGACATTATAAACTAAAATGGGATAGGCCCTTCAGTAACTTGCTGCAAATCCAAGACTTAGTCTTATCTTTTTTGCCACCAATGCAAACAAAGCCATTCTGCTGGTAATATATGTGTCATTATCAGAGAGCAAAAAAACAGTCATGTCCAGATCTGAAATTCCATTATGCGAAGGTATAATGGGGTAAATAAACCTTTGCCTAAGTGATTCATGCCAAGAGCATCTCATAATATAATGCTCGACGTCATCCACTTCGCCTACGCCACACTGACATATTCTAGAGACAGGAGGGGAGCCCAAGAAGCGACCAATACAGACCATTGAAGGTATGGCATGAAACCTTAGGGCGGTAAAAGCCCTTCTTAGATCAAGAGTGGTTAATTTCTCGAGGTAATCAGTCCTACAGTGATCTCTTTTAAATATCCTGTACAAGGGGGCTGTACGACAACTTACCACCGCTTGGCGGTTCAAAAGCCCATCCTTATTAAATACCCATTCCTTCAATTTGGACTTTTGACTTTCACTGTCCCATATATCATCTGGAATTGAGTATTTTAGTAAAATAGAGGTCAGGTGGTCACCCAATCTTTTGGATATCCAGGATATCCTAGGTGTCCGAAGTTTTATATTGCTTTTAAAAAGATTTTAAAAAACTGGTTTTGGTAGTAAATCTAATGATCTAGATGAGATTTGGCTAAAGAATAATGATAAATTAATTAATAAACTTTATAATTTCTTTTTAAATCAGGAAATTCAGGAAGAAGTAATAAAACCAACAATGATTTACTGGATGAGAGATTTAGGTAATAATGTAGATATAGATAGCTGGACTAAGATATGGAGATCAATTAAATTTTTGAAGGTAGTTAACTATAAAGAAAATATATATAAAATGTAATATTGCTGGCATTGGTCACCGGATAAGCTACATAAATGTTACAAGAATATATCAGATAAATGCTGGGTCTGTGGGGGCAGTAGAGGTACATACTTCCATATGTGGTGGTCGTGTAAAAAGATAAAGGAATACTGGTCAATGGTTAGAAATATGATTGGGGAGATTATGGAGATAGACTTACCATTGGACCCTGCAATTTTCCTATTGAATATGTTACCGAACGGGTTATCAAAAGAGAATCAACAATTCACATTGGATCGGGCCACAGAGGATTACAAAAAATATGCAGATAAGGGGAGGGCTCTGGGTTGGGACTTCGAGCCAGGAGACTCGGTATATGTCTCCATTAAGAACATTCATGGACTACAGCCTAGCAGAAAACTAGGTTGGAAATATGTGGGACTTTTTAAAGTGTTGCGCAAGATTTCTTCTGTGTCTTTTGAACTTGAATTGCCAAAGTCTCTTAAATCCGTGCATCCTGTGTTTCATTACAGCCTTTTGAAGAAGTGCCCTGGGCAGACTTCCTGGAGACTGGTTCCTCCTGTTCCACCTCCTCTGATGAAAAGGGGCCATCCTCATTTTGAAATTTCTCGCATTTTAGACTCTAAGCTTAAACAGGGCCGATTTTATTACTTGGTGCAATGGGTAAATTTTGGTCCTGAATGTAATGAGTGGGTGGCTTCTGAACATGTCCATGCTCCTCGCCTTATTTGGGAATTTCATCAAATGTACCCTACTAAACCCGGGGGGACTTTATCTTAAGGGGGGCAGGATGTCAGGTTCCCTGTCATGTATTGTATGCGTTCCTCCCGCTGGGAGTATGACACCCCGGGAGTCTGCACGTCAGAGCGTTCCTTCCTCCCCTTCCTCCCTTTTCCCTTGTGCTTGTGGCTCAGGTAATCTGACCCTTTTTTTTTTTGTAAAAAAATTTTATTTTTCAAAACATTAAAATTAATACATTTATCTTATACAAATCCTTTTTTCCATATTATATAACATTTTGTTCTATTTGTATAATCTTATTTTTATCTTGTATTGGCGGTTTCCCACCACATCTGAAGCATAACACATTTTCCACTTTATCCAAAATAGTAATACTTATATCTATGTTTACATTTCTGGTAACGGTCATATATCTTAAAAATACTTATATACTAATTCTTACTTTCTATATTCTTATATAATTCTAAAATAAAAAACAACTTCATTATCTAATTATCCTTAATACATTCATATACTCTAATTCTATTGCTTTATGTTATTATAACCATGTATAAATGTAGTTTTTCATATCCCAGTATTTTTCAACATATTCTTTCAAATCTTTCCAATCTTCTAAAAAGGTCTCTGAGTACAGGACATTCAACTTTCTAGTCCATTTATCCATTTCAGCCATATATAACAATTTTTTCAACCATTCCCACACATCTGGTATTTTTTCATTTTTCCAATTTTGTGCATACACCATTCTTGCTGTTGTTATCATATACCATATTATTGTCCTTTTCTTTACATTTATCTCTTCTAGTTTAAGTCCAAGCAATAACATTTCAGGCAACTTCTTAAATGTACATTTCAAATTTTTTTCCATTTCTGCATGTATTATAGACCAATAAGTCTTTACTTTATCACAAGTCCACCACATATGATAAAAAGAACCTTCTTTCTTTTTACATTTCCAACATTTGTTAGACATATTCTGATTAATATTTGCAATTTTTTTTGGTGTCATATACCATCTGTACATCATTTTAAAACAATTTTCTTTTAGGTTATAACATGTAGATATACCCATAGCATTTTTCCATAAAAATTCCCAAGATTCCATTTTAATGTCTTTGTTAAAGTTTATCGCCCATTTTACCATTTGTTCTTTTACCATTTCATCAGCGTTAAACCATTTTAACAAAATTTTATACATTTTAGAGATCATTTTTTTCCCACCTTCCTCCCAAACTTGTTCTATTTCATTATTTTTTTTATCTAAAACTGGATTTTTTATCACTTCTATACATGTCATATATTTGTCTATATCTTAACCAACCATAATCAAAGTCCATCTGATGCTGCTCCTTCAATATAAAGTCTTTACCATGTCTTGTTAATAAGTCTCTATACTTCAACCAATCTTATCCTTTGTGACGTGATACTGGATTTAAAACTTCTGCGGGTACAATCCACATAGGTATCTCTTCTGGAAAAAAGTTTTTATATCTTGTCCACATATTGATTAATGTTCTTCTCAAATAATGATGTTTAAACATATTGTCCATTTTTGTTTTACCGTAATACAAATGCGCGTGCCACCCAAACCTACAGTCATGGCCTTCCAGGGACAATAACTTTCTATCTTGTAACATAGTCCATGTCCCTACCCAAGTCAAACATATTGCATCATGATATAGCCTTACGTTTGGTAACTGGAACCCACCTCTATCTTTAGCATCACACATTATTTTCATCTTGATTCTTGGTTTTTTCCCTCCCCATACAAACTTAGACAATTCCTTCTGCCAGCATTTGAATGTTTTTACATCTTTCACAATTGGAATAGTTTGAAACAGAAACATTAATCGTGGTAGCACATTCATCTTAACCACCGCAATTCTACCCAACAATGACAAATTTAATACATTCCACTTTTTAATATCTTGCATAATTTGCAGCCATAATTTCTCATAGTTATTTTTATAAAGATCAATATTTTTCATTGTTAGGTTCACACCTAGATATTTTGTCTTTTTCACCACCTCACATTCTATAAGATTTTGTAACTCAGTTTGTTTGTTATTTGACATATTTTTACACATCACTTTCGATTTGTTCTTATTTACATAAAATCCAGCCAAGTCACCAAACTCTTTTACTCTCTGTAACAGATATGGTAGTGTAGTCATAGGGTCTTCCACTATAAACATCACATCATCTGCAAAGGCCCTATATTTGAAAGAAAAACCTTTGGTTGTTAAGCCTTTAATATCTTTATCTTCCTTCACATTTATTAGTAGAACTTCTAGAATCCAAATAAATAGCAACGGCGAAAGTGGGCATCCTTGTCGTGTTCCTTTTTCGACTTTAAAATCGTCCGTCTTTTCAGTGTTAATTATTAAAGAGGATTTCTGTTCTTTATATATTGACTTAATGAGGTTAAGCATATATTCACCAATTTCAAGATGTTCTAGAACCTCAAACATAAAATCCCAATTTAAATTATCAAACGCTTTTTCCGCATCTAAAAAGAAAAAACCCACTTCCTTTTCAGGATGTTTATCGTAGTATTCTATAGCATCCACTACTACTCTTAGATTGTCCCTTATTTGGCGATTAGGTAAGAACCCTGCTTGTTCTGTTTGTATAGTTTCTTTAAGGTGTTCTTTTAGTCTGTCAGCTATAATCTTAGCAAAGATCTTATAATCATTATTTAGTAAAGAAATCGGTCTATAGTTCTTAACATTAGTTAAGTCTTGATTTTCTTTCAGGATAAGTGAGATGGTTGCATCTTTCCAAGTTTCTGGGACCTCACCAGTGACTCCTATATCGTTCATTAGTAGCAGTAACACTGGTGAGATCGACTCCTGTAGCGTTTTATAAAACTTCGCTGTAAATCCATCTGGTCCAGGTGCTTTTCCTAATTTTGAGTCATTTATTGCATTTTTAATCTCTTGTAATGATACTGGATTGTTAAATAGTTCTTTAATTTTCTCTGTTGGTTTTGGTAACTTTAATGTTTGCAGGTATTCTTTAATCTTTCTTCTGTCTTTGTTTTCCTTCTTTAAAAGTTTTGCATAATATTTAAAAAATTCTCTCTTTATTCCTTTGTTGTCTATTATCTCAATGTTATCTCTTATCACTTTAGTGATAAATTTATTTTCACGTTTTTTCTTTAATTGCCATGCTAGATATTTTCTGGGTTTATTTGCACCTTCAAATGCCTTTTGTTGGAGTTTTTTTAAGTTCCAGTACGTCTCTTGGTTCAAAATAGCTTTTGCTTGGTCTTGTAGCATCCAGATTTCCTTTTGCAGTTTCTTTTTCCCTGGTCTACTCTTCAGTTCTTCTTCTTTTGTTTTAATGGCTTGTACGATATTTTCATATTGTTCTCTTTTCTTTTTATTATCTTTAGCATTTAATGATATCAATAGTCCTCTCATCACTGCTTTATATGCATCCCATATGGTTTGAATTTTTACTTCTTTCTGTATATTTGCTTGGAAGTATAGGTCTGTTTCTTCCTGTAATTTTTTAACTATTTCTTGGTTGTCTAGTAAGTCCTCATTTATTCTCCATCTCTTTTGTTTTTTTACCTGCCCAGCAGTCCATAAACATGGATTATGATCTGAAATTATTCTGGGTAGAATTTCCACTTTTCTTGTCTTAAACGTTAAATTAGTAGTCATCCAAATCATGTCAATTCTTGAATGCGAGTCATGTCTATTAGAATAAAAGGTAAAATCTTTTCCTTGTGGGTTAGCTTTCCTCCAAATATCTTCCAGCTTCTCTTGTTTTATCAGTTCAAAAAAGTTTTTTGGAAGCTTCCCTAATGCCTCATCCTTTCTCTTAGAGCGCCTGTCTAATTTGTTATTCACAGTTCCATTAAAGTCCCCCAACATCATGATTTTTTTTTTGTAAGAAAGTTTTTATTTTTCAAAACATTAAAATTAATACATTTGTTTTATACAAATCCTTTTTTCCATATTATATAACATTTTGTTCTATTTGTATAGTCTTGCTTTTATCTTGTATTGGTGGTTTCCCACCACATCTGAAGCATAACACATTTTCCACTTTATCCAAAATAGTAATATTTATCTCTATGTTTACATTTCTGGTAACGGTTATATATCTTTAAAATACTTATATACCAATTCTTATTTTCTATATTCTTATATAATTCTAAAAAACAAGTTCATTATCTAACTATCCTTAGTACATTCATATACTCAATTTCTATTCCTTTATGCTATTATAACCATGTATAAATGTAGTTTTTCATGTCCCAATATTTTTCAGCATATTCTTTCAAATCCTCCCAATCTTCTAAAAAAGTCTCTGAGTACAGATTATTCAAGTTTCTAGTCCATTTATCCATTTCAGCCATATATAACAATTTTTCAACCATTCCCACACTTCTGGTATTTTTTCATTTTTCCAATTTTGTGCATACACCATTCTTGCTGTTGTAATCATATACCATATTATTGTCCTTTTCTTTACATTTATCTCTTCTAGTTTAAGTCCAAGCAGTAACATTTCAGGCAACTTCTTAAATGTACATTTCAAAATTTTTTCCATTTCTGCATGTATTATAGACCAATAAGTCTTCGCTTTATCACAAGTCCACCACATATGATAGAAAAAACCTTCTTTCTTTTTACATTTCCAACATTTGTTAGACATATTTTGATTAATATTTGCAATTTTTTTTGGTGTCATATACCATCTGTACATCATTTTAAAACAGTTCTCTTTTAGATTATAACATGTAGAAATACTCATAGCATTTTTCCATAAAAATTCCCAAGATTCCATTTCAATGTCTTTGTTTAGGTTTATCGCCCATTTTATCATTTGTTCCTTTACCATTTCATCAGCATTAAACCATTTTAACAATACTTTATACATTTTAGAAATCATTTTTTCCCATCTTCCTCCCAAATTTGTTCTATTTCATTGCTTTTTTCTCTAAAACCAGATTTTTTATCACTTCTGTACATATCATATATTTGTCTGTACCTTAACCAGCCATAATCAAAGTCCATCTGCTGCTGCTCCTTCAATTTAAAGTCTTTACCATGTCTTGTTAACAGATCTCTATACTTCAACCAGTCTTGTCCTTTGTAGTGAGATGATGGATTTAAAACTTCTGCAGGTACAATCCACATAGGTATTTCTTCTGGAAAAAAGTTTTTATATCTTGTCCACATATCGATTAATGTTCTTCTCAAATAATGATGCTTAAACATATTGTCCATTTTTGTTTTACCATAATACAGATATGCGTGCCACCCAAACCTACAGTCATGACCTTCCAGGGACAATAACTTTCCGTCTTGTAACATAGTCCATGTCCCTATCCAAGCCAAACATACTGCATCATGATATAGCCTTAAGTTTGGTAACTGGAACCCACCTCTCTCTTTAGCATCACACATTATTTTCATCTTAATTCTTGGTTTTTTCCCTCCCCATACAAACTTAGACAATTCCTTCTGCCAGCATTTGAATGTTTTTACATCTTTCACAATTGGAATAGTTTGAAACAGAAACATTATTCTTGGTAACACATTCATTTTAACCACTGCAATTCTACCCAGCAGTGACAAATTTAATACATTCCACCTTTTAATATCTTGCATAACTTGCTGCCATAATTTCTCATAATTATTCTTATACAAATCAATGTTTTTCATTGTTAGGTTTACACCTAGATATTTTGTCTTTTTCACCACTTCACATTCTATAAGATTTTGTAATTCAATTTGCTTATTATTTGACATATTTTTACACATCACTTTCGATTTGTTCTTATTTACATAAAACCCAGCCAAATCACCAAACTCTCTTACTTTCTGCAACAAATATGGTAGTGTAGTCATAGGGTCTTCAGCTATAAACATCACGTCGTCTGCAAAGGCTCTATATTTAAAAGAGAAACCTTTTATTGTTAAGCCTTTGATTTCTTTATCTTCTTTCAAATTTAGTAGCAAGACTTCCAAAATCCAAATAAATAGCAACGGCGAGAGTGGGAATCCTTGTTGTGTTCCTTTTTCCACTTTAAAGTAATCCGTTTTTTCAGTATTAATTATTAAAGAGGATTTCTGTTCTCTATGTATTGACTTAATAAGATTAAGCATATAGTCTCCAATTTCAAGATGTTCCAACACTTCAAACATAAAATCCCAATTTAAATTGTCAAACGCTTTTTCCGCGTCTAAAAAAAGAAAGCCCACTTCCTTCTCCGGATGTTTATCATAGTACTCTATAGCATCCACTACTACTCTTATATTGTCTCTTATTTGGCGATTAGGTAAAAATCCTGCTTGTTCTGTCTGTATAGTCTCTTTAAGATGTTCCTTAAGCCTATCAGCTATAATCTTGGCAAAAATCTTATAATCATTGTTTAACAAAGAAATTGGTCTATAATTTTTAACATTGGTTAAATCTTGACCTTCTTTCGGAATGAGTGAAATAGTTGCTTCTTTCCAAGTCTCTGGGACCTCACCTGTCACTCCTATGTCATTCATTAATAGCAATAACACTGGTGAGATCGAATCCTGTAGTGATTTATAAAACTTAGCTGTAAATCCATCTGATCCAGGTGCTTTCCCTAATTTTGAATCATTTATTGCATTTTTAATCTCTTGTAGTGACATTGGGCAGTTAAGTAGTTCTTTGATTTTCTCCGTTGGTTTTGGTAATTTTAATGACTGTAGGTATTCTTTAATCCTTCTTCTGTCTTTATTTTCCTTCTTAAAAAGCTTTGCATAATATTTAAAAAATTCTCTTTTTATTCCCTTATTGTCTATTATCTCAATATTGTCCTGTATCACTTTAGTAATAAATTTATTTTCACGTTTTTTCTTTAATTGCCATGCTAAGTACTTTCCAGGTTTATTTGCACCTTCAAATGCTTTTTGTTGCAATTTTTTCAGGTTCCAGTAAGTCTCTTGATTCAAAATAGCTTTTGCTTGGTCTTGTAACATCCAAATTTCCTTTTGCAGTTTCTTTTTTCCTGGTCTGTTCTTCAGTTCCTTTTCTTTTATTTTAATGGCTTGTACAATGTTTTCATATTGTTCTCTTTTCTTTTCATTGTCTTTAGCGTTCAGTGATATCAATAATCCTCTCATAACTGCTTTGTACGCATCCCACACAGTTTGAATTTTTACTTCTTTCTGTATGTTCACTTGAAAATATAAATCTGTCTCTTCATGTAATTTTTTAACTATTTCTTGGTTGTCTAATAAGTCCTCATTTATTCTCCATCTCCCTTGCCTTTTTATTTGCCCAGAAGTCCATAGACAAGGATTGTGGTCTGAGATTATTCTAGGTAGAATTTCAACTTTTTTTGTCTTAAATGTTAGATTAATAGACATCCAGATCATATCAATTCTTGAATGTGAATCATGTCTGTTAGAGTGAAAAGTATAGTCTTTCCCTTGTGGGTTAACCTTCCTCCAAATATCCTCCAGCTTTTCCTGTTTTATCAGTTCAAAAAATTTTTTTGGAAGTTTCCCTAGTGTGTCGTCTTTTCTCTTTGAGCGCCTATCTATTTTATTATTCACAGTCCCATTAAAGTCTCCCAACATTATGATTTGTTCATAGTTTACACTGTCCAGTTCCATTTGTAGTTCTTTAAAAAAGATTTCTTTAGCTCCGTTGGGGGCGTAAATATTTACAATCAAAGTCTTCTGTTCGTGTAACAGAATTTCAATAGCTAAGTATCTTCCTTCTTTATCTTTAAATATTAGTTTAGGTTCCAAGTCTTTTTTGGCATATGTTACCACTCCATTCTTTTTATTACTTGCCAATGAAAAAAATTCTTCTCCCAACTTTTTTCTTATTAAATATTTGTAGTCTTGTTACTTAAGATGGGCCTCTTGTATACAAACTATACTACATTTTTGTTTCTCCAGCCAGTGTCCTACCATTCTACGTTTTTGGGGTGAATTAAGTCCATTTACATTCCACGAGAGTACTTTGTAATCCATCTTGTTGTAGTCTTAAATATCACCAAATTCTTCCTTGTTCTCACCAACAAAGGCGTACATTTCTGCTGAATTTTTAATCACCATTCTGTTGTTACCATAATAAAAACTCAGTCCTTGTGGTATTTCCCAACGAAATCTTATTTTTTTCTCTTTCAGTTTGTCTGTCAGACGCTTGAATTTTTTCCTTTCTTGCAGTATTGCTCTAGGCAGTTCTTTCATTACTATAATTTTCTTTCCATCTATTTCAAAAGGATCAGTAAAACACTTCTTGTAGATTTGTTCTTTTGTCCTTTTCATTGTAAATTGGACTACCACATCTCTTGGTATATTTTTATCTCTTGCGTATGTAGAATTGACTCTATAAACAAGATCCATGTGTTCTCTAACAACCTCTTCCTGTTCTTGTAAAAAATCTGCTAATGCTTCTTGCATTCTTGTAAAAATGTCTTCACTCAGTTTTTCCTCAATCCCTCTAAATCTCAAATGGTTTTGCATGTCTCTATAATGCATCATCTTTTCCATCCTGTCATTGTCTCTCATTGTCTTTTGAATACTTTCTTCCAGTTCTTTTACTTTAGTTTCAATGTCTTGTGTTCTTGTGGTTAATTTTTGAAATTCTGCTTTTAAGTCTATGAAGTTTTTATCTGCTTGTGCAGCTATGCCATTCATTTTAACATTTACCTCTCCTATAGCGTCTAACTTTTTTTCCCCATTGCTTCCATAACAGCTAGTAGTTCTTTTTCTTTTTTTGCTGCCATTGTAGGAGAGGACCATGTAGCTGCTCTCGATCTTAGTCCGCGGTCCATCTTCTCTCTTTAAAAAAGATTGATTTTATTTTATTTTCCAAATCAAACACCGATTAATGTGATCACAAAAGCTAGTCTTGCCAAGTCAAATTTCGTTGGTTTCAGCCTTCTAAGTTATATAGTTTATGAGATATTACTGTTTAAAAATTTTATAAATCCAAAATGGCGGGCGCAACTTCTCTATGGTTTGTGTCAAAGGTTATAGTCTTTTTACCTTGCTTCTGGCTTGCCGTAGTTTCCTTTTGTCCCTTCCTCTTGCTTACTTGTCTGCTCTCCGCACATCACTTCCTGTTGTAGTCCTTTTGGTCCGGCAGTTTTTACAGTCCCCTTTGCTCTCTTCCAGTTCTTCTCCGTTTCCCTTCTTGTCTGCTCCTCAAGCCATCACTTCCTGTCTCAATCCTCACAGCTTGGTCTCGCGATGCTTGGTTCCCTCCTCCCCTCTTTGTCTCGCGATGCTTGGCTCCCCCTCCCGACTCTTCTTAACCGCAGGAATGTTAAACAACTTGTTTTTTTTGGCTTTTTAAGTTCAAATTCAGCTTTTTAACGTTTCAAAACTGCACTCATCCAATCTGCAACAGTCTATTGCTTCACCAGATCTGCTTTTCGTCTTTCAAAACACGGTAATGGTAAGGCAAAAAGTTTTTTTCCGTTACCTTATGTTGTTACTTCTCTTCAGATGTGGTCCCAACGTTTAAACTTTGTCTTCTTTGTTAAGGAATCAGGGGAATTGGAGATTTTATGCTGATTTAATCAGCTCGGCTTGGCTCCTTAGAGATACTTGCAGGAATCTTCTTCGGCTGCAGTGCTTAAGGTGTTGTAAAAGTCTCCTCCGAGACTTTTCCTTCACTGAGCTTGCTCAAACCTGGATTATATTGCTTGCTAGTCCTCACACTACCTGTGTGAGGTTGCGTCAGGTGGATTTGTCCACCCAAGCTGTCAAGAAGAGCTGCCGTCTGCCTTGCGCACTTGCAAAGCGTGTCAGACCTCCATTCCTCTGACCGGAAACTCCCAGGTAATCTGACCCTTTGAAGCCTAGCCTTGAATTGTTATTGTAACGAAGAAGCTCCAGGTGGTTCACTGTGTGGGAGTAGATTTGCCTGTCTCGTGGGAGGGGGTGCTTGCTTGCCAAGTGTAATCTCTGCTTCTCCATGCACTTTTGGTGGGAAGACAAACGGTTAGAGTTGTGCGCCTTCTGGGGGGACTTTTCTGATTGGTGTCTAGTACACACTTTGCTGTTTGAAATCTGTATAATTGAACCTTGCCCATTGTCCAAGCCATCACTAACACTGAACGTGTTTTATTGACAAGACCTTTAAGAATAAATGGACTTTTGATTTCATCACAAGGCCTGGCTTATTGGATCTATTCAGTACCTCACATAAGTGATGCGTGGAGGGGGAAGAGAAAAGGCAGGGAAGAGACAGAAAGTGGGGGTCACTGGTGGGGGAAAAGAGTCCCCCCATCATGACCCCCTCCAACTAGCTAATGGATTCACATTTGGAATCCTCAGAGGAAGAACTCAAGGAACCCAGGCCACCAGCTTGAGGATGACCAGTGGGACAAATGAGAGCCTAACATGGCACAGATGCCAGCTTTTAATATATATATACACACACACCAGTAGAATCTAGGGTTGTCAACCTCCAGGTGGGGCCTGGAAATCTCCCACTATTACAATTGATCTCCAGACTACAGAGATCAGTTCCCTGGAGCAAATGTCTGCCATGGAGGGTGAACTCTATGGCATTATACCCCTGTGAGGTCACTCCCTCCAAAACTCCACTATCTGCAGGATTGATCCCCCAAATCTCCAGGAATTTCCCAACCTGGAGTTGGCAACCCTAGCTAGCACCAGAAACCACTGGACCAGACTTCCATGGAGCAAGTCTAATCCAGGCCCATAGTCCTCCAGGACCCCTTCCAACTGCAGGAACAGCAGTGGCAGAAGGCCCAAGCCAAGGTGGTCCAAGTGAGGTGAAGTACCTGAGTAGCTACCTGCAGTCCTGTCCAAGAGACATGCAGCGAGAGTGATACTTCTTTTCAGGATCCTGGTCAAAGCACAGCACAACTGCAGGACCATCAACACCTGCCAGCAGTGTAGCTGAGGCTGAATACTTTCCAGACTATTTAGGCTGAGGCTTGGGAAGACTGCCTCGCTGGATCAATCAGTCTATTAGGTACAAACCCTGTATTCTAGTTGACACTCTCTAAATCTCATAATCCAGGCCTGAATGCACTATTACAGAAGGAACCTGTGCATGACATTCCCTACTCTAACTCTAGCAGGTTCCCAGCTTGCTATGCTTTGAAGAGCTCTTCTCCATTCATTTCCCAGGCAGATGACACTGAAATTGAATCCTGTGTGTAGGGACCTGATTATTGGTGGGAAGGGGAGTGTTGTTCAAAGGCTTTTTGCAGGAAGGTAACAGAGCCAGCGTGGTATAAGGAAGACCTGAATTTAGGTCAATCAGCTACAAAGCTTATTTATGAATCAGAAACCTTAGGCATTCTGGTTCTATGATGTTATTGTAGGATGTTACAAGATGTTTTATTTTGAATTACCTTGGTTTATATTTTAATCTTGTTTAACTTAGCCTTAGCCCTTTGCTTTCTGTTTTACTTTATCAGCCTTTTGTATTTCTTGTTTGTTTTTCTTTTAATCTCTGTTTTGTAGACTCAGGAGGTGCGGTAGGAGTGTTCAGGAAACAGTTGAAAGGGTTTCTCACACTGACTGTTTTCTTTTTCTTATCACTCTTCATTCCTCTAAATTTTTCTTCTTTTTCATTTTCTTCTTCCAAGGAATTATTGGGGTGTGGTTTTGGCTGTGAGAGAAGTGTGCTGAGTTTTGAGCATATGGTGTATGGTTATTTAGCTCACGCCTATCCTTGTCCTTCTGTTATTTGTTCCTTATTGTATTTTATGAGTTGTGTGTGCCATATTTTCACATTTTGTTTTAGAACTATTATTTAATTAGTTTAGCCAATTCTGCACTGGTTTATATTAATTAATGACATTTAGCTAGGGTATTATTTTATTTAATTACCAATTAGCTACTCAGCAGTTTAGTCAGTCTGCCTCCTCCAGCGAGTCATTTAGTTATGTAGCTCCAGGGGTGGGGGGGAGGAGTATTTTTAGATACTTGTTTAAGTTATAGAAGAACTTTCAAAACTCATAATTAGCCAATTTCATTTTAACAAGCTGCTGGATTTCTTTGTGTCTTATTATGTCTAGGAAAAGAAATCATCCCTCTAATTTTTGTAGGCTTCCAGCCAGCAAACAAACTAAGCTGGATGCCTTTTTTGACTATAATATTAAAATTAGTAATTGTTTTCACCTTTGATTTAAAAAAATGTTCTCAGAAGAAAAATGAATTATAAGCAAATTCATCAGCAATGCTGCTTACCTATATTCCTACACTGCCCAAATGCATTTCCACGTTGCCCTCCTCTGCTCTACTCGCTGAGGAAAAATTGTCCTCTGAGAAGGACACTTCAGCTTCTAGCCTCACAGACTTTCCTAATTGCTGAGACTCTAGAAAAGATTTATGATAAAATCAATGCCTTGTACCAAGCTCTTTTTATCAAGTTGTATGGGGAAACCCATTCCTGTACTCAAAACAATTCACAAAGAGGCTACAAAATACCACCCAAGAAACGCAGGAGCCTCTCTGATGTAGAGTCTTGTAAAATATCACTGTCTATAAACCCCTTATAAGGGAGAATTATTGATTGGTGAAATGGTGCATTAAGGTACATTTGGCTTATCTCCTTGATTGCTCTCCCAGAGATGTTGATCTGAAGCTTTTTTTTAGTTCTTACTGGTCCTATTAGAGAAAACTGGCTTACACATACATTTTATTTCCCCCTGGTGCTCCTACTTCGTTGTCGAACAGCATTGGTTTGCTTTACATGGAATTACCCTCAAAGTATGCTTTTGCTCTTCTGCACCAATACCACTTTATCCCATGAAACCTTGCCTTAAGAATCACAGAATCACACAGAGTTGGAAGGGGCCACACAGGCCATCTAGTCCAACTCCCTGCTCAATGTACGATCAGCCTAGAGCATCCCTGACAAGTGTTTGTCTAGCTGCTGCTTAAAGACTGTCAGTGGGGGGAGCTCACCACCACCCTAGGTAGCTGATTCCACCTGTGGCAAACTTACTACAACCGACAAGGGGGATAAAATTGCCTCTAGCATATTACATGACCTTTAGTTGAGCTATCCCCAGTAAGAAATTACTTGTGTCTAGGCCTGATCCCTACAACTAGAAGCTCAGTTGTGAATAATAAAGAACTGCTTGAGACCCTAAAATGCTCGCACACACTTTCAAACTTACTGAATGATGAGCCACTGGACAGGGCAGACACCAACCTAACACAGCCTTTTTGTGTCTTGCCAAATGTGGAACAGATTATATCATCAATAGGCTAGAGAATCTTTTAAAAAATTGAAGCTGATTGCTAACAACCAGGCAAGCAATGGTATAGGAAGTTCAGTTCACCTGATTCCTGCAGAGAAGATTTCTAACACTGAACTGTTAAAATTGGAAAACCAGCCCCAATCGAATCCTATGAAAAAGACTAATTCTTGCCCACCCAGCTAAAAATTCTTCCTGTGAAATATTCCCATGTCTGTTTTATTTTGAAAGATAGTGGGAACCTATCCTGTTCCCCTGGAACCTACTATCATTATGTCAGATCCCTGGTTATTGAGATATCTGCATGATTCAGGTCAGAGCAATAGTGTATCAGAACTGAGGTCCAAATGGGGACCTCTGCAGATATAGACAGTTCAAATTAAAACCCCCTCAGGCACACCAATTACACATTGCAGGCCTCTCACCTAATTTTTGCATGTCCCCCCCCCCCCCGGGAATATACGGCTCCCTTATCTATGAAAGTGGAAATGGTACAGCTTTGGCTTCAAGGACATTCCTGGCAGTTAGGGAGGCATCTTGCAGGAAGAGTTTTGACTATAGGTTCACACACTGGCATTCACTCCTCCGCTTAGGAATTCCCCCTCTCCCACTCATCATGGCAAACGAAAAGACAGAGTTTGACATTCTGCCCCCACCCCAAAGCCCCCCCTATCCACCCAGCTTGAGGGAATGTCATTGGTGGAAAGTCCATACAAGTTTAGGGGCATTCACATGTTTAGATTCCACCCATTCATTATGACTTTGATCAAAATCTCTCCATTTGATCAGACAAAACAAGTGCCCTTGCTTGAGTTTAGCATCTAATATTTCCTCCACTTCCTGGTGGGATTCTCTGTCCATGATCAGGGGAGGGGGAGCTGGAGGACGTAGTTTCCACTTCAGTGGGCCAGGATTCTTCTTCAGAAGACTAAAATGGAAAACAGGGTGGACATTTCATAAGTTCTTTGGCAATTCAACTTCAACAGTCACTTTGTTGATCAGCCGCGTTACCTTAAACGAGCCCACATATTTCCAACCCAGCTTCCTCCCCGGTTGCAATCCCTGTAGGTGTTTGGTGGAAATGTACATCAAGTCTCCAGGTTTTATTTCCCACTCAGGACCCCTCCCCTTGTCTTCATGGTGCTTATTGTTCTCCTTGGCTTTGGCCAGAGTCTTGAGTCATAGGCGTAAACTACGGGGGGGGGGGCTCGAGGGCTCGAGCCACCCCCGAAATTTCCCGGGGGGGGCTCAGCCACCCCCAGGAAAATGGAGCGCCCAGGCCGGCTGGCTGGCTGGCTGCCGCCACCACTGCCTCTCCCCCTGCTCCGTTCCTCCCTCCCTCCGTCCAGGAACCAGCTGGGCAAATGCCCAGCATGCTGGATGGAGGAACGGAGGCAGGAGCAGGCAGGGGGAGGCGGCGGGGCAGGCGTGGGCTGCCGCCTCAGTTGCCCGCCTGCCGGTGGCTGCTGCCACCACCTCCCCCCTGGGACTGACCTGGCACACTGGGCAGTTGTCCAGCTGGCCCCACAGAGGCAGGAGTGGCCCGGGGGGCAGGGGGGACATGGTCCCAGTGCGTGTGCATGCGCTTTGCACACATGCACATAGAGCCCCTGCCCCCCCCAGGGATTTTAAAAGTTGACGCCTCTGTCTTGAGTTACTCATGACCACCAAGACTGCCATCCTTGCCAGGTTTCTCTGAGTTCACTGTGGGGAGGGGATTTGCCCTTCAAAGCCAACAGCCCATGGGTCTTCTCATCAGGTGCTGGCTTTAAAGCGTGCGGCAGCCTTTTCAGGGCTCCCTTTCACTCCTCCTTCCATCCAAAGCTAGAAGTGCATCCTGGCTGGGGCCCTCACTGACCTCCCTATCTGGCATAGGGGATCCCCCACAGGCCCACTCCCAAAGGGCACAAGAAGAGCCTTGGCACATTTACCTTTAAAGCCCATGGGGGTAAGATAAATGCAGCACTAGCAGCAAGAAGCCCTTGAAGAGCCTCACCACTGCATTCTACTTAAAGAGCCACTGGGGGAAAGGAACTGTGCTGACTGGCTGGGGCCCTTTCCCACCCTCTCATCCTCCCTCTCTGGCAAAGGGCTTCCCCCAGGTCCCCCCCCCTGGCACCGGCAGTGAAAGGCCCATGAAGAGCTTTGCCGCTGTGTTCTAGTTAAAGAACCATTGGGAGAAAGTAACCATGCAGTCTGGCTGGGTCCTCTCCTGCCCTCTCTCCCTCCCTTGCAAAGGGATTCCCCCCCCCCAGCAGAGAGGGTCAATTGACTCACCTGATGTGGGGCAGGGTGGCAGGTCTTGTTCGGTGACAGCAGGGGCTCCAGTTCAGACTCTCTGATGTCTTACCAGCTGACACAACACAAGGGCTGGCACAAACTCCTCCTTTTATAGAGCCTACAGCCAGGCCCTGCCTGAACCTCCTCCACCCAGAACAGTTGGCCAGCATTGCTGAGCCATGCCAACTGCTGTGCAGGAAGGTTGGGAGAAAGGGTGGGGCCACCTACTTCTCAGACCTGCTGAGCTGGGATGAAAATCCTTGTGCTGAGATTAGGAAAACTGCACTAGCATAGCCTGGCGCAGCCTACAGGGAATTCTGATCCCATTACTGAGAGAAATATTGTTGAGGCTTTGAGGAAGAATTGCCAAAATGCACTGTTAATCTGGAGACACATCACTGGATTCTTTGAGAGCAAGAGGTTATTCTCCGCTTGAAAGCTGATACCGACTGTGGTGAATCCTTGTGAGCTTCTAGATTGTTACATAACAATTGAGTCTTTTTGTGGCTGCTATACCATTGTTATTTAGTGGGATCTATTTGTGTGTTTTTATTTTATTTTTGAGATTTGTATCTTAATTGCAGACTTTCAGGCAAAGTTGCTGGAAAAAGGGTGAGCTAGCTGTAAAAAATGATTGACAGCTCATGGAGCTCATTCTGATTGGGTGAAGGCAGCTTACTGTGGAACGGAACACTGAGCTATTTAAAAATTCTAGTGGGAAGGAGTTAGTTAAGCCAGTTCTAGTGAATCAGTTGGAGTTGGAGTGGAGCTAGTGAAGAGAGTTAACTGAAAAACTCCTAGTGAGAAGCTCTGAAGATGAAAAGGGTCTGATAAGCCCTGTTTGGAGCAGAGCAAGTGTGTTGTGGCCTGTGCAAATAACACAGTTAGGGTGGAGACAGTGAGTCTGGCAAAGAAAAGTCAGAACCTCACCTATTCAAGGAGTGGACAATTTCCTTGTGTGAAAAACAGAAACACTACTTGAGTGGAGAATTAGACATTCTCTGTTTGGAAGCTGACTAACCAGTTTACAAAGACTGTTCTTCTGGAAGATAGGGATTTGACCAAAAGGTTTGAGGAGGCACAAAGGTCCCTCAAGCAAGTCAAAAGATGTTATTGCTCTCAAGGAAAAGAGAATAACAATCTGGCCAGAGGATATATATATTTAGCCTGGAGAGGAGATGTCTGAGAGATGATATGGTAACCATGTTCAAGCACTTGAAGGGCTGTCAAGTAGAGGATGGTACAGAGTTGTTTTCTGTTGCCCCCAGAAGGTCGGACCAGAACCAACAGGGTAAAATTAAATCAGAAGAGTTTTCAGCTAAACATTAGGAAGAGCTTCCTAACAGAGTGGTTCCTCAATGGAACAGGCTTTACCTCCAGAGCTCTCCTTTGGAGATTTTCAAATAGAGGCTAGATGGCCATCTGTCAGCAATGCTGATTCTGTGAACATAGGCAGATCATGAGAGGGAGGGCAGGAAGGATTGCATTAGTGCTTAGTTCTCATGGCCCTTTCTTACATGCCCAGGGAAATGCTGATAACCACTTTGGGGTTAGGAAGCAATTTTTCTCCAGGCCAGCTTGGCTGGAGATCCTGGAGGTTTTTTGTCATCTTCTGGGCATGGAACAGGAGTCACTGGGGGTGTGTGGGGGGAGATATTTGTGAATTTCCTGCATTTTGCAGGGGGCTGAACTAGATGACCCTGGAGATCACTTCCAACTCTTTGATTCTATGATTCTAAGAGGGGGCAGATAGGAAAACCCCTGGCCTATAAACATAGGGTTAAAACATAATAAATCTCAAGTCTGTGTGACCATCCAGTTACAAGTTCAAAAGGAGACACTCTAGTAACATCTGTAACTTTGTTAAAGCAATGAAGCATCGTTAACAACATCAAACCAAAGTAGACCAGGGAAAATAGTTCTCTGAATATCTCTAGTGTTGCATAAAAACAGTTTTGTGTATATATATATTTAAACCTCTCTCTACCAACCCTAACCAAAGCTCACTTGTAAATGTAATTTCCATCCCCTACCTGTTTCTACAAATAAATTTGACTTCTGTTTCAACTTTAAGTGTGCCTAGGTGCACATTTCTGAAGGAAAATTGCTAGAAAAACCAACCCTACTCAAGCACAATTCCTTATTTGGGGTAGGAACTGACAAAGTACCCAACAGTAATAAGGGGGAACAATGGCATTATAATAAAATTTATTTACCACATAAGAAGGGTGACATGATATCTAAAGGCTACCCAGTTAACAGACAAGGAACTGAAATTCATAGTGGAAGGGAAGGGAAAATCTGAGGCAATACAAGGGCGATGGCCTGATTTGAGTGCCCATCCATTATACCTGCTCTACCCTGCAAGACCTCCAGTCTTTTCTTTCAAGTATTAGAATATTAATTTTTGTAGTAGAATATAATTTGTATATAGTGAACATATTATTAAAAGAATTTACATATATTTGACAACATACAATATACAAAAGAAATTACCATAAAACTACATTTAAGATTATTTCATAATATTCTGTGATGGCTTTATTAATTATCAATAGCTCATTATTGTTTTCTCTAGTTTGGAGTTCAATTTATTTAGGCAATGTGGTCACTATAAACAGACACAGCACCTATTATGTAATCCAAGCTCACTAACATACTTCTCTTTTAATCACTTTCCCTACGGTTTCCATGCAGGTTTGCAAATTAAATATTTTATCATTTTCCCCTCCAGTTTTTAAGCTGCCTCCTTCACCTTTTTATAGTTTGTCCCTTCATATTCCAGTGGAACTATGTAACTCTCCAATAAACTTAATAGGACTTCATTAACTTCTTCCCAATCCTTAACTATGCTGGTATTTAAGATTGCATGAAACAGTGTTGCCCTGCAAGGTGCTTATGTGCTCTTATAGATGCAAAGTCTATGTGTTAATAATGGACTATGTTGATATATGTATAAGAGGGACTGAGATGTAGTGTGACCAGATTGTGATGCCCACTGTACACACACACCAGTCGAAGCCTGAGACAATGTGCCAGTGGTTCCTGAGGTCGCCAGCTCCCAGAGACATCCCTTAACACAGAAACCCACACAGAAACCCACACAGAAACAGCCACTCGCCATTGTGGCTTAAACATGTGCTTCCAGACACCATTAGAGAAGCCCCTCTTCATCACACAGGCAACCCCCTCCCCAACCTTCTCTGCTACAAAGGCACAAAAGACTCTTTCCCACCTTCCATGGACAATGGACTTGGCCAGCCAAGAAACCAGTTCTGCAGCCTTGGGACAATAGGGCAAATCAACAAAACAAAGGGTTTAGCCGATAAGTCACATCGGCCCTCCAGGTATCTCTGTCACAGTTCAGGTACAGTTTAACATTGCCCAACTCCTTAAGCCCCCTCCCCATTGCAGATGTGACTTTTGGAGCAGACAACCAAGGGATGGTCTTAAGGGAGGTTTCCAGTTAAGCCCCCCCAGATGCCCCTAATAAAAGAGGACACCCAGCAATGTGTTCTCTCTCTAGCTTTTCTATCCTGAACCCTACCCTGTCCCATAAGACTCTTGGCTGTGCAGCCAGAGTTTCCACATGTCTCTGCCAGCTCAGGACATGATCCATAATCCCTTTTAGTCTCCATCATTTCCCCCCCGAGACGCATCATCTCACTGGACAGGTAATTATCACCCTCAGTGTGGATACCAACATTTTTACCTGCTAATACAAATGTCTCTGCTCTATCTATATTTATAGTTTCTGTGTAACTGGGTGTGATTGTGGTATTGTTTGTCTGAGAAAGATTCTTCAGTAAAGGAATTCTTTTATTACTGAAGCCAGCCTCCTTGTCTATTTCTGGTTCTTCTGGAAGAAGCGGGACCCCTGTATATATTGGTGGTTGTTCCCTTTTGCCTATTGCCAATTTATAAGAGGCTACTGAGGTCTGGCACCCAGAACCGCCTGACTTGCCCCGGTCCAAAAGAGGCCCGGCTATCTTGTACCAGGGCCAGGGCTTTCTCGGTGGCGGCTCCTTACTGGTGGAATGAGCTCCCAGATAACATCAGGGCCCTGCAGGATTTGTTGCAGTTCCACAGGGCCTGTAAGACGGAGCTCTTCCGCCAGGCTTTCAAATAGGAGCCGCCACCGGGGAGAAGGCTGATTATACCATCTCCTGGCCCTGTTGATCGCTCCCTGCTGCCTTTACCCACCGGAGCGCTAGAAAGCTGCCATCTTGAGGAGTGAATGTAGCTTGTTCTTAAATGTTTTAAATGTTTTAAATGCTTATATTGTTAATTTATTAAATGTTTTATATGTTGTTGTTAGCCGCCTTGAGCCGGTTGAATTACTGGCAAGGCGGGATATAAATGAAACAAACAAATAAATAAATAAATAAATAATAAGCTCTAATTCCCCAATATTATTAAGAAATCTGGGCAATCAGGCTAACAACAGTCTTCTCAATCATGTATCTTGGAGCAAAATATTTGTACCTTGCCAACATTTGTCAATTAGTCTATGGGCTTTCCTGGTAGAATTTATACTCATATAACAATTTTAAACAAATGTATAGGTGAGATTTCACAAGGCAAAGACCTCCATAACATTCAAATATGGCTTCACATTTAAACTAGCCAGGTATTTTAAAATTCAGTTCTGTTTCTCTCATTTGATTTATTTCTTAATAGGAGTAAGGCCCATTGTGGGAAGAAATACAATGGGCTCTAGAAGGAAGCTCCAGGTGAGTGTCCCAGCTGTGGCTGGTGGGGCAGCAGAGGGAAGGGGAAAATAGAGGGAGGCAAGTGTGAGACTTCTGATTAGATCCAATAAGTCAGGCCTTGTATTTCAAAACAAAGTCTTTATTCTTAAAGGTCTTTCAGGAAACACTTGCATTGCTAGTGATACCAGATACAGAATGGGAGGAATTGATATACTGCAGGGGTGGCCAACCTTGCTTAACGTAAGAGCCACATAGAATAAACGTCAGATGTCTGAGAGCCGCAAGACAGGGACAAATATCACACACACGTTTTTATTTTTAAAAATATGCAAATTTGCTTTTTATTAACGTTAAATGGGACTGCCAAAAATAAAAACAAACGAGGAAAACCAGTTATTGATAATGATATTACTTGTTTGCTAATGATATTGAGAGAGATGGAAAGAAAGAATTAAATAAGTGGAAAGAAAGAGAGAGAGAGAAACTAGGAAAGCAAATAGATGGGAGGGAGGAGGGAAGGAAGGAAGGAAGGAAGGAAGGAAGGAAGGAAGGAAGGAAGGAAGGAAGGAAGGAAGGAAGGAAGGAAGGAAGGAAGGAAGGAAGGGAGAAAGAGAGAAAAAGCATGCCTCCCCTTTGCTTCCCCAGCCGCCCTGCCAGGAGCCACACAATATATGTGAAAGAGCCGCATGTGGCTCCCGAGCCACAGGTTGGCCACCCCTGATATACTGTATTCAAACAAGGGTGAAAACGCGGGTACCAATGAGAAAAGAACTATCAAGCGCCAAAAAGTGCTACTGTTACTTTCTCAGGAAAAAGGTGCGTAAGCGGAGCTAACTTCCCATCCCTGGCCCTGTGTGTATAATCTACATGCATTCCCACGCAAAAGACACCTGGAAGAGTGGAGGCCCAGTTGCCCAAGGTTACAAGAGCAGCAACAGAGATAACATGAGTCTAGCAAAATATCTGAGTTCATTCTGAGGAAGGAGGGGGGAACCACCAGAACGGAAGCTGATGCCGATCTCCCACCGGGACCTGCAACTGGGACTGACAAAGGGAAGCAAACCATGACAGGGAACCTGACATCCTGCCCCTCCCAAAATCAACCCCCACCAGGTTTAGAAGGGTAACGTTTATGAAAGGCACGAATCAACTGAGGAGCATGAACATGATCAGGAGCATGAACATGATAATTACATTCAGGACCAAAATCCACCCAGTTCACCAGGTAAAACAAACATCCTCGTTTGAGTTTAGAGTCCAAAATGCTGGAAATCTCAAAATGTGGCTCCCCCTCCATCAGAGGAGGAGGTGCTGGAATCTTGGGGTGCCAGGAGTTCGGCCCACGGCTTTTCTTCAACAAGCTGTAATGGAACACAAGATGAACAGAGTTCAGTGACTTAGGCAATTCAAGTTCAAAAGATACAGGAGAAATCTTGTGCAGGACCTTAAAAGGGCTGACGTATTTCCATCCTAATTTACGGCTCGGCTGCAAGCCACGAATGTTTTTTGTAGACACATAAACAGATTCTCCAGGCTCCAACTCCCAACCAGGAGCCCTATTCCGGTCCACGTATTTTTTGTAATCCACTTTAGCCTGATCAAGTGTTTTGGCAATAAGGGGTAAGCTTAGTCCACCAAGATTCAAAAGGAGAGGGTGAGCTGTCTCTGGGAGGCAGGATATTTGGCAGTGGGTTACCTTCATACCCCCCCACACCGCTAGAAAAGGGGACACACCAGTAGAAGAGTGCACTGAATTATTGAAGCTGTATTCAGCAAAAGGGAGCAAATCCACCCAATTATCTCGGTGGTAGTTTGAGTAACACCTCAAAAATTGTTCCAGGGTCTGATTAGTTCGTTCGGATTGTCCATCAGTCTCTGGGTGATAAGCAGAACTGAAGGCAGGTTCAATGCCCATAGTCTGTAAAAGCTCCCGCCAAAAGGTGGCAACGAACTGACTTCCCCTATCAGAAATTACATGTTTAGGAAAAGAATGAAGTTTCACCACGTGATTAAAGAACACTTTGGTTAAATCCTTAGCTGTGGGCAATTTCTTGAATGGAACAAAGTGTACCTGCTTGGAAAATAAATCCACTACCACCCAGATTACAGTTCTCCCTTTGCTGGGTGGTAGATCAGTAATGAAGTCCATGGAAATGTCCTCCCAAGGCCGGGAGGGGGTGGGAAGGGGTTGTAAGAGACCCGGAGGCTTTCCCCCTCGTTTTTTGCACATTAGGCAGGTTTGGCAAGAAGTTACATAGTCTGAGACATGTTTACGCATCCGCGGCCACCAAAACTGCCTCTGAAGTAAGTTCAATGTTTTCAAGTACCCAAAATGTCCAGAGAGCTTAGATTCATGGCAAGCATTTAAAACGGATAGTCTAAGAGAATTGGGCACCACCAATTTCGAGCCTTTATACCAGCACCCATTGGGCTTATGTTCCAAACCCTCCTCCCCACGCCATTCATCCCAATCCTGCTAAGAATACTCCATCGTGCATTTTGTAATCCACTCAGAGGAGGGAGCTGTGGCGGACGGCTGCTTTTGGCTTCTGGTGACAACTGCCACGCTAAGTTGCTGAGGTGAGAACATGGAATCGAACACTTCTTCCCTCTTAGATTCATGCTGGGGAAGCCTGGACAATGCGTCTGCTAAAGGGTTAGATGTTCCAGGGAAATGCTGCAGTTTAAAATTGAACTTGGAAAAGAAATCAGCCCACCGGTTTTGCGTTCAAAGTTCTATGGGTCCGCAGCACCTCCAGGTTTTTATGATCAGTCCAGATCTCAAACGGCATCTGCGCCCCCTCTAACCAATGTCTCCAGGTGGACAAGGCTAAGCGGATGGCGGCTGCCTCTTTGTCCCACACGGACCAGTGTCTTTCAGTCTCATTAAATTTTTTGGAGACATACGCCAAAGGGTGCAGCTTCCCATCCTCCCCTTTTTGCAGAATTACCACCCCCCATAGCCACATTAGAAGCATCAACATGTACAATGAACTCCCAAGTCTCATCTGGGTGCGTCAGGATGGGCTCTGAAGTAAAAAGTTTTTTGAGCTTGTCAAAGGCTGTTTCAGGCGCTCACCCGGCTTGCCAGCTTCAGGACCCTTTCCTTTTGTTTTTAACAGGTCAGTTAAGGGAAGGGTGACTATGGCAAAGTCTTTTAAAAATGTTCTGTAAAAGTTGCAAAATCCTAATAGGCTTTGAAGCTGTTTGTGTGTACGGGGGGCTTCCCATGTGACTACTGCGTCCACCTTGGCAGGGTCCATCTGTAAACCCCTGGGGGAAATGCAGTAACCAAAAAATCAATTTCAGTACAGTGAAACTCGCATTTTGACACTTTGGCAAAGAGCTTGTGATTCATGAGGGTGGACAACACTTCTCTCATCAATTTAACGTGGGAAGGTTTATCTTGGGAATAAACAATGATATCATCTAGTTAACAGAGAACCCCCTTAAATAAGTGCTTGTGCAACACCTCATTAATTAGGCTCATAAAAACTCCTGGAGCTCCAGCCAATCCGAAGGGCATAACCCGATCTTCGAATTGCCCCAGGGGGGTATTAAAGGCAGTCTTATATTCATCCCCCTCTTTGATGCGCACTCGGAAATAGGCTTCCCGTAAATCCAGTTTGGAAAAGATCTTCCCCTTAGCCGCCTGTGCCAACAAGTCTTTGATCAAGGGTAAGGGGTAAGCATTGGAGGCGGAAATGGCATTCAATCCCCTATAGTCCATGCAAAGCCGTAAACCACCATCCTTCTTTTTCCGGAACAGAACAGGGGTGGCAAAAGGAGATTTCACTGGCCAAATGAAACCCCGCTCTAGGTTTTTATCCAAAAACTTCCGCAGTTCATCTCTCTCTGTGGGACTCATAGAATATAACTTTCCCTTTGGTAACTTCTCCCCAGGTAACAGTTCTATAGCACAATCAGTAAGTCTATGGGGGGGAAGTTCATCAGCCTCTGTTTCACTGAACACCTTAGCCAGGTCTCGGTACTCCGAAGGAATTTTGTTTGTCCTCTGAGACTAAGCAAGCGAAGGGGGTGGAGGGAAGTCCCGAACCCCAGCTGGGATTCCATTTGTGCTGTGTGCATTTAGGATCGACCCATGTAATCTTCCCTTCACTCCACTTGACATAGGGGTCATGAGCTCCTAACCACGGGCTTTCCAATACCATAGGGAATTGGGCGTGAGGGGTGATGACAAAGGCTCTCTGCTCCCAGTGATCCCCAGCCCCCACAATCAAAGGCTCAGTCTCTGCTACGCATGCCTCTTTCATTTCAGACCCATCCATCTGAGTGAAGCACAGAGGCTCAGACAGCGTGTTAACTTTGGGTCCCAACCCCTCCACCACTAAAGGACTAATCAAGTCTCTAGCACAACCCGAGTCAATAAGGGCTCACACCCTGATGTGGGTGTCACTTCCAGGGGCAATAACAGTCACAACCATATAGAGCAAAGGTCTGGGACTGCTCACCGTTGGCGGTGCGGCCGGAGAGGGGATCTGCAGCTCCGCACCTCCTACTGCAGGTCTGGGAAGTTTCCTGATGGCTGAGCGGTCACAGCTTCCAATGTGGGATTCTCACCCTCTGCCAGTGCCCCTTCCAGCTGTAATGCCCGGGGTTTAAAAACTCCTTTCCTGGGTCATGGTGTTCCTCCGGGAGTCAGCTGGGAAGTCTTCGATGCTTTCAGGGCTCCCAAGGGACAGGAAGATGCAAAGTGGCCACTCTCCCCACACTGCATGCATAGCCCTTGCTTAAAATGAGCATCGCGGAGCTCTTGAACTGCGGTTTTAAATTTGGGCTTTGGTGTGCCCTTAGCAAGGGAGTGAGAGGCCAGTGAACTCAATTTAATCAGTGTGAACCTCTCCTCCACATCGGCCGCCGCTCTCATCCAAGCCGCCAACGAGCCGGGCCGATCATTTCTCAACACAGTCTCGTATATCTCACGGTTCAACCCCTCCCAGTACTTCTCGATGAAGAGATCTTCACCTCAGCCCTGCACCTTTGGAGCTATTCTATGGAATTGAGCAATATACTCCCTTACAGAGGATCGGCCCTGAACCAGCTTCCGCAGCTGATTCCTGGCTTTCTCCTCCCCCAAGGGATCCTCGTAGTGCTGCCGGAGGGCCCACATAAAGTCATTTACTGATCTCAATTCAGGACCCAAGGGGGTTGTGCAGACTCACATACCAGTCACTTGCAGTGTCCCACAGCTTAGAGCCAATATAGCCAACCCTTTCACGTTCGGTAGGGTAAAGGTGGCCCCAAGTTCCCAAAAACTGCTCAATCTCGATGATGAAAAAGCGAAGTTTGTCAGGATCCCCATCAAACGTAGCTGTCAAGGGATCGTTGGGTGGCTGCCGGTATAACCGGTCCCCAGGACGTGGGGGCGGCTGTGCTGGTGCTGCTGGTGGCTGCTGGGGAACCACGGGTGGTTGTTGCACAGGTCTCGCTCCGCTATCCTGCTGCTGAGCTGGCACTCCCCCTCTGGCTCCTGCCGGAGGGACCGCTCCCACAGCTGCTCCCAGCACGGCTTGTTGCATCTTGAGTAGCACCTCTTGTAGCTCCACTGCCAGCCGGTCATGCATCTCATTGAATCTCTGGTCCATCTGCTTCCAGAGGTCATCTGTATCTCTCTCTGATGGCCAAGGGGTCTCATGTTCATCTGGGACCAAACTCAACCTCCAGGAGTCCCTCTCCTCGTCCGAGAACTGCATGCGCGATCCTCTCCTGTCATGGACCCAGGACTCCAAAGTACCCCCACCAAAGGTCGACCAGGAATACCTTGGTGGGGGGGCGTGGTGTTGGCACGAGCGGCAATGGTCGCCTGAAAGACCGGCTCCTGCAAACATCTCCTAATTCATCACCAATACCAAACCGCTCGCTACTACAAACCACCCTGAGTGATGGGCAAGAACTCCAAGACTAAAAAGCAGCAAATAGTGAGTAAAGACGTTACCGCTTATTTCGCCAAAGGCGACAATCTAGAAATCCTGAGTGAGGCCCCACAGAGCGATTCTAACATGGCGGCGGGAGGAAGAGATGCAGAACTGGACGGCCTCGGAGTTTCAAGGCAAGAGTTTCTTGACACTATAAAAACTTTAGAACGTAATATGGCCACCACAATGTCGGAACTCTTATTACCAATTAATTCACAAATCGCAGAACTCAAACAATCAATGGCCCAAGTGACCCAAATCACCGAAACAACGGTGGTTTCAACCATGATTCTACAGGAGGACGCCAGATTTTTTTATGAGAGAGATGAATGGAACACAGATAAAATCATTATGCTGGAAAACCAATTGAAGGCAAATAATATTAAATTTAGAGGGGTCCCGGAGGACAGCGAACAATCTTCAAACTTAAGATCCCTCCTTTTGGAATGGCTCTCAACTTTATTAGAAATAGAACCCTCCACTGCCTCATTTATAGATTCAGCTTACAGGGTGGGATCACTGAGAGCGCGCCAAACGAATTACCCTAGAGACCTAATAGTTAAGTTCACAGACTCTCAAATAAAGCTAAAAATAATGCAATTAGCCAGAACAAATGGCTTTCTAATGTACCAAGGCACAAAGATACAAGCCCTGCAGGATTTGTCTGCAGAAACACTAACTCGTCGTAAGGCCCTTCGCCCAATAACTTCAACCTTAAACGTAGCAAAAATCCGATACCGCTGGGTGGCATCATACAAATTGCAAGTCTCCTTTCAAGGCACCAAACTTTACGCCACCGACATGAACTCGGGCTTAAAACTTCTTCAAGATCTACAGTTACAACCCCCGTCTGAGGAAGTACCTGAGAATACACCCACTCAACCTCCACCTTCCACACATCGCTGGCAAACAGTGAGAGACAGACGTGAAAAAAGGTCCAAACTTGCCTGATCTCTTTTTTATGTTTACCTGGTGATGCAACCTGTACTCTCAGTGGTATATTGATATAATGTCTGCTTAGCATTTTTGTAGTAGTAGTGTAAAGTTAAAATAAATAGGTTTGGATTGTAATACTTAATTATGACATAGAACCCGGAATATCACAAATAAGTACCTGTTGTAGTGAGTAACTTGCAAAGTCATTTTATAAGGGAATGTTTTATAATTGTAGGCAAAGTAATATTTAGATGTTAATAGGAGTTTTTATATATCGTCTTTGCAATGCCACTAGTTTCTATATGTATAATCTTTATTAAGTGTTTTATTTATGTGGTTCTGTTTATAAACCAAACCTTTAGAGAAAAAGGAAATTTTTTTCCTTTGCTGTTGTCTTAGAATTGGTAACCCATAGTTAATTAAATGGCTTATATTATACTAAATGATAGAGTTAGGATCACAGGTGAAATGTGCAATAGTTATGTTGTTTAAATAACTACTCTAATTTTATAGTATTTTAATGGGCAACACTGGGTTCTCTTTTTAATATCCTTAAGGTGAAGTACCAAACCTATTTTAAGTTCTAATGTTATACATTGGTATTGATTTAATCCTTCCTTTAAAGGAAAATTGTAAAGTTGTTTAGGAGGGGCAGAGGGAGTTTGCTACAAGATCACGAAAATGCCTAGCCCAAATGTTATGTTATTGACTATTTTATTATGGTTAGTATCAAAAATTATCTCAGTTCAGCGATGACCCATGTGTAATCGGTTGTGACCTTAACCATGCTTTAGACCATAATTTGGATATTTTGAGAGGTCTAAAAATGAACTCATCAAAATACTCTTCTCATGTGAAGTCCAGTATGACTCAATTAACTAATATTTTATCACAAGCTGACCTGACAGATTTATGGAGACTCCATAACCCAAACTGTAGAGATTATACTTACTATTCACACACATACCACACACATACCCGGATTGACTTCGTCTTGGCATCATCTTCCCTAGTCAGCTCCTTTTTGGATTCATCAATCGGTTCAAGAGTATGGTCTGACCATGCATGGGTAGAAACCCACATGAAAATTTCAGAACAAAGAAATACTCAGTACGACTGGAGATTGAATCCACAACTTTTATTGTCTAAAACGATTTCAGAGACCATCGAATCAGATATCAAAGACTATTTCAAGCACAATAAGGACTGCAATGCATCACAACAATTCATCTGGGATGCCCACAAAGCGGTAATCCATGGAAAGTACATAGCATTAGCATCAACCTATAAAAAGACAAAGACACAGTTACAGCAAGATCTTTTAGCCAAAATTAAAGCATTGGAAACTGAATATATGACTATATGCCACAGAAAAACATACAAATTGCTGCTTGCTGAAAGAAAGAAGCTGGAATCACTAGAAGTCTCACAGATTCAAAAAAAGCTAGCCTATCTCAAACAACAATATTGGTTTAAAACACCACAATAGATCAAACTGCTTGCTTGGAAATTTAAAAAAAGACTGTCTGACAACACAATACATGCCATTCGAAAACCTTCAGGAGAGATAGCCTACAGCGACTCAGAAATCTCAGAGACATTTTTCAATTATTATCATTAACTTTACTCTACGGAAAAACCTTTGCCTTTAAATATCAGGACTTTCTTGCAGCAATACCCTCTCAGTTCATCATTAACTGAACAACACAAAAACTGGCTGGATGAACCCATCACCCCTCAGGAAGTCCAATCTGTCATTAAACACCTTAAGAATAGCAAAACGCCTGGCAAAGACGGTTTTACTGCCGAATATTATAAAAAAATTGCCCTTTTTTAAAGCGACCAACTGGCACACACTTGCAATCATGTAATAAAATCTGGTATGATGCCACCATCTTGGAATGAGGCAAAAATAATACTCCTACTTAAACCTGACAGAGACCCAACTCTACCAAGCTCATATCGCCCAATTTCATTGCTTAATCAGGACTACAAAATTTTTACTGCAACCATAGCAGCCAGACTTAATAAGATCATACCACAATATATCCATACAGATCAAACCGGCTTCATCCTCAAAAGAGAGAGAACCGACAACACTCGCAAGATCCTAAGTGCTATACATTATTCCAGACAACACAAATTGGACTCATCTTTTATACTATCATTAGACATCGAAAAAGCATTTGACAGTGTGGAACCGGTGTACTTATCCATTGTTTTATCCTCAATGAACTTTGGTCCCAACTTTCTTGAAGTAATTGAAACCATTTACCATGCTCCGGTAGCCTGTATATCGACAAACGGTTCAATATCCAAGGACTTCAAACTGACCAGAGGCACACGTCAGGGATGTCCAGCTTCACCACTCCTCTTTGCTTTAGCAATAGAGCCTCTAGCAAATGTGATCAGGCTCAACAACCAGATTACTGGCCTACACATCAACAACAAACAGCTAAAATTAAGCCTCTTCGCCGACGACAAGTCTTTGCTTCTTACACAACCGACACAGTCTTTACCAGAACTGTTCTCACTATTGCAATCCTTTGGAATGATCTCTGGTTTAAAAATCAACCGTACAAAAACTTCTTTATATCCAATCGTGCTCTCAGAATCCCACTGCTCATATATTCGTCATAACTATGACATCATCTGGATCAAGGAAACCTGGAAATTTTTAGGCATCAAAATACCACTCAACCTTAAAGATTTAGTAAAAGCTAACTACAACTCCATAACCAAAATGCTTGAAGACCTACCTAGGCAGCAATCTTCACCACTACTATCATGGATAGAAAAAATACAAACGGTGAAGGTTTTTATATTTCCAAGATGCTGTATTTGTTTCGTGCCATGCCAATCACTCTTCCACGATCAATGCTTGAACTTTGGAAAACCCTCATACTAAAGTATATATGGAACAACTCTCGCCATAGAATAAGTTACGCAACGCTTACACGATCCAAGAAACTGGGAGGCTTTTCCTTGCCAAATATAATGCTTTATTATAAAACCACAACGCTGGTAGGCCTTCTAAAACAATATAACCCGCATTATGTGGCTGATTGGAAAGACATTGAACTAACTTACCTGAATAAACTTACATTTCAAGAGACGTTATGGGAAATCAGTAACAAACGGCCCACATCTATACAACAAAATGTATTTTTAACCAACATCTTCAAAATATGGGACGACCTTAAACCAACAATAACATCTAAACCTTCGATACTTACCTCTTTTACGAGACAATCATGGTTTCATCCCGGAAGCACGAGCAATTCATACGGGCTCTGGCGTACCTTGGAAATGAACAGATTAATAGACATTAGCAATCAATTTCGTTTACTTAGCAAATTAGACCTTGAAACAAAATGTAACTGCTCTATAGACTGGCTTAAGTATTTGGGATGCATTATACCCAACAGCAAAGGAACATGCACCACTAACTTTTTTTGAAAAACTATTAATACAAGACAATCCTTCATGCAAAGGACAAATCTCCAATATTTATATAGAACTTCTGAAACTAACCAACAGAACAACACTGACCTACCAGTCTGCATGGAATAGAGATTGTAACTTCCCCACCGACGACCTTACTTGGGATGAAGTATGGTCATCACCCAGTATGCAATCTAAATCCCTGAATATAAGAACATTAGCTGCCAAGATAATTTCCAGATGGTACTACACACCACTGCAATTACATCATATCAACAACACTTACCCATCTACTTGCTGGAGAGCATGTGGAGAAGAGGCTTCATACTTTCATTGCTGGTGGTCATGCACAAAAATAAAGAAATTCTGGTCAGTGATTACACAAAGTGTGACAGAAATAACTAAGGTCCTTATTCCAATGCAACCGGAACTTATTCTCCTAGACTTCTGGCCCGAAGACGAAACTGTAAAATTGAGAAAAGATTTAATATCTACCATGTTTATGGCTGCAAAACATGTTATTGCTTCTAATTGGAAGAGCACAAACTTATTAACTAAGCACCAATGGTATTCAACTTTATGGGAATATTATGCCATGGAAAAAATAGCTTTTTCATTGCCACCAAATAATACATCTAAAAATCAGACTTACATGTACGCTAAATGGTTACCACTTTTAGAAGCAACTTATAAAAACTATATTCCGAAAGGTACCATTCAGAAAAGGTACCTTGAAATAATTGCACTATTTTAACACTAGTAGCAGTTGAGTTACCTTGTTGGTTGTTGTAGTTTGTTATAGAAAATTATGTTTGTTTGAATGTAAAACAATATTTCAAAAAATGTTTGTTATAAATTTAAGAAAATGAAAAAAATATATATTTTTTTAAAAAAAGGAATACCTTGGTAGGGGTTCTGCACCATCTGTGGCTCCCCCCCCCCCGACTGAGGGGAGCATAGAAATCATAGTGGTCACCGGCTCCACTGGTGCGGTGGAGATCGGTGTTTCGGGGGTCGAGGTGGGAACGAGGGACCCATCATCCGACATGGCCAGGTCTGGGTTTCACTCCTTCCCAATTAGAAGGATCACTAACAATCTGTGAGACTTCTGATTAGATCCAATAAATCAGGCCTTGTATTTCAAAACAAAGTCTTTATTCTTAATGGTCTTTCAGGAAACACTTGCGTTGTTAGTGATACCAGATACAGAATGGGAGGAATTGATATACTGTATTCAAACAAGGGTGAAAACGCGGGTACCAATGAGAAAAGAACTATCAAGTGCCAAAAAGTGCTACTGTTACTTTCTCAGGAAAAAGGCTCGTAAGCAGAGCTAACTTCCCATCCCCGGCCCTATGTGTGTAATCTACATGCATTCCCACACAAAAGATACCTGGAAGAGCGGAGGCCCAGTTGCCCAAGGTTACAAGTGCAGCAACAGAGATAACATGAGTCTAGCAAAATATCTGAGCTCATTCTGAGGAAGGAGGGGGGAGGGGGGGAACAGCCAGAATGGAAGCTGATGCCGATCTCCCACTGGGACCTGCAATAGGGACTGACAAAGGGAAGCAAACCATGACAGGGAACCTGACAGCAAGCCATGTTTATTTCCTTCTGCTTACCTATAAGGCTAAACCTTTCAGTCATTTTGCTGCCCCAAGTGGATAGTATGGAAGGACAGCCTCATGGTAACAGGTATGGTTCCCTCCACCCCTGACTTATGGTGATTTGGGGCTATGCCATGGCAGCTAAAGTAGAAAAGCACCTCCTCCTATGCCATGTCTTCTGGGTTCCAAGGGTCTGGAAAGCAGTTCCATAGCCAGTTACAGGGTTGCCAACTCTAGGTTGGGAAATACCTGTAGATTTGAGGGTATGACCCTGGAGAGGGTGAGGTTTGGGGTGCGGAGGGACTTTAGCAGGGTATAGTGCCATTGAGTCCACTGCCCAAAGCAGCCATTGTCTCCAGGAGAACTGATCTTGGTCATCAGGAGATCAGTTGTAATAGCTGAGAAATTTTCTGTAGCGGAAATGATGTGCTGTGGCTGTGGAACATGGTGATTGGCAACTCAAGTGACTGTTGAAGGGAAGACTGGGAGATGTATTTTACCTCAGAACACATTCAATGACTCTCAACAGCAACAGCAAACTGTTTATTTTTTATTTATTTTATAAGCTTTATTTATAGTTTTACCATATACAATAAAGTATCACTTCCAGTTTATACATAGAAAACTAGACTCAAAACTATTTCTTTTTCTATCTGTTTATACATGCTTGACCATCTTAAATTGAAAACCAATTCTTCATTCCCTATCAATAACATACTTAGTCTATCCATCTCCACTAGTTCCATAAGTTTAAAAGATATCTCATCTCTAAAGGGAGTTTTTTCTAATTTCCAATATTTGGCTAACAAGATTCTAGCTGACATTAGAATATATACCAACAGTCATACATCATTATATTTATAACCCTCAGGGATTATGTTCAATAGGTAGGTTTCTGGAAGTAACAGAAGGTTGATATTTAACATTTCTAAAATTATCCTTTTTTTGTATAAATATTTTTATTGTTGTTGTTACAGTTCTGATTATACATTTTCATATTCCATTATACTTTTACAGTTTCCCCCCATTCCCCCCCCCCTCCAATCTGTTGTTTTTAGTCCTTTTCTCTCAGCCAGGGGCATAATGTTTGGAGCTTCCACTGAATGTCGTTTCTTTGTTCTTCTTCCGTCCATTCCCAGTATAAGGTCCATTTCACTTTGATTGTCACTGTTCTGTCTTCCCACGGCATATCTTGGTTGATTACGGAGATTATATCTGATTGAATAATTTCAAACAAATAGTTATGCCAATTTCTCTCTGTCCATTTACTTGCATCTTTCCAACCTGCCGCTATGACCGCTTTACCTGCTAGAACCATTGCTTTCAATAATTCTTGATGCTTTCTCTCTATTATCTCAAATCCTATTGTACTTCTCAACATTAATTCAGTCTATGTTTATATTTATTGCAAATAATCTATTCATTTTTCCTACAATATTTCTCCAAAAAATTTTAACTTCTGGGCATTCCCACCACATGTGGGAATACCACCCTTTTAAATTTTTACAATGCCAGCATTTAGGACTCAGTCCTGGCAACATATTTGCTAGCGTGGCTGGGGTTCTATACCATTTGGTAAAAAATTTTAGTTCTAGTTCTTTAAATTTATGTATTTTAATTTTTGTAATTCTGTTCATGAGTTTTATAGCTTTTTGCTCTGTTATTTGCATTTCTGTCTCCCATCTTCTTTGTAACTGAATAATTATTTGTTTTTTATCTGAAATCATTTTTTTATATATTGCACCTGCTAACCCTCTTTTATTTTGTTTCAGTCTTTTATATATCTCTTCCATTGGTTCCTCTATACCTATATTCCTATCCTCCATTAGCTTCTTAACTTTTTTGTATAAACCAGCTATTTTTAACCAATATTGTATCCCTATCTCCCCTTCTAATACTTGAAGTGGTTTCAGGGTTTCTCCATTCTGTGAGGCTTCTGTATAGACAGCAAGAGATCAGACCTTTGTTGTTGAAGCAAAGTTCTTTATTGTTCTAATACTGCAAACAGGTTCTCGAATGTTTGTTAGAGATGCTTAATGGAATACAGACAGGGCTAATATACTCTCAGGCTTTTAATTGAACCCCGGTCCTAAGCCAATCAGGGCAGGAGGGCAAACGCGGGAAAAGTACAAGGGACCGTTGAGGTTCCCACAGCAAGGTGAGAAAGTTATAAATTCCCTTCTTGATCTGAGTGAATCTTAGGCACAACATCTCCAGGCACCCGGCCATAAAGAACTCTCAAGGTTTTCACAACATACACTGGCCCGGAAAAAGGGAGGAGGGAATGCAAGGGAGTAACCACCATTTGTTTAGAGATGACGCCGAGGAATGCGGGTCGTCATCTCCCACCTAGACATTGTAACATAAGCCAGAGCAACCAATATACTTCAAAACGGCATTTATAGCTGTCAGGAGGGAGGGGGATAAGACAGATAAGGGGCACAAGCGAGGGGTCTGTGAAAACAAAGGAATCAAAAGTAAAATACAGCAAAGTACAGAGACATCATTGTCAGAACCTGACACATTCCAGATGTCTTTTATTCTTCTATATCCTTTTTGTCTAAGCAGTTCCCACCATCTATGGTCTATACTATCCTTTTCTAAAGTTTCTAATGGTGCCCATCTAGATATACTTTTTAACCACTTTGGTTGCCACTTCTTCCAAATTCTTAATGTATTTCTTCTAGGACCCATCTCTAGTTTGTCTTCTCTTTCCACTTTATTCATAAATATACTATATTTCCCTGCCCCTTTATTTGCTTCATTTTCAAATTTGACCCATTTCTGATTCTAATCTTCCTCTTTTTCTAAAAGTGTTTTCAACTGGAAGGCTTCATAATAATTTACTATATCTGGTACACCCCACCCTAGTTCTGAATTGTGACTATGAATTTTTTTTTGTTGAGATTCTAGTCTTTGTACTACCAAATATCCATTCCCTTATTATTGGTTTCCATTTCTCCATTTCTTGTTTGGTGATCTCTAGTGGTAATACTTGAAATAAATATGTTAATTTAGGTATCCAGAATATTTTTACACTCCTAATTCTGGATGTTATACTTAAGGACTCTCTTTTCCATCTTTTCCTATCTCTTGTTATTTTTCTCCAAACAGTATTATAGTTTTTCTCTACAATCTTATTAATATTCTGAAATATTTCTACGCCTAAATATCTAAATCTCTTGACTCCCAATCCTATTTTGGTTAATGTATTAATTTCTTTCCTTTCCTCTCGATTCACGTTATGGTATAATCCTTCTGATTTCATCATATTAATTTTTAAACCTGACATTGTTTCAAAAACCTCTAATATCACCTTTGTCTCTTTGATTCCTTCATTTGGGTTGGACATTATTATTATTATACCATCTGCAAACAGATTAATCTTCATCTCTTCTTTGCCTATTTTACAACCTTCTATCTTTCCTGAATTTCTAATTCTTTCCGCTAATTGTTCAATCGCCATTATGAAAAAGAAGAAGAAGAAGAAGAGATTAGATTTATATCCCGCCCTTCACTCACTTGGAGTTTCAGAGCAGCTTACAAACTCCTTTCCCTTCCCCTCCCCACAACAGACACCCTGTGAGGTAGGTGGGGCTGAGAGAGCTCTGAGACAACTGTCCTTGAGAGAACAGCTGGTACAGAGCTATGGCTTGCCCAAGGTCATCCAGCCAGGTGCAAGTGGAGTAGTGGGGAATCAAACCTGATTCTCCCAGATCAGAGTCCGCACACTTAACCACTACACCAAACTGGCTCTCTGAACAGAAAGGGTGAAAGTGGGCATCCTTGTCTAACTCCCCTTGTAAATGAAAATTGTGCAGTGTGTTCACCATTTATTCGAACTACCGCTGAGCTTTCTCTATATATTTCCTGTATGGTTTTTATAAATCCCTGGCCAATGCCGTATTTCAACATTATATTCCACAGGAATTCATGAGATAATGTATCAAATGCTTTATATACATCTAATTTAAGGAAACCTATTTTCCCCAATCGGCAGTGACTTAATACATTTAATACGTTTCTAATCGGGTGTGCTATACATCTATTTTTAACAAAACCATACTAATCATCTTTTATTACCTTAGGAATAATATTTTTAAGTCTATTTGCCATAATTTTAGCAAAAATTTTATAGTCTTGGTTTAATAGACTTATTGGCCTATAGGAGCCCACTTCCTGAGGATCCCTCTGTGGTTTTAATAATATTGTTATTTCTGCTTTCCTCCAAGTGTTAGGTACATTTCCTCCCTTTAGTATGGTATTAAAGACTGTACATAGTTCTGGTACAGGATTTCTTTCATTTCCTTGTAAAATTCCGCTGTAAACCCTGTACATACCCGGTGATTTACCTGTTTTTAAACCTTTTATTACTTGTTCTATCTCCTGCGTTATTTCACCAACAAGACTTTCCTTTTCTAATTCTGTAAGTTTAGTTTCTATTGATTTCTCAAATTCAACCGTATCTTTTTTCTTGTGTAGGGTCTTATACAAGTCCATAGAGGCTTCTTTAATCTCTTCTGGATTCCGTATTATATTCCTGTTTACTCTAATGGTTCTCACTCTTTGCTTATCTCTTTTACTCTTTAAGTAATTTACTAATCTTTTGACTGAATTTATTGAATTTTTCTGGAGTTCATCTCTTACCATGACTTGTTTTTTCCATAGTCTAGGGAGTCCAATTGTTTCTTCAATTCTGTAATTAATCTGTTTCTATTATAACAAAATTTCTGTAATTGCTGTTTTTATAAGTTCTCAAGTTCTTGTATCTTATCATTTCTTACAGAGTACCATTTTCTTTTTAATTCTTTTCCTTTCATTATACACTGTCCCCTAATTACAGCTTTGGCTGCATCCCAAAGCATATCTGTGATTACTGTTCCTCTGTTTTCTTGAAAGTATAGTTTTATCTGGTTTTCCATTTATTGTTTATCTTTTTCTTTGGACATAATCATATTATTGTATATCCACGTTTTTTTTCTTTATCCCAGTTTACTTCTATTTCTATGCTAATGGGGGCATGGTCTGAAATCCATATTGGGTATGTAACTATATTTTTTGGTTCCCATTTACCAAATTCTTTAAGTATTATAAAGTCTAAGCATGAAGCTGTTTTATGTCTGTTTGAAAAATATGTCGGTTGTGGAGTCAATCCAAAAGCTTCATATGCTTCTGTTAGGCCCCATTTTTTCCACCCTATCACATTATTTTTAGTAACATCCATATTACAATCCCCTGCTATTAGTACTTCTCCTTCTGCAAATTTCTGTATTTTAAAAAAGATTTTAATTAAGAATCTTTTTTGTCCTTTATTAGGAGAATATATTTACTAATGTTATTAGTTTGCCTTCAAGTAAACATTTAACCAACAGAGACCTTTCATCCTCATTTGCTATTATTTCTCTTAACTTAATGTCATACTTCTTATGTACTAGTATTGCCACTCCCCCTTGTCACTTCTTGCTTCAGCTAGTACCACCCACTCTGGGTCACTAAGCAAAGGTTTATTATCTCTTTTCGCTTTGTGTGTTTCCTGCAGGTACATGATATCTATGTTCTGTTGTTTTGTGAATCTGGAGAGTCTATATCTTTTTAAGTCAGAGCTCAAGCCATTCATGTTCAGTGTCAGCACCTTTAGACTTTTAACCATACTCTTTTACTCTGAGCTTTCCTCCTCCCCCACACTGAGAGTTAATTTTTATGCTGTTTACCCGGCTCCCCTTTCCTCCCCCTCCCACCCTTCCCACCTCCCCCTTCCCCTTTGTGTAGAGCTCTTGTTTGAGGAGGAATAAATCATCCCCTCTCTACACCTTCAGGTGTGCGCACCTCCCCCCATCGATGCATTCAACTCTTTATCACTACTAATGACCTTTTGTTAAATGGATACTTCCCTTAATTTTCTGCCTCTATGAGAGTGTCCTTGGCTTCTTTTCCTGGTGTGTGGAGGAGCCTTCTTCCTCGACCTCTGTTGCTGCCATTTCTTCCATCTGTTTGATCTTCCAGGTTCCTTGTATCAAGTCCCAGCTTCTCCAGTAGTTTTACCGCTTCTTGTGGATCTCTCGCAATTAATCTCTTTCCTTCTTTGAAGATGACTATAGAGGCTGGGTATGCCCAGCTGAATTGTATTTTACTATCGTAAAGTTGCCGAGCATATGGCTTCATTAATCTTTTTTGTCTCAGTGTGTCCTGGCAAAAGTCTTGCCTAACATAAGCCTTCTTCCCTTTGTAGTTCATTCCTTTAATTTTTTTAAGGCTAAAAATACTTGTTGTTTCTTTTCCCTTGCAAATTTCACTCTAAATGGGCGTGGTTCTCCCCCCCTTCTCTTAGTCTGCAGCCTATGTACCCTTTCTATTTGGTCTTCTTCTAGGTCTATCCCTTGTTCAGATATCCATTCCACAGTACATTGTTCCAGGTTCTTTTGCTCTGTCTTCTGAAATCCCATATATGATCAAATTTGCACGTCTGCTTCTATCTGACAGTTCCACATTCTGTTTTTTCAACTGAGTAATTTGTTCCTTATTATCTTGAACCATTTTTTTGCTTGCACAGCTATTACTTTAACTCCTTTAATTTCTGCTCCTATCTGTTTCACCTCCTGTTTAATTTCCCCAATGTCCTTTGTTATTGTTTCCTGTGAAGCTAACATTAGAGCCTGAAACTGGGCAATTTGCTCAGATAAAGCTTTTACCATTGTCACCATTTTCAATCAATTTGCTGACTGCAGCCTCTCTATCTATAAAGGTTAAAAACTGTCTTCTTACCCAGCTGAGTGACAAATTCCTTTGGCTCTCCTTGTTGCCTTAGACACTACTCAGACTGTTCTCTAGCAGTTTAGTGAAGTTTATTGCCTTCTTTTAGGTCATAAATCTTTCATCTGTTTGGAGCAGAGGAACAACGGTGTCTAACGTCTCAGAGCATGCGCACACCCTTATCTTCTAAAATTATCCTGTGACTCATCCTTCAGTATATTTGTACTTTGGCACATCTCCACTACATATGATAGAAGATACCTATGTTTATCTTGCATTTCCAACAGGTATTCAGGGCATATTTATGACATTTGGCAATTTTATCTGGGGACCAATACCACTTGTGAAACATCTTAAGGATATTTTCCTTATACAAGGTGGCTCTTATGTACTTAATTAATTTCCATACTTTTAACCAATCATCAATCTGTATACTATATCCAAAATCTCACATCCAGGAAATCATAGTGGTTTTAACTGACTCATCATGCATATAATCTTCTAATAAAAATCACTAGAGGAAAGCCATATTTTGTCTAAGTCATTTTTAGAGTCATAGAAACCTGTTGTTTTATCAATATTATATCTGGATTTTAGCTGCACATTCTCCCACCATGTTAGATTGATATTATGTTGTATCCATAATTTTTCCTCTGATTTTAGCTTATTGGCTTTATTTAATAACACTTTGTAGCTTTCTTTATGATAGTTGACAATAAGAGAAGATTTTACAAACGCCTCTAGTGGTGATACCCATTTAGGTATTTTGGTATAATACTTTTGCTTCAGCACATTCCAAGTCTTAACTAGGGCCCCCCTTAAAATATGGTGTTGAAAATTAGAGTGGATTTTATCTTTGCCATACCACGCATATGCATGCCATCCCATACATAAGTCGTGCCCTTCTAAAGTTAGGCATCATGAATGTTCCAACATTATCCAATCTTTCAACCATCCAAGGGATGTGGCTTGATAGTAAAGGCTCCAATTTGGTATTTCAAATCCTCCCTTTTCTTTCTTTTCCTGTAACATTTTCCATTTTATTCATGATTTTTTGGGGTGCCAAATAAATTTTCTAGTTATTTTATCTAGATCCAAGAAAAAGTTCAGTTTCTTTAGAACTGGAAAATTTTGTGCCAAAACCAAAAATCTTGGTAAGATGTTCATTTTTACTGTGGCTACTTTACCCATAAGTGATAATTGCAGATTTTCCCATTTAGCTAAATCTTTTCTCATTTCTTCTAACAGTTTGTTGTAGTTATCCTCAATTAATGTGCTATTTCTATTTGACAGAATGATGCCCAAATATCTAACCTTCTTCACTATTTCCATTGATGTAGTCCTTTGGATTTCTTGTTTCATGTCAGATGAGCAATTTTTGGTTAATAGTTTTGTCTTGTTACGATTAATTTTAAGACCAGCTATTTTACCATATTCTTGAATTACTTCAAGTAAGTAGGTAAGAGAGGTTTTCGGGCTCTCCATGATGAACAAAAGGTCATCATCAAAAGCTAGCAATTTAAACTCCTTTCCTCTTAGCTTAAGAACTTGTATCTGCGCATTTTCTCTCACCTAGCGATTCTAGGGCAAAGATAAACAATAGAGGTGATAGCGGGCATCCCTGCCTAGTGCCCTTCTGTATCTCTATATTTTGAGTTAAATCACCATTTACCGTACTCTGAGCTAGCTGTTTTCTGTAAATTGCTCCAATCATAGTTTGAAATTGGGTTCCACAATCCCATATGTCCAATTTCTGTAGCATAAATTCCCAGTTTAGGTTTTTGAATTCTTTTTCAACGACCAGGAACATAAATGCCAATTGTATCTCTGGATGTATTTCATAATATTCCAAAATATGAATGATTGCCCGCAGCTTGTTTTTCATGTGTCTTTTTGGCAAAAATCCTGTTTGGTCTGGTTGAATTGTTTGGGATAGAACCTTTTTCATTCTAGTTGCCAAGATGCTTGCGAAGATTTTGTAATTTGTATTTAATAGTGAAATAGGTCGATAGTTTTTTATTTGCTTTTTCTCCATATCTAGCTTAGGTATTAAAGTAATTATTGCCTGATTCCATGAATCTGGAAGTTTCCCAGATTTACCTATATCTTTGTGTAGTTCTTTTAATGGAGAGGTTATCTGTTCTTCAAATATTTGATATATTTCTGCTGGTAAACCGTCTGGTCCTGGTGCTTTTTTCCTTTTTGTTTCTTAATTGATTCTACTATCTCACATATTGTAATTGGTTCATTCAAAATATGTTTCTGTTCATCATTAAATTTATGTTTATTTCTTTTTGATAAATACTCCTTAATTTGAGTTGTGTTTTCTATTTCTTGCTGGTATAGTTTCTTATAAAAATTTTCCACTATGGTTTTCAGATCTTGTATTCTATATATTTTTTAAATTTATTTATAGGTTTTCTAACATAAAAAACAAACCAAAAGCTGTTAATATACACATAGGCTGAGGACAGACTGAAAATCTAAAGCGGGGCAGGCACGCTTCGCAAACGGAGGAAAGGAGCACGTTCAGACATGCGCATCTGTCCGTCGGCTCCGTTGCGTACTTACCCGTCTCCCAGTCGCTTTCCTTCCGCTTTACCCAGACACCGGTTTTTCCCGGTGTTCGGGGGCCTTCCTCCGCATGCCTCCTGCTTCCAAACAGTGTGAACTGGAAGAAGCGGGAGGCATCCGGAGGAAGTGTGAACGCACCGGCAAAAAGTTTTGCGCATATGTGCATGTGCGCAAGTGCACATGTGCGCACATGCGAAAAACATCAAAGGAAAACAAAAAAAGTGCAGCAGCGCGCGCGAGCCACGCGCGCTGGCTATGCGGCAGTCTGAACGCTCCGTGGCAGTCTGAATGCTCCGTATCGCCGCTGATCCGCATTGCTCTGGCCAGTGTGAACGGCCAGCTCCGTGGGTTTTTTCCCCCGCTCCAGTTCCCTCCGCTTTGCCTCCGCTTCAGATTGCCAGTCTGTCCTCAGCCATAATAGAAACATCCTCAAAAATAAATCATGTTTGACATTCTATTAATCATTACATCTTTGGTTCATCCATTTATACAACTTATTCCAAGTTATGCCATATGTACAATCTTTTTTATCTTTTAACATTATAGTCAGTTTAACCATTTCAGTGACTTCTAGCAGTTTCTGCAGAAATTCCTGCCTATCTGGAATTTTTTCTACTTTCCAGTATTTAGCGTAAAGAATCCTGGCCACTGTAATACCATGTAAAATCAAGTAGCGATCTTTTTTATATTCTATATTTGTATTCTATATTTTTCTTTGCCTCTTTCATTTCTTAGGGCTACAATTATCCGTTTTTCTCTCTCTTTTCGGAGCCTATATGCTAACCATTTTGTGGGTTTATTAGCATTTTCAAAATAATATTGTTTTTTATATTCTATGTGTTTAGCTATTTCTTGCATTAACAATAAATGCATTCTATGTTGTAATAATTTTAATTTGGTTTTAACTTTATCTGACTTAGCATCGGCTTTCATTTTTGCTTCCTCTGTTTTAATTTGTTTGCTTAATTGTTCATACTTTTTCTTCTTTTGTTTTCTCTTCCATGAGTCTTGCTTAATAAACCAACCCCTAATAAATGTCTCAAATGCACCCCAAACTACAGCTATTGACATACCTGGTTGTATATTTCTTTTTTAAAAATTCCAAAATTTCCACTTTGGTTTTTTTAATGATTTTTTATCTCTAAATAGTTTGCTGTTGATTGTCCATCTGCTTTTTTATTTCTTTAAATGATATTAATATGGGATTGTGGTCAGCGAATGTACTTGTCAAAATTTCAGATTTTAGTAGTTCATTTCACATTGTTACAGTTATCCAAGCCATATCTATTCTTGACCATAAATTATGTCTTGTGAGTAGAAAGTGTAGTCTTGCTTTTGTATGTTCCTAACTTTCCAGGCATCTACCAGATTGTATTCATCTGCTATTTGTAGAAAAGTTTTTGGTAGAACAGTTCCAGATTTTCTAATTCTTCTCAAATTTTTCCTATCCAATTCGGGCTCAAATACAGCATTATAGTCACCTATAATACATATATTTCCAAAGTCTTTTATCAAAAGAACATTCCTCAGTTCCTTAAAGAAAATATCCTGATTTTAATTGGGCATGTAAACATTTATGATTAAAGATTCTATGCCTTGTCTAGTTATTACTACTGCAACAATCCTTCCATCATTAGAGGCATAGTATAATTCCAGGTGTAGGTGTTCCTTGGCATATATAACTACACCTCTTTTCTTTTTATCATCTGAGGCTATAAATGCGCTCCTTAATTTTTTTTGCCAGTAAATGCTTGGTATCTTCTTTTTTAATATGGGTTTCTTGAAGACATACCAAATCTGATTGAAGTTTAGAAATTTCATGAAACACCCTTCTTTTGGGGGGACTGTTAACATCATTAACATTTATTGAAAGTATTTTAAATTTTTTAGTTCAGTCCATTTTCGTTTTTGTTCTCATTAGTCCTACTTATGTATTGAAATCTAGTTAGAACTTGAGAAGGAGGCATACCTGGTCTTCTTCTCTCCCTTTTTGGGATATTTTCCCCATTTTTTGCAACCTTTGGTCACAAGTTTTCTTCTTCTGCTTCTGTCTCTTCCTCTTCTTCTTGTCCTTCATCCTTCTGCCAACCAAGATCTTCTCCATGTCCAGAAAATTTTCAAGTTTAAATATAAAGTTTAGTCTCTGCCTCCTACCTCCATGTTCAAATGATGCACCCTCCAGTGTCAACCATCTATATACTATTCCATTAGATCCTAGACAATCACTCAGAATCTGATAGCTCTGTCTTTTTTCCCTTACTCTTCAGGGAATTTCTTTCAAAAATCTAATCTTCTCTCCTTGTATCAAAACTTTGTTTTCATTTGATGTTCTAAGTATTTTTTCTTTCATGTCTCTTTTGTAAAACTTTATATGGACTTCTCGAGGGACTTTATGAGTTCTAGCATAAGAAGAGTTTCTTCTACAGACTGCCTCAATTTCTGCAGCAATCTCATCTTTTGTCCCTACTTCTAATTGATCTGCTATGTTTTGGGATATTTCTTCTTTCAGATTATTTCCTATGTTTTCAGGAACATTTTGGCATCTTAATATTAATGCCACCATATCCATTTCCAGTTTGATTAATGTTTCTTCCATTTTATCCATTTGAGTCTTAAGTTCTTGAACCTCATAATCTATAGCATGTACTTTCTTATTTAACTTGTCATTACTGGTTGGAATTTTTGTAGTTCCTGTTTGTTTTCTGCTATTTGCTTTTTAATTTCCTCTGTTTCTGTCTTGATTTGGTTGGTTATTTCATCCATTTTTAATTGAATGGGTTCCATCTCTTTTTTAATTAGAGCAGGAAGTATGTTTTCCACAGTAGCTTTAACTGTTTGGTTCACACTCTCTTGGATCATTGCTCTTATTTCTTTCAGTGCCCCTTGAGAGAGACTCATGGTGGAAGACTTCAATTGGCTTGGACTGCCTAGTTGCCCTGGAGAGGTTAGAGATGCTTTCCTAGTACCACTGGTGCCAGAGGCCATGAATGGAGATTTTTTAAAATTGCTTATTATTTTAGCTCTTTTTGGTCCTTTAATGGAATTTTGCTAAACTATGCTGGGCTCTTTAATCAACATTTTTCCTATTTAATTATATGTTAGCTTATTATTGTTTCTTTGTTTTCAATGTGGGGGGACATACAGGTCTTTAATTGTTCTGTTCAAATTATCTTCCTGAATCCAGTCCTATTATTATGATTAACTTTGTATCAGTGTCACTCTGTCTCTTTAAACTTGTTTTCTTTTTGTTATTCTTTAAGAACCCTTTTCAATTCACATCAGTCTCTTTCCCTTTAGCACTTTTTTGCCTTATGTTGTAATATTGGTACTGTCCTTCTTTACTCTTTCCTCCCCGCTTTCCTCTGGCTCACACAGCTCTGCCGGCTTCACATCCTCACTCTTCTCTTACACTGCCCTTCTCCATTGCCTCCACCTTATGATGTTACAATGCCTCCAATCTCTCCAGTCACCATTCCCCATCTCTGCCTTCACCCTCACCTTCTCCACGATTTCCCCTTGGTCACCAATATGGATGTGTTAAAAAGATACACTGAGGTAGAAGAAAGAAGAGGCATAAGGAAAAAAAAGGATTTTTGCAGCTGAAGGTACCCGTCTGTTAAGACTTCCCCGTTCCAATCCCCCCCCAGTCTTTTTACTAATTATTAGGTAGCTGCCTTCAGGGGAAATTCTGTGTCAATGTTTGAGTGGGGCTGCACAGCAAACTGTTTAGAATGTTAGAGGCAAAGGCCAATCAAGCCACATATGCAAACGATCTCTGTCTTCCAACTGGCTATGCAGGGAGAGGAACAACAAACTGTTTAGAATGTTAAAGGCAAAGGCCAATCAGGCCACATATGCAAATGATCTCTGTCTTCCAACTGGCTATGCAGGGAGAGGAATAGCAAACTATTTAGAATGTTGGAGATGGGACTCAGGCAATGCAGCCAATGGATAGGGATAGCTTGAGTGACATATCATGGAGCCAACTGATTTAGGAGCATGTGGAATGTTCAGGAAAGCCCATGACGAAAACACAATTATTATATCTATAGAGAGAACAGTTCCCAGTCTTATGCTTCCATTATTAACAGCAGACCTCCAGTCTTTTCTTTCAAGTAATTATATCACTGTCAGACAAAATCATTGAAATTTAAGACAATATTTGTTTGCCTACCTTATTCCAGAGATTTCTCATAATTTTCACACTTTTCAAGTCTAGAATTTTCATACACATAATAGTTTCCTGGATGCATCTGCACACAGATTGCCTTACCACTCTAATAGAGTTTTTTTTTTAAATGATTAAAAACCCCACCAAAAACTTACACACAATGCATTTGTGGTACAATTTCTACCCCAAACCTAATTCCAATGTATCTTGGGGTACAGTAAGTCCCACAAAGCTGCTTTTGTTTGTGGTGGCAGAAACCCTTTGAGTGTCACAGTCCTAAAGCATCTAGAGCTTGAAAACCCCTTTCCTTTTGCATGCTGGATAACTCCAGCAGCATGATTTTTTTATGATGGTATTTTTTAATTTGGAACAGTAAAAACTATGGTTAGATCTTTGGCAACTAACAAACTTCCATGAATTTTAAATAAGAATATGTTAAAATATCTAAAATTAATAATTCCTAACATTTTAAATACTTAGTTTTTTCCTACACCACAAATATATTTTTCTGTGATGAGATAAATGCTCTCCAGGTTGTTCAGAAGGGATGCATCTCTTCAGAGCACTTTAAAATGGTTCTCTGGATTAGAGGTTTCTAAATGAATTCCTGGGGTCTTTCTCTTTCCCCACCCCCACCCCAATATGTTACTTGGGCTGGGGTGAAAAAACTATGCCTGTGGCAAAATGCATAGATTTCTGGGAATCTGGTGTGATTTTGTCAAGTTAGGAACAAATGTGTTTTATATGCAATCAGATCCATTGTTGAAATGACTAACTTTGTTTAAGGCATTTTGTGCCTGTGGAGTCAGCAGTATATATTTGAGCAGTGATCATGGACACACAGGCACACAGACACTGAAATCCCAGGCAGGGTTACTCCACTCTTGATTTGATTAAACTGGAGTCACTCTGCATATCATTACCCTGGGAGACCCCCAAGAAGTAAAGCTGTGGTCACACACGCTAAGTAATCCACTTTCAATCCATTCTCAATCCACTTTCCAACTGGATTTTGTCAGTTCACACAGTAAAAATCCAGTTGGAAAGTGCACTGAAAGTGGATTGGAAGTGGATTGTTTAGTGTGTGTGACCACAGCCTAAGTCTCTAGTGCTGTCCCCCACCCCACCTACAGAATTTTGTGTTCACTCTTTTCTGCTCTTGTCTTCTGTCTGTCATGCAAGCATTGCTCTGAGTGGTTAATATAACATTTACCCAAATGGGTGTTTTTACCTTTTTATTTTGGACTCTTAAATATTGTTTTGTCTTCTGGAGTCTTCTTATTCCAACCATTAACAATGATTCATTGAGGAACACCCCCAATTTCAATATGTCCTCATTTGCAAAAAGCAATTTGCAATATGTTTCTTACACTGTACTTTCCTGAGAGGAGGCATAATGCTATGGAACAGACTCTGAATTGGCAACATAAAACTGAGTCTGTGCTTCCTAAACTGTCATGCTCCAACCACATTTGAATTTCACATATGGAAGGCCATCACTTTAAATCTGCTTGGGAAAATAAAACTGGTAAGCTGAAAGCACCCGTCCTTTTTCACATAGAAAAAATGAAGAACCAGAATGACTGTGTAATAAAAGGAAGGGGTCTGTGAAGTACACTGTGTACTAATACGAGAGTATCATCCTGCTTTACTGTCATTTCAATGCACTAAAAATGCATGCTTTAAAACAGTAAATCTCTATCCCCTTTCCTTGTAGAGATATGACTTTTTCCTTAAAAACAAAATGTGGGGATTCAGAGAACCTGTTTGACCTATCATTATGAAAGTAATCAATATATTGATATTTTAGTGCCATTTTATTAAAAAAAATAAAATGAAACCATTCATCTTTAGAACGGGGGGGGGGGGGGTGGGAGGAAAGGAAGTGCTTTGACAATGACAGCAATGCAATCATTGAAAAGTGGGCTGGAGGTGCAGTGGAGAGGGAGGGAGAAAGAAATTTAACAGAAGCATTATACACAAGAAAAAAGCTAACTGAATCAGCTTCCAGAAAAAGACTGGGGTAAAAGTTGTTTTAAAAGAAAGAGGAGAAAATGGGGGAAACAAACAAACAAACAAAAAGAAACATTGAAAACTAAAGGCACAAAAATGCATGCAAAAATCAGGGGATAAACAAAAGTGGTATGGGACCAGAACCAAGAAAAAAACCCATTTGGAAAAGCCCTGAGTTCCAGTGATAGGATGCAGCATCAGGGGAATGCCTTGTCTTCTCTGCCCTTTTCGGTAGTCTTCCAGAACACCTGGTTGGCCACTGTGTGGGTTTGATTTCAGCAGGGCTCTTCTTGGGTTCTTCTGGGCTGCTCCATGCTATCTCAGCTCCTAGTATGTGCTGTGTAGAGGGTCCTGTGCCAAGAAATATCTTAATAAACTAGTTTTCTTACATTTACAGCACTACGGATAAAGGTCAATAAAAATGCTCCATTGGATACTTACATTTGCATTACTTCATGAGCCTATTGCATAACAATGACAGTTCTGTGTCACTGAACACTACACACAATGTGTCCCTTTAAATTTGTGGTAACATATGAAAGATCTCATGCAAATACACTGCAAAATTAATGGACATTTTGGCTGGGAAGCCCTTTGTTGTCTCCTCTAATATGCTTCTTTTCCATATGAAAGGATTTGCTAGAGAGTCAGTGTGGTCTCTGGATGTGGTCAGCAATAGATATGCGGGAAGGGATTTGTCATGTTTCAAATGCTTCATGAAAACAAAATAAGATTCAATTCCCACAGTCAATCTTTTAAAATATAAATGCCGATTTTATGCTTTTATGCTTCCCCCCATCATCTGGAGGCTCTTGATCTTCTGAAGGAGCTAGAAATGTGCAGCAAAACTCAGGTTGTGTAAGGTCAGAATTCCATTATGAAAGACATCTCTTTCCCTGGTATTTGTAAGGTTTTTGGTACATTATTGGAGCACTGTTGTCCTCTACACATGCATCTTTACTACACCCTATGAGGTGAGCCAGACAACACTCCACCTATAATATGTAGATTTGCTTCCAAATTTCTACTAAAAATGGAAATTGAATTCCTTATTTTGGTCTGGTCTTTTCCGAGTCCTAATTCCAGGACACATGACAAATCTTAGCATATCAGACCTTTTTTGATCTGCAAGCAGGGCCTGTTCTCTACCCAAACAACCAAGGCAAGTCACTGAAGCACTGATACCACTTTTAGGACCAATGATATGGGAGAAGGCAATAGGAATGACTGGTGCTCATCATTCCCTCGAGGACCTATGCAGCCATCTGTCAGGTCAGGCTCCCCTGACTGTCAGCTAATGCTGCCATTTCCCTGGGTGGGCGGTGGTTTCTAGTCCGGGTGCTGAGAGGGCTACTTGGGCTATGCTTTCTCCCAGTATATCTGGCCAGGTAGATTTCTCATTTTCCCCCTCCCCCCCCATGTTTTCTGCATGCTGGTATTGCATTCTTTTGGCACGCAAGCCAAAAATTTGGCTGACCCCATCCTAAATTTGATAAGTCAATCAATAATATTTCCAGCATATCTGCTTATGCACAAATATAATGCACTGTCATGGCATCTGCATGGTTAAGCTTTGTAAGCATGACCCCTGAGTTTTCATCTGTTCACACCCAGCCTTCCTGGTTCATCTACACAATCAGTGCCTGGCTTTTGCAAAGTAAAGGTGGAGGAAATTCAGTACCAGTGCTGGAAATGCATGGATGGAGAGCCAGCATGCAGTAGTGGCTGCAGTATATAACTCCAACTAGAGAGACCTGGATTCAACTCTGTGTTCAGCCATGAAGCTGATTTAGGCTTGCCAATCCCCAGGTGGGGGCAGGGGATCCCCCAATTTCAGGGACTCCTGCTCACTGCCAGCCACCTGGCCAGTGGGGAAGCCCCAACCCCAACAGTGGCCACCCATGGCCACCCCTCTCCCTCCTCATGTGGCCTGCCTGTCAGCTGGAGGGCCCTTTAACTCCTCAGGAGGGGAGGAAGAGGGGCTGCCACTGGCCACACACTTGGAATTCAGGCACAGGCGGGCCCTGCTCGCAAGAAACCATTTAAAGGGAAGCTTCCCTTTTTAAAAAAAATTTGCGAGCAGGGCCCACCCATGCCTGAATTCCAAATAGCAAATTCACCACTTGAAGTTCAGGCATACGCAGCGCTCTCTAGAGGCCAAGTCTACCAATATAGTGGAAAGGGGTAGGTAGACCTGTTCTCCAGAGGACAGGTCTATCAATATAGTGGGAAGGATCTATATGCAATGGGAAAGCAAGGGGAATGGCACTATTGTGAGGCTGTATTATATTGATCTTATGGTGTTTTGTTGATTTCTGTTCTGTTGTATTGATTCTTCCAGTTGTAATTGAATGTTTATTGTGTCTTGAGGACATTATTCATTCTATTCTATTTTACTGTATTATATTAGGTTTCCCCAGAAGTGAAATCGAAATGCAGCAGGCATCGCCACCATAGCAGGAGGCCTGGAAGCCCTACAGCCACCACTTCAACAGGTCAGCACTATGAGAGCAGCAAAAAGGCTTTGCTTGAAGTGTACCCATCATTATGTTTCAGTATAGAAGCTTTTGAACCACAGAGAATTCTCCATCAGGCAAAATACAAAGATGGGAGACAGTTGTGGTATGGCTGGTCACATGATAGGGGTGTGTTCTCTCGGAAGCCAAGCTCTCCATTGCTGGTTTGGTTGTTGAATGGCAATTCACATGAAACTAATATGAAATCAAGGCTCTCTCAGAACATCTGTGATTTCTCATCAGAAAGCAATTCCTGGTTTCAAAGAGTTGCTTCAGCAATTGCTCTACTTAGCCACTGATCTGTAGCTGCCATCTGGAGCTTGCATTTGTTACTCTCTGACTTTCACCAAAGTCTTCAGTCAGCTCACCACAATAAAAAGGCCTCTTTTCACCTACAATATCACTAAACCAACATTCCAGTCCCATGGGATTCTTGGCCCTGTGCAAATGGAGGCTGTATTCATTGGACATTTCCTTGGATACTTGGACATTTCATGCCCCTTGTAAACTTTCCCCCAAAGTTCAGAATGCAACAAAAATGACTGCCTAAGGGCAAACTCAAGGTGAATTTAGAGATTTGTGTTAAGAACTGAAACAAATCTGGATATTTCAAGGGAGCTTAAAACCAGTTTTACAAGATGGGTGCATTCTTGCAAGGCTGATAGGGCTTGGGCACATCTCTATCCAGCAGGAGGGAATCATAGCCAAAATTTCATGCCAGCTGGAAAGTACTGGAGTTGGGAGACCAGTGGCAGTGATTTCAGCATTGCAAGATTTATTTCATGGTCAGATGAGACATGCCATATGGGGCTTCAAGCCCTGCTTTTATGCTGGCCGGAACCACACCTGGAATTTCTTAACCCTAGCGACTATGGCTAGCGCCTCTTTATCAATTTAAGCATAGTTGAGCTCTGTCGGGGACAGGGTCCGGGAATAATAAGCGACTAGAACCTCCCGGCTGTCTGGTAAACAATGTCCCAGACCTGCCCTACCTCATATGGTGATGCGTCACAGGCCAGCACCACCAGAAAGGACTCATCAAAATGGGCCAAGACTGCATTTGATGCCAGCAAGTCCTTCATGGCTTGGAACACTGCCGCATGGCGGGGGCCCGAAACCCACTTTGCGCTTTTATCCAGGAGCCTGTGCAGAAGCTCAGCTACCACCGCCTTGTGGGGGAAGAAGGCATGGTAGAAGTTCAACAGTCCTAAAAATGATTGGAGCTCTGCTGTGGACATGGGAGCCAGGGCATCTGTGATGGCCCTCCCTTTGTCCAAAGTGGGGTGGATCCCTTGGGCATCCACGGTGAATCTCAGGAACTCCATGGAAGGCATGCTGAGATGACACTTCTCCTTCTTCACTTTCAGGCCTGCATCTTGGAAGCACTGAAGGATGGCCCAGAAGTGGGAAGAGAAGTTCTGGATGTCCGGTACTGCAATCAGGACATCATCGAAAGACGGTACATCAGTTCCTGAAAAAGACCCAGGGTCATGCTTAACCCAAACTGAAGGCACTTTACTTTGAACACCCCTTTGTGTGTGATGATAATCTGGGCCTCGGTCATGGCATTGTCCACAGGCAGCTGCTGTTATTAGCATGCTGGCTAATTATGGGCATGAAGTAGGCATGTGCCTGAAGTGCCGTGTCAAGTGTGAACTTGTAATCCATGCAGATGCAGATGTCCCCGTTTGACTTGAGTAGAGTAACAATGAGGGTTTCCCAACGGGCATGCAACACTGGTTCCAGGACCCTCTGAGCTACAAGCCGGTCCAGCTCCTGCTCTATTTTGGGCCGAACAGCGAGCAGAAGTCGACAGGCCAGGATGCGGACTAGCCAGACCGTGGGGTCAAGGTCTAGCGAAACCAGGGGATCCATGTAGGAGCCTAGAGCTCCATCAAAAACAGCAGGAAACTCCGCACACACTGATTGGAAGTCCGTGGTGCGGAGGTTATTGACTCCTGTCACTCCCAGGCCCAGGGGTTTGAACCAAGAAAGTTCCAGGAGACTGGTAAGGTTGCCCGCCACCACCAGGAGGCCCAGGTTCCCACTAAAGTCCTTGAACTGGACCTTGAACTTGCCCAGCCCCCGAATTGTTATGGGATTTTTTTGGAAATCCCTTAGTCTCAGTCCTGTGGTTTCCTCAAGTGGGCCCCCCCCTGGGCATAGCTTACGGAGCGTGGCCTCCAAGATGATGGAGTAGGAGGACCCTGTGTCCAACTCCATCAGGCAGGGGGAGCCCTCTATGAGAACGGGGACCAATATTTTGTTAGGGGCATCCCGGGGCAAGCTCAATACCTGGTAGCAGGGTGCTGAACTGGAGTGCAGCTCCAATGATTCGTGGTGAGCTGCTAGCAAGCAGCATCTGGGTCTGGAATGGCAGGCCCTCATGATATGGCCAGTCTTGCCACAGCTCCAGCATGCCACATCTCTGAAGCGGCAGGAGCGGTGGTCGTGCAGGTCTCTGCAGTTGGCGCATGGCATCACAGAACAGGAATGAGGTGTGGTGGGAACTGCAGGGCCCGATGACCTGGAGCTGGAACCAGCTGGGGTGCGCTGCACAGACTTGTGGGGGTGATGGCAAAGTTATTGCACTTCTTTGTCTTCTGAGGTGTCTGATGCTGAGGAAAAAGTTTGGTGTGCAGCTGTGGCGGAGCCTTGGCACTCCTCCTGTGCCATCTCATAGGCACAGGCCGCCTGGAACACCTTTTCCAGGATGGGGTCCAAGAGGGCGATCAGCTTACACCTCTGGCCGCACCCAAATGACCTGATAGGGTCTTACATTTACATGAATTGTCATATGTTCCCCGGGGAGAACCTAAGTTCCTTATTGGTGGCCACTTAGGATCCAGGTGTCTATTGTTCCCCCAGACTGAAGCTCAGGTCGCTGCCTGACCATGTGCTCAGGCCACATGGCGGTTGCCATTATAAGAGCACATGGCAGGCTTCATTGTATAATAAAGAATGGTACATGAAAAGTACTGGACTCTGGAGGCTGGTGCAGTGAGTTTCAGCATGATCAAGTTTATTGTAGGTCAGGAACAAGCATGCCTGAGGTGGCCCAGGGGTCAGCTTATATGCACAGAAAAGCCTCCCCCCCCATCCACACCCACACTGTGGGATAGGTTAATCTTCCCACCAGAGATTTACATTGGTTCATTTGAATATGCTAAGCCCCCTGATAGGTGGATCTTTAGGAGCCTGGGTGCTATTGTTCTTTTACCTCAAGCTTGTACCTTTTCCAGGCCATGCGGTCAGACTGCATGGGTGTCAGGTTCTGACAAGACTCTGCTAATAATGTATGTCTTTCTCAATGCTATCTCTGTGCTTCACATGTTGCTTTGTTCCTTTGTTCTAGCAGACCCTGCCAGCTGCCCCTTATCTGTATCATTCTCCTTCCTCCCTCCTAACTATAAAGCTTGCTTTGATGTATAAGGATTACCCCACTTAATGTTGCTATGCTTGGGCGGGAGATGGTGACCAACATTCCTAAGTGTCATCTCTAAACAAATGGTGACTACTCCCTTGTATTCCCCCCTCCCTTTTTCCCGAGCGTATTGGTGTTATCTTGTTATTGAAACCTTGAAGAGTTCTTTATGGCCGGACGCCTGGAGGAATGTTGTGCCTGGGCTCACACATGTGGGTCACTCAGATCAAGAGTGGAATTTATAACTTTCTCACCTTCTGTGGGAATCTCAACGGTCCCTGTTCATTTTCCCGCGTTCACCCTTTTGCCCTGATTGGCTGAGGTCTGGGGTTCAATCGAAAGTCTGAGGGTATAATAGTACTGTCTGTATTCCATTCAAGCATCTCTAACAAACATTCAAGAACCTGTTTGCAGTATTGAAAATAAAGAGCTTTGCTTTATCAACAAAGGTCTGATTCTTTGCTGTCTATACAGAAGCCTCACAGATTGTTAGAGATCTGTCTTTGGGACTTTCTCATTCCTGATCATGTCAGATGATGAGACCATTCCCATAACATCAGCAGAAGATACCGTGCCAGTGGAGAACATGCCAGCTGGCCCTGCAAACCCGGTGACTACTGCCCAGGGAGCCTACCAAGTCCCTCGTATGGGACTAGGACTAGGACCACACTGGCCACCGGCATCACCCCGATATTCGTGGTCCAACTTTGGCCACGGGACCTGCAAGTCATGGATCCATGACAGGAGATCCCGAGTGCTGTTCAGTGGGGACCACATGGAGTTTGGCCGGCCCAGCATTATCGAGGAAGAGTGGGGTTTTCCTCGGGGCCCGGAGGATTGTCGTTACCGTTTCCTGGATGAGGAGCGTGGGATGCCATGCGGTCCTGATCCTGCGGGAGAGGATCTGGGATAAGTGCTAGACCAGAGGTTTGGTGAGATGCAAGACCACAGAGTGGAGCTGCGGGAGGCAGTTTTCGATATACAGCAGCAACTGCGAGATGTGGTGGCTGCATTGCTGGGCCTGGCACCGGGACCCCCTCAGGGAGGGGGGGCCCTGGCCCCAGCTCCTGGACCCACAGGTGGTGCGCCACCCCAGCAAGTGCCCCCTGTGGGGCTGCCCACTGGGCCCCCCCACAGCCAGCACCTGGAGGCCCGGGGCCCATGGATCGGATGATTCGGCAGGCGCCTACTGACCCGCTGACTGCCACTTTCGATGGGGACCCAGAGAAGCTCTGGTTTTTCATCATCAAGATCAAGAGGTTCCTGGTGGCTTGGGGCCATCTATACCCTACCGAGAGGGACCGGGTTGGGTACATCGGTTCGAAACTCTGAGATACCGCGAGTGACTGGTATGTCAGCCTACACAATCCCCCTGGACCAGAACTGCGTGCCATTGATAATTTCATGTGGGCCCTGCGGCAACATTATGAGGACCCGTTGGGGGAAGAGAAAGCCCGGAACCAGCTCCAGAAATTGGTGCAAGGAAGGTCCTCAGTGAGAGAGTACACCAACCACTTCCGGCGCATCTCGGTCAAAGTGCTGGGCTGGTCTGAAGACCTATTTGTGGAAAAGTACTGGGAGGGGCTGCATCCAGAGATCTACGAGACTGTGCTGAGAGGAGGACGACCCATGTCCCTGGCTGCCTGGATGAGGGCCGCGGCAGACATGGAAGAGCAATTCACCCTGATAAAGCTAGGGGCTCTGGCAGGCGAAAGCGCCCCAGAAGGTGAAAGGGAAGGCAGGATACCAGGAGCTATGAGATATCCGCTTCAAGCAAGGGCTCTGCATCAAGTGCGGGGAAGGTGGCCATTTCGCATCCTCCTGTCCCCGAGGTGGCACAAAGGTACCCAAGACCTCCACCCCGATGGGAGCCACCCCTCGCACCGGAAAAGTCTCGTTTAAACCCCGGGCTCTACAGCTGGAAGGGGCAACTTGTGAGCAGGGAGAGTTGGAGCTGGTCGAGGCACAGCCGTCGGGAAATTTCAGTGACCTGCAGTAGGAGGCGCAGAGCTGCAGATCCCCCCATCCGGCGCGCCATCCCCGGTGAGCATCCCCGGCCCCTTGCTTTATATGGTCGTGACTATAATTGTCCCTCACACGGGAACCCATTTTCGGGTGCATGTGTCACGACAGGACCTCTCGGTGGAATCAGATTTCACAATAGCCCTGTGTGCCGGTAGTAGTTCTTTGCAAGCAAGGGGTCAGGGACAAGCGTAGTCTAAACAGTCCGAGTCAAGCCACATAAATCACCTTTTAGATTAGCCGAAGGGCGAAGCAAAGCCGTAGTCACAAAGTAGAGCTGGGAGTCAGAAGCCGGGAAGTCAAGCGTAGGTCCAAACTGCCAAGTCCAAATCCACAATCCAATCCAAGTCCAGGTACACGGTTCCAAGGTTCAAGATGCCAGATTAGTTCACGAGATCAGGAGGGTGCCAAAATTCCTGTCAACAACAGAGAATCTTTGCCAGCACAAAGCATCCGGCGTTTGGCAGCTCCTTATATTTTGAGCTGCCTCGTTATCTCTTTAGGAGCTCATTAACTGTGGCTGAGATTCAGTCAGTACTCTGGGCTCAGGTCTCTGTATCGTAAACGCGCTGAACGCCGTCGTTCTTTTAACAGCTGCCTGCATTTGGCACGCAGTCTGCTGACAGGTGGAGGGGATTCAGCCGGGGATGAGCTCTGTCCGGGCAAAGCCTGATCAGGTGGCACCTCCTGGAGAACTGACTCTGTGTCACTCTCAGTATTCCCCATTAAAGGAGCCAAGTCTTCCTGAGGCTGCCTGTCTGCCTCCACATCTGGCTCCAGGTCAGGCATGGTGTCTGAATCAGGGGCAGGCATGACAGCATGCGCTAATAGACTCGGGGTGTGCCAGAGACTTAATTAGCCCCCTAGTAGTGGAGGGACTGGCCCCTGAAGTAAAACCACTGGGAGAACCCCTCACCTTCACTCAGATGGATGGTTCGGAGATGAAAGAGGCGTGTGTGGCCGAAATGGAACTGGTGGTGGTGGGCATGGGGGAACACTGGAAATCACGGGCTTTTGTTATCACCCCAAATACTCAGTTCCCCATGGTGCTGGGCAGCCCATGGTTAAGTTCCCATGACCCTTATATAAAATGGAGTGAGGGAAAGATTTCCTGGGTCGACGAAAAGTGCACTCATCATAAGTGGGACCCTGGTTGGGGATCGGGTCCACCAGTTCCCCTTAAGGCAGCGGCTCTGGCTCTAATGCCAGTGCAGATTCCCCGGGAGTATAGGGACCTGGCAGAAGTGTTCAGTGAATCTGAGGCGGATGAACTACCACCCCACCGCCTCTCTGATTGTGCCATCGAGCTGCTGCCCGGGGAAAAATTACCCAAGGGAAAACTATACTCTATGAGCCCCACCGAGCAAGAAGAGCTGAGAAAGTTTTTAGACAAAAACCTGGAGCGTGGTTTTATCCATCCAGCCAAATCCCCTTTTGCTGCCCCAGTGCTTTTCAGGAAAAAGAAAGACAGGGGTTTGAGGCTGTGCACGGATTATCGTGGACTGAATGCTGTGTCTGCTTCGAACGCCTACCCCCTCCCGCTCATCAAGGATTTGTTGGCGGAAGCGGCCAAAGGGAAAATTTTCACAAAACTAGACTTACGGGATGCATATTTTCGGGTGCACATCAGGGAGGGGGACGAGTACAAGACGGCGTTCAACACCCCTTTGGGACAGTTCAAATATATGGTGATGCCATTCGGCTTGAGTGGCATGCCGGGAGTTTTTATGAGCCTAATCAACGAAGTATTGCATAAGCATTTATTTAAGGGGGTGCTCTGTTATCTAGATGATATCTTGATTTATTCCCCTGATAAGCAATCTCATATAAAGCTGGTAAGAGAAGTGTTAGCCACGTTGCTGGAAAATCGGCTTTACGCCAAGCTGTCTAAGTGTGAGTTCCACCAACCGGAAGTCGATTTTCTAGGTTACTGAATCTCTCAACGCGGGCTGGAAATGGACCCGGCCAAGGTAGAAGCGGTAGTGCAGTGGGAGGCACCCCGCAGTAGAAAGCAGTTGCAGAGTCTGTTAGGATTTTGTAATTTCTACCATACCTTCCTCAAAGACTTTGCGACAGTCACTCTTCCCCTTACCGAACTCTTGAAAACGAAAGGGAGGGGTCTGGAGGCTGGGAAGCCTGGGGAGTGGATAGGGTGGAATGAAGAGTGTCAAACGGCTTTTGAGAGGCTCAAGAAACTGTTTACCTCGGAGCCTATCCTAGCCCATCCAGATGAAACCAAAGAATTTGTAATTCATGTAGATGTCTCTGATGTAGCCATGGGAGGGGCAATTTTACAAAAGGGAACAGACAATGCCTTGCATCCGTTAGCGTAGATTTCAAAAAAATTCAATGAAACAGAGAGACACTGGTCCGTATGGGACAAAGAGGCTGCGGCCATACGGTTAGCTCTAACTACTTGGAGACATTGGCTAGAGGGAGCCCAAACCCCTCAGACGATGTAGACTTTACCAGAGCAACCTCCAGACACTTGCTGAAGCTGTCAACGAGAATGAAAAACAACTGCCCCTGGACAGGCCCTGCGAAGTCTATGTGGAGCCAGGATCATGGGCCTTGAGCTGACTCCCAAGGGTGGACTGGTGCATGGGGAGGGTCAGAATGTGACTCCTGGCATTTCGCACAGGCCCGGACCCTGGCCTCAATGTCTTTATCCAGCCCAGGCCACCATATGTAGCTGTGGGCCAGGGCTTTCATCTGGACGACCCCAGAGTAGTGCTCATGAAGAGCGCTGAGCACCCTGGCACAGAGGGGCTCTGGAATCACCACCCTTGATCCCCATATTAGGCACTTCTTGTGGCTTGACAGCTCATTGTGCCAGGCTGTGAATGCAGCAAATTCTGGCCTGGGAGATGTGGGCCACCCCCTTCCCACCCAGTCAAGAACATGGAAGAGCATGAGATCCCGGGCCATGCGCTGGGAGACGTCTGTTACGTCTGTTGGATGGGCTGGTCCGGAAGCTCCTCCAGGAGCACAATGAGGTAGGCCGGAGCAGGGTCAGGGTTGCAGTCGGGCAGCAGAAGGCGGCTCAAAGCATCCGCATGCCCCATGGATTTGCCGGGGTGGTAGACCAGGGAGTACTGGTAGCCGAAGAGAAAAATGGACCACCGTAGAACCCGAGGAGACAGCATTTGAGGGGTCTGGCAGTCAGAGGCAAGGAGCACCAGCAGGGGTTTGTGATCAGTGGCGATCATGAAGTCCTGGCCATAGAGGTAATCGTGGAACATTTTTACCCCTGCCAGGGTAGCGAGAGCCTCCTTGTCTATCTGTGCGTAGTTCCTCTCTGCAGATGTCAAGGTCCTAGAGTAAAAAGTGACCGGGACCTCCCAGCCATTGGGCAGGCAGTGCCCCAAGACAGCCCCCACTCCATAAGGGGATGCGTCACAGGCCAGCACCACAGGGAGGGACTCATCAAAGTGGGTGAGAATGACATTAGAGATCAGAAGAGATTTCACGGCTTTGAAGGTGCCTGTGTGCTGGGGGGCCCATTCCCATTTAGCAGATTTGTCTAATAGTCTATGTAGCAGCTCAGCCACCACAGCCTTATGCAGAAGGAAATTATGATAGAAATTCAAGAGTCCCAGGAAAGATTGAAGCTGTCAGGTTCCCTGTCATGTTTTGGTTTTGCTGCTGATTGCATTCACAGGTCCTCCAGTTGGGAGACTGGCAGCCAAGTTCCTCCCCCTCGCTCATTCCCCCTCCCATCCCATTTTGCCGTTTTCCTTTGCAGGCCCTGCTTATCGCTGTTGTTACCAGTTAACCTTGAGCTGTCTCACTCTCTGCTCTTCCAGGTGTCTTTGCGTGGGAATGCAAGTAGAATCGTACACAGGGGGAAAGGGGGGGGTTCTAATTAGCTTGCACACCGTTTTCCCATGGGAATGCAACGGTTTGGGGATTTTCGCGCTTCATGGTTTTACACTGATTGGTGCCTGTCATTTCTATTCTGTTTGAACACTATATAAAAAGTCCCAACCCCAATCCCCTGGTATCCCTAACAAAGTAAGTGTTCCTGAAAGACCATTAAGACAATAAAGAACTTTGTTTATCCACAAGGCCTGACTTATTGGCTCTCATCAGAAGTCTCACAGATTGTTAGGGATCTTCCTTTCAATTGGGAAGGAGTGATCCCCATACCTGACGATGTCAGACGATGGGACCCCCATTCCCACTTCCACCCCTAATACACCGGCAACCAGAGCGCCTGCGGAGCCGGTGACTATGAACTTTGATTCTTATGCTCCCCTCTGTCGGGGGGAGCCACAGGTGAATATCCAAGATGGCGGCCGGCATGGAGCTGTAAACGGAGCTCCGCTGAAGAGAAAAAGTTTTAGTGCGTTTTAATGCGCAATTGGGGTCTTAATTTGGTTTTAATTTGGCTTTTATTTGTGCTAATAGTGGTAGAGAAGTAGGAGATAAGGAAAGTAAGAGTTTAGGTTAGTAAGAACTGAGGAAATAATGGAGGAGGAAGAAATCACCTACCCTGCTGTGCTCCGGCCCATTTGTTGGACTGCGCTCCAATCGACTTGCCTGACCCCCCCTGAGCTTGCTTCGTTTGGCTGGGACTGTGTTGCTCGGCTTGGCTGTTCCGGGCCCCCGTGTTGCTGGCTGGTTTGCGCTGCTTGGCTTGTTGGTCCGGTGGCTTCGGCTGGCGTCCCGGTGTCTTGGCCAGCACCGTGGGGCCTCTCTGGGACCTGCCGTGTTGCTGCGTTGCTGGGGCCTGTCATGCTCCCATGTCTTTGGGGGCTGCTGTGCAGTGTGCCGGTGTGCCGGTGTGCCTTTGGGGCCCGGACCTGGTTGCGGGGGTGCCTGAAGTGCTGGGGGGGCATTGGAGCTTCTCCCCCCCAAAGTGCCTGGAGAGCCCAGGGGTCTCCCCCAAGTGGAGCAGGGTGGTGTCAGAGGACATTGATGGTGCCGAGCGGCCGAGACGTCGGTGGAGCCTCTTTGGGCTGCTCGGGCCTCCTCGGGAGATGCCAGACGCCGTTGGGAGACGTCAGACGCCTTCGGGTGTTATCGGGTGCTGGCGGACGCGCTTGAGTGGAGGTGGAGGCCGGCGTGTGTCTTTGGAGCAAAGCTCGGGTGTGTTGGGCAGCCTTATGAGTCGGCGGATCCTCTCCGGATTTTCTCTGGTCCTGTGGGAGAACTGTGAGCCAGTGTGTACTATCGGGGGAAGCCTGGAGACTCAGGACATTGGTGGGGACTATGGAGGCCTAAGTGAAGCCCCTAGTTCTGGGCCTCCACAGACCACTACGAACCTTTGGACTCTGGGACCCCTATTTATTTAAGATCTCAGCCAGTTGAAACAGGTATATCTACTTGTGACCTGGAGATGGAGGAAACACCTGGAGCCTTTCTGCCTTGAGAAGACACCTTTTGCCCCTATGGGGGCTATCGCCAGGAGCAGGAAGCACAGTTGGGTATTGGGAGCTGCTCCTTGGTTGTGTTCTTCTTTTCTTTTTAACTGTTGGCATTAGAGCATAAAGAAAAATTAGTTAGAGTAGTGGCCCTAGAAACTTTATTATTAATTTATTCCTGCCCTTTAGTGTTTGTAGCTAGTTAGTATTAGGGAGGGGGGGGGGTTGGGTGGGAAATTGTTAGATTAGCGGCATAGCTACTGCTGTGCTGATGGGGCACTGTTAACTATATATGAGCCAAAGTAGTGTGGTTAGCAGCATTGGATCCTCACGAAGGGGAGGGCCAGGGTGGTTTGTTCCAACACTCCTGTGAGGGTGCCCTGCGATGGCCGAGACTTGTGTGGCAAAGGCCATCAATGGGCACTTGAACAGCTTAGGGATCCCGGTGCTCCTGGGGAGGAGGAGGTATGGCGGTGGGACCAGATGGAAAGAGGGAAGGAGACGGAGACATGGACGTGCTCGGTCTCCTTCCAATCTGTGTCCCATCCTAAAGGTAGTAGGTTGTGGGGCAAGGAGGCAGAACCCCGCTCTGGCATTGGTGTTGTGTAATGCCAGGTCTATAAATAATAAAACCAGAACCCTCTGTGACTTCTTGTCGGAGCAGGATGTAGACCTGGCATGTGTGACCGAGACCTGGGTGCATGAGGGAGAGACTGTTTTGCTCTCTCAAATGGCACCACCTGGGTACTCGGTCCTTCACCAATCTCAGACTCAGGGGTGGGGGGGAGGCATGGAGGTGTTTATCCAGGAGGGTTACACCTTCAGGGCGCTACCACTGCAGAATCTTGCAGGCATGGAGTGTGTTGGATTTGTTTGGGAGGCCGGGGAGAGTTTGGCTGTTTGGTTGGTGTACCGTCCACCCAACGCACCAGCAAACAGCCTGCCATGTCAGAATCTGCTAATTCAGACAGCATAGTAATCATGCCTGTACCCTCTCTGTCACTCTATGTTTTATTCTGTGTTTGTAACTGCCATGTTCTACTGCTTGACCAGGCCTGGAGTTTGTAGCAATTGAAGCGGGAGGGAGACATCTGTAATGTATGAGAACAAGGAGGCCTCTCACATCCCTGCCTCCGCATTCCAGCTGCCCCGGCTGGGACTTCAAGGGAGGATACCTCTCATCTCTTATCACATGCAAAAGCCTTGAGGCCATTGATTGTTATGTGAACTGGTAACATCTGAGGGGTCTGGTTTGGGAAAGGAAATTTACAGCTTGACACCTCACTTTCTTTCCTGTGAGAACCAAACGGTCAGAATCCCTTTCTGCCCACCAATTTTCCCCTATAGTGATTGGCTACCTATGGGTAATTCAAACTCCTTGGAATGGTATAATAGACCTGCTTGTATTATCTGTCTCATCTCTGACAATAATCCGAGAAGCTGTACTAATGTAGAGATTGGAAATAAAGAACTGTGGTTAACCAACCAAGATCTGATCCTTGACTACTTTGAGCAGAACTCTCACAGATTGTCAGAGATCTGTGACTGGGACTTAGCCGTTCCTGACGATGTCAGACGACGACACAGTCCCCATCCCTACTACCCCCGAAGATACCCCCACCACCCCGGCGGATCAGGGGAACGGTGGTGGAGGCGGCAGAGGGGAGCCCGAAGTACCGGTGACTACAATTCAGGGGGCTCACTACATCCCGCGCCTACCTCCTCTTCTGAGTGTGACCCCGAAGTATGCCTGGAGCCAGTTCGGTCGTGGGACCGTGGATTCTTGGGTGCATGACCGGAAAGGGGCACGGGTTTCGTTCCCCGGCGACCAGCTCGATCGAGGGAGGCCGAGCTACCTGGGAGAAGACTGCGAGCAGATCTACGGAGGAGATCCGCGTCGCCCGCCCATGGAAGGAGAGAGGACCGGCCTGTATGGGCCCGATCCGTACCGGGGAGACCAGATGCCATCCCTAGACCGGATGATGGGAGATTTACGGCTCCAACTCACTGCCGAACTACGAGAACTGGCCCTCGATCTCCAGTACCAATTTCGAGACGCCATGAGGGTCATGCAAGAGGCCCTTCCAGCCCCCGCGACGGGAGTCCAGCAGCCGCCGGCGGCTCCGGGAGGAGCTCCAGCTCAACCACAGGTGCCCGTGCAGCCGAGGCCGCCGCCACCGCCGGCTCCACCAGTCATCCCTCTGCCGGTGCCCAGACCCGCCCCGGTGCCGGCCCCGGTGCCGGCAGGGCCAATCGTTCGCCCGGCCCCCTCCGACCCTCTGACAGCTACTTTCGATGGGGACCCCGAGAAGCTGCGTTTCTTCCTGTTGGAGATCGAGCGGTTCCTGGACAGCTGGGGCCACCTCTATCCCACTGAGAGGGAGCGGATTGGCTACATAGGGTCCAAGCTGAAAGACACCGCCAGCGATTGGTATGTGAGCCTGCACGATGCCCCCGGTCCTGAGTTACACTCGCTGAACAACTTCATGTGGGCCCTCCGACACCAATACGAGGACCCCCTGGGGGAAGAAAAGGCCCGGGACCAACTGCGGAAGCTGTTCCAGGGGAGGTCCACGGTGAGGGACTACACTGATAAGTTCCGGCGCATCGCTGCCAAGATTCACGGCTGGCCCGAGGAACTTTTCATAGAAAAGTACCGAGAGGGTCTCAATCCTGAAATATACGAAACCGTCCTACTGGGGGGTCGCCCGGGGACATTGGCCACCTGGATGCGGGCGGCGGCAGACGTGGAAGAGAGATTCACCCTCATCAAGATGGGGATGTTGGCTGCAGCTGCCAGCAAAGGCGTGCCGAGAGCGAAGCCGAAGCCCAGTGTGCAAGACATCAGAGATGCCCACTTCCGACAAGGGTTGTGCATGAAATGCGGGGAGAGTGGCCACTTCGCCTCAGCGTGCCCCAGGGGGGGAGGAAAGGGACCGAAGACCTCTACCCCGGTGGCTGGGAGCACTCCTAGCAGAGGGAAAACCCCACTCAAGCCCCGGGCATTGCAACTGGAAGGATCCACGAGCGAACAAGGGGAGCTGGAGCTGATGGAAACGCAGATGTCGGGAAACTCCAACGGCCTGCAGTGAGCGGCGCAGAACTGCAGGTCCCCAGCCAAGAAGCGCCATGTCCGGTGAGCATCCCTGGCCCCCTGTTATTAATGGTAGTGACTGTAATGACCCCGGGAACGGGCACGCACATGAGGGTCCGCGCCCTAATTGACTCTGGGTGTGCTCGGGACTTAATTAGCCCTTTAGTGGTGGAAGGGTTGGGGCCAAAAGTCACCCCGCTGGCCGAGCCCTTAAAATTCACGCAAATGGATGGGTCAGAAATGAAAGAAGAGTGTGTAGCTGAAACTGAGGGCCTGATTTTGGGAACCGGGGAGCATTGGGAGAAACGAGCTTTTGTCATCACCCCAAATGCCCAGTTCCCCATGGTACTGGGAAGCCCCTGGCTGAGCTCGCACGACCCCTACATCAAATGGAGTGAAGGGAAAATCTCCTGGGTGGATGAACAGTGCCTGACGCACAAATGGGACTCTGAGTGGGGACCGGAACCACCAAACCCTCTTCCCCAACCGGCTGCCCTCGCCCTCGCCCCCTCCACGGTCCCCCGGGAGTATAGAGACCTGATGGAGGTCTTCAGTGAGACCGAGGCGGATGAGCTACCCTCTCACAGACTGTCGGACTGTGCCATAGAGCTGCTCCCGGGCGAGAAACTCCCCAAAGGAAAACTTTACTCCATGAGCCCTTTAGAGCGGGAGGAGCTACGAAAGTTCCTAGACAAGAATTTGGAGCGAGGCTTCATCCGCCCAGCGAAATCCCCCTTCGCCGCCCCCGTTTTGTTCTGGAAAAAGAAAGACGGGGGGCTGCGCTTGTGCACAGACTACAGGGGACTAAATGCGGTCTCCACTTCTAATGCCTACCCCCTCCCATTAATAAAAGACTTACTGACTGAAGCGGCCAAGGGAAAAATATTCACTAAGCTAGATCTCCGGGATGCTTATTTCCGGGTGCGCATAAGGGAGGGGGACGAATTCAAGACTGCATTCAATACTCCATTGGGACAGTTTGAATACCTGGTGATGCCGTTCGGCTTAAGTGGCGCTCCTGGGGTCTTTATGAGTTTGATAAATGAAGTGTTACACAAGCATTTGTTCAAGGGGGTGTTATGTTACATAGATGATATCTTGATTTACTCTACTGATAAGAAAGAGCACGTGAAACTAGTCCGGGAAGTCCTTTCCACCTTGCTGAAAAACCAACTGTATGTTAAGTTGTCAAAGTGCGAGTTCCACCGTGAGTCAGTAGACTTCCTAGGGTATCGCATTTCACAGAGGGGATTAGAAATGGACCCAGCGAAAGTGGAAGCGGTGGTCCAGTGGGAAGCCCCCCGGACTAGAAAACAATTGCAGAGCCTATTAGGATTTTGTAACTTTTATCGAACTTTCATAAAAGACTTTGCAACAGTTACCCTCCCCCTGACGGATTTGCTGAAAACCAAGGGGAGGGGTTCGGAAGCCGGGAAACCTGGGGAGAGGATCGCCTGGAATGGGGAGTGCCAAAGAGCGTTTGAGACACTAAAAATCCTTTTTACTTCTGAACCCATCTTAGCCCACCCAGACGAAACCAAAGAGTTCATAATCCATGTAGACGCTTCCGATGTGGCAATGGGGGGGCCATTCTACAACACGGGCCGGATGGGGAGCTACACCCCCTAGCCTACATTTCCAAAAAGTTTAATGACACGGAGAGAAACTGGTCAGTGTGGGACAAAGAAGCCGCGGCCATCCGACTAGCTCTCACTACGTGGCGGCATTGGCTAGAGGAAGCGCAAACCCTGTTTGAAATTTGGACTGATCATAAAAACCTAGAAGCGCTGCGCACGCAGAGATCACTAAATGCGAAGCAGCTTCGGTGGGCTGATTTCTTTTCAAAATTTAATTTTGTGTTAAAACACTTCCCCGGAAAGGCCAACTCCTTAGCAGACGCACTCTCCAGGTTGCCCCAACATGAGAGCTTGAAAGAAGAGGTGTTCGACTCCATGTTCTCCCCCCAGCAGCTGGGAGGGGCAGTCACTACCAGAAGTCAGCACAAACGGACTCCAGTAAACCCTGAAGCGTGCGATTGGGGGGGGGGAGTATTCTCCCGAGGAAGTCGAGGAACTGGAGACACTAGCTGAATGTTCGAGGAGGGAAAATCAGTGTTGGTACCATGGGGACAAATTGGTGGTGCCTCAAAGCAAGCGTAAAGACGTTTTATTGGCATGCCATTCTTCCAAACTGGCTGGACACTTTGGGTTTCTAAAGACGCTTAACTTAATTCAACATCAGTTTTGGTGGCCGCGCATGCGCCGGGACGTTTCCGACTTCGTCTCGGCCTGCCAAACTTGCTTAATGTGCAAAAAGAGGGGAGGAAAGGTTCCGGGACTCTTGCATCCTTTGCCTACCCCTTCCCGCCCTTGGGAGGCGATAGCTATGGACTTCATTACTAATCTACCACCCTCGAAAGGGAAAACTGTAATTTGGGTGGTGGTAGACACATTTTCGAAGCAAGCCCATTTCACCCCCTTCAAACAGCTACCCACGGCAAAGGGGATGGCTAAAGCTTTTTTCAACCAGGTGATTAAATTACATGCTTTTCCTAAGAGGGTGGTATCCGACAGGGGCAGTCAATTCGTTGCCAACTTCTGGCGGGAGCTTCTAAAACTAATGGACATAGAGCCGGCCCTAAGCTCGGGTTACCATCCAGAAACCGATGGACAGTCCGAACGAACTAATCAAATCCTGGAACGGTTCTTAAGGTGCTACACCAACTACCACCAAGACAATTGGGTGGATTTATTGCCATTTGCCGAATACAGCTATAATAATGCAGTGCATTCTTCCACGGGCGTCTCCCCCTTCATGGCCGTGGGAGGTTTTGAGGGAAAGCCGTTGCCCACCATTGAAAATGTGCCCAATTCATCCCCAACGGACTTCCGAAGTTGGTGGGCGACATTACAAGACTCATGGCCTCTAATAGCCAAGGCACTGGACCAAGCGAAAAAGGACTACAAAAAATATGCGGATCGGGGCCGAGCGGTGGGCTGGGACCTCCAGCCTGGGGACTCTGTCTATCTTTCAACAAAAAATATACATGGCTTGCAACCCAGTCGAAAACTGGGATGGAAATATGTGGGACCCTACAAAGTGTTGCGAAAAATTTCAGATGTGTCTTTTGAATTAGAGCTGCCTAAATCACTGAGTTCTGTGCATCCTGTTTTTCATTTCAGCTTGCTGAAGAAAGATCCTGGGCCGAATGCATGGCATCCAGTTCCTCCAGTTCCTCCTCCACTGATGAAGGGGGGCCCCCCTCATTTCGAGATAACTGAGATTCCTGACTCTAAAATGCGTAGGGGCCGATTGTATTATTTAGTTAGATGGCTTGATTTTGGTCCCGAACACAATGAGTGGATTCGCTCTGAAAATGTGCATGCTCCCAAACTAGTTAGAGTTTTTCATAACATGTTTCCTGATAAGCCCAGGTGAAGGTAATTATGGGGAGGCCAGTGTGTCAGAATCTGCTAATTCAGACAGCATAGTAATCATGCCTGTACCCTCTCTGTCAAAAAATATGTTTTATTCTGTGTTTGTAACTGCCATGTTCTACTGCTTGACCAGGCCTGGAGTTTGTAGCAATTGAAGCGGGAGGGTGACATCTGTAATGTATGAGAACAAGGAGGCCTCTCACATCCCTGCCTTCGCATTCCAGCTGCCCCGGCTGGGACTTCAAGGGAGGATACCTCTCATCTCTTATCACATGCAAAAGCCTTGAGGCCATTGATTGTTATGTGAACTGGTAACATCTGAGGGGTCTGGTTTGGGAAAGGAAATTTACAGCTTGACACCTCACTTTCTTTCCTGTGAGAACCAAACGGTCAGAATCCCTTTCTGCCCGCCAATTTTCCCCTATAGTGATTGGCTACCTATGGGTAATTCAAACTCCTTGGAATGGTATAATAGACCTGCTTGTGTTATCTGTCTCATCTCTGACAATAATCCGAGAAGCTGTACTAATGTAGAGATTGGAAATAAAGAACTGTGGTTAACCAACCAAGATCTGATCCTTGACTACTTTGAGCAGAACTCTCACATGCCATCCCTGCTGAAGGCCGTATCAGGCTGGGCGCTTGAGCACCCTCGGCTGATAGTCTTGGGTGATTTCGACGTCCATGCCGAGGACGCCACCTCCACGCAGGCAATGGACCTGGTGTCGTCCATGGCGGCGCTGGGACTCTCCCAGTTTGTTACAACCCCTACCCACAGAGCCGGTCCCATGCTTGACTTGATTTTCGCGGTGGGGGTAACGGTGGACCCAATTACGGCTACGGCAGTACCATGGTTGGACCACCAAGCCCTGAAGGCCCAGGTGAACCTGCCTCTCTGACCCTGTTTGGATGGTGAGCAGATTTTAGCTCGCCCGCGGAGCCAAATGGATGCTGTTCGATTCCAGGAAGCTCTGTGGGGTCCTTTGCCCCCTGGTGGCTCATTGGATGAGCTGGTCGAAGACTGGCAACATCGTCTTTCAGCGGCCATCGACGAGATCCCTCCCCGGCATCCTCTGCGACCCCGTTCCCGACTCGCCCCATGGTATACGGGTGAGTTGAGGACAATGAAACGGGAACTCAGACTATTAGAGAGGCGGTGGTGTCGCGCTCCTGACAAAGCTGCAAGAACATCTTATAGGACGTTTATGAAAGCCTATGAGGTGGCCGTCAAAGCTGCAAAAAAAGTTTTCTATGCAGTTGAGATAGCATCTGCGAGTTCCCGCCTAGCCCAATTATTTAGGACAATTCGGTCATTGACGACTCTGCCGGTAAGCAGACCAAATGATAGAGAATTGGATATTGGCTGTGAGGCTTTTGGGAACTATTTTGCAGATAAAGTCTTGTCGCTCCGCCGAGACCTCCCCACCACAGGTGATACAGTGGCAGAACTTGAGGCTCCAAACCCATCTTCTGGTCACATTTTGGATTACTTTGATCCACTCTGCCTGGACGAGGTTGACAATTTGCTCTCGCTGGTCCGCCCAACCACCTGTAAGCTCGATCCGTGCCCATCATGGTTAATTAAAGCAAGCCATGAGGGGGTGCGAGGGGCGCTTAGGGAAATTATCAACTCATCCCTTGCAGAAGGGATGTTCCCTAGTGCCCTGAAGGAGGCAGTGGTATGCCCACTCCTTAAAAAACCATCCTTAGACCCGACTGATTTAGTCAACTATCAGCCGGTTTCTAACCTGCCCTATTTGGGCAAATTAATCGAGAAGGTGGTGGCGGATCAGCTACAGAGCTTCTTGGAAGACACCTCTGTGTTAGATCCTTTCCAGTCCGGCTTTCGACCAGGCCACGGGATAGAGACGGTGCTGGTTGCCCTTACGGATGACCTCCGGAGGCATCTGGATCGAGGTGGCACTGCGGTGCTGGTGCTGTTGGACCTGTCGGCAGCGTTCGACACGGTCGACCACCGGCTACTGTGCTGCCGCCTTGCTGATATTGGAATTCAGGGGTTAGCCTTACAGTGGCTTTCCTCGTTTCTCCAGGATTGGGGACAAAGGGTGGCGATAGGGGATCAACTCTCCCAAAGATATCCACTGAAGTGTGGTGTTCCGCAGGGAGCAGTTCTTTCCCCTATGTTATTTAACATTTTTATGTCCCCCCTTGCCCAGATTGCACAGAGGTTTGGTCTGGGCTGTCATCAATATGCAGATGATACCCAGCTCTATCTGTTATTGGGTGGTCAGTCGGCCTCCAGTCCGGGTGATCTGGACCTGGTGTTGTCGGCTGTGGCTGGATGGTTCAGACAGAGCTGAATGAAGTTGAATTTGACGAAGACGAAGATCCTATGCCTGAGTCAGAGTGGACCAGGGTTGGGGATCCCTCTCCTGACCTTTGGGGGGGGGTGCCGTTGGTGCCGTCAGTGGAGGTCAGGAGTTTGGGAGTGCTTCTGGACTCCGCGTTAACAATGGAGGCCCAGGTAGCATCCGCTGCGAGGTCAGCCTTTTATCATCTGTGGCTGATCAAGCAGTTGGGCCCCTTCCTTGAACGCAATGAACTGGCAACAGTGATCCATGCATTGGTCACCTCAAGGTTGGACTACTGTAACACCCTCTACATGGGGCTGCCCTTGTGCCAAATCCGGAGTCTGCAGCTAGTGCAGAATGCTGTGGCGCGGTTGTTGTTGGGTCTTCCTATGCGGGAACATATACAGCCCGCCTTAAAGGCACTGCACTGGCTGCCTATAGCATACCGGATAAGGTTCAAGGTGCTGGTGCTTACCTATAAAGCCCTATATGGCCTGGGACCTGCCTACCTGAAGGACCGTCTCTCTCCATATGTTCCCCAGCGAGCACTACGGTCCGGACCCCAAAACCGACTGGTCCAACCTGGACTGAAGGAGGTGCGGCTGGCAATAACATGGGCCAGGGCTTTCTCAGTGGCGGCCCCGCACTGGTGGAATGAGCTCCTGGAGAACATCAGGCCCTGTGGGATTTGATGCAGTTCTGCAGGGCCTGTAAAATGGAGCTCTTCCACCAGGCCTTTAAGTAGGGACCATCTAGGGTAAACATCTTAGCCCTGGCCCAATTCCATCTGCAGGTTCCATCTGCTGGCAATTCCATCTGCCATCCTGTGTGTGGTCACACAGGGATTACATATGAATGCTGTCTGAACCCACCTGTGGGTAAAATTGAAATGCTGCCAATCTTGTATAGAAGGTGGGAATGTGATTTTAATGTTTTATGTGGAATGTTTATTTAAAATTATTGTAATTTTAGCTTATGTTGTGAGCCGCCCTGAGCCTGCCATTTGACGGGGAGGGCGGGATATAAATCCCAAGAAATAAATAAAATAAATAAATGGTCGCCTACGCCAAGGTACTCGTGGTCGACTTTTGGCATGGGCACTGCAGAGTCCTGGGTCCATGACAGACAGGGCTCCTGTGTACAATTTGCAGATGAGGAGAGGGAATCCTGGAGGCTGAGTCTGCTCCCTGAGGAACAACCCCCCCTCGGTGACTGGAGCGAGGCACGGATGACCTCTGGCAACAAATGGATCAGAGATTTGATGAGATCAGCTGGCGGCTGAGCTACGTGAGGTGCTTCTCGAGATGCAGCAGGTCATGGTAGGAGTTGCGGGAGCAGCACCAGCGGGAGGCACTGGGGGAGGTGGTGGAATTCAGCTCCCTCCCCAACCTGTAGATGGGGGAGCAGGAGCGGGTCCTGTGCAACAACAGGTGCTTGGGGGCCCCCAGCCGCTGCAACCCATTCAACCCACACCCCGGCCCGTAGACCATTTGTATCGGCAACCCCCGAATGATCCCCTGACAGCTACATTTGATGGGGATCCCGACAAGCTACGCTTTTTCATCATCGAGATCGAGTGGTTCCTGGAGAGTTGGAGCCATCTTTACCCCACTGAACGTGAATGTGTAGGCTACATCGGCTCAAAGTTGCGAGACACTGCTAGCGATTGCTCCGTGAGCCTACACAACCCTCCTGGGCCTGAACTGAGATCGGTAAATGAGTTTATGTGGGCACTCCGGCAGCACTACGAGGATCCCTTGGGGGAGGAGAAGGCCCGGAATCAGTTGTGGACACTGGTTCAAGGCCAATCCTCTGTAAGGGAGTACACTGCTCAGTTCCAAAGAGTAGTTGCAAAAGTGCATGGCTGGTCTCAAGACCTGTTTGTTGAAAAGTACAGGGAGGGCCTGAACTCGGAGATTTACGAGACTGTGTTGCGGAATGATCGACCCGGCTCCCTGGCAGCATGGATGAGGGCGGCGGCCGATGTTGAGGAGCATTTCACACTGATCAAGCTGGGGTCACAAACAAGCCACTCTGCTGGTAAAGCCGCCCCTAAGTCCAAATTCAAGACAGCGATCCAAGAGCTCTGCAATGCCCGATTTAAACAAGGACTGTGTATGAGATGCGGGGAGAGTGGGCACTTTGCATCTTCCTGCCCATGGGGTGGGTGAAGACACCCAAGACGCCTGTGGTGATGCCAGGTAGGACGCCCCAGCCACTCAGAGGAACTTTCAAACCCCGGGCATTAAAGCTGGAAGGGGCACCGAGTGCAGGAGCTGAAAGAGCGACGTTGGAAGTGATTGTTGCCCAGCCATCAGAAAATTTCCCAGACCTGCAGTAGGAGGTGTGAAACTGCAGGTCCCCCCCTCCACCGCACCGCCAATGGTGAGCAGCCCCAGACCCTTACTTTACATGGTTGGGACTGTTGTTGTACCCGAGCATGGCACTCACGTCCAAGTGCATGCCTTAATTGACTTGGGGTGTGCCAGAGACTTGATTAGCCCATTAGTAGTGGAAGGTTTGGGTCCTAAAGTAAACTTGCTGGGGGAGTGTGAGGCTTCTGTATAGACAGCAAGAGATCAGACCTTTGTTGTTGAAGCAAAGTTCTTTATTGTTCTAATACTGCGAACAGGTTCTCGAATGTTTGTTAGAGATGCTTAATGAAATACAGACAGTGCTAATATACTCTCAGGTTTTAATTGAACCCTGGTCCTGAGCCAATCAGGGCAGGAGGGTAAATGCGGGAAAAAGTACAAGGGACCGTTGAGGTTCCCACAGCAAGGTGAGAAAGTTATAAATTCCCTTCTTGATCTGAGTGACCCACATGTGTTAACCTAGGCACAACATCTCCAGGCACCCGGCCATAAAGAACTCTCAAGGTTTTAACAACAAGATAACATACGCTGGCCCAGAAAAAGGGAGGAGGGAATGCAAGGGAGTAACTGCCATTTGTTTAGAGATGACGCCTAGGAATGTGGGTCGCCACCTCCTGCCTAGACATTGCAACATAAACCAGAGCAACTAATATACTTCAAAGCGAGATTTATAGCTCCATGGAGGGAGGGGGAATCAGACAGATAAGGGGCACAAGCGAGGGTCTGTGAAAACAAAGGAATCAAAAGCGAAATACAGAAAAGTACAGAGGCATCATTGTCAGATCCTGACAGGGAGCCTCTACGGTTCACCCAAATTGTTAGCCAAATTGCTTTAATTTATGTTTAGCAATCAGCAAAATACACGGGTTCTTGCCAACTATACCAGGGTCCCACCCCTCCCGGGAGTTCTCAAGGAAAGAGGCACGTGAGGCAGATTGCAAGTTCAATGCTGTTTACTTAATGGTGTAGTTCAAGCACACAAAAACAGATTCTCATACACATACACACAGGTCTAGGGAAATAAAGACAGAAAATATCACTGTTGCAAGTTGCAGGAGTTCATTGGTGGGGAAGCAATACGTTACCTTCCTAAAGAGGAGTTGTCTGACCGAAGGAAGAATTGGATGGAGATGAATCCTTGTTCCAACAGAAGATTAGAGGGATTGGAAAGGCAAGCTAGACATGAGGGGGGGGGGTAAAGCAGGGGATGATGGCTCAAGAGGCCGAATGCCTCTTCTCAAGGTCTTTTATTAGGTGGTCTTGGGGCAGGCTGATCAGACCACATCCCACTAACACACCTCTAAGGCGGTCCGTCCTGTCTGGATCCTTCCATAGGTCAAGGGTGGACAAAGGGAGGAGGGCCAGGGGATGGACAAGGTTGCAAAACTATGATCTCACCAGGAAGTAGGTACCAGGGCAAAGTCCACTGACTCACCTGGCCACTTCTATTGTCATTCAATGACTTTGGCCGAGTGGTTGATGGCTGGGACATTAGTTGCTAAGTAACTGCATTAGCATACCTATGCACGTCGTTGGAGGGGGTCCAGGGGTTAGCCAGCGTGCTGAAACAGAGAGAAGCCTCATGGCAAGAGGAATCCTTTGTCTCTGTTCCAGGTGAACTATCTAGGGTGTCAGCCTCCTGGCATGGGCTGGAGCTGGCTCCTGCAAGGAAGAAAGCACATGGCCCTTCCATTTTTGGCTACCCACAAGTTCAAACATATGAATATCAAAATTCATAAGAGCACTAACGGTACCTTGCTGGCCAACAATTTGGATGGATCTGAAATGAAGGAGGCTTGTGTGGCAGAGACTGAACCTTTGATTTTGGGCATGGGGAACCATTGGGAGAAGTGGGCTTTTGTTATAACTCCCCATGCCCAATTCCCCATGGTGCTAGGAAGCCCCTGGTTAGGAGCTCACGACCCCTACATTAAGTGGAGTGAAGGGAAGATCTCCTGGATTGACCCTAAGTGCGCACAACACACCTGGGATCCTGCTTGGGGGTCGGGGGTCAGGGGCCCCTTCATCCCCCTTGGCCTGCTTAGTGGCAGAGGACATTTCCAAAATTCCTCCAGAGTATCGGGATTTGGCTGAGGTGTTTAGTGAAACAGAAGTAGACGAGCTTCCCCCGCATAGACTCACTGACTGTGCTATCAGACTGCTGCCGGGGGAGAAGCTGCCAAAAGGGAAGTTATATTCCATGAGCCCTGCCAAGAGGGATGAGTTGTGAAAGTTTCTGGATAAAAACCTGGACCGGGGTTTCATTCGCCCTGCTAAGTCCCCATTGGCTGCCCCTGTACTGTTCCGAAAGAAAAAAGATGGGGGGCTGCGCCTTTGCACAGATTATAGAGGCTGAACGCTGTCTCCACTTCTAACGCTTATCCCCTGCCTCTCATAAAAGACTTGCTAGCGGAGGCAGCGAAAGGAAAGATTTTTTCTAAGTTGGACTTACGGGAAGCTTATTTCCGGGTGCGCATCAAGGAAGGAGATGAGTACAAGACAGCCTTCAATACACCCCTGGAGCAATTCGAATACCTGTTTATGCCCTTCGGATTGGCTGGGGCTCCCGGAGTTTTTATGAGCCTAATAAATGAGGTGTTGCACAAGCGTTTATTTAAAGGGGAGCTTTGTTATTTAGTTGATATCATTGTCTATTCACAAGACCGGGACTCTTATATCAAACTGATGAGGGAAGTGTTAACCACCCTTAGAGACCACGAACTATATGCCAAACTATCTAAATGCGAGTTCCATTGCACAGAAATTGACTTCTTGGGTTATCGCATCTCCCCTAGGGGTCTTGAAATGGACCCGAGTGAAGTAGAAGCTGTCTTACAGTGGGAAACACCCTGTACCTGGAAGCAACTCCAAAGCCTCTTAGGGTTCTGCAACTTTTATAGAACCTTCTTAAAATATTTTGCCACAGTCACCCTGCCTCTAACTAATCTGTTGAAAACAAAGGGGAGGGGACCCGAATGTCAGAATCTGACAATAGCCTGCTTGTTCTGCTGTTACTTTCTGTTTCTTTGTGCCCACTATCACCCTATGTTTTAAATAACTGTCCTGCTTAATGTTGCTTTCTTCCCAGGAGGATGGCCTGCCACATTCCTAGTCATCACATAAACAACCGAAGATATCTCATCCAGTTCACTCCCCCCTCCCGTTTGAGGTCTGAAGTATGTTATCAGAGTTGTTTCAACCTTGGAGGCTATTTTATTGTCACTGGCCAAATGTTTTGCCTAGAGTTCGCACATCTGGGTCACTCAGGGCAAGAAGGGAATTTTTATAACTTTCCCACCTTTGGTGGGAACAAACGGTTGCCAGTTTCTTCCCGCTTTTTTGTATGTATTTTGATTGGACGCTTATGTTCAAGCACCTATGCCTGAAGGTATATTAACCCATGTTATTTCTTTGTCTGTATCTCTAACAAACATTGAGTACCTGTTCCAGTATTAGAAATAAAGAGCTTTGCTTTAACCCAAAGGTCTGATCTATTGCTGTTAGTGCAGAAGTCTCACAGATTGTTAGAGATCCTGCTTTGGGGTTTGTCTCATACCTGACCATGTCAGATGATGGGACTATCCTTGTGACTCTAACGGAGACCCCAGTCACCACGGTGCCCAGCGGACCTGTAGAGCAGCCGGTGCCGGTGACTACAGGGCAGGAACTCTACCAGCCCCCGCAGACGGGAGCTAGGCTAACCTGGCTGCCTGCCTCGCCACGATGCTCATGGGCTACGTTCAGGACCGGCACCACCGAGACATACATCCACGATTGAAAGGGGGCCCGTGTACGCTTCAGCGGCGATCGAGCAGAATTCGGTCACCTGAGCATGCTGGACGAGGATCGGGGGTTCCAGAGAGGTCCAGAAACGTGGGGCTACAGCTTCCAGGATGAACACTGCCAGCTGCCCAGAGGGTCGGATCCTACCAGAGAGGATCTGGACCGAATACTGGACCGGAGGCTTGGCGAGATGCATGACTGCATAGCCGTGGAACTGCGGGAGGCCATGCTGGAGATGCAGCAGCAGCTGATGGGGGCCATTGTGGCTGGGGCAGTACCACTACCAGGTCAGCCCCAGCCTGGTGGCGGGGCTGGGGTCATGCTGGCCATGCAGCCCCCAGGGGGATGATGGAGTACCGGCTCAACCCGCAGGCCCTGTCGCACCCCTGCCGGGAGGACCCCAGCAGCCTGCCCCAGGGGGCCTGGTGCCAGGGGGAGGGATGGTCCGGCCGGCACCCAGCGACCCCCTGATCATGACTTTCGATGGCGACCCAGAAAAGCTCCGGTTTTTCATCATACAGATCGAGCGGTTCTTAGTGGCCTGGGGCCACCTCTACCCAACTGAGCGGGACCGCGTGGGATACATCAGATCCAAGCTACGGGACACCGCGAGTGACTGGTATCTAAGTCTGCACAACCCCCCAGGACCCGAATTGTGGACTGTAGATAATTTTATGTGGGCCCTGAGGCAGCATTACGAAGATCCTTTGGGTGAGGAGAAAGCCTGGAACCAGTTACGCAAGCTGGTGCAGGGGCATTCCTTGGTGAGAGAGTACACCGACCGTTTCCGGCGCAAAGCGGCTAAAGTGCAGGGGTGGTCCGAAGACTTATTCGGGGAGAAGTACCGAGAGGGGCTGAATCTCGAGATCTACGAGATGATCCTGAGAAATGGCCACCCCGTCTCCCTGGCCGCCTGGATGAAGGCCACAACTGATGTGGAGGAGCGCTTCGCCTTAATCAAGTTAGGGGCGTCTGCTTCCCACCAGCCCAAGGTAGCCCCGAAAGCAAAAGGGAAGTCGGTGTTCCAGGAGCTGTGCGACTCTCGCTTCAAACAAGGTCTGTGCATAAAATGTGGGGAGAGTGGCCACTTCGCCTCGGCGTGCCCTCGCGGAGGGGCAAAGCCACCAAAGACCTCCACACCCCTGGGAGGAGGAATTCTGTGACCGGCCAAGACACTGTTTAAACCCCAGGCACTACAGCTGGAAGGGGCAACGTGCGAGCAGGGCGAGCTGGAGTTGGTCGAAACCCAGCCATCGGGAAACTTCAATGACCTGCAGTAGCTGGCGCAGAGCGCAGGTTCCGCCAGTTGACACGCCATCGCCGGTGAGCATCCCTGGCCCCTTACTTTACATGGTAGTGACTGTAATGGTGCCGAGCACCGGGACTCACGTGCGGGTCCATGCTCTTATAGATTCAGGGTGTGCCAGAGACTTAATTAGCCCGTTGGTAGTAGAGGGGCTGGGGCCAAAAGTAACCCCACTGGGGGAGCCTCTGCGGTTCACCCAGATGGACGGTTCCGAGATGAAAGAGGCTTGTGTGGCAGAGACTGAACCATTGATTTTGGGGACAGGGGGACATTGGGAAAAAAGGGCTTTCGTGATTACGCCAAACACCCAGTTCCCCATGGTTTTAGGCAGCCCCTGGCTGAGTTCCCATGACTCTTATATCAAGTGGAGTGATGGGAAAATATCCTGGATTGATCCCAAGTGCTCCCAACATAAATGAGAGCCTGATTGGGGAAAGGGGCTGCCCGTTCCCCTCACCCCTGCTGCCCTTGCGCTATCTCCCCTACCTATCCCGAAGGAGTATGGAGACTTGGGAGAGGTGTTCAGTGAGACCGAAGCGGACGAACTTCCCCCCCACTGCCTCACCGACTGTGCCATTAAACTACTCCCGGGGGAGAAATTACCAAAGGAAAAATTATATTCCATGAGCCCCTCCGAAAGGGAAGAGCTGAGAAAAATTTTGGATAAAAACCTAGAGCGGGGTTTTATCCGCCTGGCAAAATCCCCTTTTGCAGCCCCAGTGTTATTCTGGAAAAAGAAGGACGGGGGCTTAAGACTCTGCACCGACTATCGGGGCTTGAATGCAGTTTCCGCCTCCAACGCTTACCCCCTCCCTTTGATTAAAGATTTGTTGGCAGAGGCTGCCAAAGGAAAGATTTTCAAGAAACTGGATTTAAGGGATGCGTACTTTCGGGTGAGGATTCAGGAGGGGGATGAGTACAAAACAGCTTTTAACACTCCCTTGGGACAGTTTGAATACCTAGTGATGCCGTTCGGCTTAAGTGGCGCTCCTGGAGTTTTTATGAGTCTGATCAATGAAGTGTTGCATAAGCATTTATTTAAGGGGGTGCTCTGTTAGCTTGATGATATCTTGATTTATTCGGCTGATAAGAAATCGCATGTGAAATTAGTGCGAGAGGTGCTGGAAACCCTACTAGAACACCAACTATATGCGAAGCTGTCTAAGTGTGAGTTTCACCGAACGGAGGTTGATTTTTTGGGCTACCACATTTCTCAGCAAGGACTAGAAATGGACCCCGTCAAGGTAGAGGCGGTGGTCCAATGGGAGGCCCCCCAGACTCAACGGCAGCTTCAAAGCCTATTAGGATTTTGCAACTTTTATAGAACCTTCTTAAAAGACTTTGCTACGATCACCCTACCATTTACAGAGCTATTGAAAACTAAGGGGAGGGGCCCAGAGGCAGGAAAACCCAGGGAAAAGTTGTGCTGGACCCCCCAATGCCAGAGAGCCTTTGACGAACTGAAACGGTTATTCACCTCCGAGCCCATTCTTGCCCACCCAGACGAGACTAAGGAATTTGTAATTCATGTGGATGCATCAGATGTGGCGATGGGGGGGGGGCAGCGATACTGCAAAAAGACTGTGATGGTGTTTTTCACCCCTTGGCTTACATCTCAAAAAAATTTACTGAAACTGAGCAACACTGGTCAGTATGGGACAAGGAGGCTGCTGCCATTAAATTGGCCCTTTCAACTTGGCGGCATTGGCTGGAGGAAACGCCAAAGCCATTTGAGATCTGGACTGATCATAAGAATCTAGAAGCCTTGCACACACAAAGATCCCTCAACGCCAAGCAGCTTCGCTGGGCACATTTCTTTTCTAAATTCAGCTTTGTGCTCAAACATTTCCCCGGGAAAGCAAATTCCTTAGCAGACGCATTGTCCCGACTACCCCAGCACGAATCCCAGAGGGAGGAAGTGTTTGACTCCATGTTCTCCCCACAACAACTGGGAGGGGCAGTCGTTACTCTTAGCCAAAAGAAACCCCTCTCAGAGACCCCCTCATGGACTGTAAAATGTGCGGATGCTTATACTGAGGAGGAGGTCAAGGAGTGGGCTGAGGACGGTGAAAATACTAAGTCTCTGGATGGCTGTTGGTACCACGGTTCTAAGCTGATTGTGCCCACTTCCCTGCGAAAGGAAATTTTGGTTTCTTGCCATGAATTGAAACTTTTGGGACTTTTTAGTTTCCTTAAGACCCTAAACTTAGTACAGAGGCAATTTTGGTGGCCGCGCATGCGAAAGGATGTATCAGACTAAGTTACCACTTGCCAAGTGTGTTTGATGTGTAAACAGAGGGGGGAAAAGGTTCCAGGACTATTGCACCCCCTCCCTACCCCCTCCAGACCCTGGGAGAATGTATCAATGGACTTTATTACAAATCTCCCTCCTTTGAAGGGGAAAATGGTTATTTGGGTTGTTGTGGATATGTTTTCTAAACAGCCGCATTTTGTCCCGTTTAAACAACTGCCTACAGCAGAGTCTAGCCAAAACGTTTTTCAATCACGTGATCAAACTACATACTTTCCCCAAGCGCATAGTCTCCAATAGGGGGAGCCAATTCGTTGCCAACTTCTGGCGGGAGCTTTTACAAGTCATGGACATTGAACCCGCGTTGAGCTCGGGTTATCATCCAGAAACCGATGGACAGTCCGAACGCATTAATCAGATTTTAGAGCAATTTTTAAGGTGTTACACTAACTATCACCAGGACAATTGGGTAGACTTACTCCCCTTTGCAGAGTATAGCTACAACAATGCAGTGCATTCTTCCACAGGCGTCTCTCCTTTTATGGCCATGGGGGGGTTTGAGGGAAAACCACTGCCCTCATTGAGAGACTGCGACAATGCAACCGACTCAGATTACACCCAGTGGTGGTTGAGGCTGCAGGAATCCTGGCCCCTGATAGCCAAAACTTTGGATAAAGCTAAAGCGGATTACAAAAAATATTCTGACAGGGGAAGGGCCGAAGGGTGGGACCTGAAGCCCGGGGACTCTGTCTATCTTTCAACTAAAAACATTCACGGACTGCAGCCCAGTAGAAAGCTGGGCTGGAAGTATGTAGGGCCCTATAAAGTGCTAAGAAAAATCTCTGAGGTGTCTTTCGAACTTGAGTTGCCCAAATCATTGAGTTCTGTGCATCCTGTTTTTCACTACAGCCTCCTGAAGAAGAATCCTGGGCAGAATGCATGGCACCCGGATCCTCCAGTTCCTCCTCCGGAGGGAGAGCCGCATTTTGAAATCTCGGAAATTTTGGACTCTAAGTTACGCAGGGGTCGTGTCTACTATCGTGTAAAGTGGGTGGCTTTTGGTCCTGAGCTTAATGAGTGGGTCCTGGCTGATAATGTGCATGCTACTAAATTAGTTCGCTCTTTCCATAAACGTTTTCCTGATAAACCTGGGGGGGGACAATCTTGAAGGGGGCAGGATGTCAGAATATGACAATAGCCTTCTTGTTCTGCTGTTACTTTCTGTTTCTTTGTGCCCACTATCACCCTATGTTTTATTGCTTGCCTTGAAGTATAAATAACTGTCCTGCTTAATGTTGCTTTCTTCCCAGGAGGATGGCCTGCCACATTCCTAGTCGTCACATAAACAACCGAAGGTATCTCATCGAGTTCACTCCCCCCTCCCGTTTGAGGTTTGAAGTATGTTATCAGAGTTGTTTCAACCTTGGAGGCTATTTTATTGTCACTGGCCAAATGTTTTGCCTAGAGTTCGCACATCTGGGTCACTCAGGGCAAGAAGGGAATTTTTATAACTTTCCCACCTTTGGTGGGAACAAATGGTTGCCATTTTCTTCCCGCTTTTTTGTATGTATTTTGATTGGACGCTTATGTTCAAGCACCTTCTTTTATTATGTGGGGGATTACTTCTTTGAGTCTATTTGCCATTATTTTAGCAAAAATTTTATAATCCTGATTTAATAAACTTATTGGTCTATATGAACTCACTTCTTGAGGGTCTTTCTGAGGTTTCAATATTAGGGTTATTTCTGCTGTTCCCCAGGTATTAGGGGCCCTTCCTCCTTCTAGTATAGCATTAAACACTACCTGTAGTTCCGGGATTAGAATTCCTTTCATTTCCTTATAGAATTCTGCTGTGAAGCCATCCAGACCTGGAGATTTGCCAGGTTTTAAACCGTTTATTACCTCCTCAATTTCCTGAGCTGTAATTTCTTTCTCTAGACTTTCCTTTTCCAACTCGTCTAGCCTTACTCCCATTTGCTCCTCTAATTCAACTGTATCCTTTTTCCCATACAGAGTTTTGTAAAAGTCTAGAAAGGCTTCTCTGATCTCTTTTGGGTGTGTTGTTGTTTGTCCTGACATATTAACTTTTGTTCTAATACTTTCCACTTTCTGCTTATTTTTTCTGCCCTTCAAATAATTTGCCAATCTCCTAGTTGAGTTTATTGTAGACCTCTGAAATTCATTCCTTACCATAGTTTGTTTTTTCCAAAGTGCCATAGAGTCTAGACAGTCTAATTGCTCCTTAAGTTCTTTAATTTATGCCTATTATGGCAGAATTTCTTGATCTGGTTTTTTTGCAGCATTTCCAGTTCTTGAATTTTTATGCTCCTATTAGAGAACCATTCTCTTTTAATTTCCTTTTCCTTCATTATACATTGTCCCCTGATTACTGCTTTAGCAGCATCCCAAAGGATATCTGTGGCCACTGTTCCTCTATTTTCCAGGAAATATAGTTTTAACTGATTTTCCATGAATTTTTTGTCTTTCTCTTTAGCCATAATCATATTATTATATCTCCATACTCTTTTAGTCTGTTCACTTTTTATATCAATTTCTATGCTTACTGGGGCATGGTCTGAAATCCATATTGGATGGGTCATTATACTTCTCAACTCCCAATTATTAGATCTTTGAAGAATTATATGATCCAAACATGAAGCAGTTTTATGTCTACTGGAGAAATGGGTTGGTTGGGGGTTTAAACCCGAAGCTTCATATGCTTCTATCAAATTCCATTTTTTCCAACTAATTATTTTATCTTTAGTAACATCCATGTTAAAATCTCCTGCTATTATTACTTCTCCCTCAGAAAATCTCTGTATTTTTTTTATTGCTTTTGTCAAGAAAGCTTTCTGTCCTTTATTCGGAGCATAGATATTTATTAATGTTATCAGTCTGTTTTGAAATGTACATTTAGCTAAAAGATATCTTCCTTCTCCATCTTTTAATACATCTACTAATTTGATATCGTTCCTTTTGTGTATCAAAATTGCCACCCCTCTTGCTTTGGCTGTACTTCTTGCCTCTACCAGTACTTCCCACCCTGGGTCTTTAAATAATGGTTTATTATCCTTTTTTGCTTTATGCATTTCCTGCAAGCATATTATATCTATATTTTGTTGCTTTGAAAACCTAGCAAGTCTGTACCTTTTAAGATCAGATCTTAGACCATTGACGTTCAGTGTCAGCATCTTCAGCAACCTACCCATATTCTTTTTGGTTGAAATTCCCCTGTTTTCCCAGCTGAACATTTACTTTTGTTATTCTTCCCTCCTTCCCTCCCAGCCTCCCCCATCCTTCTTCTCCCCCTCCCCCTCCCTCTTGTCCCCAGTATAGAGCTTGTAACTGGGGAGGAATCATCATCCCCTCTCTATACCTTGGGGCGTGCGTACCCCCCCTCCTTCCTGTTTAGTTATTTTCCTTAATTATAATTTCTTATCTTATGGATACTTCCCTTTTCTTATCTGTGTCTATGAATATGTCCTTGGCCGTTTGTCCTTACGTGTGGCAGCTTCATCTCCTTCTTCTTCCAATGGTGTAGGCTCTCCAGGGTCCATTCCTAGTTTTTCTAGAAGTTTTGCTGCTTCTGTTGGGTTTCTTGCAATTAGCCTCTTCCCATCTCTGTAAATGACTATAGAAGCTGGATATGCCCAGGTAAACTGTATCTTGTTGTGAAAAAGTTTGTCTGCATATGGTTTCATTAAACTCTTTTGTTTTAATGTTTCTTGACAAAAATCTTGCCTTACATAAACTCGCTTTTCTTTGTGTTTAAGTACTTTCTTCTTCTTCAGGGCAAGAAATGTTTGTTGTTGCAGTTTTTCCCTTGCAAACTTAATTATCACAGGGCGTGGTTCCCCTCCTCTCATTTTGCCCTGCAATCTATGTGCGCGTTCTATCTGATCCTCCTTAATTTGTAATCCTTGCTCTGAAAACCATTCCAACATACCCTTTTCTAATTGCCTTGAATTCACGTCCTCTGAAATTCCATGTATAATTAAGTTAGCTCTTCTGCTGCGGTCAGAGAGCTCGGCATGGAGCTTCGACAGCTGGCTAATTTGCTGTTTATTTTCCTTCGCTGTTTTGTCTGCCCAGATAGCTAATTCCTTAATACCTTTAATCTCTAAGGCCATTTGGTTCAGTTCTTGTTTAACCTCTGTAATTGCCATTCTTATCTTTTCTTGTGATTCTAACATCAAGCTCTGGAACTGCGCCAATTGTTCTGACAATGCCTTGATGGTAGCCATTTTAGAGGATCTCTGCTTCTTATCTTAAAAGTTCAATAAATATTTTCTTACCACCGACAGCTGCCAAATTCTCAGGTCAAAATGTTCCTTATTGCCTTAGACACTCCTCTACTTGTTTTCGGCACTCTATTTGAAGTATTTACATTCCTTTTAGCTCATAATTCTGTCTCGTCATGGAGGGGGGAGGCAAGGCTTCTTACTCCCTAGAGCATGCGCACACCGACCTTCCTATGTTCAAGCACCTATGCCTGAAGGTATATTAACCCATGTTATTTCTTTGTCTGTATCTCTAACAAAAATCGAGTACCTGTTTCAGTATTAGAAATATAGAGCTTTGCTTCAGGTGGCTTTTGAAACTTTAAAGCGGCTGTTCACGTCGGAAACTATTCTGGCTCACCCCAATGAGACTAAAGAATTTGTTGTTCATGTTGATGCATCAGATGTAGCAATGGGGGGAGTGAATCTGCAAAAGGGGGACAATGGCAAATTACACACCTTAGCATATGTGTCTAAGAAATTTAATGAGACTGAGAGACACTGGTCAGTTTGGGATAAGGAGGCTGCAGCAATCCGCCTAGCTCTTTCCACCTGGTGGCATTGGTTAGAGGGGGCACAAACACCCTTCGAGATCTGGACAGACCATAAAAATTTAGAAGCACTGCGCACCCTTAGAACTCTCAATGCTAAACAGCTTTGTTGGGCTGATTTCTTTTCAAAGTTCAACTTCAGATTGCGTCATTTCCCTGGGACCTCTAATTCATTAGCAGATGCATTGTCTTGGCTGTCTTAACATGAGTCCAAGCGGGAGGAGGTGTTTGACTCCATGTTTTCCCCAGAACAATTAAGCGGAGCCGTGGTCACTAGGAGTCAAGCACAACAAGCTGAGGCAGCCGCAGCCTCGGAGTGGATTACAAAATGTGCAACAGAATATTCACAGCAGGATCGGGATGAGGAAGCAAGGGAGGAGGGGATGGAACTCCACACAGACGGTTGTTGGTATAAAGGCTCCAAGTTAGTGGTGCCAAAATCGTTAAGACTATCTATTCTGCAAACTTGCCATGAATCAAAACTCTCTGGACATTTTGGATATCTTAAGACACTCAATTTGGCCCAAAGGCAGTTTTGGTGGCCTCAGATGCATAGGGATGTTTCGGACTATGTGACCTCCTGTCAAACTTGCGTGATGTGTAAAAAAATGGGGCGGGAAGCCTCCGGGTCTTTTGCAACCTCTCCCAACCCCGTCCAGGCCCTGGGAGGCCATTTCTATGGATTTTATTACCAATCTCCCAACCAGCAAAGGAAAGACAGTAATTTGGGTGGTGGTGGACTTGTTCTCTAAACAAGCACACTTTGTCCCCTTCAAGCAACTACCCACTGCCAAAGGCTTGGCAAAAGCATTTTTCACTCACGTGGTGAAATTACATTCTTTTCCTAAGCATATAGATAGGGGGAGTCAATTCATTGCCCCCTTCTGGCGGGAGCTTTTACAGTTAATGAAGATTGAACCTGCCTTAAGTTCTGCTTATCATCCAGAACTGATGGACAATCCGAACGTGTCAATCAAATACTGGAACAGTTTTTGCGTTGCTACTCTAATTACCATCAGGACAATTGGGTAGATCTCCTCCCCTTTGCAGAGTACAGTTATACAGAGTACAGAGTTATACAGAGTACAGCTGGGTTGCAGTTGAACATGTTCATGCTCCACGTTTGGTCCGTACTTTTCATAAACAGTATCCTTCTAAGCTGGGTGGGGAGTAATCTTGGGAGGGGCCAGATTCAGGTTCCCTGTCATGTTTTGGTTTTGCTGCTGATTGCATTCACAGATCCTCCAGTCGGGAGACTGGCAGCCGAGTTCCTCCCCCTCGCACTTTCCCCCTCCCATCCCGTTTTGCCGCTTTCCTTTGCAGGCCCTGCTTATCGCTGTTGTTGCCAGTTAACCTTGAACTGTCTCACTCTCTGCTCTTCCAGGTGTCTTTGCGTGGGAATGCAAGTAGAATCGTACACAGGGGAAAAGGGGGGGGGTTAATTAGCTTGCACGCCTTTTCCATGGGAGTGCAACGTTTTGGGGATTTTCGCGCTTCATAATTTTACACTGATTGGTTCCTGTCATTTCTATTCTGTTTGAATACTGTATAATAAGTCCCAACCCCAATCCCCTGGTATCCCTACCAAAGTAAGTGTTCCTGAAAGACCATTAAGACAATAAAGGACTTTGTTTATCCACAAGGCCTGACTTATTGGCTCTCATCAGAAGTCTCACTGAAGCTTGGCCTTGCACGTGGGAGCTGGAGCCTCACGGATCACTTTTACCTTGTTCAGTGTGAGGTGGATTCCTCGGGTGTCCATGGTGAACCCTAGGAACTTCACTGATGGCATGCCCAGAAGACATTTCTCTGTCTTGACCTTCAGCCCTGCATCTGTCAGGTGGCCTGACAAAGGCTTCATTGTGTTTGCTTTTGTTTTTCTGATCAACTGAATTGCAGCCTGTCTCCCTCTCTGTCTACTCCCCCCTCCCTGCCTTGTCACCTTGAAGTATATTGCTTTTGGGAAGTCCTGGACAATGTTACTGTCTTCGGCGGGAGAATGGCAACCCTGCATTCCTCCACGTCACCAAGAACAAATGGTCTTTCCTCCCATGCATCCCTCCTCCTTTTTTCCGGGCCAGTGAATGTCTTATCTTATGGTGAAAACCTTGAAGGTCTGTTATTGTCATCCAAGCCGGTTGTTATGCATGGGTTTCACACATCTGGGGCACCCAGATCAAGAAGGGAATTTTTACAACTTTCTCATCTCACCTTCCTGTGGGAATCCAAACGGCCCGATCCCTTCTCCCGCGTTTTCTATCCTAATTTCTGATTGGCTTAATGTTGGGGTTCAAACAATGGGGAAGGTATATTAACTCTGACTGTTTTCTACTTGGCATCTCTAACAAACATTCGAGAACCTGTTAAACAGTATTAAGACTAATAAAGAACTTTGCTTCATCAAAAAGGTCTGATCTTTTGCTGTTAGCACAGAAGCCTCACAGCATCCTGGAAACATTGAAGGACTGCCTGGAGTCATGTTCTGAAGGTCTGGGCATCCGGTGCCGCTATCAAGATGTCATTGAAAAAGGGCTGGACAAATGATAACCCTTTTAATAAATGGTCCATTAACTCCTGGAAGATCCCTGGGGCCACGCTGACCCCAAATTGGAGCCATTTCACCTTGAACGCCCCCTTGTGAGTCACTATTGTTTGGGCCTCTGACATGGCTTTGTCCACCAGCAGCTGCTGGTAAGCCTGAGCCAAATCCAATTTGCCGAAGATCTTGGCCCCCGCCAGAGTGGCCAGCACATGGCTGATTACTGGCACTAGATCAGCGTGAGCTTGAAGTGCCTTGTTTAGCATGCACTTATTTATTTATTTATTTATTCAATTTGTATCCAGCTCTCCCCACCTTCCGGTGGGCTCAGGGTGGCTACCAACACATGATAAAATATACAATATCATTAAAACATTTTAAAACATAAGATCAAACAATTACATACCCTGCTACAATATGGTGTATCTTCTATTTATCAGGGTAGCATCTAGGATGTTAACCAGTACAGGCAGTGGAAGAACGTTCTGGCTGGCAGAGTTTCACACTCGGGCCAGGGCCTAAGATGTAACCACTGGGCGGCCCCTATTTAAAGGCCCAGTGGAAGAGCTCCATCTTGCAGGCCCTGATGTTATCTGCAAGCTCATTCCACCAGTATGGGGCCGCAACTGAAAATGCCCTGGACCTTGTAACCGCCAACTGGGCCTCTTTCGGCCCTGGGAGAAACAGACGATTCTGGGAACCCGATCGAAGCACTCGCTAGGGAACATATGGGGAGAGGTGGTCCCTCAAGTAGATAGGTCCCAGGCCATATAGGGCTTTATAGGTAAGTACCAGCACTTTGAACCTTATCTGTTATGCTATAGGCAGCCAGTGCAGTGCTTTTAAGGCAGGCTGGATGTGCTCCCATACAGAGAGACCCAACAACAGCCATGCTGCTGCATTCTGCACTAGCTGCAGCTTCAGGATTTGGGACAAGGGCAGCCCCATGTAGAGAGCGTTGCAGTAGTCCATGCATATGCGGAGCTCCCCATTGGGCTTAAGTTGGGTCACAATGGGAGTCTCCCATTTGGCATGTGACACCAGCTCCAGCACCCCTTGAGCTACAAGTTTGTCTAGTTCCTTTTCTACTTTGGGCTTCATAGCGAGTGGAGGCTGGCTGGCCAGGACCCGGATGGGTCGGACCAAGGGATCCAGAACCAAGGAGATGGGGGACCCCATAAAGGAGCTTAGTGCACCATCAAAAACTGCAGGAAATTCTGCACAGACGTCCTGAAAGTCAGAATCCTGGATGCGGCTCACCCTGGTTACTCCTAGCCCTAGGGGGTTGAACCAGGACAGACCCAACAGGCTTGTGAGGTTGGCCGCCACCACCAGGAGATCCAGTTTACCCCAGAACTCCTTATATTCCATTGTGAACTTGCCCAGGCCCTTGATTTCCATGAGATTTTTTTGGAAATCCCGGAGCCTGAGGCCCTGAGGCTTGCGCAGGCAGCCCCCCCCCCCGGTAGAGTTTGTTCAGAGTAGCCTCTGAAATGATGGAGTAAGAAGACCCAGTGTCCAGTTCCATCAAGCATGGGGATCCCTCTATCAGAATGGTGACCTTAATTTTGTTGGGGCTGGTCGGGGGCAAGTTCAGTACCTGGTGGTGGGTCATGACATCCATCGAGTTGAGTTCAGTGGATTCCTGGCTTGCATGCGGCGACTGGATCTGGAGCAGCAGGCCCAGGCGATGTGCCTCCGCTCTCCACATGACTGGCACTCTGCGTCCCAGAGTCGGCAGGTCTGGCGGTCATGCGGATCTCTGCAGCTTGCACATGTTGCAGTGCCTGTTCTTGGGTTACCCTGTAAGGGTTGAGCTGACCTGTGTTTGCTGGGCTCGGCCATTCTGTGAGCATTCTCATGGCAGCGGTGGACCTGCAAGGCCATGTCGTCATCGAAGACCTCAGATTCTGACGTGCAGCCAGCATGGTGGATGGCCGTTGGGCCGCCATACCTGTCCTTTTGGGAGACTTCAAAAGCACATGCTGCCTGGAAAACATTACTCAAGGTGGCATCCATGATTGCCACAAGTTTCCTCCACAACTTTGGTTCCCGCATCCCACATACAAACATGGACAAGAGAATCTCATCCACTTCCCTGAACTCACACCCCACTATGAACCATCAGAGCTCAGCCATATACATGGCCACAGACTCACCCTTTTGCTGGAGGCGAGTGAATAGGGTTACCTGCTGGGTGAACTTTGAGGGTTTTGGGGTGAAATAGTTGTTAAGTACTTCCATAATCTCAGTATAGGAAGCTTCTGTAGGGGTATGGGGTGAAAGTAAACTCCTTTCCTAGAAAGTAAACTCCATTCCAGGTGTATGGTTGCCATACCGCATGAACTCAGCAGCCAAGCTTTGCGTTCTTCGAGATCAGTGATTTTCTGTGCTTTAAAGAAGAACTCCACTTGGTCAGACCAGGCCACCCAGAACTCTGGTTTTGTGGGGTCAAATACCTCCAGTCGATGTCCCAGAGCAGCATCCATTTTGGGGACCCTGGGAGCAGCAAGCTGATCTTTGGGAGTCTGAGCCGATTGGTGAACCTCTGGAGCAGCAGCAGAGCAATCCTCGGGGGTTGGGAGCAGCTGGTGAACCTTGAAAGTGGCTGGAGCAGTAGCAGAGTGGTTCTCTGGAGCCAGGAGTAGCAGCAGCTCCTCCGAGGCAGCGGCTGTGCAATTCTCAGGAGCCAGGAGCAGTGAGGTGACACTGGGGCCGATTGAGGCCGGAGTCAGCTGACGAACTGGGCTGGAACCGGGGCTGGGGTCGCTGGTGTGAGGCTTCTGCACTTAACAGCAAAAGATCAGACCTTTGTTGATGAAACAGAGTTCTTTATTTCTTAATACTGCATGACGTTCTCGGATGTTTGTTAGAGATGCCACATACAAAGCAGTCAGAGTTAATATACCCTCCAGTACAGTTTGAACCCCGACATTCAACCAATCACAAAAAAGGTAGAAAAGCGTGGTTAAAAGATATTAGCCGTTTTACTTCCCACAGGAAAGGTGAAGTGTGAAAGTTATAAAAATTCCCCTCCTGAACTGGGCGCCCCAGATGTGCTAGGCATATACATAACAAAGTAGTCGCCGCAGCCTTTCAAGGTCTTCACATAGCGATAAGAAAGTTCTGTCTCTCTGGGGATGGAGGAGGAGGGAATGCATGGGAGGAAAGGCCATTTGTTCTTTGGTGACGTGCAAGTATGCGAGGTCGCCACTCTCCCAGATGAAATGGTTACACTGACCAGACCCTCAAAGAGCAATATAACTCAGAGCAATAAATGGTGGGGGTGAAACAGGAGACAGCTTGAAAGAGATAGCAATGGTTACACGTTTAGCTAAGCGATAGCAAGTTACAGAAAGCACAATGAAAACCTTGTTAGGATCATAGGATCCTGACACCCTGCCCTCTTCATAATACATTCTACCCAGGCTTATCAGGAAAATGTTTATGAAAAGCTTTAACTAATTTAGGAGCATGAACATTCTTTGCAAAGACCCATTCATTTAGTTCAGGGCCAAAATCTACTGACTTTACTAAATACAGCAAGCGGCCCCTACGCATTTTTGAATCTAGAATTTCAGAGATTTCAAAGTGAGGCGCCCCCTCCTTCATCAGTGGAGGAGGAATCGGAGGAGTTGGGTGCCATGCATTCGGCCCAGGATTCTTCTTCAGCAGGCTGAAATGAAAAACAGGATTCACAGAGCTCAGTGATTTAGGCAGTTCAAGCTCAAAAGACACATCAGAGATTTTGCGTAACACCTTGTAAGGCCCAACATATTTCCATCCCAATTTCCTGCTGGGTTGGAGTCCATGGATGTTTTTTGTGGATAGATACACTGAGTCCCCTGGTTGAAGGTCCCATCCCTCAGCACGCCCTCGGTCTGCATATTTTTTGTAGTCCTCTTTGGCTTTATCCAAGGTTTTAGCAATCAGGGGCCACGATTTTTGCAGATTGGCCCACCATTGGGTGAAATCAGAGAGGGGGATTGCACTCGAGTCATTGACTGTTGGTAGAGGCTTTCCCTCAAAGCCCCCCACTGCCATAAAGGGTGACACACCAGTAGAGGAATGCACTGCATTGTTGTAACTGTATTCTGCAAAGGGCAACAGATCTACCCAATTGTCTTGATGGTAGTTAGTGTAGCACCTTAAAAACTGCTCCAATATTTGATTAATCCATTCGGACTGTCCATCGGTCTCTGGATGGTAACCCGAACTCATGGCAGGCTCAATGTTCATCACCTTCAAAAGCTCCCGCCAGAAGTTGGCAACGAATTGGCTTCCCCGGTTGGATACCACGTGTTTGGGAAAAGCATGTAATTTGATCACGTGGTTAAAGAACGTTTTCACCAGACCTTTTGCCATTGGCAATTGTTTAAATGGGGCAAAGTGAGCCTGCTTCGAAAACATGTCCACCACCACCCAAATAACCGTTTTTCCTTTAGAGGGTGGCAGGTTAGTGATAAAGTCCATAGACACCGCTTCCCATGGCCTGGAGGGGGTAGGCAGGGGGTGCAATAGTCCAGGAGTCTTTCCCCCCCTCCGTTTGCACATTAGACACACTTGACATGCTGTGACAAAGTCAGAGACATCTTTGCACATGCGCGGCCACCAAAACTGTTGTTGTATCAAATTAAAAGTCTTTAGAAACCCAAAATGTCCAGCCAACTTGGAAGAGTGGCAAGTCACTAAAACGTCTCTACGGCGTGCCTGGGGCACCACTAATTTAGTTCCATGATACCAACACTTATCGGAGTGCAGGGAGCATTCCTCTATCCCCGCTAATTCTTCAGCCTCCTCTTTCGAATAGTCCCCAGCACATCTCTCACTCCATGATTCAACAGTTACACTCTTACTTTGACTTCGGGTAGTGACTGCCCCCCCCCAACTGTTGTTGCGAGTACATGGAATTGAACACTTCTTCCTTTTGGCTTTCGTGTTGGGGCAATCTGGATAGGGTGTCTGCTAAGGAGTTTGCCTTCCCAGGGAAGTGTTTTAAGACAAAATTGAATTTGGAAAAGAAATCGGCCCACCGGAGCTGTTTTGCATTGAGGGACCGCTGCGTACGTCATGCCTCAAGATTTTTGTGATCAGTCCAAATCTCAAACGGAATCTGCGCCCCTTCTAACCAATGCCTCCATGTGGTTAGAGCTAGTCAGATGGCAGCTGCCTCTTTGTCCCAAACCGACCAATTCCTCTCCATCTCATTAAACTTTTTGGAGATGTACGCCAAGGGATGTAATTTATTGTCCTCCCCTTTTTGAAGGATGGCTCCCCCCATGGCTACATCAGAGGCATCTACATGAATCACAAATTCTTTGGTCTCATCGGGATGGGCAAGGATTGGCTCCGAGGTGAACAGTTTCTTTAATGTCTCGAATGCTCGTTGTCATTCCACTGACCAGGCTATTTTCTCCCCTGGCTTCCCTGCCTCTGGCCCCTTCTCCTTGGTTTTCAACAGTTCGGTTAGGGGTAGAGTAACCATGGCAAAGTCTTTTAGGAAAGTACGGTAGAAATTGCAAAACCCCAAGAGGCTCTGTAGCTGTTTCCTAGTTCGGGGGGCCTCCCAGTGCACCATTGCCTCCACCTTAGCTGGATCCATCTCTAACCCCTTCTGAGAAATACGATACCCCAAAAAGTCTACTTCATTCCTGTTAAACTCACATTTTGACAATTTAGCATACAGTTGATTTTTTAACAATGTGGCTAGCACCTCCCTGACTAGTTTTACATGTGACGCCTTATCAGCAGAATAAATCAAGATATCATCTAAGTAACATAACACCCCCTTGAATAGATGCTTATGCAACACTTCATTAATTAAACTCATAAAAACTCCTGGAGCGCCACTTAAGCCAAATGGCATCACTAGGTATTCGAATTGGCCCAAGGGTGTGTTGAACGCAGTCTTATACTCATCCCCCTCCCTAATGCGCACCCGAAAATAAGCATCTCGCAAATCCAATTTGGTGAACACTTTTTCTTTCGCGGCTTCTGCCAGCAAGTCTTTGATGAGCGGGAGGGGGTAAGCGTTCGAAGCGGACACAGCATTCAAGCCCCGGTAGTCAGTGCATAGCCGCAAGCCCCTGTCTTTCTTTTTCTGGAATAACACTGGGGCTGCAAAAGGGGATTTGGCGGGGTGGATGAAACCCCGCTCCAAGTTTTTGTCTAGGAACTTTCTCAGCTCCTCCCGTTCAGCGGGGCTCATGGAATATAATTTCCCCTTTGGCAGTTTTTCCCCTGGGAGCAGTTCAATGGCACAGTCTGACAGGCAGTGAGGGGGCAACTCATCCGCCTCCGTTTCACTGAATACTTCAATTAAGTCGCGGTATTCTCTGGGAACCTGGGAGGGTGCTAAAGAGAGGGCTGCTGCTCGGAGAGGGGCAGGAGGTCCCGGTCCCCATTTCGGATCCCATTTGTGGTGATTACACTTTTCATCTACCCACGAGATCTTCCCCTCACTCCACTTTACATAGGGGTCATGTGAACTCAGCCATGGGCTTCCTAACACCATGGGGAATTGGATATTGGGAGTAATAACAAAAGCCCTCTTCTCCCAGTGCTTACCCGTCCCCACTATTAACAGTTCAGTCTCTGCCACACATGCCTCCTTCATCTCAGAACCATCCATCTGCGTGAAAGTGAGTGGCTCCCCTAAAGGGGTGACTTTGGGTGCCAGCCCATCCACCACCAAAGGGCTTATCAAGTCTCTAGCACACCCTGAGTCAATCAAAGCATGGACCCTTATGTGGGTCCCCGTGCCGGGGGCTATTACAGTCACTACCATGTAAAGTAAGGGGCCGGGGATGCTCACTGGAGATGGCGCGTCGGGGACAGGGACCTGCAGTTTTGCGCCATTTACTGCAGGTCATTGGAGTTTCCCGGCATCTGCGCTTCAGTCAGCTCCAGCTCTCCTTGCTCGCTTGCTGCCCCTTCCAGCTGTAATGCCTGGGGTTTGAACGAGGTCTTGCCACGGCTCGGGGTGCCTCCACTCAAGGGGGTCGAGGTCTTGGGAACCTTCCCACTTCCACAGGGGCAAGCGGATGCGAAGTGGCCACTCTCCCCACATCTCATGCAAAGCCCTTGCTTGAAGTGGTTGTCTCGTATCTCCTGGACACTCGGCTTCCCTTTCATCTTCTGGATGGCTTTAGCTTGGGCTGTTGCAGAGGTCCCCAGCTTGATCAGGGTGAATTGCTCTTCCACGTCGGCGGCTGCTCTCATCCATGCTGCCAGTGATCCAGGCCTCCCACCCCTTAATATAGTCTTGTAAATTTCGGGGTTCAGACCTTCTCGATACTTTTCGATGAAAAGGTCTTGGGACCAGCCTTGCACTTTGGCAGCAATGCGCCGGAACCGGTCAGTGTATTCCCGCACTGAGGACCTCCCCTGCACCAGCTTCCGCAGTTGGTTCCTCGCCTTCTCCTCCCCCAGGGGATCCTCATAGTGTTGCCTGAGGGCCCACATAAAATTGTTCACTGTCCGCAACTCAGGCCCCGGGGGGTTGTGCAGGCTTACATACCAATCACTGGCGGTGTCTCGCAACTTGGATCCGATGTAGCCTACGTGGTCCCGCTCGGTGGGGTAGAGATGGCCCCATGCCTCTAGGAACCTTTCGATCTCGATGATAAAGAAATGGAGCTTCTCGGGGTCACCATCGAACATTGCCATCAAAGGGTCGTTGGGGGCTTGGCGAATCATCTGCTCTGTTGGTGTGGGGACTGGGGCCGGGGCCAGCTGGGGGGTGCCCCCTCCCAGGACCCCCCCTGGCGGGACCTGTGGCTGAGGTGCTCCGCCAGCCGGCACTCCTGGCCCCGCGTCTCCCGCTGGCTGCTGCCCCGGTACCTGCATCGCAGCGATGGCATCCCGGAGTTGATGCTGCATATCCATCACCACCTCTCTCAGCTGCGCGGTGAGCTGGACCTGCAACTCTCCCCTCCTCTGGTCTAGGTTGTGGCTCGAGTCAACTACCGTCAGGTCGCCCCCAAAGGGAGTGTCTCGCTCCTCTTCCGGCATCGGGAAGCGCCAGTCGCCCCCGAGGTACTCCCGGTCGTCCTCCAAAAGACTCTGGCGACTTAACTCGGTGTGGTCCCCAGGGACTGAGACGCGTAACCCCTTCCGATCATGCACCCACGAGTCGATTGTCCCATGTCCGAACGAGGCCCATGAGTACTTTGGGGTGAAGGGAGGTTGTGGGGCCGGCCATGGGAGATAGTAAGCACCCTGACCAGTGGTTACGGGTTTCTCTGGCACGGCGCCTCCAGCCCCTGCCCCAGCTCCCTGATCTGCCGGGGTCACAGGTTCATCTTGGGTTACGGGAATAGTACCGTCTTCTGACATGGTCAGGAACGGCAAAGTCCCAATCACAGATCTCTAACAATCTGTGAGGCTTCTGCACTTAACAGCAAAAGATCAGACCTTTGTTGATGAAACAGAGTTCTTTATTTCTTAATACTGCATGACAGGTTCTCGGATGTTTGTTAGAGATGCCACATACAAAGCAGTCAGAGTTAATATACCCTCCAGTACAGTTTGAACCCCGACATTCAACCAATCACAAAAAAGGTAGAAAAGCACAGTTAAAAGATATTAGCCATTTTACTTCCCACAGGAAAGGTGAAGTGTGAAAGTTATAAAAATTCCCCTCCTGAACTGGGCGCCCCAGATGTGCTAGGCATATACATAACAAAGTAGTCACCACAGCCTTTCAAGGTCTTCACATAGCGATAAGAAAGTTCTGTCTCTCCGGGGATGGAGGAGGAGGGAATGCATGGGAGGAAAGGCCATTTGTTCTTTGGTGACGTGCAAGTATGCGAGGTCACCACTCTCCCAGATGAAATGGTTACACTGACCAGACCCTCAAAGAGCAATATAACTCAGAGCAATAAACGGTGGGGGTGAAACAGGAGACAGCTTGAAAGAGATAGCAATGGTTACACGTTTAGCTAAGCGATAGCAAGTTACAGAAAGCACAATGAAAACCTTGTTAGGATCATAGGATCCTGACAGCTGGCCAATGAGTCACTCATCAGGATCCTATCCTCATCACCACTGAAAAGTACTGGAGTCTGGAGGCCAGTGGAGTGAATTTCAGCATGATCAAGTTTATTGTAGGTCAGGAACAAGCATGCCTGAGGTGGCCCGGGGGTAAGCTTATATGCACAGAAAAGCCTCACCCCCTTCCACACCCACACTGTGGGATAAATTAATCTTCCCACCAGAGATTACATTGGTTCATTTGAATATACGAAGCCCCCTGATAGGTGGATCTTTAAGATCCTGGGTGCTATTGTTTTTTTTACCTCAAACTTGTACCTTTTCCAGGCCACGTGGTCAGACCGCATGGCCGGCACCATTACATGTTTGGTCACATCAAAGAATCACACAAGTATACACATAGAGAATACAGAGGCTTCTGTATTGACAGCAAGAAATCAGACCTTTGTTGTTGAAGCAAAGTTCTTTATTGTTCCAATATTGCAGACAGGTTCTCGAATGTTTGTTAGAGATGCTTAATGGAATACAGACAGTACTAATATACTCTCAGGCTTTCAATTGAACCCCGGACCTAAGCCAATCAGGGCAAGAGGGTGAACGCGGGAAAAGTAGAAAGGACCATTGAGGTTCCCATAGCAAGGTGAGAAAGTTATAAATTCCCCTCTTGATCTGAGTGACCCACATGTGTGAACCTAGGCATAACATCTCCAGGCACCCGACCATAAAGAACTCTCAAGGTTTTAACAACAAGATAACATACATTAGCCCAGAAAAATGGGAGGAGGGAATGCAAGGGAGTAACCACCATTTGTTTAGAGATGACGCCTAGGAATTTGGGTCGCCATCTCCTGCCTAGACATTGCAACATAAACCAGAGCAACCAATATACTTCAAAGTGACATTTATAGCACTAAGCGGGGAGGGGGGAACAAGACAGATAAGGGGCACAGGCGAGGGTCTGTGAAAACAAAAGAAATGAAAGCAAAGTACAGAAGAGCACAGAGGCATCTTTGTCAGAACCTGACAGAGAATCGCAGCCTGGTTGTCTGTGGAATTGCGTCCAGGACATAACAGTACATTACACCAGCAAACTCTCTTTATGCTCTAGAATAGGGATGGGAACTTTACTGAATTTACCCCAGAAAGAACTAAACCAAACCAGCCCCATTCTCAGGCTGGTTGTCAAACTGAACTACGGCTGGTTTGTTAACCAGTTCATGAACCAGTCCAGTTCCAAAAAAGCCCCCTGGGGGGGTCTCAGGGCTCCAATTTCTCAGGGTAATTCCAGCTCACTCTCCTCGATTTGGCCACCAAGTTTGGTCCCCATTTGACTTTGGGGGGGGGGGGGCAGAGCTACAGATCCTCAAAGAGACAATGCTTTTCAATGGGACATCACACCCACACCCACCCACTAACCCAAAGGAGATAGAGGCCCCCAACTCACACAGTCCCTCCCTAGGGTGACCTTCCACATGCCACACAAGTCATACCCCTTTCAGGTGTAGGGGGTCCAAGTAGCAGACCCCCAAGCATGATACCCCTCCGGAAACTGCTTCTGGAAGAGTTGTCCAGTGCCAGTTTCAGATGAGTACAGTGCAGAACTGGTTAAGCTATGGGCATCCAACTATCAAAGGACTTCCCCAGGGACCACCTACATGGTTGCAGGTGCCTCTGTCTTCCCAGGGCCACCCACAGGGGAGGGTACAGCTCTCTCCCTGGACCCATTGTCAAACTCAGGCTTCATTTGCCATGTATTTTTCCACTCTGTGTCTTCGGTTTCTGACTTGTTCCATTCAGCTGGGAATTGGGGGGGGGAGTATGTGAGCATGTGAGTGCATGTGTGTGTCACTGCTTTGCTCTGAGTTGCACTAGCTCATAACTGCTTGTAAGCAGGGCCTCCTAACAGTGGGAAGAATGCTTGCTTGATAATGTAAGTGAATGCTTGCAGGTGCTGGAGAAGGGGTAATGGTGCATCAAAGTTTTGGCGGGCTGGATGTAAAAGTATGATCGGACTGGTCCCCGGGGGGGGGGTGTCATTTGATTTATGTATAATAAGGAAACTGGCACCCAAGGCATCAGTTCTGACACAGATTCATCCATGCTTGAAACCTCTTTACCTCTCAATAAACAAATCATTGCCAAGAGAGTGTTGTTGGGAGTGTGCTCTGTTCAAGACCTGACATAGTGTCAGAACTGCTTTTCCCTCAACCCACTGCACCACAACCAGTGATGAGCACTGGAGATGAGGAAAGGGAACCTGCTTCCATGAAGAAGTCTCCTGACTCCAAGAACACCCCTGCCAAACCTGCAGAGGGGCCGAAGGGGACATTGGTGAAACGAACCTCCCCCCCGTTCAATCTGGGATGGTGGGAAGCCCTGGATTGGGCTACCCTTTCATTGGCTCCCAAGTGCCTGGCAAAGCCAGTAGGAGGGGGACTGCCATAGAATATCCAGCATCTCCCCAGATGACCCTGATGGTTGCTCAAACAGAGGCAGAGAGAGGCCATCTGGAGGAGCCTGAGATCGACCATGTGCAGCAGGAATCACAAGCTGAGATTGCAGAGCTACGCCAGGACACCCAGGACACTTTGGAGGGTTTGAAGGATGCCCTCTGAGATATGCAGCAGCAGGAGCTTCATGGATTGGGGGTGCAGGTCAGAGGAGCAGCCACCCTCTGGGCGGTGAGGCCCTCCAGAACCACCCCCTCTGTGCCCCAGCCCGACAGTTCCAAGAGATGCTCTTGAAGCTATGTTCGACAGGACCCCAGGAAAGCTGGTGTTCTTTGTGCTCCAGGTTTGGAAGTTCCTGAGGGAGTGAGGCCACACCTTCATGTCAAATGAGCACCAGGTGGACTTCCTGGAGTCTTGGCTGCAAGACTAAGTGGCTGATTGGTTTGTGGGTCTGTACAATGTGGAGGCATGGAGCTCAGGGATGTGGACACTTTCATGAGGGCCCTCCACCAACAGTACAAAGATCCACTAGAATTAAAGCAAGAAAGGACCCACCTCCGACATTTGAAGCAAAGGAGCCGGTCTGTCAGGGAGTTCTCTGATGAGTTCAAGATGTATACAGCCAAATTGCAGGGGTGACCAGAAAAAGTACTCATCGAGTTCTACCGTGTGGGCCTGAACCACTCCATCCTAGATAAGGCTCTGACCCAAGACAACCCCCTAACCCTGAACAGTTGGCTTCAGGTGGCCTGTGAGGTGGAAAACCACTACAGCCTCCTGAAAATGTAGCACCCCAAACCAACAGCGAAGGCATCAGGTGGGGGTCAAGGAGCAGCATGGCCAGCTCCAGGAATTCGGGAGCGACTGGGAGCAAAGATTGAGATGGGGGTTGTGCCTCAAGTGTGGAGCCCCTGGGCATTTCATCGCTACCTGCCTGCACAAGAGGAGCCCCAGAGGAGCCAAGAAGGAAGAACGTATGGAGACAGAGAAGAAGACCAAGCAGCCAGTGGGTTGCCCCAAGCTGCTGAGAGCCCTTCAGTCAAGAGAGAGAGAGGATCTGGAAAGCATCTCATCCAGTGGGAAGGAACTTCAACAGCTGGCAGGAAAAGGCTGGGACCTGCTGTGAAGGGCACTAAGCAGCAGATCTGACATTCTTCCATGCCAGAATCAGTGAGATCCTGTTCCCCCCTGTTTTACATGACTGTGACTGGTTAACCCTCTCCTCTACACCCACATATGGGTGAGAGCCCTGAATGACTCAGGGTGTACCCAAGACTTAATTAGTCCAGCCCTAGTAATGGGGTTGGGGGCAAAGCTGCAAAACCTGGAGGAACCCTGAATTTTCTCCCAAATGGATGGTACACCTATGAAAGGGGAACCCTGTGTGCATTGCATGGCCCATTTGCCAGTGGGGGTAGGCTCTCATTGGGAGTTGAGATCATTCATGGTGTTGGCAAAGGTTCCAATGGTGTTGGGGAGCCCTTGGCTTAGAGCACATGACCCCTTCATCTAGTGGAGTGTGGGTGCCCTCAGGTTCTTGGACCCATGCTGCGAGGCACACAACTGGAACACAGAGTGGGGGGAAGAGCTGCAACCACTACCCAAATGGGTGTGCCTATCCAGGGATAAACTTAATCAGATTTTCCTGGAATATAGAGATTTAAGTAAAGTTTTGGAGGAGGAGGAGGTGGATGAACTTCCTCCTCACCAGAACACTGATTGTGTTGGCATGTAAAACAGTGAGTGCCATGCAAGAGGACAGCAAGTCAGACTGATCAAAGTGATCTAAGTGACAGCTAGGAATCACGTGACTGGACAGATTGCATCAGTCCAGAGGAGGTGCTACATGACTCAGCATCTCCTTACTGATTGGACACTGTACTGTATATATTCTGTTCTGTTCCTAGCTAAGTATGCCAGTGTGTGCATCAGGTTGCCTGGCGGAGCATTTTGACAGTGAGAAGAGCAAATGCTTTGAAATAAAGGACTGTGTATATATATTGTAAATAAACTGTAAATATCTCTGCACCAGACTTGAGCGTGCATCATTATTTTCACACCATCAGACTGTGCCATTAAAATCTTGCCAGGTCACAAAATGCCCAAGGGCAAACTGTATTCCATGAGTCCAGCCAAAAATGAGGAGTTGAGTGTGAGACTTCTGCTCAAAGTAGTCAAGGATCAGATCTTTGTTGATGAAACACAGTTCTTTATTTCCAATCTCTACATTAGTACAGGTTCTCGGATTATTGTCAGAGATAATGCATATGACAGAAGCAGGTCTATTATACCTTTCAGAGCAGTTTGAATTGCCCATAGGTAACCAATCACTAAAGGGGAAAAACGGCGGGCAAAAGGGGTCTCTGGCCGTTTGCTTCCCACAGGAAAGAAAGTGAGGTGTTAAGTTGTAAATTTCCCTTCCCAAACCAGACCCCTTAGATGTAACCATATTCACATAACAATTGCTGGCCTCAAGGCTTTCGCACGTTGATAAGAGATGGGTTCTGTCCTCCCTTGACGTCCCAGCCGGGATGAATGGAATGCGGAGGCAGGAGTGTGAGAGGCCCATTGTTCCCATACTTTGAAGTTGTCATTCTCCCGGGCAAACAGTTACACAGACCAGGCCTGGTCAGGGTCATAAACCTGGGGTCACATAGCTTACATTTATACTGGCCAAAGTTAGGGTTACATGGTAAGCATAGGAGCAACTAGAAACAAGGGCATGTATACATACTGGGTGCAAATACAGGTTGTCATAGGAAATGCATAAGCAATAGAGCAATAGACATATAGCAGCAAACCCCAGAAAGTCTTGTCTGAATCAGCAGATTCTGACATTGAGAAAGTTTATCAATAAAAACTTGGCCAGGGAGGACTTCCGGCAAGACTTGCGAGCATGGCGGACGTGCTCCTCCGCATCTGCGGGGAGCGCGATCCGTACCCGGCGGGAAGAAGGGGCTCTGGACTGGTGCCGAGCCCCCAGAGACCCCAGTGAGGGGGCTCTGCCTGGGGTGGCCCGAAGGGGATCTCTCCCTACGGTGGTGACCGAGGGATAGAGATCCCTTTTCATCACCCCCATAGGTTCCCCCGCCGTGGGAGCCGTATGGCTGAAAGCGCAAATCCGAGAAGCAGCAGAGAGTGCGAAGCAATGAGGCTGGAACTGACAGTTACACATGGAGAAAACGTGAGTCTGAAGTAAGAAAAGCAGAACACAGTGGGAAGACGGCGGGAGGAGTGAAACCCCCCCCCCCCGGGACTAGCATACTTACGAGACTCTTTACGTGGCGTTACTGCAGGAATAAAAGCCCATCCGCCTTGCTAGATGGCAGCATCGCTCACTTGGAGATATAAACTTTAGAAGGACATAAGCGCTGTTTGAAAATTTGCTCCTTTCGTTCATCTTATCTATCTATAAACAAAGAGCGAAGTCTCAACAATGACGGGGAAACCGAAACCTTCCCCCAAACTAGGAAGTACAGCTCCGAGTTCAAAGGTTGATACCATGGAGATGAGTGCGGTGTTCTCCTCATTATTGCGACCTCTAGTGGACCAAATGACAGCTCTCAACGTTAAAATGGACAAAATGCAGCTAGAACTAAAAGAGTCGAATAAATCCACAGAGAAGCTGCAGCGAGAACTTCTGGAAGTAAAAACTTCAGTAAAAAACCAAGACGCAAGACTACAAAAGGCAGAGAAGGAAAAGGCCTTCCACCACGATCAGCTTTTGAAATTACAAATGGATAGATCGAATTTTTTCCTAAGACTTCAGAATGTGCCAGAAAACACAGGAGAAGACCTTAAAAATTTGCTAAGTGAAGCACTTGAACCAGTGACAGGCATGAAAGCAGCGGATATAAAAAGCGATATGGATATGGTTTACAGAACCTATCCAGATTACACTAAAAAGAAAAGTCTGCCTGGTGAAATTATGATAAGGTTCTCCAAAAAATCTACAAGAGATGTGGTGCTTAGGACCACAAACAAAGCAGCTCTGAAGATCCTGGGAGAAGAAGTAAAAGTGATGAAGGATATCCCATTTGAAATAAGGAAAAGAAGGAAACCCTATGGAAAATTGACATCTTGGCTCCAGTCTGAGTCTATCATCTATCGTTGGAATACTCCAGAAGGACTATGCTTCAGCATCAAAGATAAGAAGTATAAGATTGACTCTGTTCAACAAGCGAAAAAATTTCTGGAAAAAAGCAAAGAGCAGAAAACTGGGAGAGACTCAGATGGTTCACTGGCCTCGCAAGAAAGCATGTATGGATTTGATAGCTCAAAGAGTGAAGAAGAAGTGTCTGACTCGGAAAAGGGAGCTGCAGCTCCAAAAATAGTTGAGACTGTTAAGACAAGAAGAGGACGAAAGAAGAAATAGTGATTAAACTGTTTTATTAAGCATTGCACTTATGTATTATAAATGGTTTAATTAACCGTATTTCTCTAGGTGGGCGTGCCTGCCAAATAGTTTTGATAACTTCTATAGTAGCAGTAACAAGTAATTGAAATTTATCCAAGGTTCTAAATGCTTCATAATTATATTATGTAACAAGGTAGTATTAAGCAAATGATAAAGTACTCTCTGTATAAGGTATATGTAGCTTAGATTGTAGCGTTATAGTTGTAGTTATAGAGAAAAATCAATAAAAAATTTATAAAAAAAATGAAAATAAAATAAAAACTTGGCCAGGGGGTTTATCCGCCCGGTGGCCTTACCTTTTGCTACCCCTGTGTTGTTCTAGAAGAAAACAGACCGGGGGTTAAGACTGTGTACAGACTACCAAGGTCTGAATGCAGTGTCTATGTCCAATGCTTACCCCTCCCCTTTATTAAGGATTTATTGGCTGAAGCAGCCCATGGCTGCATTTTCACTAAACTGGATTAAAGAGACGCTTATTTCCGGGTGCACATCTGTATGGAAGCACTACTTGATGTTAAAGTGCAGTCCCCTTAGATGTTTGAAACTCAGAACTGTAAGTTGCTTAGGCCTTTTAAATGAATGTTAATCTAACATCTACAAACTATCTGTAGTTTCAACCTTGAGAGCAACCTCATGAAGGCTTGGTGTATCCTCCCTAGCAGTTACAGCTGCAAACAATAACTAATCATTTGGCCTTAATTGGTTAGCTGGTTGCCTAATATTCGAGGAAGGCTGAAAAACAGTCCCTCCCAGTCAACAGTCTTTATTTTCTCTTACTCTTGACTCCTTTTTTTTTTTAGAATCCTTCATCTTTTCTTCTCAGAACATTGTTTTGCAGCACAGCTCGAATTTGAACTTTGTGAACTGATTTGAATACTTTGTTTGGTCAGAATGTCGGTTAGATAGTCAAATGGTAGGAGTTTTGTACCTACTTACATGACTTGTTTTGTTGCAACAAAAGGTATTTCTTTTGCTTACTATTTTAGCTTGTCTCTAATAAATCCTGCTATTTTTTCTAAGGCTGAAGTGTGGACAGTGTTGTTTGTGTGTGCTTTTCCCCCTCTCCCCAGAAACAAACCCAAGACTGGAGAGACAAACCTCCTGGAGAGGAGGGAGCCTTAGTTGTTAAAGGCAAACTGCCCCTTGCCAGCTTTTGAAATCTGGAGTGGCTGTGGTTTCAGCACACAGACCCAGGGCATGAAGGTAGTGAGTTCATACAACGTCCAAGAGAAAGACAAGTATAAGACTGCATTCAACACCCTGCTGGGTCAGTTCAAATACTTGGTGATGCCATTTGGACTCCAAGGGGCCCCGAGGATGTTCATGAATTTGATCAATGAAGTATCACACAAGCATTTCTAAGATGGCGGTGCGCACAGACGCAGCGGCTTTGTGCTCTCTCTTTCGGTGTTTTGTATGGTTGATTTTGCTTGAGTTATTATTTGTTTGTGTTACACGCTGCTGGGTGAATGCCATCTACAGCCGGCAGGAGCTTCTAATCTTGGGAATGCAGAGCGAAAAAGCCAGTGGAGATATCCAGGACGCCGGGCTCCACGTGGATTACTATCCCCGCGAGGAGGAGGAGGCGGCAGCGCAGGGATAGAAGGCAAAGGCGAGGCTGTCGGGCTGGCATGTTGGTGAAGTTACGCAGGAGCCAAAACAAGCCACCGCTCCCTAGCATTTTCCTTGCAAATGTACGCTCACTTGGCAACAAATTGGATGAATTAAAGCTACAGGTGACGATGAATAGGCTTGTTGGGAACTGTTGTGTTTTGGTTTTCACCGAGACCTGGCTTCATTCTTCCATGTCGGATGCAGCTATTGAGTTGGCAGATCGCACCGTACATCGTTGTGATAGAAGCGGGGACTCTGGTAAGAGCAAAGGAGGGGGACTCTGCATATATGTAAATAACAACTGGTGCACAAACTCAAAGATTGTAGCCAGTCACTGCTCTCCGGATGTGGAGTATATGACTGTTAAATGCAGACCTGTTTACCTTCCGAGAGAGTTCACTGCTGTTATGATAACTGCTGTTTACATACCACCAGATGCTAATGCGAATTCAGCACTAGGTTGCTTGCACAGCATCACAACTAGCAATCAAGACAAATATCCTGAGGCAGTGCATATCATTGCTGGGGATTTTAACCACACTGAATTAAAAACTGTGCTCCCTAAGTTTTACCAGCATGTGAAATTTGCCACCCGAGGAGATAAGACCTTAGATAAGGTCTATTCTAACATAAAACATGGTTACAGAGCAATGCACCTTCCACACCTGGGCCAGTCGGACCACATATCCTTGTTCCTAATACCAACATATACTACCCTCAGGTCACAAGCTCCTGTAAAAAGAAGGATGGTGAAAATCTGGCCTGAGGGCGCTTCCCATCAGCTGCAAGACTGCTTTGAGAGAACCAACTGGGATGTTTTTGATCATCAAGACCTGGAGGAATATACAGCAGCAGTCCTGGGCTATATTAAACACTGCATAGACAGTGTAACTGTGGATAAGTGCATCCGGGTCTATCCTAATCAAAAACCCTGGATGACGAGAGAGGTACAGCGACTATTGAGGGAGAGGAACATGGCCCTTAGGTCTGGAGACACAATCCTTTATAGCTCTGCCAGAGCTAACCTGAAGAGAGGTATTCAACAGGCTAAGTTGGACTATAGGCAGAGGATTGAGGATAATTTCAACACAAATGATATGCAGCAGGTATGGCAAGGGATCCAGAATATAACTAATTACAAACCAACTTTTGCTGCCGTGGATGGAGATCCTTCATTGGCGGAGGAGCTTAACCTCTTCTTTGCCCGTTTTGAAGTGGAGTCACCGGGGACAGCAACATTACAGCCATCAGTCCATGGTGGCCCCTCCCTCAGGGTGGAAGAGCATGAGGTGAGGCGTACGCTGAGGTCTGTGAATCCGAGGAAGGCAGCTGGACCTGATGGCATTACTGGATGGGTGTTGAAAGAATGTGCAGACCAGTTGGCGGGGGTTCTCACTAAGATCTTTAACTGGTCCTTACACCAGTCTATCGTTCCGTCTTGCCTAAAGTCCTCAATTATTGTTCCTCTGCCCAAAAAATCCACAGTCAGTAGCTTAAAGGATTATAGACCAGTTGCACTCACTCCGGTTGTGATGAAGTGTTTTGAGAAATTGGTACGGAGTCATATTGTTTCATGCCTTCCATCCACACTGGATAGTCACCAGTTTGCATACAAGGCAAATAGATCCACAGAGGATGCTATCACTACAACTCTCCATACTGCTCTGTCACATCTGGAGCAGCCGGGGAGTTATGTGAGGCTGTTGTTTGTGGATTTTAGTTCTGCCTTCAATACCATCCTCCCACATAGATTAGTGCCCAAATTGGAGGGCCTTGGACTTTCCAGCTCCATATGTTCCTGGATCTTGGACTTCCTGACAGCCCGCCCTCAGAGGGTTAGAGTAGGGTCTCATATGTCCACAGCCCTTACCCTTAAAACCAGCTCCCCACAAGGCTGTGTGTTGAGTCCCCTGCTCTATACCCTCTATACGCAGGACTGTATCCCCACTCACCCCAGCAATACTATCATCAAGTTTGCTGATGACACCACTGTGGTGGGGCTCATCTCCGGGAATGATGAGTCTGCTTATTGGGATGAGGTGGAATGGCTTTGTGTGTGGTGTAGGGAAAATAATCTGATTCTTAATACCACCAAGACCAAGGAATTGGTAGTGGACTACAGGAGGAACAAAACGGACATTAAGCCACTGTTTATTGGTGGAGAATGTGTGGAAAGGGTGGCTACTTTCAAGTTTTTGGGAGTGACTATTGAACAAAATCCGACCTGGAGTGCAAATACCACTGCTCTGGTGAAGAAGGCCCAGCAGAGGCTTTATTTTCTCAGACTTTTAAAGAAAAATAATTTGAATGAGAAAATATTGATGTCTTTCTATCGTTGCTCAATAGAGAGCATTTTAATATACTGTATCTGTGCCTGGTTCGCTAGTTGTACGGTTGCAGATAGGAAAGCACTCCAGAGAGTCATCACCACAGCCCAGAAGATAATTGGCTGTCCTCTCCCACTTCTGGAGGAACTGTATAGTTCTCGATGTCTGAAAAAAGTGAAGAACATCCTACAGGATTTGTCACATCCTGCATATTCCTTGTTTGAACTGCTGCCTTCAGGCAGAAGATATAGGACAATCAAAACAAGGACAAATAGACTAAAAAACAGTTTTTACTCGAGAGATATTATTGCCCTGAATGCTGTATGAGACTGAAATCTGGGGGAAACAGTGGTTTGGTTGCTATGTAAATCACAAGGGAGAAGCAGTCGTGAATGTCTGTGTGAGTGCGCATGATTATATGTTGTGAGTCACTGAATGATGGCACTTTTTAATTTCATTGTACTATGTACAATGACAATAAAGTATATTATTATTTGTTCAAAGGTGTCCTGGTTTATCTTGATGACATCTTGATTTATACCCCTGATAAAAACTCACATGTGTGTCTGGTCAGAGAGGAGCTAAAAGCCCTCTACCAGAACAAACTGTTTGTTAAGCTGTCTTAAGTGTGAGTTCCATAAGAAAGAATTAGATTTCCTGGGATACCGGATTTCTAGGAAGGGTCTGGGCATGGACCCTCACAAAATCAGGTATATTTTGGTGTGGGACCCCCTGCAGATGCAGAGACAGTTACAAGCATTTTAGGGGTTCACCAATTTCTACTGTCGCTTCATCCTGAATTTTGCCCAGGTTGGTTTGCCCCTCATAGACTTGTTAAAAACTAAGGAGAAGGGTGGAATCTAAAAAAATGGGCTGAAAAATACAGTGGACCCCAGAGTGCGAGCAGGCTGAACTGATCATAAAAATCTGGATGTCTTACACACCCCCTGGCACCTCAATGTCAAACAACTCCAGTGGGCAGAGTTTTTCTCCAAGTTTCAGTTTACACTTAAGCACCTCCCAGGGAAGTCTAATTTTCTCACTGATGCACTTTCACACCTCCCTCACCACACCAGTAAAAAGGAAGACATTATTGACTCCATGTTCACCCCAGTCCAATTGGGGGGGGCAGTACTCATGCATAGCTGAGCTAAGGGGGAGGGGCCCCTCAACAGCTGGAAAATCCCACCCACACCCACTTTTCTGCATGAAACTGCAGGGGCGGGGTTTCTCTGATGAAAGTACTTGAACACTTCCATGCCAAGCATGAGAAACTCAGGCACTCTGGAAGCTGAACATGTGACTTTCAAATCAGTCCATCCAAGCCCCAAACCAGGCAAAGTTTGGCCTGGATTTTAGCTCGGCGTTCGGGTCTGTGCCCATCCCTACTCCAGAATTCCCCAAATACTGCAGAGCTTTCACTTTGACCCACTTAAAATGCCTGCCCTCAGTGCTACTGGAAGAGAAATAGCTACACATTACCTACCCTCAACACAACATCTGTGTTCCTGTCAACTGTGCACAGTCAAAACAGTGGAACATGTGTTATTATCCATATACTATTTCCCAAACTCTGTTCATAGAATCATAGAGTTGGAAGGGACCTCCAGGATCATCTAGTCCAATTCCCTGCACAATGCAGGAAATTCACAAATTCCTCCCCCTCCATACACCCAGTGACCACTATTGCACAATCAAAAGATGACAAAAAAACCTCCAGGATCTCCAGCCAAACTGGCCTGGAGAAAAATTGCTTCTGGATCCCAAAGTGGCAATCAGCATTTCCCTGGGTGATTAAGAAAAGGACACAAGAACTAAGCACTAATGCAATCCTTCCTGCCCTCCCTCTCATGATCTGCCTAAGTTCAAACAATTCACATTGCTGTCAGATGGCCATCTAGCCTCTTTTTGAAAATCTTCATAGAAGGAGAGCCCACCATCTCCTGAGGAAGCCTGTTCCACTGAGGAACCGCTCTGTCAGGAAGTTCTTCCTAATGTTTAGCTGAGAACTCTTCTGATTTAATTTCAACCTGTTGGTTCTGGTCCGACCTTCTGGGGCAACAGAAAACAACTCTGTACCATCCGCTAGATGACAGCCCTTCAAGTATTTGAAGATGGTTATCATATCACCTCTCAGTCGTCTCCTCTCCAGGCTAAACATACCCAGCTCCTTCAACCTTTCCTCATAGGACTTGGTCTCCAGACCCCTCACCATCTTCGTTGCTCTCCTCTGGACACATTCCAGCCTGTCTATATCCTTCTTAAATTGTAATGCCCAAAACAGAACACAGTACTCTAGGTGAGGTCTAACCAGAGCAGAGCAAAGTGGTACCATCACTTCTCATGATATGGACACTATACTTTTGCTGATACAGCCCAAAATCCCATTTGCCTTTTTAGCAACCACATCACTTTGCTTGACTCATGTTCAGTGTATGGTTCTTGATTGAGGACCTGCCACATTACATTTTAAATTGTCCCTTATACTCGGAACCAAGGGAAAGATTTCTCATATTGTCTGGTCTCCATCTTCTTTCTGACTCTGATAAATTAATTTCTATGTTGTCAGATACAGATTCTTTTGTTTACAACAGGATGGCACTTTTTGCTCTAGCTGCCAGGAAAATAAGAGCAAATGTAGCAACTAGGAAAGTATCACCTGATACAGATGCTGCAGGAGAGCAATGTGCACGCGCTAGTGATTCGGACACCTTGTCTCCACTCCCCGAGGAAAACAAAGTTAAAAGGCTTTAAAAGAATGTGAATTGTTGGTCGAACTGCAGGAACTGATTTATGAGATGTCTGGAATAACAAGAGGCGGTCTGGTGAAGGTCTTGGTGAGAAGATAATTAAATTCCTTTGCTATTAAAGAAAAGGGAGGCTGGGCCGAGATTGAGATAACATGGCCGCTACCGTAAAAGCTTTGTCTGAGCAATTAGCACATTTTCAGGCTTTAATGCTTGAATCTCAGGCTAAAGTACAAACTTCTCTGACTGAATTAACAACAGAGATGAGAAATTTAGGATCAGAGATTAAAGCAGTGGCTGGAATTGCAATGGAAGCCAAGACTCTGGCACAACATAATAGAAAGGAGATTGACTTATTGAAAAAAACAATACACAGACTTATCAGACAGAAATAGAAGGGGAAATATTATTTATTTTGGTATCTCAGAGGAAGTGGCAACAAGTGACTTAGAGCAAACTATAGTAGAGTGGCTTTCAGTACAGGGGCTGGAAATAGAGACTGACGAGATTGAACGCACCCATAGGCTACAGACAAAAAGAGTGGGAGGGGAACCACGTCCAGTAATAATGAAGTTTGTGAGAGAGAAGATGCAGCAGAAAATATTTAAAACACTTAAGAAGAATAAAAGCCTGACATTTAAAGGTAAAAAGGTCTTTGTGAAAGAAGACTTTTGTAAAGAGACTCTTAATCAAAGAAATCAAATGAAACCCTTTGAACAAAGGCTTTATCAAAGCAATGTTAAGTTTAGCTGGGCGTATCCAGCATCATTGGTCGTCTACCAAGAAGGGAAGAGGCTTTGTGCGAGGAATCCTGAAGAGGCACAGAAACTACTAGACACTTTTAGAGGGGAAGAGATAAGGAACGCCGAGCTGACACCAATGGAGGAATCCCATCAATCTCCAGGGGAAGGTCCGTCAACCCATCTGGATAAGAGGCCAAGAACGTCTCAAGAATAAGACATACTAAGGGAAGTATACAATGGAACTAAAACAATACTGAAAGTGATTATTAGTATAACTCGGGGAGTGGAGAGTGCGCTTGCTCCAGATGTGTAGAGAAGGGATGAGTATTCATCCCCCAATGCTGGCTCTACACAAGGGGAGGGAGGAGGGGGAGAAGAGGGGAAAGGGAAGCAGGGGTAGCATAGAGGGGAGTATAAAGTCAAACAGCTGGCCAGGAGAACGAAGGGAAAGTAAATTTACATTTGAATATGGCTAAAAAGCTACAGACACTGACACTGAATGTTAACGGCTTGGGTTCGAATTTAAAAAGGTATAAGCTCTCTAGATTTCTTAAACAGCAGAACATAGATATAGTATGGCTCCAGGAAACACATAAAGCAAAGAAAGATAAAAAACCTTTGATTAGAGACCCCAGTTGGGGAATATTGGCAGAGGCACGGGGATCAGCAAAAGCAAGAGGTGTAGCAATTTTGGCCCATAAAAGAAATGATATAAAAGTCACAGAAGCGATAAGAGATAGTGAAGGAAGATACTTAATGATAAAGTGTTTGGTGGAAAATAGATTAATAACACTGATAAATATATATGCTCCAAACACGGGACAGAAAGCTTTTTTGTTAAAGGTATTAAAGAAAGCACGTAACTTTTCTGAAGGAGAGGTAATATTAGCAGGAGACTTGAATAAGGGTCTTAATAAAGACAATATAATCAACTGGAGACAATGGGGTTTAATAGAAGTGCACAAAACCCTTGGTCTAGAGCCTAAACCCACATATTTTTCAAGCAGACACAAAACAACTTCATGCTTAGATTATGTACTTATTAACAGGGCATGTACCTGGGAAGTAAAGAGTATAACCACCCACCCAATATGGATCTCAGACCACGCCCCAATAAGTGTACAAATCATATTAGAGTATAAACAAATTAAAAGACAGTGGAGGTATAACAATATGGTTATGGCCAGAGAGGAAAACAAACAGTATATTAAAGATCAAATAAAGCTGTATTTTCAGGAGAATAAGGGAACAGTGGAAACAAATATACTATGGGATGCAGCTAAAGCAGTGATTAGAGGGCAATGTATTATGAAAGAAAAGGAGATAAAGAAAAAATGGTATGCTGATAGAGAAGAGAAGTTACAGGAACTGGGTAAACTGCAAAGGGATCAAGTGCAGAAATTCTGCCCCAATAAGCATAGATTAATCAGGGAGTTACAAAAGAAGCTGGATGCTCTCGACTCCATGGCATTATGGAAAAAGCAGGTTATGGTGAAAAATGAATATCAGAGAAATACAATTAATTCGGCTAAAAGGTTAGCAAACTACTTGAAAAAGAAAAAGGAGAGACAAATGATAAGGAGCATTAGGACAAATAAAACAGTGACACATAACCCAGAGGAGATTAAAAGGGCATTTGAGAATTTCTATAAGAATTTATATAAGAAAAAAGATGTAAGGGAGTTCGAGGAAGAGACAGGAATAATGTTAACAGACACCGAACGGGGAAACCTTGAAGAGGACATAATACAAAGGGAGATTGAGCAGGCGATAGGTAGTTTAAAGACAGGTAGGTCGCCGGGGCTCGATGGCTTTTCAGCTGAGTTTTATAGGGAAATGAAAGATGTTCTGACTCCCGAACTACAGGAAGTCTTTAATAACTTATTGGGGGGGGGGGGCAAAGTTCCAAATACATGGAGGAAAGCAGAAGTAACGGTGATTTTGAAACCTAGGAAAGATCCCCAAGAAGTGGGATCCTATAGACCAATTAGTCTGTTGAACCAGGATTATAAAATTTTCGCCAAAATAATGGCAACTAGATTTCAGAATATTATTCTGAAAGTGATAAAAGAAGATCAATACGGTTTTGTGGAAGGTAGGAATATAGCGCATCCAATAAGAAATTTAATCAATGTTCTGTGCCATAACCAATCTAGAAAATTAGCATTGTTGAAATTGGATGTTTATAAGGCCTTTGATACACTGTCACATCAATTTCTATGGACAGTTATGGATAAATATGGGTTTAGTCAATCAACTATACAAGTATTACAAGAGATATATAGAGAAGGAACAGCAGAAGTCAGAATAAATGGGGAACATACCCAACAAATTTTAATTCAGAGAGGAGTCAGGCAAGGATGCCCACTCTCTCCATTTCTCTTCATAATGGCTATAGAACAATTAGCGCAGCGAATCAGGAATGCTGGGAGAATAGAAGGATGCTAGCTAGGTAAAGAGGAAGTCAAACTAAATTTGTTTGCAGATGATTTGATTATAGTTATATCTAACCCTAGAGAAGGGGTTAAAGAAATAAAAATTATACTAGAAGACTTTGAACTAATCTCAGGATTAAAAATTAATATGGCAAAATCAGAAATAATGTATATTAACGTAAGGATGGAGGAAAGGAGAGATATACATAAGTGGACGGGAATAGGGTTAGGAGTTAAGAAAATTAGGTATTTAGGAATAGATATAGTCAAAAATATTAATAAGATGGTAGAGAAGAATTATAACCGGATATGGAATACAATACTGAAAGAAATGAGGAGATGGAGAGGGAAGACACTAAACATAACAGCCAGGATCAACACGGTGAAAATGTTTTGGGTTCCAAAATTATTATATTTGTTTCAAACACTGCCTCTAGAAATTCATAGACAAAAAATCAATAATTGGAATGCGAAAATAAAAGAGTGGGTCTTTGGCAGCAAGAAAAGTAGGGTCTCCAGGCATTTTATATACGCTCATACTTCAGATATGGGATGGGGCCTACCAGAAATGGGGAATTATTATGAGGCATTTCAGATAAAAGCATTAATGGAAATAGGGGAGGAAGGTGAACAAAAATGGGTTAGAGTTGAGAACGAGGTAAATAAAGGGATGGGGAAATTTGGAGTATTTACAAGAGAAAAAATTAAATACGATATATTAGGAAAAGGGCCGAGAAGAACAGCACTAATGATATGGAGGAAATGGCAATCAAAATGGTTGAGGGGAATATCTAAGTATGCCCCGTTAGAGGCTTTGGATGAAGAAGAAAAAGATGAGAAATGGTGGGAGCTACTCAAAAAGAAAGAGTATATTAGGTTACACGATATAATATACGGACAGACACTTGAATCACTACCAACACTATACGAGAACATAGGAGAGAAACATTGGCTGAAGATAACAGGTTTATATAATAGACTCAAAAAGATAATTGAAAATAAAACCTTGGCTATGGGAGAGCCAATGGAGGAGTTATTACGATCGATGGCTAATGCAAAGAGAGGATTAGCAGGTAGAATATACAGGAAGATGATAAATGATAAAGATCAAGTAAGAACCCTGCTCCAGGGTAAATGGAGTGTAGAAACCTGTCTAACGGAACAGATGGCTAATAGAATCATAAATGGAATCCAGGAGATAAAAGTGCACAAATTTAGAGAACTGGAATTGAAATTTTATACCAAATGGTATAGAACTCTGGCTACATTGGCTAATATGTTCCCACAACTAAGCTCAAACTGTTGGCATTGCAGGAATGGGAAAGGATGGTACTCCCATATGTGGTGGGAGTGTACAGAAGCTAAAGGTTTTTGGGAGAAAGTAGTAGAGCAGCTTTATAAGTTCTTTGCAATAAAGCCGAAGATAGATTTGGAATTGATGCTAAGCAGCACCTTAGGAAACCAAGTCATTGGAAAAGGAGGGCAGGATTTATTTAAAGCAATGGTGCTAGCTGGCAAAGCAGTGATAGCACTCGGTTGGAAAGACAAAACTAAATGGACAGAAATAAATTGGCAAAATTATTTATTTGAATATATACAATCAGATATTATAACTATTTCTAACCAGGATGAGTTATGGGAGGTAAGAATAGGAAAGATTAGGGAAAAATGGCAATTATATCTAAACTGGGTCATGAAAGGTCAAAGGCAAGACGTTCAGTGGAAGCTCTTAGGTCTGTGCCCCTGGCTAGAAAGGACGAGTAGTTAAGGGAGGGGGGGAGGGAGGGGAGAAGGAAAACGCAAATGAATAACATGTGTGAAAAATAATCATCCAAGTTACATTAAAACTTTTCAATCCTGACTTCAGGATACGAATAATCTTCAGCTACGACTCTAAAGAGAAGAAGGAAGAGGGAAGAGGAACTGAGAAGTAAAAAGATGAAGAAGACTTAGATAGACAGAAAGAGGACTTATATAAGGGTCTTTTTGCTGAAGACACAGAAATAGCATATAAACTTTGTGAAGAGGAGAGGGAGGGCAGGGTATATAATGTGTATGGGAATAGGGATGTGCTTGAATGTAATGTGCATAAAAAATATACAATAAAAAAAAACTGATGCAGATGCTTGTTTGTTAAAGTTTGTTAAAAATTATCAGATTCTAAAGTTGACTAAGAAAATATGTATTATATTGTTATATTTTACTGATGTATTTTATTGTTTTAGATTGTGAAAGTCTATGGACATATACAATACATTTTCTACTTGCTCTAGATCCTTTTCGCACATACTACTGCCAAGACAAGTCTCCCCCATCCTATAGTTATGCATTTGATTTTTCCTACATAAATGCAGAACTTTACATTTATCCCCCATTGAAATTCATTTTATTTATTTTAGCCCAGTTTTTCTCTGTGCAGATACTTATTTCTGCCAACAGAGGGCTCACTCTCCTCCAACAGCATTTTCTACAGACTCAGAGGACTTCCTGGCTCTACAGAAAAATCTAAAAAGTTTTTTAAAAACCCTCAGGGAGGGTTGAAGTCTCTCCCAGTACCTTTTGAAATGGCTTCCGCAGGGATCTACTCCGGGCATCAACGGTGATTAATTAGAATGTTGGGGTGGGGAGGGAGGCTTCTAACTGTTTATGTCAGTAAAAGGCAGGGGGAGGGTGAAGGGCCCTTTCTGACATATTTTGGCCTTTGGGGGAGGGAGCCTTGGGGCCAGGCCTGACAAGGGTTGCCAGTGTCAGGCTGGGGAATTCCTAGAGGTTTTGTTGTAGAGTCTAATGAGGGCTGAGTTTGGGGAAGGGAGAGGCCTCAGCTTGGTATAATGCCACAGAGTCCACTCTCCAAAGCAGCCATTTTCTCCAGGGAGACAGAACTCTGCTGTCCAGTTGTGATCCTGGGGGTCTCCAGACCCCACTTGGAGGTTGGCAACCCTAGGCCTGGCAGCAGTCTAGGGTTGCCAAGTCCCCTCTAGACACCAGCAAGGGATTGGGGGGGGGGGTAAGGTTGCCAGATCCAGGATGGGAAACTCCTGGAGATTTGGGGTGGACCCTGGGGAGGCCAGGGACCTCAGAGAGGTACAATGCTATAGAGTCCACCCTCCAAAGCAACCATTTTCTCCATGGGAAGTTATCTCTATAGTCTAATTACAGGGGATCCCCGGGTCCAACCTGGAGGCTGGCATCCCTAGGCAGCACCCTCTGGGTGACTTGATACCACCTAATATGCATGACTCAATTAGGCCCAGGTGTTTGTTATTCGTGCCCTTCCTGGCTTATTAAAGTAGGCCACGAGGGGTTTTGAGGTGCTGTCCGTGAGATTATTAACAAGTCCCTTGGTGAAGGGCAGTTCCCAGAGGCACTCAAAGAAGTGATGGTCCGCCCTCTCTTGAAAAAGCCAAATCTGGATCCGGCCAAATTGGCCAACTACTGTCCGGTGTCCAATTTGCCATATTTGGGCAAATTAATTGAGAGGGCGGTGGTGGTACAGTTACAAGGCTACCTGGATGAAGCTTCGATCTTCAACCCCTTCCAGTCCGGCTTTCACCCAGGTCATGGGAAGGAGACTGCACTGGTCACCCTTTCTGACGACCTCCGGAGACATCTGGATCAGGACGGCGTGGCAGCGTTGCTGTTGTTAGACCTGTTGCCGGTGTTCGACAAGGTCGATCATCAGCTGCTGACCTGCCGACGTGGGGATACAGGGTGAGCCTTGCAATGGCTCACTTCCTTTCTCCAAGGCTGGAAACAAAGGGTGGTGCTAGAGGAGCAGCAATCTGTGAGGCACCCACTTGAATGTGGAATGCCTCAAGGGGCGGTGCTCTCCCCTATGTTGTTTAACATCTATATGTGCCCCCTTGCCCAGATTGCCTGGAGGTATGGGCTGGGATATTAACAGTATGCTGATGTCACTCAGCTCTATCTGATGTTGGGTGGCCAGTCAGGCTCCTGCCCAGAAGACCTAGACTGGGTATTGCAAGCCGTGGCAGCTTGGCTTAGACTGAGCAGGCTGAAATTGAACCCGGCAAAGACAGAGGTCCTGTGCGTGGATTGGAGTGGTCTGGGGGGGGTCCAGCTCCTGACCTTCAGCGGGGTCCTGTTAGGAGTCTAGGAGTGCTCCTGGATCCCTCCTTAACTATGGAGGCTTAGGTAGCAGCCACTGCTAAGTCAGCATTTTATCATCTGTAGCTGTCTCGGCAGTTGGTTCCCTTCCTCGATCGCGACAGCCTGGCCAAGGTGATCCATGCAACGGTCACCTCGAGATTGGACTACTGTAACTCTCTCTACATGGGGCTGCCCTTGTCGCAAATCAGGAAGCTGCAGCTGGTGCAGAATGCTGCGGCCGGGCTACTGATGGATCTCCCTAAACAGGATCACATCCAGCCTGTTCTGGCAGCACTGCACTGGCTGCCTGTAGCGAACCGAATTTACTTCAAGGTGCTGGTGCTTACCTTTAAAGCCCTATATGGTCAGGGTCCAACATACCTGAGGGACCACCTTGCCCCGCATTTACCCCAGAGAGCACTTTGGTCGGGATCACAACACTGACTTTCAGTCCCAGGGCTGAGGGAAACCAGGCTCACTGGTACTAGGGCTAGGGCCTTTTCGGTGGCAGCTCCACTCTGGTGGAATGAGCTCCCGGAGAAGATCAGGGCCCTGTGGGACTTTATGCAGTTCCGCAGGGCCTGCAAGATGGAGCTCTTCCGTCAGGCCTTTGATTAGGTGCTGCCACCACCCACCTACCATCAACTATCTACATTACCATCAGAGATTTGGGCTGGCCAGAAGGAACCTACACTAGGTCACAAAGAGAAATTGCAGGATGCCATCTGGATATAAGCTGATTACCATCACTGCGAGCACTTTATTGAAACTTATGTACTATTATAATGATGTTTTAAACTGTTTTAACTGTGTTTTTAACCTGGTGTTGTGCCACTCTGTAAGCTGCCCTGAACCCACTTGTGGGGAGGGCAGGGTAAAAATGTGAAAAATAAATAAATAAAATAAATAAATTCTTCATCAGCAGCCACCCTATGAAAGCCAGTGTGATGTAACAGAGCTTCAGATTAGGGTCTGTGAGACCCAGGTTCAGATCCCCATCTTGTGGTGGAAGCTGACTGGGTAATTTTGGACAACTCACACACTTTCAGCCTAACTAACCTCACAGAGTCGTTGCGCAAATTAAAAGGAGGAGAGAATAATGTAAGCAGCTTTGGTCCCCACTGTGGAGAAAGACTGTAATTTCCCTAGGTAGAGGCTGTGGGGGAGGAGGGTGGAGATGGAAAGCTGAAGACAGAGAGACAGATAAAGGTAAGTTGGCTGTTGGGTGGGAAGGAAAGAGGGTTGCCAACTCCAGGTTGGGAAATTCCTGGACATTTGAGGGTTGGAGCCTGGGGAGGGTGGGATTTGAGGAGGGGACGAACTTCAGAATGGTATAATGACATGGATTCTGCCCTCTAAAACAGCCATTTCCTTCACAAAAACTACCATTGCCAGCCTCCAGGTTGGGGCTGGAGATCACCCAGAATTACAACTGTTGTCCAGGTGACAGAGATCAGTCACCTTGGATAAAATAGCTGCTTTGGAGGACTGAGTCAATGGCATTATACCCTGCTGAGGCTGCTTGCCTCCCCAAACCCCACTGTCCCATGGCTCCACCTTCAAATCTCCAGGAATTTCCCAACCCGGACCTGTCAGCCCTAAGGTGAATTGATCTCTGTTTCTGAGAGATCCATTGTGATTTCTCGAGAGCTGCTGCTGCTGTTGCTGTGGAAGAAGAGAAAGCAGGTGGGTGGCTGGGAGCACTGTCACCACTGCTGCTGTGGCTGCTACTGTGCAGGGTTGGGAAGGAAGCAGACAGGAGGCTGGGAGAGTGATGGGGGCAGAAAGAGAGAGTGATGGGGGGCAGAAAAAGTGATGCAGTGGGGGGCAGAAAAACAAAGAGAGTGATGTGGGGGCAGAAAGAGAGTGGCAGTAGCGTGCATGGAGGAGAGATAGAAACAAACCATCCTGCAAGTATCTTGTGGGTCTCCACTTGTGAAGCAGTGAGCGATCACTGGTGATAATGATGAGATCACCTTACCCAGCAAGGTGATGATAGGGATCACCTCTCCAAAGAGAGAGAGTGATGAAAACAGACACACGGAGTCAGAGGTATGATTGAGGCATAAAATTAGGGCTGTGAGGCCCTGCTGTTATTGGCTATATTTGCTACATCAGTAGTTAGTTATTTGTTCAGTCAGCAGGAGAACATGGATGCAGTACATGATACATAAACAATGTTGCTACAAGATACAGCTCCCGGGGAAAAGTGTTTCTACTGTGAGAAAGCTGAGCTGGCTTAATCTAATGGTTACATTTCTATTATGCTCAGAGAGAGATGAGAGAGGAATTCTTTATGACCTTCAGATGTTGGTGTGCCAAACATTCTATAGGTGTCTTAGCTATCTATAGACATGGTTTGCCAGTGCCTTAAGATAACTACAGAATTCCTACACACTTGTACTGCTTTTCCTGTACATATCTCCTCCTTGGGGCAACCTCTAAAGTTACCGAATTTTATGCTTTGTCCATAATAAAGCAGATATTCCAAACCTTTTAATAACATTTATGTATAATTAATTATACCTCAGGGGTTAAGATGATGAGCTGTAGACCGGAAGGTCTGTAGTTCAGCAGTTTGAGACCCAAGTGCCGCATGATGGAGTGAGCTCCCATCTCTGGTCCCAGCTCCTGCCAACCTAGCAATTCAAAAGCAAGAAATTGCAAGTAGATAAACAGTTACCACTTTGGTGGGAAGGTAACAGCGTCCCGTGCACCTTGGCATTTAGTCATGCCAGGCACATGACTACAGAAACGTTTTTGGACAGCGCAGTTGGAAACGGAGATGAGGCCCCCCCCCCCCCCGAGTTGGATTTGACTGGCTTTCAAGCAAGGGAAACTTTTACCTTTATTTTATAAGAATATGAATTTTAATATTTGTATATTAATTTTACATTTTATGTAAATTGTACTCTTAAACTGCTATTGGCTTATAAATGTTGTTGTTGTTGAAAAATCCACTTTTAAAAACCCTGCCTCTGACTATAATATTGTGAGTTCATACTCTCTTTCACCAAGCTCATAACATCACGGGGGACACTTGCTTCACAATTGAATAACCACCTGCAGCACTAACCTCAGAAATGCCAATTGGAATTAAAGGGCTCTTTAATGTCATCATTTATTCCTGGAGACGAGTGCTTCTTACTGAGTGAACTTTAAGAAAGTTGGATCTCATGTATCAGGAGTGGTTTTCCTTTAAGCTACATGTAAATGGCATTTACCGCCACTTTCTGCATCCTGGACAGCTGATCTGTGGAGATGAAATGATATTTGGCTCTGAATTTCAATTCACCCATCGTATTTGACAAATGAACAAAGTGCCAAATGTCAGGGCGGCAGCATGAGTGAGAGAAGCTTGCTGGGTGGAAATTTACCCAAGGTAAAATCTTTACAGAGAGAACTAAAAGGGCAAGGAATATCAATGGTTGTCATCTAACATGTTCAGGGCACACATCCTCTCACTTAGAGTGTCCCTAAGCATTTGACCTCTGGAAGCAGAAAATGGATAAGAGATGCTGAAGATTATGTAAAACCTGGAGAAACTTTTCTTATCCCATGAAACTTTCTTATCCCATGAAACTTCTTTTAACTTCACCTGGTACAACATGCTCCCCCTCGAGATCAGGGCCTTGTGGGGCTTATTACAGTTCCTCAAAGCCCGTAAAATGGAGCTGTTCTGCCAGGCTTTTGGCTGACCATTCTGGCCTCCCCTGTTTATGGCACCTTGCTGTTTTAGATAATACTATTGGGCACTGGAGTTTTCTGGGGTCCCTATATCCACCTGTTATGTGGAACAAGGTTTGTTGTTAATGTTTATTGTGCCATCTACTGTTTCATTGGTTTTATTGTTTTATAGATTTTATGCTGTAAGCCGCTCTGAGCCCACTCATGGGATAAGGTGGGGTATGAATTAAATAATAATAGTAATAGGATTCTTCTTGAGACAGACCACCTACATATGTTTTGAATTTCATTTGTTCTAAGCAAAATTCAGCAGTAGATGTCTAGAAGCCCTGGGATCATTCATTCATTTTATTGGACATGATTTGACTGTATTTGAGAGTGTTATAGACTGTGGTTATGGTTTTACTACTGCAACGTCTGGGATGGCTTTATTGCTGTGAACGTTAGCAATTTGTCCCAGTACCCCAAATAAAGACACAGAACCATAGCATGGGTTTAACTAGTTTATAAAAGTTAGCTGATCTACATCATCACATATTAACTATACTATATTTAATGCTGCTGGCTTTGTTTTGGCAGATCCACCCTGGCTCCAGACTCGGCCAGCGGCTCCTGCTGGCCTTGTTTATCCTCACTTGCAGATATTGGGCTGAGAGGGGCCAAGCCCAGTTCCCCTCTCCTGATGGGCTGCATGGCCACTACCAGGCTCAGAAAGATGTTGCTCAGCACTGAGGATGTTGCTCAGCACTCCTTCCCAAGACCCATCCCACCATAACACCAGGGATGGTCTGTTCTGGGCATGCCTTCATCATGCCCAATGACTCAGGGTGCCCCTTGCTCATTCCTACCCAAACAACCCGCCCTATCCCTGCTAAAACTACTTCTGGCCTATACAGTCTATGACCAGGCCCTAGCTGATCCAGATTTATTTCACCACTGCTGAACATGGTGAAGCAGGTGAAAAAAGGCCCTCCCGTATTGCCAATTAGGAGAGAACCCGCCCTAATCCCTGCTCAAACCCAAATGGTGACCAGATATTTCCACAATGTTCCAGGGAGGGAGGGCAGGTCCACAGCAGGTGGCAATCACCTGCAGTGAAGGGATGAGGCATGACTATATAGCCCCTTCCCATTGCATGGTTGCCCTTTTAGCCAGCCAATCCATGCCCTGTGCCTTATTTGAAGAGGGACTGGAGCATACTAATCCCTGGCTTTACAGCTCTGAATGTTTCTTGCCCCAGTACCCCCCCCCCCCCAAAAAAAGATACAACAGCATGGATTTAACTAGTTTATAAAAATTAGATGATCTACATCTTCAAATATTAACTACGCTAATATTTAATGGAGCAGGCTGTGCTAGACAGCCTGCCCATAGCTGGCTATATTTTTGGCAAATCCACCTTGGCTCCAAACTCAGCCAGCAACTTCTACATGAAACAATAGACAGGAGAAGGCTGTGCAATACACTTAATTATAATGTAATATGAATTTAGGGATATATTTGGAAAATTACCAAAATACAATATATTAAGTGCAGAGGTCCATAAGAATATTGCAGTTGACGAGGTTCTCCGGAATAGAATTTTATTTCAGCAAAACTTCATCCGAACGAGACCATATAATAATTACATTCAGGACTCATTCATAAGAGCCATAAAGATTCAGGGATGTACAAAGCTCCACCCCCTGAGGAAGCCTGTTCCACCGAGGAACTGCTCTAACTGTCAGGAAGTTCTTCCTCACATTTAGCTGAAAACTCTTCTGATTTAATTTCAACACATTGGTTCTGGTCCGACCTTCTGGGGCAACAGAAAACAACTCCACAACACCATCCTCTATTTGACAGCCCTTCAAGAACTTGAAGATGGTTATCATATCACCTCTCAGTCATCTCCTCTCCAGGCTAAACGTACCCAGCTCCTTCAACCTTTCCTCATAGGACTTGGTCTCCAGACCCCTCACCATCTTCGTTGCCCTCCTCTGGACACGTTTCAGCTTTTCTATATCCTTCTTAAATTACGGTGCCCAAAACAAAACACAATACTCTAGGTGAGGTCTAACCGGAGCACAGTAAAGTGGTACCATCACTTCTCATGATCTGGACATTATATTTCTGTTGGTACAGCCCAATATCACATTTGCCTTTTTAGCAACCGCATCACACTGCTGACTCATGTTCAGTGTATGGTCTACTAAGACGCTTAGATCCTTTTCACACATACTACTGCCAAGACAAGTCTCCCCCAATCTATAATTATGCATTTGATTTTTCCTACCTAAATGCAGAACTTTACGTTTATCCCCATTGAAATTCATTAAATTACTTTTAGCCCAGTTTTCCAGCCTAAGATCATCCTGTATCCTGACTCTGTCTTCTGTCGTATTTGCTACCCCTCCCATCTGCAAATTTAATAAGCATTCCCTCTATCCCTTCATCCAAATCATTGATAAAGATGTTGAATAAAACAGGTCCCAGGACAGATCCTTGAGGCACTCCACTTTTCACTTCTCTCTAAGAAGATGAGGAACCATTCACAAGCATTCTTTGAGTGTGATCTGTCAACCAGTTACAGATCCACCTAACAGTCATAAGATCCAAACCACATTTTTCCAATTTGTCAACAAAAATATTATGTGGAACCTTATCAAAAGCCTTACTAAAATCAAGATAAACTATGTCTATAGCATTCCCCTGATCCAGCAAGGAAGTAACTTTCTCAAAAAAGAGATAAGGTTAGTCTGACATGACTTGTTCTTGAGAAACCCATGCATTTGACCCTCAGTCTTCTCTTCAGTCAACGGCATGTCCAGTTCCCTAGCTAGCTCCTTGAAAATTCCTAAGAGCCTGGCACAATCCCCTGACTCCCTTGGGTCCACAAACAGAAGATCATGCAAATAGTGGGTAACTCTTTGCCTGCAGCATTGTGCTAAATTGCTTGAAGGCTGTGCAGGGTATGGAACACCCATAGGCAGTGCTTCATCAACATGATTCTAGCCCTGAAATTGAAAACACAAGAGCTCAAATTCCCTAGGATAGACTGGAAGCAAGCAGAAAGCAGATTTTATACTGCATTTCACCAGCATGGCTCCACACACACCCAGTTGCACCATATCCACTGCCAAGTTGAATGGTGCACATTGGACTGAGCCAAGCTCCTCTGGGATGCTGTCATTAATTTATTCTCTTTTAGGAAACAACAAGTGGTAAATAATCCTGTATTCCCTCTGCACTTTCTTGGGAACAACACCTAATGAGAAAATTCTTAACATACAAAATGGCAAGGCAGAGAACAGCCCCACTACTTTCCCTTCCTTCTTCTCTTTCAACAATTTTTTTTAACAACCACATGTTCCAACCCACCACTGACTTCAGTTTTTTTGTCTTGAAGAAATTATGAGGACCAGTATAAGGAATCTGAAAACTGTCACTAAAACCATTCACCAGGTACCCTGTGTTTGCCTTATTAGAATACCAGGGCTCTTTTTCAGCTGGAACGCACCGGAACAGCGTTTCGGCTGGCATCCAAGCCCGCTCCGCCCCACTGGCGGGAAAGGGCCCCGCACTCCGAATCTCTGTGCAAAGATCGAGCAGGGGGTCTGGGCTCTTTGCACTAAAAGGGAGCTTTCCCTTTAAGTGCAGAGAGCTGGCAAGAAAATGCCCCACCTGGAGATTGAGCACGGGCCTGGGCTCTTTGCACTGAAAGGCCTCGGCTCTCTGCATTTGGCTTGCTGATGTCGTGTCGCCATGCCTACGCTCTCCCTGCTACCCGTAAGTGCCTCCCCCCATTTCTTTTCCTTCTCTCTTTCTTTCTCTTTCCCCCACCTTCCTTCCTTTCTTCCTCTCTTTTTTCCTCTCTCCCTCCCACCCACCCACTCTCCCTTCCTTTCTTTCTCTCTCTCTCTCTTTCCTTCCTTCCTTCCTCTCCCTCTATCTCTCTCTTTCTTATTTCATTTTGTTCTTTGTGTTTTTCTAAAAAAAATTGTTGAAAAAGGGAAGGGATGTAAAAAAGCAGAGAGCCCAGGAAATGCTGGTTTTGACACTATCTTTAATTTTTGAGAATCTCTTTAGTTTTCTCATGGCATCTTCTGTTTAAAAAAAGTAAGTCTGAAGCCTGAGTGTAACTAGTTCATTGTTGTGTCTTGTTGGGAATGGCTTGCAAATATATGTGTTTCTAATGTCTGTATTAAAGTGGTTTGGTGCTAACTGCCATGCAAGAGAAAACATCTGAAAAAGTAGCTTCATTGTTGTATGTGTTGGCAGAACACTTGACTGTTGCATGGGGGACTTTGGGGGACATCTGCAGAGAAACAGAGTTGTAACTAAAAATGAGCATGGTCAGCAGCACTTTGGAGATAGGCAGTTTTGTGAAATTTAAAAAGTGGGCAGAGTTTTTGAAGAAGAGGATTGTCCCTCTTCTCCTGCCACTGGGCTGACATCTGCCTTTAATGGGCCAGCAAAATTGATGCTCTTAAACCTCCTAATAAGAGAGATTTCTGCTTCTGAGGAGTTGACTTCCAACGATTGGTGATCTTGTGATGGTAGTGATACTTTGATGTGGTAAAGCCCACCTGTTTACAGGATCATTTTACCTGTGGGACAAACTCTCCATGGTAACCACTCCACTGGTACATAATTGCTTGTAAAAAATACTATAGTGTAATAATTCAGGTGGGTAGCCGTGTTGGTCTGAAGCAGCAGAACAAAATTGGAGTCCAAAGTTTCACCCAAAGTATGAGCTTTTGTGTGCATGTACACTTCTTCCATCTGAAGGCAGTTTCTGGGTGTCTGTGTCTGTGTCTCTGTGTGTGTGTGTGTGTGTGTGTGTGTGTGTGTGTGTGTGTGTGTGGCCATTTTGCCAAACTGCCTTTCAGTGACTCACCAGCATGGTGTGGTGGCTAAGAGCAGTGGCCTGTAATCTGGAGAGCCAGGTTTGGTTCCCTACTCCACCTCCATGTGAAGCCTACTGGGTGACCTTGGGCCAGCCCCCATTCTCTCAGAACTCTCTCTACCTCACAAGGTACCTATTGTGAGGAAAGAAAGGCAAGGAAATTGTAAGCCACTTTGAGACTCCTTAAAGTAGAGAAAAGTGGGGTATAAAATACTATTCTTTGCACAGAATGAGAGCCACAAAGTAGACTTTCTTTCATTTGTTCTGTCTGATTTGTCTACTTCATTTTATTATAGATAGATAGATACATTAGTTATTTTCTTAATTTACCTATTTAACTACAAGTCCCTGTGCTGCTATTCAAAGTAGAACTATTATAACTCTCCCTCAAGGGGGGGGGGGGCGGGGGCAGGCTGGGCTATATCTAAGGCAACCACCAACTCCTAATATCTATTCAAAGTTAAATGCCTATCCCTATTTACTAACCTACTGTCCAGTTACTAATCTATCTACCTGGTACCTTATTATAACAAGAACTATCAACCATGTGAAAGGTTGAGAGCCAGAATGGCTGCTGCCAACTGTGAGAGTCCTACAGAGTCAGTCACAACAAGCATCCTTTAAAAAGGTGATCTTTACTGAGAAAGGTCTGCTATGGTCATCTGCACATCCTGTGTCAGTAATGGTTAGAACAATCCCTAGGCAGGGCAATTATACAGAATTCAAAGAGGGTCTCACAAAGGAATGCAACCAATCATATAAATCACAGAAAAGGTGCCCAATATACTGGCCCCAAGTTCTCATAGAAAAAGCAGGAAGATACATTGCCATACACTAACAGGCTATCAAGGTCAGAGCCAGGCAGTGAGCAATAAGCAAGCTGTGAGAAACAAAACAAAACATTTCAAGCACCCGATGTCGCAGGGTGGCTCATGCCACCTCCCGGGCAGGGGATAGCAGCATTAGCTGACACCGACGTACAAACACAATATCACCACCTGCAGAGAGCTGAACAGATTTGCCATAGCATCATTGTCTACCAGCTAGCCCCATATCTTGTCAGGAGAGGCACCCCGTAGGGGATCCCAACAGCCCTAAACCCTTGCAGGAGCTGTGGCACTACTGTGCACTACTTTTTTATTATTATTTGGCAGAAAATGTGCTCTGGTGCTTCAGCCAACAGGCAAACAAATAACATTGCCACCTGGCTTGCTTTCTGGCCTCTTTCTCTCTTTTTAAACTAAACTTTGTTGTGCCCAATCACGAGGCATGTTAGATGCCACCTGCTGCTCCAAACATGAAGGCCCACTTGCCGCTCCTGGCTTTAATTAGGTCAGCTTTTTAAAAAAAAGAAAAGAAAAGAAAACCAAGCTGGGCTCCAGTGCAGCCTAACAAAGCCTAGCCTTTCCAATGTCAGGTTCCCCTATCATGTTTTGAATTGCTACTGTTTGCATCTACAGGTCCTCCAGTCGGGAGACTGGCAACTGGATTCGTTCCCCTCGCTCCTTCCCCCTCCCATCCTGTTTTGCCATTTTCCTTTGCAGGCTCTGCTTATCGCTGTTGTTTCCCATTAACCTTGAGCTGTCTCACTCTCTGCTCTTCCAGGTGTCTTTGCGTGGGAATGCAAGTAGATTGTACGCAGGGGCATGGGGGGGGGGGATTATAATTTGCTCGTGCGCCTTTTCCCATGGGAATGCAATGGTTTGGGGATTTTCGCGCTTCATGGTTTTACACTGATTGGTGCCTGTCATTTCTCTACTGTTTGAATACTGTATAATAAGTCCCAACCCCAGTCCCCTGGTATCCCTAACAAAGTACGTGTTCTTGAAAGACCATTAAGACAATAAAGGACTCTGTTTTCACACAAGGCCTGACTTATTGGTTCTCATCAGAAGTTTCACAGATTGTTAGGGATCTTCCTTTCAATTGGGAAGGAGTGATCCCCATATCTGATGATGTCAGACGATGGGACCCCTGTTCCCACTTCCACCCCTGAGACACTGGCAACCACGGCGCATATGGAGCCGGTGACTACGAACTTTGATTCCTGTGCTCCCCTCTGTCAGGGGGGAGCCACAGGTGAATGGTCGCCTATGCCAAGGTACTCCTGGTTGACTTTTGGCACGGGAACAGTGGAGTCCTGGGTCCATGACAGACAGGGCTCCCGTGTACGGTTTGCAGACAAGGAGAGGGAATCCTGGAGGCTGTCTACTTCCTGAGGAACGACCCCCCCTCGGCAACCGGAGCGAGGTATGGATGACCTCTGGCAGAAAATGGATCAGAGATTTGATGAGATGCATGATCGGCTGGCGGCTGAGCTGCGTGAAGAGCGTCTCGAGATGCAACAGGTCGTGGTAGGAGTTGCGGGAACGGCACCAGCGGGAGGCGCTGGGGGAGACAGTGGGCTTCAGCCTCCTTCCCAACCTGTGGATGGGGGAGCTGGTGCAGGTCCTGCACAACAACAGGTGCCTGGGGGACCCCAGCCGCTGCAACCGGGGGGCCCAGTCCAACCCGCACCTCGGCCCAGAGACCGGTTGTATCGGCAACCCCCGAATGATCCCTTGACAGCTACGTTTGATGGGGATCCTGACAAGCTACGCTTTTTCATCATTGAGATCGAGCGGTTCCTGGAGAGTTGGGGCCATCTTTACCCCACTGAACATGAACATGTGGGCTACATTGGCTCAAAGTTGTGGGACACTGCTAGCGACTGGTACGTGAGCCTACACAACCCTCCTGGGCCTGAACTGAGATCGGTAAATGAGTTTATGTGGGCACTCCAGCAGCACTACGAGGACCCCTTGGGGGAGGAGAAGGCCCAGAATCAGTTGTGGAAACTGGTTCAAGGCCAATCCTCTGTAAGGGAGTACACTGCTCAGTTCCGAAGAATAGCTGCAAAAGTGCATGGCTGGTCTCAAAACCTTTTTGTTGAAAAGTACCGGGAGGGCCTGAACTCTTAGATTTACGAGACTGTGTTGCGAAATGATCGACCGGGCACCCTGGCGGCATGGATGAGGGCAGCGGCCGACGTTGAGGAGTGTTTTACGCTGATCAAGCTGGGGTTGCAAACAAGCCACTCTGCTGTTAAAGCCGCTTCTAAGTCCAAATTCAAGACAGCGATCCAAGAGCTTCGCAATGCCCACTTCAAGCAAGGACTTTGTATGAGATGTGGGGAGAGTGGGCACTTTGCATCTTCCTGCCCGTTGGGGGGAGCAAAGACACCCAAGACTCCTGCTGTGACTCCGGGTGGGACACCCCGGCCACCCAAAGGGACTTTCAAACCCTAGGCATTACAACTGGAAAGGGCACTGAGTGAAGGAGCTGAAAAAGCGACGTTGGAAGTGATTGCTGCACAGCCGTCGAGAAACTTCCCAGACCTGCAATAGGAGGCGCGAAACTGCAGGTCCCCCCCCCTCCACCGCACCGCCAATGCCTGCTGAAGAAAAGCCCTGGGCAGAACTCATGGAGACCGGATCCTCATGTTCCTCCTCCTCTGATGAAAGAGGGGGAACCGCATTTTGAAATTTCCAGCATTTTGGACTCTAAACTCAAACGTGGGCGATTGTTTTATCTTGTCAGCTGGGTTGGTTTTGGTCCTGAATGTAATGAATGGGTTGCAGCTGAACATGTTCATGCTCCATGTTTGATCTGTGTTTTTCATAAATGCTATCCGTCTAAGCCTGGTGGGGAGTGATTTTGGGAGGGGCAGGATGTCAGGTTCCCCTATCATGTTTTGAATTGCTACTGTTTGCATCTACAGGTCCTCCAGTCGGGAGACTGGCAACTGGATTCGTTCCCCTCGCTCCTTCCCCCTCCCATCCCATTTTGCCATTTTCCTTTGCAGGCTCTGCTTATTGCTGTTGTTGCCCGTTAACCTTGAGCTGTCTCACTCTCTGCTCTTCCAGGTGTCTTTGTGTGGGAATGCAAGTAGATTGTACGCAGGGGCATGGGGGGATTATAATTTGCTTGTGTGCCTTTTCCCATGGGAATGCAATGGTTTGGGGATTTTCGTGCTTCATGGTTTTACACTGATTGGTGCCTGTCATTTCTATTCTGTTTGAATAATGTATAATAAGTCCCAACCCCAGTCCCCTGGTATCCCTAACAAAGTACGTGTTCCTGAAAGACCATTAAGACAATAAAGGACTCTTTTCACACAAGGCCTGACTTATTGGTTCTCATCAGAAGTCTCACATCCAGTGCCAAACCTCCCAACTGGCTCCCAGTTGAATTTCGGATCAGGTTCAAGATTGTGGTACTGACCTTCAAAGCCCTAAATGGTCTGGGACCAATGTAGCTGAGGGAGTGCCACTCCTGGTATGTCCTCCAAAGGGCATTACACTCAGCTAATAACAACTTGCTTTTGACCCCCAGCCCAAAGGCCACCCAGCTATCCATGACCAGGGCAAGGGCCTTTTCGGCCCTGGCCCCAACCTGGTGGAATGCTCTGTCCAGTAAGACTTGAAACAGTTTTGCAGGGCCTGTAAGACAGAGCTGTTCCACCAGGTATATGGTCAAGGATGAGCGGTGGCTCCCCATCATGAACCAATTCCTGATCTGCCCTATTGTGCCATGTAATGAGGAACTGTTAACACTGCAATTGTTAATTTTTAATCTGTATTTTAACTATGTGTTGATTTTAAATGTTGTGGCCCACCCTGAGCCTTACTGTGTACAGGCAGGCAGGCTGTAAGTCCAATTAATAAATAACTGATTGCCTTCTTGAAGAGAATGGGGGGAAGGATGGGGTGAGAACAAGGGAGGGGATAGAAGAGTATTGCAAGTGGGAAGATGTTCACTATCCCTTTCATGCCCCTTAAATGCTCCAAGAAAGAAAGGAAACATAACACACACACTCTCAAGTACCCAACATGGAAAAGACTTAAAGTGAAAAGAGAACACACAGTCCCACACACATCTCACTCTAATGCCTCACAAACTGCTGAGAGTCCACCAAGGCTCATCCTCACAGCTTGAAAGCTCTAGCATGCTCCCCCTCCCCCGGCAGCAGCCAGCAAAAGCCTACAAGGAAGGTACAAGGCTTTCTTATACAGTCCCTTCAATACAACTTCCCATTGGCTGGCTACTATTCAGCTGACAAATCACCGTCTTGTGCCTTATTTGAAGAGGGGCTGGGGCAAATTAATCCCCAGTTTTACAGCTGTAAATGCTTCATTGTGTTTCTTTTACTCATATTGCTGCCTTTGTTTTAACTTTTAGCTGCCCCACAAAGGTCTCTGGAGAGGCAGCATGTAAAGTCACTGAATTATAATTTTATTAATAATAGTAATAATTCCTGCAGCTGTTGTGTGGAGCAGAAATTCACTTTGAATTTCCCTTAAAGCAAAATTCTACAGAATCCTATGGAAACGCTAGATACCAGAGTCCCCATTAAGTACCAATTTCTGCCATTTCCAAAGAAGGGACAGGCAATTTGTTCCAGACAGAGCACTGCTTTCATACCCTACTATAGGTGAAATATAGATGGATGTCATCATAACAGTGGATAAACTTAATGAGAACACTTAATTCAGTTATGGTTGCTGCAGCATGAATGAAACTGAAAATATCAATTTCAGTTTGTCATTGATGTATACATTACCAAGGATGTTAGAATGAATTGTGCCTACTCAGCTTACAGTAAATGGATTATGTGATAAACAGTTAATTCCATCACTAGGAAACTCCATCTGGGTGGCACTGGGCAAGAACAGACTAGGGCCTTTTAAATTCTTGGAAATCAGGAATGAATTTTTTGCTTTGCAGGCCACATTACCCTTAGAAGATGAGACAGCAGATGATCATTTCTAGCTCCCAGCAATCATGTTGTGCCACAGGGAGAGATACTGCAAACTTCACAGCAAGCATGTGGATTCATCAGATAGCCTGAGCCAAATCAGTCTTTGTTACTTTCAGTCCACTATGTTAGCCTGACTGCTCTCTTATTTATTAATATTTGGGGGAATATTAGCTCTTACCAATATGCAGCAGGCATTGCGGATCTCCACCTGTGTCTACAGAGGCTGCGCTTCACCAAGACTTCCCAGGAACTGACACAAGACTCAAGCTAAGAGTTATAAAGATAAGGTGTTCACTATGAAAATGATAAAAGATTCATAAACAGTATTACACAATCATACACACAATTGCACAGATTCTAAGAGATTAGGTAGAATTACAGAGACGTTTGCATGAGCAGGAGGATTGATGGTGTCCGTTGGGGGTGATATTTACCTATATAGGAATCTAGCAGAGTCCATCTGGAAAAAGCGGGGAAAGTATCTTCAGACAAAGGAGAAAGGATCGTGGTCCTGAACCAGCAGAGGCCACGTGGTGGATCCAAGTGGTGCACTCAAGGATCCGTGAGGGAGGGAGGAAGAGTGAGCAGGAACAGGGAGGAAAAATCTTCTGACTTGTGACTCTTGGGGAGCAGCATTTATTGGGGGGTGTTCCTGGGAGGTTGGCAAGGTATGAGACCTTCCCAGGAATGCCTATATATGGTCCATTCTCTATCCCTAGCCACTAAGAGGGTCCTATGGGAGTGGTCAATATTTAGATCTACCTGATTGTCAGGACAGGATGTTGATGTCAGCTGCATCTGGCGTGATCTTCTAGATGAAAGCGGACCCCAGGCAGCAGAACTGGTCTGGCAGGAAATGTCCCACTGCTTTCGCACCCTCGTGTGAAGTCCTTTGATGTAGGGGGACTTGTAGGAGGGGGTTCAAGCCTGTGTGCGTATATGGAGTTCATACTTTCATGGAGTTAGTGGTATATGTCTCTAGCACATGGCTTTGTGTGTGTGTGAGTGTCTTTGTGCTTTGTGACAACCTCCAGGCTGGAGGTGTTAACTTCAGAAAATGGCTCTTTAAACCTTCATTGGAGGCATCTGCCATCATCTTCCCACAGGTCACCATGTGTACTATTTTAACCCACATAACTAGCAGCATTGTCCATTCACTGCTCTCATAAATCACCAGAAAAGTCCACAAGAATGTTGCTCTGGCTTACAATTCCCCCCCTGCGTGACTTGAGATGGGAGGCGAATGGTCACACACACAACATGAAAGAAGGGTGGCTGGAACGGTGAAATTCTCATCGATGGGGTACGTCTCTCTCAGGGCGGTCTGCGATACATCCCTGACCATCCTAGCTAGAACGGACTGGAAAAAAAAACTAACCTGAACCTAGCAAAAACAATCCAAATCACCAGAGCAGCACACCATCAACCTATGGAGGCAAATATGACCTGGGGTCTGGAAGCAACTTAGTTAGCATCTAAAATAACATAGCATTGAGGTAATCACATGCAATACAGAATAATATCAACTACTTGCTACATGAATAGCAACTTCAACAAATACCAGGCAAACGGAAATAAAAGTTACATTTTACATTAGATAGCTTTAGGACTTCCCTGTTTTCCTTGCAATTCGGGTCGCCTCGGAAAAGCAGGACCAGAATGCAAGTGGAAGGGAGGCATTAGGATGTATGGCAAGTTGGAAAACAAGGCATGGAAGCGGGAGGGCTTGAGCCTCTGGACTTGTTGGGCCCTTTGTAGATACGAACCTCTGCTTTGGCAAGCCGAGGCGAGCCTTGGTGAGCTCCGTGCTCGGCAAGTTTCGTTTCTCTTCAGCTGGGGCTCAAGCAGGCTCGGTCGAGAGTAAAAGAGGTAGTTTACATAAAAAGGGGGGCTCCCCCCTAGTGGCCCCGGGGGACCCTGGGAGAGGTTTTTAAACAGGAAGAACCAGTCTTAAATGGCAGTGACTGGCTTAAATAAAATACAAAACTTCTGCTAGGAGGCGAAGCGGAACTCAATGGGACCCCACGTAAAGCGCAGTTTCAGGAAAAAGCAGCAACCATGATATAAAATGAAGTAACAGTTCAGCCGGTTTTTGGGTTTCTATGGGAAACAAAGCAGACTCTCCCCCTACTGGGGGAGGGAGGAGGTGCCATTGCTCCCTCTGAGCTGCACCTCGAACTCCAGGTGGCTGCAAACCAAAGGCAGTGCAAGATTTGAGTTCAAGGCAGCAGATCAGAGGATGGCCCTCTCTTTACTTGGAGTCATGATGGCTCCAAGGGGGACCATTGTCATGGACACCTTTTTTTAACCTGAGGGCTCCCTGCAGAAGGAAGGGGAGCTCTCACCTTATACAGTAAAGAACAGAATCACACATTAACCCTGAAAAGTCCCCTGCTGGCAAGAGTGCCAGTGGTGTCTCCTGACTGAGGAGAGGGGGCAGATTTAAAAATGAGGACATGGATTTCACAGGTTAGAAGGCCCCGTGTATGCAAATCCCAGAGTCTAAAAGCATGATGGGTATATCAATAACAATTATACAATAATGAATAACAAATAAACACACACAGAAAGACACATTAAAGCAAGACAGTGCAGCATATCTTTATACGCAGGGTCCATGTGATTCGTTGGAATGCCAGCTGGTCTGGTCATCATATCTCAGGTGACAGTCCAGTGGTTGTAAAGTCAGTGGGTCCATGGGCTGCTGCTACCACAACAGCCTACAGGCAGATATCTGGGCTGAGCAGGGGCCTGGATTTGAGTTCCCCAGATAGATGGGGATTGCACGCTCGAGTCCAGTGGTCTGGTGCTTTGAACTCCAATCCTGCACTGCCAAGGAGAGAGTCCCATGGGAAGCTCTCTTCTTCATCATGTGCAGGGTGTAATGCCAGAAAGGGAGGCAGGATCATCTCTCTCTTTCTTTTGGTGTTCAGTCCCTGGAGTTCGACCAGCCTCTGAGTTCGAATACCCTGGACCCCAATGGTCCAACCTTTACTGGTAAAAGAATAAAACACATGAAAATACACACAAGATTGAGCCAGGAGGAAGGTGTCATGGGGAAGAAGGTCTGTGCTGGGTGGCATAGAATTGCAGGTGGGGGGACAGCACACATGAGTGAATGCAGACTGGCAGGACCTTCAAAAAGCAAACAAAAAAATGAAAATGCTTGAGGCAGTTTGTACAACATTAAAGGAAATATCAAGGATCAGAAATAAAGTGTGGGGGCTGACGTCAGAAGGGTACTGTATATACAACAACACCTCCAGCACTTCCACCCTTGGCTTTGCACCGGGATGTGCTAAAGCTGCATGGCAAAATAAACAATGGAGGGGAGGCACTTCCATATATGGTGAGCTGTCAAAACAGGCCAACTTTGGGTTTTCGGGGCTTTGTGCAAGTGAATCTCCACCCACTTCGTGTTCGGCAAGTTTTGTCTCTCCTCGGCTCGATACCAGGGAGCTCGGCGGGGAGGGAGGTTGCTGATTTGCATAATGGGGAGGAGGTCCCCTCTCTTTAGTTCCAAGGATCATGGGAGGAAGCCTGGAATGGCAAACTTCCCGTGTGACTGGAATAGTGAACCAGCAAGCTATGTACGGAAGGGAGCCAGATCCTCATTACTCGCTATTTGCAAGATCGAGGAAAGTGAAACCTGTAGGTTAGATGAACCACCCGTGAGAACCCTGCTGGATCCAATAAGCCAGGCCTTGATCTGAAATGAAGTCCTTTATTTCTTAATGGTCTATTCAGGAACACGTTCAGTGTTAGAGATGACAGTTAGGGAGTGGATGGTCAGATATACAGAATTCAAACAGCAAGATAGAAGCATAACACCAATCAGGGCAATTTGCAAAAAGGCGCAAAACATAACTGTTACTTTCTCACCCCAAAAAGGTGCAAACACAATTAGATCAGACTTGGCAAGCCTTCCCCCTCTCCCCCGAACCTTCCCATACAAGCAGCCACCTGGTACAGAGCGTTAGGAAAACAATTCAAGGTTACAGACGCTTCCCAAGGAAACAATAATAAAGGCATGGAAGAAGATGAACAGAGGGGGCAAGAAAGAGCCCACTGATGTGGAGGCTGTACCCTCCCCACATCCCGGCCGGGAGAAATGACAGGGAACCTGACATCCTGCCCGCCCTAAGATGGGTCCCCCCCAGGTTTCGTAGGGTAAGCCCTATGAAACTCCTGCACCAGTTGAGGAGCATGAACATGATCAGCAGCAACCCATTCATTACATTCAGGACCAAAATCCACCCATTAAACAAGGTAATAAAGCCAACCCCATTTGAGTTTGGAGTCCAAAACATGGGAAATTTCAAAATGAGGTTCCCCCCTCTTCATCAGAGGAGGTGGAGCAGGAAGAGTCAGTCTCCAGGTGTTCGGCCCAGGGTTTTTCTTTAGCAGGTTGTAATGAAACACAGGATGCACAGCTCTTAGTGACTTAGGCAAGTTCAGTTCAAAAGACACAGAAGAAATTTTTCACAGCACCTTGTAAGGCCCCACATATTTCCAACCCAGTTTTCTGCTAGGTTGAAGACCATGAATGTTTTTAGTAGACACATAGACCGAATCCCAGGTTCCAGTCCCATCCTGGGGCCCTCCCCCGATCTGCCCAGTTTGGCCCATTCAAGAGTCTTAGCAATGAGCGGCCAAGAGTCTCGGAGAGAGTTCCACCATAAATCAAAAGAGTCAGAAGGAGAGGATGCCGGACGCAGCATAGGGAGAGAAACACCCTCAACCCCCCCCGCCATAAATGGAGAAACACCAGTAGAAGAGTGAATAGCATTGTTATTACTGTATTCCGCAAAAGGGAGCAGCTCCACCCAATTGTCTTGGTGGAAGTTAGAGTAGCAATGTAAAAATTGTTCCAGGATTTGATTGACACATTCGGACTGTCCATCGGTCTCTGGGTGGTATTCCCGAACTCAAGGCGGGTTCAATGCCCATAATATCCAAAAGCTCCCTCCAGAAGTCGGAAACAAATTGTGAGCCTCTATCCAAAATTATACGCTTAGGGAAACAATGGAGCTTCACCATGTGAGAAAAGTACACCTTGGCCAAACCTTTGGCCGTGAGAAGCTACTTGAATGGAACGAAATGGGCTTGCTTAGAAAATAAGTCCACCACCACCCATATGACCGTTTTCCCCTTGCTGGGTGGCAAGTTGGTAATAAAGTCCATAGAAATCACCTCCCAGGGTCTGGAAGGAATAGGCAGAGGCTGCAATAGCCCTGGGGGCTTCCCCCCCCCCCCGCTTTTTACACATTAAATAGGTCTGGCAATAAGAAACATAGTCTAAAACATCACCCCGCATGCGGGGCCACCAAAACTGTCTTTGGAGTAGGTTTAAAGTTTTTAAATATCCAAAATGGTCAGACAGTTTAGATTCATGGCATGCATATAAAATAGACAGTCTGAGAGACTTAGGCACCATAAGCTTTTCCCCTTTGTACCAACAACCATCAGGTCTTTTCTGTGCCTCTTTTTCAGTGCCAAAGTCATCCTGCTCCTGTTGAGAGTATTTACCCGCACATTTTACAATCCAAGTGTCCAGAAACGTTGCCCCTCCCCGCTGCGTCTGGCTTCTAGTAACCACTGCCCCCCCCCAGCTGCAAAGGAAAGAACATAGAGTCAAACATTTCTTCTCATTGGGACTCATGCTGAGGCAAACGAGAGAGAGCGTCAGCCAGTGAGTGTCAGAAAGCTGACAACAGTTTGCTTGTACTGTGCTGTTCTGAAATGTTGCTTTCTAATGTTACTTTCTATTTCTTTGTACTCTGCTATCATTCAAGTGTATTATGGCTCGCCTTGAAGTAGAAATTGCAGTCCTGCTTAATGTTACATTTCCATTCCGGGAGGATGGGCTCGGACATTCCAACACGTCACATAAACAATGGCTATCTTGTCATGGCTTCCTCCCCCTCCCACTGAAACTTCTCAGAGGGCTATCTGAGCGGGCCTAGCCTTGAAAGTTAGTTTATTGTCACTGCCCAAATGTTATGCCTAGGAGTTAACACATCTGGGTCACACAGGGCAGGAAGGGAATTTTTATAACTTTCTCACCTTCGGTGGGAACAAACGGCTCCATCTTTTTCCCGCATTTTTGTGTGAATGCTGATTGGTAGGATTTGTTTATGCAACTAGGCTTGTAGGTATATTAACCCAAAGCCATCTTTATTCTGTATCTCTAACAAACATTGGGACCCTGTCCCAGCAATTGAACAATAAAGAACTCTGATTACAAAGGTCTGATCTTTTGCTGATAGTACAGAAGCCTCACAGTGAGTTAGCAGCCCCAGGGAAATGATGCAAGGTGAAATTAAACTTTGAAAAAAAATCAACCCAATGCAACTGCTTAGCATTTAAAGCACATCTTGTGCGCAATGCCTCCAGATTCTTGTGATCCGTCCATATTTCAAAAGGCTTTTGGGCTCCTTCTAACCAATGCCTCCAGGTGGAAAGAGCCAAATGGATAGCTGCTGCTTCTTTATCCCACACAGACCAGTTTCTTTCAGTCTCCGTGAACTTCTTAGAAATGTAAGCTAGTGGGTGCAGCCACCCATCCTCCCCCTTTTGCAAAATCGCCCCCCCATGGTAACATCAGAGGTGTCTACATGAACAGTGAACTCTTTGGTCTCATCGGGGTGGGCCAGGATGGATTCCGAAGTAAACAGGGCTTTTTAAGTCTCAAACGCTTTCTGATATTCACCAGTCCACGACAGGCGAGCACTCGGCTTGCCGACCCCAGCCCTCGCCCCTTCGTTTTCAACAGATCAGTGAGGGGCAGAGTGACCCTAGCAAAGTCCTTGAGGAAGCTCCTATAAAAGTTGCAAAATCCTAGAAATGATTGTGATTGTTTGCATGTGCGAGGGGCCTCCCACGTGACCACAGCCTCTATTTTTGCTGGGTCCATTTCCAGCCCATTAGATGAAATATGGTAGCCTAGAAAGTCAATCTCCTGCCGGTGAAATTCGCACTTGGAGAGCTTAGCAAACAGCTTGTGTACTTTTAAGGTGGAGAGCACCTCCCTCACCAATTTAATATGAGAGGCTAAATCTTGGGAGTAAATAATGATATCATCAAGATAACAAAGGGCTCCCTTGAACAGATGCTTGTGCAACACTTCATTTATAAGACTCATAAAAATGCCAGGACCGCCTGCCAAGCCAAAGGGCATGACCAAATATTCAAACTGTCCCAGAGGGGTATTGAAAGCTTTCTTGTGTTCATCACCCTCCTTAATTCTGACTCGAAAGTAAGCATCGCATAAATCCAGCTTGGTAAAAATCTATCCCTTTGCAGCCTCTGCCAGCAAGTCTTTGATCAAGGGGAGGCATTGGAAGCAGACACTGCATTCAAACCCCTATAGTCAGTACACAGTCTTAAACCCCTGTCCTTCTTTTTCCGGAAGAGAACAGGAGCAGCGAAAGGGGAGGTGGCAGGGTGGATGAAACCTCTTGCCAAGTTTTTATCGAGAAATCTGCAGAGTTCACCCCGCTCAGCTGGGCCCATAGAATAAAGTTTTCCCTTAGGGAGTTTCCCCCCCGGTAATAGTTCAATCGTACAGTCCGTAGCTCTATGGAGGGCAGTTCATCTGCTTCAGTCTCTCTAAACACCTCAGCAAGATCCCTGTACACATGAGGTATTTTTTCCACTTCTTCCTGAAGCAGGCACGCCTGGGGAGTTATTGGCGGCCCAGAACCCCAGCTGTCATCTCACTTATGCTGCGCACAATGAGGGTTGATCCAGGAAATCCTCCCCTCACTCCACTTGATATACGGGTCATGTGACCCCAGCCAGGGGCTGCCCAGCACCATGGGGAATTGGGTATGTGGAGTAATCACGAATGCTCACTTCTCCCAGTGATCTCCCGACCCCACTATCAATGGTTCAGTCTCAGCCACGCATGCCTCTTTCATTTCTGAGCCGTCCATCTGCGTGAAATGTAACGGTTCTCCCAGCGGGACTACTTCGGGACCCAACCCCTCTACAACCAGCGGGCTGATTGTCAGGATCTGACAAAAGCTTGCTTGTTCCATGCTATACTGAAAAGTTACTTTCTGTTTCTTTGTACCTTGCTATCACCTAAATGTTTTATTGCTTGCATTGAAGTAGGAATTGCTGTCCTGCTTAGTGTTACTTTCCCCCCGGGAGGATGGCCTCTTGCATTCCAATGCGTCACATAAACAACAGCTATCTTGCCATGGCTTCCTCCCTCCTGCCGGAGACTCTCAGGGTGCTATCAGAGTGGGTATAGCCTTGAAAGTTATTTTATTGTCACAGCCCAAATGTTTTGCCTAGGAATTAGCACATCTGGGTCACTCAGGGCAAGAAGGGAATTTTTATAACTTTCTCACCTTTGGTGGGAACAAACGGTCGCCATTTCTTTTCCCGTATTTTTGTGTGTATGCTGATTGGAGGGATTTGTTTATGCATCTATGCCTGTAGGTATATTAACCCAAAGCATCTTTGTTCTGCATCTCTAACAAACATCAAGACCCTGTTCCAGTATTTGAAATAAAGAACTCTGTTTAACTACAAAGGTCTGATCTCTTGCTGATAGTACAGAAGCCTCACACTGATTAGGTCTCATGCGCACCCAGAGTCTATTAAGGCCCACACATGGACATGAATGCCACTTTTGGGAGCTATTACAGTCACAATCACATAAAGCAGAGGCCCAGGGGTGCTCACCATGGGTGGCACGGGCGGCGAGGGGACCTGCAGCTGTGCACCTCCTACTGCAGGTCCTTGAAGTTTTCCAATGGCTGTTCAGCCACTGCTTTGATGCCTTGAGTTTCGCTCATTGCCCCTTCCAGCTTTAATGCCCAGGGTTTGTAGATGCCTTTCGGTGGCTTCGGAGTCCCTGCCGGAGTCGACACATTGGGCTTTGGAGTCCTCGGGGCAGCCGCTGGGCAGTTGGAGGCATAATGCTCGGCCTCCCCACACCTCATGCAGAGACCTTGTTTCAGTCGGGTATCTCGCAGCTCTTGTACTGCTGATTTCAGCTTCAGCTTAGTGGGAGCTTTAGGTGCAGTGTGGGAAGTATGAGGCCCCAGCTTAATCAGGGTGAAATGCTCCTCCACATCAGCTGCTGCCTGCATCCAAGCAACCAAGGAGCTGGGCCGGTCATTTCTTAACACAGTCTCGTAAAACTCCTGGTTGAGGCCCTCTCTAAACTTCTCCATGAACAGATCTTCAGACCACCCGTGCACTTTTGCAGCAGCTCTCCGAAACTGAGCTGTATATTCCCTTACAGAGTTACGGCCCTGCACCAGCTTATGCAGCTTGTTCCGAGCCTTCTCCTCCCCAAGGGGTCTTCATAATGCTGCCTTAGTGCCCACATGAAATCATTCACCGACCATAGCTCGGGCCCAGGAGGGTTGTGGAGGCTTACATACCAGTCACTAGCAGTGTGTCACAGCTTAGAACCGATGTAGCCCACTCTCTCATGCTCCGTGAGCTAAAGATGTCCCCAAGAGTCTAGGAACCTCTCAAACTCGATGAGGAAGAAGCGCAGCTTGTCAGGGTTGCCATCGAACATTGCAGCCAGATGATCAGTGGGTATTTGATGATAAATCCTTTCCCCACCTTGGAGAATCGGCTGACCAGGACCTCCAGGGAGCAAGGGCGCCCCAGCAGGGACTTGGGGCTGGTTTCCGGTGCCCATGGGAGCCTGCTGTACCGATGGTGTGTGCACCCCGCCAACAGCTCCCCCCACTCCAGCTCCACCATCCCCACCTTGCACAGGGGCTCCTCTCAGGAAATTCTGCATTTCAAGCAGGGCTTCCCGCAGCTCCACAGCCAAACACTCATGCATCTCATCAAACCTCCGATCCATCTGTTGCCACAGTTCTTCTGGAACTGTAGCTGGGTATCTGGAGGGAGTCGCTGGACCTGTCTGACCACTCAGCCACCAGTCACCAAGGCATTCATCCTCGAACCACACCCCAGAGCCTCTCCTGTTATGGACCCAGGACTCCTCCATGCCAGTTCCGAACACCAACCAGGAATACTTCGGCTTCACCTATTGGTCAAAGGTACAAAGGGGGGTGAACAAGTCAAAGTCTGTAGTCGTTGGCACCACCGGAGCTGTGGTGGTCACTGGGATGTCAGGGGTTGAAACTGGAACGAGGTTCCCATCATCTGTCATTGTCAGGTATGGGGTGCACTCCTTCCATTAGAGAAAGGATCTCTAACACTCTGTGAGAACCCTGCTAGATCCAGTAAGCCAGGCCTTGATCTGAAATGAAGTCCTTTATTTCTTAATGGTCTATTCAGGAACATGTTCAGTGTTAGAGATGACAGTTAGGGGGCGGATGGTCAGATATACAGAATTCAAACAGCAAGATAGAAGCAAAACACCAATCAGGGCAATTTGCAAAAAGGCGCAAAACATAACTGTTACTTTCTCACCCCAAAAAGGCGCCAACACAATTAGATCAGACTTGGCAAGCCTTCCCCCTCTCCCCCAAACCTTCCCATACAAGCAGCCACCTGGTACAGAGCATTAGAAAAACAATTCAAGGTTACAGATGCTTCCCAGGGAAACAATAATAAAAGCATGGGAGAAGATGAACAGAGGGGGCGAGAATGAGCCCACTGACATGGAAGTTTTACCCTCCCCACCTCCCAGCTGGGAGAAATGACAGGGAACCTGACACCACCCAGCTCAGTTCCCTGGGATTCAGATGAGGGGTGCAATATTCCACATTCTCCCCCACGGGGGAGAGAGGAGGCTGACACCTTCCTGTGTATGTATGTCCATTGCTTCAGGTGCTTCTTGGTCCTTGATTATTGTCAGGACCAGAAGCTCCATTGCAACCCGGGGTCTCTGGGCTCCAGGGGGAACCCTGTTAGTGGACACCTTTTTTAGCTGAGAGTCCCTATGGTGGCTCTCACCCAATACAGTACAAAACCAGAAACAGTCTTTAAAATTCCCAAGGCGTCCCCCTTTTGTATGAGTACTTGAACTCTCCCTGTTCAGGGGAGGGGAGCCCAGCCATGCCCAAATAAGGATGTATCATCAGGGCTGGCTGATGCAAATTACACAAGAGCAGAGCATGATGGGTATCTCTCTTCACAACTGTAAAAGTGGCTATAGCATAGGAAAGCTTGCTACAAAACACAAACAAACAGTACCACGGTTATTACTGGGCTTTTCGGGGTTGGTATATGTAGCCCATTGATAAGGGGGAATGGTAACCATGACCATAAAGAGGGATCCAAGTAAAAGGGTTCTGGCTTTTGTTAAGGCTGTTTTCTCAAGTCGGACCCAGGGCTGCACACCTGGGTCTTCTGGAGGCTGGGATCCAGTTCCCCTCTCCACAGTGTGGTGGTGGGGATTGCACACTGGGATCCCCCTGGTCAGTGGCCTTGAGCTTGAGACATTGCAATGCCAGACCCCACATCGACCACCATCATCAACTGGCTGTCTCTATGGGAGAAGTTGTTTGGCTTGGCAGTTGCTCGGGGTTTGACCAACCACCTGAAGCCTTATGAACCCAAGGACCTTCCCAGGTCCTTCCCCTATTGGTAAAGAAAAAGAATACACCAAAGAAAACACACTTAAGGCAATGAGTTAGGGAAGACAGCTTGAACAAGTGAGGGGCGATCTTCATCACAGAGGTTATTGCAGTTATGAGGAGAGGGGTGCAGGGGTGCCAGTATTAGGTGGCACATAGGTATAAGGGGGGCAATGCATCATGAGTGTGAGCCTTTCTAATCTTCGGGTCTCAGTTTTAACCCAGCATCCAAGCCCTAATAACAGGAAAACTAGGATGATTTGGAATACAACCATCATTACTATGGGGTGGAGGGCAATATTAAGAATACCAGACACAGATGGACTCCATCCTAACAATGTTTCCCAGGAGCTATAGGATGAGGCCTTCTTAATATCAGTCTTCAAGGCTAAGATCCGTGACCCATTGTGTGCAATGGTGAGGGAAGCGTTATTTCCAGCCTCTTTGAGCGTAACCAATTCCTTATGGAGATCAGGATGTGTGAGCAGGCTCCTGATCAGTTCCAGCCCCATGCCTAGAGGGACTGGAGAGAGAGAGTCATACAGTTCAGGAGAAAGTTTCATTTCCTTGACGGTCCACACAGGTGTGGAAAAACTAAAATCACAACCTGTGATATTGATCACTTTACAAAAACAATGATTAATCCTGGGTAGCATAAGTTGAATGTATCTGGTGTTGATATGAGCATAATTGCAAGCAGTTCTAAAACACACACAGGCATTTCCTAAATATATCATGGCGGAGCGAGTTTCCTTAACAAGATCAAACCGACAGTGCTTTCCACTCCCTCTCTGGGTGCCATACAGGGGTGATGTTCTTTGAGTGCATTGTCCTCACAGATAAAACCTAGGTGTTGTCTGTGAGTGCAGCCTGCTACATTGATAGCCTGCCATCCCTTCGAGGTGGCGCCAGCCCATCTATTGCTATCCTAGGCATGGAGAACATGTTCTGGATCCGTCTGCATACCCAGGGGAATGACAGGGTATATAGGAAAGGTGTCTTTTGTGTCTACAGTGAGCACTATTAGATCCAAAGTCTGGGACACTGGGTTGAAGGTGGTGTTGGCTAAAGACCACCATGGTTCCAGTTCTCTTTCTTGTGCAGTGAGGTTTGCTCATAATACCTTCTTAATCTCAAGGGGAATGTTTCCCTCCATGGCATGTCAAATCATTCCCATGAATATTGCCATGTTCACGAGCTGGCTTCCATGCAAGTGAGGGTCATGGAGATATTAGTCTGGAGGGACTGTACTCCTTGAGTTAAAATACTAAAGTAATGTACCATGATTTGTTCCCAATTAACAAGGATAGGGTTAGTGGAGTGTTGGACATTTGATATGGCAGATAGAGAGCCTGTGATCGGGTGTCCCATCTGTGCTATGTCTGTGGAGACTGCAGAGAATTTGTTGGCTATAATCTCAGTGTTGGCAGCATCTAGAATGGCCACTCCTGGTCCTGCAGGGGCAACCCAGTCTGCAATACTTTGCTTGGGGCGGGTGGATCACTCTCTCTGAATCCATAAATCGATCCATTTATCCCACTCATGTCTAAAGGTACTCAGATAAGGAGAGCATTCTCGGAATTGTGTGGATGTATTCAATTTACTGAGGTCAATTTTGATAGTTCTCAAGGAGATCTGGGGTTTGAGTAAAACCATCTCCTCTTGATTGAATTTGTGAGCCCACCACCGGATTAATGGCTACCTTAAGCAGCTCTACATCTTGGATGAGAGTGTCAAACACCAAGGTGCTATTGAGGTCCAATCCCATTGCAATGGAGTAGTTTCCCTTTATGTGTTGTGTGTGGATCACTAAGGTTCCTAGTGATCGAAATGTGACTCTCTTTCCCCTGGAAACGCAGGGGGTGCCAGTCAAACCAACCATCCAGTCTGGGGGATTCTTTACAGAGTCGCTTGCAACCTTAAGATGCCATGTCAGAGGTTTCCACCGTATTGTTTGAAATTCCTGTTCTGTCCCCAGAGGATCAGTAAGAACTGTAGGGAAGAACAAAGATGCATTCCTGAGTTTATGTGTCCCTATGGAAATGACAATCATCAAAGGATCACCAGCACTCCAGACGGCAGCTGAGACAAAAGCTGTGTCACAAGTGGGATCAAGGTTAACCAAATCTTCCAGATCCGGGGTGGGAGGAACATATCTGATTGTGGGTTTAGGTTTGGTCAGAGGTATCACTCTGCAGATAAAGGCAACCTTGATTTAGTCCTATCTGTAGCGTAATAACAAAGACTTTCTGCTAGTTTTGAGTGATCATGAACACAGCCGAGCCTTGCCATAGTGCAGTTCTTAGAGTCTCTGCAAATTTTAAAAACATAGGCTATCTGTCCCAGCTGGAAACCCTTTATATATCCACGCACGCAGCACGTTAACTGATCGTTGGGTGAGTGACCTCCTGCACAACTCCAAACCGTGAGAGTCGGGCTTTGACCGGGGTGAGGTTGGATGGTTGGATGAGTGTCATAGGAGAGTATGTGGCTGAACAGGAGTGCAAGGGTTAAATACATTCTCACCTTGCCTTAGGCATTGTCAGACTGTTCTGGGGGTCTGTGGAAGGAAAAGGATTATGGTACAACTTAAAAGAAAAACAAAACAGGGGTCTGGGTCGAATACTGAGGTTGACATACATGCTAGACCATCTCAGTATGGCCATGGGAACCCATAAAATAAAATGAAATATGTGCTACAATTACTGAATCAGCTGCTTTAATTAGAGTGGAGAATGAACTGTTTAAACAAGAGGTGAAAGGTGTGCACTCGTGCATAAGTTCACAGGTTGAGCTCGTGCATTTGTTCGCAGTTTGAAGCAAAAGGCAAAACAATTCTGGAGTGAAATGCAAAAAGATTCTGGGGTGTTTGACAGCAGCTTGAGTGAAGAAAACTCAGAGGTGAAGGGAGGTCGAGCATATCGACCTCTCCAGCCGGGGCATGAACCGCCGGCTACTGTGTCTCTAACTCAGTACCTTAGACCTCTGTACCATAGGCTGAGTTAGAGGAAGAAGTCGCTTCCCAGCATACTAGGCTCGAGGAGCAGGATGGCCCTGAGCTTTTCAATGCAGGCAGCTTAAAAGCTTGGAGGGCATCTCTTCTGAGAGGCGCGACTATATAAAAACAAATAAGCATTGAAAATAAACATTGAGCCGGAAATAAGCATTGAGCCCTAAAAGCAATCATGTGGTGGTGTGTCTAGGCAGAGTAAAGGATCTTAATAACACAGTGGAAAGTGTGAAAGAGGGGTTACAAGAGTCCCAAAGACTATGAGACGAATCTGGGGAGGCTATTAAGCTACGGGAGACACATTACAAACATATATGGAGACCACACATAGTGTTTCAGTACAGCCCGTAAGGACCATGCTCGTGCAGAATCCAGCAAGTTCCTGCAGTTCCTGCAAGATGACTTTCGTATAGAAAGTTCAGACCTCTTGGGGTTTTTTTTAAAAAATGAGTGTACGGTGGAATACCGATCCACTTCCCCCCCTTGCTTCTTCTTTTGTACACAGGCAAAGAAGAAGCACAATTAAAGGGCTATGGATGTCTCAGCAAGTGAAAAGCAGGTGGTACCCGCCGTGGGGTCCAGGAGAGAGATCTGCCGGATCGGAGCAACTGGGCGAGCAGGCTGCATCATAACCCCTCCGGGATTGGGGGGGAGCGCTGGAGGTGCAGTTATAGCCTGGCCCTTCCAGGACTTGAGCTGCGAAGAGTGGAAAAACTTCTCCCAAGTGGCGCCGTGCTTGCGCAGGATGGCAACCTTGTACACAGCCAGGCTGATGTGAGCCACAACTGGTACAGGGCCCTCCCATTTGGTGGCCAGGGCATGACTGGTTTTAGCAAACTTCCTATACAGAACCTGTTGACCAGGTTCCCACACCTAGGGATTTTTGACCCAACCTAGCTTCTTGTCCACAGCAAGTTGATTCTGCCCCAGTGCCTGGGCAACATGAAGATGGATGGAGAGAATTTCCTGCAGGAGTGCAGACACCCATTCATCAGTGACAACCACCGGTTCAAGATCCAAGGGCAGATTCGTGTTCAGCCAGAAGGCCTCGGGCATTAGCATCTTCCTACCCATTATGACCATGTGGGGAGAGTAGCTATGTGTGACAGCTGTCCCCCAGAGAGCCATAAAAATGATGGGGAGCTTTTCATCCCAGTCTCTCCTGGAGGCTTTCACCATCTTGCGGAGGGCTTCCTTCAGTGTTCTGTTCATGCTCTCAATGGCTCCAGAGGATTGGGGGTGTCCAGCAATATGAAACCGTTGCTGGATGCCGAGTGCCTTGCAGAGCTCCTGCATGACAGTGCCAAGGAAGTGACTCCCTAAATTGCTGTCTATCACCCTACACATACCGAAGCGAGCAAATACATTGTTGAACAAGAGTTTGGCTGTGGTGTCGGCCGTGTTGTCCTTACAAGGAAATGCTTTGACCCACTTTGAAAAGGGATCAATGAGAGTGCGGCAGTACTTATTGCCTCAAGTGGTTCAGGGCAGAGGGCCGACTAAATCAATCTGCACACAAGCCCAGGGTCCCTCAATATGCTGGTGCTGGATAGGGGCCCAAGGTCCATGGGTGTCAGTATTCACCATAGCACAGGAGAGACTATTATCCACCCACTGTGCAACAGTTTGGCACATGCCTGGCCATCATCCGACCTCACGCACCCGCTCCAGAGTGGCATCCTTACCTCAATGACCCTGCTCATGCACAAATTGGATGAGATCTGCCCTGACCTCCACGGGGACAACCAGTGGCAGGCGTCCACGGGGTCCAGTGCCCAAACTACTCCTTCCTGTTCCACAATGGAATATTTCCCAGTTGGATCCCTTCCCTTATGCAGGAGATCCATGACATCCGAGTCATTTGTCTGCAATTTACCAAGATCTACCAAGATCTACCAAGATCTACCAACACAGGGGGTGCAGGGGTGCACTGCGCTTGACCGCTGTGGGTAATGACAGGCTGCATAGGATATTCAGCATGTTCAGGAGGCATGGGCAGGAGCACCACCTGCTTAGCCAGGTGATCAGCGAAGTCATTCCAGTAAGAGACCTTGCTATTTTCCTTCTGGTGCCTCTGGACATGGGAGACCTGTGTGGGGGCTGTGCGCTGGTGCAGCAGCTGAACAGTTGAAAGCCACAAATGATAGGTTTACTGTCAGAGGTTTTTCACTCTTGCTGCTCCCAATGAGGGAGCCAAATGGTGGCCGCTTTAGCTGTCCAGTCGGAATCCATGAAAACAGCTACAGGGGATTCCAGCGGCTCAAAGGCCAGAACTGCCTTCAGTGCAGAAACCTCAGCAGCTTGGCTCGAGTGAAGGTGCACGGGGCTTTGCAGAACATGTCCGTCTCCCACCCTCCCAGTGTCAAAACCAGTCCTGGAGACCCCATCAACGTAGAAAGAGGAGCTGTTGCAGAACCAGCAGCTGAATTCCTGCTGCTGGGCTTCCTCTAAGGGTACTCCTCAAGTAGCCGACCAAGGTTCATGCAAAATCTTAGGCAGTGGGCACTCGTGCTCCTCTCCCTGAACTAAAAGGCCGTAGGGTGTGGGGGGTTCCTTCTGCTCCCGTTTGTATTCCACCCCTTTGTTGACCAGAGCTAAAGTCCACTGGGCTATCCTGGCATTGGAAACCTGTCCATCCTGGATCTTACCAGACAGGATGTATTTGAGGGTAGTGTGTGTGGTTTGTACGATAACCTTAGAACCACCTATCATGAATTCCCAGTGAGTAAGACACAACACCAGGGATAAGCACACCTTTTCACATGGGGAGAAATTCATTTCTACTGGGGAGAGATTTCAAGAGGCATAAGCAATGACTCGCATGGCACCCGCCTGATGTTGGAGCTGGGTGGCACCGATGCTCCTCTCAGAGGTGGCTGGTTGGACATAGAAAGGCATACAAGGGTCCGGATGAGCCAGGGCTGACGCAGAAGCCAGCTCCTGCTTCAGGACAGCAAAAGCGTGTTGCTGCACCAGTCCCCAATTCCATGGGACATTTTTCTTAAGTAGAGCATACAGAGGGCGAGCTTTGTCTGCAAAAGATTCAGTGAAATCCCTGGAGAAGTTAAAGGTTTCTAGCAGGGTGCACAGAGAGGGAACGTCAGTAGGAGCTGGCAGCTTAGCCATGACCTCCATGTGCCGTGCATCGGGAGCCCAACCGTCAGGTCCTAACGCTAGTCCCAAGTACTTGACGTTTGTTTGAACAAGCTGCGCCTTCTCCCTGCTAGCCTTAAACCCAGTTTCCCTGATAAGGTTAAGGACTTCTTTTGTCACCTCTGTGGCTTTCTCCACAGTAGGAGCGTGGATCAAGATATCATCCTCTTAAGATAGCACGTCTGCACAGGACTGTGGCTGGAGCCATTCCCACATCTGTACTACATGCGCATGACAAATGCTTGAGCTGGAATGAAAGCCTTGTGTTCTCTTAAAGGAATACTGTTGTCCTCGAAAGGTGAATGCAAACTTATACCAGCAAGACTTATGAAGCTTAATAGAGTGGAACGTGTTAGCCAAATCAAGAACAGAATAGTAGCAAGAGCCTGCTGCAATGGTAGCCAAGATTTTATTATATTTGGCCACCATGGGCGCTACAGGCGGTGTGACAGCATTAAGTGCTCTGTAGTCAATGGTCATTCTCCAAGTCACCCCATCCACCTTAAGGACAGGCCACAACGGGGCATTGCAAATGGACTGCATAGGGAGGATAACATCCCATTCCAAGAGCCCTTTTATGGTCTTGGCTATGCCTTCTTCCGCCTCTGCGGGGTACTTATACTGTCTCTGAGGAGGGGGATCTTTCCCTTCAATTAAAACACATGCATCCCGTACTGTACCACATTCAGCTTTGTCTTTAATCCACACCTCTGGGTACTCATCTGTCCACGAGTCTTGCACAAGAGGGGAGAGAGGGTAGGGAGCCTTCAGTGCAGCGCAACGGTGGACTGCATTGATGAGGCTAGGGCCGTCTGGGAGTTTCCAGAGCCGGCCATTGGCCAGATCAATGGTGAGTCCTTGCTTGCGAAAGAAAGGTGTTCCCAATATGCCATCATCTTCTCCTAGGTTCTCACAGGCGGTAACCATAGTGGATAGAGTTCCCAAAGTTAGGGGAACCTCGTTCCACACAGGAGATACCTGGGAGCCCCCAGCAAAGCCCGCCAGATTCACAGTATTCGAGGAGTGGTTGCCAGCTGATGCTAGCTCTGGGCTGAGGACATTAAGAGAAGCTCCCATGTCCAGCAGCAAAGTGGCAGGTTTAACATTCCCTAGAGCCCCAACTCCTGCCTGGACAGTCGGTCTCCCCCAAGTATCCGGCTGCAAAACTGCTACAAGTGCTTCGGGGAGTTTTTGGGGCTTTATCATAAGACCTTTTGTAATCCTTCTTATTTTTTTTATAATATAATTTTATTATTATAGCAAATCAAAGCAGGATACAACAATGTCAACATTTTCAATGCCAAAAAAATAAAATAAAGTCATCATATCAAGCAGTATACAATCACAAGTGAGTATCTTTGAAAGAGTCAAGTTAGTGTCTGGTGGTTTGCTAAATCTGTTTAACCTGAGTGTAGCTGTCTTAACCATTAAGTTTAGTGGGGTGTGTGGTGTGAGCAGGGGAAGAGAGTCATGAAAGAGACAGAGTGGTAGGTTTCAGATTGTAATCCTTCTTATAAAAGTTATCCCTGTTCTGATAGTCTCTGTTCTGATATTCCCTGTCCTGATAGTTGGAATGGGGTCCATTGTTCACATATGTGATCACCTGAATAGGTTCCTCATCTACCGTCTTCCCTTTCTTTGACTGTTTTTGCGACTTGACTGCTCCAGAGCTCCTCAGGATGGAGGCTGTCTTGTGAACCTTCAGTGGTGGCTGAAGCCTTCAGAAGGTTGGTCAGAGGAACAAGGACCTTTCCAGGGGACAGGGTCATTTGCTGCGGCCATGACACAAGCAGGCATTCCCCCGTGGGAGGGGGGAGGTGTGAGAGTTCTGCTCAAAGTAGTCAAGGATCAGATCTTGGTTGGTTAACCACAGTTCTTTATTACCTATTCCTACATTAGTACAGCATCTCGGATTATTGTCAGAGATGAGGCAAATAATACAAGCGGGTCTATTATACCATTCCAAGGAGTTTGAATTACCCATAGATAGCCAATCCCCTTAAGGGAAAATTGGCGGGCTAAAAGGTGTCTTGCCCGTTTGGTTCTCACAGGAAAAAAGTGAGGTGTTAAGCAGTAAATTTCCCTTCCCAAACCAGACCCCTCAGATGTTGCGAGTTCACATAACAATCAATTGCTCCAAGGTTCTTTTGCATTAGATAAGAGATGAGAAGCATCCTCCCCTTGAAGTTACTGCCGGAGCAGCTGGAATGCGGAGGCAGAGATGTGAGGCCTCCTTGTTCTCGCAAAGTATGGTTGTCACCCTCCCGACCAAGACAGGATTAATACAGTACGGTTACATAGGTTCAAATATACTTTAGATACATAGGATAGTTAAAGACATGCATGCAAGAATACATTGGCTGAATTGTCAGATTCTGACAGGAGGCTGGCACCAACTCCTGGAGCTGAGCTCCCCCGAGCTCCTGCTCAAAATGATCCCTGGTTGTGGGAATAAAAATGGAGAAGGGGGAACTGTTGTAAGCCCTATTAAGTTCCCATTGGGGAGAAAGGTGGGGTAGAACTGCACTGGCTGCCTATAGAGTACCGGATCCAGTTCAAGGCTCTAGTGCTGACTTTTAAAGCCCTACATGGCCATGGACCTGCATATCTCAGGGATGGTCTCTCCCCATATCTGCCTTATGGAGCTTTGTGCTCAGTTGATCAACATCTTCTGGTTGTCCCTGGCCCAAAGGACATCTGGCTAGCCTCAACTAGGCCAGGGACACCAGGCTGTGACACCAATTGTGATCAGTGCCCTGCAGGATCTATTAGAATTTCGCAGGGTGTTGTGGTTCCACCGGGCTTTCAGCTGAAGCAGCAGGCATCTGAGTGTCCATTCTTGGTCTCCCTTGTTGACATATCAGGGCTTATGGTCAGTGGCTTGACATCCAGTAACAGAAGGTTCCATCAGAGCACCGCCACCAAGGCAACTTTCGCTCTGGTTTTCTGGTACTAAATTTTAACTTCCTGATTTTTATATATATTGCCTGAATTTGATATTACTACTGTCACAATTTTATGTGACCTTGTAACCAGCCCTGAGCTTGCTTGTGGGGAGGGCAGGATATAAAATAAATAGATAAATAAACAGTGGCTCTGAACAGAAGCTTTGAACATAACTAGAACAACAACAACAAGGAGATGCACATTCCAAGTCCTACTATATTCTACTCTTCCCCCATATAGAATCCATCCAAAAACTGAAGCCAGTTGCAAGACACAGGCAGGGCTTGATTCCAGGCCCCCGAGACTTTCTGTTGGCTGCTTTAGTTGGCCTGAAGGGCTGCGTTACACACCCTGATTTTAGGCATTTTCTTGTACAATCCCAAGAGTTTGTTCATTTGATTTGTCTCTGCTTTGCTTTTCCCACTGAGACTCAAGGCAGATTACATGGTGCAAAACAGTGTAAACAAACAGCATGAGAGATCTGATAAACCATGATTAGGACTAGGATTACAAAAATTCTGCTTAGTGTTGCATTGTTGAAAGTGATTTTAGTTGGTCCTAATGCATTTAAATAAGCCTGTTTAATTAACTTCTGTCTTGTGTAAATATCGTTGGAGAACCAATGGGAATACTTTGGGTGTGCAATTTGCTAATATTGGGGAGAGAAAGAAATATGGTGCTAAAATTTAAGCAAGCTGCCATAGGTAAGAGAAAGAAGAGTTAATCCACGGGTTGTATCCTGTGAATCTGTCTGGCTACCAGAGGTGCTTTCCTCCAGCAAGAGATGCCTTCCCCAGAAGAGCATCTTGTCTCAGAAGAAGGTTCCTTTTGCTTGGGGGAAAGCAGTACAAATCTGCAGAATCCAGCACAGCTAATGCTCTTTCCCTTTCTGGTCCTTCTGCCAACCCTGGAACCTTACGGTGCTGTATCATCCCCTCACCTTCCACCCAAGGTGGTTTCTTTTCTTATGATTGTTCCACCTTCTATCTTAAATGGTGCAGTTCAATAAAAGTTGGTACAACATCTGCTGTTTGTGTTGTCTCGCTCTTCATTTGGAGAAAGTCTCACTGATTTTCCACATTTATGAGCAGGATATTAATACATTTTGTGTGACCTCTGACCTGCAAATCTGAAGAGGATTCAGTCCAGGAATAGTCTGAACGAGTCATCTATTTATGTGCACTTTGCCTAACAATGAATTACTTCTCATAGGTCTTGAAAAAGAAACAAGACAACGATCATAAAAACATGTCACATATTAAGAGTGCTGTATTAATTATAGGTAAAGGTAAAGGTGTCCCTTGGTCGAAAGCTAGTTGAATCTGACCCTAGGAGGCAGTGCTTAGCTCCATTTTTAAGATGAATAGCCAGTGCTGTCTGACAATGTCTCCGCGGTCATGTGGCCAGCATGACTAAACACTGAGGTGCACGGGATGCTGTTCCCTTCCCACCAAAGTGGTACCTATTCACCTACTTGTAATTTCTTGCTTTTGAACTGCTAGGTTGCCAGGAGCTGGGGCCAGAGACAGGAGCTCACTCGGTCACACGGCACTCAGGTCTTGAGCTGCCAATCTACAGACCTTCTGGTCTGCAGCTCAGCATCTTAACCATTAAGTAACTGCAGCCCTGTATTAATTATAGATAATGATAATTAAGCTAAAATCTTGGGGGAAAGATGACTTCTGGATCTTTTGAATGTTTGCTCTCAGTGGAATGTTGCTTTAAGGTGCCTCCCTGCTTAAGAATTACATTTAAAAAAAATACTTGGATATCATGAACAGTGCTTAAGGCTTTAACAAGCTTTGTTTCTCAATCCTCCAGTTTTGCCCTCATCCAGTCTCATAAATATGCTTAGGTCTTTTTTGTGAAATACTCAGTGCTGATCTGAGAGTTGAACAAGAGTCCAGTAGCACTTAAGGACTAACAAAATTGGTGGCAGGGTGCAAGTTTTCATGAGTCACTGCTCTCTGCTTCAGATCTGAGAGTTCATCTTAATCTGAGAGTTGCTTCAGTGCTCTGTGAGCACCTTGTTTTCTATTACTGGAATTGTTATTTTGCTGTTATAAGATGATAAGAATACGTTACATTTATAGAGTGTCTTTTGTAAATGTATGCATGCAATGATAAGGATTTAGGCAAATGTGTGTCTTTTTAAAAAAGCCTTCACTGTGAGGCTTCTGTATAGACAGCAAGGAATCAGACCTTTGTTGATAAACTAAAGCTCTTTATTTTCAATACTGCAAACAGGTTCTCGAATGTTTGTTAGAGATGCCAGATAGAATACAGTCAGTGTTAATATACCATCCCTTTCGTTTGAACCCCGACATTAAACCAATCAGAATTAAAATGCAAAACGCGGGAACATAAGAGCGGGCCGTTTGGGTTCCCACAGGGAGGTGAGAAAGTTGTAAAAATTCCCTTCTTGATCTGGGTGACCCACATGTGTGAAGTTATACACAGCAAAGCTGCCTGGGTGACAATAACAGAGCTCCAAGGTTTCACAATAAGATAAGACATTCCCTGGCCCGGAAAAAGGGAGGAGGGATGCATGGGAGGGAAGGCCATTTGTTCCTGGTGACGTGCAGGAATGCAGGGTCGCCATTCTCCCACCCAAAACCAGTAACATTGTCCAGATCTCCTAAGAGCAATATACCTCAAGGTGAAGAGGGGAGGAGGAGGGGAGTAGACAGACAAGGATGCAAACAAGCAATTCACTTGATCAGAGAAAACAAAAGCAGACAAAACAGATTATAATGAAACATTTGTCAGGGCACCTGACATTCACTAGGGATTAGGTTATAATCCACTACAATGTAGACTCTCTAGGTGTGAAATTCAGCAAAACTCAGGCCCAACAAACTTGGGTGGTGGTTGTGGGATTCAATAGGCCAAGTGTGATGCTGTAATCCCAGCAAAAGAGTGATCATCACATAGTGCAAAGTTTGAGTCCAGGGGCATCTTTAAGACCAACAAAGTTTAATTCTGGGTATAAGCTTTCATGTGCATGCACACTTCTTCAGATAAATGCACACAAAAGCTCATACCCAGAGTTAAACTTTGTTGGTCTGAAAGGTGCCTCTGGACTTAAACTTTGCTATTGCTTCAGACCAACATGGCTACCCACCTGAATCTATCAAACAGTAGATGGTTAGCACACCTAATCAGTGCCTCACTCTAATGGGGGCAAAGGCAAATTGCCCAGCAGATGTCCCAGTGTGGGACTTGCCTGAAGTTTCAGGACACCATTTAAATTAGGGCTGTTAAGAAGAATTCTTTTGATTTCTCTTTACCCAGTTTCTCTCTGAACTCCCATTTCTTTTTCTCTTGTTAGGAATTTGGAATCTGTTTTGAATCAATCCCATTTTGATCAAAAGAAAAAATTGAGGAGAGGCGGGAAGGGAGGTTCTACAATGTTTCAGATTTCCCCCCCCTACAGATGCTCAGAGGCACAGCCAGTCTTCCCAAACCCCCTTGTAGTGTCTAACATTTTAAAAAAATCCGGTACCTAGAGGTGTAAAAGAAAACTAAAAGAGAGATCAAAGAGAAATTCTACTTTGGGAAGAGAATAAGAGGAATCAATGGTTATATCTAAACAAAGCAAATGCTGGAAAAAGACTCCACTCTCCTTAACAGTGCTCCTTTTAACAACATTTAAAAGTGGCTGCAAAAGACAGTTTACTCGCAAGACAGTCACATATAATCTCAGGGCCAGATTACATGTCAAAGCAGTCCCTGTCTGATTACTGTAGGCCCATGGGGGGACACTGTGAGGTGCAGTCGGTCCTTGCGGGAGCATGCCTGTCCTTCCAAAAAGAAGCTCCGTTAGAATTCCACACGGAGATGGATGGGAGAGCAGGCAACAGGTTAATGTGACAGTGGTTTTTTCCTCCCAAGCATTAAATGATGTTTGATGGGCAGAATGCGATTCACAAGAGCAACTGTGTTGTTTGAGGAATTCCCAAGCACAGTATTTTGACAAACTTACAGAGGAAAAAACCCCAGTTCCTGTGATGCATGATTGGTAATGTTGGGGAAATAATGTTTTTATTTATGAGTCATTGTTTCACTGAATGGTTTTTTAATGTTAGATTTTAATGAACAACTTTGAATCCTTCATTTAAAAAAAAAACATTTTATTTATGTAAGACACCTCAGGCATGTTCCTTGGAGAGGCAGCATAAACATTTTCTGAATAAATAAACAATAAAGTAGAGTGTTTGCGAGCAGTTCCAATAAGGGACAATTTGCCCTCAAGTATGTTTTCATTTTAAAGACTTGTATGATCAATTTGTTGCTCTCACCTAAAAGTGACCCATGGTGCAAGGCACACAATTGATACAACAGAGCCAGTATTTTCTTAACTTCTGATATACAGTACACAATGCATTCTTACATTCAAGATGATTAACATTTAGATTTCATGAGGCCCGTTTTCAGACACTCATCTTCAGATGAGCTCATGCCCATTACTTTTTATCCATGAGTCACCAATCAGGTCTTGTCTTCTGAATGGAAGAAAACAAAACACAAGAGGATGAAGGACTGAGCTACATATTGCAATTGCTGCAAGAAACACTTGGTTTTATGCACCTAATATGCAAGTGCATAACTAAAATAAGAATCTATATGACTTCTTTAATCACTTATTTAAATGTATATAAGAAGCCTAGTTCTGGCACCAAAATTCAAATTTGGGAGCAACCAGATCTCATAGAGACACACCTCACCAAGTTTGTTCTGAATCACACCCAGGTTCCTCTGAAGCTGAGTCATGGCTGTTAATGAGCCAAAAATGTCTGCTCACTGCAACCTCCCCCCACCTCATAGCCTCATTCTATTTCCATATCCCTAATTTACCTTGTGGAGGAGAGATTGTGCTGCAGTGCCTGGTAGAACATTGAGTGAGTAAGGACATCATCAGGAGCATGAGAGAGCTGTCATTCAGAATGGAACTGATTAGAAGACCAATTCAAATTTCAAGCACAGGACCTGTGAATCAACCTTATACCAAGGGAGACCACTGGTTTATCAGGGTCAGCACTGCCTACTCTGACTAGCAGTGGCTCTCCAGGGTTTCAGGCAGATGTTTTTCACATCACCTATTGCGTGATCCTTTTAACTGTAGATACCAGGGATTGACTGTTAAATCTTTTGTATGCAAAGCAAATACATTATCACAGATGTCTCCAGGATTCCTGGTGGAGGACTTTCACATCATCTACAACGTGATGCTTTTAATTAATTTTGAAGATCCATCAGATAATGTTCAAAATATACTGGTCCATTCTGAACTGTGTTAGGATAGAATTTGATCATCACTGTCTAGACCTGTGTTATTTATTGTCCCTCTTTACACAGTGAGGTGCCAAACTTCCAGGGTGGTGCTGGTATTTCCTACAACAATTTGGTCTTGGATGCTGCAGTAAATTTCCACTAATGAAAGGGAGGCAATTTATGATGGTTCTCCCTCCTGCTATAGATATCAAACTCCCCCTTGCTCTTTGTGGGGTTCCCTCTCCCTCTCTTTGGGGATCATTTCAGAATGCGGAGGAGGGAGGAGGGAGGGAAGTCCGATGTTCTGCTGATGTGAGGGTCTTCCATTAGAAGATAACTATTGTGGAATCCAAGCCACAACCTGTAGTGTTGCAGGGGTCCTCTGAGCATGTGTTGTCTGGCTCAATGTCTGCACCCACAGAGACTTAATCACACTGATGCAGAGGAGTGGCCAAATTAATTGCCCTTCAGCAGAGGCTACAAGGATAGAGATACAGGGCTTTCCTGCACCCATCTGCTTACCCGCTGTTCTTCCAGAGCTGTTAATCGCCCTCTGCATTGCATTGCACTTTCACTTTCTGTGTGCATCTTTTGGGAGATTTCTGCAGACTTTTATGGCCATTCAGTGGTGACTTTGGTGTCAGCACAGTGTTGCCCCGGGGTATCCAAGAGTGCTTTTGTGGTGGATGCGCTTCTGAGTCAGGAGTAATGCTAAGTAGACATCATACCTCAGACTGTGTGACACTGCCCATGTCTCTGGCCATTTCCAACCCTTTTCCCACCCCTCCTTTATTTTGTCACATCTCCCCCAAGTTTGATTTCTCCCATTCTGCTCCCTCTTGGCTGGCACACTGGACCCTAGGGATCTTTTCCCCCATTCCCAAAGCCAATCTGCACACCACTTGGAGGACAGGTGGAGGGGCAGCCCAGGAATGTTGTCTGTGAGTTCGATGCTTCTAGCTTGGGGGGGGGGGACTTTTGGCACACTCCTCCCCACCTTTGCACATTGGACCCTAGGGAGGGATAATTATCCCCTTCCCCAAAGTCAATCTGCACACAACTGGGAGGGCAGGTAGAGGGGCAGTCCGGGAAGGTTGTCTGTGAGTTCGATGCTTGTAGTTCATGGGGGTGGATGTCTGACGCACTCTTCCCCACCTTTGCACATTGGACCTTAGGGAGGGATAATTATCCCCTTCCCCAAAGCTAATCTGCACACCACTTGGAGGAAGGTAGAGGAGCAGCCCAGGAAGGTCCTCCACAAGTCTGATGCTTGTAGTTTGGGGGGATTTTTGACACACTCCTCCCCACCTTTGCACATTGGACCCTAGAGAGGGATCTTTTCCTCTTCCCCAAAGCCAATCTGTACACAGTTTTCAGGGAGGTGTATTAAAAGGAATGACTGGATTGCTCATTGGAATCAATGGAAGAGGTTTGAAGGCCCATTTGTTTCTAGTTTTGTTTTAAATAGAACCCTTGGGACACCACCCCTCCTGACAGACCAGCTAACTGCCAAGCTGGCATCCCTCTACGGGCTGTGCATGCCTGGAATAGCCCAGCGGCAGCTAGCCAAAGAGGGTGGGAGAGGGGGGAGGAGAGGAGAGAAAGGGGAGGGTGCAGTTTGCCCCATCCCTTGCTCATGCACCTGGCCAAGTTGGTGGCAATTGGACCACCCCCAGATGGCACAAGTGACATTCTAACACCAATTAAGAAAAACGGTGCTTTTCTGTTGTAGTTGCAGGATGAATCCATTGGAGAATTAAAAATATGCAGACAACAGGCAAAGAAATCTGAAGTAAAGCTTAACAGTTTGGTGCTCAGATTCTCTGCAGTAAACTGCAGTAAGCTGTGCATGCAGAACGGGCCATGGTGGGATCGGTAAATGCGATGAAGATACAGCAGAGATGGCTTCCTCTTTGGATGGGTGTCCTGGGCTCTCAATTAGTAGATTTGTGGCTTGCATGCCATAGAGTTTGGACACTTCTGAGCTAAACTTTTCCCCTTTCCTTTCAAATAACCTCAGTATTGTTTTAGAAACTCGCTTTTTTTTTTACTGCAGCCATTCCACTACCTGACTCAGAGTGAGCTTAAGAAAATCAACCATTACAAATACCTGGGGGAAAACCATCAGTAGTCTTTTAATTACAATGATACTAAAAATAGTACTCAAATCCCAGGCAACTCAAAGTTCTTTGTTTTCCCTTCCAGTATGCACTTCACAATAATCAAGCTACTTGTTATAAACAGTAAGCTGAGCCAGCTAGTCAATTAGCCAAGTACTCAGTTAATCTTTTCATAGAAAGAAACATTCAATTCAATTAAAATCCCACCACTTAAAAATGGTAATGAACACCCTGATCTACTGACATTTTTAAGATGGAGAATTTGGACAGAAGCCAGTTCCTTCTATTGAAGTCTGTTTGGGCAGTCAATGAAAAGAAACTTAAATCCAAGTTCTCTCTGGTTATGCTAGTTCACAGATCTTGTTGCCCACACTGAATAATTATAAACCATAATCTTACTTATATTCAACCATAGTAGGAAAAAACTTTGTGTCTGAACTGTACAATAAATTAAAATTAAAATGATATGGATATTGGGCCTTTGCAATGGACAATGTTTCTAATACTGGACTATTCATAGATTTTGAATGTTTCCTGCCTTCACCATCCATCTCTCAACCTTTCTAATTCAGCTCTGCAACATTCCGTCCCAATATTCCCTCTAAGCTGTGGAGTTCTGTGAGCAAAAATTCTACTTTGTGAGCTACTGGCATTGAAGTTGTGAGTGGGTGATTTGGCTACTGCATAAATTAGTTTTGCTCTGGAGCCCTCCTTCCTGAGCTAAGATGAAAATGTGTGAGCCGGAGTCTAAAAAACTGTGAGTTAGCTCACACTAACTCAGCTTAGAGGGAACACTACCATCCACATTCTTCAGATGTAGAATCATTTTTTTCTCCTTCTCCTCAACATATTTCTCTCATGGATGTCAATTCAGGGCTCTTTTTTTAGGAGGAACTCCTTTGCATATTAGGTGACACACCCCTAATGTAGCCAGTCCTCCAAGAACTTACAGTAGCCCCTGTAAGAAGAGCTCTGTAAGCTCTTGGAGGATTGGCTACATTAGAGGTGTGTGGCCTAATATGCAAAGGAGCTCCTGCTACAAAATGAGCCCTGATAGGAACTATCACAAAAAAGCCCTAGATGTCATCCACCAATTTTTCAGAGAGATCAGTAGGGATGGGCACGAACCAGGAAAATGGAGGTTTGATTCATGTGACCACACAAACCATGACCCTTCATGGATCTTTCCATTTAGGGAACTGGTTCATTTTGTGAGGTTCATGATGCAGTAGAATGGGCCCCCTTCAGGATAGAGGTGTCAAACTTGAGTCTCCAGCTGGCTCTCCTCTACCTGCCCTCCAAGTTTGGAGAGGACTGGATTTAGAGAAGCTGAATTACAGCTCCCCAAAAGCAGGTGCTCCCACGAAAGTGCTCTCTGGGGAAGTCACAGCCAGTTCCCTTCCCTCTCTGTCTCTGCCTTTATCTAATGCACGGCATGCCTGCTGCTGAGGGAAAACACGGCTGTGTGTGAGTTAGGAGTATATATAATTGCCCCCTCATATGGCAAAAAAGAGACAGACACTGACTTTTGGATTCAAAACAAGGGCCTCTTTATTCAGTCTTTTATTCAATCAAACTGGCGAGGGGTTAAGATGCTGAGAGAGATCTCTTCAGGCCATCTGGATTTGATGCTGTGAAAGCATCTTGTAGCACAGTCTTATAAACACTTTCCTGGGAGTAAGTCCTATTGAATAACATGGGACTTATTTCTGCATAGACCTGCTAAGAATTACTCCCTAAACTACCTTAAAGCAATCTGACTGAATCTCTCCTCAGCACATATGCAGTTCAGAAGTCTTTCTCTGTTCAGCTGATACTAACCAATCAGATTGCTTGGAACAGCCTGTCACTCAAGGTTGTCTCACTTCTGTGAAGAATTAACCCTTCATGGTCCTTCAGCTGTTTGTATAGCACTTCTGAGCTTCGTGAAAGTGCAGTCCATCACTCCAGCACCAAACACCCCCAACCCCACTATTCACAGGAAGAATTACTTCCAGTTCACTTCTTTCTCTGCCTCTGCCTCCAACTAACACATGGCATACCTGCTGCCAACAGAAAAAAACAGCTGCATGTGAGCTGGGGGTATATATCATTCTGCTCCCATAGAGCAGAATGGGAGCTCTCTTATTGTTGTCCAGTGCTGCCTGTTGAGCTTTGAAGGGCCACTATTGGTGTTTCCAGGGCTGCAGAAGTCCATTACTTTGATGATCATAATTGATATATGATATCATGTGCCACGGATGCTGCTGTCTTGCCCCACCATGAGATGCCTGAACCTCTGAAAACCATGTGGAGGATCATGGGGCAGTTGTCAAGGCGAGATCACATGGACCTCAGTTCATGAACCATGACCCAGGTGATTTTAGTTGCACATTTAAGGTAGTGGCCATGTTTGTGCCCATCCCTAGAGATCAGTTAAAGAACACTCTGGAAAACACCAACTTGACTTGCTGTAGGTGCTGAGCCACAAGCAGTTGAGAACATGGAGAAAGAAGAGATGATTTTGAAATTTTTAGACAAAGAGTCAAAAGTATAAAGGTAAATGGTCAAAAAACACAACACCCTACAGAAATAATGAAGGAGTTCGTATCCTTTTACAAAAAATTATATAAGAACGACACAGCAGATTTTTAGAAGCTGTTAAAACAACATTGCAAGAAGATGAGCAAGCTAAATTAGGAGATATAATTACAATACCTGAGATAAAGGAGGTGATTAAAGAACTGAGAAAGGGTAAATCTCCTGGCCTAGATGGTTTCACAAGTGAATTTTATGAGGAAATGGTTGAAATTTTAGCCCCAGAGCTCATGGAGGCAAACAGAAATAATAGTAATCCTGAAACCACGCAAGGATCCTGAAGAGGTAGGCTCATATAGACCTATAAGCCTGCTTAACCAAGACTATAAGATCCTTACAAAAATATTAGCAAATAGACTTAAGAAGATTATCCCCAATATAATAAAAGAGGATCAATATGGATTCGTAAAGAACAGGAATATAGCACATCCAATCAGAAACATAATTAACATACTGCAACACGCTCAACAAAAAAATTAAAAGCTGGGTATATTAAAATTGGATGTTTATAAAGCTTTTGACACTATCTCTCAGGAGTGTCTGTGGCAGATTATGAGAAAGTATGAGTTAGGAGATATCTATATTAGGGCAATTCAAGAGATATATCGGGACGGAACAGCAGTGGTAAGGGTTAACAATGACCAATCAAGAGCTTTTCAGATACAGAGAGGAGTTAGGCAGGGTTGCCCACTTTCACCGCTCTTATTCATTATAGCAATAGAACAGCTGGCTGAAAGGATAAGAAATTGTGGAAGAATAGAAGGTTATAGAGTGAATAAAGAAGAAATGAAAATCAATCTTTTTGCAGATGATATTATAGTGGTTATGACAAACCCTAAAGAAGCGATAAATGAAGTTAAAATTATATTAGAAGATTTTGAATGCTGTTCAGGTTTAAGGTCTAATATGGTAAAATCAGAAGTCATGTATCTTAATGTGAACAGGCAGGAAAAAAGAGATATAAATAAAAGCACAAATATTGGAATGGGTGCCAAAAGGCTCAAATACTTAGGTATAGAGTTACTAACGAAGACTGATAGAATTTTGGAAGTTAACTATAAGATGACATGGAAGAAAATAGAGAACGAAATGGGAAAGTGGAAAAATAAAACTCTAGGAATATCTACCAGAATTAGGAGCATTAAAATGTTCTGGCTGCCTAAATTAATATATTTATTCCAGTCAATACCATTAGAAACCCACAGTAAAAAGATAGAACAATGGAATAGAACAATTAGAGAGTGGATATTCGGTAGCAAAAAATGTAGAATTCAAAAAAGGATGGTATACAGTAATAAAGCGGAGCTGGGTTGGGGTGTCCCAGAGTTGAACATTTATTATGAAGCCTTCCAAATAACGTCATTATTAGAGATAGGCAATGGTAATGACCAGAAATGGGTCAGATTTGAGAATGAGATCAATAGTAATATAGGATGCTTTGGGGTTTTTTCCAAGGTTACAAAAAAAGACCTTAAATTAATTAAAGACCCTAGATACTCAGCATTAGAATCTTGGAATAAGTGGCAGGCATTATGGTTACAGAGAGAGTCAAGATGGGCACCGCTAGAGTCCATTCAAAAGGAATTAAGAGAAAACAAATTGTGGGACTTGTTAAGATCTAAGGGCTATTACAGACTGGGAGATATGTTCACAGGGGGCAACCTAAAACCGATACACGAGATAGTAGAAATGGTAGGGGACCAATACTGGTTAAAAATAACAGGCCTCTACAAGATGGCAAAAAAAAAAAAGACAAAGAAAGAATTTGGACAGAGGAACCAATAGAAGAAATATATAAAGTAATGCAGAGATCAAAACAAGGGCTAGCAGGGAAAATCTATAGGAAAATGATATCAGATAAAGACAACTCAATATAATATTTACAAAAAACTTGGAATAAAGAAGGTCAGATATCAGGAAATATGGCAAGTAAAATAATGAAGGGAATTGAGGAAATCAAAGTGATAAAATTCTAAGAAATGGAGCACAAATTCTTTACAAAATGGTATAAAACACCAGCGCAGCTAGCAAATATGTTTCCAGGGACGAGCTCTAGGTGTTGGCATTGCAAGCAATCTAAGGGATGGTTTTCCCACATGTGGTGGGAGTGCCCAGAGGTTAGTGCATTTTGATCCAAAATATTACAAATTATAAAAAGAATATTTAAAGTTTCATTGACCATGTGTCTCCGTTAGACTTCAAGACTTTAATTTAATGTTAATGGGTACAGTAGGGAACTCAGCAGTAATTAAGGAGGACCAAGCTATATTTAAAGTCATGATATTAGCAAGCAAAGCAGTAATTTGTCAGGATCATAGGATCCTAACAGGGCTTCCATTGTGCTTTTTCTAACTTGCTATCACTCTGTAAGAAATGTAACTATTGCTGTCTAGAGAATGTAACCATTGCTGCCCTTTCAAGTTGTCTCCTGTCTCTTCCCCCCATTTTATTACTCTGAGGTTTATTGCTTTTTGAAGGTCTGGTCAATGTAACCATTTCATCCGGGAGAGTGGCGACCCCACATATTTGCACGTCACCAGAGAACAAATGGCCTTTCCTCCCATGCATTCCCTCCTCCCGATCCCTGGGACACATCCTCCCGATCCCTGGGACCCAGATCCCTGGGTCTTATCTTGTTGTGAAGACCTTGAAAGGCCGCCGAGGCCACTTTGTTACGCATAAGTTTCACACATCTGGGGCGCCCAGCTCAAGAGGGGAATTTTTATAACTTTCACACTTCACCTTTCCTGTGGGAAGTAAAACGGCTTAGAACTTTTAACCGCGCTTTTCTCCCTCTATTGTGATTGGGTGAATGTGGGGGTTCAAACTGTACTGGAGGGTATATTAACCCTGACTGTTCTTTATGTGACATCTCTAACAAACATTCGAGAACCTGTCAAGCAGTATTAAGAAATAAAGAACTCTGTTTCATCAACAAAGGTCTGATCTTTTGCTGTTTAGTACAGAAGCCTCACATAATTGCTCTGGGGTGGAAGGATAAGAGTAAATGGACAGTAGAAGTCTGGCATAATTATTTGTTTGTATTTATACAGTCGGATATAATCATAACCCCATATAATCAAGAAACTGAATCGGAAGACCACATGGGCAGACAAGATCAAAGACATCAGGTTGAAATGGAAGACCTACTTAGAGTGGATACAAGGGAAGAAGGACATTCAGTGCAAGATTCGGACTTTGTGCCGGTGGCTGGGAATAAAGGACTAACGCATGAGAACAGAGTGGGGAGGGGGGAAGGTAGGAGGGAAGGTGAAGGGTTATAAATAGATATGAAATGTACGAATTAAAAGACAATAACTAATATGTATCATAAACAAATAAAAAATAAATTGAAAAAAAAATGAAATTTTTATCCCTGCAATGTCAACTGAAAAATCCCCATGTAGGCTGAATTTCTCCCTTAAGTGAATTGACCCTGGGATTTTAAAAAAGCTTTGCACCATTTTCTGGCACCAAATTTTTTGCTACAATATTTCACTTCTTCAGCATTATTTTTTTATCAGTAAGTCAGCATAATTTTTTCTGAAAGTACAAGTTGCAACAGGATTTGGTCTGGACTCTTGGGATGCAATGTCTTGGCCAGATCCTATTGGAAGCAGGGAACAAAGATGTGGTATAGCCATACCACAAGAGAGTCAGTCCAAAGTGAAATTTTATAATAGGCTGAAAACCAAGCTGCGGAGTCCAACCTGTCAGTTAGACTGTCATTTCCCGGTTGGGAGGTGGGATGTGCCACTGCAGTCTGCACGCGTCTGCCCCGCTCCTTTGGAATGTGTACCTCTCCCTTGCTCTCGCCTCCGCTTATCTGTAACCTTGGCTGAGTCTTTTCACAGGCTTTGTTGCTAATTGGGTTTTTCCTACAGGTGCAAACTGCTTTTTCTTCCCGCTTCACTGTCTGGGAACTAACGGGCCAATGTATTTGAGTGCCTTTTTCCTTGCTTGTTGATTGGGAGGTTCATTTGTTACAACATGGTTTGAATATACTATAAATGTACCTCCATGCCTCCCTCCCCCCATTACTCAAGAAGTGTAAGACCATCTGATCCACTATCAAATAAGGAAGTTCTTGTTCAAGACTTTTTGTTTGGAGTTTGAAATCTCTTGGACTCTCACAGAGAGTCAGTAATCCCCAAGCTTGGGGAAGTCACCCATTCCTGACAATGTCAGAAGATGGTGGAGAACCCCCCACTACTACAGACTCGGGGGCACCCGTGTCCACCAAGGAGGAGGTCGTGATTCCTACCACCTCCTGGATCGATCTCAGGCCGAGAGGTCCCAGGTACTCATGGACTTTGTTTGGGACTGAACCTGTGGAGACCTGGACCCCATCCCAGAGGGGATTGGCCATGGGGCTCAGGCTGGGTCCTGAGCCATGGGACAGTGTGCGACCATGTGTCCCCGTTAGACTTCAAGACTCCAGTTGTCTGAGGGAACTGGTATTTGGGGACATGTGGTCCCACATGGATCGCTGACTCAAGGCAATGGAAAAATTGCTGCAAAGAAAGATGACAGCTCTCCTGGAGGGATTGCCGGTGGTGATCCAGAGAGTGCTGGGTGCTCAAGCTGGGGGAGCCGGGGGAGCTGGGGCTGGTGCCGGAGGAGTACCACCTCCACCATCTCCCATCCAACACCCCCCCGGGGGCCCCAAGGCTCCCGGGCCAGCACAACTGGCTCCTGCAGGTCCTGAGGTCGGAGCTAATTGGTGGCCTATTCCTCATGAGTTGCTGGCAGCTACTTTTGACAGGGATCTGGCCAAACTACAATTTTTTTAATCATCGAGACTGGTTGTTTCCTGCAGACCTGGGGCCACCTTTTCCCTACGGAGGGGGATTGTGTGGGCTCCATTGGATCGAGACTCCGTGAAGAGGCAGCAGATTGGTACATGAGTCTGCACAACCCTCCCGGACCTGAGCTTGAATGTGTGGAGGAGTTCATGTGGGCCCTCTGGCAGCAGTATGAGGACCCCATGAGCAAGGAGAAGGCCTGGAATCAGCTGTGTCGCCTAACCCAGGGGCAGGATTTGGTTTGTAAGTATACCACTACCTTCAAATGATATACAGCTAGGATTAGGGGATGGCCTGATGAAGTCCTAGTGGAGCAGTACCGCCAAGGGTTGAAATTGGAATTATATGAGACTATCTTGCGCAATGTCAACCCTTCTTCACTGGTGGCTTGGGTGCGAGCAGTGGAGGAAGCAGAATCCTGCTTCACCTTAATTAAGCTGTGCACCCCCACTGGAGCTCCGAAGGGTTCCGGTCAAGCAGCCACCCCTATGAAACCCAAGATCAAGGCACTATTGAAGGACATCCATGACCTGCGACTGAGGAAAGGGCTGTGTATGCGGTGTGGAGAATCAGGCCACTATGCATCATCTTGTCCTGCAGCATTTCCGAGAGTGGTCCCCACCCCATCAGCTACCACCCTGCAACCAGTCAAAGGGCCTCAGAGCTTGAAACCCAGGGTTCTCCAACTCAACACTAACCAAGAGGGGGAGAAAGTGGCTTCAGTAGACCCCCCCCATTGCCAGCAGGACACAACAAGGACCTGTGCTGAAGGGCGCGAAGCAACAGATCCCCACTACTCCAGCACCTAAAGCGGTGAGCTCTCCTGCCCCCCTCCTGTATGTTATAGTGATTCTCATTGCCACTGAGGTGGGTACCCATGTAAAGGTGCAGGCATTAATAGACCTAATCAGTCCCATTGTAGTAGATGGGTTAGGGGTGGAAGTGAACCCACTAGATGAACCCCTGCAATTCACCCAGATGGATGGATCAGAAATGAAGGAGCCCTGCCTTTTTGAGACTCAACTGGTATTTCTGAGTGTGGGTGAACATTGGGAGCAGTGAGCTTTTGTCATCACTCTGCATGCTCAGTTCCTGATGGTTCTAGGGAGTCCATGGTTGAGCACCCATGATACGTACATTATGTGGAGTGAAGGGAGGATACGTTGGGTGGCTCCGGACTGCAAACATCATAAGTGGCAACCTGCGTGGGGCACCGAGCCTTCACACAAGAAGGTGTGCCTGGCCAAAGAGGATTTATTACAAATACCTACTGCATACCGGGATTTAGTGGAGGTTTTTAGTGAAGTCAAAGCAGACGAATTGCCCCCCCACCATAATACGGATTGTGCTATTGAACTGCTACCAGGGGTAAAGTTGCCAAAGGGGAAGCTGTACTCCATGAGCCCCTCCAAATGAGTAGAACTGTGCCATTTTATTGACAAGAACTTACAGCGTGGGTTTATCAGACCGGCTAAGTCCCTGTTCACCGCCCCTGTATTATTCCGAAAAAAGAAAGATGGGGGTTTGAGACTATGCACAGATTGCCAGGGTCTGAATGCGGTCTCTGTCTCAAACGCCTACCCGTTAGCTCTGATAAAAGACCTCTTAATGGAGGCATCTAAGGGGAAAATCTTCTCTAAATTGGACCTGCGGGATGCTTATTTCTGGGTGTGTGTACGGGAGGGAGAGGAATATAAGACAGCATTTAATACTCCCCTGGGGCAATTCAAGTACCTAGTCATGCTGTTCGGACTTCAGGGTGCTCCTGGAATTTTTATGAACTTAATTAACAAGGTCCTACACAAGTATTTGTTCAAGGGGGTGCTCTGCTATTTAGATGATATCCTGTTATATTCCCCCAATGAGGAATCACACGTTAAATTAGTACGGGAGGTGCTAACCACGCTGAGAGACCACAAGCTTCCACAAGAGGGAGATTGACTTCCTAGGCTACCGCATTTCCCCCAGAGGATTAGAAATGGACCCCTATAAAATGACAGCAGTAAAAGACTGGGGGTACCTCGAACCCATTGCCAATTGCAGTTTTCTCGGATTCACTAACTTTTATCGCTCATTTATCAACAACTTTGTGAAGTACAGTTTGCCCCTTACCAACCTGCTCAAAACTAAGGGAAAGGGTGTAGATGCAGCCAAACCAGGGGCAAGATTGCAGTGGACTCCTGAATGCCAAGCAGCTTTTGAGGTGCTAAAGACTTTATTCACCTCTGAACCCATCTTGGCGCATCTGGATGAAAACAGACATTTTGTGGTACAAGTAGATGTGTTGGATGTGGCCACGGGGGGGGCAATTCTGCAAGAGGGCCCCGATGGCAAACTACACCCCTTAGCGTACATGTCAAAGAAATTCAGGGACACTGAAAAGAACTGGGCTGTGTGGGATAAAGAGGTGGTAGCTATCCGCTTAGCTCTCACCACTTGGAGACATTGGTTGGAGGGGGCACGGGTGACTTTTGAGGTATGAACTGCTCATAAGAACCTCGAAGCCCTCAGAATGCAGCGCACACTAAACGCCACACAGTTGCGCTGGGCAGATTTCTTTTCAATGTTCAACTTTACGCCATTTCCCTGGGAAAGCCAACTCTCTGGCCGATGCACTTTCCCAGATTTGTTCTTCATTTCATTGCTACCACTTCTTCAGTAGCTGTTATGCAATATACATCAATAATTTAATATCATGCTTAAATATACAAACTATTTTTAATAAAATATTTTTACTGTAATTATTTACCTAGTATCTTTTGTACTTATTTCATATCCTTATTTTATGGGTGTGGTTAGTTCCCCATTCTAAAATACAAAACATTTTATTTCATTATTTAAACATTTGTTTAATAAATATCATATTACCCCATTCTGGCTAAGAGTGCCTACTCACCAACTTTCATTGATATGGTCTTATTCCTCAAATTATTTTGTGAGCATCCAACTCCAATTGCTCTCCTGTGTGCCTTTACTACAGTCCCTCCTAATGCTCTTTAAATACAAACACACAAGTCCTCACTCCCAGGATTTAAAGGACCCATGTCTAGAGATAACAGGAGAGATCCAACTCCATATTAATCCTCTTGGATACATTGTTTGTTTGTTTATTTATTTATTTTTATCCCGCCTTGCTGGCAAACTGGCTCAAGGCGGCTAACAGCCATAAAATACCATCAAAGTGGTTTACAAGTTAACAGTTAAAACTAACATAAAACCAACATTAGCACATACACGAATATAAAGCAAACATTATAGCAGGCAGCATCAAAATTCTCATGGTGACCAGAAGGCAGTACACGTTCGGCTGAAGGGACCAGGGCAATATTATCCTACAAATTCCCCCCGGTGGCGGCTAAAAGCCTGGCAGAAGAGCTCCGTCTTGCAGGCCCTGCGAAACTGTAATAAGTCCCGCAGGGCCCTGATGTCATCCGGGAGCTCGTTCCACCAGTATGGGGCTGCCACTGAGAAAGCCCTGGCCCTGGTACAGGCCAGCCGAGCGTCTTTCAGACCGGGGAGAGTCAGGCGATGTTGTGTGCCTGACCTCAGTGCCCTCTGGGGCATATATGGGGAAAGGCAGTCCCTCAAGTAGGCAGGCCCCTGACCAGATAGGGCTTTAAAGGTCAACACCAGTACCTTGAACCGGATCCGGTATGCTATAGGCAGCCAGTGCAGCGACTGCAGCACAGGCCGGATGTGGTCCTGTGAAGTGGACCCATCAGCAGCCTGGCTGCAGCATTCTGCACCAGCTGCAGCTTCCGGATCCAGGACAAGGGCAGCCCCATGTAGAGAGCGTTACAGTGGTCAAGTCAAGAGGTGACCATAACATGGATCACTGTTGCTAGGTCTTCGCATTCGAGGAAGGGGACCAACTGCCTAATCAGCTGTAGATGGTAAAAGGCTGCTTTAGCAGTGGCTGCTACCTGGGCCTCCATTGTTAGGGAGGCATCCAGGAGCACTCCCAAACACCTGACCCTCGGCGATGGCACCAATGGCACCCCACTGAAGGACGGTAGTGGGAACCCTATCCCCGACCCGATCTGACTCAAGCACAGGACCTCCGTCTTCGTTGGATTCAGTTTCAGTTGACTCTGTCTAAGCCAGTCCACAACGTCCTGAAGCGCCCGCTCCAGGTCACCTGGGGTAGAGCCGGACTGGTTAACCGACAGCAGATAAAGCTGGGTGTCATCTGCATATTGATGACACCCAAGCCCATGCCTCTGGGCAATCTGGGCAAGGGAGCGCATGTAGATGTTGAATAACATCGGGGACAGCACTGCCCCTTGAGGAACACCACACACCAGTGGGTGCCTCTGGGAGGTCTTCCCCGAGCACAACCCTCTGTCCCCGATCCTGGAGAAAAGAGGCAAGCCATTGTAAAGCAAGCCCCTGTATCCCTAAGTCGGTGAGGCAGTGGATCAGCAACTGGTGGTCGACCATGTCGAACGCAGCCGACAGATCCAACAGCACCAGTTCCGCTGTACTGCCTCGATCCAGATGTCTCCAGAGGTCATCCGTGAGGGTGACCAGTGCCATCTCTGTTGGAAGCCGGACTGAAACGGATCTAGCATGGAGGTATCATCCATGAAGCTCTGCAACTGGGTCGCCACCACCCTCTCCAATACCTTGCCCAAATAGGGCAGGTTGGACACCGGCCGGTAGTTGGCCAATACGGCCGGGTCTAGAGGTAGTTTTTTCAGGAGGGGGCAGACCATCGCAACCTTGAGTGTCCCCGGGAACAGCCCTTCCGTAAAGGACTTGTTGATAATCTCCCAAAAAGCACCACACAACCCCTCGTGACACGCTTTTATGAGCCACGAGGGGCACAGATCGAGGCTGCACAAGGTTGGGTGTACAGTCAAAAGCAACCTGTTGACCTCCTCTAGACTGAGAGGACTGAAGTGATCCAGAATGGGACCTGAAGACGCGCATGGAGCCTCAAGTTCACACACTGTCTCAACTGTGGCCGGGAGATCACGGAGGAGTAGCAAGATTTTATCTGCAAAATAGCTCACAAAAGCCTCACAGCCAATTTCCAATTCCCTAGCATTTGGCATGCCCTGTGGCAACTAAGTTAAAGACCTAACGGTTCTAAATAATTGTGCCAGGCGAGAGCTTGCAGATGCAACCTCGGCCGTGTAGAACTGTGTCTTAGCAGCCTTGATTGCCATCTCATAGGATCTCATAAATGTCCTATAGGATGCTCTTGATGCTTCATTGCGGACTCACCGCCACCATCTCTCTAGCCGTCTAAGTCCTCGCTTCATCTGCCTCAGCTCCTCGGTAAACCAGGGAGCCAGCTTAGAGCGAGGGCACAGAGGGTGTCGGGGAGCGATCTCATCAATGGCCGCCGAGTGCCGGACATGCCAGTCCTCGACCAGCCTATCTAATGAGTCGCCAGGAGGCATGGGATCCCGCAGTGCCTTCAGAAATCACTGAGGGTCCATCAGGCTATACGGGCGAGCTAAAATACACTCACCGCCCAAACGGAGTTGGGGATGCACCATCAGATGGGCCTTCAGGGCATAGTGGTCAGACCATGGCACTGCCATAGCAGTTGTCTGGTCCACCGTAACCCCCGCCGCAAAGATCAAGTCGAGCATGTGCCCAGCCTGGTGCATAGGAGCCATTACAAATTGGGAGAGTCCTAGTGCTGCCATGGATGACACCATGGATCCAAAAGGTTTCCCTTTGATATAATAATTTTTGTAAATCCACATCATTATACTTGCGTGGGCAAATCATTTCTAATGCCGCAAATTTGTAGTCATTACATGAATGACCCATCTCAATAAAGTGGGGAACTAGAGGAGAATCTGTTCTAAGCAGGCTAATATGTGACTTATGAAAGACCAAAGTGATGGTCTTTAGAAAAAGGGCTCAGATATCCTCCTGGAGCATACTTGGCAATTCAATAAATCAGTGTAGCACCTTTAAGTACTTAGGGATTACATTTAGAGAGAATCTGAACTGGAATGCTCATATTGCCACAGTAAAAGCATCCACGACAAGGATTGTAGGCTTCATTTTGAGGTTTTACTATACTAAGGGAGGTTTTCTTATTGATCCTGTTATAAAAATATTTAAAGGTAAGGTCATTCCCCACCTTTTGTATGGTGCTGAGGCTTGGGGATGGAAAGAGGATATACTTACTAGTATTGAAACAATTCAAAACCAGTTTTTAAGGCATATCTTGGCTCTTCCTAAGGGAATACCAGTTGCCCTGATGAGAGTGGAAACTGGTTTGCCTTCCTTAAGGGCGTGGGTGCATCCTGCAGTTCTAAAATCCTGGAAGAAATTCAGATCTGCCAGTACTGATTCCTTCAGCCAACTGGCCTTTAATTCAATGCTATCCAAAGACTCAGATCGTTCCTGTTTTCTTAATAATTTACTACTAAGATATACCATCCCTGGTGACCTTCTTAGTCCTTCAACAAACAATTCAGATCTTAGAGAATGGGTATTTAAGCAGGATGCTCTGTTAGACAGGCAGTTAATTCTAAAATCACAGTCTGTTACCTGGTTTAAATCATTTAAGAATGATCATTTTAGATCCCCCTACCTGGTCAATATAAATAGTCATAACCTCAGAGCAGCTTTTACATCTATGCACTTTAAATCAATGCCAACAGCCGTACTAGCTGGCCACTATAGTAGAACACCCAAGGAACAGCGCCTATGCATTTGTGGCTCTTCTGTTATTGAGGATCTTCCCCATTATATCCTTGATTGTTCATTGTATACCCAACCTAGGTTAAAATTTCTCTCTGGTATTTTATCAGTTTTAAGCTTTTACTCAGACCATGAGAAGACTGTATCTTTGTTAGCTGATTCCAATGCCAAAATATCCTACAGATTGGCTTTATTTGCCCTGGCTGCAAAGAAAATATGGGCCAACGCTGTTCTCAGGGGAACTAGTTAATTAGTGGGTATGCTGTGATTCAATTAACTGTTCACGACTTCGGTTTTATGGTTTTATAATATTTTAGACTATGGTTTAATGGTTTTATAATATTTAGATTATATTCTATTTTATATAATTTTTATGTACTTTTCTTTGTTTTTGGTTTGTAATTGCCTATGGCTAAATACAATAAAATCTGTCTTATATATATTATGTGACTTATGCTCCGTAATTCTTGTGCGCAGTGATCTCATAGTGGTCCCCACATAATTTTGGGAACATATGCATTGTATCAAATATATTATTCTTCTTGAAGAGCAGTTTGTGTAGTTATTAAGTTTAACCTCCATTCCTGTGATATTAACTATGTCAGTTATCCATGCTTGAGAGCATACACTACATCTACCACATGAAAAGTGGCCTTTAGTTCTTCTTGATGGTGATTTCAAAAGTAACATGTCAGAGTGTATTAATTTCTCTTTGAAACTCTGAGTGCGTCCGAAACCTATGAGTGGTTTCAGTTCACAGTCCAGGATTGCCTCCACTAAGTGCCAATGTTTATGAATAATCCTTTTTATTTTTTTCAGCTTGTGGTGTGAAATCCAAGGCACAGGTGATTCTGTTTGTATTTGTTCTAGTTTTGGGTCTGAAAAGACTTAGTCTAGGCTTATTTTGTGCTCTAAAGGCAGCCCTAGTTATTACATCCTCAGGATATCCCCTCCTACGAAACTGTTCCATCAAACACTTACATTCCAGCTCAAAATGCTCTTCTGATGTGCAATTTTGTTTTATTCTCAAATTGGTCATAAGGTAAATTGAGTTTCAAATGACTACTATGACGGGAATCAAAATGTAAATAGGAATTTCTGTCCGTGGGTTTAGTATAGGACCAGGCAGCTAGATCCCTATTGCTAGTGTCCAAAAAATTGATATTTAAGTTATTGTACTGAGTAGTAAATTTTATAGTAAGATGTATACTATTCAGCCATTCTACAAATAAACTATTCCCATCTGAAAAAACTATGAATTAATCATCCAAAAATCTTTTATAAAATAAAATCTTCAAGAAAAAAAGGATTGGTTTCCTCATTCATAATCCAATCCGACTCAAATTTGGCCATGAATAAATTTGCTACACTGGGGGCAAACACATTCCCCATGGCCACTCCCTTAATCTGCAAATAAAAGTCCTCATAATATCTGAAAAAACTATTTTCAAAAATCATGTCTGAAAAATCTAATAAAAACTGAGTTGGTGGCCTTAATTCTATCCTACTATCCAAAGCTAGTCTTACTACCTCCCATGCCTCATCATACGGGATGTTTGTGTACAAAGCCGATGCATCCAAAGTGGCCAATATTGCTCCTGAGGGAATGTGAATTGATTCTACCATTTTAATAAAATCAGTGGTATCCTTCAAATAAGTAGGAATCATTGGAACTATAGGTCGCAAATAATAATCTGTAAACTTAGATATAGGTTCCAAAACCGAATTTGAACCCGATAATATTGGGCAACCTGGAGGTTGCATGCCCTCTTTATGCACCTTTGGTAATGCATAAAACACGGGGACCCTGGAATGATTGTTCATTAGGAATTCACTAGTTTTTAAGTCTATGAACTCCACAGAAAGACCTTCCCTAACCAAAGTTTTAATAATATTTAAAACAGTCACTGTCAAATCCCCTTCAATAGGCAAATAAGTACTCTCATCTTGTAATAATTTTTGAACCATCTCTAAATAATCCACTTTATTCATAATTATAATGCCCCTTCCCTTATCTGCTTGTTTAATTATAATGGAGGGATCTGAGAGTGAGGACTGGTGTGTTTATATTTAAACAGCATTAGGAGGGACTGTAGTAAGGCACACAGATGCCCACAAAATAATTAGAGTAATAGGACCATATCAATGACGGTTGGTGAGTAGGCACTCTTAGCCAGAATGGGGTAATATGATAATTATTAAATAAATGTTTAAATAATTAAATAAAATATTTTGTATTTTAGAATGGGGGACTAACTACACCCATAAAATAAGGATATGAAATAAGTACAAAAGATACTAGGTAAATAATTACAGTAAAAATATTTTATTAGAAATGGTTTGTATATTTAAGCATGATATTAAATGATTGACGTATATTGCATAACAGCTACTGAAGAAGTGGTAGCAACGAAATGAAGGACAAATCTGGAGGACTTTGTCTCAAGCTTTGTCAAGCTTTCAAAAAGCAAATGTTTAGCTTTGTTAAGCCTTTTAAATAATTAGTGTGTTATTGCAAACATTGGAATGTAATCAGCTTTTTGTTTTGTAACTAATAATAAGATAGAGAATTGTTGTTAGGAGTACAAGTTACTATCAGAAGTAGTAGTTGCAGTAAATAATTTTAGTGCATCTGCAAGCACAGCTGCGGGTCTCTTTGTTATTTATGATTTACAGTGTGTGGATTCTCTATTGTTGACGATGCACTTTCCCGCCTTCCCCAATATGACTGCAAAAAGGACCCTGTTATAGACTCTATGTTCACACCAGAACAGCTTGGGGGGGGGGGTGCGATGGTGACTAGAAGCCAGTCAACTTAGAAGGAGATACCTGACCCTTCTGAATGGACTTCCAAATGTACGAAAGCATATGATCCTTCCAAAGCAAAAGACTTACAGGGTTATGATCATGTTACCTGGGGTCCGAATGGCTGCTGGTTCCGGGACAAGAAACTAGTGGTACCCAAATCATTACGGGGGGAAGTCATGTACACAGCCCATGAATCCAAGCTGTCGGGACACTTTGGCTACCTTAAGACTTTAAACTTGCTACAGAGACAATTCTGGTGGCCGCGCATGAGACAGGACATGTCAGATTATGTCTCATCTTGCCAAACATGTTTAATGTGCAAATGATGTGGGGGGGGAACCCCTGGGGCTGTTGCAATGGCTGGAAACCCCGAACTGACCATGGGAAGTCATATCCATGGATTTTATAACGGATCTCCCACCCAGCAAAGGTAAAACGGTCATATGGGTGGGAGTGGACACATTTTCCAAACAAGCACATTTCATCCCGTTTAAGCAGCTCCCTACAGCTAAAGTCTTAGCCAAGGCTTTCATGGTCAACATCATAAAGCTCCATTCCATTCTGCGAAAGATAATATCTGACTGCGGAATGCAATTTGTTGCCAACTTCTGGCAGGAGCTCCTGGAGATCAAGGGTGTCGAACCCGCCTTAAGTAGTGCTTATCATCCAGAGACCGATGGCCAAACCAAATGTGTGAATCAAGTCCTTTAACAATTTTTGCACTGTTACACTAATTATCAACAAAATAACTGGGTGGTTTTGTAGACTTTTGTGGAATATAGTTATAATAATGCTGTGCACTCTTCCACGGGAGTCTCTCCTTTCATGGCAATGGGGGGGTACGAAGGGGTTCCTTTGCCCTTTATGGAGTATGCCTCTCCAAGTACTAGTCATCTTGCTGAATGGTGGAACTCTTTATGTAATTTGTGGCCTTTGATTGCTAAGACTTTGGAGGCAGCCAAAACAGATTACAAAAAAATATACAGACAAAAGTAGGGGTCGGGGATGGGATCTGGAGACAGGTGACTCTGTGTATGTATCTACAAAAAAACATCAAAGGTCTCCAACCCAGCAGGAAATTAGGTTGGAAATATGTAGGACCTTATAAAGTGTTGAGAAAGATCAATGATGTGACATTTGAACTTGAGCTGCCTAAATCACTTAAGGGTGTTCATCCAGTTTTCCATTTCAGCCTCCTGAAAAAAGATCCTGGGCCGAACGTGTGGAGACCCCATCGTCCAGCTCCTCCTCCTCTGATGAAGGGGGGTGAACTGCATTTTGATGTGGACCAAATAGTTGATTCTAAATTGAAAAGGGGATGCCTTTTCAATCTAATTAGCTGGCGTGACTTTGGTCCTGAGCATAATGAATGGGTTGATTCTGTGCATGTAAACACTCCTGCAAAGATTCGTGCCTTCCATAAGTTGCACCCTTTAAGACCTGGGGGTTAAGGGTTTTTTTTGGGAGGGCAGTATGTCAATTAGACTGTCATTTCCCGGTTGGGAGGTGGGATGTGCCACTGCAGTCTGCACACTTCTGCCCCCCTCCTTTGGAATGTGTTCCTCTCTCTTGCTCTCGCCTCTGCTTATCTGTAACTTTGGCTGAGTCTTTTCACAGGCTTTGTTGCTAATTGGGTTTTTCCTACAGGTGCAAACCGCTTTTTCTTCCTGCTTCACTGTCTGGGAACTAACGGGCCAATGTATTTGAGTGCCTTTTTTCTTGCTTGTTGATTGGGAGATTCATTTGTTACAACATGGTTTGAATATACTATAAATGTACCTCCATGCCTCCCTCCCCCCATTACTGACTCAAGAAGTGTAAGACCATCTGATCCACTATCAAATAAGGAAGTTCTTGTTTAAGACCCTTTGTTTGGAGTTTGAAATCTCTTGGACTCTCACACAACCAAAGGAAGGCAGAGTAAATCTACAACAGGTAGGCCAGGAACCTAGAAAAAATGGGATGCCATAGAACAAGGGTCCACAACATGGTGCCCACCAATACCTTTCTTGGTGCCTACCAAGTGTTTGTAGAAGGTGGGTGGGGCCAGGTATGTATCTCTTGCCCAGCAAGGCTTTTGATGGGCCATTGAAGATTCAGCTGGATATGGAGATTAAAATAATGTTATTTCAATAGCAGCTGCCACTACAGTGTTTATTTTATTATCCTCTTTCCCAGTGTATATTTTAAATTACCCCTCTTGTTCCTCTGTGTCTTTGGCTCCACCTCCTTTAGTAGCCATTTTGGGGCTTTGCCCACCATCCTGTTTCAGAATTCCAAATGTGCCTGCAGGCACAAAATGTTTGGGGACCCCTGCTCTAGAAAGGCACACAGAGAAGGCTGGACAGCGGGTGGCACCAGGTGAGGATGTGTACTCTAGGCAACCCTTATTATGTGGGGTTCCTCAGAGGGCACTCCTCTCTCTGATGATATGTAAAATCTATATGCACCCCCTCGCCCACCTGGCAAGGTGTTTCGGGCTTGGATGCCATCAATATGCTGATGACACTCAGCTGCAGGGCTATTTTGGGGCAGGAATGCACAGGAACGGAGTTCCGGCTGGCTTCCGAGTTGGCCATGCCTATAGCCTCCACCCCCAGTTCCCCAGGCACCTCGCAAGCCACGGGGCACCTGGGGAAGGAAGGCAATTTAAACTGCCTCCCCCACCTCGGGTTCCCCAGGTGCCCCACAGCTGTGGCGCCAAGGGAAACTGAACCAGAATCTGCCTTCCTTCCCTTGGGTTCCCCATGTGCCTTGCAAGGTGTGGGGCACCTGGGGAAGCTGATCCTGGGAGGGAGCTGCGCTGTCAGGGGTGTGGCCTAACATGCTAATGAGTTTCTGCTGTTGGGTGTGGCCTGTTATGTCAATGAATTCCTGCTGGGCTTTTTCGACAAAAAAAGCCCTGCTCAGCTGTATCTGTTATTGGATGGCTGGCCAACTACCATCCTGCCAAATCTGGCTGAGAGACTGGAGGCTGTGGTGAGATGGCTAAAAAAGAGCAGGCTGAGACTGAATCCATTGAAGATGGAAGTTCTGTAGCTGGGGGGGGGGCTTTGGGATTGGAGTTCAGGTTACCAACCCTTGACGGGGCACCACTGACATCGGCGCTGTCTGTCAAGAATTTGGGTATGATCTTGGATTCCTCCATATCAATGGAAGCCGAAGACACACATACTACTAGGCTGGCATTTTCCCACCTTTGCCAAGCCTGGCAACTGGCTCCTTTCTTGTCATGCCCTGATCTAGCCACAGTAATCCATGAGTCGGTCACTTCCAGGCTAGACTACTGCAACTCACTGTATGCTGACCTACCCTTGAGACTGATCCAGAAACTTCAGCTGATTCATAATATGGTGGTGCGAGTCCTGAAGGGAACATCATGAACGGCACATATTCAACCAGTGCTGCCCCAGCTACACTGGCTTCCAGTACAATACTGAGTCAGGTTCAAGGTTTTAGTATTGACATTTAAGGCCTTGAGAGGTCTGGGACCAACATACCTATGGGACCACCTTCTCTGCTACGTCCCCGGGGAGAGGAGGAGGAAGAGAGGAGGAGAGTGGATTTATATCCCACCCTTAACTCACTTGGAGTCTCAGAGTGGCTTACAAACTCCTTTCCCTTCCCCTCCCCACAACAGACACCCTGTGAGGTAGGTGGGGCTGAGAGAGCTCTGAGACAACTGTCCTTGAGTGAACAGCTGGTACAGAGCTATGGCTTGCCCAAGGTCATCCAGCAGGTGCAAGTGGAGGAGTGGGGAATCAAACCCAGTTCTCCCAGATTAGAGTCTGCACACTTAACCACTACACCAAACTTTGCACTCTGCTGATGACAACTTGCTAGTGACCCCTGGCCCTAAGAATGTCTGGCTGTCTCAACCAGGGCCAGGGCCTTTTCAGCCCTGGCCCCAACCTGGTGGGACTCTCTGCCAAATGACCCCAGGGCCCTGAAGGACCTTGTGCAATTCTATAGGGCCTGTAGGGCAGAGATGTTCTGCCAGACTTTTGGTTGAGGGAAGCAATGGCTGGTTGCACTGGCTGGCACCCTTTCCCACTTCCCCCTATATCTCGGCTCCCGGGCACGCAGCAAGCTGTTGTACCCAGGGGCCGCCTTGCCACCATGGTGGAGAGTGGGGCAGCAATGTAAATCGCACTCTCATGCTATTTTGGAGCTGGTGGGGCGGGGCTTGCCCATAAAAGGTGACGCCCTGCTCCTGCCCTGGTCTTTCGCTCTGCGTGCTCGACAGAGGACAGCATGCAGTCGGTGGCACTTCGAAGGCCTAACCGGGCCTACCTTGGAGGCGCAGCTTGGTGGCGGCAGTCATAAAGAAAAGTGGGAGGCATCACAGCAGTGTAGCAGTGCTGGCATTGTAATCCTTCACCCAGCGAAGGCTGGGTGGCATCTAAGGGTGATTTTGGCACCCTTGAGTGGCATTTGGGGGTGATTTCACCCCCCCTTTAGCTGGGCGGAGATCAGTGGCAGCTGGGTGATAATTGGGGGTGATTTTGGCCCCCTTGGGTGGCCCTTTAGGTGATTTCACCCCCCCCTTTTATTGGGGTGGCACACAGCGGCAGCTGGGAGGCATTTGTGGCCATGGCGCCTGTAGATCGGGCCTTCAGTGGGGGTGGTGCCCGGCTGCAGGGAGGGCTCTCCCGGGCCAGATTGGTGGTCACTGTAGGGTGGGTTGATTGAGGAGTGAGCCTTCGGGCAGCCGTTCCCCACCTGACTACATTAGGCAGGTGAGTTTTTTTCGCTTAATTTTAGCCGTGAGATTTCTGAGGCCCTATATAGCAGGGGGGGTGGGGCGGCCATCTTGGTGGGGTCTTATGGTGAGGGAGTGCTGCCTGGCTTGCATTCAGCTAGGCCACAACCTTGGCAGCCATCTTGGTGAGGTCTCAGCCTGCCAGTTAGGGCCATTTGGGAGTTGATTGGGCCTTGCTTGGGGCAGCCATTTTGTGGAGGTCTGGTTTGCACCAGGTTCGGCAGCCATTTTGTGAAGTCTGCAGGAGCCATTTTGTAGCATTTTGGTCTGGTGGTCGGCATTGATTTAAGACTGCTTACAATTTGCCCTTAGGCCTTTGTGCTCAGCCTGGTTACAGATGGTTTAACTAACACTTTATTCGCTATGGCTTCTAGGAAGGGACAGGGCAAAGGAAAAGGCCTTTTTTAATTTTTTTATTGTTCCTTTATCAACTTCATACATATAACTTTCCCTTATTTATTTTCCCTTTTCCCCCCCTCCCCACCACCACCCTCCCCTCCCTCAGTTCTCCCTCCCTTGATCTTCTTCTTTCATTGCTTCAGCCATGGGCACAGAGTCCAAAGTTTCCATTGAAAGTCCTTCTTGGCTTCATCCTCCTTGATCCAATCAAAGGAAAAGGTAAGCAGCCGGCTCCCAAGAGGCTTCCTGTACGGCCTGCACCAGTGATTTCATCTGATGATGGCGATGATGATCTGGTTAATGCAGCCATTTTGCAATGATTGGAAGCTCTGGAGAAAGAACGGGGTTTGTCTTCCAAGGGCGCTATGTGTCAGGGGGCCTGACAAAGATTCATTGTTTGCCCTATGTTATTGCTTTGATGAAATGCTACATGTCTCCTTCTCCGTCTTTCCCCCCCCCCTCTTCCCCTAGCCCTCACCTTGAAGTATATTGCTTTTAGCAACTCTGGACAATGTAACCATTCTCATCCGGGAGGGTGGCGACTCTGCATTCTCACACGTCACTAAGAAAACAAATGGCTTTTCCTCCCATGCATTCCATCCTCCTCTTTCCTGGGACTGTGAATGCCTTATCTTGTTGTGGGAACCTTGAAGGTCTGTTGTGGCCACTTCGGGCCGTTTGATATGCAAGGATTTAACACATCTGGGTCGGCCAGTTCAGGAAGGGAATTTTTATAACTTTCACACTTCACCTTCCTGTGGGAATCAGAATGGCTCAAGCCTTTGTGCCCGCGCTTTTGTCTCAATTGTGATTGGTTGAATGTCGGGGTTCAAACTGTACTGGAGGGTATATTAATCCAGCTTGTCTTTTATGTGGCATCTCTAACAAACATTCGAGAACCTGTCAGCAGTATTAAGAAATAAAGAACTCTGTTTTCATGAACAAAGGTCTGATCTTTTGCTGTTAAGTACAGAAGCCTCACAGATTGTTAGAGATCTGTGTTTGGGACTTTGTTGTACCTGACCATGTCAGATGATGATACTATTTTTGTAACCCAAGATGAACCAGTGGTCCCGGGAGATTCTGGAGCCGGAGCCGGAGCCAGGGCTGGAGGCACCGTGCCCCCAGGGAAACCGGTGACCACGGCGCAGGGCGCTTATTATTATCCCGTGCCCGGCACCCCAGCCACTGTTTACCCTGAGGTACTCCTGGTCTACGTTTGGACGGGGCACCGTCGACTCGTGGGTACACGATCGGAAGGGCTCCCGAGTATGGGTTGCCGGGGACCGTACGGAAGTGGGTCACCCAAGCTTCTGGGAGGATGACCGAGAGGGCTTGGGAAGCAACTGACAGTTCCCGATGCCAGACGGGGAGCGCGGCGCTCCTTGTGGAACCGACCTGGGGGTCGAGGATTCGGATCGCGTGTTGGACCGGAGAATGGGAGAGATGCGAATCCAAATCACCGCGGAGCTATGAGAGGTGATGATGGACATGCAGCAGCAACTCAGAGATGTCATTGCTGCTGTGCAGGTCCAAGGCCACCCGCCAGCCGGGGGAGTGGGCAGAGGAGTACCAGCAGGTGGGGCAGCCCCTCAACAGGTCCCACCGGCCGGGGTCCCAGGTGGGGACCCAGCGGGGGGGCCTCAACAGCCGGTCCCCGCTCCCCTCCCCACGCCAGCCGATTGGATGATTCGCCAGGCCCCCAACAATCCGCTGACGGCAACTTTTGATGGTGACCCCGAGAAGCTCCGGTTCTTCATCATCGAGATTGAGAGATTCCTGGAAGCTTGGGGCCATCTCTATCCCATGGAACGGGACCGAGTGGGACACATCGGCTCCAAGCTGCGAGACACTGCCAGCGATTGGTACGTAAGCCTGCACAACCCCCCTGGGCCCAAGCTAAGAACTGTCAATAATTTTATGTGGGCCCTCCGGCAGCACTATGAGGATCCCCTGGGGGAGGAGAAGGCGAGGAATCAACTGCGGAAGTTGGTGCAGGGGAGGGCCTCAGTGCGGGAATACACCGACCGGTTCCGGCGAATAGCGGCTAAAGTGCAAGGCTGGTCCCAAGACCTCTTCATCGAGAAGTATAGAGAGGGCCTGCACCCCGAGATCTACGAGACCATTCTGAGGGGTGGGAGGCCCGGATCTCTCGCCGCATGGATGAGAGCGGCAGCCAACGTAGAGGAAAGATTCACCCTGATCAAGCTGGGGACCTCAGCAACCGCCCAACCCAAAGCCCCTCAGAAGATGAAAGGGAAGCCGAGCATCCAAGAGCTACGAGACAGCTGCTTCAAGCAGGGGCTATGCATGAGATGTGGGGAGAGTGGTCACTTTGCCTCAGCTTGCCCCCAAAACAGCGGGAAGACGCCCAAGACCTCAACCCCGGTAAGTGGAGGTACCCTGAGCCGTGGCAAAACCCTGTTTAAACCCCGGGCATTACATCTGGAAGGGCCAACGAGTGAGCAAGCGGAGTTGGAGCTGGTCAAGGCACAGCCATCGGGAAACTTCAGTGACCTGCAGTAGGAGGCGCAGAGCTGCAGGTCCCTTCCCCCAATGCACCATCTCTGGTGAGCATCCCCGGCCCCTTACTTTACATGGTAGTGACTGTGATAGCCCCGGGCATCAGGACCCATGTGAGGGTGCGAGCCCTAATTGACTCGGGGTGCACCAGAGACTTGATAAGCCCTTTGGTAGTAGATGGACTGGCCCCTTGAGTCACCCCTTTGGGGGAGCCACTCACGTTCACGCAGATGGATGGGTCCGAAATGAAAGAAGCGTGTGTGGCAGAGACTGAACTGTTGATTTTGGGGACGGGGGAGCACTGGGAAAAGAGGGCTTTTGTCATCACCCCGAATACCCAATTCCCCATGGTCCTAGGAAGTCCCTGGCTGAGCTCCCACGACCCCTATGTGAAATGGAGTGAGGGAAAAATCTCGTGGGTGGATGAGAAGTGTAGCCACCATAAGTGGGACCCTGAGTGGGGATCGGGGGGCCCTGCTCCCCTACGGGCAGCCGCCCTCACCCTAGTGCCCTCCCAGATCCCACAGGAGTACCGGGACCTGGCTGAGGCGTTTAGTGAGACGGAAGCGGATGAACTCCCCCCTCACCGCCTGTCCGACTGTGCGATCAAATTACTGCCCAGGGAAAAACTCCCAAAAGGAAAATTATACTCCATGAGCCCCACGGAGAGAGAGGAACTGCAGAAGTTCCTAGATAAGAACCTAGAGCGGGGTTTCATTCACCCAGCCAAGTCCCCCTTTGCAGCCCCAGTATTATTTCGGAAAAAGAAAGACGGAGGGCTGAGACTGTGCACAGACTATTGTGGGCTGAATGCAGTGTCGGCTTCCAATGCCTACCCCCTCCCACTCATCAAGGATTTGCTGGCAGAAGCCGCTAAAGGGAAAATTTTTACTAAACTGGATTTGCGGGATGCATATTTCCGAGTGCACATAAGGGAGGGGGATGAATATAAGACTGCTTTTAACATTCCCTTGGGTCAGTTGGAATACTTGGTGATGCCATTCGGCTTAAGTGGCACGCTGGGAGTGTTTATGAGTTTGATAAACGAAGTGTTACACAAGCATTTGTTTAATGGGGTGTTATGTTACTTAGATGATATCTTGATTTATTCTGCTGATAAGGGGTCACATGTAAAATTGGTGTGGGAGGTGCTGGGCACACTGTTAAAAAATCAGCTGTATGCCAAACTGTCCAAATGCGAGTTCAATCGTGCAGAGGTGGACTTCCTAGGGTATCGGATCTCCCAGAGGGGCTTGGAAATGGACCCCACCAAGATAGAGGCTGTTGGCCAGTGGGAGGCCCCCAGAACTCGTAAACAATTGCAAAGCCTCTTGGGATTTTGTAATTTCTACCGCACGTTTCTCAAAGACTTTGCTACAGTCACCCTACCCCTCACCGAACTGCTAAAAACTAAAGGAAAGGGACCGGAAGCTGGGAAGCCAGGGGAAAAAATAGTGTGGTCTGAGGCGTGCCAATTAGCATTTGAAACGTTGAAAAAATTGTTCACCTCGGAGCCCATTCTAGCCCACCCTGATGAAACTAAGGAATTCGTAATCCATGTAGATGCCTCCGATGTGGCCATGGGGGGGGGCGATACTCCAAAAGGGGTCTGACAACAAATTGCACCCCCTGGCATACATTTCAAAATAATTTAATGAGACCAAAAGAAATTGGTCAGTGTGGGATAAAGAAGCCGCTGCCATCCGTTTAGCTCTAATCACCTGGAGGCACTGGCTGGAAGGGGCGCAAACCTCGTTTGAAATCTGAATTGATCACAAAAACTTAGAGGCACTGCATACGCAGTGGGCACTTAACGCCAAACAGCTCAGGTGGGCTGATTTCTTCTCCAAGTTTAACTTTGTGCTAAAACACTTCCCCGGGAAGGCGAATTCCTTAGCAGATGCTCTATCCAGATTACCCCAACACGAGTCCCAGAGGGAAGAAGTGTTCGATTCAATGTTTTCGCAACAACAATTGGGAGTGGCTGTCACTACTAGGAGTCAAAGCGAAAGCACAGCGATTCAGTCATGGAGCGATAAATGTGTTGGAGAGTATTCAAAAGAGGAGACTGAGGAATTGGCGGGGATAGAAGAGTGTTCTTTACACACAGACAAATGCTGGTACCATGGAACAAAACTAGTCATGCCTCAGCCGCTCCGCAGAGACGTGCTAGTAGCCTGCCACTCTTCCAAATTGGCGGGACATTTCGGATTCCTAAAGACTCTTAATTTGGTACAGCGGCAATTTTGGTGGCCGCGCATGCGCAAAGATGTTTCGGACTTTGTGACAGCTTGTCAAGTGTGTTTGATGTGCAAACGGAGGGGGGGAAGGCTCCTGGACTGTTGCACCCCTTGCCTACCCCCTCCAGACCCTGGGAAGCCGTGTCTATGGACTTTATCACTAACCTACCTCCCTCCAAAGGGAAAACGGTCATTTGGGTAGTGGTGGACATGTTCTCCAAACAGGCTCTCTTTGTTCCCTTTAAACAACTCCCCACTGCTAAAGGCATGGCTAAGATGTTCTTTAATCATGTGATCAAATTACATGCTTTTCCGAAGTGGGTGGTATCCGACCACAGGAGCCAATTCGTTGCCAACTTCTGGTGGGAGCTTTTAAAAGTGATGGACATTGAGCCTGCCATGAGTTCTGGTTACCACCCAGAGACCGATGGAGAATCCGAACGAATTACTCAAATCCTGGAACAATTCTTAAGGTGCTACACTAACTACCACCAAGACAATTGGGTGGAGTTGCTGCCATTCGCTGAGTACAGTTATAATAATGCAGTACACTCATCTACTGGAGTGTCTCCTTTTATGGCTGTGGGAGGTTTTGAGGGAAAACCCTTACCCACTGTGGATAACTCGTTTGAAAACTCCCCCTCTGACTTTACACAATGGTGGACTAAGTTGCAGGACTCTTGGCCATTGATTGCTAAAGCTTTGGATAAGGCGAAAGCTGATTACAAAAAATACGCTGATAGAGGCCGAGCAGAAGGTTGGGACCTCCAACCAGGTGACTCAGTTTATCTTTCCACAAAAAACATCCATGGACTCCAACCCAGCAGGAAATTGGGATGGAAATATGTAGGCCCTTACAAAGTATTAAGGCAAATATCTGATGTGTCCTTTGAGCTTGAACTGCCTAAATCACTGAGCTCTGTGCATCCTGTCTTTCATTTCAGCCTGCTGAAGAAGAATCCTGGGCCGAATGCATGGCACCCACTACCTCCGACTCCTCCTCCGCTGATGAAGGAGGGGGACACTCACTTTGAAATTTCTGAAATCTTTGATTCTAAAATGCGTAGGGGCCGCTTACTATATCTAGTTAAGTGGGTAGATTTCGGCCCTGAACTAAATGAATGGGTCCTTGCAGAAAATGTTCATGCTCCTAGATTAGTTAAAGCTTTTCATAAACGTTTTCCTGATAAGCCGGGGTAGAATGTATTTTGAAGGAGGCAGAGTGTCAGGGGGCCTGACAAAGATTCATTGTTTGCCCTATGTTATTGCTTTGATGAAATGCTACATGTCTCCTTCTCCGTCTTTCCCCCCCCCTTCCCCTAGCCCTCACCTTGAAGTATATTGCTTTTAGCAACTCTGGACAATGTAACCATTCTCAGCCGGGAGGGTGGCGACTCTGCATTCTCACACGTCACTAAGAAAACAAATGGCTTTTCCTCCCATGCATTCCATCCTCCTCTTTCCTGGGACTGTGAATGCCTTATCTTGTTGTGGGAACCTTGAAGGTCTGTTGTGGCCACTTCGGGCCGTTTGATATGCAAGGATTTAACACATCTGGGTCGGCCAGTTCAGGAAGGGAATTTTTATAACTTTCACACTTCACCTTCCTGTGGGAATCAGAACGGCTCAAGCCTTTGTGCCCGCGCTTTTGTCTCAGTTGTGATTGGTTGAATGTCGGGGTTCAAACTGTACTGGAGGGTATATTAATCCAGCTTGTCTTTTATGTGGCATCTCTAACAAACATTCGAGAACCTGTCAGCAGTATTAAGAAATAAAGAACTCTGTTTTCATGAACAAAGGTCTGATCTTTTGCTGTTAAGTACAGAAGCCTCACACTATGCAGAAAAGGGAGTCTAATGTGTCTTTTCAAGGACAGGTTTTAGCACGGCTAGCCTTCCTTGAGGACAAACAAGAGGTGGCTACTATGGAGGATGGTGAAGGGTCGGTGTCCGGACAGCAGGGACAAGGCTTGGGTGATCAGCAGGTGGCACTTTGTATGGTGCCTCATGGACAGGGAGGTAAGGAGGCTGCCACAGGTGGGGAGGGGTCCCAGTGGCCATGGGGCCCTGTTTATCAGGGTACAGCTGCCTCCCATATGATTCAGCCTAGCTGGCCTCAATATGCTCCTCCATGTTTTCCATCCATGCCCCAAGTGTCTTGGCCAGCATGGGGCTACCCCCAGCCTGGCATCAGTTATCCATGGCCTGGGGGAGCCTCGTACGATGCAGCTCCCGCAGGGGCTCTGTCTAGTGGGGGCTCTGATTTGCCTTTGGGTGATCATTTGTCCATTGCCACTAAGGAGAAAATCCTTAAGGGTGAATTTGTTGATGTCTTTTATCTTTTCTATCGCGAGATGGAGAGGAAAGACAAGGACAACCTGGACGAGCGGAAGAAAGAGCACTTGAAATGCTGTGTGGTTGATAGGACTTGGGTGAATTGGTACCCTGGATTCCTTATTTATACTGCTGTCATAGTGCGGCATCAACCTTGGAGGGCTGCGGCGATGATCCAGTATATGGACATTATTTATAAAGCCTTTACAGAATTCCCGAGCCCGCTTTGCTGAGAGTTTACCTCTGTGAGAACCTGATAGATCCAATAAGCCAGGCCTTAATGTGAAACAAAGTCCTTTTTATTTCTTAATGGTCTTCAGTATACACATCCAGTGTTAGTGATGCCAGTGAATGTGGCAAGAGTCAATTATACACATTTCAAACAGCAGGATCAAAGCTTGTCACCAATCAGGCAACTACAGCAAAGGCACAAAAGTTACTAGCTGTTGCATTCTCACCAAAAAGGCACGTAGCTTGGAATGATTAGGCTTGGTGGCTAGCCTCCCTCTCCCACAACTCCTTTTCCATTATTCTCACATATTCAGCCACCTGGAGTTCCTTCATTACATAAACAATTCAAGACTAAACTTCGCAGAGCCAGATTAACAGAAGCAAAGCAACAGGGAGGGGGGCAGTAGAGAGCACTATGATTTAGAGGGAGCTGGGTTGCCATTCCCCAGCCAGGAGAAAATATACAAATGACTGGGAACCTGACAACCTCCCTTGGTACCTGCGGCAGTAAGTCCTGCTCCTTTCGGCACAAGTGCCCCTTGTGCGCTGGGCCCCATGCCTTCTCCAACTGCCCCAGGCCAAAGGGCCAGGGGGGTGGGAAAAGAAGTAAGTGTTTTGGGGTGGGGGAAATGTCAACCCCCCTTCTGACAAAGGGTCCCAGCCCAGTTAAATTAGAGGAGTTAGGGAGATGGCTTAGTTACTACCCGAACAAACACGACTGCACTTATCTCTGGGACGGTTTCAGGTTGGGGTTTAGGATCCCTTTTTGGGGGATTCAGTCAGCTTGTTCTGCTCTCAATTTAAAGTCAGTTATTGGAATGGAGCATATAGTGAGAGACAAAATAGCCAAGGAGTGTAAGGAAGGCAGGGTTTTAGGTCCTTTTCCCCTTCTCCCTGCTTGTAATCTTAGAGTGTCTCCATTAGGTGTTGTGCCCAAGAAGGCGCCAGGTGAATATCACTTCATTCACCACCTGTCCTCCCTGCATGGGGGGTCAGTGAGTGATGTGATATCAGACAATTTATGCTCGGTTAGGTACACATCTTTTGATCAGGCCATGCGGGTCATTCACCTCTGTGGCAAGGGGGCAGAGTTGGCAAAGTGCGACATTAAGTCAGCCTTCCGCCTCCTTCCAGTCCACCCAGAGGACTTCGAACTGCTCAGATTTGCCTTTGAGGATAAGTTCTACATGAATCATGCCCTTCCCATGGGGTGCTCTGTGTCCTGTGCCGCTTTTGAGAGGTTCAGTTTATTTTTGGAATGGGCCTTGAGATACAGGACAGGACTCAGCAGTATGGCTCACTACCTGGACGATTTCCTTTTGGTAGGGTGCGGGGGTACTGGGCAATGTCAGTTTTTACTGTCCAGTTTTATTGGCCTTGCTGAGGAACTGGGCATTCCCCTAGCTCAGGAAAAAACAGAGGGCCCGACATCCATGTTAACCTATCTCGGTATCGAAACTGACACAGCTCAGCAGTGCTGCAGATTACTGTCTGACAAATTGCCGATGTTGCAGGTTCGCGTAGACTCTGTAATGCATCGATCCAAGATTACTCTCTTGGAATTGCAGCAGCTTGCAGGCCACTTAAATTTTGCTTGTAAGGTTGTGGCACCTGGCAGGGCCTTTGTAAGGAGACTATGTGAGTCAATGCGGGGTCTCCATCTTCCACACCATAGGACTAGGATTACCAGGGGGATGCGGGAAGACCTCCTTGTGTGGTGGCAATTTTTGGTGTCATACAATGGGTGTCCTTTTGGTGTGAGGACCTCCTGCTAGAGGCGGAGCTGCAGATCTCTTTGGATGCTGTAGGCTCCTCTGGCTATGGAGTGTACTTTCGGGGACATTGGTGCACGGGGGATTGGCCAATGAATTGGTTTCAGGCAGGGTGGGTCAAAGACCTTTCCTGGAATTTTTTCTGATTGTCGCGGCTGTTTGGATTTGGTCAGAGGATTTGGCCAACCGGACAGTCCATTTTTGGTGTGACAACCAGTCTACGGTGCATGTCATTAACTCCCTGACATCCAGGTCCCCCCGAGTCATGGCACTGGTACGGGCCTTCACGCTTCAGTGTTTGCGACACAACATAGCATTCAAAGCCCGGCACGTTCCGGGAGTCGACAATGGGGTCACTGATGCTCTCTCTCGCAAACAGATGGAGAGATTCTGTCAGCTGGCACCAGAGGCCGACCTGCAACCAGCATGAATGCCTGAAGAGGTGTGGGAGATTGGAGGGCTGAGGCCAACAGGGCAATGAGTCTAGCCCTCACCCCTTCCACCCAAAGAGCTTACATGAAGGCGGGTAAGCAATTCCTGGCCTTCAGGGTGGAGGTGGGCCTGAAGCAAGTCTGGCCCATACCAGTGTCACACTTAACTGGGAGCCAGTTTGGTGTAGTGGTTAAGTGCGCGGACTCTAATCTGGGAGAACCGGGTTTGATTCCCCACTCCTCCACTTGCACCTGGCTGGATGACCTTGGGCAAGCCATAGCTCTGTACCAGCTGTTCCCTCAAGGACAGCTTGGGAAAGAGTTCTCTCAGCCCCACCTACCTCACAGGGTGTCTGTTGTGGGGAGGGGAAGGGAAAGGAGTTTGTAAGCCGCTCTGAGACTCCAAGTGAGTGAAGGACAGGGTATAAATTTAATCTCTTCTTCTTCTTCTTCTTAATGCACTGTCTGTGTGACACTGAGGAACGAGGGCCTGTCGGCACATACCATTAGGGGCAAGCTGTCCTCTTTGGCCTTTGCCAGCAAGGCTTCTGGCCATGAGGACACGATGGGCAATTTCTGTATTCAGAAGATGCTCGAGGGGTGGTCCTGGGAGAGTGGCAGGGTGGCTGTCACCAGGGAACCCTTGACCCCGGCTGTGCTGCGGGGGCTCGAGACTCAGTGGCTCACATGTTGCAGTGATGGCTATGAGGCCGTGCTGTTTCATGCGGCATCGCTGATTGCCTTTTTTGGGGCACTCAGGATCAGCGAGCTGGTGGCCAGTTCTCGCAATGATGCCTCAGACAGGGCTCTGGAGTGACAGGACATCTTCATACTGAATTCCAGAATTAGGATTAAGCTGCATTGTCAAAAACGGACCAGCATGGGAAGGGTTCAGTCACTGAGTTGGACCATTGCTCTGAGGCTGGGTTGTGCCCGGTGGCTGCCCTTAGCTGATATTTGGCACTTCAGGGCGATGGCCCTGGTTATTTGTTCCAGCATAGGGATGGCACCCCCCTTACTTAGTTTCAGTTCTGGACTGTGATGCAGAGGGAGTTGGTCCACCTGGGACTGGGCAGTGTCTGCTTTGGTATGCACTCCTTTAGGATTGGGGCTGCGTCTATGGCATTGGCTTTGGGGTACCAGGGCAGCGAAATCCAGAGGATTGGTGCTGGAAATCCCGCTGTTATAAAGGTTATGTTAGGTCCTGCAAGGTGCAACCCTGTTGAGGCTCTTTCAGTTATTTTCTCTGTTGTTAATGAAGTTCTTTTTACAGGCGCTTGGGGCCGCGAGATGAGACGAAGGGTCACAGTCTGCAGCTACAGCATGGTTTTCTGGGCAGCTCATCGGGCACGGAGGACACCCGTTGGCTCTCAGCTCGGCCTTAGCAAGGTGGCAAAGTTGAGTGGTTGGGAAGGAGGGGCATGAGGTGGCCTGCACTCCTTCCCTTGCTATTTGAGGAGAGAGAAGAGAAGAAGAGAAGAAGAAGAGAAGATTGAAGGGCGGCATGTTGAAGACCCCAGGTGTATTGACCAGGCCAGGTGTAAGGCCAAAAGTCAGATGAGGAAGGCCATGGAGTCTGGGTTGGGTTTGTTTTTGCCGCACCCTAATATACGGTTCGAGTTTCCAGACCTGTATAGGTCTGATGGGGTACACCTTTCCGACAAGGGCAATGGGATATTCTTAGAGGTCTTGCAGCATGGGATCCAGTTGGCACTCGGTTGCTGAATGGGGTAGCAAAGGCCAAAGCAGAGGCTTGACCTTGGCTGTGGCAGATTTGTGCAAGCAAGAAAAGGAACTTGTGAGCGCCTTATGGCATATCCCGTTATTTATTTATATGATTTCTGACTTCAACTGTTTAGGTAAAGAATTGCCTGCTGAGCAGAACACTGATGCAGCAAATACAAGGTAGAAATCTGTTGGGCTGTGAGAATGTACATGTGCAAAAAGCTGAGTTGAAGTAATACACTAAGGCAACCAGCTGAACAGCCACAAATGGGTCAATGAACTGAGGAACAATTCAGCAAAAATCAGCTGCGTTACTATGACTGGGACATGATGCAAAACAAACCAATGGGTGTTTGAATATCCCCAGGCAACACTGTCCCTTTCTGCCTCTGTTCTTCGCTAATAACAAAATATCTGTCTACACCTTTTGCAAAATATCTATACCTAAGTAGTTCTTAATTCTTTTTGTATTCTTGTGCTTCCTGTGCTTTTTGTGCTACTAGGCATTGCTTGAACAATTTCCTCTCTGAACTACATGTTCTCTCTATTAGAAATCAGTCCTTGATCTAAAAAAGGGCTTCTCTCCCTTGTGGAAGTGCATTTGATCTCTGCTTGTGTGATTCTGTGACCTGGGATTCTTTGGGTTGATTAGAAAGAGGGGCTGGGGGAGAAGATAGTCCTGTTTTGTGGCAGCTCATGGGGCTAGGTTATAACAACATCTCCCTGCCACACTTTCATTCCTGTGTGTTCGGCTCCATTACAGCCATGTGGCTTCAGTTTCCAACACTCTGCATCTCCCCTTCCCAGTATGAAAAATAATCTTGGCGCAGAAGGATGTTTATTTCCTCTCCAAAGCTGTGAAGGAATGGAGACAAAGAAACACTCAAGAAGGTCATTTCTCTTTCCCCCTCCCTTTGTTGTTGTTATAATCTTATTTTTATTAGAGCTGAACCAAAACTACTCACAGGTCATAAATATTTTCAGTAGTGCCAGAAAAGAGAAAAGAGTAAGCAGCAGCAGATATAAGAAACATGAGTGTCAAATATTTCCACAAAGTATTTTTCAATGGGAAAAAATCAACTATGAAAAGCATTCAGCACAATTCCAATTTTAAACTTACTTAGTTATTTACAAGGTACACAGGTCTCAAAATTCTACTTAGTCTAATCAATGGATCTTCCTGTCAGTAAAGTATTCTTAGGATTGTATTTATACCCTTAAAGAGAGCATATGTCATGTGAACCGAGCCCAAGCTCACTAATGTAATTCCTACAATTGGGTCTATTCTATAGTGAAGGAGACAAATGTTATAAGGGGGTTTACTGTAAACTGTGAGTTATTGAAATTTATTCTTGGTTCTGTACCTTGAATGTGTGGTATAATGTTCAGCTCTAAATATGAACTGGATAGAAAGTAGAGTACAATCAAATACCTAAAAAAATACTAGTGCCCCTGGGTAAACAATTGAGTTTGACTTGACATGTCTACCAGTCAAGCCAAGGCAGTGGCTTCTAGGCCTAGTTTTCAATGTGATGATAAACATATGTTTGAGCTGTATGACTTCAGAGACAATGATACACTGATCTGGACTTAGAGAAGCAAAATCTTCCATTTCTTTTTCTAGAATGAACATAAGTTAACAACTTCACTACATATGAAACGACAGTCATTAGGCTAATGCTCTGCTTAAATATGGCTATTCATCATTTCCCGATCAAAACCTTTTGCGCTTAGCAACAACGAGCATGAAGCCAACACACTCGTTCATTTTTATGGCCATCCAAACATTAGAAAAATGCACAGGGAAGAAATGATGGTGGCTCCTGCAGTTCTGATCCTATTAGGGGCAAATGGCAAGAGTCCAACAGAATATCATAGATCAACACAGTTCCAGGGAAAATTCTGTATTGACTGTGTGGCACATAATGCCTTGATGGAGGCTGACCCCCAGCTGTTCTTGATCGTTTTCATTTATTGTTCTGTAGCATCAGCCTTTTTTGGCTGTCATCACAGAAAACTCTTACATCATTAACAACCATGCTGAATCATTTGGAATGATATAAAGTCTCATAAGCACACACAGGATGGGCAGAGTCCCTTTTTTCTATTTCTTTCTGTATGTTGCAACTGCACAGTTCATTTTAGAGATTGAGAACTCATTTCTTTTATGCATTTTTACACAATTTACACCAGACTTATACATGAACATAAGAAGAGCCCTGTCAGGCCAGTGGTCAATCCAGTCCAACATCCTGCCTCATACACTGGCCAACCAGTTCATCTGGTGGGCCAACAACAGGACATAGAGACTGAGGCCTTCCCCTGATGTTGCCTCTGGGCACTGGGATTCAGAGGTTTCCCCTCAGTCACCATGAATCTGTCTAATCCCCTCTTAAAGCTGTCTATGTCTGTGGCCATCACTACATCCTCTGATGGCAAATTCTAAATTTTAATCACTCTCTGTGTAAAGAAGTATTTCCTTTTGTCCATCCTGAATCTACTGCCCATAAGCTTCATTGGATGCCCTCGCCTCGAGTTCTAGTATTTTGGGAGAGGAAGTTTTCTTTGTCAACTCTCTCCACCACATGCATAATTTTATAAACCTCTATTATGTTCCCCCTTAGTAACCTGTTTTCTAAATGAAAACATCCCAGACTCTTCAGCCTTTCCTCATAGGAAAGATGCATCACCCCCCCCCCCTCCCAATAATCTTGGTTGCCTTCTTTTGTACTGTTTCCTGCTCTGCATTGTTCTTTTTGAAGTACGGTGACCAGAGCTGCACACAGTATTCCAAATGAGTTTGTACCACAGATCTATACCAGGGCATTATTATATTAGCCATTTTAATTTCAGTCCCTTTCCTAATATTCCCCAACTTTGAATTTGCCTTTTGCACCACCATAGCACACTGGGTTGGCACTTTAATTAATCTATCTACTATGACCCCCAAGGGGGCTGTCTGTCCAATCCCAGACTACTTCTGCTACTCCGAGGGGCCGTCTTTCCACTCTGGGGCCTGTCGTTCCAGGCCAGAATTTCAGGTACCTCTTCCTATGCCTTTGATAGTGAAAAGCTGACACAGAGCTGAGATGGTTTAGTGCTACTTGGTGAAGTTCCATGGTTGGTACACAAAAAAGAAGAGATTTTCTGACACACTGTACTTTTTAGGATTACCAGAACCGCAGATCACATTCTGAGGTAATTTCAAATTTCAGATTTATGATCAAATCCTAAGAAAATTAATTTTTAATGTTTTAAATTTAATTTTTATAATAAAATTCAAAATCTAGCCCTGACCTCTAGTCCTAACAAATTGGGTAGTTTTCTATTGCTTTGGTTTAATTTTTTAACTAGCATGGCCCATGAGACCTAATTTTTTACATTCTAAGTATGAACAAAGGACCATGCAATCACATTCTTTTCAATGCCATAGCAAAACACTGTCCAGTAATTACCATCCTTTGCATTGGTTTATCTTCAGCATGTGCTATACTGGAACTGAAATGTGGCCACTTACTTCCCATCACAGCCTGCTGGTGGTGGGAGGGGCCGATTTGCCTCCAAAGGTGGAAGAAGGAGAGGGACGCAAGTGTCATGACACTGAGAGTCACGATACTGGACAGGGGTGGATCCAGCCTATTTAGGCCTGGCACCGCCCACCACCCAACCAGGCTGCATGTTATGCTCAGAGAGAGCACACCTGCCAGCGGGATGCCATTTGGAGGAGGTGTGCAGTTTTGGGCCCTTGTGGCCTACATGGTGTTCACTGGCCTCTGGTTGGCAGCAGTTGCCTGCACTTTCCTGAGCCTCGGTGGCTCATCGTTTGGTGGCTCAGTGGTGACCCAGCGGCCTTCAGCAGCCTGGCCATGGCTCAGCAGTCTTTAGCTGCCCAGTGGTAGACCAGTGACCTTAAGTGGCCAGGCTGTGGCTCAGTGGCCTTTAGCAGTCCAGCAGCAGAGCGGCAGCTTTCAGTGGCCCAGCTGCAGGGTCCAGCAGACTTTAGCAGCCTGGTGGCAGCCCAGCATCTCAGCAACATTTGCAGCCCTCCTGGCTGCCAGTGGCCCAATGTTTTCCCACAGCCCGGCAGCCTCCCTACAGCCCAGTGGCCTCCTTGCAGCCTGGCAGCCTCCCCATGGCCTGGTGGCTTCCCAGGCTTCTGCAGCCTGGGTGGCTTCCTGCAGATCGGTGGCCTCCTGTGGCCTGGTGGCTTCAGCAGTGTTTTGATGTCCTTCTTCAGAGGAGACTAATATAAAACACATAAAGTACATGATGTATTTATAACTCTCCATATAATAGATGTCACCTTAACTGAACATGAATAACCAACACATACCTAAAACAAAAATCCCAGTAGCAACATCTGCTTCCAGTGGCAATGATCATGTAGTAGACTGGACAATATGTCCTATAGAAAGAAATATGCTTATAAAGCTTCAAAAATACAAGTATCCCATACTAAAACTAGATCTCATTAGATACTACAAATCTACTCACCTACAAAACTTACTAACGGGCCACCATTCTTGTGTTACAACAGACAACTAACTTTACAATAGCAACCAGCTGGAAAGCCTCTTGCAAGACCAATTCAAGAGGAATTATTTAAATGGGAGGAACCAACCGCCCCATGACCGTGTACAATTTTATTAAAGGGGAAACAAGCATTTCACAGAAAGCTCAAAAAATCTAGCTCTTGATACAAACCATGGGGGCCAAATGTGTGTAAACAATGTATTCAATTCGACTCCCATTGGCATAGCCATCTTTGAACATTGAGTCTGTTATATTTACTAAAAGTGAAAGATGACCAGAGGTTCCTCGGCGGTGGATATTGGTACTTCCGAGCCCTGGGTCGTAGGAGGTTCTTCTTCTGCCATTTCAGGAATGGGGAGATCACTCCAATATATGAGATTACTGACTCTCTGTGAGAGTCTAAGATACTTCAAACTGTAAACAAAGTTCTTAACTAGAAAAGTCTTTATTCCAGTGGATCTTTTAGTCGTCTACACGTTCTTGTGTCAGTAATGAAAGGAAAGGGTTGAGGGGTTACAGTTATAGTGCATTCAAATGCTATTCTGCCAGAATCTGGGGTTGGCCTGAGGAAGTCTTTGTGGAGCAATACCGCCAGGGGTTAAATGTGGACTTATACGAAACTATTTTGTGAAATTTTAACCCCACTACGTTGGCGGCGTGGATACGAGCCACGGAGAAGGCTGAATCCCGGTTCACTCTCATCAAGATGCGGCAGGGGGAAACCTGATCCTCAACTACTTCGGTGACCCCCCCACCACCACCAAGATCCAAGATGAAGCCACCTCTGAAAGAGCTACGGGAAGGGGTTGTGTGTGCGCTACAGAGAAACTGGGCACTTTACTTCCATGTGTCCCACCACCTCACTTCGAGCGGCCCAATCCCCAATGGCAAGCCCAAGGCAGACGAAGGGACCCGAGGCCATGAAGCCATGAGCCCTACAACTGGATACTTCAGGAGAATGTGACAAGATAGCAGTGGTGGAACAGCCCCAGCCGGCAGGAAATGCCAGGGACCTGCTCTAGATGGCGTGACACAGCAGGTCCCCACTCTGACAGTGCCAAAAGCAGTGAGCTCCCCTGCCCCCCTTCTCTACGTAGTGGTGACTCTAATCAATCAGAGCTCAGGCACCCAAATAGACTCTAATTGTGCTTGGGACTTAATAAGCCAATAGTTGTGGGTGGCCTTGGGGTGGGGGTGAACTCCCTAGATGAACCCTTAACTTTCACCCAGATGGATGGGTCAGAAATGAAGGAACCTTGCCTGTTTGAAACCCAACCCTTGCGAGTAGGGATAGGAGAACATTGGAAACAAAGATCTTTTGTCATCACCCCTCATGCTCAGTTTCCCATGGTGCTGGGAAGTCCCTGGCTCAGCACCCATGACCCCTACATCAAGTGAGGGAGTGAGGGAAGGATACGCTGGGTAGCCCCAGATTGTACAAAGCATACATAGCAACTCGATTGGGGGTCCCCTGTAACACAACCTATGCATGCCTCGCAAAACGGGAACTTTTATCCATACCTACCGCATACCAGGATTTAACGGAGGTGTTCGGCAAGGCTGAAGCAGATGAACTGCCCCCCCCTCATAACACGGACTGTGCCATTGAACTGTTGCCCAGGAGTAAGCTCCCCAAAGGGAAACTATATTCCATGACCCCAGCAAGAAGGGGGAACTCCGTAATTTCATTGACAAAAACCTCCAATGAGGTTTCATCAGACCGGCCAAGTCCCCATTTGTGGCCCCAGTGTTATTCTGGAAAAAGAAAGACAGGGGTTTGAGACTATGCACTGACTATAGGGGGTTGAACACAATGTCCACTTCAAATGCCTATCCCCTCCCCTTAATTAAAGATCTGCTTACGGAGGCGTCCAAAGGCAAATGTTTTTCCAAATTGGACCTCCATGATGCTTACTTCTGGGTGCACATAAAGGAGGGGGACGAATATAAGATGGCATTTAATACCCCCCTGGGGCAATTCAAATATCTGGTTATGCCGTTCGGACTTCAGGGTGCTCCAGGCATTTTTATGACCCTGATCAATGAGGTTCTACACAAATATTTGTTCAAGGGAGTATTGGTTTATTTAGATGATATTCTGCTGTAATCCCAAATCGAGACCTCCCATATCCAATTGGTCTGGGAAGTGTTGATGACTTTAAAAGCCAACAAGCTGTTCACTAAGCAGTCCAAATGCGAATTCCATAAGACCGAAATTGATTTTATTGGGGTTCCGTATATCCCCCTGGGGCTTGGAAATGGATCCTTCAAAAGTGACAGCAGTAGCTGGGTGGGATGTGCCCCAGACTAGGAGGCAATTACAAAGTTTTCTAGGATTCGTCAATTTTTACAGAACATTTTGTCCGGAAGAAATGCGCTCAATGGCGGACGCCTCCCTCCGCTTCTGTGGAAGAGGCGGGCCGCTCTTGGCAGGGTAGAAGGGGTTCTGGACAGGTGCCGAACCCCCAGAGACCCTAGTGAAGGGGCTCTGCCTGGGGTGGCTCGAAGGGGGCCTCTCCTTGCAGTGGCGACTGTGGGATTGAGGCACCCTTTATCACCCCCATAGGTTTCCCCGTCGTAGAAGCCTTCGGGCTACGCAAGCGTAACCATGAAGCAGCAGAGAATACCAATCGGAGAAGCAATGAATCCTCCTGATACGCAATGGTGAACCCGTGAGTCTCAAATAAAGTTTGTAAACTAAAGCGGCTGGGACGGGTTGGGTGGATCGTTTCCCCCCCCTCAACAGAGCTTACATTACAAGACTTTCCCACGGCATTGCTGCAGTCTCGGAAGCGGTTTCAAAGTGCTGGAGGGCTGGATCGTATGCATGAAGAAATGATCTTTTAAACGACATTAGTGCGATAAAGATATTTCCTTCTTCGGACTTCTTTATTTAACTATAAACAAAAGCAGAGCAACAATGATGGGGAGACAAAGACCCTCCCTAAGCCAGGAAGCGGAGTTCCGAGTTCAAAGGGCGATACCACAGAGATGAGCTCAATGCTCTCAGCGATGCTGCGACCCCTGGTGGACCAGATGACTACTCTCAACGCTAAGATGGATTCAATGCAGAAAGAAATGAAAGAGTCTGGGAAATGAACTGAAAAGCTGCAACAGGAACTCTTGGAAGTAAAAACGACAGCAAGCAAGCATGACTCAAGACTACAAAAAATCGAGAAAGAAAAGGCTTTTCAAAGCGACAACGTTTTAAAACTTCAGATGGAACGTTCGAATTTTTTCCTGAGACTACAGAATGTTCCTGAAAAAAAGGGGGAGGATCTTAAAAAACTGTTGAGTGATGCACTAGCACCAGTGGCAGGTATGGAAGCAGAGCAAATATTAAGCGACATGGATTTGGTCTATAGAACCTATCCAGAATTCGTTAAAAAGAAAAACCTGCCAGGTGAGATCATGATAAGGTTCTCCAAAAGATCAACAAGGGATGTGGTGTTAAAAGCCACAAATAGAACAACGCTGAAGATCCAGGAAGAGGAAATCAAGGTTCTAAAAGGCATTCCATTTGAAATCAGGAAAAGAAGAAAAGCCTACAGAAGTTTGACTACATGGCTACAGTCTGAGTCAATTATTTACCGTTGGAATATTCCAGAGGGACTGTTTTTCAGCTACAAAGGCAAGAATCACAAGATTGACTCTACTGAACAAGCAAAATCATTTTTGGAAAAATGCAAGAAAAAGAAAATGGAGAAAGAATTAGATGACTCACTAGAATCACAGGAAAGCATGTATGGCTTTGATGGCTCAGAAAGCAGAGAAGAAATATCGGACTCAGAAAAGGGAGCTGCTGCTCCCAAGTCCAGCAAAGAGACTAAAAAGACAAGAAGAGGACCGAAGAAGAAATAATGTTATAATTTTTTGTTTAGTGATGGTGCACTATGTCAAAATGTAAATGGAAGTAATAGGCGTTTCTTCGTTGCTATATGTATTGGTCTATCAGCTTTGTTATTTACAGAAGCAGCAACATAATATTAAGTAGTTAAACCAAGAAAGTATATTGCTTTTCAATTTAATAAGTTAGTTAATTTGATCATTGCAAACAGTATTCTTTGTATAGGGTAATATAGCTTAGTTATTAGCGTTTTAGATGTAGATTTAGAATGAAAAACCAATAAAAATTGAAAAAAAAAATTTTTTGCAGAACATTTATCAACAATTTTGCCACGTATAGTCTCCCCTTAACAAACCTGCTGAAAACGAAGGGGAAAGGGCCCGAGGCTGTGAAACCAGGGGCCCAGCTCGACTGGACCCCGGACTGTCAAGCCGCCTTCGATACTCTAAAAACTCTGTTCACCTCCAAACCCATCTTAGCCCACTGCAATGAAAATAAACCTTTTGTAGTACAGGTAGATGCCTCGGAGGCAGCGATGGGGGGGGGGGGCAATTCTGCAGGAAGGGCCAGAAGGACAATTACATCCCTTGGCTTATGTGTCCAAAAGGTTTGGGGACACCGAGAGGAACTGGGCAGTTTGGGACAAGGAGGCAGCGGCTATCCGTTTGGCTCTCACCACTTGGAGACATTGGTTAGAAGGAGTCACGGTACCTTTTGAGGTCTGGACAGATCATAAGAACCTTGAAGCCCTACAGACTCAACGTACGTTAAATGCCAAGCAGTTGCATTGGGCTGATTTTTTTTCAAAATTCAACTTTACCATGCGCCATTTTCCGGGGAGGTCTAACTCGCTCGCTGACGCCCTATCTTGCCTCCCCCCAGTACGACTGCCACAGGGACATGGTGATTGACTGCATGTTCACTCCCAAGCAACTGGGGGCAGGCAGTAGTAACACGCAGTCAAGCTAAAGTGAAAAGAGGCAATAGCCCTTCCGAATGGATTGTTAATTTGCCCAAGCTTATGAAGAAGGGGAACGGGTGGAATTCTGGGCAGACGGGACTATTAAACAGAGCCCTGATCATTGCTGGTTCTGCAACAAACTGGTGGTGCCCAAATCCTTAAGGTGGGGGGTGATGCATGCTGCCCATGAATCCAAACTATCTGGCCACTTTGGGTATCTTAAAATTCTGAACTTATTGCAGAGGTAGTTTTGGTGGCCATGCATGTGACAGGATGTGTTTGATTATGTCTCTGCATGCCAAATATGTTTAATGTGTAAATCCCGGGGGGGGGGGAACCCCTGGGCTCCTTCAACCTTTCAAAACCCCAAGAGACCTTGGGAAACAATTTCCATGGATTTTATAACAGATCTACTCCCTAGCAAGGGAAAGACGGTCATCTGGGTGGTTGTGGACACGTTTTCTAAACAAGCCCATTGTACCCCGTTCAAGCATCTTCCAACCATACGTTGTGTAACCACTGGCTAATAGTAGAAGTATTTTTATACTTCCATTTTTGTGCAATGACTCCTTTTCCTGCAGTTATTAATATGTTTATTTGTTCTTTTGTTCTAACAGGAGGAGCTTCTGTTGGCCTAAGATTTAGTGAGACCCACTTGATGATAGTGTTAAACATGGATCTTTGGGGTTAGAGTTCTCTTGAGATATTTATTTCCTTCATTTATGCCCAGTCTTTCTTCCCAAAACAGAATCAAAGTTGGACAGGGGGCCATCTCTTACCTGGGGCCTACAAAAACCTGGAACAGGCATATTTTCCCTAGAATCTATGAAATACTGGCACATTGACTATCCTTTGCAGTATCTCTGAATTTTAAGGCAAATCTGCTCAAGATCGTACATGAAATATATCTTACCCCTCAGAAGCTTGCAAAGATGTATAACATTTCAGCTGCTGTTGGTAATGCCATGTTCACTCAGCAGAACCTTTCATAGGTGGTGGCACTGCCCACTTTATTAGAACAACATACATAAAAAAATTGAGGAGTGGATTAGGGATTAATGTACCTTAAATCCAGAGGGTTGTTGTTTTTTTTAAATTGAACATATCTAGGCTTTTTATGAAATACCATGAAATGCTTTTGCATCTTATTACCACTGTGAGATTTGTTGTTGCCCAGTATTGGGAGCAAAATTAACATTCACATTTATTATGATCAAAAGATCAACCAACAGGTAGTTTAAGAGCTCAGTTTAGCCTTATAGGTGTAATTAATTATACATAAAAGTTATGAGAAGGTTTTGAATATCTGCTTTTTTGTGGACAGAGCCTCAGCACAAAATTCGGCCACTTTAGAGGTGGTCCCAAGGAGGAGATATGTATAGAATTTATCTGATCTTTCTGGGAACTTGAACAGATAGGCTGGTCCTGCATTGTGCAGGCAGTTGGACTAGATGGTCTGTATGGTCTCTTCCAACTCTATGATTCTATGATCAGAGGTGAGATATCTGGAACAACATCCACTGTTTTGACTGCATTCAATTGGCGTTCAACAGATGTTGAGAGTAGGGAATGTGTAGCTATCTCCCTTCCAGGAGTGCTGAGGGCAGGTAATTAAAGCCAATCAAGGTGAAAGTTCTGAAGTGTTTGGGGAATTCCAAAACATAAAGATAGTTTGCTGTAGGGCTTTTTTTCTGGGGGAACACACCAGAACAGAGCTCCAGAACCTCTTCAACAAAATTCTTTTTAAAATGCTTAAAAGTTTATGGGTTTTTCAGTATACAGATTTGAAAACTTCATTTCCCTCTTGAGAGTTCCAATACCTCTTTTTCCAGAAAAAGAGAAAAAGCCCTGGTTTGCTGACACACAATTTCAGCTGATTCCCTACCAACAGGTAGAGATGTGCCTGAGCTCTATCAGCTTGAAAAGCTATGCCCCAGATTCATTGTTTAAGTATCATTTTAGCTCTCAAGAACCCAAGGTGGCATATTGCTAAGGGGAAGGAGCCATAAGGTTGTGATTTATTCTTAACTACATCCATCAACTCTGAGCAGCTGCTATCAAAAAAATTTAAGGGGATTAATCCAGTTGTGTTAAAATTTAGCTTGAGCCAGAAACGTATTACTTGGAACTAACTGTAGGCTTCAAGCGACACTTGCCCCAATTTTGTTCTAAGAATGGCATTTGGTGAGCAACAAGGAACACCAAATATATTTCTAAGAAATTTAGATTGAACTGCTTGAAGGGCTGTCATATAGAGGATGGTGCAGAGTGTTTTTTTTTTCCTGTTGCTCCAGAAGGTCAGGCCAGAACCAACAGGGTGAAATTAAATCAGAAGAATTTTTGGCTAAACATTAGGAAGAACTTCCTGACAGAATGGTTCCTCAGTGGAACAGGCTTCCTCAGGAGGAGGTGGGCTCTCCTTCTTTGGAGATTTTCAAACAGAGGCTATATGGCCATTTGTCAGGAATGCTGATTCTGTGAACTTAGACAGATCATGAGGGGGGGGCAGGAAGGGTTGCCTCAGTGCTTAGTTCTCATGGCCCTTTCTTACATCCCCAGGGAAATGCTGGTCACCATGTTGGGGTCAGGAAGCAATTTTTCTCCAGGCCAGTTTGGCTGGAGATCCTGGAGATTTTTTGGGTGGAGCCTGAGCAGTAGGTGGGGTTTTCTGACACACTTCCTGTGATGTTAGGGGGTGTGGCATATGCAAATAAGTCATGTTAATGAGTTGTGCTAATGAGCTCCTGCACCTCTTTTTCTCCGAAATGACCCCTAGGCGGTTGTAAGGCCTATACGGTCCCCTTGACTGTGTCCATCCTGGCTTGTTAAAGCTTGCAGCAATGGGGTCTAGATCCCCTTAGGAAATATTATCAACTTATCCCTCTCTTCAGTGGTATTCCCAAGGGGCTTGAAGGAGACTGTGGTACATCCACTCCTCAAAAAACATCATTGGACCCTGAGGTCCTCGCCAACTACCACCCGGTCTTGAATCTTTCATTTCTGGGAAAAATAGTTGGTGGCTGAGCAGCTCCAGATTTTCTTAGATGATGCTTCCATACTGGACCCCTTCCAGTCCAGCTTCTGCCCTGGTCATGGAGTGAAGACACTCCTGGTCACCCTCACAGATGACCGCCAAAGGCACCTGGTACAATGTGGGTCGGTGCTGCTGTTGCTCTTAGATTTGACAGCAGTGTTCACCATGCTCAACTATGATCTGTTGACCCACCGCCATGTCGATGTTGAGTTATGGGAGACTGCTGTACAGTGGCCTTTCTCCATGGTCAGGGACAGAGGGTGGTGCTAGGGGAGAGGATGTCCTCATATTACCCGCTTCAGTGTGGGGTGCCACAGGGGACAATCCTCTCTCCAATGTTATTTAACATTTACATGTGGCTTCTCGCCCAGTTAGTCCAGGGGTTTGGGTTGGACTCTCACCAATATGCAAATGACACTCAACTCTATCTGTTGATGGATGTCCAGCTGGACTCTGGCCCAGACATTTTGGACAGAGCATTAAGGGCTATGGTTGGATGGTTGTAGCAGAGCTGGCTGAAGCTAAATCCAACACCAGGCTCCCAGTCTTTGATGGGGCGCCACTGGTGCCTCTGCCAAGGGTAAGGCATTTCGGGGTGATGCTGGATTTCTTGCTCTCTATGAAGGCCCAGGTCACTTTGGTTGCCAGATCAGCCTTTCATCATCTTCATCTAACCAGGCAACTGGTTCCCTATCTCAGCCCCCAGGACTTAGCTACAGTGATCCACACAATGGTCACTTCCAGGTTGGATTACTGTAACTCACTCTATGTGGGCTACCCTTGAGCCTGATCTGGAAATTGCAGCTGGTGTAGAATGTGGAAATTGCAACCCCTGTTGACAGCAACGCCTCTGCAGGCACACATTCAGCCAGTGTCGTGTCAACTGCATTGTCTGCCAATTGAATACTGGATCCGGTTCAAGGTTATGGTCTTGACCTTTAAAGCCCTATGTGGCCTGGGACCATCATACCTGCACTACCACCTCTTCCCATATGAGTCCCAGAGAACTTTATGTTCTTCTGACCAGCACTTTCTGGTGACTTCCAGCCCAAGGGACATCTGCTTAACCAAGGCAAGGGTTTGGTGTACTGGTTAAGAGCGTGGACTCTAATCTGGGAGAACCGGGTTTCATTCTCCACTCCTCCACTTGCACCTGCTGGATGACCCTGGGCAAGCCATAGTTCTGTCACAGCTGCTCTCTCAAGGACAGTTCTGGAAAAAGCTCTCTCAGCCCCACCTACTTCACAGGGTGTCTGTTGTGGGGAGGGGAAGGGAAAGGAGTTTGTAAGCCGCTCTGAGACTCCCTTGGGTAGTGAAGGGTGAGGTATAAATCCAATCTCTTCTTCTTCTTCTTCTTCTTCTTCTGTCTTTGCCCCAACCTAGTGGAACATGCTCCCACTCAAGATCAGGGCCCTGCAGGACTTATTACAGTTCCGCAGGGCCTGTAAAATGGAGCTGTTCCACCAGGCTTTTGGCTGAGGTGACAGACATTCAACCATTCTGGACTTCCCTGTTCATGGTCCTTTCTCAGTGCCCTGCTGTTCTGGATATTATTTGAGTGCCAGAGTTTCCTGGGGTACCTATTTCTGCCCGACAGGAGACATTGGGTTTTTGTTACTGTCTATTGTGCCATCTATTGTTTTATGGTTCTATTGTTTCTATGTTTTATATTATAAGCTTCCCTGAACCCACTTGTGGGATAGGGCAGGTATAAATTAATCAATCAATCAATAATCGCTTATGTGTTACCTGGGAGAAGTCCTCCCATATGGGTACCCTAACACTCCAATCCTAAATGGAGTTATACCCTTCTCAGGTATACATCTGAGGTGGTGAGCTCCCCCTCACTGGCAGTCTTCAAGCAGCAGCTGGACAAACACTTGTCAGGGATGCTCTAGGCTGATCCTGCATTGAGCAGGGGGTTGGAATAGATGGCCTGTATGGCCCCTTCCAGCTCCGTGATTCTATGATTCTAAGTCCATGGATGTCAATAAGAAGTCCTTTGAAGAATGTAACTTTATTTAGGTAGTACTACAAGATCTTCAGAGGAGGACCTGTTTCCGGGACCTTTCTTATTGCTAGTAAGGCTTTCTCTGCAGTGACACCTTCTTCTGGAATGCAGTCTCTTCTAGCCAAGCCTTTTCTCTGTTTTGTCCAATATATGGAATGTAGTGCAGTGCTCATTCCATCTTCTGATGTCACCTGATCTGATATTTTACGGACATTTTATTATTTTGTTTCTATCCCTTTAGGCAGGGTACAAATGGGAAAAAAATACAGAAGAAATAGGAAAGCCAGGCATGGTCAAACGTAATGCCACTCAGTTTGCTCTCTTTGTGTATAAAACATGTGAACCGTGACCATCTTGGACTGATTTATTGGATAAGCCTAATTTGATCATCCTAAAGAATGTCGATGCCTTTTAGAAAGAGAGGTGTCCTTTAAGCAAGTCTGCAGGTGGCCTTATGCTAACCTCCACAGACACTAGTTTTGTCAGGTTCCATAGCAGTCACAGCTTATCCCACATCAACTGCCACAAATATGTCAGTTGAAACATGTCAGAAACCTCTGGTAAATAATCACATCAGCCATGAAGTTGTGATCCCCCCCCTTCCTTCCAAGTTGTCAAGAACAAAATGTGCCTGGGAGCTGCAACATCAAGACACAGCTTTCCATACTGGAGCAGAGTATGCCATGAGGTGACACCAGAGTTCAGCACACTGCAGATGGATTCAGTCCTTTACTTTCTGAAGGGCACACTGCTCAAAGATTTCTTTTGCAGGTCACATGTTCTGAAATGTGATGTGTGCCTAACCAGAGCCATGAAGGAAGGGGGAGGAGGTCTCCACAGCCCACAACTACCCATTTCTTCCAGGGAAACCGTGTAAGAATGATAACAAGAAATGACTGCTGCAGTCAACCTTCATTTTCAGTGCTGCACCCTGTGGCCTGGAGACACTACTGTGGCAGTGTTCCCAGCACAAGGAGGATGACAGGAGAGAAATGGGGTGGGGGAGGGAGAGCTGCTGCTATTGCCAGTGCTAATGAGCGGGAGGATAAGGAGAGGGAGGGAGACATGGGAAAGTGGCTGCCACTGCAAAGGAGAGAGGAAAAGGGCCACCTCCATGGAGGAGAAAGAGGGAGAGAAAGAAAGAGACCACTGGGAGACCAGTAGCAACCTTGGGGCTCCCCTCCCTCCTGCCCATTCCTGCCACTACTCAGCTGGTGGTGGGAGAAAAATGAAGGTAAATGGGGGCATATTGGCAGTGCAATATTGTCAGTTCTGATGCAACCAAAGTGATGTCATTACATTGCCAGTGACACTCTAGCATTTGACCAAAACCCTATGGTTAAAACATTGTTTTGGATGAATGCTAGAGTGTCACTGGTGACATCCCTACATTGCTGCCAAGCACCCCCCCCCCCACCTGTCTGGTGAGTCTCCAGCCAGTTGCCAGCTGCGTGCTGCAACTCTACAACCCTGACTGCCTCTCTGGTTTATTGCAGATCACACTGTTCAAAAGCCTCTGCTATATTTCAAAACTGTATCCAGTATTCTGAATCAGCTTTGTGGATTTGCTTTGTTACAAATTCAGGCAAGTCTGCATGTTTAATGAGCATGGCCTGGGGTGCATCTGCAGCCCTGAACACCATAAAATCTAAGGCAGAGGTGTGTATTTGATAAGTCAAGTCAGCCTTTATTGGCATAAATTAGAAAAACAATTTCTGCATGTTAAAACCCGTTATAAACACATATATAAAAATTCTAAAAGAACCTTTGGCGCAACTTTAAGACTAGACAAAGAAACTTGGCCACCTTCTCCGTGGTGTCCGGACTGGAATCTCTTAGAAGTCTATGCACCTTGAGTGCATCAGAACAAGCACCCATACTAGTTAACAAAGAATGTAAATGTGTGCTCCTTAGATCTACATACAAGTCACAGTGCAAAAGAACATGAGTAATTGATTCCACACAGCTCTTTCTGCATGGGCAATAACTGGCCAAATGCGAAACCTTGTTAAATCTGCCATATAAGATGGCTGATGGCATAGCATTGCATCTGGCCAGGGTAAACGCTCTGCGTTGCTGGGGTACCTGCAGAGATGTTAGGTATGAAGCTATTGGCCCTATTGGAAGGGGAATCTCAAAATTCAGAGAAGAGCAAGTTCTATTAGCTATGCTGTATAAATTTTGTCACTCCGAATCTAACAGCCTGGTTTTAATTTGATGAAATGCGGCAGCAAAAGGCATCATGGACAGGGATTTCAAGGAAAGACCCAGTTCATTGATTTTCCCTTCAATGTACACTGACCAATTAGAAAGGTTAAGCTTGGGGAGCATATGGTGTATAAGGCTCCCCTGTTCAAAGTTATAATGGAGGCAGAGCCAATATTTGAATGTTAAAAGCCACGCCAAACTCTCCATCCGAGATGACCCAGTTTCCAAGTATATAACAGCGTTCATGTATTTGATAATATGCAGTGGCCAAGAGTCAAGCAGCAATGGCCAATCCAGGATTCACCCTTGAGAAAAAATACTGGTGTGCCTGTGACAAACATTCTCGCCACTGAAGAAATCTCTCGTGAGTATCTGAAATCTACAGGCAACCCTGCCTCCCCCCAGCTGTTGCTTGAATTGCAAGTTAAATAATTCAAATTTATTCCCTGGGTATCTGAGCCCCTGACCTCAGTTAAATCTTAAGATAAATAAAGCAATTAAATTCTGTAATGAATAAAAAATTCTAATTATTTCTTACTTAGAATATTTAGAGTTGTACAAAGAAAAATATGGGATTGTCATGGAGAAACATGCCCTGTCCCTTTAATCAAGTTTTAATGTGTGGAAATAGGCAGCTGAAGTCTTTCATGGCATGTGGGTACATAGAACATCCCATTAAGCTACTATCAAAGGGACAGGATTTTTTTTTCTTCAGGCAGTTGGCAGTCATAAACTAAAGTATTTTGTGAGTGGTTGCCTAGAGAGAAGCAGTTTTGGGGAACACCAGAGTGTAACTGCAGTGTGGTGGAGGAGCTATTTTAAAATCAGTTTGTGGCAGTATGAGCTATACAATGTAAAGTTTCTCTACTCCTAAAGCTTTGCGGGGATACAGGAAATTGATGGCAGGCAACACCATGACATCACTTTCAGGGACATATCTAGAAGTGATGTCACAGCATTGGGTAACATTGTAGGAATTTTTTAAATCTCTATAGTTTTGTCAGAATCTAGGGTCAGTCCAAGCTGAATTCCATTGTCATAATCAAAGTTCAGTCTAAAGGCCAGTTACCAAGAAAGCAGAGTCCAGTTCAGAGTGTTATATAGGTAGGAAGGTCCAACCATCCAAGGTCCTTCATGAGTGCAGGGAGGAAGATTCCAAAGTTAGACTCAAGAGCTGGTTCAAGAATTGCAGGAACCGAGCAGAGTTCAAAGCTCTGGTCATTGAGTCAAGAGGTTGGTGACTTGTTGCTTCCACATCAAGCAGTCTCCCTTGACTGGCTTTTATAGGTCTCTGCTGCAGGGGCATAGCCAGGATTTTTTAAGTTGGGGGCATTTTAAAAGGGGGGGCATGGGGCAGGCAGGGGGGGAGCCACACCACCACTGCTGCTACGGCTGCCATTGCTGCTCCATGATTCACAATGCTAGAAAAGTTAAGCCAGCTGCTTAACAACAGCTGCCCAGGCAGCTTCCAGTAGCAGGGCTCAGAGCCACAAAGCAAGAAGCCAGCAAATGAAAACCAGGAGATGGGGGAGGTGCTGGATTGATCCCACCCACCACCACTTTGCTTCTTTCCCACACCCTGTCCAGTGGAACCCTGTCTGGCAGTGTGGGAATTGAGGGCAAGGCTGGCTGGTGAAGTTGTGGGGTGAGGGCAGGGGTAGGACTTCAGTAGGCAGGTTTGTGAGGGAGATGGCATGGTGCAGCATGGCTGCACACCACAACACACACACACAATTTCAGGGGGCCTAGGCTGGATCACAAGTTGGGAGGCCTTGCTGGTAAGTCAGGGAGCCAGGCCCCGAGATGATCCACTGTAGCAATGGCCCTACTCTGCTAGAAGGTCGTACTTGCAGCCAGCTGCTTGGGAGTAACCCTGCAGCTACTCATCATCAGCAAGCAGCTGGCATTGGGCCAGAAAATGTGCACTTTGTCTTCTTTCCTGAAGCTCCATTCTAAGCCTTCATCTCCCATGCTCAAAGGGTGTGGGTAAAACTGGAGGGCTGCTAACAACCACCTGGGTTTCCTCTGTTGAAACAGGGATGGAAGGTGTTGGTGGCTTTGCATCAGCTGTTGGCTGTGGACTCTGACAAGCCTGCAGCTCATTTTCTTGCTTATTGGTTTCTGCTGGTTCAGAGCTGATTTCCTGAGGCTCTTCTTCTGAGAAGTCCTCACTGTTGCTGAGTCCTGGCTGACCGATGACAGGTTCTCACCATAGTAATTTGGGGAATTCCTAGAGCATCACCCGATACCAGTCCCCCCATCTTATTCTCACTGCTCCACCAAACAGCACTGGGAATGCCAGGGCTGGGAGGGGGAAGCTGCACACTATAGTGAGCTGTTAGCCTAATTGCTTTAATTTAAGATTAGCAATTGGCAGAATACTGGGTTCTTGCCAGCTATACCAAGGTCCCGCATCCTACGGGAGTTCCCAGAAAATAGGCAATGAGGCTGAGTGGTTTCTTTGAATGGTGTTTACTTATAACATGTTATTCAAGCATACAAAAACGTAATCAAACCCCCATACACACAAGATCTAAGTAAATCAGATAGAAAATAGCACTGTTGCATTAGCAGGAGTTTCGTTGAGGGGAAATACGTTACCTATCCTGGAGATGAGTGGTTCACTTCCACAAGAAGATTGAGGGGATGAAAAGGAAAAATGGGGGGATGTGTTCTGAACCTGCAGATACATGCCTCGTCCTGGCTGCGCAAACCAGGGAATAAAGATGGAGGCAAGGTGTTGGGTATAGAAAGCTGGATGTGAGAGGTTGGTAAGAAGATAGGGGTCAAAGATGGCTAGCAGTGTGTTTCTGTTGTGCAAGATCTTTTATCAGGTAGCATTGGGGCGGGTTGCGCTGACCACATCCCCTTGTCACACCTACTAGTTTGTCCGTCCCCACTAGCCTTACTATTGGTCAGTGTCATAAGGAGGAGGAGGCAGGAAGGAGTGGGCAATATTGCAAATCTAGGTGCTAAGCAGGAACTAACACCTGGGCCATCTGGTCGGTTTCTTGGTGCCAATCCTTGGTCTCATGATGGCTCTGGCCAGGTCACTCGATGGTCGACGATTAGTTGCTAAGCAACCTAATCTCTTACAGGAACTTTGGGGGAAGGTGTGAAGAGGCCAGCGCAAAGGAGATAAGGACTCTTTGAAATGGAGTCCTGGTCTCCCTGTTGGTGTGAAAATGTGAAAAGAGACTGAAGAACTCTTTGAAATGGAGTTCTGGTCTCCATGTAGGTGTGAACTCTGAAGGAAGTCTCCCGCTGTGGGCTGGAGCCTCTCACAGCAATAGAGAGTGCATTTGCAGTTTGCAAGATGACAACTCAAAGTTCAAACTTATGATTTTAACAGTTCATAAGAGCATATAATATGCCTTGCTGGCTTACAATTCCCCCCCCCCCTTGGGACTCTGGAAGTGTAAGATGGAAGAGTCCCACATCAGAAACTGGAACACAGTGCTGGCACTTCTGGAGGTCCAGTCACTTGTCTCTCGTCTGGTCACTAGTCTCTCGTCTGGTCACTGGGGGCCCAGGTGTCACTACTCTAACAGGGGACAGACATAAAAAAACTGAACCTACTAAAAATTCCAAAATACTTGTGGAATGGATCCCATCACCAGGGCAAATAAGGATGACCCATGAAAAGGTGGCAGTAATACATATACAATTCTAAGACAATTCATAAAGGCACTAGTAAAAATCATACTATATACTATACTATTTGATCACTTAATTCATTATGGCTATCAGGAATTCATGGAGGAAATTCATAAGGCAAAGGAATTCATGTTGATAATCATGGAATTCATATGGCAATCAAAGCATTTCATAACAATAAGGGAATTCATGAGAACTGGGTAATTCATAGGCTTGGAGCAATTCATATGGGCAAGGTTAGGCAATTCATGTGGGTAAAAAAAAATTTTTTTAACTGCAGCAGTTCATGTGGATTAAAAGGTTTCTCAAAAGGGGACAATTCTTATTAGCTAAAATGCATAAAAGTAGGCTTAAAAGGTGAAGCAATTCATACTGTCTAAAATTAATAAAACAGAGAAATATATATATATGCATTAATTTATGGGAGAATGGAAAATTCATTGTCAAGGAAGAAATTCATATATATAGATATGATAGTTCATACTGGCTAAAATTCATGGTATAAGAAAACATAGTATTAATTCATGGAAGAAACTAAGAACTCAGTATTAAAAATAAAGAAATTCAGATGGGGTATAAAAAGGCAACCACAAGTTCATAGGGGGGTTACTAATTCATTGAGCTAAAGAGTTCATATGGCTAAAACATCTAAAACTTCATTGGTATCATAGGTAGCAAAAGAATTCATAGAAACAGCATTTCATACATTCATTAAAGGAATTCATTTGAGGTAGGTAAAAACACAATTCATACAAACAGTTCTTCGTCCTTCCCTCCTGCACACCTGGAGCTGTCCCGGGTGCTGGCGCGCACAAGAACGGATTGGAATAGTCAGGAGGGAGGCGCACTATACATAGCAGCTAGCACCGTGACTCATTGATTTTAGGCTTTGGAGGCTTTTTGCAGGCCTCAATTATCGTCACACAATTGCCTCGGTCTACTTTGTTACTTTCCGGCTCGACACGAGTCATTTCGGCCCGGAAGGAGGAGGCCGGTTTGCATATCGGGGAGCCTCCCCCCTCTTGCTCTAAGGAAGCATTGTGGGTACACTTGGTTGAAGAAAAGAAAAGAGATGGTTAAAGCAAGAAAACACATCTCACGTTTTCATAGCGAGCGGGTGCAGAATAAACATTTTCTCTATCCGGGGGCAGTCTCATAAAACATGTAACATCAGTCACAGAAACTTTAAAAGTAGTTGGGTGCAAGGCTTTTCCTTTGGGTCGATAGGGCCAATCCATCTTCCCTTCAGGGCAAGGTGAGACTTCCAGTCATGCCTCCCGAACCCTGGGGAGTATATGTGAGAGAGACCTTGAGTCTCACGCAGACTCCATGCAAACAGTGGGTTCGGGAGTTGTGACTGCGTCGGCTCTCATTCTTTTAATTGGGGCCATTGGGCTCTGCGGGGATGTTGTCAAGCGTACCCATTTTAATTTGGGGAGCTCCCTCCGGGGGCTCCCTCCCAATACAGTCAAAGAATAGATTTTGGTTCCCCCCTTTTACCGGACCCCAATGGTTTCTCCCGTATTTGGCCGGGCCCTTCGGGCATTTGGATCTTCGGGTCACACTGATGATGTCACTACTGGGCCGAAGAGGTTCGGCTAGGTTCAGGGACGGGGGTCTACGGGTATGCAAATGAACGTTGGAGGGAAGCATGATGGGGGACACAGACGTTTTGGAAAACAAAAAAATATTAAAAATGATAGTGAGGTGAGACCCATGAGTAGGCGGATTGGATCTTTGGGTCATAGGGCAGCATAGGAAGGAGGGCTTGGCAGATCACACTGTAGCTTGGAAGGAGGCAAAAACTAAGGGCTCGGTCTGTCAGAGCCGGGGCTCGTAAGCGCCAAAGCCTTTCAGGCATTCTCCCCTGCCGAGCGCAGGGAAGGCTGGCATGCCTGAAATGCGGTGCAACTTTCGAACCCCCAGTCTGCACGTCTCACACTGGGGATGTCAGCTGAGCACGCTACAGATTGCTGTGGGAGTGCCACGAATGTCGCCAGGGTGCAAGACTGCAAGTGTGTGCCAACTGCTGTCATGGCAGATGGCCCTGCGCTTGCGTCTTCTCCCACGGCCGCAGCTTCTCACAGGAATAATTGCACCTCTTACATTCTCAAACAGCTCACGCCTCTATACTCCTCACGGTTCGTCAGGGCCTAGGCCCTCCCAATACTGGTTAAAGAATAGAATTAAAAAAAAACTTTTCATGGAAAGCTGTCTCTTCTCCAAACAAAAAGAATAAAAATAAGACAAAAATGGGAGTAAAAATAGGCAAAAAGGGGCACTCATGCACATATACAAATTAGCGTTTGAAGAAAATTAAAAATAATAATAAATATACTGAAAAATATTCGATAAGACACGCATGCGCATATGCAAATTAGCGCATGGCAAAGCATGAGGGTTATAAAAAAATAATTTTTGCGGTGGAAAGAAAAAAATAATTTTGAAGAATGCCAATGATTAATGTTTGTGCCATCAATTGGGTAACACATGTGGTAGGATAAAACAGAGCTGAAAGTGGTCACCATAATTTGCAAGTATATTCCAGAGGGTGGCAAGCAAAAACCTCTGGGCTTGGTTCAACCCTTTTGAGAGATGGCACATTCTGACTGAGTCGGGCTTGCACGTGCACTACCTCTCTTTCCTGGCTCCTCGGAGAAGGCTCCACTGTTCGTCTTTTGACAATATAGTCTTCTGGGTTCAGTGCACACTGAATCCAGGTGGGCAGTGGATAGATCTTCCGAATATGTGCAGGATGCGGGAGACAGTCTCTGCTGCCACCTGCTCCACATATATTCCCTTGGGTCCGGTCAAACAATGCTGCTACCTCATGGGCCTTATGGGCCTACCCAATTGTGGTCAAAGAATAGAAACATACATAGCAACAAACAAGAAACTACAATGAAAGGAAATTCACATATAGAAATAACACAGGAACAGTTTGTACACTAGGGGGCAAAGTGGGGTTTAGCAGTCAGAGGCCTTGGATGCAAGGTGCATCAGGGCCTGAAAATTGGTGGCTTTGGTGCTGGCTTCAAGTTTTCTAATTTGTTTCTTTACCCAATACACCAATCCAATTAGAGTCAGCACCAAAATAATTTGAAATCCTAAAATTACAACTATCGGGTGTAGCGCCAAATTTAAATATCCCGTCGCAGAAGGGGACCAACCTAGAAAAAGTTCCCACCAAGCGTGGTTTCCAGCAGTTTTGATATCTAGGGCCAATTTCACTATCTTGGCTCCATAATGTGATATATTCAGGGAGGCCTGGTCTCTGGCCTGCTTTACTTGTAGAAGTTTGTCATGTAACTCTGGATGTGAAAATACATTGCGTAGTGTCTCCAGGCCTAGTCCTAGAGGCACTGGGGTGAGTGTCTCATAGAGTTCAGGAGCTACTGTCATTTTCTGTTGTGTCCAAATAGGAGTGTGAAATGAAAAGTCACATCCCTTAATTGATGTGATATTACAAAAACAGTGGTTTATTCCTGGCAGCATAAGTTGAATGTGTTGTGAGTTAATGTAGACATGGTGACATGCAGTTCTAATGCAAACACAGGCCCTGCCTAGGTAAAGGACAGTGGACCCTGTTTCATTGACTGTGTCAAACTGACAATGGTACTGTACATTTTTACTTGGGTCTAAACATGGGTGATGTTCTTCCAGGGCGTCATCCTCTCAAATGAAGCCCAATCTTTCTTTGTGTGTGCAGCCTTCTGTATTTACTGTTTGCCAACTAGATGAGCTTGCTCTGGCCCATCTGTTACTGTCTCTTGCATATAACACTGTGTTTGGGTCTACTTGTGTGAGGCTTCTGTGCTGTCAGCAAATGATCAGGCCTTTGTTAATTAAAACATAGTCCTTTATTTCAAATACTGGTACAGATCTCGATGTTTGTTAGTGATACCATATACAGAGGGCAGGGGACTATTATACCTGCAAGCATGAAAGTCTAAACATTGATCACCAATCAGCATTCAGAGAAAAATGCGGGAAAGCAATTCACCTTTTGTCACCAGGGGTGAAAGAACATAAAAATTCCCAGCCCGAACTGTGTGACCCAGTGGTGCCAGGTCCCCAGCAAAAACAGGACAGAGCAAACAATAAAACAATTCCCAAGGCTACTTCTAACAGATAGCAATGTGAGCGGAGGGGGAGGACACACCAGGGAGTGAAGGAAGAGATAGCTTTGTACTATATGGCATTCTGGTATGTGGGAACCTACATTCCCGCCTGAATTGTAACATTAAGCAGACAAGCAATTGAGGATCAGTAGGAGGGGCAATAAAGCATCTGGCTATGCGGGCATTACAAAGGAAACGAAAGTACATGATAGAAAAACATCAATGTCAGATTCAATTAATAGAAACATTGTAATACATTATGAAAAGACCTCTTTGGCAAAGCAGAATCTGACACCCTGCCCCCTCAATACTAAACTTTACCCCCCTGGCTTATCAGGGAAGCGCTTGTGAAAGGAGCGGACTAACTTAGGAGCATGCACGTTTTCAGCGAGGACCCACTCGTTTAACTCAGGGCCAAAATCTACCTACTTAACCAAGTAGTAAACCCGACCCATGCACACTTTTGAGTCCAAAATTTCAGAGATTTCAAAATGCGGTTCCCCCCCCCTTCATCAGAGGAGGAGGAGTCGGAGGATCCGGGCGCTATGCATTCTGCCCAGGATTCTTCTTCAGGAGGCTGTAATGAAAAACAGGATGCACAGAGCTTAGAGATTTAGGCAGTTCTAATTCAAAAGACACCTCCGATATTTTCCTTAACACTTTATAAGGTCCAACATATTTCCATCCCAACTTCCTGCTGGGTTGGAGGCCATGAATGTTCTTTGTTGACAAGTACACTGTGTCACCAGGTTGTAAGTCCCAATCTGCAGCCCTTCCTTTATCCGCATACTTTTTATAGTCCAGCTTCGCTTTTTCCAGTGTCTTTTCTATTAGTGGCCATGATTTCTGCAATTTTGACCACCATTGACCAAAATCTGAGCCCTGGGAGTTGTCAGAGCTGGGCAAAGAAGGGAGAGGCTTTCCCTCAAACCCTCCCACTGCCATAAAGGGTGAAACACCTGTGGAAGAGTGTACAGCATTGTTGTAGCTATACTCAGCAAAGGGGAGTAAATCTACCCAATTGTCCTGATGATAGTTTGTATAACACCTCAGGAATTGTTCCAGGATTTGATTAACTCATTCGGATTGTCTGTCAGTCTCGGGATGATAACCCGAACTGAGGGCGGGTTCAATGTCCATAAGTTTTAAAAGCTCCCGCCAAAAGGTGGCAACAAACTGGAGGCCCTGATCGGATATTACTCTCTTAGGAAACGTGTGCAGTTTTATCACGTGGTTGAAGAAGGTTTTAGCCAGACCCCTCGCCGTGGGTAGTTGCTTGAACGGGACAAAATGAGCTTGCTTGGAAAAAAGGTCTACTACAACCCAAATGACTGTTTTCCCTTTTGAAGGCGGGAGACTGGTAATAAAGTCCATAGAGACCGATTCCCAGGGTTGGGAGGGGGTGGGGAGAGGTTGAAGCAGTCCCGGCACTTCCCCCCCCCTCCGTTTGCACATTAAACACACTTGACAGGAGGTAACATAGTCCGACACATCTTTGCGCATTCCGGGCCACCAGAATTGCCGTTGCACCAAATTAAGCGTTTTTAAAAACCCAAAATGCCCAGACAGTTTGGACTCATGACATGACAACAAAATTTCCTTTCAGAGGGAGCGGGGTACAATCAGCTTTGAACCATGATACCAGCAGCCATCCAGAGACTTGGTGGCTTCACCATCCCCCTCCCATTCTTGTACTTCATTTGAAGTGTAAGCCCCCCACACACACTTCACTGTCCATGCTACAGTCTCTGGAGCCATTTTCTTCTGGCTCTGGGTTACTACCGCCCCCCCTAATTGTTGCTTTGAAAACATGGAGTCGAAGATTTCTTCCCTCTGGGACTCGTGTTGGGGTAAGCGGGACAATGCATCTGCTAAAAAATTTGACTTCCCAGGAAAATTCTTAAGTATAAAGTTGAATTTCGAAAAGAAATCAGCCCACCGGAGCTGCTTTGCATTTAAAGCCCGGTGAGTCCTCAGAGCCTCCAGATTTTTATGGTCCGTCCATATTTCAAATGGCTTTTGTGCCCCCTCCAAACAATGTCGCCAAGTGGAGAGGGCTAGCTTAATAGCCGCAGCTTCCTTATCCCACACTGACCAATGTCTCTCAGTCTCAGTGAATTTCTTTGAAATATAGGCAAGGGGGTGTAGCACTTCATTAGAGTCCCTTTGCAATATCACACCCCCCATAGCCACATCCGAAGCATCCACATGTATAATAAACTCTTTAGTTTCATCGGGGTGGGCTAATATAGGCTCTGAAGTGAACAACTGTTTCAGTTCATCGAATGCCTGTTGGCATTGGGGGGTCCAACACAGTCTTTCCCCAGGCTTCCCTGCCTCAGGGCCCCTCCCCCTAGTTTTCAACAGCTCCGTGAATGGTAAAGTAATGGTAGCAAAGTCTTTCAGGAAGGTCCTGTAAAAGTTGCAAAACCCCAAGAGGCTCTGAAGTTGCTTTCTAGTGCGAGGGGCTTCCCACTGTACTACCGCCTCTATCTTGGCTGGGTCCATCTCCAGCCCCTTTTGAGAGATGCGGTAGCCTAGGAAATCCACCTCCCTCTTGTGAAACTCACATTTGGAAAGTTTAGCATACAGCTGGTGCTCTAGCAGGGTTTTCAGAACTTCCCTAACCAGTCACATGGGAGTCCTTATCAGCTGAATAAATCAAGATATCATCAAGATAACAGAGAACCCCTTTGAATAAATGCTTGTGCAACACTTCATTGATTAGGCTCATAAAAACGCCTGGAGTGCCACTCAAACCGAAGGGCATCACCAGGTATTCGAATTGCCCCAGTGGGGTATTGAACGCCGTCTTGTATTCATCCCCCTCCCTAATACGCACTCGGAAGTACGCGTCCCTAAGATCTAGCTTAGTGAAGATCTTTCCCTTTGCAGCTTCCGCTAACAAGTCCTTGATCCGGGGGAGGGGGTAGGCGTTAGAAGCGGACACCGCATTCAAATCTCTATAGTCCGTACACAGTCTTAATCCCCCATCTTTCTTTTTCCGGAATAGCACGGGGGTGGCAAAAAGGGATTTGGCGGGGCGGATAAAACCCCGCTCTAAATTTTTGTCCAAAAAGGCCCGTAGTTCCTCCCGCTCGGATGGGCTCATGGAATACAACTTCCCTTTGGGTAATTTCTCCCCAGGTAACAGTTCAATTGCGCAGTCAGTGAAGCGATGGGGGGGTAGTTCATCGGCTTCAGTTTCGCTGAACACCTCACCCAAGTCTCTGTACTCCCGGGGAATGGGGCTCGCTGACCACCGAGGGCCACCGAGGGACCGAGGCACCGAGGGACCACCAGGGCCACCGAGGCTTCCGACCTTGGAGGCTCATTTCCCCAGCGCTGCTCCCAAGTATGGCTCGCACAACGGGAGTCAACCCATGAGATCTTCCCATCGCTCCACTTAATGTACAGGTCGTGGGAACTTAACCAGGGGCTACCCAACACCATAGGGAACTGTGCATTGGGGGTGATGACAAAAGCCCTTTCTTCCCAATGGGTCCCCATCCCCACCACCAATAGTTCGGTCTCTGCCACACACGCCTCCTTCATTTCCGATCCATCCATCTGGGTGAATCATAGAGGCTCCTCTAGAGGGGTTACCCTGGGCCCCAACCCATCCACCACCACAGGGCTAATCAAGTCTCTGGCGCACCCCGAGTCTATGAGGGCTCAAACCCGCATATGGGTTCTGGTGCGGGGTACTAACACAGTCACTACCATGTAAAGCAAAGGGCCAGGGATGCTCACCGGCGATGGCGCATTGGGGGAAGGGACCTGCAGCTCTGCACCGGCTACTGCAGGTCGTTGGAGTTTCCCGACGGCTTGGCCTCGGTCAGCTCCAGCTCACCTTGTTCACTCGTTGCCCCTTCCAGCTGTAATGCCCGGGGTTTAAATGACGTCTTTGGAGCCTTGGGGGTGCCACCACCCACCGGGGTGGAGGTCTTCAGGGCCTTCATCTCTCCCCTGGGGCAGGCCAAGGCGATGTGGCCGCTCTCCCCGCATCGCATGCATAGACCTTGCTTGAAGCGGGCGTCGTGCAGTTTCTGGAACACCAACTTTCCCTCTGCCTTCGGGGCGGGTTTTGGGGGCTGCGTCGCAGGGCTTCCCAACTTGATCAGGGTGAAGCGCTCCTCCATGTCTGCTTCCGCTTGCAGCCAAGCCGCCAGGGAGATGGGTCTCTCGCTTCTCAAGATCGTCTCGTAGACCTCGTGGCTGAGCCCTTCTCTGTATTTCTCTATGAACAGGTCTTCGGACCACCCCTGGACTTTGGCCACGATGTGCCGGAACCAATCAGTATAGTCCCGCACAGTTCCACGCCCTTGCATCAGCCGCCGGAGTTGGTTCCGGGCTTTCTCCTCCCCCAGCGGGTCTTCGTAGTGCTGGCACAGAGCCCACATAAAGTTGTCTACCAACAGCAGTTCGGGTCCCGGGGAGTTGTGCAGGCTCACATACCAGTCGCTTGCGGTGTCCCTCAGCTTGGATTCGATGTAGCCGACCCGGTCCCTCTCTGTCGGGTAGAGGTGGCCCCTGGACGCCATGAAACGCTCGATCTCAATGATGAAAAACCGGAGCTTTTCCGGGTCACCATCGAAGGTTGCCATCACCAGGTCATTGGGCATCTGTCTCATGTAACCTCCGGCTGGAATGGCGATCACGGGGCCGGGAGGCACTTGGGGTCCCCCAGGGGGAGGCACCCCAGCTCCTGCCAGTTGGGTGGGGGGCCCCCCTGCACCTCCAGCCGGGGGTGCAGGGGGTACTACCGCTGGGGCCCCTCCAGTGGGAGGCTGCCCCGGGGGCTGGACCACACCCACGGCCAGCGCTCCCATCAGGTTCTGCTGCATCTCCAACATGGCTTCTCTCATGTCCGCCGCTAGACGGTCATGCATATCAGCGAATCTCCGGTCCAACACTTGGTCCAGGTCTGCTCCGGAGGGATCAGGGCCCCTGGGCATCATGTGCTCCTCATCTGGGAAGCTGAAGCCCCAGGCGCCCGATCCGCAACAAGAATGATGATCCTCGTCCACCACTCTCAGGCGATCGAACTCCAATCGATCGCCACTGAAGCGCACTCTGGCCCCCTTCCGATCGTGGATCCATGTTTCAGAAGTGCCTCCCCCGAAAGTAGCCCAAGAGCAGGCTGGGGAGGCCGGCGGCCAGATGAGCTGAGGCCCCGTGCGAGGGGGTAGGCTCGGCTCCTGTGTGGTGGTCACCGGCACCGGTAGCTCCGCAGGCGTTGTTGCAGCCGTGGTGACCGGGACCTCCAAAGGAGGTTGGTGGTTGCTCCCATCATCTGACATGGTCAGGTACAGGAGAAGCCTTAAAGCAGATCACTAACAATCTGTGAGGCTTCTGTGCTGTCAGCAAATGATCAGGCCTTTGTTAATTAAAACATAGTCCTTTATTTCAAATACTGGTACAGGTCTCGATGTTTGTTAGTGATACCATATACAGAGGGCAGGGGACTATTATACCTGCAAGCATGAAAGTCTAAACATTGATCACCAATCAGCATTCAGAGAAAAATGCGGGAAAGCAATTCACCTTTTGTCACCAGGGGTGAAAGAACATAAAAATTCCCAGCCCGAACTGTGTGACCCAGTGGTGCCAGGTCCCCAGCAAAAACAGGACAGAGCAAACAATAAAACAATTCCCAAGGCTACTTCTAACAGATAGCAATGCGAGCGGAGGGGGAGGACACACCAGGGAGTGAAGGAAGAGATAGCTTTGTACTATATGGCATTCTGGTATGTGGGAACCTACATTCCCGCCTGAATTGTAACATTAAGCAGACAAGCAATTGAGGATCAGTAGGAGGGGCAATAAAGCATCTGGCTATGCGGGCATTACAAAGGAAACAAAAGTACATGATAGAAAAGCATCAATGTCAGGTTCAATTAATAGAAACATTGTAATACATTATGAAAAGACCTCTTTGGCAAAGCAGAATCTGACAACTTGTAGGCCTAATGGAATTATTGGATAGATGGAGAATGTTTCTCCTGCAGTCACTGTGACTATTACTAGATGTAGTGTCTGTGTAATGTCATCAAAGGAAGCATTTGCTAGGGTCCACCAGTGGTTTAGGGTGGCCTCACTAGTGGTTACATTCTTCTTCAGTAGTTCTCTAATCTCCAATGGTATGATGCCGTCCATGGCTTGTTTGATGATGCCCATGGCGGTTCCTACATTGATTGTTTGTGCCTGAGTGCAAGCTAAAGCTAGTGAAATGTTTCTTTGTATTGACTGTATACCTTCCAGTAGTGTGCTGAAATCTTTTTCCATTATTTATTCCCATGTAAATAAAAGAGGGTTTGAGGAGTGTTCCACTTGTGCTAGTGATTCTAAAGATTTGGTGATTGGAACACTCATTTTAGACATGTCTGATGAAACTCTGGAAGCTTTATTGGCAATCACCTTGATGTTTGCAGCATCTAAAACTGCTACTCCTGCACCAACAGGTGCAATTCAATCAGAAAGACCTCTTCTGGATCTTTTGTGAAATTCCCCTTTTCTCCACAATACTACCCAGTTGTCCCATCCCTGTTGAGTTGTCTGTATAAAGGGAGCACAGAGGGCATGGTGAAACGATGTTCCCAGCCCATTTAAACTTACATTGACCCATTTTACAGACATTTGTGATTGCAGTAAGACAGTTTCCTTCTGGTTGAATTTCAGGGTGTGAGAGCCCACTACAGGGTATGTCAGTGCAGTGAGGGATTCTACATTTTGGATTAAAGGATTGAATTCCAAAGAGGTGTGATTGGTTCCTATGGTGACTGTGTAATTGCCTTCCTGGTGGGGAACCGTGATCGCTAGGGTCCCTATATATGTGAAATTCAATATATCCGAATCGTTAAGGCATGGGGAACTATTCAAGTCGATGGTCCAGTCCGGGGGACCTTGCTGCATTAGAGTGGAATAGTTCATTTGCCAATTCAAAGGTTCCCATGTGATGTTTGCAAAGTTTAACTGTTGACCAGAAGGGTCCATTAAGAGTATCGAGGAGTCTGCTGTCTCCTGTAAATTGCGTTGGGTGCCGATGGAGATGATTATGTTTAGAGGATCCCCGATGTTCCATACTGCAGCAGATAGTTAGGCTACCTCACAGATGGGTGAGGGGGTATCTATGTGTTCCGTGTCCTCGGGTCTTTTGCACAGTAGCGAGACTGTTTCCTCCAGAGAGTTGCTCTCCGAGGGGCATATGGTTATTTTCTCTCCTGTGCGGCTGTGTGCACAGTAGGTTCGCTGTGGAGGTGGGCACTCTTCTAAGGGAGTGATTTCAAAATGTCCTATGTGCTTCTCTGTTATGCAGGTGAAATACCTTAGGGGCACTTGAAGTCCTACACATCTCCATTGGTTCAGTGTTACTGTATGGTTAGCTATCTGTGTTGTGTGAGCCTGGTGAATTAACAGCATACTAATACTTAACATTCCTAATAATCTTACCCATCCAGAGGATAAATCAGAAGTCCAGTGGTGCATCCTGTAAATAAAAGGATTTAAGGAAAAAGGTGAGCAGATTCCCTGAGCTTCATACTGTGGTCGACACACCAAAACAGTCACAGTATGTTAGTTAAGTAAATAAGAAAACATTTCGAGATGGCTCAAGGTTCTATTCGAGGCTTTCTGCGTTTCCAAACCAAGAGCATTTTAAAGCTGCCGCTACCGTGGCTTTCTGTGGAAACCCATCTAATAAATATGTGTGCTTCAGAACATCAGAGCAGACAGTTGAGCATTCTCTCCCCCCCCCTTGCTTCCGTCTCGGCGGTAGCCAGAAGGAAGCATTAAAGGGCAAGGCAGCATTCTCCTAAGGAGAAGAGAGGCGAGCACTCAAATAAATCAGCAGCAGAAACAGGAGCAGGGGCCGTGGTGGTGATTGGCAAGTGCACGCCTCCAGGGTCAGGAGGGAGGTCAGGCAGGTGCGGCACTGGTGCTCCCTTCCAGAGCTTCAGTTGGGAGGAGTGGAAAAACTTGTGCCAGATCTGGCCATGTTTTCATGGAATGGCAACCTTGTAGACCGCAGGACTCATGCAATCCACAACGGGGACCGGGCCAGCCCATTTAGCCATAAGGGCGTGTTGTGTGCGAGAGAATTTGCGGTAGAGAACTTCCTGTCCCGGATTTCGGACCAGGGGATTTCGGACCCAGCCAAGCTTTTTGTCCACAGCAAGCTGGCTTTGTCCGAGCATTCTAGCTACTTGCACATGAATGATGAGGAGGTCCTGTAAAAGATTCTGCACCCAGGCGTCGTTTGCAACTTTCGGGTCAAGATCAGATGGCATGTGTCAGATTCCTATAAGCTTTGCAACTCTGTCTTCTCATAAGATTTTCATATTATTGAATCTGACACTGATGTATCTCTGTTACTTTGTTTTCCCTGTTACTTTCGTTTTCCATTGTAATGCACCCCTTAACCAGATGGTTTATTGCCTTGTTTGATGTAGATTGCTTTTCCCTGCATAATGTTACTTTTTAGGAGGCCAGCGGTTGTTCTCACATACCAAAATGTCACATAGTGCAAAGTTATCTCTCCATGTTTCCTCCCTCTCCGCCCTGCAAACTCTCAGGGTGCTATCTGTTGCCTATAGCCTTGGAAATTGTTTTATTGTTCTTCAGGCCTGGGACCTGGCACATCTGGGTCTCACAGGTCAGGCTAAGATGTTTTTTTTTTCTTTTCTCACTCTGAGATGACAAAAGGTGACCCCAGCTTTTTCCTGCTGTTTTTCCTGTGAGCTGATTGGTGTCTTCTGTTTAAGCATTCATGTTTGCAGGTATAATAACCCTCTGACTCTCATGTATGGTATCACTAACAAAAAACGAGACCTGTATCCAGTATCTGAAATAAAGGATTATGTTTCAATAACAAAAGCCTGATCATTTGCTGATAGTGCAGAAGCCTCACAGCATGTCAGTTTGCAGCCAAAAGGCTTCAGGGAGACGCATTTTCCTACCTGTCATGACCATATGGGGGGAGTAGCCATGCTTGGCAGTTGTACCCCATATAGCCATGAGAATGATGGGGAGCTTCTCGTCCCAAGTCCTACTGGTTGATTTGACCACTTTGCACAGTGCTTCCTTCGGGGTGCGGTTGGTGCGTTCAATTGCCCCGGAAGATTGCGGGTGAGCAGCGATGTGGAACCTTTGCTTGATGCCCAGAGCCATGCAAAGCTCTTGTGTGACCTCTCCCATGAAATGTGGGCCCCTGTCGCAATCTAAAACCTTAGGGATACCCCAACGAGAAAAGAGATTGTTGAAGAGGATTTGCGCAGTGGTGGGGGCCATGTTGTTTCAGCAAGGAAAGGCTTCGATCCATTTGGAGAAAGGATCGATCACAGTAAGACAATACTTGTTCCCCCGGCTAGTCCTGGGCAGAGGACCAATGAAATCAATCTGAACTCGAGCCCAAGGTCCCTCAATGCTCTGGTGTTGGATTGGGGCTTTGGGGCCGAAAGAGTCTGCATTTACCATTGCACAGGAGAGACAATTGTCCACCCACTGAGCAATGTCTTGGCGCATACCAAGCCACCAACCAGCATCCCTGACTTGTTCCAAAGTCAAGTCCTTACCTCTGTGACCCTGTTCATGAATGAACTGAATGAGATCGGAGCACACTTCCACAGGGACAACCCAGTGTCGGACTCCTGTGTTATCAAAAGCCCAAATGACTCCTTCCTCTTCCTTGATAGAATATTTCCCCGTGGGGCCCTTCCCTTTTGAGAGAAGGTCTTGCACATCAGAATTGTTCTCTTGCAATTCTCCCAGGTTGACAAACACTGGAGGAATTGAAGGACGGGAGTGTTTTGCCACTTTCTGGCTCCGTGTCGTGACAATATGAATCGGGCAAGCAGGCTTCACAGGGCACAGTAAAGCTGCTTTTTTAGCTAGGAAATCTGCCTGGTCATTCCAATAGGCTACTTCAGTGTCAGATTTCTGGTGCCCCTTAACATGCAAAATTTGAGTGGGGGCAGAACGATCATGGAGGAGTTGCACAACATCTCTCCAGAGGTCAGAATGAGCTATGGGCTTTCCTTCTGCATTGACCCAATCCTGTTTTTCCCAATCCGGCAGCCAGACCATGGTGGCTTTGGCTGTCCAATCTGAGTCCGTGAAAATTGCTACGGGGCAGTCCATGGGTTCAAAGGCAAGGGCGGCTTTAAGGGCGGCTACTTCAGCAGCCTGGCTTGAGTGAGGGCAGACAGAGTCCTGTAGGGTGTAACTGTCCTGGACCCGGATGGCACCGTACCCTGTATGAGGGGTGCTGGTCACATGAAAGGAGGAACTGTCACAGAACCAGCAGTTAAAACCCTGCTGCCTGGCTTCTTTGAGCGGTATACCCCAAGTAGCTAGCCAAGGGGAATGGTCCACCTCGGGCAGTGGGCATTCGTGTTCGTTTCCTGTTACTAGAAGACCATACGGAGCCGGTTGCTCTTTCTGTTCTTTCTTGTACTCAATCCCCTTATTGACCAGGGCAAGCGTCCACTGGGCAATTCGGGCAATAGAATGGCTGACTTGGATCGGGGTGCGCTAGGGCAGGCGAGGCTGCAAGGCTTTCTTTGAGGCTAGCAAAGGCGTTTTGCTGATCAGGACCCCATTCCCATGGCGTGTTTTTCTTAAGAAGGGCATAGAGTGGTCGCTCTTTGTCCACAAAACTCTCTATGAAATCTCTAATAAAATTGAACGTTCCCAACAGTGCTCTAAGAGAAGGGACGTCGGTAGGAGCCGGTAGTTTAGCAATAACTTCCATTCTTTGTGTGTCTGGGGTCCTACCATTGGGTCCAAGAGCTAAACCAAGGTACTTTACAGTGGTTTGCACAAGCCACGCTTTCTCCCTGTTGGCTTTGAGGCCAGTGGATCGGAGGAGATCTAAGACTTCTCTGGTTACGTCAGTGGCTAATTCTTCTGTAGGGGCATGGACAAGGATGTCGTCCACATAAGACAGCACATGAGCTTTGGACATGGGTTTAAGGTGGTCCCACATTTGTACTACATGAGCGTGACATATGCTTGGACTGGAATGGAATCCTTTCTTTTGAAAGCGTATTGCTGACCACGAAAGGTGAAGGCAAACTTATACCAGCAAGACTCATAAAGCTTAATGGAGTGGAATGCATTAGCTAAATCAATCACACTATAGTAGCGAGACCCAGCTGCAATGGCAGCAAGAATTTCATGGTACTTGGCAACAATGGGAGCTACTGGAGGAGTCACTGCGTTGAGAGCATGAAAGTCTACTGTCATTCTCCATGTAACTCCATCCGCTTTAAGGACAGGCCATAGAGGAGCATTGCAAATTGACTGCATGGGTAAAATTACGTCCCATTGTAGAAGACCTTCAATGGTTTTGGCTATCCCTGCCTCAGCTTTTGCTGGGTACTTGTATTGTTTCTGCAGTGGCAGATCTTGTCCTTCAATGAGCACACAGGCATCCTTTACTGTCCCACACTCTGCTTCGTCTGTGATCCAGACTTCAGGAAAGTCTTGAACCCAATTATCTGTAGCTATGGGGAATAGAGGCAAGGGCGCTTTAAGGGCTGCACAGCGATGGACTACATTGATCTTGCTAGGTCCCTCGGGAAGGCACCAGAGAAAGCCATTAGCAAGATCAATGGTGAGGCAATGGTCTCGGAAGAATGAGACCCCGAGGATCCCGTTGTCTTCTCCCTGGTTGTCGCAGGCAGACATACGGGTGGAAAGGTTTCCCACTGTCAAGGGAATGTCTTTCCAAACCATTGCAGTGCGTGTACCTCCAGCAAAACCTGAGAGTGCTAACATGTCTGGGGAAGGCTTGCCTTCCTTGGCTAGGTGAGGGCTAAGGATAGTAGTGGACGCTCCGGTATCTACAAGGAGGATAGGTTTGCTTTTCCCTGGAGTTCCAACCCCTGCTTCTACAGTCAGTCTCCCCTAATTGTCCAGCTTAAGACGGGCCAGTACTCCTTCGGGGAGACAGTGGGACTCCGGGCAGCCCTTGTTATAGTTTTCAATCTCTTTAATGTCTTTGCTGTGAGTGGCCATGATTGCATTGACCGGTCTGTCGCCTTGAGACTCACTATCTGCCAAGGCACGAAGTAGGATATGGTCGGGTTGCTTATGGAAACGTTCCATTTCAAAGCCCCGGTTTTTCAGTTGCATCCATAAATGTCCACGGAGCACACCCATGCCATTAGGTGGGAGATCCCTATCAAACTTTGAATCTAGATTCGAGCCTCTGTTAGGAGGGGATTCATATGGGGTGCTGTGGGGTTCCGTAGGAGGTGGTGGAGCGGAAGGCTGAAGATGGGCTTGGGCTGGACCGTTCCTATGGTCTTTGTAGTCTCTTTTTCCTCTATAGTTATTTCTGCCTCTCTATCTCTCTGATTGTTAAACTGCGGTCTGAACTTATCCTCTTTGTCGTATCTGTCCTGTTTAGAATACTTTTGGTTGTCATAGCGACCTGAAGGCTGGTTTTGAGAGTGTGGACCATGGTTGGCATAGGTTATAGCCTGTATAGGTTCTTCGTATTCTTGGTCTTTCCCCTTTTTTGCGCCTTTAGGAGGCTTCAAGGCACCGGTAGCATGCATAAGTGCGGTGACTCTCTGGATCCTTGCATCTAGATTGTTCCACATAAAACGCAGTGGATCTGTCACATTTAGTGCAAGCTGCGTCTGGCCTTGGAAACCTTGTACTAGGGCTTCCTTAAAGTTGTCATTGTCATATCTGAGTAGGCCGGTAGAGGAGTTTGTGGTGACTTTTTCGGCTAAGACGCCCAAAAGTTGTTTCCGCACCATGTATGATTCCATATCCTCATATTGTCCTTGCTTATCAAGGAGAAAGAGTGTGGTAAGGCTTGTGTTAGGGTTCAAATATCTTAACACTTCCCTCATCTATTTAGTTTTAGGGGCAGTGGCTAAAGATTGGCTAGTTATAGCAGCATTGATGGTGGCCAGATCTCCACCCATAGCGCAATGGCGGGCTACTTGGCTGAGATCCTCTCCAGTTATAGAGCTATAAGCTAGGTCCACATTAACCATCCATTGTATTGCAGTTTCTTTGTTTAGTGGGCCTAACTGTGCGGCTATGGCCTTTGCTTCGTCTGGCTTCCAGAGCCGTGTCTCCACAACTGTCTGAGTTGTGGGCCCATCGTCCGAATTTGTGAGGAATTGCTTTGTGGTTATGGGGTGCATAGGCACAGGAGGTGCGGTGCCCGATCCACAGTGTACCATGGGGGCACAACAATTGTCCTGAAGTTCAATAAGGTTCTCAGGGTGTATAGTGGACACAACCACTCTTTGCATGCCCAATTGCTCCTTAAGGGAGTTAATTTCCTTGCAGCAAGCATCATGATTAGCAAGTTCCCTCTTCACTTGATTTTAATCTGCTAGATATTTTGCTGCATTTTGTGTGGTTGCTAAATCTTTGGCGGTTTTGGCTAACACTTCTTCTGCGGCCTGAGCTCAACTGCTTCAGTGGCTTGATTCGCTTCGCTAATGGCAATGGTGAGTCCTTGGTTAGCCAGGACCACGCTTAGTTTTTCGGTTCGAAGGCTAAGAATTTCTTTCTCATGGACTCGGGTTAATTCCTGAATTGCTATTTGTTCCCATTCCTGATTTATCCAGTCATTGTAGTTCTCACTTTGGTCACTGAGATCTTGCATGTGCTTACTTTTTATACCACTCAGTTCCCCTCTAATTGCATCATATTTTGCTTCTAAGTTATTGAAACGATCTCTTTCTCTTTTAATCATTTCTTCATGCTTTTCTGTATCTTCCTGGAGACATTTGATCACGGCTGCAGCATCTGACAGGGCAGTATAAAGTGCCCATGTACCTGCTAAGTCTTTCGCTGCGGAACCGGGTTTCTGCTTAGTGCAATAGTCTTGGAACGCATCCTGGACTATGATTAGGGGATTGGGACCTTTGAAAGATCCTTCCTTCCAAAAAGACTGACCCTTTTTTAGCAACCATTTCTCTAATTTGGGCTTGTCACTCTTAGAACAAAACATCTTAGCAAAGAGGGGCTTCTCCTGTCCTTACGAGCAACAGGAGCAGAGGAAAGGAGATCCTTAGTCTCCCTCCGGCTTCTACGGTTACTTCGGTCAGCAATCCGTGGCCGACACCTCTCTGGAATTGGCACTGGACAGTAGCTATGCAAATTCAAACTTAAAGAACCAACGCTGCTCACTATAGAACTGGTTTTCAGAGTAGGAGACTCTGGGATTACTACTAACCCAATGCGCACAGCAGACAGAACTAGTTTTCCGGGTAGGAGACCCTGGGATTACTCTGAAACTCTAAGCAAACAAAGAACAGAACAGTGCAGCGAACTGGTTTTTAGGGTAGGAGACTCTGGGATCACTCTTAAACCCTAAGCGAACAAAGAACAGAACAGCGCAGCGAATTTAGTTTTTGGAGTAGGAGACTCCGGGATTACTTCTAACCCAAATTGAACAGAACAGCGAGCAGAACTAGTTTTTAGGGTAGGAGACCCTGGGCTGACTACTAACCCCATTGCGGACAGAGAACAGAACTAGTTTTTAGGGTAGAAGACCCTGGGATTACTACTAACCCAAGGAGAGAGACACCTTGTCTCAGAGACCCCAAGTCTCTTTGAAGCTACGGTTTCGAGAGTGAGATTGGCCGGTTCCCACGTTCCCTCAGAATTACTTCCGATACGTAAAACGAACTATCGCAACACTGGAGAATCTCTCTGAGTTCAGACTTCCTTCCGTAATCGGACCAAGGACTGAGCTGAAAAGAGCTAGGACTAGAAAGAACAAGGGCGTGCTTGAAGAGAGTGTTTTGTGGAGCCTGGCGTGTGTATTGTGTGTGTATTGTAGGTGCAACGATCCTAACACCCTACACTATTCACTTCGGATCCCTTCCCACGATAGGACGAAACTAGCCACGAGTGGTGGTTTTAGGGCTTCGGGAAGCTGACCCCTTGCATTCGGACCCCGCCGGTTTTAATGCCGGGTGAGACTAGCAGTCGGGACCGGTGCAGCTGACCAGCAACCTTGAAGGATAGAGTGGGGGAGAGCCAACCCACAATAGAGTGGTCGCTAGAGCCAATCACGCAGACGGAAACCTTTCACACAGCCTATACTGGAACTCTGGAAGAAGTTTTTCCTCTACGTCTGCCTGCCAGAAGAACATGCGTGTCGACTTAGCGTGCTTCTGACATGCAGGGCAAATCCCAGACGAGCCCCCAATTTTGTTAGCTGAATTGCTTTAATTTAAGATTAGCAATTGGCAGAATACTGGGTTCTTGCCAGCTATACCAAGGTCCCGCATCCTACGGGAGTTCTCAGAAAATAGGCAATGAGGCTGAGTGGTTTCTTTGAATGGTGTTTACTTATAACATGTTATTCAAGCATACAAAAATGTAATCACACCCCCATACACACAAGATCTAAGTAAATCAGATAGAAAATAGCACTGTTGCATTAGCAGGAGTTTCGTTGAGGGGAAATACGTTACCTATCCTGGAGATGAGTGGTTCACTTCCACAAGAAGATTGAGGGGATGAAAAGGAAAAATAGGGGGATGTGATCTGAACCTGCAGATATATGCCTCGTCCTGGCTGCGCAAACCAGGGAATAAAGATGGAGGCAAGGTGTTGGGTATAGAAAGCTGGACGTGAGAGATTGGTAAGAAGATAGGGGTTGAAGGTAGCTAGCAATGTGTTTCTGTTGTGCAAGATCTTTTATCAGGTAGCATTGGGGCGGGTTGTGCTGACCACATCCCCTTGTCACACCTACTAGTTTGTCCATTCCCACTAGCCTTACTATTGGTCAGTGTCATAAGGAGGAGGAGGAGGCAGGAAGGTTCTAAGTGCAATCTAGGTGCTAAGCAGGAACTAACACCTAGGCCATCTGGTCAGTTTCTTGGCGCCAATCCTTGGTCTCGTGATGGCTTCGGCCAGGTCACTCGATGGTCAATGATTAGTTGCTAAGCAACCTAATCTCTTACAGGAACTTTGGGGGAAGGTGTGAAGAGGCCAGCACAAAGGAGATAAGGACTCTTTGAAATGGAGTCCTGGTCTCCCTGTTGGTGTGAAAATGTGAAAAGAGACTGAAGAACTCTTTGAAATGGAGTTCTGGTCTCCATGTAGGTGTGAACTCTGAAGGAAGTCTCCCGTTGTGGGCTGGAGCCTCTCACAGCAATAGAGAGTGCATTTGCCCTTTGCAAGATGACAACCCAAAGTTCAAACTTATGATTTTAACAGTTCAGAAGAGCATATAATATGCCTTGCTGGCTTACAGAGCAACCTGGTCTCCCTCATTCTGGATTCCCCATTTCAGTGTCCTATGGATTCTCATTAAATTGCTCACAGAAGCAACAGGTTACAGTTGAGTTGCCATCTTTCAATTCCCCTCAAGTCCTTTCTCAAAACACCCTTTTATAGGGAAACTTTGGTCATGTCTCCTTTGCCTCTGCCTAGTCAACAGGAAGCTGAAGCATTTGTTGCCTCTTTCTGCAACCTGTGTCTGTGTTTGCACCCTTGAGTCTTTGTTCCCTCCCCCCCACCCCGCTGCCACCACCGCCTGCACATCCTGGGATGGTCTGTGTTCCATTGTCTTGTCTATGGCCCAGAGGGAGGTTGACCCAGGTCTCAGAATGAGAGGGGAGGGGTTGCATCACCGTGTTCCTCCTCCTGATTGGACACAACCCTTTTGTATCCTAGGGTTGCCAATAATTTTCTTCCCTGGACCTCCTTTTATTTCCCATCTGGCCTGACACACCCTGCTCCTCCTATCCCCATTTTCATCCACCCTTGGACCTAGGCAACCACTGTATGTCCCCTTCACCAATCCTTGATGCCACCTCCCCAGTGGCTCTCTGCTCCCTGAGCCCTCCCCTTCCAATGCCCCCTCACCTGGGTCACCTTCACCTGGCTGCCACATTCTGGGGTGTCAGGCTGCTTCTGAGGGGGTGAGGGGAGCGGCATTGCTTGCCGTAGGTATCCACTTGGGCAGCTCAGGCTCTGGGGGACTTTTCTTCTTCATCATCTTCTTTTGCTGTTGCTACTGCATTGCTGAGGCATGGGGGCTTGGGGCTGCCCAGTGTCTCTGTTGCAGGGGAATCTGGCTCCCTGTCAGTGTTTCCTGCCGGAGTTCACCCCTGACCCCACACATGTTATCTCACACAGTGATAAAATTAAGCTTCTGAGTCTTTGGAAAAGTCTGTTCCTGCTTCTTTTACTCTGCTAAGCACCTATGTATGGAGCTGTCTGAATGAACAATAGTAATGGGCATGATTGAGCAGAAGTTAAGCACTGTTATGTTGATTTCAACTGTAACACCAAGGAGGGGCTTGACTCACTCCCACATAATCAATGCAACTTAAAAGTGCTTAACAGTGGCTGAATGTCTTGTATAAGATCTAAGTCTGTATCAAGTATGGAAAAAATATATTTCCCCAATGCTATCTGTGATTTTGCAGTCCCTAAATATCAGACAGTTTGAACTGGTTGACCAAGAAGCATCAGTGCCCTGTATTCATAATGCATATAAATTTATTCTTCAGTTGTATGTGACAAACAAAAGGGAATAATACTTTACACAGAGTGATTAAAATGTGGAATTTGCTGCCAAAGGATGTAGTGATGGCCACAGACAAAGACAACTTTAAAGGGGGATTAGACAGATTCATAGAGGAAAAATCTATTAATGGCTACTAGTCATGGTGACTGAGGGGAACCTCCACATTCAGAGGCACTAACCAGGAGGCAACATCAGGGGGAGGCCTCAGCCTCTATGCCCTGTTGTTGGACCTCCAGAGGAACTGGTTGGCCACTGGGTGAGAAAGGATACTGGACTAGATGGACCATGGGTCTGATCCAGCAGGGCTCTTCTTATGTTCTTATGTGTCCAGAGGAAAAAGACACCCTCATTTCACAATGTCTTCATATGTATTAGAAGGAAGAAATCGGACAATACTTTGATCAAGTTTGGTGTGAAGAAAGAGGAACTTTCTGACTGCATTGACAGGTGGTGATCAAAACCAAGCTTGTCAAATTCAAGCAAACATGCAAAGTGCCTTGTCACATTTCAAGGCAGTTTTAATGTTTGTCCAGAAACTTATGGCAGCCAAGTTAGCAGTGGATGACAGTTGCAGAATTACCTATTACATTACTATGCTATAGAGGCCATAGCTGTGAGAGGATTTTCACTATGAATTATCCAAACCTGTCCTTTTTCAAAATCAACCATCTCTACTTTGAAGTTTATTTTAAAGCAAATTTAGGGTAACAATGGTTGGCAAATGGTTGTCTGATCTCATAATGCTTCAAGTGAGGACGTAAGAGGATTGCAAATTCAAGTCTTACTGACATAGTAGACAATATTATTATTATTGGAAAGAGCATGTTCAGCATTGAGAAAGTCATTGAAATGTATTGCCGCATTGAAGTGACACTTTGCATTAAGTATGACTTACTCTTCAGTCGATAGAGACTGCTGTTGCCTAGGCAGATGAAGGAATCCTCAGATTCCATCCAGGGGAAATGCCAACAACCATTTGTGTCCCAGTGGAGCCCAATTTTGGCAGAGTACAGAACTACCCCTTACAGTAGTTGTGTAGGAACCACTGGGATGGTTTTATCACATGGCCTTGTTGGCTTATCAGCCTGAAGGAACTTTGTCCACCTACTCCCCATAGGTTGAAAAACTATTTGTCTGTTCTATGGACCCGTCAGACATTCTCTTTAACATGTGATCATTCATTACATTGTGAAGCATGCTGAACTCACTAGCTTTGATCCACCAAGGGATCTTTGAGTGGAAAATGGGGAAACAATTTATTTACTTCATTTATGCTCTACATTTCTCTCCAACAGGGACACAAAGCAGCTTACACAATTTTCCTCGCTTCCCTTTTATCCTCCCACCAACATTGCAGGGTAGGTTATGTTGAGAGTGTGTGAACGGTCCGAGGTCACCCAGTGAACTTCCATGGCATGAGTACCACTTTGGTGGGAAGGTAACAGCGTTCCGTGTACCTTGGCATCTAGTCATGCCAGCCACATGACCATGGAAACATCTTCAGACAGCGCTGGCTCTTTGGCTTGGAAATGGAGATGAGCACCGCCCCCTAGACTTGGATTCAACTGGCTTTTGAGCAAGGGAAACCTTTACCTTTTATCCCATATCCTAGCCTGACACTTCAACTACTACACAACACTGCCTCCATACAAACATGGAAATGGGAACGGCATGCATGCTTCTAGAGCAGGGGTAGCCAAACATCCTTAATGTAAGAACCACATAGAATAAATATCAGATGTTTAAAATATTACATACACATTTTTATTGGAAAGTATGCAAATTTGCTTTTTATTAACACTAAATGAATGCCAAAATAAAACCAAAAGGGGTAAAAACAGATATTGATAAAGATATTTATTTGTCCAATGATATGTTTGCTAATTATATTTATTTGTTGAAGTAAGAGAGAAAGAGAGAGAGAGAGGTGGAAAGAAAGAATGAAGGGGGTGGAAAGAGAGAGAGAGAAACAAAACAACTAGATGAGGGAGGGAGGAGGGAGGGAGGAAAAGAGAAAGAAAGTGGAAAAGAGAGAAAAAGACAAAGAAAGGTGGGGGGAAAGCCAAAATGGGGGGGAGGAGGGGGAAAAGAGAGAGAGAGAGAGAAACAAAGAAAGCAAATAGAGGAGGGAGGGACAAAGAGAAAGGAAGAAAGAATGAAAGAGGTGGAAAGAAAGGAGAAGGAAAGATAAACAAAGAAAGAAAGCAAATAGGGAGGGAAGAGAAGGGAAGGGAAGGGAAGGGAAGGGAAGGGAAGGAAGGAAGGAAGGAAGGAAGGAAGGAAGGAAGGAAGGAAGGGAGAGGGGGTGATAAGAAAGAGGTGGAAAGAAATCAAATCAAATTTATTAATATGGTTTGTGACCAACACCAGATCAGTTACAGCAATGTACATGAGTCATAAATTTTAGGAAATATACAATATTAAAATTACTGAATGGTCTATGCATTCTTAAAATCACCAAACAGATTGAATAAAACATCTACATTTTATGGTTTAGCTACATTCTGTGTTACATTCCAGTTGTGAAGTGACTGACACAGTTGGCTTGTTCAGAAACTGAGGATTTTAAATTTTTTAAGATAAGAAAGCAAATAGATGGAGGAAGAAGGGAGGGGACGAGACAGAGGTGGAAAGAAAGCAAATAAATGGGGAGGAACGGAGAGATGGAAAGAGAGCAACTTTAACTTTAAATGTGTTTTCCAACCCCCACATGTCTCCATGCCAGCCACCTTGGGTTGGAGAAGGGATTTAAAGAGACAAATGCCTTCTCCAAGCCAGCCAGTGAAGAGGGGGCTTTGAGAGCACATTTAAAATTAGTTGCTTTCTTTCTCTGCTCCCCCCCACCTCAAGCCTACCCAGGGAGGGAACACTGGCTGGGAAAGGGAAGACTGATTGGGGAGGCATGCCTCCCCTTCACTTCCCCACCCACTCTGCTGGGAACTGCACAATATGTGTGAAAGAGCTGCATGTGGCTCCCAATCCAGTTTGGCTACCCCTGTTGTAGGGGCCAGATCCCCCTTACAAAACTTTCTGTAGTGTGATAGCCAAAATAGGGGGTGACAATTGAGGGGGGCAACAGTTGGAGGGTTTCTAGTGTCCTGGCCCCACCGGTGGACCTCCTGATGGCCCCTGGTGTTTTTGGCCACTGTGTGACAGAGTGCTAGACTGGATGGGCCACTGGCCTGATCCAACATTGACTTCTGTTGTGGGAAGGGGAAGGGGAAGGAGTTTGTAAGCTGCTCTGATACTCCCTTGGGTAGTGAAGGGCGGGGTATAAATCCAATCTCGTCTCTTCTCTTCTTCTTCTTCTTCTCTTATGTTCTTATGTAATTGCATTAGCTAAGCAAAGTTATACTCTTCTAAGGCTATTGGTCTCTATGAACTTAGGATATAAGTCCTGGATCCCTCCTTAACAATAGAGGCCCAGGTAGCAGCCACTGCCAAGTCAGCCTTCTACCATCTTCGGCTGGCTCGGCAGTTGGTTCCCTTCCTCAACCACGACAACCTGGCTACAGTGATCCATGCAACGGTCACCTCGAGATTAGAGTACTGTAATGCTCTCTACATGGGGCTGCCCTTGTCACAAATCTGGAGGCTGCAGCTGGTGCAGAATGCCACGGCCAGGCTCCTGATGGGCCTCCCTAAACAGGATCACATCCGGCCTGTGCTGACAGTGCTGCACTGGCTGCCAATAGCTTGCTGAATTTGCTTCAAGGTGCTGGTACTTACCTTTAAAGCCCTATATGGCCAGGGTCCAACATACCTGAGGGACCGCCTTTCCCCATACGTACCCCAGAGAGCACTTCGGTCAAATTTTTGCCATGTCTGTTATGCAGTTAAAACAGAAACTATTCAGTCTCAGTCTTGTAGGTTCCAGATAGGGTGAGAATTTCAGTAGCCATTTACTCAAAAATTTTCCTCTCCCAGCTGTATGTTTAGGGCAATGAAAAAAGATGTGGACAGTCACAGAAACGCTGATTAACAGGAATACCCTGGAAGCAGCCCTTCATCTGCACAGAAGGAAATGCATTACAATGGGCCACCATATATGCTCTTCTTAATTTAGGGATGGTCAGCACATACAGATAGAGCAACAGTTCAAATTTCGTTGAGTATTTAATCCCCAAGTATGATGGTGAACATTTCCACTGTGAATTCCAGCATGAAAAGTGAATCCCAATCTTGATCTATAAGCTTCCTGATGAGCATCACTCTATTTTTGGTGTTAATTTTACAGTTTCATTTAAGCCCAGTTGCTTTAGTTTAATATCCACTGCATCTTTCCACTTCTGCCAGTAACATTCCTGTGCAGATAAAGTGGTAAAGATTGGAAGATTGTCAGCTGTTAACAAGTCTGTTTTTATAATTGATTATAGTTTTCTAGATCAATGTTGAGATCTTCAGTAAGCCTAACTGAAAGGAATTGGACAGTTTGGGACAAAGAGCATTAACAACCTGGAGGCATTGGCTAAACGGGGCCTGGGGGCCTTTTGATGTCTGGACTGATCATAAAAACCTAGAGGCACCTAAATGCCAAACAGTTAAGATGGGCAAAGTTCTTCCTTAAGTTTCGTTTCACCCTTAAGCACCTCCCTGGGAAGTCTAACTTCTTGGCTGACTGTGAGACTTTCTGGATGAATTCACCCCACGCAAAGGATCTTGAATAAGACTTTCTTTATTGGGGGATTTTCTTCAGGGTACACTTGATGAGTTAGTAATGGGGTTGGATAATAATGTTAGGATAGATATAGTGACTGGCATACAGACCCCCCCAATCCCCGCCCAGGGATAAATCCTGTGTAAAATAGTTCCCAGGCTAAATAGCGGGAAGACGGTAATAGATGGCACCTGCAACAGAAGTTAAAAACATAAACCATGTCTATGTGAAGCTACTAGTAACCTTGAATAGAGATAACAACCCTGTGAAGCTAGCAAGCGGATAATAACTCCCGTGAAGCCAGCAACCAAGGAGGAAGGAGTACCTTCCAGCTGGGGCACGAGGGGAGGAGTGGAATCATCTCATTTAGTTCAGTAAATCCCATCTCCCACCCAGGAATACCTGACACTGACACACCTCCCCCAACACACCAGTCAGAGGGAGGAGGTTGTGGACTCAATGTTCATGCCCACCCAGCTAGGGGGAGCAGTGATGATGCAAAGCTGTGCAAAGGGGGGGCCCTCTCACTCCTGAACCTCAGATGGAAACATTTAAGGCCGTTTTTACTGAAGCAGGCAAGGAAGAAATAGACAAGGAGAGTATCCCAGAGCAATGGGAGAATGACTGTTGGTGTTACAGTCTCTGTGAGGCAAATGCTATACTCTCTGTGAGGCAAGATCCTCTCTTTGGGACATGACAATACACTGGCTGGACATTTTGGATATTTAAAGACACTGCATCTCATTCAGAGACAGTTCTGGTGGTCACTCATACAGGGTGATATTTCCCAATCAGTGTTCCCTCTAAGCTGAGCTGGTGTGAGCTAGCTCACAGTTTTTTAGCCTCGCTCACACATTTTTGTCTTAGCTCAGGAAGGATGGCTCCAGAGCAAACTCATTGATGCAGTAGCCAAATCACTCTCTCACAACTTTAATGCCAGTAGGCTCACAAAGTATAATTTTTGCTCACAAGACTCCACAGCTTAGAGGGAACAATATGTGTCTTCCTGCCAAGTGTGCCTAATGAATAAAAGGTGGACTGGGAAGATCCCAGGTTTGCTACAGCCCCTGGAAACTCTTGAACAGCCTGATTGGTTATTTCAATGGATTTCATTACTGACTTACCCCCAAGCAGGGGAAAGACTGTGATTTGGGTAGTGGTGGAGCTGTTCTCCAAACAGGCACACTTTGGCAGACTCTTGGACAAAATTATTCCCAACAACACTCTCTGTCAGTGATTTGTTTATTGAGAAATAAAGATGTGCCAAGCTGAAATTCTTGCAGAGTCAGAACTAACATTCAGGTGTGAAACCCCAAAGTTATAGACAGTTTAAACAAAACCCCACCAATTAGTCACTGCATTCATTCCCGCCTAGACATTTCCACTCTTACCAACTGAACCTGTAAATCACTATAACATTATCTCTAAAATGGAGCAAGCAGAGATGAGAACCAAGGTCAACCCAGAGGGAGGTTGTCTTAGAAGTTACTTTCCCCACTACAAAAAGCTGGTCTCACACTCACGTGCGTGCACACACACACACACACACACACACAGAGAGAGAGAGAGAGAGAGATGAATTTCCCTCCCTATGAGTCCCATTAGGAATCATAGCAAACTAGAGGTGAGTTCGACATTCTGCCCCCCCAAAGCCCTCACCCTCCCAGCTTGAGGGGGTGCCACTTGTGAAAAGTGTGCAGTAGTTTGGGTGCATTCACATGATTTTCCGGCACCCATTCATTATGGCTTGAATCAAAGTCTTTCCATTTGATTAGATAGTACAGATGGCCCCATTTAATCTTAGAATCTAAGATATCCTCCACTTTGTGATGGGGTTCTCCATTCATGATCAGAGGAGGAGGAGCTGCAGGGCAAGGTTTCCACTCCAACGGTCCAGGATCCTTCTTCAGTAGACTAAAATGTAAAACAGGATGCACTTGACATAAGCTCTTGGGCAATTCAGCTTCTACAGTCACCTTGTTAATCAACCACACTACTTTGAAAGATCCCACATATTTCCACCCCAGTTTCTTCCCCGGCTGGAAGCCCCTAAGTTTTTTTTGTGTGAAAATGTACACAGAGTCCCCAGGTTTCAAGTCCCATTCGGGGGCCATGCCTTTGTCAGCATATCATTTATAGTCTTTCTTAGCTTACTCCAAAGTTTTTTGTAGCGCAAACCACCCCTGAGTCACTTTGGCCCACCATGTGTGAACATCATCAGTTGCCAGGGTCCCCAGGTCCATGGTCGGGAGAGGGCCCCCTTCATAACCTTGCACAGCTTTAAAGGGGGAGACACCTGTGGAGCTATGCATTGAATTACTGTAACTATATTCTCAAAAGGAAGCAAATCTACCCAGTCCATTTGCTGATGATTTATGAAACACCTCAGGAATTGTTCTAGAGCTTGATTTGTCCGTTTAGTTTGTCTATCAGTCTCTGGGTGGTGGGCACTACTGAGCCCTTGCTCCACCCCCAATAATTTTAGGAGTTCTCTCCAAAACTTAGCCACAAATTGGGACCCGCAGTCAGAAATTAGTTTCCAGGGCACAGCATGTAACCTGATTATGCATTGCAAGAACATATGTGCCAGCTTCCAGGCAGCAGGTAGTTGCTTACACAGGATAAAATAGGCTTGCTTGGAAAACAGATCAATCACTACCCAAATGACAGTCTTCCCTTTGCTTGGGGGTAGGTCAATGATTAAGTCCATAGAAATTACAGCCCAGGGTCACTCGGGTATAGGGGCTGTAATAATCCAGGAGGCTTCCCAGCTCTTCTCTTACCAGTTTGGTGTGAGAGCCAGTTTGGTGTAGTGGTTAAGTGCATGGACTCTAATCTGGGAGAACCGGGTTTGATTCCCCACTCCTCCACTTGCACCTGGCTGGATGACCTTGGGCAAGCCATAGCTCTGTACCAGCTGTTCTTTCAAGGACAGCTTGGAAAAGAGCTCTCTCAGCCCCACCTACCTCACAGGGTGTCTGTTGTGGGGAGGGGAAGGGAAAAGGAGTTTGTAAACCGCTCTGAGGCTCCAAGTGAGTGAAGGGCGGGGTATAAATCCAATCTCTTCTTCTTCATAATCTTCTTACTTATGAGGCAGGTTTGGCAGGACACTAAATACTGGGAAATATCCCCCCTCATTCTGGGCCACCAAAATTGTCTTTGAATGAGATTTTGGGTTTTGAGGTAGCCATAATGCCCGGACAATTTGCTGTCATGCCCCATAGAGGAGACCTCCCCACCCCCGAGGGCCCAGGGAACAAGACTCCTAAATAAACCTTTATCTACACTTTGATCAGGTTGTGCAACTTTGTTGTGCGGATCACTCTGCCAACACGTGGCACCTGAAGACTACAAAGATTTGATTCTAACATATTTATATAATAGCTGAACATCAGAAATAAAAAATAAGCATTTCAAAATGTTTTCATGTGGCAATAGAGCCTCTAAATCTCAAAGCAGTTTCAAATATGCCCTACAGGCATTTTTTAAAATTTAGTTTTAATAGATGAACTGTAGCTGTTAACGTCTTTAGCATTCCCGTCTGTGCAGACACCATAAGAAGCTACCCAGTGAGTTTGTCTGTGTGTGGACAATCCCACCTTGGTTCCAAGCCCAGACAGCCATTTTTAGGGGGTTTTCTGCATGAGTGGACTGACAGGATCCTTTTTAATTGGCTGGTTCAAGAAGTATCTTTAAATTTCACTGTTTTGGAAGCATGCCCCATGTTTATTTGAATGAGATTGTGGGAGACAATATCCCAGATTACTCTCTCAATATTTAATCAGCACAATATATTTTTTTTGGAAATGGGTGACAAGCCTCAGCAAAATAAGAAAGAAAAGAAAATGAAAAAATCCAAAGTTACTGCTAACCTTGTGCAATTTTCAAGCTAATCTAGAAAGAAACCCTGACAAATGTTATGCACTGAAAGGGAGCAGCAGGATATGAAGGGTGAAGATAAGGGAAGTTTCTTCCCTGATAGAGCAGAAAAGAAGGAAAACTGGAGCTCCCACACCTTCTCTTATAGAATAGAATCAGAGAGATAAAATGGCCAGCAAGACATTTCATTTCTCTAAATTGTGGGCTGCCGGCTTGAGAGTCAGACCCTCTGACTTGGAAGTCGTGGCTCCTCCTAATCTCAGATATATGTGAACTTGTTGTGGTCACATTCAGGGGTCCTCTGTTTCTATGTACCTCAGGGCAGCAGAGGCTAACCACTACAAAAAGGTTCTGGAGCTGTGCCATACCTGTGACGGGGACCATGTCCCTCAAACCAAAAGCCCACACTCTCCCACCCCAGGCAACCTAATACAGATGGAAACCACCACGATGTCTCCCACTTTCCCATTGCCAGACTGTTTCCCTGCCTGCATGGAAAGAGATTGGTGAAGGGACTCCACTTCTGGGGCAGATGAGATGTCCCTTTCACTCAGTTTGACTAAAGGGGCTCTGCTCTGCTATTGCCAAGTTTTGGGTGTTTCCTTATTTCCCTTGCCTCTGCAGCTCATTCACTCAGAGTGCCATTTCAAGCAGAGTTACACTGTTTTAAGCCTGTTGACTTCATTGGGTATAACTCTGCTTAAGATGCTACTGCAGCTATGCCTCATTTTGGAACAAAATAATCAGTTTTAAAATAGGCAGTCTGGCAAAAGGGATTAGTATTTATTTACCTCATTTATACCCTGCCTTACGTTGTCCTCCCCTCCTCCATTTTGCCTTCACAACAAGGTTAGGCTCAAAGTGTGTGACTGGCCCAAGGTCACCCAGCAAGCTTCCATGGCAGAGAGGGGATTTGAGCCTGGGTTTCCAAGATCCTAGTCCCACATTCTTTCGCCCCCCCCCCAATTTTATTTTCCTTTTATTTCCAATATATCCAAGCCAAATTAGAATTTACATGTATTACTTTACAGTAGATCACACGATACTTTACATACATTTCTGTTATCTTAACATGTAGCATAAAGTTCGAGTCTAAATTTACACTTTTGTCTCTATCAGCTTGTATACACACAACCATCTTTTCCTAAATAGTTCTTCATTTATATTTGAGCATGCTATATTTAATCTATCCATCCCCGCCAGGTCCCACGCTTTTTGGGCTAAGTCTTCTCTTGCGGGGAGTTTTTCAAGTTTCCAATTTTTTGCGATTAAAATTCTCACTGAAGTTAAAATATATGTTAACAAGTACCTTTCAGTTTTATAATCCTCTGGGATCATGTTATGTAAGTAAATCTCAGGTTTTAACGGTATCTTAACCTTAAGTATTTCATGCACAAAGCTTTGTATTTTTAGCCAATATGACTATAATTTAGGGCACCTCCACCACATATGGAAGAAGGTACCCACATTATTTTTACACTTCCAGCAGTTTTGGGAAATATTAGGAAAGCATTTCAATATTTTCTCGGGAGACCAATGCCATCTACAGAACATTTTTAAAATGTTTTCTTTATATGGTATCGACCTCATGAATTTCACCAATTTCCATATCTTAGTCCAACTATCAATATCTAGGGTATAACCTATATCTTTCATCCATTTTATCATTGACACTTTGACAAACTCATCACTCATATAGTCTTCAAGTAAATATTTATACATCTTCTTTATAAATTTGATATTATCCGTAGTCAAAATTTTGTCCAGTTCGTTTGGTTTATGTTGAAAACCCAGTTTTTTATCTGCCTTTAGCCTGTTCTTTCATTGTAGTTTTTCTAGCCATGATAAATCTAGGCCTTGTCTTAATAACTCCTCATCAGTTTTTAAATCGTTATTTCTGTCTAATAAGTTCTCATAGCATTCTTTTTTCTCTGTCGATAATAATGCAGGTCTTATAAATGTTTCTAATGGAGGTACCCACTTCGGGATCTTCTGATACATTCGGTCTTTAATATTTGTCCATATCTTTATTAAAGCACTTCTAATGATATTATTATAGAAGTTTAAATGTATCTTTTCCCTCCCATACCAGATATAGGCATGCCAACCCATACTTAAATCAAATTCCTCTAATTTTAGCATTCTCATGTTTTCTAACATGATCCAATCTCTTATCCACTCTAATGCTGCAGCCTTGTAGTACAATGCCCAGTATGGTACTGCAAAACCTCCACATTCTTTCCTCTCCTGAAGTATCTTCCATTTTATTCTCGATTTCCTGTGCCTAGTCCCACATTCTAACTGCCACACCACACTGGCTTTCTACTACTTCTCTTTTTGAATGGAATATGTCAGGTCCTTCCTACCTCTTTATTTTCTTTCAAAATAGTTAAAATGAAGCTGTTTCACCTTTCTGTAGTCCTTTCCTTTTTCCTTTCTACAGTTCTGTGTATAAAGTTGGCACCTAACCTGTGGATGCCAATTTTGCAGCATCAGGAAAGAAAAGCAATACAAACATCACCTGGCTGAATACAAGAAGCTGCTGGGGGTATAGATTTTGGGGGATAAAGGCTACACCACTGAAGATTTTCTAGATGGGAAAATAAAGGTCATTTTGCTCATGGCTTGAATTTAGAGAACAAACCAAGGAACCTGTTTGCCTTTTGTTCTTGTAAGCAGGTGGGAAGCTATTTGATCCAAGCAAGACCTGGCAAAAAAATTTCACCCCAGTGGAAACTAGTGATATGTCCTGTTGTTCACTTCTTTCAAGACAGGGTCTGTTTCAGCTCTTAGGCATAATCAAAAGACACACCATAAAAATGACAGTCCTGTTTCCCTTTCAGGCAAGCTATTTATTTTTGAGAGGGGAAAAAATATTTTAAGAATTCAGCTTCTCTCTTATTTCTGCTTACGGTGACAGCCGGATGAGCAGTGTGCGTGTGTGCCCTGGAGAGCCTTGCACACTGCTGACCAAGACCTGCTGGTTGTCCCCAGTCCAAGGGACATCCGTTTAGCCTCGACTAGGGCCAGCGTCTTCTCTGCCCTCAACCGGGCCTGGTGGAAGAGGCTCCCACATGAGATCAGGGCCCTGTTCTGCCAGGCTTTTGGGTGAGGTGATAGGAGTCCAGGAAAAAAGCTAGCTCCCCTGCTGAAGATACTGTCTTATGCAGCCTGGACTATACAGCCTTGGAATGCAGTGACTCCAGTCCTGGGGACTGTACAAAACTGATGTATATTGTCTTAATATTGTTTTAATGGTTTTTAATTAATTATCATTATTACTATGTTGTTGTGATGTCATAAGGCCTAAGTCTTGATTGTGATCCACCCTGAGCCTGTTCGTGGAGAGGGTGGAATATAAATGTGAAAATTAAATTAAACTAAACTAAATAGATAGATAGAGTCAGCTTCTCACTCAACCCATCTCCTAAGACAACCGGCAAAGTGTTTAAGCTGTAATTCAAAATTTGATGGTAGTTTTTTCATACATTCAAGCTAAGTTTGATTCCCCACCCCCAACACACACACACTTATATCACTTTGTAATGAAGAGAAAGCTGCAGTGGTTGGAAGGTACCTGAAGCAACTTCTTAGATAATGAGAAAGCCAAACAAAAAATGTCCGAAGCCTCTGCAGGCATCTTCTGTGCCATGTTGTAGTTTGGTGCTAGCAGCACAGACCAGATGGTTGCATTCAATTTTGCAACAATTGGCCTTCCATAAATTCACATGAGAGGTTGTTTGTTTTTTACAACCATACTTTAATATTAAACTTCTGCCTCTGCATATTGGTACTCTGTGAAGATTTTATTTCTTAAACAGTTGATACTGTGTTTTTCCCTTGTGGTGTCTTACAATCTTAAATTGAAACCTCTCCACAGTACAAGAAAACTCCTCCCTCAGCAGAAGATGCCTGCAGCTCAAACCCCATTTATTTGACATAAAGTGGGAGGAGCAAGCTAGGGGGATGGAACTGGGACAAGGGACAGATGGGGGAGATGGGCCTTCATGTATGTGGCTCCTAAGCTGTGAAAAGCTTCATAGGTCATAACTAGCACCTTGAAATAGAACTTGGGGAAAATCAGCAGCCAGTGTATGAGCAGCATTTTAAAATTTAAAATTAAAAATTAAAAAAATGAGCAGCATTTTAAAAAAATAACCTTGAGCCGGTTATGCCAGCTAGGCGGGATATAACTCTAAATAAATAAATAATAAATAGGCAAGATGGATACCTGTTGGCTAGCCCTGGCAATAATCAGTCTGCTGTATTCTAAACCAGTTGCATCTTATGATTTGCTTTAAGGGCAGTCCTGCACAGAGCATTTTACAGTAGTCCAACCCCAAGGTTACAAAAAGCATCACCAGGTCAGCCGAATCGAGAAAAGAAGGAAGTTGGCACATACCAGGTGCAGCTGGCAGGATGAACTTTTGACTGCCATGCCAACTGGCTTCTCCTACAGCTCGGCCAGCTGGCCCAGGAACACCCACCAATTCTTAACTTGATCCGCAAAAGTCAACTTCAGTCCAGTGTATGCCACTAGACTCCAAGGACTCATGGCTTTTGTGATTTCTTCACATTATGCACAGGCAATTTTTTAAAAACTGGTACATTTTTCCTTGACTCAGTAAAGGAAGCCACAAAGGCCCCCAGGTTGCAAGACCTGAGCAAGGCTGTTCATGATGACTCACCATAAGACAGCACTTCACACACACACACATTTTTTTCCCTAGTGCACACCATGGCTGTGCATGGCTTTTGACAAAGGCTTGTTCTGTTATGTATCCCAAACCTTGATCTGAGCCGTGTGACACTCTACAGACCAGATCCTTCATAGTGAGTTTCATGTAAAACTGATGGTTTTTAAAATCTGCCACAGCCTGTTAATTCTTTTGCTAAGTACTGTCTGTTTCAATTATGTGTTACTTCATGGAAAGTACTGGAGTCGGGAGGCGAGTTGTATGATGATCATAGCAAAGACTTTATTAGTGAATCAGCATGTTCAGGAGATGGTCAGATCAAGCATGCAGCCAGGGCTCCAGGGCCCTGCTTATATGCCGGCCGGAGCCACACCTCTGGCCGCACCCAAAATACCTGATAGGGGCTTAGCATATGCGCATAGTTCTGATAGGGCCTTAGGTCTTAAGTTGTAGTTCATAGGTCCCCCGCGGAAGACCTAGGCTGGCTATTGGTGGTCGTTTTGGATCCGACTGTCTATTGTTCTACCTGGCTGAAGCTCAGGTAGAATCGGCCATGTGCTCTGACCGCACGGCGGTCACCATTTCGTGACTAGTACACAACACCCCACCCCCCATAGTTCAGTCCCACTCGGCAGACATAGTCCTGAAGGTACTCTGGCCGGCGACATTCACGGCCCGAGCGCCGGGGCGTTGCAGGTCGCGGGGCCTCGGCAGGCCCTGGGATCGGGGTGCCCTCTTGGTTGCTTTCGGGAGTGCTGGGCCGCGGCTCGGCCGGCACTCCATCCACAGGCTGCTCCTCCGGTAGGGATTCTGAGGTTTCATCCTCCGAATCAGGGTCCCCTAGCTGGGTTGGTGATGGCTCCGCGGGAAGTGCTGACTCGGGAACACTTGGTGTGTGGTCCGGAGTGCGCCGCCGGAGCTGATCGATGTGGCACCGCCAGGTTGCTCCTTCTTCCGTCCCGACCTCGTACGAGAGCGGGCCAGTTGCTCGGATGATCCATGCCGGGATCCACCCTGGCCCCCGGGTGTAGTTCCGGGCATAGATGGGGTCCTCAGGCGCGAAACCTCGGGCAGCTGGCCGGAGCTCTGTCGTCGCGTCGGCATCGATGGCACGGTCGGGGTGGAGACGATCCAGTATGGTGCCGAGTCGCCGGCCCATCAACAACTCTGCTGGGCGGCGACCCGTTCCCGTGTGTGGGGTGTTGTGCTGGCTGAAAAGGAATTTGATTAGCTGCAGCTCCCAGTCCCCGGTGTCCATCCTTTTGATGGCGTCTTTGGTTGAGCGAACCATCCATTCTGCCTGTCCATTGGTAGGTGGGTGGAACGGTGCCGAGCGGATGTGCCGGATGCCGAACAGGTCTGTGAAGCACTGGAACTCTCCCGATTTGAAGGCCGTTCCGTTGTCTGTCACGAGCGAGTCTGGCACTCCGTGGGTGGTGAAGATGCGCCACAGGGCTCTCTTGGCCACCTCGGTCGAGGTAGACTGCACCGGGACTACCTCCAGCCACTTACTGTAGCTATCCACAACAATAAAGAACAACTGCCCCTGGACCGGCCCAGCGAAGTCGAGATGGAGTCGCGACCATGGTTTGTCAGTTGACTCCCAGGCCCGGACGGGGGCATGGGGAGGATCGGGCCGTGACTCTTGGCATTTGCTGCATTTGTGTACCCGATCCTCAATCTCCTTGTCTATGCCTGGCCACCACACGTAGCTGCGGGCCAAGGCTTTCATCTGGACGATTCTGGGGTGTGCCTCGTGGAGGGCTGCTAGTACCCTCGGGCGGAGCGGCTCGGGGATGACTACCCTCGACCCCCAGAGCAAACACCCCTTGTGGGTGGAGAGTTCATGTTTCCGAGCTGTGAAAGCGGCGAACTCCTGGCCCGGATGGTTGGGCCACCCCCTCCCCACCCAGTCGGAAACCCGGAAGAGGACGCGGTCCCGCGCCATGCGGCGGGCCATGTCGGGTACCTGTACCGGGCAATCCGGAAGATCTTCGAGGAGGGCCATGTAGAATGCAGGAGCTGAGTCAGGGTCGCAGTCTGGGAGGGGCAAGCGGCTGAGGGCGTCGGCGTGGCCCATGGCTTTCCCGGGGTGGTGGATGAGGTCGTACTGGTAACCTGCAAGAAAAATAGACCACCGCAGGACCCGGGGGGACAGTATCTGGGGCGTCTGGCGGTATGGGGCGAGCAGCCCAAGAAGCGGCTTATGGTCCGTGGCAACCGTAAATGCCCGGCCGTAGAGGTAATTGTGGGATTTTTTTACCCCTGCCACTATCGCCAGAGCCTCCTTGTCTATTTGGGCATAATTCCGCTCCGCCTTTGACAGTGTCCAGGAGTAGTAGGCCACGGGCACCTCCCTACCGTTTGGCAGACGATGGCCCAGGACAGCCCCCACCCCGTATGGAGATGCGTCGCATGCAACGACCACCGGCAAAGACTCATCGAAGTGTGCCAAGACCGCGTTAGACGCCAACAAGTCCTTAACTGCTGCGAAAGCCGTGTCGCGGCCCCCAAGTCCATTTCGCCCCTGTGTCCAGTAACCTATGGAGGGGCTCGGCGACCACCGCCTTGTGTGGCAAGAACGTGTGGTAGAAATTGAGGAGGCCCAAGAATGCCTGGAGCTCTGCTTTTGTCACCGGGGTCGGCGCCTCCGTGATGGCTTTCACCTTCTCCTTGGTGGGGTGGATGCCCTATGCGTCCACGTGGAACCCCAGGAATGTTACTGAAGGTACTCCCAAGGTGCACTTGTCCTTTCGCACCTTGAGACCGGCATCCTGGAAGCGCTGCAGAATGGCTCGTAAGCGTGTCTTGAAGGTGGCGACGTCCAGAGCCGCAATGAGGACATCGTCAAAAAATGGCTTCACCCCTGGAATGCCTTTTAAAACAGAGTCCATTAGTTGCTGAAACAGACCAGGGGCAACGCTGACCCCAAACTGGAGCCTTTTCACTTTGAAAGCGCCCTTGTGTGTCACTATGGTTTGAGCTTCTGCGGTTGCCTCGTCTACTGGGAGCTGTTGATAGGCTTGAGCCAAGTCCAGCTTCCCAAAGATCGTGGCTCCCGCTAGGGATGCTAGCACATGGCTGATCACTGGTACCGGGTACGAGTGGTCCTGTAATGCCCGATTCAGAGTACATTTGTAATCCGCGCAGATGCGGACCTCCCCATTAGACTTCAACGGGGTCACTATAGGGGTTTCCCATTTTGCATGGGGAACTGGCTCCAGCATGCCTTGAGCCATGAGTTTGTCTAGTTCCGCCTCCACCTTGGGCCGCATTCCTAAAGCCGGCCACCGGGCTGGCACCCAGATCGGGCGTACGGCCGGATCCAGGTCCAGGGAGACTGGAGGACCCCGGTAGGAACCAAGGGTGCCGTCAAAGACGGCCGGGAATTCCGCGCAGACTGAGTCGTAATTCGCTAACTCCACTTTGTGAACCCCCATCATGCCCATCCCCAGGGGCTTAAACCAAGTGCGCCCCAGCAGACTGTTGAGGTTCCGCTCCACCACTAGTAGGTCGAGGGATTTGCATACACCCTGGTATTACACCTGGACCTGCGCCAGTCCCTTGATGGCGACCGGGTTTTTCTGAAAGTCCCGGAGCACGAGGGCAGTTGGCCGGCGCAGCCAGGGGCTCCGCTGCAGAAACAGTTTTTTAAAAGTGGCCGCTGAGACTATGGAGTAGGCAGACCCGGAATCAACCTCCATGCAACAGGGGGTGCCCCCGATCCGCAGGTTAACCTAGATTGCTGCGGGGAGGAGCTCTCGTAGTTGGAGTACTTGGGTGGCCAAAGAGGTGCTGTCAACTGCCTCGTAGTGGGCGGTGGAGGCCGCGGAGGACTGTCGCGCATTCCGGGAGTGGCAGGCCCTGGCGCTGTGCCCCGTCTTCCTGCACATTCCACAAACGGCATCCTGGAAACGGCAGGAGTGTCTCTCGTGGGGGTCCCCGCAGCTAGCGCACATCGGGGACAGCCTGCTGGGGTTGGAAGAAGTGGAGGCGGAGGCGGCCATGGTGTGCCGGGCGCGGCCTCGAGACTCACCCTTCTGCGTGCGCCGGCGTAGCTGGTGGACGTCTTCGTCCTCATCTGTCTCGGACCCGGAGGAGGTGATGCGGTGGACCTTGGATGCCTGCTTGTCCTTGTAGGTCGCCTCGAACGCGACGGCAGCCTGCAGTACCTTCTCGAGGGTTGGCTCGGGGGTGGTGATAAGCCGGCGGCAGAGCTTGGCTTCTCTTACCCCTGCCACGAAGCTGCCTAGCAGGTTGTCCTCCACGTTCTTAAAATCACACCCGACTGCCAGGCGGCGGAGGTTGGCCAGGAACGTGGCGGCATTCTCTCCCGGTTGCTGCTTCCGTTTGAGGAACTGGACCCGGAACGCCAACATGAATGGTTTTGGCGCGAAGTAGTTCCCAAGCAGCTTCTTGAGGTCGTCGTATGAGACGTCCAGCAGGTCTTGGGGTGCTATGATATTCTGCGCGATGTGCATTGTCTCGATGCCGCAGTGGGCCATTAGCCAGGCCCTCTTCAGGGTGGCCTCAGTGACTCCGTGCACGGTCAGGAGGAACTCGAGCTGCCTGACCCATGCGTCCCAGTGCTCGGGCTTGGAGGTGTCGAATGGAGGGATGTTTCCCGCTGCGGCAGCCATGTTTGCCGAGGCAGGAGAGAGGTTGCGAGTGATGTCCTCTGGGGCTTGTTGAGCCGGCGGCCGGTGCTCGGAGCTCCACTGCTCGGCGCGGCTGATGAGTCACTCATCGGGATCCCCCCTTCGTCGCCAGTGGAAAGTACTGGAGTCGGGAGGCGAGTTGTATGATGATCATAGCAAAGACTTTATTAGTGAATCAGCATGTTCAGGAGATGGTGATAGGGGCTTAGCATATGCGCATAGTTCTGATAGGGCCTTAGGTCTTAAGTTGTAGTTCATAGGTCCCCTGCGGAAGACCTAGGCTGGCTATTGGTGGTCGTTTTGGATCCGACTGTCTATTGTTCTACCTGGCTGAAGCTCAGGTAGAATCGGGCCATGTGCTCTGACCGCATGGCGGTCACCATTTCGTGACTAGTACACAACACTTCACATCTTCCTTCTACTAAATTCACAGCATTACATTATTTTAATGTGGATATGAAAATGAAAAAATGAAATTTTGTTGTCAACCATTAATCCACCGTGTTCTAAACCAGCCAGTTGCCATTGGAAAGAAGTATCAAACTTTATGTCCACTGAACTTTAACTGGGGAAATCAAGAGGAAGCCTCTATAACTGCCATCCTCATGGGGTCCATGAGGGAAATCGGGGGCCAGATGTTCACCTCCCGGACATCACAGCTTTCGTTGCTAAATTCTTGGCTGAAGCAGTCAAAGATAGACACAAGCACTCTGTATGATTAGCCTTATTTTGTTGTCTCTGTGATACCTTTTGCTTATATTCTATCACGCTAGGTATTTTATTATGCCATTAGAGGTATTTTAATTTGATTTGATGTTCACCAGGTGAGAACCTGTTTACAGACTTCAACATTGCCACACAGCAAACACCTGCTAGGGATGCAGCCACCACTTCCTGATCTAATGAGATCTCTCCAGAGTGTCAGCTCTGAAAGAAACAAAATATAACCCTGGTGTTTTCCAAATAACCTCTGCAAACATCAGCAACTGAATCAAACTTCTGCTACTCCTGTGGGGCTACCTGGGCACAATAACAATAACTGTTCTGACCCAGTTCTCTTATCTTTGCTTCAGCCCTTCTGTTTAAAGATTCTAATAAATAAAACAAGTGCATGTAATTGGCTGACATGGAGCTTAAGCTAAGCTGGAATTGATTTTGTTTCCATATCAAGGGAAAGGAGACATGGGGGTTACTGAGAAGCTCTAAACACACAAGTTCCTTGCTTATATAGAGGAGAAAATGCCTCGCTAGTCTATGTTCAAGTTAGAGTGAATTGTGCTCGAGGTTGCATGGCTGAATTTTCCTTGCTGGCAATGCTCCTTGCATGCATCACACAGCAATGGAAATGAGCCCTCTGTAATAGCCTTTTGAGTTGCATGGGTAAACAAAAATTCATCAGAATGGTGTTTTCTGTCACTGATGCGCATGTGTTTGGGGAGCTGAGATGTTTCTTGGCTTTTTTGAGGCAGAGTTGCTTGCTTCTTTTATCATGTTATTGATGCATCATGTTATTGATGCTCAGCCGCGATCTGGATGGCCCAGGCTAGCTCAGTCTCGTCAAGTCATGGAAGCTCACAGGGCCAGCTCTGGTTAGTAGTTGGATGGGAGACCACCAAGGAAGTCCAGGGTCACTACGCAGAGGCAGGCAAGGGCAAACCACCTCTTTTTTAAAAAAGAATTTTTTAATATCAAACAAAAAAACCCAAACAAACATAAAAAACATACAAATTTGGGGGTTCTATTATACATCTTTGTTGTATCTGTTATGTTACCTTCTACAATATCTAGTTGTATATTGACCATTTTTATCACCATATAGTTTTGTCTATATATTCTGCATTATAGTTAAAGATAAATTCTGTAATATCTTCAAATGTGAGTATAAGCCTGTATAGTTCATTTACTGTAATCTTCCAACCATTTATAAAATCTTGACCATGTAGTTTGAAATCTCGTTTTCTTCTTGTCCTCTAAAAAATAAAGTTAATTTATCCATCTCAGCAGTTTCAAGAGACTTGCTTATCATTTCTTCTTTTGAAGATATTTCATCTTTTCTCCAGTATTTAGCATACTGTATTCTTGCAGTGGTCAGTACATGTATAATAAGATACAAGTCTTGGGTTTGTTTGTTTGTTTTACAATTTTCTGGCATTATATTCAGTAAAAATAGTTAGGGTGTAAAGGTATGGTACGTTCTAGCATGTTTTGTAACATTTCATGAATCCAAGACTTTTTAACTCTTTCACATGTCCACCACATATGGAAAAATGAACCAGCAACCTTTTTTACATTTCCAACAATTTTTCTAGGTTATCTGGAGCCATATACCATCTATAAAACATTTTGTAAATATTTTCTTTATATGAAGTTGTTTTGGTAATTTTTGCATTTATTTTCCATACCTGTAACATTGGTCTAAATCAATATTATGACCTAGGTTTTGTGCCCATTTAACCATAGAATTTTTAACTATTTCATCTTGTGTTTTGTTTTCCAACATTATTACATACAGTTTTTAAATCAGTTTTTGTTTAGAATACAAGAAATCTATTTCTAATATTTTGGAACAGAAACTTATTGTTGTACCTTTAGTATATCTTGATTCTGTTTGTACTCTTTCCCACCAACTTAAATCAGGTTTTAATCTTTTAATATTTTTTATTGATTTTAATTCATTTTTGCTATTTAAGAGGTCTTTGTATTTTAACAAGGAATCCTTTAGGAATAGATTTGGGTTAGTAAACGCTTTTAGTGGTGAGACGCATTTTGAAATCTTAGTGTAAAGAAGTATTTTCACTTCCTCCCAATCCTTTAATAGAGCTCTCCTAATAAGGTGTTATTTGAAATATTTATGGGCATCAGCTTTTCCATACCACATAAATGCATGCCATCCCAGCAATAAGTTATGTCCTTCCAGGACTAATACCCTGGGATTTTCTAAAGTAATCCGTTCTCTTAACCATATCAATGATGCTGCTCTATAACACACAGTCTGGTAATGCAAATCCAGCTCTTTCTTTTGTGTCTTGTAAACCTTTCAGTTTTATTCTTGGTCTCTTACCCTGCCATATAAAATGTTTCATCAGTTTGTCAAGTTCTACAAAGTACTTCTGGTTTTGAAGAATGGGGAATGTATGGAATAAGAAAATCAATCTAAGTAGGATATTCATTTTTATTGTAGCTATCCTCCCCATCAAATATATTTGTAAGTTTTTCCACCTTTCAAAATCTTTCTTAATTTCCAAGATAAATTGCATATAATAATCTTTCATCAGAGAGCCACATCTATTTGTTATGTTTATTCCCAAATATTTCAGTTTCTTTTTAACTTCCAAAACTGATATTTGTTTTATCTGTTGATCTTGAATCGATAGATATGACTTCCCAGGGTCAGTTTGGGGTCTCTAATGGCTGTAGGAGACCCGGGGTTTTGCCCCCCCATAATTTACACATTAAACATGTTTGGCAAGAAGACATAGTCTGACACATCCATTCTCATATGGGGCCACCAAAATTGTCTCTGTAACAAATTCAATGTCTTAAGGTAGCCGAAGTGACCCACCAGTTTGGATTCGTGGGCTGTGTGCATAACTTCGCCCCACAACAACCTGGGCACGACCAGTTTCGCTTCCCTGAACCAGCAACCATTCCAACCCCAAGCAACATGGTCCCCACTTTGTAAGTCCTTTATTTCGGAAGGGGTATAAGCCTTAGCACACTTAAAGATCCATTCAGCAGTGCTAGGCATTCCCCTTTTTACTGCTTGACTTCGAGTTACCACCACTCCCCCAAGCTGCTCTGGTATGAACATTGAGTCTATAACAGGATCTTTCCTGCAGTCATGTTGGGGAAGGTGGGAAAGTGAATTAGATTTCCCGGGAAAATGGCTCAATGTAAATCTGAACTTGGAGAAAAAAAATCTGCCCAGTGCAACTGCTTGGCATTTAATGTGTGTTGTGTTCTGAGTGCTTCCAGGTTCTTGTGATCAGTCCATACCTCGAAAGGCACTCGAACCCCTTCCAACCAATGTCTCCAAGTAGTGAGAGCCAAGCAGATAGCCGCCGCCGCCTCCTTATCCCACACAGCTCAGTTCTTTTCTGTGTCCCCTAATTTTTTAGACATGTATGCCAATGGGTGCAGTTTGCCATCAGGACCTTCTTGCAATATGGCCCCCCATGGCCAAATCCGATGCATCTACTTGTGCAATGAAACTCTTATTCTCATCAGGGTGCACTAAAATGGCCTCAGAGATGAATAAAGTCTTTAGGTTCTCAAAAGCCACTTGGCATTCGGGAGTCCATTGAAAGCACGCCCCTGGTTTGGTTGCCTCTACTCCCTTCCCCTTGGTTTTAAGTAAGTCAGTGAGGGGTAAACTATACTTGGCAAAGTTATTGATAAATAAGTGGTAAAAGTTTGCAAATCTGAGGAAACTGTGCAACTGATGACAAGTTCGAGGCACCCTCAATTCTTTCACCACAGTCACTTTAGAAGGTTCCATTTCTAACCCTCCGGGGGAAATGCAGTAGCCAAGAAAGTCAGTCAACCGCTTGTGGAAATTGCACTTGGATACCTTCGTGAACAGTTTGTTTTCCTTCAAGCTGGCTAGTACTTCACATACTAATTTAATGTGCAATTTCTCATTGGGGGAGTACAATAAGATGTCATCTAGATAACAAAGTACCCCTTTGAATAAATGTTTGTGTAGGACTTCATTAATTAAGTTCATAAAGACACCGGGAGCACCCTGAAGTCCAAATGGCATAACTAAGTACTCAAACTGCCCCAGTACTCAAACTGCCTGCAGTCTTGTATTCATCCCCCTCCCAGATGCGCACCTGAAAATAGGCATCCCGAAGATCCAGCTTAGAAAAGATTTTTCCTTTGGATGCCTCTGTTAAGAGGTCTTTTATCAGCGGCAGCAGGTAGGCGTTTGAGGCCGAAACTGCATTCAGGCCCCAATAATCTGTGCATAGTCTCAGGCCCCCGTCTTTCTTTTTCTGGAACAAAACAGGGGCCACAAAAAGGGACTTGGCCGGTTGGATAAACCTGCACTGTAAGTCCTTGTCAATAAAATGGCACGGCTCTATCTGTTCAGAAGGGCTCATGGAGTACAGCTTCCCTTTAGGTAATTTTACCCCGAATAACAATTCAATGACACAATCTGTGTTACAGTGTGTGTGTGTGTGGGGTAATTCATCCGCTTCGACTTCACTAATAACCTCTGCTAAATCCCGGTATGCGGTAGGTATTTGTAATAGATCCTTTTTGGCAAGGCACAACTTTTTGTGGAATGGCTTGTTCCCCCACTCAGCCTGCCATTTATGCTGTTTGCAGTCAGGAGCCACCCAACATATCCTCCCTTCACTCCACATAATGTAGGGATCATGGGTGCTCAACCAGGGACTCCCCAACACCATTGGGAACTGAGCGTGCGGGGTGATAACAAAAGCCTGCTGCTCCCAATGTTCCTCCACCCCCAAGCACATCAACGGAGTCTCGAAAAGGCAGGGCTCCTTCCTTTCTTATCCATCCATCTGGGTGAATCACAGGGGTTCCTCTAGTGCAGGGGTGGGCAAATGGCGGCCCGGGGGCCACATGCGGCCCACCACAGAGTTTTTTGCGGCCCGCCAAGAAGATTTCAGGACTTCAAGAAAATTGAGCCTAAATTCAATTTGCTCTCTTATCCCATCACTGCTGATATTGATGCAGCACCTGAGGAGCTGCAGCTTGAACTTATTGACATGCAGTCAGATCACACTGTGAAAGAAATGTTTAATGCTGTGACATTAGTTGACTTTTACAAATCTTTGTCTGCTGAAAAAATTTCCATGTATGAAGAAATTTGCTGGGAAAATGTTCTCTATATTTGGGTCTACATATATTTGGGAGCAAAGTTTTTCTTGCATGAAGATCAACAAGAGTAAATATAGATGCTCTTTGACAGACATTAACTTGCAGGCTGTGATGAGAATCTCAACAAGCAATCTGATTTCAAAAAAATTGTAGAAAAGTGTGATAGGGTACATTTGTCTCATTAAACTGATTCTAAAATTAAATGTGCTTGCAGCTATAGATGATATGAAATTAGCACAATAAATAAATGGAATAAAACTACCACTATTTTATTAAATTTATATTTATGGATTCTTATGATACAATTTACACCTTTTCTGAAATGCAAAGTTAACTAATGAATGCAATCATTTTAAAAGGTGCGGCCCTCCGCTGACCTCCGCTCCCACAAAGTGGCCCCCGAGCCAAAACAATTGCCCACCCCTGCTCTAGTGAGTTCACTCCCACCCCCAACCCATCCACTACAATGGGACTGATTAGGTCTCGAGCGCACTCCACGTCTATTAATGCTCACACCTTTACATGCATGCTTGTCTTAGAGGCAACAAGAGTCATGATCACATACAAAAGGGGGGCAGGAGAGCTCACTGCTTTAGGCACTGGGGAAGTAGGGACCTGTTGCTTTGTGCCCTTCAGAACAGGTCCTCATTGTTTCCTGCTGGTGATGGAGGATCCACTGTCACTGCTTTCTCTCCCTCTGGGGTGGCATCTAGTTGGAGCGCCTGGGACTTCCCACCCTGGGGCCCTTTGACAGGTCTTTGGATGGTTGTGGATGCAGTCGGGACCACTCTCGGGGATGCTGCTGGGCAGGATGAGGTGTAACGGCTTCTCCACATCGCATGCACAGCCCTTTCTTCAGGCGTAGGTCTCTAATATCCTTCAGAGGTGCTTCAGGGGGGTGGCTGCTGCGCCAGAACCCTTTGGGGTTCTGATGGGTGTGTGCAGCTTAATCAAGGTGAAGTGGGATTCTTTCTCCTTGGCTGCTCACACCCAGGCCACCAGGGATGTAGGGCTGACATTTCACAATATAGTCTCATATAAGTCCATATTCAACCCCTGGTGATATTGCTCTACCAGCACTTCCTCAGGCCAACGCCGGATCCTAGCCACGTATTGTTTAAAGGTAGCAGCATACTCCCGAACTGAATCTCACCCTTGGGTGAGGCATCTCAGCTGGTTGTGAGCTTTCTCCTCGCCCATGGGGACTTCATACTGCTGCCAAAGGGCCCACATGAACTCTTCCACTTGCTCCAGCTCAGGTCCAGGAGGGTTGTGCAGACTTACATACCAGTCTGCTGCTTCCTCACAAAGCCTCGATCCGATGTAGCCGACCTGATCCCCCTCCATGGGGAACAAGTGGCCCCAGGTCTGCAGGAAGCGACCTGTCTCTATGATGAAAAATTGTAGCTTGGCTGGGTCCCCATCAAAGGTGGCTGTCAGCATTTTGTGGGTAACCAGCCACTGATCAACCCGTGGTCCAGGACCTGCAGGAGCTAGTTGCATGGGGCCAGGAGCCAGAGGACCTCCCCCCAGCAGCTGAGGCAGGAGGGGGTGCTGGTGGTACCCCCCTCCTCCAGTGCCAGTTCCACAGGGCCTGCCAGCTGATGCACCCACTACTCTCTGGATTATCACAGGTAATCCCTCCAGTAGAGTTGTCATCTCACATTGCAGCAATTGCTCCATGGCTTCAAGCCAACGATCCATATGGGACCAGATGTCCCCAAATTCTGGTTCTCTCGGGTGGCCGGAATCTCAAGGTCTGGTGGGGGCATGTGGACACATGCCGTCCCATGGCTCAGGGCCCAAGCCAAGCCCCACAGCCGATCCTTGCCAGGATGGGGTCCAGGTCTCAACAGGTTCAGTCCCAAACAAAGTCCATGAGTACCTCAGACCCCTGGGTCTGAGATCAACCCAGGAGGTGATAGGAACCATTACCTCCTCCTCCATAGACACGGGCACTCCCGAGTCCATAGCTGTTGGGGGTTCTCCACCATCTTCCGATACTGTCAGAAATGGGTGACTTCCCCAGGTTGTGGATTACTGACTATGAGAGTCCAAGAGATTTCAAACCACAAACAAAGGGTCTTAAACAAGAACTTCTTTTATTTAATGGTGGATCAACTGGTTCACCCTTCTTGAGTCAGTAATGGGGGAAGGAGGCATGTTAAGGTACAGTTACAGTGTATTCAAACCAAAGTGTAGCAAAAAAAAAAAACCCAATCAACATTCAAGAAAAAGGGTGCCTAAATACATTGGCCCATTTGTTCCCAGACAGAAAAGCAGGAAGGAAAGCAGTTTGCACCTGTAGGGGAAAAAAACCCAATTAGCAACAAAGACTGTGAGAAGACTCAGTCAAGGTTACAGATAAGCGAAGACATAGGTGGAGGTGAGAGCAAGGGAAAAGGAGCACATTTCAAAGGAGGGAGGGAGAGGCACATAGCCTACTGTGTTACATCCCACCTCCTGAGCGAAAAATGGCAGTCTCTGACACCTCCTTCCACTTTCTGAATGAGTCTTTTTTATTTCTTAAGTCTTTAGAAAACTGTTTAAGGAGCCACCTTGGTTTCTTTAGGCTTCTCCCATTTTTCCTTCTCATAGGAATTGTTTTTGATTGTGCCTTCAATATTTCACTTTTAAGAAACTCCCATCCCTCTTGAAGTCCCTTCTCCTTAAGTATTTCTGACCATGGGATTCTAACCAACATAACTTTAAGTTTGTCAAAATTTGCTTTCTTGAAGTCCAACCTATAAGTCTGACTATGTACAGCCTTTACCTTCCCCAAGACTGTAAATTCCAGAATTATATGGTCACTACTACCCAGGGTGCCCACTACTTTCACCTCATCAACCAGTTCTTTCCTGTTGGTAAGAATCAAGTCCAAGATAGCAGATCCCCTTGTTTCTCTCACCACTTTCAAATGGACTTAAATGCTCAGATTCACATATTGCCTCACAAGTATATACCTCTTTTACCTCTTTTACCCCGCCAGTTCGGGGATACAGGGGCTTGCTTTACAGTGGCTTGCCTCTTTTCTCCAGGATCGGGGACAGAGGGTTGCACTTGGGGAAGAGACCTCCCAGAAGTACCCACTGGTATGTGGGGTTCCTCAAGGGGCGGTGCTGTCCCCGATGTTATTCAACATCTATATGTGCTCCCTTGCCCAGATTGCCCGGAGGCACAGGCTTGGGTGTCATCAATATGCCAATGACACCCAGCTATATCTGTTGTTGGGTGGCCGGTCTGACTCTACCCCAGATGACCTGGAATGGGCTTCAGGATGTAGCAGACTGGCTCAGACTGAGCCGACTGAAATTGAATTCAACAAAGACGGAGGTCTTGTGCTTGAGTCGGAGCTGATCTGGGTTAGGGATCCCACTTCCATCCTTCAGTGGGGCGCCATTGGTGCCGGTGCCAAGGGTCAGGAGCTTGGGAGTGCTCCTGGATGCTTCCCTAACAATGGAGGCCCAGGTGGCAGCCACTGCCAATGCAGCCTTTTACCATCTACAGCTGATTAGGCAGTTGGTTCCCTTCCTCGAACGCGACGACCTAGCTACAGTGATCCATGCTATGGTCACTTCAAGATTAGACCATTGTAACGCTCTCTACATGGGACTGCCCTTGTCCCAAATCCAGAAGCTGCAGCTGGTGCAGAATGCCGCAGCCAGGCTGTTGATGGGTCTCTCTGTGCAGGACCATATCCAGCCTGTGCTGAGGCTACTGCACTAGCTGCCTATAGCATACCAGATCAAGGTGCTGGTATTGACCTTTAAAGCCTTATATGGTCAGGGGCCTGCCTACCTAAGGGTTACCTACCTTTCCCCATATGTGCCCCAGAGAGCACTGAGGTCAAGCTCACAACATCACTTGACTCTCCCCAGTCAAAAAGATATTCAGCTGGCCAGCACTAGATCCAGGGCATTCTCGGTGGTGGCCCCACACTGGTGGAATGAGCTCCCGGAGAACATCAGGGCCTTACGGGACTTATTGCAGTTCTGCAGGGCCTGCAAGATGGAGCTCTTCCGCCAGGCTTTCGATTAGGGACCACCACCAGGGGGAATTAGGAGAACATTGCCCTGGCACAGTGGGCTGAATCTCTGCTGCTGTTTCACCATCGAACTCAGATCACCATCAGTATAAGCTTTGTATATGTTGTTTTAACTTGATAGATGTTTATTTCTATTTTAAACTGTACACCATTTTATGATATTTGACTGCTGTAAGCTGCCTTGAGCCAGTTGTCTGGAAAGGCGGGATAAAAATGTGATATATATATATATATATCCCTTTTAAATAAGTTGTAGCCCTCAATCCTAATATTCCAATTGTGAGTATCATCCCACCAAGTTTCGGTAATGCCTATTAGGTCATAGTCCCCTTCCTATATTAGGACTTCAAGTTCCTCCTGCTTGTTTCCAGCCTTGGCAGATCCCTCTGGAGTACCTCACCTCCCTGGTTCTCACCATCCTGAACAACTTCGTGTCATCTGCAAACTTAGCCACTTCACTGCTAACTCCTAACTCCAAATCATTAAGAAAAAAAATTAAAAGCAGCAGATCTAGTACCAAGCCTTGCAGTGCCCCACTGCTTACCACCTTCCACTTTGAAAACTTCCCATTTATACTCACTTTCTGTTTCCTGTGAATTAACCAGTTTTTAATCCACAACAGGACTTGTCCTCTTATCCCATGACTGCTGCATTTACTTAGGAGCCTTTGATGAGGAACTTTATCAAAAGCTTTCTGGAAGTCTAGGTAAACAGCATCTACTGGATAACCCTTATCCACATGTTTATTCATCTCCTCAAAGATGAATAACCAGTTTAGTGAGACAAGATCTTCCCCTACAGAATCCATGCTGATTCTTCCTCAATAGTTTTTGTTCATCAATGTGTCTACGAATTCTATCTTTAATAACGCATTCCACCAACTTACCCAGTATCAACACAGACTGACTAACCTATAATTTCCTAGATCTCCTCTGGAACCCTTTTTAAAGATGGAGGTTACATTAGCTACCTTCCAGTCCTTGGGAATGAAGGCAGATTTTAAGGAAAGGTTACACATTTTTGTCAGGAGATCCACAAGTTCACATTTGAGGGGTTTTTTTTAGAACTCTTTAATGTATGGTGTCTGGGCCTAATGATTTGTCAGTTTTTAATTTGTCCATCAGATGGAGGACCTCCTTTCTTGTCAGCTCAATTGATCTCAGGTTTTTCAAAACTTCCCCTGAAATCAGCGGTTCTGGAGTGGGGAAGCACCTTCCATCTTCCACAGTGAAGATAAAGGCAAAAAATGCATTTAGCCTCTCTGTCATTTCCCTGTCATCCTTTAATTATCCTTTTACCCCTTGGTCATCCCAGGGCCCCACTGCCTCCCTGTCTGGTTTCCTGCTTTTAATGTATTTGAGGAAATTTTTATTGTTGGACTTTATGTTTTTTGCAATATGTTCCTTGTAGTCTCTTTTTGTCTGTCTGATCACCGACTTGCATTTTATTTGCCAAACCTGTGCTCCCTTTTATTTACCTTACTCAGAGTAGCCTTCCACCACTTAAAGAAATCTTTATTTCCTTTTATTGCTTCTAAACCTTTCCTAACCTACAGAATATATTTTATCTGAGCTACCAGGATTGTAATTTTAAGTAGTCTCAAGCTTCCTGAAGGGACTTGACCATCCTTACCTTTCCTTCCAATTTCTTCTTCACCTAGCGCTGTCAGCATTGGCTTTTAGTTGCTAGGCTAAATTATACTGTACCAGTGGTAGACACATCAATGTGGTACCCAGCAATCTGTTTATGATGCCAATGGAACTTGCCACTTCTAAGGATATTCAATATACCCTCAAGAATAGTTGAGCCTTTCAGTGCTTTGCCTTGCCAATCAAATGTGGCTGAAACAGTTAGACTTCCGGTCTAATGGCGTTCTGAAGCAGGCACTGGTCTCGGACGTTCCGAGCCAGCGACCTGGACTACTGAGGGTAGGAGGGGATCCCGGGCTGACTCGGACCCCCCAGAGACCCCCAGAAAGGGGGCTCTGCTTGGGGCGCACGGAGCTGCCTCTCCCAGGATTGAGGCTGCTTTATGCCCTGTACAGTCCTCCCTCAGTCAGAACCCCCCGGGGTTTTTAAGAGCGGCAACCGGACAGCTTCAGGAGTCCAGAGTTAAAAAGAATCAGCAACTTACCGGAGACGCATGGCGACAACTGTGAGTTTTTAAAGCAAGATTCTCCAATGTGATTGTGGGATTTAAACCCCCCTCTCTCATCGACTCTCATCGACTCTCCGCTCCAGCGAAGAGAAAAAAAAGCATCTTGTGTTAAATCTGAGAATCATGGCTTGAAACAGCTTTTGAGATCTCAGTGGGAGAAGTTTCAGCAGTATTTCAAAGAACTTTAGAGTGATTTATTGACTTCTTTGAACTTTCTTATCTTCTGATAAACAAGAAGCGATGACCGGGAGGGGAGAGAAAATGGCGTCGAAGAATAAACCTTCTCCCAAAACAAGCTCTACGTTACCTAGTTCTCTTCCTAGTTCAAAAGGCGAGACAACAAAGCTCAATTTGGCATTAACAGCTGCTTTGCGCCCCCTGATGGACCAGCTGGCTACAGTCAACCAGAAATTAGACTCACTCCAAAAAGAAGCTGCAGAGGCAAACAGGAAATCTGAGAGAGTGGAGAAGGATTTGTTGGATGTTAGGACCAAAACAGAGAAGCATGATTCAAGACTGTCCAAAATTGAGAAGGAAAGACTATTTGACAGAAATGCCTTATTAACTATGCAACTGGAACGTTCTAACTATTGTTTGAGATTTCAGGGTGTTCCTGAACAACAAGGGGAGAATCTTAAAAAGTTACTCAGTGAATCACTGGCCCCAGTGACAGGGATGAAAGCGGAATGGATATGGATATCTATAGAACATATCCAGAATTTGTGAAGAAAAAAAACCTGCCTGGGGAAGTAATGGTGAGATTCTCTAAAAGATCTACAAGAGATGTGGTTCTCAAAACCACCAACAAAGCCACCCTGAAAATTCAAGAGCAAGAAATCAAGGTGTTAAAGGACATTCCTTATGAGATCAGGAAGAAGAGAAAGGCTTATAAAAAACTGACTGTTTGGTTACAATCTGCCAATATTTCTTATCGCTGGATTTATCCAGAGGGCCTAACATTCAGCTTTAAAGACAAGAAGAAGAAGATAGATACTGTTGCCAAGGCAGATGCTTTTCTGGTTTACTGCAAGAAGAAAGAAGAAAAGAAAGGAAAAGAATCCTTGTAAGAGGACTCACTGGATCAGCAAGAAAGTATTTATGGACTAGAAAGTTCATCCTCAGAAAATGTGGGACTTGAAGAAGGTGATTCGGAGTCTGAACTGGGTGCTGCAGGTCCCAAGATCCCAGAAAAGGGAAAGAAGAAGACGCAGAAGAAAGAAAAATCAAAGAAGAAATAGTTTTAAATAAGCTGTTATGTTTATCTCTCTAGAGTTTGACTGTCTTGTTTGTATACACTGAATCTCAAAGTTTTTTTTATATAACCTGAATAGAATTTAGAAAAGAATAAGATATAGCCTGAATTATATAACTATTCTTTTAGAAAGTTTTGTTAAGCATACACTCATAATTATCTGGAACCCTGTTATTATATGGGTAGTTTAGATTTTAGTTATGTAGTTTGTTTTTTTGTAGGTGATAGTGTAGTTTGGAAAATCAATAAAATCTTTTAAAAAAACGTGGCTGAAACAGTTAAACATGCTCTATTACACTGTTCACTTTATAAGAATATTCATTCCTTATAAGTTACCCCAATTCTGTCCAGTTTTCCAGGTAGATCCAATAAGTTTTATATGTTCCTTCTCCTTCTAGATCACTCTAAGGAAACCACCATTAAGGTGTCCAGATTTTATGCTCTCTCTCATTTAATAAGGAAGCCTCTGCTTAAATCTTTTTATTAACTTTGCACATAACATGTAATTTAGCTTTATAACAAGGTTATGATTTTTAATCTCCCTTTATGCATTGCTGACTGTTGATTCTGATATAGCTGATCTATGATCATAATAAAATTAAGCAAAAAAGTAAACTCTTACAAATGGTACCCTGGTGGGTATTATTTCTCTGCCCCTGGAAGATTAGATAGTCAAAATAAGGATAGTGGGAGGAAACCCCCTCCCTGCTACAAGGTGGCATAATCTTTCCTACAGCTGTCTCAGTACTAAAGACCAGACATATAATTGAATAAGGATTCCTTGTTCCATAAAGACAAGCATCATAACCATTTGGAAGCAAACAAAAAATGCATATGCCATAAATTCAGTCCAGTTATCTTCAATAATTGTGTTTATCTACACATAAACAAATCAGTTGACAGTAACATAGAGTTCATTAGCTGATAACTGACCTCATGAAATTTAAGTTAAATAAAATCTAAGAATGGTGTCTTAGTTTCATGGGATGTTTATTTTATAGGACTGTTCTTTTTAACATATTGTCTGTCTCTTATCTAACCAAACCATTCATCAACTGAATCATTAAATATATTGGGAGAAATACCCCAGACAATACAATAAACAAAAAGAGTCCAAGAGTCCAAACACTATTTCAAATGAATTGCCCTTGGCAATTGAAAGTTCATTCTGCCTTTGAAAAACAATGTGGCTAAGGAAATTAGGTAACAGCAGGAGCCACAAATGGTGTGAGGTCTGCTAAGTCAATAGCAACAATGTGATTAAATAGTTGAATGGTGTCACTTTAACCTAATGAAACACAATCCCAGTAGAAGTAATTAATCTCTGTCTGGAAAAGTCCTTTGGTGCACAAATACATCTCCTGTGCTATGAAAAGAGTTCAAAGATGCAGTGCATTAAAACTTTTTTTATATAAGCCTCATTGGCTGGAAGCCACAGAGAAACATGAGTGCACATGGAGACATGCACTGTGTGGCCTACACCACATGAGCTGGGTGTACCAGTTTGGTGTAGTGGTTAAGTGTGCAGACTCTAATCTGGGAGAACCGGGTTTGATTCCCCACTCCTCCACTTGCACCTGGCTGGATGACCTTGGGCAAGCCATAGCTCTGTACCAGCTGTTCCCTCAAGGACAGTTTGGGAAAGAGCTCTCTCAGCCCCACTTACCTCACAGGGTGTCTGTTGTGGGGAGGGGAAGGGAAAGGAGTTTGTAAACCGCTCTGAGACTCTTAAGTGAGTGAAGGGCGGGATATAAATCCAATCTCTTCTTCTTCTTCTTCTTCTACCTGAATTTATCCAGAGATATGGTCGTATTGACCCCTTGAAATTGAAACTCATTTACTTCCCTTGTGATTGTGAGAACCCCGCTCTCTCCTCCAGCAAAGACCCCATTTGTTAGTTGGGTTCCCCTCTTATTTTGCACTTAGTGATTTTAATAGGCACCTCCTTTTACAGCCTGCCAAGGGGATCTGAAACTTGGGAAGTCCCATAAAGGCACCTGGGTACAGCCATGACATTGGAAAATTGCACAGATTAAAAGGAAGTGTATACTGGCATTACAAACTGATTAAGTGCAGCTCAGGGTACTCATTAAGTCCAGCTCAGAGTTCTCAATAACAATAAGACTTCTCAACAAGTCTTTATTTCATCTATATATATAAAAGAAAGTCCCCTCACTGTAAAATCAATGCCCAGGCCAAATTGCTGGACCTAGAAACACCAAATTCAGGGAGAGCACTCCTACCATGGCGTAGGTGCTCACTAAGAAGGGATTTTTAGAAATTCAACCCCTAAATGGGTCAAAAGGGGAAAAATGTGCTCAGTGTTCTGAGGTAAAAAAAAAAAAGCCAACAGTTACAGGAGATTGCAGACAGCTAACGGCAGTTGAGGAAATCAGGAGTGGCCAACAATCACCTGTGAGGTGCAGTGATGCTGCTAGCCCAGCCTCCCCATGGCTTCAAACACACACACACACACCCCTCCTACACCTGACAGGTGGTTGTGTGTCAGGTGCAGCAGTGGCTGCAGGGTGCTTAAAGCCAACAGAGAGCCCCCTCCCAGCAGTAATACCTTAGTGATCCTGCTGGCCCACCCTCCACAGTGGCTTCTAATACTCCTCCTGCTCCAACACTGGACAGGCAGCTGCCTGTCAGGTGTAGGAGAGGAGGTGAGATGCTTACAGCCATTTGGGAGGTTTGCTCAGCAGGATTGCCTTAGCCCTGCTGCTGGCCCAGCCTCCCTGATGCCTTTAAACACAATCCCCCCCAACACCAGACAGGCAGGTGTCTGTCAGGTGTAGGAGCAGGGCCAGGGTACTTTTATCCATCAGGGATGCTGCCCCAGCAGGATCACCTTAGTGATGCTGCTGGCCCAGCCTCACCAATGGCTTTAGCCACACTCCCACCCACTATGGAAATATACCCCAAATGTGTAGAAAAGTGGTTTCCTTTATTAGGTTATTTAACTTCTCATAATGTGGATTCTAGAAAATTGGTTCATATGAACTTGCTTAGTATCTGATTGCTTGGATGGTGTTTTGAATACGTAGTTATGTCCCACTTCTTAAATGTAATATAAATGAAAGAATTTTATTAAAAAAAAAAAAGAAAGAAGGGGGGGTATACCCTCTTCCCCAATTCAATGCCCAGGCCAAACCCCTGCACCAAGAAATCCAAAATAAGGGGAGTGCATTCCTACCACGATGTCAACCCCCCCCCCCCAGAGATTTCTGAGAAACATGACCCCAAAGGGGGTAAAAAAAAAAAAGAAGCAAAATGTGTTTTCCCAATTGTTTTTCATGAGCCTGGAGATACAACTGTCTGCAGTCTCTGTTCTGAGGTAAAAACACAGTTAAAAGAGATTGCAGACAGTTGAGGACAGTTACAGAAATCAGCAATTCAAGACACCTGAATAGAACTTTTTCTACCAGGAGGAGGCAACTTAGGAATGCGGCAAGACATTTTCTCATAGTACTTCTGCAAGGCACTGAGCTGCACAGGCCAAGTACCAGAGAGATCACCCTGAGGCACTCAGAAGGACAACACAGTCTCCCTATGAGCAAAACAATCCAGGAACACCAGTAGAGAGGCCATCACTTTCGTGGAAGGTGGCAGGAGTTGACTTAACAGACAACTGTTTCTTAAATGGACATTTCTAGAGTGAGCTCACCAAGCAGCCTGTCGATCTTAGCACCTGAGGGCAGAACCACCAATGTGGTCTACAGAGAGGTCCTTCAGTAGAGAGAGAAAAAACTGTGTATGTCTCACTTCATTTTTTTACACTACAATCTTCTCCATTAGAATTCCTACAACAAATGTTACATTTTAAACGTCACATCATCAGTATTATAACTGAATTTGCCAAATTTAAATACCATAGCGAAGCAAAGGTATCAGGCTAGTTTTCAATAACAAAAGACTTTATAACCCTGGAATATTCCAGCGTACTCCAGAGGTGTCTGCCCAGTCCAAGGAAATTGCTGTTTCATTAACCAGCACCTTGTTCCTCTTTTTTTACTCAATCAAGAAGGGTACTCAAGTGATTAATTTATGCTCTATGGAGAACTCCCCCCCTCTGAGTTTTAAAAGACTGATGTTTGTCTCTCTCTCTGGAAGTGGCAGGGAGCCAGTTCAATTGCCTGCTAGATTATATCTATACATATGCTAAAGGACCCAGTAGGAAAACTGTAATATATGCAATGCACATAATGGCAGCGGCCGCATGACCACCGCCGAACACATGGCCAGGTTCGACCTGCGCTTGGGGTTGGGAAACAATGGGCCACTAGGATCCTGAGTGTCACCCTATCAGGGGCTTAGGATATTCAAATGGTCCTATGATAGCCTCTGGCAGGAACCTAAGCCTATTACCCTGTTTGGGCAAGGTCAGGGATGCGGCTTGCCTGCAGATAAAAGCAGGATCCCTGACCACCGTCATGCATACCTCACCTGATCCTGCTCAATAAAATGTATGCTGATTTCACTGGACTCTGCTTCCAGTACCTTTCAAAAACCAACTAAGGAATTTGGTGCTAGGAAGTCTCCAGGCAATTCCTGGAGATTTTCCAGAATGCCTTCCGCACTTTTAGCTTATAACTCTATAATTGAAAGCATTTCTTCCTTTGCTAAGCCAACGTGTCCTAATAGCCAAATTAGCTTCTCAAATACCTGGTTCAACAAAGAATGCCTGCTTCTCAAAAGTAGACTTAGGCAATCTTTCCACCAAATCCAGCAGGGAACTTTTGTCCACTCCCCTAACCAGTTCTTTAAGCTTAAAAAAGAATACAGTCAATTGTTGGCACAAAAAAACATGCTTTTTACTTGGGGAAATGGGCTAGATTTTTTGAAGCTGCTCGAGCTAATGATACTCGAGCCTTTTGGCTCTTGGCTGGCAAACTTAACTTCTCAACTGGGGTTGTCCCTGCTTGTACTATTCCCTCGATTAGATGGTTCTCCTATTATAATGATCTATTTAATGAGCCGTCTGAGCCAGATAGGAGCAACCTTGGATTGATACCTGCTGACATCCCGAACTGGCCCCCAGCCTCACAAGATGAAATTGCGGAACTAATTGGTTCTCTTAGATCTAATAAGGCCCCTGGCTTAGATGGGCTTCCTGCAGAGATACTGAAAGACAACATTGAGTGGTGGTCATGCACCTTAGCTCATTTGTTTACTTTGATTGATCAGTTTGGTATTCTTCCCAATTCCTGGTTGAGTGCTGTTGTTGTTCCAATATTTAAGAAAGGGGACCCTGTTCCATTTTTACCGTCTTCTTCCCTACTTCTACTTCTATATTTAAATCGGGTCAGCATATGGGAAGTCTTTGGATCTGGTTTTCTTCTATTCTTTTTTGGCTCCGGTGATTTATTTGGGTCTGCGTTTGGTCCTTTTTCTATGTCATCCTCCTCCTCTTCTTGGTCTCTTTCTTCTCCTTCTTTCTGCCAGCCTAGATCCTCTCCATTTACATCCAGGAAATTGTCCAATTTAAATATTGAGTCAATCCTATATCTTCTTCCTTGATATTCAAAGAGAAGCCCTTCCGGAACTAACCATCTATATGTAATACTTTTGCATCTCAAGATATCAGCTAAGGTTTGGTACTTGAATCTTCTCTCTCTCACCCTCCATGGTATCTCCTTCAAAAATTTTATTTCTTTTCCTTGCATAACCACCTTTGTTTCATATGAGGCTCTCACTATCTTCTCCTTCAGATTTTTTTTATGAAACTTAATATGAACCTCTCTTGGTAGGTTGTTCTTCCTAGCGTATGCAGAGTTCCTTCTAAAGATTGAATCAATTTCAGTATCAATCTCCTCCTTCGTTCCAACTTTAAGCTGATCTGCTAGGCAGTCTACCATCTCTTCTTTTAGATTATTGCCAATTTTTTCTGGTATATTTTGGCATTTTAAGATTAGCGATGCTTTGTCCATTTCCAAATTTATTATGGCCTCTTCTAGGCTCTCATTTTTGGCTTTTAGCTCTTGTATGTCCAGTTCAGCCTCCATTACTCTACTATTTGTTCTTATTTGTGCCGATGCGATTTTCTTGATTTCTTGTTTGTTTTCTAAAATTTGCTTTCTAAATTCCTCTGAGTCTTGCTTAATTTGTTTAGTCATTTCTTCCACCTCTGTCTTCAGAGCTATTACCGGTTCCATTTCTTTCTTTATCATCAATGGAATTGCGTTTTCTATTGTAGTTTTGAGTACTGATGATACACTTTCCTCTATCAGCGTTTTTAGATCTTTTGAAGACATTGCTGGGATATTAGGATTTGGTTTTAACTGACTCATGCCTTTAGTTTGATTTGGGGAAGGAATAGAGAGTTTTCTGGATGATCCACTACCTCCCGAGGCCATAAAAATATGATTTAAACAGTTCTTTCTACTTAATACTTGTGAAACAAAAACTTCAAAATCCTATCGGTGAATGTAAACGGTCTTAATAGTCCACAAAAGAGAAAAAAAATCTTTCATCAGACGTTAAAAATGAATCCAGATATAACTTGTTATCAAGAAACACATATTAAAAAAGATGATATCAAATATTTAACAAACAAAAAAATAGGAGAAGTGTTCGTAGCAGCTAATAAAAAAAGAAAAAAGGAGTAGCTGTATATGTGAAATCTCATTTACAACCACAGCTGATATATGCGTCAGAGGATGGGAGAATACTAGTGATAACGATTAAAAGACAGGGAGTCGAATCCTTGATAATGAATATTTATGCCCCAAACCAGAGTCAAGAAAATTTTTATAATGAAATATTAAAAATTCTTACATCTAAAGACTATAAAAATATCTGCATTCTAGGAGACTATAACGCAGTTTTTGACCCGAAAATTGATAGGAAAAGTAGAAGACCAACTAAGAAGCAAGGGATGACATTGCCCAAAGCATTTCTAAAAATAGCAGAGGAATTTAATTTAATAGATGCGTGGAGAACTAGGAATTTAAACACAAGAGAATATACTTATTTTTCTGCACGTCATCAATCTTGGTCTAGGATAGATATGCTATGGGCCTCAGTACCAATGCTAACTGAATTGCTGGAAATTGATATATTGGCTAGTACATTTTCAGACCATAGTCCACTATTGACCACTTTTAGAGAGAGAAAGAAAAACACCAGATGGACAATGAACCTTAATATTCTGAAAGACCAGGAATTTGTGGAAAGAGTTAAAAGTGAAATTAAAGAATTCTTTAAACGGAACATTCAACCAGGAATAGCTATGAGTGTTGTTTGGGATGCCTTTAAAGCCTTTCTAAGAGGTATCTTTATTAGTCAGCATGCTTGGAAAATGAAACAAAAAAAGCAAAAATATCAGAACTTATGTGATCAGATAAAAAGAGAGCAAGAAAATATGAAGATAGATAATAAATATGAATCAAGTAGAATGAAATTAAAAATGTTGCAACACAGAATGAATATGTTGTTAACACAAGAAATAGCAAAAAAAATAGAATATGCTAAACAATATAGATTTGAAAACGCAAATAAACCCACTAGATGGTTATCTTATAGATTAAAGAAAGAACAAGAGAAAAAAATAATTTTAGCTCTAAATGAGAAGGGCAAAGAATACTGTTTAATTCAAGATTTAAAAAGGATTGCTGAAAACTACTATCGGGAATTATACAAACAGGACACGGAAAATGAGACTCAAATTAATCTTTATTTGAGGAATAAGGATAAGATGAGGTTCACACAAGCAAAAAACAGATGTTAAACAAATCAATATCTATGTATGAAATAATAGAAGCAATAAAAAAACAAAAAAATAAGAAATCTCCTGGTACAGATGGTATTCCAGCAGAAATCTATAAGATGTTTGAAGATCAGATAAGTATACCATTTAAAACTTTAGTGGATGAAATAGGAGATAAAGGGAAGGTTCCGGACACCTGGAACCAAGCAACTATAACATTAATACCCAAACCAGATAGTGATAAGAAAAATATAAGCTCTTATAGACCAATATCGCTATTAAATGTTGACTATAAGATATTCACATCTATCTTAGCGGAAAGATTAAAAAAGGCATTAGTAGATAGTATACATCCAGACCAGGCAGGCTTTCTTCCAAACAGGCATATGAGAGATAATATAAGAACTCTTATTGATGCCTTGGAATATTACGAAGCATACCCAGATAAACAAGTAGCAATGGTTTTTTTAGACGCTGAGAAGGCGTTTGATAACATCTCGTGGAAATTTCTTTTATGTAAACTGGAACAATCAGACGCAGGTACACTATTCCAAACTCTAATTAAAGCAATCTACACAAAACAACAAGCTAAAATTGTAGTAAATGGAGATTTAACAGAAAGCATTGAGATTCAAAAAGGTACCAGACAGGGTTGTCCCTTGTCCCCTCTTTTGTTTATTTTTGCCTTAGAGACCTTAAACGAACAGATTAGGGAGAACATCAATATAAAAGGCCTTAAAGTTAAAAGCTATGAATATAAATTACGAGCGTTCGCTGATGACCTAGTTTACATGATAGAGGATCCACTTATATCACTTCCACAACTTCTGACATCAATTGAAGAATATGGACTGTTGGCAGGATTTCGTATTAACTATAGAAAAACAAAATTATTGACAAAAAATTGTACAAAGGAATTAAATTGGAGAATACAAGAACTTACAAAATTAGAAGTGGTCAAGAAAGTACGCTACTTAGGAATATGGGTAACCAATAAAAACATAGCCCTTATAGAAAACAATTACCACAAACTCCTAGAAGAAATAAAAAAAGATATCGAAAGATGGAAAGGCTTACAACTTTCTTTGATGGGTAAAATCGCAGTAGTCAAAATGAATATCCTACCTAGATTTTTATTCTTGGCTCAGAATATTCCGATTCTCAAAAATTCAGACTTCTTTAAAAAATTAGATGCAATAATAAGGCCCTTTATTTGGCACCCTTCGAAATCAAGAATAAAATGGAAATTATTAAAAGACAGAAAGGATAGAGGAGGATTTGATATGCCGGACTGGAAATTGTATTATCAAGCAGCATCCATGGTGTGGATCAAGGACTGGATTAATTTAGAAAATATGAGGTGTTTAGCACTGGGAGGTCATGATCTATACATGGGATGGCATGCTTACATATGGTACCAAAAAGATAAGGTTCACTCCAATTTCCACCAACATATTCTTAGAGGTGCCTTAATAAAAATCTGGTCACATATCAAAAAAATATATTATCTAAAAACTCCAAAATGGGTATCCCCACTTGAAGCATTTGTAAAACCTACATTAATTAGTTCACATAATAAAATTAGTTACGAAATTCTCCTAAATAAGGATAATAAGTTAAAAGATGAAATAACTTTGAAAATCTTGGATAAAATAGAACTCTCATGGTGGGAAAAGATTCAGTTACATTCAATTTATGAACAAGATAGGAAAATTGGATTTCTAGAGAAGAAAAACGATCAATTAGATAAGGTGTGGCTATCTACACATATGAAAAATATTAAAAAAATATATGGGCTTCTTTTAATGGAAGAGATGCATGAAGAAACGGTTAAACACGTAATGGTAGCCTGGATGAAGGATCTTGGTCATACTATAGATCTGGACGAATGGCTAAAAATGTGGAAAACATTGAAATATACTAGTGCTGTTCCATATAAAGAAAACTTATATAAGATGTTTTACAGATGGCACTGGACTCCGGACAGGTTGGCCAAATGTTATGCAAATGCATCAAACACTTGTTGGAAGTGTGAAAAAAACAAAGGAACGTTTTTTCATATGTGGTGGAAATGCACAAGAGTCCAAGAATATTGGAAAAATATATCAATAATGATACAGGAAATTTTAGGGTTAGAATTATCTTTAATACCTGAAAGCTTTCTATTAAATATGCTCCCGGAACATCTAGATAAAGCGGAAAAATTTTTCATAATCTATGTTATAACAGCTGCCCGTATTATATGGGCTAAAAATTGGAAACTTAAAAATAGCCCCTTAATAGAGGAAGTAATATTTAAACTTATGGACCTAGCTGAAGCGGAAAAATTAAGCCAGATATTAAAAATGAAAAAGACTGAAATGTTGAAGGAAAAATGGTCAAAATTCTATGATTGGTATAAAAATAAAACAATGACTCAAAAGAAAAGACTTTAAAATATAATTTATATACATATACACACAAAACATATTTTTGAGATATTTAAATAAATATGAGACAAGAAACTACAAAGGAACTAGTATAAAAATAAGAATTGTGTGTGGTATAAGACTTATGGGGAGAATATCAAAGAAGAAGAAACAAATAGACCAATTAACTTGCAACATGGTATGTGGAGGTTCCGTGCGGTCCCCACTACTAGATGCTTATAGTAAAACTTAAGGTCTATCGGAAAATAAAACAAGAATCATGATATTGTAAAAGTGGTAACTGTTGTAGTTGACATACAAATAATGTTCCGTATTGTAGTAATTGTTCGGAAGCATCGGAGGTTGAAATGAATGTATATCTGTGAAAATGAAATTAAAAAATTTATTAAAAAAAAAAAAAGAAAGAAAGGGGACCCTAACAATATTGATAACTATAGACCAATTAGCTTGCTCTCCGTCTTAGGGAAGTTATATGCTAAACATCTGCTTGTTAAATTATCTAAATGGATGGCAGATCAGAACCTTCCCGGACGTGAACAAACTGGCTTTACAGCGAATCAATCCATGCTCGACCATTGTGCCACCCTAGCTTTTTTAGCTGAAAAGTATTCTCGTCATCTGCATGGTAAACTTTATGCAGCCTTTGTGGATCTCCGTAAAGCTTTTGATTCTGTTAATAGAGCTCTATTGTGGGATAAACTCCTTAAATTGGGGATTGACAAGCGTCTTTTATTTCTGATTCGGAAGTTACATATGTCCAATTTCTGCCAAGTGAGATTTGACGGGAAAGGCTCCCTCACTAAGGAAATAAGCGTTTCCAAAGGGGTTAAACAAGGGTGCGTTCTTGCCCCTTCACTTTTTAACCTTTTTATTTCTGATTTATCATCTTCTTTAGATAAGGTCAATGGCCATCCGCCCAAATTAAATACGACCGCAGTTCCGGTTCTGCTTTATGCGGATGATGCGGTTATCCTCTCCTTTACAAGGATTGGTCTTATACGTTTTTTATCTGAATTTAATGTTTATTGTTCCCGGAACTGCCTTTCTATTAATTTTGACAAGACAAAAATACTGGTCTTCTCCAAATCATGGAAATGCAACCGTTGGTCAATAGCGGAACGAGAAATACAGCAGGTAAAATCTTTCCGGTACTTAGGAGTGCTATTTCACTATAATTTAAGCTGGTGTCCGCATAGAGAGCATTCCCTGAATATGGCTAAGAACAAGGCTGCAGCCCTAATTCGCTTTTTTTTCCAAAAGGGCAATCAATTTGTACCGGCTGCACTTAAGATTTTTCAAGCAACTGTTATATCCCGTCTGCTATATGGGATCCCTATCTGGATTCAGTCTTTTATTAAGAGAGTTGAGAGTATATACTCCACCTTTTTGCGTAGGATTCTTGGTGTCTCCAACTCAGTGTCGCTTTCTGCTCTTTACAAAGAGTTGGGTCTTCACTCGGTAGAATCTCAGGCTTGGATCATTACGATCAAGTATTGGCTTCGACTTTACTTTCGATCTCCCCCTACTAGCCTAATGGTCCAACTTTTAACTGATCCCTATATATCGGGGTGGTCACAGGCCATAGTAAAAAAGATTGGTACTTTAGGTATTGACCTGGAATCCCTCTATAACTGTGGTGAGGTGGCAATTTTGCAGGCAGTCAGGAGGAGAATTTGGGATATAGAGGCGCAGATAATTAATGCTGGTAGTTTTGGAGTCTGTTCCCCCTACTCATTACCCCTCCTCCCTTTACATACCTCTATGGTACCGTATATTGCCAACTTGACAATCCCAGTTTTTAGGAGGGCTTTCATGCTTGCGAGGTTTAACCATTTCCCCTCAGAAGTTGTCTTAGGCAGATATAGGGGTGTTCCGTACAAGGATAGACTTTGCAATTGTAATCTTGGGGAACCTGATTCTATTACCCATATCCTTTTCCGATGCCCTAAATATTCCGCTAAGCATAATACTTTGATTCGTCCCCTTTTCCCTCCACAGAGAGATTTTCTGGATAGGGATCTAACTTTCTTTTTAGCAGATAAGAATCCAGCAATAACGCTATCTGTTGCTGAATTTCTGGCCTATGTATGGAAGTCAAGAGTAATACTCTGTAAATACTGCAATTTATGCTAGGACTGTTTTATACTCTGGAACACTGAGAATATTGATGGATGTTGTTTGCTTTGTTTTGTTTTGTACCTACTGCTCAATGTTCTCTTTGCTCGATCTACTTATGCTATGCCAATAAAGGTTGTATATATATGTATATGAATGCCTTCCAGGAGGGCTCCCAGGATTCACCTGCGGCCTGGCGGATGAGGTCATGGGGGTGGAGGGAGCAATGTAAAGTGGGTGGAGACAGGGAGTTACTAAAACTTCCTTGCTAGAGGAAGTTGCTCTCTCTTCCTAGGAATGCTTTGAGTTCTGGTCTGCAAGCAGGCAGCCATCTTTTACTGAACATGTGGTCTTCCACATAATGAGATGTAGTTAGGAACCTTGTAACTTTCTAAGATCATTAGAGCCTGCCCTATTTTAACATCAGGGTATGTCTAGAAAAGGGAAAGGGGATTGCATTTATGACCAATTTTCCTTTGAAATCTGTTTGCTGATCTAGTGCTGTGCTTAAGTATGCTTGTAAATATTTTCTTTTCAATAAATCTATTTATTTATTTATGTATTGTTTCACAAATGGGCTCAGGGTGGTTTACAGCAATAAATACAATACAATTTTAAAATAATGCAATCAAATAAATACACTAAAACCAATTTAAAAACATTTAAAGTGGGTGGTGCAATACATTCAATTCCAGTTCCTACAGCGGGGAAATAGATAAATAAATAAATGGGCCAGTGCTGAGCCATGATGATCACAGGCCACATGACTTTGGAGGTTGGTTCTCAGTCTCTGTGCTACCTAGGCCCCCATCGACTTGGACACGTGAGTGCAAGAAGGGTCCCCAGGTTGGGAGGAAAGCAGTCTATGTGCACATGACTATTTCTCCAGGGGAGCCTCAAAGTCATTATTGGTGTCCTTTTCTAACATCACAAAAAGGGACATATTTATTTTTGGTTTTCTTGACATGTTTCTGAAATAACTGTCTACACTTCCCAAGTTCATCCACTTGAGAAGCTGCTTATATCTGTTCCTCCAGCACAGAAGAGGATGACTGGGCTGCTCCCTCCTCCCTCTGAGATGTGTTTAACTTCTCTGATAGCAAAATGATCAAGTCAATAAGCATGGAAGCACCACAGCAGGTAGAGTATTTTACCTCTGCAACTGGGAAGGGATTAGAGCAGTGCTCACAAAGGAGACAACCTCATGGGATGCCAGAATCCCAGGGGCACCTACCTCGGTCATGCAGATGCCTTGTAGACAGATAGAGCTGCTGCTGGAACTTCTAGAGGAGGTTCAAAGAGGCCATATCAGTGGGTCAGGTAGATGATACCCCCTGCATACTAGTAGGGAGAAAGATCTAGGGACCTCTGACCACTGTTTCCCCAGGGGAAAACACTGTTGTAAAAGGAATGAAGTAAAAGTGTGGGCAGACATCAAAAATGTAAATGAGAAAATAATATCCCAGTCAGCTGTTAATATATGCATAAAAGGTAAAGGTAAAAGTTTCCCTTGCTCGGAAGCCAGTCAGATACGACTCTAGGGATGCAGTGCTCATCTCCATTTCCAATCCGAAGAGCCAGCACTGTCCAAAGACATTTCCGTGGCTATGTGGCCGGCATGACTAGATGCTGAGGTGCACAGAACGCTGTTACCTTCCCACTGAAGAGGTACCTATTTATCTACTTGCAATTCCTTGCTTTTGAACTGCTAGGTTGGCAGAAGCTTGGGAGAAGATGGGAGCTCACTCCATCATGCAGCACTCAGGTCTCGAACTGTTGAACTACCAACCTTCTGATCTGCAGCTCAGCATCTTAACCTCTGAGCCACCGCATATTTGCATACACCACTGTTATGTCTGCCAGGGACTTAGATTCATTTCAACAGCAGTGGGAAAAAAATGATCCAGGAAAAAAACCATATGTGTCCATTCATTTTAAAACGAATCAAAACCAAAATGCACTTCCCTTTTGGTTTTGTTTCCTCAGGCTGAAAAGAGATGTTTCTGGTAACTTCTTTCTTTTCCATGCAATGACAAGAATGTTCTCAGGAATTATTTATTTATTTATTTATTGGGATTTATATCCCGCCCTCCCCACCAAAGGCAGGCTCAGGGCAGCTTACAACAGGCCAAACGGCCAAATATACAATATCTTAAAAGCACAAAAAGAAGTAAAACAACATACACAACATTCAGATGGCGGATCTTCAGTTGAAAATATCAGACCAGAACCCAGATGTAATAGGGTGGGTGGTCATATAGGCTGGCGGGTAAAGGTCTGGCCAGGGCCAGGATGTATATATTAGGCGGCCCCTACTCAAAAGCCTGGTGGAAGAGGTCTGTCTTGCAGGCCCTCCAGAACTGTAAAAGATCCCGCAGGGCCCTGATGTTACCGGGAGCTCATTCCACCAGTACAGGCCGCCACTGAAAACGCCCTGGCCCTCGTAACCGCCAACCGAGCCTCTTTTGTCCCTGGGAGGACAAGACGGTTTTGGGATCCAGATCGAAGTGCTCGCTGGGGAATATATAGGGAGAGGCGGTCCTTCAAGTAGGTAGGTCCCAGGCCATATAGGGCTTTATAGGTAAGCACCAGCACCTTGAACTTTATCCGGTATGCTATAGGCAGCCAGTGCAGTGCTTTTAAGGTGGGCTGGATGTGCTCCCGTACAGGGAGACCCATTAACAGCCGCGCCACTGCATTCTGCACCAACTGCAGCTTCCGGATTTGGTACAAGGGCAGCCCCATGTTGAGAGCGTTACAGTAATCCAATCTTGAGGTGACCAGAGCATGGATCACTGTAGCCAGTTCCTTGCATTCAAGGAAGGTAACCAACTGCTTGACCAGCCATAGGTGGTAAAAGGCTGATCTCGCAGCGGCTGCTACCTGAGCCTCCATCATTAACGAGGGGTCCAGGAGCACTCCCAAACTCCTAACCTCCAATGCCGGCACCAACAGTACCCCCTCGAAGGCCAGGAGAGGGATCCCCACCCCTGGTCCACTCTGACTCAGGCATAGGATCTCCGTCTTCGTCGGATTCAATTTCAGTCGACTCTGCCTGAGCCAACCAGCCACGGCCTGCAACACCAGGTCCAGATCTCCCGGGCCGGAGTCCGACTGTCCACCCAACAGCAGATAGAGCTGGGTATCATCTGCATACTGATGACACTCTAGCCCATACCTCCTGGCAATCTGGGCAAGGGGGCGCATGTAGAAATTAAACAGTATTGGGGAAAGGACTGCTCCCTGTGGGACCCCGCAAACCAGCGGATGTCTCTGGGAGAGCTGTTCCCCCACCGCCACCCTCTGTCCCCAATCTTGGAGAAACGAGGAGAGCCATTGTAAAGCTAACCCCTGGATTCCAATCTTGGTGAGGCGGTGGACCAGTAACTGATGGTTGACCATGTTGAATGCCGCCAACAGGTCCAACAACATCAGCACCACCGTACCACCTCAATCCAGATGCCTCTGGAGGTCGTCTGTAAGGGCAACGAGCACCATCTCCATCCCATGGCATGGTCGAAAACTGAACTGGAAGGGATCTAACACAGAAGTGTCTTCCAAAAAGCCCTGCAACTGGTCCGCCACCACCTTCTCAATTAACTTGCCCAGATAGGGCAAGTTAGATACCGGTTGATATTTAGCTAAATCAGCCGGATCTAGTGATGGTTTTTTTAGGAGGGGACGTATCACTGCCTCCTTAAGGGCACTAGGGAACATCCCCATTGCAAGGAATGTGTTGATAATCTCCCTAAGAGCCCATCGCACCCCATCGTGGCTCGCTTTAATTAGCCATGATGGGCATGGATCGAGTTTACAGGTGGTAGGGCAGACCAGAGAGAGCAAATTGTTGACCTCATTCAGGCAGAGTGGACTGATATAATCCAAAACATGACCAGAAGATTCGCTTGGAGCCTCAAGTTCTGCCACTGTATCAACTGTGGCAGGGAGATCCTGGCGGATCAACAGGACTTTATCTGTGAAAAAGTTCCCAAAAGCCTCACAGCCGATATCCAATTCTCTATCGTTTGGTCTGCTCGTCGGAAGAGGCGTCAGTGACCGAATTGTTCTAAATAATTGGGCTGGGCGGGAACTCGCAGACACTATCTCAGCTGCATAGCTTTCTTCACGTCCTTGACAGCCATCTCATAGGCTTTCATAAACGTCCTATAAGATTATCTTACAGCTTCTTCAGGGGCACGATGCCATTGTCTCTATAGACATCTGAGTTCCCATTTCATTTCCCTCAACTCACCTGTATACCAAGGGGCAAGTCGGGAACAGGGGCGCAGAGGATGCCGGGGAGCAATCTCGTCGATGGCCACTGAAAGGCAATGTTGCCAGTCTTCGACCTGCTCATCCAACAAGCCGCCAGGGGGCATCAGATCCCGCAGAGCTTCCTGGAGTTGCACAGGATCCATTTGGCTCTGTGGGCGAGCTAAAATCTTCTCACCACCCAAACAGGGTTGGAGCGGCAAGTTCACCTGAGCCTTCTGAGTCTGGTGGTCCAACCATGGTACAGCAGTGGCCATAATACAGTCCACCGTAACCCCCGCCACAAAAATCAAGTCAAGCGTGTGACTGGCTCTGTGTGTGGGAGTCGTAACAAACTGGGAAAGCCCTAGTGTCACCATGGATGACACCAGATCCATTGCCTGCATGGAGGTCGCGTCCTCGGCGTGGACGTTGAAATCACCCAAGACTAATAGCCAAGGATGCTCAAGTGCCCAGCCTGATACGGCCTCCAGCAGGGTTGGCAGGCTGCTTGCCGGTGCGTTGGGTGGTCAGTACACCAGCCAAACAGCCAAGCTTTCCCAAACAAAGCCGACGCACTCCATGCCCACAAGATTCTCTGGTGGTAGTGCCCTGAAGGTGTAACCCTCCCAGATACACAAAGCCACACCTCCCCCCCACATCTGGGTCCAGGATTGGTGGAGGACCGAGAACCCAGGTGGTGCCATTTGAGAGAGAGAGAGAGACAGTCTCACCCTCCCACACCCAGGTCTCGGTCACACACGCCAGGTCCACATTCTGCTCTGACACAAAGTCATAGAGGGTTCTGGTCTTATTATTTATAGGCCTGGCATTACACAACACCAATGTCGGAGCGGGGTTCAATTTCCTAGCCCCACAACCTACCATTTTTGGGATGGAACGCAGATTGAAAGGAGACTGAGCTCATTTAAGTCTCCATCTCCTTCCCTCCCTCCATCTGGTCCCACCGCCATAACTGTCAGAATCTGCAGATTCTAACAAGGGTTTCTGGGGATTAATGCTATATATTGTAACATGACTTTGCTATGCTATGCAAACCTGTTCCTGTATGCACTATGTAATCATACCTATTGTTTATTAGTTTGACCCATGTGAATGTATGTTCTGTGACCCTGGGTTTATGGCTCTGACTAGGTCTGGTCTATGTAACTCTTTGCCCGGGAGAGTGGCGACTTCAAAGCATGAGAACAATGGGCCTCTCACCCTCCTGCCTCCACATTCCTTTCCTCCCTGCTGGGAGGACAGGGACCAGTTCTTATCAATGTGCGAAAGCCTTGGGGAAAGCGTTTGTTATGTGAAGATGGTTACATCTGAGAGGTCTGGTTTGGGAAGGGAAATTTATTGCTTCACACCTCACTTTCTTTCCTGTGGGAAGCAAACGGCCAGGGAACCTTTTGCCCGCGGTTTTCCCCCCCTGTTGATTGGTTACCTATGGGCAATTCAAATTGTACGGGAGGGTATATTAGACCTGCTTCTATTGTATACGTTATCTCTGACAATAATCCGAGGACCTGTACCAATGTAGAAACTGGAAATAAAGAACTGTGTTTCATCAACAAAGATCTGATCCTTGACTGCTTTGAACAGAAGCCTCACATCCCACGACCACCTCCTCATCAGAGCATGACCCCAAGGTACTCATGGAGCAATTTCGGTTGTGGGACCATAGACTCGTGGGTGCACGATCGGAAGGGGGCACGGGTCTCGAGCCAAGGAGACCACACCGAGCATGGAAAGCCGAGCTTTTTGGGAGATGAGCGAGAGACGATCTACGGAGGAGACTGGCATCCCCCGCCCCTGGAAGAGGAGAGAGGCGCACCTTACGGGCCCAAGCAAAGGGAAGACCTCGTTCAAGCCCCGGGCGTTACAGCTGGAAGGGGCCGCGAGCGAGCAGGGGGAGCTGGAGCTGACAGAAGAGCAGATGTCAGGAAACTCCAATGGCCTGCAGTGAGCAGTGCAGAACTGCAGGTCCCCATCCGTGACGCGCCATCCCCGGTGAGCATCCCTGGCCCCTTACTGTATATGGTAGTGACTGTGATAGCACCCGGGACTGGGACCCACGTCCGAGTACGTGCCCTAATTGACTCCGGGTGTGCCCGGGACTTGATTAGCCCCCTAGTAGTAGATGGGCTAGGCCCCAAAGTCACCCCGTTGGGGGAGCCACTTATGTTTACCCAGATGGATGTGTCGGAAATGAAAGAGGCGTGTGTGGCAGAGACTGAGAGACTAATTGTGGGAATGGGGGAGCACTGGGAGAGGAGAGCTTTCGTCATTACCCCCAACACCCAGTTCCCCATGCTGTTGGGAAGCCCCTGGTTAAGCTCCCACGACCCCTACATCAAATGGAGTGAGGAGAAAATCTCGTGGGTGGACGAAAAGTGCCGTGATCATAAGTGGGACTCGGGATGGGGATCGGGTCCCCCGGCACCTCTCCAAGCGGCGGCGCTCAGCCTGGTGCCCTCCACCATTCCCAGGGAATATCGCGACTTAATGGGGGTGTTCAGCGAATCCAAGGCGGATGAACTGCCCCCTCACAGACTGTCAGACTGCGCCATAGAGTTGATCCCGGGAGAAAAGTTGCCCAAGGGAAAACTCTATTCCATGAGCCCCTCGGAGAGGGAGGAGCTAAGGAAGTTCCTAGACAAGAACTTGGAGCGAGGCTTCATCCGCCCTGCTAAATCCCCCTTTGCTGCCCCTGTTCTGTTCAGGAAAAAGAAGGATGGGGGGCTATGCTTGTGCACGGACTATAGGGGTTTAAACGCAGTGTCAGCTTCCAACGCCTACCCCCTCCCCCTTCTCAAGGACCTGCTAGCAGAAGCAGCCAAAGGGAAGGTGTTCACTAAGTTGGATCTTCAAGATGCATACTTCCGGGTGCGCATCAGGGAGGGGGACGAATTTAAGACTGCCTTTAACACACCATTGGGGCAATTCGAATACCTGGTGATGCCGTTCGGATTAAGTGGCGCGCCGGGGGTCTTTATGAGCTTGATAAATGAAGTGCTACACAAGCATTTATTCAAGGGGGTGTTATGTTACTTAGATGATATCTTGATTTATTCTGCTGATAAGAAGGAGCATGTAAAATTGGTCCGGGAAGTGCTGTCTACACTGTTAAAAAATCAGTTGTATGCTAAGCTGTCAAAATGTGAATTCCATAGAGATTCAGTGGACTTTCTAGGGTACCGCATTTCCCAAAGGGGTTGGAAATGGACCCCGCCAAGGTAGAGGCAGTAGTGCAATGGGAGGCGCCCTGAACAAGAAAGCAGCTGCAGAGTCTATTAGGATTTTGTAATTTCTACCACACCTTCCTGAAAGACTTCGCCACGGTCACTCTCCCGCTAACCGAACTCCTCAAAACCAAGGGGAGGGGCCCGGAAGCAGGGAAGCCAGGGGAGAGAATAGCCTGGTCTGAGGATTGCCAAAAAGCGTTTGAAACCCTCAAGACCCTGTTTACCTCAGAGCCCATCTTAGCCCACCCCAATGAAACTAAAGAGTTTGTAATTCATGTAGACGCTTCTGATGTGGCCATGGGAGGGGCCATCCTACAGAAGGGACTGGATAATAAATTACATCCTCTGGCTTATATATCAAAAAAGTTTAACGAGACAGAGAGAAACTGGTCGGTATGGGACAAGGAAGCCGCGGCCATACGACTGGCCCTAACCACCTGGCGGCATTGGCTAGAGGGAGCGCAGACCCCTTTTGAAATTTGGACTGATCACAAAAACCTGGAGGCTCTGCGCACCCAGAGGTCCCTAAATGCTAAGCAACTCCGATGGGCTGATTTTTTCTCGAAATTTAATTTCGTGCTCAAGCATTTTCCTGGGCGGGCAAATTCGTTAGCAGACGCACTGTCCAGATTGCCCCAACACGAGAGTCAAAAGGAAGAAGTGTTCGACTCCATGTTTTCCCCCCAACAGCTGGGAGGAGCTGTCACTACCCGAAGCCAAAGCAAACAGGCAGCGGTAGAGTCGTGGGTGGACAAATGGGGGGGGACTACTCCCCGGAAGAAGCCGAAGAATTAGGAAGCATAGAGGAATGTTCCCTCTGGGAAAATAAATGCTGGTATCATGGGGACAAGCTTGTGGTACCCCGGGCCAGAAGAAAGGACATATTGCTAACTTGTCATTCATCAAAACTGGCAGGACACTTTGGATTCTTAAAAACGCTTAACTTAGTCCAAAGACAATTCTGGTGGCCACGCATGCGCAAAGATGTTTCGGACTTTGTTACTGCCTGCCAAACCTGTTTGATGTGCAAAAGGAGGGGAGGGAAAGTCCCAGGACTGTTGCATCCTTTGCCCACCCCCTCTCGTCCATGGGAAGCGATAGCTATGGACTTCATCACCAACCTGCCACCCTCAAAAGGGAAAACGGTTATTTGGGTGGTGGTAGACATGTTTTCGAAGCAAGCCCGTTTCAGCCCGTTCAAGCAATTACCCACCGCCAAAGGGCTAGCTAAAGCATTTTTCAACCACGTGATCCAATTACACGCTTTTCCCAGGCGTGTGGTATCCGATAGGGGCAGTCAGTTCGTTGCCAACTTCTGGCGGGAGCTTTTGGGTCTGATGGACATTGAGCCCGCCATGAGTTCGGATTACCACCCAGAGACCGATGGCCAATCCGAACGAACTAATCAAATCCTGGAGCAGTTCCTGAGATGTTACACTAACTACCATCAGGACAATTGGGTGGAGTTACTGCTGTTTGCGGAGTATAGCTATAATAATGCTATTCATTCATCCACGGGTGTATTCCCTTTCATGGCTGTGGGAGGCTTCGAGGGAAAACCCCTACCCACCATAGAAGAAACGTCAGACACCTCCCCTTTGGACTTTAAACATTGGTGGGCAGACCTGCAAGACTCATGGCCGCTGATTGCTAAGACTCTGGACAAAGCTAAGGAGGATTACAAGAAGTATGCGGACCGTGGCAGGGCAGAGGGCTGGGACCTACAACCAAAAAATATACATGGACTGCAACCCAGCAGGAAACTGGGGTGGAAATATGTCGGCCCCTACAAAGTATTGCGCAAGATTTCTGATGTGTCTTTTGAACTGGAATTGCCTAAGTCACTGAGTTCTGTGCATCCTGTTTTTCATTTCAGCTTGTTGAAGAAGAATCCTGGGCTGAATGCATGGCATCCAACTCCTCCGACTCCTCCTCCACTGATGAAGGGGGGGGGCGTCCCATTTTGAGATTTCTGAAATCCTTGATTCTAAAATGCGTAGGGGCCGCTTGCTGTATCTAGTAAAGTGGGTAGATTTTGTTCCAGAACTAAATGAATGGGTTCGTTCTGAAAATGTTCATGTTCCTAAATTAGTTAAAGCTTTTCATAATTAATTTCCAGATAAGCCGGGGTAGATTGATTTTTCGGGTGGCAGTGTGTCAGAATCTGCAGATTCTAACAAGGGTTTCTGGGGATTAATGCTATATATTGTAACATGACTTTGCTATGCTATGCAAACCTGTTCCTGTATGCACTATGTAATCATACCTATTGTTTATTAGTTTGACCCATGTGAATGTATGTTCTGTGACCCTGGGTTTATGGCTCTGACTAGGTCTGGTCTATGTAACTCTTTGCCCGGGAGAGTGGCGACTTCAAAGCATGAGAACAATGGGCCTCTCACCCTCCTGCCTCCACATTCCTTTCCTCCCTGCTGGGAGGACAGGGACCAGTTCTTATCAACGTGCGAAAGCCTTGGGGAAAGCGTTTGTTATGTGAAGATGGTTACATCTGAGAGGTCTGGTTTGGGAAGGGAAATTTATTGCTTCACACCTCACTTTCTTTCCTGTGGGAAGCAAACGGCCAGGGAACCTTTTGCCCGCGGTTTCCCCCCCCCCTGTTGATTGGTTACCTATGGGCAATTCAAATTGTACGGGAGGGTATATTAGACCTGCTTCTATTGTATACGTTATCTCTGACAATAATCCGAGGACCTGTACCAATGTAGAAACTGGAAATAAAGAACTGTGTTTCATCAACAAAGATCTGATCCTTGACTGCTTTGAACAGAAGCCTCACATAACTCCCATTCCCCAGGAGCACAGGGATCCCTGGGCTGTTCATGTGTCCATTAACAGCCTTTGCCTGCCGGCCTCGGCCGTCATTAGACACTTTTACAGTGCAGATGACACCACCGTTCTACCCTCCAACCCACTGACCATCCAACAGCAATACTGCCTAAAACACAACCACTTCAGCTATACAGTTTAGTTGGAAGAAGCCCTATTAGCGAAGGTACATGCTAAGCTGATAATATAACAGATCCCAACAAATTCCTAACAAGTTTCCACCCAACCCCACCCACCTAAGGGCTACCTAACTAATTTAGTTAATTTAAACTTAATTTAAGGACTGGAAACAGTAACAATAACATGCCTAGGGCCACTGCACTAACTACTAACTAATCTATCCTGCTAATACTAAAACTAAAAAGACATAAATAGGTTGCCCATCCTCCGGTTTAGCCCCAGTAGCTCGCCTATAGCACTCCACGCTCACGACCAAGGCCGAAAAGCAGGGCCAGCACAGACAGAGGCCAGAAAAAGGTCCCAGGGTGACCCAGGGTGACCCAGAAAGGCCCCCCATAAAGACTGGAATGCCACTCAGGGTTTCCACAGCCACAATGGAAGGGCCAGCCACAGGTGTCCGAAAGGTCCAATCTCCCAAGGCCATCTAACGTTGTCCTAAGTTCCTAGAAAGGTCCTAGGAAGGCCATCCAGGGCTCCAAGGCCCAAAGTCACTCGATAGGTCCGAGTCCACCCGAGGGCTCCCAAAGAAATCCGATGGTCATCCGAGGGCTCCAGAAATGCCTGAAGACTCCCAACAATGTCCGAAGAGGCCCCCGCCACCCAAAGATTCCCAGGGATGTTCCAAAGCCTCCCGAGGCTCCAGTCCACTCAAAGCCGAGCCAAGGACTCCCAACAGCAGCTGGAGCATCTAAATCTACATGCTGCCCCAGCCACAAAGCTGTTGGAGCCGCACTCCCACACCGCAACTGGCAAACGGCTCAGGCAGCCCAGAGACCCGGGGAACCGGTAAGGCTCAGGAGACCAGCAGCCGGGCCCCCGCAACGGACCACAGGCCAGGACCCAGGACCCAAGAACCCAGGAACGGACCACAGGCCAGGACCCAGGAACCTCAGGAACCACAGCAGAATCCACAGGGACCGCAGGAGCCACAGGCAAGAGCCACTGGTGACGCCCCATACCCAGGAGTCGCAGACAAAGCCATAAACCAGGGCAAATCCGATAGCAAACGGCGGCGTCAGGCGGCATCAGGTGTCAGGCAGTGGCCAGCACAGGCAAACAACCACAGGCAATTATACCCTGGCCCACCAGGAATCCTGTGAAACCACCACAGCAGGGCAGTTGCATTTGAGATGGTAACTGTCATTCAGCTGAGGTGATTTTCTTAGGGATTTTTTAGGACAGAAATGACCTATCTGACTGACAACTTTGCTGCTAAAGTGACAGGGCAAGAGCATCCCTGTTGATAACTTTTAACTATTGAGAATCAGGAGACGATGAATCATAACAAAGCTTTTATTCTGAACATCACTCAGCTCAAGACAGCTTCAGCAGAGCAGCACACAAACTTATACATTCTCAATCGTGAACTATATACAGTGTAACGATATACGCCAAGTCCTATTGGACCTAAGCCGGGCTCTATGATTGGCTCTCTGGGATGGCTTCAGGAGCAATGGTTGGTCTTTATTGTGCAGCCAATCAGAACGAGGGAATTATGAACCCATGGCTAAACCAAACTGCACAGAATGAACTCAAAACATAACACTCCTCTCCCCTTGTTTAAACAACATAGTCTTTTAAAAATGCAGGGGGGCGCCTGGCCTGACCAGACCATCGCAGCAATAGTGTACCTTTTGATGAGTGTCCAATCTGGGGGCTGTCCTGACCTATGTCAAAGTTCAGAAAATTCCAGGGCTCCGCAGCCTCATTCCAATCCAAAAGTGGGTCAGAGTCTAAATGGTGCGCTGCCGGTTCTACCTGTGGACTAAAAGTCCCAACACCCTGAGCAGGGGACTGCTCACTGGAGGAAAGCAGTACCCCCAGACCAGGAGGATGACTGGACTCAACCGGCTCATTGAGACACCATCCATCTCAGCAACTGGTAGCTTCCCAAGCAGGAAGTGGTATCCAGGGCTCCTCTGAGGGCAGCATCTCCTGAGCACCAACACTGCGTGGAGATGGGAGGTCTCCCAGAACTGGGGCACGTTGTACTGCCTCTGGAACCAGGGAGCGTTGCAATAATTCTGGAACTGGGGTGCACTGCAATGTCTTTGGAACTCAGGTGTGTTGCAATGGTTCTTCCCTGGCTGGCCAACGACACCTGAGTTGGGCCAGGTGATGGTGGCAGACCTGCCCTGCTTCATCCTGTTCCTCATAAGAGATAGGCCCCGTTGCTTGGAGGATGATGGCTGGGACCCAGTGCGGACTGTCACTGTAGTTCTGGGCATTGATGGCATCGCCTGGGGTGAAGGAGCATGTGCTCCCAGAGACTATAAGGTTGTGGTTGGCGTCAGGTGCCAGGTCTGGGTAGATGCCAGGTCAAGGTTGTGGACAGCTGACGTCCCATTAGGAGCTTAGCTGGTGACTTCCAGGTGGCTGAGTGCAGCGTAGTGTGCTGCTGGAATAGGAAACTCATGAGGTTGGTGAGGAAATTCCCTCCACTGAGCCTGCGGAGCGAGTCTTTCATAGTCCAAACCATCCGCTCCACCTGGCCGTTTGTCTTGGGGTGGAAAGGCGCTGATGTGACGGGCTGGGTTGGAAGTGGTAAGCACCATGCTTCAGTGGTTGTGCTCTCACTTGATTGGCCAATTCCAGAAGGTGGTACTGGGGGACTGGTATTCAGTCTCAGGGCATTTACACATGCTTGTCTTCTTCCCTGAAGACAAGACAGACTACACTTGTCAGAAATGTAAGTTGATTGGACTCTTAGAGAAGTTTCAAAGGCTGGAAGGAAGGATTGCTACTCTCCATGAAATCAAGGAAGGGGAGGAATTCATTAACAGAAGCCTTGATTTATTTAATTTATTATTATTATTATTTCTATCCCACCCTCCCCTCCTCTCGGCAGGCTCAGGGCAGCTACCAACAAATTTCATACACAATAAAATTCTATAAAAGCACGATATAAAAACATACAACATACATTATAAAATTACAATGCAAGATGGCGCTTCATCACCCTCATCCGGGTGGTGTCAACAGGCACTCTTCTGAGTTTTCACTTGGTACCAATGGTCCAGTCGGTGGTCTTCGGTAATCGGGCCAGGGCTGTGAGGTCGCGGCGGCCCCTACTTGTAAGCCTGGTGGAAGAGCTCTGTCTTGCAGGCCCTGTGGAACTGCAAAAGGTCCTGCAGGGCCCTGATGTTATCCAGGAGCTTGTTCCACCAGTGTGGGGCCACCACCAAACAGGCCCTGGCCTTGGTTGCCACCAGTCGGTCCTCCCTGGGCCCTGGTAGAACCAGGCGGTTCTGGGAACCTGATTGAAGTGCTCACAGGGGTACATTGATGTCCTGCATAGGGAAGGAGATACCAGTCAAAGAGACAACAGTGTGGTTAACTGCCCTAACAAGATTCCTCAGAGTGCTACAGAATGACCCCAAACGTGTCAAGCAAGATGGCATTCAGTGCCATTAGAACTGAGGAATCGATTTAAAGGCCCTTGTGGTGGAGGCAGAGATGGAAACACTGCCAGTGGAAGTATCACAAACACAAGGAAGACAGAGGGAGAAGGACAGGGAGACACAAAGAAATGGCACTGGGAAGGAAGGAAGGAAGGAAGGAAGGAAGGAAGGAAGGAAGGAAGGAAGGAAGGAAGGAAGGAAGGAAGGAAGGAAGGAAGGAAGGAAGGAAGGAAGGAGGAAGGAAGGAAACATGGTAGGGCATCCAAGAAGCCAATGTGGAGGAACAGAGAACTGTGTGATGTGCTAAGGGAGAAAAAGGAAATGTTCAAGAAATGGAGGCAAGGACATACCCCCAAAGAAGAGTATCTGTGGGTTGCTAGATACTGTAGGTCAGCCATTAAAGAAACCAAAGTTCCCAGTGAGCTAAAGCTGGCTATAGAGGCTTGCTACAACAAGAAAATCTTCAGATATGTGAGGAGCAAATGCAAGGTAAAAGAGGCAATGGGCAAAAATGGAGAAACTGACAGAGGACAGAGAGAAAGCAGAAAGGCTTTTGCTTCATTTTTTCTCCCTGAAGAAGAGAACATGCGATGCACAGCATCCATGCTGCTGGTTGACATGGACAGAGAGGTAGTTGAGAAGCACCTGGCTGCACTGAATGAGTACGAATACCCCCGGCCAGATGGTATGTGCCCAAGAGTGCTCAAAGAACTTTCTAGAGAGCTTGCAGAGCCTTTGTCCATCATCTTCCAGACCTCTTGGAGAACGGGGCATGTGCCACAAGACTGGAGGAGAGCAGATGTTATCACAATTTTTTAAAAATGGAGGAGGGCTGACTCAGGAAACTACGGCCAGTCAGTCTGACCTCTGTCTCAGGGAAGATACTGGAGCAGATTTTAAAGGGATTGATCTGCAAGCATCTAAAGGACAACTTGGTGATCCGGGGAAGTCAGCACCAATTTGTCCACAACAGGTCCTGCCAGACCAACCTAATTTCCTTCTTTGATCGAGTGACGAGCTTACTGGATCAAGGGAACGCTGTTGATGTTGTTTACCTGGATTTCAGTAAAGCTTTCGACAGGGCTCCCCATGTTCTGATGGGTAAAACTAGAGGACTGTGGACTTGGCCCTAGGATAGTTAGGTGGATAGGGAACTGGTTGGAGAACTGCACTCAGAGTAGTTGTCAATGGTATTTCATCTGAATGGAGGGAGATATCCAGTGGGATGTCACAGGGCTTGGTTCTGGGCCTGGTACTTTTTAATATTTTTGTAAATGATCTGGATGAGGGACTTGAGAATTTTTAATCTGGAGAGGAGGAGGCTGGGGGGGGGACATGATTGATCTCTTTAAGTATTTGAAGGGCTGTCACTTATAGGAGGGCAGGGAGCTGTTCCTGTTGGCAGCAAAGGAAAGGACTCACAATAATGGGTTTAAATTGAGCACGGGAAGGTACTGGATGGATATTAGGGGATACTTTTTTACTGTAAGAGTTGTGCAACAATGGAATGAGCTGCCTAGGGAGGTGGTGAACTTCCCCTCACTGGCAGTCTTTAAGCAGTGGCTGGACAAACACTAGTCAGGGATGTTCTAGGCTGATCCTACATTGAGCAGGGTGTTAGCCGAATTGCTTTGATTTAAGATTAGCAATTGGCAGAATACCGGGTTCTTGCCAGCTATACCAAGGTCCTGCCCCCTCCAGGAGTTCCCTGAAAATAGGCAATGAAGCTGAGTGGTTTCTTTGAATGGTGTTTACTATAAAATGTTGTTCAAACATACAAAAACTGAATCATACACGCATACACACAAGATCTAGGAAACTTAGATAGAAAATAGCACTGTTGCATGAGCAGGAGTTTCGTTGAGGGGTAATACGTTACCTTTCCTGGAGATAGGTGATCCAATTCCAAAAGAAGATTGTGGGAAGGTAGAAAGGAAAAATGGGGAGTGCGATCTAAACCTGCAGATACACGCTTCTTCCTGGCTGCGCAAACCAGGATTAAAGATGGAGGCAAGGTAATGGGATAAAAAGCTGGATGTGAGAGGATGGTAAAGAAGATAGGGGTCGAGGCGGCTAGCAATGATTTTCTGTTGTGCAAGATCTTTTATCAGGTAGCATTGGGGTGGGCTGCGCTGACCACATCCCTTTGACACACCTACTAGTTGGTCCGTCCCCACTAACCCTACCATTGGTCAGTGTAATAAGGAGGAGGAGATAGGAAGGAGTGGTCAATATTGCAAATCTATGTGCTAAGCAGGAACTGACACCTGGGCAAGTTGTTAGGATTCATGGCGCCAATCCTTTGTCTCGTGATGGCTCTGGCCAGGATTCATGGCACCAGTCCTTTGTCTTGTGATGGCTCTGGCCAGGTCACTCGATGGTTGACGATTAGTTGCCAGGTAACGTCACTTAACATAATCTCTTGCAGGAACTTTGGGGGAAGGTGTGAATTGACCAGCGTAAAGGAGACAGAAGGACTCTTTGAAATGGAGTCTTGGTCTCCATGTCAGTGTGAACTAAGGAGGATGTTTCCTGCTGTGGGCTGGAGCCTCTCACTGCAATAGAGAGTGCATTTCGCCCTTTGCAGAATAACAACCCAATGTTCAAACTTATGATTTTAACAGTTCATAAGAGCATATAATATGCCTTCTGGCTTACAAGGGGTTTGAACTAGATGGTCTGTATGGCCCTTTCCAATGCTGTGATTCTATGATTCTACTACAGGGTCTTGCAGGGTTCCATCTTGTTATATTTATGCATGAGGTACATCTACAATGAACTGCAGCAAGAGGTTGTCCAGGACTTGGGATGATAATGTCAAATAGCTCTTTCTGTTAACAACCAAGTCAGATGGATCTCTGGAAGTCCTAAACAGTTGCCTGGAGATGGTCATGGGATGGATGAGAGCCAATAAATTAAAATTGAGGGATGAAGCTAGCACATAATTATTGTTTGCACTACAAGTCTAGCACAAAAGAAAACACAAGAGAAAGACCACGGAAGCTGCTTACTTTATTTCTACTCGTATTTCTACTTGCTCAAGGTGTTGTGCACCCCATTTCTGGGCTCCATAATATATAAGGAAGAAAGTGCTAGATATTGCATGAGATTTTGCACAAGTAGAGCTGAACTGAGTACATTTATGTTTCTGTTGTGCACTGCTGGATCCAGACAAACGTGAGAAGCTGTGGCTCAGTGGTGGAGCATTTGCTTGGCATGCAGAAGGTCCCAGCTTTAATTCTTGGAATCTCCAGTTAAAAGGAACAGGCAGGAGGTGATGAGAAAGACCTCCACCCGAGATTCTAGAGAGCCAGTGAGTAAGACTACCTTGATGGGCCAATGGTCTAATTCAGTATAAGCAGGGCTCTTCTTGTAGAAATAGCCCAGCAGGAACTCATTAGCTTATTAGGCCACACCCCTGACAGCACAGCTCATTAACATATTAGGCCACACCCAGTGTTCCCAGAAGTGTGGTCATCCAGCCACATCCACCTTTTGCTTCTTATTCTGTTTACCTTGTTGTCAAAACAGTTTTAACAAAACCAATAAAAACATTATTTTCTGTCTCATCTATACAAAACCTTGCCTGAACCAATATCTTATGTCCAACAATTATTCCCACACTGGATTGGAATCAATTCCTAAGGGTTAGGTTCCCATGGAAATCAGGTTGCCTTCCTGCAGAACTAGTACGCTGAATATGATTTTTTAGGGTTGCCAACCTACAGGTGGGGTCTGGAGATCTCCTGGAATTACAACTGAGCTCCAAACTACAGAGATCAGGTCAATGGCTGCTTTGGAAAGTAGAGTCCATGGCATTATGCCTTGCTTAGGTCCCTCCTTCCCCTTAAACTGCACCCTCCACTCCCAAATCTCCAGGGATTTCCTCAACCTGGAGTTCGCAACCCTAGTTCACTGGCAGAACAATGCTAACAGCCAGTTTGGTGTAGTGGTTAAGTGCATGGACTCTATTCTGGGAGAACTGGGTTTGATTCCCCACTCCCCCCCTTGCACCTGCTGGATGACCTTGGGCAAGCCATAGCTCTGTACCAGCTGTTGTCTCAGAGCTCTCTCAGCCCCACCTACCTCACAGGGTGTCTGTTGTGGGGAGGGGAAGGGAAAGGAGTTTGAAAGATGCTCTGAGACTCCCTTGGGTAGTGAAGGGCGGGGTATAAATCCAATCTCTTCTTCTTCTAGGTTTGTGGATGCACTGGATGGGAGTAGTTTGTGGATTATTTTATTCAAGGTACAACATTTTATTCAAGGTATAAGATTTCATGTGCCACCCACACTTCTTCAGATGGAAGACATGTGCATGCACACAAAAGCTTATACCTTGGATGAAACTTTGGACTCCAACTTTGTTCTGCTGCTTCAGACCAACACGGCTACCCACCTGAATTATTACACTATAATACTTTTTACAAGCAATTATGTACCAGTGGAGTGGTTACCCTGCAGAATCTGTCCCACAGGTAAAATTATCCTGTGAACAGGTGGTCTTTACCACATAAAAGTATTACTACCATCACAAGATCACCAATCGTTGGAACTCCTCAGAAGCAGAAATCTCTCTTATTAAGAGGTTTAAGAACATCAACTTTGCTGGCCCATTAAAGGCAGATGTCAATCCATTGGCAGGAGAAGAGGGACAATCATCATCTTCAGAAACTCTGCCTACTTTTTTAAATGTCACAAAACAGGCAATCTCCAAAGTGCTGCTGACCATGCTCATTTTTAGTTACAACTCTGTTTCTCTGCAGATGTCCCCCAAAGTGCCCCCCAACAGTCAAGTGTTCTGACAACACACACAACAACGAAGCTACTTTTTCAGATGTTTTCTCTTACATGGCAGTAAGCACCAAACCACTTTAATACAGACCTTAAACACACATATATTTGCAAGCCATTCCCAACAAGACACAACAATGAACTCAGGCTTCAAAGTTACTTTTCTTAAGCAGAAGATGCCATGAGAAAACTAAAGAGATTCTCAAAAATTAAAGATATTGTCAAAACCAGCATTTCCTGGGCTCTCTGCTTTTTTACATCCCCCCCCACTTTTCAATTTTTTTAAATAAAAACAGAAAGAACGGAAGGAAGGAAGGAAGGAAAGAAGGAAGGAAGGAAGGAAAGGAAAGGAAGGAAGAGGTAGGTGGGGGAGAGAGAGAGAAAGGAAGGAAGGAAGAAAAAGGAAGGAAGGAGGAAGGAAGGAAGGAAGGTAGACAGACAGAGGAAGGAAGGAAGGAAGGAAGGAAGGAAGGAAGAGGTTGGTGAGGGGAGAGAGAGAAAGGAAGGAAGGAAAAGGAAGGAAGAAGGAAGGAAGGTAGACAGACAGAGAAAGGAAGGAAGGAAGGAAGGAAGGTGGAGGAGAGAGAAAGGAAGGGGGGAGGGAGAGAGAGAAAGAGAAAGGAATAAAGAAAGGTAGGGCCAGAGAGAGAAAGACAGAAAGAAAGACAGAAAGAAAGGTGGGGGGGGCAGAGAGAGAGAGAGAGAGAGGGAAAAGAGAGCAGAGAACTTACTGGAGCAGGGAAAGCCATGCGACGTCCGCAAGCCAAATGCAGAAAGCCTAGCCCCTGTGCTTAATCTCTGGGCGGGGCTTTCTCCTGCTGGCTTTTTTTGCTCTTAAAGGGAAAGCACCCAGTGGAGCTTATTCCTGCTGGCTCTCTTCAGGAACTTTCCCTTTAAGTGTAAAAAGCTCAGGCCGGGCAGGGAGGGGGCGGGGCAGGCTCGGAGGCCAGCCGGAGTATAAGGCAGCTTAATGTGTTCATCTGAAAATGGAGAAGTTGTTCAAGGATTGTCGAGTTAGCCTGTCTTGGAGAGAGTTTTGTTTCCCCTGATGGAGCAAGTCTGTATCTTCAGGGTGCTGTTGGACCCTGGCATCGGTTGGAAGCTCAGGTCTCCTCTAAGGCACATAGCACTCTTTATCAGCTTCAGCTGATACACCAGCTACAGCCATTTCTCAAAAAAGCATGATCTGGTCACAATGATCCCTGCTCTGATTACCTTCAAGTTAAAGTACCATAACACACCCTTCATGGGACTGTGAGAACCTTGTTAGATCCAATAAGCCAGGCCTTGATATTGAATAAAGTCCTTTTATTTCTTAATGGTCTACTCAGTAAGCACTTTCAGTGTTAGTGATGACAGTTATGGGGCAGAGGGTGAATTATACCAACTTCAAACATCAGGATAAGAACATGGCACCAATCAGGATAATTGCAAAAAGGCGCAAAAATACTAGCCGTTGCTTTCCCACTGAAAAGGCGCCGAACAGAGTCAGCTCAGACTTGGCAGCCTTTCCCCTCCTCCCACTAAGCTCCCCCGGTGATTCCCATACTACCAGTCACCTGGAGTCAGTGCCGTTAGGAAAACACTTCAAGGTTACAGGCACTTCTCAGAGCAACAGAAACAGAGGCTTGAGAGCAAACGGGGAGGGATAGAGAGCTTAATGGGGAGGGATAGAGAGCTCAATGACGTGGTGAGTACAGGGCACCCAACTCCCGCCCAGGAAGGTGACAGGGAATCTGACAGGGACTGCCTTTGAAAACTGTCTGGAAACTTCAGCTGGTCTAAAATACGGCAGTCGTATTATTGGGGGGGGGGCTGCTAGTTACAGGAATTATATCACCCCTTTGCTGAAAGACCTGCACTGGCTATCCATCTGTTTACAGTTCTTACCTTTAAGACCCTTTATGACCCTGAGCAGCTTGGGGCCATCTCCTTCCAGTCTGTCTAGCCCACCAGTTAAGATCTGCCAAGCTGTGCTCTCTGAGCCCCCACTTTCAGAGGTGTGGTGGGTGGTGTTGATAGACAGAGCGTTTTCAGTGGTAGCACCTCATCTTTGGAATTCCCTCCCCCTTGAGGCTTGCCTGGGGTCTACCATACTGTCTTTTAGGCATCAGATCAAAACATTTCTTTTTACGGGTTTTTAACTGAGGGATTTTGTCTTTTTAGCTGTTTTATGGGCTTCTTCTGGTCTGAATTTTCTTTTCTGGGTGTATCTATTATGTTTTAAATGGCTTAGGGTTTTTGTTTGTGTGTATACTGATAATTTACAATGGTGATGTGGTATTTTTACTTGTAAGTTGCCTTGAACAGTACTCTTAGGATGTGGCATAAAGTTTTTCTAATTAAATAATACACTGTACCCCTCACGCAACTCCAGAGAGATGAGAGAAAGGTCATATAAAATTAAGGTAATTAGATTAGAATTTAGATTTGAGTCTCAAATAAATTGGATGCTGTAGTGTGTAGAAAATTATGCATCTAATTACCAGTAAATCAGAAAGATGTACCCCTGGGTAATTCAGATGTCCTTCAATCATTATTAAACTAAACAGGTAGCATTCTGCCACTCAAAATAAAATAAAAATTCTATCTGCTAGGAGTTTTGCCTGTAACTGCCTATCAAACCAGGAATCTTTCTACCTCTTTCTGACATTAAATGATATGGTGGTGGAAAGTGCCATTAAGTTGCAGCCAATTTATGACAACCTTGTAGTGTTTTCAAGGGAAGAGATATTCAAAGGTATTTATTTATTTATTTCTCATATTTCTACCCCACTCTCCCAGCCATGGCCAGCTCAGGGCGGTAGTTTGCCATTGCCTTCCTCTGCATAGCAAACCTGGTCTCCCATCCAAGTACTAACTAGGGCTGACCCTGCTTTGCTTTTGAGATCTGATGAGATTGGGCTCTTCTGGATGTCAGCTAATGCTGCCATCCCCTGCCCAGGAGGTGGCATGAGTCACCCTGTGATGTCGGGTGCATGGAATGTTCTGTTTCTCACAGCTTGCTTATCGCTCCCTCCCTGGCTCTGACCTTGAAGGACAGTTGGTGCCTGGCTATGTATCTTCCCGCTTTTTCCCTGAGAACCTGAAGCCAGTATATTGGGCACCTTTTCTGTGATTTATATGATTGGTTGCATTCCTTTGTGAGACCCTCTTTGAATTTTATATAATTGCTATGTCCAGGGATTGTTCTAACCATTACTGACACAGGACGTGTAGATGACCACAACAGTCCTTTCTCAATAAAGACAACCTTTCTTTAAGGATGCTTGTTGTTGACTGACTCTGTAGGACTCTCACACTGGGCCATCCAGGTCAGGGCTTAAATAATATACTGGCTATTTAAAAGAAAATGTTCTGGGGGCACCATAGACAAAATTCCTAGCATCTTCTCTGGTTTGGCCCTCATGTGCATGGAAAGACAAGGGCCCCCTGGTGCCTTGACAGATTTTGCAAATCAGATCAACATTAGATCAGGCCCGAAGCCAGGATTTATTAGTTTGGGGGGGCTTTTAAAAAGACAGAGGGCACTGAAATTCATGCCCCCCCACACACTGCCCCACTTCCCCCAAGCATTTAAAGGGTCCCTCTAAATGCTTTGAGGGAGAACCAGGGGGAAGCCCCGCATGCACCTGCACTCCAAGGCATGAATTTGTGGCTTATGGCGTAGGGGCACATGGCCTCCCCAGCTTCTCCCCAAAAGTCATGGGACTTTGGGAAGAAATCAGGGGGCCACGCCCCAGGAGGCCCCACTGTAGCTATGGGCCTGCATTAGATGGTGCTTCTTTCTGGTGTTCCTTTCTACTTTTGTCTGTTCTGTTCCTTCTCTTTTTGCCCTGCCCACCCCACAAAAGAAAAGAATTTCAACCAGAAGCCTTAACTGATAGTCAGTGGTCAGATTGTTGATCTCCATGAGATAGGTGATAAATGCCTGTGTGTTGTTGAGTTGCTGAGCTATGGGGCATCTTCTTTCTGTGTTACCCCTGGTCAACTTCTTGCTGGCTGTGATGTGTGCTTTGCATCCTTGCAAGCAAACACTCTTAGTGGGATTGAGACCCATAGCTCTACTTTGCTGTATCAGTGGCTGCGATCACACACGCTAAATAATCCACTTTCAATCCACTTTCAATGCACTTTCCAACTGGATTTTACTGTCTGAACTGGCAAAATCCAGTTGGAAAGTGGATTGAAAGTGAATTGAAAGTGAATTATTTAGTGTGTGTGACCGCAGCCAGTGACTTTCCCCAGTGAATTACTAGGGAGATGACAGGAATGTTTCCTGTGCTAGTGTAGTTGTTTGTTGTCTTGTTGTTGCCCTTGTCTGGTAAAAGCCTGATGCTTCTGAGACCCCTATACTCCACTCACATATTCAAACCCCCCCCCAAAAAAGGGTGTATGCACATGAAAGCTCATCCCTTGAATAAACCTTTGTTGGTCTTCAAGGTGCCCCTGAACTCAAACTTTGTTCTACTGCTTCAGACCAACACGGCTGCCCATCTGGAACTATATTCACCCTTAGTCCTGGACCCTCATGTGGGTGAGGGCTTGGCTGCTGCCTCTGCCAAATGAGCTTGAGAATCACAGGGTGTGTGGTTCAAGTGGCCACATTTCCTTCTCTGTGTGTGTTCATGGCTAAAGAGAATTTGGTTGCAGATGTTTAAAGCACATCTGTGGAGCTTCATAATGTGTGCACAGGACTCCTCCCACTCATGCTAGTGTTCTCCTTACAGTGGGGAAGTGTTGTGCTCTCTCTGTTGTGTGTGTGTGGGAGCTTAGATCAAGACAATGTGGCCCCTGCAGGAAAAAAGCTAGAGCAAAAATAAAGGGAACGGAACCAGGCCATGTAATATACTGCTCCACTTAAAAAAAATAAGTTTTGGGGGGGGGGGTGGAACAGGCAGGGACGGGGGGGTAGGAAAGCTGTAGAGGGACCCCTTTAATTTAATTTTTTTTTACCAGAGGTCGCAGCATTCCTGGTGGCTTCAGGTGTGGCAAACGACAACTTGGGAGCAGATCGGAGGTTGGAGGCCGATGAGGGAGTAGTTCTAGTGAAAGAAGATGCAGGGAGGTGATGTGGACAGAGAGGAGGGGCAGTGCAGATGGAGTAGCAAAAAGAAGACACAGCAACAGCAACAGCTTAAGAGTTTAACAGCTTAAGAAGATAGCGCAAGAAGATCAAGCTAGCATAAGAAGATTAAGCTAAAAGAACTGCGAAGCATGGCAGCAGACTAAGAAGATAACGTAAGGAAAGCAAACACACCAGCAGACAACGTAGAAGTCAGAGCAATAGCATAAGGAGGCTACGTAAATAGCCTAAACTAAGAAAACAGTGGATTGAGAAAACAGAGAGTGTGTAAGGAGAAAGAAGGAAAAGATTGAAACTGACAGACTTAAAGGAACAGATATTAAGTGAAGATTTAAAGGGATAGGTTGATCATGGTCATTCAAGATGGCGCCGAGCGTTGAGCTCCGTAACTGAGCTCCGCTGAAGGGAATAGACAAATTGGCCTCCTAGGAGTGTTTGGAATAACTTTTAGCTTGCCTGTAAAGCAGGAAAGAAGCAGGAAAGAATAGAGGCCCAATCATAACCTGTGGGGCCCTGAGTGACTTACCGAGAATCGCCAGAGAATATTCTGGGCTGTTGGTGCTCTGCTCCCCTCGGAAGGCCCGCGGATTGGAGTGAGGAACCGGAGCCTGGAGTTGGAGTGCAGAGTCGGAGTGTGGAGCCGAGAGTGGAGCCGGAGCCACGGGGACTGCCCGAGGATGGGGGGCCTGCCCCAGAGTAAGCGGGGCGACGCGGAGAGACGGTGGGGATGCCCGGAGACCTCCCGAGACGTCCGAGGACGCGGAAGAGCCCCCAGAGGAACCGGCAGGCCGAGGGCGAGTGTTGGGCTGGGGAGCTGTGTGGAACGGAGAGCTGTGGGACTAGGAGTTGGAGTTTGGCGTCCCCGGGTCTTGGTCGTCTGGTGGCAGGCGGCGCCCCGGGTCCTGTGGATGAGAGTAACAGCCCTGGGATGGCCCGGGATGGTTGGGGCCTGGCACAGACAATGCCAGAGCCAAGGACAGTCTGGGACGGATTCACTGGGAAGTGGAGAGGCGTTCTTCGATGGGACGGATCTACTGGGGAGTGGAGAGGAGTTCTTCGATGGAAGACAGGACTGGCGGTGAGGTAGAGGAACCAAGGAATGTGACATCAAGCCCATTAGAGACTGTAACATCAGTGTTTTAGGATCCCCACAGGGGAAGGATTGGCCTTTTATCCAGCAGGATTATTTAGAAGTGTTAGGATAGGTATAGATAGGATGTGTAATTAGTGTTAAACCTACTCTATGTTTAATTCAATTTAGTTTAGCTAGGAAAAATTTTAATCTTGCTCCCCACAATTTTAATGGGGTAGTAATGAAGGGAGGTCAGGGTGGGTATTAATTAGTGACTAGGTAGTGTTAGTCTATACAAATATTAACCTGTTGGAATTGGGGTATACATTTTTTCTTTTTGGAGGGAGTGGCTTAGGTGGGAGTGGACAGCACTGGGGTGGGATCTTCTACCGGGCAGCTGACGGTGCCGATTGGCCTGTGACAGGCAGTGAGCCGTGTGAAGGCCAAGATGGCACTGATGACTTCCGGACTGGGGATTCCAGTGCTTCTGGGGCAGGGGAAATATAGCGGTGGGAGCAGGCGGGTTATAAAAGGAAGGAGGCAGAGAAATGGTGAAGCTCGGCCCCCTTCCAGCCTGCAGCCTATCCCGAGTGGCAGGCAAGGAGGTTGGGAAGGACCATCCTCCGTCATTGATGTTGTGTAACGTCAGGTCTATTAATAACAAGACTGCCACCTTGCAGGAATTCCTGCTGGAACAAGGTGCTGACCTGGCGTGCGTGACCGAGACTTGGGTGCAAGAGGGGGAGACTGTGGCTCTCTCCCAGTTGGCTCCACCCGGGTTCTCGGTCCTCCATCAATCACGGACTGATGGCCGGGGAGGAGGAGTGGCACTGTTCATTTGGGAGGCTTACTCCTACAGGGCACTCCTGCCGCTGAAGCTTGTGGGCATAGAATGTTCGGGCCTGGTGTGGGAAGCCGGGGAGAGGTTGGCTGTTAGGCTGGTGTACCGGTCGCCCAACGCACCAGCCGACAGCCTGTCCTCGCTGGTGGAGGCGGTGTCGGGCTGGGCCTTGGAGCACCCAAGGCTGATAGTCTTGGTGACTTCAATGTCCATGCGGACGATGCAGCCTCTGTTCCGGCGAGGGACCTGGTGTCTTCCATGGCGACACTAGGGCTCTCCCAATTTGTAACGGTTCCTACACACCAGGCCGGACATACGCTCGACCTGATCTTCGCGGCAGGGGTTACGGTGGGCCAGTTGACTGCTACGGCAGTGCCATGGTCTGACCACTATGCCCTGAAGGCTCATGTGATGGTGTCACCCCAACTCCGTTTGGGCAGTGAGCGGATTTTAGCTCGCCCGTGGAGCCTGATGGACCCGCAGTGGTTTCTGATGGCTCTGCGGGATCCCATGCCTCCCAGCGACTCACTAGATGGACTGGTCGAGGACTGGTATGACCGGCTCTCGGCAGCCATCGATGAGATTGCTCCCCAACGCCCTCTGCACCCTCGCTCAAAGCTGGCTCCCTGGTTTACCGGGGAGCTGAGGCTGATGAAACAGGGTCTCAGACAGCTAGAGAGACGGTGGCGGCATTCTCGCGATGAAGCATCAAGAACATCTTATAGGACGTTTATGAGATCCTATGAGATGGCAATCAAAGCTGCTAAGAAACAATTCTATGCAGCGGAGGTTGCATCTGCTAGCTCTCGCCCGGCCCAATTATTTAGAACTATTAGGACATTAACTGAAGTGCCACAGAGCACCTTAAATGATAGAGAATTGGAAATAGGCTGTGCGGCATTTGCGAGCTATTTTGCAGATAAAATCTTGCGACTCTGCCACGAACTGCCGGCCACAGTTGAGACAGTGTGTGAACTTGAGGCTCCATGCATGTCTTCAGGTGTTATCTTGGATCATTTCAGTCCTCTCAGTCTTGAGGAGGTTGACAGGTTGCTCTTGACTGTACGTCCAACCTCGTGTAGCCTTGATCCGTGTCCCTCGTGGCTTATAAAAGCTTGCCATGAGGGGCTGCGTGATATGCTCCGGGAAATTATTAACAAGTCCTTTGCAGAAGGACTGTTCCCGGAGGCACTCAAGGTTGCGATGGTCCACCCTCTTCTTAAAAAACCATCTCTGGGCCCGGCTGTTTTGGCCAACTATCGGCTGGTGTCCAACCTACCCTATTTGGGTAAGGTATTGGAGAGGGCGGTGGTGATTCAGTTACAGAGCTTCATGGATGACACCTCCATGCTGGACCCATTTCAGTCCGGCTTCCGACCGGGTCACGGGACGGGGTCGGTTCTGGTCGCCCTCATGGATGACCTCCGAAGACATCTGGATCGAGGCGGTACGGTGGCACTGGTGCTGTTAGATCTGTCGGCGGCATTTGATGTCGTTGACTACCAGTTACTGATTCACTGCCTCGCTGATGCTGGGATACGGGGGCTCGCTTTACAACGGCTTGCCTCCTTTCTCCAAGATCAGGGACAGAGGGTTGCGCTCGGGGAACAGACCTCCCAGAGGCACCCACTGGTATGTGGTGTTCCTCAAGGGGCGGTCCTATCCCCGATGTTATTATTATTTTTTTTATTGATTTTTTCTATATCTACTTCTACATCGCTACTTTCTAAGCTACATTTACCTTATACAGAGTGTGCTTTATCATTTGCCTCATATTACCTTACAACAAATACTTATGAAGCATTTTAAACCTTGGTTAATTTTCAATTAACATTGTTACTGCTGATATAAAAAAAGTAAAAAAGCTATTTGACAGACATGCTCTTTTGGAGGAATACTTAATTACACAAATTATATGAAATATATAAGTGCAATTTTCAATAAAAACAATTCAGCCCTTATTTCTTCTTTCGTCCTCTTCTTGTCTTAAGAGTCTCATCTTGCACCTTTGGAGCTGCTGCTCCTTTTTCCGAGTCAGAAATTTCTTCTTCACTCTTTGAGCTATCAAATCCATACATACTTTCTTGCGATGCCAGTGAACCATCTGAGTCTCTCTCTTTTTTCTTTTCTTTGCTTTTTTCCAAAAAAATTTTCGCCTGTTGGACAGAGTCAATCTTATACTTTTTATCTTTGATGCTGAAGCTTAGTCCTTTCGGAACGTTCCACCGATAAATAATGGATTCAGACTGTAGCCAAGATGTCAATTTCCCATAGGCTTTCCTTCTTTTCCTTATTTCAAATGGAATATCTTTCATCACATTAACTTCTTCTCCTTTGATCTTCAGAACCGCTTTGTTTGTGGTCCTAAGCACCACATCCCTTGTTGATTTTTTGGAGAACCTTATCATAATCTCACCAGGCAGGCTTTTCTTTTTAGTATAGTCTGGATAGGTTCTGTAAACCATATCCATGTCGCTTTTTATTTCCGCTGCTTTTAAGCCTGTTACTGGTTCAAGTGCTTCACTTAGCAGAATTTTAAGGTCTTCTCCTTTATCCTCTGGCACATTCTGAAGTCTTAGGAAAAAATTCGATCTTTCCATCTGTAGTTTCAAGAGCTGATCAGAATGGAAGGCCTTTTCTTTCTCCGCTTTTTGTAGCCTCGAATCGTGATTTTTTACTGAAGTCTTGACTTCCAGAAGTTCTCGCTGCAGCTTCTCTGTAGTTTTATTCGACTCCTTCAGTTCCAGCTGCATTTTATCCATCTTAACGTTGAGAGCTGTCATTTGGTCCACTAGAGGTCGCAATAAAGAGGAGAACACAGTGCTCATCTCTGTGGTATCAACCTTTGAACTCGGAGCTGCACTTCCTAGTTTGGGGGAAGGTTTCGTTTTCCCCGCCATTGTTGAGGCTGCGCTTTTTGTTGATAGTTAGATAAGATGAACGAAAGAAGCAAATTCTACGACTGCGCTTATAACTTTTTAAAGTTCATATCCTCTAAAGCGCGATGCTGCCATCTAGCAAGCCGAACGTACTTTTTGGCATGCAGTAACGCCACGTAAAGAGTCTCGTAAGTATGCCAGTCTCGAGGGGGGGGTTCACTCCACCCGCCTTTCCCGCTGTGTTCTGTTTGATTTTACTTTGGACTCACGTTTTCTCCATGCATAACTATAAGTTCAAGCTTCAAGGCTTCACACTCTCTGCTGCTTCACGGATTTGCGCTTTCAGCCATACGGCTCCCACGGGCGGGGGAACCTATGGGGATGATGAAAAGGGACCTCGATCCCTCGGTCGCCACCATAGGGAGAGATCCCCTTCGTGCCACCCCAGGCAGAGCCCCCTCACTGGGATCTCTGGGGGCTCGGCACCGGTCCTGAGCCCCTTCTTCCCACCGGGTACGGATCGCGCTCCCCGCAGTTGCGGAGGAGCACGTCCGCCATGGTCACAAGTCTTGCCGGAAGTCTCCTATCCCCGATGTTATTTAACATCTATATGCGCTCCCTTGCCCAGATTGTCTGGAGGCATGGGCTAGGGTGTCATCAATATGCCAATGACACCCAGCTCTATCTGTTGTTGGGCGGCTGGTCCAGCTCATTGCCAGATGATCGGAGCGGGCACTACAGGAGGTTGCGGGCTGGCTTAGGCTGAGTCGACTGAAATTGAATCCTCTGAAGACGGAGGTCCTGTGCTTGAGTCGGACCGGGACGGGGTTAGGGCATCCACTTCCGTCCTTTGGTGGGGCGCCGTTGGTGCCAGCTCCGAGGGTCAGGAGTTTGGGTGTGCTCCTGGACTCCTCCTTGACAATGGAGGCCCAGGTAGCAGCCACTGCCAAAGCGGCCTTTTTCCATCTTCGGCTGACTAGGCAGTTGGCCCCCTTCCTCGAACGCGAAGACCTAGCTACAGTGATCCATGCTATGGTCACCTCACGTCTTGACCACTGTAACTCTCTCTACTTAGGGCTGCCCTTGGCCCAGATCTGGAGGCTGCAGCTGGTGCAGAATGCTGCGGCCAGGCTGTTGGTGGGTCTCTCTCTGCGGGACCACATCCGGCCTGTGCTGCAGCAACTGCACTGGCTGTCTATAGCATACCGGATCAGGTTCAAGGTGCTGGTGTTAACCTTTAAAGCCCTTTATGGTCAGGGGCCCGCCTACTTGAGGGACCGCCTTTCCCCATATAGGCCCCAGAGGCTACTGAGGTCCGGCACCCAAAATCGCCTGGCTTGCCCCAGTCCAAAAGAGGCCCGGTTGACTTGCACTAGGGCCAGGGCTTTCTCAGTGGCGGCTCCTTACTGGTGGAATGAGCTCCCAGATAACATCAGGGCCCTGCGGGATCTGTTGCAGTTCCACAGGGCCTGCAAGATGGAGCTCTTCCACCAGGCGTTCAAATAGGAGCCGCCATCAGGGGGGAAGCTGAGTACACCATCTCCCTGGCCCTATTGATCATGCCCTGCTGCCTAAAATACCCACCGGAGTGCTAGGAAGTCACCATCTTGGGGAATAATTCTAGTGATGTTTTAAATATTTTAAATGTTTTATATTTATTTTTGTACTGTTATATGTTGTTAGCCACCTTGAGCCGGTTGCCAACTGGTAAGGCGGGATATAAATGAAACAAATAAATAAATAAATAAATTGATAAAACATGATAGTAGTCTGTGTTTGGTGAACTTAAAAGGACTTCGAGGGTTGGGGAATTGTTTGACATAGTTTAAAAGTTTAAGTAATTGTTAACCAAGAGAAAAATAAAATAGAGTGTGGGGTGAGATAAAGAGTAAAATTCAGCGGGGGGGGGAATTGTAGGGTGCATAGTTATTAAAACTTTACAGATAATTGTTAAACAGATAAGGAAGAATCAATTGTAATCAGATACACTAATATTAATACTAAAGGAAATTAAGGAATACTGTGAAATTTACTTTATAGTAGGGGCATTTACTGTCCAAAACAATTAAATTAATACATAAATTTAGGAACCTATAAGATGGCTTCTGGCTCATCAGCACCTACAAGGAAGTCTTCCTTACCCTCCCCAGGGACCCTAGCACAGACCAAAGTAAACATAACTGCACCTCCAATGTCCATGATTGAGTTGAAATCTTTAATTCAAGATATAGTGGCGCAAACAGTTAAAACCACGGTGGTAGAGAGCCTTCCTTCTTTATTAAAATCAGAAATCTTACCAATTCATACTAAAATGGAGGAAACTGCACAACAAATTAAAGACCAAATACATGTGGAAACAGAGGACATTCAAAAGCAAATTTCAGACAACAAACAAGAAAATATGAAAATTATTAAATCAACTCAAAAACTTGATAATAAAATTAATGAAGTAAATGTTGAACTTCAAGAATTAAAAACAAAAGCTGACTGGATGTAAGAAACACTAATCCAATTAGGAATGGATAAGGCAGCCTTCCTGATAAGATGCCAGAATGTTCCAGAGACCATAGATAGAGACTTAAAGGGAGAAATGGCAGCAATCATCGCCGACCAACTAGAAATAACAACCAAGGAAGAGGTGGAGAAGGAAGTGGAAACGATTTTCAGGAAAAATTCTTTATATGCAAAGAAAAATAAACTACTGTGAGAAATCCACATAAAATTTTATAGAAGAGAACTGAGAGATCAGATCCTAAAAAACGCTAGTGCCAAAAAAAGTCTTGATAGACCAAACTGAGATCAAATTTTTAAAAGATATACCTTGGAGAGTTAGGGAAAAATGAAGGGAATATACTGAATTAATGAAACTTTTAATAGAAAAGAAGGAGTAACATTCTATTTCAAAGGTACAAAATACAACCTAAATTCAGTTTTTAAACTGACAGATTTTTTGAAAAATCACGGGAAAGACCTGGGATGGCAAAGAAATGATGAACTGACATCAGAAGAAGAAAATCTAGAAGAAGGCGCATCCCAAAATACTGAGAAAGTGGCAAGTCAACAACAGAAAAAAGATAAGTAAAAGAGGGATATTACCCCTTTCCAAATGTTAACCCAGTTCCAGTATAAGGCAAAAGAGAAGGATATTTATAAAAAGAAAAATGGAGACCAATAAACTCAAAATACTATCTATTAATGTTAACAAATTAAAAAGTCCCCAAAAAAGGGGGGGAAATCATTCATCAAATCTCTAAAATAAAAACAGATATCTCTTGTTTGCAAGAAACACACATTAGGGAAATTAATTGTAGCTGCAGATGAGCAGAAAAAGAAAAAAGGAGTAGCAATATACATAAAGGACTATTTATGTCCAGAACTAACATTTGCAACAGAAGATGGCAGGATGATTGCAGTCACAATTTGGACTCATAATAAGAAAATTTTAGTAGTAAATATTTATGCTCCGAATCAAAACCAAGATCATGTTTTTCAAGAGTTACACAATATTCTTACCCAAAACAACTATGAAAGCATATGTATAGTTGGAGACTATAATTCTGTTTTTGATGCAAAAATAGATAGGAAAACAGCCTCAACTAAAAATAAATCAGGAAATAACTTGCCAGTTACCTTTTTACAAACAGTTGAAGAACTGAGACTAGTAGATGCTTGGAGGGTCAGAAATATAGCAAAAAAAGGTTATACTTATTTTTCACCAAGGCACAACACATGGTCACGAATAGATATGGTTTAGGTATCGACTACAATGATTTCAGATATTTCTGAAGTGGAGATCTTACCAATGACCTTTGCAGATCATAGTCCTTTAATTATCACATTCCAGACTACTCAAAAAAGATCAAGATGGAGGTTAGACATGAAAATGCTTAGAGACAAAAAAAATTGTAGAAAAAACAAAGCTGGAAATTAAAGATTTTTTAAAGAGAAATCTATAGCCAGAAACACCAATAAATATAGTCTGGGATACTTTCAAGACATATGTAAGAGGATGGTTCATAAATCAAGGAGCCTGGAAGAAGAAACAAGAACAGAAGGAATACAAAGATTTGCAGGAGAAAATTAAAAAGGAAGAAGACAATATGAAAAATAGTAAAGAACCAGAGAATTACAAGTTGAAATTAACTATGTGGCAACATCAGTTGAATTTGTTACTCACACAAGAAATAGCAAAAAAAATAGAATTGGTAAAGCACTATTATTTTGAAAACTCAAACAAACCAGGTAGATGGCTTGCATACAAATTAAAAAGAGAAAAAGAAAAGCAGACAATTAAATCTCTGAAAAATGACAAAGGTGAGGAAAAATTTGGTTTACAATCAATGAAAGATATAGCCCGAAAATTTTATACACATCTATACCAGCGGAACGATATAGAAACCCAAGATATGCAAGAATATAAGACAGCAGAATAGAAAAAAAATTACCACAAAACAAATAACACTGTTAAACGACCCAATTCCAACTTGCGAGTTAGTAGCAGTAATTAAAAACATAAAAAAGATGAAAACGCCAGGCCCTGACGGACTTCCAGCAGAAGTCTACCAGATTTTTGAAGAGCAAATTATGAACCCCTTAAAAGATGTCATGCAAAAGATAAAAGAAACAGGAATTTTACCAGCATCTTGGAACGAGGCAATGTATAACATTGATCCATAAGTCTAACACAAATCCAATAGATATTAAGAATTACAGACCAATTTCCTTGCTAAACTCAGATTATAAACTATTTGCAAACATATTAGCAAACAGACTGAAAAAGGTGTTAATATATACTATTCACCAAGACCAAGCCAGTTTCCTGCCCAAAAGACAAATCAGGAATAATATCAGAACAGTTATAAATGTTTTAGAATATTATGAGATGCATCCGAGTAAACAACTTGCATTAATTTTTTTAGATGCAGAGAAAGCATTTGATAATGTCAATTGGGATTTTGTACTACAAAAATTGCTAAGCTGGGAATGTGGCTCAAACTTTTATAATATGATCAAGGCGATATATACAATCCAAAATGCCAAAATTATTATAAATGGAGATCTTACACAGAATTTAAATATTGAAAAGTAGACAAGACAGGGTTGTCCACTGTCACCTTTATTGTTTATTTTTGCACTAGAAACATTGACAGATATTGTACAGGAGAAAGACCAAATCAGAGGTTTAAAAATTAGAGGAGAAATGTTTAAATTACAAGCCTATGCAGATGATCTTGTGTTTATATTAGAAGCCAATTAAAACCATTCCATTTCTGATAAAAGAATTGCAAGACTATGGTAAAATAGCAGGTCTAAAAATCAATTTCCTAAAAACTAAGATCCTAACTAAGAACTGTACACCAAAAAAAATTCAAGAAATTCAAGAAATTTCAGCAATGGAGGTAGTGAAGAAAGTGAAATATCTTGGGATCCTGTTAACTAATAAAATCGCAACATTATATGAAGACAACTATCTTTTTTTTTGTAAATTTTTTATTGCTTTTTTCCCTATACTACTACTACATGCTAAAAACCTACGCTAATCTATATTATACAGAGAAAACAGTTTGTAATGTTTCAAAATAAGAATATTATTATATTGAAAAGCAATGTTAGATCTTGGAAAAGCAATGTTAGATCTTGAAAAGCAATGTATCATCTGTTAAATCTATTTTGTTGTCTAGATTAAAAATAAAAGCTAGATGACTGGATTGCATACAGACATAGAAGTATCTAAAATCTAGGTTTACATCATTATCTGACATAGTGCATCACGATATCAAAAAAACAATTCAACATTATTTTTTCTTCGGTCCTCTTCTTTTCTTCTTTTTTTCTTCCTGAGGCTTAGGAGCTGCGGCCCCTTTTTCAGAATCCGACTGTTCTTCGAGTTCTCCACTTTCTGAGCCATTAAATCCATACATATTCTCCTGCGATTCCAGTGAGTCGTCTGACTCAGTCTCTGCTTTTTTCTTCTTACATTTTTCCAAAAAAAAATTTGCCTTTTCAATAGAGTCAATTTTGCATTTTTTGGCTTTGTAGCTGAAGATCAGTCCCTCCGGAATGTCCCAATGATAGGAAATAGACTCCGATTGTAACCATGCCATCAAGCTCCTGTAGGCTTTTCTTCTTTTTCGAATTTCAAATGGAATATCTTTTAACACTTTGATCTCTTCTTCTTGAATCTTCAGAACTGTTCTATTCGTGGCTTTTAACACCAAATCTCTTGTTGATCTTCTGGAGAACCTTATCACAATTTCACCTGGCAGGTTTTTCTTCTTTACAAATTCTGGATAAATCCTGTAGACTAAATCCATATCGCTTTGTATTTTCTCTGCTTTCCAACCTGTCACAGGTGCCAATGCGTCGCTTAACAGCTGTTTAATGTTCTCTCCTTTTTGTTCAGGAACATTTTGAAATCTCAAGTAGAAATTTGAGCGGTCCATTTGAAGTTTTAAGATGCTGTCTCCTTGTAGAGCATTATCTTTTTCTATTTTTTTCAATCTTGAGTCATTTTTATTAACTACTTTTTTGACTTCCAAGAGTTCCTGCTGCAGCTTTTCCGCTCTCTTTCCAGACTCAGTCATTTCTTTCTGTATAACATCCATTTTAGTATTGAGAGTAGCCAGCTGATCCACTAGAGGTCGCAGCATCACTGACAACACTGTATTCAGCTCTGTGATATCGCCCTTTGCACTCGGAACTGAACTTCCAACTTTAGGGGAGGGTTTTCTCCCCGCCATTCTTGCTTACTTTCTCAGTTGTTTACAGTTAGATAAGGAGTCCTGAAGAAAACAATGGCTTTTTGTCACACTAATGCCTTTGCAAAGCTCTCTTCTTTGTCTGTGCGATCCTGCCCTCCAGCACTCAGATTATGCTCCATAGTCGCAACAAAGCCATGGGAAAGTCTCACGCCGTAAGTTACATTGAGTGGGGGGGGTTCATCCCTCCAACCCATCCCTGCCGCTTCCATTGCTTGAGACTCAGTTTTGCCATTGCATATCAGGAATTACGTTGCTTTTCTGCCTTGTATTCTCTGCTGCTTCTCGGTTGCGCTTTTGTAGCCATGCGGCTTCTGCGGCGAGTGAACCTACAGGGGTAAAAAGGAGCCTCGATCCTGTGGTTGCCACCGCAAGGAGAGGCTGCCTTCAGGCACCCCAGGCAGAGTCCCTTTGCTAGAGTCTCTGAGGGTCCGGACCAGTCCAGGACCCTTTCTAACCCGCCGAGAGGGGATCGCCTCTCCCGCAGATGCGGAGAGAGGCGTCCTCCATTAAGCGCATAATTTACTGGAAGTCTACAACTATCTGATGTTAATCAACCAAGTGAAAAAAGATCTATTAATCTGGGATAGTTTGCCAATATCCTTTATGGGCAGAATAGCTATCATCAAAATGAGTATATTGCCAAAATTTCTTTTCCTAGCACAAAACTTACCAATTATTAAAAAGCAACAATTTTTCAGAGATCTGGATAGTATTACTAAACACTTTATATGGAACCACGAGAAATCTAGAATAAAAGGGAAGATACTTAATGAAAGAAAGGAGCAAGGAGGCTCTGCAATGCCAAACTGGTCACTATATTATAATGCGGCAGCATTAGAATGGATAAAAGACTGGATTACATTAGAGATTATTAAAACTGGAAGGTGCCTACCTCAATATGGGTTAGCACGCTTGTATTTGGTATGGAAGGGAGAAAATTCATTCAAATTTCTATAATAATATTATCAGGAATGCTTTAATAAAGATATGGATAAAGATAAAAGAACGTACATATGTAAAAGTACCAAAATAGGTTTCCCTACTAGAGGCGTTTATAAAACCTTCTTTGTTATCACTAGATAAGAAGGAAACTTATGGAAATTTGCTGGATAGTAAGACTGAATTAAAAACAGAAGAGACACTATGTAGACAAAATTTAGAATTAACTTGGTTTGAAATATTATAATTAAAGAACAGATTCAAAGAGGACCAAAAAATAGGCTTTCAAAGCAAACCGAATGAAATAGATAAGATCTTATATGTGGATAGTACCAAGATTGTTAAAAAATGTATAATCTTCTGCTTGAGGACTAGATGAATGACAAGATAGTTAAACCATCAATGATAAGCTGGATGAAATATGGGCTACACGATAGATATTGATGACTGGGCAAAAATTTGGAAGTCAGTAAAATATATGAGGTCAATTCCTTATAAAGAAAATATCTTAAAGATGTTCTACAGATGGCATTGGTGTCCAGAAAAAACTTGCAAAATACTTCCCGAATATGAGTAAAAATTGTTGGAAATGTTAGAGAAATGTAGGCTCTTTTTTTCATATGTGGTGGAAATGCCCCCGAGTCCAGAAATTTTGGTGCAAAATCCAAAAAATCATTTATGAAATATGTAAGATAAAGTCCCATTTAAACCGGAGATTTATTTATTAAATATGATTCCAGATGATTTCAAGACAAACTCATATATAATAACATATATTTTGACATCGGCAAGGATTTTACTTGCAAAAAACTGGAAAGCAGAGATATTCCCCACAAGAGAAGATATAATCAATAAACTGTTGGAACTAGCTGAGATGGATAGGTTGAATGCAGTCTGGGTAAATAAAGGTAAAATGTTGTTTTGGAACAGATCAACAAATGTATATGAATGGGTACACTCAATGACTAAATCGTAGACTCGTAATAGGCTGGACATGTAAACCAATTAGGAAGTAATGTTAATGTATGGGTATCTAATATAATGTATTACATGTGAATGTTATAACATGTTGAAAGTCTTTTGTAAAATTATAAATAAAGACAATGTGGCCACATCAGTGTGCAGCTGTTGACTTCCTTCATCACTGCCTGTCATGGGGATGTAGTTGCCATACTGTGCTATGAGTGATGGGTTTAGGAAGGGTTGCAATGAACACTTGTGCATTTGCCATGCTCTTGGCACATTAGTACATGGACTTCCATTAAATTTTATGTCCTCTGTTGAGCGGGCCTAGGATGTTTTGATGATGCATCAGCATCAAGGCCCTTGAATGGGGCTGTAAATGTGCAGGAAAGAAGATTGAAAATATTTTTAACATCTATTTTGTAGTACTCTGTTTCCTTAAGAAATACCTCTTCCCAATCCACAAGTAAGTAAAAAAGATTTGGAAACTCATTCATGTTTTAAAATATTCCAAAATGGCAATAAATAATGTATTGTTGCTGGATAAAAGTATACTAGCTAAGGCTGAGGACAGACTGGCAGTCTGGCCCGCTCTGCCTCCGCTTTAAAAGCGGAGGCAGAGCGGCAGTCCAGACTGCCACATCTGCCCGGAGGAGGTGGCCCGGACACAACGCGTCCAGCACTGTGCTCCTCCCACAGCAGCCGGGCACCACTTCAAAGTGGAGTCCCGGCTGCTGCACACGCATTCCACCCGCTTCCGGCGGGTGTGAATGCACACCAGGCCGGGGGAGCCACACGGTGTTCTGCTGCCGGAAGCCGCCCGCAGTCTGGACACTGTGGGTGGCTTCCTTGCGGCGGCGTGTGAACGCCGCACGGCGGGAGCAATTCCCCCTGCCATGTTCTGCCGCGCTGCGGAAACGCGGCAGAACACCAATCTGTCCTCGGCCTAAGTGTAATTTATTACTTCGTTTAGTTTCTGTATAGTGTGCTGTTCATCAAAAGGATCTCCTGAAGTCATAATACATTTGTTATTTTACTCATTTACAAAATTTGTATTCCACCTTTCTGCATTTACAAGGGCCAATAAGGAAGCTAACAATTTAAAACATGAATGATAAAATTGCATTTCAAAATCATTAAAATCAAGTAACCGTGACATCTAAGAAAATCCATTTCAAAAATTCAGAAATTGTATTCACGCTTGGAATACAGAAACGAACTGCTCAGCTCAGTAAGTTTATGTGACCTCTAATGCATGATTTCAGAAGGGTGTGGGAGTTCAAGCCTGCCTCAGTGCTGCGATCCCTATACCCAGAAATATATATAGAGAGAGGCTGCAATTTACCCAGAGGTTAACTAATAGCACTCTGCTCAGAGACAGTTCTGCGTAGTGGCCCTGGAGATCTCCCACCCAAGAACCAACCAGGGCTGACCTTGCTTAGCTTCCAAGCTCTAACAGGATCAGGCTAGCCAAGGCCATCCAGCTCAGGATTTTCCTCCTTTAGTTATTATTTTATACATTCTGGATTGGACATCTTGCATTAAGAGAAATTAAGGATTAAGCCCGGGTGAATTCTGCCTCCAGTAAATCTTTCTCAGGAATATTCTCATATATTGGGGGAAACGGTGAAAGACCAGGTAAAAATTTAGTATATCGTTTAAGAGAGCAAAAGAATAAGTATATTCCCTTTATCAAAGATAAGAATACAATGCATATTTCCTCTGGAGAACTAAGTTCACAGTTTTATCAATTTTATTCTGAATTGTACAGTAAAGGTAAAGAATTTTCAAAAGAGATTAGGAAACATGTTTAGCTATTATTTAGCTAATGTTTAGCTATTATTTAGATATTATTCAGTAACAGATTCTTGCTGAACCTTTGCACATGAAAAGGCAGTGATAATGAATGTGAACAATGGTAAATCTCCAGGACCAGACAGGTTGCCTACTGAATGGTATAAAAGATTTTCAGATTTCTTAATTCCAAAATTTTACCCATTGTGCAATGAGATGTTTGAATTTGGCTGGTCACTATTGTTGTTACATGATGCCTCTATCCACCTGGCAGAGCCCGTACTTGGTGTGCAACAAGACCACCGAAAAGCCTTTTGGCATCTTCAAGGCTGACATATTTATTCTGGCAGGGATGCTCTTATACAGCAGCCTTCTCAGTGGCTGACCATGAAGTGTCATGACCATGTCTTCTCTTCTTATAGACTGAGAATTTTCTTTACAGTAGATCCACACACCTCATGGTCCACCAAGCCGAACACACCTATGAGTGGTATCCCCGCCCCAGACCCTCACTATCAATGCAATCCTAAAAAAAAGTTACACCTTTCTAAGTCCATTGAAGTCAACAGTGTTAGAAGGGTGTAGCTGCTTAGGATGCCATTGCAAACCACAGTTGTTGCTGTCTGCCCAGAACATCAAATGTCACAAATATAGTATCTTCACACCCAGGGTAACAGCTTGTTTCAGTCATCCCTGATCTCAGGGGCTGTTCAGTGGGGGAAAGAATGGAGGATAATGGATGGGATTAGGTAAATAGCATGTGACACAAAATACCACTTCATATTAGAGATGAGACCAAATTCTGAAAGTGGGCTGCTTCACCTTGAACAATCTATTTCAGTTTCATTTCCCTCTTGTGAACAGTCACAAGAATGTAAGAAGAGCCCTGCTGGATCAGACCAGAAGTTGATCTAGTCCAGCCTCCTGTCTCACACAGTGGCCAGTCAGTTCCTCTGGAGGGCCAACAATGGGGCAGAAAGACTGAGGCCTTCTCCTGATGTTGCCTCCTGGTTCTGGGATTCAGAGGTTTAGTGCCTCTGAACGTGGAGGTTCCTCTCAGTCACCATGGCTCTTCCTCTCTCAGCACGACCCCCCCCGCTGCGAGGCAAGTGCCCCGGCTGCGGCGGACTCAGTGCTCTGCTGCTCCCACTCTTCCTCCCCTCGTACCCTCTCCCCTCCCGGTGAGGCGATTGCCCCAGCTGCAGCTGGCTAGGTGCGCCGCTGCCTGGCTCTACCTTTCTTTGAACCTCTCCCCCACACACACAAGGCAAGTGCCCCGGTTGCAGCTGGCTGGCACCGTCGCTCCCGCGCTTCCTCCCCTCGTACCCTCCACCCCCGGTGAGGCAAGTGCCTGGGCTGCGGCTGGCTAGGGGCCCTCCTCCCTCCCCCCGTCACCCCTAAAAGTGTGGGGCTTCCTCCCCCGCCTCCCCTCGCACCGCCGTTAACCACGCGGCCGAGCGTTCTCGGCCGCAAGTCCAAACTCGGCCCCAGGGCTTCCCAATGCTGCCGTGCTCCCAACACTGCCTCCGCCTCTGTGCTGCCGCCGCCAATTCCAATGCTGCTCGCCTTGCCCTCCGGCCTCTTCGCCACGTGCTGCCTGGGCCTGGGCTGCAGCAGCGTGGAGAAACAGAAACGCGTGCTCCTCTAAGCATGCCGACGAAAGGACTGAGCCTGGGAGAGGAGCCAGCTTATAACTAGCTGGCTCCACCCCCCCTCTCCCTCCTTACCTCCAGGAGGCAAATCGGGGCCCCCCCTCACCATTGCTGCACTTTGGTGAGGGTTGGGGCTTGCCATCCTCCATGAATCCATCTAATCCCCCATTTAAAGCTGTCTATTCCTGTGGCCATCGCTACATCCTCTGGCAGCGAATTCCACATTTTAATAACTCTCTCTGTAAAGAAGTATTTCCTTTTCTCCTTCTTGAATCTACTGCCCAATGCTTCAGTGGATGCCACTGAGTTCTAGTATTTTGGGAAAGGGAGAGAAAATTATCTTTGTCAACTCTCTCCAATCCGTGCATAATTTTATAAAGCTCTATCATGTCCCACCCTTAGTTGTCTCTTTTCTAAATGGAAAAGTCCCAGACTCTTCAGCCTTTCCTTGTAGGGAAGGTGCTCCAACCCCCTAATAATCTCGGCTGCCCTCCTCTGTACTTTTTTCCTGCTCTGCAATGTCCTTTTTGAGATAAGGGGGCCAGAACTGTACACAGTGTTCCAAATGAGGCCACACCATTGAGCTATACCCCTGCATTATAATATTGCTCGTTTTATGTTCAGTTTCCAAAACACTCCCTAACACAGAGTTTGACTTTTTCACTGCTGCAGCACACTGGGTTGACATTTTCATTAAGCTATCTACTATGACCCCAAGATCTTTTTCCCTGTCAGTCTCAGCAAGCTCAGACCCTATTAGCCTATACTTGAAGTTGGGATTCTTTTTTGCCCCAGTGTGCATCACCTGACACTTTCCAATAATGAACTTCATTTGTTGCCCACTCACCCAGTTTGTGGAGATCCTCCTGGAACTCTTTACTTTTTTTCTTTTTTCATTCATTACTTTTATTATTTATTTATTTATCTGATTTATATCTTGCCCTCGCCGCTGGAGCAGGCTCAGGGCAGCTTACAGAAAAGATTAAAACACAAAGATAACAGTTAAAAACAGTCATAAAACCTTTTTCACCAATTTCTGTTTCCTTGAACCTTTTTATTTCACTTTAATTGCTTAAAAGTTGTATAAAATAGCATTTCATGAATACATAGTGTAAAACAGCATCTTAACAGTGTGAAAATGATGTTTAAAAAGTAATCAACAACATTAATTAAATTGAGACATACTAAAACTAATGATGGTGGACCAATTACAAAATCCATGTCAGCTCACCATTACTTCCTGTGTTCTAAGGAGCCAAAAGCCCAGGGTCCCTGGGAGCAGGTATAGCTCTGATAACTTCAGATACGGCATACTGAACACAAAACTCAAAGGTACATTTTTATATGTGATGCAGTTCTACTTATAATCCTTAGATTGTCCTGACAGGTTAATCCTGACAACTTCATGTCATCTGCAAATTTAGCCACTTCACTGCTTACTCCCAACTCCAAACCATTAATAAACAAGTTAAAAAGCATCGGACCTAGTACTGATCCCTGTGGTACCCCACTGCTTACCTCCCTCCACTGAGAAAATTGCCCATTAATATTCACTCTCTGTTTCCCATGAATTAGCCAGTTTTTGATCCACAAAAGGACTTGTCCTTTTATCCCATGACTATTGGGCTTACTTAGGAGCCTTTGATGAGGAACTTTATCAAAAGCTTTCTGGAAGTCAAGGTAAACAACATCTATTGGGTCCCCCTTGTCCATATGTTTGTTTACTCCCTCAAAGAACACTAACAGGTTAGTGAGAACTTTGAACCTGATCCAGTATCCAACTTGGAGCCAGTGCAGCTGGTGATGTACTGGTTGAATGTATGCTGTCAATGGGGTTTCAGTAATAACCTGAGCCACTGCATTCTGGACCAATTGTAGTTTCTGGGTCAGTCTCAAGGGTGGCCTGCATAGAACAAATGACAATATCCTAACCTGGAGGTGACCATTGCATTACCATCCCATAGAGCTATTCTCAGAAATTGGCAGTAAATACAGATAACTCACCTAAGGACTATCCTATTTCAGACTGCCAATGAACGAAGCCCAAAATTTATGGAAACTTGGAGGGGAATGGGATTCTATAGTGGAGGACATTTCAGTATGCACTACCTACCTCCACTTTCAAAATCTGTAGTTCCAGGAACTTTGTACTGTGTGATTTATCTGAGAGTGTAATGGGCCCTAAGAATCATTTAAAGCAATAAGCTGAAGTTGTGTGTTGGATAAAAGTGCCTTAGGAGAAGTGCAGCTCAGCTCTGCAGTCAGACGATTCCACATCAGTGCAAAGAATCACACAGTTGTGTGAACTTTTAAAATATATTTTTGATTATTTTGGTTATACATTTTGATTATTTTGATTATTTTGGTTTGGTTGATTATATTTTGATTATACATTTGATTTATTTTGGTTTTATACTTTTGATTATTTAGAATGACAAATGCACATGTACATGTCAAAATGATTGATATGGTATACAGAGCACAGTATTGGAAGTATAGGTGATCTTGTAACCTAATTTTTCACACCCTTGCACAGATTTTTTAAAATGCATTTTGGACACATAACGCCAAGCTCCCATTTTCCTCACTGACATTTCCGAAACAATTCTACAAACATACATTTACTCAAGCAACACTGACAATCCTGAGATCTTTTTCTAATGTTTAAATTATTGTACCAATAAGAAGCTGTGTGTTTTGTGTATTAAACTTTAAACATCTTCCATAAAATCTCATCTCCATGCCTGCTTAAATGTGGGTTATGAAAATATCTATTATCAAAAAAGATCAAATGGGATTTAACATTTGCTCTTAGTTAACTTGATGGTAATGCAGATTCCTGTTGTTTGTTTGGCTTTTAGGTGATAAACTGGAAATATGAAGCCAGCTGTAATTATGTACATTCCATAATCCTACAGTGTGTATGATAAAAAGACACCAAAATTTGTTTTTAATAGCCTGAGGGGTGTTTCTGAGTTCTCTACTCATTTCTCAGTGTATTAAAAATGCATCATTAATCATGTTCACAAGACTGCTTAGAAGTCTAGGTTTTTCTACTCTTTTTCTAGTTTTTGTTATGCTGAGATGATCTGAATTCCTTTTCTATCCATGCATTTAGTTAGCCTGATTCTTTTCTGCAACTGGAGGCTGCATTCTATTATGAAGCCAGACGTACAAATGTTCCACATTCAGGGGGTATTCAGACAGTACAATGGAAGGAAAATAATTTACTTCATTATCCTTCCATATCAAGGGAACGGTGGCTCAGAGGTTAAGACATTGAGCTGCAGACTGGAAGATCAGTAACTCAGCAGTTCGAGACCTAAGTGCCACATGACAGAGTGAGCTCCCATCTCTGGCCCCAGCTCCTGCCAACCTAGCAGTTTGAAAGCAAGAAATTGCAAGTAGATAAACAGGTACCACTTCGGTGAGAAGGTAACAGTGTTCCGTGCAGCTCGGCATTTAGTCATGCTGGCCACATGACCACAGAAAAAAGTATTCGGACAGCGCTGGCTCTTTGGCTTGGAAACGGAGCTGAGCACCACTCCCTAGAGTTGGATTCAACTGGCTTTCGAGCAAGGGAACCCTTTACCTCCCATTTCACCCAAACCAAAATCACTAGATCTAATAGTACTATGGCTAACCCCTGTGAGTCATAGCAGCATCAACAACAGGTTTTCTACAGACAAGGTAGGGATCTCTACATATTCACACCCTTGCCACTGAAGCCACTTAAATGCCCACCATGAGCTCTTTACTGACTTTAATCGCAAGAACCGTGAATTGCTTGTTTAATAAGATCCAGGATCTAAAATCCCAAAGCAATCAGCTAACTTCTGTGGTTGCTAAGTTATCTACCTGCACCTTTCAAAGCCAAGCAATGCCCCAGGACACAGTCAAAAAAAAGGGAGGGCAATGACTGTGCTCCTAAAGAACCACAAAAGCATGTCCCAGCCTTGACCCCTGAAAAACCTTCAAGGGAAAAAAAATTTCATCTAGTTTATCGGCCAAACAGGATCTGCCTAACAGTCTGTGGGTGACACAGTTTTATTCCAATCTGGCAACGTCTCCAGTGTGTAAAGAGTCTTTGCTATACTTTGTATTAAACACTCAGGGATTGATTTGACTGAGGTTGATGTCCTTTACTCCCAAATTCAATCCAAAAGAGTCATCCTTTCCTTTTCCTCCTCTAAATTGCCATCTTTGATCTGCAAAAGGAAACTGGATCTGTTTAAGAAGGGAATTTTCCCCTCTCGTATGTTCCATAACTCCACCATTATACCTTTATGCCACAAGAACCAGTCTGGCCCAGCAATGATGTCTACCTCTCAGGTAGAGACATGTATGGATACTGAGACTTTTCAACCAAATTTAATTTTTGGGGAGGAAGCGTGTGTTCCAACAACAAACTTTCAAACTGCTTCCTGTATTGCTTTGGCTAGCCTCTCGGACTCCCCAACCCCTCCAGTCCCTAATAGCTCTTTGGCTTCAGAGCCTTTGGCAAATTCTCTAGAAGACAAAACTCCTTTGGAAGCCTTTCTTGTGAAGCTCAGCAGACTATTATTGAAAGACATATTCACGACACTCCATAGGGAATAAAATGTGCCCGCTTGGAAAACAAGTCCACCACCACCCATATGCCCTGGCTAGGTGGTAGGTCCATGATAAAATCCATGGAAATCACCAACCATGGTTGCTTGAGGTTTCTAGGGGTTGTAAGGGCCCAGGTTCCTCCCCCCCCCCCGCCACCCACGTTTACTCATGATGCAGGTTTGACATGACACCACATATTTTGAAATATCTCCCTGCATACAGAGCCACCAGAATTGTCTCTGTATTAAATGCAAAGTCTTTAAATAACCAAAATGCCCAGAAATCTTGCTATCATGCACGTATGACAAAACTTCCCCCCACAACAATTCTGGGACGAAGACTGTCTCCTCAGTACCAACACCCATTGTCCTTTTTTGTTAAAGCCCTTTCTTTCTTTGTGGCACTCAAGTCTTGAGCCCGCGTGTGGCGAGGGCAGGGTATAAAATAAATACATAAATAAACAAAATTGAGGGCAATAGGCAGTTTTCAGCTATTCAATCCAGTTGCCCAGCTCCCATTCCCCTCCCTTCTTTGCTTGAGTTCTTTTTGTCACTGCCCCTCACAACTGTGTGGGTGTGAACATAGTGTCTATGATCTCGTCACACTGGCTGGTGTGTTGTGGTAGGTGGGACAGAGTGTCAGTCAAGAAATTAGACTTCCCAGGGAGGAGTTTAAGGGTGAAACAAAACTTAGAGAAAAACTCCACCCAGCGAAACTGTGTAGCATTCAAGCTGCAGAGATTTTTTAGAGTTTCCAAGTTTTTATGATCTGTCCACACCTCAAAAGGGATCTTTACTCCTTCTAGCCAGTATCTCCAGGTGGTAAGAGCTAATTTAATTGCTGTAGCTTCCTTGTCCCAAACAGTCCAATTTTGTTCTGCCCTGAAAACTTTTCAAAACTTACGCAAGGGGGTGTAGCTTCCCATCAGTGCCAGTTTGCAAAATCTCCCCCCAATTGCGACATCCAAAGCATCCACTTGGATAATAAACTGCTTGGTTTCTTCGGGGTTGTGAAGTATGGGTTCTGAGGTGAACAGTGCTTTCAACTTCTCAAATGCACTTTGGCACTTGTGCAACCAATCCAATTTGCAGCCCCCTTTTTTGCTCTCAGGACCCTCCCCCTTGGTCTTTAATAAGTCGGCTATAGGCAAAGTCACTTGTGCAAAGTTGGGAATGAAGGGATGGTAAAAATTGGTGAAGCCTAAGAAGGGTTGTAATTGCCTCCTAGTTCAAGGGAGCTCCCACCCCAACACATCCTGTACTTTCTTAGGATCCATGCCCTGCCCCTCCTTCATTATGCAGTACCCCCAAAAGTCTATCTCTTGCTTACAGAACTCGCATTTAGACAATTTCACATAGAGGTGGTTGTCATAGAGAGCAAAAGGCAAAAAAAAGGGGGGGAAATCAACCCAACAAATAGCTGCAAACTGGTTTGCTATCATACAGAGCAGTCAGGACTTCTCTGACCAACTTTACATGTGAGTCCAAGTCACTTGAATAAATTAACACATCATCTAAATAAACAACCACCCCTTTGAACAAGTGCTTGTGCAACACTTCATTTATCAAGTTCATGAACACCCCTGGGGCTTCTGCTAATCCAAAAGGCATAACCAGGTACTCGAACTGCCCCAATGGGGTGTTGAAGGCGGTTTTGGGCTCATCACCTACTCTTATACACATACAGAAATAAGCATCTCTCAAATCCAGCTTAGTAAAGATTTTCCCCTTTGACGCTTCCGCCAACAGATCCTTGATTAACCGGAGGGGGTAAGCATTGAAAGCCGACACTGCATTTAGTCCTCTATAGTCCGTGCAAAGTCTGAGATCCCCATTTTTCTTTTTCCTAAAGAGCACAGGTGCAGCGAAGGGGGAGGTAGCTGGACAGATGAACCCTCATTTCAAATTTTTATCTATGAACCTGCGCAACTCCTCCTTCTCAGTCGGACTCATAGTGTACAACTTTCCCTTGGGAAATTTGTGACCTGGCAAAATTTCTATTGTACAATCAGTTTTTTTTTTTTTGATGAGGTGGTAATTCATCAGCCTCCTCCTCCTCTGATACCTTGGCCAAGTCTCTGTGCTCCCTTGGTATAGCTTCCATCTACTCAGTGGCTAGACACACAAGTTCAGGAACCAGGCAGGGCTCCATCCCCCATTCCGGTTTCCACTGATGCTCCTTGCACCATGGGTCTAGGAAAGTGAGGGTTTTCACACTTCACTGGATGTAGGGGTTGTGGGCTTGGAGCCATGGGGAAACTATCTGTTGGGTGTACTATGAAAGACCTCATCTCCCAGTGTTCTGACACCCCCATAGGTAACTCAACAGTCTGGTAGTGGCATGCCTGCAAGGTAGTACCATCCATTTGGGAGAACACTACTGGCTCCTCTAACTTGTGAGCCTTCACCCCCAGTCCAATAACTAGCATGGGACTTATTAAATCCTGGGAACATCCAGAGTCTATGAGAGCCCTGACCGGCAATTGGGTCCCCTCCTTGGGAGCCAGTTTGGTGTAGTGGTTAAGTGCACGGACTCTAATCTGGGAGAACCGGGTTTGATTCCCCACTCCTCCACTTGCACCTGGCTGGATGACCTTGGGCAAGCCATAGCTCTGTACAAGCTGTTCCCTCAAGGACAGCTTGGGAAAGAGCTCTCTTAGCCCCACCTACCTCACAGGGTGTCTGTTGTGGGGAGGGGGAGGGGAAAAGGAGTTTGTAAGCCGCTCTGAGACTCCCTTGGGGAGTGGAGGGCGGGGTATAAATCCAATCTCTTCTTCTCTTCTTCTTCTTCTTCAAGATAGTGACAGTCACAAAAAAAAGGGAGGAAGAGGATCTCACCAATTCTTGCACCAGGATATTTCAGACCTGCTGGTTGGTGCTCCTTACAGCAGGTCCCGGCATTTTCCCTGCTCCTGTGGTTCCTCAGAACTGCTGGTGGAAGGGCTGTCTGAGGTCACATACTCCATGGCCTGCAATGCTCTAAGGGACTTCGGACATCTCCCAGGCAGCTTGGCCTTCTTTTCTTGATAGTCTTCTTGTCACTCTCTCTCCTTGCTCTTGGACTTTGGGCAGTCCGCTGCAAAGTGGCTGGCCTTCCTGAAGTGCAGGCAGAGGCCTATCCTCAGGTGGTTCTCCCAATCCCCACCGGGTAGCGGTTCACTACCTTGAGTCGCCCTGTGGGCCCCAACCTCTCTTGCCGGCATTTTAAACTGATAGAGCCTCACCAGGTTATGTTGGTTATTGGCCTCGCAGGCTGCCTAGATCCAGCCCACCAGCATCTTGAGCCAGAGCCTTCTCAAAGATCATGGTGTTAAGCCTGCTCTGTAGAATTTGATCAAAACTTCTTCAAGCCAACTTTAATGGTCATAGCTTTGAATTCGTCAGAGTACTCTGGTACTGATCTCGCTCCTTAGCGCAGACCGCGCAAACGGGTGTGGGCACTCTCTAGCTCTAACGGGTCCTTGAATTGATGGTGCAATGCTTGCATGAAGGCATCGATGTCTCGTAGCTCTGGGGCTGCCATGTTGTAGAGTCCCATGAACCAGCTAGCAGCCTGTTCTCTGTGTCGGGACCCCATGCAGTCAACTCGCTGCTCATCATTAGTGAAAGTATGGCCCCACCCTCAGCTTTGTGTGGTGGTTAAGTGTGCAGACTCTAATCTGGGAGAACCAGGTTTGATTCCCCACTCCTCCACTTGCAGCTGCTGGATGACCTTGGACAAGCCATAGCTCTGTACCAGCTGTTCTCTCAAGGACAGTTGTCTCAAAGCTCTCTCAGCCCCACCTACCTCACAGGGTGTCTGTTGTAGGGAGGGGAAGGGAAAGAAGTTTGTAAGCCACTCTGAGACTCCAAGTGAGTGAAGGGCGGGATATAAATCCAATCTCCTCCTCCCCCTCCTCTTCCTCTTTTTCTTTTTCTTCAACTGGATGGTGAAGAACATGAGCTTCCCTGGGCAGCCTTCAAAAGTGGCCTCCAGTGCATTATGAGGACGTTCTCTCTCAGGCTCAGGTCTTCAGGGTGCCAGAGAACATTCCGGCTCACCCTCAGCTACTTCCTCCTTGGATTCTTCTGAGGCCTCCTTGTCCATTAACTCTTTTACCTTCTTCACCAGGAACTAGAACCCCTCTTTAAGTTCTTTCAGTTCAGACCGAAGGCTTGACTGATTTGACTGGCCTCGCTCAGCTCCCGAGTCTTCCTCCCACTCTTCCCTGGCTGTATAGACTGGATCGTTTGGGATGTTTGGGATGGTAGCTGGAGGCATGTAGGTATGTTTGTTGGTCAGTAGGTTTCTGGTATAAGGTAGTGTCTATGTGTCCATTGTGTACTTTTACAGTAGTGTCCAGAAAATGTATTTCTTGCATGGACTGGTTCATTGTCAGGTTGATGGTGGAGTGAAAATCATTGAATATCTGGTGGAATGTGTCCAGGGCTTCTTTACCATGTGTCCAAACAATGTTTTACTAGTATGAGATGTCCTGTTAGGAGTTAGAAAGCTATTTAAAAAGGGAGCCCCTTAAAGAGAGAGGATCTCTTTTGTTTTTTCTCTCTTTGATTATACTAATAGAAAAAAAGACAAAGATGATATTGCTGGAATTTCACAAACGAGTGATCATAGGAAGGAATCCTAACTCTTAAAAGAAAAGTCCATCAGAGAGGATTGCAAAGAGCATCGCTTAACAACCAGTGCATTTCTTCCCATGATTATAACCAGATGTTTAATTGGTTATCACACAATGCCCTTATTAACCTTCACTAAATCTATTACTGTATAATGGTCTTGCAACATTACATAGTTTTCCATAAAGTCTTTGATTTTTTTTAAGGTCATGTGTGGTTAACATGGAGGGGGGAAATTCACAGGAAACGCTTTGGCTAAGCAAATGGAATTTTCCAGCATCAGGGGGGCGGGGGGAATCACAGTGTGAAATGAGCCAAACAACTTTAAGGAAAAAAAGAGAAAAGAATTGAGTATAAATGGAATGGTTGAGAAATGCATCATTTTTGTCCATTTTATTCGCCGCCCTTGATTCCCCCTGGCTTGCCTCCTGAGTTGGATTGGGTTTTTCCTGCTTCCATGAAAAATTCTTGGGGAAGGTCAGATGTTTCAATGTTTTCCCCCCAAAACTGCAAGAGATTGAGCCTGTGAGAGTTTATCGCTCACTTTCCCAGCAAATTCTCCTGTGACAGAGGCAGGCCAGTGAGGGAACCCACTCACCTCAGGCCAGGATGGGCCCCACATGAGGCATTGCTGGAAGCAAAAGAGTGGACAAACAGCTCTGAGGAGTTTGCTCTGGGAAGTCAAGCCACCCCCAGGTGGAGGCAATGTGGGCTAATGACCCTGGAGCCCAGGTGGGCCAGCAGTGATTGGAAGCAGTAGCAGCTGGGAACAGGTGGGGTAGAAAGACAAGCCTTAAAAGCAGCAGCCAGGTCATCATGGGGTGGCTGATGGAGTAGTGGGGGGGATTTGTGAGCCAGGACTAGTCCTGTACCCACTTCCTTGTACTGTATGTATGAAGGTCTGAATAAAGTGCTCTTATAGAACTTTGGTGTGTGCTTGAGGGGACAGGACCAATGAAATCTAGATCTTTACCCAGCTTAATCTGGGCCCCAGCCCAGGTTGGCCAGGAAATGCCCAGTCCTGCCACACACCCCATTCTCAAACTTATCCTGGCAAGGTGGGGAAGCCACAAAGAGGGCCAGTATGGGAAAGTACAACAGGGATAAAGGCCTCATCTTGAAGACCTGGATGCTCCTGAGTTACGCATCCATTGCCTCTCAGAGTCTTGGAACAAAAGTCTTTTAGCCAGTTTGGTGTAGTGGTTAAGTGCATGGACTCTAATCTGGGAGAATCGGTGTCAAACTGGCCTCTAGTTTGACATAGTTCCTACGGGATTAGTAGGGAGGAAAATTCCTGCGGGGGGGGGGGATGAGCGTGAGACCAACTTTTTTGTAGTGGCGAAAGTAACTCCCAAGACAGCCTCCTTCTGGGGATGACCTTGGTTCACAGATCTGCTTGCTCCGGTTTAGAAATAATGTTATAGTGATTTACAGGTGCAGCTAGTTACAGTGTGAAAGTCTAGATAGGAATGAATGTGGGGACTGATTGGTGGGGTCTTGTTTGAACTGTCTATAACTTTGGGATTTCAGACCTGATTGTTAGTTCTGACTCTATGGACAAGTGGGAGCCCAAACCCAGGCCAGTCATGGAAAAGGTGTGCCTGGTGTGGGAGGACTTGAAACTCATTCCTCCAGAGTATGGAGACCTAGCCCAGGTCTTCGAGGAGGAGGAGGCAGATGAATTGCCCCCTCGCCACAAGACTGACTGAAGTGCCAGCAGGCCTTTGAATGATTAAACTCTTTATTTACATCTGAACCCATTCTATATCACCCTGATGAAACAAAGCAATTTGTGATACAAGTAGATGCCTCAGATGTGGCCATGGGGGGGGTGATCCTACAAAAGGGGGAGGATGGGAAATTGCATCCATTGGCTTATGTCTCAAAAAACTTTTCGACTGCTGAATGTAATTGGGTGGTATGGGACAAAGAGGCAGCCACCATTAAACTAGCCCTGACAACTTGGTGTCACTGGCTAGAGGGGGCTCAGGTACCTTTTAAGATGTGGACAGACCATAAAAACCTTGAAGAATTACGAGCCCCCTGGCGCCTTTGTGCAAAGCAGTTAAGCTGAGTGGAGTTTTTCTCTAAGTTTTGTTTCACTCTAAAGCACCTCCCCAGAAAGTCAAACTTCCTGGCTTATGCCTTGTCCCACCTCCCCCAACATGCGAGTCAATGGGAAGAGGTGGTAGATACCATGTTTATGCCCACCCAACTGGGAGGGGCAGTATAAACATGCAGTCAAGCAAAAGGGGGGGGCTCACAAAGAACCAAACTCTGGATAGACAAATTTAAAAGTGAAGCAGACAAAAAGGATATTGAAAGGGAAGGAACTTTGGTACAGAAGGAGGATGAGTGTTGGTACTGGCAAAATAAACTGTTTGTCCACCCAGGCCCTCAGGGGGGAGGTCTCCTCTATGGGCCATGACAGCAAATTGGTTGGGCATTATGGCTAACTTAAAACCCTGAATCTCATTCAAAGACAATTTTGGTGGCCCAGAATGAGGGGGGATATTTCCCAGTACGTAGCGTGCTGCCAAACCTGCTTCATGAGTAAGAGATGAGTTGGGAAGCCTCCTGGATTACTACAGTCCCTAGAGACACCCGAGCAACCCTGGGCCGTAATTTCTATGGACTTTATCACTGACCTACCCCTGAGCAAAGGGAAAACTGTCCTTTTGGTAGTAGCTGATCTGTTTTCCAAGCAAGCTCATTTTATCCTGTGCAAGCAACTACCTGCTGCCCAGAAGCTGGCACAGATGTTCATACAATGCATAATCAGGTTACATGCTGTGCCCCGGAAAGTAATTTCTGACTGGGCCTCCCAATTCCATCACCGAGCCTTCATGATTACAATGGACCACAAGCCTCTCCTGAGTCTTCGGGTGCCAGACCACCAACCCCCCCAGATGTTCTCACCCAGGGTGCTGTGCTGGCCCATTTTCATGGCCGGCTACCAGTATGAGCTGGTCCATCACCCGGGGAAGGCCATGGGCCATGTGAACACCCTCAGCTGCCTGCTGCTCCCTTCCTGAAACCCAGACCCTGCTCCAGCCCATCACATTGCCCTGCTGGAGGACCTGCCAGCCCGGCCCATCCAGGTAAAAGATGTTTCTCGCCTCACTGCCCATGATTGCACCTTGTCCCATGTCTTGGACTGGGTGGGAAGGGGGTGGCCCAGCAGTCTGGGGTCCAAATTTGCTGCCTTTTCAGCCCGGCGAAATGAACTTTCGGCACACAAGGGGTGTGTGCTCTGGGGCACTTGGGTGGTTGTCCCTGAGCCACTTCTCAAATGGGTGCTCACAGCACTCTATGAAACGCATCCAGGCATTGTGAGGATGAAAGCCCTGGCCCGGAGCTACATTTGGTGGCTGGGGCTAGATCGGGAGATTGAGCAAGTCCAGCAGTGCCAGAAGTGCCAGGAACTGAGGCCAGACCCGCCCCAGTGAGACCCTGGGAGTCGTCTCACAAGCCATGGGCTCGACTCCACCTGGACTTTGTGGGACCATTCCAGGGTCAACTATTTTTTATATTAGTTGACAGCTACACGAAGTGGCTGGAAGTGGTGCCAGTGTCCTCCACCTCATCACAGGCCACTATCCATGTCATGTAGCACATCTTCAGCTCCCACAGCATCCCCAACACACTCGTAACCGACGATGGCTCGGCCTTCATGTCAGGAGAGTTCCAGGAGTTTGTGGGCTACTACAGGATCAGGCACATCCAATCTGCCCTGTTCCACCCAGCGACAAACGGCCAGGCTGAACACATGATGTGCACAGCCAAAGAAGCCCTGCGCTGCATGGACACTGGCTACTGGAACTACAAACTGGCAACATTCCTGTTTGGCGAGAGGACAACCCAACACACCACAACCAGGCGCAGCCCCACAGAATTCCTCATGAGTAGGTGGCTCACAACCAGGTTGGGCCACCTACACCCAGACCATGCCCCAGAACATAGTGCAGCCCCAGAGCAGCTGGGGTTCTTCCCAGAGGACCTCGTCTATATAAAGAACTTTGCTAAGGGTCCCACCTGGTTGCCGGGCTGGATAGTGAGTATAACAGTGCCTCTATCCTATGAGGTCACAGGGGAAGAAGGTCAACTGTGGAGAAGACACATCGACCAACTGTGCCACCGGCTCCTGCCCATAGCAACCAATGCACCCGAAGAGAGTGAGGATGAAACCCTCGCTCCCAAGTGAGACAAAGACGAGGACCACAAGACAGCCACATCAGAGACTCTCTGACCAAACACATCAGCAAACACACACATGGACATCCCTCCAGCACCAGCCCCAAAAGACAAACTGGAACCACCCCCAGGACCAACTGAGGCCACCCCTGAGCAACCTGCCACAGAAACAGGAGTACACTGCTCAACCAGGGAATGGTGAAGGCCCACATACTTAAAAGACTTTGTGTTCTAGGGAATGTCTGAACTATGGGGGGGAGGGGTGTTATGTCCTAATGGTAACTGTGCACATGGTCAGAGAAACACACGTGGCCAGGCTGGCTACTGGAGCTCCGCTTTGAGAGACAATAGCCTGGCCAGATTGGAAATTAGACCAAGCAGCCACCCAGGTTCCACCAGGGGACCTATGGTTTAAGGTAACTCATGACTAATCCTATCAGGGAGTAATCCTATCTGGAGTGGGAGTAGTTTTATCAGAGTAATCCTATCAGGCAGTAATCCTATCAGGGAATTTGGGCAAGGCTGGGGGTGTGGTTTAGACATGTATTTAGGCAGATCCCCGAGCCCCGTTCAGCAGCCTGGAATTGTACCATCAATAAACTTATGAGCTAATTTCACTGCAACGCTTCTCTGGACTCAGTACTTTATATCATGTCACCCATCAGTTTTCATTCTCCAGGCTAAAGAGCTCTAACCTCTTCAACCATTCTTCATAGGGAAGGTGTTCCATCCCCTTAGTCATTTTGGTTCCTCTTTACTGCACTTCTTTCAGTGCTATATCTTTTTTGAGGTGCAGTGACCAGAACTGTACACAATATTTCAAATGAGGCTGCACTATTAATTTATACTGGGGCAATAGGATGCTAGCTGATTTGTTTTCACCTCTTCTAAACTCTGGTGCCATCACTATCCTTCGTATTGTAATAGCTTTTAAAAGGGAGGGGATTATTTATTTATTTATTTGTTTGTTTGTTTAATTAATTAATTCGGCTTTTAGGCCGCTCTCCCCGCACAGCAGGCTCAGAGCGACTTACATAATTAGGTGAACCTTGTTCACAATAAAACAGTTAAAAACAGTTAAAACATTATAAGTCATTATTGACATTAATACACAATACAAATATTAAAGTGCTCAGTGCTATCTGATGGCGTATCAACTGATGTTACATACAATCTGATGTTGGGAGCACACAGGGTCCTCAGTGACTAGATGGTAGTAATTGTGTTGCGTGTTGGTAGTCACTGGGTGGCAAGGGGGGGACAAAAAGGACGGCGGCGGCCCCTATTCAAATGCCTGGTGGAAGAGCTCCATCTTACAGGCCCTGCGGAACTGCATCAGGTCCCGCAGGGCCCTGATCTCCTCCGGGATAACCATCTCTTTTTAGTTTAGTCTAATATTTCTGTGCAGCAATCACTCAAAGAAAGCTTAGCATCAAACCCTTATACTATTATTCATGGGCTCTGGAGTACAAATGTATCAGTCACTTCCAGAGAGCTCATGGGCATTTTCATGTTGTACTCTCTGTGCCAGCCCTCCAGTGCAGGCTGCTGTTATCATCACCATATAGATGATGGAAAGCAAAGGGGGAGGGGTCTGCCTAGCAGCAGCAGAGACCAAATTCAGACCATCAGGGGACTTTCTTCCTTCCTTTTTCTTCATCAGAGTAATTTTTTTGTAATCCTCATTGTTCATTCCCTTTTTCCCTAAGACCATAAGTCAACCAATATCATGCTTACCTATTTCAGGGGGGGAAATAATATGAAATCTGGTGTTATTTCATTTCACCCGACAAAGTTTGAGAACAAGGGTCCACACAATGAATCTGGGTTCACACATTAGAATTTGATAGCTCTCTCTGAACTGGTACCTTTATACCACATTTTGTGTATTAATCTAGTGGAGGGAACTGGCGCCAACACCCTTGACCCTGACCAAAAGTTATTGGGGCTGATTTGTTGTTATTTCCCCTTTATTCCTCAATAACATGAACATAAGGAGTAACTATTCCAGAATCAGAATGGTAAGGAAACAACAGTTTTACATTCACAATGTAGGAGACTTTTTTTTAAAAAACCAAAGATGAATCTCACTGTAACTCTTTGAAACCGGTTTCAGATTTCCATTGGTATGGGATACAACTGTTTCCCTGTGCTCAGGAAACTGCTTTTCACCCCATTAACAGATATTTCCTTGTAAAAGGAAATTCAGTACCAAGAACAGCTCATGCCTCAAGTCCTAGGAGGACCTAGATGGAGCAATGCTTTGTGAGTTGCTGCTGCTGCCGCTGCAAAAAAGAGAAGCAGTTTTCATTTCCCTTCCTGGATTAGGCCACATCCTTCTGCTACTCAGGAACAGCAGGGGGGTAGTGAGAGGTAGTGAGTTTGTACTGCTTCTAACAGGTTTTCTTCGATACATTTACACTTTCCTTTGTTTATTACAAACTAGAATTCCCAGCTATGAGTCCAGGGAGAAATTTGCCCTGGCCCACTGGAATTCAAAGGAGGCACAAAGTTCCATTAGGTTTTAAAATTTAAGACAGCCAACACAGAGGCGCAACAGTTATGGCTATATTTTAGCTGCACCTCTCCTGAGCTGGCTTTTGCTGCTGGCTGCTGTTACGGAAGATCATATACATCTTATGCTTCAGATTCTGTAAAGAGCTTTGAAGACCATGTTTACAGTCTTACTCAGTACCACAATTCAGCTTACACAAACAGAGACCCCCCCCTCTTCCTCCTGCAATCATGTACATTAGAAACATCAGCAGGGGACACATGGGAATACTTTGAAAAGGCGAAGTCGTGATGTAGGAAATGGCTGCAGTGGCCTTCATCTCTCCTAATGTTTCATACCAACAATTTCTCCATACTTTAGAAAAAAACATTATTGTGTGAAATAACCCTCTAGCACATTTACAGGGCAACCCAAATTGAATGAACTTGAGTTCCGAACAGGCCCACTTAGGATGGCGCTGTTAATCATCTTCAGAAAACCCAAAAAGGTTGAGTGTATTTAAAATAAAAGTGCCCATTTTAATTTTTTTCTGAGGGAAAGTATAGATTAGTGCCAATCTATGTTAGAACACAAAATTTTCCAGATATGTGAAAGCAAAAATAAAGTATTTTCTATCCCTGCTGTATCCATATGGTGAAGTCTATTAGTCCTTGGGGAGGGAGGATACAGATTTTGACCAAGAAAATATATTCTGGTAAACCAAATTTTGTCTGATAACACTGTCACTGAGCCCCAGCTGTGCCTGTTATCATTTCCTCATCACCCTCTCTGGTTTCTACAACTCCATTCCCTGTTATATTAACTGCATGTTTCCTTTTCTTGCTTGTTTTCTGTCAAGGAATAACCTTCAAAAGGTTTTTCAGCACTGTGGATTCCCCCTGTAAGATGAAGGCGGCCTCTTCTTTTGGTTGGTTGTTCTCTGCCCTCCTCCTTCTAGATGTCTTTAGACTTAAGAAAGACTTAAGAAAGGCTGCTGGCAGAATATTCAAGCTTCTTTTCTGTTCTACCTCTAAAAGCTGAACTAAACCAAACCAAAGAATGGAGGGAAATATCTTCGACCGACCCAAGACAGACATAGAAACAAAGTCAAAATATTAAGGGGGGAGCTGAATTAAGAAAAAGACTGACAAAATGTGTGTTAAATTAATGTGGCACAAAAAGATTGCACCACTAAATGGTGCAGTGTTGAGTGAGCCTTTAGGCTGTTGTTTGTATTTCTTAACCAGTTGTCTGTTTTCTTACATCTCTTTGAGGTTGTGGGTTTTTTTAGATTTCTCCTTCATTTTGTTCCTTTTTCTCAGCTGAACCAAACAGCATAAAGGAAAGCATTTTCCAGTGGATGTTACAATTTTCTTTGCTGCTTTATTAAGATCAGTCTACAGTCCAGGTAAAAGCGAGCAGCCCATTTAATCCCATTTAAGGCGAAACCAGAAAGGCAACCCAATGCCAAGCATAATTTCTCAGAAGTAGATCTCAGGAAGTTCAATGGGAATTACATGACTGGAAGCATATTTAGGATGACATGCTTGGACTGACATTCCTGATTTTAGCTTACATGGGATTGAATCCTCTATTTTTGAAGTCTTTCAAATATATCTGTGATTTTGTCCATCTGACTACCAAAATGCCATAACCACTGCTGTGTGTAAATATTTCAAACAGACAGAAAGTTTGAGATTGTTCTTTCTGGAAGCACAAAAATCAGGTGACCAGATGTGCAAACTGATGTTCATTCAACTATTATTTGTTTGTTTGTTTGTTCTCCCCAACAGGCACTCAATATAGTGTACAATATCCTTCTTCCTTTCTCCATTTTATCACCACCACAACAGCCCTGTGAGGTAGATTTTTCTGTTAAAGAGTGACTAACCAAGGGTTACCTAGTGAGCTTCCCTGCCAGAGCTGGGATTTGAACCTGAGGTTGCGATCACACACTCCTTTAGATCTAACATAGGTGTGAATGCCTGACAGATCTAAAGGGAGTGATCAGACAGTAACATCTTGGAAGCGTCCCACAGTCATCAGCAACCCGTGCTGCTCCACCACGGGAGCAGAGTTAAAAGAAACCAGGGAAAGTCTGGTCCTAATGCTTGTTGATGAGCCACAGGCGGACTTTCCCCTGTCTGATCACTCAAGCATGCTTTCATGCTGTTGGGATGGTCTGATCGGGCCATCCCAACTCCATGCTGGTTCCCCCCCTTCACAGTATGCACATCATTGCATACTCCATAGGGGGCCCTCAGTGCAGAGGTGCAATTCCTCATTTATGTGCAAGGGAAACATGGCAAAAAACCCCGACTTACCCACAGTTGTGTCTGATCACACAGTGACGGGCTGTGCCCACAGCTTCAATGGGCTGTGTGATCTCACAACGTCATGTCAAATTCCTCCAGACGAAATAGCCTCACCTTCCCTCCACTTCAGTTGGCACGTGTAGCCACAGTCACAGCCTCACAAATCCTTGTCCAGAGCTCTAGCCATTTTGCACACCTTGCTGCATTTGATTGCTTAGAGATGTCTTTGGATGGGGAACATAATATGCCAGTGGGTTATGGATAGCTTGCTCCACATAGCAATGGTTTTGATGGGATGCCAAGGCACCATAATGGTACATGCACAGATAGTAATATGTACGAGATGCCTAGAGACACTGTTGTTGTTGTGATATTATTTGGGTAAAGTTACAAGCCCATTTAATTATTTTATTGGCCACATTTTTAAAAAATAATTACAAATGAAAAATACTGTCTAAAGGCTGATGTAAATTATTCCTTTTCTTCTGTGCTTCAGACCCACTCCACCTCACCCCAGCTGATGCAAACTACAGGCTTGCAGTAAACTTAATACAATAGTTTGGACTTGGGATGTTTATCCCTTTTGTGGGAAAGAGGGCACCTCTCCCATGGATTGTTCTCTGCATTTACAAGCTGCCTTTTCTAAACCTATTTTATGGGTCTGAGAAACAATATTCTCAGTAGTAATAAAGATGACTTCTCTGGTGCCAAAGGAGACAATTTTGCCAGTGCAGTGTTTGGGAAGTGACAACTGATATGTCTCCTCCATTTCCTTTTCTTGGTACTTGGTATGTGGCTGCTGCTTGAGGTGCAAAGGAACCAGTCCATGCCTGCCGTAAATTTTATGGGTGATGCAGAGCAGTAAAGTTGCCTCCCTAGTTCAGTCCAGTGGTCAAACGCTGCTTAGAACTGCACCAACTGTTCACAGAAGACGTTTGGGAACAAATGTAGGTATGAAATGTTCCCTCAGTCCTTCTAATAGTTAACTTGTTTGAAGCCCTTCTCAGCTGTTGCTCTGACACCTTTTTGAACTCTCTTATGATCTTCTTGCTGACTATGCAATCTATCCAGTCAGGAAATACATACATAAAAGTAGCCATGCTGGATCTTTCAATGGCCTATCCAGTCCAGCATCCTGTTTTAAGCAGGGTTAGGTGGATGCCACAGAGAAGCCCACAAGCTGAGTTCCCAGATGACAGCCCTCCATAGCTAATGGGTCCCCAGCCTCTGACAGTCCAAAGCTTTCTTCCTCTGCAGCCAGTTTGGTGTAGTGGTTAAGTGCACGGACTCTAATCTGGGAGAACCGGGTTTGAATCCCCACTCTTCCACTTGCACCTGCTGGATGACCTTGGGCAAGCCATAGTTCTGGCACAGCTGTTCTCAGAGCTCTCTCAGCCCCACCTACCTCACAAGGTGTCTGTTGTGGGGAGGGGAAGGGAAAGGAGTTTGGAAATCACTCTGAGACTCTGAGTGAAGGGCTGGGTATAAATCCAATCTTCTCCTTCTTCTCCTTCTTCTCCTTCATCCTGGAGACCCCATTTAACTATCATGGCTGATACCCAACAACAGACCAATTTTATTTAGATATTTATTTCTCACTTTTGTCACCAATATGAACCCAAAGCAGCTAGCAGCATTCTCCTCTTGTCCATTCTATCCTCACAACAACCCTGTGAGGTAGATTAGGCTAAAATCTAGTGACTGGCCCAAGATCACCAAGTGAGTTTCCATGGCATAGCAGGGATCCAGTCCAACACTCTAACTACTAAACCACACTGGCTCTCCATATATCAATCCAACCCCCTTTTAAATCCATTCAAGCAAGTGGTCATCACCTCGTCTTGTAGTAGTGAGTTCCACAAGTTATGAAGTAGTACTTCCTTTTTTCTGTCTACAGTCTATCAGTTTCGAATTTGATTTTCTATATTGTGGGGGGAGGAGTTTCTTTTTATCATGTCACCCCTCATTTGCCTTTTTTTTTGAAACTGACAAAAAAAACCCCGATGCTTTAGGCTCCAGCTCTGTGATCACTTGGGCCACCCTTTTCTGTGCTTTACTCAGCTCTTCAGAATCATTTTTGAGATGTGATGACCACAGTTCTGTTACAATATTCTCACTGAGGCCACACAGAGACTTTTATAAGGGCATTAGATAGACAAGAAGTCTTCACAACACCAGATGGCTGATCAGATTTGGATGTATGACAATGTCACAAAGTCTTATCACACATCATCAAGCCAATTGGAACTGAGACCAGTATCTGTCAAGAAGGGCAGAACTTGCACCACAAATACTTTTGCCCTTGTTCAGAGACCCTCTCCCCAAACATTGCTGAAGCTTCTTGCAGGGGGCAAAAATGTTTCTGAAAGCACCCTTCTTTTTCAACTCAGTTCTAGTACTTATTTTCAGAGTGGATGGTATCAGATTTCAGCACAGGAATAGTACAGACAAATGTACACACAGCCCACACACTGGGAATTAATCCCCTTTGTTCATACCCAGGCTGAGGACAGACTGGCAGTCTGGCCTGCTCTGCCTCCGCTTTAAAAGCGGAGGCAGAGTGGCAGTCCAGACTGCCACATCTGCCTGGAAGATGCGGGCCGGACGCAATGCGTCCGGCACCGCGCTCCTCTCACAGCAGCCAGGCACCACTTAAAAGTGATGTCCTGGCTGTTGCGCGTGCGTTCCACCCGCTTCCAATGGGTGTGAACGTGTGCCAGGCCGGGGGAGCTGCGCGGCGTGGGGGCAATTCCCTCTGCCTTGTTCTGCTGCGCCGCGGAGGCGCGGCAGAATATCAGTCTGTCTTCGGCCCCAGTTTCTATCAATCAACTATATTGTGAAACCCTGAAAATGAGATGGCCTTTCTTAGTTCTTGTTTTATAGCTGTTGATAGTCCCAAGCAGGGTTCCCTCTAAGCTGAGTTAGTGTGAGCTAGCTCACAGTTTTACGCCTCCAGCTCAAATATTTTTGTCTTAGCTCAGGGAGGATGGCTCCAGAACAAACTAATTAATGCAGTAGCCAAATCACCTGCTTATAATTTTAATGCCAGTAGCTCACAAAGTAGAATTTTTGCTCACAAGACTCTACAACTTAAAGAGAACATTGGTCCCAAGAATACATTTCACCTGGTGTTATTGACCTGCAAAGCTATCCATAAACAATAGGGCTGCCAAGTCAGCCCAGGGGGCGGGGGATCCCCCGCTAAAGGGGTTCCCGATCCGCCGGCCAGCATTTGGCCGGCGGGGGGAACCCCACCCCCGTAATGACATCACCGGAAGTGACAGAGCACGTTCGGGGCATTGCCAGGGCGACGCTCTGGCAATCGCCCCAAAACTCTATGATACCATAGAGTTTGGGGGCAATTGCCAGAGCGTCACCCTGGCAATGCCCCCAACGTGCTGCATCACTTCCGGTGATGTCAATGGGCGCGCACACTTTGCGCGCACGCCAGAAGAAACTCCCGGCAAGAGGAGGACTCCCCCCCCGCCAGTGAGTTTTCAACACTTGGCAGCCCTAATAAACAGTATCAGAAAATGTGTGAGACATGGTTCATTATTAAAAATTTCTTGGTGGCTAATTCTTCATAGATAAATTGAAAATCAACATGCAGGAAACTCAATTAATTGTTTTTCCCCCTCCTAAATCATTTCTGTCTCTGGATGATTCTGTAATTCATTGTACCCAGCCAGCCTATCATCATGGAATTGTGTTTTGACAGTTCACTTTCCTGTCTTTCAGATCTCTGCTCTTTGAAAAACCTATCACTTTTTCCTTCATATTGTCCCCAGGATCCATTGATTTTCAAACACTGATTCTGCTAAAGTCTCTTTTTCAGTCTCATGTTATTTGTAGAATGGGTTGTTGTAATATTATTTTGACTGGCCTTCCCATTTCTTCTCCCCACTCTTTAATATTTCTACTGAATTCTTCTGGTTTTGATTTGTTTTTCTTTCATTTCGTTTTGATTGCCTTTTGTCTTTGGTTCTCCCTTTTTTTGCCAGATTACTTTTAGGTTTATGATTACAGTCATACTGCAACATGGATTTTGTTGTCTTTAAACTTTTAAAGCTCTGCACTTCATTCTCATATTAAAATTGATATAGTGGACTTTGATTATATTACTTGCAGTCTTTCAAATATTGAGCCCACTTGCAGGGAAGGTGGGGTAAAAGTGTGAAATAATAAAATAAAATAAATACATAAAATTAAGCCAATCTCTTTTTCATTAATGCTGCAGTTTCTGAATACAGTACTTCCATAAGTCTTATTGTGTATTGATTGGTATTATATACACACAAACTGTTTTTGATCTTGCTCGCTTGGGTATCAAAATTGTTAAGGTGTTACGTAGACATGACCCAGAAAGTAAAATGTGGTACACCCATTGTTCAAGGGTATCTGATTATTATAGCTGTTTAAACGATTACATTTTTACACCTGCATTTGCCACCCCAGCTGGAATAACAAGACAGACAACAGTTTGGAATTAAACAAGGGCCACTTTATTAACTATTTAACAGAACATTGCAGCAATGGGCAAAACTAAGCAAGCACAGGAACAGGCAAGGCAGGCGTCACTCCCTGACACAACCTCCTTACCCTTGATATGGGCGGGTCACCTAGCTCTGGTCTTGAGCCAGCCAAATTCTGGCTCATAACCGGCAGCCCAGGATACTGGTTGCCCTGCAGGAGCACCTACCCCTGAGACCGCACAGACCTTCAGGGAGGAGCCTAGCTCGAGAGGTTCCCAGAGATGATCACCATTCTCCACCCTGGACCGCACAGCCCTAGGGAAGTTCCTGATGACCTCTTGTTCCCAAACGGGATATGCCGTAAGGCGCTCAACAGTTCCGTTTCTTGCTTGCACAAACCTGCCACAGCCAAGGCCAAACCTCTGCTTTGGCCTTTGCTACCCCATTTAGTGACCGAATGTCAACCAGATCCCATGCTGCAAGTCCTCTAAAATTAACCCATTGCCCTTGTCTGACAGATGCACCCCGTGGGGCCTATGCAGGTTTTGGAACTCGACCCACATGTCAGGGTGCTGCAAAAACAAAAACCCCACCTAGATTCCATGGCCTTCCTCATCTGTCTACAGGCCTAGTGCCTGGCACGTACAATACACCTGGGGATCCTGACTTCCTGCCACACCTGGCGGAGAAGCATGGCTGACCACCCTAGCAGCACACCAGGCCACCATGCTCTTATCATCACAGGTCGACCCTGGCCTGCAACACTGTCTGTACACCTGGCCACCTTGCTCTTGTCCTCACAAGGTCGACCCTGGCCTGCAACACTATTGTATGCCAGGCCACCTTGCTCTTATCCTCACAAGGTCAGCCATGGCTGTCTACACTGTACGCCGGGCCACCTTGCTCTTATGCTCACGAGGTCAGCCCTGGCCAGGCCGTCCATCAACCCAGAATCATTGTCCCCCAGGTGTATTGCCAGACATGAGAGTAGGTCCTCTCCTCAAATAGCAAGGGAAGGAGTACAAGCTAGCTCCAGCCCCTCCTTCTCCTGTCACTCAACTGATGCAAGCTTGCCAAGGCTGCGCCAAGAACTGATGGGTGTCCTCTATGCCCGATAAGCTGCCCAAAGGATGATGCTGTGACCGCAGACTGTAACCTTTTGCCTGTCTCATGGCCCGCAGCACCTGTAAGAGGAACATCATTAACAACTGGAATAAAAACCTTAAAGAGCCTTGACAGGCCTAAACATGCAGGTCCTAACATAACCCGTAACACCGAGATTTCCAACACTCCATCCTCTGAATGTCGCAGCATGCATACCAAAAAAGAGTCACCGGGTGCTGACACTGAAAGATGGTGTTGCTGTTTTGTGGACAGACAACACTCCAGTGACATAGCTCATGACGTACTGTGTGATCTGTTGATGTCACTGCTCTTGCTATTCTGTCCCAACCACCCTAACTCCATAATTTCTTCCTGCTAGTGACCCAGGATCTGATACTGGAGCTGGAGCCTTGACAGAGATAATAAGATATAGTGGATACTGTTAGTCCAGCAAGGCTGGATCGAAGTTTTACCTCAAGTTCATGGAATGACCATGGGCCAGTCAATACCTCCCATCCTCAACTACCTGAGAGGATTGCTGGAAGGAGTAGTAGTGTGGTTTTAGTCAAAACAAAGCTCTGCAAGTTGAATCCCAATTAATCAGCTTAAATGAACTGCTTTCCATTGCCAAATACTAGGCGTTGAGTTAAAGGTTCCCAACATGAAGATTGAAAAAAGCTTGCCACTTCGAGGGGCACAAAAGATTCTGGTTCATGAAACTCCACCAGAGAGCTAGTAAAAGGTGCCCCGCTTCCCCGGTAAAGGTATCCAAAGCCCAACATAAACCCCTCAAAGAGGCAAGTGCAAACATGGATCCTTGGGTAACAACTCAAACCAAACCCTGAACTTCCAATTTAATTGGGGTGGGCCCTTTTATCATGGGTGGGGTTGTTATTACCCCCACTCCCCGAGCACTTGCCACCCTCTCCACCCACCCAGCCCTTTGTCCTAGGGCAGCTAGAGAAAGTGTGAGGCCCGGCACACAGGGGGCACTTGTGGTGAAATGAGCAGGACTCGTGGCCAAAAGCTCCCTGGGAAGTAAACTCCCAACAAAGTGGGTGTCACTGAGCCGCCTGCCCCACCTGCATGTGGGAACCCAACTGAACATGAGCTCTCTTCACTGAGTGACCACTGTGTGACCTCTTACCCCAAGACGCCCTATTTTGTGACATAATTTGCAGCCACAGGTTAGGGTTAATTTTGTCCCACCTAAACTCCTCATCATACTGCGACCAAGCTGGGCTCAGGAAGTCTGTGAAAGCTTTATAAATGATGTCCATATACTGGATCATCGCCGAAGCCCTCCAAGGCTGGTGCCTGTGAGACTTCTGATTAGATCCAATAAGTCAGGCCTTGTAGGTTAAAACAAAGTCTTTATTTCTTAATGGTCTTTCAGGAACACTTGCATTGTTTGTGATACCATATACAGTGGGGAAAGGATTCATATGCTGTATTCAAACAAGAACAGAGGCTTGGGTGCCAATCAGAATAAAAAGAATCAAGCGCCAAAATACTACTGTAACTTTCTCAGGGAAAAAAGGTGCGCAAGCTGAAACTACATTCCCACCTCAACCCTACTTGCAGGCCCCCGCAAAAGACACCTGGAGAAGCAGAGCCCAGTTGCCCAAGGTTACAAGAGTAGTCAGCATAGATAACTGAAGTCTAGCAAAATATATGAGCTCACCCAGAGGAGGGAGGGGGGAAGGAACCGTCAGAGCAGAGACGGATGCTGAGCTCCCGCCGGGACCTGCAACCGGAACAGCCACAGGGGATCAAAACATGACAGGGAACCTGACATCCATCCTGCCCCTCCCAAAATCAACCCCCACCAGGTTTAGAAGGGTAACGTTTATGGAAGGCATGAATTAAACGAGGAGCATGAACATGATCAGCCGCCACCCACTCATTACATTTAGGACAAAAATCCACCCAATTCACCAGATAAAACAAACGTCGGTGTTTGAGTTTAGAGTCCAAAATGCTGGATATTTCCAAATGTGGCTCCCCCTCCTTCATCAGAGGAGGAGGTGCTGGAGTCTCTGGACACCAGGAATTCGGCCCAGGATTTTTCTTCAACAGACTGTAATGGAAAACAGGATGAACAGAGTTCAGTGATTTAGGCAATTCCAGCTCAAAAGGCACAGGCGAGATCTTACGCAAGACTTTAAAAGGACCAACGTATTTCCACCCTAATTTTCGGCTCGGCTGCAAGCCGTGAATGTTTTTAGTAGACACATAAACAGAGTCTCCAGGCTCCAATTCCCAACCAGGAACCCTATTCCGGTCCGCGTATTTTTTGTAATCCGCTTTGGCCCGATCCAGTGTTTTGGCAATAAGGGGCCATGAGTCTTGCAGTTTAGCCCACCAAGATTCAAAAGGAGAGGGTGAGCTGTCTGTGGGGGGTAGGATATTCGGCAATGGGTTGCCTTCATACCCCCCCACCACTAGAAAAGGAGACACACCAGTAGATGAATGCATGGAATTATTGTAGCTGTATTCAGCAAAAGGGAGCAAATCCACCCAATTGTCCTGGTGGTAATTTGAATAACACCTCAAGAACTGTTCTAGGATTTGATTAGTTCATTCGGATTGTCCATCGGTCTCTGGATGGTAAGCAGAACTGAGAGCTGGCTCAATGCCCATGGTTTGTAAAAGCTCCCGCCAGAAGGTGGCAACGAACTGACTTCCCCTATCAGAAATTATACGTCTAGGAAAAGAATGTAGCTTTATCACGTGATTAAAGAACACTTTGGCTAAACCCTTAGCTGTGGGCAATTTCTTGAATGGGACAAAGTGTGCCTGTTTGGAAAATAAATCCACTACCACCCAAATTACAGTCCTTCCTTTGCTGGGTGGTAGATCAGTAATGAAATCCATGAAAATGTCCTCCCACGGCCGGGAGGGAGTGGGCAAGGGTTGTAAAAGACCCAGAGGCTTTCCTATTCGTTTTTTGCACATTAGACAGGTTTGGCATGAAGTTACATAGTCTGAGACATGTTTACGCATCCGCGGCCACCAAAGCTGCCTCTGAAGTAAGTTTAACGTTTTTAAATATCCAAAATGTCCAGAAAGCTTAGATTCATGGCAAGCATTTAAAACAAACAGTCTAAGAGAATTAGGCACCACCAATTTCGAGGCTTTATACCAGCAACCATCGGGTTTTTGTTCCAAACCCTCCTCCCCACTCCATTCATCCCAATCCTGCTGAGAGTACTCCGGTGCGCATTTTGTAATCCACTCAGAAGAAAGAGCCGTGGCGGCCAGCTGCTTTTGGCTCCTAGTGACAACAGCCCCACTAAGTTGCTCGGGCAAGAACATGGAATCAAACACTTCTTCCCTCTTAGAATCATGCTGGGGAAGCCTGGACAACACGTCTGCTAAGGAGTTAGATGATCCAGGAAAATGTCGCAGTTTAAAATTGAACTTGGAGAAGAAATCAGCCCACCTGAGCTGTTTTGCATTTAAAGTTCTATGGGTCCGCAGTGCTTCCAGGTTTTTATGACCTGTCCAAATCTCAAACGGCATCTGTGCCCCCTCTAACTAATGCCTCCAGGTAGACAAGGCAAGATGGATGGCTGCTGCCTCTTTGTCCCACACTGACCAGTGTCTTTCAGTTTCATTAAACTTTTTGGAGACATATGCCAAAGGGCGCAACTTCCCATCCTCCCCTTTCTGCAGAATCGCCCCCCCCCCCCCCATGGCCACATCAGAAGCATCAACATGTACAATGAATTCCCGAGTCTCATCTGGGTGGGCCAGGATAGGCTTTGAGGTGAAAAGTTTTTTTAGCTTGTCAAAGGCGGCTTGACAACCAGGTGACCAGTTTAGACGTTCACCCGGCTTGCCGGCTTCAGGACCTTTTCCCTTTGTTTTCAATAGATCAGTTAGGGGTAGGGTGACTGTTGCAAAGTCTTTCAAGAACGTTCTGTAAAAGTTGCAAAATCCCACTAGGATTTGGAGCTGTTTGCGTGTGCGTGGGGCTTCCCATGTGATCACTGCTTCCACCTTGGCTGGGTCCATCTCCAAACCCTTTGGGGAAATGCGGTAACCCAAGAAGTCAATTTCAGTGCAGTGGAACTCACATTTTGACAGTTTGGAAAAAAGTTTATGTTTCATGAGAGTGGACAACACTTCTCTCATCAATTTAACATGGCAAGGTTTGTCTTGTGAATAAACAATGATATCATCAAGATAACAGAGCACCCCCTTAAATAAATGCTTGTGCAACACTTCATTTATCAGGCTCATAAAAACTCCTGGACCTCCAGTCAAACCAAATGGCATAAACCAATATTCGAATTGCCCCAGCGGGGTATTAAAGGCAGCCTTATATTCATCTCCCTCTTTAATGCGCACTCGGAAATAGGCTTCCCGTAAATCCAGTTTGGAAAAAATCTTCCCCTTAGCCGCCTCTGCCAACAGGTCTTTGATCAGTGGTAAGGAATAAGCGTTGGAGGTGGAAACGGCATTTAAACCCCTATTATCCGTGCAAAGCCGTAAGCCGCCATCCTTCTTTTTCCAGAACAGAACGGGGCAGCAAAAGGGGATTTAGCTGGTCGAATGAAACCCCGCTCCAGGTTTTTATCCAAAAACTTTTGCAGTTCCTCTCTCTCTGCGGGACGCATAGAATATAACTTTCCCTTTGGTAACTTCTCCCCAGGTAACAGTTCTATACCACAGTCAGTCAGTCTATGGGGGGGAAGCTCATCAGCCTCTGTTTCACTGAACACCTCAGCCAGGTCACGGTACTCTGGGGGAATTTTGTTTAAGTCCTCTGAGACCAATCAAGCGAAGGGGGTGGAGGGAGGTCCCGAACCCCAGCCGGGATTCCATTTGTGCTGTGTGCATTTGGGATCGACCCATGTAATCTTCCCTTCACTCCACTTAACATATGGGTCATGAGCTCCCAACCACGGGCTTCCCAATACCATAGGGAACTGGGCGTGGGGGGTGATGACAAAGGCTCTCTGCTCCCAGTGATCCCCAGTCCCCAAAATCAGAGGCTCAGTTTCTGCTATGCAAGCCTCTTTCATTTCAGACCCATCCATCTGAGTGAAGTGCAGAGGCTCAGACAGCGTGTTAACTTTGGGTCCCAATCCCTCCACCACTAATGGACTAATTAAGTCTCTAGCACACCCCGAGTCAATAAGGGCTCGCACCCTGACATGGGTGCCACTTCCAGGGACAATAACAGTCACAACCATATAGAGCAAAGGTCCAGGACTGCTCACTGTTGGCGGCGTGGCCAGAGGGGGGACCTGCAGCTCCATGCCTCCTACTGCAGGTCTGGGAAGTTTCCCGACGGCTGAGCTGTCACAGTTTCCAACGTGGCATTCTCACTCTCTGCCTTTGCCCCTTCCAGCTGTAATTCCCAGGGTTTAAAACCTCCCTTCGTGGATCGTGGTGTTCCTCCAGGAGTCGGCTGGGAAGTCTTCGATGCTTTCGGAGCTCCCAGGGGACAGGAAGATGTAAAGTGGCTGCTCTCCCCACACCGCATGCATAGCCCTTGCTTAAACCGAGCATCACAGAGCTCTTGAATGGCGGTTTTAAATTTGGGCTTTGGTGTGCCCTTAGCAATGGAGTGAGAGGCCGGTGAACTCAGTTTAATCAGGGTGAACCTCTCCTCCACGTCGGCCACCGCTTGCATCCAAGCCACCAGCGAGGCGGGCCGATCATTTCTTAGCACAGTCTCGTATGTCTCACGGTTCAACCCCTCCCAGTACTTCTCGATGAAGAGATCTTGACCCCAGCCCTGTACCTTTGCAGCTATTCTACAGAACTGGGCAGTGTACTCCCTTACAGAGGATCAGCCCTGAACCAGCTTCCGCAGCTGATTCCTGGCTTTCTCCTCCCTCAAGGGATCCTCGTAGTGCTGCCGGAGGGCCCACATAAAGTCATTTACTGATCTCAGTTCAGGACCCGGGGGAGTTGTGCAGACTCACATACCAGTCACTTGCAGTGTCCTGCAGCTTAGAGCCAATATAGCCAACCCTTTCACATTCGGTAGGGTAAAGGTGGCCCCAAGTTCCCAAAAAACACTAAATCTTGATGATGAAAAAGTGGAGTTTATCAGGATCCCCATCAAACAAAGCTGTCAAGGGATCGTTGGGTGGCTGCTGGTATAACTGGTCCACAGGACATGGGGGTGGCTGTGCTGATGCTGCTGGTGGCTGCTGGGGACCTGCAGGTGGTTGTTGCACAGGTCCCGCTCTGCCATCCTGCTGCTGAGCCGGCACTCCACCTCCCCCTCCGGCTCCAGCCAGAGGGACCACTCCTGCAGCTGCTCCCAGCACAGTTTGTTGCATCTCAAGCAGCACCTCTCGTAGTTCCACTGCCAGCCAGTTGTGCATCTCATTGAATCTCTGGTCCCTCTGCTTCCAGAGGTCATCCGTACCTCTCTCCAATGGCTGAGGGGTCTCACGTTCATCTGGAAACAAACCCAACCTCCAGGAGTCCCTCTCATCATCCGAGAATCACACGCGCGATCCTCTCCTGTCATGGACCCAGGACTCCAAAGTACCCCCACCAAAGGTCAACCAGGAATACCTTGGTAAGGGTTCTGCACCACCTATGGCTCCCCCCCCCCGCGACTGAGGGGAGCATAGGAATCATAGTTTGTGGTCACCGGCTCCACAGGTGCGATGGAGACCGGTGTTTGGGGGGTAGAGGTGGGAACGAGGGACCCATCATCCAACATGGCCAGGTCTGGGTTTCACTCCTTCCTGATTGGAAGGATCACAAACAATCTGTGAGACTTCTGATTAGATCCAATAAGTCAGGCTTTGTAGGTTAAAACAAAGTCTTTATTTCTTAATGGTCTTTCAGGAACACTTGCGTTGTTTGTGATACCATATACAGTGGGGAAAGGATTCATAACTGTATTCAAACAAGAACAGAGACTTGGGTGCCAATCAGAATAAAAAGCATCAAGCGCCAAAATACTACCGTTACTTTCTCAGGGAAAAAAGGTGCGCAAGCTGAAACTACATTCCCACCCCGACCCTGTGTGTAATCTACTTGCAGGCCCCCGCAAAAGACACCTGGAGAAGCAGAGCCCAGTTGCCCAAGGTTACAAGAGTAGTCAACATAGATAACTGAAGTCTAGCAAAACATATGAGCTCACCCAAAGGAGGGAGGAGTGAAGGAGGGGGGAAGGAACCGTCAGAGCAGAGACGGATGCCGAGCTCCCGCCGGGACCTGCAACCGGAACAGCCACAGGGGATCAAAACATGACAGGGAAGCTGACAGTGCCGCACTATGACAGTAGTATATATAAGGAATCCCAGGTACCAATTTGCCCATGCCTGTCCACTACACAGTGCTTTAAGTGCTCCTTTTCACGTTCATCCAGGTTATCCTTGTCCTTCTTCTCCATTTCGTGATAGAGAAGACTGAAAATGTCCACATATTCACCTTTTAGGATTTTCTCCTTAGTGGCAATGGACAGATGATCACCCAAAGGCAAGTCCGAGTCCCCGCTGGGCAGAGCCCCAGCAGAAACCACCTCGTATGAGGGCCCCCCCCCCCGAACATGGGTAGCTGATGCTGGGCTGTGGGTAGCCCCACACTGGCCAAGAGACCAGAGGAGTGGACGGAGTGCATGGTGGGGCATAGTTCAGCCAGCTAGCCTGAACCATGTGCGAGGCGGCCACACCCTGATAACCAGGGCCCCAGGGCAACCTTGACCTTTCCCCCACTATTCCAACCACCTTACCTCCCTGCTCATGAGGTGCAGTGTAAATTGCCACCTGCTGGTTCCCTAGGCTGTGCCCGAGCTGTCCTGAAGACGATCCGGCAGCTTGCTCATGAGCATCAGCATCTCTTTTGTCCTCCAGGAAGGCTAAACGTGCTAAAACCTAGGCTTGAAAAGACACGTTAGACTCACCTCTCGCGTTAGTGTCCCTGGAAGGCAAGCCCCGCTCTTTCTCCAGCACTGCCAGCCGCTGTAAAATAGCAGCATTCACTGGATCATCCTCTTCCTCATCATCGGAAGGAATCACGGGTGCAGACCGTGCCGGAGGCCTTTTGGGAGCCAGTTGCTTACATTTCCCTTTGCCTTTGCCTTTGCCTGAAGCCATAGCAATATGTTATTGACAAGCAAATATACAACCAAGTAACACCAGCTTCCACAAATGTGGGGAAAAACAACTATCCAAACTAGCAGGCACCTAAGACAGAGTAAAATGGCCACCACCAAATGATCACAAAATGGCTGCTGCATCAGCTGGATCAGACCTCCCCAATATGGCTGCCCCACTTAATTTAACACTCACAGAGAGCCTCAGACCTCACCAAAATGGCCACCAGGCCAGCGGCCAGGGACCTCACCAAAATGGCAGCCAGGCCAGAGGCCTGGTACCTCACTAAAAATGGCCCACTGACCAAGAGGCTAACCAGCCTCCTCACCTTCCCAAAATGGCCACTACAACAGCCACCACCCAAAGCCAAAAAGGGGGGGGCTACAACTGTACAGTAATGCCACAGGTTACCACCTCCCTGGCACACCAATGCCACAGGCCACCAGGTCCAATGCTGGGGGGGCTGGCACTGAATGCTGGGGGGCTGCCCCACCACCTCTGATCCAAAGCCAAAAAAGAGGGGGGGGCTGTCTGGCCAGGCTTCGCAAGTGTGTAGCTGCTGTCCAAAACTTGCTCTACACAAGGAGTGTTACAAAGGGCCCATCCCCAATGCCCCACTCGCCACCGGCCTTGAACAGGCCTGAAGGCCCCAGGCTGAGCGAAGGCTGCCTCCGCCACAATCCCGATGCTGGGCAGCCTGCCCAAAACACAGTCGGCCAGCAAGCGGCCACTGCTGCAGCCATTGAAGAGACTCCTGCTCATTGAAGCCACTGGAGTGCCGCTGCACTCTGCTGCCACTGCCAACATGGGCTGCCCCAAGTTGTGCTGCTGCCAACACGGGCCGCACAGAAGCAGGTAGGCCCCAACAGCTGCTCCCGATGCATGCTGCATACTCTTGAGCATGCGGAGCAACTGCAGAGAGCGGGGGCGGGTGCCGCCTCTTTAAATAGCTAGCCCCGCCCCACCAGCTCCGAGCCACACGCTGTGTGCGGCTGTTGCTGCCCGTCATCCGATGCGGCGGCAAAACACCCCCCCGGGGCTACCGGCGTTGCCAGGCACCCGGGAGCCCCATGGAGGCTGTGTAGGTGCATACAAGAAAAACATACCTGTGGCTTTGATTCAAAATGAAACATAACATTTATGTCATAACAGAAGACTCTGCCAATCACTGAACAAGCACAGCCCCATGGAATGGAATGTTGGGTTGTAGACATTCCATTGCCCCTTTGGAGTACCAGAAGGGTCCGTCTAGTCCAGTGTCCCCAGAAAGTAAAATGTGGTACACCCATTGTTCAAGGATATCTGATTATTATAGCTGCTTAAACGATTACATTTTTATTACCTGCACTGGAGGCTGTGTAAGTGCATACAAGAAAAACATACCTGTGGCTTTGATTCAAAATGAAACATAACATTTATGTCATAACAGAAGACTCTCTGCCAATCACAGAACAAGCACAGCCCCATGGAATGGAATGTTGTGCTGTAGACATTCCATTGCCCCTTTGGAGTACCAGAAGGGGTCTGTCTAGTCCAGTGTCCCACTTCCAGCCATGGTGCTAGCCAGATACTTCTAGGAAGCCCACAAGGAGGACATGGAGAGCAGGTCTCTTCAGTTACATGATCCCAGCATCTGGTACCTGCTTCTGAAATTAGTGGTTATTGCCACACCTTGGCAGTAAAATACAACACCCTTTTATCCATTCTGGATCTATTTCTGATCAATTTCATTGAGTGACCCTGAGAGAAAGAAATCTCACTATATCCAGTCCCTTTGCCACATCCATTCTTCTATAAACCTGGTTGTTGTTTTTTTCTCCTTAGGAGCCATCTAGACATGACGGCCATCTCCAGGTTTGGACTGGATTGTGTGTGGGTGGGTGGGTGGGTGAGTGGGTGTGTGCCCACTAGATCAAAAGATAGAGGAGGATTATAAAATGATGACTGAATTAAAGATAGCAGCTAGACAAAATAACTGTGTTGTAATAAATGATTTTAACTACCCACACATTGATTGGATCAGTATGTGTTCAAGTTGGGAAAAAGAGTTTGAGTTTCTAGTCACTCTCAATGACTGTGCTATGGAGCAGATGGTCACAGAACCTACCAGGGGAGAGGCAATCCTGGATTTGGTCCTAAGTAATGCCCAAGACCTAGTGAGAGATGTAAAAGTGATCACACTGCTTGAGAACAGTGATCATAATGTTATTGAGTTCAACATTTGTATAAATAGGGAGTTGCCCAAAAAGACTGACACAACCACTTTTAGCTTTAAAAGGGGTAACTTCTCTGATATCAGGGGACGTGTGAGAAGGAAACTGAAAGGAAAAGTAGAAAGGGTCAAAATCACTGGAGAAGCTTGGAGACTATTTAAAACTACAATCCTAGAAGCTCAGATAAAATATATACTGCAGGTTAGGAAAAGCACAAATAGGTATAGAAAAAAGCCTGCATGGTTAACAAACAAGGTAATGGAAGCTATAAAATGTAAGAAGGATTCCTTTAAGCAGTGGAAAGCTAGTCTCAGTGAGGTTGATAAAAGGAAACATAGGCAGTGGCAAATAAAATGCAAGTCTGTGATCAGGAAGGCAAAAAGGGAATATGAGGAGCATATCGCAAAAAACATAAAGACCAACAATAAAACTCTTCAAATACATCAGAAATAGGAAACCAGCCAGGGAAGCTGTGGGGCCCTTGGATGACCAAAGGGTAAAAGGAGTACTAAAGGATGATAAGGAAATGACTGAGAAACTAAATATATTTTTTGCCTCTGTCTTCACTGTGGAAGATGAAAAGTGGTTGCCCACTCCAGAACCGCTTATTTCGGGAGGGGCATTGAAAGACCTGAGTCAGACTGAGGTGATGAGAGAGGAGGCCTTATGACTGATAGACAACTTAAAAACTAATAAATCACCGGGTCTGGATGACATACATCCAAGAGTTTTGAAAGAACTCAAATGTGAACTTGTGGATCTCCTGATAAAAATATGTAATCTTTCCTTAAAATCTGCCTCCATTCCCGAGGACTGGAAGGTGGTGAATGTCACTTCCATCTTTTAAAGGGGTTCCAGAGGAGATCTGGGAAATTACAGGCCAGTCAGTCTGACATTGATACCGGGTAAGTTGGTGGAAACTGTTATTAAGGAAAGAATTAGTAAGCACATTAATGAACAAAATCTCTCGAGGAAGACTCAGCACAGGTTCTGTAAGGGAAGATCTTGTCTCACTAACCTGTTAGTGTTCTTTGAGCGAGTGAACAAACATATGGACAAGGGGGACACAATAGATGTTGTTTACCTTGACATCCAGAAAGCTTTTGATAAAGTTCCTCATCAAAGGCTCCCAAGTAAGCTCAATAGTTACGGGATAAAAGGGCAAGTCCTTTTGTGAATCAAAAACTGGCCAGTTAAAAGGAAACAGAGAGTGAGTATAAATGGGCATTCTCAGTGGAGGGTGGCAAGCAGTGGGGTACCGCAGGGATCAGTACTGGGTCCGATGCTTTTTAACTTGTTTATTATGATTTGGAGTTGGGAGTAAGCAGTGAAGTGGCTAAATTTGCACATGACACAAAGTTGTTCAGGGTGGTGAGAGCCAGGGAGGATTGCGAGGCACTCCAAAAGGATCTGTCAAGGATGGGCGAGTGGGCATCAACGTGGCAAATCGAGTTCAGTGTAGCCAAGTGCAAAGTGTTGCACACTGGAGCCAAAAATCCTAACTATAAATACACGTTGATGGGGTCCAAACTGGCAGAGACTGACCAAGAGAGAGATCTTGGAGTCATAGTAGATAACTCAATGAAAATGTCGAGACAGTGTATGACTGCAATAAAAAATGCCAGTGCTATGCTGGGGATTATTAGGAAGGGAATTGAAAACAAATCAGCCAGTATCATCATGCCCCTGTATAAATGGATGGTGCGACCTCATTTGGAGTACTGTGTACAGTTCTGGTCGCCACACTTTAAGAAAGATATTATAGCATTGGAAAAAGTGTAGAATAGGGCAACTAGAATGATAAAAGGGTTGGAACATTTCCCTATGAAGAAAGGTTGAAGCACTTGGAGCTCTTTAGCTTGGAGAAATGATGGCTGAGGGTTTATAAGATCGAGGTTTATAAGATTATTCATGGGATAGAGCAGGTAGAGAAAGAAGTCCTTTTCTCCCTTTCTCACAATACAAGAACTCATGGGTACTCCATGAAATTGCTGTGCAGTCGGGTTAGAACAGATCAAAAGAAGTATTTCTTCACCCAAAGAGTGATTAACACATGGAATTCACTGCCACAGGAGGTGGTGGAAGCCACAAGCATGGATGGCTTCAAGGGGGAATTGGATAAACATATGGAGCAGAGGTCCATCAGTGGCTACTGGCCACAAGGTATAGATAGGAACTCTCGGTCTGAGGCAAGTAATGCTCTGTATTCTTGGTGCTTGTGGGGACAACATTGGGAGGGCTTCTAGTGTCCTGGCCCCACTGGTGGACCTCCTGATGGCACCTGGTATTTTTGGCCACTGTGTGACACAGTGTTGGACTGGATGTGCCATTGTCCTGATCCAACATTGGCTTGCCACCCCAGCAGGAATAATGAGACAGACAACAGTTTGGAATTAAACAAGGGCCACTTTATTAACTATTTAAACAGAACATGCAGCAACGGGCAAACTAAGCAAGCTCTGGAACAGGCAAGGCAGGCATCAATCCCAGACACAACCTCCTTGCCCTTGTAATGGGCGGGTAACCTAGCCCCAGTCTTGAGCCAGTCAGATACTGGCTCGTAACAGGTGGCCCGGCATACTGGCGTCCCCTCCCAGGGGCGCCTACCCCTGAGGCTTCACAGACCTTCAGGGAGGAGCCTAGTCTGAGAGGGTCTTATAGGCGATCACCATTCACCTCCCCAGACCGCGAGGCCCTAGGGTGGTTCCTGATGACCTCCTGTTCCCAATCGGGATATGCCGTGAGGCACCCACCGGTTCCATTTTCTTGCTTGCACAAACCTGCCACATGCAAAGCCAAGCCTCTGCTTTGGCCTTTGCTACCCCACACGGCAACCGAGTGCCATCCAAATCCCGTGCTGCAAGTCCTCTAAAAATATCCCATTGCCCTTGACCCGTAAGCTAGGGTGCGGCAAAAAAAGACCCAACCATGCGAAGTTGGCTATTAGCATTACGCCTAGCCCTGTCCATACACCTGGGGTCACTGGCATGCCTCCATACCCGGCGGGGTAGCATGGCTGACCACACTATCTGCACCCCAGGCCACCTTGACCTTATCAGCGCAAGATCGGCCTTGGCCTGCAGCACAAGGGCCACACCCTTGATCAGCCCCAAATCATTGCCCCCCAGGTGTATGACTAAAACATGAGGGGGAGGACCGTGCCTCTCCTCGAACAATAATGGGAGGAGTGCCGGCCATCTCATGCCCCTCCTCCCCCACCACTCAACCATCGCCATTTCACTGAAGCCGAGCTGGGAGCCAACAGACGTCCACCTCGCCCGATGAGCTGCCCAAAAGACCATGCTGTGGCCGCAGACTATGACCCTTCATCTCGTCTCACGGCCCGCAGCACCTGTAAAAGGAACTTAATTAACCGTAACCCGATTGAAGCCAGTAAAACTTACACTGTACACTGCCTAACACAATTGTGACACGGGAATAGGCCACGCCTGCTGTACACCCGCTGCAGCCCTGAAGGACAGAAACTGCTTACCCGCTTTCAGGTAAGCTCTCCTGGTGGAAGGGGCAAGGGCCAAACTCATTGCCCTATCGGCCTCAGCCCTCCAATCTCCCACACCTCATCGGGCATCCGTGCCGGGAGCAGGTCTGCTTCCGGAGCCAGCTGACAGAACCTCTCCATCTGTTTGCGAGGGAGAGCGTCAGTGACCCCATTATCAACCCCTGGGACGTGTCTAGCTCTAAACAAAATGTTAAGCTTGAGACTCTGCAACGTGAAAGCCTGCACCAAAGCCATAACCCTGGGGGATTTTGACGTAAGGGTGTTGATGACATGTACCGTGGATTGATTATCACACCAGAAATGGACCGTCCAATTAGTTAGCTCGGTGGACCAGATCCAAACTGCTGCTACAATCGGAAAAAATTCCAGGAAGGTGAGGTCTCTAACCCAGCCAGCCCGAAACCAATCTGATGGCCAATCCCCGGCACACCAATGACCCCTGAAGTACACTTCGTAACCTGAAGAGCCGGCTGCATCTGAAGCAATCTGCAGCTCGGCCTTGACCAGGAGGTCTTCACGCCAAAGAGAAACCCCATTGTATGAATCCAGGAACTGTTCCCACACAAAGAGGTCTTCCTTCTTCCCCCGGTTGACTCTAGTCCTGTGGTGTGGAAGATGGAGGCCCTTCATCGAGTCACAAAGCCTCCTCAGAAATGCACGGCCAGGCACCAGAACCTTGCATGCAAAGTTGAGGTGGCCAACCAACTGCAGTAACTCTAACAGAGTCACCTTTGAAAGGGACCGTACAAATGCAACCCGCTCCCTCAAAGCCTCCAACTTTTCCCGGGGCAACCTACAGCATAAATTAACTGTATCTATCTCAATCCCCAAAAACGTTAGTATGGATGAAGGGCCCTCAGTCTTCTCTGGAGCGAGAGGAACACCAAGTTCCTCTGCCAGATAGACAAAACTGGAAAGTAAAAATTTACACTGCCCTGAATCCTTCCTGCCTACAAAAAGGAAATCGTCAAGATAATGAGTGGTGCTACAGAGACCTGTCCTGACTCTTAAGGCCCATTCCAAAAAGGAACTGAACCTCTTGAAAGCAGAACCAGACCGAGCAGCCCATGGGCAGGGCCCGATCCATGTAAAATTTACCTTCAAAGGCAAATCCAAGCAGCTCAAAATCCTCCGGGTGCACAGGAAGGTGTCAGATTCTGCTTGGCATAAGAGGTCTTTTCATAATGTTTCTACAATGTTTCTCTACAATGTTTCTTATTGATTGAATCTGACATTGATGTATCTCTGTGAAGTTGCTCTGTTACTTACTTTCATTTGCTTTGTAGTGGGCGTTTGACCAGATGCTTTATTGCACCCTTTGGTGTAGATTACTTGTCTGTTCAATGTTACATTTCAGGTGGGAACTTGGTTTCCCACATACCAAGGTGTCACATAGCACAAAGCTATCTCCTTTGCACTCCCTTGTATTTCCTCCCCCTTCATCCCCAGAGTGCTATCTACTGAATGCAGCCTTGGGAATTATTTTATTGTTCTTCCTGCCTGTTTTGCCGGGGACCTGGCACATCTAGGTCACACAGTTTGAGCTGGGAAATTTTATGTTCTCTCACCCCTGGGTGACAAAAGGTGAATCTGCCTTCCCGCAATTTTGCTGTATGCTGATTGGTGATCAATGTTTATGCTTTCATGCTTGTAGGTATAATAACCCCCTGTTCTCTTTGTATGGTATCACTAACAAACATCAAGACCTGTACCAGTATCTGAATAAAGGACTATGTTTTAATCAACAAAGGCCTGATCATTTGCTGATAGCACAGAAGCCTCACAGAAGGAGGCGGAAGGCAGACCTGATGTCACACTTTGCCAATTCTGCCCCTTCACCACAGAGGCGAACTACCTGCATGGCCTGGTCAAAGGACGTATACTTAACTGAACACAATTCACTTGGAATGGCATCATTCACCGACTCCCCACGGGGGTAGGACAGGTGATGAATGAGGCAAAACTCACCCGGTGCCTTCTTAGGTACAACTCCCAACGGGGAAACTCTCAGATTGACAACAGGCGGATAATCAAATGGGCCCAAAACCCTACCCTCTTTACACTCCTTAGCTATCTTATCTCGAACTATGGCTTCCATACCCACAACTGACCTTAAATTAGATGCTAAGTAAGGAGCCCTTATCCCCTGGTAAGGTATACGAAAACCAACCGAAAAGCCCTCCAAGAGATGACTTCTATCACCCACCTTCAGGTAACTGAACAACCAGCGTCTTAGAACCCCCAATTTAATTGGGCTAGGTCCCTTTATCAGAAGGGGGATTGAAGTTCGACCCACCCCCAGGGCACTTACCACCCTTTCCTCCATCCTGGCCTTTGGGCTGTGGGCAGCTGGATAAGGCGTGGGGCCTGGCACACAGGGGGCACTCATGCCAGAAAGAGCAAGACTTTCGGCTACAGGTCCCCTGGGAAGAAAATTCCCAGCAAAGTGGGCGTCATTGAACCGCCTGCCCCGCCGTCGGGCGGGAACCTGGCTGCACATGCGCCCTCTTTATCGAATGGCCGCTGTGTGACCGTTCACCCCAGGCAGACCTTGCAGGCGACATAATTTGAAGCCACAGGTTGGGACATATTTTGTCCCAGCGCATGGCAGGGTTGATCGCAGCCTGCATCCTAAACTCCTCATCGTATTGTGACCAGGCCGGGCTAGAAAAATCTGTGAAAGCCTTGTAAATGATGTCCAAGTACTGGAACATCGCAAAAGCCCTCCAAGGCTGGTGATGCACGATGACAGCTGCATAAATCAGATACCCGGGGAACCAGTTCGCCCATGCTCTATCTACCACTTGCCGCTTCAAGCGTTCCTTCTCCCGATCGTCCAAGTTGTCCCTGTCCTTCTTTTCCATCTCTCGATAGGGCAAGCTAAATATATCTATGAATTCCCCTTTTAATATCTTTTCCTTAGTGGCGATGGAAAGGTGACCGCCTAAAGGCAAGTCAGCATCGCAACTCGGCACAGCCCCTGCAGCAACAGTATCATATGCTGAGCCGCTGCAGTAAGGGTAGCCCATGGGAGACTGGGGAAAAACACAAGCCGGCCAGCCTCCTTGATAAACTGATGGAGAACTAGGAGATAGCTGTTGAGGCCAATTGGCTTGTGGAATAGGAGAAGCAGAGGACCCTTGGCCAGCTGATGGACACTGTGGCCAACTAGCCTGCGGAATAGGAGGTGCGCCAGAAACCTGGCTGCTAGGGCCCCACGGCCAACAAGTCCCGGGCCCTCCTATTACCCCGTCCTTACCTCCGGGAACCTGGGGAGCCATATAGATAGCCACCTGCTTGTCCCCAGCACCAGGACCCTGCTGTCCCCATGCCATTTCGTCACCACTTCCTGAAGCCTCCGCTTCGCACTTATCCTCAAGGAAGGCCAACTTTGCCAGCACCTGGGCTTGAAAAGACTGGTCAGATTGTTTATTAACTGTCAAACCCATCGCCGGCATTCCCAGCTCCCTCTCAAGCGCTTCCAGATGCTGCAAAATTGCCATGTTCACAATATCCCCTTCCTCTTCATCATCCGACGGAACAGCAGGTGCAGGCTGCACCGGAGGCCTCTTGGGTGCAGGTTGTTTACCCTTACTTTACCCTTACTCTTTCCTTTATCAGGAGCCATCACACCTTCTACTAAAACAGAGCGATACAATTTGATTAACAGAAAGCCAGAAAATTATAATGTCCACAACCCAATAACCCGGCAGCCCAAACAAAATCAGGCACTTATAAGGCAAAAAACCTCCTAATAGCAGTTCAAAGCTAAGGCAAAGGGAAAATTCTGAAAATGTCACCTAAAATGGCCACCGACCTTAAGTAACAAGATGGCCGCCGAGCATGAGGCAAGACAGACCTCATCAAAATGGCCGCCTATCTGACCTATAAACCTATGCCAAACAGCTGCAAAGACCTCCCCAAAATGGCCGCTGCTGTACTATCACAAAGGCTCCAAGGCCTTCAAAGGCTGGGAAACTGCCGCCCAAAATGGCCCCAAGCAAAGCAAGCACTAACTGGGAAAAAGGCTATGATATCCTTTTAACTGGAGGTGCTGGGGATTGAACCTGGGATCTTCTGCACGTCGAGCAGGTGCTCTGACACTGAGCCACAGCCCCTCTTTGAAATAAGGAGGGGGGGCACCCTAAGAAAATGGGAGGGGGGAAATGAACCGCCTGTTAAGGCTCGAGCCCTAGCCACGTGCTCGCTGTACTGCTGACCCACTCCCCGACCAAGCAACCCTTCCCCGGGGGCCTTTAGAACTGCCACCTAATGGCCATATAGGGGCTTAACAAGCCGCCGTCCTACCCTCTCAAGCTCAGGGCCTTACACCGCCGCTTAAATCATCCCCCAGTGCCCAAGCCCCAAACAGCTGGCCCCTGATCAGCCGGCCGCACCGGGTACCGCTGAAGCCGCTTTTCGCAGCAGCGTCATCTGTGCGATGCGAGGGGGGTGCCACAACCAACGCAGCCACCGCCAAGCCCAAAAGCCGGCCCCCGATCAGCCAGCAGGAACAAAGCCCGCCTGAGCCGCTATTACTGCGGCATTATCTGCAGGCTCCAAGGGGGAGGGGGTGCCGAAAACAAGCGCCGCCGCCACTAGTAAACACGGCCCACCTAAAACACGGCCGAAAAACCTCTCGCCCCAAAGCTCCCTCACGCCGCCTATAGGCCCGCGTCCCGGAGCTCAGAACCGCGTGCTCTGTCAACCGAGCATGCCAATGGACTGAAGAAGCAGGAGCAGGGCAATGGCTCTCAATGAACAAGCCCCGCCCCCTGCCCCCACGGGATGCTAGAAGCGCTCCTTGTTGCTGCCTTGCGTCCTGCGAGGCGGCAAACCGTCTCCCACGCACCACGGCGTTGCCAGGTGACGGGGAGCCCGTTCTCTTATATTCATGGGGGGGGCACCAATAGGCCACTAGACTAAATTGCCAGGGTCATATTAAATCCAGAGCAAGTGGGTGCCAGCGTGTGTTGTCAAGGTCACTCTAACTGAAGCCCGTAATTTGGGATTCATTTTGGATTCCGTTAAATTTTTTTTAAACCATTGAACATCTCAGGATTCCTTTGTTGTATGGTCTGCCAAAAATCCACAAAAAAGGCCATCTGCCTCCAGTCCGCATCTGCAGTAGGCTTGGTTTTAGAACCTATAGCCCAATATTTGGACTCCTTTCTGCAGCCTTTTGTTATTAATTTGAAGGAACCATATTTGAAGGACACAAGGTATTTTAGTAAGGAAACTGAGGGAATTGCAGTAGTGGAGGAGATGATGCTAGTGACTATAGATGTAAAAGCCTTTTATACTAATATTCCGCATCACGAATTGAGGCAAATTATTTTTGACATCTTAGACTGTAGGGATAGTCTATCTCCACCTACTGAATTTTTTTATTGAACTTCTTGATATTATTTGTAAATTTAACTATTTTCATTTTGATAATAATTTTTTTTTCAGAAATGTGGGATTGCTATGGGCAGCTCGGCAGTGCCTAGCCTTGCTAATCTATATATGGAACAGTCTAATCAAATCCCTTTGTTTATAACATCAAATTCTTTAATGCTTTATTGATATTTTCATTTTAGATTTGGGACTGGAACAAATCTGGCAATTTTTTCAGTGGCTCAGCCAGATACATGAGACCATGAAATTTGAATTATCTTGTGACCCTCAGCAGATTAATTTTTTGGACACGATAGTTTTTATTAGCAAGGATAAAACTTTGGCTTTTAAACCCTTTTATAAACCAACAGTTTAAAATTCTTATTTATTGTTTTTCTCTTTTCATCCTTTTTATCTCAGATATAATTTACCATTTGATCAATTTTTAAGATTAAAGTGGAACTCAACCTATGAGATTGGTTATAAAAAGGAGGCTGACATTTTGAACAAATAATTTGAAGACAGGGGTTACCCTAATGAGGTAATAAGGAAAGCAAGAGAAGAAAAAGAAGAAGAGATTGGATTTATATCCCGCCCTTCACTCACTTAAGAGTCTAAGAGCAGTTTACAAGCTCCTTTCCCTTCCCCTCCCCACAACAGACACCCTGTGAGGTGCTGAGAGAGCTCTGAGACAACTGTCCTTGAGAGAACAGCTGGTATGGAGCTATGGCTTGCGCAAGGTCATCCAGCCAGGTGCAAGTGGAAGAGTGGGGAATCAAACCTGGTTCTCCCAGATTAGAGTCCATGCACTTAACCACTACACCAAACTGGCTCTGAAGAAAGAGCTGATAATAGTGAGAGGAAAAATTTGGAATACCAAAGTAGGGCAAATCAGAATAAAATATCATGTGCTTTTCAGTATTCCTCTTTAGCTAATGGAATTAGACACAGTATCTATAAACACTAGACTATAGTGGAACATCTACCAGGCTGTGGATCTCCTCCAGATATAGTTTGGAGACGTGACAAAAATATTAAAAATGATGTGGTTAGAGCAGATATAATGCAACAAGAAGGCAACAGCCACACACCTATGTGTTTTTTTCAGTGTAAATGACATTTCACTTGTAAATTTCTGTTGGATGGAGAGCTACATGCACAGCTTATGGAATCTTTGGGTCTTAGGACCAATTTCTTTGCAACCTGCAGAACACAAAATATTGTATATGTCTCCTTGTGTGAATGTGGGAAAAAATATGTGGGGTCTACAATAAGAGCTATTAAAACCCGGGTCCTTGAGCATAAATTTAGACTAGCCAGACATGTAGAAATGTCCCAGTTGGAGACTATTATGTAAGTACTGGGCACAGTGTGGACAACATGAAGTTTTGTATGATTTATGTATACCAAAATAAGCCTTTCCAGAGGCAGGATGTGCAGTGTCTTCTGTTACAAAGGGAGGCATGCTTTATCTTTGATTTGAAAACATATAAACCTTTTGGCTTGAACAGGGAAATTGATTTTTCAGCTTTTCTGTAAACAAAATGAATATAATTAAATATTTGTTAAAGAACAGTAGAGCCCTTTTAATGGGACTAATCTAGATTGAGTACACCTGATTTTTTCCTGTTGGGCTTTAAATTGGCATGTATCTCCATCTGTATCTTTGAGAACCTATGATTTGCTCTTTACGCTATGAACCTTGTGGTCTGTAGAAATTATTGAAACTGGGGTGCCTAAAGACATGTGTTCTAAACCTGGGTACGGCCAAATATACACCTCCCCTCTGAAGTAGTTTGACTGCTGCTGTTTTCCTATACTCATTTCACACTGGTTTCAAATTTCACTTTGGTTTTTTTCCCTGGGTCTGAAGAGCAGTAAGCAACAGGATCTGTTTAAAGCAGTGTAATGCTATCTTGACCATAAGAGGGCAATTAACGAATATAGATGGTGATTTTTAAACTAGAACAAGTATGGTTTAAAACTAGAAACAGGTTGTTATGTTTTGTACTTAAATCTAAGCATTTTGGCTATGTACCTAAACACTGCCATGTGCTCCAGTAATGGTGACCACCATGTGGTCCAAGCACATGGCCAGGTAAATGGCCTGAGCTTGAGGCCAGCAAACAATAGTGCCCCAGGATCCTGGGCATCCCCCTATCAGAGACTCAGAATATTCAAATGTACCAACTAGAGTCTCTGGTGGGAAGGGTGTCCTATCATGCTGTATGGGTTTGGTTTGGGGGTGAGGTGTGAGGCTTCTGTACTATCAGCAAATGATCAGGCCTTTGTTGATTAAAACATAGTCCTTTATTCAGATACTGGAACAGGTCTCAATGTTTGTTAGAGATACCATACAGAGAAGGCTTGGGGTTAATATACCTGCCAGCATGCAGGTTTAAACTTATACCACCAATCAGCATACAAGGAAAAGTGCGGGAAAACAAAAAGGGCCCGTTTGTTCCCACCATAAGTGTGAAAGGCATAAACATCCCCCCTTTTGGCCTGGGTGACCCAGATGTGTTAAGTCCTAGGCATAACATTCAAACCACGGCAATAAAACAACCTTCAAGGCTAGGAGCATGCAGATAGTGCCCTGGGAGCCTGGAGTGAACAAAGGGGAAGGGCACAGGAACAAGATAGTTGGTGTTTACATGACGTGATGGAGTGGCCGAACCCACCTCCCGCCTGAAAGAGTAACATTAAGCAGACAGCCCATTGACATAAAGGAGGCAATAAAATGCATGGTAGATAACGACTACAAAGAAAACGAAAGGAGACACTAGAGCATTCCTTAGCAACATATATCTATGTCAGATTCAAAGAGAGAATGAAACATTCAGCAATAGAGAAATCATTGTGCACACAGAGCAGAATCTGGCACGAGGCTTCTCTGTGCATAAAAGCAGACCCCTGGCCCACCCCAGGTATCCTTGAGCTGAACCATCTAATAAACTGAGCTATGCTTGAAATCACTTCACTGGCCTCCTGAGTCCAGTACTTTTCACAAGTATAGATGGTTTTTTTCTGAAACTAGAATGATTCCAGCACGAAAGTCAGATGTAGATTTGACCTAAATGGAGTGGGATTTACTTTTACTGCTGTGGAAACAGAGGCTATTTCGAATGAGGGCACAAAACATCTGTGTCAGTTATAACTTCTCCTTTCTGCCTCTTCCTCTGGTTTTATTATACAAATGGGAACATAAAATTAAGGATGAGAAAAGATAAATGCAAGAATTGACAAATACTAACTTCCCAGAGTATCTAGAGAAGACATTATTTCCATATGTTTACGGCTTCTGGAATTTGTTGCCATTTATACAGAACTCAATAGTTCCGAGAAACAGATACTTCCAAGGAATCTTAGAAGTCTAAATATGTTTGAGCAGGAGGGGGGGGGGGGGGGGAGAAATCAATATAATTAAATTTAGAGTCAATTAACTTAAGCAAGAACTAGAGAGCCACTCATGTAGTGGCTTCAAGGCTGAACTGTGAAGCAGGAAATCCTCCATTCAGTCTCAGCAGGTGGCCTTAATGGAGGGTTGCCAGCTCTCACTTGGGAAATTCCTGAAGATTTGGGGGGCAGAATCTGAGGCAGACAAAAATTGGGGAAGGGTGGGAGCTCAGTAGGAATATGATTCCATACAGTCTACCCTCCAAAGTGGCCATTTCCTCCAGGGGAATTGATCTCTCTTGCTTGGAGATCAGACATAATTCCAGGAGATCTTCAGCTACCACCTGGAGGTTGGCAACTGTGTCTTGACTAAACCACCCTTCTGTCAGCTCTCTGCCAGCAGTGTGTGGATAATGATGCTAACCCACTTGCAGAATCGATGTGAGGACTTAACACACTTGAACACGTAAAACTGGGGCAGGCTATTGGTCTGTCAAAGTCTGCAGCTCTCCATGTTCTCAGACAAACAGCAGCAGTCATTCCTAGGACTTGTTGCCTAGGGTCCTTGACATGGAGGTATCAGGCATTGAATCTGGGACCTTCTGCATGCAAAGGAGATGATCCACCACAGAGCCACCCAAAATAAATAAGCAAAAGAATATCTAAGAAACAGTTCAACCTTTTAGCTGTTGTTATTGTCATGCCCCGGAGATGTAAGGCCCTTTGAAGCATGCCAGAGGGGTCCCTGGGATCCTGACAGCCACTCGAGCTCCCAGGAAAGAGGGCCATAAAATGCACCATGAGGTCAGCAGAGCTGGGATATATTTCTGCAGAGAGAGAACCATTTGCTGTACTTGCCAGGAAGGGTAGATGGATAGCTGTTGTAAAGCATGATCTGGGCATTGAGATGTGTGGGATATGCATCCTGGGTTGATTGAGAGATCAGGGGTTCACTTCCCATGTGGGGGATAGTTCCCTGAATCTGGATTGGGTGCAGTGTTCCCTCTAAGCTGAGTTAGTGTGGGCTAGCTCACAGTTTTTTAGCCTCTGGCTCACACATTGTTGTCTTAGCTCAGGAAGGATGGCTCCAGAGCAAACTAATTTATACAATAGCCAAATCACTCACTCACAACTTTAATGCCAGTAGTTCACAGCGTAGAATTTTTTCTCACAAGACTCCAAAGCTTAGAGGGAGCATTGATTGGGTGAGAGGCTTCCCACCAGCAAAGGCAGGAAGGTTTAAAAGATTGGTAACAGCCTTTACTCTTTGGAAGTTGGAATCCCCTGCATGGAGCAGGTGGGGGTCAGGATGTGCATTTGTTCCATGGACATCTGGTGCTGTGTGTCAGAGGTAACTCTTCTGTATTAAATTTGGCTTAGTGTTGTTTGTTTGTTTGTTTGTTTTTATATCCTGCCCTCCCCTGCAAGTGTGCTCAGGAGTGGGTCTCAACAGATCAACATCACTGTATCAATTAAAGTTGAAGCAGAAGCAGATAACCCAGATTAAAGACATAAATGATAAAATGGAGGATTTTCAAAACCAATTTAAGGAAAATAAACAAGAAACCACTAAATTAGCTTAAGACTATAAAAAAAACTGATGAAAGAGCAGAAAACACTCAAAAGAAAGTAACAGAATTAGCAGAAGCACAACAGCTGTTAGATGATAAAATGATTAAGCTGGAAATGGACAGAGCAATTTATATGCAGAGATTACAGAACATTCCAGAGGATAAGGAAGAGGACTTGTCCTTTTTATTAGCACAATCACTTACATTCGAAATGGAGGTTGAAACTGATGATCTTCAAAGAGAAATAGACCTGATTTATAGAGTAAATTCAAGCTATGCTAGAAAGAACAAAGTACCAAGAGAAGTTCACATAAAATTTACCAAAAGAGCAGTCCGAGATGAGGTGCTGAGTGTGAGGCTTCTGAATAGTCAGCAAGAGATCAGACCTTTGTTGAATCAAAGTTCTTTATTGTCTAATACTGCAAACAGGTTCTCAATGTTTGTTAGAGATGCTTAATGAAATACAGACAGTGTTAATATACTCTCCAGTCACAATTGAACCCCAGCCTTAGGCCAATCAGGATCAGAGGGTGAACGCGGGAAAAGAAAGGCGACCGTTGAGGTTCCCACCGCTAGGTGAGAAAGTCATAAAAATTCCCGGCTTGATCTGAGTGACCCACATGTGTGAAGCTAGGCACAACAATTCTAGGCAAGCAGCCATAAAGAAGCGCCCAAGGTCTTCACAACAAGATAACATACGCTGGCCCGGAAAAAGGGAGGGGAATGCATGGGAGTGAAGACCATTTGTTTTAGGTGACGTTCAGGAATTTGGGTCGCCACTCTCCCGCCCAGAAATTGTAACATAAACCAGAGCAACCAATATACATCAAAGGAGACATTTACAGCTGTGCCGGGGGGGGGGGGGTTAAGACAGATAAGGGATGCAAGCGGAGGGTCCCCCTAGAACAAAGAAAACGAAAGCAAAGTACAGGGATGCTATTGTCAGTTTCTGACACCCAGCTCTTCCCAAAATACATTCTACCCCGGCTTATCAGGAAAATGTTTATGAAAAGCTTTAACAAGTTTAGGAGCATGAACATTTTCAGCAAAGACCCACTCATTTAATTCTGGCCCAAAATCTACCCACTTAACTAGATACAGCAAGCGGCCCCTACGCATTTTAGAATCCAAGATATCAGAAATTTCAAAGTGTTGTTCCCCCTCCTTCATCAGTGGAGGAGGAGTCGGAGGTACTGGGTGCCATGCATTCGGCCCAGGATCCTTCTTCAGCAAGCTGAAATGAAAAACAGGGTGCACAGAGCTCAGTGATTTAGGCAAGTCTAATTCAAATGAAACATCCGAGATTTTCCTTAACACTTTATATGGCCCTACATATTTCCATCCCAATTTCCTGCTGGGTTGGAGTCCATGAATGTTTTTTGTGGAGAGGTAGACAGAGTCGCCAGGTTGCAGGTCCCACCCCTCGGCCCGGCCCCTATCCGCATATTTTTTGTAGTCAGCTTTTGACTTATCTAGAGTCTTAGCTATTAGGGGCCAGGAATCTTGCAGCTTGGCCCACCACTGGGAGAAGTCAGTCGGAGGGGGAGGTTCTGTTGAGTCATGAAGAAGAAGAAGAAGAAGAGATTGGATTTATATCCTGCCCTTCACTCACTTGGAGTCTCAGAGCGGCTTACAAACTCCTTTCCCTTCCCCTCCCCACAACAGACACCCTGTGAGGTAGGTGGGGCTGAGAGAGCTCTTTCCCAAGCTGTCTTTGAGGGAACAGCTGGTACAGAGCTATGGCTTGCCCAAGGTCATCCAGCCAGGTGCAAGTGGAGGAGTGGGGAATCAAACCTGGTTCTCCCAGATTGGAGTCTGCGCACTTAACCACTACACCAAACTGACTCTCTTAGAGTGGGTAGTGGATTCCCCTCGAACCCCCCTACAGCCATGAAAGGAGACACCCCAGTAGACGAATGCACAGCATTATTGTAGCTATATTCGGCAAAGGGTAACAAATCCACCCAATTGTCCTGATGGTAATTTGTGTAAGATCTCAGGAATTGTTCCAAAACCTGATTAACTCGTTCGGACTGTCCATCGGTCTCTGGATGATAACCCGAGCTAAGAGTGGGTTCAATGTCCATCACCTGGAGAAGCTCCTGCCAGAAGTTGGCAACGAATTGGCTCCCCCTATCGGATACCACCCTCCTGGGAAAAGCATGTAGCTTAATCACGTGGTTAAAGAAGGTTTTAGCCAGCCCCTTGGCTGTAGGTAGCTGCTTAAAAGGGACAAAATGAGCCTGCTTAGAGAACATGTCTACGACCAACCAGATGACCGTTTTGCCCCGTGAAGGTGGGAGACTCCTGATGAAGTCCATAGACACAATTTTCCAGGGTCTAGAAGGGGTGGGCAAAGGGTGCAACAGTCCGGGGGTCTTTCCTCCCCTGCGCTTGCACATAAGACACACTTGACAAGCAGTCACATAGTCTGATACATCTTTGCACATGCGAGGCCACCAGAATTGTCTCTGAACCAGGTTTAGAGTTTTAAGAAATCCAAAATGCCCAGACAACTTGGAAGCGTGGCACGACATCAACACCTCCTTATGCAGCGTTTGGGGCACTATCAACTTGGACCCATGATACCAACAATTATTTTCATGAATGGAGCATTCACTAGTCCCACTCCACTCGTCCATTTCTTCCTTAGTGTATTCCCTCGCACACCTCTCAGTCCAGGATAGAGGCTCATGGGCGGCTTTGCTCTGGCTCCGCGTAGTCACTGCCCCCCCCAGCTGCTGAGGCGAGAAACACTTCCTCCTCTGGGACTCGTGTTGGGGTAATTGGGACATCGCGTCAGCTAGAGAATTGGTTTTCCCAGGGAAATGTTTTAACACAAAGTTAAATTTTGAAAAGAAATCAGCCCATTGGAGTTGCTTGGCGTTGAGGGACCTTTGAGTCCGCAAAGCCTCCAGGTTTTTATGGTCTGTCCAGATCTCAAACGGCTTTTGCACTCCCTCTAACCAATGTCTCCATGTGGTTAGTGCCAACCGAATCGCTGCCACCTCTTTATCCCACACCGACCAGTGTCTTTCTGTCTCATTAAATTTCTTTGAGATGTACACTAAGGGGTGCAAGGCGTTGTCTGAGCCTTCTGCAGTATTGCTCCCCCCCATGGCTACATCCGAAGCATCTACATGAATTACAAACTCCTTGGTCTCATCGGGATGGGCTAAGATGGGTTCTGAAGTGAACAGTCTCTTTAGCTTTTCAAAAGCAGCTTGGCACTCTTCAGTCCAATCCAAACGCTCCCCAGGTTTTCCCGCCTCCGGTCCCTTCCCCTTAGTTTTTAACAGTTCGGTGAGGGGTTAAGTGACAGTGGCAAAGTCCTTGAGGAAGGTGCGGTAAAAGTTACAAAAGCCCAACAGGCTCTGTAGTTGTTTATGGGTGCAGGGGGCCTCCCACTGCACCACTGCCTCTACTTTAGCAGGGTCCATCTCCAGCCCTCGCTGCAAGATTCGGTAGCCTAGGAAATCGACCTCAGTCTGGTGGAACTCACATTTGGACAACTTGGCGTAGAGATGGTTCTCTAACAATGTGGTCAATACTTCTCTCACCAACCCTACGTGCGACTGCTTATCAGTGGAATAAATCAAGATATCATCTAAGTAGCAGACCACCCCCTTAAACAAGTGCTTGTGCAACACTTCATTGATTAGGCTCATAAAAACTCCCGGAGCGCCACTCAAGCCAAATGGCATCACCAGATACTCGAACTGTCCCAAAGGTGTGTTAAACACAGTCTCATATTCGTCCCCCTTCCTAATGCGCACCCGGAAATATGCATCTCGCAAGTCCAGTTTCGTAAAAATTTTCCCCTTGGCTGCCTCTGCTAACAAGTCCTTGATGAGAGGGAGGGGGTAGGCATTCGAGGCAGACACCGCATTCAAACCCCGGTAATCTGTGCACAGTCTCAAGCCCCCATCTTTCTTTTTCCGAAATAGCACCGGAGCTGCAAAAGGGGACTTGGTGGGGCATATGAAACCGCGCCCCAAGTTCTTGTCTAAGAACTTTCTTAACTCCTCTCGCTCTGCTGGGCTCATTGAGTATAACTTTCCCTTGGGCAAATTTTCCTCTGGCAACAATTCGATGGCACAGTCAGTGAGACGATGGGGTGGCAGTTCATCCACCTCTGATTCACTGAACACCTCAGACAGGTCTCTATATTCTCGGGGAATTTGCGCCGGCACCAGAGTCAAAGCCGCTGCCATGATGGGGGCAGGGGGCCCAGGGCCCCAACCCGGGTCCCATGTGTGGCGGGTGCATTTCTTGTCTACCCATGAGATTTCCCCCTCACTCCATTTTATGTAGGGGTCATGGGAACTCAACCACGGGCTGCCCAACACCATGGGGAATTGGGTATTTGGAGTGATGACAAAAGCCCTTTTTTCCCAGTGCTCCCCGGACCCCACCACCAAGAGTTCAGTCTCTGCCACACAGGCCTCTTTCATCTCTGAACCGTCCATTTGCGTGAACGTGAGTGGCTCCCCCAAGGGGGTGACTTTAGGAGCTAACCCATCCACTACTAAAGGGCTTATCAAGTCTCTAGCACACCCCGAGTCTATTAAGGCACGCACCCATACGTGGGTTCCCGTGCGAGGGACAATCACAGTCACGACCATGTAAAGTAAGGGGCCGGGGATGCTCACTGGGGATGGTGCGCCGGGTGGGGGGACCTGCAGCTTTGCACCTCCTACTGCAGGTCACTGAAGTTTCCCGACGGCTATGCCTCGACCAGCTCCAACTCGCCCTGCTGTCAGAATCTGCTAATTCAGACATTATGTTATTCATGCATGTACCTTCAAAGTAGCTATATGTCTTTCTTTTTCTATGTAACTATGATGTATTAATGCTTGTCCAGACCGGGAGGTTGTAGTCAATAAAGCGGGAGGGTGACACCAGTGAAGTATGTGAACAAGGAGGCCTCACATCCCTGCCTCCGCATTCCAGCTGCCCCGGCAGGAACTTCAAGGGAGGATACCTCTCATCTCTTATCACATGCAAAAGCCTTGAGGCCATTGATTGTTATGTGAACTGGTAACATCTGAGGGGTCTGGTTTGGGAAAGGAAATTTACAGCTTGACACCTCACTCTTTTCCTGTGAGAACCAAACGGCCAGAACACCTCTTTGCCCGCCAATTTTCCCTTAAGGTGATTGGCTACCTATGGGTAATTCAAACTCCTTGGAATGGTATAATAGACCTGCTTGTATTATCTGTCTCATCTCTGACAATAATCCGAGACGCTGTACTAATGTAGAGATTGGAAATAAAGAACTGTGGTTAACCAACCAAGATCTGATCCTTGACTACTTTGAGCAGAACTCTCACAGATTGTCAGAGATCTGTGACTGGGACTTAGCCGTTCCTGACCATGTCAGACGACGACACGGTCCCCACCCCTACTACCCCCGAAGATATCCCCGCCACCCCGACGGACCAGGGGAACAGTGGTGGAGGCGGCGGAGGGGCCCCGAAGTGCCGGTGACTACGATTCAGGGGGCTCACTACATCCCACGCCTACCTCCTCTTCAGAGCGGGACCCCCAAGTACGCTTGGAGCCAGTTCGGTCGTGGGACCGTGGATTCTTGGGTGCACGCCCGGAAAGGGGCACGGGTTTCGTTCCCTGGCGATCAGCTCGATCGAGGGAGGCCGAGCTACCTGGGAGACGACTGCGAGCTGATCTACGGAGGAGAACCGCATCGCCAGCCCATGGAAGGAGAGAGAACCGGCCTGTATGGGCCCGATCCGTATCGGGGAGATCAGATGCCACATCTAGACCGGATGATGGGAGATTTACGGCTCCAACTCACCGCCGAACTACGAGAATTGGCCCTCGATCTCCAGTACCAATTTCGAGACGCTATGAGGGTCATGCAAGAGGCTCTCCCAGGCCCGGTGATGGGAGTTCAGCAGCCGCCAGTGGTTCCCGGAGGAGCCCCGGCTCAGCCACAGGCGCCTGTGCAGCCGAGGCCGCCGGCGCAGCCGGCCCCGCCGGCCGCCCCACCACAGGTACTAGGTCCCGCCCCAGCACCGGCCCCGGTGCCGGCAGGCCCGATCGCCCGCCCAGCCCCCTTCGACCCTCTGACGACTACTTTCGATGGGGACCCCGAGAAGCTGCGTTTCTTCCTGTTGGAGATCGAGCGGTTCCTGGACAGCTGGGGCCATCTCTATCCTACAGAGAGGGAGCGGATTGGCTACATCGAATCCAAGCTGAAAGACACCGCCAGCGATTGGTATGTGAGCCTGCACGATGCCCCCGGACCTGAGTTACGTTCGTTGAACAATTTCATGTGGGCCCTCCGGCACCAATACGAAGACCCTCTGGGAGAAGAAAAGGCCCGGAACCAACTACGGAAGCTGTTCCAGGGGAGGTCCACAGTGAGGGACTACACCGATAAGTTCCGGCGCATTGCGGCCAAAATCCACGGTTGGCCCGAGGAACTTTTCATGGAGAAGTACCGGGAAGGTCTTAACCCGGAAATCTACGAGACTGTTCTGTTGGGGGGCCGCCCGGGAACGTTGTCCACTTGGATGCGGGCGGCAACCGACGTGGAGGAGCAATTTACTCTCATTAAGATGGGAACGTCGGCTACAGCGGCCAGCAAAGTAGTGCCGAGAGCAAAGCCAAAGCCCAGTGTGCAAGACATCCGGGATGCCCGGTTTCGACAAGGGTTGTGCATGAAATGCGGGGAAAGTGGCCACTTTGCCTCAGCGTGCCCGAGAGGGGGAGGGAAGGGGCCGAAGACCTCGACACCCGTGGCGGGGAGCACTCCTAGCAGAGGGAAGACCCCGCTCAAACCCCAGGCGCTGCAACTAGAAGGAGCCACGAGCGAACAAGGGGAGCTGGAGCTGATGGAAACGCAAATGTCGGGAAACTCCAACGGCCTGCAGTGAGCGGCGCAGAGCTGCAGGTCCCCCGCCAAGAAGCGCCATCTCCGGTGAGCATCCCTGGCCCCCTGTTATATATGGTAGTGACAGTAATGACCCCGGGATCGGGCACGCACATGAGAGTCCGTGCCCTAATTGACTCTGGGTGTGCTCGAGACTTAATTAGCCCTTTGGTGGTGGAAGGGTTGGGACCAAGAGTCACCCCGCTGGCTGAGCCCCTAAAATTCACCCAAATGGATGGGTCGGAAATGAAAGAAGAGTGTGTGGCTGAAACCGAGGGCCTGATTCTGGGAACCGGGGAGCATTGGGAGAAGCGAGCCTTCGTCATCACTCCAAACGCCCAATTCCCCATGGTGCTGGGAAGCCCCTGGCTAAGTTCGCACGACCCTTACATCAAGTGGAGTGAAGGGAAAATCTCCTGGGTGGATGACCGGTGCCTGACGCACAAATGGGACTCGGAGTGGGGCCCAGGACCGCCAACCCCTCCTCCCCAACCCACCGCCCTCGCCCTCGCCCCCCGCCTGGTGCCCAAGGAGTATAGAGACTTAATGGAAGTGTTCAGCGAGACCGAGGCGGATGAGTTACCCCCCCCACCGACTGTCGGACTGTGCCATCGAGCTACTCCCGGGCGAGAAACTCCCTAAGGGAAAGCTTTATTCCATGAGTCCCTTAGAGCGGGAGGAGCTTCGTAAGTTTCTGGACAAAAATTTGGCGCGCGGCTTCATCCGGCCAGCGAAGTCCCCCTTTGCCGCCCCCGTTTTATTCCAGAAAAAGAAAGACGGGGGGCTGCGCCTGTGCACGGACTATAGGGGGCTGAATGCTGTCTCCACTACTAACGCCTACCCCCTCCCGTTAATAAAAGACTTGTTGACCGAAGCGGCCAAGGGAAAAATGTTCACCAAGCTAGATCTGCGGGATGCTTACTTCCGGGTGCGCATAAGGGAGGGGGACGAGCCCAAGACTGCATTCAACACTCCCTTGGGACAGTTTGAATACCTGGTGATGCCGTTCGGCTTAAGTGGCGCACCTGGGGTCTTTATGAGTTTGATAAATGAAGTGTTGCACAAGCACCTGTTCAAGGGGGTGTTATGTTACATAGATGATATCTTGATTTATTCTACTGATAAGAGAGAGCACGTGAAATTAGTCCGAGAAGTCCTTTCTACCTTGCTGAAAAACCAGCTGTATGTTAAGTTGTCGAAGTGCGAGTTCCATCGTGAGTCGGTAGACTTCTTAGGGTATCGCATTTCTCAGAGAGGGCTGGAAATGGACCCAGCAAAAGTGGAGGCGGTGGTGCAGTGGGAAGCTCCGCGAACCAGAAAACAATTACAGAGCCTGTTAGGATTTTGTAACTTCTATCGAACTTTCATAAAAGACTTTGCGACAGTCACCCTCCCCCTAACGGACTTGCTGAAAACCAAGGGGAGGGGGACGGAGGCCGGGAAGCCGGGGGAAAGAATTGCCTGGAATGGGGAGTGCCAAAGGGCATTCGAAACATTAAAAACCCTTTTTACTTCGGAGCCCATCTTAGCCCATCCAGACGAAACTAAAGAGTTTATAATCCATGTAGATGCTTCCGATGTGGCCATGGGGGGGGGCATACTACAACAAGGGCCGGATGGGAAGTTACACCCCCTAGCTTACATCTCAAAAAAGTTTAACGACACGGAGAGAAATTGGTCCGTGTGGGACAAGGAAGCCGCGGCTATCCGGCTAGCGCTCACTACGTGGCGGCATTGGCTGGAGGGAGCGCAAACCCCGTTTGAGATCTGGACTGATCATAAAAACCTAGAAGCACTGCGCACGCAGAGATCACTCAATGCAAAGCAACTGCGGTGGGCAGATTTCTTTTCCAAGTTTAATTTTGTGTTAAAACACTTCCCTGGAAAGGCCAACTCCTTAGCAGACGCACTCTCCAGGTTGCCTCAACACGAGAGTGTGAAAGAAGATGTGTTCGACTCCATGTTCTCCCCCCAGCAGCTAGGAGGGGCAGTAGTTATTAGGAGCCAGCTTAAGAAAACTCAGCTGGACATTGGGGCGTGCGATTGGGGGGGGGGATTATGCTCCCGAGGAAATCGAAGAACTGGAGGCATTAGACGAATGTTCCAAAAAGGAAAACCAGTGTTGGTATCATGGAGACAAACTGGTTGTGCCCCAAAGCAAACGTAAGGATGTGCTGCTGGCATGCCACTCTTCCAAACTGGCAGGGCATTTTGGATTTCTAAAAACGCTTAACTTAATTCAACGTCAGTTTTGGTGGCCGCGCATGCGCCGGGATGTTTCCGATTTCGTCTCGGCCTGCCAGACTTGCTTAATGTGCAAAAAGCGGGGGGGAAAGGTTCCGGGACTGTTGCATCCTTTACCTACCCCTTCTCTCCCTTGGGAGGCAATAGCTATGGACTTTATTACTAATCTGCCACCCTCGAAAGGGAAAACGGTTATTTGGGTGGTGGTGGACACGTTTTCAAAGCAAGCCCATTTCACCCCTTTTAAGCAGTTGCCCACGGCCAAGGGAATGGCTAAAGCTTTCTTCAACCACGTGATAAAATTACACGCTTTTCCTAAGAGGGTGGTATCCGACAGGGGCAGTCAATTCGTTGCCAACTTCTGGCGGGAGCTCCTGAAAATGATGGACATAGAACCTGCACTGAGTTCGGGTTACCACCCAGAAACCGATGGGCAGTCCGAACGAACTAATCAAATCTTGGAACAATTTTTAAGATGCTACACCAACTACCATCAAGACAATTGGGTGGAGTTATTGCCATTTGCGGAGTATAGCTACAACAATGCTGTGCATTCTTCCACGGGTGTCTCCCCTTTCATGGCGGTGGGGGGTTTTGAAGGAAAACCGTTGCCTACCATTGAGAATGTGCCCAATGCCCCCCCCTCGGATTTTAAGAGTTGGTGGACGACCTTGCAAGATTCATGGCCATTAATAGCCAAGGCACTAGACCAAGCGAAAGAGGACTACAAGAAATACACGGATCGGGGCCGAGCAGCAGGCTGGGATCTCCAGCCGGGGGACTCTGTCTATCTCTCCACTGTTCCTCCTCTATCAGGCTGGGACGGCCAAATTCCGTGCGATCCCCACTGAACCACACGCGAGATCCTTTCCGGTCATGAATCCATGACTCGGAGGTCCTGTGTCCAAAATTGGACCACGAGTACCTGGGAGAGACCGGTGGCCAGTGCAAGCCAAGCCCAGGGCGTGGGATGTGGTGGGCTCCCTGGCTGGATGTCACCGGTACTCCTGTCCTGGTAGGTCCGCTTTCCACGGGCACCGTTTCTTCTGCCGATGTTACGGGAATGGTCTCATCATCTGACATGGGCAGATACAAGAAAATCCCAAGCACAGATCTCTAACAATCTGTGAGGCTTCTGAATAGTCAGCAAAAGATCAGACCTTTGTTGAATCAAAGTTCTTTATTGTCTAATACTGCAAACAGGTTCTCAATGTTTGTTAGAGATGCTTAATGAAATACAGACAGTGTTAATATACTCTCCAGTCACAATTGAACCCCAGCCGTAGGCCAATCAGGATCAGAGGGTGAACGCGGGAAAAGAAAAGCGACCGTTGAGGTTCCCACCGCTAGGTGAGAAAGTCATAAAAATTCCCGGCTTGATCTGAGTGACCCACATGTGTGAAGCTAGGCACAACACTTCTAGGCAAGCAGCCATAAAGAAGTGCCCAAAGTCTTCACAACAAGATAACATATGCTGGCCCGGAAAAAGGAAGGGGGAATGCATGGGAGTGAAGACCATTTGTTTTAGGTGACGTTCAGGAATTTGGGTCACCACTCTCCCACTCAGAAATTGTAACATAAACCAGAGCAACCAATATACATCAAAGGAGACATTTACAGCTGTGCCGGGGGGGTTAAGACAGATAAGGGATGCAAGCGAAGGGTCCCCCTAGAACAAAGAAAATGAAAGCAAAGTACAGAGATGCTATTGTCAGTTTCTGACACTGAGGGGAATGAGACAAAGACCTAACTATAAAAGGAAATTTGATTAATATTTTGAAAGTGGTACCATGGAGTATGAGACAGAAGAGGAAAGAATATGATTCCCTCTCATCAGTACTGAGAGCCAATGACATTTCTTATAGATGGCTGATACCAGAAAGACTCTTCTTTTCATATGAAACCCAGAGAGATAGAATAAACTCAAGATTGAAAGTGCAAGACTTTTTGAAGAAATATGGAAAGAGACTTTCATCTAATAGGGCAAAGTCTGAAGAAGAGGAATCTGATAAAGAAAAAGAAGAAGATTTAGAGACCTAATCACAGGGCAGCCAAGGAGAATCAGATACAGATTGAGAAGAAGAAGCCAAAGAAATACCACAAATGGAAACAAGAAGACAGACCAAACATAAGTAAGCTGATAGTAAAGACATGTGATGGATAGAGAACAAATTAGAATCCTTACAATCAATGTGAATGGTCTTAATTCACCACAGATGAGGAAAAGGACATTTTTACAGTTGCAAAAACTAAATTTGGACATAATTAGCCTACAAGAAACCCACATTAGATGAACTGATCAGCAATTATTAGAATGTAATAGATTTGGGAAAACTTTTATACCTTCGGATCCACAGAAGAAAAAAAGAGGGATAGTAACATATATTAAAGAGAAGCTCAACCCTAAATTTATCTTTGCCTCTGAAGATGGTAGAATGTTGATGGTGAAAATCCAAGGAGAGGGAAAGAGAATTTTAGTTATTAATATTTATGCACCAAATGACCACCAAGAAAATTTTTATAAGGACTTGGAACAGGAATTAACAACTCATGAATATGAAGGAGACTGTTTGATTGGAAACTATAATGCAGTATTTGATAAAGTACTAGACAGGAAAACAGCTAAACAAACTAAAAAACCTGGAACCCTCTTACCAAAGACGTTTCTTCAGTTAGAAGAATATAATTTAGTTGATGCTTAGAGAACAAGAAATCCAATAACAAAGGACTTTACTTTTTATTCCCAAAGACTCAAGTCCTGGTCTAGAATTGATATGTGCTGGATCTCAGCGATCTTGATGAAAAATGCAGGAGAAGCAGATATTTTACCAAAAAACTTTTGCAGATCATAATCCAGCATTTTTGAAAATGAAACCCTAAGAAACTTAGCTGGAAGCTTAGCTGGAAACTTAGCTGGAAACTTAGCTGGAAACTTAGCTGGAAGCTAAGAAAGAAATGCCCCTAAGAAACTTAGCTGGAAGCTGAATATACAACATGTGAAAAATGAGAAATCTGTGATGGAGAAAAAAATTTCAAACAAAATATTCAACTGGATATTTCAATAAATACAGTCTGGGATGCAAGTAAGGCCTTCTTCAGAGGTATGGCAATCAAATTCACAGCAAAACAAAAGAAGGGTAGGTCGAAGAAATTGCAGGAACTAAAAGATTATTTAATAAATCAGGAAGAAAAGCTGAAAAAGTACCCAACAGTTAATGAGTTGACAATGTTAGTTGGAACTGTATTATTGAGCAACTACGAGAGGTAGATGCTGGAGAAGAGTTTAAGGTGATTCAAGCAATTTACACTCAACAAAGTGCCAAAGTGAGAATTAATGAAGATTTAACGAAAGAGATAGCAATTGAAAAGGGAACAAGACAAGGATGTCTGTTATCCCCATTGTTATTTATTTTCACTTTGGAAGTACTAAACAACTTGATCAGAGAAGATAAAAGTATTAGAGGAACAACAATACGTGGAGAAGAATACAAGCCTTTGTGGATGATTTAGCTCTTATTTTAGAAGCTCCCAGCACTTTTATAGACAGCCTGATGAAGAACTTAATGGAATTTGGAGAGATGGCAGGAATGAATGTGAATAGACAAAAAACAAAGATCATTACAAAGAATATAACACAGCCTATATCAAAAGAGCTGGTGGAGAAAACAGAATTTCAATTACAGTGTAAAGTGAAATACTTGGTTATTATCTAAATAAATGTAGTTCTCTGATGGAAGATAACTATATAAAACTATTTAAAGAAATTCAAAAAGATTTGGATAAATGGAATAATTTGCAGTTGTCATTTATGGGAAGAATAGCTGCATTTAAAATGAATATTCTTCCTAGACTTATTTTTCTTTTCCAAACTATTCCAATTTTATTGAAACAATCATACTTCCAGGAACTGATTAAAATAACAATGAAATTTATATGGCAAGGGAAGAAACCTAGAATAAAATTGAAGGTATTAAGGACTTTAAACAGAATGCAGGCTTTAGTCTCCCTGACTGAGAAATATATTATAAAGCTTGTGCACTGACATGGATTAAAGAATGAATAAGAACTGAAAATACAAGATTGTTAAAATTGGAGGGACATGATTTAAAGCTAGGATGGCATGCTTATCTCTGTTATCAAAAAGCAGATAATCACGAATATTTTAAAAACCACTTGGAGAGGAAAGCACTGCTGTTAGTATGGGAAATAATCAGGCATAAAATATATGCAAAGATCCCAAAATGCATCTCTCCAGTGGAACCATTTACTCAACCTATGTTATTGGAGAAGAAAAAAGTATTTAGGTGGCAGTCACATGCGCAAGATAAAGCAGGGGGGGAAGCAAAGCAGTCGAGTTTCCCACATTTGGGGAATTCGCAGGGGTCAGCACGCCTCTGGAGGAAATTGACCCGCAGTTGCGCGATCACACAGAGTTTTGTAGATGTGGGCACAGCCTGCCACTGCGTGACCAGACTCAACCACAGGTTTTTTTCTTTTGCCATTGTTTTCCAATTCACTTAAATGGGGGATCAATGAATCGCACCTCCACCCTGAGGGCTTCCTATGACAGTATGCGATGATGCACATACTGAGAAGGGGGGGGAAACAATGGCATGGTGTCAGGATAGCCTGATCAGACTATCCCAATGCCATGGGAACACGCTGGTGTGATCAGACGCAGGAAAGTCTGTCTGTGGCCCATAGCAACCCATTTGCTACTGGACTTTCTGAGATTTTTTTTACTCCACGTGTGCGAGCAAAACGGGTTGCTGACGGCTGTGGAGCACTTGCCAGATGTTGGCGTCTGATCATGCTCCTTTAATCCACCTGGCATTTGTGCCTATGTCAGGGCAAATTGTGTGTGTGATCGCAGCCTTAGATACAAAACTTTATTAGGAAAGGAAACTAGGTTGAAGTCCAAGCAAGAACTAGAGGAACAAGATATATATTTGGATTGGTTGACAAGAGCAGAGTTAGAATCTAGATATGGTGAAGATAAATCTCAAGGGTTCACTGCAGAACAATTGGAGTTTGATACACTTTTAAATGAAACAAATGATGCATCGATTAAGAAATTTTATGTTTATTTGTTACAGATAAAGATGGAGGATAAGATTAATAAAGAATGTTTGTTAAAATGTGCCCAAAATTATTATTATAATATTGATCTTGACCATTGCTTGCAAATATGGAAAACAAATATTAAAATAACAAAATCGGTTGACTTTCAAGAGAATTTATATAAAATGTTTTATAGGTGGCATATAATGCCAGAAAAATTAGCCAGAGTGTATCCTGGAATGTCTGAGAAATGCTGGAAATGTAAGATGTGGGTGGGAAGCTATTTTCATGTTTGGTGGAAGTGCAAAGAGGTGATGTTACATTGGAGAAGGGTTCATGAAATGTTACAGAAAATATGTTTGTTATTGCTACCATTTAAACCTGAAATGTTCCTACTCAATATTATACCTGTTGTAAAAAGATAAGAAAGTTAAACATCTAATTATACATATAGTTACAGCAGCAAGAATTCTTTATGCTAAGCCCTGGGAGAAAGCAGAAATACCAATGGAAAATGAACTTTTGACAAAAAAAAATGGAACAGCAGAAATGGATCTACTGTCAAACTTGTTGAAAGATAGAAGAAAACAAAATGTGAGAGACAATTGGACACTATTTTATGACTGGGTGGAAAAAAATTCTGAAGACCAAGAACAATGAATATATATAATATAAATTTGGGGAGACTCCAACTTAAGCTATACAGAATTTGATGCTTGTCAGGAATCAAAATAGAAGACTTTAGCACTTTGACTAAGCAACACTAGCTTTAGTAACTCTATAAAGAAAGAGAAATGGAAACAAAGAATTAAGATTGAAAATGTTTAACAGCTATTATACAAACTTGATGGAACTTTCCTTTATGTCTTATCCCATAACCTGTACCCTTTCTGCCCTTATATTTTCCTGTCCTGTAATATGTTAAAACTTAATAAAAATTTAAAAATTCAAAAAAACACTAGCAATTTGGCAATATTTTGTCTATTTAAGTCTCTGATAACTGATAGCTCTGCTCTGAATTATTGCATCAAAATGTCTGTGCTGTAGCAATCTTGAGTATGCTGTTCAGGTATGTATCTGTAAGCTGCAAACCTACTTTTGATTTATTGACATTTATTACAGAAATCTCATGCTCAGTGTTCTGAGCCTAGGACCCAGGGAAAAACATGAAATGGCTGGGCATTGCAACCTTTTGTATATAAGTTGCTTCATGTGCTGGTTAAGAACATGAGAAGGCATCATAACACAGACTGATGGCTACGTGTTTTTCTACAAAACTATACTCTTCCCCAGAGAAATAACTATAACTTCCTACACAGGGGGTGAACGTGGTCTGAACACACACTCTCAGTATAACCCACCTCACTGGCTTGTTGTTATTCCTCATCTAAAATAGTTCACAATATTTTCTTACTGAGAAAGACTGGATCATGAGGGCATGAATACAGCGAAAGGGAGGAGGGAACCCAGTTGCACCCAGGTGAGCCCTGGCATAAAGAGCCCAACAAAACACACACACACACACACACACACACACACACACACACACACAGCATAAGGAGCCCAACAGAATACACACACACTGTAGCAAGGCACACAAAAGCTCTTACCTTGGACAAAACTTTGTTAGTCGTAAAGGTGCTTGGTATTTCTCCCATGCAATTGAGGCAGCCCAGCAAAGTAAACTCTCCCTCATTCCCTCCCTCCCTTCAGGGAGGAGCCTCAGCCAGTGGAAGGAAAGAAAGGCTGCCCTTTGTCTCCTGCAGCCTGGCCAGGAAGTGAGCTCTGGCTGTCCCCTCCCTCCCTCTGGGAGGAGGAGGGAAAGGAGCCTTAGCCAGTTCTTTATCAGACTCTCTCAATCACACAGGAGAGCCTTACCTATTGATCTCTCCTGTGCAACTGAGAGAGACTGGTAAAGAAAGCTGTAACATGGCAGCAGCACAACTGCAAATGGAAGCAGGAAACAGCCAGAGCCTGGTGGGCCTGATCCAGCCCGTGGGCCACATGCTTGACACCCCTGTTGTAGAGGGAAGGAACAGGGCTACCCTAAGCAGAGTTACCCCCTTCTGATTCCAGGGAAGACGAAAAGCTGAGTAAAAGGATTTACTTTCTGTTTCTGAGAACAAACATTTTCATTCCACTGAACAGTGGAACCTTTCTCTGATGGAAGGGCCATTCTGCTAGTGCAAGGAGCCTGGGGAAGGTGGACACACCTCTTCCCCAGCAAACACACTCCTTGCATTGGAAGGCTCCACCATTAGCAGAACAGAAACCATTGCATCCAACCTGGCCTTTTCATCTCTCTCTCTCTCTCTCCATCATCATTGCTGAGAAGCTTTAATTTTGATCTGCATGTCTTTGCTGTAAAAACATCACAGGGAACAAAGCATCCAATCTAAAAAAAAGTGGAGCTAGCACAGTGTGAGGCAAAGCACCTTAATTTTCCTCAAGGGTTAATGCGATTATTAGAGGGCCTAGTCCAGCTCACAGGTGTCCATGATTTGGGCCTTCCTGAAGATACCATCCTTATCTCTTTCAAGGCTGGATTCAAGAATGTAATAGTTGGCTAATCATGAGAACCTGTACTCAGTTGTGTAACCAAATGGGAGGGGCAATTAGGAGTGGATGTTAACATCTTCTGGAAAGTTTCATCAAGAGGGTTTCCTGATCAAATCCAATAGGCCACATGGAGCCAGAGGGCAAAAGACTATAATAAGGGTATAGGCCAGAGGGAAGCCATGCTAACTTTATGTTCATGTCATGTCAGTATGCTTTGCTATGTTATGCTCAATCATGATGGACTGCAACATATAGAATGTTTTTAGGCTACAGCTTGGATTCTTTTGCTGCAAAAAGATATGCCATCTAATACTAGATACCAGGGGGCATTTCCTGCTGGAGTGCACCAGAGCGATGCTCCGGCAGTAAGGATCCCAGGGGGTGGGAACATGTAGCTGTCAGGATCCCTGATCCTAACAGAGTATTCTTTATGCAATGTGTAGTATGTTTATGCAGATGTCATTTTACTCCCGTGCTATCTCCTGCATAGCTGTCTCAGGTTTCCTCCCTTCTCTTTATTGCCTTGAATTATATTGCTTTGTGAAGGTCTGGTCAATGTAACAGTTTCAGCCGGGAGAGTGGCGACCTCGAACGCTGACACGTCACCCGAGACCAAATTGCCTCTTCCCCCAGACATTCCTCCGCTCCCCCGTCCTCCGAGACCCAGTACTTTCTTATCGCTGTGAGAAGTCCTTGGGATGGCCTTTGTTATGGATATACGGGGCACATCTGTGGCGCCTAATTCAAGAGGGGAAAATTTATAACTTTAACACCTCACCTTTCCTGTGGGAAGTCAAATGGCTTAAGATCTTTAACCGCGCTTTTTCCCTTTTTGTGATTGGTTGAATATCGGGGTTTCAAACTGTCCTGGAGGGTATATTAACCCTGACTGTTTTGTATATGGTATCTCTAACAAACATTCGAGAACCTGTCATGCAGCATTAAAGAAATAAAGAACTCTTTTTCATCAACAAAGGTCTGATCTTTGACTGCTTAGGGCAGAAGCCTCACAGATTGTTAGAGATCTGTGTTTAGGACTTGACCGTTCCTGACCATGTCAGATGACGGTACTATTCCTATTCCCGTAACCCAAGAAGAACCGGTGACCCCTGGGGATCAGGGAGCCGGAGCAGGAGCAGGAGGCGGCAGTGGGGAGCAGGAGGAGGCGGTGGTGAGCCCGAGAAACTGGTGACCACTGCGCAGGGGGCTTTCTATCTCTCACGGCTGACCCCTCACCCTTCTGGAACCCCGAGGTACTCATGGGCCACGTTCAGATGTGGGACAGTTGACTCGTGGGTCCACGATCGGAAGGGGTTGCGCGTCTCGGTCCCTGGGGACCGCTTCGAGGTGGGCCGCCCAAGCTTCCTGGAGGACGAGAGGGATTACCTCGGGGGGCGACTGGCGACTCCCGCCACTGGACAAGGAGAGGGGCGCTCCTTATGGGGGCGACCTGTATGGGGACGATTCGAGTCATGCCCTGGACCGGATGATGGGAGACATGCGGTTACAAATAACCGCGGAACTAAGAGAGGTGATGACGGAGATGCAGTACCAGATCCGGGACGTGATGACAGTGGTTCAGGTACTCCGACAGCCACCCGGAGGGGGGGCAGGGGTGCCGGCGGGGGGAGCTCCACCGCAGCAGGCTCCCCCAGGGGGTGCCCCGCAACAGGCTCCTGTCCCAGTCCCAGCCCCAGTCCCCGCTCCGGTGCCGGTCCCTGCCCCTGCAGAACGGATGATCCGGCAAGCCCCAAATGACCCGCTGATGGCCACATTTGACGGCGACCCCGTGAAGCTCCGGTTTTTCCTTATCGAGATCGAGAGGTTCCTGGACGTGTGGGGCCATCTCTACCCCACCGAGTGAGATCGAGTAGGCTACATTGGTTCCAAACTCCGCGACACCGCCAGCGACTGGTATGTCAGCCTGCACAATCCCCCGGGGCCCGAGTTGCGATCCGTAAATAATTTTATGTGGGCCCTACGACAACACTATGAAGATCCCCTGGGGGAGGAGAAGGCGCGAAACCAACTGCAGAAGTTGGTGCAGGGGAGGTCCTCCGTGCGGGAATACACTGACCGGTTCTGGCGCATCGTGGCAAAAGTGCAGGGTTGGTCCCAAGACCTGTTCATCAAGAAGTATCGAGAAGGTCTGAACCCTGAAATTTACGAGACTATCTTAAAGGGGGGCCGACCCGGATCCCTAGCATCTTGGATGAGAGCTGCCGCCAACGTGGAAGAGCGGTTCACGCTGATCAAGCTGGGGACCTCCGCAACAGCTCAAGCAAAAGCCACCCAGAAGATGAAGGGAAAGCCAAGTGTCCAAGAGATCTGCGACAACCGTTTCCGGCAGGGGCTCTGCATGAGATGCGGGGAGAGTGGCCACTTCGCCTCCGCCTGCCCCCGGGGCAGCAGAAAAGTGCCCAAAACCTCGACCCCCGTGGCCAGGAGCACCCCGAGTCGTGGCAAGACCTCGTTCAAACCCCGGGCGTTACAGCTGGAAGGGGCAACTAGTGAGCAGGGAGAACTGGAGCTGACCGAAGTGCAGATATCGGGAAACGCCAACGACCTGCAGTAAACAGCGCAAAACTGCAGGTCCCTTCCCCAAACGTGCCATCTCCGGTGAGCATCCCTGGCCCTTTACTTTACATGGTAGTGACTGTAATAGCCCCTGGCACCGGGAACCATGTGTGGTTCCATGCCTTGATTGACTCGGGGTGTGCTAGAGACTTAATAAGTCCTTTGGTGGTTGACGGACTAGGTCCCAAAGTCACCCCCTTGAGGGAGCCACTCACGTTCACTCAAATGGACGGTTCCGAAATGAAGGAGGCGTGTGTGGCAGAGACTGAACTGTTAATAGTGGGGACGGGAGAGCATTGGGAAGAGAGGGCTTTTGTTATAACCCCAAATACCCAATTCCCCATGGTATTAGGAAGTCCGTGGCTGAGCTCCCATGACCCCTATGTAAAGTGGAGTGAGGGAAAGATCTCGTGGGTGGATGACAAGTGGGATCACAAGTGGGATCCGAAGTGGGGGCCTGGACCCCCTGCCCCCCTACGAGTGGCCGCACTCACCCTAACCCCCTCCCAAGTACCACGGGAGTACCGCGACCTGACCGAGGTGTTTAGTGAAACAGAAGCGGATGAGTTGCCACCTCACCGCTTGTCGGACTGTGCTATTGAACTACTCCCGGGGGGGAAATTACCTAAGGGAAAATTGTATTCCATGAGCCCTGCTGAACGAGAGGAGTTGAGAAAGTTTCTAGACAAGAACTTGGAGAGGGGTTTTATCCGTCCTGCCAAATTCCCTTTCGCTGCCCCAGTGCTGTTCCGAAAGAAGGATGGGGGCTTGAGACTTTGCACTGACTATCGAGGGTTGAATGCTGTGTCTGCCTCTAATGCTTACCCCTCCCCCTCATCAAGGACTTGTTGGCAGAAGCCGCCAAGGGAAAAGTGTTTACTAAGTTGGATTTGTGGGATGCTTACTTTCGGGTGTGCATTAGGGAGGGGGACGAATATAAGACTGCATTCAACACACCTTTGGGGCAGTTTGAATACCTAGTAATGCCGTTCGGCTTAAGTGGCGCTCTGGGGGTCTTTATGAGTCTGATAAATGAAGTGTTGCCCAAGCATTTATTCAAGGGGGTGTTATGTTACTTAGATGATATCTTGATTTATTCTGCTGATAAGGAGTCACATGTAAAATTGGTCAGAAAGGTGTTAACTACGTTGTTAAAAAATCAATTGTATGCTAAGCTGTCAAAGTGCGAGTTCAACCGAGATGCAGTAGACTTTTTGGGGTACCGCATTTCTCAGAAGGGGCTAGAGATGGACCCAGCTAAAGTGGAGGCAGTGGTGCATTGGGAAGCACCGCGGACCAGGAAGCAATTACAAAGGGATTTTGCAACTTCTACCGCACCTTCTTGAAAGACTTTGCCACCGTTACCCTACCCTTAACAGAACTCTTAAAGACTAAGGGAAAGGGCCCGGAGGCAGGGAAACCCGGGGAGAAAATAGCGTGGTCAGAGGAGTGTCAACAAGCTTTTGAGACATTAAAAAAACTGTTCACCTCTGAACCAATCCTTGCCCACCCCGATGAGACCAAAGAATTTGTAATTCATGTAGATGCCTCGGATGTGGCTATGGGGGGGCCATTCTTCAAAAGGAGGAGGACAACAAATTGCATCCCTTGGCCTATATCTCCAAAAAGTTTAACGAAACAGAGAGAAATTGGTCGGTATGGGACAAGGAAGCAGCGGCCATCCGCTTAGCCCTAACGACATGGAGGCATTGGCTAGAAGGGGCTCAGACTCCTTTTGAAATTTGGACCGGTCATAAAAACCTAGAGGCACTACGCACGCAGCGGTCCCTCAACGCTAAGCAACTGCGGTGGGCCGATTTTTTCTCTAAATTCAATTTTGTTCTGAAACATTTCCCCGGGAAGGCAAACTCCCTAGCAGACGCCCTATCTAGGTTACCCCAATATGAGAGTCAGAAAGAAGAAGTGTTTGACTCCATGTTCTCGCCGCAGCAGTTGGGGGGGGCAGTCACAACCAGGAGTCAAAGTAAAGTAGTACCTGTTGAATCATGGAGCGAGAAATGTGCGGGAGACTATTCCACTGAGGAAGCGGACGAACTAGGTGGAATAGAGGAATGCTCTTTGCACCCCAATAAGTGTTGGTATCATGGGACTAAACTGGTGGTGCCTCAGGTGCGCAGAAAAGACATTTTAGTAGCTTGTCATTCCTCCAAGCTGGCCGGCCACATTGGATTCCTAAAGACTCTTAATTTGATACAGAGGCAGTTTTGGTGGCCACGCATGCATAAAGATGTCTCCGATTTCATTACTGCCTGTCAAGTCTGTCTAATGTGCAAGCGGAGGGGGGGGGAACTCCGGGTCTACTACATCCACTACCTACCCCCTCAGGGCCCTGGGAAGCAGTGTCTATGGACTTTATCACTAACCTACCTCCCTCTAAAGGAAAAACGGTAATTTGGGTGGTAGTCGACATGTTTTCTAAGCAAGCTCACTTTGCCCCATTCAAACAACTGCCTATGGCAAAGGGTTTAGCAAAGGCGTTCTTTAACCACGTGATCAAATTACACGCTTTTCCCAAGCGCGTGGTATCCGACCGTGGCAGTCAATTCGTTGCCAACTTCTGGCGGGAGCTTTTGAAATTGATGGACATTGAGCCTACCATGAGTTCGGGTTACCACCCAGAAACCGATGGCCAATCCGAACGAATCAATCAAATATTGGAACAGTTTTTGAGGTGTTACACTAATTATCATCAGAATAATTGGGTGGAGCTGCTGCCATTCGCTGAGTATAGCTACAACAATGCAGTGCATTCCTCCACAGGAGTGTCGCCCTTTATGGCAGTGGGGGGTGGTTTGAAGGAAAGCCTTTACCAACAATTGATGCATCAGCTGAAACCTCCTCCTCTGATTTCACCAAATGGTGGGCAGACCTGCAGAAATCATGGCCCCTGATTGCTAAAACTCTGGACAAAGCCAAAGAGGACTACAAAAAGTATGCGGACCGTGGCCGTGCTGAAGGATGGGACCTTCAGCCTGGAGACTCAGTGTACCTTTCTACAAAAAATATTCATGGCCTCCAACCCAGCAGGAAATTGGGGTGGAAATATGTTGGACCTTACAAGGTGTTGTGCAAAATCTCTGATGTGTCATTTGAACTTGAACTGCCTAAGTCACTGAGCTCTGTGCATCCTGTTTTTCATTTCAGCTTGCTGAAGAAGAATCCTGGGCCGAATGCATGGCACCCAACTCCTCCGATTCCTCCTCCGCTGATGAAGGAGGGGGCTCCTCACTTTGAAATCTCTGAAATCCTTGATTCAAAAATGCGTAGGGGCCGTTTGCTTTATTTAGTCAAATGGGTAGATTTCGGCCCTGAACTAAATGAATGGGTCTTTTCTGATAATGTTCATGCTCCTAAATTAGTTAAAGCTTTTCATAAACTTTTCCTGATAAGCCAGGGTAGGATATATTATGCAGGTGGCAGAGTGTCAGGATCCCTGATCCTAAAAGAGTATTCTTTATGCATTGTGTAGTATGTTTATGCAGATGTCATTTTACTCCCTTGCTATCTCCTGCATAGCTGTCTCAGGTTTCCTCCCTTCTCTTTATTGCCTTGAATTATATTGCTTTGTGAAGGTCTGGTCAATGTAACAGTTTCAGCCGGGACAGTGGCGACCTCGAACGCTGACACGTCACCCGAGACCAAATGGCCTCTTCCCCCAGACATTCCTCCGCTCCCCCGCCCTCCGAGACCCGGTACTTTCTTATCGCTGTGAGAAGTCCTTGGGATGGCCTTTGTTATGGATATACGGGGCACATCTGTGGCGCCTAATTCAAGAGGGGAAAATTTATAACTTTAACACCTCACCTTTCCTGTGGGAAGTCAAATGGCTTAAGATCTTTAACCGCGCTTTTTCTCTTTTTGTGATTGGTTGAATATCGGGGTTTCAAATTGTCCTGGAGGGTATATTAACCCTGACTGTTTTGTATATGGTATCTCTAACAAACATTCGAGAACCTGTCATGCAGCATTAAAGAAATAAAGAACTCTGTTTCATCAACAAAGGTCTGATCTTTGACTGCTTAGGGCAGAAGCCTCACAGTAGCAAGCTTTGTCTCCTGCTCCATGCAGCCCTCAGTTCAGCCATGAGGAGCTGGAAGAACTAGAAGCAAGGTAAGTTGCCTGCCCACCATCACCTCGTCTTTCCCAGCCCACATCTAGGTAAAGAGCCCTTTCATGTGAAGGCCTTTCTCCGGCCCTGCACCTAGGCATGGGGCTGGAAAAAGGCTTCTGCATACAGCCCCCCCTTGACTTTCTCGACTGCACCTAGGCACTGGACCAGAGAAAGTCCTCCACATGACAGGGCTCTTCAGGGCTGGCTCCCCTCACTGACCAGCTGGCTGGCAGTGGACTGGGCCCCCCAAAAGGTGGGGTAACCCCTGCCCTCATTGGGGGAATGGCAGACCTATTAGAGAGTAGAATCTATGGCATTATACCCCACTGAAGTTCCTCCCCTACAGATTAGAGCCTAATCTTACCCACTGCAGCTCCACCTCCAAATCTCCAGAAAGTTTCCATCCTGGAGTTGGCAGCCCTAAAAAGTCATGACAAAAGTTCCCTGGCTTGAATCAAAAGAAAGAAAATATAAAGGAAATCCAGCTGGTGATCATGTTAGTTGATGTTCTTTGTTAAGTTTCTCTGCCTATATCTCTGAATTTCCCTTTCCCCTTTTTGGGAATAAAAGGTCTCTCCTGGTGTTATGTATTGACTATGCGGTCGCCATGTGCTCCCATAATTGCGACCGCATGGCCAGAGCACATGGCCAGAGCATGGCCAGAGCACATGGTCAAGAAACTACCTGAGCTTCAGCCAGGTAGAACAAAGGCCAGGTGGATTCAAACCGACCACCAATCCTGTACCTAGGTTTCTCCCAGGGAACCTATGAAATGTAAATAGACTTCTAATAGCCTATCAGGCCAGTTGGGTGAGGTCAGGGGATTGTCCCTGACCAGCATAAAAGGAGGGCTTCGAGCCCTGGGTTGTATGCTTCATCCGGACCAGCAATAAAGATCTAGCTGTTTCACTATTCCATGGACTCCCGACTCCAATACTTATCAGTGGCGACGCGGATGGGATCCCGATGAGCGACTCTCCAGCTGACCATAGCAGCACAGGCATCTCCGAGCTCCAGCGCTCACTGCAAGCCACTCTGAGCCCAATCCTCTGGCACTAGCCAGCGCTGAGCCTCAGCGCTCCCTGGCACTGCCGCAAGACACGAGGACATTGCTCAAACAGCCGCCGCCGCTCCTGCTCTGGTAAATATGGCAAACGCTCCGGGACCAATTACCCCTTTCGATACGTCTCGCCCCGAGACGTGGGAGTCCTAGCTCAAGATGCTGGGTTGCGCCTTTAAGGTCAGCGGAATCACAGATGCAGACCTGAAGAGCACCTGGCTCTTGAGTTCCGGAGGGGTGGAGGTCATGTGGGTGGCCCAGAACCTACTAGCCCCGCAAGACCCCACCGAGGTGTCTTACAACGTGCTCACCAAGACCCTTGGCGATTACTTCGCCCCGAAGCCATCAAAACTGGCCAGGCGCTGGGAGTTCATACAGCGCCAGCAGCAGCCGGGGGAATCGGCCGCCACTTTCCTGGCTGAACTCCATCGACTAGCCGTGGGCTGCGAATTCCACCACGTGGATGACCACGTGGAGACCGCCTTCATGGGAGGGGTCCGGGAAGCCAAGCTCCGCCGGCACCTCATCGCAACGCCGGAACCTACCTTGGAAAAGATGCTCCAAACGGCAGCAGCCTTCGAGACAACGCAAAAGGACAAGGCAGCCACCAAAGTCCACCAGGCGGCTCCTCCCGAACCCGACTCAAGCGAAGAAGAGGACGTCCACCGGATGTGACCACGCTCAAAGAAGGGTGAGCCCGGCATCCCCAGGCCCAAGGGCCGGCGCCCAGCATCTGTCTCTGTTCCCTCTTCTGCTTCCTTCAACAGGCAGGCCCCAATGTGCACCAGCTGCGGGGACCCCCACGACAGACGGACATGCCGCTTCCGTAATGCCATCTACCGCGCCAGCGGGAAAGCAGGACATCTCGCCCGGACCTGCCGCCTGAGGAACAGCCACCGTGCCCCAGCAGCGAACTTCGAAGAAGTGGGAAGTGTCGTTCTCACGGCCACGGTAATGAACTTGCCCAAGCCCATCCCGGGTGCGATTTCCGTGTCTCTCCGAATAGAGGGAGTTCCTTGCTCCATGGAACTGGACTCAGGGTCAGCATATTCAATTGTGTCCGCAGCTACGTTCCACTGCCTCTGCCCGAAGGGGGCACGCTGGCTGCGGCTGCCGGCTGGGTTGGTCCTCCGGGACTTCCAGAAAAACCCAGTGGTTATTAAGGGGCTAGCCAGGGTCCGGGTCCAGTACCACGCCTTTAACGGCCTGCTGGACCTTCTCATGGTGGAGCGCAATCTAACCAGTCTCCTAGGTCGTGCCTGGTTCAAGCCGCTCAGAGTGCAGTGGACTGGAATACACTGCATGGGCTCTACTGACTTTTCATCCATCTGCGAGGAATTTCCTGCCGTTTTCGACGGCTCATTGGGCTGCTACAAAGGACCCCCGGTTTCCTTCGACCTTGAACCGGCAGTTCCGCCCATCCGCGTGGCCATCCGCCGGCCACCACTCACCTTCCAGCCCAAAGTGGAGGCGGAGTTGGAAAAGCTCGTGGCACAAGGGGTGCTCGAGCTGGTCTCTTACGCCAAGTGGGAGACTCCCATTGTGATCCCCCTCAAAGCTAACAGGGAAGTCCGCGTCTGCACGGATTACAAATGTACTATTAATAAGGCATTACAGGACCACACATACCTGGTACCGGTGGTCAGCCATGTCCTGGCCTCCCTCGCGGGTGCCAAAATATTTGGAAAACTAGACCTGGCCCAAGCCTATCAGCAGCTTCCCGTAGACGAGGCAACGGCTGAGGCACAAACGATTGTGACTCACAAGGGAGCATTCAAGGTAAAACGCCTCCAATTCGGGGTCAGCGTAGCACCAGGGATCTTTCAAAATCTGATGGATTCTCTCCTCAAAGATGTTCCAGGGGTGAAGCCGTTCTTCAACGACATCCTCATCGCCGCCCCGGACGTCGACATGTTCGCGGCTTGCCTACAGATGGTGCTGCAAAGGTTCCAAGACGCGGGTCTCAAGGTCTGAAAAGACAAGTGTACCCTGGGAGTCTCCTCGGTGACCTTCTTGGGGTTTGAAGTGACCGCAGATGGCATTCACCCGACAAAGGAGAAGGTAGCGGCAATTACAGGTGCACCCTGTCCGTCCTCAAAGGCGGAACTCCAGGCGTTCTTGGGACTTTTGAACTTTTACCATGCCTTCCTTCTGCACAAGGCAGCGGTCGCTGAACCCCTGCATTGTCTCCTGGACAAGGGAGTGGCTTGGGCCTGGGATCCCAAGCATGACGCAGCCTTCTGGGCCGTCAAAGACTTACTAGTTTCAAATGTGGTCTTAGCGCATTTCGATGAGAGGCTCCCGGTCATCCTGGCCTGCGATGCGTCCCCCTACGGCGTTGGGGTGGTCTTGGGACACCGGCTACCCAACGGAAAGGAGGTACCGGTTGCCTACTACTCCAGGACCCTGTCGGCGGCGGAACGGAACTACGCCCAGATCGACAAGGAGGCCCTAGCGATAGTAGCCGGCGTCAGGACATTTCATGACTATCTCTACGGATGGTCGTTCACCGTAGCCACAGATCACAAGCCTCTGCTGGGTCTCCTTGCCCCCCACCGACAGACCCCTCACATGCTGTCCCCGTGGGTCCTGCGGTGGTCAATTTTTTTGTCAGGATACTCCTACGAATTGGTGCATCGCCCGGGGAAGGCAATGGGACACGCCGACGCCCTCAGCCGTCTTCCCCTTCTGTCTTGCGACCCTGATACGGCTCCAGCTTTCCATGTAGCGCTCCGGGAGGACCTACCGGAGCGCCCTGTACAGGTATCGGATGTGGCCCATCGCACGCTGTGGGACCGCATCCTTTCCCGTGTCTCAGACTGGGTGGGAAGGGGGTGGCCAGAAAAACTGGGACCGGATTTCGCCGCTTTCACGGCACGCAGGCACAAACTATCGGCCCACAAGGGGTGCCTGCTATGGGGATCTCGAGTGGTGATCCCCGGGCCCCTGTGGCCCCGAGTGCTAGAGGACCAGCAATAAAGATCTAGCTGTTTCACTATTCCATGGACTCCCGACTCCAATACTTATCACCAGGTATATGCTAAGAATATTGGTATTAGGGGCTTACACAGGAAATAACAGGCCTCAAAAATTGCCACTGTATTTCTTGCTGTGGTGAACAGCTACACTTACAAATGTTTTCCATTCTGTCTGAGCAATACCAAGAAATGTTGTGTTTGGATGTGCATGTGAAATGGACAGAAAACATTCTGAATTGTAGCCTTCATCTAAAATACGTTTTGGAGCCACTTTATAGACAGAGGAACAGGAATTCAGGACTGCCAACCGTTACTCCCTCTAAGCTGTGGAGTTTTGTGAGCAAAAATTCTTACCTTGTGAGCTACTGACATTAAAGTGAGTGAGCGATTTGGCTGCTGCAAACAGGCTAATCTGAAGCCAGGACTGTCTCTGCAAGAATTTCTTTGTTCCCACTATTTCTTCCAGAGGGAGGTGACCCCCCCCCCCAACTTCCTGCAGCTTCAGCTATTTGGCAAAGAAAATCCTATTCAGGTTACTGGCAGACTACTATATAACCAGCAAAAGGTGTTCCATCCCAGAAAAGGAACACTAAAAGCACCTCAGCCATCAATGCCAAGAAGAATAAAAATATATTGATCTGGTATCCTGGCCTCCCCCTTCTTTACCTGACATGGGTGGTTTGTTTGTTCCCCGCCCCCAATGTGTGCCATCAAGTAGGCTTGCCAGCTCTGAGTTGGGAAATACTTGGAGATTTTTGGGGTGGAGCCTGAGCAGTGGGTGTTGCCTTCTGACACACTTCTGGTGATGTCAGGGGGTGTGGCATATGCAAATAAGTTATGCTAATGAGCTCCTGCACCTCTTTTTGTATGAAATGACCCCTGCTTGTTACCAAATGTATTAGAATAGTTCGCTTTCTTATTTCTCTGTTGCTAAACTATAGAGACTGTACTGAGTAGTGATATCTTTTTAAAATCTTTGAATAAACCCTTATATACTTTAAAAAGGTTTGCTTTATATGTGTGCATTTATCCTTGAGGACCCATTTTAAACCACTGTAAAGTACTCCTATTATTTCCATGTTTCAACTAACAGCAGAAAAATAGATTTTCTCAATGTATTTCTCCAGCCTGCTCATACAATATTAATTTCTTTAATTTCTCCTCAAAGATGACCTATTTTGATCTTTTTAAATTATTTTTGTTTCCTCCTTGACTTTTTTTTATGACTTCTAGATGTGATACAGTGATCAAGGATACTAAAACTCTGTTATTTTCTTGATTTAACCCAACAAAAGAAGGCAATAACCAGGCTGACTCTGACTTTCCATCAGGATTGTCACATCGTGCTTATTTTCTACTCACCCACCATAGCTGAAATGAAGGAAATGTTCCTTTGTATGGTGCCAAGAAATTCTGAAAAGAGGAATAAGTTGCACAAATTCTGGTGTACACTCTTTGATAGTTGTATTGAAAGCTGGAGGCATCAAATACAGCTGCAGATAATTTAGCGGGCTTTGTGTGGTTCTAAATCTGATTCCTACAAAGATGTCTTTCCAATACTCTGTTTCCAGCAGAAACCAGCAAAATGCTTATAAACATGAAGAGGAGAACCATCCCCTTTTGTCTGTCTTGTTTGTCTGTTCAAAACCATCCCCTTTTGTTTGTACACTGGGGGAGCAATCCTAAGCAGGTGTACTTTAGGTTTATTGTATTTAGCCATTGGCCATGACAAATTTTAAAAAACCAAATAGTACATTAACAAATAAAACTTTAACAGATATTAAAATTAATTTAAATTAGTTAATAAGATAAAACAGACTGAATCAACCAAAAAATCACGAAGCTACCCCATTCAATACCTAGATCAAATCTTCTTGGCTGCAAGGGCAAACATAGAAACTCTGTAAGATACGTAAGTACCGTTGTCTGATAACAGATCATTTTCAGAGTATGCATTTATAGCAGATAAAATTCCAGCCAAAACTTTATCTCAGGGTGTACTATATAACTGACAAGATATAATATAATGAGGAAGGTTCTCAACTGCAAGCAATCCACAAATGCAGATGCAGTGATCCATTGGAGTAAGAGAATAATGGCCAGCAAGAAGAGCTATTTGCATAGTTTGAAAACACAAAGCAGTAAAAGAGACTCTGAGGTTGTGGTTGGAAATATTGGCTAAGTAAGTAGATCTAGAATGGTGGGATTTAAATGATTTACACTAAGGAGCTGCCTTAGATTTTAAGATTGAAGATTGATTAGTCAATGTGTTTGAACTGTAAATCCAGTCCCTGAGTTGAGAATTATTACCTGAAGCCCCTAAGGGATCATCAGGGAAAGTGTATTTTTGAAAGATGGTATAAGAAAACCAGAGCATGTGGAATCTTTTGATAATAGATTAACTGATTGATGACTTAAGGAATTAGAGCTAGAGAATTTAATCCTTTCCTCGTATTTTATGATTGCAAGGTATACCTGTGCCCTGAGAGAGGGGAGTCCTGTTTTGGCTCTCATCATAGCTGAGGAAGAGCCTGAATTTGCCTTAGAAATTGGTTTTGAATTACCTCAAGACTGGATAAGGTATCCTCCTTTCAACCCCACACTTCAGTTCCATATAGGAGGTGAGGTACAACCTTACTCTTGAATGATTTCAGTGCTGGATTTATCAGACACCCACCCTTTGTGTTTAAAAAAAGTGTAGAATTAACTCGACAATCCTTAGCGCTGAAGACAACCATTACTAGGTGGGTTTTCCAATTCAATGTTTCCTTAAAAGTTACTCCAAGATATTTAAAAGAACTACATTGTTTAATTGAATTGCCCAGGATGCTCCAACAGGCAATTTTAGGCTTTCTTCTAAAAACCATTACTTTTGTCTTTGTGTAGTTAACATTGAGAGCTTCTTCATTACAGTAATGCCCTAGCTGATGCAAATGCCTTCTCAAACTAATTTTGGTCAGGGAAATTAGGACCATATCATCCGTGTATAAGAGGACTGAAATTTGTCCCAGAGAGGATGAAGGCTTTATATAAATCCAGTGGAAACATATCCTCCCCTGGGGATTTTCTGGAAGATAATTACCCAATTAATCTTCTAATTTCAGATTCAGAAACTGGTGCCCATTTCGATAAACCCATGAAATCCAGGTATGCTTCCTGGTGGCAGTTTATAGTTCCCTCCAGTAAAAGTTGTTGGGGCCCAAAAGTATTGTCAAAAATGAAAACCAGAAGTGGCCTTGTATATGCAAGTCAATCTGGCAAGAAGGGTGTTCTGGTTTCAGCGACTCAAATGTCGGGCACACTCCTTCAGAGCTCTGATTGGGGCAGCCCGTAGCCTGGCAAACGAGAGGGGTGCCTGACAATTCTGGGAGGCCCTGGAGCCCTTGTAGGGGGCTTCTAGCCTGGAGCACAAGGGGTGCCTCTCCCAAGGCGATGGCCAAGGGATTGAGTCTTCCCTTTGCTCCTAAAGGTCCCATTGCCATGGCACTGCCATGGCACCAAAAGGCACACACTGGACTAGTGAGCAAAGGATCAAGCGCATAAATGAAGCAGCCCTTACCAGTGGTGAAGCAATCATCGAAGTGTGAGTCTAATAGTCCATTCAATTAGATGAGTGATAAAGCATACCAAAGTCCCCCAAAAAACAGCAAAAAGGGGAGAGGGAACAATTTGCCCCCCCTCTCATTCTAAAGGAACTGAGATAAATTGAGGGGCTCAGCTTGTTGGTGCTGCAGAAGAAAAACAAGTGAGGTGTAATTTCTTTTAAAACAGCTTCATTAAATGAACTTTCTTTGACTTTATGAACTTTCCCAAAAAGTAAACAATGACTGGAAGAGGGGGGGAAATGTTGACCAGAGCAAAACCCTCTCCAAAAACTACTTCTTCAACACTTCCAGCCTCGAAACAGGATGCTACCATGGACTTTCCCACCATGTTATCCACAGCACTGCGCCCTCTGCTGGATCAGATGACTAACTTGAACCAAAACTTTGATGTGCTCCAGAAACAGGTTAAAGAAACCAATATTAAAGTGGAGGAGGTGACCAAATCAGTTAAAGTGGTTGAAACAAAGACCAAAGTAATGGACCAAAGACTAAAAGCGGTGGAGAAAGAAAGAGCAACTGATCAAAACCAACTTTTAAGACTACAAATGGAAAATCAGCATATGTTCTGCGATTTCAAGGTGTTCTTGAACAAAAGAATGAGAATCTGAAAGAAATTTTAAGCGAAGTATTAGCTCCAATAACAGGTTTACAAGCAGATTTTCTACAAAGTGAGATGGATATGATCTACAGGACATATCAAGATTTTGTGAAGAAGAAAAACCTGCCTGGAGAGATTGTGATGAGATTATCTAAGAGATCAACAAGAGATGTGGTGCTCAAGGCCACAAATGGGAAAACCCCCAAAATCAAAGATGTTGAAATCAGAGTCTTAAAAGACATCCCATTCGAAATAAGGGGGGGGGGGTGGAAGGAAGCAATATAAAAGCTTGACAAATTTTCTACAGAAAAACTCTACCCCTTATAGATGGATTTTTCCTGAAGGACTTGTATTCAACTACAAAGAGAAAAAAGAAAAGATTACCTCTCCTAAAAGTGCAAAAACTTTTTTGGAATTGCAACAAAGATCAACAGAAGAAAAGAAGACAGCAGCAGCAGCAGAAGAAGAAGGTAGTATACATGATGTGGAAAGCTCCCAGAGCACAATGAGTAGTTCTTCAGAGGACTCTGAATCTGAAAAAGGGGTGGCTGCCCCGAGGCATCTGGTAGTCAAATGGGACTTTGATAAACTGAAATGAAGAGGAAAGAAGGAGAAATAATATTTTGTTTAATTTGAAAGTTTGAGAAATTTAAACTAACACTTCATCATACTGTTTTTAATAATAAGGGAACTTTGTTTAATCAGTGTAAAAAAGCAAATTTATGATCCTTGTTTAGCTTTTTTAAGGGTTAGTTTTGTAGTGTATAGATTTTTAATTTTGTAATGTGTAGAAAAGCAATAATTTTTTAAAAAAAAAATTGGCAAGAAGGGCTATTTCTTTTAATTGAGACCAGTTCTCAAAAATGAGAGTCGTTTTTTCTAAGGCTGCTAGATCTAACTCACTCCAAGATTTATTTATTTATTTATTTAGATTTATATCCCGCCTGACCAACACAAGCAGCTCTAGGCGGCTCACAACATTAAAATCAATACAAACAAATATAATTAGTACAATAAAATACAATACAATTGGTGGCAGTTACAAATACAATTGGTGGCAATTTCAAATACCAACACCAGGGCAACAACTACTCCCCACAGCCAGGAGGCTACCACCAACTGTTATACCGGGCCAGTGTGCTTCTCTGGCCACCTACTGGTGGCCATTTCCCCCAGCGGCAGCGCCAAAAGCCTGGCGGAAGAGCTCCGCCTTGCAGGCCCTGCAGAACTGCAAAAGGTCCTGGAGGGCCCTGATGTCTTCTGGGAGCTCATTCCACCAGTGGGGGGCCACCACTGAGAAGGCTCTATTCCTGACTCGGAAAAAGGAGCAGCAGCTCCAAAGGCGCAAGAAGAGACTGTTAAGACAAGAAGAGGACAAAAGAAGAAATAAGGGCTGAACTGTTTTTACTGAAATTGCACTTATATATTTTATATAACCTGTATAATTAAGCATTCCTTCAAAAGAGCATGTCTGTCAAACAGCTTTTTTATTTTTCATATATCATCAGTAACAATGTTAATTGAAAATTAACCAAGGTTTAAAATGCTTCATATGTATTAGTGGTAAGGTAATATTAAGCAAATGCTAAAGCGCACTCTGTATAAGGTAAATGTAGCTTAGAAAAGTAGCGATGTAGAAGTAGTAATAGATAAAACCAATAAAAATCTTTTTTTTAAAAAAGAAGAAGGCTCTATTCCTGGTGGTCGCCAGCCTGGCCTCTCTCGGGCCAGGAAGGGCCAGGCAATGTTGTGTGCCTGACCGCAGTGCTCTCTGGGGTATGTATGGGGAAAGGCGGTCCCTTAGGTAGGCAGGCCCCTCGCCATAAAGGGCTTTAAAGGTTAAAACCAGCACCTTGAACTGGATCCGGTATGCTATAGGCAGCCAGTGCAGTGCCCTCAGCACAGGCCGGACATGGTCCCTCACAGAGAGGCCCATCAGCAGCCTGGCCGCGGCATTCTGCACTAGCTGCAGTCGCCGGAGCTGGGACAAGGGTAGCCCCATGTAGAGAGCATTACAGTAGTCAAGTCTCGAGGTGACCATTGCATGGATCACTGTAGCCAGGTCATTGCATTCAAGGAAGGGAACCATTGCCTAATCAGCCTCAGATGGTAAAAGGCTGCCTTGGCAGTGGCCGCTACCTGGGCCTCCATAGTCAAGGAGGCATCCAGGAGCACTCCCAAACTCCAAACCCTTGGGGCTGGCACCAATGGAGCCCCCCCGAAGGCCGGTAATGGGGTCCCTACCCCCGAACCGCTCCGACTCAGGCACAGGACCTCCGTCTTCGTTGGATTCAATTTCAATCGACTCAGCTTAAGCCAGCCCACCACGTCCTGAAGCACCCGCTCCAGGTCCTCTGGGGTGGCTCCAGACTGGCCATCCAACAACAGATACAGCTGGGTGTCATCTGCATACTGATGACAACCTAGTCTGTGCCTCCGGGCAATCTGGGCAAGAGGGCGCATATAGATGTTAAACAGCATCGGGGATAGCACCGCCCCCAAGGCACACCACATACCAGTGGGTGCCTCTGGGACGTCTGCTCCCCCAGCACCACTCTCTGTCCCCGATCTTGGAGGAAGGAGACAAGCCACTGTAAGGCAAGCCCCTGAACCCCCATATCGGCGAGGCGGTGGGCCAGTAACTGGTGGTCGACCATGTCAAATGCAGCCAACAGATCTAACAGCACCAGCACCGCCCCGATCCAGATGCCGCTGGAGGTCATCTGTGAGAGCGACCAGTGCTGTCTCCGTCCCATGGCCTGGCCGGAAGCCGGACTGAAACGGGTCTAGCACAGAAGTGTCATCCAGAAAGCCCTGCAACTCAATCGCCATTGCTCTCTCCAAAATCTTGCCCAAAAAGGGCAAGTTGGAAACCGGACGATAGTTAGCCAATTTGGCCGGGTCCAGGATGGTTTTTTTCAAGATTATGCATGGGATAGAGCAGGTAGAAAAAGAAATACTTCTCTCCCTTTCTCACAATACAAGAACTCATGGGCACTCCATGAAATTGCTGAGCAGTTGGGTTAGAACAGATAAAAGGAAGAACTTCTTCACCCAAAGAGTCATTAACACATGGAATTCACTACCACAGGAGGTGGTGGCGGCTTCAAGCATGGATGGCTTCAAGAAGGAATTGGATAAACATATGGAGCAGAGGTCCATCAGTGGCTATTAGCTACAAGGTATAGATAGGATCTCTCAGTCTGGGACAAGTGATGCACTGTATTCTTGGTGCTTGTGGGGGCAACAGTGGGAGGACTTCTAGTGTCCTGGCCCCACTGCTGGACCTCCTGATGGCACCTGATATTTTTGGCCACTGTGGCTGTCAGGATCTGACAAAAGCTTGCTTGTTCCATGCTATACTGAAAAGTTACTTTCTGTTTCTTTGTACCTTGCTATCACCTAAATGTTTTATTGCTTGCATTGAAGTAGAAATTGCTGTCCTGCTTAGTGTTACTTTTTCCCCAGGAGGATGGCCACTTGCATTCCAATGCGTCACATAAAGAACGGGTATCATGCCATGGCTTCCTCCCCCTCCTGCCGGAGACTCTCAGGGTGCTATCAGAGTGGGTATAGCCTTGAAAGTTATTTTATTGTCACAGCCCAAATGTTTTGCCTAGGAGTTAGCACATCTGGGTCACTCAGGGCAAGAAGGGAATTTTTATAACTTTCTCACCTTTGGTGGGAACAAACGGTCGCCATTTCTTTTCCCGCATTTTTGTGTGTATGCTGATTGGAGGGATTTATTTATGCATCTATGCCTGTAGGTATATTAACCCAAAGCATCTTTGTTCTGCATCTCTAACAAACATCGAGACCCTGTTCCAGTATTTGACATAAAGAACTCTGTTTAACTACAAAGGTCTGATCTCTTGCTAATAGTACAGAAGCCTCACAGTGGCCAACATTGGCTTCTCATATGTTTGTATCTCATCAGTTCTGGGAAGCTAAGCAGGGTCAGCCCAGGCAAGTACTTGGGTGGAACACCTCCTTGGAATATCAAAAGTCAGGAGGTGGGGGTAGGGTTTATTCAACCACCTCTCTGAATATTCTCCAGGCCCCTAGTAGATGTCAGTCACCAGAGGTCGCCATGACTTCCAGGTATTCACATGTGCACACACGCATGTGCACACATATGAAAAATACAAAAAAAATGTCTATCTTGTCTTGGCCTCCTCTTAGATGTCAAAGTGTTTTGGCCATTGGAAAGGTCTTTCAATCCTTGGGTAATTTTTATTACCCTTCTGTATACCTTCCCAGTTCTGAGTTATAGGAATTTTCTGAAATAATGACAAAGCTCCCATGATATGTGATATTCTATCTTTGGGCTTTATGCAGAAAACTCTGTTGTACACTCCCCCCCCCCCTTAAAGGTATCCATTCAAAACATGTGGCGTGTACAACCACAATATGTAGTGCATGGCCAGTCTTCATTACACTATTAACTAGGCCAGAAATGCAGAAAGGGTCTGTTTTGTTTGTTACCTTTAGTAGAACATGGTGAAATTTGCTTGTAGGTATATATTGTATTATTTTCTTCTGTTCCTTGGAAATCTTGTATTTGCAATGGAACCATTTATTCCTTGAACAATTCCCCATGTATCCCCTGATTTTAGTCCCAGACTAGCAATCTGTTTGCATTAGGACCTTGATCAAGCACTTCTTCACTTCCCACAGCTACACCACAAAGCTCCAACTCTACTGCCACTTTCATGAATAGACTCTCCTCTGAAAATACAAGCATTCCATGAATGAACTACAAAATGGGAAAGTGAGAAATGAAACTAGCAGAATAAAAGAAAGAGTGGTATGAAATATGACACCACAGAAGGACATTTAATCTCACCAAAATTCACCCTGGGAAACTTTCCCCTTCTAAGCTCTGCCTTTGAATATAAGAATTGCTTTCCCAGCTACCCATAAGAATGTCGTCAGTCGTTACTATTTCCAAATGGGTGACTGACATTTAATTACTATGATGCAACTTTCCAGTTGACCTTTCCAAAGAAAACAGTTGTTGAGATTTCTTTGAAAACCCTCTGTGACGGTACCTCTCTCTTATTTTGTGTGGTTAGGTGTGAAGTAGTTTTAAATTTCTTGTAGTTTCTTTCTTTCACTTACAGTATCTATTGCTGCCACCAGGAATTTAATTCCAGTCTTTAATTAACCTTTCCCACAGTATTGTGCTTGAGTTCTAAGGCTCCTTCATTGGACTATGTGGTTCTGAGGATAAGACTCTGGGTTAACAATAAACAAGATAAAACTTTATTGGTAAAGGAAGCATATTGGTTACAACAAAGAGTAGAGACAACACCCTGCCAACAAAAGTCTGTATGGTCAAAGCCATGGTATTCCCAGTAGTGATGTATGGCTGCAAGAGTTGGACTATAAGGAAGGTCGAGCGCCGAAGAATAGATGTTTTTGAAATATGGTGCTGGAGAAGACTCTTGAGAATCCCGTGGACTGCAAGGAGATCAAATCAGTCAATTCTATGAGAAATCAACCCTGACTGTTCCCTGGAAGGCCAGATACTGAAGCTGAAGCTCAAATACTTTGGCCACAAAATGAGAAGGGAGCACTCACTGGAAACTGGAATCTTTCCCACTGATGCTGGGAAAGATTGAAGGTCAAAGAAGAATGAGACAACAAAGGATGAGATGGTTAGACAGTGTCATCAATGCAACAAACATGAAATTAAGCAAACTCCGGAACACAACAGAAGACAGGAGGGCCTGGCGTGATGTGGTCCATAGGGTCGCGAGGAGTCGGACTTGACTGTGTGACTGAACAACAACAACAACATTGGTTACAAGATGTTCTGTTAAGTTGCTTAGTAAAATCTTTTCCCCTTTTACTCAGGTCTCTGTCAGCTTTTTCCCTCACACTCTTCAAATACTCTGAGTATATTAGATTTTGCCTAATATGCCCCCTTAAGTATATTTCTTCCTCCTTTAGAATCTTAATGCCTTTCATAGCACTTCTATATGATTCTATTTGGAAGACTGTTTCTCTGACTTTGTAGGTTGACCACAACTGACAGCTACTGACAGCTGACTTCAAACTTCAGACTCAAACTGAACACTCTGCCTTTACTCTCTCGCCATATACACAGACTTCCTAGCTCCTCCCACACACTCTCAGTCACCAACAAATAACCTAACTCACTCATCTCCCTCTTTCAACCCCCATGTTCTTCTGACACTTACCAACCATTTTAAAGGAACATACACTTATAACTGGAAATCATTACACCCTCCTTGAAGATTATGGAAGATAGCTGTTCATCTCTATGGAAGCCATTCAAGTGTCACCAACCATAGAATTCCACTACTTTGAAAAACACGGGACTTTGTTTATGGAACCTACTGTCTCTAGGATGACATCACTACAATACAGAGAAGGGTCTTCCCCAGCATTAGTGCACTTTACAGTTATCACTTAAGTATACAGTACAGCAGGAAATGCTCATTCTTCTATCCCATTAAATAAATGCCATTAAACCAAAAGTTCAGGAAGGTGTACTGAACTGAACTGTTGGTTGCAGTCCCAAATTTTTACTTCTCAGCAGTCAACAGCAGTCAACACAGTAATACTTAGAAGTAAAAAAGCAAACTCTATTCCTCAGACTGGTTTCTTCTTGCTGTCCACATCTGCATGATGGGGAAGTTTGCCACTGCCTTTTTGGGGTGGCACCTGTACTGTGGTATGGCCTTCCTGAGTTCTGAATTCTAGAAAGTTATATAAGGCAGAGGGTGTTTTTTTAATGGCATTTTTTGGAAACAGGTTTTATTGGACTTTTTTCATGTGTTTGTTTTAATATATTTTGTAGTTTAAATATGATATTATTGGCCACCTTGAGTTTTGTGGAGTCCTCATATGAATAAGTCAAAGCAGGCCTCAACATTCATCCGAAGTGTCATCTGTCTAGTGAAATTGCAATTTGGCGTCAGGATGTGGGCAGTAGAACTAGAAAAATGTCCTTGTCCCCTGGTCTTTCTTCTCCCTCTCTGAAGTTTCAGTAGGATCTGCATATTGGAATTGAGAAAGAGAATATTTGGAAGGAGAAGCCTGCCTTTGTATGCACACATCCTACTGGGGAAGGGGGGGCTCAGAGGTAAAAGAGGGCAAGGCCTTCTTCCCTTACTAATGGTGTGGACATTTCTATGGGAACAGCTTGTCTCACCTTTGCACAGCAAATTTACTTCCTGAACTCCCCCCCCCCTCTAAAGAACACTCATACAGGAACTTTTTTGCAGCTGTTGTCTCTTCCTAACGAATCACCAAAGTATGATCTGTGGATAGATGACATAATACAACAAACTTAGAGCAACAGAGAACCCCAAGATTTGAAACAAGTGTCAATGCCTACCAGCCTTCATCGCATCCTTTGTTAGTTTCTGTGAGAGTTGCATTTGCAGCTGCAGCCTCAGAGTTCCTGTAATCAGTTCATCAGATCCAGTTGGCTCCAGATATCCCAGCCTTTTGCTTCTTCAGGAATTTCCCAAGCTTAATGTTGGTTTGGCATCTCCTTTGATGGTTGCTGAAGGATTTCATTATGAGTAGGCTCAATTCTGATAAAAAGTTGTAAGTATTCTGTTGGTTTCATACTTCAAGCCATTGTGCACTGGAAATATATATCCTTGCCACTACACAGAAAGCCCACGACAATTAAACCCTCTTAACTTAATGAACTCCAAAATAACTAACTGTTTGCCACCCCAGCATGAAATAACGAGACAGACAACAGTTTGGAATCAAACAAGGGCCTCTTTATTAACTATTTAAACAGAACATGCAGCAACGTGCAACTAAGCAAGCTCAGGAACAGGCAAGGCAGGTGTCATTCCAAGACACAGCCTCCTTGCCCTTGTAATGGGCGGGTAACCTAGCCCCAGTCAGATTCTGGCTCGTAACCGGCGGCCCAGCATACTGGCATCCCCTCCCAGGGGCGCCTACCCCCGAGGCTGCACAGACCTTCAGGGAGGAGCCTAGTCTGAGAGGGTCCCAGAGGCGATCACCATTCACCCCCCCAGACCGCAAGGCCCTAGGGTGGTTCCTGATGACCTCCTGTTCCCAACAGGGATATGCCGTGAGGCACCCACCGGTTCCACTTTCTTGCTTGCACAAACCTGCCACATGCAAAGCCAAGCCTCTGCTTTGGCCTTTGCTACCCCACACGGCAACCGAGTGCCATCCGAATCCCGTGCTGCAAGTCCTCTAAAAATATCCCATTGCCCTTGTCTGAGAGGTGCACCCCATCAGGGCGATACAGGTCAGGGAACTTGACCCATATATTAGGGTGCGGCAAAAATAGACCCAACCCTGACTCCATGGCCGTGCGCAATTGGCTATTAGCATTACGCCTCGCCCTGTCCATACACCTGGGGTCACTGGTATGCCTCCAAACCTGGTGGGGAAGAATGGCCGGCCACACAATCTGCACCCCAGGCCACCTGGCCTTTATCAACGCAAGGTCAGCCTGGGCCTGCAACACAAGGGCACTTAACTAACCCCAGATCATTGCCCCCCAGGTGTAAGACTAAAACATGAGGGGGGGTGTCTCTCCTCAAACAATAATGGGAGGAGTGCCGGCCATCTCATGCCCCTCCTCCCCAACCACTCGACCATCGCTACTCCGCTGAGGCCAAGCTGGGAGCCGACAGACGTTCTCCGCGCCCGATGAGCTGCCCAAAAGACCATGCTGTGGCTGCAGACTATGACTCTTCGTCTCATCTCACAGCCTGCAGCACCTGTAAAAAGAGCTTAATTAACAACGTCTGGAATTAAACTTAAGCAGACTTACAAGATACAACGCCTCACATAACTCTTATAACATCGGGATTTCCAACGCCCGATCCTCTGTATCTCCCCGGCGGGGTAACCCATGGCTGCAGCTGTAGACGCGGCCCCAATTCTAAAAGAATGGGAACAAAAGCGAACCCCGCCCAAACCCCTACGGATTAAGGCCCTCCGCGTCATGGTCCAAAAAGGGGGGTGCTGTTGTTGTGCTGAAACAAATAGCCTGGGCCATCGCCCTGAAGTGCCAAGTACCGACTCATGGCAGCAACCGGGCACAACCCTGGCTCTGAACTGGACCCTAAGTCCAGCACACGCCCCTTACCCCGCTGATCAGTCTTGGATCTACGCAGCCTAATCCGAAGCTGATAATTAATAATTGATACATCCCTACGCTCCAGAGCTGCACCTGAAACATCAGCCCGAGAGCCAGCCACCAGCTTGCTAATCCTGAGTGCCCCCAAAAAGGCAGTCAGCGAAGTGGTGTGAAACAGGCGCACCTCGTAGCTGTCACTACAACAAGAGGGCCACTGGCCCTCCAGCCCCCTCAGGACAGCGGGTGTTAAGGGTTCCCTAGTGTCAACTGCCCTAATGGACTCACGAGACCACCCCTCGAGCATCTTCCGGAGACGGAAATCGCCTGTGGTGTCCTTGTGACCCGAGGCCTTACTTGCAAAAGCCAGCGCAGACAGCTTACCCCTGATAGTGTGCGCTGAAAGGCCGCCATTCCGCAGTGTCACACAAAATTGCATCAAGTGTGACACAGGAATAGGCCAGACCTGTTGCAAGCCCGCTCCAGCCCTAAAGGACAGAAACTGCTTACCAGCCTTCAGGTAAGCTCTTCTGGTAGAAGGGGCAAGGGCCAGGCTCATTGCCCTGTCGGCCTCAGCCCTCCAATCCCCCACACCTCGTCGGGCATCCGTGCCGGAAGCGGATCGGCCTCTGGAGCCAGCTGATGAAACCTCTCCATCTGTTTGCAAGAGAGAGCGTCAGCAACCCCATTGGCAACCCCCGGGATGTGTCTAGCTTTGAACAAGATGTTAAACTTAAGGCACTGCAAAGTAAAAGCCCGGACCAAAGCCATGACCCTGGGGGATTTTGATGTAAGGGTATTGATGACATAAACCGTGGACTGGTTGTCACACCAGAAGTGGACAGTCCTATTAGCTAGATCCACGGACCAAATCCACACTGCTGCGACAATTGGAAAAAACTCCAGGAAGGTGAGGTCCTTGACCCACCCAGCCCGAAACCAATCCTTAGGCCAGTCCCCGGCACACCAATGCCCCCTGAAGTAAATTCTGTAACCGGACGAGCCGGCCGCATCAGACGAAATCTGAAGCTCAGCCTCTAGCAAGAGCTCATCCCGCCACTGAGAGACCCCGTTGAATGAGTCCAGAAACTGCTCCCACACAAGGAGGTCCTCCTTCATCCCCCTGGATACCTTGGTCCTATGGTGTGGGAGACGGAGGCTTCTCATTGAATCACAGAGCCTCCTCACAAATGCTCTACCCGGGGCCACAACCTTGCATGCAAAGTTGAGGTGACCTACCAACTACTGTAGCTCCAAGAGAGTGACCCTTGAACAGGATCTAACAGAGTTAACCCGCATCCTCAATGTGTCCAATTTGTCCTGGGGTAACCTACAACACAGACTAACCGTATCAATCTCAATACCCAAAAACGTTAAAATGGAGATCGGGCCCTCAGTCTTTTCCTGAGCAAGAGGGACACCCAGCTCGTCAGCCATGTAGACAAAACTGTCAAGCAGAAAGCGACACTGGCCAGAACCCTTCTTGCCCACAAAAAGGAAATCATCCAAATAATGAGCAGTACTGCAGAGACCCATCCTGGATCTCAAGGCCCATTCCAAAAATGAACTGAACCTTCGAAAGCAGAACAGGACACAGAACAGCCCATGGGTAGGGCCCGATCCATGTAAAATTTCCCTTCAAAGGCAAATCCGAGAAGCTCAAAATCCTCCGGGTGCACCGGGAGGAGCCGAAAGGCTGATTTAATATCACATTTAGCCAATTCAGCCCCCACACCACAGAGGCGAACCACTCGCATGGCCTGATCAAAAGAAGTGTATTTGACGGAGCATAATTCACCTGGGATGGCATCATTCACCGACCCTCCCCGAGGGTAGGACAGGTGATGAATGAGGTGAAACTCACCAGGTGCCTTTTTTGGTACTACACCCAAAGGGGAAACTCTTAAATTGGCCACTGGCGGACTAACAAACGGGCCCAAAACCCTGCCCTCCTTACACTCTTTAGCAATCTTGGCCCTAACTATGTCCTCCATGCCCAAAACCGACTTTAAATTACCAGCCAAATAGGGGACCCTCACCCCCTGAAAAGGTATACGAAAACCAACAGTGAACCCTTCCAAGATGTAAGCCCTATCGGCAATCCTTGGATAACCACGCAACCAGCGTCTCAAAACTCCCAATTTGCTCGGGCTAGGCCCCTTTGTCAGAAGAGGGGTTGTGTGGCTTCCCACCCCCCGGGTACTTGCCTCCTTTGCCTCCCCCACGGCCCTTGGGCCATGGACAACTGGATAAGGGATGTGGTCCTGCGCACAAGGGGCACTCATGCCTAAAGGTGCACGACTTACGACCGCAGGTTCCCTGGGAAGAAAACTCCCAGCAAAGCTGGCGTCGTTGAACCGCCTGCCCCACCCCAGGGCGGGAACCTGACTGCACCAGTGCCCTCTTAACTGAATGGCTGCTATGAGACCGCTCACCCCAAGCAGACCTGGCAGGAGACATGATTTGCAGCCACAGGTTGGAACATATCCTATCCCATCGCATGGCCGGGTTAATGGCCACCCTCATCCTAAACTCTTCGTCATATTGCGACCAGGCCGGGCTTGGGAAGTCTGTAAAGGCCTTGTAAATGTTGTCCAGATACTGGAGCATCAAAGAAGCCCTCCACGGCTGGTGTCGCACTATGACGGCTGCATAGATTAGGAAACCTGGAAACCAGTTGGCCCACATCCTATCTACCACACGGCGCTTCAAGCGCTCCTTCTCCCTGTCGTCCAAATTATCCTTGTCCTTTTTCTCTATCTCCCGATAGAGCAAACCAAACACGTCTACATACTCCCCCTTAAGTATCTTTTCTTTAGTAGCCATGGAAAGGTGGTCTCCTAAAGGTAGGTCTGCATCACCACACGGAACAGCCCCCGCGGCCACTGTATCATATGCTGACCCGCCGCCATAAGGGTAACCCGCACTAGGCTGGGGAAAACCCCACGATGACCAAGCTCCCTGGCACCCCGAAGGAGAGCTATAATATGGGTATGGAGGCCAATTAACCTGGGGTATATGAGAAGTGGCGGCACCTTGCTCAGATGCCGGGCCTAGAGGCTGGCTCGTGCGCAGCAGAGGCAAAGCGGCAGAACTCTCGCTGCCAGGGCCCCAAGGCCACGTTGATCCATGCCTACCCAATGCCATCTCCTTACCTCCTGAAATTTGGGAAGGCAAGTAAAGAGCCACCTGCTGCTCCCCCACACCTGGACCCTGCTGGCCAGACGCTGCTCCCACCAGGCCTGAAGCCGCCTCCCCCTCCTGTCCTCCAAAAAGGCCAACCGTGCCAGCACCTGTGCTTGAAAAGACACATTGGCATGTTTGTCAACTGGTAAACCACCCACAGGCATACCACGCTCCTTCTCAAGCGCCTCCAGCCGCTGAAGAATCGCCATGTCTACAACATTCTCCTCTTCCTCATCACTTGAAGGAACCACAGGATCAGGCCGTGCCGGAGGTCTTTTCAGCGCCGGGTGCTTGCCCTTGCCCTTACCTTTTCCAGGTGCCATGACTATGAACTTCTGACAATATAAACAAAATTGAATTGTCAGTGAAATGATACAGTCAGTATGCCTGAAATGGAAAAACAGACTATAAAGACAAAATCCCCACACAGGCGCAGCCAATCAACCCCAATGCAAAGCGTACAAACAAAGGAACCTATGCAAAGAGTCCACCACCTAAGGGGCCTAGTATAGTAAGCCACCTAAAATGGCCACCACAGTCTTTAACCAAAATGGCCCCCGACCATGAGGCTTGAAGACCTCACCAAAATGGCCGCCTATCACCCAAGTGAGGTAATCTTATGAGGCCAAGCGACCTTACCAAAATGGCCGTCGTACTTGCTCAGCAGCTTAAGCCTGCGGAACAGCCCTCCACCCACGCAGGGAGCAAAACAGCAGTCCCTCGGCCCAAATCGATCCCTGAACCGTTGGTGGAGGGAAGACGGACAGAACCCCTCAAACCAATGCCGGTGTGGGCCTGTGGCTTTAAAGGCAACCTAAATAGGCAAAGAACGGAAGTGCCCTTGACCAAGCGCCAGACTCCGCCCCCCGCAACCCCAAACCACCCACCACCCCTTCTGTGTAGGGAACACCCTTATAAAGCTGCGGAGGCAGCAATCATGCAGCTCACACTGTCAGAAGGGGGGGGGGGGAATGGTCACCGCCGCTGCAGTAAAAAGACGGCCTACGTATAAAGGTGAGGGATAAGGGGCCAACTACCCCAGTCCGACTCCGCACCGCCAAAACCGCGGGCGACCCGCAACGCCGTTAAAACGGCCGTCAGGGCCAATGGGGGGGTTGTGAATCAACCCTCACGAGGGGTGTGTGTGCAGCAACCCTAGCCACCTCGTCCAAACCCCTATAGCCGCCCAAACAACAAGGGTGAGAGGGGGCTGAGCAGGAGCACCACAGGCAGTCCTACTGTCGACGGGAGGGGGAAACGCCGCCCGATGCACCCGCACCAATACCAAGCCGCGGAGCCCTGTAATCAACCTCCGACACTTTCGGGGGGGGCAATATGATCGCCTCCGCCGCCGCCCGACAAGACTGCCGCTCGAGGCCTGCAGAGAGCTCCTGAACGCGTGCTCGACCTCACCAAGCACGCCAACGGACTGCCTGTCAGGAGCGGGGCAATGGCTCAAACGGAGCAAGCCCCGCCCCCCACCAGGCCCAATGAGTGCCGACGCGCTCTGTTGCTGCCTCGCATCATGCGAGGTGGCAAAACGGCTCCCCCGCTCCACGGCAATGCCGGGCGACGGGGAGCTCATTCCTAGTGTATTAGGATGACCTGTAAAAAGAAAATGGACCGGGTACTTTCTTATAACCACCACTGGGAGACATGATGTATTTATCTTGAAGACTAGAGGAATTTTTGTATCATCAGTAAGTTCTGACCTATTTTTCAGCTTTCTGTCTGCTGACACCATTTACTACCATGCAGAGAAAAATCAATACAATAAAAGGCATACTTTTTCTTTACTAAAGCAGTATTTTCTAGCAACTCTAGAGGTAAAGTTGAATTTTTAAAATATCCAATAAGTTGTTGCTTCTTAATGATAATCCTATTGTTATGGCATGGCATTGGGTAGTCAAAAACTGTTTCCGTTTTCCACAGAGAAACAAGCCAACAATGTGTTAGAATCATAGAGTTAAGGGACTCCCCAGTGTTGTTACAGGAAACTTCAATACATGCCCCGGAGTATTAGATTTTCCTGATAAATTTCTAAGTTATAGACCTGTATTTAAAGAGCAAGCTTATCCTTGAGTTATGCTTGCTCCTAACCCCACCCCCCAAAAAAGCACAGAAATATATATATACACACACACACAATTGGAAAGATTATGCTGGTGTAGCAGTACCCTTGTGTTGATGGGAGATGGGCACCACAGGAGCTCTTGCAAGCTCAAGCCATTGCTAATCCAACAAGAAGGAAACATGGTAGGGGAATCCAAGAAGCCAATGTGGATGAACAGAGAACTCCATGGTGTGCTAAGGGAGAATAATAGAATCATAGAATCACAGAGTTGGAAGGGGCCATACAGACCATCTAGTCTAACCCCCTGCAGAATGCAGGACCAGCCTAAAGCATCTCTGGCAAATATTAGTCCAGCCTCTTCTTGAAAGCTGCCAGTGAAGGGGAGCTCACCACCTCTCTAGGCAGCTGATTCCACCTTTGAACCACTCTGACCATGAAAAAGTTTAACTCAATCCTCTTGGGTGTTTGCTACTCCTCCCAATTTGGTATCATCAGCAAATTTAATGAGTAGCCCTTCTACCTCTTCATCCAGATCATTGATAAAAATATTGAAACATACTGGGCCCAAAACTGAGCCCTGCGGCACCCCCCTGGACACTTCCCTCCAATCTGATGAAATGCCATTAACCACCACTCTTTGGGTGCAGTCCTCTACCTATCCACCAAACTGTCCTATAGTCCAGTCCACAGTCTTCCAGTTTGCCCATCCGAATGTCATGGGGAACCTTATCAAAAGCTTTACTGAAATTCAGGTAAATCACATCAACAGAGTTCCCACGATCCAGTAAGCTCATCACATGATCAAAGAAAGAAACCAGGTTGGTCTGAGAAGATCTGTTGGGGACAAAACCATGCTGACTTCCCCGGATCACTCAACCCAGATGGGAGCAGGCTAGGCGGGTTGAAGAGCCAGAGGTCAGCTGGGCAGAGAGGCCGGTGGGCCTAGGGGAACCCGAGCCAGCTGCAGGGAGATAGAGCCAGGCAGGAGCAGCTCGGCATACCCAGATTTAGATGGAGGCATGGCCGAGCGGAGAGGGGAAGGGCCAGCCAAGGGGGAGGGAATACTGGAGGAGGGGAGGGGATAAAAGGAAGGAAGGAGGTGGCCAAGGAGGAGGCTGAGACAACTCCAGGTTTGGTGTTAGCTGAACTGACAACATACTGCCATACCTGCAAAAGGGGCGGCATGATTGCAAACATTCCCACCAGAGCCCCAGATCCTTGCATCTCATCATTTCCCTCTTTGAATAACAGGATGAGGCCTGAACTAATGCTGCATCTAATCAGGCATACCAGGAGGAGCGTATAATAATCTATTTTATTTACCAGAGCCAGTTTGGTGCAGTGGTGAAGTGCGCGGACTCTAATCTGGGAGAACCGGGTTTGATTCCCCACTCCTTCACTTGCACCTGGCTGGATGACCTTGGGCGAGCCATAGCTCTGTGCCAGCTGTTCCCTCAAGGACAGCTTGGGAGAAAGCTCTCTCAAGGTGAGCCTCAAGACAGAAGAAGAAGAGATTGGATATATATCCCTCCTTTCACTCACTTGGAGTCTCAGGCCCAATTTACACCTCCCCTCTGAAGTAGTTTGAGTGCTGTCTTTTCCTACGCTCATTTCATTCTGGTTCAAATTTCACTCCCTGGCTCTGAAGAGTACTAGGCAACAGGATCTGTTTAAAACAGTATAACTAGCTTGACCACAGGAGGGCAATTAATGAATGTAAACAGTAATTTTTAAACTAGAGCAAGTATGGTTTGAAACTAGAAACAGGTATAGACATTTTTTAAAAATAACTAGAATGATTCCAGCGGGAAAGTCAGATGTAGATTTGACCTCAGAGGGGCTTACAAACTCCTTTCCCTTCCCATCCCCACAACAGACACCCTGTGAGGTAGGTGGGTCTGAGAGAGCTCTGAGACAACTGTCCTTGAGAGAACAACTGGTACAGAGCTATGGCTTGCCCAAGATCATTCAGCAGCTGCAAGTGGAGGAGTGGGGAATCAAACCCGGTTCTCCCAGATTAGAGTCCATGCACTTAACCACTACACCAAACTGGCTCCTTTTGGCAGAGGGGGTTTCAAAGGCAAGGTGCCACCACAGAAGATGCCCTGTCACTAGTCACCACCTGCCTCACCTCTGAAGGCAGGAGGTCTGAGGGCAGAGCTTGAGAGGCAGTTCTTAATTGGTGGACTGGACAGAATAGGAGGAGATGATCCTTCAGACAGTCCTTTATCCTTTAAAAGAGAACTTGATGTTGAAGAGACAATGCCGACATGCAGCATCCCTCACAATGCCGAACTGTATGTAACTGCATGAGAGGTTGATAATTTCTGAAAGTTCTTTCACATTAAAACAAACCCTTCACCTACAAGATTTGCAGTCTGTTCTCAGAGTTGCTAGTTTAGAAGGGAGGAGGTTTTTTAATGCAAAGATATGGGCAAACGTTCGATCCCCCCCCCCACACACACACACACTGTCCAAAGTTTTAGAGTTCACTAACAGATCAGTATATCATGTGGCGCTCCAGTTTAGGAAGTTTGGATCTCCCCTCTCTTGTTACTCTAGAATTCTCCTCGTAGCAGGGTTACACAGAGACTGCATAGCAGAGTGTGTGCCTGGAAAATAGTATTACACTTGCACTTAATTTGTATCATAAAAAATTCCACAACAGGTGAACAGGTATGTACCAATCAGGAGAATAAATCAGGGGGGAAAACTCATTATTCCTACTACCTTTGCTAGGCTGGAAAGTTTTAAATGCTGAGAAACCAACAGGGTTCCTTTAATTGGGTGCAGTACAATGTTATTTGAAATGTCAGTGGAGTGATTGAATCAGCTAGTGGCTCTAATAGTGTTAAATTGGTTTCAAAATACCATAGGAGGCATTTACAGGAAAACACATCAGCCAAAATATTGGCCAATTCAACTACATCTGCAACTTGAACAACAAGATTATTGACAGATGCTTGAGAAGGATTTTAGAATGTCACAGTGAAGGCAGCACAATAAGGAAGGAAAGTCAGGGTCACCATGAACTGTTTATGTGATATATTTATCTTTGTTTACTGTGGGCTTTTACAAATGCAAATGTGCACAGTCAGTGTGTAAGGGTGATGTTGTGCTTCTCGACATTGGCTGTGATTTTTAGGGAGTGCTGGGTCCTGCATGCCCCATTACCTTCACACTACTTCTGCAGGGCACCAAATCCTAACTATTTGCAGCCGTACTATACTGTACCGTAGCGGAGGTGAAGATCTGAATCCTGTCTTCCACTGGATTGTGTGTGTGTGTGTGTGTGTGTGTGTGTGTGTGTGTGTGTTCTAAGGCATAGCAGTCTTGAACTACCAAAGAAGAACCTCATTTAGTAACGCTAGCAGAGGTTCGGCATCATCAGTCTAAGTAAAGAAATGAATCTGTCATTTGCTAAACTGGGCTCCAGATGCCTGACAATTAAGTTCTAAGGATGGACCTGCCAGCAGATGCTTGGTTTGGTCCTCAGATTAATTCATGAGCTCTCAAGGTGCTGTGAGAATCTTCACAACTCTATTGCCTGTTTAGAAAAGCCCTTTGGAATAGTTCAGTTTTGCATCGGTTGCAGAGAGCCATGCAGGGTAACAATGTACATCCTTGTCGCACTCCTTTTCCTATGCTAAACCAATCAGTTGTTCCATATCTATATATCTAATTCCGAAGGCGCCCCCCACGTGCGGATACCTAAATCCGTGCGGGGGGGCACCTGGGGGGGCAGGGAGGTTTTCCTACGCACGGGGGGCACTCCCCCCGTGTGCAGAAAAATCCAAAAACTTTGAAAAAATATTCGGGGGATATTTAAATCCCCCGAAAAGAGAAAACCCGTTCCCTGCGCATGCGCAGGGAACAGACTTACCTTAGTGCTGGCGGCGGCCGGGCAGCGGCAGGCTGGGGCTGAGCTGGCGGCCGGGTGGCAGGCTGTGGCCGAGCCGGTGGGTGCAGGCACCGGCAGCAGCAGAGCAGCCTGTGCCGTGGGCCTTGGTGGCGCTCGCTGGGGGAAGGGGGGAAAGAGGGACGGACTGTGGGGGGAGGGGGAGAACTGGTGGGCCCAGTGAGTGGGCTCGCTGTTGGGGAAAGGGTGGGAGTGAGTGGGCAAGGGGATCGGGGGTGGGTGGGAGGCAGCGTGGCGAGTGCCGAGGCCAACCGCGCCACCATGGAATAAACGGGGAGGGGGTCAGGGGGGTGGGAGGGAACAAGAATGGGCTGGGAGGAAGGGAAGCCCCGGGGGGCAAAATCCTGAAGGCCCATGAAACAAGAACTGTGTGTGAAACAAGCAAATATTGGACATCAATGGGGGGGGGGGGGGGGGAGAGACAGCAAGGATCCACAGCATTAAGCCGGCCTGCTTTTCCAGTATGCAGAACAGACAGAAATCCATCAGGCCAAGCTCTCCCTTCCCCAACGGTGCGTTCTCGCGCGCCGTGAAAGCTGCGCCTCTTAAATCCCTGTCTGCCTGGGAACCCTGTAAAGGAAGGGAGAAGAGGAGAATCCTGTTGAAAAAAGGGAGCTGCGTGATCCCGAAGGATGGCAGTCTTGCGCTTCCCGCCCACCCCGCCTTTGCTACGGCACTGGAAGCCGAGAGAGCGGCTCGCCTGCGAGAGCAGCCCATGGCGCTTTTGGGGAGGAAAAGGGTGGGGGAGAACGCCAAAGAGCAAAGTTCCTTCCTTTCCTTTTCCGCCTTCACCCTCCATTCCTTTCCCCCACCTTGGGATAAAATGGGGTCTTCTCCCCTTCTTTGCATCGCTGCACTACGATCGGGGGCTTGGGGAGGGGGGCTTGCCATTCCAGAGAGGGGGCGAACCAGGGTGGCTGCTTGGCAGAAATGAGTACCAAGGGCGGGGGGGGGGGGGGGCGCTCCATCCTCTTTATGCAGTAAGTGGGAAGGGGGTGGGACGCGAGGAGGGGAGCCAGCCTCGAAGGCAGCTGAGCGCGCAGCAAGATCCGTTCTCCCCGGCGGGCTTCATCCCAAATCAGGAAGCTAGACCCAAAGATCTCATTCAGAGCCGGATGGGATGGGGGATTGTCTGCTCAGTCTAAGCCTCACGTCATGCCCCTTTTGGACTTCCCAAAGGAGCTGTGTGCCACCCGTCACCCCTCAGTAAGCAGGTTACCCTTTTCCCATCTGTTGCTGCCAACCTCCAGATGGGGCCTGGAGATCTCCTGGAATTACAACTGATCCGCAGAGGACAGAGATCAGTTCCCCTGAAGAAAACCCCTCCTTTGGAGAGCAGAGCTTATGGCATTAAACCCCAGTGAGGTCCCTCCACAAACCCTGCCCTCCGCAAGGCTTCACCTCCACATCTCCAGGAATATCCTCACGGAGTTGGCAAGCCTGAGTGGTAGGGGTGAGCTTGTCTCTTCCGTTTCAGCCGAAATAAGCATTGGAAGACCCATAAGAGAAAGAAAATAATGAAATACCAGGAGCATGGGAAAAGCTTTGGGTGGCGAAATATCTTGACTAAATACCTGCATTCTGAGTATAAACCCAAAGTTTGATTGCCAGCCTCCAGGTGTGGCCTGGAGATCTCCCAGAATTACAAGTGATCCCCGAATGACAGGGATCATTGCCTCTGGAGAAAATAGCTGCTTTGGAGGGTGGAATCTAGGACATTATCACCCACCAAAGAAGAAGAGGAGATTGGATTTATACCACACACTTCAATTGGAGTCTCATAGCAGTTTATAGTCTCCTTCCCTTCCTGTCCCCATAACACTCTGTGAGGTAGGTGGGGCTGAGAGAGCTCTTTTGAGAACTGCCCTTGAGAGAACAGCTCTGAGAGAACTGTGACTGACCCAAGGCCACCCAGCTGGCTCGCCAAATCCTGCCCTTCCTATGCTGCACCCCTAAATTTCCAGAAATTTCCCAACCTGGAGTTGGCAACCATATGTTAGGAGCAGTGTTCCCTCTAAGCTGAGTTAGTGTGAGCTAGCCCACAGTTTTTTAGCCTCCAGCTCACACCTTTTTGCCTCAGCTCAGGAAAGATGGCTCCAGAGCAAATGAATTTATGCAGCAGCCAAATCGCTTGCTCACAACTTTAATGCCAGGAGCTCACAAAGGAGAATTTTTGCTCACAGGACCCCACAGCTTAGAGAGAGCATTGGTTAGGAGCCTGATTTTGTATGCTGCTTTTTTTGGTTTTTCTCAAGATCATTTTTCGCCGTAGTGGTTTCAACTAACAGCGTCTTCTATTATTCCCTTCTCAGAGGGGGGAAGCTGCCTGGAGGGGGGACGGGGTAGAGGCTCGGCACGTGGGGCCAGAGGAGGGGGAAGAGGCTCACCTACCCCCCCCCCCCGAGTATCGCGGGTCCTCCTCGCCGGGGCAGGCTGCAGTGCGGGGGGGAAGGGGGCGGAGGAAGGAGGAGCAGCTTCTCCCCCCCCACGAATATCGCGGCCCCCCCCCCCTTGTTCAGTTCTAACTGTCACTTCTTGACCCTTATACAGGTTTCTCAGGAGACATGTGAGGTGGTCTGGTACTCCCATCTCTTAAAGGACTTGCCATAGTTCGTTGTGATCCACACAATCAAAGGCTTTAGAGGACTTCAATGTTTTTGACAACCATGATGGTATGATCACTGACCCTGAGCCAAACATCCTGGAGTGCAAAGTCAAATGGGTCTTAGAAAGCATTACTAACAACAAAGCTAGCGGAGGTGATGGTATCCCAGCTGAGCTATTCAAAGTCTTAAAAGATGATGCTGTTAAAGTGCTGCACTCAATATGCCAGCAAATTTGGAAAACACAACAGTGGTCACAGGATTGGAAAAGGTCAGTTTACATTCAAATCCCAAAGAAGGGCAATGCCAAGGAATGTTCAAACTATCACACAATTGCACTCATTTCACACATTAGCAAGGTCATGCTCAAGATCCTACAAGCTTGGCTTCAGCAGTATGTGGATAGAGAACTGCCAGAAGTACAAGGTGGATTTCGACGAGGTAGAGGAACTAGAGATCAAATTGCCAACATTCACTGGACTATGGAGAAAGCAAGGGAGCACCAGAAATTTCTATGCAGAGTACATCATGCAAAATGCCAACCTGGATGAATCACAAGCTGGAATTAAGATTGCTGGGGAAAACATCAACAACCTCAGATATGCAGACGATACCACTCTAATGGTAGAAAGTGAAGAGGACCTAAAGATCCTCTTGCTGAGGGTGAAAAAGGGAGCATAAAAGTTGGCTTGAAACGCAACATCAAAAAAAACTAAGCTTATGGCATCCAGCCCCATCACTCCTTATTATGGCAAATAGAAGGGGAAGTCATGGAAGCAGTGACAGACTTCATGTTCCTGGGATCCAAGATCACTGCAGATGGTGACTGCAGCCATGAAATTAAAAGACACCTGCTCCTTGGAAGAAAAGCGATGACAAACCTAGACAGCATAATAAAAAGTAGAGTCATCACCCTGCCAACAAAAGTCCATATGGTCAAAGCAATGGTATTCCCAGTAGTAATGTATGGCTGCAAGATCTGAATTATAAGGAAGGACGAGTGCCAAATAATAGATCCTTTCGAATTATGCTGCTGGAGAACACTTAGCCCTGGCCCAGTTTCATCTGCCAGCCCGTCTATTGGCATTGCCAACTGCCTGTTCGTTTGTTAGCACTATTATTTGCACTTAGAGATTTATGGGATTGTTATTTGGATCCTTCTATTGAATTGGAATGCTGCCGACCTTGTATAAATAGTATTTTAATGTTGATATATGATTTTAATGTCGATGTATTATTTTAAATGATGTGAGCCGCTCTGAGTCTGCCTTGGTGGAGAGAGCGGGATATAAATTTAACAAATAAATAAATAAAATAAATTGAGAGTCCCTTGGACTGCAAGGAGATCAAATCAATCAATCCTAAAAGAAATCAACCCTGACTGTTCCCTGGAAGGCCAGATCCTGAAGCTGAAGCTCCAATACTTTGGGCACCAAATGAGAAGGGAACACTCGCTGGAGAAGACCCTGATGCTGGAAGAGATTGAAGGTAAAAGAAGAAGGGGACAGCAAAGGATGAGATGGTTAGGCAGTGTTATTGATACAACAACCATGGAATTGAGCAAACTCCAAAGGACAATGGAGGAGGGCTTGGCATGATGTGGTCCATGGGGTTGCAAAGAGTTGAACTCGACTGTGCAACTGAACAACAACAAAAAGAGAGAGGGGGAGCCTTCCTGACCTCCTCAGGCAGCCCATTCTACAAAGTGGGGGCCAAAATGAAGAAGGCACGTGCACAGGCAGTTGTCAATTTTGCTCCTTTGCAGGTTTGTACCTGCAGAAGACCCTGCTCTGATGACTGAAGCATCTGAAATGCTTGAATGTGAAGTGCCTCAGGGGGCAGTGCTCTCCCCTATGTTGTTTAACATCTATATGCGCCCCCTTGCCCAGATTGCCCAGAGGTATGGGCTGGGGTGTCATCAGTATGCTGATGACACTCAGCTCTATCTGATGTTTGGTGGCCAGTCGGGCTCCTGCCCAAAAGATCTTTTTTTTTTTTGAAAATTTTTATTGATTTTAACAACTATACCTACAAACTACAACGCTAATTTCTAAGCTAAATTACCTTATACAGAAAATGCTGTAAAAATATTCATTTTTAACAAATTAATAAACTTGAAAAACACAAATACTCTTGGTATAACTGATTATTTATGATACTGCTTCTATAGTTTACACAAACTGATTGGCTGGTACACATAGTATTGAAGAATGCTTATTACTTCCATTTACATTCTCATATAGTGCATCACATTTAACAACAATGCAAAATTTATTTCTTCTTCGATCCTCTTCTTGTCTTTTTAGTCTCTTTATTGGATTTGGGAGCAGCCGCTCCCTTTTCCGAGTCCGACACGTCTTCTTCGCTTTCTGAGCTGTCAAAGCCGTACATACTTTCCTGCAGCGCTAGCGAATCATCTGAGTCTCCCTCTTTTTTCTTTTTCTTGCTTTTTTCCAAAAAGATTTTCGCTTGTTCAACAGAGTCAATTTTATATTTCTTATCCTTATAGCTGAAAAACAGTCCCTCTGGAGTATTTCATCGATATACAATTGACTCAGACTGAAGCCAAGTAGTCAAACTTCTATAGACTCTTCTTCTTTTTCTTATTTCAAATGGGATATCCTTTAAGACCTTGATCTCTTCCTCTTGGATCTTCAGTGATGTTCTGTTTGTGGCTTTTAAAACCACATCTCTTGTTGATCTTTTGGAGAATCTTATCATAATTTCACCTGGCAGGTTTTTCTTTTTAACAAATTCTGGATAGCTCCTATAGACCAAGTCCATATCGCTTAATATTTCTTCCGTTTTCAAACCTGTCACCGGTGCTAGTGCTTCACTCACTAGTTTTTTAAGATCCTCCCCTTTTTTCTTAGGAACATTCTGAAGTCGCAGGAAATAATTTGAACGTTCCATCTGAAGTTTCAAGACATTATCACATTGAAAAGCCTTTTCTTTCTCGATTTTTTGTAGTCTTGAGTCATGCTTACTTGTAGTCGCTTTAACTTCCAAGAGATCTTGTTGCAGCTTTTCTGTTCGTTTGCCAGACTCTTTCATTTCTTTCTGCATTGAGTCCATTTTGGCATTGAGAGAAGTCATCTGATCCACCAGGGGTCGCAGCATCGCTGAAAGCATTGAGCTCATCTCTGTGGTATCGCCCTTTGAACTCGGTATTCCGCTTCCTGGTTCAGGGGAGGGTTTTGGTCTCCCAGTCATTGTTGCTGTTTCGCTTTTATTTACAGTTAGATAAGACGGACCGTAGAAAGGGCTATCTTTGTCGCACTAATGTCGTTTAAAAGATTTTTTCTTCATACATGCGATCCAGCCCTCCAGCATTTCCCAAACACTTCCAGTACTGAAGTAAAGCCGTGGGAAAGTCTCGAACGCTTCGGTAAGGGGGGGGGGGAACACGATCCACCCATTCCATCCCAGCCGCTTTATTTACGATCTTTGCTTGAGACTCACGGTTTTCACCATTGCGTATCAGGGAGTTTAGCTGTTTCTCCGCCCGGCATTTTCTGCTGCTTCTCGGTTGCGCTTACGCAGCCCAAAGGCTTCCTCGGCAGGGGAACCTACGGGGTGATGAAGGGGGCCTCGATCCTGCAGTCACCACTGTCAGGAGAGGCTCCCCCTCGTGCCACCCCAGGCAGAGCCCCTTCGCTAAGGTCTCTGGGGGTTCGGCACCAGTCCAAAGCCCCTTCACCCTGCCGGGCACGGATCGCCTCTCCCGCACAAGCGGAGAGGGGCATCTGCCATTGAGCGCATCTCTTCTGGAAGTCCCCTGCCCAGAAGATCTTGACCAGGCACTGCACGCCATGGCAGGTTGGCTTAAACTGAGCAGGCTAAAATTGAACCCGGCTAAGACGGAGGTCCTGTGCCTGGGTTGGAGTGGTCTGGGGGGGTCCAGCTCCCGACATTCGGCAGGGTCCCATTGGTGCCCACATCAGTGGTTAGGAGTCTAGGAGTGCTCCTGGATCCCTCCTTAACTATGGAGGCCCAGGTAGCAACCACTGCTAAGTCAGCATTCTACCATCTGTGGCTGGCTCAGCAGTTGGTTCCCTTCTTCAATCGTGACAACCTGGCCATGGTGATCCATGGTGACCTCAAAATTAGACTACTGTAACACTCTCTACATGGGGCTGCCCTTGTTGCAAATTCGGAAGCTGCAGCTGGTGCAGAATGCTGCAGCCAGGCTATTGAAGGATCTCCCTAAACGGGATCACATCTGGCCTGTCCTGGTGGCGCTGCACTGGCTGCCTATAGCATACCGAATTCGCTTCAAGGTGCTGGTGCTTACCTTTAAAGCCCTATATGGCCAGGGTCCAACATACCTGAGGGACTGCCTTGCCCCGCATTTACTCCAGAGAGCACTTTGGTCGGGATCTCAACATCAACTTTCGGTCCCGGGGTTGAGGGAAGCCAGGCTCACCAGTACTAGGGCTAGGACCTTTTCGGTGGTGGCTCCAATCTGGTGGAACGAGCTCCCGGAGGAGATCAGGGCCCTGTGGGACCTTATGCAGTTCTGCAGGGCCTGCAAGAGGGAGCTCTTCTGCCAGGCCTTTGATTAGGAGCTGCCACCACCCACCACCTACCATCAACCATCTCCATTACCATCAGAGATGAGGGCTGACCCGAAGGCACCCACACTAGGTCATGAAGAGTAATTGCAGGACACCATCTTGACATAAGCTGATTACCATCACTGCGAGCATCTTATTGGAATTTTACTGAATGGTTATAATGATGTTTTAAACTGTTTTATTGCTTATTTTATCTTGGCATTTTGCCACTTGTAAGCCGCCCTGATCCTGCTTGCGGGGAGGGTGCCAAAAGGGAAGCTTTATGCCATGAGCTCAACTGAGAAGGAGGAGTTGCAGAGGTTTATTGACAAGAACCTGAGCCCGGGTTTCATTCGATCTGCCACCTTCCCTTTTGCGGCCCCAGTGCTATTCAGGAAAAAGATGGATGGGGGGCTGAGACTGTGCACAGATTACAGAACATTTAATGCCATATCAATGTCTAACGCCCTCCCTTTCATAAAAGACTTGTTGGCAGAAGTGTCCCAAGGGACAATTTTCACCAAGTTGGACCTACATGATCCCTACTTTAGAGTGCACATCCAGGAGGGGGACAAACACAAAACAGCCTTTAACACTCCACTGGGTGTTTGAATACTTGGTTATGCCCTTTGGATTAGCTGGAGCACCTAGAGTGTTTATGAACATAATTAATGAAGTATTGCACAAATACCTGTTTAAAGGGGTGGTTATTTATCTTGATGACGTGTTGATATACTCAAAAGATAAGGAGTCACACATAAAACTGGTGTGTGAAGTTCTAAAAGCCCTCTACAACAACCACCTCTATGCAAAGCTCTCCAAGTGCGAATTCCACAAAGAGGAGCTGGACTTCTTGGGGTACCACATATCAGGAAGGGGTTTGGGCATGGATCCCAAAAAGATTCAGGACATGGTGGGATGGGAAGCCCCACACATGAGACGGCAGTTACAGTCCTTTTGGGGGTTCACCAATTCCTACTGGCTTTTTATCCCCAATTTTGCGCAAGTAACATTGCCCCTCACAGACTTGTTAAAAATGAAGGGAAAGGGCCAGGAGTGCAAAAAGGTGAATAGTCATCTGGACTGGCCAGGCGGCATTTGAGCAACTAAAAACTCTTTGCCTCAGAACCTGTGTTACATCACCCCGATGAAACTAAGCAGCTTATCTTGCAGGTGGATTCATCTTATGTGGCCGTGGGGGGCAAGGGGGGACAGAAAACTACACCCCTTTAGGATACATTTCAAAAAAGTTCTTGAGTGCTGAAAGCAATCGTGCAGTGTGGGATAAGGAAACTGTGGCCATTAAGCTTGCGCTAGTAACTAAGAAGCATTGGTTGGAAGGGGTGAGGATGCCTTTTTAGATGTGGAGTGATCATAAAAACCTGGAAGCCCTCAAGCCCCTAGGCGTTTGAATGCCAAGCAGCTGTGCTGGGCCAAATTCTTCTCAAAGTTTCATTTCACACTTAAGCACCTCCCAGGAAATCCAATTTCCTGGCTGATGCCTTGTCCCACCTCCCCCAGCATGCCAGCCAGTGTGATGAGGTAGTTGACACTATGTTCATGCCTACCCAGTTGCAGGGGAGTGGTGGTGACTTGAAGCCAAGCAAGGGGGCCCCCCACACACTTGCAGTCCTGGGTGGAAAAGTGCAAAGCCACTCTATCTGACAAGGACAAGGCAGATATTGAGAAAGAAGGGACTCTAATTCAAAAGGAAGATGGTTGCTGGTACCAACAAATAAACTATTTGTGCCCAAAGCCCTCAAAGGGAAAATACTGATGATGGGAAACAACAACAAACTGTCGGGGCATTTCAGATACCTAAAGACCTTAAACCTCATCCAAAGACAATCCTGGGGTCCCAACATGAGGGGGGACATATCGAAGTACGTGGCTTTGTACCAAACCTGTCTAATGAATAAACAGAGGGCCAGAGAGGTGCCGGGATTGCTGCAGATGCTTCAGACCCCAGACCAGCCATGGTCAGTGATCTCTATGGATTTTATCACTGACTTACCCCTGAGCCAAGGAAAGATGGTGGTTTGGGTGGTAGTGGACTTCTTTTCAAAGGAGGCTCATTTTGTTTCTTGCAAACAGGTGCCAACAGCAAAGAAGCTGGCACAAATGTTTATGCAACACATTATATGGCTCCATGCTTTGCCCCACAAGATAATCTCAGACTGGGGCTCCCAGTTCCTGGGGATAGAACAGGGACTCAGTAGCAGCCACCACCCTGAAAATGACGGGCAGACCAAGTGAACAAACCAAGTCCTGGAATAATTTCTAAGGTGTTTCATTAATTACCAACAGGACAATTGGGTGGAGTTGCTCCCATTCGCAGAGTATAGTTACAACAACTCTATGCACAGTTGGATTGGCATCTCTCCCTTCAAGACTGTGTATGGACATGAGGGAAGCCCTTTGCCAACTTTGACATCTGACCACCCGAACCCTGGGGATGTGCACACCTGGTGGTCTATCATAGTTCAGGGATGGCCAGCCCTGCAAAAGACTCTGGAAAAGGCAAAAGAGGACTATAAGTGATATGCTGACAAGGGCAGAGGACCAGAATGGGATCTCAAATCCGGGGACTCAGTGTATATTTCCATCAAGGACCTTTGAGGCGTGCAACCTGGGAGGAAACTGGGGTGGAAATAAATCTGTCCCTTTAAGGTGATGCAGTTAATCAATATAGTTACTGTGGAAGTTGAACTGCCCAAAACTCTCCTTCATTTGCACCCTGTGTTTCATTTTAGTCTGCTGAAGAAGGATCCTGGACCCTTGAAATGGAGACCATGTCCTCCAGCTCCCCCTCACCTGATGGTCGACGGAGAGGCTCATCACAAAGTGGAGGACATTTTAGATTTTAGATGAAGAGAGGTCATCTCTACTATTTGGTTAAATGGGGAGACTGACCCATCCCATAACAAATGGGTTGAATCTTGGCACATAAAAGCTGCCAAATTGATCTGTGCCTTCCATAAACGTAACCCACTCAAGCTGGGAGGGTGAGATGTGCTTGAGGGGGACAGAATGTCAAACCTTGCTCGCTGTTGCTTGCTTTGGGTTGCCATAGTTATTGGGGGGAGGGAATTCCTGCAGAGAGGGGGTGAGTGAGTGAGTGAATGGGACCTTTGCTTCTAGCAGCCTAACTTTCTTTGCAAGTCGTGCCTCCTCTCCATTTCCCAGGGAAAGGTGTCCTTGAAGCTTTCTGGTGCCAGCTTGAGCAGTAGACTAAACCATATATTTTCCCTCCCTGGTTGTGATGGCAGCACTAGGTGTGGTGTGCGTGTGTGTGTGTGACGTGTGCCTGGGGAAGGAAGGGGCTTTTGTTCAAATTACGTATATTAAGCATGTGCCCACCAAAGTGCTTTGGTTCCAACACGAGTGATGTTCTGGATCATGCATACTTCTTAATAAACCTATCACTGCCGAAGAGGGAGTTGTTGAGAGTAACTTGACGGTTTATTGTTGAGAGTAACTCCTGTTTCCTTCCCTCCCCACCAAAAAAAACCCTGTGCTGGGTGCAGAAAGAAATTTCCCCAGCATGAGACCAGAAGCCGATTCATAGCTGATCTCTCATCAGTGGGAAGTCAACTGCTGATGTCTGCAAATAATCTGTTCCCGTGAACACACTAACAAGTTGTGAACTTCAGTTGTTCACCCCTGGCAAACAGGGAGTGAGCCAAACTGGCAGGTGTTCCAGCATCCCATATTATGAATAACTTCTAACTCCAAAAATAATAAAAATTCATAAAATACAAACAAAATGGGTAATTCTATAGGGCTTATTAAACTTGACCTCGTTTAGGCCTCAGTGTCAGTGCCTGACATTAATCCATTTGTTATGAAGCCTGTTTGATCTATGCTTTAATACACAAGTATCTAATGAGTTGCTCTTCCTTTCTGTATTACACAATGCCTTAATACACAAATGCCTAATGAGTTGCTTTTCCTTTCTGTAAGCAGTATGAGTTACTATACAAATGCAGAATGAGTCACTATTCATTTGTATAAGTGTTTTATTAGTTCCTAATCCTTTTCTATTCTCAGGTCCCTGACAGGGAGTTAACAACCAGTAATCAACCCGCCCTGAAGGAATGCGGAGTCTCTCTCCCTTTCGCTCCCCCCCCCCCCGGCTTTTGCTCAGCTTTGCTTTGCCTAATAGCTAATGCATTTGCGCACTGAACGGTGTGCCTTCTGGTATGTGTTATCTCCTCTTCTGTGTCCTTGGCCAGGGGAGGAAAGGATCCTCTGTGAACTGTGAATTTGTTATGTTTGCAGGTTTTGAGAAACTGGTTTTTAGACTCAGCAATAACTGAATAACAACTGTAATCCATGAGAATGCTTTTGGAGGTTCCTGGGAACTAACTTTCCCACGTCTTTCATGGGAACCGGTAGTACTAGGAATAGTGCGGCAAAATGCAGGACACTGATTGGTGGTATATCTATAATCATGTATCAGTTTAGTATATCAGTGAATGTAACCCATAGCATTTCATTACTAACAGAACAAGTGTATGACTCCAGTGATCTTTCTACAAGTGAAGGACTTTTTACCCAAAGACCTGTTGTGGACTATATTCATTGGGACATTCTCACACTCAGCATGTCTTAATCCATCTCTCTCTTGTTCAGCCACCAGCTGAGCAGGGATTTTTCTTGCTGAAGGGGAATAAGGAGCCCTCTGGCTTCTCATTCCTTTCAAGTTCTGTAAGAAGAATATGCAACATGGGGATGAGGTTTCATGATACCCAAGAGAAATCCCTCAAGACTCTGTCCAGGTATCCATGCCACTGTACTTGCACTTTATTCAGCTTTGCTTTCCCCACGTCATCATTGTTGCAAATGACCCCAGACATGCTATATTTTACCCTTGAAACATATTTTACTACTATCCTAATGAGCATGTTTTTAAAAAGTAATTAAGTGATCCTCTAATGCTCGCAAATGCTATGCCTATTTTAAAATTTCTACAATCATGTAAAATGTTCAGCATCTAGCCAGATGTGCCTGGGCTCCCAAGTGATGTTGTCCCTTTATGCTTATGAGCCTCTCAAACCCATAGGTTTTTGCACACAGATTACAAATAGGTTTTCCTAGTCTTTAACCAGTTTTTACTAGGCTTAGGATCCAATAGCTGTATTCATTCCTATCACTGGAAATAAGCACAGAGCAGTGCCTCTACAGAGACCTGCTCTTGGCAGCTTACAAGTCAAAACAATACCATATGACAATTAAAAGAATATCAATATTTTTAAAAGCCATTAAAACACAGCATAGAACAACCCTTGGTCAATCTAAAAAATATCCATGAAACAGGCTACAGGCTAGAAGCAGACTACAAAACAGCAGAAAAGCACACACAAAAACACCCTGTTAAAAGCCTGGGTAAAAAGAAATGTTTTGGCCTGGCACCTAAAAGACAGTATAAGAGGAACTGGGCAAGCCTAGAGGAGGAGTTTATTCCAAAGGTGAAGAGCCACTACCAAAAATGCCCTGTCTCCAGGTGAAAGGTATCTTTCAGAGTTAACCCATCGTGGTAGCTAATATTCGAACAATCCAATGTTTAAGAACAAACATTCAGTCAGTCAAATTATGTTCAACCCACCACTGAAGTTTTGAAAGGCGAAAGGCTTTCTGTAGCCAGTGCTACAGGAGGTCCCGGGGGCAGGAGACTGGGCTGGCAGCTGCGTGGGTGGCGGAACCACTGCCAGCGGTGCTCCGGCTCCGGCTCCAGCCCCCACCAATTGCTCTTGGACAGCCTGGGCCACCATGTTCGGGAGGTCAGTCATCAGCACGGTCATCTCCCTCTGCAGTCATCTCTGGATCGTGTCGAACTGACTATCCATCTGCACCCACATCTCGGCCGTTGTGGAGTCATCATTGGCCCATCGCTCAGTCCCGTGGCCCATTGATTGCCGTGTCCCACTTTCCCAACATGGGGACCAAGTCTCAGTAGTCTGTGGCCTGAATTGAGCCCAGGATTGGGTCCCCCCACTCCACCGGGGACGGACTGCCACCCCAGAGGTGCTGACGGGGTGTGGCGGTACCTCCTCAGTGGTAACCGGCGCCTCTGGTTCAGTAATAGGGATCTCAGCTCCACCATCATCCATAGCGTGTACAGTGAACTGGGTCCCAACGAAAGGATTACTAACAGTCTGTGAGACTGTCCCAATAGATATAGTCCACAACAGGTCTCCTTAAACAGATAGTCCTTTATTTGTAGAAAAGATCATGTTGGTCAGACATTTCTTCTGTTAGTAATGCTTAAGCTTTGAATTACATTCATAATTATACTGGATATGAAATATGGCCCAACTACCCTCTACCAATCAATACAGAGAATTCTTGGCGCCCAATTATACTGGCCCAAGGTTCCCAAGGAAAGCGCAGCAAAATGCGTTCTCAGAGAGAAATACCATTGAACATTTTGGGAGAACAGTTCCCAGAGAAATTAAGAAAATAGAATACATAACACCTGTGGTTCTTGTAACACATAACAGGAAGCACTTCCTTTCAAGGTCGTTAGCTGAGGAAGCTAGAGATAAAAGCGAATGAGTAATGAGCATGCGCAAAGCAAAGCAAGCGAGGCAAAGCGAGGTGTTCATTCCAGTGGTGGGGGTCAGGTCCCCGATGCTATCTCCCGGCCGGGACCTATACATATGGATTAAAACATTCCGACCCAAAACAATGCAAGTTAAACAAAAAGGCTTAGCCGGATCTAACATTGTAATATTGGTGCAGTCACCCCAGTCTATGGCAGTTCACTGACAATTAGGAAGGGAATAACTTCAGTCTAAACAAACATAAAACCGTTGACTGCATTAATGTACCAGATGGGCACTCCCATCAAATGATCGCCCTTATAAGGTCTCAGATTTTCCCTCCAACCTCCCTATGAATTTTCAGTTCCCCATCTGATAACTGGGTAGTCTTTATCTGCCCCCTCTTCCTCTGGCCAGATTTTTATTCTCTTCTCCTTAAGCGCAATAAGGATCAAATGGGTGCAGTCACACAGCCACATCTGTCAGGCATTCCCCCAGCATACTCATCCTGTCACAGAACGACTTGGAGCTGGGTTAAAAAGGCACCACACCACAAGTGGTGTTTTTGGTTCCCCATGCATTCATTGTGCATGGCCAGATGTCTGAACGCGAGGGGACGCAGAACGGATCTGGCAGTTGGAACCTGCAGGTTTCCAGGCAGTGTACTCTGTGGCTGAGGTGCTGCAATAATATGGATGCTTGACCACGGGAAGAAGTCTGCGTGGGCAACCTGAAGCAGGGGATGCTGTCTGGATGATATGCCCCACAACACTTTAAACTGGTACAATCAGAGGTGGCACCATATCGCATCAAGCCATCAGTGTGACCACAGCCACTGTCTCCACCAGGGCTCATTTTGTAGCAGGAGCTCCTCTGCACATTAGGCCCCATACCCTTGATGTAGCCAATCCTCCAAGAGCTTACAGTAGCCCCTGTAAGAAGAGCTCTGTAAGCTCTTGGAGGATTGGCTACATCAGAGGTGTGTGGCCTAATATGCAAAGGAGCCCCTGCTACGAAATGAGCCCTGGTCTCCACCCTAAGTCTGTTAAAATACTACTGTATAAGAACTTTAGTTAACTGTCAAATAATGAACCATCAAATGATGCCTTCGACAGCATAATGAACAAATCAATGTCAAATTTTGAAATCAAATGACACTGGTAATCAAATACACATTTCAGATGCCCAGTGAAGCCATTTTGTATCACATTCATTTTAACTTTATTCTGGAACCATTCCCATGCCATAGACATAGGGGCTCCATATTTTATAAATTTCCCACTAAAGTGAACAACAGTCTTCAGGATCTTCCAAGCACCTTGCATTGGGGAAGGCTCTTCTTGCTAGAGGAAACTGCCTTTGCTAGCTAAACAGATCCATTTGCTCTATCTTACCCTCTGCTCATTTGCAGTATAGCTGAACATGTCAATACTGGACATGAAATGGCATCACTTTGTGTGTGTGTGTGTGTATTTTGGGCTACCAAATTGCTTCCAACTTACAGGGACCCTAGGAATTAGTGACCTGCAGGACATCCTCTCGCTAATAGCCTTGCTCAGGCCTTGCAAACTGAGGGCCCTCGTGGCTTCCTTGATTGAGTCAATCCATCTTTTCTTGGGTCTTCCTCTTTTCCTGCTGCCTTCAGTTTTTCCTAGCATTATTGTCTTTTCCAGTGACTCTTGTCTTCTCATAATGTGACCAAAGTATGATAGCCTTAGTTTAGTCATTCAGGCTTGATCTGATCTGGAACCCAACCTACTTCTGTTTTTGGCTGTCCATAATATCTGTAAAACTGTCCTCCCTCTCCACCTCATACTCAGCTATAAACTGGAGACAGGAATCCATTGATGCCAGTCTTTGAATCAAGAATATCTGTTTGGCCCAAGGCATAGATGTCAACTACGGGGGGGCTCAAGGGCTCGAGCCACCCCTGAAATTTCCAGGGGGGGACTGAGCCCCCCTGGCAAAACGGAGCACCCACCACCGTGCCTCCCCGCTGTGCCTCCCCAGGCCCTTCCTAGGCCCGCCTGCCCACCAGCCAGCCGGCCACCACCTCTCCCCCCCAGCCTGGCCACTCCTGCCTCCATCCGTCCCTCTGTCCATCCAGGGGCCAGCTGGGCAAATGCCCAGCATGCTGGCATCACCCGGAAGTGACGCCATCACACTGGGCCTGTTGCCGGGGTGACGCTCTAGCAATTGCCCAAAACTCTATGGCACCATAGAGTTTCAGGGCAATTGCCAGAGCATCACCCCGGCAACGGGCCCAGCGTGATGGCATCACTTCCGGGTGACGCCAGCACGCTGGGCATTTGCCCAGCTGGCCCCTGGACGGACGGAGGAATGGACGGAGGCAAGAGTGGCCAGTCCGGGGGGGAGAGGCGAAGGGGACATGGTCCCGGTGTGTGTGCGCGCTTTGCACGCGTAAATGCAAGAGCCCCCCTGGGGATTTTAAAACTCTACACCCCTGGCCCAAAGATAAAAGAAGAGAGGGTTTAAAAGAGGTGCTTGCTGTCGAGAGCATATCGCAGTGATAGAAGCTCAATGGCAAGACTTCATGGCAGGGCAGCAGACATAGCAGCAGTGATACGAGGGGACTCTCCCTGTAGGAAGTGTTTTAATTTGCCTACAGCGAGTGTGGACCTGACCTGGGTGGCCCAGGCTAGCCCAATCTTGGCAGGTCCCAGAAATTAAATAGAGTCAGCCCTGGTTAGTATTTGGATGGGAGACCACCAAAGAAATCCAGGACTGCTACACAGAAGCAGGCAATGGCAAACCACCTCTGTTTGTCTCCTGCCTTGAAAACCCTCTGGGGTCACCATGAGCTGTCAGCGACTTGATGGCACATTCCACTACCACGGAAGATTGGCTTCAAAGTACCCCATGCAAGAGTGAAAGGCAACTACATCTGCGGTGTAGTCTTAAGCACTTGTGCTTACACACTTATGCTCAGTCTGTGGTACACACATGCTTGGGACTGCAGCCCTAAATCATCCAAGGATGGTCAACATCCCCCACGCCCAGGCTGCATCCCACACTTATCAAGCTTTTCCCAGTCCTCAGGAGATACTTTTTAGGTAGTTCAGACGGCTGACAAACAAGGAGATGACAAGCAAGTAGAATTCTTTTTTGAGATTCATGGGTCCAAACCAAAATAAAGATACCAATCTATGATTTAATGCAGGGGTGTCAAACATATGGCCTGGGGGCCGGATCAGCCCCCAGGGGGCTTCTATCAGGCTCGCACTGGAACTGGCCATCTCCTGCTTCCAGTTCGACTGCTGCTGCTGCATCATAGCTTACTTTGCCAGACCCTCTCAATCACTCAGCCATTTCATGTTTTCCCCTGGGTTGTAGACTGAGAACTCTGAGCATGAGATTTCTGGGGTGAATGTCCATAAATCAAAAGTAGGTTTACAGCTACACACTTGAACAGCATGCTCAAGATTGCAACAGCACAGACATTTCGATGCAATAATTCAGAGCAAGAAGTGTCAGTGTCAGTTAACACTGCCATGTGTATGGTTGACTGTCTTATGGTTATCCATCCTCATCAAAAAGATTGCTGAAAGTATTATATGTATCAATGCCTACTGTTACCTTCTAGTTTGATGGCCTATTAACATTGCTGTTTGTTTTAGCCTTCCTTTGACTCATTTAGGTCCCGCCCGGGAGATAGCATTGGCGAACAGACTCCCACCTTTGGAATGCGAGCCTTGCTTGCCTGCTTTGCTTTGTTCATGCTTATTACTCATTAGCTTTTCCTCCTTGCTTATCTCTAGCTGGCTATTCCCTGGCTAACGGCCTTGAGCAGAAAAGCCTCCTGTTTTGTGTTACAAGATTCACAGGTGTTATGTATTCTTTTGCTCAGTTTTCCTTGGGAACATTTCCTCCAAAAACCCTCAACAGTGTTTTTCCCTGAGAACCTAGTTTGCCGCGCTTTCCTTGGGAACAGTGGGCCAGTATATTTGGGCACAAATAATTCTTACTATTGATTGGTGGAGGGTAAAGGGGCCATATTTCATATCAGGTATAATTGTAGTTGTATTTCCATGCTTGGGCATTACTAACAGAACAAGTGTTTGACCAACAAGATCTTTTCTGCAAATAAAGGACTTTCTGTTTAAGGAGACCTGTTGTGGACTATATCTATTGGCACAATCTCACAGTCAGTTATCAGATACTGTTAAATAAACAAAATATTGCAAGAGTGCTAATGTTTTAAGCATGTTTTTAATTGATGTAAAAAAAACATTTTGTGTTTGTGTCTTTTCTAAAGTTTATATCTCTGCTACCTGGCATTACATTTTATGACACACATGGCCCAGCCCGATAAGGTCTCATTTATGTCAGATCCGGCCCTCATAACAAATGAGTCTGACACCCCCAGCTTCAATAAAGCCTTCTGAAAGAAGAATCAGCTCCTGCGTTTTGTGGCTGTGCTCTCCCCAAGGTGCTCAACTCCTCTCTGGCCTATGCTGCTAGTGACACATGAGCAAATGTGCCTCTGTGTGGACAGATTCTTTCATATATACAACTAGTATTTTGGGGAGAAGGAATCTAGGCTGTAGAGCACTTCATGGTGTGAGCCACCACCCGCTGTCTAATGTGGTACAGCCCTCTCATGAGCTTATTAGTGAGAACTGGATCTGTATTGTTGGATTTCTGATAACCCGAACGTGCCTGAAAGAAGTGGGGCAGCGTAGAGATCGTTTACAACACCTGCAGAATCCTGTCAGGAGTCCATTTTCTTCCATCTAGCTTGCCAATTTCCATCCTGGTTTCAAGTTTCTGGTAAGGCTGTCCAAAACCATCTTCAGTAACACCCCTTGTTGTTATTTTGTCCACACATTACATGCTTCATATGTTTTATTATTATACAAAACATGCTGGCTTTTACAATTTTAGGATCTCATTGTTTACTCATAACCTTATTGATGGGTTTTTTAAAATGGCTGTTAGGGTCTAGATTTGCAGAATAAAATTGTCTCATTTATCCATTAGTGGAAATAACTACTTTTGTGAAATGGATCTGTAACAAATTACATCTTTTTTTCCATTTTCATCTGTCATATCCTTTAAAAAAGTTATAGTTGCCTCACTGGATAATTAACTGACATTTTTCCCTCTAAGTTTCAGGCTAGTGATCTCCTAGATCCACATGATTAATGTACCATAAAATGAACTTCAGTGGCAGAATGTATTTACATGTCATACCTCCAATATGCCCATACCTAGAAAAGTTTTGATTACAAATGCTAGTAAACCCTATTATTAGTCTGCTACTTAAGTAGATGTTCCCTCTCTATGGAGTCCTGTTGGTTAACAGCTTCATTTAAAAAAAATTACATTGCAATACCAGCATAAGCAAGACCTAGGCAAAGCTGCAATTACATTTGAGAATATAGCAGGAAAGTTCAGAATAATGGGAAAGTTTAGAATGGGAAAGGCTGTGCAGACAAAAACATCAAGAATTTGCAGCCAACTCAAATTACAGATTAAAAACTTGGGGAAATGTGTGACGCTGAATTAGACTCAGAGCTTGGGGATCTCTGGGAAAGTAAGAAGTTTTAAAGAAACTTAAGAGTTCACACTTGGCCTCAATTTGTTCTACACACAGAGCAACAGGAAAAGAGGAAGGCTTAAAATGAGACGGATTGTCTCAGTGAAGGAAGCCATGTCCTTCAGTTTGCAAGACTTGAGCAACATTGTTAACAATGGATCATTTTGGAGGTCATTAATTCACAGGGTTATTAATTCATAATGTAGTAAAAATACATACAGAACAAGAAGGCATGGGAGAAAGCCTCACACAAAAAGATCCAAAGTCTATTATCCATGTAACACAAAAGAAAATGGGATGGATGGATTGTGCTATCAATAGCACCTTTCTTTGTAGATGAATGTGTACAGCCAGTGTAACCTGAGAGGCAGTATAACACTGGGGTATGCAAAACTAAGGCTTGTTCCTGTACTACACAGAGGACCTTCACATCCAGATGTGAATTTGTACTGTGAGAACCACTGAAGAATGATAAAGTTTGGTTTGGGTGGGGGGTTATGAATGAAAACAGGAAAAAAACATGACAATCAGGAGAATGACTTGCTCTGCTAACCTGATTGAAACACTGCTGTTTTTCCACTGTATATTTTATTCACAGGCATATTAGGCCTGTAGCTACAGTGGGGCCCACAGGGCCCAGCCCCTAGTGGGTTTTATGGGCCCCACTCCCCAAGCCTCGGCTCCCCTCCCCCTCACCCCCTGGGACCACTCCCCCGATTGCCTGTTGGCAGGGAGGACAAGGGTGGTGATTTCAGAGGCAGAAGCGGCACGACTGTCAGCAGTGCTGGTGAGGCTAGGCTGAGAGAGTGGCCCGGGCAAATGAAGCTGAGCATGAAGCATGGGTGGAGAAGCCTTCACCTGGGGCTGCCTGCCAGCAGACACTCACTGCACTGCCCATGGTCCTGAATGAGCTGAATTTATATTGCATTTATACTGTCCTCATTAATTCTTCATTAATTCATTGCTAATAGGATCTATGCTTATATTTTGATATTTAAATACTGAAGAATTTTTCTCCATATGAGTGTGTGTATGCATGTGCATATAGACTTTGCACTTGTTTTGTGCTGACACTGCATAGCTGCACGCTCTGTTGCATAACACCACTGGCTCATTTCAAGCCTGTTCCCCAGGAACACTTATGCAGAGATAAGGTCCACATTAATTCTTCTATTTCAATGTACCACTAATATACTTGACACCAGTGGTGGGTGAGTTAAGTACTGTTCAGTTACAACCACATTTACCAATGGCCCACCAAGCCACAGAAACAGAATCCATCAATATCTTCAGAAGAATATGCCAAAAAATATGGAAAACAAAACAATGGCCCACAGACTGGAAACCCTCAATCTACATTCCAGTTCTGAAAAAAGGCAATGTCAAAGACTGCAGCAACTATTGGACCATCACACTAATTTTTCATGCAAGCTCAAAATCTTACAACAAAAACTGTTACTATATCTGGAAAGGAAAATGACAGATATTCATGCTGGATTCAGAAAATGGAGAAGCATTAAAGACCATATTGCAAATTTACACTGAATATTGGAGCATACGAGATAATTTAATATTAACTATGTCACACGAAAAGTGGTAGATATAGTGTATGTTCTCAAGCATGGATTACTGACATAGTTAATATCACAGGAATGGAGGTTAAACTTAATAACTACGCAGACTGCTCTTCGAGAAGAATAATATATTTGATTCAATGCATATGTTCCCAAAATTATGTGGGGGCCACCATGAGATCACTGCGCACAAGAATTATGGAGCATAAGTCACATATTAGTGTGAGAATGTCTCAAAAGATATAGTCCACAACAGGTCTCCTTAAGCAGTAAGTCCTTTATTTGTAGAGAAGATCATTGGAGTCAAACACTTCCACTGTTAGTAATACTGGGTTTAGGGATTACAGGTATTGATATACTGGATATGAAATAGGGTTTAAGGATATTCTACCAATCACTAGGCAGGATTTTAGGCGCTCAAATATAGTGGCCAGAAGTTCCCATAGAAAACGCGGGAAAAGGAGTTCCCAGAGAATAATGATGTTGAACATCTCTAAAGTTCAGTTCCCAAGACATGGATAAGAAGAATACAAAATACCAGTGAGTTTGGCTCACACATAACTGCTAGCACTCCTGTTCAAGGACAGGGCAAAAGAGACAACAGGGGAGAAGCAAGTAACTTAGCTGGGCATGCACAAGTGAAGCAACCAAGTGAGCGAGTGAGCGAGCGGAGTAGAGCACACATTCCAGAGGAGGGAGTCATGGCTCCGTTGAGAACTCCTGGGCGGGACCTGTCACCAATCATGAGGGTAAAACATATGAAAGCTGATAACCTTTTCAGAGATCATGTAAATACACCTTGTAGCAGTCATACAGTTATTGAAAAGAATTCATGGCAGTTAACTGACAATTAGACTGCTTAGAACAGATTCTCCTCTAGTTCCCCACTTTACTGAGATGGGTCATTCATGTAATGACTTCAAATTTGTGGCATTAGAAATGATTTGCCCATGCAAGTATAATAATGTGGATTTACAAAAATTATTATATCAAAGGGAAACCTTTTGGATCCATAAACTAAAAACTATGTATCCAGGAGGGTTAAATATGGAGTTGGATCTCTCCTGTTATCTCTAGACATGGGTCCTTTAAATCCTGGGAGTGAGGACTGGTGTGTTTGTATTTAAACAGCATTAGGAGGGACTGTAGTAAGGTACATAGGAGAGCAATTGGAGTCGGATGCCCACAAAATAATTTGAGGAATAGGACCATATCAATGACAGTTGGTGTGTAGGCATTCTTAGCCAGAATGGGGTAATATGATAATTATTAAACAAATGTTTAAATAATGAAATAAAATATTTTGTATTTTAGAATGGGGGACTAACTACACCCATAAAATAAGGGTATGAAATAAGTACAAAGGATACTAGGTAAATAACTACAGTAAAAATATTTTATTAAAAATGGTTTGTATATTTAAGCATGATATTAAATGATTGATGTATATTGCATAACAGCTACTGAAGAAGTGGTAGCAACGAAACGAAGGACAAATCCGGAGGACTTCGTCTGAAGCTTTGTCAAGCCTTCTAAAAGCAAATGTTTAGCTTTGTTAAGCCTTCTAAATAATTAGTTTGTTATTGCCAACATTGGAATGTGATCAGCTTTTTGTTTTGTAACTAATAATAACATAGAGAATTGTTGTTAGTTAGGAGTACAAGTTACTATTAGAAGTAGTAGTTGTAGTAAATAATTTTAGTGTGTCTGCATCCACAGCTATGGATTTTGTCATCTTGGCCATCCAGGTACCCACCAAACACCAAATATAAATGACAGGGTTGTCATATTTTGTTACTGGCCTTGCTACTGTGCCTTTAACAGAAGCCAGACTGGAAAGCTTGGTTGTTGAAGCTTTTGCTGGTATGGAGTTAAAATGGTAGGGAAAGTTTTAACTGCTACATTTCTGTACCTACAGCATAAAAGACCCCACCTACCTGGACTGCCTCCGCAGTGCAATTAAAACACTTCTGTAAGGAACTAATGAGAGACAAGATCATTGCTGTAATCAGAAAAGCTCTCAGGCCGGTGTCTTTTTCATGTACAAATGAGCTTTGTTGTTGTTGTTCTTCAGTCTCACAGCTGAGTCCGACTCTTCGCAACCCCATGGACCACATCACACCAGGCCCTCCTGTCTTTACAAATGAGCTGAGAGACAGCAACCCTGGGGACTAAGGTCAGCCAGTCATGACATCTCAGTCTGGTCAACTATGGAGTGTTTGAGGCCTGGACAGCAAGAGCAACAGAACGATGAAATAATGCCTGGCTTTATGCAACTGCCAGTATTCCATCATCTGGGTAGGGCCAGTTCACACAGGAGCCCATAAAGAAGGCTCTCCATGCTTTGAAGCCTCCAGGTGACTGTGGTGCTTATGGATTCTGACAGCTGCTACAACAATCCACAGAGAATGTCCATCCAGCCCTTGCTTGGTGCTGCCCCTCTGGCAGTGCTTAGCCGCTTCTTGTATGAAAAGAGAGGAATGAGGAAGTCACAGAGTGAAACATAAATATGAAGTAAATATAGGATCATGAAGGGGGGTCCACAGGCCTACAGATCCACAAGACAGCTGGTCCAGTTTGTCCTTGTTTACATTGGCAACAGATGCACATTTACCTTTGGGTTAATATTTTAGTGACGGGAAATAATTAGGAATGGTAAGCAGGAAAGAAGCCATTATGGAACATCAGAGGTTTTGGTTTTGCTGCATTCCTTTTGGATTCTTTTTGTTTTTCTATTTTAGGAGGATATAATATCTGTATCCTTTTTTCCCTTGAAATACAGATGAGATTTTTTCCCCCCAGCATACATTTGCACAGAGCTCTCATCATTACTGTTCTTTATTTCTAACAGCTGCAAATGCATTTGTTACTCCATGGAAAATAAGCAGAAAATATATGAAACAAAGAATTTAACAAGCCCAACCCCCCCCCCCCCAAGCTATTGAGGCAAACTTTAAAGACAGCTTTGTAGGTGCCCTAAAGCCAAAGATGAGATATTAGTCAAATTCACAAAGTTGATATTGGTTTTATTTATGCATTATTAACAAAATATGTATGGAATCAGGTTATCTGACTATGCATTAGACTTGATACCAGGTCGTCGTCGTCCCCCAAAAACCCAGGCCAATGGGGTCACTTAGGCCTATAACAAAAGACTAAAAAAGTACCATATACTAAAAACACTAAAGTTGTGTATCTTTCCAAATTTGGGCAAAAAAGGTAAGGTATATAATTAATTTAAAATATGTATATATCTTATTTAAAGTAGTTATACAGTGGAAACGCAAGTAATTCTGCTCTGGATAGCCCAAGCTAAACTGATCTCTTCAGATCTCAGAAGCTAAGGACACAGTCCTAGTTAGTACTTGGATGGGAGCCCACCAAGGAAATCCAGGGTCACCATGCAGAGACAGACAATAGCAAACCACCTCTGCTTGTGGTTGAAAACCCTGCCTTTAAAACTACAGGTCAGCTGTGACTTGATGGTACTTTCCACCATGCAAGCAAACATGGAATCTGGCTGATGCATTGCTAGAAGGACGAGAAAGAAGAATTGATACATCAGAAGCAGAAAACCAGCCAGAGAAGTTTTTGGACCATCAGATAGCAAAGGCCTGAGGGAACTTCAGAAAGGGTATTGGGAGACTAAGGATCAGCTGTGGAGTCCTGTGAGCAAAAATTCTACTGTGTGAGCAGCTGGCATTAAAGTTGTGAGCGAGCGATCTGGCTACTGCATAATTAGTTTGCTTTGGATCCATCCTTCCTGAGCTAAGACAAAAATGTGTGAGGCTAAAAAACTGTGAGCTAGCTCACATTAACTCAGCTTAGAGGGAACACTGCTAAAGACCCCCCCTAATTTTCAGGCAGATTGAAGATATTGATTTTAAAGACCCCCCCCCCAAGTAGATGACTCTGCAAATTCCTAAAATGGTGGTCAAGCCATAGCCAAACAGGAGAGCTCCAGTTTGCATTTTCCTACTCTTACAGTGACTGAATGACAATAAAAAATTCTTACCTTTCCACTGAAAACCCTGCATTTGGCTTCCTTTCTTTTGGTTTTTCCCCCCCATTCAAGTAGTGAAAATGGCTTTCTTTGCACAACCCCCCACCCCAATCCCTTTCCATTGGACACCATTATTTCATATGGCAGAATTGGGTGGTGGGGGAGGCTGGAGTAGTTGTTTTTCAACCAAAGAACACCAAAATTGGAGCAAAGTGACTACTGCCTGTCTTCTAAAGAACCCCCCCGCCCCAAGTTTCAAGCAAATTGGGCCAAGTGGATGAACACTACAAGCCCGTAAACAAGGGGCCCCCTCTCTGTTTTGTTTTTAATGGTTTTGTTCTATTGTTTTAGTTGTAAGCTGCCTCAGACAGGTCTCTGGAGAGGCAGTGTGTACATTTTCAAAAAAAAAATGAATAAACCATAGACCAAGTCGCATAACATCTCTTCTGAGTAAATTGGTAGATAGTGTTAATGTAGTTATTGCTAACCACATAGAAGAACAAGTCCTGCTGGAATCTGCATGGCTTATGTCAAAGGTGTTCCTACCACATCAGCTTCATAGAATTCTTTGAGAGTGTCAACAAGCATATCTACAAGAGTATCCCAGTAGATACTGTATACTTGGAGTTCCAAGAAGAATTTGAAAAACTGCTGAACCAACAGTTTCTAAGTAAATTTAACTGTCATAGGATAAGAGGACTTGCCCTTTCATGGCTTGTTAACATGGTTAAAAAAAACAGGCTACACAAGGTAGGGTTCTTTTTTTCCCCAGAGGAAGAAGGCATCCATGTTGAGGCTGGTGCTGTACAATTTATTCATAGATGTCTTTCCACCAGAGATGAGCAGCAGGGTGGCAAAGGCTGAGGACAGACTGGCAATCTGGAGTGGGATGAATCCGGAGGCAAAAGCTGCGGGGGGGAAATCCCCCGGGGCTGGCTGTCCACGTTGGCCAGGGTATTGCGCAAGGATGTCGTTACGGAGCATTCAGACTGCTGCGGAGTGGCCCCAGGTGGGCCGGCCTCCACAGCTCGTGATAGGGCTGTTTCGGCAATTTGCGCATGTGCGCATGAGCGCTCATGCGCAAACTGGCAAAAAGCCTTGTTCGCACTGCCACCTCCACTTGCCTCCCGCCTTCTTCCAGTTCACAATGCCTGGAAGTGGGAGGCAAGCGCAAGACGGCCTCTGGACACCGGTTTCTCCCAGGGTGATTTCTCACTAGCCTTGCCCCCAGTTTACATTCCTGCCTGAGCCGGTGCTTCTGGTCAATTTCACAACAGTTGTTCCCGGCTCTCACTTTGTTCAGGGGTATTGCAGAGCTGCATCAAAGTTTCCTCAGAGCAAGAAAAACCTGTTTTTTGAGGTTTTCCAAATTCCCTCCGGAGGCAAAGGTTGAAATGCGCCCGCCCATGCGCCTGCCCTCTAACAGAACCGCCCCATGGTGGGAGTGACTTTTTTTATTATTATTTACACTCTAATAACGCTATTTCGTTACTATGCCACAATAAAATATAAGTTGCAATTATTTCACTGTATTTTATACATGTGGGAATTTTTTCTACCGATGGCACTGTTTTTAACCTATTCTTAAGAACCATTTAGTTTGGCGGGGGAAATCTTTTGGAAGGGGGAGCGTTAAAAATCCGGCAGCAGGAAAAATAAAGCCGAGTTTGGCGAAAGGTCTCTGCCGCTGACCGGCGCCGACTTCTCCAGTGCATTTATCCCCTCCGCCCCTGCCCCTGCTGCCCCCTGACTCTTCCTCCACAAAGGATGTTGAGGGTACAAGCCAGACCCGCGTTCTCGGCCCCCACCCTCTGCTGCTTGCCGCCGAGAAGCCCTGGCCAATGCAAATGTCCCGGCCAGGACCGACTGGGGAGCGGAGCGGAGGGGGAGGGGCCCAAAGGAGCCAGGGGCTTCCAGACGGCCTCAAGGTCAACAGCGCATTTGCATAAGAATGAGGTCTGGCCTGGAGACGGGCTGCTTCCCAGGCGAGGGGAGGGGGAGGGAGAGCCGGGGCGGCCCAGCGGTGAAGAGCGCTGAACTAGGGTCCCCGAGCCGCGGGTTCGAATCTCTGCTGGTGCCATGGAGGCTCACTTGGGTGATCCCGGGCCAGTCACGCTCTCTCAGCCTGGCCTACCTCACAGGGTTGTAGCGAGGATTTCCCCAACGCTCCCTCTAAACTGTGGAGCCCTGTGACCAAAAAACCCTCTTGGATCTTCGCAGGAGAGACTAAACACGCACCTCAGCACGCGGCAGAGGACTGGGGAGGCCCTCGAATAAAGACCAAGTGCTTTCCAGTGGCCAGAGGTTCTGCGGGCTGTCAAAAGGCAAGTAAGGTGCCTACAGGTGTTCGATCACCACAGGATCTTGGGCCAGGCTGAGTCGGGCATGACCCTGGAATGACTGCACTCCCAGCCCCCGCCCCCCCGTTCAACTGTGGCCAGATTCACCAGCCAGGTCCGTTCCAAATCCAGGGCCTTGCCTTGACTGCAACGAAGCCCGATGGCGGTCTTTCAGGCCCAGAACAGTACATTTGGCCCCGCTGAACAGGAGGGCTTCCTGACATGTATTCAGACCCTTTGTCCCATCCCCCCCCCCGCCTTTATGCCAAGTGGGGACCCAAGGGGGCTGACAGCCTCCCCTCTCCTCCAGGGTTCCCTCTAAACCAAGTTAGTGTGAGCTAGCTTAGTTTATTTAGCCTCCGGCTCACACATTTTTGTCTTAGTGCAGGAAGGAGGGCTCCAGAGTAGACGAATGTATGCAGTAGCCAAAGTAGCCAAAGTAGCCAAAGAATTGCAACTTATATTTTATTGTGGTGTAATAACGAAATAGCATTTATCCTCCATTTTGTTTCCGTGCTAAGGCTGGAAATGCACCCGACATTTTGGTTCAGACCAGAGAATCCACCAATCAGAACTCGGCACACAATAGCTGTGAAGATCCCACCAATCACATTGCACAACAAATGCTTTTCCTCCTTCCAAGACTGGGAAGAATTGAATAGGAAGGAGTGAAATGTTGCATTATGGGAAGAAGAAGGACACGAACAGTATTGTGTTGACCATTTGCTGCCATGGCCACAGCTAGCAAGTCACCTGGAGTTCGGGGGGCCTCATGGCGTGAGAGGGAAACCCTGGACCTGATAGCATTATGGGGAGAGGACAAGGTCCAAAATGCCTTGTTTTCTTCTCATAAAAATATTGATGTGTATGCGGAAATCTCTAAGCGGATGCAAGAACTGGGACACCTTAAAACCGCTGAAGAGTGCCGGACGAAAGCAAAGACACTACGGAAAGATTACAGATTTGTAGTCAATCACAACCGGCAATCTGGAAACTCACCAATTACCTGTGCATATTATGATCTGCTGGACCCAATACTCAGTAAGGACCATAGTGTGTTGACCCCATTTATTAAACGTAACACCAAGGTCCATCGCTACAAATCAGCAAACAGCAACAAGGAGAATATCAGCTACACATGTTCAGACCAGCAGAGCAGCGGTGACCTTTTAACAATCAACTCTGAAGATCTCCAATGGACATCCACTCCAATGTCTATGAGTGAGTACAGAGACCTTTTTTGCTTGGTGTGTGTGTGGGGGGTTCCTTCTTTCTTCAGATTGAATGAGAACGCTCATTCCTGAAGCTATGCCCTGCTCATGTTCACCTTTGTAGTGCAGAATGCCTCTGCACAGACAAGCTTTATTTGGTGGGGGGGCGGCCAGGATGGCTGTAATGGGAATTCAACAAAGTAACTCGTCAACCCTTCTTCCAGGCACGGGAGTATGCATCGGTAGCCGTGACTCTGGTGATCCCCCCCTGCCCAGGCATTCTGGAATTGGTAAATGAATGAACGGTTTGGCTGGGGGGAAGGTGCTGTGGATGGCTGGTGGGGGAGGGGAGGAAAGTTGGCTCGGCGCACGGCTGCCACAGCCAAAAAATTTCAGGGAAGGGACGGGGGGGAGGGAGGAGGAGAGGCGGTGCAGCTTGCGTGTGCTGCCAATTTTGGGGGAGGGAGGAGAGAGAGGCTCACCTCCCCCCAGTATCCTGCTGCCGGGAGCCCATGGAAGGGACGGGGGAGGAGGAGGAGGAGGCAGTCCGCGCAAGCAGGTATTAATATGCTAACTATCATGTACTCCGTTTGATGGGACCATGACTAGCAGTAAGGTATCACCAATGTCTAACAGCTACTTGACTTAAGTAATAAAACTAAATGCCTATTTGGAAATGTGCTTCTCTATACAGGACCATCAAGTGGAACAGAAAGGACTGAGAATGCCCTATGGACTCTGGAGTCCCTGCACCGGCTGTGCCGCTCTACATGTGAGTAGGAACGATTGGAGAACCGGAATGTCACATGTAAACGCCTGCTCCTGTGATTATGCTCATGTTCCCTTTCAGAAAGTGTCAATTATTACTATCCTTTCCTATATGGGGCCCATTTTCCTACTGAGACGCATTGTCTTCTTGTAGAAAGCCATTGCAGCGTCCAGGCCACGTGCCAGGACAACAACTTTAGCAATAGTTTACTGCCGGCATCTTGCTCCCTTATTCTAAACATATAACTTGGAGAACGCCCTATAACAATCACCTATTCTATATTTCAGTTGCCGCTTTAACTAGATGCATGGATGCCATCGTCCGGCGCCAGAGAAGGATAGAGCGTCAATAGAGGTCACAGAACGAACAGCTGGGTGCACTCAAAATGATGGTGGAGGGTTTGACTCAGTCAGCGGGTGACAGCTGAGCATTGTAAGTATGCTAATGAAAGTATTAATGTTAGTATTTAAAGTTACACTACAGTTGTTTGGGTTGTTGCAAATTTTATTAAACAGAAAACATCATTTTTAGGGCCACATTGTCCGCATGGCAACTCTCCTCTGCCTAATCCGCTCATTCTCTAGTTGAGCCTCCTTGTCAGGATTAGGTCTAACTAGGGCTGCTTGCCAATCTATCAGTGATGAGATGAGAGATTAAAAGTTATACTTTACAGTAAAAAGTAGTCTATACGTTACAAAGTCCAAAACTGGCTGGCAGGGTCCTCTGTCATGTTTCTGAATCCACCCTCCCACCTTCTATAACGTGGTATAATCTCATGAAGCCATCCACAGATCAGACTTGGGGACCTTTCTGAACCCATTCTTTTTCCTTACAAGGTCCCAGGGTAGGCAGCCGTGCCAATCTCTGTCCAGACTCCATTGAGACCCACAGGCGCCCTCAAAACCGACCAACTGGAAGTGGTGAGTGCCTGGGGCTGCCTGACTTAACAAGGCAGACACTTTTTCCTAGACTGGTTTTTACTTGTATGGCTCCAAGGTAGTCCCTGGCACCTATCACTGTTGCCTCATAACCTTTTATACTGCTGTTAGGAGCAGTATCACTATGTGAAAATGTAACATGTTTGTCTTGGCCATGGGATTTGATGAGTACACAGTAATCATGCCAGCTTGCTTGTTTGAAATGTCTGTTAAACCAGTCTATTTTGATTTACAGGGCCAGGTTACTTACCCGGTTCAATTGTTGTGTGGTCTCCGCCATCCAATTCTTCCTCTCCCACGCTGTCATCTGGTGCATTCACCTCCTGAGCGACGTTTTCTACTAAAGAACAAAAAATGATGAGTGCCTGTTTGTGACTTTGGAAATTAAATTTCATGGTTTCAATGATGAGATGAAATGTGGGACAGCAGGCATCACTCAGTACCCCTTTGGATGTTAGCAATAAAATTTATTATGCAGTGCTATAATCGTCTCCTCCATCACTCAGGTAATTTACCTGATGTCATTTCTTATTTCCGGGGTTCCTATAACCAGGACATGGTTACATATCAATGTGGAACGGCAAGGTGCCCATATGCATCGAGTGGAGTCAAGGAATGAGCAATTTAGGAGACTATGGATTAGCCACTCACCATTTACTGATCTGTCTTGGGTTTGTGAAGAAGTCTCGAGTGAGTCCAGACAGGCATTGGCACGACTTTTAAACTTTGAGCTTAACTTTGGGGAGGATCCTGCACTGTGCTTGAAGCAGGATGCTAAGGAGGGACTGTAGTTTGTAAGGAAGACCCATAGCTTACCAGCATGATGCCTGTCTTCCCCACGCGGTTGTCCAGCATCCTGCCACATTTGTACAAACTGGGCATGGTAAGGGGTTTGCCCACTGGCTCTTGGAATACCCCCCCATGCCTCCAGGCTGGCCATGAAGTCACACTTCAGGCGCTTGAATTTAGAGTGGCATTGGTCGCCTGTGCGCCTGAAGCTGCGCCTGGTAAGCCTGCGCGCTATCTTTTCAAATGCCTCCCTGCTTCTTAGGTGTGTGCTGGCCATTAGATCAGCCAGATGGCCCGAGTTGGCAACGATGTCGAGGAGGAGTTCAGTCTCGTCCCGCTGCCAGAATGTTCCTCTCCTCCTGGTGGCCATTTTTTTTAAACTGTACAACGCTATATCGTAGTTTCGCTGTTTAAACTGGGCAGGCGAATGGCGTTTCCTGAAAAAAGCACGTGACCTGAGTAGCCAATTATCAGGAGAAGGGCTGGCTCCTCCAAGGGAAAAGCCAAAGGATTTTGGAAGCCAGAGGGAAGTGAGTTTGGGGTGGTGCTTCCTGGATGCGTGGTTGATGAGGCATCCAGGGCGGAAGGAAAGGGCAGCGGAGCCACCACCGAGAAGCAGACCTCCTTCCCAATCGCTGCAACCCCTGAGTGATGTCCTGCTCCTGGTCATGCCAGGAGACCCCCCCCCCTTTACATTGAAATAACAAAGGAGACACAGATCTTAGAGTGAAAGAAACAAAAATAAATTTTATTGAAGCAGACAACTTAAAACGTACTTAAATGGTGCAGAAAACAGAGATAAGTTTTACTGAAACATACAACTTGAAAAGTAAATTTTTTAAAAAAGAAATATTGGGTTACATTTTGGTACGTAGGTCAACAGGAGCTTAACACAAGCAAAATCACCTTCTTCGGTTAGCATAAATGAACTCTGCCATGGCATCCCGAGCTCTCTTACCAACTTGTACTTTCTTTTTATTTTATTTTTAATAACTCCCTGGGGTTTGTCTCTTCCTCCTCTGGAACAAGATAAGTTTCCTGTTCCTGCCACTCAAGATTCACATCATGCCCCTTTTGTTCACAGATATTATGTAATATTACACATGCAGTTGCAATGGTGCTTATACTTTCAATGTGTATGGCAAGTCTGGCAGTCAGAATACGCCAATGTGCCTTCAGCCTCCCAAATGCCCGCTCAACTACATTCCTAGCCCTACTCTGCACTTTGTTGAAATGTATCTCAAATGGTCTTCTGGGCTTTCTATAAGGAGCCATCAGCCAGGTGCGCAGTGGATATGCTCCATCACCTATGATCACTGCTGGAATAGCAACCCCATTGAGGTGTATTGTGGGGTTGCCAGGCACAAGACTGCCAGCATCCATTCTGGCATAGATGTTGCTGTTTGCAAATACAAAAGCATGATTCGATCTGCCGGAGTGCCCAAATTCAGCATCAATAAATCTCCCAGTAGAGTCCACTGTCCCTTGGATAAGTATTGAGCAGAATTGTTTCCTGTTTCCATATTCATTCACTCTTCCTCCTGGAGCCCTAATCGGAATATGGGTGCCATCAATAGCTCCAATGCAATGGGGAATGCCCAGTTGTCCAAATCCATCCATTAGCTGAAAGCAGTAATAAGAGGAATAATTACAATGCTGGACTACACAAATTAGAACAAACAAGCCGGTGGACCTGCGATACTGGGGGGGTGTGAAGGAGTCTCTTCCTCCTCCTCTGCCCCGGCGAGCTGAGCTTCCCCCCTCCTTCTCTTCAAAACGGCGGCAGCGACAGGGCGACCCCCCCTCCTTCCTTCATTCAAAATGGTGGTGGCAGGGAGACCGTCATCCTCGGAGGCTTTCCCACCTCCCTCCCTGCCTTCAAAATGTGGGCGCCGGGGGCATGGAGACCTGCCGCCCACCAAGGCTCTTCCCTCCCTCCCCGAAAACTTTTCATGCAGCACAGCGACTAAACCTAAACATGAGGCTACGCATTTTCCTATGACATTTAAATATGTAAAAACGCTTTATCATAATAACAAAATAAATATAAATTAAAAATTTTTTAAAAAAGGGATTACCTTGCCAATTTCTGTGCCAGGGCAGACCACAGAAGCAAACAGCGTTGACTCCAGAGCGATGCAGACCTCGTGCACCATTCCAGCAACCGTAGAGACACCGATACCGAAGTGGTGGCTTACTCCTTTGAAAGTGTACGTGTTTGCCAGGTACCAAATAGCAACAGCCACATGCTTCACAGGATCAACTGGTTGCCACACCTTGGTTGTCTGGCGCTCAAGGCGAGGAGTGAGAATGGCAACGATTTCCATGAAGGTGGTATGGTCCATCCTGAAGTTCAGCAGCCACTGCTCATCACTCCATACCCTAAGCACATAATTCTCCCACCAGTCACTGCTCCTGGGGTATACCCAGTACCGCCTTTTGAAACAAAGTCCAGCAAGCGCATGCCATCTCTCATGCCTGCAGCAGGATGAAATGATACCACGTCCAAGGGAGGAAGACAGGGAGGACAAATGATCGCACAAAATGGCCCGTCTCCTTTGGGTTCTGAAATAAAAATCTTGCAGGCGCCTGCTGTGGGCGTTCAGATCAGCAGGATCACCTGCAAAAGTGCAGTTAAAGCTTCAAGCACTCGCCTCTGAAGATTCTCCATCTGTGCTGCAAGTTTTCCGGCAGCCAAAATGGCGAGTTCCCGGGCTCTCTTTCAAAAGTTTTTTTTTACCTGTAACACAGGTAGGGCATGCCCCAATCAGTATGCCCCAGCAGAGCACATGTTGTAGAGGAGGAGAAGAGGAGGGGCGGAGAAAAGAAGAGGGGCCCCGAGGCTGCTTGAATGCTGATATTGCTCAATAACGCAACCACGGAACCATTAAAAAAAAGAAGAAGAAAAAAAGGGAGGGGAGGGGAAGGAAAGAGGAGGGGAAAAGGACCGACAAGACTCGAAGGAAATCCTTGTGCAAACGGAAACATTCGGGGAGGAAACAAGGGTGTGTAAAACTGGGGGAAATGTTCCAGAGAATACTTAAAGGGGAAAACCAGACGCAATTTGGAAGAAACTAACATGTGCGAAAAGGCCCCCAGTGTCCTTCTAAAGCGCAAGAAAACCAGCTTCAAAGCGGGTAAGTGCGGAAGGGAGCCGAGGGACAGCTGCGCATGTCTGAACAGGCTCCCTTCCCCCACTTCCCATGCGGACCTATCCCGGGGCAGATTGCCAGTCTGTCCTCAGACAAAGATTGTGGATGACACCAGTTCTTTCAAGACATTGAAAACACAAGCAGATTGTGAGGAGCTACAAAATGACCTCTCCTAACTGGGTGAATAACAAACTGGCAGATGAAATTCAATGTAAGTAATTACAAACTGATACATGTCATGATTCAAATCCTAATTTAACATATATGTTGTTGAAATTTGAAGTGTCAGTGACAGATCGAGCAAATGACCTTGGGTTGTGGAGAACGGCTGGCTTGCCGGAAACATTGGTTCAGTCTGTAGCAGCAATTTCCAAAGGCAAACTGCATATTAAGAATCCTCACTCATTTTAGATTATGAAATAGAGAATAAATATATATTGTATGAAACAGTTCCACTAAATATATACTCGATAAACTTTAAATTAGAAAAAAGAATCCTCAGGGAGTGACTGAGAATAAAACTGCCTGCGTGGTGATGCCCTGTACAAGGTCATTGGTGCTGACACAGTCGGAATACCGAGCACAGTTCAGTCACCACATGTCATGGGGTGCAGGGGAGTGGATTCCTGGGGGAAAGTGCAGAAAGTGTGTTGGTCTGTCCTATGAGAAAAGGCTAAAGTATCTAGACTTTTTAGTTTAGAAAAAAGGCAACCAAAGAGGGACATCATAGAGTTCTATGACGTTACGTATTGTGCAGAGAAAGTGGACTTGTTTGTCTCCCATAATACTAGAATTCAGGATCACCCTATGAAACTGATTGGCAGTAGATTCTAGACTGAAAAAAGGATCTCCTACTTCACCCTACAGGTAATAGACTTGTGTGGAGCTTGCTGCTACCTGATGAGGTGATGGCCACTGGCTTGGATAGATGTAAACAGGGCTTGAATGGAGAATGGATCTATTGTTCTCTCTATCTGTCTATTACTGCTCATACAGCTATAGCCTTAAGAGGAAAATAAAACAGTAAAATAAAATAAGGTAATGTCTTACTTGATATTCTTCTGCTGCTGTTTAATTATTTCTCCTACAAATTTTGCCACAGAAAGAGTAATACCAATTCACCTGTGCTCTTGTACTATCAGGTGCTGGTCTATTGCTGGTCAATGTGCCATGTAGGAATGAATAGGGGCCTCCAGGCCCCAAGGCGGTCCAGTGCTGAGGAGCAGTCAGCAAGGGAGGGCCATGGCCAGAGAGTCCTGTTTGTGTGTTTCCCTCTGGAATTCAACTGGCCACTGTTGGAAACAGGATGCTAGATGAGATGGACCGTTGCTCTGATCTAGCATGGCTGCTCTTTTGTCCTAGACATTCCTTACAACTAAGTGTTGACTAGATTTTCTTACCTAAAAATCTCAGAGCAGGTCAAAAAGAATGTTTACAAGGAAATGCTTTCTGACAAAGATATTGTCAGGCAGAAGCAGAAGACAGTGAACTAAGTACATGGGCAGGGATCCAAAGAATCTTAAAGATGTTCCTAATATTTTGGACTTCAGCCCTTTGCTGTATGTTGGAGACCACCTGCAAGCTTTCTCTTGGTGGTGCTGTCAGGGCCAAACTTTGGGGTGGAAGACTTGACCATCAGCTCGGTTGCAGGGGGTGGGGGTGGTGCAGTCCCTAGCTACGAAACCCTATTCAGTACAGTAGGTAAATGGGTATAGATACAGGTTAGATTTTGTCTGTTTATCTATAGAGATGGCAGGATGGGGGAGGAAGAAGAGGAGGAGGAGGAGGAGATTGGATTTATACCCTGCCCTTCACTCAGAGTCTCAGAGTGGCTTACAATCTCCTTCCCTTCCTCCCCCCACAACAGACACCCTGTGAAGTAGGTGGGGGCTGAGAGAGCTCTGAGAGAACTGCTCTTAAGAGAACAGCTCTCAGAGAAATTTGACTGACCCAAGGTCACCCAGGTGGCTTCATGTGGAGGAGTGGGGAATCAAACCCGGTTCTCCAGATCAGGGTCTTTCACTCTTAACCACTACACCAGCCTGTCCTCTCAATGAGACCCCTGTTTGTTGCTTGTTCATTCTGTGCTTCACATTTGAAATATAATATCTGAAGACTTCATAAGACCTTTATGTCTAGAATCTAAAATTACTGAAGAGCACCACTACTTTCCCTTCCAAATACTTGTGAGGGTTCATTCCTAATCATTGCTTTATGTATTCTGTAATCATTGTTTTATGTATTCTGAAAGGAAACATCGAACCTTGATGAATGGTATACCCTTCCTGTCTACTGCAATGCACATATCTTTCTCTTCTTCTTTGGCATCAGAACTGAAGAGGGAACCCTGAGAGGGTTCCTTTCACAGGAGTGGAGTGCTTTTACCCTAGCAGGTCACAAAGCAACAGAATTGCCCTTATTGGCAGGCACTGGATTTGACTTTAGCGGTACCGATAGCAGCCAGGGCTATGTCTATGTGTCTGGGCTTTATGTTCCCCTCTGCGGGGATAAGGAGGAATAGAATAACTTTGTAATATAAATATGCTGAATAATATTAGAGTTTCACTACTAAATTATAGGAACTTCATCTTGGCTGAGATCCATTTCGGTTATTTTTCATTTTCATTGATGTGTTGGCACTGAACAACTCACACAAGAATGATTTTGCCGCTGTGTGCATTTTCAAATCTTCTATCGTTCATATCATAAAATTCTGAACACATTCCAGAGAACTATTATTTAGACATGTTTAGCTCTTTGCTATCAGCATAAATAAATCATTACATGCGGGTTATTCTTACTGCAAAGATGTACATAGCACGTCAGTTATGAATTATACATCGTTCGTTTAATTTAAAATAAGTACATAGGACTGACACAGTCCTCAGACAGACTCTGGGGGTGAGTCATCTGATTTTAGAAAAAATGATGCATTACATTCTATTTCCACAGTAGTATAGCCTTATCATTGATGATACAACAATACTAATGATTTACTATATGGACCAGCAGATCTTGTGCTAGGGCTGCATATGTGGCTGATAATGGTTAAACATGGAGGCAGATCAAGATGAGCAGCCGGGTTAGTCTGTTCATAGCTTAGAAAAGAGCCATTAGCATCTTAAGGACTAACCAGATTTGTGGTTTTGTGAGTCACTGGTCACTTCTTCAGATACAACTAGAATGTGAATCCATCTGTAGCTATAACATACCATTGGGATTGGGGGGGGGGGGGCAGGGGGGCTGGGCGCACTGTGTTATGGTGGTTTGAGTCCTATCTGGGAGGTCAGTTTCACAAGGTGTGTCACGCCCTTTGCTGCCCCCCCCCCGGGGTCGTGGCCCGTCGCCGTGGTTCTGACGTTGAACGGGAGGCGCCGCCATGCGGGGCCGGGGAAATTGCGGTGCCTTTGTGGACCTCAGAATGGCGGGGGTGCAGGTTAACAGCACCTGAGCTCACCCTCTCGCCACCAGGAGTCAAAGTGCCCCGTGGGCCTCACCCATTTCTCTCTCTCTCTGTTCCGCTGCTTCCATGCTCGCTCGCTCTATTCCTCCCACTGGTTGACTCCCGGCTTCCTCCTCCCCGGTCCGTCTGGCACTTCCCTTTTTTATTCCCTCTCCCATGTGCAGCACCTTCCGTTCTCCAAGCCCCACCCCCCTTCAAAGGCCTGAACGTGCAGCTGGGCCCCTCCCCCCTGGCTCTGTCAGCTGCCGGTCGCTCAGGGCTGCAATGTCCTCTGTGCCGTCTGGCCCCTCCTCCCCATCGGGCCGTTCTGCCTCGGAGGGTCCTGCCGCGTCTGCTGCTGTGTCGGCTCCTGGAGGAAGAGGTGGGTGAGCTGCCCCCTCTGCGCGGGGCAGCTTGGAAGTGGGGTGCCGGGGGCTGGGGGGCGTTGCTGCGCCACAGGGTGGCCGCGGGCGCTCAAACAGGGACAGCCCGGGACGGGACAAGGTGGTGTGGGGGGATTCCTGCTCTGCTTCATGGGTGTGGGCTTGTGGGGTTCCACAGGGTTTGATCTTATCCCCCATGCTATTTAATAACTATATGTAGCTGCCGGGAGAAGTCACTACGAGGCTTGGGCTGTGATGTTACCAATATACAGACAATACCCATGACTGCATTTTCTAGCAGCCTTGAATTGTGATTTTAAATTTTATTTTTTATGCTGAAATTTCCCAACTCCAGGTTGGGAAATTCCTGGATATTTGAGGGGTGGAGCCTGGGGATGGTGGGGATTGAGGTGGGGAGGGACTTAAGACAGATATAATGCCATAGACTCCACCCTCCAAAGCAGTCATTTCTTCCAAGGGAACTAATGTTGCCAACCTCCAAGTGAGGGCTGGAGATCCCCCAGAATTACAACTGAATTCCAGACAACAGAAATCTGCCCCACTGGAGAAAGTGGGTGGACTCTGTGGCATTATATCCAGCTGAGGCCTCTCCCATCCCCAAACTCTGCACTCCTCAGATTTCACCACAGAATCTCCAGGAATTTCCCAACCTGGAGAGGACAATCCTTGTCCAAGGCCTGGCTACAAACCCCCTGCTATTTAGCCATTCATACTGCAGGAGGAATCGTCCCCAATCCAAGTTCAAGTTCTGCTTTTGCTTCCTCCCCTACTTCTCCCTCTCTCTCTCTCTGGCTATCTCACTGTCAATGCAGCTGGGCCTGGAGTAGATCCCTGCAGTGGCCATTTCAAAAGGTATTGGGGGGGATTCAACTCTTCCCAAGTTTTCTTTTAACTTTTTGGATTTTTCTGCAGTCCCACAGAGTTTCTTGAGTCTGCAGAAAAACCTGTTGGGGAAAAGTGTGCCCCCTATCTGGAAAAATAAGTATCTGCATACAGAAGGGACTGCTGAGAATTAAATATATAGATGTATTTTATCTGTGCTCTAAACCACCTTGAGATTCTTAAGGAAAAAAGGTAGTTAAAAATGTTTTAAATAAACAAATATTAAAAGAATATTAAATGGGCTATAAAACTGTGTTACTTGAAATGCTGTACAACATTTGGCGGACAGCACATAACTATTAAGTATCAATAAATATAAGCACAGAATTGAAAAGTCTGGTCAGGGCACGATCATGGAATAAGGGAAGGATGGGAGTATGTTACCCACCCTTTTTCTATTGAATGACTTGGAATATTTTTGTTTTGCCTCTTGGGAGACTCACTCAAGGTGGCTCATAAAATTAAAAAAATCCCCAAGAGAAACATAAAAACAACCGCAGTAAAATGCTAATATTAAAATAAGCTATACAAACAAAATTAAACAGCCTAAAATCATATCTGTAAAACAGCTTTCATGATAAAAGTTTTAAAAACAGTTTTAAAAGGTGGAACTCTTCAGTTTAAAGAATTGGGTTAAAAAAAGGTTTTGCCCTGGTGCCTAAAGGGTGGTCGAGTGGGCTCCTGGCATAATTATAAGGCCACCAAGGAAGCAGGACTGCCTGTTCCTGATTCCTGGGCTTGAGACACCAGCTTCTCTGCTCAGAACTTCAATTTCAACTTTCCCTGTATCTTCTGGGTCCACTTTTAAGGGTAGACTTAAGAGGAACATTTGGCAACACAGTTTGTCTGACCTGCTTTCATAACATGTCAGGTTTAGAACTGAGTTGCAAAGCAATTACTGTAATCAAGCCGCAAGCCCTGCATCAGCAGATGAAAATTAAATCAGTAGTTCCCAATCAACTTGTGCCAAAAGCTTAGGGCCCAGTTCAGGTGGAATGCCAACAGTCTTGTCTTTTCACATGAGTCTTACCTGCCCCATGCATTTAAAGATCAAATAGGAGCACACAGGTGAACTGCCTTCCTGCCCACACCTTTACCCCCCCCCCCCCCCAGTATTTTGACATAATGCTGGGCTTGGAAAAAGGAGTCCTGGTAGTCTTGTGACCCTAATGTTAACAGAATCTCATCTAGCAATTTGGCTGACCAACATAGAGAAAAAAATCTCTGCAATGGGCTGCAAGTTTGATGATCTGTTACCCTTGCCTGAGCAGAAAGCTTTCTATTTATTTAAACAAAGACTCCTGGAGATAGAGGGGCAAGAGTTGAGAAGGCTTGCACATAGACATTGTTCCCCTTTGAGTTTGGGACTTTCCTTTAGTCACATCTCTACAGGTTACCTGACTACCTTGTTTCAGCCCCACCTCTGTAGGGCTTTTATGCTAGCTCGGTTTGACGTCTTGCCTTCAGCTGTACTTTCGGGAAGATTCAAAAAAATCCCCTACGGAGAGAGATTTTGCCCATGTGGGATGGGGGAAATCGAATCTATTGGTCATGTGCTTTTACACTGTAGTCCTCATAACGATATTCGTCTCACTTATATTGAAGCAGTGATCGCCCCCCTCCGGGATCAATCCAAGGAGTTCATTATTGATACCTTGTTGTCATCCCAGAGAGCTGAGATTCTTGAGACTGTAGCAAGTTTTTTATATGAGGTTTCTAGGAGGAGAGCCTTGTATTAGGTTGGACTGGAAATCTTGCTTTACCTGGCTATTTTGTGGTATATCGCCGGGTGCATTGTATCGTTTTTATGCCAATAAAGGTATTGTTATTGTTATTGTTGTATTGAGTCCTGGTACTGACCTTCAAGACCCTAAATGGTCTGGGGCCAACGTATCTGCAGGACTGCCTCTGCAGTATGCAGCATTATACTCAGGAAAGAAGAACTTACTTGTGATCTATGGCTGGAAGAGCATCTGGCCATCCTTAACCAGAGCCAGGGCCTTTTCAGCCCTGGCACTGACCTGGTGGAACTCTCTGCCAAATGACATCAGAGCCCTGCGGGACCTAATACCATTCCCAGGGCTTGCAAGACCGAGATGTTCTGACAGCTTACAGTTGAGGACAGCCATGGGATTCCCCTCCAGCTGGGCTCCTTCTCCCATTTCCCCCTATGGTGAAAGGACTCCAATGTATGTCACTTTAGTCAACCTCTGTAATTATTAATTTAAATTCTATTTTAAATTCTGATGTATTAATTTTAACTGTTTGTAAATTGTATCATCAAAAATGCTGTTCTCCACCCTGACCCTGCTAATCAATCAATAAATAATAAATCTGTGCTCAAGTATGAAACTAACTGGGCAACCTTGAACTAGTCACTGGCTCTCCATCCAATGTGCCTCTAACAGCTGCCATTAGGATCAGAAGGAGAAACAAAGGGACTTACTATCATGAGCTCCAGGAGGGCACAAATGTGGTAAATAAGAATGACCTTATTGAGTTTGAGTTGTTTCTGTTTAATGGGTATCTTTTACAGTGCCAATTTATTTTCAGTTTAATTCCAGATATATAGTCCACTTTGGTCACATTGAAAGAAGACAAAACTCACAGGAAAAATAATGGTAGGAAAAGCTGACAGCAGGAGGAAAAGAGGAAGACCCAACATAAGATGTCTTGTCTCAGGAAAGGGAGCCACAAAGGCCTTCAGTTTTCAATACCTGAGCAAGGCTGTCAAGGAAAGGACATTTTGGAGGTCTTATCGTAAGTTAGAACTGACTCGACAGAACACAACACACATATGGGGGAATTTCACACTACACCTTTAAAAACATTACTGAACCGGCTTGGAATAAACTGGTACAGTGACAGCCATTTCAGACAGCCCTTCCCCAACCGTTTTGGAGCCGTCTTCGAAGCGGTTTGCCATTTCAGACTGCCGCTTTCTTTTCACGCCTCTTTTCGCCTGCGCGGGCGATCTCCATCATTTTTTTTTAAGAGCCGATGTAGAGCGCTATAATGCTATAGCGTTATAGCGACCCCATTGGAATACCTGGGTTCCAGTTGGCTTAGTGGAACCCAGGCATTCCAATGGGGTCACTATAATGCTATAGTGTTATAGCGCTCTAAATCGGCTCTTTAAAAAATGACAGAGATCACCCGCGTGGGCGAAAAGAGGTGCGGAAATACTTGTCATCGGAGGAAGTGTTTCGGGGGCATTTCACACAGCACCCCATAGTGCTTCAGGACCAGTACAAGAACTGAAGAATGCTTGGGAGGAAGTTTCAAGGTAAACCGGCTCAGGAACGCTTCCCCAGTGGGAGAGGCACGTTTCTGTGAGAAAGGGCCAGTATGTTCCATTAGGGAACTGGTACTAATACGGTTCTGTGTGAAATGCCTGACAGAAACCGTTACTGAAGAGTTCCTGAAATGGAGCATATTGGCTGTGTGAAATTCCTCATGGAGTCCATATAAGATGTGTAAATATGGCTTTTGGTATGTTCTTATCCAGAACATTCAGGACATTCAAGACAATCAGCCTTTTGACTGGACTTCATTGTTTTGTTATAGTTAAGTATAAGAGTTTTTAAACTTTCAGGAGCTGGTGTAAGGCCCTAAACTATGTTAAGATATATATTTAGAGGCTCTTCATAGTCTGAGGCTGCGATCACACACACTAAATAATCCACTTTCAATGCACTTTCCAACTGGATTTTACTGTGTAAACTGGCAAAATCCAGTTGGAAAGTACATTGAAAGTAGATTGAAAGTGGATTACTTAGTGTATGTAATCACAGCCTGGGTCTCTACTTAGCTTGTGTGTGCATCCAGCTCTGGATGGAAGTAATAATCCCATGAGTTAGACTAAAGTTTGAGACCAGTGGAAGCTTTAAGACCAACAAAATTTAATCTGGGCATAAGCTTTCATGTGAAGAAGTTTGCATGCATAAGAAAGCTTACGTTCAGAATTAAACTTTGTTGGTCTTAAATGTGCCACTGGACTCAAACATTGTTCCATGGCTTCAGACCAATGCGACGACCACCTGAATCTATTTCCATGAGTTAGGCTGGACTGAGGAACAAAGGCTGGCCCATGTTTACCCCAAGAACTACCCCTTCAGTAAGGATCCAAACCGAGGTTTCTACCGTCCAAGGCCACATTCCATCCTCTGTAACAAACTGATTCTGCAGGGTATAGGTGTAATCCTAAACACAGTCACACACTCTTCTAATGCCATTGACTTCCACTGATTTAGAAGAGTTTAACTCTGTTCATGATTGCCCTGTAATTTCAGATGTTTACATTATATTGAATCTCAAGCAGTAGAGGTGACATATACATTTTTTTGATAAATAAAATCAAGGGGGGTAGATGGAACCCTGAGACACTCATGTGTCATATTAGACTTCATATGGAAATATGGAAATCATTACAATTTTTCAAGACCAAAAGCTGGTATGGAAACCACATTTCTAATATAAATTCAGGACATAACCTAGCCAAAGTCAAACACTCCAATGTCCCACTGTTTTAATTGGGAGTGGCAAACATGTGCTTACCTATTCAACTGAAATATGTGTGGGTTAGAAGCAGCTGTCTTTGGCTGGCTCATAACCAGGGGTCCTTTTGTAGAAAAAGAGGTGCAGGAGCTCATTAGCATAACTCATTAGCATAACTCATTAGCATATGCCACATCCCCTGACATCACCAGAAGTGTGTCAGAAAGGGAATGTCAGTTTCAGCCCCATTATACCCTATGGGTCATTGAAATCAATGGCAAAACTCATAGGGTATATGAGGGGCTGGAGGAAAGGGGATTTGAGGGAGAGACTCCAAACTTGCAGAGTAGCTGCTGGGGCCTCTCCTCGAAATATCCACTAAGTTTCAAGAAGATTGGATCACGGGGTCCAATTCTGTGGGCCCCCAAACAGGTTGTCCCACCCCCTCCATTGTTCTCTATGGTGGGAAAAAAATGTTCCTTTTTTCCTACCATAGAGAACAATGGAGGGAATGGTGGCAACCTGTTTGGGGGCCCATAGAATTGGACCCCCAGTTTTATTGTGTGCTGTGTTTTGTATCTGATCACTATCTCTCTCAGCAGAAGGTTCTTATTCTTTGGTTCTGACCTACACTCCCACAGAAGTCTACTAAAGGTTGGGTTTTGTCTGCTACATCTCTTTTCATCCATATGGTACTAAAGTACAAGGCAATTTACAGAAAGGAGTATTTTTTCTTTTTTTCCTTTTTTTATTCCTTTAACCTTCTGTATAGAGATAAAAAGTGCTAGCGCAGCTGCGTAAACATTTGCCTACTAGATACCTCTACTATTGCAGTTGGTTTTTTTTTACTTTGTTTACAACTGGTTGCTCCTCCCTATTTCTTGGGGACATTGAAGTGTTCTGTTTTGTTTGTGTATTTGCACTTATAGTTAGTAAATATCTGTTCTGGTCTGATTTCAGCAATTTGGTATAGTGTACCAAAATTATTCTGGCCTTGAAGCTATAGACTGTACATATATTGACTTACCTTTTTCTCCCTGGGACAGCTTCCTGTAGACTCTACTCAGCCCTTAAATTTCTAATTTTGTTTCTTTTTGGATACGTCCTATTTTACGTTTCACCTAGTTAAGTTAAGGCTCTCTGACATTACCCACTGAAATCTCAAAACTTTATACTTACATCTACCTCACCCTAACCTTGCCTCTACTCTCCTCTTTTCTTTAGTTAGCAGCTCTACCATCTTACTTTAGCTGACAGCTAAAGAAACTATTCACGTCAGAACCCATCCTGGCTCACCCCGATGAGACTAAGGAATTTGTAATACACGTTGATGCTTCGGATGTGGCCATGGGGGGGCTATCCTCCAGAAGGGGGGTGATAATAAACTACACCCTTTGGCTTACATTTCAAAAAAATTCAATGAGACGGAGAGGAACTGGTCGGTGTGGGATAAGGAAGCGGCGGCCATTCGGTTAGCCCTGACCACCTGGAGGCACTGGTTGGAGGGAGCGCAGACCCCATTTGAAATTTGGACAGATCATAAAAATTTAGAGGCGTTGCGCACTCAGAGGTCCCTTAATGCCAAGCAGCTCAGGTGGGCTGATTTCTTTTCTAAATTCAACTTTGTGCTCAAACACTTCCCTGGGAAGGCCAATTCGTTAGCAGACGCTTTATCCAGGTTACCCCAACACAAGAGTCAGAAAGAAGAGGTATTTGATTCAATGTTCTCACCACAACAATTAGGAGGTGCTGTTACTACCCAGAGCCAAAGCAAAAGCATGATGGCTGAGTCGTGGGAAGAGAAGTGGGGGGGAGACTACGCTCCTGAAGAAGCAGAAGAGTTAGGGGGAATAGAAGAGTGCTCTCTGCGTTCCAACAATTGCTGGTACCATGGAGATAAACTCGTGGTGCCTAGGGCACGTAGAAAAGACATTTTGCTAACATGTCACTCTTCCAAGCTGGCCGGTCATTTTGGATTTCTAAAGACTCTCAACTTAATTCAGCGGCAATTTTGGTGGCCGCGCATGCGTAAAGATGTATCTGACTTTGTCACTGCCTGTCAAACCTGTTTAATGTGCAAGCGGAGGGGGGGGAAGTTCCAGGATTGTTACACCCGTTACCCACCCCCTCTCGCCCCTGGGAAGCAATAGCCATGGACTTTATTACCAACTTGCCACCCTCAAAGGGAAAAACAGTCATTTGGGTGGTGGTTGACATGTTCTCGAAGCAGGCTCACTTTACCCCATTCAAACAGCTGCCGACTGCAAAGGGGTTGGCTAAAGCCTTTTTTAATCATGTCATCAAATTACACACCTTCCCCAAGCGTGTGGTATCCGACAGAGGCAGTCAGTTCGTTGCCAACTTCTGGCGGGAGCTCCTAAAAATGATGGACATTGATCCAGCCATGAGTTTGGGTTATCACCCAGAGACCGATGGCCAATCCGAGCGAACTAATCAAATTTCGGAACAATTCCTAAGGTGTTATACTAATTACCATCAAGACAATTGGGTGGAGTTGTTGCCATTCGCGGAGTATAGTTATAATAATGCTGTGCATTCCTCCACTGGCGTGTCTCCTTTCATGGTGGTGGGAGGCTTCAAGGGGAAACCCCTACCAACCATAGAGGAGTCGGCGGACGGCCCCCCCTCAGATTTTAAACAGTGGTGGGCTAACCTGCAAAACTCATGGCCTTTGATTGCTAAGACTCTAGATAAAGCCAAAGAGGACTACAAAAAATATGCTGACTGTGGACGGGCTGAAGGTTGGGACCTCCAGCCAGGGGACTCGGTATACCTCTCTACCAAAAATATACATGGTCTACAACCAAGCAGGAAACTAGGGTGGAAATACGTTGGCCCCTACAAAGTGTTGCGTAAAATATCTGATGTGTCCTTTGAACTGGAATTGCCTAAGTCACTGAGCTCTGTGCATCCTGTTTTTCATTTCAGCTTGCTGAAGAAGAATCCTGGGCCGAATGCATGGCACCCAACTCCTCTGATTCCTCCTCCACTGATGAAGGAGGGGGCGCCTCATTTTGAGATTTCTGAAATCCTTGATTCAAAAATGTGTAGGGGCTGCTTGCTATATCTCGTCAAGTGGGTAGATTTTGGTCCGGAACTGAACGAATGGGTTTTTTCTGACAACGTGCATGCTCCTAGATTAGTCAAAGCTTTCCATAAACGTTTTCCTGATAAGCTGGGGTAAAGTAGATTTTTCAGGTGGCAGAGTGTCAGAATCCAAGGATTCTAACAAAGATTTCTTCTGTGCTTTTTGTAATCTCTTCATATGTAACATGCTTTTGCAGTTCGGTTGTATTACTCTGCTATCTCTTTCATGCTGTATCATGTTCCCTTTAACTCTGGTTTATTGCCCTCTGTTTATTGCTAATGGTGGGTCTGGTCAATGTAACCATTTGGTCCGGGAGGGTGGCAACTGCTATTCCTGAGAACAATCGGCCTCTCCCCCCTCTCCCCCTGCATTCCTTTCCTCCCTGCCAGTGGAGACACAGGACTTTTCTTATCGGTGTGAGAATACCTTGGCGAGCTATTTGTTATGCACAAAATGGACACATCTGAGGAGCCCCAGTTTAAGAAGGGAAATTTACAACTTCACACTTCACCTTTTTCCTGTGGGAAGCAAAATGGTCAAAGGACCTTAGCCCGCAGTTTTTCCCTTTCTGTGATTGGTTACCTATGGGGAATTCAAATTGTACTGGAGGGTATATTAATCCTGCTTCTATTGTATACCTTATCTCTAACAATGATCCGAGGACCTGTAATGTAGTAATAGGGAATAAAGAACTCTGTTTCATCAACAAAGGTCTGATCCTTGACTACATAGGGCAGAAGCCTCACAAGGAGTGGGGAATCAAACCCGGTTCTCCCAGATTAGAGTCCACGCACTTAACCACTACACCAAACTGGCTCTCTATAGGTTCCAGACACCTCACGGATCATGCCTGGATCAGCTGCAGGATTCACAATGATTCAATTCCATGTGGAGACAGCAATGGATGCTGGATAAAACACTTTTATTGAACACTCCCATAAGGGAACAAATAGCGACTGACATTAAAAACTTCCTGACGGAAAATCCTGTTTCAGACACTTCCCCAGCCAACTCTTGGAATGCACTGAAAGCAGTGATCCAAGGATCCTTCAACTCTCTAGCATCGCACCTAAAGAGGGAAAAAAACAGAATTAGGTCGGAAACTCTACAACGCATCTCCACCCTTGAAGCTCTACACAAGAAATCTGGGAACGCTAAGATATATGCTGATCTTCAGGCAGAATGCAAAGTTCTAGATGCCTTGGAAACGACACAAATTCAACGTAACCTTTTATATGTTAAACAAAAATATTGGAAGAAATCCCCAAAAACACTGTGGCTTCTGGCCTGGAGAGTGAAAGACAAAAGGAAATCTTCTGTGGTCCACTCCATTCGAACTAAGAATGGGACAGGTTTAACATCTCCAAAAGACATAGTCCAAGAATTTGCTAAATTTTATACCCACCTTTATAGTTCTCATCATCCTAACAGAGACGACATTGCTGCCCATCTAGACCTCCTAACATTGCTCAAAAATTTGTCCTCTTCACATGCTGATTTCTTGGAGAGCCCCATTTCTGCACAAGAACTTCATGACATGATCAAACTGCTGAAGCTCAATAAGTTGCCTGGCATAGATGGCCTCCCGGCCGAATTTTACAAAACCTTCAGCCTGGAACTCTCACCGCTCTTTTTTCAAGTTTGTAATACGGCTCTGGACGAAGGTCAAATACCTAGCTCTTGGTGTGAATCATTGATTGTTGTACTTCCCAAAGATAAAAAGGATCCAACTAACCTGGCTTCTTATCGCCCAATTGCGCTGATTAATAATGACGCAAAACTCTTTTCAACAATCTTAGCAAATTGACTGAAGACTTTCATCTCCGACTACATCCACCCAGACCAAACGGGTTTCATCCCGTCAAGACAATCGGCTGACAATGTCCGACGCACTCTCAATATTGTTCATGAGGGGCGGGGCGCCGCAGCGATTAATGGCAGACGTGTAGTCGTGTGGCTCTCCCATACCTCACGCTCTCCTGCGCTTATAACCACACCAGACGACTAAACACTTACCCACAATGAAGAAACTGGACCCTGGAAGGTCTAAGGCGGCAGCGGGGCAGCCCAAATCAGTAAAAGAGCTCCTAGAAAATGCTCCGTTTAAAGCGGCCTCTCAGGAAAGTGAGAACAAAATGGTGACTCCTGCTGAAACAGCAGACCTCCCGGTAAGCTCTCCCTCTTCTGTAGCAATCTTAAACTACTTAAAAAATATGGAATCAGGCCTCCTTGGCAAAATGTCTGACCTCTCCACCCAATTAACTGACATCCAGTCCTCCCTGGTTCAGACGACACAAACAGCTGAGGCGGCTTGAGAATTGGGGCAGGATAACAAGGCCTCCATTAAGGAACTCCAGGGGGGCCTGGCAGCACAGAAGGACTCCCTTACCACATTAGAGGCAGAAGTTAAAGCCTCTAATCTTAAAATTCGAGGCCTAAAAGAGGGGGCTGAGGCTAACGCAGACCTCATCGCATTTATGGCAGATCTCCTGGCTTCCGCTCTTCAGCTAGAAGAGGGAGTGATCCCAATCATAACACAAGCCTCTAGGCTGGGCTCCCTGAACAAATCCTCACGCACATCTCCTAGAGACATCCTCATAACAATCCCAGATGCTAGGGTCCGTAAAAAGGTTTTGGAGATGGCCAGAAACTCAAATGCCTTCAAACATGAAGGGGACCCTCTTCAAGTATATCCAGACATCCCTAGGGAAGCTCTAATAATTAGATGCAAACTTAAACCCATAACAGCAACCCTGCAAAAAATGAACCAAAAATATAGATGGCTTCCCTCAGGCAAGCTGTTTGTGGCATTTAACAATCAACAACTCTTTGCTTGGGATGAGGATTCAGGCCAGGCACTCCTGGAAACTCTGCAAGAAGACTCACAAATGGACATGGATGACAAAAAATCTAACAAAAGAAAACGTCTGTTCCCAGGGTCCCCGGAACAACTCAGTAAACTCCCAGTTCCAGCTACTGGGGGAAGACCTAAACCTTAAATCTTACTACTGTTGCATAGTTGTATTAATCTTTAAGTACATGGTGTTTTGAATGCACTTATTTGTTATACTTGTCTGGTTAAATATTAGATGCTTAACAATATGGGAGTAGTGGGGGGGAAGGGCCACTCGCAATGTCCCTTTATTGTAAGGAGCCCCCGGACAGCAGACTGTTTTCTGCTGGTCAGTCATTTAACTGGCCTTCCGAGCTCCTGACTTTCATCCCAGTACTACGCTTCTTGTAAGCGTACACTGGGAGATAGAAGAAGCAAACAACTCTTTTACGCAGTCTTTTTTCCTTTCTTTCTTGTTTCATTTTATATTGTGTTTTTTTCTGTGGGGTTTGGGGGGGAGGGGGATAAAGGTATAACAAGTTTTAGTTAAGTATTGTACATTGGTAACAAAATAGTAGAGAGCGTTTTAAAGCCCCTACACAAGTCATCTGCTATAAATCAGGTCTGAGATATCTCATTTTTCTATAAGACCATAAAATCTTACATCTTGGACTGCAGTCACATAAAACCTCACTATTTCAATGGCGGAATTCTACAAGATCAGATCAACCAACACGAGAGGCATGAACAACCCCATCAAACGCAAGCGCATGATGTCTTTTATTTCAAAAGAAAAACCTGACATTCTCTTTTTTCAAGAGACTCATCTTCAATCGGACTCTACCCACATCATAAAGAGCAATTGGTACACTCAGCAGTTTCATGCAAGTGGATCCTCCAAGTCATGAGGGGTGGCCATATTACTTGCAAAGACTGTCAATTTTACATGTGATGATGTCCTAAAAGACACCCAAGGCAGATACATATTTGTAAAGGGCAAACTAGACCACAAGCCGGTTACACTTGCCTCCATATACGCACCTAATACAGCGCAAGAACTCTTTATAGACAATACTCTGACGCTCCTGGATACTTTCAAAGAGGGTCATCTGATCTTAGGTGGCGGCCTTAACCTCATTCTTGACCAACACATGGACAGATCAGGCCGCCAACTACAACACAGCAAATGGGGTCCGAGGGGCAAATCCAAACTCCAGGAAATTTTAGACAATCACGATCTCCTAGATGCCTGGAGGATGCTTCACAAGGGAGAGCGAGACTACACATATTTCTCTCCACGCTTTCAGACCTACACACGTATTGATTACTTATTGATTTCTTCTGCACTTGCTCCCAGCATTAATTCTTCTGATATTGGCCAATTCATGTGGACTGATCATGCTTTTGTGCAACTAATCATACAAAAACAGGAACGGGAACAGAAACAACGACACTGGAAATTGAACAAATCTATTTTATTGAATGATCGCCACAAGGAAGAAATTAAAAAATGCATCGATTTGTATTTTGCGGAAAATAGCACAGCAGATGTGGAACAACATATGGTATGGGACGCCTTTAAACCGGTGCTGAGAGGCCAACTAATAGTTCTTGCTGCCCACCTGAAATCAGAAAAAAAACAACAGGTTAAAAGTCTGACCGAAACAATACAGAAGCTAGAAAAACTACATAAAGCGACGTGTAACAAGAAAATCTGGAAAAAATTGGAAGCTAATAGGAAACTCCTACAATCACTGGAAACCCAAACAATTCAAAAACATCTGCTCTACGTAAAACAACAACACTGGCAAAAGAGCCCTAGAAATCTTAAACTCCTAGCCTGGAGAGTAAAACAAAAACAAGCGGAACGCAAGATCCACACAATAAAGACCAATGACAACACCACTCTTACTAAGAGCGTAGAAATCGCGGAATGCTTTGCCAAATACTATGAGGAGCTGTATACTTCTACCAACCCCAAACGGGAGGATGTGTCAACTTTTCTACAGGACTCCACCCTTTTTAAAAAACTGTCGTCAGAACATAAAGCTTTTATGGATGCCCCCTTCACTACTGAGGAGATCCAGAGAGCGATTCAACAGACCAAACCTAACACAGCTCCTGGCCCAGACGGCTTTGGCCCGGAATTCTATAAGATATTCCATCCTTCACTGACTGATCAGCTCACAGACACATGTAACCACATCCTGATGACTGGAAAGATGCCCCCATCCTGGGAAGACTCGATTTTACTACCTATCCCAAAACCAGGGGGAAACAGAGAATCTCCCGCGGCTTACCGCCCGATTGCTCTAATAAACTGCGATGCAAAAATTTTTACGAAAACTCTCGCCATCCGTCTCCAAAACATCATACATTGCTATATTAATCCTGATCAGACAGGCTTCATCCCAAACAGAACTTTAACTGACAACATCAGACGTACGCTCAATATCATCGCTCACAGCAAACAACAGAAAATGGACTCCCTCATCCTGGCTGTGGACTTTCAGAAAGCGTTCGATAGCGTGGAAACCTCCTATCTGCAACTTCTCCTAAAAGCTATGGGATTTGGTCCATATTTTAACACTGCAATTAGCACTATTTACAGCCGGCCGAAAGCTGGCATACTGATCAACGACCACAAGAACAGAACTATAAATCTCCAGCGCGGCACCCGCCATGGCTGGCCCATGTCGCCTCTTCTGTTTGCCCTAGCAATAGAACCTCTAGCGGCAGCCATCAGAACAAACCCACTAATACATGGCATCTCAGTCAACAAATCGTCGCATTCTGTCAGCCTTTATGCGGATGATTTAATCATATTCATCACGAAGCCTAAATCCTCCCTCAAAGAACTACAACGGCTATTTCAATATCTCCAAAAAACAATGGGTCTAAAAGTAAACATGCAAAAAATGAAACTGATTCCAATATCGCTACAGCAGGATACTGAAGTGATGCTACGAGCCTCCTTTCCTTTTCAATGGATTACAACTGACTGGAAATGCCTAGGCATCATAATCCCCGCGGACTTAAATGACTTGCTACACTACAATCTAAATAACGTCTTCTTAGAAATGAAAAAGCTCATGGAAAAATGGAACAGACAAAAATTCTCCTGGGCAGACAAAATCGCACTGCTCAAAAGCTTCATACTACCAAAATTTCTGTTTGTCTTTTGAGCTTTGCCTATTATTATACCACATAAAATCATCATCAAATGGCAAAAAGAACTCCTTAAATTCTTTTGGGGTTATAAGAAACATAGAATTGCGGCTTCAATACTACAATTACCCAACGATCTCGGAGGTCTTAACCTTCCGGACCTGTCACTATACTACGCTGCATCCACCTTAGCACCTATAATCCAAATTCTGAATTCAGGGAATGCACCTTCATGGAAAGCAATGGAAGAAAGTTACACTGATGACATACCTTTACAAGATATATTCTGGAGAGCACCATCAGATAGGCCTAAGCCACACTCTTCTAATTTATTCCTCCCTGCGGCCCTTAAGGTATGGGACCAATATGGAAACCAACTGCTACCTCCTTATTGAAGGGTAGCCTCCTTCATAAATCAAAAATGGTTCCCCCCAGGCAACAGAGGGTGTTCGTCAACTGACTGGAGAGCGGCTGGCATTCACCACATTATGGATCTCCTAGACAATGGTCATACTGCAACAAAAACAGATCTGGAAGAAAAGACTAGATCCGAAATTCCGTGGATCACCTACCAACAAATTGTACATCTATTACATGATTTCAACAAAAAACATAACTTCGGAATCCCACTTAATCCCTTCGAACTCCTACTCGCCCATGCGCCGCATAACAACAAAGGCCTTATCTCGACACTTTATAAAATCTTGCAATCCACGATACCTTCTAAACACGCAAGAACAAAAACGGCTTGGTGCTCGGACTGTGATAACCGTATAGACACTCAATCCTGGGACACCATCTGGACATCTCCCAACCTGACTTCTAAAATTTTCTCCATCAGATTCAATTCGTTCAAACTAATTCATCGCTGGTATATGACTCCGGCCAGACTGCACAGAATAAATCCGACATACAGCAAGGTTTGCTGGAAACAATGTGGCATGGTAGGAGATTTCCTGCACTGTTGGTGGCTATGCCCTTTTATTCACACATTTTGGCTACAAATTATCACACAAATCAAAAAAATCACTGTAACGCTCTTACCTGACTTGCTAGAAGTTCTCCTGATCGATGCTTGGTCTGATCCTGAGGAACACAAAACACAAACAGTCACAATTGCTACTTTATTGGCTATAGCAAGGATAACGATAGCCCAAAGATGGAAGGATAAATCCCCTCCAAACTTAAATGCTTGGAAAAACAAGATCTGGGAGCATTTCTTATTAGGGAAAATCTCTACACAAAACATTGCCATCAACTCTAATAGCAATTTGAGATTTTTCCAGGCAGTTTGGTCCCCAATAGTAGAATACTTATCATCTGACGGGTTTTTGCCATCAAACAAATACTACCATAATCTGTTATATTTCTAACCTAATGTTTGAACTGATATTATGCTGACATATGTTTATCTCTCTTTTCTGTAGTAGTCTGAACCTAAATGAGGATGCATACCTTTTCACTGTACCATTTAGCTATACTTACCTTGATAGTCTCTGTTTTTATCTGGTTACCAATGTTCTTTCATGTATTCTTGGTTATAAATAAATGGTTTAAAAAAAATATATCGTTCATCATGGGAAAAAATCATCGGAAGACTATAATACTGGCCCTGGATTTTGAGAAGGCGTTTGACTCGGTGGAACCAACCTATCTCTCTGTCCTGTTTCAAAATATGGGTTTTGGCCCAAAGTTTTCAAGCATCATACAACTTCTCCTCTCCTCATCAAAATCTCGCATTAGAGTTAATGGTCATAACTCAACTTTTTTCCACCTCGAGAGGAATGCGTCAAGGATGTCACTTGTCCCATTTGATCTTCGCGCTAGCAATTGAACCACTAGCTGAACAACTACGTATGGTGCAGGACTTTACAGGCATCAACATTGAGGCAACTGAACACAAACTGACTCTTTATGCAGACGATCTTACTTTGTATGTCTCGAATCCCAGGAAATCTCTACCAGTAATCCGACTTTACAGGCATCAACATTGAGGCAACTGAACACAAACTGACTCTTTATGCAGACGATCTTACTTTGTATGTCTCGAATCCCAGGAAATCTCTACCAGTAATCCGCATTTCGAAAAAATCTCTGGCCTCAAAGTAAACACTCAAAAATCTGAACTTTACCCAATAGTTTTATCTTCTCAAACACGGGCTCTCCTGGACTCTGATTTTGACTTTCCTTGGGTCAAATCTTCCTGGCGTCACCTTAATGTACAGATTCCTCTATATCTCAAGGACTTGTTCAGGTTCAATTTTCATATGCTCTTTAAGGACATCAAGTCCTGCATACAGGACTGGAACAAACTCAATCCAACTTTACCTGATCGCCTTCATCTGATTCAAAGTTTTGTGCTCCCCTGTTTTTTGTTTCTCTTTCAGACGCTACCAATTACGATTGCTAATAAGGATTTTAAAATATGGCAAACTATGATTTCCTCTTTCATATGGGCTTTAAAAAAATCCAGACTGGACAAAAGAATACTCACGAAACCAACACGCAAAGGAGGTCTTAATCTTCCCAATCTGAAATTATATTACCAGGCGGCAGCCATTACAAACATAATCAGAATGTCAAACGATTCCTCAGATATCGGTTGGACCCTGATAGAACAATCCGCTTCTGCACCCTTATCCTTGCAGGAAACGCTTTGGAGTCCGAAATCTAGAAGATCTCAGCGCACTTCTGGCAACCCATTCTTGTCACACACTATAGCGATTTGGGACTCCATGAAACACCTTCTTGCGCCACCTATTTCACCACTCTCCACTTTCACTTTCCAGGATTGGTTTGTACCGGGTCAAACTCCGGGACAGTCTAAAGAATGGTCACTACTGGGAATTACAACACTTCAGGATATTTCCAGCAATGGAAAGCTTTTACAGAAGCAACAACTTGAAGAAAGGATTAGCCGTCCACTCTCATGGCTTAAATATTATCAGTTAGGCAGCTTGTTCTCTTTTGTACTGCAGAAAGGGACTTTCAGACGTGTTAAGACAAATTTTGAAGTTTTACTTACAACTTACTCAGAACACTCTAAGCATCTTCTCTCAAACATCTACAAAATACTTTCTGAATTAACTACTCCTCACCAGTTTCACTATCAGAAGGCTTGGGATAAAGATCTTGGCCATTTTTTATCTGACCAGCAATGGACTCGGATCTGGTCTTCAGCAGCCAACACTTCTGGTATTTTCAATGTACACTTCCAGTTCTTTAAATTAGTTTCCAGGTGGTACTACACGCCGGTGCGTCTTCATCACATCAACAACTCTCACTCACCACTTTGTTGGAAAGCATGTGGAGAACCAGGAGATTACTTGCATTGCTGGTGGTCGTGCCCCCAAATCCAACAATTCTGGTCTTGTATAGTTAGAGATAGCAAACATTACATCACAAATTCTTCCTATGGACCCATCTATCCTTCTCCTACAACTAAGGGATCCATCTTTGGGTGAAGAACCTCTTCTCCCTCTAACCACCTTCCTACTTACAGTGGCCAAAACATCCACCACAGCATTTTGGAAGCTCAGCACTCCCCCCTCTCTGGATCTCTGGAGAAAAAAAAATCTGGGATCAATTTCTAATGGATAAGATCACTGACAGTCTCAATCCTCCCAGCACCTCTTCGGATGTGACTTCTTCGTGTTTTGTGTGCACCTGGTACCCCTTCCTACACTATATGACTGAAAACAACTTACTCCCCCGAGACCCTAGCTACTCCTCTTGGCTTTATTTCTGAATCTATCTATCTATCGCCTTTCTGTCACACTCTTCTCTGACTTTTACTATCTCATATTCTACGAGGCAAAGGTATTTTGGAAGTTTATCTTATTTTTTGTTTTTCATTTAACTAGGGCTGAGTAGAGTCATCAGATACGAGTCACGTACTGTTAATCTGTTAGCTGAACGTACTTGTTATGACAAATTACTTATTTGCCGAAATTACTTTCCTACATTGACAATGTTGATATGTTGAGTAACTTTGTTTTTTCTTCTGGTAGATGTTTTCTTCAATAAAAAATTATTTCCAAAGAATTGGACCCCCAGTTCCAATCTTCTTGAAACTTGGTGGGTATTTTGAGGAGAAGCCCCAGCAGCTATCCTGCAAGTTTGGAGCCTCTCCCTCAAACCCCCTCCCCTCCAGTCGCTTTTAAGGTTGCCACCGAATTTCGGCAGCAGCAGCAGGCCGAATCAGATCAGAGAATCTGATTCAGCCTGTGGCTGCCCTAGTGGCTGCTCCTGAGCTGGCGGAGCAAGCCTCGCTCCGGCCCCAAAGGACCCCTGCTCATAACACACAACAAGCCTTAAAAGAAATGGTATATGCAGTCAATTCCATTTTACATGCAGAGCTTTTCCGAGTACTCAAGAGGAATTGTACATCCCCTGCTTATAAGACCCATCTGCAAACTGGAGACATGCAGAATTTATTATCATAGCTTAGGGGTGTTGGATATAAGATGTGTGACTAAAAAGAATTAGTGTTCAAATGTATTGGAAGTGTCTCACTCTTGAATTGTGCCTTAATTTGGAAAAAATAGCTCTACAACATGATCTCATTTGCTCTTATATAATCTATTTTATTAACGTTGCAAGGCAATATTATTTTGGTATTACTTTTATTTCAAAGCCCCAACCTAGTTAGCCCAGGCAAGCCCAATCTCGTCAGATCTCAGAAGCTAAGCAGAGTCAGTCCCTCCAAGGAATACCAGGGTCATCATACATAGGCAGGCAATGGCAAAACCACCTCTGAATGTCTCTTGCCTTGAGAACCCTACCAGTCACCATAAGTCAGCTGTGACTTGAAATAAGAAAAATTTCAAGAGGATTCCTCCAAAATCAAACAGGAGGCTGTGGATACCAACCCAGTTTACACTTCTTCTTTTTTAACTCTTATTCATCTCTGTTTATCTTATTGGGGTTTTTTCTTAAAGGGTCCATGGGTCTATTATACACTCTTCATTCATGTTTACACTGCTCAGTCCTGGGCAGTGAATCTCAGTAGGGTGTTGAGGTTCAGAAGGAACAGAAGGCAAGGTTATATCTGTTAGAATCCTGGAACAATCAGTTCCCAGCAACAGTAATTCAGAAGAATAAAAGTTTATTGAGACATTGAAGGTATCCAGACTCTTTACATATCATGTTAGAACTGAGCCAAAAGCGTGTGAAGCTGCAATTATGATTAAGATATGTTCTAATGGCCTAGGGCCAATCACCTCTAAGCTAAAGGCCCACCAAAAATAATGGTGCATTATTCCCAAGAGAAAGCTGACACCGGGGGGGGGGGGGAGAGGAGCTCAAGGTTACATGGCTGAGCTAAATGAGATAACAGGGATGCAGGTGGAAAGCAAGTAAAAATGAAAGTAGACATTCCAGCCTCCACCTCACTGTCAGGATCTGACAATGATGCCCTTGTGTTTTCTGCATTTTACAATGATGTCTCTGTGCTTTTTGCATTTTGCTTTCGATTCCTTTGTTCTAGCAGACCCTTGCCAGCACCCCTTATCTGTCTCCTTCATCCTCCTCCCCTGCTAGTTATAAATGTTACTTTGAAGTGGGGATCTTACTCTGGTTAATGTTGCAATATCTGGGTGGGAGATGGCGACCCAAATTCCTAGGTGTCATTCCTAAACAAATGGCGAATACTCCCTTTCATTCCCTCCTCCCTTTTTCCGGGCCTGTGTATGTTATCTTGTTATTGAAACCTTGAAGCGTTGTTTATGGCCAGGGCTTGGAGAATGTTGTGCCTAAGTTCACACATGTGGGTCACTCAGATCAAGAGGGGAATTTATAACTTTCTCACCTTGCTGTGGGAACCTCAACAGTTCTTTCTACTTTTCCCGCGTTCACCTTCTTGCCCTGATTGGCTCAGGTCCGGGGTTCAATTGAAAACCGGAGAGTATAATAGTACTGTCTGTATTGCATTAAGCATCTCTAACAAACATTCGAGAACCTGTTTGCAGTATTGGAACAATAAAGAACTCTGCTTCAACAACAAAGGTCTGGTTCCTTGCTGTCTATACAGAAGCCTCACACTCACCTCCCATGGCAACCAGGTTTGGTGCAACAAGTAGGGGTTGACATTCTGCCCCCCCCCAAGGCCCCTACCCGGCCGGTTTCTGTGAGTAATGCTTATGGAAGGTGCACACCAAGTGAGGGGCATTTACATGGTCACTGCACACCCATTCATTATGGGAGGTGCTAGCCGAATTGCTCTGGGTTAGTGATTTTAAGGTCAGCAATTGGCAAATAACCGGGTTACAGCCAACTATACCAAGGTCCCGCCCCTTCCAGGAGTTCCCAGTAAATAGGCACTGAGGCAGAGGTCCGTTTAAATGATTTTTACTGAAGAATATTCTCAGGCACACAATACAGATTCACACACACTAACACACAGTTCCTAAGAAATTTTAGATAGATAAATAGCACTTTCACATTAGCAGGAGGTTCGATGGTTGGGCAATACTTTACCTGTCCTGGAGATGGGTTGTCCTTTCCAAAGGAGGAGTTGAGGGATTGAAAGGAAAATTGGGAACGTGTTCTGAACCGGCAGAAGCATGCTTACCTCTGGCTGCAGACCCAGAGATCAAAGATGGAGGGAGGGTATTGGGATAGCAAGCTGGACTTGAGAGGGGTAAAAGCAGATAGGGGTCGTGGAAGCTCAAGAGACCGGCCGCATGGTAGGCGACCTCTTTTATTAGGTGATCTGGGGGCGGGCAGCGCTGACTACATTCCCCTAACACACCTACCAGGTGGTCCGTCCCTACAAACCCTACCATTGGTTAAAGGAGAAAGAGGAGGGGATGCTGGGGGGTGGTCAATATTGAGACTCTAGGAGCTAGACAGGAACTGACACCTGGGCAAGCTTGCGATGAGTCACTGAGCCATCCTATTGTCTCTTGATGGCCCTAGCTTGGCCAGTTGATGGGTTGAGGATTAGTTGCCAAGCAACCTCATTCAGCATCTCTCTGGAATGTGTGGAATCCCACAGGTATGTTGGGGGGGTTGCCTAGCGTAAGTTAACAGGAACACCCTTGGGCAATGGAGTCCTCAGCTCCTTGTCTCTGTCTTTGTGTGGACAATGGTGGGAGTGTGCTTCTTGGCAGTCAGGAATAGACTGGAACCTCTTGCAGCAGGTAAGAGGGCATGTGTGCAGTTTGCAGCTGGCATCACAATACAGTCCTTTAAGCATACACTTAGCACAGTCCAAAGTTCAAACTTATGAACATTAAGAGTCCATAAGAGCATGTAAAGTGCCTTGCTAGGCAACACAAGTCAAGTAAGCCTTATAAAGTGACACACAACACTGACAAATGGGACATTTGTTACCAGGTCTGTTGCCTATTTAACTTATTTTTTGGTAATTACTTCCAGGCTAAATTAATTCTGTAACATATTAACTTTAAAGTCTAGTAATTATGATTATTTTATTTTTATTTAGACTAATTTGGAGAATTCATGCTACTACCACAGGCTTACTTGACTTGTGGTAAGCAAATATATAGCATTCAAGGTAATCCCAGAGTAAATTTATTACTAACCCATTATTACATATATTTATTGATTACACTAAAGTAATCTGGCTTTTTTTCTTTCCCCCCTTTTTCCCCCTACAATTTCAGACTGCAACACCTGGTCTTATACAGGGGTCCTTTCCTAGAAAAAGAGGTGCAGGAGCTCATTAGCATAAGTCATTAGCATATGCCACACCCCCTGACATCACCGGAAGTGTGTCAGAAGGCCACACCCATCACTCAGGCTCCACCCCAAAATTCTCCAAGGTATTTCCCACCTCAGAGCTGGCAAGCCTATCTGATGGCACACGTGGGGGAGAACAAACACACCACCCATGTTTATAAGAGGCAAGTTGCACACAAAAGAATTCACAATAGAGCTTACAATGTTTTCCTGGTGCTTTGTCAGATATAGAAAGGAAGCTGCTACAAGAACTGAAACTACAGTATTAGGGTACCCAGCCTTCCCAGTTTAGTTAACGTAAGAACATAAGAGAAGCCAATGTTGGATCAGGCCAGTGGCCCATCCAGTCCAACACTCTGTCAGACAGAGGCCAAAAATACCAGGTGCCCTCAGAAGGTCCACCAGTGGGGCCAGGACACTAGAAGCCCTCCCACTGTTACCCCTCCCTCAAGCACCAAGAATACAGAGCATCACTTGCCCCAGTCTGAGAGTTCCTATCTATACACTGATGGACCTCTGCTCCGTAAGTTTATCCAATTCCCTCTTGAAGCTTGTAGCCGCCAACTGAAATTGAGTGAAGAGTGGCATAGGAAAATTAGGAGTATAATTCTGTTTTAACTTGCCGGGCTGTAACTAAAAGATTGGCAGGGGTGAAAACAGCATCCTGCACTTGAAGGCTGTATGCAGACATACATCCTAATTCAGGACGTTTAGGAGCTGAGGCTAGAAGCACAATTTCGCTGATTCCCACGCGCAATGCACTTAAACTAATCTATACATGGATAGATTCAGGTGGCTTTTGATCTTTTATTCCAGTTCTGTGACTGTCTGGAAAAAGTGTGTTTTGCAAACAAAAGCTTACACTTTGAACAGATTTTTTTCTGGTCTCAGAGGTGCCACTTGACTCTGACTTTGTTCATATACCTGGACAGAGCAATCCTAAACGGAGTTACTCTGCCTCAAATTGTACCACTGGTCTCTGTTCCTCAATGAAACAGTTTTGGGACAGATGATCTGGAGGAAGAGAGATGGCTTGCAAGAAAAAAGGGTGAAGCGTCTCTCTCCCCTTGCCACTCGGATCACATTGGCAGCCTCCACCCATATCCGCACAATAATTTTCAAAAACAACCAAAATCAGGAGAGACTCATCACAGGGCTGGCTTATCACATGGGAGTTGTGCTTAAATTGAGAAACGCTGGGATCCACGCGAACCTTCAACTGAGAGCAGCAGCTAACTTTGCAGGGGGGGGGGGAATCTGGTTAAGATCTTGCTGACAGTTTTTAGTCTCCAGCTCACACATTTTTGTCCTAGCTCAGGAAGGATGGCTCCAGAGGAAACTAATTTCTGCAGTACCCAAACGGCTCACTCACAACTTTCATGCCAGTAGCTCACAAAGCAGGATTTTTGCTCACAAGACTCCACAACTTAGAGGGAGCATTGCCCCCAAGTTCCAGCCAGGGCTGGCCTCAGGGTTTTTTGCACACTAGGCAAGGCTACCTTGGTTTTACCACCACCACCCCGCACCTATCACGTGGCACTTGGGTCTCAAACTGCTGAGCTACCAACCTTCCAGTCTGCAGCTCAGTGTCTTAACCTCTGAGCCAACCCGGCTCCAGAATTAAACTTTGTTGCCCGCTACTCCTCATCTGTAAGGAGCAGAAATCAGTGGGGGCTTTTCCAGTGGAAATGGGTCTGGGATTCGAATCTGACAAAGTCTGGCCATTGAGATCCAACCCCCCCCCCCCCAAGGAGCTGAGGAAGCCACTTCTTAGTTCCAGTTGCAACTTGGCTTTCCAAAAAAAGCCTGTTTGTCTTCTGACATCCTATCGGTGGCACTGATTTGTCCTGGACTAGGATGGAAGGAAATCTCACGGAGCTCAACGGAGAGCATCATTCAGCGGGCGGCTCTTGGCGCAGGTGCAGCAGCCCCATCGTGCTTACTGGGAAATTAGATTTCCTAAAGCAGTCTATGCCCGGTTCGGGGACCCTAGGAACAGCAACTTTTACTCTGGAAAAGAGATCCCACTTCCAAATTAAAAATCAAGGAGTTCAGCTCAAAGGGATGCGAGCCAGACCGATCACGAAGAATGGAAGCTTTTGCCATTGGGTTGCAGATGGGAGTGGGGGTGCTGCAAAGGGAGAAGGGGCAGGCTGGCTAAAGGGTGCTGAGGATCTGCTCACCATAGAGCGAAGCCTGCTGAAATTCTGCAGGTTAAAAAAAAACTTGGGGCAGGTCAGTGGAACTTTTCATGTTTCACACCCAGTGGAAACTTCCTTTTACCTCCTCACCTGGCTCCTCGTGGTTCTCATGATAGTCGTGACTCAGGTGTGGAACGCAACTCATCCATCCCTCCCCCCCCTCAAACAAACACACACACATTCTCTCTTTCTCTCTGCCCTGTTTTTCCCCTCTTGCCAGCAGCATCGGCAAGCCTGGAGAAAAAGGAGCCTCCCTCGCCCCCGCCCCGGCCTGCCTAGAAACGGCAGCTGGGAGGGGGGGGGAAAGAACCCCCCTCGCCCCCACCCCGGCCTGCCTAGAAACGGCAGCCGGGAGAACAAAAACAAAAATAGCCCTCCCCTGGCCTGCCCAGAAACAGCGTCCGGGAGGGGGGGGAAGGCTTCTAGAAACTGGAGCCCAGGAGAGGCAGCAGCCAGCAGTGGGGCGGGGAGATGGCCTGGCCTCTGGAGGCCTCGTTCTCGGCCCTCCCCGGAGCGCGGGAGCCCTTACCTGCCTCCTCCTTGCTCTTCTCCTCCCTGACTCAGGGCGGCTAGGAGAAGGGGGCGGGGCTTATGTACCCACCCCCTGGACTCTACTCCCGGAGCTACGCTCCGCCACGCCCCGGCCCAAACGGAGGCCTGATCCAGACACTGATCGAGTCACCAACTACCTGGAGAAAAAATATATATATCCTATCCCTTTTATAGAGGATCAATGGAATGTTATATACTGGGTGATTTTATTTACCTCCATGCCATGATGTTATTTACCTCTGTGTCATGAGAAACTTCAACAGCCAATTTAAGCACATTAAAAAGACAGGACATTTTTCTCCAGGCCTGTTGGCAACCTGAGTCATAACTTCAGCAATGAAACAGCACTGCCCCAGAAAGACAGATTAACATGTATTTTGTGCTTCAGTATAGTTGCACAATTTATGGTACTGAATATAATCTCTGTTTTTAATATTTAGACTAATACATCATCTGGCAAAGTTACTTAGCTAAATCAAGATAAGATTATTTTTGTAATGAACAGCAGCAAAGCCTGCCCTGTTTTATCACAAAAGGCCCAAGTGATTGGATGGAGGTTTATATTAAAAACAAAACAAAAAACCAACCTTTAAAAACATTTTTCTTTTTCCCATTATGACACAGTCATGACATCCCACACAGAGGACAGGGCTAATGGCCTGGAGGGATTGCGAGTGGGGAATATGGGTGGGCTTGAAGATCCTGGAAGATAAAAGAAGAGGCAGAAGATAAAGTGGATGGGAAATGTGTGGCTTCCCTTTAACTCCAGTTCCATTCAGAACATTTCCCTTTGATTCCAAGTTTAGTTCAGTAAGCCAGCTTCATGGTCTAATAACCCATGAATTTTTAAATGCCACTTTCAAATTAAGAGCCACATGTGTCCGTTGGGATAACAGTATACTGGAGCATGCTGAGCTTTTCAAGCAGGAATAGCTATGTCAATTGGACTGCAGTAGCATTTATTATAAAATCCTATGCATGTCTACTCAAAAATAAGATTCAGGTGGGATTCAGGCGTGTTGGTCAGTAGAACAAAATTTGAGTCCAGTGGCACCTCTAAGACCAACAAAGAAGAAGAAGAAGAGATTGGATTTATACCCTGCCCTTCACTACCCAAGGGAGTCTCAGAGTGGCTTACAAACTCCTTTCCCTTCCCCTCCCCACAACAGACACACTGTGAGGCAGGTGGGGCTGAGAGAGCTCTGACAGAAACTGCTCTTTTTCAAGGACAGCTCTTATCAGAACTATGACTTGCCCAAGGTCATCCAGCAGGTGCAAATAGAGGAGTGGGGAATCAAACCCAGTTCTCCCGGATTAGAGTCCGCGCACTTAACCACTTCCCCAAACTGGCTACTTACCCTCTACACCAAAGTTTATTTCTGGGTATAAGCTTTTGTGTGCATGCACTACATGAAAGCATATACCCAGAATTAAACTTTGTTAGTCTTAAAGGTGCCACTGGACTCAAACTTTGTTCTACTCAGAAGTAAGTCCCACTGTATTCAATAGTGTTTACTCCATGGATTGCACCCATGAAGATAGATTCAGGTGGGTAGCCATGTTGGTCTGAAGCAGCAGAACAAAGTTTGAGTTCAATGGCACCGTGAAGATAGATATTATAATCTGTAAATAAAACCTTTGTTTATGTAGTACCTGCCTCGTAACAGAAAACTCAGGAAGGTAACACAACACCAGTGTTAACCCAACAAGACAGCTACTATTAACTTATTTTTTGAGTAGACAAAATGATTTACAGGTTGTACTGTTCTGATCTACACCACAGGGACAGATAAGAGGAAACTGAGATCTATCTGTAGATCTTCATGACATGAAGAAACCAGTATATGGATGAAGCAAATGGAACTTGTCATGAGATTTTATTAATGCTGCGCTTCGTATATCTTCTTGTTTGATGTACAAAGATACACTCAAAAGTTTATTGCTATGGTTATTAGATAAAAAAAGGTCTGTTAACTTGTGCTGTGTTGAATGGCTGCTGAGCATACAGGATTTTGAAATGCTAAAACAGCAACAAGCAAGATAACACACTAACAAGGTTTATACCTCTGTTTTAAGCAAGCAACACCATGTGTGAGAGAATGGGGAGGAAAAGCAGCATGGTATAGCCTGATCTCATCAGACCTCAGAAGCTAAGCAAAGTCAGTAATCTTTGTTTTCATAGGCTTTATGGCTCCGGTCACACACAGTAAATAATCCACTTTCAATCCACTTTCAATGTACGTACTTTCCAACTGGATTTTGCCAATTCACACAGTAAAATCCACTTGGAAAGTGCACTGAAAATGGATTGTTTACTGTGTGTGACCACAGCCCTTGTGCACTCATTAAATTTCCATCTGTGTCAGACACCACTGAATGGCAGAGGAGCTGTGGGAGGAATAAAGGTGTCAGCCCTACAACATTGCCCTGGGTACTGCTGCTTCTGCAAGTCTTGCTCATGGTCTGCAAAAAAAAAAATCCTTGCCTGATTGCACTGGGAGAGACAAGAGAAGTAAGGAGTTAGTGAGACACAAGGGGTAGACCCTCCAACTCAGCAGCTGTGATTACTGTTGTCTGGGAGTACTTGAGAATGGGAACCTCTAGCTGCACTGTACATGCCTCAGCCAGTTCGTAACTTTCAGACAGAGGGTGTGGTCAGACAGGGAATCTGATCTAGGGGTTATTTTTGTAATGGAGAGTTTTGATCAGACAGAAGAAGAGAAGAGAAGAGATGTCAGGTTCCCTGTCATGTTTTGGATTCGCTACTGTTTGCATTTACAGGTCCTCCAGTCGGGAGACTGGCAGCGGGATTCATTCCCCTCGCTCCTTCCCCCTCCCCTCCCGTTTTGCCATTTTTCTTTGCAGGCTCTGCTTATCGCTGTTGTTGCCCATTAACCTTAAGCTGTCTCGCTCTCTGCTCTTCCAGATGTCTTTGCGTGGGAATGCAAGTAGATTGTATGCAGGGGCATGGGGGGGATTATAATCTGCTCGTGCACCTTTTTCCATGGGAATGCAATGGTTTGGGGGTTTTCGCGCTTCATGATTTTACACTGATTGGTGCCTGTCATTTCTCTACTGTTTGAATACTGTATAATAAGTCCCAACCCCAGTTCCCTGGTATCCCTAACAAAGTACGTGTTCCTGAAAGACCATTAAGACAATAAAGGACTTTGTTTTCTCAAAAGGCCTGACTTATTGGTTCTCATCAGAAGTCTCACAAGAGATTGGATTTATACCCTGCCCTTCACTACCCAAGGGAGTCTCAGAGCAGCTTACAAACTCCTTTCCCTTCCCCTCCCCACAAAAGACACCCTGTGAGGTAGGTGGGGCTGAGAGAGCTCTGAGACAACTGTCCTTAAGAGAACAGCTGGTACAGAGCAATGGCTTGCCCAGGGTCATCCAGCAGGTGCAAGTGGAGGAGAGGGGAATCAAACCTGGTTCTCCCAGATTAGAGTCCATGCACTTAACCACTACACCAAACTGGCTCTCTTAACCCTCCTCACTGCACTTTCATCCCATCCTCGATCAGTCAGATGCAGCAGCCAGGGAGTGGGACAATTGGGCACCTTTTAAAAAAATCATTAGTCTTCCAAGCATGTGCATAAGCACTGATGGGAATCAGTGCTTCAATCTCCTGGCAGATTGGTGGCAGCTGGTGGCCAATGGGATTGCTGGAAGAGGCTGCTGGGAAATGGAGTCCAGTGTGAGGGTGTAAGCCAGCAAGGCATATTATATGCTCTTATGGACTGTTAAAAGTCATAAGTTTGAACTTTGGGTTGTTTTTCTGCTAGAGGCGAAATGCACTCTCTATTGTTATGAAAGGCTCCAGCCCACAGCGGGAGACTTCCTTCAGAGTTCACACCTACATGAAAACCAGAACTCCATTTCAAAGAGTTCTTACATCTCTTTCACGTGTTCACACCAACAGGGAGACCAGGACTCCATTTCAAAGGGTCCTTTTCTCCTTTACGTTGGCCTCCTCACACTTTCCCCATAGTTCCTGTAAGAGATTAGGTTGCTTAGCAACTAATCGTCGACCATCGAGTGACCTGGCCGAAGCCATCACGAGACCGAGGATTGGTGCCAAGAAACCTTCCAGATGGCCCAGGTGTTAGATCCTGCTTAGCCCCTAGATTTGCAATACTGCCCACTCCTTCCTGCCTCCTCCTCCCTATGACACTGACCAATAGTAAGGCTAGTAGGGACGGACCAACTAGTAGGTGTGACAAGGGGATGTGGTCAGCGCAACCCGCCCCAATGCTACCTGATAAAAGATCTTGCATAACAGAAACACATTGCTAGCCACCTTCGACCCCTATCTTCTTACCAACCTCTTATGTCCAGCTTCCTGTACCCAACACCTTGCCTCCATCTTTAATCCCTGGTTTGCGCAGCCAGGACGGAGCGTGTATCTGCAGGTACAGATCTCGTTTCCCCTATTTTTCTTATTCATCCCTCCCTCAATCTTCTTGTGGACATGGACCACCCATCCCCAAGATAGGTAATGTATTTCCCCTCAACGAAACTCCTGCTAATGCAACAGTGCTATTTTCTGTCTAATTTCCTTAGATCTTGTGTGTATGCGGTTTTTGATTACTTCTTGTATGCTTGAACAACACGTTGTAAGTAAACACCATTTAAAGAAACCACTCAGCCTCATTGCCTATTTTCTGGGAACTCCTGGAATGGGCGGGACCTTGGTATAGCTGGCAAGAACCCGGTATTTTGCCCATTGCTAAGCTTAAATTAAAGCAATTCGGCTAACAAGGGTAGTGTTTTTTGAACTGTGCTTTCGAGAAATTCCATGTTTCAAATGTTTAAAAGAGGGGGCGGGGGATAGAGAAGCTTCATCTTGTGTCCTGTGTGCTGCTGGTGTTTTTATTTAAAAGCTTGGAATGAAGCTTAGATTCCTTTCGCTGCAGGAGAGTTCAGACATCGGAAAACTCAGAGGAAACCCCAAACAACCTGTCAATACCAGACTTTCCCGAGTACCTGTTTATTCCACTTCCATTGTGGAACAGCACCGGTTGCCGACAACTGCGCCATGGGAGGCAGATGTTCTCGTCTGGAGGGGCCCATTTATTCCACTCTGGTAATGCTACTATAGCACCACAAACTGCGCTTGTGACCGCAGCTTCAGAGGTGGTTTGCCATTGCCTGCCTCGGCAGAGCAGCCCTGGAGATCAGGCTAGCCTGGGCCATCCAATTAATTAGGGGCGACATAACCATTAAGACTACATTCACCCACCCTGTGTATGCACTGACTCTATCTAGTTGCTGTACACCAGATTCTATAAGAAAGAATGGGTTAGATATGCTAGACTGCAGAACCAACCTAGTGTCTGGTGTTCACCAACATGAATGTTTTGAGTTTCCCATTCCTCTCTCCAGTGCACAGTGGTCACTCATCTGTATTGGGAAGTTCTTGGCCAACAGGGTCCTCTTGAATGCTGACTGCTTACTTACCCTGGAACACAGTGATGTTTTTGGGCTAAGGGAGAACTGTTTAGCCAGTACAAGCTTCCAAATATTCCAGGGAAGAAGGTTCGTGGTTGTATGTGTCTTGAGTCCACTGCACAGTTAAGGGTGTTTCTGGGAAAAGAGTGGAGAGTGTTTTAAGGCATGGAATGTTTAAAACCTTTCCAATTATCTGTATGGGAGTTTTTGTCCTTGAACGTATAAGTTGCTGGTGTATCACTGAAGTTTATGGTGGGTGTTTGCATCAAGAATCCTGAATCAGAATTCATAACCATCATGCTCTTACTTGGGCACTTCTATAGTTCTCTATTCATAACCACCATGCTCTTACTTGGGCACATGTAGTTAGGGTTTCCAACTGCCCGGAGAAAAAAGTGTCCCCTGTCCTTTTAATGAAGGATGAACATGTGGAAATGAGCGGCTGAAGGTTTTAATGACATGGAGGTAAATGACATCACTTAGTAAATAGCATCCTGTGAAGTATCTGTGCAAGGGATACAGGACTTCCCCCTCCCCCCTTCCAGGCAGTTGGCACCTATACATGTAGCCCATGCTGCCTATTTGGATATATTACCTTGCTGGAATTTGTGATTGCTGGAGACTGAAGGTTGTTTATGGTGCTGTTTTGTACCCTCTAACATGGTTGGGCAGGGGTGGGGGGAGAAAGGGAAAGTTGTCTCGGGCTTTCTTTTGACCCCAGTGGAATAACTGTTGTTTACCTTAACTTTTCCATAGGCAGGCTCTTACACTGAATGGGAATGGCATTCCTGAGGTTGCCAGCAGCCTGGAGGAAAATATCCTATCCCTTTAATAGAAGTTTAATTGGATATTATTCAACAGGTGTAGTTACTTACCTCTGTGCCATGAGAAATTTCACCTATTTCCATGCCTTAAGTCACTGTTCAAGTGACAGTATGTTTTTCTCCAGCCCTGTTGGCAATCCTAAGTACTCCAACTCTCTCTCTCTCTGTTGACACACTTCCAACTTGGCCTGACCTGCCTTTTGCCCTTGCACTGGCAATTGCTGTAGCCAATCCCCTTCCAGAGCAAGGCTAACTCTGTGGTGGTTGTATTTACCACTCTGGAATATAATTGTGTTCTCCCAATGCAAGAGAATCTACCAGCAATCTACCAGCCTGCAGGTGTAACTCAAAGACAGGATTACTTTGAGGAAGGAGCATTGTTATTATCTAGAGACACTGTATGGCATGATTCTACTTCTTTCCAATGTTTGTATGAAAATAGCTTTTGGTGTAAATGATTCCCCTATTTGGGCACCTTGCTGAGCAAAATGTAACTGAGGGTGGAGTAAGGTGCCATGTCTTGAGCACTGGCATTTCTAATGTAATCATGTAAACAGTGAGAGGCCATTTTGCTGGAGCAGCCTGAGCGGAGCCACCCTCTTGGGCGGTTTGATTACCTTTGAATTCCCTGAAATTAATTGTAATAATGCTCCTGGACTACCATAACAGCTTTACATTTGAAAGAAGCTGGCCCTCTATAGATTTCCCCAGCTGCCTAACTGAATCAGCAGCCTAACTGTGATGAGAAGATGTCAGGGCCGTAGCTCAGAGATGACTTCATTATACATACATGAAGAGGGGGGGAATACTCTGGAAGATACCTTTTAAATAAAAAAAAAATGCCAAGATGCATTCCACTGGCAGCCTTTTGTAAACAGAGCTGCTCAGTTGACAGCAGAAAAGACAAATATACCATTCTCAAATTTAGGAGAGAAAATTAGTGACTATAATCATAATAGGAGATTAAGCAGATTCGGGATGGACAAAAGGAATTACTACTTTACACAGATTGTGATTAGAATGTGGAATTCACTGCCAGAGGGTGTAGTGATGGCCATACGAATAGACAGCTTTAAAAGGGTATTAGATAGATTCATGGAGTATGGGTCTATCAACTGCTACCTAGCCATGGTGACTGAGGGGAATCTCCACATTCAGAGGTACTAAGCCTCACAATCCCAGATCCAGGAGGCAACTTAAGGGAAAGGCCTTGGCCTCTATGCCTCTGTTGTTGGCCCACCAGAAGAACTGGTTAGCTACTGTGTGAGGCAGGATACTGGACTTAGATGGACTACTGGTCTGATCCAGCAGGGCTCTTCTTATGTTCTTCAGTAAGGAGAGACATGCAGAGTGGGGACTCCCTTCCCCCATGCTTCTAGCTATTTGTTTATATATTTAGGTCATTCTCTTTTTGTTCTTTAGGAATCTTAGGGCAAGCAAAGTGTTACAAAGGACATGAATCTGCTGCCCAAACCTAGGGATGGTCAGTTGTGCAATATGTTTGAACTGGGGTTGCTGGGGACCTGTGCATTTCCACACATTGCAGCTTGAACAAGGGATGCTGGCGACCTGTGCATTCACTGTAATAGATGCCTTTCTCTGCAATCCTTCCTGTCTTGAGCTATATGGCTGGTTTGGACATCATAATTCCTGGGCGATTCCTGTCTATTGACTGTGTGCTGTCAGGATCATAGGATCCTAACAGGGCTTCCATTGTGCTTTTTCTAACTTGCTATCACTCTGTAAGAAATGTAACTATTGCTGTCTAGAGAATGTAACCATTGCTGGCCTTTCAAGTTGTCTCTGTCTCTTCCCCCCATTTTATTACTCTGCGGTTTATTGCTTTTTGAAGGTCTGGTCAATGTAACCATTTCATCCGGGAGAGTGGCGACCCCACATATTTGCACGTCAACAGAGAACAAATGGCCTTTCCTCCCATGCATTCCTCCTCCCGATCCCTGGGACACAGAACTGTCTTATCTTGTTGTGAAGACCTTGAAAGGCCGCCGAAGCCACTTTGTTATGCATAAGTTTCACACATCTGGGGCGTCCAGCTCAAGAGGGGAATTTTTATAACTTTCACACTTCACCTTTCCTGTGGGAAGTAAAACGGCTTAGAACTTTTAACCGCGCTTTTCTCCCCCTATTGTGATTGGGTGAATGTTGGGGTTCAAACTGTACTGGAGGGTATATTAACCCTGACTGTTCTTTATGTGGCATCTCTAACAAACATTCGAGAACCTGTCAAGCAGTATTAAGAAATAAAGAACTCTGTTTCATCAACAAAGGTCTGATCTTTTGCTGTTTAGTACAGAAGCCTCACATGTGCCCAGTTGGGTATGGGATCCGGGGACTTGTTTCCCTGCAAGCACCATATGCAAACATTTATTAAGGCTATGGACTATAACTATATAGCTGGACTGTATAGGAAGTGTACCAGGGAACTGGACTGAACGGTATCCATGAAATAGTGCCAATCTACTGGACTGTAGAAACCTTGCTCTGAAGCAGTGTGCCTAGCCAGATGTGGACCCATGGAATACCCAATGCCTCTTGCTCCTGCATCCTTGCAGACAAATACCAGAAGGCAAACCAGTCACCCTGACCCCACAAGTACTCAGAACCAGCAACAGTACATCAGGAGAAGCCATGCTCTGCACAAAGGATGAGGACATTCCTGCACAGACGCCATGGAAAGGTTTCTCCTCCTTCACGCAGGCACCTCCCCCCCACCTTTGCATCACCAGATGTTGCATGTACTCCCCTTCAACTAAACAACAGAACTGACTCCATGAGAGGATTAAGCGGCAGTCACGTCCTCCAGCCGCCCATCCTTATAACACAGCTGTTAATTGTCAGACCTTTAAGACCCATTGCCTGCAACGGAGCCGGGACATTACTGTTCCTTTCTCTCTTTTGTCTCTCCCAGAGGTGTCACAATTAGTCAAACATTATTGCAATTGCCCAACAATTAATCCCATTCTCTTGCCCTATTAGTAACTGGATTTTTCTAGCACTCCCTGGGGACTACGGGACTAGTGAAGCATCAGCTTCCAGTCATTTCAGAGTATAAAAAGAGAGCATCTTCCCCCTGTGCTCTCTCTTGCTTCCTACCTTCCTGACACCACCCTACCTTGCTGACTCCATTCTTAGCACTTTTTGGAGTCGTCCATGTGTGTTGCTGGTCAACACACAATTCCCCTTCCCTTAGTGTCTTATCCCCTTTTTGCTGCGGGATCGCCTCTTCATGATGGACAGGTGAAGTATTGCCCCCATCAGCAATACCTTCCTGCTAATGTGACTGTTGCTGTACTTTTCTACCTAGATTCCTAGTTCTGTATTGTTTGAATGTATGATTGCATTTTATATTGTACTAGGAATAAGGCCCATGGTGGAAATAAATACAACGGGCTCTAGAAAGGCTCTGGGAGAGTGCCAAGGCCTTGGGTATTCAGCGTCAATTTGCTGTGGCAACCTCAGCAGGGTATAACGACACAGTGTCCATTATTTTCTCCAGGTGAACTGATCTCTGCTACCTGAAGAGCAGTTGTAATTCTGAGTGATCTCCTGCCCTCACCTGGAGATTGGCAACAGTGGTTCCCCAAGAGGGAATAGCTGGTTTGGAGGGCAGAGTCTATGGCACTGTACCTGTCTGAGGCCCCACCTCTCCTCAAACCTCACCCTCTCCAGGCTCCACCCCTCAAATCTCCAGGAATTCCCCACCTGGAGTTGGCAACCCCATCTCCTTCCCAGGCAAGCATCAACCTACCTTAAATTCCACCTCACTCTTCAGCTTTCCATCCCTCCCACACCTGCAGCATTTCACCTATTAACAGCCACTGAGGTAACAGTTGAACCTTATGGGGGAACATTTTAAACAAACCTGGAAAGTACTGAGTCGGGAGGCGAGTTGTAGGATGATCATAGCAAAGACTTTATTAAGTGAATCAGCATGTTCAGGAGATGGTCAGATCAAGCATGCCGCCAGGGCTCCAGGGCCCTCATTATATGCTGGCTGGAGCCACACCTCTGGCCGCACCCAAAATACCTGATAGGGGCTTAGCATATGCGCATAGTCCTGATAGGGCCTTAAGTCTTAAGTTGTAGTTCATAGGTCCCCTGCGGGAGACCTAGGCTGGCTATTGGTGGTCATTTTGGATCCGACTGTCTATTGTTCTACCTGGCTGAAGCTCAGGTAGAATCGGGCCATGTGCTCTGACCGCATGGCGGTTGCCATTACGTGACTAGTACACAACAAAATCACAGACAGCAGCCCTCTTATACACACAGGTAACTGCCATTTTGTTTCACCTACCAACAGCCACTGAGGCAACAGATAATCCCCCCCCCCCGGGAGGGAAGCAGAAGCGTCTTTGTCAAGAGAGAAAACCCTGTGCCAGGAATTCTGAGATGGCACAGTGGGTGAAGGAGTGGGCGGGGAAGAGCAGCAGACCTAGCCAATGGCATGCAAGTATTCACAGACAGTGGATAGGGACAGCTTCTGACTGACAGGCCAGGGGACCAAAGGCTGGGGTGGCATGTGGAATCTTTAGGAGTGTGCCACCACCAACAGAGAATTATTATATAGAGAGATGTGTGTGAATTTATTTAGTAAAGAAACCATTATTATTTAAGATCTAGTCTCTAAGTCTATTTCAGGGGATATGGATAAGTTGGACTTCAGTATATATAGGTTACTGACCCTATAATTTAAACCTATTGCTGTTTAATATTCAAATTCCCTACTCTTTATTAATAAATAAGGCAACTTGACTAACAGACTGCTCTAGAGTGTGTGAGGTATGGGTTCTAGTCTGGCCTTTCTGGCTTGCAGCTGGTCTAGAGTTCAGCTCTAAAGTCTTGCTGGCATCCCACTTGCTGGTGTTCAAACACACCTCCTGTTTGCTACATGGGGTGCTTCTCTGGAATGAGCTATGAGGGAGGTGATATGGTTGCACATTCAGTTGTTGCTGACCTAGTGCCTGCATCCCCTTGCCAGATAAAAGACTGGTGCTCCTGAACTGTGCCTAACCTTGAGCAGAATAACTCTTTGGCATTCTCTTGGGGTGGCCTCTGTCAAAGCAGCTGCAAGGACATGGGGACGACTGGACTCGGAGTGACCATATTTCTTTCTCTGTGTGTCTTTCTGGCAAAAGGACTCATGGATGCAGGAGAGGACTTGAACTGGCTTCTGCAGAGCTCCCTGGAGTGTGGTTTTCCCAGGACTCCACAGTCTAACCTACAGTGGGATGGGTCTGTTCTCCCACCCATTGTTCTACATGTGGATGGGGCTGGGATGTCATGGAGGTGTGCCCAGAGCAGCATGTTCTGGTTGATTTCTTCCACCTCTGGCTGTCCTCGACATGTCGTTGGCATGCCATGTCCTAATTGGTGGGTATGGCTGGAGCTCTTACAAACTCTCTGCAGTTTCTATAGTCTCTGCACTTTGGATTGGGGTCTTTTTTTATATTCAGTTTGTTTATTAAGGCCAAAGACCCAACAAATAACAACATTTCCTAATTAATCTATAATACATCCAAATATAACCAAATGTAACCAAATATCAAAATATACAGTTCAAAGCAGACACAGCTTAAAACATGGATATACAAATTCCAATACCTAATCTAAAATTTTAGACCTAAAATTAGTAAAATGATTAGATATTTTTGTTTAGCAGCTTTTTCTGGAGTCTTATAGCTTGAATAGTAAATGTCGCCACTGTCTAATCACAAACAACTGATATAAAATTGCTGGAGAGGGGAGTTCCGGTTCCGGTCTGAGCGGCAGCAAGAGGTGTCGGCGCGTTGTCCACATCTCAAGCTGAACTCTTCCTCTTTTGGGGGGTCCTTAACTTTGGTACTGGACTTATCCGAGGCCCCCCGGAGAGGGGTCTGGGCATAGCCATTCTCCTTCAAGTTGGAACAGAGCGGCGGCTCGGCAACTGCTGGAACAGGCTAAGCAACTGAGGAAGATAAGAAGGTCGCGTGTAACGTGGACTACTAGCGACGACCGGGAAACCTGTGAGAACACTCTTGGAGCTTCTTTTGACACACTTAAAATTTATTTCTTACCTTGGTGGCCTTGTGATCGTCTAGGCTTGGAATTCTTGGAATGCTGTGTGCCTGGGAGGAGAGATACGAAGCACGGGCGAGGTCCGAGAGCTGAAGGCTCTCTAATTAATTGCCGAGTGTCTGAGAGGGGCATCGTCAGCGTCGGCGTCCTGCTGGAAAGCGGCTCTGTTTACTTCTCGGCACAGAGAGGCGTTGCTGCATCGGACACAAAGGATTCTTGAAACGCTGGCAGTGATTAAATCCCCATCTGATTTCATTTAAACTATTTCTGCGCTTAGTTTATTTCCTGCTGGTGGATATCTTTTGTCTTCCTGGACGTTTTTTTTTTTTTCCAGCGTGTTCTCCTTTGGCTTCTGAGACTGATCGTCAGCCTGTGACTGTGGGAATGTGGGAGCTGTAGTAAGCCATAGAAGCTCTGTGATTGATTGGTAGTGTCTGAAAGCTACGTGTGGCTGCAGTCGCTACTGAGGAATTTCTTTAGCTTTTTTCTTTCTTCTTTTGTGGCTTTGGCTAGCGAAATAAAATAGCTTTAGAGTACAGTTAGGTTAAATATAAAGCTAGTAAGATAGAATAGGTTAGGCTAGGTTAAGATAGACATCTTAGTTAAATTAAGTCAAGTTAAGTTAGGCTAAGTTAAGATAAGGTAGATAAATAATGTTGAGTGTATAATTCATTGGTGTAACACACGCTACTGATTTCACTGGGTAATAGCTTGCCTTCTTGTTGTTTCTCCCTCTTACTTTGAACACTATGGCTAGTGGAGCCAGAAAGAGTTCCTTTTCTGCTCCCACCGCTGGGGGAAAAGGTGCAGTCTCTAACACTGAACAGATTAATGTTAAAGAATGGGGGCTGCAAATTCAAGAAAATATTATGGAGGCGATGGGTCAAAACATTCAAGATATGTTACCACCATTAATTTTAAAAGCAATGGAACCAATGCAATCAAAAATCGATCTCTTTAACCAGAACCTTTCAGCACAACTGGAAGAATTTAAAGAATTTAAAAAACAGATTATTGATATTACCCAAGAAATTAATAAACTTAAAAGGTCCACCAACTTTAATGAAAATAAATTGGAGGAGGTGGATCTACAAGTGCAAGAGCTCCAATTAAAGTGTGATTCTATGGAAAACTCATTGATATCTTTAGAATTAGATAAATCTGCATATGTCCTCAGATTACAAAATATTCCAGAAAATAAAGAGGAAAAAATAAAAGAAGACCTAGCAGTGGCCTTTTCAGAGTTATTAGGGCAGGAGACACCAGCTGAAATCCTGAATGAAATAGAACAGGCATACCGACGTAATTCTGCGTTTGCAAAAAGAAATAAATGCCCAAGGGAAATACATGTAAAATTCTGTAAGAAGCTTATGAGGGATAAGATCTTGGAAGCATCTAGAAACACCCCCTTAAAAATTCAGGAAACAGAGATCCCTATACTTAGGGACACTCCCTGGAGAATTAGAGAAAAAAGACGGTCATATAATGATCTGGCAATGGCATTGAGAGAACAAGATATACCCTATAAATGGCTGCTCCTGGAAGGTCTATCCTTCATCTTCAGGGGTAAAAGATATAATCTGTCCTCTATACACAAAAAAGAGGATTTTTTGCGGAAATATGGACAGGAAATTGGTATACAAGGGGAGGAAGAGACAAGCTCAGAAGAGGACAGTTTAGACAACAAAGAACAGGGAAAGGGGACGAAACAAAAAAAGAGAAAACAGGGTATAATTCCATTGAGTGTGACAATCAGGCTACAACATAAGAAGGGCTCAAATAAAGACAACGATGGACAGGCAGAAATTTAAAGCTGTGTCAATTAATGTAAACGGTTTAAATGGACCGCAAAAAAGGAGCAGAACCTTGAGTCAGATATTTAAGTTAAAATTTGATGTAACTTGCATACAGGAGACCCACATTAAGGTGAAGGACAACAGACTTTTGACCTGTAAGAAGCTAGGTACAGCCTTTATTTCTTCTGACCCAGTAAAGAAAAAAAAAGGGGTTGTTACATATGTTAAACCGCATTTGAATCCTGAGCTGGTATATCAGGCGTTAGATGGTAGAGTGGTGATAGTTAGGATTACTTTAAATGGAAGGAAACTTTTGATTGTTAATGTATATGCCCCTAATAAAGGACAGCAACAAGGAAGGTTTTTTGACCGACTAAAAGAGACACTGGCCAGATATGTATCGGAAGAAATATGCATGGCAGGAGACTTCAACGCGGTGGCAGATGGAAAGTTGAACCGCAAAGACTCAAAGAAAAGCATCAAAAGACAAAACAAACTCCCTCCTTCTCTTAGAGACCTGATAAAAGAGCATAATTTAGTAGATGCCTGGAGGATCAGGAATCCCTCCAAAAATGACTTCACCTTTTTCTCCGCTCGCCATAGAATATGGTCACGTTTAGATTTGATTTGGATTTCGTTATCTTTATTACCTGATATGATGAATGTAGAAATTCTTCCAGGGACATTTGCTGATCATAACCCAGTATTGTTGGTACTTCAAGATAAGATTAAAAAGTATAGATGGTCAATGCGGACATGGTTGCTCAATGATAAGAAATTTGTTAAGAAATGTAAGGAAGAGTTTAATTTTTTTTTCTAACGAATATTATATCAGAAACAAATATTTCAGTGGTTTGGGATGCATTTAAGGCGTTTGTGAGAGGGAAATTGATTAGCGAAGAGATCTGGCAAAAAAAACTAAATAAACAAAAATACACTGAACTAGTAGTTAGAATAAGGAATGAGGAAGCTCTATTGAAGACAGACCCATCATCTGAGAAACTCAAAACCAAGCTTAAAAAATCACAGCATATGCTAAATTGCCTACTTTCTCAAGAGGTAGCCAATAGGTTGAGATTCGCTAGACAAAACTACTTCGAAAATGCAAACAAAGCCTCACAATGGTTAGCCTATAGACTAAAAAAAATACGAGCAGAGAGAACTATTAAATCCTTAAAAAATGATAAAGGAGAGCTATGCTTCGTGTCTAAAGATTTAAAAGAAATTGTCCATAGATTTTATGAAGAACTTTACCAACAAAAAAAACAAGACCAATCTGGCATTCAGAAATACTTGGAGAAACTGGTAAAGAAGAGGTTCACTTCCATAGAAAATAAGAATTGGTGTATAAGTATAAGTATTTTAAAGCTATATAACCGTTACCAGAAACGAAACATAGATATAAGTATTACTATTTTGAATAAAATGGAAAATGTGTTATGCTTCAGATGTGGTGGGAAACCACCAAAACAAGATAAAAATAGAATGTACAAATAGAACAAAATGTTATTTAATATGGAAAAAGGGATTTGTATAAGGTTAAATGTATTATTTTCGATGTTTTTTTTTTTGAAAAATAAAAATTTCTTTACAGAAAAAAAGAAGAGGTTCACTTCCGAACAAAAAGAACTTTTAAATCAGTCTATTACCCCTTTTGAAATTCATGATGCGATTCGGAAAATGAAAAAAGGTAAGGCACCAGATCCGGATGGCATCCCTCTAGAATTTTATCTTTCTTTTGAAGAACAAATAGCTGAACCTCTAAAATTAACTATACAAAACATATATGAAGGCAAAAAAACACCAGAAACCTGGAAAGAAGCCACGATTGCGCTAATTCCGAAGAAAGGGTCTGACAATAATGAGATAAAGAATTATAGACCAATTTCACTTCTCAATGTAGACTACAAGATATATGCCAATATATTGGCATCCAGGTTTAAGAAAGTATTAGTACAGACAATACACAAAGACCAATCAGGCTTCCTCCCTCAGAGACAAATTCGTAACAATGTTAGAATTATTTTGGACATCTTGGAATTTTTTGAAGCCCGTTCTGATAAACAGCTAGCCCTAATTTTTTTAGACGCAGAGAAAGCGTTTGACAACGTCAATTGGCAGTTTCTCCTATCCCAACTAAAACACTGGGACTGTGGGGACAAGTTTTTCAACATGGTTAGGGTGATCTACGATAAACAGGAAGCTAGGGTATCAATAAATGGCAAAAATACAGAAAAATTTTTCATAACAAAAGGCACTAGACAGGGATCCCTATCCCCTTTATTGTTTATTTTTGTTATTGAAACATTATTGGAGGAAATTAGGGAAGAGACAAAAATTAAAGGAGTATCCACAAGACGGCAACACTACAAAGCACAAGCATTCGCAGATGATGTTGTTTTTATATTAGAAGACCCAATGTCTTCGATAGATAAGTTGCTTAATGTTTTGCAAGAATATGGCCAGATGGCGGGTTTTAAAATTAATACCAAGAAGACGGTTATATTCACGAAAAACTGTTCAGAGAAGACCAAACAAATCATGAAGGATAAGACAGGCTTTGACGTAGTTAAAAAAGTCAAATATTTAGGAATCAACTAACAAATAGAACCAGCTCATTATTTGAGGACAATTATAGGACTTTACTTTTGGAGACTCAGAAAGAATTAATAAAATGGGGGAAACTGCAGCTATCATTGTTAGGCAAGATAGCCGCAATCAAAATGAACGTTTTACCGAAAATATTATTTTTATTTCAAACTATACCGATAATTAGAAACCAGAAATTTTTTCGGCAACTAGAAAAATTAATTTCAGCGTTTATTTGGCAAAATAAAAAACCCAGGATCCGACTAAAAGATATGCAGGATAAGACGAGCAGAGGAGGGTTAGGTCTCCCGGATTGGTTGTCATACTATAGGGCAGCTGCCCTGGTATGGCTTAAGGACTGGGCAATGTTGAATGATAATAGAATCCTAAATTTAGAGGGACATGATCTCCCAATGGGCTGGCACGCCTATTTTTGGTACAGCCAGAAAAGTACTCTCTTTAAACAACATATGATTAGAGGATCACTACTCAAGGTATGGGAAGAAATTAGACACTATTTTTTTACAAAAATTCCAACTTGGGTGTCACCCTGTGAAGCTTTTATTAGACCAACCTTGCTAATTCAAGAGAAGAAATTGTGTTATGGTCATTTGTTAGACAAAAATAATAAGCTAAAAACACAGGAGGAACTTCAACAACAAGGAATTGTATTAACATGGTGGGAGACACTACAACTCCATTCTAGATATAATGTGGACAAATAAGTAGATTTTTACAAAGAGATAACAACTTTTGATAAAGCTTGGTTGGTATCCCCAAATAAGAATATTAAAAAAATTTATAATCTTTTAATGGACTTTAAATTAATGGAGGAAGAGGTTAAACCAAACATGATATTGTGGGCACGTGATCTGGGCCACACGGTAGACTTAGAGATATGGCAAACAGTTTGGATGACAAATGTAAAAATTACCAGATCGGTAGCCTTCAAAGAGAATTTCTATAAAATGTTTTTTTAAGTGGTATCTAACACCAGAAAGGCTTTCTAAATATACAAAAACAGTTCCAAATATATGCTGGAAATGTGGGAAAAACTCAGGAAACTTTATACATATGTGGTGGCGTTGTGATAAGGTTAAAAAATTCTGGTCAAGGATACAAATACTTCAAGAGATAGTAAAAGTAAAAATTGCCTTAAAACCAGAAACTTTTCTCCTTAACATGCTACCGGAAAACATTAAGAAAGTAGACAAGATAATAGTACTATATGGTATCACTGCTGCCAGAATTACATATGCTAGGTATTGGAAGACTAAGACGATCCCAAACACACAGGAATTTATACAAAAATTTTTTCAAGCTATGGAAATGGACAAACTAACCAGACTGCTAAAGGGCAAAGACAATGAATCTCATAAGATGATATGGGCAAAAATGTATAGTTGGTTAGATGGGAAAACTGGAGAAACTTAGTTGGTAATTATTGGTTATTAGTTATTGTTATTGTCAAAGAAGATTTAATTTATATGTTTGTGGAACATGTACATAATTTCATACTACGACTATTATTGAGCTCAACCAGGTACAATGCTCTGGAGTGTATCTCTTTATTGAAACACAGTTGATAAACTGAATATCTGTATTCTTTCTAAATTTAATAAAATATAATTTTAAAAAAATGCTGGAGAGGTTCCTATTTTAAAAATGCACACAGCATTTTGGGGTTTCTTCATGCACTTCATCACAATTTGGCTGGAAATTTTGTAATAACATTAGTTGTGGCCTTCTTCTAACTCCAACAGCCCAACGTACAAAGCAAGTAGATGTTCAGAGCTGTTATCCCAACAGAGTTCTTCAGAACCATTTTATGGTCAATGGCATTCCACTGGACCAAATGAATTTGATTAATCATAGTAAAGAGGGAAGCAAGAGGGGCAGCCCACCATTCTGGGTCAGTCTTTAAGAGCTCTGGGGGAATCAATTCAGGCCTGGGGGCTTTCCCAGACTTCAGTTGATTGATTAATTCTATCATTTCCTCAGGCTTCACAGGTGGCCAATCTGGTAAATCCTAGCCACAAAGATCATACGAGTTATTCATACAGTCATGGTTCTGCTGAAACAGTGCAGAAAAATACTGTAACCATGCATGAGATGAAGTTGCAGATCTGGGCGAAGGTCCCGTATATAAAGAACCTGAAACTATGGCCCAAAACTTCTTAGATTGATTTAGAACAGTTGCTTGATATAGTTGTTCCCATTGGTTGTTTTAAAAACTCTATCTTCTTCTGTTTCAAGCTCTCCTGTAGCTGTTTTTTTACCTGAGAATATTTGGAAGGAGGGCAGGATCATTAGAAGCTCGAAATTGGCTATAGATATTACGTAGTAGAGATTTTAGTGCTCTGCACTCTGCAGGATACCAAGATTTGGCGCCCCTACAACTCTTTTTTGTAGAATGATTAGAATTTGTACAAAGTGCCTGAGCAAAATGTGAAATCAAAGCCAATCCCGTTTGCAATATATCTGCAGTCAGATGGCACTCATACTATAATTGTTTACTTAATGAGCCTTCTGTATCCCCGCTGCCTAACCTTAGCTCAATGCCAACAGATATCCCTGATTGGCCCCCTGTTTTACCCGAAGAATTAATTGACCTCATTAGCTCTCTTAAATTTCATAAGGCCCCTGGCTTAGATGGAATTCCAGCTGAGATTTTAAAAGATAATATGGATTGGTGGTCACACTCTTTAGCTCATCTTTTCACCATGATTGATAAGTATGGCATATTACCTGATTCCTGGTTGAATTCTGTAATAGTTCCCTTTTTTAAAAAAGGCGATCCTAATAACATAGACAACTACAGACCTATAAGCTTGCTCTCCATTTTAGGAAAGCTCTATGCCAAACATCTGCTTAAAAAATTATCCCAATGGATGGTCGATCACAATCTCCCGGGTAGTGAGCAAATTGGCTTTATGGCTAATTATTCTACCTTAGACCATTGTACTACCCTAGCCTTTTTAGCTGAGAAGTATTCTCGCCATACACATGGTAAGCTCTATTCAGCCTTTATTGATTTACGCAAAGCCTTTGACTCAGTTAATAGATCCTTGCTGTGGGATAAACTTTATAACTTGAGTCTGGATCAATGTCTTTTGTTTTTGCTATGTAAATTGCACTTGTCTAATTATTGTCAGATTCGATTAGATAAGAGTGGGTCCCTTACCCAGAAAATTCCAGTATCTAAGGGGGTTAAGCAAGGATGTGTACTTGCCCCTTCTCTTTTTAACCTTTTTATCTCTGACCTCCCACAGTGTTTAGCCAAAATTGATGGCCATCCCCCTAAATTGAACTCTTTTGCAGTTCCCATTCTGCTTTACGCAGATGATGCGGTCATTCTCTCTTTTACCAGGATAGGCCTTTTGCACCTTTTATCTGAATTTAATTCCTATTGCACTCGAAACTCCCTTTCTATTAATTTTGACAAAACAAAAATACTGGTTTTTTCTAAATCCTGGAAGTGTAAGCAGTGGAGATTAGAAAGCAAGGAAATAGAACAGGTCAAAACTTTTAGATATTTGGGAGTTTTGTTCCATTACAATCTAAGTTGGTGCCCCCATAGAGACCATGCTCTTAACCTTGCTAGGAACAAGAGTGCAGCATTAATCCGTTTCTTTTATCGAAAAGGCAATCAATTTGTTCCAGCAGCTCTTCAGATATTTCAGGCGCCCATTATCTCTCAGCTATTGTATGGGGCATCCATATGGATCCAAAGCTTTAACAAAAGAATTGAATCAATAAGCTCTATTTTCTTCCGCAGGATTTTAGGCCTTCCTAACTCTGTTTCATATTTTTCCCTTTGTGCGGAACTGGGCCTCCATCCTATTGAATCCCGGGCGTGGATTACCACTATAAAATATTGGTTGCATTTACATTTTAGCTCTCCTCCCAACAGCCTTTCTGTCCAACTACTTGCAGACCCATATATTTCTGCCTGGTCACAAACTATAGTGAATAAAATCAAAACTATGGGAATAGATTTAGACTCCTTGTACAACTGTGGCGAAACAGCTATTTTGCAGGCGGTGCGGAGGAGGATTTGGGATATGGAAGCCCAAATAATCAATGCTGGGAGTTCTGGAGTCTGTTCTCCATGCTTCCTTGATCTTCCCCTCCCCCAAGCCCCCATGGCTCCCTATATTTCCAATCTAATAGCTCCGCTTCATCGGCGGGTTTTCATGCTAGCAAGATTCAATCTTTTTCCGTCAGCTGTTGTGTCAGGCAGATATAGGGGTATCCCTTATAGGGATAGAACCTGTAGTTGCCTTTCTAGCGAACCCAACTCAGTGGCCCATATCCTTCTATGCTGCCCCCATTACTCCACTATGCTTAGCTATTTGATTGGCCCCCACCTACCCCCCTCAAGGAACTTGTCCGACAGTGACCTAAAAATTTTACTGTCCGACAAGTTCTCGGCAATCACTCTGTCTGTAGCCAAATATTTAGCTTATGTTTGGAAGTTAAGGGTAAGGGAGTATAAGGCTTAATCCTCGCTGATTAGTTCCATCCAGTCATGTCGGCTACTGTTTGGTTTACTGCTAGCTGCTTGCTACTGCTTCTTTATCAATGTCCCTGCAGTGTATGCCAATAAAGGTTGTGTATTGTGTGTATTGTAAACTGAAATCTTTAGAGTAGGTTCCATATTATCAATTAGAGCGGCTCTAAGGTGGAGAGTAGGTCCAAGTTTAAGTAAACTGGAGGTAACCTGGGTGGAATGGTCATTCCATGGGATTTTTAATAAGATTTCTGGCTCAGAGGACAGAGGAGTAAATAGATAGGGAAAGTGTATTCTCTATCTGTAGAGGGGTAGTGCTTGCAACTTAAGAATTTCATATCTCAGCATTCTTTTATGGAATCTTACATGTACTTCTCTGGGAAGATTATTTCTTTTCACAAAAGCTGAAGTCATTCTATAGGCCACATCAATTTCATTAAACATTTCCTCTGCATTTGATGCACCCATGTATTTGGCCAAAGACTGTGCTATAAGAGTTTTGATGTTTTTATCTTTATTTTCTGGGATACTTTGAAATGTCAAAATATCAGCTGCTTTATCCAGTTCAACCTTAATAAGATAGATCTCCATATATCTCTAGTTAGAAGTTACACCCTCTACCTAAGTTTCTAGTTTCTCTTGTTTATCTTCCAGTTGGGTTGTTTTTTGGATTACATCACAGATTTCTTGTTGGTTTCTTTAAATTGCTTTTGAATTTCATCCATTTGGAATGTCATCTTCTGCATAAAGGAGTCCAACTTGTTCTGCAAAGGCTCTACAGTAGCTGTAATTGCAGCTTGAACTGCAGTTGTAATTTCTGCTTTGACAGTTCCAGCCATGGAATCTTGTATCACTGCTTGTAAATCTTTCAGTGTAAATTGTGCCAGACTAGCACCTACAACCCTGGTAGTCCCGGGGGAAGTGCCTTGTGCTCTTTTTTAAAACATCTTTTGGATCACCTCCACTGGCCATATTAAGAGTTTTCCCTCTTCTCTCTCTCTTTTATTTTTTTCAAATAGGAAAAGAAGGCTGTGAATGTCATGCCCGCCCCTGACTCAGAGCCAGGCAGCTAGAATCAGGTGGACTTGGCTCCCTTAATGGAAAACGATGTAAGTCTTGGGGAGTCAAGCCTACAGCAAGACTCACCTGACGCTGATCAAGCCCTGCCTGGCCCCAGCTCATCGCCTCCAGACTCTCCCCCACCTGTGAACCGTCTCCGTGACAGAAGACGCCTGGAGTTAAGAGACAGGCAAAAGGAGGCACGCATGCGTGGACGATGCTCACTAAGTCCTAGCTATTAGCAAAAGCCTGGACTGCGTTTCTAGCTGCTAATTGTTTAATGAGCCAGCGCACTATATCAGCAGGCTGGCTGATGGGAACAATTTGTGCTGGCAACGTCGATATCTCGACAGATCTCTGGAATCGAAATCTGCTCGTCTCTTTGGCTTTTGGACTCGGCTCAGACTTAGGACCTTCGGCTTCGGTTTCCCTGACTTGGCATCCCGGCTTCCTGACTCTCCAGCATTCCTCTGACCAACGGCTCAGCTCCTTTGAACTCAGGTGATTTACGGCTCCGAACTCTGGCACGCTTTGACTCTGGCTTCGATCATAAATAAGGACTTGTTAGCATCTCTCTCTCTCTCTGACAGAACTCTCGGCTGACCTCGGACTGTGTTTGGACTTGCTTTGACTATCTCAGCCTCCTGGCCCTGTCGTGACAGTGAATGCAACAATCTTATTGTTGTACCTCAAAACCCAAACAAGTTTCCAGTGACTCAAGAAGGATTATCAATTGTTTACAGAATAGTTAGAACATGGAGGGCTCTGAAAATAAAAACCAACAACATTTGCCAAAACCACCCTTTTCCCAGAGACTCACAATGCGTTATCAGCTTACTTAACCAAATTTTTAGGAACAAGCAGTTATCAAAAGACAAAAATAAAAACTGCAAAGCTTATAATCTATGTTTTAGAAGTAAGGTTGGAACAACAGGAAAAAAACAGAAAAACCATTGCCATGTCTTGAGTTTCCAGCAGGTAGTGTTTTCAGAAGATCTAGCAGAGTGTACTTAAAGTACTTAAAGCTCCTGAAGCAAAAATTTTTAAATTTCCACACTAAAAGGGTTTAAAATTATATCCAAGGAATATGGTAATAGAAAAACAAAAGAAAAAGTTAGTATTGTTAGCCAAAAAACATAAACAGTGTCAGAAAATGTTACAATCCAAAAGAAGAAAGAAAGGAGGAAAAGGAAAAAAAACCAGGTCTTCTTATGATCCCCCAAATCATAAACAATACAAAAGAGATGGTATAACCCAGAGAGAAGAGGATGTTGTATTCCACAAGCTTTGTTTTAAAAGGGCAACAAAAAAAGAAAATTATAATCTACAAAAATTATAATTCCATAAGTAGAAGGGCACAGTTACAGTTTACTCATTGACCAGAAGGCATACTGGCAACCAAAAAAATTATGATATCCATATCATAAGTAAGGTGTAGTTAAAGATCCAAAGTCTATGCTTCATGCAATAGTAAAAGAAGGAACCAGCTCATCAAAAGCAGAGGAAGTTATTGTAATCCACACACAGGTCTTCTAAGATTTAAAAAGAATATGGCCCCTGATCACACACAGAATTAGCTGTGCAATAGGCACAAATGCCATGTGGATTTTAAGGGTGCAATCACACCAGAACATCTGGCAAGCATCCCACACTCCACTGAAGAAGCGGAGTTAAAAGATAGTAGGGAAAGTCCAGTATCAAACAGGTTTGCTATGGGCCACAGACGGACTTTCCCCATGTAATCGTTCCAGCGTGCACTCATGGCATCAGGGATAGTCCGATCAGGCTATCCTGATGCCATGCCGTTGTTTTTTCCCCCTTCTCAGTATGCGCATCATCGCATACTGCCATAGGAAGCCCTCAGGGTGGAGATGCGATTCATTGATCCCCCGTTTAAGCGCATCGGGGAAAAAGGCAACCCCCCCAACTCACCCACAATTGCCTCTGATCATGCAGTGGTGGGCTGTGCCCACAGCTTCACAGAACTGTGTGATCGCACAACTGCAGGTCAAATTACTCTGGAGCAAATAGCCTCACTCCCCCCCCCCCCCCCCGGATTATCTCGCTCGTGTGACTGGGACCATTGAAAGGCATTCCAGTATTGACTTTCCTCTCTTTTAGCCCAGTCAGAAAGTTAAGTCTCTGCTAGCTCCTTTTGCAAGCCACTGAAGAAGAAAAACAAGGGGGGGTTCCCCCCTCATTTTCTAGTACTGGTATTTAAAAGTTAAAGGGCTATAGTCAAAAGCAGACCACAGAATCTGAAGTTTTTATTGCAGGTAGATGTACTCATGGTGCTAATCATTTTGGATAATTGAGGTCTCCAATGCCCCTACTGCCCCGGGAGTCGCAGCTGGGCTGTCATGGCTGCCAAAGAGAGCTCTTGTGCAGTTCCTTCCTACAGGACACTTAGGGCTGCCACCGCTCAGGGGGAGCCCCTAAGAAGTCCTCTGGGTTGGGTCCCTCTCTGGGGGAACCCAAGGGGATTGATCATAGGCGTCAACTTCGGAGGGGCTCAGGGGCTGAGGCTACCCCCGAAAATTCCTGGGGGAGCCTGAGCCCCCCCCCCCCGGGAACCAGCCACCTCCATTTTCAAAGCGGAGGGATTTTTCCCTCCGCTTTCAAAGACTTCCGGAAGGAACAACATGCTCCACCCCAAGCTCCCAGAACCCCTTATTAGGGCGGGAAGCTGAAGGCTGAAGCACGAGGTTCCTTTTTCAGTCCAGAAGCAAAACAGGTAAGGAGCTCTGTTGGGGGGAGAGAGACCGGCATCCACTATGGATGGCCGGCCTGGGGGTTCCTGGCGGTTGCTGCGGCGGCCTTTTTCAGTCTGGGGGAGGTGGGGGGGAAGAGGAGGCTGGCATCCACGGCCCCGCGGCGGCCTTTTGCATTCTGGGGGAGGTGGGGGGGGAGAAGGAGGTGGGGGGGAAGAGGAGGCTGGCATCCACGGCCCCGCGGCGGCCTTTTGCATTCTGGGGGAGGTGGGGGGGGAGAAGGAGGAGGCCGGCATCCACTATGGATGGCCGGCCTCGGGGGTGCCAGGCCGTCGCGGGGCGCTCCTGCAGCCCCGTGGCGGCCTTTTGCAGTCTGGGGGAGGTGGGGGGGAGAAGGAGGAGGCCAGCATCCATGGTGGATGGCCGGCCTCGGGGGTGCCAGGCCGTCGTGGGGCGCTCCTGCAGCCCCGCGGCGGCCTTTTTCAGTCTGGGGGAGGTGGGGGGGAAGAAGGAGGAGGCCGGCATCCACTATGGATGGCCGGCCTCGGGGGTGCCAGGCCGTCGCGGGGCGCTCGGCGGCCTTTTTCAGTCTGGGAGAGGTGGGGGAGGAAGGAGGAGGAGGCCAGCCTCCACTATAGAGGGCCGGCCTCGGGGGTGCCAGGCTGTCGCGGGGCGCTCCTGCAGCCCCGCGGTGGCCTTTTCCAGTCTGGGGGGGGAGGAGGCCGGCATCCACTATGGATGGCCGGCCTCGGGGGTGCCAGGCCGTCGCGGGGCGGCCTTTTTCAGTCTGGGGGAAGTGGGGGGGGGGAGATTGGATTTATATGAGGAGGAGGAGATATGATTTATAGCCCACCCTTCACGTGGAGTCTCAGAGTGGCTTACAATCTCTTATCCCTTCCCCTCCTCACAGCAGACACCCTGTGAGGTAGGCGGGGCTGAGAGAGCTCTTTCAAGGACTGCCCTTGAGAGGACAACTCTGACAGAACTATGGCTTGCCCAAGGTCATCCAGCAGCTGCAAGTGGAGGAATGGAAGAATCAAACCTTGTTCTCCCAGATTAGAGTCCATGCCCTTAACCACTACACCAAATGTTGGAAGAAGGCTACTTAGGTTGGAGGACAGCTTCAGACGTGAAGCAAAGGGAAAGGGGGGGGGTATAAATATTTCAACAAACAAGCAAGCTTTACTCAGCAGAGAAGTAGGACTGATCCCAGTGTTTCTGGACAGCTCTCAGTCTGGAGACCTCCACTTCTAGAAGCTGAACACCATTCGATGCTCCCTCTAAGCTATGGGGTCTTGTGAGCAAAAATTCTACTTCGTGAGCTACTAGCATTAATGTTGTGAGCGATTTGGCTCCTGCATAAATTAGTTGCTCTGGAGCCATCCTTCCTGAGCTAAGACAAAAGTGCATGAGCCGGAGGCTAAAAAATGGCGAGCTAGCTCTCACTAACTCAACTTAGAGGGAACACCGGCAGTATCCCAAGGTCTGTTAATCGTATCAGTCTGTTCCCGTGGACATCTGCCTAGCCCTGGGAATCACAACAGTCCAAGGACTTCAGAGTCCTGTCTTTTTCTCGCAAATCTGGCTTTTCAATGAGCCACGTCAGTCAACTTTATGGCGTCCACTGCGGGGGGGGGGGGATGTCTGTTTCGTAGCTTTGTTTGTCCATTTCAGCATCCCACTGGATAGATTTATTCCCCCCTCCCCCCAAAATATGGGTTTTGCATTGCAAGCAACACTCTGGCATGATTTTAAATAGATCAATTTCTTGAAGTGGTAGTTTATTTGGAAGTAATTGCACAGCACACACATCATTTTGGTAATGATGCTGCCACAGGAAATGTTCCCCTGCGCTCAGAATACAAAGCATGGGGACTCACCATGTCTGTCTTCAGCAGAAAGATGACTATGATGAGAGGTCTCGGTGTCTCAAATTGTGTATTTGAGCCCAAGAAGAATTCCACGTTTCCTTTCTCTCCCTTCCCACAGCGCCACTTATTTTGCTGCACCTTTCATGGTTGTGGTGCCTGCCCGACAGACAGAAAGACAGACAGCTTCTTTTCATTCTTCTCCTTTCTTTCTCTCCCTAATGTTTGGGCAGATTCAGGTGGGTAGCTGTGCTGGTCTGAAGCAGTAGGACAATGTTTGAGTCCAGGGCCCCCCTTAAGACCAACAAAATTTTATTCAAGGTGTTGTGTTCTAATGGCGACGGCCATGCGGTCTGAAGCAAGCACATGGCCAGGCACAGTCAGAGCTTCGCTCCAGAAACACAATAGACTGGCCGGATTGTAATTTATACCTACCAGTCAGCCAGGATGCAAATAGGGGCCAATGACCTGGGGAGACTCGGGGGTTCCAGGTCGTCGCGGGGCACTGCTGCAGCCCCGCAGCGGCCTTTGCAGTCTGGGGAAGGGGGGGAGGGAGGAGGAGGCCGGCCTCCACTGTGGATGGCCGGCCTCGGGAGTGCCAGGCCATCGTGGGGTGCTCCTGCAGCCCCGCGGCGGCCTTTTCCAGGAGGTGGGGGAGGGAGGAGGAGGCCGGCATCCACGGTGGATGGCCGGTCTCGGGGGTTCCAGGCCGTCACGGGGCGCTCCTGCAGCCCCACGGCGGCCTTTGCCAGTCTGGGGGGGGGGGTGGAGGAGGCCGGCATCCACTATGGATGGCCGGGGGGGGGGGGGTTCCAGGCCGTCGTGGGGTGCTGCTGCTCCATACTAGTGGGTCTCCCCCAGATGTACAGGAAAGCACAGCTCTTTCAATTAACTAGAAGAAAAACAAGAGAATGGGGGGGGGGGGGGAACCAGCTTCAGAGAGAGCCAAATCTTCTCCAGGCAGCCCAGAATATAAAGAGCAGCTTAGAGTCAGTTAAAGAGGAAAAATGGGGCAAAGGGAGAAGACATCAGCCTGCTTAAGTCCTCTACCTAAAAGCTTACAGAATCATGAAAGAGGAGATCTGGTGACGAAGTTAATACTTTCAAGTTGTACAGCGCACATCCTGGCAGGGGATGCCAAATCCAGGCGAGGAAGTTCTTGGAGATTTGAGGAGGGAGATGGGGGTAGAGAAAAATGCATCAGTTTCCTGCAGGGGAACTGATCTCTCACATTTGTCGCTTGTATCTGAAGAAGTGTGTGTGCAGAAAAAAGCTCACTAGGGTTCCCAGGTCCCTTCTGGCCACTGGGAAGGGATGCCAGATCCAGGCTGGGGAAACTCCTGAAGATTTGAGGAAGGAGACCGAGGGGGGGGGGGGGGAGGTAAGATGCCATAGGATCCATCCTTCAAAGTAAGAGTTGAGAAAAGAGATGAGGGGGGTACATTGCCATAGGTTCCACCCTACACCGTATCAGTTTACTCCAGGAGAATTGATCTCTCACATCTTGGCCACTGGGGAAACTCCTGGACATTTGAGGAAGGAGACCTTGGGGGGGGGGGGGTGTTGTACAATGCCATAGGGACCACCCTTCATAATAACCCCGCCTAATGGAAGCACCAGCCCTTGTCACAGCACCGTTTGTTTTTGTGCCTTTTTTTTTTTGCACAGCTGGAGTGGGGGGAGGTGGAGGACTCCATGATAAATTATGCAGGGGGATTTCTTTCAAGTAATTAAGTTTTGATTTCTTGCATTTCGGTTAGTGCCAGGAAACTCAGGGCAACACAGACTGCAAACAGCTTCATCAATTGCTCCATACTTGAAGTTCCATTTTGTGACCTGACCACTGGAGGAAAGGTAAGTTTGGCAAACAGTCAGGTCCCTGCCAAAAAAGCCCGGGGCTCTCACGGCCAGTTTTGTGCTTGGATACTGAGGGTAACTTGGTTGGCTGCCATTCTGTGCCCTCCTATGGTTTAAAGTGGGCTGTGGGAGACAGCCATCCCCAGAAGCTTTTGTTCCAGTGGCACAGAAAATCATGGGGCTCACTCCATCCTGCAGTCAGCGCAGGGAGGGGTGCTCTCTCTCTCTCTCTCTCTTTTTCTGTCTTTTTCTCTTCATCTCACTTCCAATCCTTTCTCCCCCCCCCCCCCTTGAGGCTTGTGAGAGCTGGAAGCGAAGCTAGGCTGAGGAGCTGTTCCCCCCCCCCCACGCATGCCAGGCTGCTTCTCTTGCATCCTGACTCTCCTTTCTTTCTTGCCTTCCATTCTGTCTTTCACTTCTCTGTTCCCATCTATTTGCTTTCTTTCCATTTCTCATCTCCCTCGTTAAAACATCCCTAATTAAGGTTGCCAGGTTTCCCCTGTCTACTCTGTGGGATGGGGGGGAGGGGTGGCCCAGTACTGGTTGGGAAACTCCTGGAGATTTGGGGATGGAGCCTGGGGAGGACAGGGGCCTCAGTGGGCCACAATGCCATAGAGTCCACCCTCCAGAACATCCATTTTGTTCAGGGAAACTAATTTTTGTAATCTGAGCTGTAATTCCAGGAGATCCCCAGATCCCACCTGGAGGCTGGCATCCCTAGCTCCAGTGCTGAAACTGGAAGCTCTGGTTCTGCTGTGTGAGTTGGTGCATGCAAACCAATGGCATTGGCTTGCATTTGCCAAATCACTCTGCTTCACATAAGATGCACAACAGCCAGGTGAAGGAGGGGAGGGGTGTATTTGATTTGGATCTATATATCCTTGATTGAGAACAGTTGTTTTTCCCATGGTAATGGGGGGTGGGTGGAGCCGCTTCAGTCACTCCGTAACTCTTCTTTCAATCTCTGTTTCATTTAAGTGGGAAGTCCATCTACATAAACAAGATTGGCCGGCGGGGGGGGGGGGGGGGGAGCATGCAGATCAGAGGCCTTTTAAAATTTCCTTTTGATCTGTGCAGCCCAGAGACAGCATTGGTAAGGGATGTGTACTCTATGTTCATGTTCTTTGTTTTGCTGTGGTAGTTTCAAAGGGACAACCAACTGGGATACACTAAAAGGGATGACAGGATTGCCCATTGGAAATGAGAGAGGCTTGAAGGCCAGTTGGAGATAATGGGAGACAGAAATGCCAATTGACTTGCATGGGCACTGCTAATATACATTGCAGCCAAAACAAAGTTGAAAAAATGCAGAATGGTTTTTCCAATACGGTTTTTGAGCCTGTAATGACAGCCCCCAGAGTGGAAAAACAGTCCCTAGTAATAGAATCTGTGTTCTGGGACTGGAATGACAGTTCACAGAGTAGAATGACAGCCCCCTGGGTATTTCAGAAGCAGTCTGGAACTATCTTTCCACTCTGAGGTTTGTCATTCCAGTCCCAGAACACCTCTGTTACTCCCATGGGCCATCACTCCACTCTGGGGGCTGTCATTCCAGTTGCAGAGCACTGAGCCTATTGCCCGAGGCTGTCATTCCACTCTGCAAATTTAGAAGCTGCAGGGATTACATGATTAACATGGCTACCCCCTCCTATTTTATTATTTGTAATTTCTCCTCTTTCAGAATCCTGATATTTTCCTTTGCATTACTTTCAGTCGACCATTCCATTCAATTTGCCATGGATAGATTTCTAATCAGAAAACGGAAGGTCCCTTCTGATGCTGAAGATTCCTCTTCTACACCTACAACATCCTGCAGTATAGACCCGGATGAGAGGCCTGAAGGCATCTCCGCCACGACTTCCTTGACAAGTGATTCAGCCAAGGGGGAGGGAGAGGCCACGACTTCCTCGGCAAGCGATTCAGCCAAGGGGGAGGGAGACTCTTCAGAGACGAGTGCTCCTAATGTAAAGCAAAAGCCAGGACGGCAATTCCAAGACAGTTGGAAAAGAACCTATGAATGGCTCTCTTATGACGTGACTACAGATAAAGCCTATTGTGACATCTGTCGCTCAGCAGCAAATGACATGAATGTTCCTCTTCCAAACACATCAAGAGACAAGGATGCACGTGACGCTTTTATTCATAATGGCTTCTCAAACTGGAAGAAGGCACTGGTCAGATTTCAGACCCATCAAAATTCTAACTTGCACCGTGCAGCCGTCCAGGCAATAGCCTCTGTTAAAGCAGGGGTAAATGTACATAGCAAGCTTTCAGAAGGCCATCAGAAGCAAATGCAAGATGCTAGAAAAGCACTGCTGACAATTTTGTCATCACTAAGGTACCTTGCCTGTCAGGGCAGTGCAATACGTGGCCATGATGAGGAAGACTCAAACCTGAAACAGCTCTTGCTGCTACGTGCTGAAGATGTTCCACAGCTGAAATCGTGGTTGAATCGCACAAGCTACAAATGGATTTCACCTGAAACTGTGAATGAAATGATTGAGATCATGGCTCACAATGTTCTACATACACTAGTGAGAGAGATTAAAGCAGCTGTTTATTACAGTGTAATTGTTGATGAGAGTACAGATATCACCACTCAAGAACAGGTTTCATTTTGCTTCCGCATTGCTAGAGAAGATATGTTTGTGGAGGAATTATTTTTTGGGTTTTACAAAACTGAATCCACCACTGCTAAAACTCTCTTTTCTGTTTTGAAAGATGTACTCTGTCGCTTTGATCTGCCTCTTGACAGATGTCGTGGCCAGTGCTATGATGGAGCATCAAATGTTGCTGGACGTCTTAGTGGAGTTCAAGCTCTGGTAAAGGCTGAGGAGCCAAGAGCACTATATGTTCATTGTTTTGCACATGTCGTGAACTTGGTGGTACAAGATGTGTCAAAAGATGTTATCATGTGCAAACTTTTTCTGGGTGAGTTATCTGACATGATCACTTTTGTGAAAACTTCACCCAAACGTCTTGCTTTGTTTGAACACTTTCAGCAGGCAGACAGCATAAATCTGAGACAATTTTGCCCCACTAGGTGGACTGTTAGAGCAGCCTCCTTACAGTCAGTGGCTTCAAATTATAGGGAGTTGATTCAGTTTTTTGAGGATGTGACTTCTGAGGAGGACAGAGATCCTGGGGCAAAAGCATATGGATATGCACGAAGCTTGTGGAAATTTGCTTCTTACTTCATGCTACAGTTACTGCTGCTTGTGTTTGGTCGTTTGGACACATTAAATACAGCTCTTCAAAAAAGTGATTTACAGTTCCATCAGGCAGAAATTCTTGTTGCTTCTGCAAAGGAGACTACAAAGCAACTGAGGAACAACTTTGAACAGTTCTGGTCACAGACAGTCCAGACTGCGAAAGACTTAGATTTAGAAAGTCCTACTGTTCCTAGGTACAGAAAGCTTGCACGACGTATTGATGCTGGGTGTGATCCTCACCAGTTTCAGTCTCCTGAGGATTACTACAGGAAAATCTTTTATGAAATCATTGATAACATCAACAGCAGTTTACACAATCGCTTTTCCTCAGATGTGTCCCAACACATGAGCAAAATCGAAAAGTTTGCCATAGGAGAAGATGATAGCACATACATTCAAAATTTTTACAAAACTGACTTTGATGCTAACCGATTACAGCTTCATCGGGATATGTGTTTGGACATTGCAAGGCAGCGAAACATTAAACTTTTATGTCTCCATGATGTAATTAATCTGTTCAGTGGAGAACAAGGAAAAAGCCTTCAACAACTACTGCCAGAATTAGCCAAACTTCTCAGAATAAGCCTGACCATTCCTGTTTCCTCCTGCAGCTCAGAAAGGTCATTCTCTTGCCTTCGTAGAATAAAGACCTATCTACGGTCAAGCATGGGACAGGCGAGGCTCAATCACGTGGCTCTTCTTCATGGACATAAAGAGATCTCTCAGGAGATTGATCTGAATGTTATAGCCAGTGAATTCATTCAAAGAACAGCAATAAGGAGAAACACTTTCAGTGACATTTAGGTTCTAAGCTTCATTTTATTGTAATTTTTTAAAAATGTAAAGAAACAGTTTGAATTGTTAATTAAAAGTTAAAGTTGTATTTCAGCTGTCTGAAGATCATTTGTTGAAGCCAAAAGTGTTTTGCAAGTTGAACCTGAAGAGCAGGAATTAACCATGCACAGGAATACAGTCATTTCCCATAAATTTAATAATGTGATTTTTATTAATACTTTATTTTGAATGTCTGCATTTTAAGGTGGAGATTCTAAGCAGTGTGCTAAGAAGCCACCTGTTCCTGGGGTTAGCCCAGCCCAGGGGCATTGCTGGGGGGGTTCCCAGGCCCCCCTAAATTTCTGGGAAGCCTGTCCCTGAATACCACATGGCTCCAACTCCATAGATAGTGACCATGGCCTGTGAGGTCACTAGCCCCTCCCTATGATGTCATTGGGTCCAAGTTCTTTTAATGACTTAGCAATGCCTCTGGCCCAGCCCCAGCCCCCCCCCCCCCGGGAAATTGGAAAGTCTACGCCTATGGGATTGATAGCCCTCAAGCCCCTCTGCAGAACTGGCAATTTAGCCGAAGAATGGGGGAGAAGCCCCTGATGCAACTAACCTCGCCGTGCTGAAAACCATAAGTTGGAAAGGAGATTGTAAACTGCTCTGAGACTCCTTTGGGTAGTGAAGGGTAAGGTATAAATCCAATCTCTTCTTCTTTTTTAGAGTGCTGTTCCATAATCACAATCTCCTATAAGAAGAGGAGCAATTGCTCAGTGGTTCTCCAGTCCTTTGTATTTTTTTAATTCAAGGATGTCACTTTAAGAGCATTAATTTCTATCAGCTCCCATTCAAAATTATTGGGAGGGGGAATAAAACACTGTGTATACAAGATGGGGAGAGCTAAATTAGTCCAATGTAGTAAGAACTTCCCACTGAGCACCACAATAGTTACTCTGTGGATGATGTTTCAGAAGGGTGGCCCTGATGGTTTGCAGTAGAAGAGCTGGAATCAAGTCCAGCAGCACCTTAGAGATGAATGAGATGGGGGGGGGGGGGGGCGTTGTAAGCTTTGACTCTTGCAAGCTCCTACCCTGAAAATCTTGTTGGTTTCTAAGGTGCTCCTGGATTTGAATCTAGCTTTTTGTGATGGTGTGGCTTTTAACCATTCAGGATCCACACACACACACACACACACACACACACACACAGTTTCCATTTTCCAGTTGAAGGCAAAATGCACCAGTGAGGAATCAAGCATCTTATGAGACCTGTCAGCTTTAAAAAAGAGATGTTGTGTGTGGGGGGGGAGGTCAGTAGTAAAATGCCCTTCCCTGACCCCCTATCCTGCTACCCACAACCCATGAGAGAACTTAAAGCAATCTAACCATAAACCCAGTATTATGTTTTGCAAATGTGTGGGTTAAAACGCTACTGTCTGTACATATCTGGACATTTCTCATGAGGAGCAGTAACCCTATCCAGCAGTTGCCCAGGAAGGAAGTTGGCTCCTGGGAAGATGAGGGCATGTTAGCTGATTTCCCTGACCAGTTCATCCTTAATCCACATGATAGTAAATCTCATTGTGTGTCAGCTTCCCTCAAACTGCTGACTACACATGAGAAAAAGAATATCACGTATAGTAAACCACAACGAGAAACAAGGCATCAAATGACAAGCAGAGGAACTGAGCTCCTTTCAGTCTGACCAGTCCTCCTCTGAGACAGTCTGACAAACCTCTCATGACAACAGCTAGGTATATTTCCCAACTGTGGTTCTTATATCTGTGCGGTCTATTCCATGTATTTAATTGAGCATTAAGGGAAAGGGTTTTTTTTTTTTTTTGTATATGTACATGCACTATAATGAACTGACTATTTTTCCCCTTTTTTATAGAATGAAATAATACACTGAAAGACCCAATTAGTATGTTGTACTGATGAATGCTACTCACTTCATAATCTAATAGGAGCATATAGTTGCCTCTCGAAAGAGACAATTTGATTTTTTTCTCACCATACTATCCTCATGTGAACTGTCTTCTTTGAAACGACTTATTTTAATCACACTGGCATCTAAAAGACAATAGTAATCAAGTGACCTGAATTATAATTGATGGAACCTGTCCTCACCCCCCCACACACACAAGTGAGAAGCCAACTATCAAGTAAGATCTTTTTTTTTTTTTTACTTTTTAAAACTTTCAAAGCTCATTTTTGTATTCCCTTATTTATCTGTCCTATTATTGTTTCAATGATTAATAGGCCCTAATTTGTAAGCTGAACTTATGTGTTACCATCCCTTAATACAGCATTGGGAACAAAACCCAGCAGGAAGTTCTCCTACAAAAAGACTCACTGAAATCTGGTTTCAGAACATATTATAGTGTTTTGATCCAGATTATAGTTATTCATCCAACAAGTGGCCTTTGTGCCCCCTATTCTGTTTTATAAACAGGTGTCAGAAAGACTGCACCAAAGAGCAATAATAGATCTTCCCACCACCCCGATCAAGGTGGTCAAGGGCAGAACCTACTGGCAGCAGGCTTTCCAGAAAGGATACTGAGAGCTTTTCCTAACATTCCTAAGTGCCATAGAATGAAGGCCTATAAAGATGTATAATGCAGTAGTTATACCTTAATCCTATAGGCTTCACTTACTCCAAATGTATTAAAGGATACATTTTTTAAAGAATGGTTTTGGCACTGAGGAATTTCAAGTGATGCTAATAGGGATTAATGTATTTTTGAATAGCAAGTGCTACATTCTGGGTTTAATTGTGCAGAGTTGACATCATATTGCTCATAGAGCTGTTCACAGGAAGACGGAACCAGATTACTCATTCAAGAATAATTTCCTGGGGCTTAGAAACTCTCAGGCTAAATTCAAACCTTTAGCGTTATTATCCTAACTTTGCTTTTTTAGAAAAGGTCAATAATATATATAATTAAAGATTCAAACATTTCCACTGGCACTTCAGTATTATTTGTGTTCAGTATCTTCATTGGCATGATTCAGCCACTGTTACCCAAACTGAACCCACAGAAGGGGAAATCAGCCTTAACAAGGGTTCCAGAAAGGAATAACGCAGGACCTTGTAGTCTGTTTGTACCAGGGTGGATCTCGGTGGGGATACCCAAAATAAAATTATGAAGAAAGAGATGTCAGGTTCCCTGTCATTTCTCCAAGCCAGGAAGTGGGGAGGGTGAAACCTCCACGTCAGTGGGCTCTTTCTCGCTCCCTCTGGTCATCTTCTCCCATGCCTTTGTTGTTTCTCTGAGAAGCGTCTGTAACCTTGAGTTGTTTTCCCAATGATCTGTACCAGGTGGCTGGTTGTATGGGAGGGTTTGGGGGAGAGGGGGAAGAGGCTTGCCAAGTCTGATCTAATTATGTTCACCGCCTTTTTGGGTGAGAAAGTAACGGTTATGTTTTTTGCAATTGCCCTGATTGGTGTCATGCTTCTATCCTGCTGTTTGAATTCTGTATATTTGACCATCCACCCTCAACTGTCATCTCTAACACTGAATGTGTTCCTGAATAGACCATTAAGAAATAAAGGACTTCATTTCATATCAAGGCCTGGCTTATTGGATCTAGCAGGGTTCTCACAGAGTGTTAGAGATCTTTTCTCTAATGGAAGGAGTGCACCCCGTACCCAACAATGACGGATGATGGGAACCTCATTCCGGTCTCAACCCCTGACGTCCCGGTGACCACCATGGCTCCAGTGGTGCCAACGACTACAGACTTTGACTTGTTCGCCCCCCCTTTGTACAAGGGGGATTACCTTTGTACAAGGGGGATTACCTGGTTGGTGTTCAGAACTGGCACGGAGTCTTGGGTCCATGACAGGAGAGGCTCCGGGGTGCGGTTTGAGGAGGAACGCCTTGGCGACTGGCGGCTGAGTGGTCAGCCAGGTCTAGCGACTCCCTCCAGATACCCGGCTACAATTCCCGAAGAATTGTGGCACCAGAGGTTTGATGAGATGCACGAGCGTTTGGCTGTGGAGCTGCGGGAAGCCCTGCTTGAAATGCAGAATTTCCTGAGAGCAGCCCCTGCGCAAGGTGGGGATGGTGGAGCTGGAGTGGGGGGAGCTGTCAGTGGGGTGCCCACACCACCTGTACAGCAGGCTCCTGTGGGCGCCGGAAACCAGCCCCAACTCCCTGCTGGGGCACCCTTACTCCCTGGAGGTCCTGGTCAGCCAGTTCCCCAAGGTGGGGAAAGGATTTATCATCAAATACCCACTGATCCTCTGGCAGCAACTTTCGATGGCAACCCTGACAAGCTGCGCTTCTTCGTCATCGAGATCGAGAGGTTCCTAGACTCTTGGGGACATCTTTACCTCACGGAGCATGAGAGAGTGGGCTACCTCGGTTCTAAGCTGCAGGAGACTGCTAGTGACTGGTATGTAAGCCTACACAACCCTCCTGGGCCCGAACTATGGTCGGTGAATGATTTCATGTGGGCACTAAGGCAGCATTATGAAGACCCCTTGGGGGAGGAGAAGGCTCGGAACCAGCTGCGTAAACTGGTGCAGGGCTGTAACTCTGTAAGGGAATGTACAGCTCAGTTTCGGAGAGCTGCTGCCAAAGTGCACGGGTGGTCCAAAAATCTGTTTGTGGAGAAGTTCAGGGAGGGCCTCAACCAGGAGATTTATGAGACTGTGTTAAGAAATGACCGGCCCGGCTCCTTGGTTGCTTGGATGCGGGCGGCAACTGATGTGGAGGAGCGTTTCACTCTGATTAAGCTGGGGCCTCATACTTTCCACGCCGCACCTAAAGCTCCCACTAAGTCAAAGCTGAAGTCAGCAGTACAAGAGCTGCGAGATGCCCGGCTGAAGCAAGGTCTCTGCATGAGGTGTGGGGAGGCTGGGCATTACACCTCCAACTGCCCAGCGGCTGCCCCGAGGACCCCGAAGCCCAACGTGTCGACTCTTGCAGGGACTCCGAAGCCACCGAAAGGCATCTACAAACCCTGGGCATTAAAGCTGGAAGGGGCAACGAGTGAAACTAAAGGCATCGAAGCAGTGGCCAAACAGCCGTCGGAAAACTTCAAGAACCTGAAGTAGGTGGCGCACAGCTGCAGGTCCCCTCGCCGCCCATGGTGAGCACCCCTGGGCCTCTACTTTATGTGATTGTGACTGTAATAGCTCCCAAAAGTGGCACTCATGTCCGTGTGTGGGCCTTAATAGACTCTGGGTGCGCACGAGACCTAATCAGCCCGTTGGTAGTAGAGGGGTTGGGTCCCGAGGTAGTCCCACTAGGAGAACCCCTATGTTTCACACAGATGGACAGCTCAGAAATGAAAGAGCTGTGCATGGCTGAGACTGAGCCATTGATAGTGGGGTCGGGGGATCACTGGGAGAAGTGAGCATTCGTGATTACTCCACATACCCAATTCCCCATGTTGCTGGGCAGCCCCTGGCTGGGGTCGCACAACCCATATATCAAGTGCAAGAAGGGGAAACAGTAGCTCTTTCCCAGTTAGCTCCACCCGGGTTTGCGGTCCTTTACCAATCATGGACTGAGGGCCGTGGAGGAGGAGTGGCATTGTTCATTCGGGAGGCTTTCTCCTTCAGAGAGCTCCCGCCGCTGAAGCTCACAGGCATTGAGTGTTCCGGTCTGGTGTGGGAAGCTAGGGAGAGTTTGGCTATCTGGCTGGTGTACCGGCCACCCAACGCACCAGCCAGCAGCCTGCCTTCGCTGGTGGAGGCCGTGTCTGGCTGGGCATTGGAGCACCCGAGGCTGATAGTCCTGGGTGACTTCAATGTCCATGCTGATGATCTGGCCTCTACACTGGCGACGGACCTGGTGTCATCCATGGCGGCACTAGGACTCACCCAATTTGTAACAACTCCTACTCACCAGGCCGGGCACATGCTCGATCTGATCTTTGCGGCGGGGATTACAGTGGATCAGATCACTGCTACAGCGGTGCCATGGTCTGACCACTATGCCCTGAAGGCCTGTTTGACGGTGCCTCCCCGACTCTGTTTGGGCGGCGAGCGTATTTTGGCTCGCCCGCGGAGCCTGATGGACCCCCAGCGGCTCCTGATGTCTCTGCGGGATCCCATGCCCCCTGGCGGCTCATTGGATGAGCTGGTCGAGGACTGGCCATCGATGAGATCACCCCCCGACATCCTCTGCACCCTCGCTCTAAGCTAGCTCCTTGGTTTACCGAAGAGCTGAGGCTGATGAAGCGAGGACTTAGACGACTAGAGAGATGGTGGTGGCGAGCCCGTGATGGAGTATCAAGAGCATCTTATAGGACGTTTATGAGATCCTATGAGGTGGCAGTCAAAGCCGCGAAGAGGCAATTCTACGCGGCCGAGGTTGCATCTGCAAGCTCTCGCCTGGCGCAATTATTTAGAACAGGGGTGGGCAATTGTTTTGGCTCGGGGGCCGTTTTGTGGGAGCGGAGGTTAGCGGAGGGCCGCACCTTTTAAAATGATTGCATTCATTAGTTAACTTTGCATTTCAGAAAAGGTATAAATTGTATCATAGAAATCAATCAATATAAATTAAATAAAATAGTGGTAGTTTTATTCAATTTATTTATTGTGCTAATTTCATATCATCTATAGCTGCAAGCACATTTAATTTTAGAATCCGTTTAATGAGACAAATATACCCTATCATACTTTTCTACAATTTTTTGGAAATCAAGAGTGAGATGGCTTGTTGAGATTCTCGTCATAGCCTGCAAGTTAATGTCTGTCAAATGTCTGTTAATGTCTATATTTACTTGCTGATCTTCATGCAAGAAAAACTTTGCTCACAAATATATGTAGACCCAAATACAGAGAACATTTTCCCAGCAAATTTCTTCATACATGGAAACTTTTCAGCAGACAAAGGTTTGTAAAAGTCAACTAATGTCACAGCATTAAACATTTCTTTCACAGTGTGATCTGACTGCATGTCAATAAGTTCAAGCTGCAGCTCCTCAGGTGCTGACAGTGGCCAAGTGTCTTGGCGGGCCGCAAAAAACTCTGTGGCAGGCCGCATGTGGCCCCCGGGCTGCCATTTGCCCACCCCTGATTTAGAACAATTCGGTCTTTAACTGTACTGCCACAGGGCAGGCCAAATGTTAGGGAATTGGATATCGGCTGTGAGGCATTTGCAAGCTATTTTGCAGATAAAATCCTGCTACTCCGCCAGGACCTCCCGGCCACAGTTGAGACAGTGAGTGAACTCGAGGCCCAATGCACGTCTTCTGGTTCTATTCTGGATCATTTCAGTCTTCTCAGCCTGGAGGAAGTTGACAGATTGCTCTCAGCTGTGCGTCCAACCATGTGCAACCTTGATCCGTGCCCCTCTTGGCTTATAAAAGCTGGCCGTGAGGGGCTATGAGGTGCTCTCCTGGAGATTATCAACAAGTCCTTCGCTGAGGGGCTATTCCCGGGAGCACTCAAGGATGCGATGGTCCGCCCCCTCCTAAAAAAAACATCTCTGGACCCAGCCGTATTGGCCAACTATCGGCCGGTGTCCAACCTTCCCTATTTGGGTAAGGTATTGGAGAGGGTGGTGGCGTTACAGTTGCAGGGCTTTATGGATGACACTTCCATGCTGGATCCATTCCAGTCTGGCTTCCAGCCAGGTCATGGGACGGAGACGGTACTGGTCGCCCTCTCGGATGACCTCCAAAGACATCTGGATCAGGGCGGTACGGTGGCGCTGGTGTTGTTAGATCTGTTGGCCACGTTCAATATGGTCGACCACCAGCTGCTGATCCACTGCCTTGCCGACTTGGGGATACAGGGGCTTGCTTTACAGTGGCTTGCTTCTTTTCTCCAGGATTGGGGACAGAGGGTTGCGCTCGGGGAACAGACCTCCCAGAGGTACCCACTGGTATGTGGAGTGCCTCAAGGGGCGGTGCTGTCCCCAATGTTATTTAACATCTATATGCGCTCCCTTGCCCAGATTGTCCGGAGGCATGGGCTTGGGTGCCATCAATATGCAGATGACACCCAGCTGTATCTGTTGTTGGGCGGTCGGTCCGGCTCTACCCCAGATGACTTGGGGCGGGCGCTTCAAGACGTAGCGGACTGGCTCAGACTGAGTCGGCTGAAACTGAATCCAACGAAGATGGAGGTCCTGTGCTTGAGTCGGAGTGGGCCAGGGATAGGGACCCCACTCCCATCCTTCGGGGGGGTGCAATGGTGCTGGCGCCGAGGGTCAGGAGTCTGGGAGTGCTCCTGGATGCCTCCTTATCAATGGAGACCCAGGTAGCAGCCACTGCCAAGGCAGCCTTTCTTCGGCTGATTAGGCAGCTGGTTCCCTTCCTCGAACGTGATGACCTAGCTACAGTGATCCATGCTATGGTCATCTCGAGATTAGACCACTGTAATGCTCTCTACTTGGGGCTACCCTTGTTTCAGATCCGGAGGCAGAATGCCGTGGCCAGGTTATTGATGGGCCTCCCTATGGGTGACCACATCCGGCCTGTGCTGCGGCTGCTGCACTGGCTGCCTATAGCATACCGGATCCGGTTCAAGGTGTTGGTGTTGACCTTTAAAGCCCTATATGGTCAGGGGCCTGCCTACTTGAGGGACCGCCTTTCCCCATATGTGCCCCAGAGGTCACTGAGGTCAAGCACCCAGCATCGCTTGACTATTCCCGGTCCGAGGGATGCGTGGCTGGCCTGTACCAGGGCTAGGGCTTTCTCGGTGGTGGCCCCATACTGGTGGAATGAGCTCCCGGATGACATCAGGGCCCTGCGGGATTTGTTGCAGTTCCGCAGGGCCTGCAAGACGGAGCTCTTCCGCCAGGCTTTCGAATAGGAGCCGCCACCGGGGAGATGGCAGGACAACATCGCCCTGGTTCCACAGGCCAAACCTTCTGTTGCCACTATTCTCCAGGAGCACGTAGATGCCACCAGTACGGCTATGTGAGTCGTTTTATAATGTTGTTTATTTATGCTTTTAAATTGTAAACCACTTCGATGGTATGTCATGTTGTGAGCCACCTTGAGCCAGTTCGCTGGAAAGGCGGGATAGAAATGCGAAAAATAAATAAAATAAATAAATAAGTGGAGTGAGGGGAGGATCTCCTGGATTGACTCTCATTGTGCGCAGCATAAGTGTGATGACAGATGGGGTTCCGGGCCTCCAATAACTCCCCAGCCGTGCCTGCTTCAGGAAGAAATGGAAAAAATACCTCATGTGTACAGGGATCTTGCTGAGGTGTTTAGTGAGACTGAAGCAGATGAACTGCCCCCCCCCATAGAGCTACAGACTGTACGATTGAACTGTTGCTGGAGGAAAAACTCCCTAAGGGAAAACTTTAATCTATGGGGCCAGCTGAGCGGGGCGAACTCCGCAGATTTCTGGATAAAAACTTGGCAAGAGGTTTCATCCACCCTGCCACCTCCCCTTTCGCTGCTCCCATTCTCTTCCGGAAAAAGAAGGACGGTGGTTTAAGACTGTGTACTGACTATAGGGGTTTGAATGCAGCGTCTGCTTCCAATGCCTATCCCTCCCATTGATCAAAGACTTGCTGGCAGAGGCTGCAAAGGGAAAGATTTTTACCAAGCTGGATTTACGCGATGCTTACTTCCGAGTCAGAATTAAGGAGGGTGATGAACACAAGACAGCTTTCAATACCCCTCTGGGAAAGTTTGAATATTTGGTCATGCCCTTTGGCTTGGCTGGCGGTCCTGGCATTTTTATGAGTCTTATAAATGAAGTGTTGCACAAGCATCTGTTCAAGGGAGCCCTTTGTTATCTTGACGATACTATTCCTTACTCCCAAGATTTAGCCTCTCATATTAAATTGGTGAAGGAAGTGCTCTCCACCTTAAGAGAACACAAGCTGTTTGCTAAGCTCTCCAAGTGCAAATTTCACCGGCAGGAAATTGGCTTTCTAGGCTACCATATTTCACCTAGAGGGCTGGAAATGGACCCAGCAAAAAAAGAGATGGTGGTTGCCTGGGAGGTCCCTCGCATATGCAAACAATTACAATCATTTCTAGGATTTTGCAACTTTTATAGGGGCTTCCTCAAGGACTTTGCTAAGGTCACTCTGCCCCTTACTAATCTGTTGAAAACGAAGGGGCGAAGGCCTGAGGCGGGCAAGCCGAGTGCACGCCTGTCATGGACCAGTGAATGTCAGAAAGCGTTTGAGACTTTAAAAGCCCTGTTTACTTTGGAACCCATCCTGGCCTACCCCAATGAGACCAAAGAGTTCACTGTTCATGTAGATGCCTCTGATGTTGCCATGGGGGGGGGTGATTTTGCAAAGGGGGTGGATGGGCAGCTGCACCAGCTAGCTTACATTTCTAAGAAATTCATGGAAACTGAAAGGAACTGGTCTGTGTGGGATAAAGAAGCAGCAGCTTTCCATTTGGCTCTTTCCACCTGGAGGCATTGGTTAGAAGGACCCCAAAAGCCTTTTGAAATATGGATCACAAGATCACAAGAATCTGGAGGCACTGCGCACGAGACATGCTTTAAATGCTAAGCAATTGTGTTGGGCTGATTTTTTTTCAAAGTTTAATTTCTCCTTGCATCATTTCCTTGGGGCTGCTAACTCGCTGGCTAACACTTTCTCTCGTTTGCCTCAGCATGAGTCCCAGCGAGAAGAAGTGTTTGACTCCATGTTCTCTCCTTCGCAGCTGGGGGGGGGGGCGTGGTTACTAGAAGCCAAGCACAGCAGGGAGGGGCAACGCTTTTGAACACTTGGATTGTAAAATGTGCGGGTGAATACTCTCAACAGGAGCAGGATGACTTTGGCGCTGAAAAAGAGGCACGGAAAGGACCTGATGGTTGCTGGGGAATAGCTTATGGTGCCTAAGTCTCTCAGACTGTCTATTTTGCATGCTTGCCATGAGTCTAAACTGTCTGGTTATTTTGGATATTTAAAAACTTTAAACTTGCCCCAAAGGCAGTTTTGGTGGCCCGGCATGTGGGGTGATGTCTCAGACTATGTTTCTTCTTGCCAGACCTGTTTAATGTGTAAAAAGCGGGGGTGGGGGGGTAAACCCCCAGGGCTATTGCAGCCTCTGCCTACTCCTTCCAGGCCCTGGGAGGTGATTTCCATGGGCTTCATTACCAACTTGCCACCCAGCAAGGGGAAAACGGTCATATGGGTGGTGGTGGACTTATTTTCTAAGCAAGTTCATTTCGTTCCATTCAAGCAGCTTCCCATGGCCAAAGTTTTGGCCAAGGTGTTCTTTTCTCAGGTTGTGAAGCTTCATTGTTTCCCTAAGCATATAATTTCAGATAGGGGCTCACAGTTCGTTGCCAACTTCTGGCGGGAGCTTTTGGACATTATGGGAATTGAACCCGCATTGAGTTCAGGATATCACCCAGAGACCGATGGACAGTCCGAACGTGTCGATCAAATCCTGGAAAAATGTTTACGTTGCTACTCTAACTTCCACCAGGACAATTGGGTGGCACTGCTCCTGTTCGTGGAATACAGTTATAACAATGCTATTCACTCTTCTACTGGTGTTTCTCCATTTATGGCAGTGGGGGGATTTGAGGGTGTTCCTCTCCCTACGCTGCGTCCGGCATCCTCTCCTTCTGACTCTTTCGATTTATGGTGGAACTCTCTCCGAGACTCTTGGCAGCTCATTGCTAAGACTCTTGAATGGGCCAAACTGGGCAGATCGGGGGAGGGCCCCAGGATGGGACTGGAACCTGGGGATTCGGTCTATGTGTCTACTAAAAACATTCATGGTCTTCAACCTAGCAGAAAACTGGGTTGGAAATATGTGGGGCCTTACAAGGTGCTGTGAAAAATTTCTTCTGTGTCTTTTGAACTGGACTTGCCTAAGTCTCTAAAAGCTGTGCATCCTGTGTTTTATTACAGCCTGCTGAAGAAAAACCCTGGGCCGAATGCCTGGAGACCAACTCTTCCTGCTCCCCCTCCTCTGATGAAGAGGGGGGAACCTCATTTTGAAATTTCCCATGTTTTGGACTCCAAACTCAAACAGGGTCTGCTTTATTATCTTGTTCAATGGGTGGATTTTGGTCCTGAATGTAATGAATGGGTTGCTGCTGATCATGTTCATGCTCCTAAACTGTTGCGGGGGGTTCATAGGGCTTACCCTGCAAAACCTGGGGGGGACCCGTCTTAGGGCAGGCAGGATGTCAGGTTCCCTGTCATTTCTCCCAGATGGGAGGCGGGGAGGGTGAAACTTCCATGTCAGTGGGCTCTTTCTCACCCCCTCTGGTCATCTTCTCCCATGCCTTTGTTCTTGTTTCTCTGAGAAGTGTCTGCAACCTTGAGTTGTTTCCCCAACAATCTGTACCAGGTGGCTTCCCAACGATCTGTACCAGGTATGCAAAGGTTTGGGGGAGAGGGGGAAGAGGCTTGCCAAGTCTGATCTAATTGTGTTCGGCGCCTTTTTGGGTGAGAAAGTAACGGTTATGTTTTTGTGCCTTTTTGCAATTGCCCTGATTGGTGTCATGCTTCTATCCTGCTCTTTGAATTCTGTATATCTGACTACCCACCCCCTAACTGTCATCTCTAACACTGAACATGTTCCTGAATAGACCATTAAGAAATAAAGGACTTCATTTCATATCAAGGCCTGGCTTATTGGATCTAGCAGGGTTCTCACAAGAGAGTGAGACTGATTATAAACACATACATTTATTGTATACAAAGTAAAATAAAAACAGTAAACATGTAAAGAGCCTACAATAGACACCTGAGAACTGATTCCCTAAGTAATCACACACACACACACACACACCAACTAGAGGGCACACTTAAAATGGTAGAAGGGAGGAAATCAGGAAGTTTTAGGTAAGGGACATACAACCTTAAATCTATGGTTTAGGGTCTGGAGAGGACCAGGGTCAGACACAGATGAGGTCCAAGAAGCAGAGCATCAAGGAGGGAAAAAAGTAACCTGGAAAGCCATTATAGAGGCATTCAGGTAGTGGGAGAACCTGGTACGCTTCCCATGGACTTGGGATGGCCTTCTTATGGGGAAGAGTCCCATGGTTCGACATGGGAACCCACTTTCCCAGTAACATGATTGTCTAAGATATGAACCTTGAGTTTGACTGGGCAGTTTGAAGGTACCTTTAGTAGGGAAATACCTGATATTCCAAGGTGGAACAATCAGTGGATGGGTTTAGCACATTGAGAAAGAACTGGGAATGAATGATGAGTTTAAGTATCATCATGGCCCATCCTTGGTGGATTGGGTGTTTGGCTGCCTTGATCAATGGCTGGATTGAATTAGCAATACTGTGTATAGCTGGAAATGGTTCATATTGCCTTGATCAAGTATACCTTGGAATAAGGGATATGATTGTATTAGACATGCCTTAGAGTTGGGCAGACACCTCTTGAGTGTGTCAGGACATTTGGTGATGTTCTTAGCATTGAAATGTTTTGTGTGGTTGCTGAGAATGATATGCCACTAAACTGGGGGAGATTTGCACTTAATCAGTTTCTAATTCCAGTACACCCTTCCTCCTCTTTCCTGGGATTTTCCAATATCATGGCTCTCCCCAGGTGCCTTTATGAACTGCCCAAGTTTCAGATCCCCTTGGCACTTAGGCTGCAAAAGGGGGTGCCTATTAAAACAACTAAGCCTAAAATAAGAGGTGGGGGGAGCCTACAACCCAAGGGGATCTTGGCTGGAGGAGGGGGCAGGATCCTCACACCACAGTGAAGCATTCTGGAGTTTCAATAAATTCTGTGGAAGAGAGTCACATATGTTCTTAACCCTCTCATTAAAATCAATGGCAAACCAAAAAAAGGGGGGAGATGCCAGGTGACAGCTTTATTATTATACAAAGTTCCTAAGTCTTTCTCTGTAAAAGCTGCACCAGGAGGATCTAGAAAAACATTTTACATTAGATACAAATTAGAGAAAGGACCCCACAATAAAAATTATCACACACAATTAAAAATGAATTAAAAAGACAGCACAAATTTAAGCCACACAAAGGGCATATATTAATTAGAATGTAGAATGAAATGCATAGTGTATACACTGGAAATGAAGCAAGACAATATAAAAAAAATACTGACCAGAGAGTACTAAACCTTTGCACAGTAATTAAGTACTATTACTGAGTGGAGAATGACATATTTTTTAAGAGATGAGTTAAGCAAGGCAAAAAGTCCTAGATCTGAATTTAACAGGAGGCACCAAAGTCTGCAGTCTTAAAATCCATTCAATCTCCTTTTTAAAACAAGATTTTTCAGTATATGATTTATGTAAAAAAAAAAAACCCAAATAAAATGAGTTGGTCCATGTTCTTTTTCAGTAAAGTGTTGTACCAATGGGGACCCAACATTGCTTAAATTATTCTCCTCTCTTCCATTTTGTCCTCACAAAAACTCTGTGAGGTAAGTTATACTGAGAATGTGTGACTGGCTCGAGGTCAGCCAGTGAGTTTCCAAAGTGGAGTGAGGTTCAAACCTGGGCCTGCCAGATTCTAGTCTGAAACTGTAACACACTACATCATGATAGCGGGGTGGCTGCTGCTGAACAGTAGCAAGCAGCCAGTCCTGTATGACTCATGTATGTTCCATGGTATCAGGTGGCCTGGTTGTTGCTGCCAGGCCTGGCCCTGATGAGTCTTCTCTCTAAGGTCAGAACATCCTGGAAAGGGCCCTATCCCTCCCCCTTCCCCTGCCTTTTACTAACAGGAGCCAAGGCTTGAAAGCTGGCAACACTGTAGTGGTGGCCTAAAGATGGCTACAACACTATTCAAAGGGCATTTGTTTCTTAAAGCTAAAGCCACAGCTTCTGTTACTGGGGGGAGGGTTAACCCCCCATGTACTTTTTTAAAGATTTCAGATTTTTCTGCAAAAGTGAGGCTTTTCTCAGAAAGATGTTTTGCCTCTTCAAGGCTCCAATCTCCAAATTTAAGCACCCACAGATTTTTTTGTGTTGATAATCTGATATATTTTGTGTGTGTGTACATACGTGCCCACCTGCCTGCTCACTGTGCTTCTTGCATGAGTTTTTGATTGACATTTGGACCTTACTGGACTCTTTTTTGTGTCAAATAAGATGATCCTCTGTTTTGTTATTTCTTTTCCCCAGAATACAAGTGTTGTAATCTAGCACCTACCTCTCAGCACTTAAACCAAAGGCTGCCATTACACAGGGTCTTGACCTGGAAAATCTGCTTTTTTCATTCTTCATTCTTTAATTTTTGTAACATCTAGTCTGATGAAAAGTCCTCATGAGTTTGAAAACTTGCATGATAGCTTGTGACATTTTGGGTGGCCCTAAGAAAAGGTGAAACAGACTGTGAATTCTGCAGGACCAGGGAGAGTTCCCAGGCAAGTTAGGCTTTGCTATGAGACTGAAGTGGAAGTGTCAAGTAATAAGTCATGACTGTGTATCCAAGCCAAGAGCTAGCAGGACGTAAAAAGAGCAGAACCTTGGCTGGAAGACATGCACTGAATGGTCTCCAAATATACCCTCTCCTTCTCCACTGGGGTGACGAGCTGTGGGGGTCGAGGAGCTACACTTTCCAGTTCCTTATCCCAGCCTTTGGGCAAAACCAGGTATTAAACCTTCATCATCATATGGGTATCCTTCTTCAGACTGGGTCTCAGGCCACCTTAGTGTCTGCAGAATCCTGACTGCTGTTGGCTTAAATCTGTAGGGGCCCTTGGGAGTTGTTCTCTAAAGGGTAATGGAATATGGTGCTATTGTTTAATACAGGGGTCCCCAACGTGGCGTATGTGGGCACCAGGGCACCCGCTGACATCTTTCCTGGTGCCCGCCAAGTGCTTTTAAAAAATGCGTAGGACTAGGTGGAGCTTTTCCAAGCAGAGCTTCTGACTGGCTATGCAGATTACAAGGCATCCTGTTACGCAGACCTTCTGCCTGAAACATCGAAGCGCTACTATCAGCGTTGCATGTAAGTTCAATCCTTGACATTTTGTGGTTGGTTCTGCCGACAGCAGCAGCCAATTTCTGATTGGCTCCACCTCCTGTGGCAACCATTTTGTGATTATGTCCACTACCCTATTTCAAAATTCCAAAGTTGCCTGCAGGCTTTAAAAGGCTGGGGACCCCCGGTTTAACTGCCCCCAACAGCTGCGACTTCATGTGCCACCTTAAGCAGTCACACCCCTCAAAGTCCACTAAGTCAATGAGACGTGGAGAGTGTAACTCTACTTAGGGGTAGGTCTTTGGGACAATTCATTATTGTTCTGGTATATTGGGACAAATTCATTATTGGGACAAATTCATTATTGTTCTGGTATAACAAACTAGGAAAGAAATCAGAAAACAGAAAGAAGGTGAAATAGAACAACTTCTTTCTTAATTGGAAAGATACACATTTGATTAGTACTATAGAGAAATTATGGACAACACTCAGGGTTGTAACGTGATCTCCAGAATGCATGTGTTATGTGTATTATTTCCTCATCACTGGAATTCATCCTTGTTTGAATTATCTTCTTTTAAGTGGCCTTCTTTCACAGTGGTTACTTGTCCTTGATCATTAAAGGAGAATGTCCTTCACTTCAGTCTAACAAGATTTTGTAAATGAAATAGTAACCAGGAAGGGGAGGCATTAAAGTCATCATTTTTAACTTTAAAAACTGAAAGAAATGGCAATTTCTGAGAAAATTAATTTATTAGATTCCTTGCTCATGGGTGAGTAAGAACAAATAGACATGAAAAGCAAATATGGAGGGCACATGTATATTCCTTATTACTTCAAGCAAAAGTACTTAATTGATTCCAACCATACCAAGTAACTAAGATATACAAAAATGGATCTTAATTATATGGCCCTACCCAGATTTTTCTGTGTAACTTTTGTATGCGCACATTTTTCTATTTCTTTTTCTCCCATTTCACGTTGAAAATTTGGCCTTGTTGAAGTGTTGCAGCCATTATTTCTTAACCACCCAACACAGAGATCTTTTCAAGAGTAAAAAAAATTGACATTTTCTATCTGTGCTTCTCTACACCTGCTCTTCAGCACCTTGTCAAACAGCTGACGTTCAAATCTCCCTCTCACTGACCCCTCAGATATAAAAGCTCTTTTCCTGTACTTTCTTACTGATGATGAGGTCAATGCAAAAGCTAATAGTTATTCCTTATTTTTAGCCTCAGTCCTCGAGCTGCAGCAATTGCTTCTTGACTATATATCTCTTTAAATTAAGACAGTGATTCTCAAATGGTGGGTTGAGAGACATATGTCGGCCTCAAAGATTTTTTTATTGGGTAACCATGGTAACATTATTGGATGTTAGTGATCTATCTAGCACAGGAACTTACTGAGACAAACAACCGGTATAAAACGGGAAGTTGTGTATTTTCTGGTGAGCAGAAAACACTGATGCAGTGATTATAGTTGCTTTTTTGGCAATGCTTCTTCCACATCTGCACCAAGGTTTTTAAAAAATTTAATGCATTGAAAATATTTATATTCTGATTACCCAACAGGACTTAAAGTGGCTTACAGAATCATTAACAGTTCAGTCCTGAACAGAGTTAGGGCCCCTTCTAAGTCCACTGGAGTCAATGTCCTTAGAAGGGTCAAACTATGCTTTGGATTGAGCTGGAAAACCAGCTGACATCTCACTTCACAGAAATACAGTGAGAATTAAACAGAATGGACCAGAAGTCACCACAAGGGACAACACAAGTGGAACAGCTCCACTATACAGAGCTTTTGAAATGTTTGCAATGGTGGGGCCTTCCTCATACGCTCAGGAAGCCCATTCCACAAAACAGGAGTGGCCACTGAGGAAGCCCAAGTGGAAACAGTTCTTAGCGCCCCGCTTGGAAGAGCTCCAAATAATCCTGGTTATGAAAATAAACTTCCATAATGATAACTAAGTGCTTGAATGTCATTGCAAGAACACAGGACTTGTATCCAAAGTCTACATGGAAAAGCTGAAAACTCGGTGCTTTGAGAGTTTTCAGCATGTAGGCCTATTTTGCTTTCCAGGAGGGAGTTTTCAGCATGTAGGCCTATTAACTGCACAGTCTTGTTTGAATCAAGAGCCTTGCTTGCATGAACAATATATCCTTTTGTTTGCACAAGGGGTTCAGGTTCCCTGTAGGGGTGTGCATTCAGTAAAGCTGACCCGAAAAAACCTTTTTGGCATTTTTTGGGCTTTCAAGATACCAAATCAGTTTCCCTGCGTTGATTTTGGTGCTAAAAAATGAATGCCGAATTCGGGCTCTGGGAGGCTTTAAAGGGCTCCACTCACCTTGTTTTACCTGCCGTTTTTGCCTCTTTCCGACCTTTTGTTTTGCTTTCCAGGAGGGAGGGGGAAGAGGGAACTTGCAGACAGTCAATCACTGCAATGCATTACCAAATGCCATTTCCGCTTGCAACTTTTTGCAAGGCTGTTGTTGCTGCTGGCTTCATTTGTTGAAGCCCAACTACTAGTTTTCCCAGGGGAGGAGAACTGGCCAATAGGATTTGGCATACTGCTCTCTGGCCAATCACAGAAGTTTGTCACTTTTTGAAATATTTCTGTGTATGCCCAGAGCATAAAAGCAGGGGTCTCTAGCTGGCTGACTCCATTTCTGTTCCCGCTGCTGAGAGAGAGCCTGGGTTGGAGATTGTGTGGCTGGCTTCTCGCAGTCGGCAAGCCTTTATTGGCATATGTACATACATACAATAGGAGATCAAATTAAATGCAGATTGGAAAATACAAATCCATACAGGGTAAAATTGGAGCTATGACACAGAAAAACAGCATAAAAGCATAAAAACCTACTGGTTAATATTACTTATCAGGACATATAGCCATAGCACTAAGCAGGGGTCCTTTTGTAGAAAAAGAGGTGCAGGAGCTCATTAGCATAACTCATTAGCATAACTCATTAGCATATGCCATGTCCCCTGACATCACCGGAAGTGTGTCAGAAAGGGAATGTCAGTTTCAGCCCCATTATACCCTATGGACCATTGAAATTAATGGCAAAAACTCATAGGGTATATGAGGGGCTGGAGGAAAGGGGGTTTGAGGGAGAGGCTCCAGACTTGCAGGATAGCTGCTGGGGCCTCTCCTCGAAAGTTTCAAGAAGATTGGACCACGGGTCCAATTCTGTGGGCCCCCAAACAGGTTGTCCTATCCCCTCCATTGTTCTCTATGGTGGGAAAAAGTGTTACTTTTTTTACTACCATAGAGAACAATGGAGGGAATGGGGGCAACCTGTTTGGGGGCCTGTAGAATTGGACCCCCTGGTCCAATCTTTTTGAAACTTGGTGGGTATTTCGAGGAGAGGCCCCAGCAGCTACCCTGCAAGTTTGGAGCCTCTCCCTCAAACCACCTCCCCTCCAGTCGCTTTTAAAGTTGCCACCAAATTTCGGTGGCAATTCGGCAGCGGGCTGAATCAGATCAGAGAATCTGACTCGGCCCGTGGCTACCCTAGTGGCCACTCCTGAGCTGGCGGAGCTTTGCTCCGCCTCGCTCCGGCCCCAAAGGATCCCTAGCACTAAGAAGAAACCTTGCTACTATTTTGGTTATTCCCATATCTGGATTATCAAGCAAAAACAAAACCTTAAAATCGTCAGAAATCTCTGAGAATTGAGCTAATACAGGGTACAGAAGATCCTGATGGGGCGCCAAATAAAAGGGACATTGAAGAAGGATGTGGGGGACAGTTTCAACACAGTCCTCCGTACAAGGACAGCACCTGCTAGAATAAGGGATCCCCTGGAATCTGCCAGAGAGAAGAGCGGAAGGAAGAACATTAAATATGGCCAAGGAGATGGCTCTGCGCAAATTTGGAGTTATGAGTTGATAAAGATATACAGCTGGAAGATTTGCATTTGGAACAATCCCTAAATTTAAGGGAGAACAGGCTCTGTTAGAAAAGCTATAGAGAGTTTGCAACTCTGAGCCCAATAAACTAGATTTTTTTTTTAAAAGCCTCAGACTCAGAAAGCAAAAATAAAGATTCTAAGGGTAAATTCAAAGAGCATGTTTTGGCTTCAATGTAAGGTAGAATTGGCAGATTCAGAAAGTAGTTGGTACATATAACTAGAGGGGTCAGAGTCGAAGTGCAGTCGCAACCAAAATGTAATGGTGTGAATCCATGCCTTAGTAGCCATCAAATTCTGTCCGCAACACAGATGGGTACCCCCATGATCTTTCGCAAAAAGGTAGAATGGACACGTTGTGGCTGTCTTCGGCTTCAGCCACAGCTCTGAGTCTGCTTTTCTGCTGCTGCTGCTATTGACTTAGACGACTTCAGTTCAAGACAACAGAAGAAGACTGAAGAGAAGAAGACATCACTAGTTTGAATCATATTAGGGCCACTTAAAAAAAAACTTTTGTTGTTTTGTTGTAGGTTGGGTGGGTTTGGGGCCTGGGGTTAGTGTGGTGTTGGTGGGTAGGCCTCTAGGGCCTCTCAGGCCTCGTCCTGAGTTTTTGGGGGGGGAGGGAGGGTTCTTCTGGTTTGTGGTTTTGTTGCCAGCCTGTTGTTTTTGCAGTTTAATTTTTTTTTTACTGTGCTTGATATTTTATTTTTGGCTTGTTGGGGCTTTTTTAGGGGGGTGTTACTGATTAGGCCCTCTGCCTGGGGCCTAGGCTCTCTTTTTTTGGTTCTATTTTGTGCTTTGTGGTTCTGTTGCCTTTTTGCAGTTTCAATTTTTAAAGTTTTTGTATTGTGTTTTCTGGGCCTGTTGGTTGGGGGGGGGGGGGGGGTTTACTGACCAGGCCTTCGCCTGGGGCCTAGGCTCTGTCTGTTGCCTTTTAGTAGTTCTGTTGCCTGCTAACAGGTTTTGTTATGTTTCTGTGGACTTTTGCCTTTCTTGGGATGGGGTCACTGCTCTGCGCGTGCTTCTGGTTTAGCTGCTGCACCAATGTTTTTTATTTATTTATTTATTTTTATTGATTTTTCTCTATAACTACAACTATAACGCTACAATCTAAGCTACATATACCTTATACAGAGAGTACTTTATCATTTGCTTAATACTACCTTGTTACATAAAATAATTATGAAGCATTTAAAACCTTGGATAAATTTCAATTACTTGTTACTGCTACTATAAAAGTTATCAAAAACTATTTGGCAGGCACGCCCACCTAGAGAAATACGGTTAATTAAACCATTTATAATACATAAGTGCAATGCTTAATAAAACAGTTTAATCACTATTTCTTCTTTCGTCCTCTTCTTGTCTTAACAGTCTCAACTATTTTTGGAGCTGCAGCTCCCTTTTCCGAGTCAGACACTTCTTCTTCACTCTTTGAGCTATCAAATCCATACATGCTTTCTTGCGAGGCCAGTGAACCATCTGAGTCTCTCCCAGTTTTCTGCTCTTTGCTTTTTTCCAGAAATTTTTTCGCTTGTTGAACAGAGTCAGTCTTATACTTCTTATCTTTGATGCTGAAGCATAGTCCTTCTGGAGTATTCCAGCGATAGATGATAGACTCAGACTGGAGCCAAGATGTCAATTTTCCATAGGCTTTCCTTCTTTTCCTTATTTCAAATGGGATATCCTTCATCACTTTTACTTCTTCTCCCAGGATCTTCAGAGCTGCTTTGTTTGTGGTCCTAAGCACCACGTCTCTTGTAGATTTTTTGGAGAACCTTATCATAATTTCACCAGGCAGGCTTTTCTTTTTAGTGTAATCTGGATAGGTTCTGTAAACCATATCCATATCGCTTTTTATGCTGCTGCACCAATGTTAAATAGGCTTTTAATAAAGGTTTCAGGTATTTTTTACTAATATTTTAAATCTCAGCATAGGGCTTTAGCTGTTCTACCTTTAACTAGGCCAGTGCTAGGAGGACAAAAAGAGGCCAGGTTTGTCTTCAGCTCATAAAACAGAGGTATAAGTAGCGTATATTAACTTTTCAAAAAGTTGTGTGCTGCTGTTTGTGCTCTGGCTGAAAATTGGTGCAGACAGGGACTTTTTCAGAGAAATTTTTCCCCTTTAGTGAGTGTTTCAATTAGGGAGCACCTGAATTCCACAGGGAACCAGGCTGGTTCCAGCAGAATCTAGATAGTAGTAGTTTGATTAAAACCCTAAAACATTTAAAAAGGTTTCCAAGCCACACCTCAAGGATAGTCTTTAAACCATAGTCAGGGTCAGTGTAGGAATTCACCACTAGTTCTGAAAAACCAACCAAAAACATAAGAGAAAACCCAAACTGAAGCAAGGCTAGGTTAGGCTCTACTGAAAGAGACAAAAACCTAGTTTTGGGGTGGGAGGGTTTATAAAAAGGTGTGAGGCTGTTTTAAGGTCAGGTGATAGTGCAGGTAAGTTAGGTTCCTAATACCCTCCCCAGAAGTTAGGCTGCGTTTGGCCAAGGGCAACATGAGTGGCAGGAAGGGAATACAGAGGGGCCCTGGGGGCAAGGCTAAGGAGAAGACCAGAGGGATGGAGGGGAGGGGGAGGGCCACAGTTTCCTCCCACCTCTGCAAAGGACTGCTCCAGAGCCATCTGACACCTCTCAAGCCTCTGGCCAGAGTGGTGCAATGAAGAGGCCATGTGTGGTCCCCTTCCCTAAGAAGAAGGATGCTCCTGGGGTGGCCTCAGCAGAGGTGCCTGCAGCTGCTTGCACTGGGCAAGGGTCTGCTGCTCAGGCAGTCCCTCCTCAAGCCATTGCTGCTGAGGCTCAGTGGCAGGAGGAGGGGCAGCAAGAGTTGACTTTGGGATTGAGCTTTGGGCACAGTTCTCTGTTTTCAGAGCTCACTCCAGCTGGCTGGCTAGCCCACTGCTTCAGTTTCCCTAGGCTTCAGCAGGCTTTCTGAGGGACAGGAGAAGAGGCTGGGAGAGGTGGAAGAGATGGAGGTGGACCCCAAGGACCTGACATCTCAACCTGTTCCCCCTGCTCAGCCATCTCTTCCTGCCCCCCAAAGACACGGTGTGTCTGACCCTCACAGGATGCAGCTCCAGGGGTGCCCGTGGCTGCTGGTAAGCATGGGTACCCCTTCACCTCTGAAGTCTGGAAGCACTTCCAGGTGACAGAGAATCCCTGCTTTGCACAGTGCAAGCTGTGTAGGGCCCGGGTCAGTCGAGTGAAGGACACCAGCCATCTCTTGACTTCTGGGCTGCAGAATCATCTGAAGAAGCACCACCAAGCAGTGCTTCTTTGGGGGGTGGAGGGAGAGGCTGCTGCTGGGGTGCCCAAGTAGCCACCACCAGCCAGCCAGGAGGTGAGTCGTCCTGCAGAAATACCTCTACGGAACCCTGGTAGCCATGCAGTGCAGGGTGATGTGTGTATGCACCTAAGTTACACTACCAGTCACCCCAAACCAAATTAAAACAGTAGCACAAAAACTGTTTTCCATCTGAACAAGGTAGAGTAGGGTAGATGCCAAGCAGCCAGACAGAAACCAGCAGAACCCCCTGGTCCAATCTTTTCCAAACATGAAGGGCCTTTTGGGGAGAGGCTCCAGCAGCTACACTATATATTTGGTGCCTCTAACTCAACCCCCCCCCCCCAGCTCCCTGAATACTTATTAGAAGATTTTTGCCATTGACTACAATGGCCCCATAGGATATAATGGAGCTGAATATTTTCGAGAATACTGAAAAATTTTGGGTACCAATACAATACCAGTATTAGTATTTGGGTATATTCAGGAAGCCTCAAAAATCGGCTTTAATATACCCAAACCTGAAAAAAAAAAAAAACACGATTTTTTCCCCTGTACACCCTCAGTTCCCCGATTTTAAGGGAAGTTCATGTTCTCAGGATTGGTTTTTCAGCATTTGTGGCAGATCAGCTGAAGAGCAGAAATACCTCGTTCCCTGAGTGAGACTCCGCTCATGGTTCTCTGGATCCCACCCTTTGAGAACTACATTAGGTTTCATGTACACTAGGGGTGCCCAGCATCACACCGATGGGCACCTTGGGACTTGCCAACGTCTTTCCTGGCATTTGCTGAATAATTTTAGAAAGTGTGGCCAGGTGAGGCTTTTGCCCAGGAGGGCATCTGACTGGCCACTGAAGATATGATTGGCTGATCATCCTTAAAAAAATGTTTTAGTGGTAGCTGCTACCATAGCGGTGGTTTTATTTTCTCTCACTCCTCTTTCACAGGGTATTTTTTAAAATTACCCTTCTTTGCCCCTGTACTTGGGCCTCCTGTGAATGTGTGTGTGTGTGGGGGGGGATGGTGGCTCCACCTCCCATGGCAGCCATTTTGTGACTGTGCCACCACCCAGTGCCAGAATTCCAAAGGTGCCCACGGGCTCAAAAAGGTTGGGGACCCTTGATCTACATAAAAGAGTGGGTATACATCTCCCAGCACAAAACTCCCATTGCACATTTGATACAAAGTCCTTGTGTTGTTTCCCAAAAAACACATAGATGTTATAATGTGTAGACAGAGACGCAGGTAGACTGTTCCCTGAACCACTTACAAATAAATTACTACAAAATTTATTATACTCATTTAGCACCTCTGACATTTCTCTGTTTTACACATGCCATCAGCACCATGCCAACCCTTGATTATTCAATACTGACAAGCAACAATGAATACTATTGTTGCCTTTTAAAGATTGCGTATGTCTTGGAAAATCCATTAATCACACGGACAACAAGAGAGAAAATCATGTCCACAGTTCTGGCAGCTAATTTGTGTGATAATAGTTTTGAATAAAATACAGACGCAAATAAAATAAAATGCTACAGAAAAAATTTATTCCTCTTATACAATACAATACAACCAACACTGATACATGGAGCACAATCTTGTTTACCTATGAAAAAACTTTTTTTGTAGTTTTCATATGTACATGCGTGTGTGCATGTGAGTGTGTGCACCTGGAAGTTATGGCGACCTCTGATGACTGACTCCTACTGAAGGGCTGGAGGATATTCAGAGAGGTGACTGAATAAAGCCTGCCCCCATCCTCCTGACTGCTGGTATTCCAAGGAGGTCCCCCATCCAAATACTTGCCAGAGTTGACTCTACTCAGCTTCTGAGATCTGACCAGATCCGGCTTGCCTGGGTTATCCAGGCCAGGGTGAAAAATCATTAATGATGTGTACCAACAAAATTCTTAGGAGGAAATTTAAATTTATGGATAAAAAATGCAAGAGGACTACAAAATAAGCACAGTGTCTTTACTACTAATCAATAATAGCAGTAAAAGAGAAAGCAGAAATAAAACAAAAATCTATTACAATGGTTTGGACAAGCTGTATGTGTGACTGAACTAACGGCAGTAAAAACAGTTTTTGAAGGTGTACTTTATAATAAATGGTCCATGTGGAAGAAGTTAAGGAAATGGCACCAAACAGAAATACAAAAAAAGTTGTTTTGTAATCTGGATTTGGTGCTAATCTTAACTATGTTAACTATGTTTAGATAGGAACTCTGGGGCAAGTGATGCTCTGCATTCTTGGTGCTTGGGAGAGCTTCTAGTGTTCTGGCCCCACTGATGGACTTCTTGATGGCACCTGGTATTTTTGGCCACTGTATGACAGAGTGTTGGACTGGATGGGCCAAGAAGAAGAGATTGGATTTATATCCCGCCCTTCACTCACTTGTAGTCTCAGAGCAGTTTACAAACTCCTTTCCCTTCCCCTCCCCACAACAGACACCCTATGAGGTAGGTGGGGCTGAAAGAGCTCTGAGACAACTGTCCTTGAGCGAACAGCTGGTACAGAGCTATGGCTTGCCCAAGGTCATCCAGCAGGTGCAAGTGGAGGAATGGGAATCAAGCCTGGTTCTCCCAGATAAGAGTCTGTGCACTTAACCACTACACCAAGCTGGCCCTCAGGGTTCTGTTAGTTAACCATGCTAGAGAGGAAATGAGTAGAGCGTAACAACAGGGTCTCAGTTTATTACTCTTAACAATTAAGAATGTAATTAAGTATTAATGTATTTTGGAATTGTAAATTTAAATGGCTGTCTCAGGTCTGGGGACAAGGAAAACTCTACACAGCCAATCGCTCCACTTCAAAAGAAAAAGATGCTGTAAGGTTGCCTCCATGCTTGATAGGAGACCCAGACGAGATGACAGCCATATAAACGAAGGTTTTTTTTTTAAAAAAAAAACTGTTAAAAACATCTTCATTATTCTGTATGTTAGTTTACTGCCCACCCTCCATATGTATGACTGTTATTTCTATTCCATTTCATTGTAGCTGAAGAGGTGTGCATGCACCCGAAAGCTCATACCTTGAATAAACCTTTGTTGTTTTTAAAGGTGCCACTGGACTCAACATTTGTTCTACTGCTTCAGACCAACATGGCTGCTGTCAAACCTCACTTCCTTAGCTCACTTCAGCTTTCCATGACTTAGGGGGGAGGGAATTCCTGCAGGGAGAGGTGTGTGTGAATGAGTGTGAGTGAATGAGACCTTTCGTTTTTGCAGCCATAACTTTCCTTTTTAAGCATGCCTCCTTTTGTGTTCTCAAAGAAGGTTGTCTTTGATGTAGCACTGGTACCAGCTGGGACAGGAGACAGCCCAGCTCTGCATCTTCACTCCCTGGCTGGGATGAGTGGGGAGGGGGCTTTTACAAAATGCTTCCATTCAAACACTGGGATGTTCTGGATCACGCATACTTATCAATAAAATTTATCATTGACAAAGAGAGAGTTGTTGAGAGTAACAAGACCGTAGTCTGACAGCTGCCCACCTGGATCTACCTGCTTTGAACTAAATTATTCTGATTTTAATGCAACTCTTAAATAAGTACGCAAGGGACTGAAACCTTAGCAGTCTAGGACTTACATCTGGCTAGTAATGTTTTACTTAATTTATATATGCTGCTTTCCACCCAAATAGGGCCCCTAAGGTGGGTACAACCACCAGCTCTCCTGACAGAATAATGTAAATGAATTATAGTAACATTCCCATCCTAAACACGATCCATGGTGAAACATTCTTCCAGGCAGCATGTTTAGGATTCCGGTTATAAAGGCAGATGAAGTTATGAAAGCCACACCCAAGTGCTGGTAGCTTTTGTGTAGCCTGATCTGGTGCATGATTGCTCTGAAACAAGTCCACCGTATAACAGGATTACCTCACAGGTTAGGTGTACATAAAATTGCAGTCTAAACATACTGATTGTAGGCACACTTATTTGGAAGGTCAATTCTGCTCTGCTCAGTGGGGCCTGCTCTCAAGTGCCTGGACCCAGAATGGCAGGCAGGCTTATGTCTATGGCCTCTTACCTGTGAGCAAACCACGTGGAATCCAAGAGACCATACTTCTGAGTAAGCAACCAGGTTTGTTTCACACAATGAAGCCTGAAACAAAGCAGTAGCAAAGAAGAACTCAGCCTAGCTTGCAAGATGATTCAGCTGATCTGGCCGCCTGGATCCACCCCACAGGGACACTGAGAGAACGGTACAGTACTGTGCGGTGCATTGGCCTCCCCTCAATTCGAAAACTCCAGTTGGTGCAGAAAGGGCTAGGTGGAGCGTGCATGTCACACTTCGCTGGCCGCCATTACTTTTCAGGGTCAATTTCAGGTACTGGCTGTGGCATACAAAGCCCTTCCTGGCTAGGGTTGCCAAGTCTGGTTGGGAAAATACCTGGAGACTTTGGGGGTGGGGCAAGGAAAGGGTGGGGTTTGGGGAGGGGAGGGGCCTCCGCATGGTAGAATGCTATAAAATCCACTCTCCAAGGCAGCCATTTTCTTCAGGGGAGCTGATCTCTGTCAGCTGGAGATCAGTTGTAAAAGCGGGAGATCCCCAGGCCCCACCTCGAGGCAGGCAGCCCTATTCCTGGCCTTGGACCCTCTACCTGGGAGACGGCCTCTCCCCCTGATGCTCTGCCACAGCAGCTTCAGTCGCCAGAGCATGTCTTCCAGGGGTAAGAGACAAAAACGACACCTGCCCGCCTCCTCTGTTGTGGCCCCCACCTTGCAGAACGGGATGCCTGAGGAGATCAGGAAGGCCCCCCGCTGGCTCTCCCAGCTTTCTGCAACCGATGCAAACCTGAATTACTCCAGAGATCTTTTCCTGCCCAGGCCATAGAGCTGTACACTGCGTGATTCACACAGTTACTTGGAGACGCCACTGGGGTCTTGGGCCGGTCCTCCTGTGTGTAGCTTGCTGAAGCAAGGCTCCTACCAAGCAGTGCGCTTTGCTCCTGCTCTGTTCTTCAGATTTCTGGTTTCCTCCGCACCCCGAACTGGAGGGCCTGGTCCTCTGACTGCCCCGTCCGGTCGACTGGATCGGCTCGCGTCCCGGCCGGAAAGGCGGCCTACGAAGAACGCCCCCCCCCCCCCTTAATCCGGAGACGAAGCGTCTTCTGTCGGCGGAGGGCCGGGTCCCCGCGGGGGCTTCCAGTCACTGACGCACGATCTGGGAGGCAGAAAGAAGTCCGCCACCGTCCTCCCGACACCCCCCCCCCCCCCGAGTCCTCCTCCGCCTCGCGCGGGCTGGGGGAAGGCGGCGAGAAGGGAAGGGCGGCGCGGGCTGCACGAAGATCGCGCCTCGGAGGAGCGGCGTGGCTCCTCCTCCCTCCCCCCGCGGCTGGTGCCCGCCGTCTGCCCACCCTCCCTCCCTCCCTGGCGGGCGCGCGCGCACTTCCCCGGCCCGCCGGGCGCTGGGAAGGCAGGTTTCGCGCGGCACCGCCGCCTCTCCGTTCCTCGCCACCGCCGCGCAGTGCGCCGCGCAGGTGTCGGCGTCGGGCTGCGGGAGTGGCCATCGGGGCCGCCCTCTTTCCGCCAGCCGGGCCGGAGTCGGGCGCGCTCCTGCGGTGAGGAGGAGGCAGAGGCAGCAGCCGTGGTGTCCAGGGGAGCTTCGGTGGGAGCGGCGGAAGGGCGCCAGGCGGAGGTGGCCGGGCCGCGCCGCTGCCGAGAGACGACGAGGAGGAGGAGGAGGAGGAGCCGGAGGAGAGCAGCCAGCCAGCCAGCCGGACGCCGCGCCGCCGAGAGGGAGCCAGCCGGCCGGCCCAGCCCCAGCGGTGCCCGAAGGAGCCCCCCTCCTCTTCGCCGCCGCCGCCGGCCGAGGGAGGATGCGGTGAGGGGGCCAGGGCACGACCTTGCGCCGGAGCCGCCCAGGGGGCGCGGCCGCCGCCTCCCTCCCTCCCGCCGGGAGGGCCGGCCCTTTGTGCTCGGCTCGGATGCTCGGGAAGCAGCGCGCCGCAGCGCCCGGTGAGTCGAGTCGGAGGGGCCGCGCCGCCGCCCCCGCGGGGGGGGGGACCAGCCGAGGGGAGGGGGGCCTCGCCGCCGCCCCCCCCCCCCCATATCTCGTGACGGCCTGGCCTGGCTTGCGGGGGGCGGCGGCCGAGGCTGTGTGGGGATGGCGGGGAGGTGCCGCCCAGGGCCTGCTGCTGCCTGGCGCTGCCCCCCCCCCCAGGACGCCGCGACCCAGTGGGGGGGGGGGGTGCGTTCCGCCAGCAGCGGAGGCGCGCGCACAGGTGTTCCGAGGCGGCGGGGCCCCCGCGCGCAAGCCGCTGGAAAGACGAGTCCCCCGTCGAGGGCCGCCGCCTTCCCCCGTCTCCCCCCCCCCCCCCCCAGTCTTTCCCGGGGGCCTGGGCGAGCGCGAGGGCTGCGCGGCGGGGCTCAGGAGCGAGGCGCCGGGCGGGGGGCGGGCTGCCTGCCTCGGTGCTTGGCTGGTTTCTTATTCCTGCCCGGCAGACCGGAGGGCCCGGCTTCGCGCCCCCCTCCCCCCGCGTCCTGGCGCGGAAGGGGCGCCCTCGATCGCTGCTACCGGGCCGCGCCGCCGCGGGGAGGCCAGTTCCGGGGGGGGGGGGGGCAGGGAGGTAGCTGGCGGGCTGAGCGCCGGCGGGGCCCTGGTCAGGTGTTGCCGGGCATGCTGGCGAGCTCTCGGGGTCGCGCCTGCGGGGAAGGGGAGCCGGGAGCTGCTCTGGCCTGTCCGTGCGGCGGGTCCTTCGGGCCCCTCTTGTCCTCCGCAACGGGCTCCCCCCGTCAAGGGCGCGCCTTCGTGCGGCTGAGAGGTGGGCTGCTGTCGCCTTGGCCGCCAAGGGCCCGCCGTTCCCCCCCCCCCCCCCCCCGGGGATACTGGGCGGCGGCGGCGGCAGCTCCCCCCCGCCCCGCCCCGCCCCCCCCCCCCCCCGCCCCCGGCCAGGCAGTCAGGAAGATGGTGGGCAGGCCGGTGGGCGAAAGGGCCGGCTGTCTTGACTTTCGGGGAAGGGCAGAGAACCTGCGCCATCATCTGCAGGGCGATGGATGATTCCTCGCAGGAAGCCGCGGGAGAAGGGAAACTTCCGAAAGACCGCCCGCCCTCCTGCCAGAGACGCCACAGACATAAACCACCGGTGTGACGTCATCCGGCCGGGTACCGTTCCGAAGCTGGGCTGGGCGGGCGTGGCGAGGGTAGTCTTCTCCATCGTTAGAGTGCCAAGGCCGAGGGGGACCCCAGCGCCTGGGCAGGCAGGAAGCCAGACGGGAAAGGTCTTCCGAGCGCTGGGCATCTGGGGCATTTGTATCAACATGAAAGATCCACCACCACCATCAGCAGCGGGCCCGATGTGGGGAGTAAAATAAAGGTTGACTCGTTATTTGCAGTTGCAGTGAAACACCCAGAGGGGGGGAAAGGAATACATTTTTGCTATCTCAGAAATTTGGTTAGAACATTTGTATTTTTTCTAGATGCCTCAGAGACTTTTTGTTTTGTTGAGGGGATATCCTTGAATTGCCTTGTTTAACCCATACATTTTCTCAGCCTTTTTGACCAATTCTTTTATGAGGGGAACAACTGTTTTCTTCTAGGTTTGACTGAGTTCACCTTCTGGGGGCTTTTTACAAATGCTACTGGAAAACTGCAGACATGAGAATGAACACATTATAGATTAAGCTGTGTTAATGAATGTCATCAATGGCTCAAACCTGTGATACTTCAGAAACACAGCCTGTCCTGATGGCTGCAGTAACAGAAACATGAGGTTCCATCTTGACCCTGTCTTCGAAGAGGTGGTGTTTCTGCAGTCTTGTTATGTAAGGCAAGCTTTGGAAGGCAAAGGAGGTGGACTCTGCTTTCTGCCCTTTTTCCAAAGGGGGAATGAATATACATGAAAGCTTCAGGTAACTGGAAGAAGGAAAAAGTCCATTTTGTAAATCTGTTTACTAGATTACAATTTTTTTAGTGGTTGAATCTAGAGGAGTATATTACTACAGTATATTACTACAGCAACTACAGTAACTGAATTTTGTTTTCCAGCTGTCATTAACTGATATTGCCAAGCAATAGAGAGCAATTTAATGAAAATTAAGATTTCATAGAACTTTTTAAAAAATCACATTTCTAAATGAATCTATTCTTATTTTTATTCATAAGGCTGTCTTGTGCTGCATAAGATCACAGCTGCAGAAGACTGAAATAGTATTTATAGATAGGTGCATAATTTTTATTTGGACAGATTCCTCTGACTGATGGTAATTACCTTGATTCCAGCTTGACAGTGAAGGTAACTAGTTTGTGCCAAAAATGTATGAGTAGAATAGTTTATCAATAATGGTTTATTACAGTGGGGACTGTTAGCCAGTTTGTTTTAAGTTTCCTTGTATATACTCTTGAAGCTGTCAATCTGAACTGGCTTGTTTAAGGAAGCAGACAGATTCATAAGGGTTAAATCTGATGGTTAAATCTGGAGACTGAGACGTATGAGGAAAGGCTGAGGACCTTGGGAATGTTTAGTTTGAAGAAGAAGAGGTTTAGGGGGGACATGATTGCTCTCTTTAAATATTTGAAAGGCTGTCATTTGGAGGAGGCTAAGGAGCTGTTCCAGTTGGCAGCAGAGGATAGGACCCAAAGCAACTGGTTTAAATTACATGCAGAAAGGTATCAGCTGGATATTAGGAAAAGCTTTTTCATAGAGTGGTTCAAAGGTGGAATCAGCTGCCTAGGGAGGTGGTGAGCTCCCCTTCACTGCCAGTTTTCAAGAAGAGGCTGGACGACTATTTGTCAGAGATGCTTTAGGCTGGTCCTGCGTTGGGCAGGGGGTTGGACTAGATGGTCTGCATGGCCCCTTCCAACTCTATGATTCTATGGTTACATTTTAGATGTTCTTTCTACATGCCTCTTTTTGTGGAGGTTTATGTTGTGGTATTTCATTTCAATTCATCACATATAGATGGTTTTGGCCACTGTTTTACAACAACTAGAAGAAAAGTTGTCACTGTTCATTTGCCATCTGTTGGTTCAACCAGAATTTGTATTCTTTCAGTAGCTGGTATGAAAACCTATTGCACATATTTTTAGAAATCTTTCAAGCAAACATATGATGGGGGCAATACTCCCTCTAAGCTGTGCACTCTTCTGAGCAAAAATTCTATTTTGTGAGCTACAGGCATTACAGTTGTGAGTGAGCAATTTGGCTGCTGCATAATTTAGTTCGCTCTGGAGCCAATCTTCCTGAGCTGAGACCAAAAAAAATGTGTGAGCCAGAGGCTAAAAAACTGTGAGCTAGCTCACACTAAGTCATCTTAGAGGAAACACTGGATGGAGACTGTGTTAATGGTATCCTTCCATCTCACAAAGACTGTGACATGACCTGAAATGTACATAAAATCTCAGTAGAGTCAAATGCTCATCCCGAACAGCATTTCTGAAGGTTCATGGATTTCCACCTGTGGAATGAGACTTTCTGTCCTTCTCTCTCCTGCAGCAGCTTACAATGCCCCCCCCCCCCGGTCCTGTTCCTGAGTACTCCTTCTTGCCTGTGGAAATGCTGTTTGGGATCCAAGCAAAAATCCTTAAATTTAAAATAGGTACATTAATTAAATAACTTTCCATATCATGGTGAAATGTAATCCCTAATTGGCAGGTTATCTGCATTCTTATCCTCAAAAAAGATTTTTTTCCCCTACAGATCTTCTGATGCCACACCAGGGCTAGTGCTACGGAAGCGCTAAGATGTCAGACCCCTGAGTCAGTCAGTTCCTAACACCAGTCATTTCAAAGAATGCAGGTTATTGAGACATTGAAGAACTTCAGCTGCATAGCGTAACTTTGTTAGAACTAATTATAAAGGTGGGGAGCAAGCAATTATACTGTAAGCATAGATCACGTCCATGGCTCTGGGCCAGTCAGGGACAGTAGGAGCCCGCCAGAATAACGGACACTAGTTCACAAGAGAAAGCTGATACCAGGGGAAAATGCATTCAAGGTTGCTCTAACAGGCTTGGATAGATAATGGGATGGCTGGGAAATGAAACCAAAAATTCCAGGATGGCTCCCTCCTTGGCAACCACACCAAGGCTGGTGCATCTTAGTGAGGTTGAGTCGGTTCTTGGCTTCACTTGCTTCTCGAATCAACCCCCCTAGGGTAAGGGTCTGACATTCTGCCCCCCCCCCCAAGATGTCACCCACCCAGTTTTGAAGGAAAATGTTTAGGAAAGGCACGTAAAAGCTTAGTAGCATGCACATGTTCGCTCTGCACCCACTCGTGGTGCAAAGGGTCAAAGTCCTTCCAGCTAACTAGATAATAAAGGTGGTTGTACTTCAGCTTAGAGTTCAAAATCTCTTGCATCTCGTGGTGGGATTCACCATTCAGTATCAGAGGTGGAGGCGCTGCTGGATGAGGTCTCCACTTGTTAGGCCTCAGGTCCCTCTTGAGCAGGCTGAAATGAAAAACAGGATGAATGGATCTAAGCAATTTAGGCAAAGCAAATTCAACAGTCACATCATTTATTTTCCTGACAACTGTGAATGGCTCCACATATTATCACCCCAACTTTTTCCTTGGCTGCAATCCATGGAGGTTTTTAGTAGAGAAATACAGAGTCTCCCATCTGTAAGTCCCATTCAAGTGCTTGGCCTCTGTCAGCATATTTTTTGTAATCCTGTTTGGTTTTATCCAGAGTCTTTTGGATGGTGTCCTACTGGCTGGCCAGACCTTGGATGGTGTCTTACTGGCTGGCCAGACGTCTCCAGGTCCCCCTAACCCTGGGAGGCAGCGTCCATTGTAGGAATGGGGACCCCTTCATACCCATACAAAGCTTTGGAGGGGAACACTCCTGTGGAACCATGCGTTGAATTATTGTAACTGTATTCCGCATACGACAGGAGTTCAGCTGAGTTGTCTTTCTGGTAATTCGTGAAACAGCGGAGAAACTGCTCAACCACCTGGTCCATCCTTTCTGTTTGCCTATCGGTTTTGGCGTTGTGAGCACTGCTGAGCCCCCACTCCACCCCCAGAACCTGAAGTAACTCCTTCCAAAACTTGGCAATGAACTGGGACCCTTAGTCCGATATCTTTTTGTGAGGGATCGAATGTAATCTAACAATGTGGTGCATAAATAGTTTGGCCAGTGCCTTGACAGAAGGGAGTTGTTTACATGGAATGAAATGAGCCTGTTTGGAAAACAAGTCCACTACCACCCAGATGACAGTTTCCCCTTTGCTGGGTGGCAGGTCAGTGATGAAATCCATTGAAATTATCTTCCATGACCTGCAGGGTGTCTCCAAGAGTTGCAAGGTCTGGGGGGCTTCCCAGGTCTCCGTTTAGCCATCAGGCAAGCTTGGCAAGCCCCCTCATACTGGGAGACATTTCCCCACATGTGCGGCCACCAGAATTGTTGTTTGAGGAGGTTGAAGGCTTTTAGGAACCCAAAATGTCCAACCAGCTTAGACTCATAGCTGAAGTGTATGATTTCTCCCCAGAGACTCCAGGGCACAAACAGATGGTCATCTTTGGACCACCACCCATTTTCATTTTGAATGAGGGAGGGTTCTGTGGCAATCTTCCTATCGTCATTTGTGAGGGCAGCTTTGAACTTCGCTAGCCAGGGTTCTGAATCTGAGGCGGGGTCCATTTTTGCTCGGCTCTGCATTACCACTGCCCTGCCCAACTGGGAGGGGGTAAACATGGAGTCCACCTCCTTTGACTGGCATGTTGCGGGTGGTGGGACAGGGCATCAGCCAGAAAATTGGACTCCCCTGGGCGGTGCTGGAGGGAGAATTAAAACTTAGAAAAGAACTCCACCCACCTCAACTGTTCAACATTGAGGTGCTTAGGGGTGCATAGTGCTTCGAGGTTTTTAATATCAGTCCAGATCTCAAAAGGCACCCGCGCCCCCTCCATCCAATGATTGGATGCATCCTCTTGGACTACAAAAGGTTTATTTTCATCTGGATGGTGTAAAATGGGCTCAGAAGTAAACAGTTCTTTCAGGCTCTCAGAAGCCTGCTGGCATTCCACAGTCCATGCAAGCTTAGCCCTGGGTTTTACACTTTCTTGATCTTTCCCTTTGTTTTTAAGTAAGTCCGTTAAGGGAAGGCTGACCTGTGCAAAGTTGGGGATGAAGGGGCAGTAAAAATTTGTGTTCCCCAAGAATTATTGGATCTGTCTGTGGGTGCAGGGAGCTTCCCACCGCAGGACATCCTTCACTTTGTTTGGGTCTAGCCCCTTCCCCAAGATTCGGTAGCCCAGAAAGTCCGTTTCCTCCTTATGAAACTCAGATAGTTTAGCAAAGAGCTTGTGTTCATACAATGTCTTTAGGACCTTCCTCACCAAAGTCACATGGGAGTCCTTATCTTCTGAATAGATCAAGATACCAAGATAAACCAGAAACCTCTTGAATAAATGCTTGTGCAACACTTCATTGATCAGGTTCGTGAATACCCTGGGGGCCCCAGCCAATCCAAATGGCATTACTAGATATTCGAAGTGCCCTAATGGGGTGTTGAATGCTGTTTTGTGTTTGTCTCCCTCTTGGATGTGCACTCAGAAGTAAGCATCCCTCAAGTCCAACTTAGATCCCCCCCCTTTGGTAACTTCAGTCAAGAGGTCTCTGATCAAAGGGAGGGGACAGGCATTCATGGCGGACACTGCATTGAACCCGTGGTAGTCCGTGCACAATCTGAGCCCCCCATCCTTTTTCTTATGGAACAGCACGGGGGCTGCAAAAGGGGAGGAGGCAGGTTGGATGAAACCCCTGGCTAGGTTTTTATCAATGAACTTTAGCAACTCTTCTTTTTCCATCGGACTCATAACATACAGCTTCCCTTTCGGCATCTTGTGGCCAGGTAAAATCTCTATAGTACAATCAGTATTGCAGTGAGGAGGGAGATCATCTGCCTCTTCCTCAAACACCCAGGTGAGGTTTCTATAATCCTGTGGAGTGGAATCAAGCTCCTCTTGGGCCAAGCATACCCGCTCCAGCAGGGGGGTGGGCCTCTCTCCCCATTCAGATCTCCACTTATGTTCGTTACATTTCAGATCAGAAAAATGCACCATGCCCCCATTTCACTGGATGTGGGGGTCATGGTCCCGCAACCAGGGACTCCCCAGGACCATAGAGAAATGGGCCATGGGGTTGATAACAAAAGCCCACTGCTCCCAGTGTGACCCCGTCTCCGTAATCACTGGCATAGTATGATATTTACAGGCTTCCTTCCTTGCGGAACCATCAATCTGGGTGAATATCAGGGGTTCAGGGAGGGTCTGGACTGGCACTCCTAAGCCAGTCATGATATCAGGACTGATTAAGTCTCTGTCACAACCCAAGTCAATGAGGGCTCTCACCTGCACCTGGGTACCCAACTTGGGATTTATAACAGACACTATCATGAAAAAGAGGGGGGGGGGGTACTCACCGATCGTGGCACTGGTGACTTTCGGACCTGCTGGGTTGCACCCTTCACAGCAGACCCAGCCTTTTCCCTGAGGCTGAAAGGCATCTTTTCCACTGGAGGAGGCTCTGTCTGTACCTGCGTTCAGCTGCAGGGCCCACATTTGCTTGGGGCGCACTCCCCCAGACATAGGCTGACTCTCTTGACTGCACCACTCTGGGGCTTTCACATCTCAAGGGGTGAGGTTGGTGGGGCAGTTAGCTGCAAAGTGACCCTGCTGCAAAGTGACCCTGCTCCCCACACCGGAGACATAAGCCTTGCTTCATCCACTGGTCTCACATGGAGTCTCGGATCTTGGGACTCTGGCTCTTCACCTCAGCCATCGGAGTTTTGGCTATGGGCCCAGGCTGGTGCATCTTAATTAGGCTGAGTTGGTTCTTGGCTTCACTTGCTTCTCAAATCCACCCCCCCTAGGGTAAGGGGATTCCCTGCACTCAGGACCTTTTCCAGGACAGTATGGTTCAGTCCCATTTGAAACAGCTCAATAAAAATCTCTTTGGGCCACCATTTTAAACTTATCTTGAGTATTCTCTTACCGATCAGTTCCCTTGATGGAGGGTCCACAGCCGATTCCACACCACCTCCATTTTTAAGGGATCCTTGTATTGCTGCCATAGGGCCCACATAAACACAGTTACGTTGTGGAGCTCCGGCCCTCTGATGTTGTGGAGCCTGATGTACCAATCTGCTGTGTAATCTCTCAAGCGCAACCCGATATAGTCCACTCGGTGCTCATTAGAGGCAAATGTGGGACCCCAGTTCTGCAGGAATTTGTGTATTTGTAGAAGGAAGGATGTGAGCCTTTCAGGGTTCCCATTGCAGGTAGCATCCAAGAGCTCTCAGTGGTGGTCTGGCCCGGGCACCGGTGTGGGCGGGGCCACTGGGTCCCTGGGTAGCGGCTCCTCTGGGATGGGAGGCTGTACCGGAACCTGTGCTGGCAGCACCTGGGCAGGAATGACAGGCTGTTGCTGCCCACGGTCCAGTCTCCCTCCTCCATCTGGTAGCAACCCTCGCAGCTCATGTTGCATGGCCATGCCTATGAGTCGGGGCAGGTCAAGCATCATGTCTTGCATCTCGTGACGAAGTTTATCTGTCTGCACGAAACTCCCACTGCATCTGGTCCATGTTGACCTCCTCAGGCATGGGACAGCATCCATAGCCCTCGGGGTGGGTACTCCTGTACCTCCATCCATAATTCACCAACCAAGGGTCAGAGGTGACTGCCCAACTCTCCTTAGTTCAGATAGGGAAGTGGGCCCACGAGTCGGTGCCTTGCCCCACCGGTCTCCATGGCTCTGTGCTCATCGTGGAAGTCGTTGTAGTTGTGGTCACTACCTCTTTGAACATAGTGACCGGGATGTCCTCTGTACCATTGCCAGCCATGGTAGGGTGCAAGGTCCAGGAACTAAAGGGAGTTCTAATGACTTGTCAGACACCTAAGTCAATCAGTTCCCAACACCAGTCATTTCAAAGAATTGATTGAGACATTGAAGAACTTCAGGTGCATAATGTAACTTTGTTAGAACTAATTAAAAAGGTGTGGAGCAAGCAATTATACTGTAAACATACATCGTGTCCATGGCTCTAGGCCAATCAGGGACAGGTAGGAGCCCACCAGAATAATGGACACTAGTTCACAGGAGAAAGCTGATACCTGGGAAAAATAAATTCAAGATTGCTCTAGCAGGCTAGAATAGATAATGGGATGGCTGGGAAGTGAAACCTAAAATGCCAAGATGGCTCTTATCCATGGCAACCACACCGAGTAGTGGCAGTGTCTGACATAAGAGAGCCACTCTGCATTGTTTTACATAAACATAGTATTTTATTTGATATGCCCATATGCATCAGTTTCCAGTAGAAAGTTCTGTTCATGATGACAGCAGCAATTTGGCAAGAAGATCACACAACAGTTCAATAGAAACAACTGAGTTAAAAGCCCAGTAGAGAAAGATAATGAAACAAGGCTTAAAATTCTACAAATTGAGCACACTCCAGAAAACCCCCCAGAAAGACACAGGCAAATTACCAAAATTTGTAGCTTAAGCACCATCACGGAGCAAATCTTAGGTCTTGTGGCCATACTGCAGGGGGTGATGACACTGGGAAAGAGGGCCTGCCTCAGAGATCTTAGGGTCCATGGAAGTGGTTTTCTGATAAATATCCAGTGTCCAAAGTGTGTAGGGCTGTCAAGATTGAAAACAGCACCTTGTGTTGTACCCCCAAACTGACAGGTAATCTACCTTTTTTAGTTTCTAAAGAATTGGTAATTTTAGTTTTTTGAGGACTGATGTACTCTGTCTTTGACCAACAGAATCAAAAGCTGGACACTTTATCCTGGGCTATTCTCTTTTTCCAAGCTGTCTTCAAGAGCAGCTCTGTGTTACAGTGGGGTTCCTATTGACAATTCAAGAGAAACATAACTCAGGAGAAAAAGGGAAATGTAGATGTCTACGAATAATCACTCAGCATACATAAGCAGCAGAGAGCGAAAAACAACTCTTTTTGTGGCAGTAAAACCAGAAGACTTTGTATACCTTTGCTGAGGAGAAAGAAGGAATTGTAGCATCTTGGATTGGAGGGTGAAGCCTTTGAGACCTGAATAGAATCCCTGGGGAAAGTCAGGCCTAGAATGACTGTTCTTTGGGTCTGAGTGAGTGAAGGGGCCTCAGTGTAAGAGAGTTGGCTGTAGCTGAAGATTTCTCCAAGGACATGTTTAATTTACTCTGATGGTGGGCCTTGCTGTGGTGAAACAGCTCTTCCTCAGTGAAATTTTACTTGGTTTATGTAAGTTTCAGCATTTGCTGACTAATCTGAAGAAACCAGTGCCCTCTTCCCACCCATCCCCAGCTGTAAACGTACACTATATTGCAGTAGTTTTATCTAGAGGTCACCCAGGGAGGAATAATGAGTATAGAGTTTTTGGGAGCAGCAGATGTGCCTGCTCCTGATTAAGTGAATCTAGGGAAAGGCCATTCTGTCCACAGTCTGTGACTTATGCAGCAAAGCCAGATCTAGAAGCACTCCTCACTGTGGACCCACTGCTTTGCATAGGGTTCTCAGACCCCCACTAGCCTGGGGGCCCCTCCCCCCAGCACTGACCAGCTGGCTAGTGGTGGTGGGGACTGACCGGTGGCAAATGGAGGCCTGGGCCTAGAGGGGGCCTGGCAACCCTATGCTTGGGGGGCATCCACCTCCATCCAGAGTAGCTCGTCCTTCTTCCTGATCCAACTGTTATCTTCACTACATGCAGTTGGAGTTACTGTTGCAGAGATGAAAGCAAACCTTATACCTAACTGTTTAGGTCAGTGTTAGGATTGTGCACAATGAGTTAAGGGTAAGATGTCCAAGGTCACTGCTAAGACTTGAATAATGGAAAAATAAAAATTCTATTGCAAAAAAAAAAAAGGTCACTGCTAAGACTTTTTCCAGTTGATCTTTTTATTGCTGTAGTCTATTAACTCCACTCTGGGTTTACTGTCATCTTTTCAAGGGTGTGTTCAGACGGGCAGCTAATACTCCCATTGGCCTGGCTGTAATTTGATCTAGATCTTTTTTATCCAGCGTTGCACGACCAGATAGCTTCCCCGTGAATTGCTTTACCACATGTGACTCCATGGAGGATTGTCTAGACGGCATCCACCTTAAGGAGCCGTGCGATGGGCTGTTTTTTAAAAAAAATCCTGTTTGCGCATGCATGCCTCACTGTCTACTTGTTTTTCTGCGCATGCGTGAACTTAAATGGCAAAAGCACCACCAGAGGTACCTTCCTCAAGGTACCATTTCAGTTAACAAAGTGCATAAACAACACGGAACCTTCAGTAACGTTAAATTGTCCTGATTGCTTGAGTGGAGCTTTGCGGACGTCACCTGTTTAAGTGGTTATGCGCTCACCGCTAAGACTTTTTAAAAATGGCGGCCATTCTGGATGGTCTCGAGACCATCCCTACAGGCTGATTGTGCGCTGGTGGAACAACCAGATGGGGGAAAGTCTGCTGTTGGCCTGTCGGCCAGCTTAGGACCGGACTTTCACCACTGTCTTTTCAGTACAGCTCCCTGACGGGGATCAACGGGTGGATCACGGAAGCGGCATTTCTTAGATGTTGCTGTCTGGACATGCAATTTAAATTCAGCAGGCACTCATGCATGGCACGGCTCAAAAGAGCCATCTGAACGAACCCCAAGATAGAAAGTAGAGATTAAATTGCAGACTTCAATTTTTAGTGGTGTGGTACTTTATGATCTTTCTATATGGTTCTTTTCAATAAAGATTTATCACAGGGGTGTAGAACATACATCCTATGGGTTGGAACCGGCCTATCCAGGGCTCTTATCTGGTGTGTGAGCAACCGATTACCTTTATTGCCAGATGACAGAGGGTGTGTGTTATGTCTCTCTGTACTGTTCCAGTACTAATGAGTAACAGGCAGTGGAAGTGAAAAGGGTGGCCATCAGGGAAATACTGTAAGTGTGTTAATGTTTTAAGCATGTTTATATTTTGAGTGAAAATATTGTTGTTTGGGTTTGCGTCTGGCCTTTATAAAGTTTATATCTCTGGTGTCTGGCATTACATTTTATGGCACATACAGCCTGGCCTGACAAAGTGACATTTATGTCAGATCTGGCCCTCATAACCCCCCCCCCCCAACATGCCGGAAGTGTGTCAGAAGGCAACACCCACCCCTCAGGCTTCACTCCACAGGTGAGTGAAATTGACCTGCTCTTCCTCCATTCCCTTCCCCATCCAATACTTTGTGCAATAAAAATAAGCGTAAAGAACACACCTTCATTCTCTTCCTTCTCCCTTGAAACCACCAGGTTTCAAGTAGACTTGAGATACCCAGGACATGTGCACCACCCATCCCTTCCCCTTCCCCTCCCCACAACAAGACACCCTGTGAGGTAGGTGGGGCTGAGAGAGGTCTTTTGAGAACTGCTGATGAAAGAACAGCTCTGAGAGAACTTATGACTGGCCCAAGGTCACACCAGCAGCTGCATGTGGAGGAGTGGGGAATCAAACCCAGTTCTCCCAGATTAGAGTCCAGCTCCTGACCACTACACCAAACTGATAAGGTGGAAGCTGCTGAAGGGTTGGTGAAATTTCTCCAGTACTTATGTGCCATGTACCCAGATAAAAAATGGTATACTTAGAAAATTTATATGCCACCTTGAGCAAGTCTCTGGAAAAGCAGCACACAGTCATAAAAGGAACAATGATAAAATTATCAATATTAAAACAAAACATTAAAAACAATAAAGACCCTAGCAGGGCTTTCCCTGGGGCGCTGTGCCTCTGCACTGCTCGGGGAAGCCGAGGAGGGGGCGGGGCTTGGTCATGTGCCCACCCCCTGGGCTCCTCACTCCCGGAGCTGTGCTCCTGTGCGCTCCCGCTCCAACGGACCCCTGCTCATAACAAACAACCTTTAAAGCCCTATATGGTCAGGGGCCTGCCTACCTGAGGGACCGCCTTTCCCCATATGTGCCCCAGAGAGCACGGAGGTCAGGCTCACAACACTGCCTGACTCTTCCTGGTCTGAAAGAAGCTAGGCTGGCGACCACCAGAGCCAGGGCCTTCTCAGTGGCAGTTCCACATTGGTGGAATGAGCTCCTGGAAGATATCAGGGCCATGCAGGACCTCTTACAGTTCCTCAGGGCCTGTAAAACGGAGCTGTTCCACCAGGCCTTTGATTAGGAGCCACCACTGATGAATGGGCCAGTAGAACTTCTTCTGGCCTGGGACCTATGGGTTGCTGCACCCATCATGGGGTGTGATCTGAATGCTGCCATCACCTGTCTGTTTTTATTTGAAATTTATGCTGTTTTAATTGATGTTCTAATTGTTTTATGATATTTTAACCTGTTAGCCACCTTGAGCCAGCTTGTCTGGCAAGGCGGGATATAAATATAAATAATAATAATAAAAAAATAAATGTGTTTGAAACCTCTGAATCATATTAAAAGTAAAGGGTCAGTGGGTCAGTAGTGGAGCATCTGTGTTATGGGTCAGCCAGGGTCAGGAGGAGCCCCATGTAGCCAACCTTGAGTTAACAGAAGCTGACTATCGGAAAAATGAGCTTGTCAGGATTGACAGCTAATTGCTAGTGCAGGGCCACGACACCCTCCAGCCCTGATTCAGCAGGTGAACCTCAGTTGGCCATTCCCAGCCCTCCAGCCCTCACACTCTTAGAATGCCACAGATGGAGGCTGAGAACAGAGCTACAGACAATATGGCAAAGTGCACACCTCCTGGCCTGATGCCAGCTGCTTGCTGATTATAAAGATGAGTAGCTGCAGGACTACTACTGAGCAGCTGGCTGCAAGCATAATCCTTAGGTGTGGGACTATAAAACCAGCCAAGAGAGGCTGTTAGGCATGAACACAATGCTAAGCCGCTGACTCTGCCTTGCCTGACTTCTAGACCCCTGACCTTGGACTGAACGACCCTGCCTTGCCTGACTCCTGGCACCTGATACTCGGAGCCTGCAAGCCTGCACAATCTGCTTGCTGTGCAAAAGGTCCCAGGTTTAATTCCTGGCCTCTTCAGGTTTTTTTTTTTTTAAGTTAGGGAGTAGGTGATGTGAAAGACATTAGCCTGAGACCCTGGAGAGCTGCTGCCAGTCTGAGCAGACAATCACAAAACAAAAATACCCCATGGAAGGTAACAAACAGCTCAAGGTCTAATAACACAAAGCTTTACTTAAAGGCATATGTCTCAGTATAACTTATTAAAGCACTAATGCTCAAACCAAATACACATATCCAGAAACGCTTCCCAAGCAAGACCTAAATAGGCAGTACAGAGTCCTTGTATACACTGTGGTCTTCTTAGCTGTGTCTCCGTTGCCAACTTCCATGTCTGCAGGGAGGCCGAACACCAGGCTGACGTCTCCTGTCGGCCAAGCGAGTTTTGATTCACTTCTTCAGAGCCAATATTTTATGGAACCACACAGTTTACATATTTTGTATGCCTTATCTTGCTCCCACATGGGCTCATTCAAGACAAGGCATACAAAATATGTAAACTGTGTGAAAGTCTCTTGGCCGACAGGAGACATCAGCCTGGTGTTCAGCCTCCCTGCAGACGTGGAAGTTGGCAATGGAGAAACAGCCAAGAAGACCACAGTGTATACAAGGACTCTGTACTGCCTATTTAGGTCTTGCTTGGGAAGGGTTTCTGGATATGTATATTTGGTTTAGGCATTAGTACTTTAATAAGTTATACTGAGACATATGCCTTTAAGTAAAGCTTTGTGTTATTAGACCTTGAGCTGTTTGTTACCTTCCACGGGGTATTTTTGTTTTTTGATTGTATTCGGTGTCTCCGTGATCCCGCTGTGTTCAGAGTCTGAGCAGATGATTCTGATCTTGATGGACTGATGGTCTGATTCAGTATGAGGCAGCTTCACGTGTCTTCAAATGTAATTTATCAATCAGGAAAGCTTTTTTTTTTTTTTGGCAAAGCAATTGGAATGTTTGCATGGCTTTTGTTAATGCCCAGGATAGGCTGTCATTAAGTATTGATTTTATAGTTTTGTTTGCTGACCTTGTATTGTTGCATATATTAAATGGTAATTTTTGGAGAATTTTTTGTGCCTAAAACTAAATGGGAGTAAAACAGAGCAGGCCAGTAGCCAGCGGTGGGGCACTGAGGGCAGTGCCCTCTATCAAATTAGCAGCACCCCTATTGAATTTGCACACCCCCACCCTCCAGGCAGGGTGTGCTGGGTGAAGGCGAGTCCCTCAGGATGGGGAAGAAGCAGCTTCTCATTATTCAGCAACTGGCTGGTGTGCTGGCGAAAGATTCAGCTGCGTTGCTTCACTTTGAATACTGTGCCGACCTTAACTAGCCTTAAATTCTCTTCCCCCCCCCTCGCCCCCACAGAACCATCTGCCTACTTTTGCCTGTCATCATCCCCCCGCCCCGCTTGCCCGGCACCAGATTGGTGCAGGAGATAAGCGCTTTTGAATGGGGGTGATCACAGCAGAACTGAAAGGGGGGGAGGAAGAGAGCGCCATCAGAAGTTAAAAACCTGGATGTGGTCGGAAACGAATCACTCTGGAGCAGAAGCCAGGGCACAGCAGAAGCCGTTTGAGGCTTGGTCCAGAGGGAAGAGCTTGTGAGCAAGTCCCGTGGGACTTCCAGATGAGCCTGGCTAAGGACTACAGCCTCGCTCCGGTAGAGTTTCAATGGCAAAACAAAATACAGCCCACATCCTAAATCTGCCTGAATCCCATGTCAGTTCTACAAAACTTTTATTGTGGTTTGGCCATTAAGGGCTTCCCACTCCTTAGCTCCTTTACCTTCACGTTGACCTTATGAGATCGTTTCTGCATCAGCCGGAGCCAGAGCACCTGCTCAGGGCTGCAGTGCTTTGCACGCTTGCCTGGGAGGAAGCCCCATTTGAGCAAATGCAATTAGCATTCTCCCAATGTCCTGGTACCCCTTCCTGAAGAAATCCTGGCTACGGGGCTGAAGCAGGGCTATAAATCAGGGTGAAATCAGCTGTCCCTCGACTTGCTTCTTCCGAGTGCTGTTTGAGAAAACAGGGCAGGAGGACCTGTGGATGCCGGGTACTGATACAGCTGGGGAACAGAAGACCTCAAATTTCCAACTGTAAAGACAGCATCTTGTCCAGTTGACAGAAACAGAAGAAATTTGTGGAGGGCAGGGAAGGATGGAAGAGAAGAAGCCATCTGCAGAGCAGAGGCTGTGAGAATAGTGGTGGAAAGTGCCATCAAGTTGCTAAAGGTAAATTATTTAGACCTAGTAGGAGTGGGGATGGATAGTATTATCTTCCAGAAAACATACTGCAAATTTTAAAAGTGATGTTGACGTATTGTGGGTGGAAGTAGATTCTGGTGGGTCGCCATGTTGGTGTGCAACAACAGAACAAAATTTGAGTCTAATGGCACCTTTAAGACCAACAAAGTTTCATTCTGTGTACAAGCTTTCGTGTGCATGCACACTTCTTTGGATACATTGAAACAAGACTTCCTCAAACATTACATATAGGTGTGTGTGTGTTGGGGGGGGAGGTTAGTTGCCAAGAAGGGCTAATTGGAGTCAAGATGCGTAAGTAACTGAGTGATGAGTATAGCCAAGATTGGATTAAAGCAGTTGGTAAAACCAGCGAAAGCAGTTTCTCTTATCTCCAATGTAGGTTGTATGACGAAGCTGGAACTGATAACTCTTGAGCCAAAGCCTCTTGCATGCATCTGGTTACCAGCTGGCCTTTTGATTCACTGAAATCAGCACTACATTGTAGACCTAAATGTGATGTCTTAGCAACAGTGCAATGTCAAAAAGACGCTTCATGATTCAGATAATGGCTAGATAAATTTTGCAGTGCTACAGAAATCTCCTGAATCCTTAAAGTTATGTTCTCAAGAGAACACTGTGTTTGATTGGACATGTATTGGAATTTTAGAATATATGGCTGTGTTATGCTTAACATGAACTAGTAATATTTTGGCAAATGGGGCTTTTGGGCCTCAGGTTTTTTTTGGGGGGGGGGGAGCAGGAAGGGGGGGGTTGGCATCTGTTTGCTGCCCCTCCATATTCTTTATTTTGACACCAGTATTTTAAAATGGCTTTCTTCTTGACTCCATCCAATCAGGAATCATACAGCCAATCCAATTTGATGGTTAGGGAGCATTAATGAGGGGTGAGGGGAACTTCCTTTTCTCAAAGGTTCATTTGTTCATTGCTGAGGCGACTGGCTGAATCTATCTGTCCTGCTGCACCAGCAGAACTACATTCACTCTGTAATTTGTTTTGCTGCCTCTGGTGTTTTGCTGCCATTCCCTCCTTCTTTTTCTAAGGAGCGATGGGAGAAAGGAACTGGGGGCACAATTTGGAGTCAGGGAAGAAAGAAACCACACAAGAAAACCGCATGACAGTGATGCCAGGCTGTGACTTTTAAACTATGGATTTCTTTTAGGGGTTCTACCAGACTTTTAAAAATGGAAGTACTCATCTTTCTTGAAGCAAGAGCCTCTTTTACAATAGACATGTGTCTCAAAGAGAAAAAAAAGCATATGTATTAGGCAAAATGTCTATTATGTATTCAGAGGAAAGGAAGTTGCCCTTAGTGGTACAGCACAATTATCTATATGTCCTTTTCACAACCCACTACTTAAACTAACATTCTAGGAAATTGCTTGGGGTAGTATAGGAAAGTAGAGTATCCTATACATATAATTGCCCTGCGTATTGGCCATTACCAACTTTCCCATTAGCTGTGCTGTGCACTCCATCAGTCATTGGCCCATCAACAGCCGCTCAAGAGTACAAGAGTACAAGTGCCATTGGATGGGGGCTGGGTCTGCTCCTCTCCCCTGCCCAGTGCCAGATGGGCCACTTTCCTGTCAGAATAAACTGCGAAAATGGCTGTCTTTCCAGCTTGGCTCTGCTATAGTAGAATTACAACTCCTCTCCAGATGTCAGGGATCAGTTCCCCTGGAGAAAATGGTGGGCTTTGTGTCATTACACCCTGCTGAGGTGGCCCTCCCATGACAGACAGTGTGACATAGCAGTTAGTGCTTCAGAGCAGGGTCTTCTAGACCCAGGTTCTTCCTGTGGAAGCAGATTGGGTGATTTCAGACCACTCACAGACTTTCAGCTAAACCTTCCTCACAGGGTTGTTGTGCAAATCAAAAGGGGGACAGGAGAATTATGTGAGCTGCTTTAGTCCCCACTGTGGAGGAGAAAGACTGTACTTTTCCCAGGTAGAGGCTCCAGGTTGGGCGGGGGGAGAGAGGGAAAGCTGAACTCAGGGGCAATTAAAAGTAGGTTGATGGTTGGCTGGGAAGGAGATAGGGTTGCCAACTCTACGTTGGGAAATTCTTTGAGATTTGAGGGGTGGAGCCTGGAGAGGGTGGGGTTTGAGGAGGGGTGGGACCTCAGACAGGTACAATGCCATAGACTCCACCCTCCAAACTAACTGTTCCTCCAGGAGACTATTGTTGCCAATCCCCAGGGGAGGGCTGGATATCACTCAGAATTACAACTGCTCTTCAGATGGCAGAGATCAGTTCCCCTGGATAAAATGGTAAGCTCTGGGTCATTATACACTGCAGAGGTCACCACAGCAAATTGACACTGAGTGCCCAAGGCTAGGGCACCCGCCCAGAGCCTCTTTCTAGAGCTCGTTGTGTTTATTTCCACAATGGGCCTTATTCCTAGTAAATAAATAACGGTGCAATCTTGTACAAAGTTACTTTGAACAGGCTTGTGTTGGAAGTGCAGCAGTGTGATAAGGCCAACAATAAAAGCTGTGTGTACAGTAATAGCTGGAGTATGCAAGTTGAATAACTGTATATTGAATAATGCTATGGTAAACATTTGTTACTTTTGATATTTTTATCTTTAACAAGCTATTGGTGGTGGAGTTGCCACTAACTGGGTTTGAAGTTTCCTTCCTGGTTTTTAACGAGAGGCTGTGGCATGGTTTATAGAAGTCTGACTTTTCCCAAAACCATAGCATGTAATGGTGAAATCATTGCTGGCTCACATTTGTCTGCTATGCAGCTATTAAAACTAGCTAACCCTTCTGTTTGGGCCACGGTGGCTCAGAGGTTAAGACGCTGAGCTGCAGACTGGAAGGTCAGTAGTTCGGCAGTTCGAGACCCTAGTGCCATGTGACAGAGTGAGCTCCAGTCTCTCGCCCCAGCTCCTGCTAACCTAGCAGCTTGAAAGCAAGAAACTGCAAGTAGAAAAACTGGTACTGCTTTGGTGGGAAGGGAACAGCATTCCGTGTACCTTGGTGTTTAGTCATGCTGGCCACATGACCATAGAAAAAGCCTTAGGAAAGCACTGGCTCCTCAGTTTGGAGACGGAGATGAGCACTGCCCCCTAGAGTCAGATTCGACTGGCTTTCGAGCAAGGGAAACCTTTACCTTTAAACCTTCTATGTACCTGGAATTTTAACCCTATGTTTTTAATGACTGTACATAGCCGTAATCCAGTTGGGTTTCCCTATAAGGGCAACAGGGTGTCAGGCACATTAAGGCAACCGTAAGACCTTCACTTACATCCACTTTTCAAGAAAGTTCTGTCATTATGTTAGCACACTAGACTCCATTCCTGAAATAATTAGTTGAGGAACAATCTGCTGAGCTATTCCTAATAGTTATTTGTCTATGGTGGTGATTGTAGCAGTGCTCAGTATTTAATTTACAAGAAAGCCAGTTCTGTGCTTTTCTGTTCAGCAGATGGTGGGGCCATCACCTGGGGGGGGGGGAGAAAACCCCCTCATTGCCTTGTAGCAGTCCTGGGAGAGTGCTCCCCTCCTCCTTTTAAGTGAGTTTTCAGTTGTGGTTTGGAGGGAAGCAAAAACCATTGTTTGGCATTGCATCCAGGTTGGTGAGTCGTAGTTTTCAGACCAGGCAGTTGGGGACAAAAGGCATCTGTGTGCTGGAGGCATTGCCCTGATAGCCAAACCTAGGCTGGGGGATGCATGCATGCTGAGATGCATGCTGGTTTGAAGCAATACCTTTCTGTGCTCTTTGAATTTGAAGTGATGTGATCTTATTTTAAAATATCCTCCCAATTAAATAGGAATGTTTTCTTTGTATATGGTATCACCAAATGCAGTATATCACTTCATCTGGTAGTGTGTCTTTCATGCTTCCTTTCTTCCTGATGCATATGCTTTTTACGGTCTTAATCCTGTATTATCTTTGGTATTTACATGAAAGAGAGAGATGCAAGCAATCCCTCTTTGCATCCCTTGAGAACAATTTACTAACCTCTTCATGTGGAAGCATTTCAGAGTTTTCCTCCTGGATTTTTAAAAAAAAAACTTGTGATGAGCAGTAATATGTGTACAGGTAAAGCCATGCAAAGTTGTAGAATAAAATGACCCACTTGAGAATGTCAGATATTGTAGACTTTCGGTAACGGCTTCAAATTTAACCACTGAAACTAACTTGTTCTAGAACAATTGTGGCAGGGGATGAGCTTTCGTGAATCACAGCTCACTTCTTCAGAACAGCAATTGACAAAAGCTTATCCCCTGCCACAGATTCTGTTAGTCTTTAAGGTGCTCCTGGACCCTTACTCTTTTCTTCTGCTGCAGATGGACTAACATAGCTACCCATCTTGTTCTAGAAAGTCTTGGTTATTTTAGTAATGTTGTTCATTTGGAAGCAAGCTTTACTGAAACCAGTGAGATTCTTTTCCAGATGAATGTGTTTAGGAGTGGAGTGGCAGAATGCTTCCAGACTATTTTCAAAGAAAAAGCCTCTCTGAAGGAGAGGATTCCTTACTCAGTAATTTTTAAAAAGGATACCACTGGCTATTTTGGACAGTGGTTCTTAGTGGTGCATATCAATCAGTCAGGTTTCCTGAGTAGCACTCCTTGTGAACCCAAGGGACTTCTAAGGCACTTTGTCTGAGTCTTCCCTGTCTGCAGCTTGGCATACCCCAAATACTGTTTAAACTCCCTTACCTGCTAAATTAGGTGGCTGCTTCCTGTTACAGCTACTGATATGCCAGAGTGATCACTTCATTTTACCCCTCCATTCAGTCCTATCCACTTGTGTCCCCATTATGAATCTAACAAGACACAAATGCTGAATATGATCAGTTTTCATGCCTGGAAGCAGGGCTCAATATTGACTATTACGTAACATATATGTATTTACCATGCAGTATGACTTTACATTGGTTCAGGCATCAGCTTTCTGAGGGGGCATCATTTTCTTGCTCTCTCTTCCCATGAAAAACTCTTGTCTACAGCAAGAGGACACTGTTGTGATTTTAGGTAGAAAAATGTCAGATGCCAGCATTCATGCATGCAGTGTGCTGAATTTCCAGTATCTTCGTCTATGGCTTGGATCTGCTGGAAATTTTCCACTCATGAGGGGATTTTGTTGCCAATTCCCCCCTTCTCTCTACAGGCCTCCAGCTCCCCCCCTCTCAAAAGAAATACTGTTCTAAGTGTCCTCTCCCCCCAAGTGGCAGGATCTGGGGGGATTACTTTAGAGTGCAGCAAGAGGAGAAGAAAGGTGAGGAAGTCCTATCCCAATGATGGAAATCCCTTCTGTCAGTAAAGACTGACCATAGGATCCATGCCAGTGAATGGTTTTAAGTAACAGGACATTAAGTAATCCATGTGAATGCAAAAAGAGCAATTTCTGTGGGAGAGTTAAGTACAGGGGGAGGGAACATCTGTGCCAGCTGAGTAAGACCTGGGCTGAGCATCTTCCCCTCCCTTTTTGTGAGTTACTTGAAACCTGGTCTTGGCTAGCGGTGAAAGCCTGTTCTGAGAGCTGAGGGGCAAGACTCAAAGCCTGTGGTCCCGTGTCAGCCGTATTGGCCGGACTGGTATCAGCCCGGCATGTCCTCATGGCTTATTCTCAGTAGGTACACATTCCAGTCTCTTCTACTAAAGTTGGTGGTAGCTTAAAAAATAGCTCAAAGGTTTTGGATAAAAGCTCTCTTATAAAGTTCACAAGATGTCTCATATGATTTTTCCCTCAATTTCACAACAGATTATATGGCATACCTTACTGGAACTATGCAAAATGTATACTTGGATGTTACTTGAGTTGGGGAGGTGCTGCACAGAAATTAAACTTCACCTAGAACTACATGCATATTCTCTAGAAACGAGACGTCCATGTTTATAAGGCTTTGCCAGAAGTCAGTCAGGGTTGCTGATGTGACAAACCTTGGGGCACACAGCAGCTGTCTGAATGGCCTGCAGAGTTTACAAGAGCCAGAAGCAAAGCTGAGGATCAGCTGCTCTGGCTATAACTGCTGTCCATAGTAGGAACGCGCGTGTTACGTTTTTAAATGTTGATATCGAATTAGGGACTTTGGGGTGCTTTAAAGAAGGGCTGTGTTGGGGGGGATGTAGAACTGTTAAAAATTATCCCTTTTTCTCCTAAGGATTTAAAACAAACTTTTCTAATTGAAAAACTAGGAATTTTGGGGGAATGCTAGGAAAAATTCTCTCTCATGGATCACTGCCTTGACATGGCAAGGGGCCTGTGTGGTTCGATGAGGCTGTGGGCTATGCCGTGGAGGCCCACCCAGGACGGACAGGCCACAGCGGAGAACTCAGACAAAACACGATCCACTAGATAAGGAAATGGCAACGTACCCCAGTATCTTTGCCAAGAAAATCCCATGGACAGTCACAAAAGGCTAAAAGATATGACGCCAGAAGATGAGCCCCTCAGGTCAGAAGGTGTCCAATATGCTACTGGGGAAGAGCAGAGGGCAAGTACAAGTAACCCCAGAAAGAGTGAAACAGCTGGGCCAAAGCCGGAAGGACGCTCAGTTGTGGATGTGTCTGATGGTGAAAAAAAAAGTCCAGTGCTGCAAAGAACAATACTGCACAGGAACCTGGCATGTAAGATCTATGAATCAAAGTAAGCTTGACGTGGTCAAAAATGAAATTGCAAGAATGAACATCGACATCTTGGGAATCTGTGAACTAAAGTGGACGGGAATGGGCGAATTTAACTCAGAAGACCATTATATCTACTACTGCGGCCAAGAATCCCATAGAAAAAATGGTGTGGCCTTTACAGTCAACACGAGAGTGTGAAAGGCAGTAATGGGATACAATCTCAAAAATGACAGAATGATCTCGGTCCGAATCCAAGGCAAACTATTCAGCATCACAGTAATCCAAGTCTGTGTCCCAACCACTGACGCAGAAGAGGCTGAAGTGGACTGGTTCTATGAAGACCTACAACACCTCCTAGAGCTAACACCAAAAAAAGATGTCCTCCTCATCATAGGGGACTGGAATGCTAAAGTAGGAAGTCAAAAGGTAACTGGAATAACGAACAAGTTTAGCCTTGGAAAACAAAATGAAGCAGGGCAAAGGCTAACAGAGTTTTCTCAAGAGAATACACTGGTCAAGAGAATACACTCTTCCAACAACCTAAGAGGCAACTCTACACATGGAGATCACCAGATGGGCAACACCGAAATCAGATTGATTATATCATTTGCAGTCAAAGATGGAGAAGCTCTGTACTAGGGATGGCCAAACTTGCTTAACGTAATAGCCACACAGAATAAATGTTAAATGTTTGAGAGTCGTAACATATAAACAAATATCACACAGATGTTTTTATCGAAAAATATGCAAATTTGCTTTTTATTAACATTAAATTAGTGTGAAAGAGCTGCATGCAGCTCCTGAACTGCAGTTTGGCCACCCCTACTCTATCAGTAAAAAACAAGACCTGGAGCTGACTGTGGCTCAGATCATGAGCTACTCATTGTAAAGGGGAAGTCATAGAAGCAGTGACAGACTTCATCTTCCTGGGATCCAAGATCACTGCAAACAATGACTGCAGCCATGAAATTAAAAGGCGCCTGCTCCTTGGGAGGAAAGCAATGGCAAATCTAGGCTGAGGACAGACTGGCAGTCTAGAGCAGGAGAGCTCTGCTTGTAAAGCGGGGAAGGGAGCCCGTTCAAACAGCTGCAGCTGTTCCCCGGCTCCCTTCCATGCTTACCCACTTTCCAGCCGCTTCCCTTCCGTGTTAGAAGGACACCGGTGTCCAGAGGCCGTCTGCCGCTTGCCTCCCACTTTGGTGCAGTGGGAACTGGAAGAAGTGGGAGGCAAGTGGAGGCAGCGGTGTGAACGCACCATCGCGGACATATGTGCATGAGCACATGAGCGCTTATACACCCATACGCACCCATGCCCCAATACAGGAGGTGGGGAGATTTTAAATTTCTAGACTGCTGATGCGGCTATGCGCATAGGTGCACATACGCATATTGCCGAAATGGCCCCACCACGAGCTGCGGAGACCGGCCCACCCGGGGCCGCTCCGCAGCCGTCTGAACACTCCCTAACAGCATGCTCCTGCAATACACTGGCCAGTGTGAATGGCCAGCCCTGGAGCACTTTCCCCTCGCAGCTTTTCGCCCTGGTTTCCTCCTGCTCCAGATTGCCAGTCTGTCCTCAGCCCTAGATAGTATAATAAAAAGAAACATCAGCCTGCCAACAAAAGTCCATATGGTCAAAGCAGTGGTATTCCCAGTAGTAATGTATGGCTGCGAGAGTTGGACCATAAGGAAGGCAGAGTGCCAAAGAATAGACACTTTTGAATTATGGTGCTGGAGAAGACTCTGGAGAGTCCCTTGGACTGCAAGGAGATCAAATCAGTCAATCCTATAAGAAATCAACCCTGACTGTTCCCTGGAAGACCAGATCCTGAAGCTGAAGCTCAAATACTTTGGTCACCAAATGAGAAAGGAGCACTCACTGGAGAAGACCCTGATGCTGGGAAAGATTGTAGGTAAAAGAAGAAGGGGACAACAAAGGATGAGATTGTTAGAAAGTGTTATTGATGCAGTGAACATGAAGTTGAGCAAACTCTGGAGGACAGGGGGGCCTGGCGTGATGTGGCCCATGGGGTCGCAAAGAGTTGGACTCGACTGTGCGACTGAACAACAAGGAAAAAACTCCTTTGAATTTTACTCATTTAGAAAAAGAGGCTTATAGTAAAAATATTCTGAAATAGTTGCAGTTGCTATACAATTTTGTTCAAATTGATTAAGGTCATTAAATCTGTCAAACAATTTTCTTTTCATGACTATGAATGATAAAGGGAAAAGTAGACAAACCTTTTTTTCTTTCAGGTAAATAATCTGTATATATTGGGGGTTGGGAGGTCTTTAAACTTGGACTGCTTGGATTACATTTTTGTCCTAGTAATAAAGGAAGGTAGAGTAAAATGACAATTCCATGCATGGTGGGCATAACACTGATAAACAGCAAATATTTCAGTAAAAATTGAACGCGTGCAAGATCAGTCATAGCAGTGTAGTAGATTGAAGGCTAATTCTGTGTCCCTCCCAATGGTGAAAAACTGAGAACAGGGCGTTTCCAGGCTTACCCTGTGGCTCTCCACTAATCCCTGTTTTGTTCCATTGTCAGGTTCCATCTCACCCGGAATATCTAGGTAGCAAAAGCTGTTTGGTGTTTTCAGTCAGCTGATTTCAGTATGCAAGTGAGCTGCATGAGATAATAATACTAGACTGACATCTGAGAGGGCCCTGCCCTAATAGGGAGTAAGTGCTTGTAGCCCACACTTAGTTTCTAGGACTCCCTTGTGCTGCAAACTGTTATCGTAGAGCGATCCAACTTACGACTACTCCGGATTGCTTTGTTAACTCCAGAGAGATACTGGATTTGCTTGGAACAAAAAAAGTATTGAGTTTTCTTAAAGCTTACATTTATAGTTCAGAAAAAAACACATAAAAGTTTGCTGTAGCCTTATAGTGTTCTTCTCTTTAAAAAGAGTAGGAATAGGAAGTTGAGTTCTGCTCTTAGTTATAAAGCATTGATGTGCTTTAACTGTATGAATTAGGTGTGGCTTTAACAGCTTTGAAGCCTTTGAAAGATGACTGCTTAACTATGATGAAGTGTGTGTGTGTGTGTGGGGGGGAATCAGAGGAATTAGACCCCCTGTTATACCAGTATTTCCCAATAATTTATATTAGTATTGTTTAGGACAAGTCGGGCATAAATAGAATTGGCAAATGCTGAAGAAAAAATAAGAGCTTTTCTCCAGTAATGTGATGTTATTTTGTGTATGAACATTCCAGTTGAAGTTAACTGAAATTTAAAATAGACTCTGGGAAAGGTTTAAGCTGCAGTTATGGTTGCATCTGTGGGAGTGTGTATTTACTCAAGAAATCCTGTTTCATCCGGTCTAAGGCAAAATGAAATGATCTACACATAAAATGAATGTTTTGAATACTGGATGGCAGATGTTGGAAGTGTTGACAGGTACAGGGAGTTTGTCCAAGAATTTCCTTTGTTATGGCAACCAAGTCTTTATAGATTCTAGTGGCTGGGTGGTGAATATAGAGAACTTCAGAGAAAAGTTGGTCGGTGGAATGGCATGTATAGGAAGGCATTTTCTGCTATATGGAATCCTTCTCTGCGGTGCTAGATGCCCTTCTAAGACACATCTGGATTCACCAAAGTAGGCTATAGCAAGAGCATGCCCTGACCTAATGGCCCAGGGCAGCCCAATCTCATCAGCTCTCGGAAGCTAAGTCAGTTTGGCTCTGGTTAGTGCTTGGAGGGGAGACCACCAAGAAATCCAGGGCTGCTGTGCAGAGGCAGGCAATGGCAAACCACCTCTGCATGTCTCTTGCCTTGAAAAAACCTATGCGGTTTCCATAAGTTGCCTGTGACTTGATGGCACATTCCACCATTATTTATTTGAAAAAAAAGCAGTTGAGAAACGACAGTTAGAAAGGGTTAGCAGCAGAGAGAAGCTGACAGCTTAAGGGCCGAAGTGGAAAGGGTTTTTCTGACTGAGGGGAACTGTATAGAAGACCTGCTTGGAATAGGCTGAAAACAGAAAATTCATAATGAAAGGATCTGAGTTGTGAGTACAGGATGTCGGTTCAAAAGTTCAGTGGAAGTGAAATGTCATTTCTTAGACTTGACTTTTCTCAGTGTTTTGTACGTAAAAATAAAAGTTTCTTGTTTTGATTAACCCTGTGGGCTGCATGTCTCGGGAAGAAATGCATACATGCACAATATCTTGGTCTACGTGTGTATATTCTGGGAGATGAATGAATGGTGGCAGGGAGTGACTGGAACAGTGTTTGAGCCCCAACCCTAACAGCTCTGTGTGAGTGAGGGCTGATTACTAAAGGGGGCTGGGCTACCCTGTCTGTGGCTGTCTCTGGGAGTGAGAAAGAAAGGACCTGAAGTGCGAGGTGGTCATGACTCTCTGTAGATTTTCAAAAAGACAAGAAGGGTGGCAAGTGTGATGTCCTGACCTATGTTTAACCCAGAACCTGAAGAAGACAGGTTGTAGAGGGTGGTGGGCACTCTGTATGAGTGGGAAAGGGGCATCACACCAAGTTCATTTTGTTGGCAGAGTAATTAACACAGCAATGGTGCACAACCTGATGAAAGAGTAGGTAAAGCTTTATTTAGGAACTAATATACTTGATGGGGAAGAGGAGAGACATAGATAGGTTCCTAACTACGCCTCTGGCTGAGAGAGATAGGGGGCACTGAATGTGGCACTTCTGAGAAGAAGGGGGAAATCACCCTGAGAGTAGCAATCTGGAGACAGACAAGGAATGACACTTAGGCTGATTTTACATGTGCATTTTTGTAACAGCTTCATTCCAGCGCTCCCTGCACCGGTAACACATTGGTGTCAAAGCTGTTGAAGGGGAATGCCCACATCTGATTGAACTGGAGTGAAAGGGGTCCTTCTTTTGAAGTGCTGTTAAGAACAGGATTTGTTTACAGAGGTGTGAAGCCAGCTTGAGAGCTAGAGGGCAATTAGCAGATATGGATAGTTGAGAAGGAATACAGATTCACACTTGAAAGAGATGTGGGCGAGTTTTTTTGGAAGTAGAATGATTCCAGCAGGAAAGGCAGATGTAAAACCAGCCTTAGCAGGAGAGAGAGAGTGCTGCCCTCACTATCCTGTCTAGTTATCTTCTTGCTGCCCCCTTCAGGGTCATTTTCTCTTCTTCTTTGTACATCAGACAACACAATTGATGTCCTATTAATGTCACTTTCCGCTGGTAACTGTAGTTGGGGCAGGTTTACAGTGTAGGTTTTATTGCAACTTATGGACATTTTGCACAAATCAATAGCTCATAAAATGTTCTATTTCCCATATCCATAACAGATTTAAAAGTCTGCAGTACAGATCAGATAGCTGGGAATACTGGGAGAAAATACCCTGTGGCTGCTTGTTTAGAGCTGTGTGTAGTTCCTGCCTACCTACTTCTTGACTGCAATCTGTTAACACTGAAGGCCTCGTTTGTGTGTGTAGAATGGTTCTGATGTAGGTCTGAGAGGCAGTTAAGTGGCTGTTTTTATGGACTGTGCTGAGTCCAACACAGCACCTTCCAAGATGGCATTGTTACTGTTTCTACTGTTCTGTGTTGTTGGCTGCATTATCCAGTTTTTCAAAAAAGCTTCTGGAATCATGCGTTTACAAGTAATGCTTCTGAGTGGATTTGTGTTTCGTAAGGGTCTCTACAATGTTTGTGAGATGATTGTTGGGGCCTAAAACCCTTTTACAAAGGGATACACTTGTTCTCAGCTTTATGAATACAGCAGGATAAAATACTAATTAAATAAAATTAGAGGACAATCTTGAGCTAGATGTAGGATTAGAGATTCACATAAATTATGTAGGTTTAAATGCTTCAGTCGCTTGATACTGAGAGCAGTTTAAAAATGCAGCCAATTGGCAACTTCGCCTAGCAAGTCCTCTTAAAAAGTCGTCATATAGGACGGACGACTGATACCCGTGCTTCGCTACGGTATTTAAGTTCCGTAAATCCAGTTATAAGACTGATGATGTGAAGTTTGAAATGTAACATTTGTTGTAGGAATTCTAATAGAGAAGATTGTAGTGTAAAAAATGAAGTGAGACATACGTACTGGGTTTTTTTTCTCGAGTGAGGGACCCCTTTGTAGACCACATTGGTGGTTCTGCCCTCAGGTGCTACGATCACCAGGCTGCTTGGTGAGCTCACTCCAGAGCAGGCCACATAGAACAGTCCATCATCAGTGACTGGCCTTGGGACTTGTTGATGGTCATAGCAAAGCAGTCATTGAGGAGGAACTGCAGCTTCTTGAACTTTGCCGCATTCCTAAGTTAACTCCTCCTGGTAGCATTAGTGTATCTGGTTCAACACCAGGAGCTTTCTTGGGGGCAGTGAGAGATGAAAAGTGTGAGGGGGAGTTGGTCTGAGGGAGTGGTGATGTGTGGTTAATCTTTCCTTCTTGTAAGTGCTCCTGCCCTTCCATTTTAACACTGTATAAATGAAATATTATGTTATAGAATCTAGACTAGGGTTGCAAAGAAATAACGGGCTTGTCATTTTGATTTGAACTCTGCTTTGAGTGGTTTCTTTTGTACTACTAGGGGGGTACTTCTGGAAAATTAAGTAGTTTGGTGCAATTCAAGCAGAGAAATAAAGATGGTTTTAATGTTGCAAAATAACCATATTACAATGTATTTCCAGCATCTTTTAAATGTTTCTTTTAATGTATTTGTGCTTTTCTTAAAAAAACCCCCCACTTCCTCTTTACCCTTATTGTCTGTGCTTGTGGGGCATCACAAGACAGTTCTTCAAGTCATTGGATTACACTGAGTAATACTTTTCTGCTATGGAAGAAACTTCTGTCAGTGGAAAGGAACTTTCCTGCCTCCTGCTACAACCCAATGATGTCCCTGAAAGGGTGCTACCAGGGACACTGCCCCCCAGAACAGTATGAGGAGAGACTTGAAGATCTGAGTGGAAGGAAGGAACTGGAGAAAATCTTTCTCTCAGTGGAAAATTACCACTGAATTCAACCAGGTATTTGTCATTGTTGTTAAAGTGTCTCTACACTCTAGAACAGTGATAGTGAAACTTTTAGAGACCGAGTGCCCAAACTGCAACCCAAAACCCACTTATTTATCGCAAAGTGCCAACACGGCAATTTAACCTGAATACTGAGGTTTTCGTTTTAGAAAAAACAACTCATACATTAACATTTTTTGTCTTAAAAGAAAAACACAATAACAGAGCTTTCAATGATACAAACAACTTTTTATTGAAAGGTAAAAGTTTGCATTTGGCATGCTTTTGAACAATTAATGTGATTTTTGCTGTCCAATCTTGCAAACTCTGTGCTGGGGCGATGGCGTGCATGCCCACAGAGAGGGCTCTGAGTGCCACCTCTGGCACACGTGCCATAGGTTCGCCATCACTGCTCTAGAACTACCATCTGAAATATAGATTTGCTTTAATGAGTTTTCCCTGAAGGGTTAGGTAGATAACATTATTTACTACTGTGGTTTTCAAAGCCCGCCCCATGTATTTTTTTTCTTACAAAGCAAATTTATTTTTTCAGGTTTTTCAAACAGCTTTAGAATTAACTGCCCCCCCCCTCGCCCGCCCCCGGGAACAGTTGTCCATGTCCCCTAAAATTGTGAACACTTGGCTCAGGTGATCCTCCAGGATCATCATGGGGGTTGAAGTACGGGAGGGCTGCAGTGGGAGGATAGAATTAGGAACAATTACTCTCTCCAGTCTTCCATTAGCAGAAGTGCCTACCACCAATGAAAAGGGAGCAGAAGATCCAAACCATTATCAGAGCCAATGTAAATTAATTGCACAGCCAATGTAAATTAATTACACAGCAAGGAAGTTTTCTTTTGCAAATAACCCATTCCTTTCCTGTAGAGATGCACAAAGAGGTTGATTTACCAGAATCAACCTTGACTGGAACTGTGGGCTGCACTGGGAAAGTATAAGACATCACCAGCTCTGCCCCGTGAGTTTCAGAAACTGAGAATCTTCTTCGTGGTCTCTGTGCATCACACCTCTGGGATAAAGTGTGCCTGCGCCGATCCCGATCGGTAATCTTCAAAGCCTAACGGATTTTCGCGCCAGCTCCCCGGTCACGTGCACGTCCCACTGCGCATGACCCGGGGAGAGGCACGAGGATCCCGCCAGTTCTCTTCTGACCGCCGCGTCGTGAGGACCCCCTCTCCGCTCCGGTCGGTAGTTAACTTTTGTTCTTCTTTTTTCCAACTTGGAAAGGCCTTTCGGACTGATTTTCTTGGTTTTCCTGACCTACGGACTGTTTTTCTGGACTCTCTTTGGACTCTCCTCTTTCTACTCCCCGCCCGGCCTATGGCCCAGCGGTGGGGTTTCTTTAAACGCTGCCTTAATTGTGGGAGTAAAATCGCCCCCCCAGACAAGCACTCCCTCTGCTTGCTGTGCCTAGGCGAGTCGCATCGTGTCGACTCCTGTTCGAGTTGCGCCGCGTTCTCCAAACAAACTCGTAAGAACCGGGCGGCCCGACTCAGAGTGGCTCTCTTGGAAGCAGCGTTGTCACCGAAGATGTCCGCAGCCGACGCATCCCCATCGGTACCGACGGGCCCGACGTCGCCACCGATGCGAAGCCCTTCCGGCACCGAGAAGTCAGCACCGAAAAGACCCCTCTCACTGCCACGAACTCTCGCTAAGAAGCGTAAGGAGGGCAAAGAGGGTAAGGGCAAGCTGAAGCACAAAACCTCGAGTGCTTCGTCGACGCATCCCGCGTCCGACATGACCCAGCACGGGTCTCCGCAGCTTGACCCTCCAGGGCGCGAGCGACCCCGGGTGTGAGAGTCCTGTTCAAAGTAGTCAAGGATCAGATCTCGGTTGGTTAACCACAGTTCTTTATTGCCTATTCCTACATTAGTACAGCATCTCGGGTTATTGTCAGAGATGAGACAAATAATACAAGCGGGTCTATTATACCATTCCAAGGAGTTTGAATTACCCATAGGTAGCCAATCCCCAGTAGGGAAAATTGGCGGGCTAAAAGGTGTCTTGACCGTTTGGTTCACACAGGAAAAAAGTGAGGTGTTAAGCAGTAAATTTCCCTTCCCAAACCAGACCCCTCCGTTCACATAACAATTCATGGCTCCAAGGTTCTTTAGCATAGATAAGAGATGAGAGCCTTCCTCCCCTTGAAGTTACTGCCGGGGCAGCTGGAATGCGGAGGCAGGGATGAGAGGCCTCCTTGTTCTCACCCCAGGGGTTGTCACCCTCCCGACCAAGACAGGAGAAAATACAGGTCCAATACATAAGGAATAATAGAATACATAGTATGCATGCAAGATTACATTGACAGAATTGACAGATTCTGACACCCTGCCCTCCCCATAATCCCCTTCACCTAGCTTTCTCAGGGAACATTTTATGAAACAGTTTGGTCAACTTGGGGGCATGAACATGTTCAGAACGAATCCATTCATTGTGCTCCGGGCCAAAATCTAACCATCTAACTAAGTAATACAAGTGGCCCCTTTTCATCTTGGAGTCCAGGATTTCAGTTATCTCGTAGTGTGGACTCCCCTCCTTCATCAGTGGAGGAGGAACTGGAGGAACTGGATGCCATGCATTCGGCCCAGGATCTTTCTTCAGCAGGCTGAAATGAAACACAGGATGCACAGAACTTAGTGATTTAGGTAGTTCCAGTTCAAAGGAGACATCAGAGATTTTACGTAGCACTTTATAAGGTCCAACATATTTCCATCCCAATTTTCTGCTGGGCTGTAGCCCATGGATATTTTTAGTAGAGAGATACACGGAGTCCCCGGGTTGAAGATCCCATCCCGGTGCTCGGCCTCGGTCAGCATATTTCTTATAGTCCTCTTTGGCATGGTCCAAGGCTTTCCCAATTAACGGCCAGGAGTCCTGGAGGCTGGACCACCAATTTTTAAAGTCCGAGGGGGGGGCCTGGGGGTCTTCCTTGAGGGTAGGGAGTGGTTTACCTTCAAAGCCCCCCACTGCCATGAAAGGTGAAACCCCAGTGGAGGAGTGCACTGCATTGTTGTAGCTATATTCTGCAAAGGGTAGTAATTCCACCCAATTATCTTGGTGGTAGTTTGTGTAACATCTTAAGAATTGCTCCAGAATTTGATTAGTTCGCTCGGATTGGCCATCGGTTTCTGGATGGTAACCCGAGCTTAAGGCAGGTTCTATGTCCATTAGCTTCAAAAGCTCCCGCCAGAAGGTGGCAACGAACTGACTTCCGCGATCGGATACCACCCTTTTCGGAAAAGCGTGTAATTTTATCACATGGTTAAAGAAAGCTTTAGCCATCCCTTTGGCGGTGGGTAATTGCTTGAAGGGAGTGAAATGGGCTTGTTTAGAGAAAGTGTCCACTACTACCCAGATCACTGTTTTTCCCTTTGATGGGGGCAAATTGGTAATAAAATCCGTGGCTATGTCTTCCCAGGGTCTGGAAGCCGTGGGTAGGGGGTGCAACAATCCGGGGACTTTACCCCCCCGTTTTTTACACATTAAACAGGTTTGACATGCTGAGACGAAGTCCGAGACATCTCGACGCATGCGCGGCCACCAGAACTGACGCTGGATCAGGTTAAGTGTCTTTAGGAATCCAAAGTGCCCAGCGAGCTTGGAGGAGTGGCAATTTAGCAAGATTTCCTTGCGTTTGGTTTTAGGCACCACTAATTTGTCCCCATGTAGCCAACAATTGTCCTCTCTTTTGGAACACTCTCCCACCGTCTCCAATTCCTCTATTTCTTCAGGAGCATACTCCCCCCCCCATTGGCAGTTCCCAGTGGTTAGCTCGGCTTTCTTTGCTTTGCTCCGGGTGACAACCGCTCCTCCCAGCTGCTGGGGGGAGAACATGGAATCGAACACCTCTTCTTTCAGACTCTCGTGTTGGGGCAATCTGGACAATGCGTCTGCCAGGGAGTTAGCCTTCCCAGGGAAATGTTTTAACACAAAGTTAAACTTTGAAAAGAAGTCAGCCCAGCGCAGCTGTTTGGCGTTGAGGGACCGCTGCGTGCGCAAAGCTTCTAGGTTCTTGTGATCCGTCCATATCTCGAACGGAGTTTGCGCCCCTTCCAACCAGTGGCGCCACGTAGTGAGCGCTAATCTAATGGCCGCAGCTTCCTTGTCCCACACTGACCAATTCCTTTCTGTTTCGTTAAACTTCTTTGAGATGTAAGCTAAGGGGTGCAGTTTCCCTTCCGAGTCCCTCTGTAGAATGGCCCCCCCCATTGCTACATCCGAGGCATCGACATGGATTATAAAGTCTTTTGTCTCATCCGGGTGCGCCAGAATGGGCTCAGAGGTAAAAAGAGTTTTTAAAGCCTCAAACGCCTTCTGACACTCCTCATTCCACGCCAGTTTCTCTCCCGGCTTTCCCGCCTCGGGGCCCCTCCCCTTGGTTTTCAACAAGTCCGTTAAGGGAAGGGTGACTTTGGCAAAGTCCTTGATGAAGGTCCGATAGAAGTTACAAAATCCTAAGAGGCTCTGCAACTGCTTTCTCGTTCGCGGAGCCTCCCATTGCACCACCGCTTCCACTTTCCCCGGGTCCATTTCCAACCCCTTCTGAGAAATACGGTAGCCCAGGAAGTCCACGGACTCACGGTGAAACTCGCACTTAGACAGTTTCACAAACAGCTGGTTTTTCAGTAACGTTGACAGAACGTCCCTGACTAAAGTCACATGCTCGTTCTTATCAGTGGAATAGATCAAGATATCATCTATGTAACATAACACGCCCTTAAATAGGTGCTTGTGCAACACTTCGTTGATCAAACTCATAAAGACCCCGGGCGCGCCACTTAAGCCGAACGGCATCACTAGGTATTCAAACTGCCCCAAGGGGGTGTTAAAAGCAGTCTTAGGTTCATCCCCCTCCCTTATGCGCACCCTGAAGTAGGCATCTCGCAGATCCAACTTGGTAAAAATCTTCCCCTTGGCCGCCTCCGCCAAGAGGTCCTTTATTAACGGGAGGGGGTAGGCATTAGAGGTGGAGACTGCGTTTAGCCCCCGGTAGTCCGTGCACAATCGTAGGCCGCCATCCTTTTTCTTTCGGAACAGCACGGGCGCCGCAAAAGGGGACTTGGCGGGGCGGATAAACCCTCTTGCCAGATTTTTGTCCAAGAACTTCCGCAGTTCTTCCCGTTCCGCCGGACTCATGGAATACAATTTACCCTTCGGGAGTTTCTCGCCTGGGAGGAGCTCTATGGCACAGTCCGACAGTCGATGGGGGGGCAACTCGTCCGCCTCGGTCTCACTGAACACTTCCAGCAAGTCTCTATATTCTTTAGGCACCATGGCCGGGGCAAGGGCGAGTGCGGCCGCAGGAGAGGGCGGTCTGGGGGGTCCGGGGCCCCATCCTGGGTCCCATCGGTGGCTCTGGCAGCGTTCGTCTACCCACGAAATCTTCCCCTCGCTCCATTTTATGTAAGGGTCGTGCGCCCCGAGCCAAGGGCTGCCCAACACCATGGGGAACTGGGCATTAGGGGTTATGACAAAAGCTCTCTTCTCCCAGTGCTCTCCCGTTCCCAAAATCAAGCTCTCAGTCTCTGCTATGCACTCCTCCTTCATTTCTGACCCATCCATCTGGGTAAACTTCAGGGGTTCTGCTAACGGGGTGACTTTGGGTCCCAACCCCTCCACTACCAGGGGGCTGATTAGGTCTCGCGCGCACCCAGAGTCAATTAAAGCGCGAACCCTCATGTGGGTACCTGATCCAGGGGTCACCACCGTTACTACCATATATAACAAGGGGCCAGGGATGCTCACCGGAGATGGCGCTTCGTGGTGGGGGACCTGCAGCTCTGCGCCGCTCACTGCAGGCCGTTGGAGTTTCCCGACATCTGCGCTTCCATCAGCTCCAGCTCTCCCTGATCGCTCGCCACCCCTTCCAGCTGTAAAGCCCGGGGCTTCATGGGAGTTTTCCCCCGAGTCGGGGTGCTCGCCGGTCCTGGGGTTGAAGTCTTCGGGCCCTTCCCCTCTCCTCTGGGGCACGCTGAGGCGAAATGGCCACTCTCCCCACACTTCATACACAACCCCTGTCGGAACCTCGCATCACGAACGTCTTGCACATTGGATCGGGGCTTCGCTCGAGGGCCTGCTCTGCTAGCTGCTGTTGCGGACGCTCCCATCTTAATTAGGGCGAAGCGTTCTTCCATGTCGGTAGCGGCTCTCATCCAGGTGGTCAGCGTGCCCGGGCGGCCCCCTAGCAGCACTGTCTCGTAGATTTCCGGGTTCAGGCCCTCCCAATACTTCTCCATGAAGAGTTCCTCTGGCCATCCGTGGATCTTGGCAGCGATACGCCGGAACTTGTCAGTGTATTCCCTCACTGACGACCTTCCTTGAAACAGCTTCCTCAGTTGATTTCTGGCTTTTTCCTCACCCAGCGGGTCCTCGAACTGATGCCGGAGAGCCCACATAAAATTGTTCAAGGAACGCAACTCAGGGCCAGGGTTGTCGTGCAGGCTCACATACCAATCGCTGGCGGTGTCTTTCAGCTTGGATCCGATGTAGCCGATGCGATCCTTCTCGGTAGGGTATAGGTGGCCCCAACTGTCCAGGAATCTCCCGATCTCGAGCGTGAAGAAACGTAGCTTCTCGGGGTCCCCATCGAAAGTAGTCGTCAGCGGGTCGGAAGGGGGTGGGCGAGCGGCCGGCGCGGCCGGGACTGGGGCCGGCGCGGGAACGGGCCCCGGAACTGGAGCCGGGACGACCGGCGGAGCTGGTTGCGCCGGTAGAGCGGGCGCCTGCGGCTGAGCTGGAACCCCTCCGGGTGCTGGCTGCTGTTGTGGGGCTCCGACTCCTTGACCGAGGAGGGCGCCTTGCATCGCCACCATAGCGTCGCGAAATTGGTGCTGGAGATCGAGGGCCAACTCGCGGAGCTCGGCGGTGAGTTGCAGCCGTAGGTCTCCCATCATCTGATCCAGCGGGACCGTCTGCTCCTCTCGATACGGATCGGGCCCATACAGATCCAATCCCTCCTCTTCGGGAGGCGGGCGACGCGGCCCTCCACGGTAGATCGGCTCGCGGTCGTCTCCTAGGTAGCTCGGTCTCCCTCGATCGGGCTGGTCTCCGGTGAGTGGAACTCTCACCCCTTTCCTGTCGTGCACCCACGAAGTCACGGGTCGGCCCCCGAAGTGGCTCCAGGTGTACTGGGGGGTTACGCTCTGATGGGTATTCGGGCGGCGCGGAATGTAGTAAGCCCCCTGGCTCGTGGTCACCGGCACCTCGGGACCTCCTCCGCCGCCACCACCCCCGTTCCCCGGATCCGCCGGGGTAGCAGGAGCCTCCTCTGGAGTGGTAGGTTTGAGGGGGACAAGGTCGTCGTCTGACATGGTCAGGAACGATTGAGTCCCAATCAAGAATCTCTGACAATCTGTGAGAGTCCTGTTCAAAGTAGTCAAGGATCAGATCTCGGTTGGTTAACCACAGTTCTTTATTGCCTATTCCTACATTAGTACAGCATCTCGGGTTATTGTCAGAGATGAGACAAATAATACAAGCGGGTCTATTATACCATTCCAAGGAGTTTGAATTACCCATAGGTAGCCAATCCCCAGTAGGGAAAATTGGCGGGCTAAAAGGTGTCTTGACCGTTTGGTTCACACAGGAAAAAAGTGAGGTGTTAAGCAGTAAATTTCCCTTCCCAAACCAGACCCCTCCGTTCACATAACAATTCATGGCTCCAAGGTTCTTTAGCATAGATAAGAGATGAGAGCCTTCCTCCCCTTGAAGTTACTGCCGGGGCAGCTGGAATGCGGAGGCAGGGATGAGAGGCCTCCTTGTTCTCACCCCAGGGGTTGTCACCCTCCCGACCAAGACAGGAGAAAATACAGGTCCAATACATAAGGAATAATAGAATACATAGTATGCATGCAAGATTACATTGACAGAATTGACAGATTCTGACACCGGGGCAGCCCCGTCTCCCCGATGCCGCGACCCATCCAGCTCACAGATTCGGAACCCGACATCGAGCTGACGCAGATCCCTCACAGCAGTCCCGAGACCGGGCCCGACCCGCTGCCGGCGCCGAGAGGCGAGCGAGACTGGCGCCTCCCCCCATCTTCGGTGCCGTGGGACGTCCGTCAATGGCGATACCTGTATGGTTCCTCCTACCCGCCACCTCCACAATGGTACCCCGCAGAGTGGGATCGCCAATCGACGTCGTCAAGAGTCTCCCGATGCCGAGATCCCCCGGCCCCGACTCCGATACCGAAACCGATACCGAAACTACCGATGCCGATACCCACCTCGCCCGATGTCGACCTCCCTCCCTACCAACCAGATCCGTCGACCCCTATGTCTCCTTCCGAACATTCCGACCATTCGATACCCGAATTTCCCGAATCTCCCGAATCATCCGATGACGAATCTCCCATCTAGCCATCACCATCCCCTGATGTGGCTGAAAATTTACCAATCTCCCCCTCCGAGGACGTGAAATCCTATGGAGAACTTATCAAACGAATGGCACATTCCTTGGCACTTGCCACGGTCCAACCAACCCCTACCGCTACCGATGCCATCTTCGACATCGTACAGATGGATACATCCACCGCGGTAGCGTTGCCGCTAATTTCGGTGCTCTTGAGCACTGCCAAAGAATCCTGGGGCCACCCCTCCTCAACTCCAATTTCCAACAAAAGGTTGGACCACATGTACAGGCTCCAAGAGCCAGGGGCAGAATTCCTATTCATCCACCCCAAGCCCAACTCAGTCGTAGTGACCCCCTCGGCCAGGGGCCATAGCGGACATTCCTCCCCCTTGGACAAGGAGGGACGGAAATTAGATTCCTTCGGGAGACGATTTTATTCAGCCGGTGCACTGGGCATAAAAACGGCAAACTACACAGCCTGCATGAGCAGGTACCAATACTCCCTATGGGAACAGATGACACCACTTCTGGCCCAGCTTCCTGAGGATAAGCAACGCCTTGCTAGGAAGATCCAGAGGGAAGGCATGGTGCTAGCAAAGCACCAGCTTAACGCATCTAAGCATGCTGCGGACGTCACGTCCAAGACACTCACTTCAGCAGTCGCCCTTCGTCGCCACGCCTGGCTGAGGTCGACTTCGCTTCCACAGGACACAAAGTCCTTAGTGGAAGATCTCCCTTTCGAGGGTGAGGGACTGTTCAGCTCCACGACGGACACAGTCCTTCATGATTTAGATAAGAGCATCAAGACATCTCGAAACTTGGGTGTCTCACAACCGAGACAACAGAAGCAGAAGACATGGCAGAGATCTTGGCCCAAACAACAACCGCGAAGATCTCCCACTGAACCCCAATGGCAGAGACCGCCGTCTACTGCTTATCAACAGAAACCCTATGGCCACAAGCCACGATTCCCGTCCGCTTCCGCTTCCAAGGCTAAACCACCCAAGCCGAACAAGCAGAGTCTTTGACTCTCCCATTCGCTCCGATCTTCCCACCCGTCTATCACCCTTCCTACCAGCATGGCAACATATCACGACAGACAAATGGGCACTGTCGGTCGTAGCAGAAGGCTACAGAATAGAATTTTTCCAGATTCCACAAGAATCGTACTTCGTAACCACCCCTCCCTCCGACACCCTATCGTCGGAAGTCGAAACCCTCCTCTCAAAAGATGCCATAGAACAAGTACCACCAAACCACCTTCAGCGGGGGTTCTACTCCCGCTACTTCACGGTCCCAAAAAAGGATGGCGGACTTCGTCCCATATTGGATCTGCGGAACCTCAATGCGTTCATCACCTACAAGAAATTCCGTATGACCACTCTACAGACCATCCTACCGCTACTAGAAGCCAACGCGTGGATGGTGACACTGGACTTAAAGGACGCATACTTCCATGTGACGATTCACCCATCACACAGACAGTACTTACGCTTCGCGATCGGTCTGCGTCACTTCCAGTACAAGGCCCTACCCTTCGGCCTCTCTACAGCTCCTCGTGTCTTCACGAAGCTTATGGCAGTAGTAGTGGCACATCTGAGACTCCAAGGTGTCCACCTTTACCCCTACCTGGACGACTGGCTTCTAGTCGCCCCCTCTACGACGGAACTACAGAGCCACATCTCTACCACCCTTCGTACCCTAGAATTACTAGGACTGACTATAAACCTCAAAAAGTCCATGCTTATCCCTTCCAGACGGGTTCAGTTTATCGGAGCTATCCTGGACTCCCTGCAATGCAGAGCGTTCCTACCCCCCAACAGAGCAGCGGATATAGTCTCCCTTCTCCAGTCTATCCAAGAGACCAAGGAGGCTACAGCCAAACAAATCCTTCGCCTGCTAGGCCTGATGGCCGCGACAACAGCAGTAATTCCCTTCGCCAAATTGCGAATGAGACCACTGCAGCTTTGGTTCTTGAGGCGTTTCCGCCCCAACTTCCACTCCCTCTCCAAACTTTTCCAGATATCTACCCAGGTCCTAGAGACTCTGAATTGGTGGCTTGTGCCCCAGAATTTACACTCAGGTACACCTTTCCGGCTTCCACCCCCCTCAGCGACCGTCACCACGGACGCATCCCTATGGGGCTCGGGAGCTCACCTGGACGGTGTAGGTGTGGGCGACAGGTGGCACCCCTCTGTGGCACACAACCATATCAATTTCTTAGAGCTGCTGGCAGTTCTCTACGCAGTGAGATCTTTCCGCCAATCCCTGACGGGGAAAACGGTGACTGTCCTTACAGACAACACCACCACCATGTTTTACATCAACCGCCAGGGTGGGACGGTCTCCCGTGGACTTTGCCGGTTAGCGATAGAGCTGTGGAACGAGTGCCAGGCACTAGATATTCACCTGGTGGCGACTCATCTCCCAGGACTACTCAACGTCCAAGCGGACTTCCTAAGCAGAGGGGGAGCATCCCTACACAAGTGGGAACTGAACCCCCTCTACCTGACTCCAATCTTCGACCGTTGGGGACATCCATCCGTGGATGTATTCGCCTCTCGAGAGAACAAGAAGTGCCATCTATTCTGTTCCAGAGCAGGAACGGATCCGACCTCTCTCGGAGACGGTCTCCTCTTCCAGTGGACAGGGAAACGATTGTACCTATTTCCCCCGATCCCTCTCATACCGAGAGTAGTCCACAAACTGTTGACAGAGCGACCGTGGGCAATTCTAGTTACCCCATGGTGGCCGAGACAACCCTGGTTCCCCACGCTCCTCAGCCTCTCACGAGGGACGTATCTCCATCTCCCGACGGACCCAGACCTCCTCGGGATGCACGGGGGCCGAGTACTGCACCACGATGTGCCCAGGCTGAAATTGACAGTGTGGCTGATCCAAACTTAGGGTTAGAATCACGCATTGCTCAAGTTCTACTGAACTCACGCAAACTCTCCACTCGACGTTCATATGAGTCAAAATGGACTAAGTTTTTAACTTTCCTGGCGTCTGTGGGACGGCCCTCAGTCCCCGCCGGACTTAAAGATGTTTTTGGTTTCCTCCTGTCATGTAAGGACAGGGGACTGTGTCACTCATCTATCCGAGTCTACTTGTCAGCCATCTCAGTCAATCATCCTAAGATTGATGGCTATTCGGTGTTTTCCCACCCAACAACGAAGCAATTCCTCAAGGGAATGAATCGCCTCTATCCCCCAGTGCGGACACCAGTCCCGGCATGGGACTTGCCCCTGGTTCTCACTAAGCTGATGGGAAAACCCTTCGAACCCATGGCCTCATGCAGCCTTCAACTTTTGTCGTGGAAGGTTGCGTTTTTGGTGGCCATCATGTCTACTCGATGCGTGAGTGAGCTCTCGGCGCTCCGTTGCGACCCACCGTACCTCACGTTTCATCATAATGCCGTCACTTTGGCTCCAGATGTCGCTTTCCTGCCTAAGATAGTCTCGGACTTCCATATAGGGGCGGATATCACCTTGCCGGTATTTTTTCCTGATCCCCAGGATCCAACGCAACGTAGTCTACACACTTTAGATGTCAAGAGAGCCCTGTCTTTCTGCTTGCACCGGACAAAATCCTTTCGCAAGTCTCCAGCTCTCTTCATTTCTTATGCCTTGCCCAGACAGGGACAGAAACTGTCGTCTCAAAGACTCTCGAAGTGGATAGTTGAGACGATAAAACTTGCCTATCTTCTGGCCAAAAGGCCACTACCGGCGTCCCTCTGGGCACACTCCACTCGAGCCGTGGCTACTTCCACAGCATTCCTCAAGGGCATTCCCCTGGGAGACATCTGCAATGCTGCAACGTGGGCGTCCCCTCACACGTTTGTGAAGCATTACGCCCTAGATGTCTGCGTCCATCAGCGTACTGTGGTGGGCCGTGCAGTCCTGCAAGCAGCTCAGATGTGAGATCTCCAGCACCCACCTCCAGGTATGTGGTGTGTTTATTGCTCACTATTCTCCCAGAGGTGTGATGCACAGAGACCACGAAGAAGATATACAGGTTGCTTACCTGTAATTGGAGATCTTCGAGTGGTCATCTGTGCATTCACACCACCCGCCCTCCTTCCCCTCTGCTTTCGGTCTCCCTCACTTTTTTCCTTGGGGGCTGTTAGCAGCGGTCAGAAGGAACTGGCGGGATCCTCGTACCTCTCCCCGGGTCATGCGCAGTGGGATGTGCACGTGACCAGGGAGCTGGCGCGAAAATCCGTTAGGCTTTGAAGATTACCGATCGGGATCGGCGCAGGCGCACTTTATCCCAGAGGTGTGAATGCACAGAGACCACTCGAAGATCTCCAATTACAGGTAAGCAACCTGTATTTCTGGGGAATTGGTGTCACTTAGGTCACAGACAAACAAGGCAAAGACCACAAATTTTGCTGTATTCATGAAGTGCAAATTGCAGGCTTTCACCTAGGGGCCCTTACAGCAGTAGTCAGAGCATGTCCTCCTCAACCACTTCCCACCTATTTAAATAAAGTGCAGTGAGTATTGGAGTTCCTGGGCTCTCATGGGGACTGGAGCTCTTAGGAGAGCTTAGGGGGCAACATAGTTTGCCTTGGGGGTCATGTCATGTCGTGTCTCCATTGCTCCACAGCTTGTCTGAGGGCTGACTCTTTTGAGTTGTAGCCACTACTCAGAGTTGCAGCCAGTTGGGGAGGTGGAGTTGAGCCACGCCTGCTGAACTGCCAGATCATTGGGGGGGGGGGGGGGGAGCTGCAAGTTGTCTCATGTTGTCAGCAGGCTGCATGTGGCACCTAGGCCACGTGTCGTGTACCCCTGCCTTACTGGAAAGCATTTTTTCAACACTGCAGCATGATTAATAGAATGGAGCCAAGCCACAGAAAGAGAATACTTTTTGTCTCCACCCCTGTTGCTTCAGTTATCAAAGCCAAATTTGTGTTATCAATCCTACCATCTCTCTGATCAGACCTGAGAGGGAATGCTTACTGGGATCCAGCTGGATTTTAACATGAGAATCTTGTACAAGGTGTGCTTGAGAAGGGGCAGGAGTTTGCTGTTAAAGCAACTATAAGAAATGGGAACCCGACAGGAGCAAAACAAAAATGAGTATGAGGAAGAGACCATAGCAGTATTTGTGTTGCAAGGAACACTGGACAAAACTTTGGTCTGAAGTATTCCACAAGAACAATAGCTATCTGACACAATTTTTAACAAAACATTTAACTGTAAATGTTCTTTTTTATAATCATTTGTATTGTGTTTTTATAATGTTTTATTCACACTGAAAGCTGCCTTGATTTCTTCAAGGGAGAAAGGCAGCTAATAAATGTTATAAATAAACAAAGCATTACTACTTTAGTAGCAAAAGTTCATTGTTCTTTATACACTTGTAAAGTATTTTTGTGTTGCAAGTAATATTCCAGAAGGCTTCAACTGTACCGTGAGCATACATGAACACAAGAAGCTGCCTTGTATTGAATCAGATCATTCATCAAGGTCAGTCAAGCCCAATCAGAATGGCAACGGCTCTCCAGGGTCTCAGGCAGAGGTCTTTTACATCACCTACAATCCATTCCTTTCATCTGGGGATCCCGGGGGTGGAACGTGGGACCTTTTGTGTGCCAAGCAGAAGTTCTACCCTTCCCCATGCAGCTGTCAGGTTCCCTGTCATGTTTTGCTTTTCTATGTTTATCCTGGTTACAGGTCCCGGAGGGAGATCGGCATCAGCTTCTGCTCTGACGGTTCCTTCCCCCCTCCCCTCCTCACCCCTCCTCCTTCGGAATGAACTCAGATGTTTTGCTAGACTCATGTTATCTCTGTTGCTGCTTTTGTAACCTTGGGCAACTGGGCCTCTTCTTTTCCAGGTGCCTTTTGCAGGGGATTACATGTAGGGAAATCACAGGGCCAGGGCTGAGAATGTAGCTCTGCTTACGCGCCTTTTTTTCCTGAGAAAGTAACGGTAGTATATTTTGGCACTTGTTTAGTCTTTTGCCATTGGTACCCGCGTTTTTCCTCTAGTTTGAATTCACTATATCAATTCCTCCTTCTCTGTATCTGGTATCACTAACAACGCAAGTGTGTTCCTGAAAGACCATTAAGAATAAAGACTTTGATTTGAAATACAAGGCCTGACTTATTGGATCTAATCAGAAGTCTCACAGATTGTTAGTGATCCTTCCAATCGGGAAGGAGTGAAACCCAGACCTGGCCATGTTGGATGATGGGTCCCTCGTTCCCACCTCGACCCCTGAAACACCGGTCTCCACCGCAGCTGTGGAGCCGGTAACCACGAACTATGATTCCTATGCTCCCCTCAGTTGGGGGGGTGGAGCCACAGGTGATGCAGAACCCTTACCAAGGTATTCCTGGTCGACCTTTGGTGGGGGTATTTTGGAGTCCTGGGTCCATGACAGGAGAGGATTGCGCATGCGGTTCTCGGACGATGAGAGGAACTCCTGGAGGTTGAGTTTGGTCCCAGACGAACGTGAGACCCCTCGGACATCGGAGAGAGGTACGGATGACCTCTGAAAGCAGATGGACCGGAGATTCAATGAGATGCACGACGAGCTGGCAGTGGAACTACAAGAGGCACTACTCAAGATGCAACAAACCGTGCTGGGAGCAGTTGCGAGAGCGGTCCCTCCGGCTGGAGCCAGAGGGGGAGGGGAGTGCCAGCTCAGCAGCAGGATGGCAGAGCGGGACCTGCGCAACAACCACCCGCGGGTCCCCAGCAGCTGCCAGCAGCACCAGCACAGCCGCCCCCCCGTCCTGTGGGCCGGTTATACCAGCAGCCACCCAACGATCCCTTGACAGCTACGTTTGATGGGGATCCTGATAAACTCCGCTTTTTCATCATCGAGATTGAGCGGTTTTTGGGAACTTGGGGCCACCTTTACCCTACCGAACGTGAAAGGGTTGGCTATACTGGCTCTAAGCTGTGGGACACTGCAAGTGACTGGTATGTGAGTCTGCACAACCCCCCGGGTCCTGAATTGAGATCAGTAAATGACTTTATGTGGGCCCTCCGGCAGCACTACGAGGATCCCTTGGGGGAGGAGAAAGCCAGGAATCAGCTGTGGAAGCTGGTTCAGGGCCGATCCTCTGTAAGGGAGTACACTGCCCAATTCCATAGAATAGCTGCGAAGGTGCAGGGCTGGGGTCAACATCTCTTCATCGAGAAGTACTGGGAGGGGTTGAACTGTGAGATATATGAGACTGTGTTGAGAAATGATCGGCCGGGCTCCTTGGCAGCTTGGATGAGAGCGGCGGCCGATGTGGAGGAGAGGTTCACCCTGATTAAACTGAGTTCACCGGCCTCTCACTCCTTGTTAAGAGCACACAGAAGCCCAAATTTAAAACAGCTGTTCAAGAGCTCCGAGATGCTCAGTTCAAGCAAGGGCTATGCATGCGGTGTGGGGAGAGTGGCCACTTTGCATCTTCCTGTCCCCGGGAGCCCCGAAAGCATCGAAGACTTCCCAGCCGACTCCTGGAGGAACACCACAACCCACAAAAGGAGCTTTTAAACCCCGGGCATTACAGCTGGAAGGGGCACCAGCAGAGAGCAAGAATTCTACGTTGGAAGCTGTAACAGCTCAGCCATCGGGAAACTTCCCAGACCTGCAGTAGGAGGCGCAGAACTGCAGGTCCCCCCTCAGGCCACGCCGCCAACGGTGAGCAGTCCCAGACCTTTACTCTATATGGTTGTGACTGTTATTGCCCCTGGAAGTGGCACCCACATTAGGGTGCGAGCCCTTATTGACTTGGGGTGTGCTAGAGACTTGATTAGTCCTTTAGTGGTGGAGGGGTTGGGACCCAAAATTAACACACTGTCTGAGCCTCTGCACTTCACTCAGATGGATGGGTCTGAAATGAAAGAGGCTTGCATAGCAGAGACTGAACTTTTGATTTTGGGGACTGGGGATCACTGGGAGCAGAGAGCCTTTATTATCACCTCCCACGCTCAATTCCCTGTGGTATTGGGGAGTCCGTGGTTGGGAGCTCATGACCCCTATGTCAAGTGGAGTGAAGGGAAGATTACATGGGCCGATCCCAAATGTTCACAGCACAAATGGAATCCCGACTGGGGTTCGGGACCTCCCTCCACCCCCTTCGCTTGCTTGGTCTCAGAGGACTTAAACAAAATCCCTCCAGAGTACTGAGACCTGGCTGAGGTTTTCAGTGAAACAGAGGCTGATGAACTTCCCCCCCCTAGACTTACCGATTGTGCTATAGAACTGTTACCTGGGGAGAAGTTGCCAAAAGGAAAATTATATTCTATGAGTCCCATGGAGAGAGATGAACTGCGGAAGTTTTTGGATAAAAACCTAGAGCGGGGTTTCATTCGGCCAGCGAAATCTCCTTTTGCCGCCCCTGTTCTGTTCCGGAAAAAGAAGGACGGTGGCTTACGACTTTGCACGGACTATAGGGGGTTGAATGCCGTTTCCGCCTCCAATGCTTATCCCTTGCCCCTGATCAAAGACTTGTTAGCAGAGGCGGCTAAGGGAAAGATTTTTTCTAAATTGGATTTACGAGAAGCCTATTTTCGAGTGCGTATCAAAGAGGGAGATGAATATAAGACTGCCTTTAATACTCCCCTAGGACAATTCGAATACCTGGTTATGCCCTTTGGTTTGACTGGAGGTCCTGGAGTTTTTATGAGCTTAATTAATGAGGTGTTGCACAAGCATTTATTTAAGGGGGTGCTCTGTTAACTTGATGATATCATTGTTTATTCACAAGACAAACCTTCCCATGTTAAATTGATGAGAGAAGTGTTGTCCACCCTCATGCACCATAAACTCTTTGCCAAACTGTCAAAATGTGAGTTCCACTGCACTGAAATTGACTTCTTGGGTTACTGCATTTCCCCAAGGGGTTTAGAGATGGACCCAGCCAAGGTGGAGGCAGTAGTCACATGGGAAGCCCCCCGCACATGCTAACAGCTACAAAGCCTATTAGGATTTTGCAACTTCTAAAGAACTTTTTTAAAGGACTTTGCCACAGTCACCTTACCCTTAACTGATCTATTAAAAACAAAAGGAAAAGGGCCTGAAGCCGGCAAGCCGGGTGAGCGCCTGAACTGGTCACCTGAGTGTCAGGCCGCCTTTGACAAGCTAAAAACCCTTTTCACTTCAGAGCCTATCCTGGCCCACCCAGATGAGAGTCGGGAATTCATTGTACATGTGGATGCTTCTGATGTGGCCATGTAGGGGGCAATTCTGCAAAAAGGGGAGGATGGGAAGCTGCACCCTTTGGCGTATGTCTCCAAAAAATTTAATGAGACTGAGAGACACTGGTCAGTGTGGGACAAAGAAGCTGCAGCCATCCATCTTGCCTTGTCTACCTGGAGGCATTGGTTAGAGGGGGCGCAGACGCCGTTTGAGATTTGGACAGATCATAAAAATCTGGAGGCATTGCGGACCCGTAGAACTTTGAATGCAAAACAGCTCCGGTGGGCTGATTTCTTTTCCAAGTTCAATTTCAAACTGCGGCATTTTCCTGGAACATCTAATCCATTAGCAGACGCGTTGTCCAGGCTTCCCCAACATGAGTCTAGGAGGGAAGAAGTGTTCGATTCCATGTTTTCGCCTGAACAACTTAGAGGAGCTGTTGTCACCAGAAGCCAAAAGCAGCCGGCTGCCACGGCTCCCTCTTCTGAGTGGATTACAAAATGTACAATGGAATACTCAACAGGATCGGGAGGAATGGAGTGGGGAGGAGGGTTTGGAACAAAAGCCTGATGGTTGCTGATTTAAGGGATCAAAATTGGTGGTGCCTAATTCTCTTAGACTGTCTGATTTGAATGCCTGCCACAAGTCTAAGCTTGCTGGACACTTTGGGTATTTAAAAACTTTGAACTTACTTCAGAGACAGTTTTGGTGGCCATGGATGCGTAAGCATGTCTCAGACTATGTAACTTCATGCCAAACATGTCTAATGTGCAAAAAACGTGGAGGAAAGCCTCCAGGTCTCTTACAACCCCTGCCCACCCCCTCCTGACCTTGGGAAGACATTTCCATGGACTTCATTACTGATCTACCGCCCAGCAAAGGGAGAACTGTAATCTGGGTGGTAGTGGATTTATTTTCCAAGCAGGCACACTTTGTCCCCTTCAAGAAATTGCCCACTGCTAAGGGTTTGGCCAAGGTGTTTTTTAATCACGTGGTGAAATTACATACTTTTCCTAGGCGTATAATTTCTGATAGGGGGAGTCAGTTCATTGTCACCTTTTGGTGGGAGCTTTTGCAGACCATGGGCCTGCCCTTAGTTCTGCTTACCACCCAGAGATGGATGGCCAATCCGAACGAGTTAATCAGATCTTGGAACAATTTTTGAGGTGTTATTCAAACTACCACCAGGATAATTGGGTGGATTTGCTACCTTTTGCTGAATACAGCTACAATAATTCAGTGCATTCGTCTACTGGTGTGTCTCCTTTTCTAGCGGTGGGGGTGTATGAAGGAAATCCACTGCCAAATATCCGACCCTCTACAGACAGCTCACCCTCCCCTTTTGAATCTTGGTGGGCTAAACTGCAGGACTCTTGGCCACTCATTGCCAAAACCCTGGATCGGGCCAAAGCGGATTACAAAAAATACGCGGACCGGAATAGGGCTCCTGGTTGGGAGTTGGAGCCTGGAGACTCTGTTTATGTGTCCACTAAGAACATTCGCAGCTTACAGCCAAGCTGGAAATTGGGATGGAAATACGTCGGCCCTTTTAAAGTTTTGCGCAAAATTTCCCCTGTATCTTTTGAACTGGAATTGCCTAAGTCACTGAACTCTGTTCATCCTGTATTCCATTACAGCTTGTTGAAGAAAAAACCTGGGCCGAATTCCTGGTGTCCGGAGATTCCAGCACCTCCTCCTCTGATGAAGGAGGGGGAACCACATTTTGAGATTTCCAGCATTTTGGATGTCATGTTTTGCTTTTCTATGTTTATCCTGGTTACAGGTCCCGGCTGGAGATTGGCATCAGCTTCTGCTCTGACAGTTCCTTCCCCCCTCCCCTCCTCACCCCTCCTCCTTCGGAATGAACTCAGATGTTTTGCTAGACTCATGTTATCTCTGTTGCTGCTTTTGTAACCTTGGGCAACTGGGCCTCTGCTTTTCCAGGTGCCTTTTGTGGGGGATTGCATGTAGGGAAATCACAGGGCCGGGGCTGAGAATGTAGCTCTGCTTACGCGCCTTTTTTTCCTGAGAAAGTAACGGTAGTACATTTTGGCGCTTGTTTAGTCTTTTGCCATTGGTACCTGCGTTTTTCCTCTAGTTTGAATTCACTATATCAATTCCTCCTTCTTTGTATCTGGTATCACTAACAACGCAAGTGTGTTCCTGAAAGACCATTAAGAATAAAGACTTTGATTTGAAATACAAGACCTGACTTATTGGATCTAATCAGAAGTCTCACAGCAGCTGTGATCGTAGCAAGAAGTTTTTAGGTATAGACTAGATGTATATACTGTTCATAAGGTTTCATTACTGGATAGTAATAATTATCATATGGCATTGTGTGTAGAATAACCAGGAGATCCTAGGATTGTCTGCCAGCCGCAAGTTCTGCCTCTGAGCATTGTGCTACTGATGAGCTAGACTTGTTTTTAGGGGCTGAGAGAGCTCTGTGACTGGCCCAAGGTCACCCTGCTGGCTTCATGTGGAGGAGGGGGGGAAATCAAATCCAGTTCTGCAGATTAGATTCTGCTGCTCTTAACCACGACACCAAACTGGGTTATTATAGTCATGCTTTATTTTGAAAAGTATGGATGTCTTCGTGATGTTCTCGCTATTTGGGGGGACTGCTTTTACTTTAAATCATAATCTGCGTATATAAATTTGGTAGTTTTCTGGCTGCCACCAGGAATTCCAAATTCCAAATCTTTCTCTCTTAGTAGTATGACCCAGGGTCTAGGCTGCTTCAGAGGTCTACGTGGCCCTGAGGAAGGACTGTTTAAAGAAAACATGGATTTATTGAAATAAGAACAAAATAAGTTTCTGGTTATTTTGAACTGTTTCTAAAGAAAGGAACTTGCAAATGTAACTGGTAATACTTGGTGCTTCTTATTCTCTTTCTCTCTCTCTCTCATTATGTTCTGTGGAGTGCAATCTACTGGTGATCCCTGGCCCCAGAGATATCTGGCTGCCCTTGACCAGGGCCGGGCACTTTTGAACCCTGGCTCCAATCTGGTGGAACTCTCTGCCAGCTACCACCAGGGCCGTGCGGGATCTAATGCAATTCTGCAGGCCACATAAGGCAGAGATGTTCCGCCAGGCTTTTAGTTGGGGGCAGTAACAGTTTTCCACTGTAGCTGGCACCCTTCTCTTTTCTTCCATCTGACCTGCTTCAGCCTCCTCCTGAATCTGACTGTGAGGTGGAAGAACAGTCTAGAGTGGGTTGCAGATTAAATTATGGACGCTCTCTGGAGACTACCAAACTGGGATTGATTGATGTTGATTTTAAGGTTTTAACATAGTTTTTAATTGTGTTATGGTGAAGTTTTTAACCTGTTGTAAATCACCCAGAGCTCTGTGCCCTCAGGAATGGGGCAATTCAGAAATGTATAATATTAATAAATAAAGTTACTTGAGGCAATGGCATTTTATTTGGCTGTTTACTGTCTATAGCCAGGCACTGTTCCATTCCACACCCCCACTCATCATTCATTGCTGCAGGGATGGACAGAGAGGGTGAATTTAGAAGTAGAGCACAGGGTACGAACGAGGGCATGCTTTTTATAGTGAAGTTCATGTTGCACTGTTGTTTTAAAATGCCCATAACCATTCAAAAGTTCTATGCATGGTAGTAGGCAAGGTACAGGTAAGGCCTCCATTCTCCTGTAAGTTGGGATCATTTCAGTTACTGAGCCATTACTGAGACTGTAATGATTTAGTGTGGCTGCAGTACTGTAGGGGGAGTGATAGAGGGAGACAGGTGTGATGTGATTGGATGATGACTGTCAAGCTCCGCCTCCTCCCCCGGGGGCGCACCCCCAGACGCCGTGTTCCCCTTTTGGGCAGAAAAGCCCCGTGAAGGTGGAGTAGGGAATTGGGGAGGAATTCAGCCTCAGAACTGGCAGGGGGCGGGGTTGAATACACCCAGGTCGCCCTCCTGCCTCCGGGATGCCAGGCCTCTCTCTCTTGGCCCTCTCTCTCTCGCTTGGGCCATCTCTCTTTCCAGCTCTCTTTCACACTGTGGCATTCGTACTCCCGGCACTTCCTCCTCGGCATCCTTATTCCTCCTCCTTTTATTCCCACCTGTCACCTCCCCAGACCTCCTCCTGCTCTGCCCACCCCCCTCCCTCTCCGGCCCCGCCCCCATCTATAGGCTGGGACACGCCCGGCGTCCCAAGGGCGAGGTTCCGGGCCCCTTTCTGGCTTCCGCGGCGGTCGTGCAGGACGCTGCAGGCTCCTTCCTCAGCCCTTCCCAGCAACGCCTCTTCGCCTCCGGAGCTTTGCTGCTGCTGCCTCTCTGCCTCGCTGGCCGTGCGGGAGTGGCTGCTCCCGGGGACTCCTTCGCCGCCGTCCCCGCCAGCCGAGGGTTGACCGACGTCTCCCTTGACGGCTCCGGGCGGGCGGGGGCCCCTGGTGGCTGTCCGAGCCCAACAGGGCCTCGGGATGCTTGTCGCGGCGACGTCATCAGCCCGCGGCCCGGGGGACGATTGGCTTCTCGATTGGCTTCTCCCCCCGTGCCGGCGAGTCCGGGGGTTGCTCGGCGGGAGTCTGGCACCAGGGCGCCTCGCTCTGTCCCGGTGAGTCCGGGGGCTGCTCGGCGGGGGGTTGGAACCAGGCCTGGCCGTCCTGGACAGGACAATGACCGAGAGAGTGGGAGGGGAGATGTCTCTGAGAGGAATCTGGGTGTGTTTGTGTTTTTATGAGAGGGAAAGAGAGAGAGAGAGAGAGAGAGAGAGCGAGAGAGAGAGAGAGCTGCTCATTGTGGACACAACTTGTACCACGGCTGCATAACCACCCACCTTGTCTCCTGAATCTCTACTTGGAACCTCCGTTGCTCTGAACCTGTACTGGACCACCTGACTTCTGGACCCCCGAATCTTGGACTACTTGACGTCTCCCCTTTCTGGATCCCTGACCCTTGGACTGTCTCTTGACCACTCTCCGGCCTGGACCCTTGCTGTGACTGACTACCTGGTACTTTCTGCCTGGCTGTTCTGTGGAACTTCTGCCTGCTACCGCACCAGACCCACCAGGGCCAGTACAGAAAGAGATGTTCAGAGGTGGTTTGTCATTTCCTGCCTCTGCGTCCTGAGCCTGGTATTCCTTGGAGGCTGGCCTTCCAAATGCTAGCCTAGGCCAACCCTGCTTAGCTTCCGAGATCTGACAGGATCAGGCTAGCCTGGGTTATCTATGTCGGGGCCCATAGGTAGGTAGAGAGAGAATGACTGGCTCATGGTCCCTCACAGCATCAGCATTTTTCTGCTGTTTGGCTTGAACAAACATCAGATAACACCGAGGGAAGGGAAATGATGCATAATTTAGTGGTGTGGGACACCTTGGAGACATTTGTGATTGGTGAGCATTTCTACTGTGGATAGATACGGGCTAAGGTAATCTTAATCTATGTTTACCTGGCAAGAGATTGTATGTATATTTTCAATTTAGAGGATATGTTGTGCCATCAGATTGTGTTCTTTTGCAGCATACTGCAAACTAGCACAACTACTGTGCTGAACTTTCAAAAGCCTGCACTGGATATGCAGATCTTCAGTTTACATCCTGGATGAGCATGTGAGAAAGACTTGTGATAGTTTCCCTCCCCCGCACACTTCAGGCCACAAAGGGACTTCATATTTTGCCATTCACAAGCTCTGGTTTGACCTCCTTTCATCCTTACTGCATCATGCCTATACAACATCTGCAATTTAACTTTTCAGAAGTAGGATTAAAAATGAGTATTGGACTGCTTATCAAACCATTTAACTTAAACCGTAGGAGACAAATTGGAACACTTAAAGATTGTACAGTCAAATCTTGTTAAAACACCCTTCTCTCCCCATGCTTTGAGGAAATTAAAAATTGGATGAAGATTAAATGTAGTGTTCTCACTTCTAAATAGATTTGCATATTGGAAAATATGAATGGCAAAACACAATGGCAGGAAAAAAAAACTTTTAAAAACAGATAAAATCAGTATAAAAACAAGACAGGACTGGATCTTGCCTAGATTTTTGTGAACAGAAGGATTTCCCTCCGCAGAAAAACAACTTCCCTGCTTCCCACCACATGTTGTAGCACCAAACCAAGAATTGGTGGAGGGAACATTAACAGTTTGATACATGCAAATGTCACCACATTATTGGCAGAAAACAGCACCGACTTGAAATGGCTCCTGATGAAGGTTAAACCAAAAAGTGCCAAAGCAGGATTACATCTGAACATCAAGAAAACAAAGGTAAGTGTACTGGGGAATTACACAACTTTCAGGTTGACAGTGAAGAAATCGACAGTGTTCAAGGTTTTATATTCCATGGCTCCATCATCAACTGAAAGAGAGACTGCAAGGAAGAAATCAAAAGGAGATTGAGACTTGGAAGGGAAGCCATGAAAGAGCTAGAAAAGAATCTTCAGTGGATGGATGTGTTGCTGGTGACCATGATCAAGTTAATTCATGATGTAGCATTCCCCATTACTATACATGGGTGTGAAAATTGGACTTTGAAGAAAGCTGACAGAAAGAAAACTGATTCCCTTGAAATGTGGAGTTGGCAAAGAGTTTTACAGATACTGTGGGCCACCAAAAGACAAAATGTGTGGGCTCTAGATCAAATCAAGCCTGAACTCTCCCTAGAAGCTAAAATGACCAGACTGAGGCTATCGTACTTTGGTCACATCATGAAAAGAAAAAAGTCACTGGGAAAAACAATCATGCTAGGAAAAATTGAAGGCAGCAGGAGAAGCAGCGTACCCAGCATGAGACGGATTGGCTCTATGAAGGAAGCCACAAAGGCCCTCAGTTTGCAAGACTTGAGCAAGGCTGTTGATGAGAGGGCATCATTCAGAGGGTCACTGTAAGCTGGAGGTGACTGGACAGTGCTTTACACAGTAGCACGTGGCCCTGGCAAATACTTTGGAAACAACACAAACAAAAGCTGTAGCTGCGTGAACATTTGAGAAGCCCATTTGAGAAGGCTGGAATAAGTGTTGTCATAGCCTCTGAAGCCACTTAAAGGTATGCCACTTTTATGCTCTTTTCTTATACGACTAGATAGCTATTCGTGGATGTAATTCCATCAAAAGCTGAGGATGTTCTGAACATTTGGTGTACTAGGATTTGGCAAGGTTCTCCTCCTCCTCCTGAGATACAGTATTGTGTATTTATTTGGGACTCTGCAACTCCATACAGTAAATTGAATTGGTGTGTGTGTGTGTGTGTTAGAAATTAGTGTTCCGGTCTGGACTGTATGAAGGACTGGAATGTTTTTTTGATCTTACTTGAATGTCGATGGTTTAGGCTGTCCAGCTGGTCTCTGCTTTGCATAAGAAGAATCACACCCGTAATTCAGAATTCAAAAGTAAAGCCAAAAAGGCTTGTAGAACCCGGAGGACTAATATTTATTGAGCTAGAGGCCCCTTTGTCAGAACCATGATGTATTCTCATTAGTTGTTGGAAATATGCACATACACATATACATACAAATTAAAAGCCCAGTAATGCAAGAAGTAAGTGTATTACATCACTCTGAAAATGCCATGAATGACACCCTGAAAATGCCATGAAACAGGACTTCTGAACTATGCAGAGTGATAGCCTACTAAGCCCATTGACTGCTGTTGACTTCACTGTGTATTGTGTTCACTGTGTTTAGGGTAATGCTAATGGTCCCCAAAACACTATACAGTGCAGTCCTAAAGTCAGTTGCATCCTTCCCAGTCCATTGAAGTTCAGTTACTGTTTAACAGTGTGTGGATGTGGAAAGGGGAATTTCTAGTAGCAGTCAAGAATGTGTAGCTATGTACACAGGCTGTATTTATTTATGTATTTATGTATTTATTTAGACTTTTATCCCACCCTCCTGGCCAAGGCTGGCTCAGGGCGGCTTACAACAGGTAAAATTACAAAACACATACGTAATAAGTACACCATTAAAATACTATAATAAAACCAAACATAATGATGAAATGCTAGTCTCTTGCATCAGTACCGTTGATCTGCTTTAGATGACATAGGATACCTCAGGTGTTGTAAAGGGGGGAACCGGCATGGGCAGTTATTAGGGACCCAGCAGCTCAGGGCTCTTACTACTGTCAGTATCATGCTCCCCTCACCCTCCTTGTTGAGCCTGTGGACATTTTTAGAATTTTGATGTTGTGGGTGCCACAAGAAAATGGCTGCTGTGGAGGAGGCAGCTGTTACGAAACGGGTGCTCCTATCAGACACAAGTGTAGTGCCACGTGGACTGTTCTGAAGCACCACCTACTCCAGTGAAGTGGAGAAATGCCAGGTTTGGCTGTTGGGGGAAGAAACAAATGGGTGCCAGGAAAAACACTGATGGACATGATGTTATTTATATATTTATAAATTAGACTTTTAGACCGTCCTCCCCTGGACACACAAGGCTCAGGACTTTGAGCACATTCATGGGTCAGTAAAACAGTTAAAAGCAAGAGCAATTAAAGCAATGTTGCAGAATCTATATTTCAGTGCTAATAAATTCAGCTTTCTGTCTCCCTTCATAACTATACATGATGGCTGCTTCAGTTGAGGGAAGGGAAAGCAAAATGCTCACAATTCATTATTCTATCCAATACCAGTGTCTGGTATCAGATAATGACATGTATCTTGTCTGAGTGTTGCCTGAAGGGTGGTAAAAAGAACCTTTCTTGGCTGCCACGGCTCACTGTCTCTCTGTGTGAGACTCTGTATCTGGCACTTTTTGGGTACCACAGAGAGTAATTTTAGGGTGATTCTTTGTTTGCCTAGCTAGTGTGAAAGTATTTTAGTTATTTTGGGGGTGCTCCATGTTGTGTGTCTCTCTTTTTTTTGGAGGGATAAATATACAAATCTATCTTTTTCCTAGTTATCAGTGTGACTTGTGCTGCATGTGTACTGATCTTTACTTTGCTAATTTGTGAGGAAACACTCTAGCAATTTTGACTGAGCCCATCAGTCTGCTCTTACCAATTTATGTATAGTAAAATTCGGAGAATCATGGGATATTTGATTTGGTAATGTGTTCTGTGGTTCAGAGCATTAACAATGTAATTGGACACCAGATGTCTGCAACATCTGGCTAGTCTGCCATGAAGGGCCTGCATCTGGCAGTGGGGCTAGAAAGCATGGAGGCCAAGATTATGTATTAATTAATGGAGTTTTTGAAGCCTACGGGGGGGAGCAGCTGTGCAGTATACATTCTACAGGTGCTACAGTTTTAAGAACTTTAATTTTTGTTGTACTATACTCTTGAACACAAGTGAATCTGAAGATCTGGCTATGAGAGGCCAATAGCAAAAAGACCTCAAAACTGCAGTATAATGTGGCTTCCATGAAGATTAAGAGGAAATCATTTCAGTCTGTGAACTGTTGCACAGCTGGTTGGGTATGCTTGACTTTTTGTTTGGAATTGTTTGTCTGTTCTCTGAACTTAATGAAACATTTATATATAGCTGACTGTTACTGCTTACTAATGATCTGGTGGTATCGTATGCCAAGTACAATGCATTTTATTTAGAGGTAACAGAAATGTCATTTTTCATCCACTATCTTGCTCTTTCTCTAATGAAATGACTTGTCATAACTCATCAGCTTTGAACGGGTGGCAAACAGAAAAAAAGAATTTACAATTTTAGGGAAAAATGCAATGCATTTCTTCATAATATAGTTTGCACATCTTAGAGATGGTTTTGACATGGTTGTATGGTCTCTGTCAGTAACAATTTCAGAGTTTTGTGTTGCGGCATACATGACAGTAGTTTTAGTTCAAACATTTTTGGTTTTGGTAACAGTGTGTTGATCAACAGCCTTTATTTCCTGTAGGTGTGAATTTATAGAAAATGCCTTGAGATATTGCTACTATTCCACTAAAATAGCGAATGCTGATACAGGTGAAAGCCTTTACTGGACCAGAGAAATGCTATTCTTGGGGGTTCCATCTGGAATTCACCAGGATAAAGCTAGCCTCTTTCCACCGTGCACCATCACATCTCTCAGTTGGAAACAGGGAGACAGAAGAAGGATCGTTGTTATTCATTATTAATGAAGGAGATTATTATGGCAGCAAGACTTGCTGTTGCTCAGTTGAGAGTGGCTCCGTGAAAACTGTCTGCTGTCCATGGTGCTAGTTTGTTCTTTTTTATACTGGTATTTAAAGGACTGTTTCTTGTAACTAGAGTGCCTACAGTCTCTCTCTCTCTCTCTCTCTCTCTCTCTCTCTCTCTCTCTCTCTCTCTCTCTCTCTCTCTCACACACACACACACACACACACACACACACACACACACACACGTAGGAAATTGTGAATTGTATGTCTGATTTGCCGTTTGAAGATATGGGCAGGAAACTGTGGTTGACAGTTATTTTGCTGCTGAAGTGATTTAAATGGACGTGCGTCCACACAGTGTGATTTGTGCAGCTTCTGACACCTCTGTGTAGGAAGTTTCATCTTGTATGAATGGTTTTGATACTGTGTGATCCTGACTTCAGTTAATTATCACAATTTAGCCTAGCCTAATAAATAGTCAATTGTGGTCTGGTTAAGTGTGAAAAGTAAGACTTAAGCCTCAGGTCACCACATGGAGGCATTTGTGTAAACTGACTCTTCATTGTGATTGATGTGCCACCAATGACTCATCCTGATATACGAGATGCTGGACTGTGGACAGAAAATCTTCTGTAGCTTAATAACATCTGTGGGTCTGTTTGCGAAGGATGGTGTGTGACTGTGCATGTCTCTGCAAGTCACAGGATTTCTGTGTGTGGCTGCACAGGCTCAGGGGGTCTCATTTCTACTTTATTATTCTTGTGAAACAGTTATGCCTGCTTAGTTTAAACAACAGAGATCCATAGCCCTTGCTTGTTTTGCTGGTGTGCTAGCAAAGTGTAGGTAACTATTTTGCATGGGTTGCAGTGTGTGCTGAGGCTTTGAAATGTCTCAAGAGAAAACTCTTTGCTTGAAATGATACTGACCAAGGTTGTCTTAATAGTGTAGTTGCGCATCTTTGGGATACAGAGAACTCCACCCCCTGCCCTGGTCCTGACAAGGGGAGAAAGAAAAATGCTAACTGTGCAAGTACAAAATGGATAGCCATCCCACGGTGACCTAGGCATAGCAATCAAGTGTCCGTGAACAGCAGCTGTGTGGCCACATCTGTAACTCACAGTATGTGCTCGATGGCTCAGATTTAGGGGGGAACATAATCTGTACTTAGGCCGGAAGCCTCCACCAGCTCAGACCCTGGTAGCATTTTTTTTCCAGTGTACATCCCCTTGCAGTTACCCACATTGAATTTCATTTGCCATGTTATTGGATGAGTTGGATTTAAGATATAAAACAAAATGGGGAAAGGACCTCTGTGTTCAACTTTCCATTTCACTGTGGTGTTATATTTTTAAAATGCCGAATCAACATGCTTGGCAGGGAGGGTGGGATATAAATTGAATTAAATAAACAAATTAAATAAATCTTTATGGAAGTGGACCTGAGAGTTCTCTTTAAAAATACTATATAGAAAGCATTGCATCCTTTTTTTGGGGGGGGAGGGGGGTATTTTTGCATTTTTGTGTGCATGCATGTGTGTGTGTGTTCCCGTGCCTGGAAGTCATGACAACCTCTGGTGACTCCTGCTGGGGCACAGAGGACATTCAAAGAAGTGTCTTGATTGCCTGCCTCTGGCCCTCCTGGCTCTGGTATTCTCTGGAGGTCTCCCATCCAAACACTTGTCAGTGTGAGGCTTCTGACACTATCAGACCAGACCTTTGGTTAAAGCAAAGTTCTTTTATTCCAATAATGGTTCAGGTTCTCGATGTTTGTTAGAGATACATGACAGTAAGTAACAGAGGTTAATATACCTTCAGGCATAAGCGACTACAGGTAGAGGACCAATCAGATTCAATACAGTTAAGCGGGAAAAAGAGTGACCGTTAGGTTCTCACAGGGAAGGTGAGAAAGTAATAAAAATTCCCTTCCTGCCCTGGGTGACCCATATGTGTGAATGATAGGCTAAACATTTGGCTAGAAACAATTAAACAATTTCCAAGGTTGTAACACAGATAACATTCCCAGAGCCTCAAAGGCTAGAGGGGGAGTGGACAGATGTGAGAGTCCCAATTGGTTATGTGACGTGCAGGAATGTGACACGCCATCCTCCCGGCCAAGGAAAGGCAACGTTAAGCAGACCAGATAATATACATCAAGGCAAGCAGTAAATTCCCAAAGGCTATAACATGGTTACAGAAAGAGAAAGATACTATTCTAAAGGCATAGATTAATACGAACAAGCACACTATTGTCAGATTCTGACAGTCAGGGTTGGCCCTGCTGAGCTTCTGAGATCTGGCTTGCTTGGGCTATCCAGGTCAGGGCAATAGGCACTGCATCCTTGGCAGGTTACATAAATATGTATGGAAAGAATCTCCACCTGCTGCAGGTGTGGGAAACATGCTGGAAATTCTAAGCATATAGGGTTGGATTATACTTGCTGCTTAGCCTTTCTAGGTAGATATTTTTGAATGTTCAAGCTATAATTGGCTATTTAGTTCCACTGAATGTAGTATTAATTTGCTTGGATATTGAAAAGAGATGGTGAAAAATAAATAGATAAATATATTTTTATCAAAATAGTATGACCACAGTTTATACGGGTTACTTGTACAAGTTTGGATCCCACCAGCTTTTCTGTAGCTAAAAATAGAGGGATTCCTTTGACCACCAAAAAAAGGTTAGACTGTGGATCACTGGACCTGCATGGACAGAAGCCATGTGAGATGGGGGTTGCAGGGAAGAAGGAAACTGGAGGAGACTGAATGGGAAAAAAAGCTGGTGGGATTCAATCTGCCATAATGAAGAACTCCAAATTTTTACAGCGGTTGCTCCTCTGTAGTTATTGGATGATCTTGAGGTATGCTTGTATGTTTTTTTTTCCACAAGCACACCTCTCAATCCCAGGGTAAAGGGACTTTTAGTCTGTGCTTCAACAGGTGCAGGTCTGGGCAATACCTCAGGAAGGGGTTTGTGGGAGCAGACAGTGAGGGATGATCCCCAGTGACAGTCATTGATGCGTTTGATGTTTCTCATTCTTACTAGTCCAAAATCACAATCTATCTGTGTTACAAGCATACAGTGTACCCAAATAAGGAAGGAAACAAGTTGGAGGGTGGGGGTTGAGGTTTCTTTCTGAACAGCTCTTGTAGGGAAAGAGTGCAGAAGACGAGTTCAAGGAGGGATCAAGAGGGCTGAGTTCTGAGGGGAGGCAGAGTAGAAGGAGAGCAGAGTGTTTCTTGCGTCGCCTGATCCCAAGATTTCAGTTTCTAATGTGGAGAGGGAGAGGGGTTTCTGTACAGTGATTTCAGTGGTGGAGGAACAATTCTGAAGAGCGGCCTGAACCTTTAAACTATGAGGCCTAATCCTGATGTGGCAGGGGAACAGTCTGGGAGTGGAAACAGAACCTGATTTGCTCATGCCAGGACACTGCCTTTATGTATTTTTACCTGGGTATTCACTATTGGGGCTAAATTATATTGGTTGCCCTTTTGGAATTCTCTCTGTCATTTGGCCAGGTTTGAGAATTGTGCCTATAATTGGGAGAATTTAGGATGTTCTGTGATTGGAAAAATATTAGAACCCTTGTTCTTACTGAGGGAGAAAATCAGAATCCTTGCTCCTATTGGCCGATATAGGTGGGAGGATTAATTTAGCTGAGTTACAGTTATGAGTACTGTTTGTTGAAAAGGCCAAGAGATGGGTTGATGATGAGGTGAGATTTCCAGAGAATTCTGTATTGTAAGGCAGATCCCTGGAGAGCCCTAAAAGGCTGGTGTCTGTTCTGTGATGGTTGTCTCAGACATCACGAGGCCTGAGAATTTCAGCAGGGGTGCAACGGTTCTCAAAAACATATCTCTGAATCCAGGGGTGACAACCTATGTGAAGTTCTGTCTTTGAAAAGAGAGTGCTGCCTCTTAGTTTCTAGTGGACATCTGTAAATCTGATGCTGTTTCAATTTTAATTAATTAGTATGTTCTATATATTCTAGTTCTAACTAAATCTTAAAATGCAGTTCTGGATCACAGAATTTTAGAGTGTAAACTAACAAATTATCTATATGCAGCAGTTAAGTTACTCAGTTCGGAGCCCTGCCTTTATCACACAGATTTCAACTTAGACTTAGAACTGCAACCACAAGGCATAAATGACCTTGATCCAAAATGAAGTAACCATATGGCATTTAAAAGGAAAACAAATACATAAAATGCCAATAACCATTGTGTTTTGGCCCTGTTGTACATGTACTAAAAGGGTTTATAGTCACAAAACTAGTAAAATGAATGAAAAAGGCATCTGGATCGAGGTGGCACTGCGGTGCTGGTGTTGTTGGACCTGTTGGTGGCGTTCGACACGGTCGACCACCAGCTGCTGTGCTGTCGCCTTGCCGATATTGGAGTTCAGGGGTTAGCCTTACAGTGGCTTTCCTCGTTTCTCCAGGATCGGGGACAAAGGGTGGCGGTAGGGGATCAACTCTCCCAAAGATACCCGCTGAATTGCGGTGTTCCGCAGGGAGCAGTTCTTTCCCCTATGTTATTCAACATCTTTATGCGCCCCCTTGCCCAGATTGCACGGAGGTTTGGGCTGGGTTGTCATCAATATGCAGATGATACCCAGCTCTATCAGTTATTGGGCGGTCAGTCCACCTCCAGCCCGGGTGATCTGGACCTGGCGTTGTCGGCTGTGGCTGAATGGTTCAGACAGAGCCGAATGAAGTTGAATCCGATGAAGACGGAGATCCTATGCCTAAGTCGGAGCGGTCCAGGGTTGGGGATCCCTCTCCTGACCTTCGGGGGGGTGCCGTTGGTGCCGTCGGCAGAGGTCAGGAGTTTGGGAGTGCTTCTGGACTCCGCGTTAACAATGGAGGCCTAGGTAGCAGCCGCTGCGAGGTCAGCCTTTTATCATCTGCGGCTGATCAAACAGCTGGTCCCCTTCCTTGAATGCAATGAACTGGCGACAGCGATCCATGCATTGGTCACCTCAAGGTTGGACTACTGTAACGCCCTCTACATGGGGCTGCCCTTGTGCCGAATCCGGAAGCTGCAGCTAGTGCAGAATGCCGTGGCGTGGCTGGTGTTGGGCCTCCCTATGGGAGAGCATATACAGCCCGCCTTAAAGGCACTGCACTGGCTGCCAATAGCGTACCGGATAAGGTTCAAGGTGCTGGTGCTTACCTATAAAGCCCTATATGGCCTGGGACCTGTCTACCTGAAGGACCGTCTCTCCCCACATGTTCCCCAGCGAGCACTACGGTCCGGGTCCCAACACCGTCTGGCTCTTCCCGGATTGAAAGAGGCGCGGCTGGCCACAACACGGGCCAGGGCTTTTTCAGTGGCGGCCCTGTACTGGTGGAATGAGCTCCCAGATAACATCAGGGCCCTGCGGGATTTGATGCAGTTCCGCAGGGCCTGTAAAACGGAGCTCTTCCACCAGGACTTTGGGTAGGGGCCACCCAAGGTAAACATCTCAGCCCTGGCCCAGTTTCATCTGCTAGCCCATCTGTTGGCACCGCCATCTGCCAACCTGTGTGTGGTCATACAGAGATCTATAGGAATGCCTTTCGGACCCACCTGCAGGTTGAATTGTAATGCCGCCAATCTTGTGTGAATAGTATAGTATTTTAATGTTAGTGTGGAATGTTTATTTTAAATGGATTGTGATTTTAACTTATGTTGTGAGCCTCTCTGAGTCTACCTTGGTGGAGAGAGCGGGATATAAATTTAAGAAATGAATAAAATAAATAAATAAAAGTCACATGATCTGGAAACCAAATTGGTATTGTCTGTTAGCTGCCAGAAAATGCTAAGTATTAGAATAAGGGAAAACAGTATATCTACGCACTGAAGGCCGGCATGCTGCAGTATAGCACTAGTACAGTGCTAGTACAGCCTGGGGCTGACGGCTGGCCCTGCCCGCTGCTAGGCGAGCCTTGCCTTGCCTTGCCTTGGTGAGGGTCCTCCGTGCCAGAGGCACAGTGGGTTTTGATATATGAGTCTCCATTTTGTGCTAATCTGTCTCATTTCCTAAGGCATCATCTGTTAGCATATATCTAGACAAGCAACTGCAAAAGCTGCTACCTTCATGAAAAGGATGATTTTTTTAAAGGCAGAATAACTGTACTAGAAAGGGTATGCCTGTCTTTGAAATGCCATGAGAGCTGTTGTGGAAATAGTTTTTCCCATAAACCCTAAAATATCTGGAAACGAACCATTTTGTTTACCATCTCCTTTGCCAGCCTTCAGTTTGATTTCACAAGATGTAGTTTCTGTTGCAAAACCAGAGATATTGGAAAAATTATCAGTACAGACACAAGTAGTTAATCTGACCATGTTCTGTAGCAAGTAAAACTATGCATCTCTTTGATATATGGATATCACCACAGCTCAGATTAAAACTCTAATCCTTTGTCATGTTGTTTAGCCCTACTCCCCCCCCCCCGTAAATTTACATCTGCTTTAATCCTGATTAAACCTATGCTTAGCTGAATTCATGTTGGTGAATGTTTTACATGGGTTGTGTTTAGTGCTTGGGATAAGAGTTCACCATAATTATGACATGTTCCTTTAAGTTGTAAATGGATGCCAAGGGAACCCCTCAGGCTATAGCTAGCTTCAAGGTTGTTAATTTCTTGTATTACAATCTTGAGCTGCTTAAGTTGAATGAAGAATCTTGTTTTGTGTGGTTTACTCTCCAGAACATTGTTTACTATCAGTATGGGAAACCTGCAGTGTTTTTATTGAAAGCTGTGTAAGAACTGTGTAAGAATAAGCATATTCCAAATTTTAAAAACTTGGTAACTATTGCTAAGAGCAGCAAGATGATTGTACCAGTAGAGAATCCTGGTCCACGTATGAGGGAATGGATCACTCTAAGAAATGAGGCACAAACTACATGAAGAATTGATTGGTCTTGCCTGACAGGATGCTTTTTGACATGTGGGCTCAGGTGAGGATTTCCATTAATTCTAGTCATCCCTAATTTAGGCTTTGAAGTGTTCACTGCAGAGATCAGGAAGAACAGTACAGGTTTTTTTTTAAAAAAGCTAATCAAACAGTGGCCACAAACCCGTCCAGAGTTAAACATGTTTAAGCATCAGCTCAAGCATTCTTAAGTTTGCACTGAATTGTAATGCAGTATTTTCTCAATGCAATGGCTAAGTTGGCCCTAGCACAGGTGACTGGCTTGAGAGGACAAAAAAGTCACAAAAAAGTACTGTTCTGAAGGAAAAGCAAAAAAAAATGTGGTGGCTATACGATAGGGGCGGGCATTTTGGAAACTGATTAGGAACATAAGAGCCTTGCTGGATCAGACTAGTGAGGGTCCACCTAGTCTAGCATCCTGTTCTATACAGTGGACAACCAGTTGCCCTGGAGGGACAATGCACAGAGCACAGGGGCCTCATCCTTACCCAAAGGTTGCCTCCTGGCACTGGGATTCAGAGGCTGACTGCCTCTAAATGTGCAGGTTCCCTTTAGTCACCATGGTTAGTAGCCACTGATAGGCCTATCCTCCATGAATCTATCTAATCCTCTTTGAGAGCTGTTTATTTCTTTTCACCCCCAATCAACTATTTTTAAATGGGGACATTGGTCCAGATTGCCCGCTTCATACAAAAAGAAACTCTCTCCTTTCTTCTCTCAGCAGCTAGAACAGCAACCTATAATTATGCATTTGATTTTTCGTAGCTACCGTACTTTTCGCACCATAAGACGCACTTTTTCTCCCCAAAAAAGTGGGGGAGAAAGTGCCTGCGTCTTATGGTGCGAATCCACCTTCCCTCCCCCCCGCACAAACTCCTGGGGCCGCGGCAAGCGCCGCTGGCCCTGGGAGCAAGCTCCCTTCCTCCCTCCCACCCAATCAAGATCCTGGGGCCACGGCAAGCACCGCAGCCCCCGGAACAAGCCCCCGCCCCCCTCCCAATGAAGATTGCCATGGCCCCGGGAGCAAGCCCTCCTCCCACCTGCCCCCCTCCCAATGAAGATCCACGGGGCCGCGGCAAGCGCCGCGGCCCTGGGAGCAAGCCCCCCTCCCCCTCCCAATGAAGATCCCGGGGCCGTGGCAGCCCCGGGAGCAAGCCCTCCTCCCACCTGCCCCCTCCCAATGAAGATCCCGGGGCCGCGGCGGCCCCTGGAGCAAGCCCTCCTCCCACCCGCCCCCTCCCAATAAAGATCCCAGGGCCGCGGCGAGCGCTGGGAGCAAGCCCTCCTCCCACCCGCCCCCCCTCCCAATGAAGATCCCCGGGGCTGTGGCAAGCGCTGCGGCCCCAGGAGCAAGTCCTCCCCCCCCTCAGAAAGCCCTCCTCCCACCCCCCCTCAGAAGCTCCCCTCCCAGCCCCCCTCTCTCCCACCCCCCTCAGAAGCCCCCCCCCTCCCACCCCCCTCAGAAGCTCTCCTCCCAGCCCCCCGCCCTCCCTCCCACCCCCCTCAGAAGCCCCCCTCCCACCCCCCTCAGAAGCCAGCCACCCCCCTCAGAAGCTACCTACCTACCTTCCTTCCTTCCTCCCTTCCTTTCTTCCTTCTGTCTCCCTCTCTCCCCCCCACCTACCTACCTTCCTGTTCCTTTCTTTCTGTCTGTCTGTCTTTCTTTCTTTCTGTCTTCCTTCTCTCTCTCTCTCTCCCTCCCTCCCTCCCTTCCTGTTTCTTCCTTCCTTCCTTTCTGTCTTCCTTCCTTCCTTCTCTCTCTCTCCCCCCTACCTACCCCCCTCCCTCCTCCGCTCACCTTTCCTGGGCTGCAGGGGGGGGAGGTAGGGAGGGAAGAGCTGGGCCTGAGTGGCATTAAGCCACTGGGGCCCAAGCAAGGGGGGGAGGGAAACACCCTTTCTTTCTTTCTTTCTTTCTTTCTTTCTTTCTTTCTGTCTGTCTGTCTGTCTGTCTGTCTGTCTGTCTGTCTCTGTCTGTCTGTCTCTGTCTGTCTGTCTGTCTTTCTGTCTTTCTGTCTTTCTTCCTTCCTTCCTTTTCTCTCTCTCCTCCCTCCCTCCCTTCCTGTTCCTCCCTCCCTTTCTCTTCCTTCCTTCTTTCCTTCCTTCTCTCTCTCTCCCCCCTACCTACCTACCTACCTACCTATCTTCTTTCTTTCTTTCTTTCTTTCTTTCTTTCTTTCTTTCTTTCTTTCTTTCTTTCTTTCTTTCTTTCTTTCTTTCTTTCTTTCTTTCTTTCTTTCTTTCTTCCCCCCCCCCCCAACTACCTACTATTTGGTTCAGAATATTTTTTTCCCTGTTTTCCTCCTCTAAAACTAGGTGCGTTTTATGGTCAGGTGCATCTTATAGTCCGAAAAATACGGTAAATACAGAACTTTACATTTATTCCCATGAAATTCATTTTATTTGTTTGAGTCCAGTTTTCCAGCCTGTCCAGATCATCTTGTATCCTGACTCTGTCTTCTACCGTATTTGAGGAAAATTCTCTTTGTCAACTCTCTCCACCTCATGCATAACTTTATAAACCTCTGTCATGTCCTCCTCTTAGTCATCTCTTTTCTAAACTGAAAACTCCAAGACTCTTCTTCAGCCTTTCCTTGTAGGGAAGGTGCCCCAATCCCCTTATCATCTTGGTTGCCCTCCTCTGGGCTTTTTCCTGCTCTTTCATGTTGTTTCTGAGATATGATGACCAGAAGAGAATCATATGGGAGATGCTAAGCATCTAGCTTTTTAAGACTGAAATCTTTCTCCTGAATTATGTTTAGATGTTGGCTGCCTTATGAGATGTTGATACTAAATTTGTTAACCAAGAATGGCTAGTAAAATTAGGGGTATAAAAAAGGCCTACAACTAGGAGCCGCCCCCACTATCTCCACCAGTCTACCCGCGGTCCAGTTTGGCTGGCTTAGGTCATAGTGTCCCAGGAAGAACATCGAGCATAAAATTGTTAGCTACTGCATGGACTCCCTAGCACATCATCTTAAGTAACTATTGAAACACCAACAGCACTTTATTTCCATTATTGTATTTGAACTTTCTAAGCTGATTTTATTTGGTTTTAAATGTTATTTATGTGCTGTGTATTAGGTACTAATGAATGTCAGCCCCCCTGAGCATGCTTGTGGGGAGGCCAGGGTAAAAGTTGGATAAATAAAGAAATAAAAACATTTCGAAGAAGTAAAGCCTAGGGAAGCCCATTGGCTCCAATTCTTTTATTTATTTAGATTATTTTTATCCCACCTTTCCCTCCCTTGGAAACCCAAAGTGCTTTGCATCATTCTCCTGCCCCTCCCCCGGTTTAGTCTCTCAACAACCCCATGAAGGAAGGCAGACTGGCCCGAGGTCTCCCAGCAAGCGCCCGTGTCAGAGTGAGGATTTGAACCTGGGTTTCCCAGATGCTAGTCCAGCACTGGCTCTGTTTTATCCAGAAGTCGTTGTCTGGCTGAATTAGTTCATAAACGTTTGTGCGATATAGGTAACTATATTTAAAGAAAGCATAATAATATTCTGAGGTTCATTTTTTGTTTAAAAAATACAACCTGAAATATAAATAAAAAATATAGAACTAAAAGTGTTCTGCATAGCAGAGTTCTAATGTTGTATTATTACAGAGCCAGTTTGGTTAGGAGCCAGTTGTATTATTACAGAGCCAATTTGGATTATTACACAGCCAGTTGTATTATTGGTTAGGAGCCAGTTGTATTATTGCAGAGCCCACTTCTCCACATGCAGCTGCTGGTGGTGTGACCTTGGGTCAGTCACAAGTTCTTTCAGAGCTGTTCTTTCACAAGCAGTTCTCGAAAGAGTTCTGAGCCCCACCTACCTCACAGGCAGTGTTCCCTCCAAGCTGAGTTAGTGTGAGCTAGCTCACAGTTTTTTAGCATATGGCTCACACAGTTTTGTCTCAGCTCAGGAAGAATGGCTCCAGAGCAAACTCATTTATGCAACAGCCAAATTGCTCGCTCACACCTTTAATGCCAGTAGCTCACAAAGTAGAAGTAGAAGCTCACAAGACTCTACAGCTTAAAGGGAGCATTGCTCACAGTGTATCTGTTGTGGGGAGGGGAAGGGAAAGGAGATTGTAAGCCGTTCTGAGACTCTTTCGGGTACTGAAGGGCAGGGTATAAATCCAATCTTCTCCTCCTCCTCTTCCTTTTCATCTTCCTCCTCTTCCTCACAGTGTAACTAGTTGTCCTGGAGCAGTTGTGTGATGAGAGGATTGCCTGAAGACCTTATAGGTTGAATGTGATATTCCCTCTGTATGAACTAAATGCTGCTAAAAAACCCTGAAGGCAAAATTTTCTGTTTTATACTTTGCTATGTTTATCACTGGACACTATACATAATGCCTATGAACTTGAGAAACAGCGATTTTATTGATACCACCCAAATCTTGTGCATGAATGACTCTGTGAGGAACCACAATCTGTGCAAGTGGATCTTGACAGACACGGATGGGTCTCACTTCTAAAGCCTCTGCTCACAGAAAAGGAGGAGAGATTGGCTATGAAAATGCAGAGGGACTTCTGGAACGTAACAACAACCTTTTATAACCAGAGTATGAGGATATTTTTTGGGGTTCATTTTCTGAAATGTCTTCATATGTTCTTATTCCGCTGCTGTCATTATAATGAACTCATCAGGTAGATATAAAATGATTGAAACAGGGATATATTTCTGTCAGTGTTGTTAGGAAAATGGCGTTGGTGGTTGAAATGCCGCATAGTTCTTTCTCTTCCCAAACAAGGAGAGGCCCGTTTGTTGGTTACTCCAAGCAGCTGTTCTGTCAGCATCAGCCATTTTATTCCCCCTCGCAATCTGCTCTTCTTGTGTGGGAATCCTGTAATACTTCTTTGTGCCATGTTACTACAAAATACTAACACCAGTAACATTTGACTATAAAAGTTAATTGTCAGTGGGGATGCTAATTCAAGTACTTGCTTCATTATCAGCAGGGGAAGAGTACAAGAAAGCTATTCTGCAACTCTTGGGAAAAAACTGGTTTTCACGTGGCTTGGTGTATGACTCGGCAACTTTCAGGGTTTTTTTTTTACTTCCAAATAATGATACTTTCCCCCCCATTTTGTTGCTGGGGTATGTTTTGGCTGTAGACACCGAGGACATCCCCCCCCCCCCCCGGTTCCTTTATTATCTCATGCCAGTTCAGTTCTGTGATCACATTTGAGCTTTTAACTCGCATTTGTTTCAACAGAATGAAGTAGGTGTTGGGTTTTGTCCATGGAAGACCTGCATTTGTACCACACTGATGACAGATGCTCTCTAGTACTAGTGACTTTCCCAGATGCAACCCATTACCCGTCCTATGTAGTTTCATTTTAAAATGTACTTAAAGATGAGGATATTTCCCATTTCTTCTTCTTTTTTAACTAGAGGCTGAGCTGCTGTTGGTGAGATTGGATGCAACATTATCTTGGAATTTGAAATTCAAAGGCAAATTTGGGAACTAAATCCAGAGACCCACATGGGGACTGACTGGGTGCATGGGCTGCCCAGCCCTTGAGAGGCAGCGAAGGGAACTGGGCTGTGCAAAATCCTGGCCTGCAGCTGGCAGGCCATGGGAAGGGAAGTCTGGAGTGGAAAGCCCACCCTGTGCATGATCTGCTCCAAGCCTCCCCAGCTAGTGGATGCCTCCTCCACTCCATGTCCTCTGCCATCTCCTCCTCTGCCTCCATTTTCTCTCACCATTACCTCAACTCTTTTTTTAAAAAATGTGCCTTCTTTGTTGTTTACTTGGATGGAAACCACTTTATACAGTCACAGTAGGCCTAGCAGCACATTTGGATATTGAGTAAAACTTCAAAGCACTGGGTTGTTCAAAACTGTGTTATCATATAGAAATGTTATAGCAAAAAATGCTGACAATTAGGTCTCATTTAAACAGTAACTGTATTGTTTAATACAGGGAGGGAGGGAAGCATATCACACCTCTTGTTAAACAGTGAAAAAACAAGGGAACCCTTTCCTTAGCCAAGATGGGAGCTTGCCTCTGGCGCAGGAGGCCTTCCCCCAGGGGAAGAGGCTTGAAGAAGAAGGCTGCAGGCGTGGCTGAGTGGAGTGAGAAGATACAAACCAATGTCTGTTCTGAATCTGAAGTGGCTGATCACTGTGTCCAAGGAGACTGAGAAAAAGAATCCAGCTGATAGATCATTTTGTCAGCCCAAAGAATCTGAGGATACAGATCTTCTTCAACCAGTAGTTACTGCCAGCTATCATCAGCATTAGTTTGTATTTTCCCATAGAGATTAACATCTTTGTTCCTGTTTCTGTAGCTTCGGTGTCTTGACTTCTAAAGAGATCCAGACAAGCCAGCATCAATCGGATACAAGCAACAGAACAAAGAAACTTCAGCACTCCCAGAGCCAGAGACTATTCTAGCCAGGGGACATATAACCATTACTACAAATGTTAATACTTCACCAAGGGCCAGTTACATGCAGCTGCTAGCCACCCTGTACTTCTTTCCAGTGAGGTACAGAGAACAGTTTGAGTTAAAACCAAGTCAGTGTTGAACATGTGCTGCAGTTTTATTAGACACATGATGCTTTTGTGATCAAGTGTCTGGTACACATCTTGTGATAGTTGTTTCCTCAGTTCAGTCTAGTGGAACAAATTGTCTCCCAAAGACAGCTTTCTGAATGGCACTTAGTACTATTGCAAGTGATAGGGGAGTATTCCTTCATCATCATTTTATCAGATGGGTTGCAAACTTCTCTACAGAAGGAGGCAGAAGTCTCACTTTCCAGAGCATTACAAGTGGGGAGTTGCAAAAAACTTGTAGGAATGGCTATCTCATTCCCCTACCTCCCCTTCCCCCCACTTGTCTCACATTCTTTCTCCCTCCTGCCACTCCTTTTCTTTCTGTCTTTCTCATCTCCATGCCTGTCACTTCCTCTCTCTTTCTGCCCCCCCATCACTCTCCTAGCCTTCCACCTGCTTGCCCCCCCCCCCAGGCACAGCAGCAGAGGTGGTGGTGCCTCTCCAGAAATCACCACAGATCTCCCAGCTATGGGGATCAGTTCCCTTTAGGGTTGCCAGGTCTAGGTTGGGAAATTCCTGGAGATTTGGGGGTGGAGGGGAACTTCCTGCAGGGGAAATGATCTCTGTCATCTGGAGATTAGTTGTAATTCCAGGTGATCTCCAGCCCTCACCGGGAGGTTGTCAACACTAGTTCCCCTGGAGGAAGAAATGCCTACTTTGGATGGTGGAGTCTATGGCATTATACCTGCCTGAGGTCCCTCCCCTCCTCAAGCCCCACTATCTCCAGCCTCCACCCCTCAGATCTCCAGGAGTTCCCCAACCTCCTTTGTGCTGGCTAGGCGGGATATAAATTCAAATAAATAAATAAATAAATAACCTGGTGTTGGCAACCCTGTCTCCTTCCCACCCAACAGCCAGTCTATCTTTATCTGCCCTCTGTCTTCAGCTGTTTGTCTCCTTTTGCCTTGCAGCTTCTGTTGAGGAAAACTACGGTCTTTTCCACATTGGGGACCAAAGCTGCTTACATAATTCTCATCTCCTTTTTACCTGCACAACAGCACTGTGAATTAGGTTCGGCTGAAAGTGTGTGATTGGTCTAAAATCACCCAGTCAGCTTCCACTGCAAGATGGGAACCTGAACCTGGGTCTCCCAAACCCTAATCTGAAGCTATGATTCCTGCACGACGCAAAGGGTGGCTGCTGTTGAAGAGTAGCAAGTAGCCAGGTTTTGGTGAGTCTTTCAAGGCAGGTGGTATCATCTCAGAGAGTGCTACCAGGCCCAGGGATGCCAAACTCCATGTGGGTCCTGGCGAGCCCCTAGAATTACAACTGAACTCCAGACAATAAACATTTTTCCCCCCGAAGAAAATGGCTGCTTTGGAGGATGGACTCTCTGACATTATATCTGGCTGAAGCCTCTCCCCTCCCCATGGACCAAACGGGAAGCTTTTACATGTTTGGCTGCCTCCCATTCTTGATGCTCAGGCCCAAAGTCCTTCCATTTGACACGGTAAAACAGTTTTCCACAAGAGATCTTAGAATCCAAAATAAGATCCACCTCCTGCTGGAGTTCTCTGTTGACCATAAGGGGGGGTGGAGCCGGAGGAGGGGGAGGGTCCAGGGTCTCTCTTCAGAAGACTGAAATGAAAGACAGGGGGCTCATGACATAAGTTTTTTGGTAATTCCACCTCAACAGTTACCTTGTTAATCACCCTTTTAACAGGGAAAGGACCGATATACTTCCATCCCAGCTTCCTGCCAGGTTGCACCCTCCTTAGGTGCTTGGTGGAAATATACACAGTATCTCCTGGTTGTAGGTTCCACTTGGGACTTTGGTGCTTATCAGCATGCCATTTGTAATCCTCTTTAGTTTTGTTTAGGGTTTTCTGCAGAGTCTCCCATCCCTTCATTAGGGTAGACCACGATACTTGTGCATCACCCGACGGGTTCATTTAATTCCAAAGTAGGCAATGGAGCCCCCTCATAACTGTGTACTGCTTTAAAGGGGGACATACCCATAGAACTGTGGACAGAGTTATTGTAACTATATTCTGCAAAGGGTAACAATTGTACCCAATCATCCTGTTGATAGTTTATAAAACACCTCAGAAATTGTTCCAACACTTGATTGGTGTGTTCCGTTTGCCCATCCATCTGGGGATGATAACCACTACTTAGCCCTTGCTCAATGCCCAGAAGCTTTGACAACTCCTTCCAGAACTTGGCAACGAACTGCATCCCTCTGTCGGAAATTATCTTATGTGGCAATGTATGCGATCTCACCACATGCTGGATGAACAGTCTTGCCAGTTGTTCAGCTGTCGGCACTTGTTTACAAGGGATAAAATGTGCCTGCTTTGAAAATAAGTCCCCCCCCCCATTACTGTTTTCCCCTGGCTGGCACCAGATCTGTAATGAAATCCATGGACACCACCGCCCATGGTCTCTCGGGGATTTCCAGTGGGTGCAGGTGGGCAGGCTCCTCCCCCTGGTTTACTTATTATGCAGGTATGGCAAGATGCCACGTATTTGGAACTGTCCCCTCTCATGCAAGGCCACCAGAATTGTCTTTGAATAAAATGCAGGGTCTTTAAATAGCCAAAATGCCTTGACAGTTTATTGTCATGTCCCATAGATAGGTCTCCCCCCCCCATAGGGATTCTGGAACAAATACCTTGTACCCTTGGTACCAGCAGCCATTCTCTTTTTTAACCAATGTCCCCTCCTTTTCAATAGCAGCCAAGTCTTGGGGAGAGCAGGCGGCTTTTAGCTTGTTGACCCAGTCACCCAGCTCTCACTCCCCCCCTTCTTTGCTTGCGCTCTAGTCATCACTTCCCCTCCCAGCTGTGCCGGTGTGAACATAGTGTCTATGACCTCATCTTATTGACTGTCGTGCTGTGGGAGGTGGGACAAGGCATCAACAAGGAAGTTGGACTTTCCGGGGGGGTGCTTAAGTGTGAAACTTAGAGAAAAATTCCACCCAGTGTAGCTGCTTTGCATTCAGGCGGTGGGGGCTTTTTAGGGCTTCCAAGTTTTTATGATCTGTCCACATCTCAAATGGGACCTTAGCCCTCTCCAACCAATATCTCCAGGTGGTGGGGGCTATCTTGATAGCAGCTGCTTTCTTGTCCCACACTGCCCAATTCCTTTCTGCCCCAGAGAATTTTTAGACACAAATGCCAGAGGGTGGAGCTTGCCATTCACTCCTACTTGCAAAATGCACCCCCCCATGGCCACATTAGAAGTGTCTACTTGGACCACAAAGGGTTTAATCTCATCTGGATTATGCAAAATGGGCTCTGAGGTGAACAAAGTCTTAAGCTTATCAAAAGTGCCTTGGCATTCGGGCGTCCAATGCAATTTGTACCTACCCTTTTTGCTCTCAGGTCCCTTCCTCTTTGTTTTCAATAAATCAGTCAATGATAGAGTCACTTGTGCGAAATTGGGGATGAAGGGATGGTAGAAATCCTAAAAAGGATTGTAACTACCTCCTGGTTCAAGGGGCTTCCCACCCCAGAACGTCCTGAACCTTTTGGGGGTCCATACCTAACCTCTCCTTTGTGATACGGAATCCCAGAAAGTCTATTTCTTCCTTGTGAAACTCGATTGCTTTGCATAGGAGTAGTTATCATAGAGAGCGGTGAGAACTCCTCTCACCAGTTTTACATGTGAAGCCTTATCATTGAAATAAATCAACATGTCATCAAGATAACCCACCCCCCTTGAACAGGTGCTTCTGCAATACTTTGTTTATCAAGTTCGTGAACACCCCCGGGGCCCCGGCCAATCCAAATGGCATGATCAGGTATTCAAACTGCCCCAGCGGGGTATTTAAAGCAGTCTTATGTTAATCTCCATACTATGTGTGTAGTCTGAAATAGGCATCCCTCAATTCCAGCTTGGTGAATATTTTTCCCTTGGAAGCCTCAGCCAATAAATCCTTAATCAGTGGGAGTGGGTAAGCATTGGAAGCCGACACTGCATTCAAGCCTCTATAGTCCGTGCACAGACTGAATCCCCCGTCTTTCTTTTTCCTAAACAGCACTGGTGCCATGAAAAGGGAGGTGGTTGGCTGAATGAACCCACGCTCCTGGTTCTTGTTTATGAACCTGCATAGCTGTTCCTTTTCAGCCGGGCTCATAGCATACAATTTTCCTTTGGGTAACTTATGCCCTGGCAAGATTTCTATTGCACAGTCAGTCTTTCAATACAGGAGTAGCTCATCAGCCTCCCCCTCCTCAAATAGGGTTAGGGCGTTCGACAGGAAGAGCTGACAAAAACACAACCTGCCCTCCCAATTGCTTCACCTTTTTACCCAGAGCCACATGGTCTCTTTTAATACATTCTGGGTTGTGCTAGGCAGTATCACTTGTGCCCAGGTGGATGTGCAAGAATGGATAATAATCTGTGGGCTTGATGAGCCTTCCTACCCTTTGTGTCACATCCTGGATTCGTGTACCCGGTAGACAGCATACCTCTCGAGATGACAAGTCCAGTCGTCACACTGCCTCTACCCCTCTCAGTAGGGAATCTCCAATTACAAACATATGTCTTCTCCTCTATTGGGGAGCAGAAGCTTGAGTCCTCTGATCCTCAGGGGTCTGAGAAATTTACTTCAAGCTTCGTGGAGGCTGGGGGAGGAGACCTTGTTCCCGTGGTTTAGAATCAATATCTGGGGAAATGCAGGGACCGATTGCTTGGTAACAGAGGCTCAGAATGTCTCTTGATTTTCCTGCTCCTGTGGGTTACATTCTTCCATGTGCCCTCCTCCTGCGTCGAGTGCTCCTCCAGTTGTTGAGATACCTCTCCCTCCTCCTCCTCCTGTTGCCCTCTCATCAGTGCTTCATGCCTTCTGTCCATGAACTCTTCACCTTCCCTTATAAACCAGAGTGTGGACAAGCATGCCTCAAGTCCCTGTATCTTATCCTCCAGTAGGGCTACCAACTTACACGTGAGGCAAGTGTAATTGCTGTTACCCTCAGGTAAGGATACGAACATGCCACAGGCTTTCCCCATCACTGCCTCAGCTCCCTCACCAGCCATGCTGCTCTCCAATAGCACCTCCCTCTCCTGCCCCTTCTCAGAGCCCAGCTGGCTGTAGTCACTAGTGTTAGGAGGCCTGAGTGTCAGGAAGGCAGGCAGTAAATAGTTCCAGTCTAGCTAGATAGAATGTGACGACATTAGTGAGGTTTAAGTTAGTCATGACTACTTTTGGAGAGGTGTGTGTGTCAGAATCTCAGTGAATAATGGCATTTTAATGTTTTGTATATTTGTTTTGTGGCTCTATGCCTTTTTGTTGAACATCGCCCAGAGCCCCACACGAGCAGGGGTGGTGGTGGTGAACAAATCATATTATTATCATCATCATTGTTGTTGTTGTCATTGTTGTTATTAACAACAACAATTTTACTTATCCTTAACACTAGTGGCCAATGTAAAAGGTCAGAAAATTCTAATATTTACCAAGTTCATCTAATGCAATATTTTTGCTACTGTCCAAATTTCATCAATTTCATTATTTACTAGTAAATGACATTTACAGTGTAAATGCCCAAAGTAAGCCTTGTATCCCAAGTCTATTGGACATCTGAGAAATGTCAGAAATTGAGTGAGAGACAGCGTGGTGTAATGATTATAATGTTGGAGATAGAATCGGGAGACTTGAGTTTGGTGTAGTGGTTAAGTGTGTGGACACTAATCTGGGAGAACCGGGTATGATTCCCCACTCCTTCACTTGCACCTGCTGGATGACCTTGGGCAAGCCATAGTTCTGGCACAGCTGTTCTTGAAAAAGAGTAGTTTCTGTCAGAGCTTTCTCAGCCCTGCCTACCTCACAGGGTGTCTGTTGTGGGGAGGGGAAGGGAAAGGAGTTTGTAAGCCGCTCTGGAACTCCCTTGGGTAGTGAAGGGCAGGATATAAATCCAATCTCCTCCTCCTCCTCCTCCTCTCCTCCTCCTCCTCCTCCTTCTCTTCTTCTCTTCTTCTTCTTCTTCTTCTTCTTCTTCTTCTTCTTCTTCTTCTTCTTCGTCCCTGCTTACTATGTGACCTTGGGCCATCTGTTCTCTCTCCGCCTCACCTGTCTTACAGGCTTGTTAGGGTAAAATGGATGAGAGAGGACTCAGTTTTGCAACTGTGTCTCCTTGGTGGCAGGGTGGGATAAAGTGCACTAAAATAAGATGTATCTTCAAGATGTATTCACTTCTGAGAAACACCAAGTGCCTTAAACGCAATTACACATTTTCCCCATCTGTACTATAAGCTATAATGTTGTGTACACAAGGTTGCTTTCCTTGTCTCTAACCTGAGTCTGTGTTTATTTTAACTAATATAGAAAGTCTTAGTTTAGTCTACCTGAGTTTTAAATAATTATGCTGTTGTGAGAGTTATAGGTTACCCATCAATGGCTCAGGATGGCAACAGGAACATGAACATTACCTTGTAGGAACCCTTCAGTTCACCTGCTTCATTGCCTGTTCCAGTCAGCAGTGACTGCCCGAATCTTCCGCCTGTAACCAGAGGACCCGTGGTTTAAATGGAAAGGCCAGGGCTTGAACCTGGAACTTCTCTACAAGCAAGTGTGTGATTTACCAATTTTCTGTGGTCCCTAATCATCCTAGAAATCATAGAAACTAGTAGTGCTAAGAAGCTACTGTTTGGCTAGACGTATTGTAGGAGGTGACCTGTTGTAGGAGGTGATAAGATTAGGGTAGAACAAAATGGATTGCATCTAACTTTTTCTCTTTTTCTACTGAACACTCACAAGAATAATTTAGACACAACTTGCCTAGAAATCCTTACACTTTATTCTCCTTCAGCTCTGTACAATTCAGGCTAATTTATTTCCTACCTACTGAGCTGGGAATTCCTAGTCTCCTAATGTTGTGCAATATGAGTAAGAACCCATGAGCATTTATCAACACAGGAAGGATTGTTCCACTTTTGGAACAGCTGCACATTTACAAGCGTTTATATACATCCTGTCATTGATCTGTCATTGGAGATTAACAGATACACACTGCCTCCACCTAAATAATCTGGACAACACTTCTTTCTCTCTCAAGGGGAGGAGGACACTGTGATGTGCTTGGGTTCATCTTCCCACCATCCCTGGAGGCAGGAAATTGATTGCACTTTCCAGGGGGGGGGGGCACCCTCAGTCTTTTTCCTGCCTGAGAGAGCAGTGGATTTAGAGAGTTCCTGAGATTTTCCATTAAAGAGCTCCTTTGGTTGCACTTTGTCTTTCTCTTTCCATGCCTGTGCCTTTCTGTGTGCATTTCCCTTTGTTTAAAAAACACACAAACTTTGTTGGTTCTTCTGGCCTTGTCTTCCCCTGGTTGTTTGCCTTTTGCCAGCTGCTTCAGTCACAACAGTGTCTACAGCTGAGGTCTCCAACCATGAGACCTCCTCCGAGGGACAGTTGGGGGAGGTGATCCTCAGGCAGCAGAGCAGGAGATGCCTGCAAACCTACTTGCCCAGCCGTCCTGCTGTGGCAGAGCTCCTGGAGAGAGCCATAGCCTGCCAATCGCCTGCCTTTGATCATGAAGGAGGCTTGATTTTTGGCGCCCAAACTGTGCCCTCTACTAATCAGCTGGGACAGCCTGTATTGGCCCATCAGGTGTGCTCAAAGCCGCCTTCTGAAGCCAAAGGAGCAGTAATAATAATTAATTATTATTGTATGGCAGTGTGTGTAGTACAGCCAGGAGGTACTAAGATTAGTTGGCAGCCAGAAGTTCTGGCTCTTTTAGCATTATGTACCACTAGGTGGCAAGCTAGACTTGTTTTTAAGGCTAGAGATGATTCAGAGATGGTTTGCCATTACCTGGCTCTGCGTCATGACCCTTGGAGATCGCCGATCCAAATACTAGCCAAGGCAGACTCTGCTTAGCTTCCAAGATCTGATGAGATTGTGTTAGCCTAAGGTATCCAGGTCAAAGCAGTGAGTTGAAGGGAGATAATATCTCCCCCCAGGGGGGAAGCCAGGTTGGGGGAGAGCCCTTTGTTTTCCCACCAGGCTTCCAGGACTGGTTAGAACAATTTGTTTCCAATCAAACATTTTCAAAAATTAGCAGAACAAAGTTTGAGTCCAGTGGCACCTTCAAGACCAACAGAATTTTATTCAAGGTTTAAGCTTTTGTGTGCACATACACTTCTTAAGGTACATTGAAATGGAAATTTCTAGTCCATACATATAGGTAGAGGGTGCATTTTAAATTAGCATACAACATAATGAAGACACTTAACAGATTCAAGGATTGAACAGGAAGAACAAGCTTAGTTTATATGGTTACCGTTTGTTTAGATTTAATTTGGAGGGGGCATAGTTAAGGAAATATGTCAAGATTGGAGATTGATGGACAGTTGTAGCCTTAATTGTGGAATGCTGAGAGTAATTAACTGAGATCTGGCCATTACGCTCCATCGGTCTCCTCTCAAGCATGGAGGTGATCTTATAGCATCTTCTTCTTTGAAGTGGGGCAATTGGCTGTGTAGAGTTATCTCCTCTGTCCCCAGACCAGAGGAAAAGATGCCCATCTACCATTCCAAATTACATTACATTCTGCTAAACATTACATTACATCACTATGTACTATTTTAATCTACTATTCCAAATAAAAAATAAAATAAAGAGGATATATGTTCTTTCTGGGTTATTAGTGAAAATATAGATGTAAGAACTGAATGAGGTTATGTAGTGAGATAAGAAACCAGTATCCCTTTTAAGTCCTGGGGATTCCATTGATCTGAGTGTTGTAATAAAACTCAGCAATTTCCTTTTCTTGTCTGTTCCTGAAGTTCCTTTGCAATAAAACAGCTACTTTGAGGTCACCCACTGAATGTTCTAGAAGGTTGAAGTGTTCTACAGATTTTTCAGTCTTGTGATTCTTGCTACTTCAAGGCCTCTAGATGCAGAAACACTTGGTGCCTCTTGGCCAACAAAGTTTGCCTGTAAAAGCACTATATTCTTCATGGTCTCTGTGCATCACAACTCTGGGATATAGTGCACCTGCGCCAATCCAGTTCGATATCTTCTAAAGCAAAAGATTTTCGCGCCCTCTCCCTGGTCACATGCAGGGCTCCAGTGCGTATGACCAAGGGAGAGGAGCACGACAATCCTGCCAGTTCTCTTCTGACTGCCATGCTGGTAGGACCCTCCTCACTTCAGTTGGTATTGTATTCTCTTCTTAACTCCCTTCTGGATTTCCTTAGTGAAAGACTTAGTTAATTGGACTGAACTGACTTCGAGTACTATGGTCTATGAACTGACTTCGGCCTATGGACAAATGGTGGGGCTTCTTTAAATGGTGCCTAAAGTGTGCAGCAAGATCGCCCCCTCCCCCCCGATAGACACTTGCTTTGTCTTTTGTGCCTTGGGGAAGCGCACTGGGGGGTGACTCCTGTGCTCATTGTGCCAGGTTCTCAAAGCAGATGAGGAAGAACTGAGCCGCAAGACTCTGCGTCGCGTTATTGGAACAGGCTCTTTCTCTGGTGATGTCTTCACAAGAGACATCCGGACATGCCTCGCTATCGACCCCAGCTTCGGGATCGGTGACTGCTCTATCTCTGACACCGAGCGTCATCGATGTCGACAGATCGGTGCCGAAACGACAGATTTCAACTTTCCAGTCTGAAGCCCCTACTCCTGCCAAGAAACACAAGGAGGGCGAGGACGACAGGCAGAATAAGCACAAGAAGCACAAGAAGGGTACCCCTTCCAAAAGTGCTTTGTCCATGCATGTTGCATAAGATACAACCCTTGCGGGAGCTGTGGTGCTTGACTCTGTGGGCCTTGGGCAGCTACAAGGTGATTCCACCTCACCTTTGCTGCGTCCTGTCTACTTCACGAACTCTGATCTGGATATGGAATTAATCCAAGTGCCCCGGCTGCCCAGTGTTGATAGTCTGCACTTGGACAGGTACACAGGTGCCTCAGCCATTTCTCTGCATTGACCGGAGGATCGGGATCGATCATCTGGACATTATCCCCCAGCTCCTTGGGATGGCCATCAGTGGCAGTACCTCTATGGGGCTTATCCCATGCCTGCTGCACCCTGGTTCCCTCCGTGTGCCCCGATAGTTTGAGATCGCCAGTCAACATCCTCCTGCCTGTCTCGATACCAAGAGCACCCTCCGATGCTGGAATTCATACAGCCACAGCTTTCGGTACCGATATGCAAGAAGCACAAACCTGCTGTTCTGCCTCTGGGACTGAGCACTCAACATGCCGAGCACTCAACACCGATGCTATCAATACTGATGCAACCTATTGCTTTCTCTGAGCCATCGGAGCATTCTGAACCCTTGGGATTGTCTTCATCCTCCTCCTCCGGTGATGACGTGCCTACCCAGGAACTCTCCCCACTGCAATAAGTGGTCGATAATCTCCCCATCTCCCTATCTGAAGATCTTAAATCATATGGGGATTTCATCAAGAGGATGGCTAATATGCTGACACTCTCCACTGTTCAGCCTCCACCCACTGTGACAGACTCAGTATCTCTTCTTATTATATAAAGCTGTTTTCAAGTGGCAAGATTCCATGGGGTGCCAAAATCAGTTAGCCGGAAGGACTGCCATTCAAAAGGGGTCCCTGGCCACTGGCTGCATTCTCTCCCTGCTTTGCCTCAGTCCCGCCCACAGAGCCACTGGCCAGCATCTCAGCCTCAGTCTGGAGGGAACCAGTGAAGGGGAAGGACTAGGTGCTGGGTCCACTCTTTTTTCCCTCCCACTGCCAGGTGGGTCTAACTGTCCCCTCAGTGGCCTGCTTCTTTCAGTAAAAAGACAATGGACTTTCAGCATAACCCCCTCCCCCACACACTGCCAGCTTGCCCAATTTCCTGTTGGAATAAACTGTGAAATGGGGGCATTTCACACAGCACCCCGTAGCGCTTCAGGACCAGTACAGGAACTGAAGAACGCTTGGGAGGAGGTTTCAAGGTAAACCGGCTAAGGAATGCTTACCCTACGGGAGAGGCACGTTTCTGTGTGAAAGGGCCAATATGTTCTGTTAGGGAACCAGTACTAATACTGATAAGTATTGGAGTCCGGGAGTCCATGAAATAGTGAAACAGCTAGATCTTTATTGCTGGTCCGGATGAAGCATACAACCCAGGGCTCGAAGCCCTCCTTTTATGCTGGTCAGGGACAATCCCCTGACCTTACCCAACTGGCCTGATAGGCTATTAGAAGTCTATTTACATTTCATAGGTTCCCTGGGAGACTTAGGTACATGATTGGTGGCCGGTTTGAATCCACCTGGCCTTTGTTCTACCTGGCTGAAGCTCAGGTAGTTTCTTGGCCATGTGCTCTGGCCATGCTCTGGCCATGTGCTCTGGCCATGCGGTCGCAATTATGGGAGCACATGGCGACCACATGGTCAATACATAACAAATACGGTTCTGTGTGAAATGCCTGACAGAAACCGTTACTGAAGAGTTCCTGAAACGGAACATATTGGCTGTGTGAAATTCCTCAGACGGTCTCTCCTGCTTAGCTCCACCATGGCTGGCTGGCTAATGAGGTGGGCCAGCAACCATCAAACCATTCCCTTCAACCCCCTGCTGTGTGGCTGACTTTCCCCCTAGGATTGTCAATCTCCAGGTGGGACCTGGAAATCTCCCGCTGTTACAATTCCCTGTTACAATGTAATGCCTGATCAGTTCCCCTGAAGAAAATGGCTGCTTTGGAGGGTAGACCCTATGGCATTATACCCTGCTGAGTCCTTCCAACCCCCCCCCCCAAAAAAGCTGCCCTCCACAGGATCCACCCCCCAAATCTCCAGGTATTTCCATCATCAGAGCCTGCAACTATCCCCTCAAGTGCTTGTTGCTAGGCAACCAAGTTTGCTTCTCTGAAAGCCCCTTTCCACACCTATGTTGGCCTCTGGGAGAAAACTCATTGGGGCCAGCTGAACAGAATGCCATAGAAGCCATCCTCCAAAGCAGTAATTTTCTCCCGGGGGGGGGGAGAGATCTGTTGTCTGGAGTTCAATTGTGATACCTGGCGATCTTCAGGCTCCACCTGGAGGTTGGGTACCCTAGGCGTAGCAGTCAGCGCTTCAGAGCAGGATCTGCTAGATTCAGGTTCTTGCTGAATGGGTGATTTTGGGCCAGTCACAGACTTTAAGCCTAACCTACCTCACAGGGTTGTTGTGCAAGTCAAAAGGGGGAGAGGAGAATGATGTCAGCTGCTTTGGCCCCCATTACAGAGAAAGACTACTTTTCCTCCAGGGGAAGTATGGTTGCCAATCTCCAGGCGAGGGCTGGAGATCACTCAGAATTACAAGTGCTCTCTAGATGGCAGAGATCAGTTCCCCTGGAGAAAATGGTGGACTCTATGTCATTATACACTGCTGAGATGGACCCTTTATGACAGCCAATGTGACATAGCAGTCAGGGCTTCAGAGCACAGTGGAGGCAGTGGGGGGGGGAGATGGAAAGTTGAAGAGTGAGGTTGATAATTGGCTGGGAAGGAGATAGGGTTGCCAACTCCAGGTGGAAAATTCCTGAAGATTTGAGGGATGGAGCTTGGAGATGGTGAGGTTTGAGGAGGAGTGGGACCTCAGACAGGTACAATGCCATAGACTCCACCCTCCAAGCCAGCGAGTCCCTCATGGGGAACCATTGTTGCCAATCTCCAGGTGGGGGCTGGAGATCACTCAGAATTACAACTGCTCTCTAGGGGGAGGGGGAGGAGCTGAAGCCAGGGGGCAGATAACAATACAGTGATGGTTGGCTGGGAGGTAGGGTTGCCAACTCCAGGTGGGGAAATTCCTGGAGATTTGAGGGGTGAACCCTGGAGAGGGTGAGGTTTCAGCAAGGGTGAGACCTCAGACAGGTTCAGTGCCATAGACTCCACCCTTCAAACCACCTGTTCCCTCATGGGGAACTATTGTTGTCAATCTCCAGGGGAGGGATGGAGATCATGCTGAATTACAACTGCTCTTCAGATGGCAGAGATCTTCTTCGTGGTCTCTGTGCATCACACCTCTGGGATTAAGTGCGCCTGCGCCGATCCCGATCGGTAAACTTCAAAGCCTAACGGATTTTCACGCCAGCTCCCCGGTCATGTGCACGTCCCACTGCGCATGACCCAGGGAGGGGCACGAGGATCCCGCCAGTTCTCTTCTGGCCGCCGCGTCGTGAGGATCCCCTCTCCGCTTCGGTCGGTAGTTAACTTTCATTTTTTCCATTGGAAAGGCCTTTCGGACTGATTTCTTCCTTTTCTTGACTACGGACTGTTTTTCTGGACTCGTTTTTCGGATTTTCCTCCTCCTCCTCCCCGCTCAGCCTATGGCCCAGCGGTGGGGTTTCTTTAAACGCTGCCTTAACTGCGGGAGTAAAATCGCTCCCCCAGACAAGCATTCCCTCTGCTTGTTGTGCCTCGGCGAGTCGCATCGTGTCAATTCCTGCTCGAGTTGCGCCGCTTTCTCCAAACAAACTCGTAAGAACCGCGCGGCCTGACTGAGAGTGGCACTTCTGGAAGCAGCGTTGTCCCCGAAGATGTCCGCAGCCGACGCCTTGGGAGCATCCCCATCGGCACCGACGGGTCCGATGTCATCACCGGTACGAAGTCCCTCCGGTACCGAGAAATCGGCACCGAAAAGACCCCTCTCGCTGCCACAAACTCCTGCTAAGAAACGCAGAGAGGGCAAAGAGGGTAAGGGCAAGCTGAAGCACAAGAAAACCTCCAGTGCTTCGTCGACGCATCCCGCGTCCGACATGACCCAGCACGGGTCTCCACAGCTTGACCCACCAGGGCGTGAGCGATCCTGTGGCAGCTCCGCCTCCCCGATACCACGACCCATTCAGCTCACAGACTCGGAACCCGACATTGAGCTGACTCAGATCCCTCGCAGCAGTCCCAAGACCGGGCCCGACCCGTTACCGACACCGAGAGGTGAGCGAGACTGGCGTCTCCCCCCATCCTCGGTGCCGTGGGACGTCCGTCAATGGCGATACCTGTATGGTTTTTCCTACCCTCCACCCCCGCAGTGGTACCCGATGGAGTGGGATCGCCAGTCGACGTTGTCAAGAGTCTCCCGATGCCGAGATCCCCCAGCCCCAAGACCGATGCCGACTCCGATACCGAAACCGATACCGGTACCGGTACCGACACCGAGACAAACTCCGCCCGATGTCGACCTTCCTCCTTACCAACCGGACCCGTCGACCCCTATGACTCCCTCCGAACATTCCAACCAGTCGATACCTGGATCTTCCGCATCTTCCGATGATGAATCTCCCATCCAACCGTTGCCATCCCCCGATGTAGCAGATAATTTGCCAATCTCTCCCTCTGAGGATGTGAAATCCTATGGAGAGCTCATCAAGAGAATGGCCCATTCCCTGGCACTTGCCACGGTTCAACCAACCCCCACTGCTACCGATGCCATCTTCGACATCGTACAGATGGATACTTCCACCGCGGTAGCTTTACCACTCATATTGGTGCTCTTGAACACCGCCAAAGAATCCTGGGGGCATCCCTCCTCAACTCCAATCTCTAGCAAGAGAATGGATCACATGTACAGGCTCCAAGAGCCAGGGGCAGAATTTTTATTCATTCACCCCAAACCTAACTCCGTTGTAATTACCCCATCGGCCAGGGGCCGTAGTGGACATTCCTCCCCCCTGGAAAAGAGGGACGGAAACTGGACTCTTTTGGGAGACGTTTTTATTCAGCTGGCGTGTTGGGCATAAAAACTGCAAACTATACAGCCTGCATGAGCAGATATCAATACTCCCTATGGGAGCAGATGACACCGCTTCTGGCCCATCTTCCTGAGGATAAACAACGTCTAGCCAGGAAGATCCAGAAAGAAGGCATGGTCCTGGCAAAACACCAGCTTAACGCATCTAAGCATGCTGCGGATGTCACTTCCAAAACGCTCACTTCGGCAGTTGCCCTTCGCCGCCACGCCTGGCTGAGGTCGACTTCACTTCCACACGATACAAAATCCTTGGTGGAAGATCTTCCGTTTGAGGGTGAAGGACTGTTCAGTTCCACCACGGACACAGTTCTTCATGATCTAGACAAGAGCATAAAGACGTCTCGTAACCTGGGCGTCTCTCAACCGAGGCAGCAGAAGCAGAAGACGTGGCAGAGATCCTGGTCCAAAAAGCAGCCGCAACGATCTCCCACTGAACCCCAATGGCAGAGGCCATCCTCTACTGCTTATCAGCAGAAGCCTTACGGCCACAAACCACGTTTTCCATCCACTTCCGCCTCCAAGGCCAAGCCTCCTAAGCCAAACAAGCAGAGTCTTTGACTCTCCCACCCGCTCCGGTCTTCCCACCCATCTATCACCCTTTCTACCCACATGGCAACGCATAACGTCAGACAAATGGGCCCTCTCTGTCGTAGCAGAAGGCTACAGGATAGAATTCTTTCAGATACCACAAGAATCGTACTTCGTAACCACCCCTCCCTCCGACACACTATCATCGGAAGTCGAAGCCCTCCTGTCAAAAGATGCCATAGAGCCGGTACCACTAAACTACCTTCAGCGGGGATTCTACTCCCGCTACTTCACGGTTCCAAAAAAGGATGGCGGACTTCGTCCCATACTAGATCTTCGGAACCTCAATGCGTTCATCACCTACAAGAAGTTCCGTATGACCACCCTCCAGACCATCCTACCACTACTAGAAGCCAATGCTTGGATGGTGATGCTGGACTTAAAGGATGCATACTTCCATGTGACGATCCACCCGTCACACAGACCGTACCTACGCTTCGCGGTCGGTCCGCGTCACTTCCAATACAAGGCTCTACCTTTTGGCCTTTCTACAGCTCCTCGTGTCTTCACGAAGCTTATGACAGTAGTAGCGGCCCATCTACGGCTTCAAGGTGTCCACCTTTATCCTTACCTGGACGACTGGCTTCTGGTCGCTCCCTCTACAACGGAATTGCAGAACCACATTTCTATCACCCTTCGAACCCTAGATTCACTAGGGCTGACGATAAACCTCAAAAAGTCCATGCTCACCCCTTCCAGACGGGTGCAATTTATCAGAGCCATTCTGGACTCTCTACAATGCAGAGCGTTCCTACCCCCCAACAGGGCGTCGGATATAGTCTCCTTCTCCTTTCCATCCAGGAGGACAAGGAGGCTACAGCCAAACAAATCCTTCGCCTGCTAGGCCTGATGGCTGCAATGACGGCAGTGATCCCCTTCGCCAAATTGCGGATGAGACCACTGCAGCTTTGGTTTTTGAGGCGATTCCGCCCCAGCATTCATTCCCTCTCCAAACGTTTTCGGATGTCAAACCAGGTCCTGGAGACTCTGACTTGGTGGCTTGTGCCCCAGAACTTACAATCGGGTGCACCTTTCCGACTTCCACCCCCCTCGGCGACTGTTACCACAGATGCCTCCCTATGGGGCTGGGGAGCTCACCTGGATGGTGTAGGTGTGGGCGACAGGTGGCATCCCTCTGTGGCCCACAACCATATCAACTTCCTGGAGCTGTTGGCAGTTCTATACGCAGTGAGATCCTTCCGCCAATCCCTGTCGGGAAAGACGGTGGCTGTCTTAAGAGACAACACTACCACCATGTTTTACATCAACTGTCAGGGTGGGACGGTCTCCCGTGGACTTTGTCGCCTAGCTATAGAACTTTGGGACGAGTGCCAGTCTCTAGACATTCACCTGGTGGCAACTCACCTCCCAGGGCTACTCAACGTCCAAGCAGACTTCCTGAGCAGGGGAGGAGCGTCCCTACACGAGTGGGAGCTAAACCCCCTCTACCTGACTCTGATCTTCGATCGTTGGGGGCATCCATCTGTGGATGTATTCGCCTCTCGGGAGAACAAGAAGTGTCACCTATTCTGTTCCAGAGCAGGTGCGGATCCGACCTCCCTTGGGGACGGCCTCCTTCTCCTGTGGACGGGGAGACGACTGTATCTGTTCCCCCCGATTCCCCTGATACCAAGAGTAGTCCACAAGCTGATGTCAGAGCGACCGTGGGCAATTCTCGTCACCCCATGGTGGCCGAGGCAACCCTGGTTCCCCACACTCCTCAGCCTCTCACGAGGGGTATATCTCCACCTCCCGACGGACCCAGATCTCCTTGGGATGTACGGGGGCCGGGTACTGCACCACGATGTGCCCAGACTGAAACTAACAGCTTGGCTGATCCAACCTTAGGATTCGATTAACGAATTGCTCAGGTCCTACTGAACTCACGCAAACTCTCCACACGTCGTTCATATGAGTCAAAATGGACTAAATTTTTAGCCTTCCTGGCATCTGTCGGACGGCCCTCCGTTCCCGCTACGCTTAAGGATGTGTTTGGTTTCCTCTTGTCATGTAAGGACAGAGGATTGTGTCACTCATCTATCTGGGTCTATTTATCAGCCATCTCAGTCAATCATCCTAAGATTGATGGCTACTCGGTGTTTTCCCATCCAACAACGAAGCAATTCCTCAAGGGAATGAATCGTCTCTACCCACCTGTGCGGACACCAGTTCCGGCATGGGACTTGCCCCTGGTCCTCTCTAAGCTAATGGGAAAACCCTTTGAACCTATGGCTTCGTGCAGCCTTCAACTTCTGTCGTGGAAGGTTGCGTTTCTGGTAGCCATCACGTCTACTCGACGTGTGAGCGAGCTCTCGGCGCTTCGTTGCGACCCACCATACCTCACTTTCCACCAAAATGCCGTTACTCTGGCTCCTGATGTCGCCTTCCTGCCTAAGATAGTCTCGGACTTTCACGTGAGGGCAGACATCACGTTGCCGGTGTTTTTTCCTGGTCCCCAGGACCCAACGCAACGCAGTTTACACACTTTAGATGTCAAGAGAGCTCTGTCCTTCTACTTGCACCGGACAAAACCCTTTCGCAAGTCTCCGGCTCTCTTCGTTTCTTATGCCTTGCCCAGACAGGGACAGAAACTGTCGTCTCAAAGACTCTCGAAGTGGATAGTAGAGACGATAAAACTCGCCTACCTCCTGGCCAAGAGGCCATTGCCGGCGTCCCTCCGGGCACACTCCACTCGAGCCGTGGCTGCTTCCACAGCATTTCTCAAGGGCATTCCCCTGGGAGACATCTGCAATGCTGCAACATGGGCATCTCCTCACACGTTTGTGAGACACTACGCCCTAGATGTCCGTGTCCATCAACGTACTGTGGTGGGCCGTGCAGTTCTGCAAGCAGCTCAGATGTGAGACCTCCAGCACCCACCTCCAGGTATGTGGTGTGTTTATTGCTCGCTATTCTCCCAGAGGTGTGATGCACAGAGACCACGAAGAAGATATACAGGTTGCTTACCTGTAATTGGAGATCTTCGAGTGGTCATCTGTGCATTCACACCACCCGCCCTCCTTCCCCTCTGCTTTCGGTCTCCCTCATTTTTTTCTTGGGGGCTGTTAGCAGCGGTCAGAAGGAACTGGCGGGATCCTCGTGCCCCTCCCCCGGTCATGCGCAGTGGGACGTGCACATGACCGGGGAGCTGGCGCGAAAATCCGTTAGGCTTTGAAGATTACCGATCGGGATCGGCGCAGGTGCACTTAATCCCAGAGGTGTGAATGCACAGATGACCACTCGAAGATCTCCAATTACAGGTAAGCAACCTGTATATCTTCCCCTGGAGAAAATGGTGGACTCTGTGTCATTATACCCTGCTGAGGTCACCACAGCAAATTGACATTGAGTGCCCAAGCCAGGGCACTCTCCCAGAGCCTCTTTTTAGAGCTCACCGTATTTATTTCCACAACGGGCCTTATTCCTAGTTTGACATAGTACAGATAGACACTTCCACAGCTGTTGCACTACCATTAACTTTGGTCCTACTGCAAGCTGCCAAAGCACCATGGTTTAATCCGGCTTCTACTATTACTAGCAAAAGGATTGACCACATGTACAGGGTGCAAGAATCGGAAGCTGAATTTTTATTCATTCATCCTAAACCCAACTCCATTGTTGTCACACCCTCATCTAAGGGCAGACACGGCCACTCCTCTCCTCCTGACTACGAAGGGAAAAAACTTGACTCCTTTGGGCACAGATTCTGTTTGGCAGGGGCGTTAGGAATTAAGACTTCCAGTTATACAGCCTGCATGGGTAGATACCAGTATTCCCTCTGGGAGCAAATGACTGAGTTTATTGCTTCCCTCCCTGAAGACATGAACCGTCAAGCCAGGAGGCTACAGAAAGAGGGTATGATGCTGGCAAAACATCAGCTTAATGCCACAAAACACAATCTGGATGTGGCAGCCAAAACGCCCACATCAATGGTCACGCTCAGACATCATGTCTGGCTGCATTCCACGTCCCTTCCTAGTGACACTAAAGCCTTTGTTGAGGATCCACCCTTCGAAGGTGAGGGTTTATTCAGTTTATTCACTATGGATGCAGTCTTTCAAGAATTAGACAAAAGTATCAAGGCTTCATATAATCTGGGAGTCTCCAAACCCCCCAAACAATCCAAGTTGAAGTCCTGGAACAAATCCTGGTCCCGCAGATCATCCCAAAAGTCCTCTCTGGAACCTCAATGGCAGAAATCAGCCAGTTTCCAGTCACGGTCCTATGGGAACAAACAAGTTCAATACTGCCTCCTAGTTGAGGGCCAAGGCTACCAAGCCCCCCAAGCAGAGCCTTTGATTTAGGCTGTTATGTATTGACCATGTGGTCGCCATGTGCTCCCTTCATTGCAACCGCATGGCCAGAGCACATGGCCAGAGCATGGCCAGAGCACATGGCCAAGAAACTACCTGAGCTCCAGCCAGGTAGAACAAAGGCCAGGTGGATTCAAACCGGCCACCAATCCTGTACCTAGGTTTCTCCCAGGGAACCTATGAAATGTAAATAGACTTCTAATAGCCTATCAGGCCAGTTGGGTGAGGTCAGGGGATTGTCCCTGACCAGCATAAAAGGAGGGCTTTGAGCCCTGGGTTGTATGCTTCATCCGGACCAGCAATAAAGATCATGCTCTTTCACTGTTCCACGGACTCCCGACTCCAATACTTATCATAGGCTAACTGGCCAAACCTCCCACCCGTCTGTCCCCGTTCTTGTCTGCCTGTAGAAAGATAGACAAATGGGTTCTCTCTGTCGGCACAGAGGGCTATTGTATAGAGTTTCTTCAGGTGCCCACGGAGTCGTATTTCATCCCTACACCCAGCTCTGTCACTCTGCTAGATGAATTCCGGAACCTCCTACAAAAGGACGCAATAGAACCCATCCCTCAGTCGCAGTTCCATCAGGGCTTCTATTCCCGTTATTTCACAGTTCCCAAGAAGGATGGAGGCCTCCGCCCTATTATGGACCTCAGAAACCTCAATACCTTCACCGTTTACAAAAAGTTCCGGATGACGACCCTTCAGAACATTCTTCCACTCCTTGAGCATGGGGCTTGGATGGTGACCCTGGACTTGAAAGATGCTTATTTTCATGTCATGATACACCCGGATCACAGGTGTTCTCCGCTTCACTGTGGGGAAAGGTCATTATCAGTACAAGGCCCTTCTGTTTGGTCTTTCCACCGCCCCCTGTATATTCACAAAGCTCATGGTTGTCATTGCGGCCTACCTTCTCCTGCAAGGTGTACAGATCTTTCCGTACATCAACGACTGGTTGCTTGTGGCGGACTCAGAGATCACCCTGCGAGACCACATTGCAGTGACCATGCACACTCTACAAGCCTTGGGACTCAACGTCAACCTGGCAAAGTCTGTGCTGATCCCTCAAGGCAAGCCCAGTTCATAGGGGCCATCCTGGATTCCCTGGCATGCAAAGCCTTCCTCTCTCCCAAGAGGGCAGACGACATCATCACCCTGGCACGCCTCTTCTGCCAGCAGAAGGAGGCTACAGCAAGTTGGGGCAACTCCAACACCTTCTGGGGTTAATGGCAGTGACTACAGCTGTCATAGTCTTTGCCAGACTGCACATGAGACTGCTCCAGCTCTGGTTTCTTTGTCGTTTTCGCTCTCAGTTTCATTCCCAGTCCAGGACATTTCGCCTTATGGCATTAGTGTTGGACTTCCTCAGTTGGTGGATGAACTCACAGAATTTACTGATGGGGAGACCCTTTCCACCTGACCATGGACGCCTCACTCTGGGGTTGGGGTGCTCACCTCATGGGACTGTGTGTCAGGGGCAAATGGGAACCCCATGTGATTCACAATCATATCAACTTCCTGGAGATGCTCGCAGTGCATTATGCTCTCTGATCCTTTCAGCATCTAGTGTGCAACAGCACTGTTGCAGTCCTGACAGACAACACAACAACTATGTGTTACCTCAACTGCCAAGGTGGGATAGTATCCAGAGGCCTGTGTTGGCTAGCCCTGGAGATTTGGGATGAGTGTCATTCCTGGGGCCTGTTCCTGGTTGCAGCACACCTCCCCGGCTCCCTGAATGTGCAGGCAGACTTCCTGAGCAGGGGTGGAGTGTCGTTGTATGAGTGGGAACTCAACTGGACCTATCTCCAACCAGTATTCAATCGTTGGGGTTACCCATAAATAGATGTCTTTGCATCCTGGCACAATGCAAAATGCCACTTATTTTGCTCCAGGGCGGGGAGGGATACTGCCTCCCTGGGAGACAAACTTCTTTACTCATGGGCACGCAGACATGTATATCTGTTCCCACCAATTCCTCTGCTTACCAAGGTGATCAACAAGGTGATGAGGGACCGTCCTCATTGCGTTCTGGTAACCCTGTGGTGGACCAGACAGCATTGGTTCCCCACTCTCCTACACCTGTCCAAGGGCTTCTTTGTCCACTTCCCGGTAGTGCCTGATCTCCTCCTGGCACAAGGGGGACAAGTGTTGCACCATGATGTGCCTCATCTCAGGATGACAGCTTGGCAGATCCTGTGTTGAAAATAAGTGACAGGATAGCCACACGTTCTCCTCAATTGCTGAAAGCCAGTCAGTCCTACGATGGGAAATGGAGGAAGTTTGTGGCTTACTTTAGTTCGGAAGGGTTGCCCCCACCTCCTACAGATCTTAATGCTGTTTTCAGGTTTCTGCTCTCCCGTATCGACATGGGCCTCAGTTGTGCCTCTCTACGGGTCTACTTGGCTGCTATTTACACACATCATCCTGAAATAGAAAGTCATTCAGTTTTTTCCCACCCAAGGACAAAACAATTCATGAAGGGCCTCAATCGGCTGTTTCCCCTGACCCAAGACCCAACACCAGCTTGGGACTTACTTCTGGTTCTGGCAAGACTGATGGGCAAGCCCTTTGAACCAATGGCCACCTGTAGTCTGCAACTCCTGTCATGGAAAACCATCTTATTGGTGGCCATCATGTCCGCTAGGTAGCTGAGTGAACTCTCTGCACTCCGTTGCGACCTGCCTTACCTCATTTTTCATCATGATGGTGTTACCCTGGCTCCATACATCTCCTTCTTACCCAAGATAGTCTCAGAGTTTCACATGAGGGTGGATATCACCCTTCCAGTGTTTTTCCCGACCCCTCAGAATGAGGAAGAGTGTCATCTTCATTCACTGGATGTGAAAAGAGCACTGCTTTTCTACTTGAATAGGACTTGATCTTTTTGAAGATCTCCAGCCCTCTTTGTCTCTCATGCCCGGCAGGGGCAAGGTCGGAAGCTGTTGTCTCAGTGTCTGTCTAAATGGATTGTGGAGACGATCAAACTGTGCTACTTACTGGCAAAGAAGCTGTTGCCTAGTCCGCTTCGTGCGCATTCCACCAGGGCAGTAGCTACTTCCACAGCCTTCCTCAGAGGGACATCTTTGGGAGACATCTGTAATGCAGCTACTTGGGCCGTGCCTCACATGTTTGTGAGGTACTATGCCCTTGATGTCCGTCTTCACCAACGTTCCGCGGTGGGGCGTGCTGTGTTGCAGGCGGTGCAAGTTTAAGACCTCCAGTTCCCTTCTCCAGGTACGTGTGTGGGGTTTTTTTTCTTGCTTGTTAATCTCCCAGAGGTGTGATGCACAGAGACCATGAAGAAGATATACAGGTTGCTTATCTGTAACTGGGGATCTTCGAATGGTCATCTGTGCATTCACACCACCCACCCTCCTACCCCTCTGCAGTTGGTCTTTCCTGTCTTGCTCGGAGACTGATGGCAGCAGTCAGAAGAAATTGGCAGGATTGTCGTGTTCCTCCCTTGGTCATGCGCACCGGAGCCCTGCACGTGGCCAGGGAGAGGGCGTGAAAATCCTTTCTGCTTTAGAAGATACCAATCGGGATCGGTGCAGACGCACTATATCCCAGAGGTGTGAATGCACAGATGACCACTCGAAGATCCCCAGTTCCAGGTGAACAACCTGTATTTCCCCATTAGGAGCAATTAGTCAGATTTCTCAAACTACAGAACTGAAGACAGGGATTCCCCCTTAGGCTCAGTGGATTCTGATGCAGATCTGGATAAAGAAGGCCAGTTTTCTGAGGATGAAGTCCCTCAGGAGAGCAAACCAACTCACTGCCTTTTTTCTCACAAGGAGCTTCCTGCTGTTTTACAGAAAGGATTAAAAATCCTATAACTTTCTGCTCCTAAGGTAGAAACCCCCAAGGAGGAACAGGATGATGATGATGATGATGATGATGATGATGAAAGGGCCCCTGAGGTTTTCTCTAAGGTTAGAGAGCTGGGTTCAGTCTTTCCCTTCCCTTCCTTCTTAAAAAGTGAGATAAGAGGAATGGTCAAGCCCTACCAATAACCACTTACCTTCTGGACAGGCTAAAAGAACATACTCTTTTCCTCCCAAGGTAACCAGCTTACTGCAAGTTCCAGTGGTAGATGCTCCTGTGGCTAGCTTAGCATCAGGGGTGGCTCTTCCAAAAAAGGGATGGGGCAACTTAAAGATCCCAGTGATCGAAAAAGTGACTCAGCTCTTGGCAGAGCCCATGAGGCCATTGCCTTCTCCATTAAAGCTGGGGCAGCTGCATGTGCGGCATCTTCTTGCCACTACAAGGGTAAGTTGCCTCGTTGGGGGGGGGGGGGGGGGGGCTGTGGCATGCTCTGCTGTGGTGCATGGCAGGGACTCTTTTGGTGTGGGGGCCAAGAGCGAGGTGCCACTGGACTCAAACTTTGTTTCTTTTACTTTTAACAAACTTTAAAAACCAGTTTGCAGTCAGCTGGGTCTCCACATTGGCAGAAGCACCACCTCTAGCTTCCAGGAACCCTCAGTTGGCCAAGAACAAACTGGGTGGGGGCTTCCTGTACAGTGTCGTCTTGCCGCCACTGGCCAAGCCACTCTGGGGTGGGTGGCAGGGTTTGTTTGGCTGGGTGTGTGTGTGTGTGTGCAGAGCATGCTCAGCTTGCCCACAGCTTCCCCAAGCCGGCTGGCCTGCAGCACCCAGAGGGGAGTGTCAAGCCGGGACTGCAGGAGCCTGGCTGCCATCTGGCCTTTGCAAATAAGGGTAGCGGGGGGGGGGGAGGCAGAAAGTTTTGCTGCTGCAGCCGGTGCCGCAGCCTGCAAAAGGTATTTACCACTTTTTTAACACTGAGGAAAATCAAAACAGTGTTGGGCTTGCATTATGTATAGATTTGAAAGAAGGGCTCAAAAGGGGTTGCAGTCCATAGATCCCTTTCAGTACCTCACTTTCTCATGGATTTGTCTTGCAATGTACAAGTTTAATTTTCTGGCTTTGGGGACAATCAGTGTTTTTCTTGCTAATGACTATCACATGCACATGAAGAAATTTTCATCCACTTCAATAAATTTATTTATTTATTTTTATTTATACTTTTGACTTCTAGGTCGCTTTCCCTGCTATTGCAGGCCCAGAGCGGCTAACACAGCTTGGTAACCCAAGGTACATACAATAATAGTTAAAACACTAAAAACGTCATAAAATTATCATACAATTATTAAAACTATACTCTGCACAACAGTAACTTAGATGGCGTACCATCAGTCCCCAACGTTTTCCAGCCCGAGTAGCACATAGCACTCGAGCTGCATATTGTTACCTGAGGCCTCTCATTGCTAGTTGACATGAAGGGGGGCTGGAGAGGAAGGGCGGCGACCCCTACTCATACACCTGGCAGAAGAACTCTGTCTTGCAGGCCCTGCAGAACTGCACCTGTGTTGTACACAATGACACTATTCAAACATGTCACATATAGAGAGATGAATTGCAAATAGATTTTTATGATCTAGATGTCTGTGTAGTCATATAGATAATAAAAAAGTGGACTTTGAATTTAACGGATGTTTTTGGCACAACTGCATACAATGCTATAATGCTGATGAGCTGAACAGGATGAACAACAATCTTATCTTAAAAGAATATGGTTTGAAGTCAGGAGTATTTGGGAACATGAGTTGGATCATCTAAAGAATATGGTATGTGCACCATAGAAATTCAGTGCTATGGCTCATGGATATTTAGACAAAACATCAACCACTGTTAAAATATAATGATCTAAAAAATCAGACGATTAAGTAAACATCTTAACTGGTAGCAGTTTTTTTCATCTGAATTACAAAAACCATAATTTTATGCAATTTGTCATAGTTTGCAAGCGCTAATGGTCTGTGTTTAAAAACACTTCTAAATAATTAAATACAGGTAAATGCATTCAAATTTCCAAAGAAACATTTTGTTTGTTTTCTTTTGAGGTCATTTGGAGTAAGCTTGCAAATAAATTTTATTTTTTTTCTACACTGGCATCCTGTGCAGGTCTCTAGTGTAAACCCATTGAAATCAGTGGGCTTAGACAGAAGTAACTTGGTGTATAATTGTATGATCCCTTGGTCTAGGTTTGCAGACCTTTGATTTCTGGTTGCCTAATAGGATATGTTCTCATGAAGATCTTTAAGGCTGAGAAGTATTGCGGATGTAATGTGCAGTCCTTCTCAACCTTAAGGTATCTTACTGGGGGTTATCATCAGTTCAAGAAAACCATTCTGATAACGAGCAGGATGCAAGCATGGTCACATCTATGCTCTTGCCAAAGTAAACCCAGAAAAAGAGAGGGGAAAAAATCTAAACCAACAAAGCACAAACCTCCAAAGGAAGTTCAGAAAACTGGTAGAGGGCCAAAAGTTAAAAACATAAATAAGTGTACAAAAGAGTGTTTATTACGAAGACATATAAAAACCTAGTAGGGGCCCAAGTAAAGCCTCATAAAATGTTCTAAGTTACATATACACACAAAAGGACAGTGTATGACCTATGAAATGTTCAAAGTTACATATATACACAAAAGGATGGTATATGACCTGACGTGTTACTTCCCAAAGTGAAACCTGGCATTTTAGATTGAAAGCATTTCATTTTAGAAGAAGAAAGTAAACAAATGGAAGACATGGAAAATCATCTTCCAGAACTCTAAAGGCCATGACTGGTCTGTAATAAGTTTGCACTCTAGGGAATCCCTTTCCTTCATTAAAACATAACAATCCCATCTATTTTCCTGGCACAATTCCAGGGATATTTAAGCGGTTACACACATCTCACAGATGTGAACCTGTTTGCTCTGGGGAAACTTGGAAATATGTTTCTCTGTCTTCATAACAAATCCTTTCTCCCCTTGATTTACATTGCCATGCTAGTACAGGAAACAGTTACTCTAAGGGGATAATTGTACTAATTGTAAGGGGTCATTTCTATAAAAACAACTTCAGAGGGAAGAATGGAAAATAAGGAAGCAGCAGGGGAAATGGATGCTTAATACTTTAATTGTCTATTATCTCCCCATATTTTTGAATGAACCTGTATGTGTTAACAGCTAAACTAAAGTAGATCCAAAGGCCAAACAGGAAGTTGCACAGGAACTTCATGACTACTTTCAAATCAACGGTCAAGGTGGAGTATCCAACAATACCAACAATATGGTCTGGGAAGCATCAAAAGCTGTTATCAAAGGGAAATGCATCTCACTCATGGCGGCTTACAAAAAAGAAAAAGCCAAGAAAAAATCTGAATTGTTAGCTGCAATCCGGAAGCTGGAAGTGACACATAAGCTTACTTGCAGCCCTAAAATTTACCAACAGCTTTTAAATGCCAGGAAACAACTAGAACTTCTTGACACAATCAGCATCACCAGAACCAACATCGAAATACGCCATGATTCAACATTCACAGGACCTGTATAGCTTTGGCTGCTGTCCAGAAACCTAAAGAAACAGAGAGAGGACAGATTTATAAATTGCATCAGAGACACGGCTGGCAACCTTAAATCCTCAGCAGCTGAAATAATGCACGAGATGGAACTCTTTATAAATCATTATATTCCTCGCAGAAACTAGCACAAGAGGCCATTAGGGACTTTTTGAAATCTGAGACGGTAGTCAAAAGGATTACACCTGAACATCAGTGTCTCCTGGATGCACCCATTGAAGTGAAAAAGGTTGAAGCTGCCAACAAAAACCTAAAAAGGAACAAAGCCCCAGGACCGGATGGGTTCCATTCAGATTATTATAGAGTCTTCTGTTCCACTCTGCAATCCCCTTTGCTTGCAGCATTCAACAAGGTACTTGCAGAAGGAACATTACCAACAACATGGACTCTAGCCATTGTAATTCTCCTACCAAAGAAAGACAGAGACTCAACTAACCCCAAATCATATCGCCCAATATCCCTCCTAAACACGGACTACAAGATATTTGCAGCCATACTTACCAACAGGCTGAAATGGATTATTGGGGATTATATCGAGAAAGACCAAATGGGCTGCATACCTGCACATGACATATCGGACAATATTCACAAAACGTTAAACATCATCCATCATGGGAAGAACCAACTTCACTGCAACTCGCTGCTGATTGCCTTAGACATAGAAAAGGCTTTTGATACTGTCAAAATTAATTATCTGGACTCCCTGCTTCAAAATATGAACTTTGGGGATACTTTCCAGAAAGTGATAGTGGCCATCTACGCTCAACCTACTGCAAACATATTGACCAATGGCCTAGTCTCCAACAACATACCCCTTCACCGGGGCACATGACAAGGGTGCCCCTTATCTCCACTACTATTTGCGATTGCCATGGAACTGCTCGCCACAGCCATTCACAAAAACTCGAATATCAACGGCATCTGAATTGGAGGTCAAGAATACAAGGTCAGTCTATTTGCTGATGACCTCATCATTTATATAATGAACCTTGAGTCATCATTGCTTATATAATGCTTCATCATTGCTTATATAATGCTTATATAATGCATCATTTATATAATGAACCCTGAGTCATCATTGCTTATATAATCATTGCTTATATATCATTGCTTATATAATGAACCCTGAGTCATCATTCAACAAGTCTTACACAAATTTGGCCACATGGCAGGCCTAAAAGTAACCCAGGCGAAATCTATGCTATATCCTATAAAACTCTCTAATCAAACTGTAAACACTATCAAAGACAAGTTTCCTTTCCAGTGGACCAAAAATCAGCTCTCTTACCTGGGCATAAAAATCCCGCTCAATTTAGCAGATCTTATTAAAGTAAGCCGTCATCAAATAGACAAAGAAGTCCAAGCTCTGCTAATTAAACAGAATTACAAAACACCGTCTTGGTTAGACCGAATTAGCATACTAAGATCATTTATCTTCCCTAAATTTCTCTATTGCTTTTGAGCAATTCCAATATTTATCTCTGAATCCCTACTATCCAAGTGGCAATGCAATCTAAGTAAATTCCTGTGGCAGTTCAAGAAACCCAGGATCAAATCTGAAACAATGCACAGACCTCTAAAATGTGGAGGTCTAGTGGTTCCTGATCTTCATGTTTATGTGGGAATGTCCCAAAAGATATAGTCCACAACAGGTCTCCTTAAGCAGTAAGTCCTTTATTTGTAGAGAAGATCATTGGAGTCAAGCACTTCCACTGTTAGTAATACTGGGTTTAGGGATTACAGGTATTGATATACTGGATATGAAATATGGCTTAAGGATATTCTACCAATCACTAGGCAGGATTTTAGGCACTCAAATATACTGGCCAGAAGTTCCCATAGAAAACGCGGGAAAAGGAGTTCCCAGAGAATAATGATGTTGAACATCTCTAAAGTTCAGTTCCCAAGACATGGATAAGAAGAATACAAAATACCAGTGAGTTTGGCTCACACATAACTGCTAGCACTCCTGTTCAAGGACAGGGCAAAAGAGAGAACAGGGGAGAAGCAAGTAACTTAGCTGGGCATGCGCAAGCAAAGCAAGCAAGCAAGCGAGCGGAGTAGAGCACACATTCCAGAGGAGGGAGTCATGGCTCCGTTGAGAACTCCTGGGTGGGACCTGTCACCAGTCATGAGGGTAAAACACATGAAAGCCGATAACCTTTTCAGAGATCATGTAAATACACCTTGTAGCAGTCATACAGTTATTGAAAAGAATTCATGTAAGTTAACTGACACTTTATTACTCAGCCACAATACTCTCTAATCTAATTAAACAACATCATGGATCAGACTCTCTGGATTGGAACATGATTGAAGAATCATCTCCACAGCATCTTAATTTCAGAGAAATCTTTGGGGGAAGACGCCACACCAAAGATACTTGGATGTCACAAACCCATTTGTTCGTGCAACTCTATTAGTCTGGCACAAATTTAAAAAGAAACTGGTAGCATCGCGGTCCAAACTTAGCACGTTCACCAGCCAAACTTGGTTCCAACCTGCAGCAGAAAGTGATGCTTTCAAAGAATGGAAAAAGGTCGGGATCACTAGAATAATAGATGTCCTACACAATGGTCGAATAACACCCAAAACTGACCTGGAACAGAAATTTAAAATCAGTCTCCCATGGTTTGAATACCTACAAGTTCAGCATCTTTTCAATCACTCTGATATAAAACCTAATCTTACCAAAGCTCTCACAAGCTATGAGCAGTTGTTGCTGAAATTCGACAAGAAAAAAGGTCTGATATCCAGAGTGTACCAGATGCTACTAAACTCTCAAAAATTCCAAACTCTAAGCTACCAAAAAGCTTGGCAGAAGGACATACCACAACCTATTTCAACAGCACAATGGGAGGACATATGGCGCACCCATGCTAAAATCTCAAAATCCCAGGCAATTCAAGAAGCTGCTTTCAAAGTTCTCCATCAGTGGTACCTTACCTCGGCAAAGCTTTCTAAAATCTATCCAAACACCTCACCACTATGTTGGAAGCAGTGTGGAAGTAAAGCAGTGTTCTTCCACAACTGGTGGGAGTGCCAAGTAATCCATCAATTTTGGACCCAAGTCAAGCAACAAATAGAAACTATCATCAATTCTTCCTTACCTCTTGATCCATTGTTGTTCCTTCTACATCTTTGGCCACTCGACAGTCCACCTTCAACAACTAAACAACTAATTTGCTTTTAATAGCTGCCAAAGTTGTAATTGCAGTCGTGGAAATCACCCCCCCCCCCCAATTCAAATGTGGTTATGTAAGATGTGGGATTTTTTTTTTGCTAGAAAAAGTTCTATGATTACAAGCAAGGAGTGTGATCTGAACGATTTTTTTGACCCATTAGACAAATGAAACCCAGTTATAGAAAATCTAAGGATTGACGTAATGGATGACAGAAAACTGGTGGAAATTGAGTTTAAACTTTTAATATATTGATAGTTAATGATTTTAGCTTCTAGTTCTACACTTGATAGTATGTTTGATAAGATTGTAACCTACTTTTTAGCTGTGTTTGTAACCATTATTATTTAAAAAAAGCTGAGGTAGACAATGGTACTGATTTGGGAAGGAGATACTCTGTAAATAACTGAAATATAAATATCTTTTTAAAAATAATTGTGTATCAATTAAACTAATCATTATTAATTATTTCTTTACACTTGCTTGCAGAAAAATTATGGATCTGCTTATGAAGACTGTTGAAACTTACAAGTAGTTGCCTGTTGTGAGGATTCTGTAAGGATATTGAATATTGCTTCACTTAATCTTGGCAAATCTGGGTTCAGGCCATCTCCCCCATCTTAGTTTGCTCATTCCAGCATTCCTTTGGCATCCAAGAACCCACAATATCACATAATCTGCACCAGTCTCAAATTGTCCTTTCATCGACTCTAGATTTAGTAGAGAAGCGGCCTATCTCTGCTCTCAAAACAGCTGTAAGAGTCCTTAGTTTTTAAGGAAGAAACAATCTATAAAATATTGGAGATTGCAGAGATGGATAATTTAACATTGAAATTAGCAGATAAAAGAGATTAAATCTTCAAAAATAACTGGTTACGCTTTTATAAATAGTTAGAAGAATATATTAAAAATGAATTAATTTTAACTGTATGCTCCTATAAGAACTGTGATAAGCTAATTTGGTGAATTAGAAATTGATTCTAGTAGAAATGTTTGTACAGATGTATATAGTATGGACTCCGTATCTGTTACTATGTTTTTATCTTTGTATGTTTTTTCTTGTTTTTCTTTTTTTTCCTTTACAAAAACTCAGTAAAAATCTATAAGTGGGGAAAAAAACAGCTGTAAGAGTTTCAGGATATACTGATAAGAGCGTGTTTAAGAAGTTATTTTGCAGGTTTCTCCAGAACCTCAAATCTATAACTCCTTTTAGTGACTTTCCCTACATAAATGTCAAGGGCAGTCTCTACTAGCTGACCTTCTTTTGAACAGAAAAATCTTTAAGTCTGGTAAATTGTTCATGAAACTGTGAGTTTAATGGCACCCACTTGATGGATGAATGTCATCCCTTCTTGACCTGGCCATGCCAACCTATGATTTTTGTAATCCATAGACTAGAAAGCTACGATGTATTCTATGGAGAGCTACCCTTGAAGGTAACTCTGAAACTTCAGTTTAAACAGAATGTGGCTGTTTGCACCCTGTGGCATCATTCCAGTCCCAGAGTAGCCTATCTGGGCCCACAGACGTTAATGGAAAAACCATTCCACATTTTCTTTGCAACTTTTTTTCTGCTGCAGTGTATTTCAGTGGAGCCCATGCCAGTCAATTGGCATTCCTGGCTCCAGTGGGCCTTCAAGCCTCTCCCATTGTTTCCAATGGGCAATCCTGTCATTCCTTTTATACATCCCAGCTAGTTGTCCCTTTGAAACTGTACCACACCATTTTAAGTAACAGCAAAATGAAGAGCAAGTAACAGTAAAATGAAGCGCTTGAACATGTACAGAGTGCACATTTCTTGCCAGTATTCTTTCTGGACTGCACACAGGGCAAAAGGGAATTTTAAAAGGCCTCTGATCTGCACGTTCCCCCCAATCTTTTTCATGAAGTCCTGGAGGGTTTTTTTTGTCATCTTCTGGGCGTGAATGTCACTTCCAGGACATTCAGTTTTCCAGAAGTGCCTTAAATTCTTGTTTGGAATGGCTTTTAATGGCTGACTTCTATACAGTATTGTAATATTCTAAATGGCTATTTTATTTTTTAGATTGATAGAATTATTTTAAACTGGCACAAAGCCCTCTGGAGGGGGTTCATTAAAGACTGAATTTAAAAAGCTTCAATAAAAATGCCAAAATACTATAGAGATAGAATTATTGTAGTTTACATACAGACAAAATTCATCTTGGTGCGGGGCTTTGTGAAAAATTTATGTTCTGGGTCAGAAATAGAAATTAAGAGCTATTATTTATTTATACATATTTTAAAAGGATTTATATCTTTCAACTTGAAGATTTGTGAATGAGCAATCCTGAACCAGTCTACTCAGAAGTGTCCCATTTTTTCCCAACCTCCCAGGAATGTGTTTTTTGGATTGCAGCCTGAGGTTAGTATTGTTGCCTTCATTGCTCAGGGGAAAATGCAGCACCAATATAGCATAATGGAGAGATCAGTAAGTAGCCCAAAGTTCAGTTGTCTGAACTTTTTTTTTTACTATATATTTTATTGAATTTTTCCAAATTAACATTTACATCATTCCTTCATTAATGACAATGTAACATCAATTATCCACAAAACAAAATCGTATTGTTAATAACAAAGCCTTTTTTGGTTTGAGTCTTACTTTACATTTTCAATTCCATCCATTTCTATACTATTCCATCTTTGGTAAAATAACTCTTCATTTTGGTTTGACAATCTCATATTCAACTTATCCATTTCTGCCAACTCAAGCAATTTATCTTTTATTTCCTCTTTAGAGGGAAGTTTTTCCATTTTCCACGCTTTTGCAATAAGCAACCACGTTGATGTAATAATATATGTAATTACATATCTGTCTGGACCAATGTTATCTGGTAACATATTTAATAAAAATACTTCAGGTGACAAAGGTAGATTCACTTCAAATATTTCTAAAATCATTTTGTGTACCATATTCCAACATTTTTGCATCTTTACACATCTCCACCATAAATGACAGAAGGTTCCAACATTGGTCTTACATTACCAACACTTATTAGTATTCAAACACTTATTACATTTCCAACACAAATTAGGAAAACATTTAGCAATCTTTTCTGGAGGCTAGTGCCATCAATGGAACATCTTAAATATACTTTCTTTATACGCTATGGCTCTCATAAATTTTGCTGATCTCCATATTTTAGCCCAAGTGTCTATGTCTATTGGATGTCCTATATCTTTCATCCATGAAATCATTGATGTTTTATTTATCTCATCTTGCAAAAAGTCATCTAGCAACCAGTTATAAAGTTTCTGAATTAATTTATCTTTTTCAGGTAGCCATAATTTATTTATCGGACTCAAGTTTTTTTCAAATCCAGTTTTTTAATCTTCTGCAAACCTTGTCTTAAGTTGAATCCTTTCCCACCATGATAACACTATTCCTTGTTTTTCTAAAAGTTCCTATGCTTTCAATTAGTTATTCTTATCTAATAATTTTTCATAAGTACCCTTATTTTCTTTTGTGAGCAGTGTCGGTCTAACAAACGCTTCTAATGGCGATACCCATTTCGGAATTAAAGTATAGAATTGTTTCTGAACCTGTAGCCATGTTTTAATAAGGGCACCTCTAATAATATGAGTATGGAAGTTGTCATGTATTTTCTCTTTCCCATACCATAAATATGCGTGCCATCCCATCCTAAGGTCAAATCCTTCTAATTTCAGGACCCTTGTGTTCTCTAAAAGTATCTATTCTCTTATCCAGGTGAGAGCCGCCGCTATGTAATATAATTGCCAATTAGGAAGCGCTAAACCTCCTCTATCTTTTTGATCCTGCAATAATTTCCACTTAATTCTTGCTCTTTTATGAGACCATACAAATTTTTAATTATTTTTATCAAATTCTGTAAAGAATTGCCACTTCTTAATAATGGGCAAATTCTGAGCCAAAAATAAAAATCTAGGTAGCGTGTTCATCTTTATTGTGGAAATCTTTCCTGTTAAAGAAAGTTGTATGTTTTTTCATTTATCCAAAAATTTTTTAACTTCCTCTAATAAAATTTTATAATTATCTTGGTACAAGGTTTCTGTTTTATTTGTTAGACTTATTCCTAGATATCGAACATTTTGAACTACCTCCATATTAGTCTTTTCCGCAAATTCTCGTGTCTGTTCTAACGTGCAGTTTTTAATCAAGATCTTTGTTTTTTGTACGTTTATTTTTAGACCCGCTTTTCCACCATAGTCTAGAATTTCCTTAAGTACAATTGGCAGTGTTTTTTGAGGATCTTCTTCGTGGTCTCTGTGCATCACACCTCTGGGATAATGTGCGCCTGCGCCGATCCCGATTGGTAACTTCAAAGCCAACGGATTTTCGCGCCAACTCCTCGATCGCACGCCGGCTTCACTGCGCATGACTGGGGAGGGGCACGAGGATCCCGCCAGTTCTCTTCTGACCGCCGCGTCGTGAGGATCCTTTCTCTCCTGCTCCGGTCGGTAGTTTACTTTCCTATCTGAAAAAGCCTTCGGACTGATTTTTCTCCCCTATTTGAACTCGGACTGTTAACTGGACTTGATTTTGGAAATCCCCTCCCCCTTACTTCACCGCTCGGCCTATGGCCCAGCGGTGGGGGTTCTTTAAGAGGTGCCTGCAGTGCGGCAGTAAAATAGCCCCACCGGACAAGCACTCCTTGTGCCTTCTTTGTCTGGGCGAGTCCCACTGAGTCGACTCCTGGGCAAGTCCCACTGAGTCGACTCCTGCGCGAGTTGTGCGGCTTTCTCGAAGCAAACTCGTAAAAATCGAGCTGCGAGGCTCCGGGTTGCCCTCCTCGAGTCGGCATTGTCCCCGAAGATGTCTTCTTCCGAAATTCCGGCGTCTTCACCGACGGGACCGATGGGACCGACGCCGTCTCCATCCCCGAGCATCGGCACCGAAGAGATCACTCCCCTTGCCCAATACTCCTGCTAAAAAGCGCAGAGAGGGCAAGGAGGAGAAGGGCAAGCTGAAGCACAAGAAACCCTTGAGTGCTTTGTCGACACGCGGCGCGCTCGACTCAGCTCAGTCCAGGCTCGACCAGCTTGACCCGAAAGATCGCGAGCGACCCAGGGGTAGATCGATCTCCCCGATGCCGCGACCGATCACCTTGACGGACTCCGACCTCAACATAGACCTTACACAGGTCCCTCGGGATACCCCCGACGCCGAGGCGAAACCACCGTCGGCACCGAGAGGGGATAAAGATTACCGCTCTCCGGCTCCACCGGTGCCGTGGGACATCCAGCAGTGGAGATACCTCTACGGCTCCTACCCACCTCCGCCCCAGTGGTACCCCACCGAATGGGATCGACAATCCACCTCTTCCAGAGTGTCTCGGTACCGAGAACCTACATCAGTACCGACACCGACACCTACATCGGTACCTCCGAAACGGACGCCCGACATCATTCCTCGTCCGTTGCCGACAACACAAGACCTGTCAAGCCCAACCCCTCTTTCACCAATCCGAGCACTCGGCACCGGGGTCCCCGGCATCGTCCGTGTCGGGAGACGAATCACTTCCGCACCCGTCTCCGGACATGCAGGTCACCGAAAACCTCCCAATCTCCCCCTCCGAGGATGTGAAACCCTACGGAGAACTGATTAAGAGGATGGCACATTCACTGGCTTTGGCCACGGCCCAACCGACTCCGACGGCCACAGACTCCATCTTCGACATAGTACAGATGGATACGTCCACACCGGTGGCCCTCCCTCTCATATCAGTCCTGATGACTACGGCCAAAGAATCCTGGCCTCATCCCTCATCTACCCCCATCTCCAGCAAACGCCTAGACCACATGTATAGGATCCAGGAGCCTGGGGCAGAATTTTTGTTTGTCCACCCCAAACCCAATTCGGTGGTCGTGACACCCTCCACCAAGGGTCGTAGTGGTCACTCCTTCCCATTGGACAAAGAAGGATGCAAAATAGATTCCTTTGGCAGACGTATTTATTCAGCGGGCGCATTGGGCCTAAAGATTGCAAATTACACCGCCTGCATGAGCAGATACCAGTACTCGCTCTGGAAGCAGATGACTGCCCTCATCGCCCATCTCCCAGAGGACAAGCTACGCAATGCCAGGAAGATCCAGAAAGAAGGCATGTCTTTGGCCAAGCTTCAACTCTCGGCCTCTAAGCATTCGGCAGAAGTAACCTCCAAGACGCTCACTTCAGCAGTGTCCATCAGACGACATGCCTGGTTGAGATCCACTTCTCTTCCTCAGGACACCAAGACCTTGGTGGAAGATCTTCCGTTTGAAGGAGACGGGCTTTTTAGCTCAACAACGGACACAGTGCTTCACGAGCTTGATAAGAGCATGAAGACTTCCCGCAATCTGGGAGTATCTCAGCCTAAGCAACAGAAACAGAGAACATGGCAGAGATCATGGTCCAAGAAACAGCCACAAAGGCCTCCCTCTGAACCCCAATGGCAGAGGTCGCCGCCATCTACCTATCAACATAAACCTTACAATAACAAGCCCCGTTTCCCAACCGCTCCGACGTCTAAGGAAAAACCCCCCAAACTGAGCAAGCAGAGCTTTTGACTCCCACCCCCGCTCCCACATCTCCACCCGTCTATCACCCTACCTGACAGCATGGCAACACATCACTTCAGCTCTTCTCGACTCCCTACAGTGCAGGGCGTTCCTACCTCCCAGCAGAGCCTCGGACATCGTTTCTCTCCTCAAAAATCTGAGAAGGAACCGGGAGGCGACAGCTCGTCAGATACTGCGACTCCTGGGACTCATGGCAGCAACCACCATGGTCATTCCCTTCGCACGGCTACACATGAGACCCTTGCAGCTGTGGTTCCTCCGTCGGTTCAGGCCAAGCCTACACCTTCTGTCCAAGAGATTCCGCCTCTCGGACTTGGTGGTTCAAGCCCTGGAGTGGTGGCAGGTGCCACAGAATCTCCAGACGGGCGCCCCCTTTCGCCGCCCTCCCCCGTCAGTCACTATTACCACGGACGCATCCCTATGGGGCTGGGGAGCCCATCTCGGCGATCTGTGCGTAGGCGACAAGTGGGATCCATCAGTAGCCCCCAATCACATCAACTTTCTGGAGCTACTAGCGGTCCGTTACGCAATCCGGTCCTTCCAACACCTTCTGTCGGGAAAGACGGTGGCTGTCCTCACGGACAACACGACCACGATGTACTACATCAACAGGCAGGGTGGTACGGTTTCCCGCAGTCTTTGCCGGTTAGCGATAGAACTCTGGACAGAATGCCAATCGCTGGATATCTATCTGGTGGCGAATCATCTTCCCGGTCAGCTCAATACGCAAGCAGACTTCTTGAGCAGAGGGGGTGCATCCCTACACGATTGGGAGCTCAATCCGCGGTAGTTGACCCCAATCTTCAGCCTCTGGGGTCAGCCTTTTGTGGATGTCTTTGCTTCCAGAGACAACAAGAAGTGTCCCCTCTTCTGCTCCAGGGCAGGTACAGACCCGACGTCCCTGGGGAACGGCCTTCTCCTCTCCTGGTCAGGATTACACCTTTACCTGTTCCCTTCAATTCCACTGATACTGAGGGTAGTACAGAAGCTACTTGCAGAACAACCACTAGCAATCCTGATCACACCCTGGTGGCTGAGGCAACCTTGGTTCCCCACCCTCCTTCGTCTCTCCGACGGGGTGTACACTCACCTTCTGATGAACCCAGACCTCCTATGGATGTACAAGGGTCTGGTGCTGCATCACGACATACCCAGACTGAAGCTGACAGCTTGGCGAATTCGTCCTCCGAAGTGGACCCTCGCATAGCGAATGTCCTCCTCAATGCCTGTAAACCGTCTACCCGTCGTTCCTACGAGGCAAAATGGAATAAGTTCCTGTCTTTCCTTGCTTCAATAGGACGACCTTCCATTCCATCTACACTGAATGACATCTTTGGGTTCCTCTTGTCTTGTAAGGACAGAGGATTGTGCCACGCATCCCTTCGTGTCTACCTTTCAGCAGTTTCGGTTAACCATCCAACGATAGATGGCTATTCCGTTTTCTCTCATCCCACTATGAAGCAATTCCTAAAGGGAATGTGCCGTCTTTTCCCAAAAGTTAAAACCCCTGTTCCAGCATGGGACCTGCCTCTAGTGCTGCATAAGCTAATGGGCAAGCCATTTGAGCCTATGGCTTCTTGTAGCCTGCAGCTTCTTTCGTGGAAAGTAGCGTTTCTTGTGGCTCTCACTTCGGTTCGACGGGTGAGTGAGCTGTCGGCTCTTCCATGTGACCCACCATACCTTACCTTTCATCAGGACGCAGTGACCCTGACTCCTGATATTACTTTTTTGCCGAAGATAGTTTCAGACTTCCACATTAAAGCGGACATCACCCTACCGGTGTTTTATCCTGAACCCAAGGACCAGACACAACGTTGCCTGCATTCCCTCGACGTTAAGAGGGCCCTGTCATTTTACTTGGATCGGACTAAATCCTTTCGCAAGTCTCCAGCTCTCTTTGTCGCTCATGCCCTTCCCAGACAGGGACAGAAGCTGTCGTCTCAGAGACTGTCTAAATGGATTGTTGAGACGATAAAGCTCGCCTACCTCCTGGCCAAGCGGCCATTACCGGCGTCCCTGCGGGCTCACTCTACTCGAGCAGTGGCTGCCTCGACAGCTTTTCTCAAGGGCATCCCCCTGGGAGATATCTGCAATGCTGCTACATGGACGTCTCCTCATACGTTTGTGAGGCACTACGCCTTGGACGTCCGTACCCATCAGTGATCAGCGGTGGGCCGTGCAGTTCTGCAGACAGCTCAGATGTGAGACCTTCAGCACCCACCTCCAGGTATGTGGTGTAATTATTGCTCGCTATTCTCCCAGAGGTGTAATGCACAGAGACCACGAAGAAGATATACAGGTTGCTTACCTGTAATTGGAGATCTTCGAGTGGTCATCTGTGCATTCACACCACCCGCCCTCCTTCCCCTCTGCTTTCGGTCTCCCTTGTACTTTCTTGGAGGCTGCTTGCAGCGGTCAGAAGGAACTGGTGGGATCCTCGTGCCCCTCCCCGGTCATGCGCAGTGGAGCCGGCGCACGATCGGGGAGTTGGCGCGAAAATCCGTTGGCTTTGAAGTTACCGATCGGGATCGGCGCAGGCGCACATTATCCCAGAGGTGTGAATGCACAGATGACCACTCGAAGATCTCCAATTACAGGTAAGCAACCTGTATCTCTTCAATTATAAATTATAAAAAGCAGTTGTCTGATCTTGACCCAAGGACCTCCCCTTTATTTGAAGAAAAGTTGATTTCTCTCACCTGAGCCAAGAAAGAAGCCGTTTCCACTGTGCACATGAGAGGCTTCAATCACCAGATGTGAGACACCAACTCACTTCTGCAGATGCCGAGACTCTAGCTTTTTAAGGACTCTGATCCTTGCAGTGTCCAGCTGATTTGGGTGAGACTCATCTCTCTCACACACAGAATCATTTTCTTTCCAGTCCCCTCCCCCTTCTCAGGCAGGCTCTTTCTCCTTCACACTCAGACGTACATGCAGGCATTCTCTCTCTCTCTCTCTCTCTCTCTCACACACACACACACAGATAGACAGATACATACACGCAGGCAGTCAACACACACAATCTTTTTCTCCACCACCCCCATCCCTGGGCAGGCTGCTTCTCTTCTCTCTCAGACATACCAGCAGGCAGCCACTTTTTCTCTCTCTTTCACATGCAGGTAGTCGTACAGACACACATAATCGCCCACCCCGCCCAACTCCCTCAACGGCACTGGCTGCAGCAGGCCCTCATGGGCTGCCAGGCCGTGCTGCAGGGATAGCACAAGGGCCTTCCACCCCCCGCCCACCCACTCCATGACAGCCCCAGTGATTTGGCAGGGTGATCCGACCGGCCCCGGTGCTGTCACTCCCATTCATCATTGCTCCACACCCAGGCGTCTGCTGTCCAGGCCTGTCCGTCTCCCTCACCCCGCACCTTCTGGATGCACACCCACTATCCCCAGCCTGGCCACTGCGCTGTGCCAACCGTGCCACCCAGCCGCCCCCTTACCTGCTGTGTCACAGCCCCCACAGCCATCCTGGGCCCATGTGGGGAGAAGAGATGGGCGTTTTGCACATGGTGCCTCTTTAAGGCCCCAGCAGCAGCACCAGGAGCACCAGAAGGCCGCCAACACCACTGCTGGGCCCAGGGTGGGTGGTGCAGGGCAGATTCACACCCACGGCTTGCTCCAGCTGTCCCCCACTGGCCTCCAAGCAGCGGGACCACCCCGTGAGCCAGGCTCGGGCAAGGAGGAGGGAAGCCCTGCTGTCGCTACTGCTGCCTGGAGGTGGAAGCACCTTGGGGGGGGGGGCAGGGTGCATGGCAGAGGTGGCAGGGAGGGAACCTGGGGCTCGGTGACACAGGCCTCCCAAAGGCAGTGGGTGGGGGATGAGAGGGACAGCCTGGGTGGAGCCATCACCTGACAGGGGCCCCGAAGCTCTCTTGTGCAGCTGCTCAGGCCAGGAAGGAAGGGGGGAGGGGTGGGTGGGACAGACCGCAGCAGCAGCAGTGGAGTGTGGAGTCTGGGACAGGCTGCTACAACAGCAGCAACAGGCCTTATCCTGCCACCGCCTCCCCCCCCCCCCCAACATCCCTGCCACGCTCCCCAGACTGGCTGCAAAAAGGTGGGGGGACACCCGGCCTCAGCAGGTCTTTCTGCAGGCTGCGGCACTACTTACTTTCTCCTTCTGCCTCCTCGTGGCCTGACTGGGGGCTGCTGGGAGGAGGGGGTGGGGCTTGGTCATGTGCCCACCCCCCCAGGCTCCTCGCTCCCAGAGCTCAGCTCTGGTGAGCTCCAGCTCCAACCGACCCCTGTTCCTCACAGCTGTTGTTCTTTTCTGTTTTCCTGTCCTTCGTCATGTGGCACATCCTGCTTCTCTGGCCCATTCTGCATGTAGCATTCACTCCATTTTACCAAACCCACACTGGAAGAGAAAAAGATGCGGCTCAAAACCACATTCAGATACCCCGGGCCAACACCATACTGACTGCAGAGTCACCCCTGAATGGCCATAAAATTGCCATAAATCTATGCAGACAGTATCGTAAAACTGAGAGATCAAAGGAAGTGAAACCAGCATGCAGTGTGGAGGCTATCATAAAATCCGACAATCAAAGAAAGTGAAAGTGGCGTGCAATGTAGAGGGGAATTTCTGTTCCAACGTGGGTTTGGTAAAACAGTGCAGGGAATGCTAGATGCAGAATGGGCCTCTTTGTTCCTGGGGCTTTTCAGCTGCTGCCCTAGAGCTGGGGAACAGACTCCTCCCACAGTTGGGATATGATGGCCTGGTGTGAGGCCTGAGGACCATCTGCTCCCAGTTGGCTTTCTCTTAGTGGATGTTGTATCAAAAATTATGGAACTCCCTCTCCAGGGAGATTTGTTTGTCTCTTTTAATAATTATCTGCCACTAATGGGTAAAGACTTACCTTTTTGTTGGGCATTCCCATGCTGACCCTCCTTCCTGTTTTTGTGTGTTAATCGTTGTTTTTAATTGGTTTTGTAATATACATTTTTAAAAGCTCTTTTTAATGGTTTTGATTGTTCTCCACCTAGGGGGACTTTACGTTGGTTGGGAAGGCAATCTAAAATGTTCTAAATTTTTAAAAATGCATTATTTGTTCTGTGTTGACTTCTATGGCTCTGTACTTTAGCTTTGTGCTATGTTCTCGATCTTATAGTTTTGCTAGTAAACCACCTTAGGCTAAATAGGCAATAGGATATAAGTGTTTTAGAAGAAGAAGAAGAAAAAGAGATTGGATTTATACCCCGCCCTTCACTTGGAAGTCTCAGAGCGGCTTACAAACTCCTTTCCCTTCCCCTCTCCACAACAGACACCCTATGAGGTAGGTGGGGCTGAGAGAGCTCTTTTGAGGACTGCTCTTTCAAGAGCAGCTCTGACAGAACTATGGCTTGCTCAAGGTCATCCAGCAGGTGCAAGTGGAGGAGTGGTGAATCAAACCTGGTTCTCCCAGATTAGAGTCTGCACACTTAACCACTACACCAAACTGGCTTTTAGATAAATCCTCCCTTCCATATCCACTCAAGAATTATTTGCCATGTGCAGAATTCATGTGTTCATGTGTTTCGGAGTCTGTCACAGATCTCAATCTAAAAAGTATCCTTGCAGATAGGAAGTTTGAAAATGACTGAGCTAGTATATTTGCTTATTAACACAAATCATGCAAACACACCTGCAATCAAACCCTCACACTCACATTTTATTATGAAGATACATCTAGAGTCAACCTCCTTTCCTTTCTCAAAGTTTGAAACTTATGTTGGCTGCATGAACCAACTTATAATTAATCCACATAATTTGTTCAGAGGCAGGAACTGTGCACGAGTGCTTTTAAATGTACGTGGCAACCTGTATGGCTTAGAATTACACAGCATCATTCTGACTGAAGCATAGTGATTTGAAGCAACTATTTTTTAGTAATACATTTCTTGGGCACATGATTAGAAGAGAAATTGAAAGTAAATGCCAAATGCGGTGTATTAGTTGTTTCTGCAATTAACGGGAAATTCTATAGGAATTCTTTGAAACACTGATTGAAACAAAAACGGATTTACTAATGTAGAAGATGAGTATAATAACTGCAGCTGGCTGATTGTATCTATTTTTATGGGAATGCAATGATAGCCCTATATGACTTTAAGAATGGATGGATGGCCACTTATATATTTCCACATTATACCTAGAAATTCTTTATGAGACATGGGGACAGAATGAACTTGTAGGAAGGGCAAGATGTGTGTGCTGTATTTTAGAATGGAAGCTCTTAAAGACACTTAGGGCAGGTTACCCCTCCCCCATCATTTCTGGCCCCATACTGCTTTGGTTTATCCCAATTTCTGCATGTATTTTTGTGGCTTTAGTTTTTGCTTCAGATTTACTTTTCCTCTTTTTGTTTGCCCCCTCCCTCATTTCTTTTTTTTTACCCCAATTTTTTTTTTTACTCCAATTTTTTTTTACCCAAATATCTTTTGGGGAAGATGATTTTAAGTAAGCCTTTTCCTCATGCATAATGTTTTTTTACCCAAATATTTTTTTGGGAAGATAATTTTGAGTAAGCCTTTTCCTCATGCATAATGTTTATGCTGGTTTTCTTTGTCCCTCCCACTATTTGATGATTTGACTGTCATCAGCAAACCCCTTCCTCTTTTCCCCCTCAAAGATGAGCAGTTTCATTTTTAATTTTTTTTAAAGGTACTACAATGTCAATATACTGCTATTCTGGTAAGTCAAATAGGTTCTCTGAATTCCTAGACTTAATTTGTTTAAGTAAGCCTCGAGCTCCTTCTGTTGCAAAGAGACAAGGAAAAAGGCAGATCTCCACAAGGAACGGACCTAGAGACTTACTTTTTTTTAAAGATATGAAATATGGGAATTCAGAGAATATACACTACAGCAGTATATTAGTATATTTATATTTTAGTACCTTTTTAATAGAAAGCCATGATATCAATATAAGCTTTTGCAAAAAATAAAAGGGGTGCTGTGATGCCCCTTGAGTATTTTAAGTCACGTGCGAAAGAAAATAAGCTGACACCACAACTGGAAATGCAGAGGGAGAGCAGAAGAACTATACACCCAAACCAATTCCAATGCTTGACTGACTGCCAAGAAAATCATGAGTAAGTTGAGCATGTAGAAAAGTCCTTAGAGGCAGTGCTGTCAGATGCATATTCCCACCTTAGGGAGGGGCCGAGGCTCAGTGGTTGAGCATCTGCTTAGCTTACAGAAGGTCCTAGGTTCGAACCCGGGGATCTCGATTGTTTTTTAAAAAGGTCAGATAGCAGGTCGTGTGAAAGACTTGAACCTGAGACTCTGGAGAGCTGCTGTCTAAGTTAGACAGTACAGACCTTGATGGACCAATGGTCTGATTCAGTATAAGACAGAGCTTCATGTGTGTTCAGGTGTGTTCAGGTGACCTTTATCCGTGGACTTTTGCACCTGAGAATGTATTGCCTTCACCAGAGTACCACCCCCCTAGGTTCAGGGCTGTGTGTCATTTTAGTTTCACTATTTTGGTTTCACTCACAATGATCATGATTGTGCCATCTTTGTACCCCACAGCACCTAATCAGTGATTGTTATTAATAACAGTACTGTTGGCTTGGTCCCATAGATCCTGCTTTGTAGGTTATGCACCGAAGATGCTGCTCATCCCACTCCACCTGCACCCACCCCAAAGTGGTTCCAGGATGACTTTTGAGTACTGCCTGTTTGTAAGGGAGGAATCAACACCCGACTCTTTCACTCAAAGAGAAATATCAGTTGCACAGAGGGATCTATGGATTCAAGCCAGTATTAGTATCTTTTAATGTTAATTATCAGAGGATGTCATCTTGGAATATAGGGTGTTTATGTGGGTAAATATAGTGGAGCAGTCTTTTCTACCTGGTGAATCTTGTTTGGTCCCTTTCCTATTCCATGTGGCTTTAGAGAAAGAAAATAGCTGTGTATTCATGTGATCATTCTTCTCATACTTGATATCAGCAGATATCTTCTCTACTCTGTGAATGTGGATAACTTTAAACTCTTGTCTGCATGCGTTTCCTTCAGAACTTTGAACTAAATTAATTGGACTCTGTAATCATTCTGTCACACTCTCTACCCCCAGGAAACACAACCAGCCATGAGGCTTGTTGTACGTATGCATGGATTGCTAGTGTGACTGTAGTTGAACTGATTTCTGCCTAGTAATTCTCCAATAATTTCTTCTAGCTGGAAGCACAAATTTAAAGCACCACAATTTGGGGAGGGGAGGGGGGAAGGAAGGAGGATCAGGAATGGTATTAAGAACTTTCTGAAATAGGCATTCATAGACAGGGTCTGAAAAGCATCCAGTTTATAAATGCTACTGCAGGGAACCTGCAAATGTCCCTCAGATTTAGAGTCTTCTAGACTGCTGACCAAACTGGATGAACGCCAGCCACATCATCACAGCATGTTTCAGTCTTGCTGTTGCCAAACCTGATGATTAATTCATGTGCTGACATATCCTTTACAATGATCCATCTGGATGTGTCATCTAAAGCCTTCTCTGAGGTTAAAAGGAGATTTGCTGGGAGCCTCAGAACATGTGGTTTTCAGTTTTATGTCCATTGCTGTTTTTAAGCCAAGCTATGCTTTGAACTTAAAGCATCGTCCATAGTTTTGAACACTTCTTTTAAAAACCCTCATTTCTTTGCCCCAGGCACCCCCAATGAATTTAGAAGACAACAGCATTGGGTTTAACTAGTTTATTTAGGTAAATAATTATGCAGATCTACATCATATCATTATATATGCTAACAAATTTAAATGGGCAGACTGTGCTAGGCAGTCTGGCAATGGCTGCCTTTGTTGGGCAGACCCACTCGAACTCCCTGACTCCAAACTCAGCATGGGTCTTCTGCTTGGCTTGTTTTTCATTGCGTGAACACAGTGTGCTGAGAGGTACCCAGCCCCCTCCCCTGATGGGCTGCACACCAACTACCAGGTCCAGGAAGAAGAAGAGGGGGAGGGGGAGAGGGATTTATACCCCGATCTTCACTCGGAGTCTCAGAGTGGCTTACAGTCTCCTTTCCTTTCTCCTTCCTACAACAGACATCCTGGGAGGTAGGTGGTGCTGAGAGAGCTCTTTGAGAACTGCTCTTGAGAGCTCTGAGATAACTGTGGCTTGCCCAAGGTCACCCAGCTAGCTGCATGTGGAGGAGTGGGGAATCAAACCCGGTTCTCTCAGATTAGAGTCTGTGCACTTAACCACTACACCAAACTGGCTCAGCACCGAGAGCACTCCTTCTCAGCCACAGCCTGCCACATGGCCAGGGATAAGCTATTCTGGACCTGCCCTCCATGGCTCCTGATGCCCCAAGGTGCCTGCCGATCATCCTTTGTGTGCTTGATCTGAGCAGGCTTCAGGGCTCTCCAATTCCACCTCTGTAGAAAAGCAGGTCAAATGATAATGGCCCTGGGTGACAAACTTTTTACCTGTTGTAGGTCCCTATGTATTTGCCACATTAGTGCCATTCCTTTCATCTGCATTAGGTTCTTTTCAGACCACCCAGTATCTAACTTACCGTTTCTGGGTAAGGTAGTGGGGAGGGCGGTGGCGACACAGCTCCAGGCTTTCTTGGAGGATGCTAACATCCTGGATCCCTTCCAGTCCATTTTTTGCCCTGCTCATGGGACAAAGATGGTGTCAGTTGCCTTGATGGATGACCTCCGGAGGCACCTGGATCAAGGCGGATCGATGTTGCTGAGTCTTCTTGATCTGTCAGCGCTGTTTGATATGGTCAACCATAATTTGTTGACCCACTGCCTTGCTGATGTGGGGATAAGGGGACTAGTCTTACAGTGGCTGGCCTCCTTTCTCCAAAGTCGGGGTGGTGTTTGGGGGGGAAGTTGTCTCAGTGGCACTCACTTGAATGTGGTATGCTGCAGGGAGTGATTCTCTCCCCAATTTTATTCAACAACCCCCTTGCCCAGATTATGCACCCCCCTTGCCCAGATTATTTGGAGGTGTAGGCTGGGCTGTCAGCAGTATGCAGGTGACACCCAGCTCTATCTACTGATGAACAGCCACTAAGATTCTGCCCCTGAACATCTGAATAGTGCGTTACAACCTGTGGCTGGATAGTTACATCAGAGCAGAATGAAACTGAATTAATCAAAGACAGAGGTCCTGCACCTGGGTTGTGGGGGACTGGGATTGGGTATCAAGGTCCCAGCATTTGACAGGGCCCCATTGGTGCTAACCAGGGGTCATTTGGGGCTGGAGTGAGGCGGAGCAGCACTCCACCAGCCCAGGAGTGGGCACTAGGGCAGCCACAGGCTGAATCAGCCTGCTGCCGAATTGCTGATCTGATTCAGCCTGCTGCCGAATTGCTGCTGAAATTCAGTGGTAGCTTAAAAAGTGGTTGGAGGAGAGGGGATTTGAGGGAGAGGCTCCAAACTTATCTGGTAGCTGCTGGAGCCTCCCCCCCCCAAATACCCACCAAGTTTCAAGAAGTTTGGACCAGGGGGTCCAATTCTACGGGCCCCCAAACAGGTTGCCCCCATTCCCTCCATTGTTCTCTATGTTGGGGCGGGGGGGGGGGGGAGTAACCATCATCTCCTGGTAGTCCCTGGCCCTAAGGATGTCCAACTCACCTCAACTAAGGACAGGGACTTTTTTGGCCCTGGCCCCTACCTGGTGGAATGAGCTACCTTATGAGATCAGGCCCCCTGTGGGACCTGTTACAGTTCTGTAGGGCCTGTAAGATGGAACTCTTGCACCAGGCTTTCAGTTGAGGCCGAGGGCATCCATTTCAATCTGGCTCCTCCTCCAGTGACTGCAGATCCTAGAAGCTGACTGAAACTATAACATTGCCAGAATTAATACCATCTGTTGAAGCACATTGTATGTTTTTAGTGTTTTACTGATTTTAGTGAATTTAATTAATGTTGTATTCATGAATTTGTTTTAATTGTAAAACTGCATTATTGTGGATCTGTACGTCTGGAACCTGCCCAGAGCCTGCTATGTGTCCAATTAAATTAAAATGAAATGAAATGCAAGATTAGAATGTTGGGAAGCCTGCTCTTCCTCCGTTTCTGTGTGCAGGAATGTCGGGCGTTGCGTGGGGCCCTCCGTTTTTTCTTCCACCAAAGGAACTCCCAATTCCAGTGCCCGTCCCTTAAAAACAGCCATTAGCCAGGCACAGTTATCAGAACCACCTGGACCTGCTAATAAAAAGATTATCTAAGTAACAGGTAACCTTGATCTTACTTTTTCCTCAAATGCCCACTCAAGTATGGCACTAATGCACTTGAAAGTGGAATGAGATTTTGAGCAACCCATAGGCAATACCTTATATATATATATAAAAAAAAAACCTGACCCTCAAACTCAAAACTTAATAAGTCAAAATTTCTAAGGTGCACTGGCAGAAGTTTAAAAGCTGACTTCATATCATGCTTCCCCTTCATTGTATCTGGACCACAAGGCCTGAACATACCCCCTGCCTCATCAAATGATGCATACCATATAGAGGAAAGCTCATCTGGAACCCCATCATTAACAGACGCCCCTTGAGTAAGACAAGTGATGTATAATCCCCCTTGGGCTTTCTTTGAAACTACCTCAATGGAGAAATCCTAAGATTTTGTAACAGAACTGCTGAAAAAGGGCTGGGAATAGGGAAGGGCATGAACCTCGTTACAAACCTAAATTTGTCACAAAAATTGCCCAGTTCGTGAGTTGAGGGTTGTGTGATTGCACCTGCAGCAAACCACCCACAAACGGAGGTTTGTGCAGTTTGTGTCAGCGGTTTGTGTGGCAGACACGCTGGTGCCAATTAATTGTCAAAGCAATGGGGGGTGGATTTTTGCAGCCCTGGAAACACCAGTAGTGGACCTCCAAAACTCAACAGGCAGCTCTGTCTGCCCATAAGAGAGCTCCCCTTCTGCTCTATGGGAGCAGAGTGGATATATACTCCCAACTCAAATGCTGCTGTTTTTACTTGGCAGCAGGCAATTGGGCAGAGAGGGAAGGGAATTGGAAGTCATTCCTCAATGTGAACAGTGGGGTTGGGGGTGTTTAGTGCTTACTCAGGGCTCTGAGGCACCTGTCCTTCTGCTCACGTTAAGCAGAGGAGCTTAGTTACTCAGCTGAAGACCCCCCCCCCAATTGGGCTTTGTGATTGAACCACCTGTCTCTCTGCTCATGTTGAGCAGAAGGGCTTAGCTGCTGGTTGCCTTGCCAGAACACACCCTCCCTCATACTTATTTCTGAACACCTCTGTGAGTTTGATGCCTCTAGCCTTCAGGGGGTCTGTTCGACACACTCCTGAACCTGCATCTGTGATTTCTCCAGAGAACACTTTCCTGGGGGCACCTCATTTGGGGGGCTGTAACTTGGCCCCCTCTGAATCCAATCCTCACCAAACTTGGAGGGCAGGTAGAGAAGAGTCAGCTGGAGACTCACTGCAAGTGCGGCATCTCTAGCCCGTGGGGGGGGGGGGGGGGTTCATTCTATTGCATCATGAACCTCATGAAATGAACCAGTTTGGTAAACAGGAAGGTTTGTGAAGGTTTGTGGTTTGTGAGACCCCATAAACCATGAACTGGGATGAACCTCCATTTTTCCCAGTTCATGCCCATCCCTAGGTTGCAATCCTGCCTTCCCTGTTTTCTTAGTTTACTTATTTTTAACTGCCTGTTCTAAACCTATAACTGATTTCAAATTTCTTGCTTTATAAAACTGCCTAGGGCCTGAATAAGATCCTACAAAGCAACAATATCAACCCTATTAGAGTAGCAGTCCACGAACCAAAGAAGCACTTCCAGCCGAATTGTGTGGGTGCCTTTTGGAGGTCTGCTCCCTGAACTCCTGCTCCTGCTGCCTCTGGGATTGTCAGCATCTTGTCCCCCTCTGAACCTTGGGCAACCTGACCCCCACCAGTTACCCCACCCTCACCAGTGGTTGCCCCCACACCAGTTGCAGACATATTCGAAAATACACAACTTATTGTGGCTTCTCGTGTTATTAAATTCCCAGCAGTGCCGCCAGGGTTGAACCTGACTGCCTGTAGCTGACTGCTCAGGCGTGCCTTTTGTAATAAGATGCTGCCTGTCAGAATATATCCCTGATAATGGCCTTGTAGGTCTCAAGCACTGAGGCTAGAGCTGTTGGTTTTCTTTATACCATGCCAGCTCAGGGCCCAGAGCAGCAGACATTCTAAAAGTTTCATCATGAGGGAGCCCCACAGAGGCCCTGCGTGCTCTCTACAGGCCCAGCTAATAATATCTACACATTTCATCAAAGCTGGAGCTCTCTCTGGCTGCACCTGAAGGACAACTGCCATGTAGACAGTGTATCCGGATAGGCAGCTGCCGGAGGTACAGTCAGTGGGCTTCTTCACAACCTTCCCCCTTTCTCTGTTTTCTTCCTCACCTTCCTCATTGACCTCTGGCTCTCTGAATAATAACAAGAAGACATACCCCCCCTTCCAAATTTTCATTTTGATTGCAGGCAAGAGGTGATGCTCCCAGGGCCAGCGACCTGCTCCCCGTAGGGGACTAACTGATGCCCTACCAGTGCTATCAGGCTTCGTAACAGGCCAGCTATCCCCATCTGGGTGTTGTTTGAGCCAAGTTATTGGGACACCCTGCTCCAGACATGGCCACCTGATCCCTCTGGGAAGGCTGGCAACACAGTCACATAGAAGAACAAAGCCTTCTTAAGGGAAACCAGCATGGCTTTTGCAGAGGAAAGTCCGGCCTCACCAACATTTCCTGTCCACACCACCTTCTTCTGGGGGAAGAAAAATACAACCCTGTTCTTCCAAGGATTGTGTTGTCCAGATGTGTGGATCAAAATATCAGATGGTTATTTGTAGTCGTGAGTCTTGGAGCTTGCAGCAAATCTTGCCTTCCCATTCAAGTTCCTAGTCATTGAGCTGTGCCTCACACAAATTAAGAGTACTCACCCAGGGTGTTGAAAACTGATGGATTGTCAGCAGCCAAAGAAGCCTTGATCAGTTTCGTTTTCAATATACTGGGTGAGTATTCTTAGCATAGGGGCCACGGTGGCTCAGAGGTTAAGACGCTGAGCTGCAGACCAGAAGGCCGGTAGGTCAGAAGTTCGAGACCCGAGTGCTGCGTGACAGAGTGAGCTCCCGTCTCTGGCCCCAGCTCCTGCCAACCTAGCAGTTTGAAATATCTGTGATATTCCTTTTTTTAAAGATATCACATTGTGAGCAGTTGTATGGAGCACATCCCTGTTGGCGCACAGCCCCAGATTGTTTGTGGAACTGTAATTCTTTGGAGAGTTGTTCTGAGGAATGTGCCCAGTGAGGTCTGCCAGCTGTAAGAAGTACCTCTTGGTCTTTGTTCCCTGTAGCAGTGTGGCCTGTTGTGACAAAATGAATTACTACATGCCACAGATTGGATTGTTTAGTGTTTCTTAATAAGTAATGAGTTAACAGAGGAGACAAAGCAAAAAAAATAATAAAATAAATTCACATATCTTCCTCTCTGTGATGGGACTAACTTCAAGATTTAAAAAAAATGGCAACCATAAACTGTGACATTTGATTATGATTATCAGCCCACCTGTTAATATAACAGGGTAAGCTTGCATACTTATTATAACAAGGGGAGCAGAAACCCAGTAAGTTTATAGTAAAGTGGCTTTTATGCCCAAAATAAATATGTGGTAAATGCTTTCTGTTTTCATGCTAATGTCCTCAATTAAGGACAATTTATGATCCTTCTTCAGGATAGCTGATTGATCGTATCCATGTTACCAGAAGCAAGAATGTGTGTGTGTTTGGTCTCCCTCTGGCTATCTTAATTTGTTACAAAAGGCTGTCCATCACAGTGACCTTGCATACTGTGGTGGCATCCCTAATGAAGCCTTTTATGTGCTGTGGCTGGCTTGGCTGCGGTCAAAACATATTGCCAATTCCTGTAATTGTCTCCTCCTAGAAAGTGCAGCAGGATGTTTTTGGTTCTTATGAAATATTGTAGAAGGTGATTTTATTAGTGTGGAAGATCGAAAAACCTTGGCCTGGATAGCCCCGGCTAGCCTGATCTCGTCAGATCTTGGAATCTAAGTAGGGTGGGCCCTGTCTAGTATTTGGATGGGAGACCACCAAGGAATACCAGGGTCTCGACGTAGAGGCAGGCAAGGGCAAACCACCTCTGTTAACATCTCTTTCCTTGAAAACACCATTCGGGGTTGCTGTAAGTCGAATGTGACAATGGCAAAAAAAAAAGTTCCCAAAAGATCAAAACATAGAGTATAAATAGTGAAGAAATAGAATGAGATAATGGTATGGATTTCAAATTTTATTTAGCAGCATATGAATGAGATGTTAGAAACTGTCCAGCTAATTGTATTCTCATCCCTAATGTTGGTTCTTGCATAATTTCTTGCTGTGTAAGTCTTATAAGGTAAAGGATAAACAAAAATTGAGTTTGTTTTTCTGCTAATAGAAAAAAGAGGGTCTGATTCTGCTCCTCATTTTATCCCTTTGAACCGCATGGCTTTTTGCCTTTGTGGGTCCATGGTCTGTGGCAATGCCTTTTGCGGGGAGAGGTTGCAGAGTTGCCAGGGGGAGAAGGTAGGTAGGAAAAATATCCACTTACACTAATCAAACATTCATAGGTTCCAACCCATTATTGTCAGAACAAACTAGAGCCCCTGATAATAATTGAGCTGTAGCGTTTTATATCAAATGCTGAGTGCTGAGCTGACTTTAACAAGAGACACAGGCAGAGTGCATTAAAGTAGTCTAGTCTAGTCATGGCATGGATCTATGTGGCTAGACTGGCTGTCAAGGTAGGAAGCCATCTTCTGAGCTAAGTGAAGATGGAAGAAAGCACTTTTTGAAGCTGTATTAACTTGTTTTTCCAGCAATAATGCTGGGTCCAGTATAATTCCTAGGCTCTTACCCAGGTCAGTGAGGGTCAGCTGAGCCCTGCAGTAATGGAGAGCACAACATCCTTTAAGAAGACCTCAGCTTCCCCCAAAAGCACCATCTCCACATTGCCATGATTTTGTTTGAACTTGTTCAGCTTTAGCCATTTGACCACAGCAGCAAGGCACTGGCTCAAGACTTCTACAGCATCACTGGGCTATTTGAATAAAGAAATTGAATTCTGCCTCTGAATTTCTTTTTTTTTTATATAAAATTTTATTGATTTTACATCTATTTCTACATCTATACGCTAAATTCTATACTAAATTACCTTATATAGAAAATGCTGAGTAAAATAATCATTTTTAGTAGATTAATCAGTTTGAGAAACAGAAAATCTTGGTTTAACTAGTAACATATGTTACTGCTACTAAAAATCATATAGCTGATTTGCTGGTACACATAACTTTGAAGCACGCTTATTTTCTATTAACATATACTTAGTGCTTGGTATTAAACAAAGCAAAGTTTATTTCTTCTTTTGTCCTCTTTTCTTTTTGGTCTCTTCCATGGGTTTGGGAGCTGCAGCTCCCTTCTCCGAGTCTGAGTTTTCTTCTTCGCTTTCTGAGCTATCCAAGCCATATATACTTTCCTGCTGTGCTAGCGAATCGTCTGAGTCTCTCTCTTTTTTCTTTTTCTTGCATTTTTCCAAAAAAACTTTCGCTTGTTCAACAGAGTCAATTTTAACATTCTTTTCTTGATAGCTGAAACACAGTCCCTCCGGAGTATTCCATCGGTATGTAATTGATTCAGACTGAAGCCAGGTAGTTAAACTTCTGTAGGCTTTTCTTCTTTTTCTTATTTCAAATGGAATGTCCTTTAATACCTTGATGTCTACCTCCTGGATCTTCAGCGTTGTTCTGTTGGTGGCTTTTAAAACCACATCTCTTGTAGATCTTTTGGAGAATCTTATCATAATTTCACCTGGCAGGTTTTTCTTTTTGACTAATTCAGGATAGGTCCGATAAACCAAATCCATGTTGCTTATTATTTCTTCCACTTTTAAACCTGTCACTGGTGCCAAAGCTTCACTCACTAGCTTTTTAAGATCCTCCCCTTTTTTTTCAGGAACATTCTGAAGTCGAAGGAAGTAACTTGAGCGTTCCATCTGCAATTTCAATACATTATCACATTGAAAAGCCTTTTCTTTTTCAATTTTTTGTAGTCTTGAATCATGCTTACTAGTTGTCGCCTTTACTTCCAAGAGATCCTGTTGCAGCTTTTCTGTTTGTTTACCTGATTCTTTCAGTTCATTTTGCATTAAGTCCATTTTGCTGTTGAGAGTAGTCATCTGATCCACTAGCGGCCGCAGCAACGCTGAAAACATTGAGTTCATCTCTGTGGTATCACCCTTTGAACTCGGAGGACCACTTCCTAGTTTAGGGGAGGGTTTTGGCCACCCCGTCATTGTTGCAGTTTTGCTTTTATTTACACTTAGATAAGAAGGACCGTAGAAGAAACAATTGTAGTCACACTAATGTCTCTCAAAAGGTCTTTTCTCCGTGTATGCGATCCAGCCCTCCAGCATTTTTAAAACGCTTTTATAGTTGCAGTAACACCATGGGAAAGTCTCAGCCGCTTCGGTAAGAACACAATCCTCCCTTTCCCTCCCCGTCGCTTTATTTGCTGTTATATTTTGCAACTCACGGTTTTCACCATTGCGTATCAGGTGTGTTAATTGCTTCTCTGCCGAGCATTTTCTGCTGCTTCTCGGTCACGCTTACGCAGCCCGAAGGCTTCCTCGGCAGGGGAACCTACGGGGATGATAAGGGGGGTCTCAATCCTATGGTCGCCACCGCCAGGAGAGTCTCCCCCTCGTGCCACCCCAGGCAGAGCCCCTTCGCTAGGGTCTCTGGGGGTTCGGCACCCGTCCAGATGTGAGAGTTCTGCTCAAAGTAGTCAAGGATCAGATCTTGGTTGGTTAACCAAAGTTCTTTATTTCCAATCTCTACATTAGTACAGCTTCTCGGATTATTGTCAGAGATGAGACAGATAATGCAAGCAGGTCTATTATACCATTCCAAGGAGTTTGAATTACCCATAGGTAGCCAATCACTATAGGGGAAAATTGGCGGGCAAAGAGGAGTTCTGACCGTTTGGTTCTCACAGGAAAGAGAGTGAGGTGTCAAGCTGTAAATTTCCTTTCCCAAACCAGACCCCTCAGATGTTACCAGTTCACATAACAATCAATGGCCTCAAGGCTTTTGCATGTGATAAGAGATGAGAGGTATCCTCCCTTGAAGTCTCAGCCGGGGCAGCTGGAATGCGGAGGCAGGGATGTGAGAGGCCTCCTTGTTCTCATACATTACAGATGTCACCCTCCCGCTTCATTTGCTACAAACTCCAGGCCTGGTCAAGCAGTAGAACAGTAGAACATGGCTGTTACAAGCACAGAATAAAACATAGGGTAACATAAAGGGTACAGGCATGATTACTATGATGTCTGAATTAGCAGATTCTGACACCAGAACCCCTTCACCCTACGGGGCACGGATCGCCTCTCCCGCATATGCGGAGAGAGGCATTCGCCATTGAGTGCGTCTCTTCCGGAAGTCCTGCCTCTGAATTTCTTAACAGGTTAACATGATCCACAGTATCAAGGGCTGCTGATAAAGCCTATAAGAAGGAATGTGTCAGCAGCTGCCAAAAATAACCTGTACAATTGGCTTTTAGGGGGGGAAATGAAAAATTGGTTTGGCTGATACTGATAATTAATACACTAAAAATATCAGCAGTTAAAATCACTATTCTTTCAGTTGACATAAGTGGGACCTTTTTTGGTCAGGAAAGAAGACCCAGTGACATGGCAGAAATCCACAACCCGTGTCTGCTTCATTGAATCCAAATGCGTAACAAAGACTGCGATTACAATTGCTCTGCTGAAGACGGCCATTGAGTGACCCCAGAAAGGGGATTCCAAGGCAAGTGAGAAGCGGTGGTGGTTCTTGAAGGAAGAGTGGGGGGAAATTGCACCAAATAATATATTGCCATGATTTGAGCACCCACGAACCAGACACATAAGTTTACTAGGGTGCAAAAAGTCAGTGATTTTTAAAAATAGATGATTAAAAACTGTGTTCAGTCTTCCTGTAACACATTGGTTTGCTTCTGATAGGGCTTAATATGGGGTGGGGGAGATGCAGGTAACCATCAATCCCAGCATGGTATTATGGTTAAGAGTGGCGGACTTTAATCTGGAAAGCCGTGTTTGATTCCCCACTCCTCCACAGGAAGATGACTGGGTGGCTTTGGGCCAGTGCTGGTTCTCTCAGAACTCTCTTAGCCCAGACTTCTGGAAGAGACACGCTCAATGGTGGACGCCTCTCTCTGCTTCTGCGGGAGAGGCGATCCGTGCCCGGCGGGGTGAAGGGGCTTCGGACAGGTGCCGAACCCCCAGAGACCCTAGCGAAGGGGCTCTGCCTGGGGTGGCACGAGGGGGAGCCTCTCCTGATGGTGGCGACCGCAGGATCGAGGCCCCCCTCAACACCCCCGTAGGTTCCCCTGCTGTGGAAGCCTTCGGGCTGCGTAAGCGTGACCGAGAAGCAGCAGAGAATGCGAGGCGGAGAAACAACCCTCCTGATACGCAATGGTGAAAACGTGAGTCTCAAACAAAGACTGTAAATAAAGCGGCAGGGACGGGTTGGGTGGATTGCGTTCCCCCCCTTAACAAAGCGTATGTTACGAGACTTTCCCATGGCATTACTGCTGTATCAGAAGCGTTCTGGAAATGCTGGAGGGCTGGATCGCATGCACGAAGAAAAAAGCTTTTAAACGACATTAGTGTGGTAAAGATAGCTTTTTCTACAGTCCGTCTTATCTAACTGTAAGCAAAACAGCAACAATGACGGGGAGACAAAGACCCTCCCCTAAACCAGGAAGCGGAGTTCCGAGTTCAAAGGGCGATACCACAGAGATGAGCTCAATGCTTTCAGCGCTGCTGCGACCCCTGGTGGATCAGATGACTACTCTCAACGCTAAAATGGACTCAATGCAGAAAGAAATGAAAGAATCTGGCAAACAAACAGAAAAGCTGCAACAGGATCTCTTGGAAGTGAAAGCAACTACAAGTAAGCATGATTCAAGACTACAAAAAATCGAGAAAGAAAAGGCTTTCCAATGTGACAATGTTTTGAAACTTCAGATGGAACGCTCAAACTATTTCCTGAGACTTCAGAATGTTCCTGAGAAAAAAGGGGAGGATCTTAAAAAACTGGTGAGTGATGCATTAGCACCGGTGGCAGGTTTGAAAGTGGAAGAAATATTAAGCGATATGGATTTGGTCTACAGGACCTATCCAGAATTTGTTAAAAAGAAAAACCTGCCAGGTGAAATCATGATAAGATTCTCCAAAAGATCAACGAGAGATGTGGTGTTAAAAGCCACAAACAGAACAACGCTGAAGATCCAGGAGGAGGAGATCAAGGTCTTAAAGGACATTCCATTTGAAATAAGAAAAAGAAGAAAAGCCTACAGAAGTTTGACTACCTGGCTTCAGTCTGAGTCAATTGTATACCGTTGGAATACTCCAGAGGGACTGTTTTTCAGCTACAAAGGCAAGAACTATAAAATTGACTCTGTTGAACAAGCGAAAAAATTTCTGGAAAAAAGCAAGAAAAAGAAAACAGGGAGATTCAGATGATTTGCTAGCATCGCAGGAAAGTATGTACGGCTTTGATGGCTCAGAAAGTGAAGAAGAAGTGTCAGACTCAGAAAAGGGAGCTGCTGCTCCCAAATCCAGCAAAGAGACTAAAAAGACAAGAAGAGGACCGAAGAAGAAATAAATTATATTGTTGTTAAAAGTTTGCGCACTATATGAGAACGTAAATGGAAGTAATAAGCGTTTCTTCAATGTTATGTGTACCAGCCAATCAGCTTTGTCATTTATAGAAGTAGTATTATAAGTAATTAGTTAAACCAAGTAAATTTTTGTTTTTTCAGGTTTATTAATTTGATAAAGTTAAACATTTTACACAGTATTCTCTGTATAAGGTAACTTAGCTTAGAAATTAGCGTTTTAGAGTAGATATAGTTTTGTAAAATCAGTAAAAAAATTTAAAAAAAAAAGAACTCTTTTAGCCCTACCTGTTGTGAGGAGAGGAAGGGAAGGTGATTGTAAGCTGCTTTGAGGCTCCTTCGGGTAGAGAAAAGTGGGGTATAAAAACCAACTCTTCTTGTCTAGATAGTCCTTGGCTTCAATTTTATACATAGGCAATCTCTGCAACTGAGTTGGGCCTCTGTTTGTAGTTCTGCTTACTCATCAAAGAACAGGTTGGACAAGTTAAGTGCCATCTCATGGTAATGTGCCCAGCGACTGCCATGAGCCTTTGCTTCTTGCTAGGGTTGCCAACCTTCTGGTGGGGCCTGGAGATGCCCTGGAATTACAGCTGATCTCCAAGACTACAGAGATCAGTTCCCCTGGAGAAAATGGCTGCTTTTTTGTAGGGGCTCTGTGGTATTATACTCCCCTGAGGTTTCTTCCCTCCCTAAGGTCCACCCCTAAATCTCCAGGAATTTCCCAACCCAGAGTTGATGACCCTACTTATCAGTGAGATTCTTTACTTACTGAGTGGATTGGTGGGGCAGAGTGGTTGTATAACAAAGGAGAAAGGGCGTATTAGTGCATAAAGGAAGACTGGAAAGAAGTTTGTCCTAGTTTTGTTTCCAGAATCAGTTCATGCCTGCAGGTTGTAAAACAGACCTAGACTTGGGTCAAGAGGATTAAAGTTGTGATGTTGTTAACACTTTCCAGAGAGTAATGCACATTGAATAAGATGGGACTTACTTTCAAATAGACCTACTTAGAATTGCTGTGTAAGTTTTCTAAAAAAACAAGCCATGGGTATAATTTTTTAAAAAAACACCAGGTCCTTAAATAACAAAACCATGATCCTTCGGGACTTTCTGCTAGAGCAGGATGCGGACCTGGTGTGCATGACCAAGACCTGGGTGCGAGATGGGGAGACAGTTGCTCTCTCCCAGTTGGCTCCTCCTGGGTTCTCAGTCCTTCACCAATCACAGACTAGAGGGCAGGGGGGAGGGGTAGCCCTGTTAATCCGGGAGGCTTACTTCTTTAGGGAGCTCCCGCTGCTGAAGATCACTGGCATAGAATATGCCGGCCTGGTGTGGGATGCCAGGGAGAGTGTGGCTATTTGGCTAGTGTACCATCTGCCCAACACACCGGCCAATGCCCTGCCAACCCTTATGGAGGCCATATCAGGCTGGGCACTGGAACACCCAAGGCTGATAGTCCTGGGCGACATGGCGAGGACATGGTTTCCATCGAGGCAATGGACCTGGTGTCATCCATGGCAGTGCTAGGACTCTCCCAGCATGTTATGGTACCCACTCACTGGGTGGGGCACATGCTAGATTTGATTTTCATGGCGGGTGTTACAGTGGAACAAATTACTTCTAAGGCAGTACCATGGTCGGACCACCATACTCCGAGGGCCTGAATGAATGAGTGTATTTTAGCTTGCCTGAAGAGTCAGATGGACTCTATGTAGCTTCAGATGGCTCTGTGGGATCCTATGCCCCCTGATGGCTCATTAGATGAGTTCGTGGGAGACTAGCATAGCCGACTTTCCACAGCTGTCGACAAGATCACTCCCAGGCACCTTCTGTGTCCCCACTCTAGGCTAGCTCTGTGGTTTACTCCAGAGGTGCAGCTGATGAAGCGGAGACTAAGATGGCTAGAGAGACAATGTTGGCATGCCTGTAACAAAGCCACAAGAGGATCCTGTGGATCATTTATGAGGACCTATGAGATAGCAGTCAAAGCCATTAAGAAAGAGTATTATGTGGCCTCGATTGCGTCTGTGAGCCCATGCCTGAACCAATTATTTAGAATGATTCGATCTCTGATTACTCTGCCTTTTGGAAGACCAAACACTAGGGAATTGGACACTGACTGTGAGGCTTTTGCAAGCTTCTTCACAGATAAAGTCTTGTCACTCTGTCGTGACCTCCCTGCCACAACTGAGACAGTAGCTGAACTCGAGGCCCCATGCATGTCTTCTAGGCAGATCACAAATTGTTTTGCTTAGCTCAGCCTAGAAGAAGTTGACAGAATTCTCTTGACTATATGCCCAACCATTTGCAGCCTTGATCCATGCCCGTCATGGTTCATCAAAGCCAGCCGTGATGGGCTGTGAGATTCCCTAAGAGAAATTGTCAACAAGTCCCTCTCTGAAGGATTGTTCCCTGGGGCACTTAAGGAAGCAGTGATTTGCCCTCTCTTAAAGAAACCATCATTGGACCCAGCCAAATTGGCAGACTATCAGCCGGTCTCTAACTTGCCCTGTCTGGGCAAGATTATCGAGAGAGTGGCAGCAACTCAGCTGCAGAGTTTTCTGGATGACCCTGAAATACTAGACCTGTTCCAGTCCGGCTTTTGCCCAGGCCACAGGACAGAGAGGGCACTAGTCACCCTCATGGATGTCCTCAGGAGGCATCTGGATCGAGGCATATTGGTGGTACTGCTGTTGTTAGACCTGTCAGTGGCATTTGACACAGTCGACCACCAGTTACTGACCCACCGCCTCGCCAATGCTGAGATCCAGAGGCCTGCCTTACAGTGGCTGTCCTCTTTCCTACACGGTCAGGGATAGAGGATGGTGCTAGGGGAGCAGCTTTCCCAAAGACGCCTGCTGGTTTGCGGAGTGCCGCAAGGGGCTTTCATCTCTCTGATGTTATTCAACATCTATATGCCCCCCCCCCCGCCCAGATTTGCCTGGAAGCATGGACTGGGATGTCACCAGTATGCAAATGACACCCAGCTCTATCTGTTTTTGGGTGGCCGGTCTGACTCAAAATTGGAGGATCTGGACCTGGCGTTACAAGCTGTAGCTGGATGGCTTAGGCTGAGCTAACTGAAATGGAATCCGATGAAGACAGAGGTCCTGTGTCTGAGTTGGAGCGGTCCAGGGTTAGGGATCCCACTCCAACCTTCAATGGGGCCCTGCTGGTGCCAGCACCAGAGATTAGGAGTGCTCTTGGATATGATGGAGGTCCAGGTACAAGCCATTGCCAAGTCGGCCTTTTACCACCTTTGGCTGATGAGGCAGCTGGTTCCCTCCCTTGAACATGATGACCTGGCAACAGTGATCAACACTATGGTCACCTCAAGACTGTCAGACTCAGAACTTTGTTTGCCATGATTTTGTTCTTGTGTGCTTCTTCTTTCTGGTTTGTGGGCATAAAAGAAGGTGTGTGTGTGTGCGTGTGAACCTGCTTTGCTTAGCTTCAGCAGAACATGTTTTCTTAAAGCTGCCTCCCAGCTTCTGGGAAGAATGGACGTCCTTGAAAACCTGTCTCTGCCAGCTTGGCTGTTATAGATAACATGACAGTAGATAGCTTAGGAGGAGAGTAAAAGCAGGGGCTGGGGGTTTGGAGTGATTGGAGGGTTCCCCGGAGAGGGAGCTTGTTTGAACTCTGTATAACTTCAGGGTTGGGGCCAAAATGTCAGTTATGACACAGAAAGTCATAGCTTGGAACTTGCTAAAGCCTCTGTAAACGTATCACTGCCAAGAAAGTGTTGTGTGCTCAATTGTCCAGGAATTTGACAGAATCTGCAGTGCTCTCTACATGGAGCTGCCCTTGTCCCAAATCTGGAAGCTGCAGGTAGTGCAGAGTGCGGTGGCCAGGCTGCTATTGGGTCTCCTTCGTAGAGAGCACATTCAGCCTGCACTGAAAGCACTGCACTGACTACCTATAGCATACTGGGTTTGCTTCAAGGTGCTGGCTCTCATCTGTAAGCCCTATATGGCCAGGGGCCTGCATGCTTGAGGGACCGCCTTTCTCCATATGTTTCCCAGAGAGTTCTGTGGTCAAGTTCCCAGAACCTCCTTGTTTTCCCCAGCATGAAAGATGCCAGGCTGGCCACATCCAGGGCTAGAGCCTTTTCTGTGGTGGCTCTGCTTTGGTGGAACAAGCTCCCTAAGGACATCAGGGCCCTGCAGGATTTATTAAAATTCCACAGGGTCTGCAAGACGGAGCTCTTCCACCAGTCATTCAAGTGAGGTGCCACATTAAACAGCCTACCATCTAGCCGACTACTGTGCCCTACAATTCTACTCTTGGCCATCAGCTTAACATCCGTGCTCATATTAAAGAATTAAGCCCTAAGGAGCCAGACACCAACTGCTGATTTCCCTATGGTGGATGATAAAACAGTTTCCGCTATCTTATATGTGTTGTACTTTTAAATGGTCTGATGATTTTAAATTGTTAAATTATTTGTTTTATGACACCTATAACACCTATGCATCTTTGATGCTACATCTCGTAAAGTGGATTTGTTCACTTAATTCCTATTTCTTGTACTGGAGGTGAGCTGATCTGCCTGTGTTCTAAACTGTCAGGAAGATATTTCTTTCCGGCTGAATTTTTATGGCCAATATTTTGGTATTTTTATCCAAATATTTTATTTGTATTTTGTAGTTTAACATCACAACTTCTTCCATATTGTGATGAACTTTAGCTATAAACTGTCAGGTTCGCTGTCATGTTTTGCTTTTCTATGTTTATCCTGGTTACAGGTCCCAGCGGGAGATCGGCATCAGCTTCTGCTCTGACGGTTCCTTCCCCCCCGCCCCTCCTCACCCCTCCTCCTTCGGAATGAACTCAGATGTTTTGCTAGACTCATGTTATCTCTGTTGCTGCTTTTGTAACCTTGGGCAACTGGGCCTCTGCTTTTCCAGGTGCCTTTTGCGGAGGATTGCATGTAGGGAAATCACAGGGCCGGGGCTGAGAATGTAGCTCTGCTTATGTGCCTTTTTTTCTTGAGAAAGTAACGGTAGTACATTTTGGCGCTTGTTTAGTCTTTTGCCATTGGTACCTGCGTTTTTCCTCTAGTTTGAATTCACTATATCAATTCCTCCTTCTCTGTATCTGGTATCACTAACAACGCAAGTGTGTTCCTGAAAGACCATTAAGAATAAAGACTTTGATTTGAAATACAAGGCCTGACTTATTGGATCTAATCAGAAATCTCACAGATTGTTAGGGATCCTTCCAATCGGGAAGGAGTGAAACCCAGACCTGGCCATGTCGGATGATGGGTCCCTCGTTCCCACCTCGACCCCTGAAACACCGGTCTCCACTGCACCTGTGGAGCCGGTGACCACGAACTATGATTCCTATGCTCCCCTCAGTCGGTGGTGTAGAACTCTTACCAAGGTATTCCTGGTCGACCTTTGGTGGGGGTACTTTGGAGTCCTGGGTCCATGACAGGAGAGGATTGCGCATGCGGTTCTCGGACGATGAGAGGGACTCCTGGAGGTTGAGTTTGGTCCCAGACGAATGTGAGACCCCTCGGCCATCGGAGAGAGGTACGGATGACCTTTGGAAGCAGATGGACCGGAGATTCGATGAGATGCACGACCGGCTGGCAGTGGAACTACGAGAGGCACTACTCGAGATGCAACAAAGCATGCTGGGAGCAGTTGCGGGAGCGGTCCCTCTGGCTGGAGCCAGAGGGGGAGGGGAGTGCCAGCTCAGCAGCAGGATGGCGGAGCAGGACCTGTGCAACAACCACCTGCGGGTCCCCAGCAGCTGCCAGCAGCACCAGCGCAGCCGCCCCCCCGTCCTGTGGACCGGTTATACCGGCAGCCACCCAACAATCCTTTGACAGCTACGTTTGATGGGGATCCTGATAAACTCCGCTTTTTCATCATCGAGATTGAGCAGTTTTTGGGAACTTGGGGCCACCTCTACCCTACCGAACGTGAAAGGGTTGGCTATATTGGTTCTAAGCTGCAGGACACTGCAAGTGACTGGTATGTGAGTCTGCACAACCCCCCGGGTCCTGAATTGAGATCAGTAAATGACTTTATGTGGGCCCTCCGGCAGCACTACGAGGATCCCTTGGTGTCATGCTTGCTCCTGACCCAGCCCCTGCTGACCAGGACCAGGCTCCTTTAACTGGCTTGGACGTAAGTCCTGAGGAGTCAAGCCAGCAGCAGGATCCACCTGCTCTGCCTGGCCCAAGCTCATCCCCTCCTGGATCTCCCCCACCTGTTATTCGGCTCCGTGAAAGACGCCGCCAGGAATTAAAGGAGAGATGGAGTACGGCACGACAACGGAGAATGAGGGATATCAGTCCAGAGTTTTAGCAGCAGCAGGGCCACGTCCGGTATGCTGCTAATTGCTGACAGCCAGCACAGGTTAAAAGCAGAGGGCTTGTTCAGAGCCAATTGTGCTGGCAAAGATTTACTGTCTTTGACAGACCCCCCTTGCTGGACACCTTTCTGTTTCCGTGCTTTCCAGTGGACCCTTGACCCGGCTTTGGACCTCGGACCTCTGACTCTGGACTCTCGACTTTGCTTTGTGGACTTTGACTTCGGCGTTCTGGCTCTGTTCCTGTTGCTCTCTCCGGCTATCTGACTCTTGGCATTCCTTGTGACGACATCTCCCTGCTCTGCCCTTCGGCTATAAAGGTGATTTATGGTTTGACCACTGGACTGTTTGAGATAACGCGCTGCTCTAAGAACTGCTAACTCCCTGCCTGCTGTGAACTCCTGACTTGGGCTGGTGTTTATGCTACCTCGACCCAGAGGCTCTGTCGTGACACTTGGGGGAGGAGAAAGCCAGGAATCAGCTGCAGAAGCTGGTTCAGGGCCAATCCTCTGTAAGGGAGTACACTGCCCAATTTCGTAGAATAGCTGCAAAGGTGCAGGGCTGGGGTCAAGATCTCTTCATCGAGAAGTACCGGGAGGGGTTGAACCGTGAGATTTACGAGACTGTGCTGAGAAATGATCGGCCGGGCTCCTTGGCAGCTTGGATGAGAGTGGCGGCCGATGTGGAGGAGAGGTTCACCCTGATTAAACTGAGTTCGCCGGCCTCTCACTCCCTTGTTAAGAGCACACGGAAGCCCAAATTTAAAACAGCTGTTCAAGAGCTCCGAGATGCTCGGTTCAAGCAAGGGCTATGCATGCGGTGTGGGGAGAGTGGCCACTTTGCATCTTCCTGTCCCCGGGAGCCCCGAAAGCATCGAAGACTTCCCAGCCGACTCCTGGAGGAACACCACGACCCACAAAAGGAGCTTTTAAACCCCGGGCATTACAGCTGGAAGGGGCACCAGCAGAGAGCAAGAATTCTACGTTGGAAGCTGTAACAGCTCAGCCATCGGGAAACTTCCCAGACCTGCAGTAGGAGGCGCAGAACTGCAGGTCCCCCCTCAGGCCATGCCGCCAACGGTGAGCAGTCCCAGACCTTTGCTCTATATGGTTGTGACTGTTATTGCCCCTGGAAGTGGCACCCACATTAGGGTGCGAGCCCTTATTGACTTGGGGTGTGCTAGAGACTTGATTAGTCCTTTAGTGGTGGAGGGGTTGGGACCCAAAATTAACACACTGTCTGAGCCTCTGCACTTCACTCAGATGGATGGGTCTGAAATGAAAGAGGCTTGCGTAGCAGAGACTGAACCTTTGATTTTGGGGACTGGGGATCACTGGGAGCAGAGAGCCTTTATTATCACCCCCCATGCCCAATTCCCTATGGTATTGGGGAGCCCGTGGTTGGGAGCTCATGACCCCTATGTCAAGTGGAGTGAAGGGAGAATTACATGGGTCGATCCCAAATGTTCACAGCACAAATGGAATCCCGGCTGGGGTTCGGGACCTCCCTCCACCCCCTTTGCTTGCTTGGTCTCAGAGGACTTAAACAAAATCCCTCCGGAGTACCGAGACCTGGCTGAGGTTTTCAGTGAAACAGAGGCTGATGAACTTCCCCCCCATAGACTTACTGATTGTGCTATAGAACTGTTACCAGGGGAGAAGTTGCCAAAAGGAAAATTATATTCTATGAGTCCCATGGAGAGAGATGAACTGCAGAAGTTTTTGGATAAAAACCTAGAGCGGGGTTTCATTCGGCCAGCGAAATCTCCTTTTGCCGCCCCTGTTCTGTTCTGGAAAAAGAAGGACGGTAGCTTACGACTTTGCACGGACTATAGGGGGTTGAATGCCGTTTCCGCCTCCAATGCTTATCCCTTGCCCCTGATCAAAGACTTGTTAGCAGAGGCAGCTAAGGGAAAGATTTTTTCTAAATTGGATTTACAAGAAGCCTATTTTCGAGTGCGCATCAAAGAGGGGGATGAATATAAGACTGCCTTTAATACTCCCCTAGGACAATTCGAATACCTGGTTATGCCCTTTGGTTTGACTGGAGGTCCTGGAGTTTTTATGAGCTTAATTAATGAGGTGTTGCACAAGCATTTATTTAAGGGGGTGCTCTGTTAACTTGATGATATCATTGTTTATTCACAAGACAAACCTTCCCATGTTAAATTGATGAGAGAAGTGTTGTCCACCCTCATGCACCATAAACTCTTTGCCAAACTGTCAAAATGTGAGTTCCACTGCACTGAAATTGACTTCTTGGGTTACCGCATTTCCCCAAGGGGTTTAGAGGTGGACCCAGCCAAGGTGGAGGCAGTAGTCACATGGGAAGCCCCCCGCACATGCTAACAGCTACAAAGCCTATTAGGATTTTGCAACTTCTAAAGAACTTTTTTAAAGGACTTTGCCACAGTCACCTTACCCTTAACTGATCTATTAAAAACAAAAGGAAAAGGGCCTGAAGCCGGCAAGCCGGGTGAGCGCCTGAACTGGTCACCTGAGTGTCAGGCCGCCTTTGACAAGCTAAAAACCCTTTTCACTTCAGAGCCTATCCTGGCCCACCCAGATGAGAGTCGGGAATTCATTGTACATGTGGATGCTTCTGATGTGGCCATGTGGGGGGCAATTCTGCAAAAAGGGGAGGATGGGAAGCTGCACCCTTTGGCGTATGTCTCCAAAAAATTTAATGAGACTGAGAGACACTGGTCAGTGTGGGACAAAGAAGCTGCAGCCATCCGTCTTGCCTTGTCTACCTGGAGGCATTGGTTAGAGGGGGCGCAGACGCCGTTTGAGATTTGGACAGATCATAAAAATCTGGAGGCGTTGCGGACCCGTAGAACTTTGAATACAAAATAGCTCCAGTGGGCTGATTTCTTTTCCAAGTTCAATTTCAAACTGTGGCATTTTCCTGGAACATCTAATCCGTTAGCAGACGCGTTGTCCAGGCTTCCCCAACGTGAGTCTAGGAGGGAAGAAGTGTTCGATTCCATGTTTTCGCCTGAACAACTTAGAGGAGCTGTTGTCACCAGAAGCCAAAAGCAGCCGGCTGCCACGGCTCCTTCTTCTGAGTGGATTACAAAATGTGCAATGGAATACTCTCAGCAGGATCGGGAGGAATGGAGTAGGGAGGAGGGTTTGGAACAAAAGCCTGATGGTTGCTGGTATAAGGGATCAAAATTGGTGGTGCCTAATTCTCTTAGACTGTCTGTTTTGAATGCCTGCCATGAATCTAAGCTTGCTGGACACTTTGGGTATTTAAAAACTTTGAACTTACTTCAGAGACAGTTTTGGTGGCCGCGGATGCGTAAGCATGTCTCAGACTATGTAACTTCATTCCAAACATGTCTAATGTGCAAAAAATGAGCAGGAAAGCCTCCAGGTCTCTTACAACCCCTGTCCACCCCCTCCCAACCTTGGGAAGACATTTCCATGGACTTCATTACTGATCTACCGCCCAGCAAAGGGAGAACTGTAATCTGGGTGGTAGTGGATTTATTTTCCAAGCAGGCACACTTTGTCCCCTTCAAGAAATTGCCCACTGCTAAGGGTTTGGCCAAGGTGTTTTTTAATCACGTGGTGAAATTACATACTTTTCCTAGGCGTATAATTTCTGATGGGGGAGTCAGTTCGTTGCCACCTTTTGGCAGGAGCTTTTGCAGACCATGGGCATTGAGCCAGCCCTTAGTTCTGCTTACCACCCAAAGACGGATGGCCAATCCGAACGAGTTAATCAGATCTTGGAACAATTCTTGAGGTGTTATTCAAACTACCACCAGGATAATTGGGTGGATTTGCTACCTTTTGCTGAATACAGCTACAATAATTCAGTGCATTCGTCTACAGGTGTGTCTCCTTTTCTAGCGGTGGAGGGGTATGAAAGAAATCCACTGCCAAATATCTGACCCTCTACAGACAGCTCACCCTCCCCTTTTGAATCTTGGTGGGCTAAACTGCAGGACTCTTGGCCACTCATTGCCAAAACCCTGGATCGGGCCAAAGCGGATTACAAAAAATACGCGGACCAGAATAGGGCTCCTGGTTGGGAGTTGGAGCCTGAAGACTCTGTTTATGTGTCCACTAAGAACATTCGCAGCTTACAGCCAAGCCGGAAATTGGGATGGAAATACGTCGGCCCTTTTAAAGTTTTGCGCAAAATTTCCCCTGTATCTTTTGAACTGGAATTGCCTAAGTCACTGAACTCTGTTCATCCTGTATTCCATTACAGCTTGTTGAAGAAAAACCCTGGGCCGAATTCCTGGCATCCGGAGATTCTAGCACCTCCTCCTCTGATGAAGGAGGGGGAACCACATTTTGAGATTTCCAGCATTTTGGACTCTAAACTCAAAAGCGGTCGTTTGTTTTACCTAGTGAACTGGGTGGATTTTGGTCCTGAATGTAATGAGTGGGTGGCAGCTGATCATTTTCATGCTCCTCGATTAATTCGTGCTTTTCATAAATGTTACCTTCTAAACCTGGTGGGGGTTGATTTTGGGAGGGGCAGGATGTCAGGTTCCCTGGCATGTTTTGCTTTTCTATGTTTATCCTGGTTACAGGTCATGGCGGGAGATCGGCATCAGCTTCTGCTCTGACGGTTCCTCCCTCCCTCCCTTTCTCACCCCTCCTCCTTCGGAATGAACTCAGATGTTTTGCTAGGCTCATGTTATCTCTGTTGCTGCTTTTGTAACCTTGGGCAACTGGGCCTCTGCTTTTCCAGGTGCCTTTTGCAGGGGATTGCATGTAGGGAAATCACAGGGCCGGGGCTGAGAATGTAGCTCTGCTTACGTTCCTTTTTTTCCTGAGAAAGTAACGGTAGTACATTTTGGCGCTTGTTTAGTCTTTTGCCATTGGTACCCGCGTTTTTCCTCTAGTTTGAATTCACTATATCAATTCCTCCTTCTTTGTATCTAGTATCACTAACAACGCAAGTGTGTTCCTGAAAGACCATTAAGAATAAAGACTTTGATTTGAAATACAAGGCCTGACTTATTGGATCTAATCAGAAGTCTCACATAAACAAAAAACAAAAACAAAACGTGACTTTTCTTGCAGTCATCTCGCTTTATTCCTGTTGCTCTTACTCTCCCTTCATTGGCGACGGTCCTGGTTCTTCTTTTCCAGCTGCTTGCCAGCACCTGAGGCAAAGAGCTCACTTCAGCCTCCCACCGGTCTCACCCCTCTTCTTCGTTGTGTTGCCTTTGGCCCTCAGCTGTCAGGAGAAAGGTGGTAATATAAATATTTTAAATAAATAATGGACATCTCATAGTCCAAAATCCATATTGAGAGTGACATATCTCTGTATAGATGCTAGGCTTCAAAAGCACTGACCTGTGCTTTTGATGTGCCACAAGGAATATGCCAGAGAGAGAGAAGTGAGCATGGGGGAGTGCAGTCCACTGGAGGGATCTTGCCTAGGGCTCCCTAGAAGTTCCTCTAGAATCTAAACGTCCATGGCTTTTGTGACAGGACTGTGGTCAGGATCTGGATCATCTATTTTATTCAATGTCTTGAGAGGAAATGTAAATACTAGATTATCTCACAGTTTACAATAAAAGCCGCCTGAAAGCTCATAAAATTCCTCTTCAGAGAGAGTATTCTAGAACATGCTGAGGATATTCCTAATAAGAACCCAGGATGGTGGAATCCATTCTTTCTGCCAGAATGCCTAAGCAGCCAGATATTGTTCCGAAAGCATTGTCACATTTCATACTCTTTCAGTCTATGATTGTAGAATTCTTTTAACTGTTGCATTAAAGAACTACAGTGTTGGCAAAACCTAGTTATTTCTAGCAGGCTAACGTTCTGTCCACCTACACATTTCAGCTGAAGTCAGCAACAATGCTAAGGAGAAATGACAATGAATCTTAGTTGCATGCCAGGATGTATTCTGAGCAATTTTCAGACCTCACTAGACTGTGTCTGTTCATGCTGTGCCTCAATGTAAAGCCTTCCCAATATTAATTATTTTTGTTGGCATACCCCAGCATCACATGCTGTTTCAGAGATTCCTCCAGCATGGTGTGAGACAAAACTGCCCGTCTTGACTCAGAACTTTCCTTTCCTTTGAGTTTCCTGTCTGCTGTGTGATGGCCAGATCATCTGCACTCCCTGCACCTGTGCTTCTGCACACCTGAGGAAGAGTGTGGTTTCCTCTGGTTTTTCCTGGTTGGGCTAGCTGAAGAATCGAAGCACCAGATTTCAAAGCACACATGCACTTTTTGCTGTTTTCACTGCCTGTTGTTTGTCCCCCTTCCCCTTTTTAACCAGTGCAGATATGTGTGTTCTGTTGCTGCCTCGTTTGAAGTCCACACTGGGCCCTTGAGGGGGTGGGGGAATGAGGAGCCTTTTTTCCCCCAGGGAAAAGAGTCTGTGGAAGAAGCTGTCTGTGAGGCTATGACACTTTCCCTAGGACACCTTTTGCCTCCTCCTAAGGAGGACTGGGTGGGAAGGAAAGGCAGGGGTGGGCATGCCCCTGCCTTCTTATTTTGTTTCCTGACATCAGCTGACCTCAGCCACCCAGGCAGTGGGACGGAAGTGGAGAGCCGAGGTGGGATATATTTACATTTTTTAAAAAAGTGATGTTTGAAAATGATTTACTGTGTTTCTTTTAATGAGGAATAATACCAGCCTATCTCTGCTTTTCACAGCAATCTTGGTTTAATAGGAACAAACCTGTTCCCTGAAAGCAAGGAGCTCCTTGTGCTAAGCACACACCTGCAACTTCTTCCTCCAGGGAACAACCATCCAGGTGACATGCTGGCCCACACATCCCTGGCTGACTCTCTGTTTTGAGGCATTGTGAACTGAAAGCTGAGAGGGTTACTAAAACTGTGCAGTTGCTGTTTTCGACACAGATAACAGGGCTACACTATAACAGAATAGCAAGCCTGACTAGCCCAATATGGTTAGAGCTCGGAAGCTAAGTAGCATGAGTATTTCAATGGGAGTCCTCCAAGGGAAGATGATGGCAAAACATATCTGATTATCTCTTTCCTTTAAAACCTCATGGTCCTGGGATCACCATGGGTCAGTTGCAACTTGGCAGCACACATCACCACCACCAATTGTCACAGTCAGATATTTGATTGGTAGGTGGTGTTCTGCAATTCAAGATCTAGCCAAGTTCTTAGGAATTGTAAATGTATCTTCACAGACTTCTTGTTGTTCCAAGCAACACTGTTGTATGGAGCTGAGCTGGTGTTATTTGCTCAAAGTCCAGAACATCCAGGTGTTTTTTGAGACTTCTAGGTACTACTCCAAGAGCTTCAATAACAACTGGCACAACTGGTAACCTTCTTCTCCCAGAGGCACTCTAACTCCATTTGTAGGTCTTGGTATTTTGTGATCTTCTCCTGTTTTTTCTTTTCTATTCTACTGGTTCCTGGAATTGTAGTGTCAATGATCCAAAGCCTATTTCACATTTTTTTCTACAATTGTGATATCAGAGGTTTTATATTCTAGTTGTTTATCTGTTTGTAATTGAAAGTTCCAAAGAACTTTGTTTCATCATTCTGCATTTTCTTGTTTGGTTTGTGCTCCCATGTATTTCTTTTTTTAAAAAAATATTTTTAATTGATTTTCTCCCTACACCTACACTAAAAACTACAAAAAGAAAAACTAAACTACCCTAAGGTATACAAGATGGACAATTTGTTACATAATATATAAAGTTAAAACATCTAAGAAGCGGTTTTAGTCCTTGGATACACTCTTACAATAAAAATTTTGCTGATACAATTATAACATGTTGAAATTCCTGTCTCGCTAACAGATCAAAAGATTTTTACACTACGTTTATATTAATACATGATGTGTGAATAAATTTATACAGTTACAACATTATTTTTTCTTTGGTTCTCTTCTTTTCTTCTGCCTTTTACTTTTGGCTTTTGGGGCAGCTGCCCCTTTTTCAGAGTCAGAGTCCCCACTCGGTGTTTCACTGCTTCCTGAGTCATCAAAACCATACATACTCTCCTGCAACACCAGCGAATCTTCTTGTGCAGCTTCAGCTTCCTTCTTTTTGTGTTCCTCCAAAAATTTCTTTGCTTGCTCCACATTGTCAATTTTATATTTTTTATCTTTATAGCTGAACTGCAGGCCTTCTGGAACTTGCCAACGATAAGAAATTGATTCAGATTGTAACCACAGTGTCAAATTTCTATATGCCTTTCTTCTCTTTCTTATTTCAAACGGAATGTCTTTCAATACTTTGATTTCCTCTTCTTGAACTTTCAAATATGTTCTATTGGTGGCTTTTAGCACCATATCCCTGGTTGATCTTTTGGAGAATCTAACCATTACTTCCCCTGGCAGGTTTTTCTTCTTAATAAATTCTGGGTATGTCTTATAGGCCATATCCATATCGCTTTGTATTTTTTCTGCTTCCAAACCTGCCACTGGGGCCAATGCTTCACTCAACAGCTTGGTTAAGTTCTCTCCCTTTTGTTCTGGTACATTTTGAAACCTCAAGAAAAAATTAGAACGATCCATCTGAAGTTTTAAAACACAGTCTCCTTGTGTGACTTTCTCTTTCTCCAATTTTGCCAATCTTGAATCCTGCTTATGCACAACAGTTTTAAAGTCCGAGAATTCCTGTTTCAGCTCTTGTGAATTCTTATTTGACTCGGTAATTTGCCTTTGCATGGAATCCAGCTTAGAATTGATTGCAGTTAGTTTCTCCACTAGGGGTCGCAATAACGCCGTAAATGCCGCATTCGACTCAGTGGTTTCGCTCTTTGATCCCGGAGGGTTTCCTCCGACTCTGGGTGAGGGGCATCTCCCTGTCATCTTCTTTCGTTTCGTCTTACTGTTTACAGTTAGATAAGAGACAACTTGAAAAAACAATGTCTTTTCTTCAAATACACATCATCTGGAAGCTCTCTTTTTCCTCTGCACGATCCAGCAATTCAGCACCGCCTAGAGACTTTTACTTTCATAGCAAGACCATGGGAAAGTCTTCCGTCTTAAGGTAAACAACGCCAGTAGAGGGGGGGGGATAAAACCTCCGACCCTCGCTCCAAACGCTTTAATTCCGAAGTTAACGGAGACTCACGCTTTAGTCCAGGGGTCCTCAAACTACGGCCCGTGGGCCACATGCGGCCCGCCGAGGGCATTTTTCTGGCCCGCCGGGTGTGCCACTGCCTGTCCTCCAATTCCCAGCAGCACACAAAGCAGCAGAAAAATTGCAGCCGACTTGTCCCGGGCCACATGACAAAGCCCCGCCCCCCTGCTTCCAGTCAGCCAGGAGGAGGCAAAAGGAAGACTGGAAGAGGGTAAGTGTGGGGTGGCAGGCGCTCCGGCTGGCCCCAAGTCTCCTAGCCGGCTGAGAGGCCTCTCAGCCGGCTAGGAGACCTGCGCCAGTCCCAAGAGCCGGGCGGGGGTCTTTTTCGAGGCTTTTTGTGCTGCTGGGAATCGGAGGGGGAGAGAGAGAGAGAGAGAGAGGTTTCTCTTTCCCATCATGATGCCTGCAGTAGTGGAGTTTTAGGGAGAAGCAACTGGGGGCTTGCTGCCTTAAAAAGTTTGTGAGGATACCAAGTTCTTTGTTTCTTCGGAGAGGGAAAGAAAACAGCCCCGTCAAGGGTGCCTTGCTTGCGCGCGTACCCCCTACCCTCAAAATAACATCTGAAATCTCCAACCAGATCTAGACTAACTGATGGACACTTGCATCACTTGTTACGACTAGCAGTGACAAATATGGAACCGGACATTGACCATCTCATTAGCCAAAAGCAGGCCCATAGTTCCCATTGAAATACTGGTAAGTTTGTTGATTTAACTTTACTTGTTCTTCATTTTAAATATTGTATTTGTTCCCATTTTGTTTTTTTACTTCAAAATAAGATATGTGCAGTGTGCATAGGAATTTGTTCATAGTTTTGTTTTTTTAAACTATAGTCCGGCCCTCCAACGGTCTGAGGGACAGTGAACTGGCCCCCTGTTTAAAAAGTTTGAGGACCCCTGCTTTAGTCCATTGCGTAGCTATTTAGCCATCGCATCTGCAAGCAGTCCGTCTTGCAGCTTCATGGCAGCGCTTTGTAGCCCGAAGGCTTCTCTGGTGGGGGGAATCTATAGGGGTAAGGAGATGCCTCGATCCCGCGGTTGCCACCGCCGGGAGAGGCAAACTCCAGGCACCCCAGACAGGTTCCCTTCACTAGGGTCCCTGGGGGCTCGGCACCAGTCCGTAGCCCCTTCCCTCCCACCGAGAGTGGCACACCTCTCCCTCACTGCGGGGAGATGCGGCCGCCATTACCAGGCCAGCCACCGGAAATCGTGCTCCCATGTATTTCTGAGTGATGATAAGCCATATGTCTTGCAAAGATTCCAGTGCAAGATAGTTGCAACTCTGTTGTGACATTATTTATAGTCAGTTTGGGCAACTTTACTGCAGGAGCTGACCAATGCTCCCTCTAAGCTGTGGAGTCTTGTGAGCAAAAATTCTACTTTGGGAGCTGCTGGCATCAAAGTTGTGAGCGAGCGATTTGGCTGTTGCATAAATTAGCTGGCTCTGGAGCCAGTGTTCCCTCTAGGCTGAGTTAGTGTGAGCTAGTTCCCAGTTTTTTAGCCTTTGGCTCACACATTTTTTTCTCAGTTCAGGAAGTGCAGAACCAGAGCAAACTAATTGATGCAGCAGCCAAATCACTCACTCACAACTTTAATGCCAGTAGCTCACAAAGGAGAATTTTTGCTCACAAGACGCCACAACACTGGCACTGACCATATCGTGACTGTTTCATCCTTTGTCTTGCAAAGTCAACATTTGCTGTCATCACTGTTCTTCTGAATCTTGACTTTCATAGAATCATAGAGCTGGAAGGGACCTCCAGGGTCACCTAGTCCAACCCCCTGGACAATGCATACTGTTTATTTTGAGTGCCTGCTCTTATGCAGCTAGAATCAGTCCTTCCATTTCTTTCTTCAAGTGCCCATTTTGGATCCACTTCCAGGTGCTTTAATTTATCAACTTTGTTATCTATAGCTTTCAGATATTTCCCTTGCAAGTGCTTTTGTTTCCAGTTGTCAGAGTGAGTTTTGATTGCAATCTTTTTGTAATCTTCTTTGGGTTTTGTAACCTTAAATAAGTCTGCCTTGTACACTTCAACTAGAAGCTTCTCTTTGCTTTTCTTGTTGTAGACATTCAATGCTCTTCCCCCCCTTAACTGCTTGCTTAACTTTTGAGAGACCTCTTCTACCTAATTTTCTCAGTAAGCAGGGGTCCGTTGGAGTGGGAGCGCACAGGAGCGCAGCTCCGGGAGCGAGGAGCCCAGGGGGCGGCCACATGACCAAGCCCCGCCCCCTCCTTGGCTTCCCCGAGCAGTGCAGAGGTGCAGCGCCCCGGGGAAAGCCCTGCTAGGGTCTTTATTGTTTTTAATGTTTTGTTTTAATATTGATAATTTTATCATTGTTCCTTTTATGACTGTGTGCTGCTTTTCCAGAGACTTGCTCAAGGTAGCATATAAATTTTCTAAGTATACCATTTTTTATCTGGGCACATGGCACATAAGTACTGGAGAAATTTCACCAATCCTTTGCTGGGTGGTAGACTAGTTATAAAGTCCATAGAAATGGCCTCCCAAGGCTGGGAGGGGGTAGGCAAGGGGTGTAGAAGTCCTGGGGGTTTCCCTCCCCGTTTTTTGCACATTAAGCACACCTGGCATGAAGTGACGTAGTCTGACACATCCTTGCACATTCGGGGCCACCAAAACTGACGTTGTATTAAGTTCAAAGTTTTTAAAAATCCAAAGTGTCCTGAGAGCTTAGACTCGTGGCAGGCAAGGAGGATTTGTTTACGGATGGATCTGGACACAATTAACTTAGACCCATGGTACCAACACCCATCGGCCTGTTTCTCCGTCTTGGTATCCCCCTCAATGTCCTTCACATCCTCCTCCGAATACTCTAGAGCACATTTTGTAATCCACTGGGACGGAGCAGCAGCAGTTTTACTCTGTGCTTGACTGTGGGTAGTTACCGCCCCTCCCAACTGTTGGGGGGAAAACATGGAATCAAACACTTCATCTCTTCTGGACTCGTGCTGGGGCAATCTTGACAACGCATCTGCTAACTAATTTGCCTTGCCCGGGAAATGCTTTAACACAAAATTAAACTTGGAGAAAAAATCAGCCCACTGGAGTTGTTTGGCGTTTAAAGTTCTCCGGGTGTGCAAAGCCTCCAGATTTTTATGGTCAGTCCAGATCTCAAATGGCTTTTGCGCCCCTTCAAGCCAATGTCGCCACGTGGAGAGGGCTAACCGGATAGCTGCAGCTTCTTTATCCCACACCGACCAATGTCTTTCAGTCTCGTTAAATTTCTTTGAAATGTAAGCAAGCGGGTGCAGGACATTGTCTTTGCCCTTCTGCAGATCGCTCCCCCCACGGCCACATCAGATGCATCAACATGAATCACAAACTCTTTAGTCTCATTTGGATGGGCTAAGATAGGCTCTGATGTGAATAACCGTTTCAATGCATCAAATGCACCCTGACACGCCTCAGTCCAACACAGTCGCTCTCCAGGCTTCCCCGCCTCGGGACCCTTCCCCTTGGTTTTTAAGAGTTCAGTAAGGGGTAGGGTGATTGTGGCAAAGTCTTTCAAGAACGTTCTATAAAAGTTACAAAATCCCAATAAACTTTGGAGTTGTTTTCGGATGCGGGGTGCTTCCCACTTCACCACTGCGTCTACTTTTGCCGGATCCATCTCTAAACCCTGCTGGGAGATCCGGTAGCCCAAAAAGTCAATATCAGTGCGGTGAAACTCACATTTGGAGAGTTTAGCATATAACTGGTGCTCTTTGAGCGTTCCCAGCACCTCCCGCACCAACTTAATGTGTGACTGCTGATCGGGGAATAAATCAAGATATCATCTAAATAACAGATCACTCCTTTGAACAAGTATTTATGAAGCACCTCGTTAATTAAACTCATAAAAACTCCTGGAGCTCCAGCCAATCCGAAGGGCATAACAAGGTATTCAAATTGCCCAAGGGGGGGTATTGAAGGCAGTCTTATATTCATCCCCCTCCCTTATGCGCACCCAAAAATATGCATCTCGTAAGTCCAACTTAGAAAAAATCCTTCCCTTAGCAGCTTCCGCCAACAAGTCCTTAATTAAGGGTAAGGGATAAGCGTTCGAGGCAGAAACAGCATTCAGACCTCTATAATCCGTGCACAATCTCAAATCAAATTTCCGGAACAAAACAGGTGCTGATAATGGGGACTTGACCGGGCGGATGAAACCTTGCTCCAAATTCTTGTCCAGGAACTTACGCAGCTCAGCCTGGGCTCATTGAATATAATTTCCCTTTCGGCAGCTTCTCCCCCAGTAAAAGCTCAATTGCACAGTCAGTGAGTCTATGGGGGGGGGGGAGTTCGTCTGCCTCCATCTCGCTAAACACATCAGCTAAGTCCCGATACTCCGTTGGGATTCCACATCCCACCTCCGACACTGCGCTCGCCATAGGGAAGGAGGGGGGCCCCGCTCCCCAAGCAGGGTCCCATTTGTGCTGTTCACATTTGGGGTCAATCCAAGAAATTTTCCCCTCGCTCCATTTGACATAGGGATCGTGTGATCCAAGCCACGGGCTTCCCAGTACCATGGGGAAGTGAGCATTGGGGGTGATTACAAAAGCTCGTTGCTCCCAGTGGTCTCCTGTACCTACAATTAACAGTTCTGTCTCTGCCACACAAGCATCCTTCATTTCCAAACCATCCATCTGGGTGAACCACAGAGGTTCCCCAAGGGAGTTTACTTGGGGCCCCAGTCCTTCCACCACCAAAGGGCTGATCAAGTCCCGTTCACACCCTGAGTCAATGAGGGCACACACCTGAACATGAGTGCCCGTGTTGGGAACTATAACAGTCACAACCATGTAGAGTAACGGGCCAGGGATGCTCACCGTTGGTGGTGCATCAGGAGGAGAGACCTGCAGCTCTGCGCCTTTTACTGCAGGTCTTTGAAGTTTCCCGCCGGCGACACAGCAACCAGCTCCAAAGCCACCTGCTCGGATGATTCGTCCATTGCCCCTTCCAGCTGTAATGCCCGGGGTTTGAATGACGGCTTGCTCGCCCGCGGGGGTCCTCCAGTCAGAGGGGTAGAAGTCTTGGGTGTCTTGGGTCCTTCCTGAGGACAAGCCGAAGCGAAATGCCCGCTCTCACCACATTTCATACACAGTCCTTGTTTGAAATGGGAATCTCGTAATTCTTGTAAGGCTGTCTTAAACTTCGACTTCTGGGCAGACTTGGGGGCTGAATGGGGTGTTGGGGTCCCCAGTTTGATTAGCGTGAATCGCTCTTCCACATCTGCCACCGCTCGCATCCATGCTGCCAGGGATCCAGGCCAATCATTGCGGAGGATGGTTTCATAAATCTCTGAATTCAACCCCTCCCGGTATTTTTCGATGAAGAGGTCTTGCGACCAACCCTGCACCTTAGCAGCTATTCTATGGAATTGGGCAGTATACTCCCTCACGGAGGATCGACCCTGAACCAATTTGCATAGTCGGTTCCGAGCCTTCTCCTCCCCCAATGGATCTTCGTAGTGCTGCCTGAGGGCCCACATGAAATTGTTCACAGTTCACAATTCAGGACTGGGAGGGTTATGCAGACTCACGTACCAGTCGCTGGCTGTGTCTCTCAGCTTCGATCCTATGTACCCAACTCTTTCATGCTCAGAAGGGTAGAGATGACCCCAGGAGTCCAGGAATCTCTCAATCTCAATCAGGAAAAACAAGCTTTTCAGGGTCGCCATCAAACATAGCCGTTAACGGGTCATTGGGGGGCTGGCAGAGCAGTCGATCCCCAGGGTGGGGTAAAGCAGGCCCCGGCACCGGTGCTCTTCCGTGAGGGGGAACACCAGCTGGTACGAGCAACACAGGACCTGCCCCCCCGGCAACTGTCCAGGGGATTGCGCCCTGGCTCCCCCAGCACCCTGCGCGGGTGCCGCTCCTGCCCCCGCTGCTCCCATTAATGCCTGTTGCATCTCTAGCACGGCTTCTCGCAGCTCCACTGCTAACCGGTCATGCATCTCACCGAACCGGCGATCCATCTGCTGCCACATATCCTCTGGACCCTGTTCTGGCCCACGAGGCGGGTGTCGCTCCTCTTCCAGGAGGCTCAACCGCCAATGATCTGGCCAACAGGGTGGGAATCGCTCCTTGTCCTGAAGGCTCAAGCACCCAATATCCAAATGGTCCTCACTGAACCGTACTCGGGCCCCTCTCCGGTCATGGATCTATGACTCAGATGTGCCAGTCCCAAAGGCTGACCACGAGTACTGCGGCAAGGGTGGCCAACCCCCGCCTGCCCCACCTGGCTGCGGAGGGGCGAACAAATCTTGGCTAGTCATCCCTGGCACACACGGCTCACACGGTTCGCTGGGAGCTGTCATGACCGGAGCATCTTGGGTAGAGACAGGGAGAGTCCCATCATCTGACATGGTCAGGTATGGAAATCCTGTTGATGGGATCACTGACAATCTGTGAGACTTCTGAGTAGACCAAATAAGCCAGGCTTTGATGAAAGCAAAAAGTCATTTTATTTCTTAATGATCTTTCAGGAACACGTTGTTTGTCAGTGATACCAGACTACAGGCAGCAGGGATTCATATACAGTATTCAAAAGGTAGAGACAGGTGAATCACCAATCACAGCAAATTAAAATAAGCGTGAAACTCCTAACCGTTCGGTTCTCACAGCAAAAAGGCACGGAAGCAACTACACCCCCCCACAGCCCCTTTGTGAACTCTGCTTGCATTTCACACGCTAGGCACCTGGCCTGAATCAGTTTCAGAAGTCTTCAAGGTTACTAAGCAAGATTAGCTGTCCTGAGAAGCTGGGATGAAAGGGGGTGGAGGAGGAGGCAGTGGGGAGGGAAACAGAGGGCTTCATGACGTAGTGACAATTAGCAAGCCAACCTTCCGACGAGTGAGAGAAACTAACCAAAACCATGGCAGAGGATCTGACAGGCGGTCGCCATTACGAGAGTTCCTGGCGACCGCGGTCCTGATTCACAATAAATGGTCAGTGATTGAAAGACAATGTGGGGAGAAGTGTCTTTGTCTTCTAGCTTGGCGTGGCTAATTACTTTCATCCTGTTGGTACATCCTGATTTCTCCCCAAAAGGCTTACTTGGAAGCATTTGCTATGGTCATTGCTGCAAGATCCTTTGCTGTGTTTATTGCTGCAAGATCTATTGAGAGACACAGAAAACATGGCAGTTGCTCCCCATGCTCTGTACTTGCCTCACAGGGCTTGGTCTCCAGGCCCCCGATCTTCCTCATTGCTCTCCTCTGCACCCGCTCCAGTCTCCAGAACTGCACACAATACTCCAGATGCAGCCTGACCAATGCAGCGTACAGCAAGACTATGACATCTTGTCACATTAGCCTTTTTTTTGTTGCCGCATCACACTGGCTGCTCATATTTAACTTTCAGTCCACCCTTACCCAAAGATCTTGTTCAAACGCACTGCTACTCAGAAGTGTATTCCCCATCCAGTATGTATGTTCCTCATTTTTGTTACCCAGATGTAGAACTCGGCACTTATTCTTGTTAAATTGCATCTTGTTCACATCCACTCACTTTTCCAGTGTGTTCAGATCTCATTGAATTCTATATCTTCTGGTGTGTTCACTGCTGCTCCCAATTTAGTGTCATCTGCAAATTTAATGAGTAGTCCCTCCACAGCCTCATCCAGATCATTTATAAATTTTTGAAAAGTACTGGGCCCAGAACTGAGCCCTGTGGCACCCCACTGGACACCTCCCTCCATTCAGTTGAAATGCCACTGTCAACTACTCTCTGAGTGTGGTTCTCCAACCAGTTCCCTATCCACCTAACTATCCTAGGGCCAAGTCCACAGTTCTTTAGTTTACCCATCAGAACATCATGGGGGACCCTATCAAAAGCTTTACTGAAATCCAGGTGAACAACAAGCAGGTAAAAAGCTTGTAAGATCCAGAACCTTAGTCCTTTCAAGAGGCTTCAGAGGAAGGAATGTACCACAATATTTTAGTAGGTAGATTAAGATCCAGTGAATACACTGGTATAAAATTAATTGGTCTGTTAATTTCTAACCAAAGCAATATAATGATAGGACATGGTGTCAGATTTCGTGGTTACAGCTCCAATACTTATCAGAGTCTAAAAATTCCAATTTAAGGACTCTATTTGGTGTCCAGTAACTAAATAGCATTTTTGAATTAATTTTTATTTTTGTATTAATTGTATTCTAAGGGCTAAAGAGGTTTATTTAACAATATACAACATTTCTTCCCATATTGTTTACTGAATGTGGATATTGAGTTGCATATTCCAGTTCTGCCAGAGTTCCTCAGTTACATGTTTGTGATCAGGTTTCAAATAGGAATATAAAGAGTTGTGTGCTTTTTGTGATTATAAGGATGTCAAAGGATGTGAGGGCAATCTAGTTTCAACATCAGTCATCCCATTGATCGCCAGGATTGATATGGCTGATATGGCTGGCTGGCAGGCAGTTGTCCCCTTCTTTCCTCACTGTTCCATGTGTGTCTGTCTCAAAGCTGCACTCTCAGTGGAAGAGGATGACCATCCCAGATAGAAGTGTGCTTCTTTGTCCTGAGTCCACTGAGAGGGGGCTAAAGAGTTGGGGTATTCCATATAAAGTAAAAAAGGCACAATCTTCCCAAAGTGATTGGAATGCCTGAAGCTGCAGGTAGCTTATCTCAGAAGGTCTCTTTTCGATAAAACTATGTAATAATATTCTAGGTATAAGCATTTCTTATTTTGATTACTAGAAGGGGGGTATCACATTTATATTAAGTGTCTGTTAGTCTGTATTTTGATTGTTGTTGTGAATGTTTGCAATGGATCTTCCCAGAGTTATTGGAGGGCCTGCAGCTGCAGGTAGTTTACCTCAGAAGGACTTTTTCTTATGAAACGGCATGTAAATATTCTAGGGCTATCAGAAACTCCTGAAAAGAAAGAACAGATGGCACCCCAATGCAGAGCAGGGCTCCAAGTTGATTCATCTTCAAGGGAGTTGCTAGACAGAAGTCAGAAAAGACTGAGACCCTGGGCTGCTTGAATACAGCAGGCCTGAACAGTTATAGGTCAATTATTGTTATACTAGGAATAAAGCCTTCTTCTGGAAATAAATACAATGGGGTCTAGAAAGGCTCTGGGCGGGTGTCCTGGCCTTGGGCACTCAGCGTCAATTTGCTGTGGTGACCTCTGCAGTGTATAACGACACAGAGTCCACTGTTTTCTCCAAGGGAACTGATCTCTGCCATCTGAAAAGCAGCTATAATTCTGAGTGATTTCCAGGCCACACCTGGAGATTGGCAGCGGTGATTCCCCAAGAGGAAATGGCTGGTTTGGAGGGTGGAGCCTATGGCATTGTAACTGAGGTCCCACCCCACCTCAAACTTCACCCTCTCCAGGCTTCACCCAACCTGGAATAGGCAACCCTATCTCCTTCCCAGCCAACCATCAACCTATTTTTATCTGCCCCTCTGACTTCAGCTTTCCATCTCTTCCCCTCTTCCTCCTGTAGAGTAGTTGTAATTCTGAGTGATCTCCAGCCCTCACCTGGAAATGGCTGGTTTACCTTTATCTGCCCCTGTAATTTCAGCTTTCTATCTCCTCCCTCCTCCCATTTGGAGAGCAGCTTTAAATCTGAGTGATCTACAGCCCTCACCTGGAGAGTGGCAGCAGTGGTTCCCCAGGAGGAAATGGCTTGTTTGGAGGGTGGAGCCTATGGCATTGTACCTGTTTGAGGTCCCACCCCTCCTCAAACCTCATCCTCTCCAGGATCTGTCCCTCAAATCTCCAGGAATTTTCCAACCTGGAGTTGGCAACCCTATATCTTTCCCAGCTAATCATCAACAATTTATTTGCCCCTCTGACTGTGGTATTGCTTGGTATTACAACTGAACTCCAGACAACAGATTTCTGTCTCCCCCTGGAGAAAATAACTGCTTTGGAGGGTGGACTCTATGGCATTCTATTCATCTGAGGCCTCTCCCCTCCCCAGACCCTGGCTTCCATAGAATTTAGCACAAAATCTCCAGGAATTTCCCATCCTGGAGCTGGCAACCCTAGTCAGGACTGGCCCCAATGAGTTCCCCAGAAAGGCCTGGAAAGGGCTTCATTCCTTTGTCTTTTTACTGAGAGAACCAAGCTTGGTTGCCTAGCAAAAACGACTGAGGGAAAAGTTAGTCCCACAGGAGCCAAGCAGGAGAAGTGTCTTCATCAGGAGAGACAGCTGTTTGGCAGTTATTCTGACAGGGAACAGCGGCTGAGGTGGCAGTGGGTGGGAAGAGGAGCAGACCCAGCCCTCAGCCAATGACACGTGAGTACTGTTCAGTGGCGGTTGATTTATTTATTTTTGACATTTTTTCCCTGCAAGCGGGCTCATGGCAGCTTACAAAGTGGTGCAGCGCCAGGTTAAAACAACCAGTTAAAACAAAACATCATTAAACAATTCAATTGATGGGACAATGGTTGATGGAGTGCACTGCACAAGCAGTGGAAGAGCTGGAAATGGCCAATGCGTCAAGAGAATTATTATATTAAGATATTCCATGTGCTTTTTAAAAAAATATTTTATTTATAGATTTCAAATTTTAACTGAAGACAAATTTATATTGCTTAAATATGAAGCATCATCACAAAAGGTACAGAGAAAAAAATATGGCAACATAAAGTTTTAGCTTATTTAGCAGATATATTCAACCAACTATACGATTTATTCCAGCTGCCATAGAAAATCTCATTCTCTTTGCCCTTAAGTCTCATTGTCATCAAGTCCATTTCTGCGACTTTAAGAAGTTTTGAAATAAATTCCTGTCTGTCTGGTATTTTGTCCATTTCCCAATATTTGGCATACAAAATTCTGGCAGCAGTTAGGCCATGTATCATAAAATATCAATCTTGTTTTACATAAACATCAGGAATAATATCAAGGAGAAACAGTTCAGGCTTGAAAGGAATCTCAGTTACCATAATTTCTTGTAATAATTTCTTAATCACTGACCAGTATTTATATGCAAAGCTACAAACCCACCACAAGTGGTAATAGGTGCCCACATTCTTCTTACATTTCCAACAAGAATGGGAGATTGTTGGAGAGAACTTAGACAACCTATCAGGCAAAAGGTGCCACCTAAAAAAACATTTTATAGATGTTTTCCTTAAACGCTACAGCTTTGGTTATTTTAATATTTGTCATCCAAACTTTTGACCAAGAGTCGAAATCTATTACATCCCAGATCGCGTGCCCACTCTATCATTGTGGGCTTGACCATTTCATCTGCCATTTTATAGTTTAATAAGAAGCCATAGAGTTTCTTAATGAGATACCTGTCAGAGCTCAGCCAAATCTTATCTTTGTCCATACTTTTCATATAGAAACCCTTCAATTTATCAGTTTTAAATCTTGAGTGAAATTGTAAAGATTCCCACCAAGACAAAGACACCTTCTGCTGTTCTAACATTATTTTGCTTTTTAGATTTTCTCCCTTATCCAACAGGTCTCCATAGCTTAGCATCTTTTCCTTGAGAAGAAGAGAAGGTATAATAAATGCCTCGAGAGGGGACACCCACAACGAAGTTTTGACATAGAAGGCCTGTTTAAGTTCTGACCAGACTTTATAGAGAGAGCTCCTAATACTGTGTTGTTTAAATTGGACTCTATCTTGGCCATACCAAAGGTAGGCATGCCAGCCCATTACAAGGTCATGTCCTTCCAATACCAAAATTTTCATGTCCCTTAAGAGGAGCCAATCCTTCAGCCATACCATTACCGAAGACTTATAATACAAATGCCAGTCTGGCAGGCCAAAACCACCCCTGTCACTTCTGTCTTGTAGATCTTTTAACCTTATTCATGGTTTTTTGGATCGCCAGATAAAATGGGAAACAATCTTCTCTAGCTCTCTAAAGTACTTCTGATTTTTCAAAATAGGTATGGTTTGGAATAAAAAGTTGACCTGAGGGAGAAAATGCATTTTAACAGTAGCAATCCTTCCATATAGCGAAAGTTGTAGGTTCCCCCACTTAGAAAGATCATCTTTTATTTCTGCTAAAATTTTCCTATAGTTGTCATTATAAAGTGAGCTACACCTATTAGATAACAAAACGCCTAAGTATTTGACTCTCTTGGAAACAATAAAACCTGTAGTATCTTGGAGTAGACTTAATACCTCATTAGGACAATTTTTGGTAAGAATGTTAGTTTTCTTTTTATTTACTTTAAAACCGCCACCTGTCCAAAGATTTTCAATACTGAAAACAAATGATTAATCGAACTAAGAGGGTCTTCAAGTATAAAAACAATATCATCGGCAAATGCCTGAAGTTTAAATTTCTCTTTTTTAATGTTTAACCCTTAATCTTCTCATCATTTCTAATTGCCTCATTTAACACTTCTAAAGTAAAAATAAAGAGAAGCGGAGGTAGAGGACATTCCTGCCTCGTGCCTTTATGTATTGAAATTTTGGAGGTCAGATCCCCATTCACAAGTAATCTGGCTTCTTGATCCTCATAGATCTTTTTAACCATTAAATAAAATTGATCACCACAGTCCCAGCGAAGCAATAACCTTAACATAAATTCCCACTTGACATTATCGGCCTTCTCAGCATCAATAAAGAGAAGAGAAAACTGTTTCTCCGGATGTGCCTCATAATACTCTAAAACATTTAGACAGACAGACAAACAGATTTTATTGTATTTAGCCATAGGCCATTACAAACCAAAACAAAGTACATAAAAAAGTGTATAAAATAGAATATAGTCTACATATTATAAAACCATAAAACCCTGGTCTAAAATATTATAAAACCATAAAACCGAAGTTATGAACAGTTAATTAAATCACAGCATACCCACTAATTAACTAGTTCCCCTAAGAACAGCGTTGGCTCATATTTTCTTTGCAGCCAGGGCAAATAAAGCCATTCTGTAGGATATATTGGCATTGGAATCAGCTAACAAAAATACAATCTTCTCATGGTCTGAGTAAAAGCTTAAAACTGATAAAATACCAGAGAGAAATTTTAACCTAGGTTGGGTATACAATGAACAATCAAGGATATAATGGGGAAGATCCTCAATAACAGAAGAGCCACAAATGCATAAGCGCTGTTCCTTGGGTGTTCTACTATAGTGGCCAGCTAGTACGGCTGTTGGCATTGATTCAAAGCACAGAGATGTAAAAGCTGGTCTGAGGTTATGACTATTTATATTGACCTGGTAGGGGGATCTAAAATGATCATTCTTAAATGATTTAAACCAGGTAACAGACTGTGATTTTAGAATTAATTGCCTGTTTAACAGAGCATCCTGCTTAAATACCCATTCTCTAAGATCTGAAATGTTTGTTGAAGGACTAAGAAGGTCATCAGGGATGGTGTATCTTAGTAATAAATTACTAAGAAAACAGGAACGATCTGAGTTTTTGGACAGCATTGAATTAAAGGCCAGTTGGCTGAAGGAATCAGTATTAGCAGCTCTGAATTTCTTCCAGGATTTTAGAACTGCAAGATGCACCCGCGCCCTTAAGGAAGGCAAACCAGTTTCCGCTCTCATCAGGGCAACTGGTGTTCCCTTAGGAAGAGCCAAGATACGCCTTAAAAACTGGTTTTGAATTGTTTCAATACTAGTAAGTATATCCTCTTTCCATCCCCAAACCTCAGCACCATACAAAAGGTGGCTCTAAAACATTTAGAATAGTTCTCACATTGTGTCGCAACTGTCGCTGTGGCAAACCCCCCGCCTGATCCTGATGAATCAATTGAGCCAGAACCTTTTAAAATCTAGATGCTATTATGGTGGTGTAAAGTTTGTAATCAGCGTTAAGTAATGAAATAGGCCTAAAAAATTTTATATCAGATAAATTGGAATCTTTTTTGGGGATCAAAGTAATTAGTGCTTCTTTCCACGAGTCAGGGAATTTTTGTCTTTCATAAATATTTTGCATAGTTGCCTTCAACGGTTGTATCAATTGGTCTGCGAATGTACAATAAAATTCTGAAGGCAGACCATCCGGTCCAGGTGATTTCCCGTTCTTGGCCTGTTGGATAGCCTCCACCAATTCGCAAGTTGAAATCGGGTCATTCAATAGTTTCCTTTGGTCTTCCGTAAATTTTCCTTTTATAAATTTTTCCAAATAAAGTTCAATAGCTAGGTCATGTGATTCTCCTTGGCTGTAAAGTTTCTTATAAAAGTTCTCAACTATCTCTTTCAGATCTTCTAACGCAAAACAGTCTTTATCTTCTTCATATTTCAGACATTTGATGAGTTTATCATCTCTACCTTTTTTAAGCTTATAGGCTAGCCATCTTGACGGCTTGTTGGCATTCTTGAAAAAGTTTTGTTTAACAGGAATTTTTTTCGCAATTTCTTGTGAAAGATGACAGTTCAAAATATGTTGAGACTTCATTAGGTTATACTTATAACGTTCTGATAATGGATCACGTTTTAAGGATCTTTCATCATTTTGTATTAAGTCTATAAGAGTTCTATATTTTTCTCTCTCCTGTTTGGCACACCATATCTGCTGTCTAATTATTCTCCCTCTGGCAAAGGCTTTAAAAGCATCCCAGACTATGGCGATATTCATCTCTGGTAAATTGTTGACTTTAAAAAAGAAAAGAAATTCTTCTTTACATTATTTTACAAATTCCTGGTTATTTAACAACCAAGTCTTCAAAGTCCATCTTGAATTTCTAGGGGTTTCCTGAAGGGAGATCAACAGAGGGGTTGTGATCTGCGAATGAAGCTGGTAGAATTTCTATATCCAACAGATCATTTAACATTGAAACCGTCATCCACATCATGTCTATATGGGACCAGGACTTATGTCTCGCGGAAAAAATGTATAATCCTTTTTGTTTATATTCTGGACCCTCCAGATTTCAACCATTTTTAGTTCTTCCACTAAGCTTAGAAAAGACGATGGCATTGATTACCTTTATGAGTTTTCGACTTAGAGCTTTTCCTGTCCATTTTTGGCTCAACGACCACATTAAAGTCACCAACCTCACAAATGTCCTCGCAAGATTGTTCCACGAGTAGCTGTCTCAAATAACCAAAAAAGCCTTCTTGGCTTTGATTTGGCACATAGATGTTAACCACCAAGGTTGGCCTGGCACTTCTGAAAACTTTAACAATCAGGATCCTACCATCCTCCGATGAGAATATTATCTCAGGCTGTAGATATGGTTTTATGTAGGTCACAACTCCTTTTTTCTTTTTTTACAAATCAGCAGATGCAAATTTTTGACCCAGCTTTTTAAATTCAAGAAATTTAGAATCCTCTTTTCTAATATGAGTATCTTGGATGCAGACAATATCCAACTTTGATTTGTACAGCTGATGAAGTGTTCACCTTCTTTTTTGAGGGCCATTCAAACCATTGACATTCACAGATATTATTTTAAGTTTCTTCCTGTCCATTATTTTTCTTCTTATATTCCTCCTCTCTCCTAAGTTGAAGTCTTGTAGTCACTTTCAAAGGAGTATATTTCTTTTGTTTTCTGGTTTTCTTGGTTCTTGGAAGGTCTTTATCTTGCTCCGACATCGTTTGAGATTCCTCCTCCGAACCACTATGTTCGTCTTCCTGGTAGCCTAGCTTTGCTCCAAGAAGAAGAGAAGAAGAGATTGGATTTATACCCTGCCCTTCACTCACTTGGAGTCTCAGAGCGGCTTACAAACTCCTTTCCCTTCCCTTCCCCACAACAGACACCCTGTGAGGTAGGTGGGGCTGAGAGAGCTCTTTCCCAAGCTGTCCTTGAGAGAACAGCTGGTACAGAGCTATGGCTTGCCCAAGGTCATCCAGCCAGGTGCAAGTGGAGGAGTGGGGAATCAAACCCGGTTCTCCCAGATTAGAGTCTGTGCACTTAACCACTACATCAAATTTATCCAGAAATTCCTCTGCTTTAAAAATTGAAGTTAGATTAAATCTCTTGATCTTAAGCATAAAGGAAATACCTTCTGGATATTGCCATCTATAAGGGATTTCATTAGATCGCAGAAGGCTAGGCAACTGTTGATATTCCCGTCTCTTTTCCCTTACCTGCCACGGAATGTCCCTCAAAACCTGAATTTCATTACCTTGGATAATAAGAGGGGAGGTTTTAGCTATGTTTAAAATCCTATCTCTTGTGGTTTGTTTAAGAAATCTAATGTGCACTTATCTTGGCAGCTTATTTTTTCTTGCCCTCTCCGAGTTCCTTCTGAATACATGTTCAACCTCATTTTCTAAAGTCACCTTAGAGTCTGAATCCAAAAACTGAGTTAAAGCCATTAGCATAGTTTCTTTTATATTTTCATCCTTAACTTCTGGGATGTTTTGAAACCTAAGAAGGTTAGAAGCTTTGTCCAATTCTAAAGCTAAGAGGGAGTTTTCCAAAGAATCGTATTTCAATTGCAACTCTTGGAGTTGAGAATCCACTTCTTTCAATTTATTCTCACTTTTTTTAGCGGCTTCATTTAGTTTATTTATTTCTTGTCTATTCTCTAAAATTTGTTTCTTGAAATCTTCCAGCTGAGATGGCATTTGCTGTGTAAAGTTTTCAAATTTGGCTTGAAAAGGTTCTATAGCTTTAGTTATTAAGCTAGGAAGAGTATTTTGAATAACTTGGCTCATTGCTTCAGCTATACTTTCATGAATCTGAGTGTTAAGTTCTTTCACACTCATCTGAGCAAGGGTTGACAGTGTAGTTTTGCTTTGACTTGGAGAGGGATTTGTTTGCCCAGCACTTGGAACAAAACTTTTCCTGGCCCCACTAGCCATTTAAAAAAAACAAAAACTATTAAACAAATTAGTTGAAGGGCTGGCCAGGGAAAATATCACCAACAGGCCGAGCTCATACCAATGACCTTTTGCAGAGTTTACTTATTCCTAACCTTAACCTAAGTCTATGTGAAAACCTTAGCCTACACCTATACCTATCTCTACATCCTACTAGCAGTGTTCCCTCTAAGCTGAGTTAGTGTGAGCTAGCTCACAGTTTTTTTGCCTCCGGCTCACACCTTTTTGTCTTAGCTCAGGAAGGATGGCTCCAGAGCAAACTGATTGATGCAGTAGCCAAATCACTTGCTCACAACTTTAATGCCATAGCTCACCAAGTAGAATTTTTGCTCACAAGACTCCACAGCTTAGAGGGAGCATTGCCTACTAGTATACTTATATATGGTTTGTAGCTCACTTAGACTATACTATATATTTAATTTAAACTTAATAACTTTAATTCCAACTAAACCCGTCCTATACTGTACCTACTGTCTAATGCTCTAATCATTTAATTCTATCAACCAGAGGTTAATAGCTAATGTTTAAGACTTTAGAACCAAATGCCTTACACCATTAATTTATGCTCTAGGAGGCTTCTACATTCAAATGAAGGAAAATAAAATAATAATAATAATAACCAAAGAGCGGTCAGCCTAGTAATTACAGAACTAGTATGGAGCTAGAGCAATAATATAGCTCAGGGGTGGGCAATTGTTTTGGCTGGGGGGCCACTTTGTGAGAGTGGAGATTAACGGAGGGCCGTACCTTTTAAAATGATTGCATTCATTAATTAACTTTGCATTTCAGAAAAGGTATAAATTGTATCATAAAAATCAATAAATATAAATTAAATTAAATAATGGTAGGTTTATTCAATTTATTTATCATTCTAATTTCATATCATCTATAGCTGCAAGCACATTTAATTTTAGAATCAGTTTTAATGAGACAAATGTACCCTATTTTTCCCTTCCAAATCGCTCACCTAATGGAAGAATTCAGACACAATGAAGAAGACGAAGAAGAAGAAGAGATTGGATTTATATCCCGCCCTTCACTCACTTGGAGTCTCAGAGCAGCTTACAAACTCCTTTCCCTTCCCCTCGCCACAACAGGCACCCTGTGAGGTAGGTGGGGCTGAGAGAGCTCTTTCCCAAGCTGTCCTTGAGAGAACAGCTGGTACAGAGCTATGGCTTCCTCAAGGTCCTCCAGCCAGGTGCAAGTGGAGGAGTGGGGAATCAAACCCAGTTCTCCCAGATTAGAGTCCGTGCACTTAACCACTGACTACCAAACTGGCTCTCAATGGAGGTTGCGGGCAGCAAGAAGGCCATCTGGGGTGGCACAGAGGGACAGAGAGAGACACACAGGGAACATAGGGAGAGAGAGAGAGAGGAAGACACACACACAGAGGAACAGAGACAGACAGACAAACAGACAGACTCAGAGGGACAGAGAGAGACGCACAGGGGAACATAGGGACAGAGAAAGAGACAGAGGGACACACACACATGCAGAGGGAAAAAACAAAAGGTGCAGAAACGGTGGAGAAATTTACTGTTGTTTACCTAGGAGTAAGCACCTTAAATCAGTGGGAATTACTTCAGCATGGGGGGGGGGAGCACTCGTGTTTCATATAAACACGAGCAGGCGCACGAGTTTCCTGCCAGGGCTTTGCTCTCCCTCCCATTTTATAACCAGGTAAAGTCAGAGACGAGTTCCCAGTTTCTTCCTCCTCTATAAATAAGGAGACGGGGGGGGGGGGGGGGCATCGTTTACTTCCACCCTCTCCTGTCCAGCCCTGGCGATGGCAGCTGGAGCCAAACACCGTCTGGGTCTGATACTAAATGGGGGGGGGAGGGGATGAAGAGGCCACATGCTCTGGACTTGAGGAGGAAGCGGGGGTTGGGGGAGAAGAAAATAAGGAAGCGGCTCTCAGGGATGGAATATTCTTTCCAGTCAGGAGAATTTATATCCCGGCTGCTCCCCCCACCCCCACTTCCCCTCCCCAGAGATGTTTTCCTTTTCTCTCTCTCTCCTCCTTCTACCCCCCCACTCTAACCTGGCAGCCAAAGTCCCAGCGAAGTTCACTGCTTAAATGGGGTACCAAAATTTGAAAGCTCCTTTTTGCTGCCACTTCTCTCCCGCCGCGTGCATAACTCCTCGCCTTGAAGATCCGCCCACTTTTTCTTCCCGCGCAAGGACCCAAGCCCCAACACCAGAGAGCGGCCACGACCCTGCACTTCTGCCCCAGGGCCAAAAGAGAGTGCTGCAGCACCCTGCACCCACCTCTCGCAGGGGCAACTCGGAGTGGTGACCCCCCCCCCCAACCCAGTGCCTGCAGGCTGCCAACAAGACTTGGGGAGCGAAAAGGACCATTCCCGGTCAGGGAAAGCAGCGGAGCTGTTAGGGGCCAAGCTCTGGTGCCGGAGCGTGAGGTGGCACGGAGGACAGCAGCTTGGGCAGCGGCTGTCAAGGGTGACTGACCAGCAGATTTGCTCCGGCTGCAGGAGCCATTTTGGAGGGCCCCTGGAAGTTGCAAGGCAGGCAGCCAGCCGGCACCAAGTTGGCATTGGAGACCGCAGCCGGGATCCTCACTGGGGGAGCCGCCCACGCGCCCCTCCTTCCCCGCGCGCCCTGCAGCCACTGATGGATGAGGCTGGACATCAGACTGTGTCGCCCACAGGCCTTGGAAGCCTCAGAGATGCTGCACCACTGGCCCGTGGCCGCCTGGCTGGCGGGGCTGCAGGCGGGGCTGCTGGTGCCGGCGCCGGGCTGGGAGCTGCCTCGGGGGAGGTGGAGGTGGCCCGGGCACCCTCCTGCTGGACCTCTCACTGGGGGCGGAGTGGCACTGCGCGCTGGACCCGACCCAGATGGCCCGCCAGCTGAGGGACGCTGTTGAGCTGACAGGCAACAGGCGGCTGCGGAGGACTGGCAAGCCCTTGGCGGGCCGCCAGAAACCCTGTGGTGGGCCGCATGTGGCCCGCGGGCCACCATTTACCCAGCCCTGATATAGCTTATCTCCAATATTCAAGGTCATTAGTTATTGCAACATAACATCATATAACCATGCAGTATAGGATTTCACAGATACAACAAAATAAGCTAAATAAAAACAACTTCCCTCTTAGTGCCAAGTAAGTTTTGCCAATTTGTTAGTGTCTTAATAATATAATAGTTGAGGCACTCATACAATAAATAGGAAGTTGAACACAGCCAAGTATCACAAAAGGAAAAGCAAATATGAGGCTAAGAAGTTGGAGCAAAACAAAAAAGAAAAGAAGAAAAACAAAGGAGGGAGAAACACAGCTTAAATAGACCAGGCAGTCATATAATAGTCTCTTCCCTGGTCTTGGCATCCTTGCCGCTCCTGGTGCCACTCCCCGTTCTCTTATCGAGATCACACACAGCCTTCCAACAGTCTGATGTACAAGTCCCTCCGCCGTCAGAAAGTTTTCACCACATAACAGTTGCATGCAGCATGGAAAGGTAATAAAGGTCACCTTTGCTGAAATGCTGAGAAGATGGTAATTAACAGGGGCGGCACCTAAGGAGGCCTCTTTAATCAAAATATCAACAGGGACGCTTCCCGAAAGCCTCTACAATGGGAAGAGAACAAAAGAGTCCGCCGCCAAGTCTCTTCACCACAAACCTCCAACAGACCTCCAGGAAACAAAAGAAAAGGAAAATGAATGAAGCACAAGCTGCTGCTGCTCCAACTGCTCCCACTTGTTCAAAGCCAGCCGCTGATCATCAGAAGGTCACCTCTCTCACTCCTGGCCGAGCATGCTGCAAAACCACCAGAGCTGAAAGCCAGCCGCTTTGATGATGCCTCGCCTAGGCTCACAAGACACTGCTAAGGATCAATGCGAGCATTGAGGCTCCTTGTCCCCACCTCCCACTTCGGTCGTGGTGCACGTTCAGCGTTGCGGGCCGCTGCCCAACTTCACCGTGGGCACAATGACCTTGCCCAGGGCTCCCTCCGAGAGCACCCGGCAGGAGTCTGACAAAGCAGGACCCTTGACGGAGGTAGGGAATACAGCGGGGAGGGCACGGAGACCCGCTGCCTGCCTCCGCTGTCGCTGCGACTGGAACCGCCCAAGATATTCCATATGCTATGTCTTATGAAAAAATAAAGGAACTGTGAAATTTGTTTATTGTTCTTTTTTTAAGTGTAAGTGTCACAGGTGGGCTCACACTGTCAAAGATTTGAACTCCCTCAGTTTTTTAATGGAAAAAAATTATTTGATTCTTTGAATTAAATAGAAGTTACATTTGCTCAGGGGTATATGATAGCTGTGCTCCCCAGCTAGAGCGACCAAACAAGTTCAAGGTCCATTGATAGGAGAAGGTAGGATAGATTCTAAGACTCCAGAAACATCCAAGTGAGGCACTACCTGTGGTAGAATGCTACCTGGAGTTGTCCAAGACTGTCTGGTCATCAGATTATTTGAAATAAAGTATAGATGTAAAAAAATGCAATATCTCAGAGAGATCTGAAAGAAGATAACAATTTAATTGAAGATACTGATAATAATACCAGTTTTCTTAGCTGTAAAGCTACAGCTGCTTTTTAAGATAGAAACATATGCACTAGAATTCTTAACTCAATGCAGAGAGAAGTCTAACTTACTGCTAGGGTTCCCAGGTGCCCACCCATGGTGGGTGAATTCCCACCTGCACCCTCAGTTGCCTGCATTAAATAAGGTGAGCCACAGGAGAAAAATGGGGGGCATCATCAACTTCCCCCCATGGTGTTCTAGAAATTCTCTCAGTCTCTGTGGTCTTTACCATAGTGTTGCCAGGGCTGTGGCATCACTTCCAGGTGTTAACCCGGAAGTGACATCACAGCATCCATCCATCCCCCCTGATATAATTAGATCATTTCAAATTGTGATTTAAACTCCAGGGCAGGAAGTCTTCATGCTAATGACTACAGAGCTTCCATTTTTAAAAAAGAGAAGCACCTCCTTAATTTAGGTACTTAAAATGATGTTTATGACAAAAAGCAGTCCAAAAATATGTGCACAATACATTTTAAAGCAATGATTGAACTTAACTATCATATTCTCTAGTTATATCAGAAAACTGGATAAATAGTTCCATTGAATATCCCCGCTTTTCATACCACCCACTGCATGGCACTTTTGTACATTACTTGTTGCTTTGGATAGGATGGAAGTTTATGGAGAATATAGGCAGTGATGATCTTAATTCAATGCAAGGAGGAAGTCTGACTTCTGTGAGTAGAAAACTAATGCCATGGTGATGTCCTAATTTTTAAAATTAAAATGCTGAAACTGATCTTAAGCATTGCTAAATATCTCTGAGGCAGATTGGGAATTGGAGCACAAATGATTCAGTGGATAGACCTATAACATGTCAGTAACTGATTTTTGGCTGTAAAGCTAGTGAATGAGAAATTGCACACAGACCTTACATAGGAATTCGCTCTTATTCAGTAAAGATTGCAAGTAATTAGAAAAAAGGGGTGTTAATTTGCTGGAGATTTCCAGGTGGGTAATGGGTGTGTATGGAGGTTGTCTTGGTCTGATCAGAAAAGTGGAGCTTTGGTGGACAGTTCAAATAGTCTAACTTGGACCATTCTGACAACCAGTCCAAGACAGGGAATGCTTCTCAAATCCCCAGTTAAGACACTCCCGATGGTTTCTTTATTTAAAGATTTATTAAGAGAGATGCTCACTCAGAACTGGTGTCTTGTCAGGAATGCCAAAAGCGCACCAAAACCCCAAAGTTAAAGAAAAGGTTCAAAGCACTTCACACACACCCATTCACAGATGTCACACTTAGCCACAACGTTACTATGCCAACCCTGAAAGATATACAGTTACTATCTACTGTGCCCAGCAAGAGAGAGTCTCCAAAGTCATTCTCATGAGAAGCCAAAGGGCACATCTTGAATGGAAAAATTATGGCTACGAGTTACAAGCAAGCATCCCCCATACACCCCCCTTAGGAATGTCCCTCCCCCCTATAGTATGGCAAGGTGAACAGTGAAGCTATGAGAAGAAATGAAAGTTAAGGGAAAGAGACAATGGTCAAACTGGAACCTTGACAATGCTGCAGGTTTCTGTTTGTCCAGAAGCTACCAGAACTCTAGCACAAGAATTTGGTTTCCATGTTATAAGTCAGATCTCAGAAGCTAAGCAGGGTCAGCCATGGGAGATCATGATGGGAGATCATGATGGAATACCAGGGATGCTACACAGAGGCAGGCATTGGAAAACATCTCTTGCCTTGAAAACCCTATGAGGTCACCATGAGTTGGCTACAAATTGATGGCAAAAAAAGAAGAACCGCGATGTTCAAGATTAATGTTTTTAGATCATCACTCTTCCCATTGTGTTAGATAATACAGAAATTGTAGGCTAGTAAGGCAGACAGAAGTAGTGGTTAAGTGTGTGGACTCTAATCTGGGAGAACCAGGTTTGATTCCCCACTCTTCCACTTTCAGCTGCTGGATGACCTTGGGCAAGCCATAGTTCTGTCAGAGCTGTTCTCTCAAGGACAACTCGAAAGAGCTCTCTCAGCCCCACCTACCTCACACGGTGTCTGTTGTGTGGGATGGAAGGGAAAGGAGTTTGTAAGCCACTCTGAGACTCCGAGTGAAGGGCGGGGTATAAATCCAATCTCTTCTTCTACCTGGCAAGTGTTCCACTCATGGTGTGTGGACCAGGGATCTGACCCCCTGAAGCATAGGCGTCAACTTCAGGGGGGCTAGGGAGCTGGAGCCCCCCCTGAACTTTTCCAGGACATGCTGAGCCTCCCCTGGAGACAATGTAATGCCTCTGGCCCAGTCCCAGCCCCTCCCCCCCCCCCCGGGAAATTGGAAAGTCTACACCCTTGCCCTGAAGGCTCCTATGAGTGATATCCTTTCTTTTCTGCAGTGAGGTTTAGAGAAGGGTCTCAGCACCAGTACTCTGAAACGACAGGTGGCTGCAATCTCAGTTATCAGAGGGGCCTGGAGGACAATCATTAGCCATATTTTTTGTTAACATTTTTGTTTTATTGAAATTAATTTTCAGTCCGGCCACCTGGCCATAGTCCTGTAAAGTTTTTAAAAGTTTCGTAATAGATTCCAATGGATTTTCTAAAATAAAGACCAAATTGTCTGCAAAAGCTTGTAATTTATATTCTTCTCCTTTTACTTTGAGTCCTTTAATATACGTGTCTAACCGTAGCATTCAATATTTTTAGTACCAGTATAAACAGTAATGGTGATAGTGGATATCCTTGTTTCTTTTTGTATTTCAATGTTTTGTGTTAACTCTCCATTTACAAGGATCCTTGCTTGTTGCTTGGTTATTGCCTTAAGCATTGTAAGGAATTCTTTGCCACATTGTGAAGTTAATAGTTATTTTAGCACGAAGTTTCAGCTGATATTATCAAACGCTTTTTCTGCATCCAAAAAAAAAAATCAAAGCCATTGGTTTCTCTGGATGTGCTTTGAAGTATTCAGTTACATTCCATATAGTTCTTACATTGTTCCTAAATTGTCTTTTTGGTAAGAAACCTGCTTGATCTTGATGAATTATTTGTATCAGAACTCTTTCCAGTCTTGAAGCCAGAATGGAAACATAAATGTTATAGTCCACATTTAATAGTGAAATTGGTCTATAATTTTTAATTTGTTTCTCATCAGTATTTTGTTTATGTATCAAAGTTATTAATGCTTCATTCCAGGTTTCTGGTATTTTGTCTTCAATTATTATGTTTTGTATTACATATTTTAAAGGTAGTATCAATTGATTGTCAAAGGTTTGGTATAATTCTGCCAGGAGGCCATCAGGTCCTGGAGTCTTCCCTTTTTTCTGTTTTTTTAGTGCTTCTGTTAGTTCAGAAAAAGTTATTGGTTCATTTAATAATTTACTTTGTTCTTCAGTAAATTTCTTTCAGTTGTATTTTTTAAAAGAAAATCCTTAATTTTGTCCTGTGTAGCTTCTCTTTTTTGATATAACTTCTCATAGAAAACTTCAATAATTCTTTAGGTGTGTTTTTTCTTCTCCCTTATCTCTCAAAATTTTTATTTTTATTTTTTCTTTCTGTAATTTGTATGCTAACCATCTAGTTGGCATATTAGCATTTTCAAAGTAGTTTTGTTTTGCATAAGTAATTTTTTTGGGCTATTTCCTGTGTTAACAGGCAGTTCATTCATAACTTCAATTTCACTCTTGTATGTTCAGTGGAAGAATCTTGTTTCATTTTCTCTTCTTGTTTCTTGATTTGTTCCTTGATTTGTGTAAATTTCTCAGTCTTTTGTTTTCTAATATGTGGATCTTCTCTGATTATCCAGCCTCTAGCATAGGCCTTAAATGCATCCCATACAACTCTAATCAATATATCTAGTTGTATATTCTGTTTTTAAAAAATGGGAATTCTTTTTTAGTCTCTGTTACAAATTTTCCATTTTTCAACAAGAACGTTTTTAAAGTTCATCTGCTTTTCTTCTGTATATCTTGTAATGTAAGGCCGAGGACAGACTGGCAATGTAAAGCGGGGGCAAAGTGGAGGGAACTGGTGCGGGGGAAAAACTCCACGGAGCTGGCCGTTCATACTGGCCAGAGCAATGCGCAGTGGTGCCGATACGGAGCGTTCAGACTGCTGCGGAGCCGTTGCGCTTTTTTTTGTTTTCCCTTTGATGTGTTTCACATGTGCGCATATGCGCATAACTTTGTGCCGGCGCGTTCACACTGCCGCCTCCGGATGCCTCCCGCTTCTTCCGGTTCACACTATTTGGAAGCGGGAGGCATGCGGAGGACGGCCCCTGAACACCGGTTTTACCCGGTGTCCTGTTAAAGCGGATGGAAAGCGACTGGGAGACGGGTAAGTGCGAAATGGAGCCGAGGGACAGATGCGCATGTCTGAACGGGCTCTTTTCTTCCACTTCTGACGCGGGGCTGCCCCGCTTTACATTGCCAGTCTGTCCTCGGCCTAAGTATAACTAGATTGTGGTCTGTAGTTGGTGGTAGTATTTCCACTTCTAATAAGTCATTTATGATAGTTGATGATATCCAACACATATTTATTCTTGACTGCGACTTATGTCTCGCTGAGTAATCCACCAGGTTAAGTTCTTCTGCCAGTTGTAGGAATGAGTTAGGAAGTTCATTGCCTTGTTTCTTTTCCCCAGTTTCTTTTTTTCTGTCTAAAAGTCTGTCAAATACTTCTTTCTTTCTTTCTTTCTTTCTTTCTTTCTTTCTTTCTTTCTTTCTTTCTTTCTTTCTTTCTTTCTTTCTTTCTTTCTTTTGATTTATATCCTGCCTAGCTAGCTCCAATCACACAAATCTCATCAAAGTTTTGTTTTAAGATACGTTCTTGCAAAAATTTATAATATTTTTTCTGGTGCTGATTTGGTGCACATATGTTTACAATCAAAGTTATTTTACCTTGTCTTTGTATTTTGATTGACAAAATTCTGCTGTCTTCTGAATTGTATAGAAGTTTTGGGTGTAGGTGTTCTTTGACATATGTAACTAGACCTCTTTCCTTGTCTGAAGAAATGGAAGCTCTGCCAAGCTTCTTAATTTCCAAGTATTTTTGGTCTGAATATTTTGTATGAGTCTCTTTTAAGCATATCACATCCAATTGCATCTTTTTTAATTGTTGGAATATCTGTCTTCTTTTTTGAGGTGCATTCAAGCCATTGATGTTTTTGAGATTATCCTTATTTTTCTTCTATCCATCTTGTGGTTGTGTATTTGTGTCATCTTGACCACTCTGTTGTAGTCTTGTTACTATTTGTGATGCTAGGAGTTTTGCTGTTTTCCTAGTAGTTTTGTTCTTTCTGGTTGTCCTTGATGCTCCTTGTTGATCCTGGCCTTTCTCTTCTGCCGTTTCCGGCTCCTCCTCCTCAATATTCAACTTGTCTTTATGAGTTTTGATGAAATCTTCTGCCTTAAATATAGATTTGATTCTATATCTTTTCCCCTTAAACATGAAGAGAATACCTTCTGGAAATAGCCATCTGTACGTAATTTCATTTTTTCTCAAAGTGCTTGTTAAATCTATGTATTCTTTCCTTTTCTCTCTTACTCTCCATGGAATTTCTTTTAAATTTTTATCTCCATATTTTTTAGTTGGAGGGGAGTTCCATTCACAAATTTAAGGATTTCAACTCTCAGTGTTCTTTTGTGGAACCGTACATGTACTTCTCTAGGAAGATTATTTCATTTTGCATATGCTGAATTCATTCTGTAGGCCACATCAGTTTTGTTATAAACTTCCTCGGTTTTCTGTGCCCATATATTTGGCTAAGGTCTGTGCCATCCCATTTTTTGTTTTCATCTTGTCTTTTCTGGAATATTTTGAAATCTTAGAATAAGCTGCGTTATCCAGTTCTAGTTTCATGAGGGTTTTTTTCTCATAGATTTCTGTTTGGAGTTCACGGTTTCCAACTTTTGCTCCATCTTCTCTGTTTTATCTTCCATCTGGCTTGTTGTTTTAGTTAAGTCAATAATTTCTTGTTTATTTTCTTTGAATTGCTTCTGGAACTTTTCCATTTGAAATGTCATTTTCTGCATTAAGGAATCTAGTTTCGCTTGCATTGGTTCTACCACAGCTGATACTGCTGCTGTCACTTCTGCCTTAACCATTGTTGCCACTGAGTTTTGCATTATGGTTTGTAAATCCTTTAATGACACTTGTGCCAAACTGGCACTCTCTGGTCTAGTTGTTCCTGGGGAAGTACCATGATGCTTTCTTTTTGGGCCTACACCACTGGCCATGTTAAAAGTTTCACACTCTCTCTTTCAATAGAGGCCCATAAAATCAAACAACTATTTATGTTTCCAAAACAAAACAATTATTGTTTATAACTACATGAAACCAAAAACTTTCACAGCATTTCAGAGAGGATTATCAACTGTTTACAGTACACTTGGAACACAATATACTTTTAGTGATAACAACACTAAAACAACATAGGCAAAAGTAAACACAGTACAAGACTTGTAGCTTATGTATTAAAAGGGTGACGCTTGTCTTCTTTCTTCTTTTCCAAAAAACCCAGAAAAGAAAAAAATAATTATAATCCACAGTAGGGTCCTGTAAAACTTGAAAAGCTTTAAAAAGGCTCTCAAGTGCCAACTTTTCCACTTCTTAAACCCCTTAGTAAAATATTTCCTTTTCATTCCCTCTGCCAGCTGGCCAAAGGAGGGGGGGAGCCCCCTTTACCCCTCCATCTTCTTCTATTAGGGTTTAAAGAGCTTGAGGGGATCTTTCCCTTTAAGCAGGTCTTTAAATTTATTGCAGATGCAATTGCTTACAGTATAATCCACTATGGTATTGAAGTATTATTGGTTCTATTAGACAGCCCTCTCTTCTTTTGCCCACAGAACCATTTAAAAAGTTACTTTCAGTTCTTTTTCTAGCTGCTTAAAAAAAAGGAGGGGGAGGAAAGGAAATTCTTTAGCCCTCCATTCCTTTTGTCTTTTAAAAGATTTAAAGGGGATTAGCTGATAGAAGATTTTCTGATGTCACTTGGACAAGTACTCATGGTGTTATTCTTCTTTGATGTTTTAGATGAGGTTTTCTGTTTCCCCCACTTGCCCGGGTAGTCACAGCTTTGCATCCATATCTGACATGGATGCTCTCAGACAATTCTTGCTTTGGGGCAATGAGGACTTCCATCCGCCTGTTGCTGTTACTGCAGAGAAACTCAGGCCGAGGACAGACTGCTGATCCACCCCGGGACAGACGTGGGGCCAAAAGCCCCGCGCGAAAAGCAGCCTGGCACAGCCTGTTCCCACAGGCTGCGCTGTCCTGGGGCGGAGGCGGGGCGGAGGCGCGCTGACGCAGGGGCGTCCAGACTTCCGCCCCCCGCTTCCGGTGCGCTGCCGACGCGTCCAGACTGCCGCGAAGCGGCAGGGACGCGCGGCACTCCAGCCGGAGACCAGTTAGAAGTGGTCTCCGGCTGAAGTGGATGGATGGCGCCTCGCGGACGGGTGAGTCCGCGCCGACGCCGGAGGACAGATGCGGCAATGTGAACGCCCCCTCTGCCTCCGCTTTAGAAGTGGAGGCAGAGCGGGGCACATTGCCAGTCTGTCCTCGGCCTCAGAGAGGAAACGAAAAGTGGGAGGGGGAGTGTTTCAATGCCTTTATTTCCCTCCCCGGATTGGGGAGGGAAAGAAAGGCATTTTAAACATGCCTGGGCTTCCTGCCTCCTGCCCTTCTCCAGCTCCCCCATGTTAGCTAGAGAAGGGAAGGCAGAGAGCAGAGGTGGGTGTTGCTTTCTGACACACTTCCGGTGATGTCAGGGGGTATGGCATATGCAAATAGGTTATGTGAATGAGTTATGCTAATGAGCTCCTGCACCTCTTTTTCTACGAAATGACCCCTGCAGAAATACATTGCATAGATTAGCTCAACAGTAATAATGATTTTATTTTGCACATAACTGCATTCTTCAGGTATTTTTCACTCCTAAATCCCCAGCAACGAGAATATTATGTTAAAGTCTCCTTGAAATGAATGGGACTTGAATTACTCATAATTCATGCTGTTGATTTCTGTCAGACTCAAGTATGACTAATGTCCTCTACATCAAGGTCATTGCTATTTATTATAGATTATTTCTATGTATCTGGAGTACAAAATAAAAATCTGGTAGTACTATATATATGTTATAATTAGATGTGAAGTCTTTTGAGTGCATGGTTTTTCAAATGTATTTCTAGGGCAGTGTGATCTGCTTCAAATGTTCGTAAGTGAGCACACTTGCTAATAATATTCTCTAAGACAAATAGAAGGTATTCTTCCTATAGTGTTAGTAACAAGAGATATTCCTGGTAGAAATCATTAGGCTTTGCACCTGTTCATTCACTGAGATGATTCTGCATTTACTGTATTCTCATTTAGTTAGAAATATTGTGGGCAATATCCATCTCCATGGTGATGGCATAGTAGCTGATGCTTCATGAATATTATTATTTGGGAATTTCACTTCATTTTTTAAAAAAAGTATTCAACACCTCCCCCCCGGGGGGGAACCCTATCCTAATGATTTTTTTCACAGTTTCCCCCACCATTCATCAGTGCTACTGCTTTGGTAATATTTTTAGGACTTCATCTCATGCAGGACCCCTGTGAATATAATGATGACCCCTGTGATTGTATATGTTCCTTGAATGCGTATGGCTGTGTGAGAACATCACTGAGAACAAATAGGTTTTTAATAACCATTTACTTTGAACTGGGGGGGGACAAAGGGAAAACTGTTGGATATTGTAACTCTGCATAAGAACACAAGAACATAAGAAAAGCCAATGTTGGATCAGGCCAGTGGCCCATCCAGTCCAACACTCTGTCACACAGTGGCCAAAAACACCAGGTGCCCTCAGAAGGTCCAGCAGTGGGGGCAGGTAGATCTACTTACAAGTAGATCTGGGAGGGAAAGGGTTAAGAGAATTCTTGGCAGTTGGCTCCACCATCTCATGGATTGGACATTGACCCTCTTTGGCTTTTGCCTTCTGTTTCATCTTATATAGGACCTCCCTTCTTTTCTCTTACCTGGGCTTGGAGCTATAACAAGTTAACCTTTCTGAAGTTAATCTACTCACAAAAATTAAATGTACCTACATGAATATGTCATATAAGATGCGCTTCTATTTTTTCCCCCTTGTTACCATTGGAGTCGGATCATCTTTGTAATTTGTTTGAATCGCATTTTCCCCTTAACCAAGAAACATGAAAGGTTGGGGAGACTGAAAAAGCTTTTGTGTTTCCAAGGCAAATGATTTTTTTTTTAAATTAACCCATTGAAAACATCTTCACTAACTAGACAGTACTCCCTGTTTTGCTGTGTGGAGTTGGAAGCCCCATTACCAGCTTTCACTCAGATCCTGCCATGGTTGTGTGAAGTTGCACATGATGAGCTGGGGCAGGAAGTAGATCCTCATTAGGCTGAACAGCTGAACAAATCCATTTTGTTTAAATTAGGCAACCAGCGCAACTGAACCAGGAGAGGAAACATAGACTCATCTGCTTCAGTACTGGGGACATGTTTCCTTTTCTCTCCCAAACCTGTCTAATTGCAAATATGAAGGTTTTTATGCCCCAATTTTCACTACCTGAAGGGGTCTCAGAGCGACTTACAATTGCCTTCCCCTCCTTTGCCCACAACAGGCACCCTGTTGCAGTGTTCCCTCTAAGCTGAGTTAGTGTGAGCTAGCTCAAATTTTTTTAGCCTCCAGCTCACACATTTTTGTCTTAACTCAGGAAGGAGGGCTCCAGAGCAAGCTAATTTATGCAGTAGCCAAATTGCTTGCTCATGACTTTAATGCCAGTAGTTCACAAAGTAGAATTTTTGCTCACAGGACTCCACAGCTTAGAGAGAGCATTGCCTGTGAAGTAGCTGGGGCTGAGAGAGTTCTGAGAGAACTGTGACTGACCCAAGGTCACCCAGCTAGCTTCATGTGGAAGGGTGGGGAATCAAACTCGGTTCTCCAGATTAGAGTCCACCGTTCTTAACCACTAGCCAAACTGTGATAGAATCAGGGCTCCGTTGGGGCCGGGGCGCGCCGGAGTGCCGCTCCAGGAGAGAAGGGGCTGGGGGGCGGGCACATTACAAAGGCCCACCCCCTGGCCCGCGCTCCGGAAGAAAGCCCTCCCCCCCCTTCACCCTTCCCAGCCGGGGCAGACCACCGCCGGCCCGGGGGAAAAGCCCATTCTTCCCCCCCTCACTCAGCCCAGGCTGCGGCAAGCGCCGCTGGCCCGGGGAGAAGCCTTTCCCTCCCCCCCACTCACCTTTCCCGGGCCACGGCAAGCACCACCGGCCCGGGAAGAAGCCCTTCCCTCCCTCCCCCACTCAGCAGTTCCCCGGGCCAGCGGCGCTTGCCGCAGCCCGGGCTGAGTGAGGGGGGGAAGAATGAGCTGATTTCTCTTGGCTGCCCTGGCTTTGGAAAATGGGAACCAGAGTTCCTTCCCATGACTGGAGGGGTGGAGGTGGAGTGGGGAGCCCAGGATGTTTTGCTGTTTAGGACCTAAGGGGAGGGGAGGGGGTGGTGGACAAAATACCTTGAGCTGCAGCTGGGAAGAGGGGGAGAAAGTGAGAAGACCCCCCCACTCACCCTCTCTTTCTAACAACAGACCCCTTTTGCTCCTGCTATTGACTACCCAGCAAGCAGGAGCAGGGAACTCTTTTGAGAACAACTGAACTGTCAGAGTTGCCACGGGTTCCCAACCCAAAGCGGGAGTTGCAATGGGACCCAGATGCATAGGTATTTGGAAGTCAACCCTGCTTCGCGGAACGCGGCCTCCTCTCCGCTCCCCCTGCCCCACAGGTGGGTATCGCACCGCGGCCCCGACCCCACGAAGCTGCTCCCGGCCCCTGGCCAGACCGCTGGCTCCCCCAGCCCCACCCAGGAGCCCCGCAGCAGCAGCGCCGGCCTTTAGCGCAGGGGCGCACGGCCCCTCCGGCCCGCGCTCACCTGCACGGCGGCGATGGCTTCTTCCGCTCTTCCTGACTGCAGGGCTGGCAGACGTGGCGCGGGGAGGGGAGGGAAGGGGCGACTTGCCTGCAGGCCGCAGGGTGGGGAGGGCAGGGAGGCGCGCACCTGCCGCTTCCTGGAGCCAATGGCTGCGCGGGCAGGGGATTGCGAAGACCACCAAGACTCTCCCTCCTCTGCGCCCTGCTGCTTCCCAGGCAAGAACGGCCACGTGGAGGCCTCGGAAGGCCACCACCGGCCCCCTCCCCTCCGGGGAACAGCCAGGCGGCGCGCTGTGTGCAAGAACCCATCAGGCGCCCGCCCCGGAGGGCTGCGGGGGCGGAGAGTCTTGGTCACTGGCGGCAGGACTGAGCATCAGGCCCGCAAAGCAGGCCCAGGAGGGCAAAGCCTGCAGCCGCGGAGCCCAAGGGGGGAGCCTCCAGAGACGGCCTCCCTAGAAGCACCCGGCCCGTTGGGATCCAGAGAAACAGAGAGAGAGACCAGGCGGAGGGTCATCAGCAGACTGGGGGCAGCCAGCTGCAAAACATGTATACAATCAACCCACAAGACGCTTCCCAGGGCCCAGGAGAAAACCATGGACTCGCTGTTATTTCTTCATTGCAACCCCCCCCCCCGCCCGAAGCAGCAATGGCCAGGCGCTGGCTCTCCCCTGGGAGGGAGGGGGCCCTTGCTTGGGCTCAAAGAGGGGGTAGAGAGCAATCTCTGCCTGCCGGGAGGAACCCCCTTCCGGCCCCAGGAAGAACCCCCTTCCTCCCTCCCTCGCCCACTCAGCAGTTCCCGGGGCTGCAGCTGGCCGCCGGCCCCGGGAAGAACCCCCTCCCTCCCTCCCTCCCACACTCAGGAGTTCCCGGGGCCGCAGCTGGCCGCCAGCCTGGGAAGAACCCCCTCCCCCCACACTCACCGTTCCCGGGGCGCAAGGGAGGGAGAGGCTGGGCCTGAGTGGCTTAATGCCACTCAGGCCCAAGCAAGGGGGGAGGAGGGAGGAAAACGCCAGCCCCAGTGGGGGGAGAAGCGCCCCCCCTCCTTCCTTCCTTCCTTCCTTCCTTCCTTCCTTCCTTCCTTCCTTCCTTCCTTCCTTCTCTCTCTCCCCCCACTTACCTACCTACCTACCTTCCTGTTCCTTCCTTCCTTTCTTCTCTCTCTCTCCCCCAACTACCTACCTACCTTACTGTTCCTTCCTTCCTTTCTTCTCTCTCTCTCCCCCAACTACCTACCTACCTTACTGTTCCTTCCTTCCTTCCTTCCTTCCTTCCTTCCTTCCTTCCTTCCTTCCTCTTTCTTTCTTTCTTTCTTTCTTTCTTTCTTTCTTTCTTTCTTTCTTACTTTCTTCCTTCCTCCTTCCTTCCTTCCTTCCTTCCTTCCTTCCTTCTCTCTCCCCACCTACCTACCTACCTTCCTGTTCCTTCCTTTCCCCCTTCCTTCCTTCCTTCCTTCCTTCCTTCCTTCCTTCCTTCCTTCCTTCCTTCCTTCCTTCCTTCCTTCCTTCCTTCCTTCCCTTACCTACCTACCTACCTTCCTGTTCCTTCCTTTCCCCCTTCCTTCCTTCCTTCCTTCCTTCCTTCCTTCCTTCCTTCCTTCCTTCCTTCCTTCCCCAATTACCTACCTACCTTCCTGTTCCTTCCTTCCCCCTTCCTTCCTTCCTTCTCTCTCTCCCCCCAACTACCTTCCTTCCTTCCTTCCTTCCTTCCTTCCTTCCTTCCTTCCTTCCTTCCTTCCTTTCTTTCTTTCTTTCTTTCTTTCTTTCTTTCTTTCTTTCTCCTTCCCCCCTTTCTTCCTGCCTCCCTCCTTCCTTCCTTCTCTCTCTCCCCCCACCTACCTACCTACCTTCCTGTTCCTTCCTTCCCCCCTTCCTTCCTTTCTTCTCTCTCTCTCCCCCCAACTACCTACCTACCTTCCTGTTCCTTCCTTCCCCCCTTCCTTCCTTTCTTCTCTCTCTCTCCCCCCAACTACCTACCTACCTTCCTGTTCCTTCCTTTCCCCCTTCCTTCCCCTCTCCCTTCCTCCCTCCCTCTCCCTTCCTTCCTTCTCTCTCTCTCCCCCCACCTACCTACCTTCCTGTTCCTTCCTTCCTTCCTTCCTTTCTTCTCTCTCTCTCCCCCAACTACCTACCTACCTTACTGTTCCTTTCTTTCTTTCTTCCTTCCCCCCTTTCTTCCTCCCTCCTTCCTTCCTTCCTTCCTTTCTTTCTTCTCTCTCTCTCCCCCACCTACCTACCTACCTACCTTCCTGTTCCTTTCCTTCCTTCCCCCTCCCTCCCTCCCTTCTTGCCTTCTGACACACTGCCCATGACGTCAGGGATGTGTGGCCTTTTGACACTTCCAGTGACGTCAGGGTGTGTGGCATATGCAAATAAGTTATGCTAATGAGCTCCTGCACCTCTTTTTTTACAAAAGGACCCCTGGATAGAATCCTTTTGCAAACAGGGCTGCCGAGCCTCCAGTGAGGGTGGGGGAATGGGCCAACACCAGCTCCCAGCTCCCACAGCTCTGATATGGTGACATTACTTCTGGGTTTCCCAGAAGGCATTACTTCTGAGTTTCATCAAAACACAGTTATGTCGCTTTGGGATTCCCCCAGAAGGGACATCATGGCAGTGGTCTTTTGCTGATGGCAGCTCTCTCACATAGGTGTCAAGTTCGGGGGGCTGGGGAGCTTGAGCCCCCCCGAACTTTTCCAGGAGGTGCTGAGCCTCCACCGGAGACAATAAACTGTGATGTCTCTGGCCCAGCCCCAGCCCTGCCCCCCCCCCCGAAATGGGAAAGTCTATGCCCTTGCTCCCACATGTCTTCTGTCCCCCATCTACCACTGGTGTCTAGGAGGTGTGAAAGTCATTGAAATTGAGGGGCACATTTCTTAGAAAGCAAAAATGCATAAGAAATCTCCCTTTTCTTCCCTCTCACCTCCCAATTTATCTACTTTGAACTGAATCAGGCATCTTAATTCTAGGGATGGGCATAAACCAGGAAAATTGAGGTTCTTCCAAGTTGTGGTTTGTGAGGTCCCATGAACTGGGACAAACCTTTCCCGGTTCGTGAATCTGTTCAGTTTGTGATGTTCGTGGATCTTCTTCCTTCCTGCTGACGACGGCTCCTCAAGGCCAGCAGAATGGGGCAGGGGGAGATCTTGCAAAAGCTATTTAAAAAGAATCTTAAATGCCTTCTCAGTTCATTTGTGAGTCGCACTGCAGCAGTGGAGGCGTGGCTTGGAGAAGGCATTTAAAGTAACCGTGGTCTCTTTAGATGCATTCTTCAAGCCCCACCTTCAGCATCAGTGTGTCTTCCAACACAAACAATAAGAACCCACCTAGAACGTTCATGGGAGGTTTGTGTGGCTTGTGAGGGTGGGATGGCACAAACTAAGGTTCACAAACCATGATTCAGGTCTGGTTCATCATGAATTTTGGTTTGTAATTCAGTTCATGCCCATCCCTACTTAATTCTCTCCAGAACAGGTTTTAAACTAACTTTTACTTGGATATTATATGAACAAAACTGTGTGCCTTTAGATTTGATCTGATTCCTTTTAACTGGCTGATAAGCATATTTAGCTTGTTCCAGATTACTCTGGAAAACCCCTTTTCAGATATGAGTATGCACTTAAGAAACCTTAGGCATCTAGTTAGCTATCCTTTATAGGGTTAATGCATCTAATGTTGGGTCTTTCTCTTTTCCTGCTGCCTTCAAACTTTTCCCAGCATTATTACCTTTTCCAGTGACTCTTGTCTTTTCATCACGTGACCAAAGTACGATAGCCTCAATTTTAATTTTTAGGGAAAGTTCAGGATTGATTTGATCTAGAACTAACTTGTTTGTCTTTTTGGTGGTTCACGGTATCCATAAAACTCTCCTCCAACACCACGTTTCAAATTAATCAACTTTCTTCCTGACAGGTTTCTTCACTGTCCAACTTTCACACCTGTACATAGTAATGGGGAGTACTATGGCATGAATTAACATGATCTTGGTCACCAGTCACCAGTGACACGTCCTTATACTTAAGAATCTTTTGTAGCTCCTTTATGGCTGCCCTTCCAAGTCTCAGTCCTTCTTGGTAAGAAATTCAGTCAGGCAATGTGCAGTAGAACTAGTCCAAGGCTTGAGATAACGTAATGAAGCAGGGGATTGCAAAGACAGAGAGTGTTACAATAAAAAGGGGAGGTAATAAATACCTGTGATACATTATAGTTATCCCTTATAGAAGAGACCTCCTTATTTTGACAGCATGTATTGCTAAGAACAACCATTAGCATGAGAAGATGTTAGCACCACCTATACTACTTTAGATGTTCTCTGAAGAAACAAATCAAATAGATATGACAAGAGATGGAGTTCTAAAACTAATTAACAAATTAATGTCACCAGGTCCAGATGGCATACAGCTGGCAATTATTTAAAAAAAAATTCAAATGTGAAATGGCTGATCTTAAAAAATGCGACTTGTCACTGAAACAACCCTCTTTACCCCAGAGGATTGACAGCTATCATACATAATGCTCATTTTGAAAAAAGGAGCAAGGCCCTTCCAGGCCAGTTAGCTTAACAGCTGTTTCACATAAACTGATAAAAGATATTATTAAATGCATCGAAGAACAAGTTTTGTGGAATGACAAAAGGCCACAACTGTTGCATAGCAACAGTTCATTTAGCTTTTCTGCAGTCTTCCAATCCTCCTGTTTTATCCAATGGTCCAATCAGTTCCCTCCTTGTTTTCCTACTTGGTTAGGGTTAGGGTTAGTATTAAAGCAGTATTAATACTTAGTATGCTATAAGTCAGCAATACTTTAAGGTTTTTTCTCCATAAAACAACATTGTTTATGAATCCTAAACACCATTTATCTAAGATCTCTGTCCTCTAATGATCCTGATACTACAAATGACACCTGTAAAGTCAGTTCATGTGGTACATTTCAGTTCATGTGATATAGTTATCAAGCTAAATATGATAACTGAAAGAATGTGATATTCATCATTTTGGAAAGCTGCATCTGCTGCTTGCAGCTTTTCCTTTTAATATGTCATAATATTTGTATTTGTTGAAGAGGTGGTGCAAAGCCTTTGACTGTGTGGACCATGTAAAGCTATGTTTGGTTTTAAAAGGAATTAGTCTGCCATAACATCTGACTGTTTTGATGCACAACATGTGCTCTGGACAAGGGGCTACTACCAGGAAAGAGTATGGAGAAACAGAATGGTTTCCAATTGGTAAAGGTGTCAGACTTCAGAAGAATTAAGTAGTTTGGCATTGTTGTTGGAGACTGAATGCCTGCTGAAGAGGTTGAGCACACTCTGTGGGCTCTAATCGATGTGATCTCATTGTCTAAGTCTCTCAAATGTCTTCTAATGAGCTGTGACAGTTCTTGTCTACTTGGGACTTCTATCATGTCATGGGTGATACCCAGAGATAATACTTTGCGGTCCAGTAATCTGTCTCAATCACTCGTGTGGTAATCTAGCTTGATTAGTCCAAGAAAGTTTAGATCTGGGTTTGATTTTAGAGTCCTCATTTCCAAATTGAATTCTCTTCCCCAGGCCTTTGCTTCATAAGACATCTCCTCAACTTCAATTCTTAGGGCTATTCCAGACACACACAGAGGTGTAGGAATCTTAATAGAGGTCTGTTGATATTATCTGTTATTGTACAGATCCAGACCCCATCAGCATATAGCATCTGTCCAGCAACTTTAGCATTGAATTATTTTCTACAGGAACATATTGGCCAGCCATGGAATAATAAAATCTTGAGATGGCCTTCTCAGTACTCATAGCGGCATTAACGGCAGAGTTCAAGTGCACCTTTCAAAATCTGCTTGAAAGATGATTCCTAAATATTTAAAATGCTCTATTTGTTCCATAGGTTGATCTGCCACCAACCACTTATACTTCTTTATCTTCCATTTTTTACTAAAAAGAAGAACCTTAGACTTAGTAACATTAATAACTAAGACCTCTCTGGAACAATATTCTAAGAAGGAACCCATGAGTTTGTGTAGGCCAACCACAGCTCTTGACAGAAGGGCAGTATCATCCATGTGTAAGAGACAGGGTAATTTAACATGGGTCAGGTGATGTGGATGAAACTCATTTCTACATATATAAGTTAAGTCATTAAGGTATAAATTGAATAACAGCAGAGCAAGGATGCATCCTTGCTTAACTCCTCTGTTCAGTGGAATATCCCTGGTCAGTTTGCCAGCAGGACCACTTCTCACCTGAGCAGTAGACAGAGCATATAATCATTGAATCAGGAAGAGGAGGTGCTTGTCCATAGACGATTTGTTCAGTTTATCCCATAGTCTTGGTCTAGGCACTGAGTCAAAGGTTGCTCTGAGATCCATGAAGGTGACAGCTAACATGAGCTGGTGTACTTACCTACAATAAATTGGAGAGTGTAGGATTGGTCAGCTGTACTGGCACCTCTACAGAATCCAGCTTGCTCTTGACCCAGTATGGCTTCTTATGAAGCAAAGAAGCATATCGTTTGCCCATCACTGATAGTAAACTTATGGGCCAGTAATTGTTGGATCACCATTTTTGTAGATGGGAACTATTATTGTGTGGTGTCAAGAGGTAGGCATAATCCCTGTCTCGTTGATTTGTGTGAATATTGGTGTCAGTATCTACGCCCACCACTGAGTTTTTGCTTTGAACAGCTCCACCAGTGTCAGGTTAGGTCCAGGAGTCTTGCCAGATTTCATTTGAGTTATTAAAGATATAATTTCTGATCCTGTGATTGGGGGCCAGTTCTCAACCAGCAGAGTAGGAGTCGTTTGGGCAAGGATATTGTTAGGACATGAAGTCACAAATAAGGCCTTAAAATGTGCCTCCTGACAATTGACAGAAATGTAACAACGGAGCGGAGATCGGGTATTTAGTTTGTTTGCAATCATATCCCAAAAGGTTTTAATATCTTAATGTTTGAAACCCCAGATTAGATGTATTTTGGCACTATTAATATTTTGGTGTTTTTCTTCAGCATTATTCTAATTTTCTATATTAACAATTCATGGTCTGTACCATAATCAGCTCCTGGTCTTCTTTTAGCAGAAAGAAAAGAGCTTCTCCATCCTTTGCTTCCAGTTATGGGATCTATTTGATTTCTGTATTGGCTATCCAGTGATTTGGCTGCCTGGAACACGTGTTTGCAATGAGCAACTTGTCTTACTCATATTTCCATTGAAAGTATCCTTTCAATGAACCTTTCATTATATGCGGTTAACCCTGTTGATGTGCATTAGTGAATCAGCAGTTCTAAATATATTTTGTTCTCACTTAAAACAGGTCATAATCTTTGGAAAAATAAAAGAAAAACCTAGGGGTGCATTACCCAGAAAATAAGAACTATTGTTATGGTGCTCTAATATTGTAGATAACTTCAAGGCATCTTGTTCTAGATAATTGTTATTTTTTCATCTATTTCTGCAAAAGCAACAATTGGGGGAAAACTATATTGCATTTTGAGGGCAGAAAGGCGGGATATAAATGATGTAAAATAAATATTTTGCTAGAAAGCAAATTGAAGGGGGCAAGACAGGGAAGAATTGGAAGAGGGAAATAGGTACAGGGTTAGAATACTACCGTATTCAGTTAGACAATACTGTATTCATCTGTAGTTCAGGACTAATGTCATATGGTCATTCTTTTTATACATTAAAACAATTCTAGATACCTTTCAGAATGGTGATCATTGAATAGTTCAATAGTAATTGATGTAAATGGCTGCTATACAATAAGAATTGATTTCTGTTGCCCTTTCATAATACATATTTCTATGGAATAATTCTCTGCTATGAAGGGAGATACTGAGAGACTGATGTTATATTAGGTGATGTTGTGGTAGTTTAATGAATGCTCCCTGTTTGAATTTTCCAATACTGTTAATTTAATATGGCTGCTTTTTTGATAATTGGATCTCTGCATATATTAACACTCTTGCGATGCAATAATTATGTTGCTAACAAATAAAAATTGTGCATTGAGAAATGAACCTGACATTTTATCACAGTTCTCAGGAGTCCACCACACACAGAGGGTTGGATCCTGTGGGTCCTTTCCACATGGGTAATGAGGGCTGTTTTTACTGATTCCCTTCTTGTGGCAGCTCTCCCATTACCCACTCCTGCTGTTCTTGGGTGCCCCTTCTTCCCCAGGAGCAGCACTGGGGGGGGGGCATTTTGGGCTTCATCAGGAGGGGAAGAGTCCACGGCTTTGAGTCCCCAGTGCAGAGAAGGCCCCATTTCTGGTAACTTCATACCTAATCTTATGTGGGGGTGCACCTCAGGAGACAAAGTCTGCAGTTAGGCAGGCTCATGCCAGAGGGAGATGGTCAGCAGCTGAATTCAGCCTAAAATCAGAGAGCCAGTAACATCCTGTAAGGTCAAATTTACATCTGACTTTCCCGCTAGAATCATTCTAGTTTCAAAAAACCCCCTGTCTATACCTGTTTCTAGTTTCAAACCATACTTGTTCTAGTTTATAAATTATTGTTTACATTCGTTAATTGCCCTCCTGTGGTAAAGCTAGCATTATACTGCTTTAAACAAATGCTGTTGCTTAGTACTCTTCAGACCCCCTAGAGTGAAATTTGAAACCAGCGTGACATGAGCTTGGGAAAAGACAGCAGTCAAACTACTTCAGAGGGGAGGTGTAAATCGGGCCTAAGATGTAGGGTAATGGCTGGAGTGAGCCTGAACATTGGGCCCAACAAATGCCTGGACATTGGGCCCAACAAATCTATCAGAGTAGTAGGGTCATTTGTGGAGCTACAACTTCTCTAGTATTGCTGTGTAGCCTGTTAGACATCCCTACATTCTTTATCAAACCACTGATTCCTCTTAAGTTCTCAGCAAGTGCAAGCAGGTAAGAACATCTCTAGCAGCTCTGTAAGGCCCTCCAGCTGTGGAGCATTGGATTTCTTGAGCATAAGGGCCTGCACTGTTCTGAGTCTGTGATTTGTCCAGAGTGGTGTTGATGCTGCTGTTTGTAAGATGCTCTTTGAAAATGGTCCAGAAACTTCAATTGATCGAAAATGTGGTGGCCAAGCTACTGCTAGGGGTTGGTTACAGGGATTGTTATCACCCCATGCTGAAAAAACTGAACTGATTACCTGTCTACTTCTGGGCACAGTTCAAAAAGCATTTTTCTTTCCTCTATGGCCAGGGTTTCTGTAGGACTGCGTCTTCCCGTGCTGTCCATCCTGCCAGCTAAGACCTTTTTGAGAAGCTCTGTTTTCTGTTCCCTTCGGAGGCGATGCCCTATGGCAAGTGGCCTTTTGCCCCTCGGACATCCGTCCCTTGGGGCTTATCTAGTACCAGCTTTACTGCCTTTTGGTGTCAGACCAAACCATTTCTTTTCTGGGCCAGACTCTTTGTTCGGCTTTTATCTTTCATGCCCTTCTATTATTTGCTTCTTGTCTGAGGTCTGTTTTGTGGGCAGTTTCATGCTGTTTTTATGTCCCTGAACTTGTTATAATGGCTTGCTTATTTTAATATTGATAATTCATTATATTTAAACCACCTAAAGCAGGACTCTGGAGGTAGCATAAAAATTTCCTAAATAAACAAACAGAAGTTTAGACATCCATTGCCATCCCTGGCTGCACTGAAAGAGAGAAACAGCACTGAATATCATTAGCATGTTGATAAGACCCCCTATCTCTGAACAAGCTCCCTAATCATCTCATGTAGATGCTGAATAGTATCAGGAAAGCCAAATGGATGAGGGATTAATTAATTTTCCCATTCCTAATTTTTAATGTTTAATCTTATTTTCGATGGAAGTGCGCATGTGTGAAAGCCTTTTGGGTGATAACTCTGCTTTGAGACTGTTCTTGTATTTACTTTAGAGGATTACTTGTCATTGGATAATAGACATAATAGAAGATGAGACTCTGAGATATTCTGGGACTATTTGTCCTTGGTTGCCATGGTGAAAGGATACAAACTCCTGACAGCTAAAAGTGAAATACTTTTGGACTGGAGGTGGGCAAAATATGGCAGCAGCCATTAAATTATTTTCGATGAAATCTCATATACAGTTGCTATATGGCGGTCTGTATAGCATTGTAGCGAATAGGAGGACACTGATGGAAAGGTCACAGTCCAAATTCCTAAGAGCAGTTTTATTGATTTTATAGGTTTTAATGTTTTGATTGGCCATTGGCCCATGTAAGCCGCCCTGAAGCCCGCTTGCCCGCTTGAAATAAAAATTCAAAACACCAGCAACTCTGTCAAATGCGACCGTTTCTCTGGAAGCTGGGATGGTAACAGTTGAGGCCAGAATATGGATTGTGGTTATTTCATATTGTTAAAAACTGTCGCCTTTTGGTCAGTTGCTGTGTGAGAAAACAGTGTGTGAGGGGAAGTGAGTGCTTGGAGCCTGCTTTTTGGGGGGGGGGGGGGTCCAGTTGGTTCTGTGTGTTTTTGGTCTGGTTTGTTGCTGAGAGAGGAGGGCCTGTGTTCCTGGGGTTCATTGCTGGCCCTGCCCTCTACTGTTGCTGTGGCTGGTGGGAGGAGGGGGCTGTGAGTCTTCAAAGTGCAAGGCTCCTGCTCAGCAGAGGCGCAAGCTGGAGAGTGATAGCTAACGGGCTCTCAGCCAGGGGTTCAGGCTGGGGGATGATATAAGTTAAGAAAAGTTTACATTGTTATGCCTGTTATCCCTTTTGGTTCAGGTAGTCTTAAGGTCAGGGTATTTTAGGACACCAAGGTATTTCTAGATCTTCTTCGTGGTCTCTGTGCATCACACCTCTGGGATTAAGTGCGCCTGCGCCGATCCCGATCGGTAATCTTCAAAGCCTAATGGATTTTCGCGCCAGCTCCCCGGTCACGTGCACGTCCCACTGCGCATGACCCGGGGAGGGGCACGAGGATCCTGCCAGTTCTCTTCTGACCGCCGCGTCGTGAGGACCCCTCTCGCTCCGGTTGGTAGTACTTTCGTTTTCCTATTGGAAAAAGCCTTTTCGGACTGTTTTTTCTTCCCCTTTTTGACCTCGGACTGTTTACTGGACTCGCTCTCGGATTTTCCTCGTTCTTCTCCCCGCTCGGCCTATGGCCCAGCGGTGGGGCTTCTTTAAGCGCTGTCGGGACTGTGGCAGTAAAATAGCGCCTCCAGATAAGCACGCTCTTTGCCTCCTGTGCCTGGGCGAGTCGCATCGAGTAGACTCCTGTTCGAGCTGCGCTGCCTTCTCTAAACAAACCCGCAAGAACCGTGCGGCGAGACTGAGAGTGGCACTTTTGGAAGCAGCGTTATCGCCTAAAATGTCGACCGCCGAGGCCTCGACGACATCACCATCGGCCCCGACGGGCCCGGCACCGTCCCCGACAAGGAGCACCGTCGGTACCGATAAGTCGGTAACGAAACGATCCCTCCCGCTGCTGCAAACTCCTGCAAAGAAACGCAGAGAGGGCAAGGAGGAAAAGGGCAAGCACAAGCACAAAAAATCGAGTGCACAGTCGACGCAGGGTGCGTCCGACCTGACCCAGCACGGGTCTCCGCAGCTTGACCCTTCCGGGCGCGAGCGACCCCGGGGCAGCTCAGTCTCCCTGATGCCGCGACCCATTCAATTGATGGACTCGGACCCCGACATCGACCTGACACAGGTCACTCGGAGCAGTCCAGAGGCCGGAACCGACCCGTCACCGCCACCGAGAGGAGAACGAGACTGGCGTCTTCCTCCTTCTTTGGTGCTGTGGGACGTCCGTCAGTGGCGATACCTATACGGTTCCTCGTATCCCCCGCCACCGCAATGGTACCCAGCGGAATGGGACCGACAGTCGACGTCGTCGAGAGTCTCACGATGCCGAGATCCACCGGCCCCGGGGCCTCTCCCGTCTTTGATGCCGAAGCCATCACCGGCACTGATGCCGATACCAATGCCGATATCGCAGACCCCACCCGATGTTGACCTCCCTCCGTATCAACCGGACCCGTCGAACCCTATGTCACCTTCCGAACACCTGTCGGTACCGAATTCCTCCGCTTCATCCGATTCCGAAGAGGAATCCCCCACTCATCCATCACCATCCCCTGATGTTGCTGACAATCTCCTGATTTCCCCTTCCGAAGATGTAAAGTCCTACGGGGAACTCGTCAAAAGAATGGCCCATTCCCTGGCTCTAGCCACCATCCAACCAGCCCCAGCCGCTACCGATGCCATCTTTGACATAGTGCAGATGGATACATCTACAGCAGTAGCTCTACCACTAATTTCGGTGCTTCTTAACACCGCTAAAGAATCCTGGGGACACCCCTCATCGACTCCAATCTCGAGCAAGAGGTTGGATCACATGTATCGTCTCCAAGAGCCGGGGGCAGAATTTTTGTTCATCCACCCCAAACCCAACTCAGTCGTAGTGACACCTTCAGCTAGGGGCCGCAGTGGCCATTCCTCCCCCCTCGATAAAGAAGGACGGAAACTCGATTCGTTCGGAAGATGATTTTATTCTGCAGGAGCATTAGGTATCAAAACTGCAAACTACACGGCTTGCATGAGCCGATATCAATACTCCCTATGGGAGCAGATGATACCGCTCCTGGCACACCTTCCTGAAGACAAACAGCGTCTGGCCAGGAAGATTCAAAAGGAGTGCGCCATGTTTGTCTCCTCCCTGAAGACAAGACAGATGACACCTGCCAGAAGTGCAAGTTGATAGGACTCCTAGAGGAGAAGGTTCGGAGCCTGGAGGAAAGGATTACTACTCTCCGTGAGATCAAGGAAGGGGAGGAGTTCATTAACAGAAACCTTGATATCCTGCACAGGGAAGGAGAGAACAGTCAAATGACAACAATGTGGTTCACTGCCCTAATGAGATTCCACAGAGCACTACAGCAGGACCCCAAAGGCGTCAAGCAAGATGGCATTCAGTGCCATTAGAACTTGAGGAATCGATTCCAGCCCCTGCGGTGGAAGCAGAGATGGAAACACTGCCGGTGGAAGTATCACAAGCACAAGGGAGACAGAGGGAGAAGGACAGGGAGATACGAAGAAATGGCAGTGGAAGGAAAAGGTGTCAGCTAATGCTGCCATCCCCCTGGTCGGGAAGTGGTTTCCCCTGGATGGGCCCCCTCTCTTGGAATGTGCTCACTGTTCTCAGGCTAGCAGCTCGCTTATCGCCTCCCTCACATCCCTGACCTTGAGTGCCTAGCTCCCAGCTGCTTCTTCCCTCCAGGTGCAAACTGTAACATTTCCCGCTTTTTGTATGGGAACAAATGGCCAGTATATTTCAGGCTCCATGTTATCTCTCTATGATTGGAGCAGACATTATGAACTAACCTTTGAATACTGTATTGACTGTATGAATGCCCAGCATTACTAACACAAGAAGTGTAAGTGACCAACAAGACCTGCTTAGCAATAAAGGACTTTCTGTTTAAGAACACCTGTTGCTGACTGCATCTTTTGGGGCAACCTCACAAAAGGAAGGTGTTGGTCATAGGCAAGTCTCTGCTGAAGGGTATGGAACACCATGTGTCCAGGACTGACCCTCTGGCATGAGCAGTGTGTCGCTTCCCAGGGCGAAAATTAAAGATATTACAGACAGGATCCAAAAACTCATCAAGCTACAGGCATTACCCATTTGTGATGGTCCAATGACACAGCTGTGAACACCATTGAAAAGTTTAAGATTGACTATGAAGGGATTGGGAGCACAGGTGGAGTTCTCTTTGATCCTTCCTATCATAGGAAGGGGAATATGATGGGAACAGATGATAATGGAAGTGAACCACTGGCTGCATTGGTGGTGCCGGCAGGAGCAATTTGGATTCTGGGACCACGGGCTAAGTTTTCTGGATGACAACCTACTAGCACACGATGGAGTTCACCTGTCAAGGTTGGGAAAGAATGTGTTTGGCAGAAGCCTGGGGAGATTCATCAAGAGGGCTTTAAACTGACACCACAAGGGGAAGGAGATGACTGACCTAGGGATTTAAATGAAGGAGAGCAAACAACAGAGGCCCACCTGGGAGGGTCAGTTCTAATGGAGCCAAAGGTGCCGGGCTTCAGGTATCTATGTACCAATGCTCAAAGCTTGGGCAATAAGAAAGAAGAGCTTGAGCTTCTAATGCAAACAGAGGGATATGATTTAGTAGGCATTACAGAGACTTGGTGGGATGATTCCCATGACTGGAATGTAGCCATGGATGGATGAATACGAGTTGTTCAAGAAAAACAGGAAAGGTCAAAAGAGGAGGCAGAATGGCGTTGTATATGAGGAGAGGGTTTGTCTGTTGGAAAGTACGGGAGGAGGAGGGTGACCGTCCAGTGGAAAGTATCTGGGTGAGGATAAGTGAAGGAAGGACAATTGTGGTTGGAATCTGCTACAGACCTCCTCACCAGGATGAGGAGGTGGATGCTGCCCTCCTTGAACAGCTTGACAGGGCATCCAAACAACATGACCCAGTAGTTAAGGGTGACTTCAACTTCCCTGATGTGTGCTGGGAGACAAACTTCGCAAAGTGTCCACAATCACGCACGTTTCTGACCTGTCTGGCTGACAACCTCCTTCATCAGATGGTGGAGGAAGCTACAAGGGGCTCAGCCATATTCGACTTAATATTGACCAACAGACAAGAGATGGTGGGGACCTTAGGGGGAAGTGACCAGTTCCTCCTTGAATTCCTTTTGCTGTGGGGGACCAAGGAAGTTCATAACCACACGTGTATGTTAGATTTCAGTAAGGCAGACTTTAATAAACTCAAATAAATTCAAACACACACACACACAACAATAGAGAGCTAAGAAATATAGACTGAAAAGGTATAGAGAAGTTCGCATTAGCCGGTATTTCGCTTATGGGTGGCATGGACTGGTCTGACAAAGAGAGGCGATCCTGCAGCGAAGAAGGGAAGGGAGACTATAAGGGAAGGGGTCATGTTCTGGCTGGCAGAGCATGTGGTAGACTCTGGACAGTACTAGATCGAGAGTCAGCAAGGTAGAGTAAGGTCAGGTAGGGAGATTCAAGACAGAAAGAGAGCAAGGACCATGTGCTCTCCTTTTATACTAAAAATGACTGGGTGGGCTATGCTGTGCTAGGGCAACTAGTAAAAAACAGTTATTGATGGTTGGGAGATGACTGGGAGAAAGGATTAGTAGTTGGGCAATTGACTTAATGTTTCTAACCAGGTATACATTTCATAGAATTGAGGGTTAAGACAAATGAGAAGACTAGGCAGTCATTCCAGGTGCTTGGCCAGCCTTCAGTGTTAATGATCCGATGCTTGGCAGCTGCGTTATCTTGATGGCCTCAGAGAGGGTTGTCAGCAGAGCTAATCCTGTAACAGCTAAGTTCCTTCGTTTAACATGAAACTGACTACATGCAGTTTCGGGTAGAGTTGCTAGAAGAAGGTGGGGAGGGGAATATGTCTGCATGGTGCAGAAGTTGCTTGTAATGGCATTTGAACAAGAAAGTTCATTAAAGCATGGCTTCACTATACGTCTGGGTGCTGGTTCCACGTGGCTGCGGGTTGCAAGGAGGCTGGCTTGCTGTCTACCTGAGTTTGCAGTCATCTTAGAGAGGCAGGGATGGATGGCATCGGGTCTTCCATGGGTCCACATCAAGTGCAAGATGTGTCAGTCCAAGGTTTCCCTCAGCTGGGTACATGTCTTCATTCCAGTAAGTTGGCACTGTCTCATGGTCACCAATTAGTCCATTTTCCCTGATACACTCTTTGCACAGTCCAAATATAGAGGCGTATTACAAGTCCATACTTTATAAGAAGCTGGCAGAGCAACAGCGTGCTGACTTGTGTCACAGATTCTTTATTGTTATATAATAGAAATTAAATGTAGCTTAACTAAACTTCAAGATATTTGTACATCCAACCCTCCTGGGTCTATAACAAACTATTTTGAATGCATAAATACAATTGAGAAGAACTTGTGTAATTTTTTTCATCTGAAGACGTTTCTTGTGGCTTGACTTCAGGTATAGCTGCAATTTCTTCTGAAATCAAATCTCAGCTGGCTGATGCGTTTCTAAAATTTTCTTCATCAAAGCAAGTATGAAAACTACAAACATAACGATATCATATGAATACATTTACATCTACATTCAAATAAGTCCCCAGACTCAGCAAATCCAATACTTGCACAGCCAATATTTCTCTGAAGAACCATCCAACTTTCACGGCAACAGCCTGCAGGCAGTGGGTTCTGACTTCAAGTGTGTCTTTCAAATGTAGAGACCATACATGCTGTTGTGTGTGGTCTTAAAGGTGCCACTGGGCTCAAACTTCCTATGCTTAAAAATTATTCTTCCCAGACTCAAAGTACCCCAGATATGCACACAACTGTTCTTGGATGCTTAAAGTGCTGGATTCGTTAACAATTATTTCGTTAACAATTATTTGTTAAAAATTATTAAATAGCAATTATGGCCAAAGTGCCTTTGTGTCCACCTCTCCTGGCATACCTCCCCCAAAAGTACATCATGCTCTGGGAAGCAAAATCTCCTGGTGATCCGTGGCCCCAGAGAAATCCGGCTGTCCTCAACCAGAACCAGGGCCTTTTCAGCCCCGGCACTAGCCTGTTGGAACTCTTTACTTAGTGACACATCTGTGCCCTGTGGGACTTGGTCCAGTTCTGCAAGTCCTGTAAGACAGAGATGTTCTGCCAGGTCTGCGGTTGAGGATAGCAATGGTTTACCATGGAGCCTGGCCTCTGATACTCTCCCCCTTCCTCCTACCCCCACGAAAAAGGGCATAAATTTGCATCAAGTGCTACCTGGATTAGTTTTGCTGAATGTATTGTTTTAATTGTTCAGTTGTTTAAATTGAATTTAACTATTAATTGATATGTACTTGTATACTGCCCTGAGATCTTCGGGGGTGGGTGGTCTATAAATTAAATGAATAATAATAAGAATAATAATAAGAATTCCCACAGCATGCCTTGACTCTTATACTGAACTCTCTCTAGTGTGGGCTCCTGTGCTAACATGGACAATTGATTTATCCACCCGTCATGGGACCCAGGTGAGCTAGGGCTTCAGCAGTCATCTATAGAACTTTGAATTGTACCTGGAAGCACACTGGCTGGCACAGTACTTGGGTTGCACATTGCCACAGTGGCTCCCCATTAGGACTCTTCACTGTAATAGATTCTGGGCACTTCTCAGAGACAGTCCCATTAGACTCTGTAGTCCATCCTGGAGGTTCCTAAGGCATGCATAACTGTTACCAGATATGCCTTATCTATAAGTGGCTGCAGTTGCTGTTTATTCTGCCAGGTTTAGAATTTTAAAAAAAACTGTCAGCTGTGCTAGAGTATAATTGTTCCTTATTTCCTTGTTGTAGGAGCTATGCCTGTTCCAGACCAGCCGTCGTCTTCAGACAAGACAAGTTCTCTTAGCCCTGTACTGAATACATCCAGTGGAGATGGATCTGAAACAGAGACCACATCCGCCATTCTGGCATCAGTCAAGGAACAGGTAAGCAATTGCAAAAAATCACAAAATTAGCAGTGACAGAGTAAATTCAGTTGTGTTTATACACATGAGCTCATCCCATTACTTGCTAGATTCCATAAAAGAGCTATAGATTAAATTTTGGAAATATTTCTTTTTTGCATTCCTCATTGTAATTTGCAAGTATTGTTTTGTGAGTCAAACTTTGATTTAAGTAATTCACTTTCTTTATTTACCCTAAAATGGTTTAAAATGAGTCTGCGAACAGCATGCTATTGGTCCATTGTTAATTTTTCCCCTTCAGATTTTAGGAATGGGAATTTTGTGTGTGTTAGGAAATGTGTTAAACTTTCCTGACATCATGAGATAGGACTTTATAAAACGTGAAAGTATTTGTTGAAATTTGTTTTCTTTTGCTGGGCTAGTAATACCTGAACTTGTTTTACTTAATGCCTGTGGTCAGGACTAGACTGCTCACTAGTTTAGTTTACATCCCACTTGCAGGTTGCAGTCAGCACAAGTTACTGTTTGACAAACTAGTGATTTATGGTCAAAGAGTTTGCATATGGCTATGCAAAAAAAGACCACTTGTGCATGCACGTTCATACTCCTTTCCTCTGGATTCCCCCTATCCATTGTCACCTCTCCTCCTCATCAGCTTATCATCACAGTCTTTAGGTACATCCTCATTTACATTTCTCTGTTAGCAGTTTACAGATCTGAAGTGTTTCCTGACCATTTCAGCTGCCTTATGTGGTATTCATTAATGGCAAAGGCAATTATACTGTATGGAACTGGAACAATACGTTTGTGTGTATGTGTTGTTGCACTGCCTCATGGGAACTGTAGTTTCCTCCACTGTAAGTTATTCAAATGATGCATCCTGACTGTACATGTGCAAAAAGATGTTGAACTTTAAATGATCTGTGCTCAAGAATTAGGCCACTCTAATAGCCTAACCATAACAACAGGGTGGGGTGTTTGTAGAATATGCTTTCTATGTTGGCTGCTCAGGTGTAAAAGCTGATCCAAGCTGCAACCAATGGATTACAAATGTCGCTTACTTGTCAAAGCACGTCTTAGCCATGGTCCTGTAGGATATGAAACAAATACACCTAGCTGGAAAGCCAGTGGAAACTTACTGCGCAGGTGCAAAGATTCTTCCTGGGTACCCATGTTGGTCTGAAGCAGCAGTCCAGTGGCATCTTAAAGACCAACTAAGTTTTATTCTGGGTAGAAGCTTTTGTGCGCATGCATCCAGTTAGAAGTTCAAGCAATACATTAAGGTGATCCAATGGTATCTGCTGCTGTGTGAACAAGCAGTTTGTATTGTGGTCATCTTGAGAACGTTGATCACATTTTTTTTGGTGAAGTTTCCAACCTCCCAGCTTACTGTGGGCATCCCATGCTTGACTCCCTTCTGCTGAAAGTCAAAGTGAAGTACTTGGAGCATGGTTCAGATAAAGTTATTTAAGGAAACAGTTTTGCTTTGTGACAGGAGTGCATTGGAGGTAACTGAACAAAGTGGACATGTGTTAGCAACTTCTTTTCTGCATATGCATCATAGCCACATGGCAAAAGTGAGTTTTCTATGTTTTGTTTGTGTTGCGGTCTTGCAGTGTTGCTTCTGAAAAGGCTGTTGCCCTCTCTTGGCCATGTTCCCTCACCTTTAAAGTTCAAAAATCCATATGCAAAGTACTTTATCTGTCACTCCAGACATTTTTGCTGGCATCTTTTACAGTAGAATGCAAGAGCCTTTCTTTAGGGGCCAAGAATTTAAAACCTGAACTTTTGTGCTAAAAACCTCCCAATGCTTAATTTAAGCCAAGTTTCAAAAGAGCAGGCTCCATGCATTCTCCTTCTTGGCATCAGCCTCTTGGATTTTTCTTGAAAAGTTTGTGTACCTTCATTTTGGCACAAATCAGGCTTCATTAAATACCTCTCTAAACCCTCGGTCCATATGAGCGTCTGTATACCAGTAGCATCTTTCCTCATTGAGCCTACCAGGTCCTGCCACACTGGATTTCAGGCTTTGTGTTGTTGTTGTTGTTTTATGAATAACAAAATGCAGATCTTCACATACTGTGTGATAGATAATTTGAAGTATGCAAACACAAACAGACACACAAAATGGGTTTAGAGCCAATGGGCAGTTTCTGCAGATGGGAAGGATGGTGATTTTCACCCTTCCATGTAGACCTCCCCCCATGTTGTTGCTGGAAGGAGTGTCCTCTGTCCTTCTGGGGCAGCATGTCAGGGCTTTTTTGGGCTACAGTAGGAGGGGAGAAGTGAGGAAGTCCTGCTCCATGGATGGCAGTCCATTTTGTCCATGGATGTTACTGGTGGATCCAAGCCATAGCTGAATATTTTTATCCTTTACTAGCCTGATACCTGTGCTTTGCCATGGTATTTAAGTTCTGTAAATCCAGTTATAATTCTGATGATGTGAAGTTTGAAATGTACCATTTGTTCTAGGAATTCCAATGGAGAAGATTGTAGTGTAAAAAATAAAGTGGGACATACGTACTGGTTTTTCCCCCCTCTCTACTGAAGGACCTCTCTGTAGACCGCATTGGTGGTTCTGCCCTCAGGTGCTAGGATCACCAGACTGCTTGGTGAACTCATTCTGGAGCAGGCCACATAGAACTGCCCATGTGAGAAGCAGTCCTCTGTTAAGTCAACTCCTGCAACCTTCAGTGACTGGCCTTGGGACTTATTGATGGTCATAACAAAGCAGACCTTAAGGGGGAACTGCAGCCTCTTGAACTTTGCTGCATTCCTAAGTTGCCTCATTTTTGTAGTGTTGGTGTATCTGGCTCAACGTTTGCCAGGAGTTTTCTTGGGGGCAGTGAGAGGTGTGAGGGGGAGTTGGTCTGAGGGAGTGGTGATGAGGTGGACATTTCCTCAGGTTCATGAGGGAGCCATGCACTGAAATGGCTCCTAGAAAGATCCTTTACAATCTCCCCATGAAAATTCATAAACTCAACTGCCATTATGAGAAATGTTTATTCAGGCGTCTTGAATCACTGAATCTTCGACGTGGTCTCTGTGATTCACACCAGTGGGTTTCTGCGCCTGTGCCGGATTTTCGCGCCCAGCTCCTGGGCGCATGTGCGTGGCGCCCACCGCGCATGCCCAGAGGAGCCGGGCGCGGACATCCCGCCAGTTCTCTTCTGACCGCCGTTCAGCTAACAGCCTCCCTCGTCGGTTCGTTGACAACTTCTAGGAAAAGCTAACTCTACCTCGTTTTTTGACCTTGGACTGCCTTTCGACTACTCTTTGGATCTTGGACGTCGGCTTCTCCAACTCTGGTTCCCCTTCGGGTTCCGTGAGTCCCCCCCCTTTTTCTTATTCCCTTCCCCATCGCTCTAGGCCCCACTGTATGGCTCAGCGTTGGGGCTGTTTCAAACGCTGCACCTCCTGTGGCAGCAAACTTGCAGCGCCTGACGGTCACTCCCTTTGTATTCTCTGCTTGGGAGAATCCCACAGACCTGAGTCCTGTGTGCATTGCTCCAGAATCTCCAACCAAACGCGGAAGAATCGAGCGGCCCGTCTGAAAGTCGCGCTTCTGGAATCAGCTCTCTGCCCCTCCTCCACAGCGATGGACACCACGCTGCCATCGACATCGGCCCCGACACCGGCCATCACATCGAAGCCACCAATACCGAAGGCGGCTTCTGACGTCGACCGCCAGCCGTCAAAACGACCTCTGGCTCCACACTCTTCCTCTTCGACACCTACGAAGAAGAAGAAGAAAGACAAGTCGGAGAAACGTAAACAGCGTCTGGCCAATAAGTCCCGCGACAAGGGCGAGGCTCGGAGCGATGTGGTCCAGGACAGTCGACCTCGGGGACCAGAGGTGCCGACCCCGTCAGCGCTTCCCGACATTTCTCGACCACCGTCGCCTCCGAAGATTATCCAGTTTCTGGACTCTCCTCTCCGGCCTCCAGGGCCAGAGCTGCCCGAGACTGTCCTGCAGACACAGGACTTGGCGTCGATAGCTTACCACTCTCCACATGGACACTGTTCCCAGCCGCCCTCCTCGCACTCGGGCTTGCGACGCTCAGAGTCACCGGTCGGCTCCGAAGGTTCGCACCGGCACCCTGCCTACCAGAGTCCACCTCGGGACCCTGATGTGCCGTCTCCACCTCGACATCCAGGTCGCCCATGAGGCCCGCACCCGCGAGATCCACCTCGATCCCTGCCACAGTATGACTACCGGCAGTGGGACCCCCGCGGCTACTATCCATATGGAGCGTATCCGCTGTCGTCGACGCTGCCTTGGCTCTCCCCTTCCCGATCGGCATGGGACCGCCCGACCAGCCATCAATCCCAATCGCCAAGACGCCATGCCTACGAGCCTCTGCCTCCACACCGTCAGACAGACCATGATGGCAGGCGTCGAGACCGTCACCGATCCCGATCACCGATGCCTCCGCCTTGGACACAGGTTTCCGTGCTGCAGACCGTCCCACCCCCTTCCACACTGGCACATCCACCATGCCAGTCGACACCGAGGGTCCCGTCGACACCGCAGCGGCCGCCCACACCAGCCCCACTGTTGGCATCGGGATCTTCCGATGCCGACGCCGATGTCGAAGACTCTTCAGACAGTTCGCCTGATCGGCCATCTCCTAAACCCGACACTTCGGACAACTTGCCCATCTCACCATCTGAGGACGTCTCCTCCTACGGAGACCTCATCAAGCGGATGGCCATGTCCCTTGGGATCCCCATCGCCCAGCCACCGCAATCGGTGTCGGACTCGGTATTTGACATTGTCCAAATGGACACATCACCCTCAGTCACCCTGCTGCTCTCAGCTGTCCTGCTCCAGGCGACGAAATCCCAATGGGACAAGCCAGCTTTGGCTCCAGTTTCTTCGCGTCGTCTGGATCATATGTACAGGCTTCAGGAAGAAGGAATCGAGTTTCTGCTGACCCACCCGAAACCGAACTCTATGGTGGTCAACTCCTCCGCCAAATCAAAGTGGGCTCACTCCACCCCCCCAGACAAGGAAAGCTGCCGTCTGGACGCATTTGGCAGAAGATTTTACTCTGCAGGAGCTTTGGGCATTAAAACGGCCAATTACCTTGCGTGCATGGGTAGATACCAATATGCATTGTGGGAACAAATCTCCGCCCTTACCCAAGGTCTGCCGGAGGAAGCACGGTTAGCCCTGCGTAAAATACAAAAAGAAGGCCTACTGCTGGCAAAACAGCAGGTGAATTCCGCGAAGCACACATTGGATGCCTCTTCCAAAACAATGTCCACGGCTGTGGCTTTACGTAGGCACTCCTGGCTGCACAACACTTCACTGCAGATGGACACCAGGACGCTCATCAAGGACCTCCCCTTTGATGGCATGGGACTGTTTCACTCCACCACTGACACAGTCCTTCAGGACCTCGACAAAAGTATTAAGGCTTCGAGGACCTTGGGAGTCTCTGCCCCCAGCACAAGATCTTTCAAGCCGCGCACCTGGTCAAGGCTTTGGTCCCGCCGCTCGTCAGCCAGGGGCTCTCCTGATTGCTCATGGCACCCACGACCTTCACCCACTCAACAACGTCAGCCCTACCAGGGAAAACAGAGACCAATAGTGACCCAACCTTCCGGTCGCCAAAAATTTTCTAGGGGCCCCAAGCAGGGCCTTTGACTCTCCCCCCCCACCTTACACAACCCACGCGCCTTGCACCCTTCTTAGAAGCCTGGCGCGAAATCACCACGGACACTTGGGTACTATCCATTATCGCCACTGGCTATCTCATCGAGTTTCTTCAATCTCCTACATATCAAACTCTCACCACCACCCCGCCAACCCCCGAACTGCTGGCCGAGATCGCAACCCTGCACCTCAAGGATGCCATAGAACCGGTTCCACCTCCACAACGGGGAAAAGGCTTCTTCTCCCGTTACTTCCAAGTACCCAAACGGGACGGGGGCACAAGACCCATTCTAGACCTCCGGAACCTCAACGCGTTCATTCAGTACAAGCGATTCCGCATGATCACCCTATGCTCCTTCCTTCCCCTTCTTCGGCAAGGCTCCTGGATGGCTACCCTGGACCTCCAGGATGCATATTTTCACATCACCATCGCCCCGCAGCATCGCCGGTACCTCCGCTTCATGGTGGGAGAGGACCAATTCCAATACAAGGCTCTCCCCTTTGACCTCTGTACAGCTCCCAGAGTGTTTACCAAGACGATGGCAGCTGTGGTAGCCCACCTCCGCCTACAGGGACTCGTCATTTTCCCCTACATCGATGACTGGCTTCTGGTGGCGGACTCGCCGAAAACCCTTTCCCTCCACATCCACCGCACTCGCAATCTCCTGGCTCGCCTCGGTCTCCGGGTCAATGAGGAGAAGTCGCACCTCCACCCTTCTCAAAGAGTACAATTCATTGGAGCGATCCTCGACTCCACCTGTCTGACAGCTTTCCTCCCACAAGACAGAGCATCTGTCCTGTCAACCTTAGCAGAGCACATCCGGACCCAGCTATCAGCGTCGGCCTTCCTACTCCAATGCTTGCTAGGCCTCATGGCGGCCACCACGGCAGTCATTCCAGTCGCCAAACTACGTATGCAGCCCCTGCAGCTCTGGTTCCTCAGTGTCTTCCACCCGAACCAGGACGCCCAGTCTTCTGTACTTACACCCACTCTGCACGTACGGCACTCTCTGCTATGGTGGACGCAGACCTCCAACCTTCTTCACGGTGCTCCCTTCCACCTACCCTCCCCCACTTGGACACTCACTACAGATGCCTCCCTCTGGGGCTGGGGTGCACACCTGTGCGGCCACACTGCAGGGGGCCTTTGGGATACCCGCCAGCGATTCAATCACATCAATTACTTGGAGCTCCTGGCGATCCTCCTGGCCCTCCACACGTTCTGCGACCTCCTCCGGGGCCACTGCGTAGCGATCTTATCAGACAACACGACAGCAGTAGCCTATATAAATCAACAAGGAGGCACAGTATCCCGATCACTCTGTCGCCTCTCCCTTCTATTGTGGACCTGGTGCCTCCGTCACGACATCTATCCCCGGGCCACTCACATTCCCGGCTCCGAAAACACCACGGCAGACCAGCTGAGCAGAGGACTCGTCTCTCCCCACGAATAGGAACTGTCCAACACACATCTCTGCCCAATCTTTCACCGTTGGGGCACTCCGGACATAGATGTGTTCGCAAACCGGGCCAACAGCAAATGTCGCCGCTTCTGCTCTCGAGGAGGCAGGCACCCCGACTCCTTAGGAGACGGCCTTCTCCTCCCCTGGTTGAGCGGGTTTCTCTACCTCTTTCCTCCACTCCCCCTACTCACACGGGTGATCGCAAAGATTCGGGCTGACCACGCGAACTGTATCCTCATAGCACCTTGGCAGCTCCTGGCGATCCTCCTGGCCCTCCACACGTTCTGTGACCTCCTCCGGGGCCACTGCGTCGCGATCTTATCAGACAACACGACAGCAGTAGCCTATAGCATAGAACCCCGTCAGCCCTGGTTCACGCCCCTACTGTCGCTGGCTCAGGGTCAGTTCATTCACTTCCCACCCGACCCGCTTCTCCTCAGCGTCACCAACTCCCCACTTCTCCACCACGACGTTCCCCATCTGAAACTGACGGCATGGAGACTTTTCCCCTCGGCTTCTCCCCCAGAGTAGCCAATGTCCTCCTGAACTCACGGAAACCGTCCACACGGACGTCTTACGCGTATAAGTGGGCCAAATTCAGTCACTTCTTACGCCCTGAGGCTGCCTCGCCCACCTCGGCTGGCCTCCCACGCATCTATGACTTCTTGCTCTCGCTGGCCGATTCTGGATTGTCCCACTCTTCCATCAGAGTCTACCTGGCAGCCATCTCCGCCTTCCACAACAGGGTAGACAATTTCACGGTGTTCACTCACCCCCTCTCCAAGCGCTTCCTCAAGGGGCTTCTGCACTTATGCCGACCATCCAAGCCACCAGCGCCCCTATGGGACCTCCCCCTGGTACTGCGCCAGCTTACCAGGAAACCGTTCGAGCCACTGGTGGCGTGCGACCTTCGACTCCTGTCCTGGAAAACCGCATTTTTGGTCGCCATCACCTCAGCGCGCCGTGTAGGGGAAATTCTTGCCTTCAGGCACGACGCACCCTTCCTCTCTTTTCCTCCGAACGGAGTTCGTCTCCTCCCGGACCTCTTTTTCTTGCCGAAAGTAATCTCGGAATTCCACCTTCATTCAGAAGTGAGCCTGCCTGACTTTTACCCCAACTATTCCTTGGAGGAGGAGCGCTTACTCCACACTCTCGACGTTAAGCGCTCCATCCTCTTCTACCTCCAACGCACCAAAGCAATGCGTCAGACTCCACGCCTTCTCGTCTCTTATGCCCCAGGTAGACTGGGCACTCCTATCACTTCACGTAGACTCTCCCGTTGGATAGTCGAACTCATTTCTCTGTGATCTTTTTCGTGGTCTCTGTGCATCACACCTCTGGGATAATGTGCGCCTGCGCCGATCCCGATCGGTAACTTCAAAGCCAAATGGATTTTCGTGCCAACTCCCCGATAGCGCGCCGGCTCCACTGTGCATGACCGGGGAGGGGCACGAGGATCCCGCCAGTTCTCTTCTGACCGCCGCGTCGTGAGGATCCTTTCTCTCTTGCTCCGGTCGTTAGTGTACTTCTCCAACTCAAAAAAGCCTTCGGACTGATTCTTTTCCTCCTACTGAACTCGGACTGTTTACTGGACTTGATTTGGACTTTCCCTCCATTCCTACCATTCGGCCTATGGCCCAGCGGTGGGGGTTCTTTAAGAGGTGCCTGCAGTGCGGCAGCAAGATAGCCCCACCGGACAAGCACTCCCTGTGTCTTCTCTGCCTGGGTGAGTCCCACCGAGTCGACTCTTGCGCTAGTTGCGCAGCTTTTTCTAAGCAAACTCGAAAGAACCGAGCGGCGAGGCTCCGGGTCACCCTCCTCGAGTCTGCTTTGTCTCCGAAAATGTCTTCCTCCGAAGTTCCGGCTTCATCACTGACGGGACCGACGGGACTGACGCCGTCTCCATCCCGAGGTATCGGTACCGATAAATCGGCACCGAAGAGATCGCTCCCCTTGCCCGATACCCCTGTTAAAAAGCGCAGGGAGGGCAAGGAGGAGAAGGGCAAGCTGAAGCACAAAAAATCCTCAAGTGCTTCGTCGACGCGTGGTGCGCCTGACTTAGCCCAGCCTGGGCTCGATCAGCTTGACCTGATGGATCGCGAGCGACCCAGGGGTAGATCGATCTCCCCGATGCCGCGACCGATCACCTTGACGGACTCCGACCTCGACATTGACCTTACACAGGTCCCCCGGGACACTCCTGAAGCCGAGGCGAAGCCACCGTCAGCACCGAGAGGAGATAAGGACTACCGCCCCCCGGCCCCACTGGTACCGTGGGACATCCAGCAATGGTGATACCTCTACAGCTCCTACCCGCCTCCGCCCCAGTGGTACCCCACTGAATGGGATCGACAATCCACCTCCTCCAGAGTGTCATGGTACCGAGAACCCTCATCAGTACCGACACCGACACCAGCACCGAAACGGACACCCAACACCGATCCTCATCCGTTACCGGTAACACAGGACCTGTCGAGCCCAACCCCTCTTTCACCATCCGACCACTCGGCACCGGGGTCTCCAGCATCATCCGTGTCAGAAGACGAATCGCTTCCGCACCCGTCTCCCGACATGCAGGTCACCGAAAACCTTCCAATCTCCCCCTCCGAGGATGTGAAACCCTACGGGGAACTAATCAAGAGGATGGCACACTCACTAGCTTTGGCCACAGCCCAACCGACTCCGACAGCCACAGATTCTATCTTCGATATAGTACAAATGGATACATCCACACCAGTGGCCCTCCCACTCATATCGGTCCTGATGACTACGGCCAAAGAATCCTGGCCTCACCCCTCATCTACCCCCATCTCCAGCAAACGCCTAGATCACATGTATAGGATCCAGGAGCCTGGGGCAGAATTTTTGTTTGTCCATCCCAAACCCAACTCAGTAGTTGTGACACCCTCCACCAAGGGTCATAGTGGGCAATCTTCCCCATTGGACAAAGAAGGACGCAGAATAGATTCCTTTGGAAGACGCATTTATTCAGCGGGCGCATTGGGTCTAAAGATAGCGAATTACACTGCCTGCATGAGCAGGTATCAGTACTCGCTCTGGGAGCAGATGACTGTGCTCATTGCCCATCTCCCAGAGGACAAGCTACGCAACACCAGAAAGATCCAGAAGGAAGGCATGTCTCTGGCCACGCTCCAACTTTCGGCCTCCAAGCATTCGGCAGAAGTAACCTCCAAGACGCTCACATCAGCAGTGTCCATCAGACGCCATGCCTGGTTGAGATCCACTTCTCTTCCTCAAGACACTAAGACCTTGGTGGAAGATCTTCCGTTTGAAGGGGACGGTCTCTTCAGCTCAACGACAGACTCAGTGCTTCACGAGCTTGATAAAAGCATGAAGACATCCCGCAACTTGGGAGTCTCTCAACCTAAACAGTAGAAACAGAGAACATGGCAAAGATCATGGCCCAAGAAGCAGTCACAAAGACCTCCCGCTGAACCCCAATGGCAGAGGTCACCACCATCTACCTACCAACAAAAACCCTACAACAATAAGCCTCGCTTCCCAACTGCTCCAGCGTCTAAGGCGAAACCTCCCAAACCTCCCAAACAGAGTTTTTGACTCCCACCCCTGCTCCGACAACCCCACCCGTCTATTACCCTTCCTGACAGCCTGGCAACGCATCACTTCAGACAAGTGGGCACTCTCGGTCGTCTCCGAGGGATACAGAATAGAGTTCTTCGAGATCCCTACGGAACCCTACTTCGTAATCACTCCCCCATCCGACACTCTAACAACCGAGGTCGAGACCCTGCTCAGCAAGGATGCGATAGAACCGGTAGTAGTTCCACAATTTCAACAGGGAGTCTACTCCTGTTACTTCACGATGCCAAAGAGGGACGGGGGCCTCCGACCCATTCTGGATCTTCGGAACCTCAACGCTTTCATAACGTACAAAAAGTTCCGAATGACCACCCTCCAGATTATCCTACCTCTGCTGGAGGTGGGCTCTTGGATGGTGACGCTGGACCTGAAGGATGCATACTTCCATGTGACCATTCATCCTTCCCACAGACCCTTTTTACGCTTTGTGATCGGTCCACGTCACTTTCAATACAAGGCACTCCCATTTGGTCTCTCGACGGCACCTCGTGTCTTCACAAAATTAATGGCAACAGTAGCGGCCCACCTCCGCCTGCAAGGCGTCCACCTATACCCTTACCTGGACGACTGGCTCCTGATCGCGCCTTCCGCATCAGACCTACAAGACCACGTCTACCTGACACTCCACACCCTGGAGACTCTGGGGCTGACGATAAATGCAAAGAAGTCCATGCTCACCCCTTCCAGACGGGTACAGTTCATCGGAGTTCTTCTCGATTCCCTACAGTGCAGGGCATTCCTACCTCCCAGCAGGGTCTCGGACATTGTCTCCCTCCTCAGAGTTCTGAGAAGGAATCGGAAGGCGACAGCCCATCAAGTACTGCGCCTTTTGGGCCTCATGGCGGCTACCACCATGGTCATTCCCTTCGCAAGGCTACGCATGAGATCCTTGCAGCTGTGGTTTCTCCGCCGGTTCCGGCCAAGCCTACACCCCCTGTCCAAGAGATTCCACCTATCGGACCCGGTGGTTCAAGCCCTGGAGTGGTGGCAGGTGCCACAGAATCTCCAAACAGGCGCCCCTTTTCGCCGCCCTCCTCCATCAGTCACTATTACCACGGACGCCTCCCTATGGGGCTGGGGAGCCCATCTGGGCGACCTGTGTGTAGGCGACAAGTGGGACCCATCAGTAGCCTCCAATCACATCAACTTCTTGGAACTACTAGCGGTCCGTTACGCAATCCGGTCCTTTCAACACCTTCTGTCGGGAAAGACGGTGGCCGTCCTCACGGACAACACGACCACGATGTACTATATCAACCGACAGGGCGGTACAGTTTCCCGCAGTCTCTGCCGCCTAGCGATAGAACTGTGGACGGAATGTCAATCGCTGGATATCTATTTAGTAGCGAACCATCTCCCCGGTCAGCTCAACACGCAGGCAGACTTCTTGAGCAGAGGAGGCGCATCCCTACACGAATGGGAACTCAATCCTCTCTATCTGACCCCGATCTTCAGCCTTTGGGGTCAGCCTTCTGTGGATGTGTTTGCCTCCAGAGACAACAAGAAGTGTTCCCTCTTCTGTTCCAGGACGGGCACGGATCCAATGTCCCTGGGAGATGGTCTTCTCCTCTCCTGGTCGGGGTTACACGTTTAACTGTTTCCCCCGATCCCGCTGATACTGAAGGTAGTACAGAAGCTACTGGCGGAACAACCACTAGCAATCCTGATCACACCCTGGTGGCCGAGGCAACCGTGGTTTCCCACCCTCCTTCGCCTCTCCAACGGGTCCTACACTCACCTTCCGATGAATCCAGACCTTCTATGGATGTACGAGGGTCTGGTGCTGCATCATGACATACCCAGACTGAAGCTAACAGCTTGGCTAATTCGTCCTCCGAAGTAGACGCTCGTATAGCTGATGTTCTCCTCAATGCTCGTAAGCCGTCTACATGCCGTTCCTACGAGGCAAAATGGAATAAGTTCCTTTCTTTCCTGGCTTCTGTAGAATGACCTTCCATTCCATCTACACTCAATGACATCTTTGGGTTTCTTTTGTCTTGCAAGGACAGAGGATTGTGCCACGCATCACTTCGTGTCTACCTTTCAGCTGTTTCAGTTAACCATCCAACCATAGATGGCTCATCCCACTACAAAGCAATTCCTAAAGGGAATGTGTCGTCTCTTCCCAACAGTCAAAACCCCTGTTCCAGCGTGGGATCTGCCCCTAGTGCTGAACAAGCTAATGGGCAAACCATTTGAACCTATGGCTTCCTGTAGCCTACAGCTTCTTTCGTGGAAAGTAGCTTTTCTGGTGGCCCTTACTTCAGTTCGTAGGGTGAGTGAGCTGTCGGCTCTCCGATGTGACCCACCCTACCTCACCTTTCATCAGGATGCAGTGACCCTGACTCCTGATATTACCTTCTTGCCGAAGATAGTTTCGGACTTTCACATTAAAGCGGACATCACCCTACCGGTGTTCTTTCCCGAACCCAAGGACCAGGCACAATGCTGCCTACATTCTCTCGATGTTAAGAGGGCCCTGTCTTTTTACTTGCATCGGACTAAATCCTTTCGCAAGTCCCCAGCGCTCTTCGTCGCGCATGCCTTGCCCAGACAGGGACAGAAGAGTCCTCAACTGTGTGCAGACTCTTTTAACTGTTTTTACCTCAGAGCATTGAGATCCACAGCTGAGCAATCAGAGGGAGGTGGGTGCAAGCAGGCAGGTTTTACCTCAGAACTCTGAGCTATGCAATTGACCAATGGGGGGGCAAGGACACATCAGCCTGCCATTTTGCTCCTTTTTTCCCCTCCTTGGAGGTCATGTTTTTCAGAAATCTCTTCATAGTGGGGGTTGATGTCATGGTAGGAATGCACTCCCCTTACTTTGGGTTTCTTCAAGCAGGGGTTTGGCTTGGATATTGAAAAAAAAATTGGGGGGGGGGGGTTGCAGAGCATACTTTTTTTTAACAAAAATGTTTCTCATTGATGTTGCATTTAAGAAGTGGTACATAATTATGTATTCAAAATGACATCTGAGCAATCAAATATTAAGCAAGCTCATATGAACCAATTTTCTAGAACCCACATTATGAGAAGTTAAATAACCTAATACAGGAAACCACTTTTTTACAAATTTGGGGTATATTTCCATAGTGTGTGTGTGATTAAAGCCACTGGAGAGGCTGGTGATACGTAAGGTGATCCTGCTGGGGTGATCGGTAAGGTGATCCTGCTGGGGTGGCCCCCCTGATGGATTAAAGTACCCTGGCCCTGCTCCTACGACTTACAAATACCCACCTGTCTGGTGTAAGGAGGGGATTGTGTTTAAAGGCATCGGGGAGGCTGGGCCAGCAGCAGCACTAAAGCAATCCTGCTGAGCAAGCTTTCCCGATGGCTTTAAGGACTCTGCACTTCTTCCAACCCCTGAAAGGCAGTTGTCTGTCAGGTGTAGGAAAAGTAATGTGTCTGAAGGCATCAGGGAGGTGGGGCTGCAGGACTGCTAAGGCAATGCTACTTGGGCAGCCTACCTGATGGCTTTCAACACTTTGCCCCTGCTCCTGCGCCTGACAGAAACCTGCCTGTCTGGTGTTGGGAGGAGTGTGTTTAAAGGCATCAGGAAGACTGGGCCAGTAGCAACCAATAAACAGTCTTGCTGAGCAAGCCTCCCCAATGGCTGTAAGCATCCCACCCCCTCTCCTACACCTGACAGGCAACTGCCTGTCCAGTGTAGGAGGCAGAGGCATATTGCAAGCCATTCTGGAGACTGGGCCAGCAGGATCGCTAAAGCATTACTGCTGGGGCGGGCTTCCTGATGGCTTTAAGCACCCTCCACCTGCTGCTGCACCTGACAGACAGCCGCCTGTTTAGGGGGAGCATGTTTGAAGCCATCAGGGAGGCTGGGCCAGCAGCATCGCTGCACCTCACAGCTGGCTGGCCATTCCTGATTTCCCCAACTGTCCTTAGCTCTCTGCTGTTTCCTGTAACTGTTTTTACCTCAGAACACTGAGCTCTGCAGCTGACCAGTCAGAGAGTGGGGGGTGCAAGAAGGCAGCAGCCTGGCAGCCACATAGGAAGCAATGGGGAGAACTCATTTTACCCCTTTTGACCCCCTTAGGGGTTGAATTTCTAAAAATCTTTTCTTAGTGAGCATCTGCATTATGGTAGGAGTGCTCTCCCCAAATTTCGTGTTTCTAGGTCCAGGGGGTTGGCCTGGGTATTGATTTTACAGTGAGGGGACTTTCTTTTATGTAGAGAGATTGATTACAACTGGTATTTACTGGGAACAACCTCCTAAATGGTCAGCAGCGTATAAATTTAATAATTGAACATATTCTTAGGTGTACAGGACCTCATCCTGTGGTTTGCACGAAGTATAGGAGTTCTGCTACTTGACTGAAAGGTCCCATTCAAAGATGCTTCCCCTTTTATTCTAGTGATGGACATATGAAGACCCCCCCTTCTTTGTTGGTAATGAAACAATTGGTGCTTATATGTGTGAATAAAATATTTGGTTGCCACTGTTTGCTTTTTCCCCCAGGAAGTAAACATGAATTTTTATATCTGTACTTTCTGAATAGCAAGGGTTGCCAGCTTCAGACTTGTAAATACCTGGAGATTTGGGGGGTGGAGCCTGAGGAGGGCAGGGTTTGGGGAGGGGAGGGATTTCCAATGGGTACAATGCCATAGAGTCTAGCAGCCATTTTCTCCAGGGGGATTGATCTCTGTTGCTTGGAGATCAGTTGTAATAGTGGGAGATATCCAGCCACCACCTGGAGATTGGCAACCTTATGAATATCCCAGTTTAATGGCTCATTGCATTCAGAATAATTTTATACAAATGTATCAATAAATACCTAGGGAGGCAGTGAGCTCCCCCTCCCTGGCAGTCTTCAAGCAGCAGCTGGACAAACACTTCTCAGGGATGCTCTCGGCTGATCCTGCATTGAGCAGGGGGTTTGACTAGATGGCCTGTATAAACCCTTCCAACTCTGTGATTCTGTCATTCTATGTATCAGCAGTATTTTGTAATCCATTTTTCTTAAGTTGCTGTTCATAGCTGTCACCACTTAGGGCTGTATTTGTTTAATAGCTAGCTTGTTTGTTTTGGAACAAAGGTTGAGTCCAGTGTCACCTTTAAGACCAACAAAGTTTTATTCAAGGTGTGAGCTTTTGTGTGCACGCACACTTCCTCAAATAAAGGGAACTGAAATTAACCTGTCCAAACAGAAGGTTGAACAGCAAATTAGCATACAATATAATGGAATGTTTAAACAAATACGAACAGGAATAACAAGCTAAATTTATATAGACATCATTGTTTGGATTTAATGGGGGGGGGACAGTGAGGCAAATAAATATGTTAAAATTAGCTAAAAGATGTGTCAATGTATCCTTCTTAATTACGGTGTGCTAAGAGGAATCATAGGAGCCCCCCCCCCCACTGCCACACTCCATCTGTCTCCTCTCAAGCATGGAGGTAACTAATAGAATCTTTTTCTTTGAGGTGAGGTGATTTGCAATGCCCTGTTACGTCTCCTCTGTTACCAGATCAGAGGAATGAATTCCAATATACCATTCTAATTCATTGCATTACTTTACAATAATTATTCCAAATAAAAAATACACTAAAATAAAGAGGATGTATAGCCCTACTTGGTGAGAATACAATTATAAGGACTGAATTAATTTAGCATATGTAGTGAGATAAGAAACCAACATCCCTGTTGAGTCCTGGTTTTTTTTTGTTCTGAGTGTTGTAATAACTTGTAATTCAGCAGTTTCCCTTTCCAGTCTGTTCCTGAAGTTCCTTTGCAATAAAACAGCTACTTTGAAGTCACTCATTGAATGTCCTAAAAGGTTGAAGTGTTCTCCTACAGCTTTCTCAGTCTTGTGATTCTTGATATCAGATTTTTGTTCATTTATCCTTTGGTGTAGGGTCTGTCCTGTTTGCCCTATGTAGAGAGTTGATCAGCATTGTTGGCATTTAAAGTCATATACAAGGTTAGAGGATGAGGATGTGAATGAGCCTCAGATGGTGTAGTTGATGTTGTCAGGTCCAGGGACTGTGTTGTCTGGGTGTATGCGGCAGCAAAGTTAGCATCTGGGTTTATTGCTGTTCATGCGCAAGAAAAGGTTTGCCCCCCCCCAGTACTTGTGAAAGAGAACTGTCATTATCCAGCAGAGGCTGTAAGTGACTGATGATGCGCTGAACTAGTTTGAACTGAGAGCTGTTATGTGACTCCTAGTGGTGTTCTGCTGTTGTCTCTTTGGGGCCTGCCTTGCAACAGGTTTTCTCTGGGTATTGTTCTGGCTTTGTTAATCTGTTTCTTGACTTCATCAGGTGGATACTTTAGTTCCAAAAAGGTTTGTTGTAGATCATTCAGGTGAAAATCTCTGAATGTAGGATTGGAGCAGCTGCGGCTGTAGCATAGAGCCTGGCTGTATACAGTGAATTGTATGGTCTGTTTAGGATGGTAGCTGGAGGCATGTAGGTATGTTTGTCTGTCAGAAGGTGTCCGGTATAAGGTGGTGTCTATGTGCGCCCATTGAGTAGTCTTACATCAGTGTCCAGAAAATGTATTTCTTGCATGGAGTGGTTCATTGTCAGGTTGATGGTGGGGTGAAAGTCATTGAGTGCCTGGTGGATTGTGTCCAGGGCTTCTTTACTGTTGTGTCCAGACAAGAAAAATGTCACCAATGTAGTGCAGATATAAGAGAGGTATGAGTGGGTGAGAGTTTAGGAAGTGATGCTCCAAGCCAGCCATAAAGGTGTGGGGCCATGCGGGTGCCCATGGCTGCAACACTGATCTGGAGGAACAAGTTGTCACCAAATCTGAAGTGGCTGTGGGGTGAGAACAAAATGGCAGAGTTTGGTGGCAAAGTCAGCTGTGTTGTCGTCAGAGATCATATTCCCTATGGTTTGTAATCCAGTTTGGTGTGGGATGTTGGTATACAGAGATTCCGTGGGGGCTAAAATAGTATTCTCTGGAAGGTTGTTCAAAGATTGTATTTTCCTCAGAGAGTCTGTGGTGTTGCAAACATAACTAGGAGTGTTGATGGCATAGAGGGTCGTAGGACAGAGTCCATGTATCCGGATACCTCTTGGTGAGAGTGCCTATGCCTGAGACAATGAGGTGTCCTGGGTTACTGGGTTTGTATGTTTTTGGTAGAAGATAAAAGGTACCGGGTTGAGGTTCCTGTGATGTGTCTGAAAGGATTTGCTCCTGAATGTACAGAGGTAATTTCTTTATAATCTTGTTTCGTTCTTGTTTGTATTCCTGTGTGGGGTCTGAGTTGAGTTGTTTGTAAAAAGCAGTATTTGAGAGTTGTCTTTGAGCCTCCTGGATGTAGTCTGATCTATTCATGATGACAATGGCTCCTCCCTTGTCTGCCTCTTTAACTACAATATCCAGATCAATCCTGAGAGTGCCTGTGGCTTTCCTTTCAGCACAGTTGAGATTCTACTGTTTGTTGATGACATCCAGGGGTCCGTTTGACCCGGAGCTCACAGGAGTGCCGCTCCGCCAGTTAACAAGCCCAGGTGGTGGTGGTGGCAACAAGCCCCGCCCCCAGCTCCCACAGCCCTTAGTCGGGTTTGGAGGAGCTCAAAGAAAGCATGTGTAGCTTTCCTTGATGGCTACCATGCGAGTGCGAAGAACTTGCCGAGAAGGGAGAATGGAGGGGGTGGAAGAAGCAGCTGCACACGCCCTTGTTTCTCCCCCTCCCCCAAGATTTCCCTCTAAGGTAGAAGGCGGTCGTTGAATGGCTGCGTGCACTTGTTTCTCATTTGTTCTGCTGTGCATGAGCTGGCACGAATGACATGTCCTTCCCTATTGTGACCACTTGGGGCTGGGCGAGGAGGAGACAGAATGGGCTCCTTTTCTCCCCCCCCCCCCGCAGGAATCTGCTATGGAAGGAGGATGAGTGAGCAACGATCTACAAAGGGTGTTTTTTTTAAAATCGAGATGCAGCTGGGAAAGTTAACCATGCGCCTTCCCCTCCTCCTCCATCCGGCAACCAGTGAGAAACTCCCCTCTACCTCCCCCCCAGGATCTTCCACTCACCCATGGCTACGGAAGAGGCGTTGAAAGAGTTCAATTCCCCCAAAGTTTGCTTCCCATTCTGACAGTGCAGGGAAAAGTGAAATCCCAGAGGGCTGCTGGGAACCTGGGAGGGAGGCACGTTTTGTATTCCAGCACCAGGATCTTCTTCGTGGTCTCTGTGCATCACACCTCTGGGATAAAGTGCGCCTGCGCCGATCCCGATCGGTAATCTTCAAAGCCTAACGGATTTTCGCGCCAGCTCCCCGGTCACGTGCACGTCCCACTGCGCATGACCCGGGGAGAGGCACGAGGATCCCGCCAGTTCTCTTCTGACCGCCGCGTCGTGAGGACCCCCTCTCCGCTCCGGTCGGTAGTTAACTTTCGTTCTTCTTTTTTCCAACTTGGAAAGGCCTTTCGGACTGATTTTCTTGGCTTTACCTGACCTACGGACTGTTTTTCCTGGACTCTCTTTTGGATTCTCCTCTTTCTACTCCCCGCCCAGCCCAGCGGTGGGGTTTCTTTAAACGCTGCCTTAATTGTGGGAGTAAAATCGCCCCCCCAGACAAGCACTCTCTCTGCTTGCTGTGCCTAGGCGAGTCGCATCGTGTCGACTCCTGTTCGAGTTGCGCCGCGTTCTCCAAACAAACCGTAAGAACCGGGCGGCCCGACTTAGAGTGGCTCTCTTGGAAGCAGCGTTGTCACCGAAGATGTCTGCAGCCGACGCCTTGGCAACATCCCCATCGGTACCGACGGGCCTGACGTCGCCACCGATGCGAAGCCCTTCCGGCACCGAGAAGTCGGCACCGAAAAGACCCCTCTCACTGCCACGAACTCCCGCTAAGAAGCGTAAGGAGGGCAAAGAGGGTAAGGGCAAGCTGAAGCACAAAACCTCGAGTGCTTCGTCGACGCATCCCGCGTCCGACATGACCCAGCACGGGTCTCCGCAGCTTGACCCTCCAGGGCGCGAGCGACCCCGGGGCAGCCCCGCCTCCCCGATGCCGCGACCCATCCAGCTCACAGATTCAGAACCCGACATCGAGCTGACGCAGATCCCTCACAGCAGTCCCGAGACCGGGCCCGACCCGATGCCGGCACCGAGAGGCGAGCGAGACTGGCGCCTCCCCCCATCTTCGGTGCCGTGGGACGTCCGTCAATGGAGATACCTGTATGGTTCCTCCTACCCGCCACCTCCACAATGGTACCCAGCAGAGTGGGATCGCCAATTGACGTCGTCAAGAGTCTCCCGATGCCGAGTTCCCCCGGCCCCGACTCCGACTCCGATACCGAAACCGATACCGAAATTACCGATGCCGATACCCACCTCGCCCGATGTCGACCTCCCTCCCTACCAACCAGATCCGTCGACCCCTATGTCTCCCTCCGAACATTCTGACCATTCGATGCCCGAATCTCCCGAATCATCCGATGACGAATCTCCCATCCAGCCGTCACCATCCCCTGATGTGGCTGAAAATTTACCAATCTCCCCCTCCGAGGACGTGAAATCCTATGGAGAACTTATCAAACGAATGGCACATTCCTTGGCACTTGCCACGGTCCAACCAACTCCTACCGCTACCGATGCCATCTTCGACATCGTACAGATGGATACATCCACCGCGGTAGCGTTGCCGCTAATTTCGGTGCTCTTGAGCACTGCCAAAGAATCCTGGGGCCACCCCTCCTCAACCCCAATTTCCAACAAGAGGTTAGACCACATGTATAGGCTCCAAGAGCCAGGGGCAGAATTCCTATTCATCCACCCCAAGCCCAACTCAGTCGTAGTGACCCCCTCGGCCAGGGGCCGTAGCGGACATTCCTCCCCCTTGGACAAGGAGGGACAGAAATTAGATTCTTTCGGGAGACGATTTTATTCAGCTGGTGCACTGGGCATAAAAACGGCAAACTACACAGCCTGCATGAGCAGGTACCAGTACTCCCTATGGGAACAGATGACACCACTTCTGGCCCAGCTTCCTGAGGATAAGCAACACCTTGCTAGGAAGATCCAGAGGGAAGGCATGGTGCTAGCAAAGCACCAGCTTAACGCATCTAAGCATGCTGCGGACGTCACGTCCAAGACACTCACTTCAGCAGTCGCCCCTCGTCGCCACGCCTGGCTGAGGTCGACTTCGCTTCCACAAGACACAAAGTCCTTCGTGGAAGATCTCCCTTTTGAGGGTGAAGGACTGTTCAGCTCCACGACGGACACAGTCCTTCATGATTTAGATAAGAGCATCAAGACATCTCGAAACTTGGGTGTCTCACAACCGAGACAACAGAAGCAGAAAACATGGCAGAGATCTTGGCCCAAACAGCAACCGCGAAGATCTCCCACTGAACCCCAATGGCAGAGACCGCCGTCTACTGCTTATCAACATAAACCCTATGGCCACAAGCCACGATTCCCGTCCGCTTCCGCTTCCAAGGCTAAACCACCCAAGCTGAACAAGCAGAGTCTTTGACTCTCCCATTCGCTCCGATCTTCCCACCCGTCTATCACCCTTCCAACTAGCATGGCAACGTATCACGACAGACAAATGGGCACTGTCGGTCGTAGCAGAAGGCTACAGAATAGAATTTTTCCAGATTCCACAAGAATCGTACTTCGTAACCACCCCTCCCTCCAACACCCTATCGTCGGAAGTCGAAACCCTCCTCTCAAAAGATGCCATAGAACAAGTACCACCAAACCACCTTCAGCGGGGGTTCTACTCCCGCTACTTCACGGTCCCAAAGAAGGATGGCGGACTTCGTCCCATATTGGATCTGCGGAACCTCAATGCGTTCATCACCTACAAAAAATTCCGTATGACCACTCTACAGACCATCCTACCGCTACTAGAAGCCAACGCGTGGATGGTGACGCTGGACTTAAAGGACGCATACTTTCATGTGACGATCCACCCGTCACACAGACAGTACTTACCCTTCGCGATCAGTCCGTGTCACTTCCAGTACAAGGCCCTACCCTTCGGCCTCTCTACAGCTCCTCGTGTCTTCACGAAGCTTATGGCAGTAGTAGCGGCACATCTGAGACTCCAAGGTGTCCACCTTTACCCCTACCTGGACGACTGGCTTCTAGTCGCCCCCTCTACGACGGAACTACAGAGCCACATCTCTACCACCCTTCGTACCCTAGAATCACTAGGGCTGACTATAAACTTCAAAAAGTCCATGCTTATCCCTTCCAGACGGGTTCAGTTTATCGGAGCTATCCTGGACTCCTTGCAATGCAGAGCGTTCCTACCCCCCAACAGAGCAGCGGATATAGTCTCCCTTCTCCAGTCTATCCAAGAGACCAAGGAGGCTACAGCCAAACAAATCCTTCGACTGCTAGGCCTGATGGCCGCAACAACAGCAGTAATTCCCTTCGCCAAATTGCGAATGAGACCAGTGCAGCTTTGGTTCTTGAGGCGTTTCCGCCCCAACTTCCACTCCCTCTCCAAACTTTTCCAGATATCTACCCAGATCCTGGAGACCTTGAATTGGTGGCTTGTGCCCCAGAATTTACACTCAGGTGCACCTTTCCGGCTTCCACCCCCCTCAGTGACCGTCACCACGGACGCATCCCTATGGGGCTGGGGAGCTCACCTGGACGGTGTAGGTGTGGGAGACAGGTGGCACCCCTCTGTGGCACACAACCATATCAATTTCTTAGAGCTGCTGGCAGTTCTCTACGCAGTGAGATCTTTCCGCCAATCCCTAACGGGGAAAACGGTGACTGTCCTTACAGACAACACCACCACTATGTTTTACATCAACCGCCAGGGTGGGACGGTCTCCCGTGGACTTTGCCGGTTAGCGATAGAGCTGTGGAACGAGTGCCAGGCACTAGATATTCACCTGGTGGCGATTCATCTCCCAGGACTACTCAACGTCCAAGCGGACTTCCTAAGCAGAGGGGGAGCATCCCTACACAAGTGGGAACTGAACCCCCTCTACCTGACTCCGATCTTCGACCGTTGGGGACATCCATCCGTGGATGTATTCGCCTCTCGAGAGAACAAGATGTGCCATCTATTCTGTTCCAGAGCAGGAACAGACCCGACCTCTCTCGGAGACGGTCTCCTCTTCCGGTGGACAGGGAAAAGGTTGTACCTATTTCCCCCGATCCCTCTCATACCGAGAGTAGTCCACAAGCTGTTGACAGAGTGACCGTGGGCAATTCTAGTTACCCCATGGTGGCCGAGACAACCCTGGTTCCCCACGCTCCTCAGCCTCTCACGAGGGACGTATCTCCATCTCCCGACGGACCCAGACCTCCTCGGGATGCGCGGGGGCCGAGTACTGCACCACGATGTGCCCAGGCTGAAATTGACAGTGTGGCTGATCCAAACTTAGGGTTAGAATCACGCATTGCTCAAGTTCTACTGAACTCACGCAAACTCTCCACTCGGCGTTCATATGAGTCAAAATGGACTAAGTTTTTAACTTTCCTTGCGTCTGTGGGACGGCCCTCAGTCCCCGGCGGACTTAAAGATGTTTTTGGTTTCCTCCTGTCATGTAAGGACAGGGGACTGTGTCACTCATCTATCCGAGTCTACTTGTCAGCCATCTCAGTCAATCATCCTAAGATTGATGGCTATTCGGTGTTTTCCCACCCAACAACGAAACAATTCCTCAAGGGAATGAATCGCCTCTATCCCCCAGTGCGGACACCAGTCCCGGCATGGGACTTGCCCCTGGTTCTCACTAAGCTGATGGGAAAACCCTTCGAACCTATGGCCTCATGCAGTCTTCAACTTTTGTCATGGAAGGTTGCGTTTTTGGTGGCCATCACGTCTACTCGACGCGTGAGTGAGCTCTCGGTGCTCCATTGCGACCCACCGTACCTCACGTTTCATCATAATGCCGTCACTTTGGCTCCAGATGTCGCTTTCCTGCCTAAGATAGTCTCGGACTTCCATATAGGGGCGGATATCACCTTGCCGGTGTTTTTTCCTGATCCCCAGGACCCAACGCAACGTAGTCTACACACTTTAGATGTCAAGAGAGCCCGGTCTTTCTACTTGCACCGGACAAAATCCTTTCGCAAGTCTCCAGCTCTCTTCATTTCTTATGCCTTGCCCAGGCAGGGACAGAAACTGTCGTCTCAAAGACTCTCGAAGTGGATAGTTGAGACGATAAAACTCGCCTATCTTCTGGCCAAAAGGCCACTGCCGGCGTCCCTCCGGGCACACTCCACTCGAGCCGTGGCTACTTCCACAGCATTCCTCAAGGGCATTCCCCTGGGAGACATCTGCAATGCTGCAATGTGGGCGTCCCCTCACACGTTTGTGAAGCACTACGCCCTAGATGTCCACGTCCATCAGCGTACTGTGGTGGGCTGTGCAGTCCTGTAAGCAGCTCAGATGTGAGACCTCCAGCACCCACCTCCAGGTATGTGGTGTGTTCATTGCTCGCTATTCTCCCAGAGGTGTGATGCACAGAGACCACGAAGAAGATATACAGGTTGCTTACCTGTAATTGGAGATCTTCGAGTGGTCATCTGTGCATTCACACCACCCGCCCTCCTTCCCCTCTGCTTTCGGTCTCCCTTACTTTTTTCCTTGGGGGCTGTTAGCAGCGGTCAGAAGGAACTGGCGGGATCCTCGTGCCTCTCCCCGGGTCATGCGCCGTGGGACGTGCACGTGACCGGGGAGCTGGCGCGAAAATCCGTTAGGCTTTGAAGTTTATTGATCGGGATCGGCGCAGGCGCACTTTATCCCAGAGGTGTGAATGCACAGATGACCACTCGAAGATCTCCAATTACAGGTAAGCAACCTGTATTTCTCGGATCACAGCCCTGGGGAGAGAGGCTGCTCTGCTCAGCTTCCAGAGATCAGATCCCGAGCTAGCATCCTGGATTCCTTTGTAGCCCCTTGAGAGGCAGCCGCTGCCGCCAATATTACCTCCTTGCAACTCTGGGGGGAAACGCAAGATCCGGAAGATAAGGTCAAAGAGGTTGGAGATGTGCACTTTTGAATCCGTGTTTACAAACATACCCTACATATGCTGCAGCCCTCAGAAAATGTGGCAGCTGAGGTAAACTTTGACTGTTTACAGGGAATAAACTGACCTGAAAGGTCCTTTTGCCTTGATCAGCTGCACAAAAATTATTGGGGAAATGATGCCTGCAGGTAAACACAATCAGGTGCTAATTACCACCAGTTCAACCGCTATTAAAGGTACAGCTGCAATGGTTGACTTGGCATCCCTGATATACATATATCTGGAAAATGTGGGGGGAACCCTATAGTCCAGGGAGAGTTGCCAGACCACCCTGGCTACCAAAGGGGGATGATGAAGAAGAGATTGGGTTTATACCCCACCCTTCACTACCCGAAGGAGTCTCAGAGTGGTTTACAGACTCCTTTCCCCCCCCCCCCCCCGAACAGACACCCTGTGAGGTAGGTGGGACTGACAGCTCTTTCAAGAACTGATTTTTCAGGGACAGCTCTTGTCAGAACTATGGCTTGCCCAAGGTCATCCAGCAGCTGCAAGTGGAGGAGTGGGGAATCAAACCCAGTTCTTCCAGATTAGAGTCTGTGCACTTAACCACTACACCAGATCCACAATGGGAAGCTCTGAGAGATTTGGGGATGGAGCCTGGGGAGGACAGGGACCTCAGTGGGGTAGAATGCCACAGAATCCACTCTCCAAAGCATCCATTTTCTTCAGGGGAACTGATCTCTGTGATCTGGAGATGACCTGTAATTCCAGGTCCCACCTGGATGCTGATGTCCCTAAATCCAGGACAAACGGCTTGTGTAGTATCATAATCCCAGCAAACAGTTTGAAATAGAGCATATCTGGTGGGCGCTTGCGGCATTGATCCTAACTGTCATCAGTTATTCAGAGAGTTTCTTTGAGGGCCACTTTGCATCTTGGTGGTGGTGGAAAGTGCTGTCAAGTTGCAGCGGATTTATGGCAACCCTTTATGAGGTTTTCAAGGCAAGGGACGTTCGGAGGTGCCATTGCCTGTCTAGCCTGGACTTCCCTGGTGGTCTCCCAGCCAAGTACTAACCAAGGCCAACCCTGCTTAGCTGTGGAGAGCTGATGAGATCGGGTCAGTCTGGGCCATCCAGGTCGGGGTGCTTTACATGTTGACAGAACTATGCAGAATGAACTTCTACGCAGAAATTAACACGGCACTCTCATGATCATTACATAGCATGGGGCAGACGCATGTACAAGATTTTTGCTCAATACGTGGGGAGTTTAAATTAGCCATGCCTTTCCTACATGTACCACAAAACACTGAACCTTCATCATATGGATTAGGATGGGTTTGATTGCACATCCCACTCTGTGCAGAAAGCCTGGGACCAGTCACACAAATTCAAAAATTAGAAGCAGGTATAGGGAGAGGTGCTCAAAGTCTGAGTTCAGTGGCAGCTTTATTTATTCCAGGTATAAGCTTATTTATCATTTATAGTCCATTTGTCTCACTGAACTGTGTATTGTTTGTCGAGGTACTGTATTATTTGTATAGAAGCCCTAAAAATGTCTGGGCCGCTTACCACGTGCTTTATTGGGGGTGGGGGAGGAAGCCTAAGCAAAAGAACTTGCTGTTCAGAGATTAAAACAGTTGGGGAGCGCGCCACCTCACCCCCACCCCAGATATTACTGGCTGTTATGTTTTGGGATACTTTTTACAATATTCAAAGATTCTTCCGGGCTCTGTATTTTGTTGTAGCAATTTATATCCTTGTGGTTAAATTACCATAATTAAAACTTAAACAGAATATTGGGACTACTGTGGAAAAGCTGACCAGCTGTACTTCAGTTGATACAAAACTTGCAGCCCAATTGCTAGTGGGTGCAAGGCAGGAAATACAAGTCACACCTGCGGAGGGGCTGTGGCTCACTGGAGAAACTTCTGCTTGTCATGCAGAAGGTTCCACGTTCAATCCCAGAAATCCACAGTTAAAAGGACCAGGCAGTAGGTGATGTGAAAGACCTCAACCTGAGACTCCAGAGAGCTGCTGCTAGTCTGAGTTCTCAGTTGAGGGACCAAGGGTCTGAATCAGTATAAGGCAGCTTCATTTGTGTTCATTCTAGAATAACCTGCCCTGCAGTCACTCCATCAGTTGCTGGGTCCATTCAAGGTACTGGTTGCTATGTACAAGGCCCTTCATGAGAGGCTGCATCTTCTACTATGTCACAGCAGCTTTGGTCTTCTGAAGAGCTTGCCAGCTCTGAGTTGGGAAATAAATGGAGCCTGGGCAGTGGGTGTTGCATTGTGACACACTTCCGGTGATGTCAGGGGATGTGGCTTATGCAAATGAGTTATGCTAATGTGTTATGCTAATGAGCTCCTGTGCCTCTTTTTCTATGAAATGACCCCTGATTACATCGGTTTGGACCCTTTGGCAAAAGCATTGTATGTAGAGATCCCGTGTGGCATTGTGACCATCAGGAGGGGTCTATGTGGAGTCTCTTGTTTTGTAGCTTTGTTTTGATGGTATGTAGTGGTAAATATCTTGTTTATTGGTGAGTTGGAGGGATGGTAACTGTTCTCCAGTAGGTTGTGTGATGGTACGTTGTGAAAATGTCGCCTGTTCTTTCTTTTTCTGTTCTTGTGTGTGTTGAAAGTACTCTTTCAGGCGTAGTCTGGTATGGTGGTATTCAGAGTTTCACTGCCTCTGGGTATGGAGGTTCCCTTTATTCACCGTGGCTAAAAGCCTAGACCTTCATTAACTCCCATCCACTCCTTATTACTCTTACCCCTACTATGCCTTCTGCCTCAGTTGGTCTCCACTGCTGTTGAAACTGCTTTTGCAAGCTTGAGGTCAAAAAACCTGCTTGGTTTCAAGATCTTTTACCATCGATGTTTACTATTTTCTCCAGTAGAATTCCCCAGAAAAGCAAGATTTTTTTTAGAGGTAATGGAGTTTCCTAGGTACAGGTAGTTACAGCCAAACAGCTTCACATTCTCAGACTTACGAGTTGACCAAATTTTCCCCCATATTGGAGCATCTTTCTGTCTTTGCAATGTTGTAGCCTGTGACATGCTGTATGTTGCTCAACCATTTTTTGACAGCATTACTTTTGGTACCTGTATAACAACACTTCTAAAAAGGTACTGCCTGGTTGTCAGATTCAGGCACTTAACACTTTTCAGACCAAGTATTAGCACATTTCTTGTAATGCTTTCTTCCTTATTCAGTAATAAGCTCAGTGACGGGAGCTGATTAATCTTTCCTATTATATAAAGCCGTTTTAAGATTCCAAGGGGCAAGATTCCATGGGGTGCCAAAATCAGTTCGCTGGACGGACTGCCTCTCAAAAGGGGGAGCCTGGCCATTGGCTGCATTCTCTCCCTGCTTTGCCTCAGTCCCGCCCACAGAGCCACCGGCCAGCGTCCCGGCCTCAGTCTGGAGGGAGCCAGCGAAGGGGAAGGACCGACTGGGTGCTGCTGGGTCCACTCTTCTCCTCCGCCCACTGCCAGGTGGGTCTAACTGCCCCCCCAGTGGCCTGCTTCTGTCAGTGAAAAGACAATGGACTAACAGCATAACCCCCTCTCCCGCACACTGCTAGCGTGCCCAGAATAAACTGTCAGAATAAATAGTCAGAAACGGGGCATTTCACACAGCACCCCGTAGCGCTTCAGGACCGGTACAAAGAACAGAAGAACGCTTGGGAGGAGGTTTCAAGGTAAACCGGCTCAGGAACGCTTCCCCAACGGGAGAGGCATGTTTCTGTGTGAAAGGGCTGGAATGTTCCGTTAGGGAACCGGTACTAATAAGGTTCTGTGTAAAATGCCTGACAGAAACCGTTACTGAAGAGTTAGTGAAACGGAACATATTGGCTGTGTGAAATTCCTCAGGCCCTCTCTCCTGCTTAGCTCCACCACGGCTGGCTGGCTAATGAGGTGGGCCAGCAACCATCAAACCGTTCCCTTCAACCCCCTGCAGTGCGGCTGACTTCCCCCCTAGGTTGCCAATATCTAGGTGGGACCTGGAGATCTCCTGCTGTTACAATTGATCTCCAGATGACAGTGATCAGTTCCCCAGGAGAAACTGGCTGCTTTGGAGGGTAGACCTTATGGCATTACAGCTTGCTGAGTCCTTCTATCCCCCCCCCCAAAAAAATGCTGCCCTCCACAGGATCCACCCCCCAAATCTTCAGGTACTTCCATCACAGGGTTGTCAGGTCTGGGTTGGAAAATCCCTGGAGACTTTGGGGATGGATCCAGGAGAGGGTGGGGTTTAGGGAGGGGAGGGGCCTCAGCATGGTACAATGCCAGAGAGTCCACCCTCCAAAGCAGCCATTTTCTCCAAGGGAGGGGGGAAGATTTGTTGTCGGGAGTTCAATTGTAATACCTGATGATCTTCAGGCTCCACCTGGAGGTAGGCTACCCTAGGCGTAGCAGTCAGTGCTTCAGAGCAGGATCTGCTAGACCCAGGTTCTTGCTGAGTGGGTGATTTCGGGCCAGTCACAGACTTTAAGCCTAACCCACCTCACAGGGTTGTTGTGCAAGTCAAAAAGGGGGAGAGAAGAATGATGTCAACTACTTTGGTCCCCATTGCAGAGAAAGACTACTTTTCCACCAGGGGAAGTATGGTTGCCAATCTCCAGGCTAGGGCTGGAAACCACTCAGAATTACAAGCACTCTCCAGATGGCAGAGATCAGTTCCCCTGGAGAAAATGGTGGACTCTATGTCCTCATACCCTGCTGAGATGGACCCTTTATGTCAGCCAATGTGACATAGCAGTCAGGGCTTCAGAGTACGGTGGAGGCTGCGGGGGGGGGGGGGAATGGAAACTTGAAGAGTGAGGTTGATGATTGTCTGGTAAGGAGATACGGTTGCCAACTCCAGGTGGAAAATTCCTGGAGACTTGAGGGGTGGAGCCTGGAGACAGTGAGGTTTGAGGAGGAGTGGGACCTCAGACAGGTACAGTGCCATAGACTCCACCCTCCAAGCCAGCGAGTCCCTCATGGGGAACCATTGTTGCCAATCTCCAGGTGGGGGCTGGAGATCACTCAGAATTACAACTGCTCTCTAGGGGGGAGTGGGGAGGAGATAGAAAGCTGAAGCCAGGGGGCAGATAACGATACAGTGATGGTTGGCTGGGAGGTAGGGTTGCCAACTCCAGGTGGGGACATTCCTGGAGATTTGAGGGGTGGACCCTGGAGAGGGTGAGGTTTCAGCAGGGGTGAGACCTCAGACAGGTTCAGTGCCATCGACACCACTCTTCAAACCACCTGTTCCCTCATGGGGAACCATTGCTGCCAATCTCCAGGGGAGGAATGGAGATCATGCTGAATAACAACTGCTCTTCAGATGGCAGAGATCTTCCCCTGGAGAAAATGGTCAACCACAGCAAATTGACACTGAGTGCCCAAGGCCAGGGCACTCTCCCAGAGCCTCTTTCTAGAGCCTGTTGTATTTATTTCCACAACGGGCCTTATTTCTAGTTTCTTTATAAAGCAAGAGGAGTGTCCATATCTGGAAAATAAAATATGATTCAATAATAATTCAGAAAGCTGCTTTAAGAGCCTGCACATGTCCAGTAAGATTTGTTACCAGCTCCTAACTATATAAATCTGTTGACTTATTTCCCCAGATTTCAAAAGCTGGTGGTGCTGTAGCTGTCAGTGATGCTGTATGTACAGAGCTGGAGAATGGTGACTGTCACCGACTGTCAGAATCTGCTGATTCAGACAAAGTATTTCTATTGCCTGCTGCTATGGTTCCTGTCTTGCTGCTATGATTTCTGTTGCCATGTATGATTCTATAGCACCTGCCATGTAGTTGCCCCCCTCCACCATGTAAACCCTCACTTTGGCCAGTATGTGTGTAAACTATATGACCCCAGGTTTATGACCCTGACCAGGCCTGGTTTGTGTAACTGTCAGCCCGGGAGGATGACAACTTCAAAGTATGGGAACAATGGGCCTCTCACACTCCTGCCTCCGCATTCCATTCATCCTGGCTGGGACAGCAAGGGAGGACAGGACCCATCTCTTATCAACGTGCGAAAGCCTCGAGGCCAACGATTGTTATGTGAAATGGTAACATCTAAGGGGTCTGGTTTGGGAAGGGAAATTTACAACTTAACACCTCACTTTCTTTCCTGTGGGAAGCAAACGGCCAGAGACCCTTTTGCCCGCCGTTTTTCCCCTTTAGTGATTGGCTATCTATGGGTAATTCAAACTGTTCTGAAAGGTATAATAGACCTGCTTCTGTCATATGCGTTATCTCTGACAATAATCCGAGAAGCTGTACCAATGTAGAGATTGGAAATAAAGAACTGTGTTTCATCAACAAAGATCTGATCCTTGACTACTTTGAGCAGAGGTCTCACACTGACCCACAATAAAGTAGAGCTGTTCATTTCTGTAGAGCGTGTAAAATACAGGAAAGGAGTCTTTCCCTCCTGGGTTTCTCAGGGTGTCTTGGGCATGCCCGAGGTGCAGTTGCAGCCATGTCTGAGGCACTGGGGAAAGAGCACAGGGACTGAGGATGGGGGCTCCCCACCCACCCTTTAAGTTGCCTGGCGGACTACCTGCTTCCACCAACAGCAGTCACCAGCTGTAAATGAGAAAGCAGAGAATGACGCTTCTGAATCATCCTAAGCTCAGACTTGAGTTCAAAGAAATCCAAGATATTTACTGATATTTTTTTTTAAAGAAACCCACAGCTTCAGTTTTGATAAAAACTACTGGGGGACAGGGGTCTTCATCTCTAGATGCCACTTCATAAGCTCATGGCTGTGCAAAAAATGTAAATCATATTTTTTTTCTGTCCAAATGTAACTTTGTCCAATAAGCACAGTTGTTTTCCTACTTCTTTTGATGTTTATGAATTGTATCAAGCAAGCAAAGTTATTCTTTCTTTTTGCCTCCCCCCCCATTACTGAGCTCAAAGACAGTAAGCTAGGATTTGGCTTAAAAGAAAAGAAAGGGCAAGTGTATTAGGACCAAGAAATCAATGATAGTTGTTATAGATTTTCCGGGCTGTATGGCCGTGGTCTTGGCATTGTTATACCTGACGTTTCACCAGCAGCTGTGACTGGCATCCTCAGAGGTATAACACAGAAAGATGGAGTACTCTCTGTGTCAATATGAGAAGAAAAATGGTAGGCAGGTAATTTATATCTACTCAGGAAGGTGGGGTAGGGCTGAGTCATTATCTTGTAGGAGCTTCCCGGGCTGTGACATGCTAAGGGAGGAGCTTTCTTAAGGAGGTTCTTTTGCATATGGATTGGCTGTTGAAAATCTAATCTTATTTGTTGTGCTTATTTTGCCAGGGGACTCTGTCAGCACAGTAGGCACAGAGCCCTTTTTAGTCATATAAGAATAGTGGCCCCAGGGTTACTATGCAGGATGAAGTCCATCTGTCTCCTCACCATGACTGTGAGAAGGGTAAATCCAGTTTAGCAAGCAGCAGTTAACAGTGTTTCTCTCTGAGTCCTATAATGGATGTCCTGTGTTTTAATTTGTGTGTTTTTTCTTTCCAGACATGTTTTCATAGATCTGATCACCTAGTTTCCCTTCTCTTCTTAACAGTTTTAGACAGAGAAACCTATTTCTTCTGAGGATTAATTTCTTACCCTGCTTTCAGAAGAGGTTCCCTGATGCAGTCCTGATGAGGTGGAGAGGACCCTGGAAGAAAAGGATATTTTGATGTGTTTAAAAAAAAAAATCTCCAACAACAAAACAAGAAAAAAGACTAAATAAGATTTTTTAAAATTATTTTTAAAAGGAAGAAAATACAATAACAGTGGTGGCAGATCTACACATTACAACTTTGGAAACCATTTACAAGTATCTATAAATAAGTCCATGCACAGTTGCTGCCTGTATGCCCTGCATTCAAATATGGATAGAGTTCTACGGTTCTCAGTCCACTGGTTTACTGGAGGTGGCCCTTTTATCATTCCAAAGTTGTAATGTGAATCTTTTAGCTGTACTGAGGGTGTGGAGGGTCCATTTTTGTTGACCATCAGTTAGCCTCCAAGAGATGCGCAAATGGTTTAAAAGTACATAAAAGTGTCCTCAAAAATCAATGAACATTCTAATACAAAATGAATATGAGTAATAACTTTTTTCCCAGAAAAACCAAATGACTGGATACGCTCAGAGCATATGTTGAAGGGATGCATGTGAGTCACGACACCAGCAATTAGACACTTTGCTTCATCTTTTGCTAAAGAGTTGAGGATAATTTTGATGTGTGCTGGAATATTGTGATCCTCTTCATCCAGGCCCAGTCTCATCAGATCTCGGAAGCTAAGCGGGGTTGGCCCTGGTTAGTACTTGGATGGGAGACCACCAAGGAAGTCCAGAGCTGCTACCCAGAGGAAGGCAATGGCCATCCACCTCTGTTCATTTGTTGCTTGAGAATCCCATGAGATCACCAAAAGTTGGCTGTGATAATGGAATTTTCCTCCACTACAGCACATTGTGTGTGCATCACAGATTTCCTAAGGCCTAATGATTACAGTACGGAAAAGAAACAAACCATGGGTCACAGGTTAAGAAATGACGGCTGAGGCTCACCCTACGGCTTTGGTCACCTCTCTGTCTTTCAGTCAGATGTGAACTGGGAACTCAGTTCGCCCACATGTGGTGTCCAGTTAGGGTGGTGGGGACTATGGCATGCAGGGAGGAGGGGCTCCAGGCTTCTCCCAGCACCATTTCCCTGCTCTTAAATAGTCGTGGGGGTCCTGTGTGCCCCATTGGGGACACCTGCATGTACTCCAGGGATCCACAACTTCTGGCTGACTGAAAGGTGAAGTGATGAACCCAGACTCCAGCTGTGCAGATGGTAACATGTGAATAGGTCCTCAGGGAGAGATTTACAAATTGCTCATTTGGAAAGAGAGATGTTTTTAGAAGAAAATGGTCCAATTTTTCATTTGCAGGATTTCTGTGCACCAGCACTTTCTTCTTTCAGAGTATATTTTCAATTACTATGAAAATGAGATCAAGATATGATGCCCACAGCAGCCAGAGCAATGTTGTGCTGGCTTGGCAGTGAGAGAGAACAGAGCACATGATGCGAGCTGGATAATGCTGGGCAAAACTTGGATCTCAGAAGTCAAAGGAGTACTGGAAGGGATGCCGTTTTTATCAGCTTCCCAACTTTTGCCCCAGTGCAAATGTATCTTTAAGAAATTTTCTGTCAAAACAGGAATTGTAATGGATCTTCTTCATGGTCTCTGTGCATCACACCTCTGGGATTAAGTGCGCCTGCGCCGATCCCGATCGGTAAACTTCAAAGCCTAACGGATTTTCGCGCCAGCTCCCCGGTCATGTGCACGTCCCACTGCGCATGACCCGGGGAGGGGCACGAGGATCCCTCCAGTTCTCTTCTGACCGCCGCGTCGTGAGGATCCCCTCTCCGCTTCGGTCGGTAGTTAACTTTCGTTTTCCAGCTGGAAAAAGCCTTTCGGACTGATTTCTCTCCTTTTTTGACTTCGGACTGTTTTTTGGACTCGCTTTGGACTTTACCTCCGTTTACTCCTTGCTCGGCCTATGGCCCGGCGGTGGGGCTTCTTTAAACGCTGTCTCGACTGCGGAAGTAAGATAGTGCCTCCGGACAAGCACTTGCTTTGCCTCCTGTGCTTGGGCGAGTCGCACCGTGTGGACTCGTGTTCGAGCTGCGCTGCCTTCTCAAAACAAACCCGCAAAAACCGAGCGGCAAGGTTGAGAGTGGCACTCCTGGAAGCAGCACTATCTCCAAAGATGTCTGCTGCCGACGCGTCGACAGCATCGCCATCGGCCCCGATGGGCCCGGCATCATCTCCGACGAGCACCGTCGGTACCGAGAAGTCGGCACCGAAATGACCCCTCCCGCTGCCGCACACTCCTGCAAAGAAACGCAGAGAGGGCAAGGAGGAAAAGGGCAAGCAAAAGCACAAGAAATCCTCTAGTGCTCCGTCGACGCATCCCGCGTCCGACGTGACCCAGCATGGGTCTCCTCAGCTTGACCCTTCAGGGCGCGAGCGATCACGAGGTAGCTCAGCCTCCCCGATGCCACGACCCATTCAACTGACGGACTCAGACCCCGACATCGAGCTGACGCAGATCCCGCGGAGTAGCCCCGAAACCGGGCCCGATCCGTCACCGACACCGAGAAACGAGTGAGACTGGCGTCTCCCCTCCTCCTTGGTACCATGGGACGTCCGTCAATGGCGATACCTATACGGCTCTTCCTACCCTCCACCACCGCAATGGTACCCGTCGGAATGGGACCGCCAATCGACGTCGTCCAGAGTCTCACGATGCCGAGACCCCCCGGCCCCGAGACCTCCTCCGTCACCGATGCCGAAACCGATGCCGATGCCGGTACCGACACAAACCCCACCCAATGTCGATCTCCCTCCCTACCAACCGGACCCGTCGAACCCCATGTCGCCTTCCGAACAATCCGAACGGTCGATACCGAACTCCTCCGCTTCCGAAGATGAGTCTCCCACACACCCGTCGCCATCCCCCGATGTTGCCGACAACTTACCGATTTCCCCTTCCAAAGACGTGAAATCATACGGGGAGCTCATCAAAAGAATGGCCCACTCCTTAGCCCTTGCCATGGTTCAACCAACCCCTACCGCTACCGATGCCATTTTTGACATCGTGCAGATGGACACATCTACTGCAGTAGCCTTACCGCTGATCTCGGTGCTCATGAGCACCGCCAAGGAATCCTGGGGACATCCCTCGTCAACCCCAATCTCTAGTAAGAGACTGGACCATATGTACAAGCTCCAAGAACCAGGAGCAGAATTTTTATTCATACATCCCAAGCCCATTTCAGTCGTAGTGACACCCTCGACTAGGGGCCGTAGCGGACATTCCTCCCCCCTTGACAAAGAGGGACAGAAACTGGATTCATTCGGAAGACATTTTTATTCAGCAGGGGCACTGGGCATAAAAACTGCAAACTACACAGCTTGCATGAGCAGATATCAATACTCCTCTGGGAGCAGATGACGCCGCTTCTGGCCCACCTTCCTAAAGACAAACAGCGTCTAGCCAGGAAGATCCAAAAAGAGGGCATGGTCTTGGCAAAACACCAGCTCAACGCTTCCAAACACATGGCAGATGTCACTTCCAAGACACTCACGTTGGCAGTTGCCCTTAGACGACATGCTTGGTTGAGATCGACGTCTCTTCCACACGACACAAAATCCTTGGTGGAAGATCTTCCCTTTGAAGGCGAAGGCTTGTTCAGCTCTACAACGGACACGGTCCTCCACAACCTGGACAAGAGCATAAAAACGTCACGTAATTTAGGTGTCTCCCAACTGAGACAACAGAAACAGAAAACTTGGCAGAGATCCTGGTCGAAAAAGCAGCCACAGAGATCTCCCAATGAACCACAATGGCAAAGACCCTCCTCCTCTTGTACCAGCAGAAACCCTATGGCCACAAGCCATGTTTCCCAGCAGCTTCTGCCTCCAAATCCAAACCCCCCAGACCAAACAAACAGGGTCTTTGACTTCCGCATCCGCTCCGGTCCTCCCACCCGTCTGTCACCCTTCCTACCCGCATGGCAACTCATAACATCGGACAAGTGGGCCCTCTCTGTAGTAGCAGAGGGCTACCGGATAGAATTCTTCCAGATACCACAGGAATCCTACTTTGTAGTCACCCCTCCCTCCGACATCCTGTCGTCAGAAGTCGAAGCCCTCCTGTCCAAGGATGCCATAGAGCCATCCTCCAGCCAGCCATCCCATAGACCACCTCCAGCAGGGTTTTTACTCTCGCTACTTCACGGTACCGAAAAAGGATGGCGGACTCCATCCCATTTTAGACCTGTGGAACCTCAATGCGTTCATCACATACAAAAAGTTCCGCATGACCACCCTTCAGACCATCCTACCACTGCTAGAAGCCAATGTGTGGATGGTGACGCTGGACTTAAAAGACGCATACTTCCATGTGACGATCCATCCGTCTCACAGACTGTTCCTACGCTTTGCGGTCGGTCCGCGTCACTTCCAATACAAGGCCCTACCCTTTGGCCTTTCTACGGCTCCTCGTGTCTTCACAAAGCTCATGGCAGTGGTGGCGGCTCATCTCCGGCTTCAAGGTGTCCACCTTTACCCGTATCTGGATGACTGGTTACTGGTCGCGCCCTCTGCAACAATTTTACAGAACCAAATTTCAGTAACCCTACGTACCCTAGTCTCCCTAGGGCTAACAATAAATATCAAAAAGTCCATGCTCATACCCTCCAGACGAGTGCAGTTCATCGGAGCCATTTTGGACTCCCTGCAGTGCAGGGCTTTCCTACCCCCCAACAGGGCAGCGGACATAGTCTCCCTCCTCCAATCTATCAGGAGGGACAAGGAGACCACAGCCAGACAAATACTCCGCCTGTTAGGCCTGATGGCCGCAACCACGGCGGTGATTCCGTTCGCCAAGCTGCGGATGAGACCATTACAGCTTTGGTTCCTGAGACGCTTCCGTCCCAGCATCCACTCCCTCTCCAAACTTTTCCGACTCTCAAACCAAGTCCTGGAAACCCTGATGTGGTGGCTTACACCCCAGAATCTACAGTCTGATGCACCTTTCCGACTCCCGCCCCCCTCGGCAACCATCACCACAGATGCCTCCCTATGGGGCTGGGGAGCCCACCTGGATGGGGTTGGTGTGGGCGGCAAGTGGGATCCTGCTGTGGCCCACAACCATATCAACTTCCTGGAGCTCCTAGCGGTTCTCTATGCAGTGAGGTCCTTCCGCCAATCCCTGTCGGGAAAGACAGTGGCGGTTCTTACAGACAACACAACCACCATGTATTATATCAACCGTCAGGGTGGAACGGTCTCCCGTGGACTCTGCCACCTAGCCATCGAGCTTTGGGACGAGTGTCAATCCATCGGCATTCATCTCGTAGCAAATCACATCCCAGGACTGCTCAACACTCAGGCAGACTTCCTGAGCAGGGGAGGAGCATCCCTACATGAGTGGGAATTAAACCCTCTCTACCTGACCCCGATCTTTGATCACTGGGGTCACCCCTCAGTGGACGTATTCGCCTCTCGGGAGAACAGGAAGTGTCATCTTTTCTGCTCCGGAGCCGGCGTGGATCCGACATCCCTCGGGGACGGTCTCCTTCTCCAGTGGGCGGGGAGACGACTGTACCTCTTCCCCCTGATCCCCCTGATACCGAGAGTAGTCCACAAACTGATGTCAGAGCGACCATGGGCGATTCGCATCACACCGTGGTGGCCGAGACAACCGTGGTTCCCCACACTTCTTCATCTCTCCCTAGGAGTCTATCTCCACCTCCCGACGCTCTCAGACCTACTCTGGATGCACGGAGGTCAAGTACTGCATCACGACGTTCCCAAGTTGAAGCTAACAGCTTGGATGCTTCAACTTCAGGAATAGAGTCACGCATTGCACAGGTTCTCTTGAACTCACACAAACTGTCCACGCGTCGCTCCTATGCAGCGAAATGGGATAAATTTCTAGCCTTTCTGGCTTCGACAGGGCGGCCTTCCGTCCCTGCTACCCTTAATGACATTTTTGGTTTTCTGTTGTCCTGTTCGGATAGAGGACTGTGCCACTCTTCTATAAGAGTCTACCTGTCGGCCATCTCGGTCAACCATCCTGAGATCGGAGGATACTCAGTGTTTTCTCACCCGACTACAAAACAGTTCCTCAAGGGAATGCGTCACCTTTATCCACCAGTACGGACACCGGTCCCAGCATGGGACCTACCCCTGGTCCTTACCAAGTTAATGGGCAAACCCTTTGAACCCATGGCCTCCTGCAGCCTCCAACTCCTTTCATGGAAGGTTGCGTTTTTGGTAGCCATCACGTCCGCTCGGCGTGTGAGTGAGCTTTCAGTGCTTCGTTGCAACCCACCGTATCTCACTTTTCACCACAGGGCGGTTACCCTGGCTCCTGATATCGCCTTCCTGCCCAAAATAGTCTCGGACTTTCATGTAGGGGCAGACATCACGTTACCTGTGTTTTTTCCTGATCCCCAGGACCCGACACAACGCAGTTTACACACTCTTGATGTCAAGAGAGCTCTTTCCTTTTACTTGCACCGGACAAAACCATTTCGCAAGTCCCCGGCTCTCTTCGTCACCTATGCCTTGCCCAGGCAGGGACAGAAACTGTCGTCTCAAAGACTCTCGAAGTGGATAGTAGAGACGATAAAACTTGCCTACCTCCTGGCCAAGAGGCCATTGCCGGCGTCCCTCTGGGCACACTCCACGAGAGCCGTGGCTGCTTCCATGGCATTCCTCAAGAACATTCCCCTGGGAGACATCTGCAATGCTGCAACGTGGGCGTCTCCTCACACGTTTGTGAAACACTACGCCCTAGATGTCCGTGTCCATCAACGTACTGTGGGGGGCCGTGCAGTTCTGCAAGCAGCTCAGATGTGAGACCTGCAGCACCCACCTCCAGGTATGTGGTGTGTTTATTGCTCACTATTCTCCCAGAGGTGTGATGCACAGAGACCACGAAGAAGATATACAGGTTGCTTACCTGTAATTGGAGATCTTCGAGTGGTCATCTGTGCATTCACACCACCCGCCCTCCTTCCCCTCTGCTTTCGGTCTCCCTTTTTTTCTTGGGGGCTGTTAGCAGCGGTCAGAAGGAACTGGCGGGATCCTCGTTCCCCTCCCCGGGTCATGCGCAGTGGGACATGCACGTGACCGGGGAGCTGGCACGAAAATCCGTTAGGCTTTGAAGTTTATTGATCGGGATCGGCGCAGGCGCACTTAATCCCAGAGGTGTGAATGCACAGATGACCACTCGAAGATCTCCAATTACAGGTAAGCAACCTGTATTTTCTTTCCAACTGCTTGGCTAGTTTCACTGACAGGTGGTGCTGAGCGAAGTTGAATTTGGCTTTTCCAGCTTTTGCCATTTCAGCACACAATATCTGTTGAAAAGGGACAGAGTTATCCTTATGGGGGGGGGGTGTTTATTGCCTCACTCCAGCCCAAGCAGTTTTGGTGCCCTAGACATTGTTGCTCATCCCCCCTCCTGCTCTGAGACATGGTGAGGAGCTCCCGTTCACCCTCTGCCCCCCCCCCCACTGCAACAGGAAGCTGCCGCCCACCCTCCTTGGCCCTCCGCCCACCCTGTGGTGCTGCAGCATGACAAGACGGGGAAGCAGTGGGCACTGGAGGGAGCTGAAAGGGGCAGCGCCTGCCCTCCTCCTTGCCCCTCCCATTCACCCGGATAGGAAGCTGCTCACTCTCTTCACCCACCAACAACCAGCAACCTCTCAGCCTGCCAGGGGGCCAGACCAACCACTGCCCAGACACCTGTGCTCTCCGCCATGGAACGGTCTGTCTGAGATCAGGGAAAAAACCCACTCTCCTGGTTTTCCACAGTCTGTGCAAATCTGAATTATTCAAGAAGGCTTTTTAATGCAGGCAGTAAAAGGGTAGCACTTTACTAAATGGTTTCACAGACTTGCTTGGATAAATGTTTAAGGACTGAGGTCTAGACTGCTGTGTGACGCTTATTGTGAGTAGGGTTCTCTTTGTGTCATTTCTGTCCCGTTCCATGTGTCAGGTGAATACTTGTGCCATGCTTACCTCACAGGGTGTCTGTTGTGGGGAGAGGAGCAGCCTGTCACTCACGGCTCTCTGTTTCTATGAAGAATTAACCCATCACAGTCCTTCAGCTGTTTCCACAGCACTTCTTAAGCCTCCATCTCAGACACCAATGTTGATTGCAGTCCCTGGGGAAACAAGACAACACTGTTATTGGAATTTGGCTGAGGGAATGCTGGTGTTGTGAATTAAGATCGTGGTCGCCATGTGCTCACGTAATGGCGACCGCCACATGGCCTGAATCTACCTGAGCTTCGGCCAGGTAGAACAATAGCTGGTTGGATCCTAAACAATCACCAATCATGAGCCTAGGCTCCCCCCCCCCCCCCCCCCCGGGAACCTATGAACTGTAACCACTATCTTAAGGTCCTATAAGGGAATGTGGGCGAGGTCAGAGGATTATCTCTGACCGGCATAAAAGAGGGCTCTGAGCCTGGGGTTTCTTATGTTCCATCTTGACCTGCAATAAACTATCTTGCTGATTTCACTGTTACCGGTCTCCCAACTCCAGTACTTTCCACTGGCAATGAGGATGGGATCCCGATGAGCAACTCATCAGCCGAACCGAGCAGCCCTGCACCGAGCACTGATCTGCCAGCACCAGGCACTGCTGAGCTCCAGCGCTCCAAAGCACCGCCACAAGCCCCTGAGGACACCGCTTGCTGCGCCGTTCCTGCACTGGTAAATATGGCTGCCGCTCCGGGACCAATATCCCCTTTTGATTCATCTTGTCCAGAGACCTGGGAGGCATGGATCAAGCAGCTGGGCTGCGCCTTCATCATCCGGGGCATCACAGATGCGGACATGAAGCGGGCCTGGCTCTTGAGCTCTTGCGGGGTGGACACGAAGCGAGTCGCCTAGAGCCTACTTGCCCCTCGAGGCGCCTTATAATGTCCTCACCAAGGCCCTCGGGGATTATTTCACCCCAAAAACCTCGAAAATGGCCCTGCGCCTGGATTTCATCCAGCGCCAACAACAGCCGGGAGAGTCTGCTGCATGGCTGTGGGCTGCGAATTCTGCCATGTGGACGACCATGTGGAGACAGGGTTCATGGGGGGAGTGAGAGAAGCCAAACTATGGCACTGGCTGATCGCGCTTCCTGAGCCAACCCTCGAGAAGATGCTACAAACAGCCGTGGCCTTCGAGGCAACTCTAAAGGACAAGCCAGCCACCAAAGTCCATAGCACCACAACCTCCGGGTCCAAATCATCCGAGGACGAGGACATCCATCGGCTCCAGCAGCACTCCCAGAAGGGTGAGTCCAGCTCCTCCCGGGTCTGCTCCCGGCACCTGGCATCCGCTGCCATTTCCCCCTCTTCTCCCAAACACAGGCTGCCCCCAACATGTGCTAGCTGCGGGGACCCCATGAGCGACACTCCTGCCGCTTCCGGAATGCCGTCTGCCGATCCTGCGGGAAAACGGGGCACATTGCAAAGACCTGTCACACCTGGACCAGCCGCTGCTCAACTGCCGCAAACTACGAGACAGTGGATAGCCTCACGACAGCAGTACAGGTACTGAACTTACCCCAGCCCCTTCCTGGAGCAATTACGGTTGACCTACAGATTGAGGGTACCCCCTGTTCCATGGAGTTGGACTCCGGGTCCGTGTAATCCATAGTCTCCGCAGCAGCCTTCAAACAGCTCTGCCCACGGGGGGAATCCCAGCTACGCTGGCTGATGGGTCTAGTTCTCCGGGATATCCAAAAGAACCTGGTTGCATTCAAGGGGCTGGCCAAGGTCAAGGTCCAGTACCATGAATTCAACAGCCTTCTCAACCTCCTCGTGGTGGAACGAGTCCTCATCAGTCTCCTGGGACGTGCCTGGTTCAAACCCCCAGGTTTGGAAATAAAAGGGGTGTACCGCTTGGGTTCCACAGACTACGAGTCGGTCTGCGCAGAGTTCCTGGCTGTTTTTGATGGCACACTGGGCTCCTACTGGGGGACACCCGGTCTCGCTGGATCTAGATCCCACTGTCTGCCCTATCCGCATGGCGGCCAGGCGACCACCCCTCACCATGCAGTCAAAGGTGGAGGCTGAACTGGACAAGCTCGTAGCCCAAGGAGTGCTTGAGCCGGTCTCCCATACGAGATGGGAAACCCCAATAGTCACACCCTTGAAAGCGAATGGGGAGGTCCGCATTTGCACGGATTACAAATGTACTTTGAACTTGGCTCTGCAAGACCATGCATACCCGGTGCCCGTTGTCAGCCACGTTTTGGCCTCCCTGGCAGGGGCCAAGGTGTTCGGAAAGCTGGACCTGGCACAGGCCTACCAGCAGCTTCCCGTGGACGATGCCATGGCAGAGGCGCAAACAATCGTTACACACAAGGGAGCGTTCAAGGTGAAGCAGCTCCAGTTCAGGGTCAGTGTCGCCCCTGGGTTGTTCCAACAATTAATGGATTCTTTGTTAAAAGGCATTCTAGGGGTGAAGCTGTTCTTTGACGACGTTCTGATCGCAGCCCCAGACGTCGCCACGTTCAAGACCCGGCTGCGGACCATCCTCCAGCGATTCCAGGACGCCGGCCTGAAGGTGTCCAGGGACAAATGCACCTTGGGTATTTCTTCCGTGACATTCCTGGGCTTCACAGTCGACGCCCAGGGCATACACCCGATCCCGGAGAAGGTAGCGGCCATCACGGAGGCGCCCCAACCAACATAGAAGGCGGAGCTCCAGGCATTTTTGGGCCTCCTGAACTTTTACCACACCTTTCTTCTACACAAGGTGGCAGTAGCAGAGCCCCTCCACTGTTTGCTGGATAAAGGGGCCAAATGGGTTTGGGGGCCACAACACGCAGCAGCAGGGGTGAAAGACTTGTTAGTTTCAAACGCTGTCTTGGCCCATTTCGATGAGTCCTTGCCAGTAATTCTGGCTTGCTATGCATCTCCATATGGGGTGGGGGTGGTGCTGGGCCATCAGCTTCCCAACGGGCGGGAGGTGCCGGTGGCTTGCTACTCCAGAACACTGTCATCGGCAGAGCAGAACTACGCCCAGATTGAGAAGTAAGCCCTGGCCATCGTCGCGGGGGTCAAAAAATTTCATGACTACCTTTACGATAGGGCTTTTACCGTTGTCACGGACCACAAGCCGCTCCTGGGCCTCCTCGCTCCTCACCGCCAGATCCTGCACATGGTGTCCCTGTGGGTCCTGCGGTGGTCAATTTTTCTTTCAGGGTACCAGTATTCTCTGGTGCACCACCCCGGAAAGGCCATGGGCCATGCCGACACCCTTAGCCACCTCCCACTGCCTTCCTGCGACCCAGACCCGGCTCCTGCATTTCACATAGCACTCATTGAGGACCTCCCAGACCGGCCAGTACAGGTGTCCGACATGGCCCGTCGCACAGCCCGGGACCAAGTCCTCTCCCGGGTCTCGGACTAGGTGGGGAGGGGGTGGCCCGACCATCCGGGCCCTGATTTCGCCGCCTACACGGCAAGGCAGCACAAACTGTCTACCCACAAGGGGTGCCTGCTGTGGGGGACAAGGGTGGTCATCCTGGGGCCACTGTGCTCCAAGGTCCTGGTAGCCCTCCATGAGTCCCATCCCGTAATTGTCTGGATGAAGGCCCTGGCCCGCAGTTATGTGTGGTGGCCAGGCATGGACAAGGAGATGGAGGACCAGGTGCACTGGTGCAGCAAATGCCAAGAATCACGCCCCGATCCTCCTTACACCCCTGTCCGACCCTGGGAGTTGACCAACAAGCCCTGGTCTCGACTACCCCTGGATTTCACAGGGCTGGTCCAGGGCCACTTGTTTTTTATTGTTGTAGACAGGTACAGCAAGTGGCTGGAGGTAGTCCTGGTGTGAGCTACCTTGACTGTAGCGGCCGTCTGAGCTTTGTGGCACATCTTCGCCACCCATGGAGTGCCCGACACCATCGTGATGGACAACAGGACTGCTTTCACATCCAGGGAGTTCAAGCTCTTCGTGGACTCCTTCGGTATCTGGCACATCCACTTGGCACCCTTCCATCCCGCCACCAATGGCCAGGCAGAACAGATGGTAAGGACCACCAAAGATGCTCTTAAGCGGATGGAGCAAGGGGACTGGGAGCTTTAGCTGATAAAGTTCCTATTCAGCCAGCGGAATACCCCACACACTGGGATGGGACGCTGACTTGCAGAGATGCTGATGGGTCGGCACCTTGGCTCCATACTGGACTGACTCCACCCCGACCGCGCCATTAGCAGCGACGTCAAGCATGAGTCCTGGCCAGTGCCATGAGGGTTCTTCCCCGAGGACCCAGTCTATGCCTGGAGCTATGCCAGAGGCCCAGCGTGGGTCCCCGCAAGGATCGTCCGCTTGACAGGCCCGCTCTCATACGAGGTCTTCATGGAGGACGGGGCGCTGTGGCAGTGTCACATTGACCAGCTCAACGGTGCCTCCAAGGCAGCACACCTGGCGTTCTCGAGACTCCTGCACCTATCGACCGGGACCAGCTCCTGCTCCAGGAAGCCAGCCCCAACTCGGAGCCTGAGGAGATCCAGTCGCCTGAGGATTCAGGTGATTCGACACCACTGGCGCCTCTGCCGGCACTCCCTACAGAGACTCCTGCACCATTGCCTGTTACTCCAGGTGGAACACGAATGCCGCTGGCCAGAGTACTTAAAGGACTATGTTTGTAGGGGGGAACTGGACTATGGGGGGAGGGGTGTTTTGTATTAAGTTCGCGGTTGCCATGTGCTCATATAATGGCGACCGCCACATGGCCTGAATCTACCTGAGCTTTGGCCAGGTAGAACAATAGCGGGTCGGATCCTAAAGAACCGCCAGTCATGAGGCTAGGCTTTCCTCCCAGGAACCTATGAACTATAACCGCTATCTTAAGGTCCTATCAGGGAATGTGGGCGAGGTCAGAGGATTATCTCTGACTGGCATAAAAAAGGGCTCTGAGCCCGGGGTTTCTTATGTTCCATCTTGACCCGCAATAAACTATCATGCTGATTTCACTGTTACCGGTCTTCCGACTCCAGTACTTTCCAGCTGGTTAGCTACACAGATGGAGAAAATTGCATTTAAGGGAAGGAAATATAAGAGAGCGGTCATTATTTGAACAAAGATGGTAAATATTCATGGAATGCTGGAATGAAGTTAAACCCAAAGAATAGAGCAAGCTTGTGATTCTCAGCAGTATGTGAAGTGATAGATACTGTATTAATCATATAAATCCATAATTGTTTAATCTTGGCAGTTATATTTTGTATGCAGATAATTGCTATATGAGGAAGATTTGTCTTTGTAAACTACTGTTCAGTAATATCTTTAAAAAAAAATTAAAAGGCACTACAGAATTAAATCCTTATGAACACTGTTAAAGATGGGCAGCCGTGTTAGTCTGTCTGCAGCAGTAGAAAAGAGCAAGAGTCCAGGAGCACCTTCAAGACCAACAAAATTTGTGTCAGGGGATGAGTTTTTGTGAATCATTGCTCACTTCTATCTGAAGAAGTGAGCAGTGACTCATTAAAGCTCATCTCCTGCCACAAATTCTGTTAGTCTTGAAGGTGCTCCTGGACTCCTTTCTCCTGTTATGCGTTCTGAGACCTGGAGCTCTGTTCTAGAGAGAATCCCACAAAACAGGTCCGTGGATACAGTGGGGCTTCTTGGGGCCTCTCCCCTCCCCGACTTACCACCAAGAGCCCATGACCTTCCCGTCCAGCCCAGGGCCCCCCCTGACTTCAGCTTTTTATTTTATTTATTGTGTTCATTGCCAGCAAGCCCTGCGCCACCCTCCAATCCCAGACTGCTCTCTCTCGCCAGCTGCAGCTGCTCTCTCTCGCCACTGGAGACAAGCCCACAAGGAGTCAAGTGATCCCATGTCCCTGCTTTCTCTCTCATTGCAAGCAAGCCGGCAAGAAGGCAAAAGGTCAAGCCCTGCGCCACCCTGCCATCCCATGACACTCTCTCTTGCCTCCCTGCTGTTGGCGGCTCGAGCACCAGCCACAAGGCAAGCAGGCTCCGGCAGAAGGGATGCGTGTGTGCCTGCTCCAGCTCTCCCCATCCGCCATTCAGCCATGGCTGGAGGAGGAGCAGCCACCAGGGGCAGGAATGGGGAGAGGAGCCATAGCAATGGCCAGGTGGGCAATGAAGGCAGCCTCCTCGGGTGGGCTGGCCACTCAGCCGTGCTGGAGGAGGACAAGAGGAGCCGCCAGGGCTGGGAATGGGGAGACGAACGGCAGCCTCCTCAGGTTCCCCTGCCCCATGGATGCTTGGCTGCAGGGAAGGGTGGGAGCAGGACTGCTCATTTGGGGCCCCCTAGTAAAAAATGTCCTGGCTATGGACCAGCCACACACACAAATAGATGGGGCCCATCCATCTGCTCCAGTGAGAGAGGGTACTCCACACAACCCGACAAACATTCTGAAACATAGTCTACATAAAGCACTCACTTTTCAGACAGTGTTGGTATGTTCTCCAACTTTTCTTCCTATTAGAAGGTATCCAGATAGGCGAAAAAGTCCTTTTGTACAGTACAGCCAAAGTTTATTTCTCCATTCATTTCAAAGAGTGGTGTAAAGTAGAGCTGCCAGTGAATTTTGAGTGACATTCTTTGTGAATTTGCAGGTTGCTTATCAGGCAAAACATCTGAGGAATTTTGGAAATCTGGTGGAATTTCAGTAAAGTCAGTGACATTTCTCACTGTGGGGTGTTGTATGTGCCTCCCTAACGACAAACACACACAAAGAGAAACCGTGCAAAGAGTGGTGCTTTAATCTGCCTTTTGTGACATGAAGCCCCTGCAATTACCAGGGCTGTGTCATAAGCTGCTTTCAAAATTTGAGTGTGTCAAAAATCATTCAGCAACTAAAACTGGGGGAGCTGACTGTAGATGCTGCGGGAGAAAATTAAAAATTAAAAATCACTGAGGGAGTGGTAGGGTAGCTGTGAATTTCCTGCATTGTGCAAAGGGTTGGACTAGATGACCCTTGGGTGCATTCCAGCTCTATGTTTCTGTGTTTCTCAGAGTACATGGCCAATCCTTGGGTGCAGTCCAGATCCATCAAAGTCAGTAAGAGTTCCACATCTCACTTTAAAGGGACATGAATTTTACCACTTAAAAGTCACAAGAGGTTCCATGTAGGGGAGATGACTCGTTTTTCATCATGTCGAATGCTGCTCATGGCTTGTGCAGTAGGGATGGAAATAGGGCTGCCAAGTCATGCCGGGGGGGCAGGGAATCCCCCGCTACAGGGGTCCCCAATCCGCCGGCCTGGATTCGGCCGGCGGGGGAACCCCACCCCCGAAGTCGTCCGATCAGGATGACTGCCCCAGCATGATGACGTCACCCGGAAGTGACGTCATCACGCTGGGCATGTTGCCGGGGCGACGCTCTAGCAATCTCAGTGGTACCATAGAGTTTTTGGGCAATTGCCAGTCCCGGACCAGGGACAGGAGTCCCCCGCTGATTGCCAGGTAGGACTTGGCAACCCTAGATGGAAACAGGAGGCAAAAAGACATTTTCTGTCCCATATTGAATGCAATAACAATTATTGGTACCATAGCTTCTAAAATTCAGATTGTATGATTTCTAAATTTTCCTCCTCTTGAGCTACAAACATGTTTCTTTTGACATCCTTGTGCACTTTATTTTTAATTTACAACTGCAAGAAAAAACATCTTTTAAATTCTTGTTAAAAGTAAATTAAGCCATCACTCAATATTACCTCTGTGCTGGAAAATTCAATGTGGAATCTATTAAACTAATATTTAACTTTCTGTCAAAACTGCAATTTAAATACTAATCTCATTAAACAACTGGCATGTTATTCTTAACGTGATTTTTCTTTTTTTCCTAGAGTGATCAGATTCATTTAGTAGCTTCGGCTGGGGGGGGGGGGGGTTGGTTCCATACAAATAGTGAATATTGACGCATTGCATGGGTGCAAAGAAAAACACTATTGTAGCAGTTGCTGCTGTTCATTCTAACTTTGTTTCCTTTTTGCCTGTTAAGGACTAGTACATGAATTGACATCTTATCCAGCAGCATGAATTGACATCTTATCCACACTGCAATGTTTTTGGTTCCTGTATTGGTGGTTTTCAAGAGCTTCCAGGAATCCTGGGGTTCTTTGGACATTTACTGTGGGGTTTTTAACTGAAAAGATACGTGCTGGGAAGCAGTCTTCTCGTAGGCAGGTAGCTGAACACTATCAAGTTTCCTTCTTTTAATTTTTTAAACTTCAGTTATGCTCTGCCTTTCTCCCCAGTGGAGTCTCAAAGTAGTTTACATCGTTCTCATCTCCTCCATTTTATCCTCACAACAGAACTGTAAGGTAGGTTAGGCTGATAATAGATGAGTGGTCCAAAGTTCTATGGTGAGTTTCCATGGCAGAGTGGGGATTGTAATCTGGCTCTCCCCAATTTAGGGTTGCCTAGTCCATTGGACCAACTGGCGAGGGATGGGGGTGAAGCAGGGATGGAATTACCAGGAGCAGGGAGGGAATTCGCTTCTACCATAGAGTTTTGCCCAAAACCCAGAGTGTCCCCCCCCCCCCGACATCACCAACATGCCTACATCACTTCCAGGTGGTGTAGGCATATTGTGTTTATTCCCGGCTTCTTGCCTGGTTTTTTTTTTGGGGGGGGGGGATTCCCTCCCTGCTGGCCAGGTGGCCAGTGGCAGAGAGAAGTGCTCAAAACTGGGGGACCCCCACCCCTACTGGAGGGTCTGGCATCCCTGCCATGATTCAAGTTTAGCACTCTAACCACTATACCAGGCTGGCTCTTCTGGGTTGTGCACTTGCAGAAAAATGGTTTGGATGAGTATTAGGCTGGCTGTAGGTATGTTCTAGGTCTTTCCAGCAGCAGTCTTGTATGAACAGGGCATGTGCTATATAGCATACCAAAAAAATCTTCTGCAGCGCTCTGAAAGTGCATCCAGAGGGCAAGTTACTGGTAGTGGATCAAGCTATTGTCACAGTAATAGTAGGCAGTGGTAGCTGTGTTGTGCTTATCCTGTAGTCCGCCTTGAGTCTTAGTGAGAAAGGAGGACTACAAATAAAGTAAGTAAATAAATACGTAGTCTGTTTGCACAGGAGGGTCCCTTGTGGTATCCCCTGGCATGTCTACACTTTGCCAGTGCCACATGGGCACAGGTGCACACAGCTTTTTCTGACATCCTGCCCTTCAATTTAGAATAATGTATGAAAATCTCCTTTTGCTGCTTACATGTTTTTGCAGGTACTAGAATACCTGTTAAAATGATCTTAGGAAAACAAGCTCCAATATGACCCTGGCATCAAAATCACACAGTATGAACCAGAGTGGTAATGTGGATAGAATGTGGTTTACAAGCTCTAAGTATAATATGTAATCAACAGTAAAACTGAATTGATTTTTAAGTAATCAGTAGAATCAGTAAAAAGTGTGGAATTTGACACTCCATGAAGCTATTGACAAGGTGGCCCCTTGATGACCTCTCCTGCTCTTGGGATGAAACCCAGCCCCCTGGTTTACTGCTGAGCTGGGTGATCTGGAAAGGGCTGGGAGGTGCCTAGAATGGTACTGGCAGGGAACTTGCACTGATTCTTACTGGTCATGTTATAGAGCTCTCTGTAGAGCCTACAAAGTTGCAGTGATGGCAGCTAAGAAATGTTACTTCTCTACTAATATTGCACCAGCTAGTTCATGACCATCCCAGTTGTTTAAGATAACATGGCATCAGCTGAGTGCTAAAATCGAGACTTCATTCTATCAGGACCAGACAATTAACTCTGATTCTTTTACGAAGTTTTTACTGATAAATTATCAAGAATATAGTCTGATCTAGATGCTGACTGTAACACAGGTTCACTGGAATAACTGTCTAATAGACTTCCTATTCTATTTATGGACCACTTTGACCCAGTTTCCATGATGGATGTCGACAAATTCATGGGAACAGTGAAGAAAACTTGTGCCTTGGATCCATGTCTGTCCTGGCTTCTAAAATCATTCAAAGACCACACCAACGAATCCTTAGTATCTATTATAAAGCAATCACTAACTCAGGGTACCTTCCCTCAACCACTCAAAGAGGCAGTTATCCTTCCACTACTAACCCACCCCCCATCCCTACTGAAAAATGATGTAATCAATTTTCACCCTGTCTCTAATCTGCCCTGGCCCCTGGCCTATTAGCCAGCTCTGTACCTGACTGCATCGTTGCAGCTGTCAGTCGCCCTGTGGCCACCCCCAGACTAAGCCACACAGGCGCTGTTGGGAGCAGGAGGAAGGGGTGAGATGTTGCGGGTGGGGGCGGAGAGAACTGCAGCAGAGACGAGCTCGGAAGAGGCCTGGCAAACACACAGGGCAGAGGTCCTTGTGAATGGGAGAGGCAGCAGCCTCAGGGAGGCAGAGACCTGAACTGGCAGCGAGACCCAGGGAGTTCTCCCTGCTGATTCAGGGTGCTCTCCAAGGCTGCCGCCAGCAGACAAGGCAGCAGGGATGGACAGGCCAGGGACTCCACCTCACACCGAGGGTAGAGAGTGGGGGCGGGGCCAGGTTTGCCAGGTGTGATTGGGCAACAGCTCAGAGAGCCTAGTTAGCTCTTACAAGGCTGGATGGGAATTGGAGGGCTCAGGGGAAACTCCCCTCCTGAGTGTTAACTTAAGGGGAAGGCTGCAGGCTGGCTAAGGAGGAGGAGGAAGAGTGAGGGATTCTCAGAGAGATGGCTGGAGACAGAGAGGAAGAGAAAATCTTTAGGCAGGGGAAGGGGACTGGGTGCAGTTAGCCCCCTCCAATATCTGAGGCATGCAGCTGAGCCGACCAGCCAAAAGTCGCACCCTCGAAGAAGCCGTTCCCCTGAGCCTTGCCCTGGGGGCTCCAGGACCTGACCCTTGGCTAAGTGCTTGAGAGAGCAGTTATTAGACCAGCTCCAAGTCTCCTTGGGTAACTCACCCAACCTGGACCCTTTTCAATCTGGTTTCAGACTGGGACAAAATGAGACAAAAATGGCTCTGGTGGCTTTAGTTGGTGACGTTGGTGGCTTTAGTTGGTGACGTCTGTAGACAAAGGTCAGGCATCCTTGTTGCTCCTACTGAGTTTATCTGCTGCCTTTGACACAGTGGACTATGCAGTCTTGTTGAGGAGCTTGGAGGCAGAAGTAGGCATCAGAGATTGGACTGGTTCATTGGACTGGTTCAGATCATTCATCATGACTAGATCCAAAGAATTGTCATTGGAGGCCAGTTATCATCCATGTGGGATCTATCCTGTGGGGTCCCACACAGGGCAGTCCTATTCCCCATGCACTTCAATCTTTATGTAGGGCCCTTAGGCCAAATCATTCATTGTTTGGGGGTTGTCTGTCATCACTATGCAGATGATAGACAGATAGACAAATATAATTTGTACTGTTGTAGCTTCCCCAGGTGGCCTGAGAAAGAGTCCTTTGTGCACTCTCACTGTACTGTAAAGAGGAACATCTAACTATAAATCTCATCAAAACCAAAATACTTGTTTTTGCTAAAGGGCCAATGATGCACAGATGGCAATTAGATGGTCATATGATTGAGGAAGTTAAAGTGTTCAGGTATTTGGGAGTTGCATTTCAATCTTCAGGCTCGTGGGCAGCTCACCTTTCACAGATCATAGATTCTGCCCAGAAACCAGCATTTGCAACCCTGAGATTCTTGCACACCAAAGGAAGAGCTTACATTCCTTATGCTTTGAAGGTTTTTTTGGGTAAGACAATACCTCAAATAATGTATGGCGCACAGATATCCCTGTATAAGAAATACACCAAACTTGAAATAATTCAGTCAGAATTGTTGAGATCTTTATTTGGAGTACCAAAATGTGTTCCCAATGCTCTGCTTAGGCTTGAGGCTGGCCTAGTTACATTAGAAACCCGGGTCTGGTTTTACACCATATGTTTTTGGCTTAAATTAAAACTCCTTCCATCAGGGCTGACCCCCTTAACCCTTTCAGATAGTTTCTGCTCACGCTGGGTTTCCGCAGTAGAATTCAAACTGGCACTTCTTGGCTTCTTTAGTACTGCCCTTTTACACCTTGGATTTCAAGGAGCCAAAGCTGTTGTCAAACAAAGATTATGGGACACTTCTCTCTAAATGGACAGAGCACGAGCCTCCCACTTTTTAGTGGTAAGAAACAAAAACCTAAATTTTGCTCCATCCAGTTACCTTTATTCGTTAGAACTCCCAAAGCACCACAGAGCTTTCACTTTAGCACAATTAAATATTTTCCAATCTGCCCTCCTGCAAGGGAGATATGCTCATACCCCACACGCAAGCCGACTCTGTCCTTGTAATTCTGGACAGGTCAAGACAATTGAGCACGTTCTTTTATCTTGTTGATTTTATCATGAGATTCGTTTTAAATATATTACGCCAATAGTCGTCACCTACCCAGGCAGGTCTAATCAGTTTTATTCTACTCTTCTTTTAGCTAATATTTGTAATGAAACTACTTCTAAGGTAGCAAGATTTTGTGCTATGACTATCCTAACCAGACAGAAGATTATTAATTCCTGGGAAATTTTAAAATCTACGTTGTCTTAATTAAAATTTTCACCCATACCAATTGTCTGGCTGTATTTCATTGTTAACTATATGTAACATTTTAAGGTATTTGCTGATCTTTGATTGTAATAAATCAAATTGAATTGCTTCCCCAGGAGGCACGGTCTGGGGTCCAGCAGGGCAGGTCACAGGCCAGGTTGCAGAGAGTGACCAAAGTCCAGCCCAAAAGTCAGGGGTTCCAGAGGGCAGGTTTACCAAAGTCCAGTCTAGGGTGAAGGAGTTCCAGGCAGCAGGCCTAAGTCCAGTCTAAGGTCAGGGTTCCAGAAAAGCCAGTTGTCAGGTCCCATCTGAGGTTCAAGGTTGCAGAGGTCCAGTAGCAGCAAGATTGGTGACTCAGTAGCAAAGTGTACTTGTTACTGCTGCTGCGTCTCTTGGCTGATTTTATAGCCAAATCTTAAAGAGCCAAACTCCCAGCTAATTCCTTGGCAGTCATCCTGAAACTACTCATTTGTTTCTTCAATTGACAGCTTACAATGGGCCATGAGCCTTGCACTTCTTCTCCTTTATTTCAACTCTAAGTGTCTTTGACAGTGTCGGCGCTGCAAAAGTGTCAGTGAGGTAAGTAGGCTGGAGTGGCTTTTGAAGACTAGTTTACTACCTTGGAGCTTCAAGGTGTTGGCTCGGTTTCAGCTGTAGGCTGTGACTCCTGATCAGTTGTCAGGCTGAGCCTGGAAACCAGCAGGAACTTTGGGAGCAGGAACATGGGGAGGGCACCATGTCCTGTGCACCATGACATCACTCCCAGAGAAAACCCAGAAGTAATGCCAGATGTCATAAGTCCTGCTGAGGATGTGGCCCTGCCTCCAGCTGAGCCCACACTCCCAGCTTCAGCAGAGCCTACACCTGACCCTGATGAATCCTTGGAGCTCGCCAGCGTATCCCCACCACCTGTCCCAGCAACAGCGGTGGAAGAACAACGCCTGACAGGCAGCCCCCCTGACTCGCCTCCTTTGATGGTTCATTTGCAGAACCAGCTCAGGCAAGACTTAGCATCCCAGCAGAGGGAGGCGTGCCTGTGCAGCAGGCCCTGAATTCTAACAGAAGCCGGGACGCGCACGCTGAGATCTAATTAACCCCAGCACCTGAGGGGTATTTAGCTTCCCCTCCTGATTCTGGTTCTTCGTGCCAGCGACTAGTCAGTTTGAGAATGCTCTGTACCTCTCTCACCCGTGCTCCTGATTTCTGATTCGTGCTTTGAACTCTTGGCTCCTTGACTCTGGCTTCCAACGACTACACTCTCGGTTTGTACTTTGGACTCTATTCTTTTGGCTCCTGCTTGCTACCCCTTGATTCTGACTTCGGACTGGACTTGGACTTTTGCTCTCTCTCACCCTGCCTGCACCTAGCCCGTGACACCAGATAGCTCTAGGAATTGCCAGTATCTGGTATGGCTGTGTAATCTAGGCCTGTACCTGCCAATCTGTAAATGTGACATCTCTCTGTGGCCGTTCTTCTTTGTACCAAAGAAAGTAGTTATGAGTTTTCATGTGTTGAGAAATTAATTAGCCTAAGGAGAAATATAGGAACACCATACCTGCACTGATTTGTTTGGCAGGGGCAAGGGAATTCCCCTACAGCACATAAAGGATTCTCAAAGCAGAGTTAGCAGAGTTTATCTGGCAGGATTACTGGTGCTGCTGAAACTTTTTGGCCTCTTCTCTTGCCCACCTCTTTCCCTTAGTTTCTGTTTCATCAGTGTCAGAAAGGCTGAGATGCACCTTGGGAAATGATGCCCAGGATGCCTGAATCTTAATAACTTGCCAATTAAATTTATTTTTAGCAATGACAGCGTACTTCATAAGAGGTTTTTTGGGGTACTCATTACGATCACATTTGCCAGCAGAGTTTTAATATTAGTAAACTTATTTTATTACAATTAGAAGTGAGCAAATCTTCTGGTGCTGGCCACAGCATTGGGAGAGAGCCAGAGAGAGAGGAGAAGCACCACAGGAAGCACAGTATAGATCAGCTCGACCCATTTTACCAGAAATTGTGTGCCTGAGACTTTTCTGTGACCCAACTACCTTGACCTAATTCTACACCAGCCAGTTTTCAGCCCCAACCACCCCCCCCGGACATACTGAAACACATTAATGTTGTTGCCACCACTTATGGTGTGTGTGTGTGTGTGTGTGTTGTAAGGCTCCTGTGTGCTTTATGGAGTTTCAGGTAGGGTGCTGTTGTGAAAAATCAAGGAGGCATTTGAAGAATTCGTTTTGGGGCTCAGTGTCCAAATCACAAAGGAGCAGCATATTGTTGCCGTTGTCAGAATACATTTGATTGGTGTCATAGAAATCCTTATTTGATTCATGTTTGTAGAAGAAGTATTATTTGTTTAAATTAAGCTTTCCATCCTGTATGACCTATGCTTTTCTTTTGGGCTCCAATGGGGTTAGGTGGGAATAGGAATTGAGGTAATGTCATATTTTTCAATAAAATATATATTGTGAGTAGAGTTAAAGCTTAATTTAAATTAGTCTGGATTATTTGTATTCTCAAGGAAGCTGCTGTGGTGGATATAACTTTTTAAAAGGAAAAAAAACCCTGTTAAAACTCACATGCCTTTCCACAAAATTGCAATCAAGCTCATTAAACAACCTAGAATTACAGAAGCTGCATCTCATACTTTTAAGAGCAAATGCCTTGAAAAAGTGGAAATTTCTGCAGACAGAAGGGATTTCCAACCAGAGCACAATTTCCCTGCCTGCCCCTTCCATGGCAGCCCAAAATACCCCCCCCCCCATGTTGCTTCGAGGAGAAAGGGGATTTCAGGGACGGCAAGGGGGCTGGGGGAGTGGAAGTGTCAGAAATCCCCCAGTCCATTCATAGCAGTCCTTTGTGCAATCCCAGCCAAGGTTTGCACAGAAAAGGAGACTCTCAGCATTGATCATTGTTTCTTTTAGTCTCTTGTTAAGTTTCCAAATGTGGGGGCATTTACTACCTGTTATGTCCGGGACGCAACTCCACAGACAACCAGGGTGTGATTCTCTATGTGTACACTTGTATGATTCTTTGATGTGACCAAACATGTAATGGCACCGGCCATACGGTCTGACCGCATGGCCTGGAAAAGGTATAAGCTTGAGGTAAAAAAACAATAGCACCCAGGCTCCTAAAGATCCACCTGTCGGGGGCTTAGCATAATCAAATGTACCAATGTCATCTCTGGTGGGAAGATTAACCTATCCCGCAGTGTGGGTGTGGACGGGGGCGAGGCTTTTCTGACCCCCGGGCCACCTCAGGGATGCTTGTTCCTGACCTACAATAATCTTGATCATGCTGAAACTCATTCCACCGGCCTCCAGACTCCAGTACTTTTTACTACCCATCTCTCCCCCCAGTCCCTTAAGCCCATGCAGTCATTAACCCAGTCCCTTAAACCACATCAGCAGGGATCCTGACAGAGCCACCATCTAAGAACAGGCAGACCTGGGTGTGGCTGCCTTGCTGGTGAGCAGAGTTTGCAGGGGAAAGCAAACATGTTAAGCCTGATCCCCAGGGCTCAAGTAAACATGGTATGAACTCATTTGGGAAGCCGCGGAGATGGGATTTCTCCCTGCAAAGGACAAAGGCATATACCTTTATTTATCCTGTCTTCTTTTCCAGAATTAGGAATAGCATGGGGTGATAGTGGTGCTTTCACTTGGTGCCTTGGCCCTGTAGACGGTATACACTTTACCACCACCACATACACACCGTAGTGTGATCAAATCAGGGCCCTGCATCACTGCGGTTTTCCTTTTTAAAAAGTCTTGGAAGATCCATTCACAGATCTGAGCTTGTTGTGCAGTTTGGCTTTCACCTGGATTTTTGTCTTGGAGTCTCCACAATCAAATTTTAGGAATAAATGAGCCTTTCCATTCCAGCTACATATTGCCCTGATTGCCACTCTAAACACTTCTACTTTAACTAGCAGTGTAACTCTGTGAAGAGTTACTCCAGTCTGAGCCTCCATGGTTGGATGCAGTGGTCTGCCCAGCATTCTCTTTTCCCCAGCAGTCCTTTCTGATTCCAGGAAGGTTGATTTTTGCACTTGCAGGAGCTGTGTGGAGCTGCTCAGAGCCTGCCTGGTGTGTGTGTGTGTGTGTGTGTGTGTGTACACACAGAGAGAGAGAGAGAGAAGTTGGGGGGGGGGGAATTAGAGTGATGCACTTTCCCAGATTCTCATTCATGGCTGTGGATTTACACAAGGTACATTCTTAAACCATAATCCCTGTATTGAAAAGTGGTAGAGCTATGGAGGGCCTGAATCTTTCTTCAGAAGAAAGATTCTTCATCGTGTATTTGTAGATTCGGTATGTATGTCCTGCATTCAAAAGGAATAGCAGCATATCTTTATATAACTGTGTTGCAACTATTTCTGTGCCATATTTATATCAGTTTCCGCAAGTTTACTTGCCAGTGACAAAAGCAGTCTGCTGAGCCACTGATCTCTTTCACACAAACAGCTAGTCAAGAAGCTGCTGTAGCTGGAGGCGCACTGTGCCAGCCATTTCCCATGGAATTTTGTTGCAGGCCTCATCAGAACTGAATGTAGCGTAGGACTTCTAATGAGTGTGCAACTGAGATATTTTTAACTGTACATCTGAAAGCCTTAAGTATGTGCCGCAAATGCATGTTTTCAAAGGCTATTTGTCATCCAGGGTGTGTGAAGTAGTCCAACCACAGGGTTTTGTGTAGAAGTCAAGGCAAGGTTTAGTGTTAACATATTCCTACGTAAATATATGTTCTATTTATCTTATACAAAGTCAGGATATCTTTGGATACTTAAATCCAGTGCCTGGCACTGTGAATGGGCAAGACAGATCTTTCTACAAACCTGAAAAGGGCCCTAGGTTTGCAGAAAAATGTGAAATCTGAAAGCTGCTGGGCAGCGCTAAACAGCTGAAAGTGATAAAAGGAGCACCTGTAGATTTAAAAAATGGATTCCCTGAGTGGCTGTTGCTAGGCAACCATAGTTTTCCAAAGCTTGGTTCCATTGGTAAAAGGCAGGGGGTGGGGGCAGGGCCCTTTTCCAGGCCTATTTTGGCCTCTGAGGGAGGGATCCTTGGGGCCAGGCCTGCCTAGGGTTGCCAGCTCCAGGTTGGAAGATTTTGTGGTGGAGTCTGAGGAGGGCAGGATTTGGGGAGTATTGTGTTCAGTTTTGGGCACCACAATTTAAGGAGGCTATAGACAAGCTGGAACATGTCCAGAGGTGGGCAACGAAGATGGTGAGGGGTCTGGAGACCAAGTCCCGTGAGGAAAGGTTGAAGGAGCTGGGTATGTTTGGCCTGTTCCTTAGGTGTTCTAGTATAGCGGCCGGCTAATACAGCCATTGGCATTGATTCAAAACGCAAGGATGTGAAGGCTGCTCTGAAGTTATGGTTATCTATACTGACTCTGTAGGAGGATCTAAAATGGTCATTCTTAAACAATTTGAACCAAGGAGCAGACTGTGATTTCAAGATTAACGGTCTGTCTAATGGAACTAGGCTACTGATGTTCAGTTGCAAGTCCACCCCTTTGTTTTGTGCCATCACAGGTGGGGTCCGTGTGGATTACCTTCCAGCAGCCCTTCAGCACAATGGCCCACTGAGAACTTTCCTAAAAGCCAGTCCACCCTTGTGGACTAACGCAGCTGTTCAGCACGGTACCCCTCCATTATACAGCCCTGCCAGTCACATTCCCAGACAAATTTTAAATGCATCTCCAGCAAGGGTTTTGATTGGCCTCTGGGAATTTGACTGACTTTGCAGATTTTTATTACGTTGCTAAAGCACAAGAACCTTCACTGTGCAACTGAAGGTAAGGTGGCTGACTCCATTTCCCGTAGCAGCCATTTTGTGCCTGCAAGCTCAAAAAGGTTGGGGACCCCTAGAATTATAGAATTGGAAGGGACCTTCAGGGTCATCTAGTCCAACCCCCTGCACAATGCAGGGAATTCACAAATGCCTCCCCCCTCCCAGTCCATGCCCAGAAGGTGACAAAAAGAACCCCCTCCAGGATCCCAAACTGGCCTGGAGAAAAATTGCTTCCTGACCTCAAAGTACTGATCAGCGTTTCCCTGGGTGTGTAAGAAAGGGCTGCGAGAACTAAGCACTGATGCAACCATTTGGTGTAGTGGTTTGGTGTAGTGGTTAAGAGCACAGACTCTAATCTGGGAGAACTAGATTTGATTCCTCACTCTTCATGCAGCTGCTGGTGTAACCTTGGGTCGGTCATAAATTCTTTCAGAGCTGTTCCCTCAAGGGCAGTTCTCGAGAGCGCTCTCTCAGCCCCACTTATCTCACAGGGTGTCTGTTGTGGGGAGGGGAAGGGAAAGGAGATGGTAAGCGCTGACTCCTTCGGGTAGTGATGGGCGGGGTATTAATTCAATCTCCTCCTCCTCTTCCTCTGTGCCCTCCTCTGTGTGACAGCCCTTCAGATACTTGTAAGCTGCTCTGAGACTCCTTCGGGTAGTGAAGGGCAGGGTAGAAATCCAGCCTCTTCCTCCTCCTCCAGTATAACACATGAGGATTCCCCTGATTAAGCGGAAAAGCCAGTCACTTGGGAGAAAACAAGCATTATGAAGTAATTTTTTTCAGTGAGGAAAAAAACCGCAGTGAAACAATTTATTTTAGTTGGTTCTTTTGTTGTTTTTCTGGTTCTTCTGGCACAAGTCATATTCATGCCCGTAGCCAGGAAACTTCGTCAGACAATGAAATGGAATTACAGATCATAGTAGTATATATAGAGGGTGGCTTGTTAAATTGGCATGCAGAATAGTGAAGATGTTTTTTTAACAGATAACCAGAAGCCAAACTTGTCATTCTTTTTATCATCTGTTTGGGATGGACGGGGGGAACAACATAGGTAATAAATATGTCAGAACTGGAGATTGATGTACCCTAAATTGTGAGAATGCAGTCATTAGATCCCATCTGTCTCCTTTCTATCATGAAGGCAAACAACATGTAGATAGGGGAAAGAATGTATACAGTTCAGCAAGGAATGCAAACCAAAACAAAAAAAACCTTAAGCTGGCTATCCTACTCACTACTTTTCATATCATGTGTGTAGCTCTGGCATTTCAACTAACATTCCTGATGAGCAGAGACTCTGGAAGCATAGCAGCAGGGTGGAAGTTGAAGAGAGCTTTGAGGCAGTCTCTTTTCTCTCTGAGTCTTCTCAAGCTGTTTATCCTACATAGGTGTTCTTAACCATTTAGCCAATAGAAAGTTGTTACCAGGAAAGAGCTCTAAATTGCAAGCTGTCAACACTTTAGATAACAGTTCTCAGCTGCTGCAAGTTAATCACTTCTGCCAGCTTAAGCAACAATTCTGATAACAAGCCAGCAGGTGGGGGTGATGACGTCTGTAGTCAAGAAAGCTAACACTTAGGCAGAAAAATCTCTTAAAGGAGACCAGTTTCTTGACATAGAGTTAGAAGGAACCCTAGAGGTCACCTACTCCAACCCCCTTGCTCAGTGCAGGGATTAGTAAACTACAGCACCCCACTCTGTTTAAAGTAGTGCACCTCTTTATAGAATGTTTAAAAATGATTTGACAAAAAGCACTTACAGGAGAAATTCTTGTGGTGCTGTGTTTTTAAGAAAGGGGGCAGAGCCCCCCATAACCTCACCATAGCTATGGGCCTGGTAGTATTGCCTGTAGCTTATGTGGAACATACAGGAGAAAATGTCACATTATTTCCAGGGGAAAAGCAAATAAAATATTCAAATATGCCTGAAGCCTCTCAGAGGTTTGAGAACTATAACATAACATTCCACAGGATTGATGTCACGGGTTCAGCCATCCCACCTCCCGGGCAGGGGATGGCAGCATTAGCTGACACAGTGGCAAGAATACTGCATGCTAAACATTGGAGAAGAAGTGAGGCTCCTTCAAAGGAAGAAGTTATAGACAGGGCTTTTTTTGTAGAAAAAGCCCAGCAGGAACTCGTTAGCATAACAGGCCACACCCAACAGCAGAAACTCATTAGCATATTAGGCCACACCACTGACAGCACAGCTTACTAGCATATTGGGCCACACCCCCATGTTACCAGAAGAGTGGTCGTCCAGCCACACCCACCTTTTGCTTCTTATTCTGTTCACCTTGTTTGTTGTCAAAACCCAGGGCTTTTTTTGTAGCAGGAATTAATTTGCATGTTAGGCCACATACCCCTAATGTAGCCAATCTTAATGAGTTTCTGCTGTTGGGTGTGTCCTATTATGCTAATGAGTTCCTGCTGGGTGTGGCCAACTCAGGAGCCAGCCGGAACTCCGTTCCTATGCGTTCCTGCCCAAAAATAGCACTGGTTATAGATAAAATATTGGAAACAGCAGAGATAGACAATTTAACTTCAAGCTTGAGAAGAAATAACAAAGAAGATTTTGAGAACACATAGTCAAGATTTTATAAATGGATAGAAGAACATAATACACAAAATTCCTAGACTTATAGCTGAAGTAAAAAGAAATAAAAACTATATATCTGTGTGCAAAACATATATATTAAAACTATAAGGTGGGGAAAAAGAAACATACTCTTTGATCACAGTATGAGGTCAAATGACAATTTTTTTTTAAAAAAAAGCCATACAATGAATCTTCTCCAAATCTGTATTTATGTAAGTTTGTTTATTGTTTGTCTTGTTTGTCTTATATGTATGAAATACAAAAAAACAACAAGCAAAGATATTTGACTTACCCCCTCATATTTTCATAAGCTGTTGTTATTTTAAGAACGATATTGTTTGTAACACTAATTTCTTTTTTCTAAAGAAGGTCTTTAAATTTGACTATTTGGGTTTGGTTAAATCTCTCTGTATTGAAACTTCTGGTTCTCCTAAGGTTTCATCTGTTAGTTATTATCAAAATATTTAGGAAGCAGAAGAGAAGAGGTGTTTATCTAATGCATGATTTAAGGCAAGTATGTTAATGTACTCTTTGTTGTGGATATTTTTTAAATTCTATGTACTTTGCTATTGCTTAAGTTTTTGTTAAAATTAATAAAATTGTTTTGTTTTTTTTAAAAAAAAATACTGGTGGCCCTGGTGATACATCTGGGAGTACAGGATCCACCAATCATTGAAGATGTGTGAGAACCTTGTAAGATCCAATAAGCCAGGCCTTATGTTGAATAAAGTACTTTTATTTCTTTATGGTCTACTCAGTAAGCACTTTCAGTGTTAGTGATGACAGTTATAGGGCAGAGGGTAAGTTATACTATATTCAAACACCAGAACAAGAACCTGACACCAATCAGGTGAGTTGCAAAAAGGCGCAAAAATACTAGCCGTTGTTTTCCCACCAAAAAGGTGCCTAACAGAGTCAGCTCAGACTTGGCAGCCTTTCCCCATCTCCCACTAAATTTCCCTGCTGATTCCCACACCCCCACCACCTGGAGTCAATGCCGTTAGAAAAACACTTCAAGGTTACAAGCGTTGCTCAGAGAAACAGATACAGGCATGAGGACAAACTGTGGGGGGGAGGGAGAGAGAGAGCGCTCAATGACGTGGAGAAGCAGCAGGCACCCAACTCCCGCCCGGGAAAAATGTCAGGAACCTGACAAGATGTCAGTGTGCAAGAAGAATGGGTGTGCATTCAACTGGCAGAAAAGTTTCCTCTAACCCTCACTGTTACTTATACACTTGGGAGATGGATACAACACAAGGAAGCGTATTCCTGTCTCAGGAGAGATCTGGAGATCCAGGAACTGGTGACATGAGTCCTGAGGGATCTAATGTTGGAGTTCATGGTGCTGGACACAGAGGCCATGAGGATTTCATACCAGGAAGTTCTGCAATAATAGAGGTCCATGCACTAATACTACAGAAGGTCCTACTTCTAAAGGACACGGTGGCTACCAGGTGCACTCTATGGGTACCTCCACTAGTGTCCTTAAGATGGGGTTTTCATTGGTAGTTAGATCCTTCTGGTTTCCACAAGAGCATACCTCCCAGGGAATAGAAGAGAAGGACAGTGAAGACGGATGCAATACTATTTAGCTGGAGAAACCACAACCAGGTGTGAGAATGGGCCAAGAGATATAGTCCACAACAGGTCTCCTTAAGTAAAAAGTCCTTTATTTGTAGAAAAGATCATGTTGGTCAAACACTTTTCCTGTTAGTAATGTCCAAGCCTAGCAATGCCATTACAATTATACTTGATATGAAATATGGCCTGCCTACCATCTACCAATCAATAGTGAGAATTATTGGCACCTAAATACACTGGCCCAATGTTCCCAAGGGAAGCACGGCAAAATAGGTTCTCGGGAAAATACTGTTGAGGATTTTTGGGGAAAATGTTTCCAGAGGAAACGAAGCAAAAGAAATACATAACACCTGTGATTCATGTAACACATAACAGGAGGCTCTCCTGTTCAAGGTCGTTAGCCAAGGAATAGCCAGCTAGAGATAAGAAGGGAAGGAAAGCAAATGAATAATGAGCATGTGCAAAGCAGGCAAGCAAGACTCGCATTCTGACACTAGGGGAGGAAGTCTGATGACATGGCCCATTGGTAGAGTATCTGCATGGCACATGGAAGGTCCAAGGTTCAAGCACCAACATCTCCTTTCGATCGATCAGTAGGTGATGAGAGATACTACCAGGCTGAGTAGACAGTACTAACTTTGATGGACCAAGGGGCTGATTCAGTAGAAGGCAGCTTCAAGGGTTCATCTCCAGTGGCTCAAGCACATTGGTCTCAGGAAGAGATGACCAAGAACAGAATTTCCCTAGAGCTCAGGGCCATCAGGCTGGTCCTTCTTCAGTTTGGAGATCTCCTGTCAAGTCAGCATGTATTGGTCCAAACAGACAATAGGGTGGCCAAGGCTCATGTCAACAGACAAAGGGAGACCTGGTTCAGGTCTTTTAAAGAGGATGAGCAAAATGATGACAGGACAGAGGGACAAACTTCCAGCCTCTGAAGGTGGCTCATGCGACAGGTCAGGACAACCTTTTAACAAACTGACTGGGTCAGTAGATGGTGGAGCAGGCAGTATAAAGGGGTTTGGAGCAGCAGAAGTAGATCTGTTTGCCACGATCAAGGGCAAATGTTCATGTCAAGAACAAGTAACCCATCTGCAATAGGAATAAATGTACTGATTTGTGACTGGCAACTATTCCTGATGTATGCCTTTTAATCAATTTAGCTGTTGCACAGTATAGTTCAACTGATAGTGGGATAAAAATGACAATGATGGCAATTTTTAATCAAGGACTGCATGTTTTTCAAGATCTAACAGCATGATCAGTAGCGGAACCATGACATCTGCCGGTGAGGGAGAACCTCTTACTTCAGGGATCGGCAGTCCGGTCTCTGATAGTGTTACTGAACCCCACAGCCTGGAGGTTGAGCAGAGACAACCAATAGATATGGGTTACCCAGAAGGTACCAGGTTAGTGTTTAGGAAGGTCAAGACCAGGTTAGCGTTTAGGAAGGGGTCAACAAGAAAAGTATTTAATACTACTTGGCAGGTGTTCCAGTTTTGGAGTTTGGAATGTGAGTCCAATCCCCTTAAGGTAAGAGGGACAAGAAGGGAAGCCCTTAGTTCGATTGTCCCAGGTCAAAATGTTGTTAAGAGAGCAACCTTACTAAGGCCACCTCAAACTCAGTGTTTTTCCCTATTAGAACCTTATCTTAGCTCTGACTGCCTTATGTAAGAAACCTTTCCAACCTGAGACATTGTATCTAATGTAGGAATTGTCCTTTGAGACCATCTTCTTAGTGGAAATCACTTTCACTATAGGGCATCAGAGCTGCGAGTGTTGTCATTTAATAAGGAACTGTGTTTGCTCCATTAGGATGCAGTGGTTTTGAGCATGGAGCCAGTATTCATTCCTAAGGCGAATTTAGCTTTCACAGGTCAAAGGGGATAGTGTTGCCGTCCTTCTGTTCCCATCTGAAACCCAAGAGGGAAAAGGAGTGGCATCGTCTTGCTGCCTGTAGGACCTTTGGCCACTGTTTACACAAGCCTAAGCAATCTGTAGGCATCTGAAGCCATTTTTGTATCCTAATTGAAAATAATCATCCACAGGCCAGAAAGTCTCTACTTGACTTGGCGTGGGTGGATCAGGGGGTGCATTGTAGTGGTCTACAAAGCCAAGTGCTTGGCAGCACCTCAGTGCCTAACAACAATCCTTGTGGGGGGCAGTCACATCAGTGGCCCACAGAGATTTGTGTCATTAGAAATTATCTGTAAAGCTACTACACGGAAATTGATATCTCTCTTTCCAAGACACTACCGAAGGGATAATCTGACCTCAACAAAGATGGAGTTCGGTAGAAGGGTCTTACAATGCACCCTCTAGTCCAGAGAGCTGATGGACCCAGCCCGGGGCACACAGCTTTTCTTATGTCCTGGAAGTAAGGACTGTCCCACTCCTAGGACCAGTGGAGAATGGAAGATTTGTCTTCACTTACTGTGAAGCTTCCTTCTCAGAGGTCCAGGTGTGGGGCAGTCCTACCCGCCCAGTGAACGACAACAGCTTCCAGGTCTGTGGGGGGATGTCCTATGCGAACAGTTTTCTGTCTCACTCTTAGTGTCTGTTTCATTAGGAGAGTGATGGGAGAACTCATAGGGATACATTAGCCCAAGATGGGCTCTAATACACTCACCTCAAGTTATTCCCTTAGGTACAGGAATTAAGTTTGGTTGGTTATCTTGTACCCATTTAGGAGAAGTGTATTTTTGCTTGCAGTGGGGAATCACAGCTTGGAAAATGACTGGGAATCCAGGGGACAAGCCTCTGGGATCAATTAATCTGCTGGCTCTGCCTTCGGAGAGGAGGAGCTGTGTCCCCAGAAGTAAGGACTGCCCCACTCCTGGACCACTGAGAAGGAAGCTTCATGGTAAGTGAAGACAAGTCTTCCATTTTATCATATGAGCATCTGCATGTAAAACCGCTGAGGGAAGAATGTTCATTCTTGCCAAAGTAAAAGTTATTTTTAGTTTTGGGACTCTCAATTGTTAAAAATATTTTGGCAGTTGCATCGGGAGGGCAGTTCCCAAATGGAGTATCTGCATGCCCTAATAGACGTAACATCCAGCTTCCTTACACGTTTTTAGATTTGTCTTATAATGTTTCTGTATTCTTAATCATTATTCTCAAGGTGGGAAGAACAATGGCAGCAACTTCGGCTCCACATTGGAGAGAAGGGCAGTGTATAAATGAAAGCAACCCAACTGCAAAGTTCCAGCACGGTATCCTTCAGTAGGGTCTGAAGATGACAGCCTTCTAGCAGATGGTATTAGAGAGGTGCCTCTCAGCCTCTTGCTTAGGATAAGATTCAGGACCACTGAGGTGCCTGCACTGCTCAGCCTCCGTCAGAATGAAGTCTGAGTTTTGGAAAGTGGACTGTGGGTGACCTTATATTCTGCAGGGCTGAGCTTATGCAGCAAATGCAGTTACTTGCCCACAACTGTCAGCTTGAGTGTGATGACAGAAGAGTTCTGTGTAAAAAAGTCCAGCATGAAATTTCTTCCCGCGGGGTGGGGCATGAGGAGTTTATCTTTTGGTGGTGCTAAAGAGTGTGGTTGCGGTGCATTGGTACCTTGTTTGGGGCTTGCATTCACCTGAGTTTGTCTGGAGATTTCCTCTACTGGAACTTGGATAAGCATAAGAAAAAACTTCTGTTCTTAGTTTTCATTCAACTGATTATTTGCTAAGTTTTTAATGCTGCATATTAATGTTTCTGCTTCATAAATATATTTAGCTTTCTTTTTCAAACTGCCTTTTTGAGTGGCTTTGAAGGTTCCTGCAGTAAGTTTATCCATTGCCATCAAACCCTGAGGTTGCCCTCTTTAAATCACATTCCATTTGACTCACAGGGATTACCCTCAAAACAGAGCACGAGTCCTTTCAAAATACAAAGATGAGTAGAATCAATACTGTTGACAGCAGAACTGCTGTCAACTGCTTCATCGTTATATGTCTTGCTATATGTCTTGCTATTTCCCAAGTGGGAAGAATAATCAAAAACAAAGCAAAAAGAAGCATAATACAGTAATTGAGCAGAACAAAGGACATGTACCTAGAACAAAAATAAGTAAGAGAGAAATCAAAAGGAATAGTTTCTTTATAAGGTTTGGCTTGAGTACATCCCTTATGCCCACTGTCCCTCCCTCCCTCCCTCCCCCTGCCCCCTGGAAGATGTTGAGCAGGGCTTCTTTCTAGCAATTGTGACAGTAGACACACCCTTTCCTTGGGAAGAAAGACTTTTTGTTGATATGGAAATTATAAAAGATCTGAAGGATGAAGACGTGTGTGAGGCATCTGCACTCTAAAATGGAGATAAAATGGCAGTATTGTCAATTATTTTAAAAAACAGCATTTACCAAATTGCAAACTAGCATGAATGCAAAGGAAAGCAGCTCACTTCTACCTTGAATGCATTTGTGGAAGCGATGGTTTCTTCAAGGGCAGCTTTTCTCCACTGTGTACAGTAAGCTGCAGTTGCCAGAAGTCTGCCATCTTCTCTGTAACTCTGCCCTCCTCCTGTTTGCTTTGTTTGCACACCTCCCCCCCCCCCCCGGCAATTCACTGGGATGACTAGCAGCCTGAATAGCCCAGGCTAGCCGGATCTCATCAGGTCTCAGGAGCAAAGCAGGGTTGGCCACAGTTAATACTTGAATGGGAGACCACAAGGAAGACTGGGGTTGCTGTGCAGAATGAAGACAATGGCAAACTGCCTCTGTTCATCCTTGCCTTGTGGTCTGGGGGTCACGGTGAGTCTGTGACTTGACAGCACACAATTCTTAGTCGTTCACTAGGAGACTATCATGTTTCACTGCAGTCTTCCCCCTAACCAGTCACTTCCATCGAGTCAGGACTTGTAACTGATGCTTTGATACGGTTTCTTTTCCCATTTTTATCATCATCAATGGAATGTACTGGAGTTGGGAGGCCGGTAACAGTGAAATCAGCATGATAGTTTATTGTGGGTCAAGATGGAACATGAGAAACCCCAGGCCCAGAGCCCTCTTTTATGCTAATTCCCTGACCTCACCCAAATGTCCTGATAGGACCTTAAGTCAGTGGTTGCAGTTCATAGGTCCCCTGTGGGAGCCCTAAGCTCGTGATTGGTGGTCGTTTAGGATCCAACTGGCTATTGTTCTACCTGGCCGAAGCTCAGGTAGATTCTGGCCATGTGCGATGACCATGTGGTGGTCGCCATTACAAGGGTCCCTGGCGACCGTTTTCTTGATATCAACATCCCTCCCCCCATAGTCCAGTTCCCCCTGAAAACATAGTCTTTCAAGTACCCTGGCCGGTGATGCTCGCGTTCTGAGCGCCGGGGAGTTGCTGGTCGCAGGGCACTGTTTGGCTCGGGAAGCAGGGTTGCCAGCGGCTCCCTGGGGCTGCTTGCGGGAACGTCCGGTTGCAGCTCGGGTAGCATAGACTCACTGGGATGGTCTATAGGCAGGGGTTCCACAGGCTCCATGGCTGGGTCAGATTCTTGGAGCGGGGTCGGGACTGGTTCAGCGGGAGCAGGAGTCTCGGGGATGTCGGGTGCATTGCTTGGGAGACGCCGCCAGAGCTGGTCGATATGGCGCTGCCACACTGCTCGTCTTCCATGAAGACCTCATAGGAGAGTGGCCCAGTTGCGCAGACGATCCTTGCAGGGACCCACACAGGACCTCTGGCGTAGTTCCGGGCATAGACAGGGTCCTCGGGGGAGAAACCTCATGCAGCTGGCTGGGACTTGGGCTTGGCATCGCTGCTGATGGCATGGTCCAGGTGGAGGTGATCCAGCAGGGAGCCAAGGTGCCGATCCATCAGTAGCTCCGCCAGTTGGCGTCCCATCCCGGTGTGTGGGGTGTTCCACTGGCTGAATAGGAACTTTATGAGCTGGAGCTCCCAATCCCCTTGTTCCATCTGCTTTAGGGTGTCTTTGGTGATCCTTACCATCCGTTCCGCCTGGCCGTTGGTTGCGGGATGGAAGGGTGCTGAGCGGATGTGCCGGATACAGGAGTCCACGAAGCGCTGGAACTCCCTGGATGTGAAGGCTGTCCCGTTGTCCATTATGAGGGTGACAGGCAACCCACGGGTGGCGAAGATGCGCCACAGAGCTCAGACGGCCGCTTTAGTCGAGGTAGCCCACACTGGGACTACCTCCAGCCACTTGTTTTAGCTGTCTACAACAATAAAAAACAACTAGCCCTGGACCGGCCCTGCGAAGTCCAGGTAGAGTTGAGACCAGGGTTTGTTGGTCGACTCCCAGGGCCGATGGGGGCATGAGGAGGATCGGGGCGTGACTCTTGGCATTTGCTGCATCTGTGCACCTGGTCCTCAATTTCCTTGTCCATGCCTGGCCACCACACATAACTGTGGGCCAGGGCTTTCATCCGGACAATTCTGGGGTGGGACTCAAGGAGTGCTGCTAGGATCCTAGAGCGGAGCAGCCCTGGGATGACCATCCTCGTGCCCCATAGCAGGCACCCCTTGTGGGTAGACAGTTCATGCCGCCTTGCTGTGTAAGTGGTGAAATCAGGGCCCGGATGGTTGGGCCACCCCCTCCCCACCCAGTCCGAGACCTGGGAGAGAACTCAGTCCTGGGCCTTGCGGCGGGCTACGTCGGATACCTGGACAGGCCAGTCTGGGAGGTCCACGACGAGCGCAACATGGAATGCAGGAGCTGGGTCCGGGTCACAGGATGGCAGCGGGAGTTGGCTAAGGGCATCGGCATGGCCCATGGCCTTTCCGGGGCAGTGCACCAGCTCATACTGGTAAAATTGACCACCGCAGGACCTGCAGGGACAGCATGTGTGGGGTCTGGCAGTGGGGAGCGAGGAGACCCAGGAGCGGCTTGTGGTCTGTGGCCACAGTAAACGCCCTACCATAAAGGTAGACATGAAATTTTTTAACCCCTGCAACAATGGCCAGGGCTTCTTTGTCAATCTGGGCGTAGTTTTGCTCTGCCGATGACAATGTTCTGGAGTAGTATGCCACCAGCACCTCCTGCCTGTTGGGAAGCCGATGACCCAGGACTACCCCCACCCCGTATGGAGATGTGTCACATGCCAGAATGACTGGCAACAACTCATCAAAGTGGGCCAGGACAGCGTTCAAAACTAAGTCTTTCACCGCTTGGAATGCAGCCGCATGTTGCAGCCCCTAAACCCATTTGGCCCCCTCGTCCAGTAACCTATGTAGGGGCTCAGTGACAGCCGTCTTGTGTGGAAGGAAGGCGTGATAAAACTTCAGGAGGCCCAAGAATGCCTGTAGCTTCGCCTTCGATGTGGGTTGGGGCGCCTCCGTGATGGCCACTACCTTCTCCGGGGTGGGGTGAATGCCCTGGGCATCGATGGTGAAGCCCAGGAATGTCACAAATGGGATGCCCAAGGTGCATTTGTCCTTGTGTACCTTTAGGCCAGCATCCTGGAACCGCTGGAGGACGGCCCGCAGCCGGATCTTGAAAGTGGCGACGTCCGGGGCTGCAATCAGGATGTCGTCACAGAATGGCTTCACGCTTGGAATGTCTTTTAAAACAGAGTCCATTAGTTGTTGGAAAAGACCGGGCGCGACGCTGATCCTGAACTGGAGCCGTTTTACCTTGAACGCTCCCTTGTGTGTGATGATGGTCTGCACCGCTGCCGTGGTGTCGTCCACGGAAAGCTGCTGGTAGGCCTGTGCCAGTCCAACTTTCTGAATACCTTGGCCCCTGCTAGGGAGGCCAAGATGTGGCTGTCTATAGGCACTGGGTACACATGGTCTTGCAGAGCAAAGTTCAAAGTACATTTGTAATCTATGCAAATGCGGATCTCCCTGTTTGCCTTCATGGGGTGACTATTGGTGTCTCCCACCTAGCGTGGGAGACTGGCTCGAGCATGTCTTGTGCCATGAGCTTGACCAGCTCTGCCTCTACTTTCAGCTGGATAGCCAGGGGAGGCCGCCAGGCTGCCATGTGGATGGGGTGGACTGTGGAATCTAAATCCAGGGAGACTGGGGGCCCCCAGTAGGAGCTAAGTGTGTCGTTGAAAACGGCTGGGAATTCTACGCAGACCGATGCATAGTCTGCTGACCCGAAGCGGTACACCCCTTTTATTTCCAAATCCATGGGTTTGAACCATGCACACCCCAGGAGACTGATGAGGTCTTGTTCCACCACGAGGAGGTCGAGGGGGCCGTTGAATTCAAGGTACTGGACCTTGACCTTGGCCAGCCCCTTGATTGTGACCAGGTTCTTTTGGCAATCCTGGAGAACTAGACCTATCAGCCAGTGTAGCTGGGGTCCCCCCCCCCGTGGGCAGAACTGTTTGAAGGCTGCTGCAGAGACTATGGAGTACGCAGACCCAGAGTCCAACTCCATGGAACAGGGGGTACCCTCGATCTGCAGGTCAACCGTAATCGCTCCGGGAAGGGGCTGGGGTAAGTTCAGTACCTGTACTGCTGTCGTGAGGCTATCCACCGTCTCGTAGTTTGCGGCGGTTGAGCGGCGGCTGGTCCAGGTGCGACAGGCCTTTGCAATATGCCCCATTTTCCCACAGGATCAGCAGACAGCGTCCTGGAAATGGCAGGAGCATCACTAGTGAGGGTCCCCGCAGCTAGCGCATGTTGGGGGCGGCCTGTGTTTGGGAGAAGAGGGTAAAATGGCGGCGGATGCCGGGTGCTGGGAGCAGGCCTGGGAGGAGCTGGACTCACCCTTCTGTGAGTGCTGCTGGAGCTGGTGGACATGCTCGTCCTCGGATGATTCGGACCCGGAGGTTGCGGTGCTATGGACTTTGGTGACTGGCTTGTCTTTTAGAGTTGCCTTGAAGGCCATGGCTGTTTGTAGCATCTTCTCGAGGGCCATAGTTTGGCTTCTCTCATTCCCCCCATGAATCCTGTCTCCACATGGGTGTCCACGTGGCGGAATTCACAGCCCACAGCCATGCAGCGGAGTTCAGCCAGGAAGGCTGCAGCTGACTCTCCGAGCTGTTGTTAGTGCCAGATGAAATCCAGGTGCAGGGCCATTTTTGAGGGTTTTGGGGTGAAGTAGTCCCCGAGGGCCTTGGTGAGGACATTGTAAGGGGGATCTTGAGGGGCAAGTAGGCTCTGGGCGATTCGCATCGTGTCCACCCCGCAAGAGCTCAAGAGCCAGGCCTGCTTCATGTCCACATCCGTGATGCCCCGGACGATGTAGGTGCAGTCCTGCTGCTTGATCCATGCCTCCCAGGTCTCTGGATGAGACAAATCAAAAGGGGGTATTGGTCCTGGAGCATCAGCCATATTTACTGGTGCAGGAATGGCGTGGAGAGCAGTGTCCTCGGGGGCTTGTGGCGGTGCTTTGGAGCGCTGGAGCTCGGTGGTGCCTGGTGCCGGCAGATCGGTGCTCGGTGCGGTGCTGCTCGGTGCAGCTGATGAGTCGCTCATCGGGATCCCACCTTCATCGCCAGTGGAATGTACTGGAGTCGGGAGGCCAGTAACAGTGAAATCAGCATGACAGTTTATTGCGGGTCAGGATGGAACCTGAGAAACCCTGGGCCAGAGCCCTCTTTTATGCTGGTCAGAGATAATCCCCCGACCTCGCCCAAATGTCCTGATAGGACCTTAAGTCAGTGGTTGCAGTTCATAGGTCCCCTGCAGGAGCCCTAGGCACGTGATTGGTGGCCGTTTAGGATCCAACCAGCTATTGTTCTACCTGGCCGAAGCTCAGGTAGATTCTGGCCATGTGCGATGACCATGTGGTGGTCGCCATTACAAGGGTCCCTGGCGACCGTTTTCTTGATACACAATAATCAATAAGGTCTGCAATTGAGCAGCCATTCTAAACTGTGAGGAACTGCACATAAGTAAGCTACATTTAACTGATAGGAGAGTTGGTTCTAGAGAGAAGTGCGATAATCTTGCTGTGTGGGGATGGTCCAAGTCCTCCTGTTTACAATCTAAAATATCAGCAAGCACAGTTTTGGAATTGTTTTGGGTCTTGCAGTTATATGATATGTAAATTTAGGAGTAGGTATAGGCCTTGTTTTACCAGGATATTTATCAGGACTGTTGCCGCACCCAGCGGATGAGTAAAACTAACCCAGTATATTGATCAGTAGATAGGCCTGCGGTGGTGTGTGAGAAGTCAGGTTATGGAGTAATGGAGTAAGTATGGAGTTATAGAGTAAATAAAAAAGTATGGAGTAAGGGTGTTTTCCCAAGCAATTTTCAAGCTTCCTAAGTATTTTTGCACAAGTATGCCCTAGAGCAGGGGTGGGCAAATTGCAGCCCGGGGGCCACATGCGGCCCGCCACAGAGTTTTTTGCGGCCTGCCAAGACAGTCGGCCACATGGTCTGATAGGGCAGTGTTTTTCAACCACTGTGCCGTGGCACACTGGTGTGCCGCGAGATATTGTCAGGTGTGCCGTGGGATTTTTTCAATGAAAGAAATGTGCCTTCCGGGCTGACCTTTCGGGATGCATTTGCGCATGCGAGAAAGAACAGTGGCGCGGTCTCGCTGATTCCGCTCGCATGCTCTGTGGCCGGCCTGAGGTAGGGTGATTTGCACCAAGACATTCCAGTAAACATGAATATGTTTGATGGTAACAGCTAGCTGTTTCTGTCAGGGTGGGGTTCAAATCAGTAACTGTCCCTCAGCGAAGAATGGGTGTACTGTGCTTCTCTTCAAATCACTTATGGTCAGCAGAATGCCGTTCACATAAGAGTAAGAGTTTAAACTCTCTATTTGAAAAACTTTAGCAGAATCGCAGTATTAAAATACATCCACATTATATTTCTTCTGAAACTCAGGTCAATGTTATGGGAAGGAGCCATTACACTTTGGATCTGTAACTTACGATTTCAAGTTGAGTGGCTATTACGTGTATTTGCAATACTGTCATAGTTAATACTTGAGCTGAGGCAACTAATGACCCATTTATCTTGTATTTCAGTGTTTTTCAACCACTGTGCCGTGAGATATTGTCAGGTGTGCCGCGGGATTTTTTCAATGAAAGGAATGTGCCTTAGCTCGAAAAAGGTTGAAAAACACTGTGATAGGGTACATTTGTCTCATTAAAGTGATTCTAAAATTAAATGTGCTTGCAGCTATAGATGATATGAAATTAGCACAATAAATACATTGAATAAAACTACCACTATTTTATTTAATTTATATTTATTGATTTTTATGATACAATTTATACCTTTTCTGAAATGCAAAGTTAACTAATGAATGCAATCATTTTAAAAGGTGCGGCCCTCCGTTAACCTCCGCTCCCACAAAGTGGCCCCCGAGCCAAAACAATTGCCCACCTCTGCCCTAGAGTAAGCTTGGTAACTAGAGGCCCATTGGTGAATAGTGTTGGAAATGCTTGTAGTAGACCAATTGAGCATGGGGGGGGGGGGGATCAATTACAAAGAGTTTGACAAGTCGAGATCACCTAAAAAAGTTTTGTGTGGCAGTTAACCCTAGGGACAGACAGGGGGATTAAAATTTCAATATTTAGTATCCTATTTACTAGAGACATACAGGAGTCTGCAAGAGAAGTTTGCTTCAGTTCATCACAAGCCGGTGTTTATGCAGAATTCGAGGCTGCATTGCCTGGTGGCAGTTGAGCTCCATCTTGTGTTTGTTTTGACTTTGAACTGGAAAACAGCAAGCCAGTCATGTGTCCCTCCTTGTGATCTCCATGCTGTTTATGATAGAGATGCACTTTGCCTTTTCCAAACCATCTTCTGTTTGACTAACTCCAGTCACAGAAGCTGTTCCCTGCAACCTCTGTGATGGGCAAGTGAGAGGGTCCCCAGATGGCAGCTGTCATTGGCTGAAGACTTCTAAAAGGTTATTTCTGCATAACGCAGAGAAAATTAAAAAAATGTGATGATGCAAAAGCAATGACTGTCTGTGGTCTTATAACTGCTTAAACTGGATCAGTAAGAGTTTCCTATGCACTATTTCAAATAGTGTCATTTCCCATTGTGACCGCTAGATGAAGATTTTTTATTATCCTTTGCTTCAAAAGAGAATTTTTAAAGGAGAGTTTTGGGTGTAAAGTATCTTTGTCATAATGTATGTGAAATATTCAAAATGATAATGTAATAGATTAACAAAACACAAATATTATGATAAATGGGAAAAATAAGAACCAGAACAAAAGGAAATAGTAGTGCAGTTCTTGCCTGTCTGCCATAGATCACACTGAGTAAGCATAGATCAGGTGTTGAACAAAGTTTGAGTCCAGTGGCATCTTTAAACCAACAAAGTTTAGTTTTATACCCAGAATTAAACTTTGCTGGACTTAAACTATGCTCAAACTATGCTTCATCTGTTCACACTGGGTAGCCATATTTGTCTGAAGCAATAGAACATTTGAGTCTAGTGGCATCTTTAAGACCAGCAAAGTTTAATTCTGGGTATATGCTTTCATGAGCACGCACATTTCTTCAGATACGACTGGACTCAAACTTTGTTCTGTTGCCTCAAACCAACATGGCTACCCACCCAAATCCTATAAATCAGGTGTGTGTAACATATATAGAAGATGCTTAATATGCTAGAAGTGTGTTCTTTCATCTTTCTCTGGTATGCAAGCCTGCTCCCCTCAAAAGAGGTTCTAGTAGAAGGGCCCTTGTAAGCCCTAGTATGCAAGTACAGCTGAACCTTAGTGCAAAAGGGATAGGATGCCCTGTCTCATGGGATTCTTACAGTAAACAACAGGCCATTCTTTCTGATGAAGCCATATTTTAGTTTAACAACTGTTCTGGATAGATTGATGGAATTTGTTATTAAAGATTTTATTTATTTACTTACTTCAGCTGTACCCCTTTTTTCTCACCAAGACTCAAGGTGGATTACAAAATAGAAAAAACTGCAATCAGATGTCATAAAACAAAGATCACGGAAGTAGAAAATAATGCAACCACCCAGTTTTGAAGACTCCATGACATCTAAGACTTATGAAGAGGGGGCAGTGATTCCCCCTTCATTTGTTACTGTGGGTCCTCTGAAATTTTCAAGGGCTCTGTGGATTGTTTTGGGAGAGGGAAATTGGAAAGTCCCACTGTGCAAAGTTCATGGATGGTTGGGTAGTTGGATGCACCTAGATATGCAAAGTTTCCAGAAACCTGAGAAACAATGAAAGTCCTGATTGCTCCCCTCATGAAGGTTAGCTATCCTTATAGGTTCAGAAATGCATCTTGGATTTAGAACGGTATATATCTACAGCATGCCCTATTTGTCTTTAAAAACATTTCATTCGTCCTAAAAGAGAAAATGTTTCATAAGAGCTTTTTCAGTACTCTCCTGAGGAAAGATCTCAGGAAAAATGGTTTTTTTAAAGGGGGGGGGTTCCCAGAATTTTCCCAGTTTTTCCCCCGGTCTTCAAATCTCTAGATACACCCCAGAATTATTAAGCAAGTAGAAGAACAAACCCTACTGAGGAAGAATCAGCATCAATTCTGCAAAGGGAAGTCATGTCTCACCCGACAGGAGTTCTTTGAGAGAGTTAACAAATTAGAGTGGCCAGCTATCAACCAGCAGGAGGGGGTGAGGGCATTGCACTGATGGTAAAACTGGAGAGTTTTGTCCAAATCCTAGAGTGTCATACCTAAGTCATACCAGCAATGTAACTTCTGTTCTGGGTATTTGCTGGAAGTGACGTTACACTCTTAGTACAATGCCACTTAAAAATATTTCCCTGCCAATAGTGCTGGTTAATTTGGTCATATGTGATCTGTAATTTTTTTTGCGATTATTTATTTAATTAATTGATTTGATTTCTAGGCCACTCTCCCCGCACAGCAGGCTCAGAGTGGCTAACAAGACTTGGTGAACCAAGATTCACAGTATCCATAAAATAATTAAAACATTATAGGCTATATCACTAAAACATTACAATACAGATTAATAAAGTGCTCAATACAATTCACTGGCGTGTAGTATCTCAGTTCGCTGTTAGGCATGCAGTATCGCCAGTGACCAGATGGTAACTGGTAGTTGATCGTTGGAGAATTGCTTATAAGGAGGGGAGGGTAAAAAGGTAATGCGAAAGGCGGCGGCCCCTATTCAAAAGCCTGGCGGAAGAGCTCCGTCTTGCAAGCCCTGCGGAACTGCATCAGGTCCCCCAGGGCCCTGATCTCCTCTGGGAGCTCATTCCACCAGAGAGGGGCCGCCACCGAAAAAGCCCTCCCCCTAGTGGCAGTGAGCCTGGCTTCTCTCAGGCCAGGAACGACCAGGCGATGTTGGGCCTCAGACCGTAGTGCTCTCTGGGGTATATACGGGGAAAGGCAGTCCCTTAGGTAGTACGGACCCAGGCCATTTAGGGCTTTAAAGGTGAGCACCAGCACCTTGAAGCGAATCCGGTACGCCACTGGTAGCCAGTGCAGTGCCTCCAGCACCGGTCATATGTGCTCCCGTCTAGGAAGACATATCAACAACCTAGCTGCGGCATTCTGCACCAGTTGAAGCCTCCAGATTTGCAGCAAGGGCAGCCCCATGTAGAGAGTGTTACAATAGTCTAGCCTCAAGGTGACCGTTGCATGGATCACTGCAGCCAGGTCGGCACGGTCCAGGAAGGGAACCAACTGCCGCACCAGCCTCAGATGGTAAAAGGCCGATTTGGCAGTAGCTGCTACCTGGGCCTCCATTGATAAGGAGGGATCCAGGAGCACTCCCAAACTCCTAACCACAGGCTAAGGCACCAATGGTGCCCTGTCGAAGGCTGGGAGTGGGAGCCCCGACCATGGACCACCCCGACCCAGGCACAGGACCTCCATCTTTGCCGGGTTCAGCTTCAGCCTACTCAGCCTGAGCCATCCAGCCACAGCGTGCAATGCCAGGTCAAGATCATCTGGTCCCAAGCCAGAACAGCTGCCCAACATCAGATAGAGCTGGGTGTCATCAGCATACTGGTGACAGCTCAGCCCCGCCCTCCGGACAATCTGGGCAAGGGGGCGCATATAGATGTTAAAAAGCATTGGGGACAAAACAGCCCCTTGAGGCACCCCACACTCAAGCGGGTGTCTCTGGAACTGCTCATCCCCTAGCACCACCCTTTGTCCCCGACCCTGGAGAAAGGAAACAAGCCACTGTAAGGCGAGTCCCTGAATCCCCACATCGGTGAGGCGGCGGGTCAGCAGCTGATGATCAACCGTGTCAAACACTGCTGACAGGTCAAGCAACAGCAACACCACCACGCCACCTCAATCCAGATGTCTCCGGAGGTCGTCAGTAAGGGCAACCAGAGCTGTCTCGGTCCCAAACCCTGGGCGAAAGCCTGACTGGAAGGGATCTAACACCGAAGCGTCATCCAGGAAACCCTGCAACCATATCGCCACTGCTCTCTCTATTAATTTGCCTAAATAAAGCAAATTGGAAACCGGCCGATAGTTTGCCAATTCGGCCAGGTCCAAAGTTGGTTTTTTTAAGAAAGGACGGATAATCGCCTCCTTGAGTGCACTCAGGAACTGCCCCTCAGAGAGGACAGGTTGATAATCTCCCTCAGTGCACCTTGAAACCCCTCGTGGCCTGCTGTAATAAGCCAGGAAGGGCACGGATCCAGGACGCATATGGTTGGGCGCATGGTCATGAGTAACCTGTCAACTTCGTCGAGGCTGAGCAGGCCGAAAGAGTCCAACCCCGGCATTGCCGATGTACAAGGGACCTCAAGTTCACTCATTGTATCAATTGTGGCGGGGAGGTCTCAGCGGAGTGCCAAGACTTTATCCGCAAAATAGCTCGCAAAAGCCTCACATCCAATCTCTAATTCCCTACTATTTGGCTTGCCCTGTGGCAATACTGTTATAGATCAAATTGTTCTAAATAATTGTGCCGGGCATGAGCTAGCGGATGCAATCTCGGCCACAAAGTAATCTTTCTTAGTGGCCTTGACTGCCATCTCATAGGCTTTCATAAACGTCCTATAAGATGCTCTTGTAGCTTTGTCGCAAGCATAACGCCACCATCTCTCTAGTCGTCTGAGTTCCTGTTTCATGAGCCGTAGCTCCTGGGTATACCATGGAGCCAGCCTAGCACGGGAATGCAGAGGGCGCCTGGGAGTGATCTCGTCAATGGCTATGGAGAGTCGGCCAAGCCAGTCCTCCACCAGCTCATCCAATGAGCCACCAGGGGGTCTTGGATCCCCCAGAGCCGCCAGGAGCTGCCCAGGGTCCATCAGGCTCCAAGGGTGAGCTAAAATATGCTCGCCGCCTAAACAGGGTTGGAGTGGGACACTCAGGGTTGGAGCGGGCCTTCAGAGCATGGTGGTCTGACCATGGTACTGCAGAAGCAGTTATCCGGTCCACTGTTACCCCAGCTGCAAAGATCAAATTGAGCATGTGTCCAGCTTGGTGGGTGGGGGTCGTTACCAACTGGGAGAGTCCCAGCACCGCCATGGACGACGCCAGGTCTGCCGCCTGGGTGGAAGCCGCGTCATCAGCATGGACGTTGAAATCACCCAAGACTATCAGCCTAGGGTGCTCCAGCGCCCAGCCTGCTACAACCTCCATCAGGGCCGGTAGGCTCTCGGCTGGTGCGTTAGGCGGTCGGTACACCAGCCAAATCGCCATACTCTCCTCGGCCTCCAGCACCAAGCCAACACACTCTAAGCCTGTGATCTCTGCCTGCGGGAGCGATCTGAAGGAGTAAGCCTCCCGGATGAGCATCGCCACCCCTCCCCCCACCCCCTAGTCCGTGATTGGTGCAGGACCGTAAACCCCGGTGGGGTAAGTTGGAAGAGCGCTACTGTCTCCCCCTCCTGCACCCAGGTCTCGGTCACGCAAGCCAGATCCCCCTGTTGTTCAATCATGAAGTCCTGAAGGACCATGGTCTTGTTATTTATGGATCTGGCATTGCACAGCACCAATGCCAGAGGAGGGTTCGTAGTCCTGACCCCACTGCTGACCACCTTCGGGATGGGTCTCAGGTTGGAAGGATGCCGAGCCAGTTTATTTCTCCGCATCCTTCCCTTCCACTTATACCTGGACCCACTGCTATTCTTTCCCCTCCCCAGGAGCACCGGTATCTGCTGGCCAGGCATCACCACCCCGCAATCTCCGAATACGCCTCAGATCGCTGGATTCTGCAGTAGCGCTAGCAATAAAGTGCTGACACCCCTCTGTGGTGGGTCCTCAGTGGTCTCCCTTTGACTAACCTAATCCCCAATTTGGCACAGCCAATTTCTTTTTCCTTCATTGGCCAGTAAAAAGTAAAGGCCAATGTTAAACCCTCCCCCACCCCTCACAATCAGGTCCCCCATTTAATAATACTAATTAGTCAGGTTCCCAATTTCTGCGCCAATTAAACTTCAATTAGACAGTTAATCCTGAGCCCCTACCCGTCTTCCGGCCCTTCCTCTGGAAGGAATTATTATTTTTATTGAGTATATTCTATCTATATTCACACACACAATTCTTTTCTTAATATTATACTCATTTTCAGCCTTTTAACAGAAAAATAAGCAATAAACCATGAGGTTACTATTTATCTAAAAAGATACAACTTAATCCCATTTGTTCCCTCCTCTTTTTCAAATTCCCTTATCTTACCCGCTTAAAAAAATCACCATACAACTTTCCCCAGCAAACTATAATAATGTTTAATACATTTCTTTTAATCTTCAGTTAATTTCATACAGCTAATACTGATCTGTAATCAAGGGTGAGCAGTAAAGTTGCCAAGTGTGCAGGTGACACCAAATTATCTGTAATGAACTGAATTATTTATTATGGTCAAAGACCAGCATTAAAATGCATATAGTATCAAAATGTTTACATTTAAAAATTACATAGATGGTATTTTAAAAGTTAAAAGATAATTAAGGGGACAGTGTAAGTACATAAGAACATAAGAGAAGCCAATGTTGGATCAGGCCAGTGGCCCATCCAGTCCAACATTCTATCACATAGTGGCCAAAAATACCAGGTGCCCTCAGGAGGTCCAGCAGTGGGGGCAGGACACTAGAAGCCCTCCCCATATTGCCCCCTCCCCCCAAGCACCAAGAATACAGAGCATCAATTTCCCCAGACTCAGAGTTCCTATCTATACTTTGTGGCTAATAGCTACTGATGGACCTCTGATCCATATCTATATACTAATAGCGAAGGCGCCCCTTGCGTGTGGATACGTAAATCCATGCGGGGGGCACCTGGGAGGCAGGGAGGTTTTCCTACACACGGGGGGCACTCCCTGCATGTGCAGAAAAACCCAAAAACTTAAAAACAAATTTCGGGGAATATTTAAATCCCCCGAAAAGTAAAAGAGTGTCCCCTGCGCATGTGCAGGGAATGCTCTTTGAACTGTGGTGGCCCCGGCAAGAGCCACCGGGAGCCCGTGGGGGGAGGGGGAGAAACAGTGGGGGGAGAAAGGAGCCGGGGTTGGGGGCAGTGGGGGGAGAAATGGGGTGGGGGCCGGAGATCGGATTGGGGGGGCTGAGGAGAAGGGCAGGGGGTGGGAGAAGTGGCAGCCCAAGTGGCTGACAGCTTCTCCCCCCCGCAAGTATTGCAGGTCCCCCTTCTTGTGTTTATCTAATTCCCTCTTGAAGCCATCCATGATAGATGCTAATAAAGTTAAGCATAAGGTAGAGAAAATGGACAGAGAACTTTCCCTCCCTTTTCCATAATGTCTGATGGGCAGTAGATTCAGGACAGACAAAAGAAAGTACTTCTTGTCTCAAAGAGTACTTGGCTTGTGGGATTTATTGCCACAAAATGTAGCAATCACCTCTCATATAACTGATTTTAAAAGGGGATTAGACAAATTCTTGGAGAATAGATTGATGGCTATTAAGTCATAATGACCAAATGGAGTCTCCTTGTTCAGTGAGTTATAGTAACTCTTTGAATACCTCTATTGGTGGGGGTAAAAGAGGAGAGCTTTAGCTTCCTAGTCCTTTTTGTAGACCTTCAAAGGGCATGTTTGGCCACTGTAGCTAATTGCTGGACTAATTGGCCATTGATCTCATCCACCATGGCTACTCTTATGTTCTTAAGCAGTTTATGTAAAAGTGGCATAATGTGACCTGTGGGGTGAGCCCCATTTAGCACTCTGCCTGCTGTAGTGTGTGGCATCTGCAATTTCTGAATTGTATCAATACACCCTCTCCCATTAATATAGTACAAAAATAGTACAAAACCCCCTCTTTTACCACATCGTGTAATGAAACTATTTTTATGTACAGTGCAATCTATTGTGAAAGCCACAAAAACTTTATTTTACATCTTCATAATCCATCAAAGCATATGCTGGGATAGATGTGTGCTTAACAGATTTGCATTTTGTTGTCAGCAATGCATCCATTTTACACAGTTTGCTGAACAAAATCAATGTTCCCATGAATGCTGAAAAGATTATATGTCATCCATATCTAATATGTTTACTAGTATTTGAAGGGGTTTTTTTTCTTTTTACAAAGGCAACTCAGAGTTTTTGTTCTGTAGGCAAACTATGTTGGTATTAGTGAAACAAGGGAACAATTTGGATTTATATTAACTGCTTTCAGCATATTTTTGGAAAACATTTCTTTAAATGCACTCTAACAATTTCAGCTGGTGCAAAATACAGCTTCCTGGGACAAACTGCTGAAAGAGTTCCATGACTTTTCTCACTCAGCCATGTACTTGCAATACAAAGTGAGGTACCCTTTTAAAGGGAATTAATTGCTATTTATATTTTGGGGAACTATAAATCCCCAGTTTAAAAGAAAGGTTGCCGCTGGTTCTTTACAATACGCGATCACCCAAGGCCCATATAGGGAAAGTGAAAACCTTCCTCACCCCTCAGCCAGATCCACTGCGTCTTCTTTGCTGGGGTGCCTTCCCAGCCACCTGGGTGCCCCTCAATGTTCCCTCTAAGTTCTACAGTGTTGTAAGCAGAAATTCTGCCTTGTGAGAAAAAAACCTTAGTAGCACTAAAGTTGTGAGCGAGTCTACATTTGACTATTGCATAAATTAGTTTTTTAGAAGATTACTTCCATAACCTTGTAAAAATCTCAGAATAAATTCTTTTAAATTATATTTAAACTATATTTTAAGAATAATTTAAACATTATAAGAGAAAACAGAATCAAATCAAATTTCACCCATTTCTTTTCACTGTATTGGTGGACCTGTCCTCTGGAGAACAAGTCTACCCATCCCAGTCCACTATATTGGTAGGTCTTGCCTCACATCTTCACCCTGTGCTGAGTCTTAGGAAACATACCAGCACTCCCGGGGCGGGGGGGGGGGGGACTCTTGCAGTCTACTTTTTGGATGTGTGAAATATGACAACCAGCATTACAGGTCAAGTATAACAGAGGAGGAACAATCACTGTCAGAACCCTGCCCAACCTAACAAACAGGAAGTTGGTTAAATGTTATCAATCTGCCCAAACTACTAATTTATTCAAATATTTGTATTCCACTTTTCCCTGTGACTCAAGGCAGCTTACAGATCATACTGGAAAGCATAATAGGGGTGTGCAATCCCCCCCCCGCTCCATTGTAGCCAGTAGGGACCATTATAGTCAATGGCCCCATAGGCTATAATGGAGAATCAATCTGGGAGTATCTGGAGCTCAGGGGACTATTTTTTGAGGTAGAGGCACCAAATTTGCAGCATAGCTGCTGGTGCCTCTCCTCAACAACCTCCCCAAGTTTCAAAAAGATTGGACTAGGGGGTCCAAATCTGTGGGCCCCAGAAGAAGGTACCCTCATCCTCCACTGTTTCCAATGAAGGGGAAAATACCTTGTGAGCAGACAGCAGAAATTCCTGAGCAGCTTGTTAAAATGTTGTGAGCCAGCACCCCTAGTGCAGCTTAGTGGGAGCTATGGTGCCCTCTAAAGGTCTACCAGCTGTGTTGCCTCTCCTACCCTTTCTGGGGTCACCTGCCCCACAGCTTGCTTTGATGGTGTCAGAATCTGCTGATTCAGACAAGGTTTCCTGGGGCTTTCTGCTATGATTTCTATTGCTATGTGCTGTGTATTGTAACCTGTGTCTGCACCCATTATGTATCCATGCTTATTGCTTCTATTATGTATCCATGCTTATTGCTTCTAGTTGCCCCTATGCCCACCCTGTAATCATATCTTTGGCCAGTATGAAGGTATGCTATGTGACCCCAAGTTTATGACTCTGACCAGGCCTGGTCTGTGTAACTGTTTGCCCGGGAGAATGACAACTTCAAAGCATGGGAACAATGGGCCTCTCACACTCCTGCCTCCACATTCCATTCATCCCGGCTGGGGAAACAAGGGGAGGACAGAGACCATTTCTTATCAACGTGCAAAAGCCTTGAGGCCAGCATTTGTTATGTGAATATGGTTACATCTAAGGGGTCTGGTTTGGGAAGGGAAATTTACTGCTTAACACCTAGCTTTCTTTCCTGTGGGAAGCAAACGGCCAGAGACCCTTTTTGCCCGCCATTTTTCCCCTTTGGTGATTGGTTACCTATGGGCAATTCAAATTGTTCTGAAAGGTATAATAGACCTGCTTCTGTCATATGCATTATCTCTGACAATGATCCGAGAAGCTGTACCAATGTAGAGATTGGAAATAAAGAACTGTGTTTCCTCAACAAAGATCTGATCCTTGACTACTTTGAGCAGAAGTCTCACAGATTGTCAGAGATCTGTGACTGGGACTTGGCCGTTCCTGACCATGTCGGACGACGGTACTCTTCCCATCCCTACTACCGAGGACCAACCGGTGACCCCGGCAGACCAGGGTGCCGGTGGTGGAGGAGGCGGCGGGGAGCCCGAAGTGCCAGTGACTACGATTCAAGGGGCTCACTACATCCCGCGCCCACCTCCTCATCAGAGCGTGACCCCGAGGTACTCATGGAGCAATTTCGGTCGTGGGACCATAGATTCCTGGGTGCACGATCGGAAGGGGGCACGGGTGTCGATCCAGGCAGATCACACCGACCGCGGGAAACCGAGTTTCCTGGGAGACGAGCAAGAGACGACCTACGGAGGAGAGTGGCGTCCCCCGCCCCTGGAAGAGGAGAGAGTCGGACCGTACGGGCCCGATCCCTACGGAGAAGACCAAACTCAAGCCCTGGACTGTATGATGGGAGATTTACGGTTCCAACTCACCACCGAAGTGCACGAGCTAGCCCTCGACCTGCAGTACCAGTTTCGAGATGCCTTAACGGCTATGCAAGCAGCTCGCCCAGCCCCGGTCGGGGTAGGACCCCCAGGAGGGGGAGTCCCGCAGCCGGTGGTTCCTCCCGGAGGAGTCCCACCGCAAGTGCCGCCGCAAGTGCCGCCGCAGGTTCCGCCGCCCGTTCCCCGTCAGGTGCCCGCACCCGTACCTGCGCCAGCCCCCGCGCCGGCAGGGCCGATGGTTCGCCCGGCCCCCGCCAACCCGTTGATGGCTACTTTCGATGGGGACCCCGAGAAGCTGCGGTTCTTCCTTCTGGAGATCGAGCGGTTCCTGGACACCTGGGGGCACCTCTACCCCACCGAGGGACCGGATTGGCTACATCGGGTCCAAACTGAGGGACACCGCCAGCGACTGGAACGTGAGCCTGCACAACGCCCCCGGGCCTGAGTTACGCTCTGTGAACAACTTCATGTGGGCCCTCCGACACCACTACGAGGACCCCCTGGGAGAGGAAAAGGCCCGGAACCAACTGCGGAGGCTGACCCAAGGGCGGTCCTCAGTGAGGGATTACACCGACAAGTTCCGGCGCATCGCGGCCAAGATTCGCGGCTGGACCCAAGACCTGTTCATAGAGAAGTACCGGGAGGGCCTGAGCCACGAGGTGTACGAGACGGTGCTGCGAGGGGGAAGACCGGGCTCGCTGGCCGCCTGGATGAGAGCGGCCGCGGATGTAGAAGAGCGCTTCACCCTCATCAAGATGGGAACCTCAGCGATGGCCCAAGCCAAAGCGGCTCAGAAGGTGAAACCCAAGCCGAACCTGCAGGAGATCTGGGATGCCCGTTTCAAGCAGGGGCTCTGCATGAGATGCGGGGAGAGTGGCCACTTCGCTTCGGTGTGCCCCAAGGGGGGGGGGAAGCCCCAAAAACCTCCACCCCGGTAGCAGGGAGCACCCCTAGCAGAGGGAAGACCTCGTTCAAACCCCGGGCATTGCAGCTGGAAGGGGCCACGAGCAAGCAAGGAGAGCTGGAGCTGATGGAGACACAGATGTCAGGAAACTCCAACGGCCTGCAGTGAGCGGCGCAGAACTGCAGGTCCCCATCCATGACGCGCCATCTCCGGTGAGCATCCCTGGCCCCTTACTGTATATGGTAGTGACTGTGATAGCCCCTGGGACCGGGACCCATGTCCACGTCCGAGCTTTAATTGACTCAGGGTGTGCCCGGGACTTGATTAGCCCTCTAGTAGTGGAGGGACTAGGACCTAAAGTCGCCCCGTTGGGGGAGCCACTCACTTTCACGCAAATGGACGGATCAGAAATGAAAGAGGCATGTGTGGCAGAGACCGAGAGACTGATTGTGGGGACGGGGGAGCACTGGGAGAGGAGAGCTTTCGTCATCACCCCTAACACCCAGTTCCCCATGGTGTTGGGGAGTCCCTGGTTAAGCTCCCATGACCCCTATATCAAATGGAGTGAAGGGAAGATCTCCTGGGTGGATGAAAAGTGCCAAGATCATAAGTGGGACGCGGGGTGGGGAGAAGGACCCCTGGCACCTCTCCGAGCAGCGGCGCTCACTCTGGTGCCCTCGGCAGTTCCCCGGGAATATCGAGACTTAATGGGAGTGTTCAGTGAAACCGAGGCCGATGAACTACCCCCCCCCCCCCCCACAGACTGTCGGATTGTGCCATAGAACTGATCCCGGGAGAGAAACTACCGAAGGGAAAGCTTTATTCCATGAGCCCTCCGGAGCAGGAGGAGCTAAGGAAATTCCTAGACAAAAATTTGGAGCGCGGCTTCATCCGCCCCGCTAAGTCCCCCTTTGCAGCCCCGGTTCTGTTCCGGAAAAAGAAGGACGGGGGGCTGCGGCTATGTACGGACTACAGAGGATTAAATGCAGTTTCCGCTTCCAATGCCTACCCCCTTCCCCTGATTAAAGACTTGTTAATGGAGGCGGCCAAGGGGAAAGTGTTCACTAAGTTGGATCTCCAAGACGCATATTTTCGGGTGCGCATCAGGGAGGGGGATGAATTCAAGACTGCATTTAACACCCCATTGGGCCAGTTCGAGTACCTGGTGATGCCGTTCGGCTTAAGTGGCGCGCCCGGGGTCTTTATGAGTTTAATAAATGAAGTGTTGCACAAGCATTTATTCAAGGGGGTGTTATGTTACTTAGATGATATCTTGATCTACTCAGCTGATAAGAAAGAACATGTGCAGTTGGTCCGGGAAGTGCTTTCTACTCTGCTAAAAAATCAGTTGTATGCAAAGTTGTCGAAATGTGAATTCCATCGGGATTCAGTGGACTTCTTAGGGTATCGCATTTCTCAAAAGGGGCTAGAAATGGACCCTGCCAAGGTAGAGGCCGTGGTACAGTGGGAAGCCCCCCGAACGAGAAAACAGCTCCAGAGTCTCTTGGGATTTTGTAACTTTTACTGCACCTTCATAAAAGATTTTGCCACAGTCACCCTCCCTCTAACCGAACTCCTTAAAACCAAGGGGAGGGGCCCAGAAGCGGGGAAACCCGGGGAGAGAATAGCCTGGACCGGAGAGTGCCAAAGGGCGTTCGAGACTCTTAAGACCCTTTTCACCTCGGAGCCCATCCTGGCTCACTCTGATGAGACCAAGGAGTTTGTAGTTCACGTAGACGCGTCTGATGTGGCCATGGGGGGGGCATCCTACAGAAAGGACCAGATGGGAAGCTGCATCCCCTTGCCTACATCTCCAAAAAGTTTAACGAGACAGAGAGGAATTGGTCAGTGTGGGACAAAGAAGCAGCAGCCATCCGACTGGCCCTCACCACTTGGCGGCATTGGCTGGAAGGAGCGCAGACCCCTTTTGAAATTTGGACGGATCACAAAAATCTGGAGGCGCTGCGCACCCAGAGATCCCTGAATGCAAAGCAGCTCCGATGGGCCGATTTTTTCTCAAAATTCAACTTTGTGCTTAAACACTTCCCCGGGAGGGCAAATTCGTTAGCCGACGCACTATCCCGATTGCCCCAACACGAGAGCCTCAAGGAAGAGTTAAAAAACTTAGAGGACTGTTCCCTTCGGGAAAACAAATGTTGGTATCATGGGGACAAGCTAGTAGTACCCCAAAACAGAAGAAAAGACATATTGCTAACCTGTCATTCCTCACAACTGGCGGGGCATTTTGGATTTTTAAAAACGCTTAATTTGGTTCAGAGACAATTCTGGTGGCCGCGCATGCGCAAGGATGTATCGGACTTTGTAACTGCCTGCCAGACTTGTTTGATGTGCAAGAGAAGGGGAGGGAAGGTTCCGGGACTGTTACACCCATTGCCAACCCCCTCTCGCCCATGGGAAGCGATAGCCATGGACTTCATCACCAACCTGCAACCCTCAAAAGGAAAAACTGTAATTTGGGTGGTGGTAGACATGTTTTCAAAGCAAGCCCACTTTACCCCCTTCAAACAGCTACCTACAGCAAAGGGGATGGCCAAGGCTTTTTTCAACCACGTGATAAAGCTGCATGCGTTTCCCAAGCGCGTGGTATCCGATCGGGGCAGTCAGTTCGTTGCCAACTTCTGGTGGGAGCTTTTGACACTAATGGACATCGAACCCGCCCTAAGTTCAGGGTACCATCCAGAGACGGATGGACAGTCCGAACGAACTAATCAAAACCTGGAACAGTTCTTAAGGTGTTACACTAACTACCATCAGGATAATTGGGTGGACCTACTGCCTTTTGCAGAGTACAGTTTTAACAATGCTATTCATTCGTCCACGGGCGTGTCCCCCTTCATGGCGGTGGGCGGCTTTGAGGGAAAACTGCTGCCTACCATAGAAAATGTGTCAAACGCCCCCCCCCCCCACGGACTTTAAGCGCTGGTGGGCAGAGTTGCAGGACTCATGGCCACTGATAGCTAAAACACTGGACAAGGCAAAAGAGGATTACAAGAAATATGCAGACCGAAGCAGAACAGAGGGCTGGGATCTACAGCCAGGGGAGTCTGTCTATTTGTCTACAAAAAATATACATGGATTACAACCCAGTAGGAAATTAGGGTGGAAATATGTTGGCCCTTACAAAGTGCTGCGTAAAATCTCTGATGTGTCTTTTGAATTGGAATTGCCCAAATCACTGAGTTCTGTGCACCTTGTTTTTCATTTCAGCCTGCTGAAGAAGAATCCTGGGCCGAATGCTTGGCATCCAGTTCCTCCAACTCCTCCTCCACTGATGAAGGGGGAGGCACCCCATTTTGAAATTTCTGAGATCCTTGATTCTAAGATGCGTAGGGGCCACTTGTTATATTTAGTTAGATGGGTAGACTTCGGCCCGGAACAAAATGAATGGGTTCGTTCTGAAAATGTGCATGCCCCTAAGTTAGTAAAAGCTTTCCATAAAAGGTTCCCAGACAAGCCCGGGTAGATTTATTTTCGGGGTGGCAGTGTGTCAGAATCTGCTGATTCAGACAAGGTTTTCTGGGGCTTTCTGCTATGATTTCTATTGCTATGTGCTGTGTATTGTAACCTGTGTCTGCACCCATTATGTATCCATGCTTATTGCTTCTATTATGTATCCATGCTTATTGCTTCTAGTTGCCCCTATGCCCACCCTGTAACCATATCTTTGGCCAGTATGAAGGTATGCTATGTGACCCCAAGTTTATGACTCTGACCAGGCCTGGTCTGTGTAACTGTTTGCCCGGGAGAATGACAACTTCAAAGCATGGGAACAATGGGCCTCTCACACTCCTGCCTCCACATTCCATTCATCCCGGCTGGGGAAACAAGGGGAGGACAGAGACCATTTCTTATCAACGTGCGAAAGCCTTGAGGCCAGCATTTGTTATGTGAATATGGTTACATCTAAGGGGTCTGGTTTGGGAAGGGAAATTTACTGCTTAACACCTAGCTTTCTTTCCTGTGGGAAGCAAACGGCCAGAGACCCTTTTTGCCCGCCGTTTTCCCCCTTTGGTGATTGGTTACCTATGGGCAATTCAAATTGTTCTGAAAGGTATAATAGACCTGCTTCTGTCATATGCATTATCTCTGACAATGATCCGAGAAGCTGTACCAATGTAGAGATTGGAAATAAAGAACTGTGTTTCCTCAACAAAGATCTGATCCTTGACTACTTTGAGCAGAAGTCTCACAGATGGGTCCCCACCTTTCTAGTTGCACATATGCAGTAGCAACACTGGCTCACTTTATGTCCTGGTGCGGTGTACTCCCTGCATTCTGCCAGGGGTGAAACAGCCCCATTCCTCCGCCACATAGAAGAGATGGCTCTCCAACATCCTGCAATAAGGTAGCCACAGTCAGAATACCTGCCAGACTCTGGGTGTACAGGACCCCAAGCACTGAGACCAAGCTGTTGGTTCTCCTTGACCCATGCCAATCCCAGGTACAAGGCTGTCCTTGTTCTAAAGGTCCCATTGTACCTGAGCCATGGCTGGACCAGCATATTCCCCAGACACCCTATCTCTCTCTCTCTGTTTTTGTGGACCTGACCCCTTTCTTTCCTTTTTTATTGCTCCCAATTATCTATATATTTTTTGTATTTACTATTTAGATTTTTGTTTTGAGAATATGCCTTTCTTTTTCTTTTTTTTTTTTTTTAAAAACATTTTATTACATTTTCACCCCTCCTTTTTTACAGTCTATAATTTCACATTTTCTTAAAGTGAGAGTACAGATATTATCCCAACCAAGAATACAGTTTGGACCAAACATTATTTGGATTAGTTCTGTTATCTATAGAGATTAAATAACTCAGTCTGTCCATCTCTGCCCATCCCAAAAGTTTTTGAACTATTTCTTCTTTTTTCGGTAATGTAGGTAGCTTCCAGTATTTGGCCCGTAAAATGCGGGCTGTGGTCAAAATACATGGCAGAAGTTTTTGTTCTGCCTTCAATAATCCCTCTGGCAGCATATTTAACAAATAAGTTCCGGGTTCTAGATTTATTTCATTATCCATAATTTCAAAAATCATCATCTTAACCATCAACCCAAATTTTTGCAAACTGTTACAAGACCACCAAACATGGAAAAAGGAGCCCCTGTTCTTCCCACAAATCCAACATGTATTAGATACATTTTTGAAACATTTGCTTAATCTATCTGGAGACCAGTACGAACGATAGAAAAGTTTGTAAATGTTTTCTTTATAGTTTACCGCTTTTAAATTTTTTACTGATTTCCAGGTTTTGGCCCATCTGTCTAAATCTATACTATGTCCTATGTCCTCCATCCATTTTATCATCACTGGTTTTACTTCCTCTTCTTGCATTTCAAAGTTTATAATTAATCCATAGATTTTTTTTATTAGTTTATTGTCATTGTTTAACCAAACTTGGTCTAGCTCGTTTAAACTCTCATTAAAACCTAATTTTTTATCCTCTCTATATCTAGATTTTAGTTGTATGGTTTCCCACCAGGTTAATTGAATTCCAAATTCTTCCTCTAGTTGTTTTTCTGTTTTAATGTTTCCAATTTCATCCAGTAATTTATCATAGCTCAGTAATTTGTTGAGGTTTAACAGGGAGGGTTTAATAAATGCCTCTAGGGGTGATACCCACTTTGGTGTTTTTACATAGAATTTATATCTGGTATTTAGCCAATTTTCCATAAGAGCTGCTCTTAAGATATGTCTTGAAAAATTGGTGTGTGTATTTTGCTTATTATACCACGTGTAGGCATGCCAACCCATGTAGAGGTCATGCCCTTCTAAGGCTAAAACTTTTTGATCTTCTAACTTTATCCAGTCTTTGACCCAAATTAGGGCTGCCGCTTTCCCGTACATCTCCCAGTTAGGAAGGCCAGCTCCACCTCTATCTTTTCGATCTTGTAGGAATTTCCACCTAACTCTAGGTTTTTTAGAAGACCAGATGGATTTTTTAAATTAATTTATTAAATTCTTTATAGAAATTTGATTTCTTGTTAAGCAATGGTATTGTCTGCGCTAAGAATAAAAATTTGGGGAGAATGTTCATTTTTATAGCAGCTATTTTTCCAAACCATGATAGTTTTAAATCCTTCCAGTTATTTAAATCTAGTTTAACATCATTTATTAATTTCTTATAATTATCCTCAACAAGTGAACTAGTTTTGTTTGTACAAGTAATACCTAAGTATCTTACTTTTTTAACTACCGAAATCTTGGAAAGAGCCTGACATTTATTTTCCTGTTCCCTAGTACAGTTTTTCGTGAGTATTTTAGTCTTCTGAAGATTAATTTTTAGTCCTGCTAATTTTCCAAATTCATTAATTGTTTCTAATAGTTTAGGGAGAGACCCTTCTGGGTTCTCCATGATGAACATTAAATCAGAGAATATGATGCCTTTCATAATCTGATGGATATCCTATATGTTCTAGACAATCGAGATTGTTAGTGGCTACCAAGTGCTCAGAGGTTGCGTTCAGTTAAAGATTGAATTGCTATGATGCCGCCTTATAGTATACTTTTAAAAGTAATTTCTATAATTTGCATTAAAAATTTTTTTTTAAAAACCCTCTGCTGGGTGAGGTTTTTATTTAAGGCTGCACCTTGCCAGAGGTACAGGCTTCTGGCATGAGCCGAAGGGCTCTTGGCCTAGGGACTCTTAGCCTAGGGGTGCTGTAAGAAGCCCAGGAAGGACCAGAAAGCCTAGAAAGGACCCTAGTCTCCTTGTGTTCCCAGGAAGGTAAGTAGACTTTCCACAAGGAGAACCACATAAATACAAAAGGTTTCTAAAGGGGTATTATGTATAATTATTTTTTAAAAGCAATTATGAAGGCAGAATGCCAACAGGGGGTTAGGGGCTATCCAGTGTTTTGCAAGGTGTGTCACATGTATGATTATCTGCCCATTAGGCAGAAGTCCTGGGTGTGTGACCCCCCCCCCCCAGTGCAACGAGCTCCTGGCTCTCAGGGAATGAGTTTGTTCCCTTGAGGCCAAGGTGGCTGACGTGGAGAAGCAGAGAGAGTAAGTTAGGCACATGGAGAAGACTCTCTGGGACTTGTTTGATATGTCCCACTCCAAGAATGGCAGCCTCGCTGCTGTCAGGGAGCATGAGGGTCAAGAGGGAACAGGGCACCATGCTGTGGATAAGGGGAATCTGCCCTCAGAAGGGACCTCTTCTTCAGGTGGTGAATGGGTATCCTTTTGCACCAAGGAACCATCCCTGGGCAGGGAGGGAGGGGGGGCTCTTGGTAGTTGGGGATTCGATCCATAGGCAGGTAGACAGCTGGGTGGCAAACCTGCATACTGACCATATGGTGACTGCTTGGTGCGAAGGTTGCAAACATTGCACACGTTTTAGATAGGCTGGTAGACAGTGCTTGGGGAGGAGCCAGTGGTCAAGGTACGTGTTGGCACCAATGATGTGGGGAAATGCAGTCATGAGGTCCTGGAGGGAAAAAATTAGGCTGCTAGGCAGGAGATTCAAGGCCAGGACCCTCAAGGTAGCCTTCTCGGAAGTGCTACCTGTTCCATACGCAGGGCCGGAGAGACAGGCAAAATCAGGAGACTCAATGCATGGATGAGACAATGGTGTAGTGGGGAAGGGTTCAAGTTTGTTAAGTGCTGGGATGCTTTTTGGAACAAGAGGGAGCTGTACAAAAGAGATGGTCTCCACTTGTCCAGAAAAGGAACCAGGCTGCTGGCACTTAAAATCAAAAAGGTGGCAGAGCAGTTTTTAAATTGAATATTGGGGGAAAGTCGACAAGAGATTAAAAGTCTCTGTTTTTGGGTGGCTCATCTCAAAGAGATGAAGGGGTAGCTGTTACTTTCCTACAAGGAAATGGATCAGAATTGTCCACTAAGATAGTGGCAAACAATATGGACTACCTGGCAAGGTCTTAAGGTAGCAGGAGGAAAGTTGTGGGAATAACATGCCTGGGAAATTATAGGTGTTTATATACAAATGCTAGAAGTGTACGAGGTAAAATCGGGGAGTTGGAATGCTTGGTGCTGGGAGGAAAAATAGACATGGGTATTTCAGAAACTTGTTGGGATAAGGCAAATCAGTGGGATATGGTGATTCTTGTGGATCAAAAACTGGCTAATTAATAGGAAACAGAGAGTGAGTATAAGTGGGCAATTTTCTCAGTGGAGGGTGGTAAGCAGTGGGGTACTGCAGGGATGAGTACTGGGTCCAATGCTGTTTAACTTGTTCAATAATGATTTGGAGTTGGGAGTAAGCAGTGGCAAATGGGCTTCAATGTGGCCAAGTGCAAAGTGATGCACATTGGGGCTAAGAATCCTAACTATAAATACACATTGATGGGGGTCCGAACTGGCAGAGACTGACCAAGAGAGAGATCTTGGAGTCGTAGTAGATAACTCACTGAAAATGTCAAGACAGTGTGTGATTGCAATAAAAATGGCCATCACTATGCTGTGGATTATTAGGAAGGGAATTGAAAACAAATCAGCCAGTATCATAATGCCCCTGTATAAATTGATGGTGCGACTTCATTTGGAGTACGGTGTGGAATTGTGGTCACCATTCCTCAGAAAGGATACTATAGCATTGGAAAAAAGTTTAGAAAGGGGGAACTAGAATGATGAAAGGGTTGGAATACTTTCCCTATGAAGAAAGGTTAAAGCGCTTGGGGCTCTTTAGCTTGGAGAAACGACGACGGAGGGGTAACATGATTGAGGTTTAGAAGATTCTCCCTTTCTCACAATACAAGAATTCGTGAACACTCAATGAAATTGCTGAGCGGTTGGGTTAGAATGGATAAAAAGAAGTACTTCTTCACCCAAAGAGTGATTAACACATGGAATTCACTGCCCCAGGAGGTGGTGGTGGCTACAAGGATAGGCAGCTTCAAGAGGGAATTAGATAAACACATGGAGCAGAGGTCCACCAGTGGCTATTAGCCACAAAGTATAGATGGGAACACTCAGTCTGGGGCAAGTGATGCTCTGTATTCTTGGTGCTTGAGGAGGGGGGCAACAGTGGAAAGGCTTCTAGTGTCCTGGCCCCACAGCTGAGGGGCACTCCTGAGGGCACCTGGTATTCTTGGCCACTGTGTGACAGAGTGTTGGACTGGATGGCTTCTCTTATGTTCTTAACTCCAACCAAACCAGGTAAATAAACAAGAAAAAACCCTTCCCATGAGTGCACCCTCTTCCCACCAAAAGCTTTCACTCCCTTCCAGCAGTTTTTTAAAAACTCCCTCTGCTCATTCATTCCGCCCCCCCCCCCCCCACTGTAACACACACACACACCCAATCAAGGTTGCTCACAATCCCAGTTAGCCTGGCAAACTAGCAAAATTATTAAAGCTATCTTTTGAGGGTTTAATATTTTGGATCTTTCAAAACACATTAGCTGGGCCATAGATTAAAGTCTAGTTTTTTAAAAATCATTGCATTTTTACTAATATTTTCTTAACCTCAAATTATTTTAATGTGTAATAAAGAAATGTGTTTGGGAGACATATTTTTAACTGAAATAAAAATGTGTTCTTAGACTGAAAGGAAATAAAGTGCTACTTGCGCTCTAAGGAAACACTGATGTCATGTTTGTTTTAGTAGGTTTATTGTGAACCTTCAAGCATAATTAAGAAAAATAAAGGACAGCTTCCCAACCTATCATTACATATTTGAAGAGGTCTAGTACATGTAAGAATAAATATGAATTTTACCATCTATTATATTCCATCATCATACTTTGTTTCTCTTCCATGATGCAAAAGTCCTTCCTTGCATTAGGAGAACACTGGAGAACCGGAAATGTTTTTACTGTTTTGTGTTTTAATAGAAGAAAACTGAAAAGAAGGAAGGACAGGACGGTTGCACCACGGAGCAGTGCATCCATCGTTGTTTTCTTCAGGGATGAACATAAGAACACAAAAGGACTTATTAGATCAGGACAAAGGTCCATCAGATTCAGCCTTCCATTTCATATGTTGGCCAACCAGATTCCCCTAGAAAAGAATGTGATCGGGGTACAAAGGCCAAAGCCTTGGTCCCCCCCCCCCCTTCCCAAGCAGCAGCAGAGGCACCCTTTGTCTGAAGATACCCTTTGTCTGAAGATATCCTTTAGCTTTTAGGGCTAAAAGCCATACATACATGATCAACTAATCATAAGCTGGTGTTCTACACAGAATTCCTGCAATTCATGATAGAATAAAATTATTAAAATACAAAACCAATTATTTCTGTACTGAGCCTTCCAGTGCACCGAATCTTGCTACATTAATGTTAGTTTCATTAGCAAGAGGAAGAGAAACATCAAAATCATTGGATCTGCCCAAGTATTTGGATGTAACTGGAGTGATATACCTATTACGAATGTCCTTGTAAAATGGAAAGTATAAAAGGACATGTTTGATTGTTTCTGTTGTATCAGACTGACAGAGACAGAGATGTTGTGCATATGGGGTACATACATACTTCAAGGGCAGATGGGAGAACGTTCAAATGAGCCAAGGTAGAAACTCTGTGATATCTGGGACATTCTAATGCGTAGAAGTAATTTAATGGAGTAAAATTTTGGTCACTGTTCCCCAGGGCCGGAACAGAACAGGCCTGTGATCTGTCAGCTTAGAGGGCTGTATCCCATATTCTCTGTTTAAGTATTTCTCTTGCTTCCAAGTACCCAAGACCCAGTAAGACTGGCTGGGAGAAACTGTATAGTTGTAATTTGTCCTCTATTGGTCCACCTGCCCTAAGAGGATTAATGAAGTTAATTCAGGGGGAGAAGACTAACTTGATCCCAAATCAGGCACCAATCCTGCTCCACTCTAAGCAGGGCATTACATACACAATGAGATACTCGAAATAAGGATCTAAGGAATTTGGATTGAGTTGCTTCTAGTTTTCAGAAGTCTCTGTACAGACATAGCTGCAAACCATGCATAAGGTGGGATATCGCTTTGCCTTGGAAGAGTTTTATTGCATATGGTAACAAAGTTCTTAAAGTTGCTGTGGCCTCTTTTGGGCAGACTCAGTTGCATGGGAAAGCCAGATGACTGGAACACTGCTCCTAAAATTTTGAACGCTTTAACTTATTCAGTCCAGTGGCCGTCAATCTGCCATATGTGTTTGGTGGGTCTTTTTGCAAAGACAAGAATTTTGGTCTTTAAAAGGTTGATTGTTAGGTGCTTCTCTTTGCAGTAAGCTGTAAGTGCTCTTCTGAGCCCTACTTCAGAGTATGATAGAATGACCATATCATTCTCATACAGTAATGTGGAGATTTGTCTATTTGCCATATTAGGTGAAAGGAAGTTGGGACTGGCTAAGGCTTGCACCATAGAAGTTAAATAATAATGGAGTGAGGATGCATCCTTGCTTCACACCTCTCTTAACCGGGGCCTTATGGGACAGTTGACTTTGTGGATTACATCTCTCTGACAAATAATCGTTTTTATATAATGTATGTATAAGGGCAAGCAGTCTATGGTGTATTGTCGAAGCCTCCGGTTTTAATCCTAATCTGTTTCATGAGATGCTATCAAATGCCATCTTACAGTCAACAAAGGCTGTTAAGGAAGGTGTGTCTTTCAGTGTAATAAGGACATTAAGTAAATCTAACATAATTATGATTTCCTGTAATTTTTGAAAACTTTTTTGACAAGTAAAAGTCACTGCATGGAAATACTAGTGTGCGTGGATTACAAAATACTAATGTATAAATCATAGTGCTATCTGAGAACAATGTAAGTAAGTAGCTTTTCCAGGCTATACCCCCCAACAGCTTATATTAACAGAAATCTCTATTCATTAATTATATCTGATTATAGTTAATATTTTTTTCAACTCTTATTTCTATGTTCTGAATTTAATTTACAGGTAACTAATTTAACTTTGTAAATTTTATACCTGATGGCATCAGTATAGTGACCTCTCCAAATTAGATGTGCACTTTCAATTACTTCTGCAATTAAACTTTCATGAAATCAGGGTTTTTTGGATCTGTAGTATTCAGAGCAGCTAACCAAAGTGGCCAAAATTCTGTTAGCGCCATTCATACCTATAGATTATATGAACTAAGTGAATCTGAAAAAGGAGGACTTCCAGTTAAGTGGTATTTTTGTATTCATGCCCTGTTCCTTCTAGCCTGACATGGTCCTATCACCCTTTGAAATCCTATTAGCAAGGTTGTTTTCACTTTCTTTTATTGATCTCTCTATTGATCCAACCATTAATGAAACTTTTCTACTGTGGAGCAGAACATCCAAAATGAACAAAAAGTAATTCTCCAAACCATGAGTTCATTAATTTACAGGGAAGCAAATAATGTTCTTCTTTTGCTCTCAAGTTACGGCTGACCTGTGGTGACCCCACAGGGTTTTCAAGGCAAGAGACAAGATGTTCAGACGTGGTTGGTCATTGCCTGCCTCTGTGTAGCAACCCAGGACTTTTTAGTGGTCTCCCATCTGAGTACTAACCAGGGCTGACACTGCTTAGCTTCCGAGATATGAGAAGATCAGGCTAGCCTGGGCTGGGTCAGAGCAAATATTCTAGAAGGTTTTTAAGAATCTACTTTATGTCTAAAGGCCAGTTTACAAACTTTTGCTTTTATAACTAGCCTACTGTTTTCAGTTTGGGTTCAAAGTAGGGCTGCCAAGTCCAACTTGGGAAATATCTGGGGACTTTGGGGGTGGAGCCAGGAGACTTTGGGGGTGGAGCCAGGAGAAAGGAAGTGACATCATTTTGTGATGTCACATCCTGTGATGTTGCTTCCACATGCTGACACATGAACTCATGAAGTTTCCTAATACTGAATCAGGCCATTGGTCCATCAAGGGCAGTATTGACTACTCAGACTGGTAGTGGCTCTCCAGGGTCTCAGGCTGAGATCTTTAATGTCACCTATTACCTGATCCTTTTTTAGCTGAAGAGGCTGATACCTCCTGCATGTCAAGCAGATGCTCTATCACTGAGCAACGGCCCTACTGAATCCTTCCTCATCTCGGCAGAATATGAAGCACTAAGTGCTACACAAGTGCTAAATATGATTTTCATATCATAAGAACAGGAGAGAAGCCACAGTGGATCAGCCCATCCAGTACAGCCCATCCAGTACAACACTCTGTGTCACAACAGTGGCCAAAAATACCAGGTGCCCTCAGGAGGTCCAGCAGCGGGGCCAGAACTCCAGAAGCCCTCCCACTGTTGCCCCCCAAGCACCAAGAATTCAGAGCCTCACTGCCCCAGACAAAGGGTTCCATTTAGACCTTGTGGCTAATAATAGCCACTGATAGACCTCGGCTGGATGGGGACAGAGAGAGAGAGACAGACAGACAGACAGACAGAAAAAAGAAAGAAAGGGGGAGAGAGAGAAGGAAAAAAAACTGGCAGAGGCACTTACTTCCATTTAGACCTTGTGGCTAATAATAGCCACTGATAGACCTCTGCTGGATGGGGACAGAGAGAGAGAGACAGACAGACAGACAGACAGACAGAAAAAAGAAAGAAAGAGGGAGAGAGAGAGAAGGGGAAAAAACTGGCAGAGGCACTTACTTCCATTTAGACCTTGTGGCTTTAATAGCCACTGATAGACCTCTGCTGGATGGGGACAGAGAGACAGACAGACAGACAGACAGAAAAAAGAAAGAGGGAGAGAGAATGAAAAGAGCTGGAAGAGAAACTCACCTTGCCAGCCACATGCAAAAGCAGCTCCTTCAGTCCCTCCTTAATCTCTGGGCGGACCTGTCTTGCTGTGGAAGAAGCTCTCTTGCTGACTTCTTAAAGGGGAAATGTCTGGCGAGGCTTTTTACTGCAGGGCAGGCTCTCTGCAGACAGTTCCCTTTTAAGGCAGCCATTTTGTCCCCCCGGTGGCCAACTTTGGAAAAGCGGGAGATAAGCACTAAAAATCAGTGTTTCCCCCGCCCCACCGGGGGACTTGGCAGCCCTAGTTCAAAGAGACTCATGATCATGTGGGGTCATGCTCTTTCGTCCTTCCTCAACCCCCAGGCCACTGTGAGGGGCCCTTATCCAGGCCTCAAGCTCAAACGGGGACTCTAATTTAGACACTTTTGCTTTGGGGGGGTTGACCTCCCAGGGTCCAACCAGGATGAACAGGAAGGTCTCATGAGTCTGTTCCTTCATATAATAATTCACTAACCTTGCATTATTGTTTGAAAGCAACGTAATGTATTTATTATTTATTAAAACATTTATATCCTGCTTTTCCACGTGGTTCAGTATTAGTTGAAACATCCCCTGCTAAAACCAGCCCCCCCCCCCCGGAAAAAGATGCCTTCCATTCAACACCCTCAAAAGTCCAGGCAAACAGGTAGGCCTTGCAGAGCTTCCTGAAGATCTCCAAGGATGCCCCCCCCACCTCTCCAGGGATCCCATTCCACAGAGCTGGAGCCATAATGGGAAAGTCCTGGGCTCTGGCGGATGCCTGATGGGCTGCCCTCAGTGGGTTGATAGTCAGCCTGACAACTGTAGTTTTGGGGCATGGGGACGTATGGAAGGGACCACATAGAGGCATAGGGAAGTGAACTTGTGTCCTGCTTTTCCTTCTGGAAGCTCAAGGTGGGATACACAGGGTTTGGGAGGTTTTTAAGCCAGACTGTCATCAACTTCTGCCCTGTATCCATGGAACAAGAAATATGAAAGTATCCTGGTGCTCTTTCTCTAAAATCATGATCTCAGAATTTAAAATTATTGAGCACAATCCAGCTAAATTTAAGCATTTGTACCCCTCTGATTTTAATAGGAAAGTTTAAACCCTAAGGTCCTTGTAGCTATTGCCTTCAGGATTTTTTTCTTCAGGATTAGCGCTGGTTAATACCACTTCTCCAGCCTAAAGAATGACAGCCTGTCCTTTTCCCAGCAGTCCTCTGCAGCTTTTCTGAATGGTCTCCACTAAGCTTTACCTGTTAAGAGCAATGTTGAGTCCTGTGCACGTTTTCTTACTTGTCACACCTAAAATCTTCCAAAGGACCTGTCAGGTCTTCTCTTAAAGGATGAGCTGAAGACTCTTTCCCATGCTTTTGTGCACTGCATAGATATACAGAGCTTTCCTGTGGTGACTGACTCATTGGGCAGGGGGGATTTCCATATTTTTAGCAACATGTTTAGCATAATAAAGGGTTGTCAGACCCCTGCCAGGGGTGGGGGAAAACCCACTTTTGTGGGGTTCTTCCCTGCAGCCAGCCAGCTGGAATCCCAACCCCAACTGGCCTGAAAGGCGACATGATGACATCACCTGGAATTGATGTCATCACATCGTTGGTGTCACATGGTAATGCTCTAGTTTTGGGCAAACTCTATGGTAAAATCAGCTACAAACCATAGAGTTTTACCGCAAAACTAGAGTCATCCCCCGATGTTGTCAACATTATGACATCATTTCTGGGTGATGTCAACATGCCCTACACACAAAGTACATGCAGCAGAAGATCCCGACGAAGACACAGGATCCCCCGCCGGCTGCCAGGTAGGACCTGGCAACCCGAACATATTATCAAGAAACAGAAGGAAGCAAGATTTCAGTATCTCTGAGAAACAAATTTGTTAAAAAAAAATATGAAAGCAAATTTCTGCCTGTCTGAAAAAAGAGGATGATTTCCACATCTCAATAAAATAGTATAAAAGCTGTTGAGGCCCTGGGATGGTATTACTTTTGAAAGTGTGATTGTGTGATTGTGTGTTAACAGATATGCAGTTCTCTCTTAAATCCCCAGTCTGTTCCTGGCTCTTCTTGCACTTTCCTACCTAGTTCCAGGAAGTTGTTTGAGATTAAGCAGTGTTTTGTATAGGGACAAAACATAATACTAAATGAGAGAAGCAGGGAGTTGTGTGGTCGACTGCTGAGTGCATCTGAAAGGGTGGCAGTTCAGTAAACACACCTAAGAGATTTCCCAACTTCCTTATGTGAGGATTTGGGCACTTTGGGCACTACCCAACAAAAGTGAGCCCTGACAGTCCTGTGCCCAATTGCCTGGGACTAAGTAACATTAACTTCAGCCAGGTTTTCATCCAAGTTATCATGGATAAGATTAGTCACAACTGATTTTAGCTGCATTAAGCTATTTGTCTCCCCCCCACACACTGAGGATTGGTGCCCTGAACTTGGAAAATATTGTCCTGAGTTGCTGTTTTACTATATTCCTTTATTAATCTGCTACCACATTACAAACTAGATTACAAATTAGATGCTTGTCCTGGCTCTTTTCCAGAACATTTAATCTTCTATTTGCTTTGCTCAGTCACAATAATTCATCTTCATCAGGAAGAAAGACCTAATCAGGAAGAGGACAGGCTTGAAGGCAGTGCCCTCAGGGCACTAAAGTTCTTTGACTTGTGTAGCTAGCCAAATGAAGTCACACAGTGAGACAATATCCAGGCAGCAAAAGAGTAAAAAAAAGTTTTATTCAAATAAGGGACAATATGCAGCCAAAAGTTTGCTCAGATGTCCACTGAGTACAAGTTGTGTTCCCATTTTTATACCCTTTGTTTTCCTCCCAGTTTTACATAATCCTTGACATCATTTACACATGCACATTCCATTTTTTTTTTGTCTCTACCATCCATTAATCTTACTTTTGGCAAACAAGATGTTTCAGGCTTTCTTTCAACTTTTACTGTCCTTTCATCCACAGGTGTCTAGTCAAAATATCTTTATTAAAAGTGAAATATGGTACACTTCTGGACAAAGAACCTTTTGCTGGCTATGTTCCGGGTTTTTCCCATCTCTAAAACTTACTGGCTTAAATTCATATTATAAACAAAAATTAACTTTCTCTGCTATTTATATAGTGCTTTCCTATTAACACATACATATATAACATACAAATATTTGTTTATACTTCTTTATAAAGTATTCTTACAAAATGTATATGAAAGTTTAATGATAATTCTATTTTAGCAAAATCAAACTTTTTAATATTTTTATAGCCTCTTGAGGGGCTCCTTTCTATAGAAAATATAAATTCTGCTGCTCCAATTAAAATAGACTGTCAAAAGACTTATGAATTATTCTTCGTTAAAACACTTTTGTTTGATAAAGATAGCAATTAGACTTTTAAGACTGGTATCTGAACATCTGTTGATTAATTTCTGTTTAAAACATCTGCTCCCCCCAAGACCTCTGGTTGCAGGATGTCCTCCTGCTGAAGGGGTTTCTCTTCAGCCCCCAGTACCAGAGGCAACCCTGTCCAGCTTTCTTTCTTAGGTATAGAAGTAGATATAATAACATTAAGACTGAGTGAATAGAATACAAGTTAGAAGAATGAGTAATAATTCACTGAAGATCTAAAAGATGTGTTAAAGATTGGACCGTGACTCAGAGGGAGTTGTATGGCAGTTTCACAAGTGGGTGGGATAAGGGAATAAGAAAAAGACAGGGATACAAACTGGATTGGGACTGGGAATGCTTTGCTGGTTGTATAGATGGAATGTACCCTCAGTTTGTTTGTTCATTTATTTATTTTATTTATCTTTGAGTATAGTATATATAGATATGAATTTCTTGTATAAAATGTGATATATATACTCAATAAAAATTATATTTAAAACATCTTGGCTATTTTTCAATCTTGCTCTTATAATTGACTGTAAATAGTAAAGATTCCCTTTGCTTGTTAAAATAATGCTTATTGCAGCAGTTTAATTTTAAATCCTTGTTTCACAGCTGTGTATCAATAAATCTGTCAAGTCTTTGGCTAATAAGCAAGTCTTCCTATTAAAAAAAAGCAGCAATAGTCTTGCTTTAGTAAAAAAAAATTAGCTAACTTTCCTCCCCACAAACATTTAGAAATATAAGGATCCATACAATCTTTAAACAACAGTTATTTTCAGCTATGAACAAAATATTAAAAGCTGTAATTAACTTTTGGGAGCATTCAACAAATAAGAAAAGGGTTTGCTAAACTCAAATCTCTATTGCAGAGATTTCAGTTGTATCTCTGGTTGCAGGGAGGAGGGATGTCCTCCTGCTAAAGAGCCCCAAGCGCTTCAACCTTTCTTCATAGGGAAAGCGTTCCAACCCTTTTCTCATTCTTTCTGCACTTTTTCCAATGTTATAATACCCTTTCTGAGGTGTGGTGACCAGGGCCGAGGACAGACCGGCAATGTAAAGTGGGGGCAAAGTGGAGGGAACTGGTGCGGGGGAAAAACTCAACGGAGCTGGCCGTTCATACTGGCCAGAGCAATGCGCCGTGGTTCCGATACGGAGCGTTCAGACTGCCGCGGAGCCGGATGCCTCCCGCTTCTTCCGGTTCACACTATTTGGAAGCGGGAGGCATGCGGAGGACGGCCCCTGAACACCGGTTTTACCCGGTGTCCTGTTAAAGCGGATGGAAAGCAACTGGGAGACGGGTAAGTGCGAAATGGAGCCGAGGGACAGATGCGCATGTCTGAACAGACTCTTTTCTTCCACTTCCGATGCGGGGCTGCCCCTCTTTACATTGCCAGTCTGTCCTCGGCCCAGAATTGCACATAGTGCTCCGAATGAGGTTGCACCATCAATTTATATAGGGACATTATGATACTGGCTGATCCTTTTTCAATTCCCTTCCTAATAATACCCAGCATAGCACTGGCCTTTTTTATTGCAGTCACACACTGTCTTGACATTTTCAGTGAGTTATCTACTACGATTCCAAGATTTTTCTTTTGGTCAGTCTCTGCCAGTTTGGACCCCATCAACGTGTACAGTTAGGATTTTTGGACTCAATGTGCATCACTTTGCACTTGGCCACACTGAAGCCCATTTGCCACACTGACGCCTACTCACCCATCCTCGACAGATCCCTTTGAAGTGCCTCACAATCATACTTGGTTTTCACCACTGTGAACAACTTCATATGATCTGCAAATTTAGCCACTTCACTGCTTACTCCTAACTCCAAATCATTAATGAACAAGGTAAAAAGCACTGAACCCAGTACTGATCCCTGCGGCACCCCACTGCTTACCACCCTTGACTGTGAAAATTGCCCATTTATACTCACTCTCTGTTTCCTATTAATTAGCCAGTTTTTGATCCCTCCTTTTATCCCATGACTATTGAGCTTACTTAGGAGCCTTTTATGAGGAACTTTATCAAAAGTTTTCTGGAAGTCAAGGTAAAGAACATCTATTGGGTCCCCCTTGTCCACATGTTTGTTCACCCCCTCAAAGAACACTAACAGGTAAGTGAGACAAGATCTTCCCTTACAGAACCCATGCTGAGTCTGTTTCAATAGCTTTTGTCCATCAATGTCCCTACTAGTTCTCTTCTTAACAACAGTTTCCACCAACTTACCTGGTATTGTAGCCCACTATTGACGTCAGACTGACCTTAAGTCTGTTTTCCTAGATATTTTTCTTCTCAAACAAGTTCTGGTCCTGGAGGTATGAAGAATGAAGCAGCTGGCCTGAAAAGGGTTGCCTTCTCTCAAGGATGCAGCCCCTTTTTGTCTAAAAGAAATGGACCTCCATTCCGGCATGGCATCTCATCTGGGGCAGACCCAGGTTTACCCCAAATGGTGTGCTGCTATAATGTCTAGTTTGTCCTCCTGCTGCACATCTAGAAAACCTATTAAAGTCTTTAGGGTGAGGTTGTCGTGTCTAGTTTCTTTTTTCAACATAGTTTGAATAATCTCTCTCTGACATATCCTGGACATAAATTGCAACTTTAAATAAGGAATAGTGTAGAAACAGTAAGATAGTCTTGGGTTTAGCTTTAGATTTGAGGCATCTCTCTCAGAAAAAGAGCCAGTGTGGTGCAGTGGTTAAGAGTGGCGGACTCTAATCTGGAGAACTGGGTTCGATTCTGCACTCCTCACAAGAAGCCAATTGGGTGACCTTGGATCAGTCACACCTCTCAGAGCTTTCTCAGCCCCCCAAAATAAGTCTAGCTCGCCAAAGAGTTAGAACTTAAGGCTGCCAGACAATTTTCAGATCTCCTGGCTATACGACACACAATTAAGATTGTAGATGGGTCACAGTAAAAAAACCACTGTGGCCACACGAGCGAGATAATCCAGAGGGGAAGTGAGGCTATTTTGCCCTGGATAAATTTGCCCCACAGTTGCACAATCACACAGGTCTGTGGACCTGCTGGCACAATTCGCTGCTGCATGATCAGATACAACTGTGGGTGAGTTAATTTTTTGTGTGTGATTGGTTTCTGATTCGCTTAAACTGGGGATTGATGAATTGCTCCTTTACCTTAAGGACTTTCGATGATGCGCACACTGAGAAGGGGGGGAAACCAACAGTATGGTGTCGGGATAGCCTGATCAGACTATCCCCGATGCCACAAGTTTGCGCTGGTGCACTCACATGAGGAAAGTCCGGCTGTGGCCTGCAGCAAACTGTTTGATACTGGAGTTTAACTAGTGGTTTTTTACTCTTCTTCCTTGGTGGAGCAAAACGGCTTGCTATGGTTTGACGATGATTGTGGGATGCTTCCCAGATGTGCTGGTGTGATTGCACTGCTTTGATCCACTGGTGAATTGTCCCTCTTGCGTGGCTAATGGGTGCGTATGATCGCACCCTAAGATTAGCAAATACCATGACAATATGCACAGAATATATCAAGAAAATATGTTTAAATAATTTTCAAAAAAACTACTTGAGTTGCAAGTTTTGGTTCTACTTAGCATTGTTTTTAAAAAGCTTCTTCATCATTGTTCTTTAAGATAAGCAACTAAAAATAGGGGGGAAAGTTCATTTTAAATTATTTAAATACATTTCCTTGATAAATTCTGTGCATGTTATCACGGTATTTGCTAAACTTAGTTATACTGCATACTGTGCGATGCAATAATTATTTCTTTCAGAAAAGATGGGATATTTCCATCAATACAAAATGCCTGGTCACAACAAATGATAGCTATGAGTTAGGCATTTATCTGTTAGGTTTTTTCCTCCCTTTTCAGCCTACAGGTGAATTGTTCTTCACCAGCCATTTCGAAGCCTAGCATCTAAGGACACTTGCCTTTTTAAATTCCCAAAAGGTTTCTAGTAAGAAACATCTACAGGCAGATTTCCTGCAGCAGCCACCGCCTTAACCTCAGGAGGTTCAGGCATCATCATAACCCACAAGTGGAAAAACAATTGGTTAATTTGTTTACCACCTATGACCTCACTAGTGACTGCCCTGTGACTGGATTTGCTTGAGATTGAGAAGTTCACTCAAGGCTTACAGAAGACTGTGAGTTTCCTACAAGAGCATCATTCTTCTAGTGCCCTGGCACTAGACTTCTGACAGCAGTGTTTCCTTCCAAGCAAGAGCTCCCTAATAAGTCTGTTAAAAAAAAAAATCTTGTCAACTGCATTTAAATTTCTCATAACTAAGAATTAGAGTCTCAAGTGCAAGGATGTCTTGCTGATGACCAAGATCGAATTATTTTCTGTTACTATGTATGGAACTGGGACAATGAAGAAAGCTGACAGAAAGAAAGTAGATGCATTTGAAATGTGGTGTTGGAGGAGAGTTTTACGAATGCTATAGACTGCCGAAAAGACAAAAAGTGGGTTCTAGAACAAATCAAGCCTGAAGTCTCTCTAGAAGCTAAAACAGATAAACTGAGGCTATTGTACTTGACTCACTGGAAGAGACAGTCATGTTAGGAAAAGTTGAAGTCTGCAGGAAAAAAGAAATACCTATCATAAGATGGATGGCCTCAATAAAGGAAGCCATGAGGGCCTTCAGTTTGCTAGACCTGAGCAAGGCTGTTAAGGACAGGACGTTTTGGAGGACATTGATTCATAGTGTGGCCAGAAGTCAGAAGTGACTTGATGGCACTTAACACACACACACACATGCACATGTGCACACACACACACACAAAGATTTTTTTAAATACATATATTTATTGTCAAATGGTTAAAAACATTTATGGGACCAACTGTAGATTCATTACAGCATAAAAATACAATGCATACCAAAGGGAATCTAATACGACCCAGCACGTTTCAGCCAAAATCGGCCTTCTTCAATAGTCAATCAATGTCTGTACATAAAGACTCATGGCATATATATATAAAAACCAGTCTCTTACAGAACTGAAAATCACAATGATCATCTAAATTGTGTTGCATTGAGGGAATTACATCCTTAGAACATAGAAATTCTAAGGCTCTGATCATACAACTCTAAATAATCCATTTTCAATGCACTTTCCAACTGGATTTTTACTGTGTGAACTGGCGCGATGCAGTTTGAAAGTGGATTATTTAGTGTGCATGATCGCAGTTTATGACTGGTTTCCATATTCTGTCATATTCAAATAAAGGAACTACCGTACGTAGGTCCCAAAAAATGGATTATGCATAATCCTACCTGTTATGTATTGACCATGTGATCGCCATGTGCTCCAGCATGGCCAAGAAATTACGTGAGCTTCAGCCAAGTAGAACAAAGACCAGGTGGATTCTAACCAGCCACCAATCATGTACCTAGGTTTCTCCCAGGGAACCTATGAGATGTAAATAGACTGATAATAGCCTATCAGGCCAGTTGGGCGAGGTCAGGGGATTATCCCTGACCAGCATAAAAGGAGGGCTCGGAGCCCTGGGTTATATGCTTCATCCGGACCAGCAATAAAGATCTAGCTGTTTCACTGTTCCATGGACTCCTGACTCCAGTACTTCTCAGTGGCGACGAGGATGGGATCCCGATGAGCGACTCTCTAGCCAACCGCAGCAGCCCAGCGAGCTCCGTCCCGCCGGCCACAGGCATCCCCGAGCTCCAGCGCTCCAGCGCCTCGCCGCAAGCCGCTCTGAGCCCCGATCCTCTGGCACTAGGCAGCGCCGAGCCTCAGCGCTCCACGGCACCGCCACAAGACCACGAGGACATCACTCAAACCGCCGCCGCTGCTCCTGCTCCGGTAACTATGGCAAACGCTCCGGGACCAATTACCCCTTTCGATACGTCTCGCCCAGAGATGTGGGGGTCCTGGCTCAAGACACTGGGTTGCACCTTCAGGGTCCGCGAAATCACAGAGGTGGACCTGAAGAGCGCCTGGCTATTGAGTTCCAGAGGGGTGAAGGTCATGCAGCTGGCCCAGAACCTACTAGCCCTGCAAGACCCCACCAAGGTGCCTTATGTCGACACATTTGCGGCATGCCTACGGATAGTGCTGCAACGGTTCCAGGACGCGGGTCTCAAGGTCCGAAAGGATAAGTGTACCCTGGGAATCTCCTCAGTGAACTTCGGATTCAAAGTGACCACGGATGGCATTCACCCAACCAAGGAGAAGGTAGCGGCGATTACGGCAGCTCCCCGTCTGACTTCGAAGGCGGAACTACAGGTGTTCTTGGGACTTTTAAACTTTTATCACGCCTTCCTTCCGCACAAAGCGGCCATCGCCGAACCTCTGCATCGCCTCCTGGACAAGGGAGAGGCTTGGGCCTGGGGTCCCAAGCACGACGCAGCCTTCCGGGCCGTCAAGGACTTATTAGTTTTGCATGCGGTCCTAGCGCATTTCGATGAGAGGCTCCCTGTCATTCTGGCCTGTGACGCATCTCCCTACAGCATTGGGGCAGTCTTGGGGCACCGGCTACCCAATGGCAAGGAAATGCCGGTAGCCTACTACTCCAGGACCCTGTCGTCGTCGGAACATAACTATGCCCAAATCAACAAGGAGGCCCTTGCGATTGTAGCCGGTGTCAAGAAATTCCACGATTACCTGTATGGGCAATCGTTCACTGTGGCTACGGATCATAAGCCACTGCTGGGTCTCCTTGCCCCCCACCGGCAGACCCCTCACATGCTGTCCCCGCAGGTCCTGCGGTGGTCAATTTTTTTGTCTGGCTACTCCTACAACTTGATGCATCGCCCGGGCAAGGCGATGGGACACACTGACGCCCTCAGCCGTCTTCCTCTCCCATCCTGTTGTAGCAGGAAGCCCCCCAAGGTCAAAGCCGCAGAATGAGCCGCACCAGACAACGAGTGTAAAGGTGTAACAGATAAAGCTTTATTGGATCCAGTCAGCACGGAGTGCAAAAATGGCTGGAACCCCGTCTCTCTGCATCAGATAGTTTTTATACAGACAGGGCGTGTTAATACAGCAAGCTTAATCATTTCCTTGTTAAGTCAGTTACATATTCTTATTTTATCCAACATCTGTTGAATCCCCAGTTCACCCCCACCCATCTCCCTGAAGTTCCGCTTTTCCCTATAGCAAATACAGGGACCCTTGTTTGGGCTCCCTGCCAATTCGGTTACTTCTGCAATTTTCTCTGGCTGTCAGCAAGTTATTATATTCCATCAGCGAAACAAGCATTTTATCTGGGCTAAAGTTCATTCAAGAAGGGAGAAGGGCTGATTTTAAGTTTGGTTCATAGGCCTAAGGTCGGGCCGGGCCTGGGTCCTCCGGCTAGGCCCTTGCTTCATTCCCCCCTTTCAGTCTCCCGAGCTTCCCTGCGGAGGGTAGACTGATTACTATCTGAGTTGGCTTGTATTTCTGCATACTCCCCCTGCATCCCTTCTTGGACTATGAGCACCTCATACCCGGGCTCCCTGGGAGAGGGGTCAAAGGCCAATTCGATGGTCTCTGGGCTATATCTGGGGCCTCTATTCTGCCTATTCCGGGTTATGGGCCAATGTGGCCCCCCCTCTATGAATGTGCCGATAACGAGTTACTAGGGCTTCTTCTGTCCCTGGGGCTGGAGCTATTTTCTGAGCAACTTTGACACAGACATGTTTGGTGCACGTGACCAGGACTGGGCAACTCTGAACTCCACAACACACCAGTACTATGCAGGCTGCCACGATTACTATAAATCCCAGGGCTGAATGTAACCACCCCCCTATGTCTGGAAGGAATCCGAAGAGATTAGGGAGCCACCCATCTGCCCTGTTGAACTGGCCGTCATTCCCCTTTCCTTGCTGGAGAATGACCTTGAGTTTCTCGACCCGTTGTTCTACCTGCCCACTGGTGTTTATGTACAGACAGCATTGTTCTTGTAGCAGAGCACACGTCCCCCCTTGGTGTGCAGCGAGCAGATCCAGGGCCCGACGGTTCTGTACTACAACATATGACAATGGCTGAACCTCTCCATTTAAATCTGACAGGGCCCCGGTAGTCTCCTCTATTGACTTCTGCAACAATGTGGAAACGTTTCTGGTGTATATGATAAGGTCTGTAACCCCCCAGATGGGAATGATTTCCCTCATTAAATCTTTCCAACCCTCTGGCCGATTCGACAAGGTCCTTCTCTTGCGGTGGAACCCCCCCATGTTGATTACATCTTGTACTTTTGGGGTCTGATCTGTTACCACGCCAGTCAGGGAGAGTTGGGCATAGGTGCACAGCCCAGCCCATCCTGCCGGGATGAATTTGAAGCCCACTCTGCCACACACCCAAAATAACCCTGGATCCGTAATCATCAGGCCCTGCCCTGGCACCTCAGTGTTACAATGATCCTGCAAATAGTGCAACTGTGGGGGACGACCTGTGAGGTTTCCACACCCCACGGATTGCAGGGCAGCCCCTAACAACATGGAGTGTACCTTTGGGCCCCAGGTAGTGCCGTGGAACCAAAAGATGCCCATAGTTCCCAAATGTAGAGACCCGTTTGTGGGGAGGGTGGCTGGACATCCCCCCCGTTCGACACATGAGCCCTTTCCCTGAGTGAAATTTTGCTTCACAACAGTCTGGTCTCCAACTCCTCCCACCAACTTTCAACCCCCAGTGTTTATGTCAATTTCAAGAATTCTCTGACATGCAGTTGCATTGAGTCGCCCTAAGGTGGGCCCCTTTCCCTCGTTTTGGAAACACCAAAGGTGACCGTTGCTGGGTTGGGCGATGGGGTGCAGGTCTGCATATTCTGTGTGGTTAATGCTGAAACGGTAGGCTCAGTCAGGGGACCATTGTACATCATTCTGGTGGCCCGTGGGGGCAGGTAGCCACACCCAAAGAAAGGGTTGGGATTTGGAGGAAGTTGGCTGCCACAAGGAATGATTGTACAAGGGGCTCCACCGTAGGGGGTCCCCTGGGTGCCCATGGTGAAGGCACAGCCAACACTTTGTGCGGTTCTGATATCTCATTGCCGCTTGTACTGCTGGGGCTAATGGATGAGTGGGAGGTCCCCTTTGATAGCTCCAGACTGATTCCCACCCAAGAATCCCCAGGAAACATACAACAATACAAAAGAACATTTTCTTCTTCAGCTTGACTCTTGCATCCATCCAATCTTCTCCTGTGCACAGGCCAGCAGCTTCTGGGTGTGCTGGAGCAGGGGTGTTGTCTGTGTCTGCATCACGGTCTGCTACTGGTGGCCCCATCTGTGCTAGCAAGGTGGGAAGCAGGAGTCTTTCTGCGCAGCACAAGCTTCAACGGGTCTGGACCTGGAGTGGCTCCCCACTCAGAATGGGTAGGTTTCAGGTGGGTCCAGTGGATCCAAGCAGCACAGCCTTGGACCTTGACAGCTGTGGGAGAGCTAAGCAGAACCATGAAAGGACCCTCCCACTTCGGCTGTAATGGCTGGGGGCGCCAATTCTTTACCCACACCCAATCTCCCGGTTTTACCACATGAAGGGGGTCAAAGACAGGTACAGGGAGGGTGGCCGAGTAATGAGCGGTCAGAGCCCTTATCTGCTGGCCCAACAACTTCAACTCCTGCTGGGTGATCACCTTGCCGATCTGATAGGCATCAGTGGTCAGCCCCATGTTGAGGGGTGGAGGTCTCCCAAACATGGCTTCGTAAGGAGAAACGCCGGTGGCTTTTGATGGCATGCAGTGTAGTCTGAATAAAACAATTGGCAACAACTTGGGCCAGGGCAGATTAGTTTCTTGACAGAACTTGCTAAGCAGATTCTTAAGTGTTCGGTTAGCCCGCTCTACCTTCCCTGAGCTCTGAGGTCTGTATGCGTAGTGTAGCTTCCATGTTATTCCCAAAGCTTGAGAAACCCCCTGTGTGATTTTACTGACGAAACTTGGCCCATTATCGCTTGCCAATGTCTGGGGCAACCCAAAATGAGGAAGTAAGTCTCTAAGCAAGGTGCAGACCACCTCAGTGGCTGTTTCAGTGCGTGTGGGAAAGGCCTCGACCCATCCTGTGTAGGTGCAGACATAAACTAGCAAATACTTGTATCTTCCTACATGGGGCAATTCAGTGAAATCTACAACAAGGGAGGTCATTGGCAAGGAGCCGGTAGGTTGTTTCTGGCACACATTATGCAAGCAGCTGCAATAGCCTTTGCGTGGGCTGCCAGACAATCCACATAAGCCCATCTTTCAATTGACTTCTCTATGGCAGCCTGGCCATAGTGTGTGTTCTGATGTAGATCCCTCACCACTTCGGCTGCCAGGCTTTGAGGCACTACCAAGCGATTGTCCGGAAGCAACCACCATCCCTGCCCATCCTTCCTGCCCCCTTGCTTCTCAATCCAGTGATCTTCCTCTCTGGTGTACCTAGGAGTCCATCTGGACACAGGTGTGCGATATAGGGGGCAGGCCAGTACTAATCCAGTAGCTGGATCTCCCTCTGCTGTTATATTTCTAGCAGCATGGTCTGCAGCTCGGTTTCCCTTGGCTACTTCTGTATCTCCTTTCTGGTGGCCTCGGCAATGGATCACACTCACTTCAGCTGGGGCTCTTACTGCCTCCAGAAGGGCACGGATGTTGGGTCCGTATTTGATGGGTTTTCCTGCAGCTGTGATGAAACCTCGGTGGCGGTACAGCATTCCATGTGCATGCAGAGTATTGAAAGCATATTTCGGTCCTGACTGAGTCTTAGGGCTCGTTCTAGGGCAATCAGCTCTGCCAGCTGAGCTGACGTCCCAGGAGGTAATGGTGCAGCCTCCAGAACTTGGGTCCCCTCTGTTACAGCATAACCTGCCCTGCGATTCCCTCCTTCATCCAAGAAACTGCTTCCATCACAGAAAAGGGTTATCTCTGGCTTACTAAGTGGGTAGTCTCTGAGGCCCTCTCTTGCTGAGAACACCTGATCCAAAACTACAAGACAGTCATGTTCAGGGGCCTTTCCTGGGATTGGCAGAAGAGTAGCAGGATTCAAAGTGACGGGGCAGTCTATGTAAACAGAGGGGTTCTCGCAAACTTCTGCCTGGTACCGAAGCAGCCTGGCATTGGTCAAGTAGGCATGGCCCCGGCTTTCTAAGACAGTCTTGACAGTGTGAGTGACACACAGGCGAATTTCTGCCCCCCATGTGAATTTGGTTGCTTCACGGAGGAGGACTGCAGCAGCTGCAACTGCCCGCAGGCAAGGAGGTAGCCCCTTCTCCACGTCGTCCAGTTGTTTTGACAGGTAGGCTACTGGACGTTGCCATGGTCCTAGCTTTTGGGTCAACACCCCCTTGGCCACCCCTTCCCTCTCATCCACGTATAGGGAGAAGGATTTCTCGGGGTCTGGCAATCCCAGAGCTGGGGCTTCCATCAACTGGAATGTGTGTTTTGCTGGCAAAATGGGCATTGGAAAGATCAGTGTCCGAAAAGGGGTCAAAGGGAAGGGCAGAATCAAGGGCGAGGAAGGGGCCGAGGCAGTTCCCGAGGTAGACTGAGGGATGGGAGGTATGAGATGGACCAGAGTGAAGAGGGAATGATCGGCCTGGCCACAGCCCATTATGATGAGGAGTAGGACAGACCGGGCACCTTTCAATGCGGCCTTGAGGAGCCTATGGTCAGAATGAAGGTTGGAAGTCAGGCTTTAGACTTCATGGTCAACACAGGGGCCGAAGTTTCTACAGTAACTCGCCAAATCGTCCCCCTAACAGGAGAAGCCCGAGGAATAACTGGAATCTAAGCAGGAAGAATTAACTAACATTTTCATTCAGGTGGATAACCCTGTTGGTCTGAAGCAATTGAACAAAGTTGGGGTCCAGCGGCACCTTTAAGACCAACAAGTTTAATTCTGGGTATAGGCTTTTGTGTGCATGCACACTTCTTCAGAAATTTTTATATATTTTATATATTCTAGGAAGACATTTTACATATAGATAACTTGGCATGGTATTTAAAGTTACAACATGTGCGCTCTTATCAAGGGGGACAGTTGGCTATTGTTAGGAGATAATTTTAAAATCCTATAAATAATGGGAAGCTGTATTGATCAAGAGCTTCTTCGCAGAAGGGGCTCTTTGTGACCTGTTTACTTTTGTGATAAGAAACTTTTATAAAGTCATGTAATTGCTTTCCTTCAATTATCTAGGTAACAATGATGGATGGATGGTATAATGCTTTGTGAATTTAGTCTACATTAAGAACACAATAGTTATGCTTAGAATGGAAGCAGAGATTCCCTAATAGTATTTCCTTGTGTACTATACCCAGAACGAACCTGTATCATTACTGAGGTATACCTCTGGCTAGGAGTTAAATGCTCTAGTATAGTAAAGCTAAATAGATGCCTAGGGTTTCTTAAGTGCACCCCTGTATCTGAATCAGGCCTGGCCAGAGTCTTCTAGAATATGGTAGCAAGGAATCCTTCCTGCCCCCAGTTGCTTCTGCTGTTCTCCTGTCTGAACCCCTCTGTGATCTGGCTATGCTGATCCATGCTATTGTAACCTCTAGACCAAACTATTTTAATGTGCTTCAATGGGACTGCCCTCAAAAGACAACCTAGAAACTTCAGCTAATATAAAATATGATGCTTGTTTGCTTCCTTCCCAACTGCAGAACTAATGGGACGATTTGCTAAAATTCCTTATTTGGACCACATTTTGGCACAGTAGAGACACTGGATTATCTTGTATTATTCTGCCTTCAATGGTCAATCCCTAGGTTCCTCTGGATTATCCCTGTTTTGTTTAAGTATCAACTTCCTCTGGAACCTTGGGTGATATCCCCATTTTCATCTAGAAATAACCCGCTCTGTCACAAAATATCTGCTAACAGTGATCTCCTTAAAACGTTGATGAAATATGTCTGGGCTAACTATAAGCGAAGTGATGGGCTTATCCACATGATCTATCAAAGGCTTTTAGATTATACTTAATTTAAAATTTTAGAGCTCTTAGAAGGAATCCATAATTGATTAGCCCCTATTTTATCTCTGTATTTTGTACATTTTATTGCTGAATTCTGTCTTATTATTTGCCACGTAATGCTTATTTCATTTATGTTGTTAATGTTGTGATCGTATGGTTATGCTTAATACCCTTGGTCAAATGAGCTAATAAATAAAAGGAAAGGCTTGTTTGCTACTGGGAACCAGTCATAATCATGCGTTCTGTCCATTAAACCTTCACCTTCCTTTATAATTTGGAGTGTGGAACAGCATGCCTCAAGTCCCTGTATCTTCTCCTCCAGTAGGCTACCAATTTACACTTGCTGCAAGTGTAATTGCTGTTAATCTCAGGTAAGAATATGAACATGCCATGGACTTTGCATGTCGCTGCCTCAGCTCCCTCACCAGCCATGCTGCACTCCAACAGCACCTCCCTTTCCTGCCCCTTTTCAGAGCCCAGGTGGCTTTAGTATTTGATACCGCCCGGCACAGCCCAGAATGTATTAAAAGAGACTATGTGGCTCTGGGTAAAAAGGTGAAGGAATTGGGAGTGCAGATTGTATTTTCATCAGTTCTTCCTGTCAAAGGCTGTGGCTTAGGAAGGGAAAGAAGAATACTGCAGATCAGTGACTGGCTACATAGATGGTTTCATCAGGAGAGGTTTGGATTTTTGGACCATGGCTTACACTTTCGAGATGAAGCTCTTCTGTTGGGAGATGGTTTGCACCTCACAAGGGTAGGAAAAAATGTGTTTGGAAACAGCCTTGCAAACCTAATAAGGAGAGCTTTAAACTAAATCCTGTGGGGGAGTGAGACAAAACTGCCAAGCCTGGTATGATGCCAATAACTGGAGATAAGAACTCTAAAGTTTTGTGGGGAGTGGCACATATGCTAGGTAATACATGTAAGTACAGAAACATATCCACAAGCATCAACTGTTCCCGTATACATATATTCCCTGTCTGCCTACCCTTGTAAATAAAACCTTCAGTTGGTTTTACTGTTCCAAGTTGCATGTCCTTCACAAGAGCCTAGAGAGAATCTTCCAAGAAGCCTGCGGGTTCTCTTGGCAGCCATAATGAGATAAAGTCCAGATGCCTCTGTATGATTTTATGCAATGTGCAGATTACACACTGTGTCTTCCCAGCCATCTGTGTGGAACAAACGTCCAAATCTGGATCATAGAGGCATAGAGAGCTTAGAGGCTTACAGTGGGACTCGCTTAATACGTATGCCCTCCTCTTGTGGGGGCTTGACCGTCTTTGGGGCCAGCACTCCAGCTTGACTGAATTCTGTTGGGCTTCTGCCTCAAGAATATAATGGGTCCAGTTAGTCTGTGGAATTGGTGGGGTTTTCTCACCTTTAAATGTAGCCATTCTGCAATACTGTGTGGATACCTGTCCCCAGTGCCAGCTTGCTTGATGGTCAGACTCACTTTGTAGACAAGACAGATCAATACTGAGCCATACAGCTACATTTATTTGCAATTTAATTGTGTAAATTTTTTAAATTTCAAGTTGTCTTTTTAAATAAATGAAGTTTATTTATTTATTTAGATTTATATCCCGCTCAGGCTCACATCATATCAGCAATTAAGTTGTTCCATAAAAATATTAAATCATAAAAAACATTAACTCTGACAATTTAAGATTTAAATAACTAATTAAAATTACCTGACTTGCAGCTTGGCGGTTAGTAACATTATGAGCAAATCTCCCATCAATTTATATGACAAGGATTAGGTGAAAATAAACTGGTGTGAAATTTACTACCAGTATACATACGTAAATTATGTGCAATTACTTAAGTTTTTCTTTCTTCCTTCCTTTGGTAAAACTATATCTGAACACATTTTTCTGCTGGGCCCATTTTCTAGCCACATGCCTTGCAGCAGAAAGAGCTGTGTTTAAGGCACAATGGTTAGTTTATGACACAGACATTTTGGATTTTAAAGCGGAAATGGTATTAAGCATAACCTCAAAGTGCACTTGCTGCCTGAGAGAGAGAGAGAGCATTAAGTGACAGGCAGAATGCATTTTGCTTTAAACCAAATGTCGTTATTATTTTTGTTTTGGAGAATCTAAATAAATGGAATTGCCACAATGACAGTGGGAGAGAGCTTGGAGGCTCTTCCAGGGAGGCCGGTGGGAGGGTCCTTTTGTGATGAAGTGTTGCATAGGTAATGACATAGGGGAGGGCTCCGTGCGCTGTTGCCATGGAGACCTTTGTGGCTGACTGAATTCTATTCTTTTTCTTCTTTAAGTCTGCAGCCCCTGGATCTTGGAGTAGCTCAGTGTTTTATTCTCTGTGTCTTTTATTCTCTGCAGATGCTTGCATGCTTAAAAACCAGAAGAGAAGATTTCTGGTCTGTGTTACTTTTATGGTCAGGATGCTTGCTGTTATTTGGAATTTAAAATGGTATGTGTTTCTGTTTGTATATGATGAAAGGAAAGAAATGGCTGTAATTGCTTGAATTGCTGCTGTGGAAAGAGGCAAAACTCTCAGTGTACAGCTTTTTGACATGATTTATTTGCCTAGACTGCTGTGGATTTTTTGGGAACTGATCAAGAAACATTCATTTGCAAAGTGTACAGCAAAGGTAAACACACATACACACACCATAAAGCTAAATGGATGCATGTATTTTTTATATTTAATAACAAGTTTATAAAATCTTGTGTTTTAATGGCAAGATTATGAGATTTTCTTTTAAGTTTAGCAGACAAGCTTTCTGAAAGTTATACTCTATAACATACTACCAGTAAACCAGCTTGCTGTGCTTAATGGTAGGTGGTAATTTACCTTTTTGTTAAGGTAAGGTTATAGGAGCTTTTAACAGAATCGTAACACTGAGTAAATAAAGAGTGTTTGTGGAACCTGGATTGCATATTTTTCCAACTTAATCTCATCAATATTTGAAACTTCATTAAGTGGCTTAGCGTTCTTCTTTTTCTCTTTAAAAAAAATGTTAATTGGTATACTTCTAAATGTAAGAAAATTCTCATTATACAAAATATTGGCCTGAGAGAGGCTACATAAATCTGTTCTAGTCCCGAGAGGATGCTTGTATTTGAAGACCTTTACTTTTTGTTAGTTTCAAACATTTAAAGAAAACTAATCACCATATATGCCTTGATTGTGTGAATAATCTTTCATGTTCAAAATATATTTCACTCTCTATAATAGCTCATTCCGTTTCTATGTTGAGGTGCAAACCTGTTGCTTTGTGTTTTCACTTAGGATGACATTCATTTCCATTTCATGCACCGTAGTAACGTATGTCTTTTCTTTTCTTTTTGTAAGAAAGTTTTTATTTTTCAAAACATTAAAATTAATACATTTGTTTTATACAAATCCTTTTTTCCATATTATATAACATTTTGTTCTATTTGTATAATCTTGCTTTTATCTTGTATTGGTGGTTTCCCACCACATCTGAAGCATAACACATTTCCCACTTTATCCAAAATAGTAATATTTATCTCTGTGTTTACATTTCTGGTAACGGTTATATATCTTTAAAATACTTATATACCAATTCTTATTTTCTATATTCTTATATAATTCTAAAAAATAAGTTCATTATCTAATTATCCTTAGTACATTCATATACTCAATTTCTATTCCTTTATGCTATTATAACCATGTATAAATGTAGTTTTTCATGTCCCAATATTTTTCAACATATTCTTTCAAATCCTCCCAATCTTCTAAAAAAGTCTCTGAGTACAGATTATTCAACTTTCTAGTCCATTTATCCATTTCAGCCATATATAACAATTTTTTCAACCATTCCCACACTTCTGGTATTTTTTCATTTTTCCAATTTTGTGCATACACCATTCTTGCAGTTGTAATCATATACCATATTATTGTCCTTTTCTTTACATTTATCTCTTCTAGTTTAAGTCCAAGCAGTAACATTTCAGGCAACTTCTTAAATGTACATTTCAAAAATTTTTCCATTTCTGCATGTATTATAGACCAATAAGTCTTTGCTTTATCACAAGTCCACCACATATGATAGAAAGAACCTTCTTTCTTTTTACATTTCCAACATTTGTTAGACATATTTTGATTAATATTTGCAATTTTTTTTGGTGTCATATACCATCTGTACATCATTTTAAAACAGTTCTCTTTTAGATTATAACATGTAGAAATACTCATTGCATTTTTCCATAAAAATTCCCAAGATTCCATTTCAATGTCTTTGTTTAGGTTTATCGCCCATTTTATCATTTGTTCCTTTACCATTTCATCAGCATTAAACCATTTTAACAATACTTTATACATTTTAGAAATCATTTTTTCCCATCTTCCTCCCAAATTTGTTCTATTTCATTGCTTTTTTCTCTAAAACCAGATTTTTTATCACTTCTGTACATATCATATATTTGTCTGTACCTTAACCAGCCATAATCAAAGTCCATCTGCTGCTGCTCCTTCAATTTAAAGTCTTTACCATGTCTTGTTAACAGGTCTCTATATTTCAACCAGTCTTGTCCTTTGTAGTGAGATGATGGATTTAAAACTTCTGCAGGTACAATCCACATAGGTATTTCTTCTGGAAAAAAGTTTTTATATCTTGTCCACGTATTGATTAATGTTCTTCTCAAATAATGATGCTTAAACATATTGTCCATTTTTGTTTTACCATAATACAGATATGCGTGCCACCCAAACCTACAGTCATGACCTTCCAGGGACAATAACTTTCCGTCTTGTAACATAGTCCATGTCCCTATCCAAGTCAAACATACTGCATCATGATATAGCCTTAAGTTTGGTAACTGAAACCCACCTCTCTCTTTAGTATCACACATTATTTTCATCTTAATTCTTGGTTTTTTCCCTCCCCACACAAACTTAGTCAATTCCTTCTGCCAGCATTTGAATGTTTTTACATCTTTCACAATTGGAATAGTTTGAAACAGAAACATTATTCTTGGTAACACATTCGTTTTAACCACTGCAATTCTACCCAGCAGTGACAAATTTAATACATTCCACCTTTTAATATCTTGCATAACTTGCTGCCATAATTTCTCATAATTATTCTGATACAAATCAATGTTTTTCATTGTTAGGTTTACACCTAGATATTTTGTCTTTTTCACCACTTCACGTTCTATAAGATTTTGTAATTCAATTTGCTTATTATTTGGCATATTTTTACACATCACTTTCGATTTGTTCTTATTTACATAAAACCCAGCCAAATCACCAAACTCTCTTACTTTCTGCAACAAATATGGTAGTGTAGTCATAGGGTCTTCAGCTATAAACATCACGTCGTCTGCAAAGGCTCTATATTTAAAAGAGAAACCTTTTATTGTTAAGCCTTTAATTTCTTTATCTTCTTTCAAATTTAGTAACAAGACTTCCAAAATCCAAATAAATAGCAACGGCGAGAGTGGGCATCCTTGTCGTGTTCCTTTTTCCACTTTAAAGTAATCCGTTTTTTCAGTATTAATTATTAAAGAGGATTTCTGTTCTCTATATATTGACTTAATAAGATTAAGCATATAGTCTCCAATTTCAAGATGTTCCAACACTTCAAACATAAAATCCCAATTTAAATTGTCAAACACTTTTTCCGTGTCTAAAAAAAGAAAGCCCACTTCCTTCTTCGGATGTTTATCATAGTACTCTATAGCATCCACTACTACTCTTATATTGTCTCTTATTTGGCGATTAGGTAAAAATCCTGCTTGTTCTGTCTGTATAGTCTCTTTAAGATGTTCCTTAAGCCTATCAGCTATAATCTTGGCAAAAATCTTATAGTCATTGTTTAACAAAGAAATTGGTCTATAATTTTTAACATTGGTTAAATCTTGACCTTCTTTCGGAATGAGTGAAATGGTTGCTTCTTTCCAAGTCTCCGGGACCTCACCTGTCACTCCTATGTCATTCATTAATAGCAATAACACTGGTGAGATCGAATCCTGTAGTGATTTATAAAACTTAGCTGTAAATCCATCTGATCCAGGTGCTTTCCCTAATTTTGAATCATTTATTGCATTTTTAATCTCTTGTAGTGACATTGGGCAGTTAAGTAGTTCTTTGATTTTCTCCGTTGGTTTTGGTAATTTTAATGACTGTAGGTATTCTTTAATCCTTCTTCTGTCTTTATTTTCCTTCTTAAAAAGCTTTGCATAATATTTAAAAAATTCTCTTTTTATTCCCTTATTGTCTATTATCTCAATATTGTCCCGTATCACTTTAGTAATAAATTTATTTTCATGTTTTTTCTTTAATTGCCATGCTAAGTACTTTCCAGGTTTATTTGCACCTTCAAATGCTTTTTGTTGCAATTTTTTCAGGTTCCAGTAAGTCTCTTGATTCAAAATAGCTTTTGCTTGGTCTTGTAACATCCAAATTTCCTTTTGCAGTTTCTTTTTTCCTGGTCTGTTCTTCAGTTCCTTTTCTTTTATTTTAATGGCTTGTACAATGTTTTCATATTGTTCTCTTTTCTTTTTATTGTCTTTAGCGTTCAATGATATCAATAATCCTCTCATAACTGTTTTGTACGCATTCCACACAGTTTGAATTTTTACTTCTTTTTGTATGTTCGCTTGAAAATATAAATCTGTCTCTTCATGTAATTTTTTAACTATTTCTTGGTTGTCTAATAAGTCCTCATTTATTCTCCATCTCCCTTGCCTTTTTATTTGCCCAGAAGTCCATAGACAAGGATTGTGGTCTGAGATTATTCTAGGTAGAATTTCAACTTTTTTTGTCTTAAATGTTAGATTAATAGACATCCAGATCATATCAATTCTTGAGTGTGAATCATGTCTGTTAGAGTAAAAAGTATAGTCTTTCCCTTGTGGGTTAACCTTCCTCCAAATATCCTCCAGCTTTTCCTGTTTTATCAGTTCAAAAAAATTTTTTGGAAGTTTCCCTAGTGTGTCGTCTTTTCTCTTTGAGCGCCTATCTATTTTATTATTCACAGTCCCATTAAAGTCTCCCAACATTATGATTTGTTCATAGTTTACACTGTCCAGTTCCATTTGTAGTTCTTTAAAAAAGATTTCTTTAGCTCCGTTGGGGGCGTAAATATTTACAATCAAAGTCTTCTGTCCGTGTAACAGAATTTCAATAGCTAAGTATCTTCCTTCTTTATCTTTAAATATTAGTTTAGGTTCCAAGTCTTTTTTGGCATATGTTACCACTCCATTCTTTTTATTACTTGCCAATGAAAAAAATTCTTCTCCCAACTTTTTTCTTATTAAATATTTGTAGTCTTGTTTCTTAAGATGGGCCTCTTGTATACAAACTATACTACATTTTTGTTTCTCCAGCCAGTGTCCTACCATTCTACGTTTTTGGGGTGAATTAAGTCCATTTACATTCCGTGAGAGTACTTTGTAATCCATCTTGTTGTAGTCTTAAATATCACCAAATTCTTCCTTGTTCTCACCAACAAAGGCGTACATTTCTGCTGAATTTTTAATCACCATTCTGTTGTTACCATAATAAAAACTCAGTCCTTGTGGTATTTCCCAACGAAATCTTATTTTTTTTCTCTTTCAGTTTGTCTGTCAGACGCTTGAATTTTTTCCTGTCTTGCAAAATTGCTCTGGGCAATTCTTTCATTACGATAACTTTTTTTCTACCTATTTCAAAAGAGTCTGTAAAACATTTCTTGTAGATTTGTTCTTTTGTTCTCTTCATTGTAAATTGAACTACCACGTCCCTTGGTATATTTTTGTCTCTCGCGTATGTAGAATTGACTCTGTAAACAAGATCCATATGTTCTTTAACAACTTCCTCTTCCTCTTGTAAAAAATCTGCTAATGCTTCTTGCATTCTTGTAAAAATGTCTTCACCTAATTTTTCCTCTATACCTCTAAATCTCAGATGGTTCTGCATGTCTCTATAGTGCATCATCTTTTCCATTCTGTCATTTTCCTTCATTGTTTTTTGAGTATTTTCTTCCAGTTCTTTTACTTTAATTTCTATGTCTTGTGTTCGAGTGGTTAACTTTTGTAATTCAGCTTTTAAATCTATAAAATTTTTGTCTGCTTGTGCAGCTATACCATTCATTTTAACATTTACCTCTCCTATAGCATCTAACATTTTTTTTTCCATTGCTTCCATAACAGCTAGTCATTCTTTTTCTTTTTTTGCTGCCATTGTAGGAGAGGACCATGTAGCTGCTCTCGATCTTAGCCCGCGATCCGTCTTGTCTCTTTAAAAAAGATCGATTTTATTTTATTTTCCAAATCAAACACCGTTTAGTGTAATCACACAAGCTAGTCTTGCCAAGTCAAATTTCGTTGGTTTCAGCCTTCTAAGTTATATAGTTTATGAGATATTACTGTTTAAAAATTTTATAAATCCAAAATGGCGGGCGCAACTTCTCTATGGTTTGTGTCAAAGGTTATAGTCTTTTTACCTTGCTTCTGGCTTGCCGTAGTTTCCTTTTGTCCCTTCCTCTTGCTTACTTGTCTGCTCTCCGCACGTCACTTCCTGTTGTAGTCCTTTTGGTCCGGCAGTTTTTACAGTCCCCTTTGCTCTCTTCCGGTTCTTCTCCACTTCCCTTCTTGTCTGCTCCTCAAGCCGTCACTTCCTGTCTCAGTCCTCACAGCTTGGTCTCGCGATGCTTGGTTCCCTCCTCCCCTCTTTGTCTCGCGATGCTTGGCTCCCCCTCCCGACTCTTCTTAACCGCAGGAATGTTAAACAACTTGTTTTTTTGGCTTTTTAAGTTCAAATTCAGCTTTTTAACGTTTCAAAACTGCACTCATCCAATCTGCAACAGTCTATTGCTTCACCAGATCTGCTTTTCGTCTTTCAAAACACGGTAATGGTAAGGCAAAAAGTTTTTTTCCGTTACCTTATGTTGTTACTTCTCTTCAGATGTGGTCCCAACGTTTAAACTTTGTCTTCTTTGTTAAGGAATCAGGGGAATTGGAGATTTTATGCTGATTAATCAGCCCAGCTCGGCTCCTTAGAGATACTTGCAAAAATCTTCTTCGTATGTCTTTTCTAACATAAGAAAGGTAATGAATGATGCATGTGTTCCCAGAGAGTCCCTAAACTACTAGCGTCTTGGTCAGCTTGCATGCAGAGAATCCAGTCATTATAGAATATGATACTGACGGTTCTGGACAGTAGCATGTGATGATGACCTCACAGATGAACTGCTGTGCCGTGCAAGCCCTGGAGAAGGCCAGGAATGGCTGCTGCTGAGGAAATTTAATTTTAAAAAACCCTGATGTTGTTATCTGGATAGGTCTAAAATACTTGCTGTTGCCCCTTTTTCACATTTTACTCAGAATTCTGTTCTATATACTTTTAAAAGGAAGGATTTCATTTTCTGGTACCTCTTATTGGTGCCTGGATTTCAGTGGTATAAAAAAACCACTTGACGTACTTGATTCTGTAGGAAAGTCCACCCGTGTCTTCTGTCAGACTCATTCTGATCAAACTAATGGTATATTAGTCGAGGGACTTACTGCCCTTAGAAGAGAAGAGGGTTTGATTAATTTAATAATAGATTGCTTCTGTAAAATTTCTCTGCTGATTAAAGCATATGGCCTAATCCCACACCCACCCACCATTGTGTGGCTAATATTCATTTTAATCAAAAATCAATGGAACATGCCTCAGTAATTGTGAATAAGATGGCACTAATGAAATTAAAGGAAATAATATTTTTGATATGCTTGTGAATGGTATTTGCCTGAATCCAGAAATAAATTTTTGTTCCTATATCAGTAAAGTTTAGCTGCTTAATCCTATGCTGAGTGTTTTATTTGCATTTGAATATTCTACATGAAAGCAATCTTAAATTTTTCTAGTTCTTAAAAATACAATAATGTAGCATTAATCATGTTATGATCCCAACATTTCTTATTTGTGGAGAATGTAATTGAATTATTAAGTGCTCTGTATTTTAGAGAAAAAAACCCCTGCATCAGTCCATGGTTTGTTAAAATCTGCTTTAGGACTTGCTGTTTAATTTTGTCTCCCATAACACACATTTGACAGATACTGGTGGAAATACTAAGCTGTGTTTGTAGTCCAGGTGTTACTTCTTAGAATGACCCAGAAATGACATGAACATGAGGGAGCCCCCAAGTTTGCAGAAAAATCTAATGACCCTGCTGAAATGGAGGAGTGTTGTCTGTGCATGTGCAGAGAAATGTTCTCTGTTGGAGACTCTGTAGGCAAGTGGCCACAGCAGCAGCACCCCCCCCAAGCCTGTCTCAGCCCCCACCCTGGCCGCCACCCCTCCTGGGCCTGGCACAGCTCCCAGTGTCACCTTCTCCAGCTCCTGGGCCCAGTGTTGCTTCTGCAGCCACGACAGCCCCCCAAGCATCACTGCCGCCCCCAGGCCCAGCAAGAATCTCGGCTGTGTTGCCAGTCCCGCCACAGCCAGGAGTGACCCAGCAATGGCTGGAGACAGGCACCACGGCCAGCGGGGGGGGGGAGAAGAGGGGGGAGGAGAGGGCACAGCAGTGAGGAGGGGGGTAGTGAGTTTGGGGAGGAGCTCTGCAGAGCCAAGAGGCTGGGATTTTGCAAGTCCCGCCTTACCTTTCCCATCCAAGCTGGAAGAGCACGGAGGAAGGGTGGAGCTCCTGGGGGGGGGGAATTGCATAGTTTGGAGGTGGCACTTTGCATGTAGCTTGGAAAGGTGGGAAAATACCAGGTCTTTTTAAAAAAAATACTCACCCATTGCAAAAGTGTCACCTCATTCTATAGGCAACAAGAATGATATTGCAGGGGGAGAAAGCCCATTTCTGCCAGTCTCATGTTAGCTGTCATACCCATAGCAGGGCTCCCCTGCCCCCACTGGCCCAGCACCTTTATTGTGTACTTTCCTCGCTACAGATTCTGGAGCAATACTCTCCTTCCCACTTTACATATGAGAGACCACAGCAGCAGTGTGTTTGTCTGTGTGCATTTGTTGAAGGTGGTTTCATTTAATGGGATATTACTTGCTTTGGTAAGTGTGAATTTGGGGTTATCACAGGGTTTCCCCCTTTTAGAAACATTTATTCCACCACTGTTATTCTCCCTAATCCCCTATAATTTTCTTCAGCATTATTTTCCATATTGATTTGGCTGGAGGGGGAACTCCCTTTTGTTTGGGTTTGATGTCATTTACTAGTTCCTTAACTAGTAAGTGTCATTTACTAGTTCGTTTCTTTAAATGCTGAGGATAATTAGCTGAGGTTCTTGTCTGGGAGGACAGTGTTTGAGGGTGTGTTGGTGTGTATAGCCTGCTGGAGAGTGGTGCCTATTTGAGTAATTGTGGTTTCTGTTTTTCTCTTTTGCCTGGGTTGTAACTGTTAGCTGTTTTGCCTGGGGGTGTCTGCTGGCCACACCCTCTGCTGGATCAGCCTTGAATTGTGTAAGGCTTCTCCTTGCCAGAGGCATGAGCTGAATAGTGAGAGCCCTCTGACTCAGCCTGGGGGTCGTGTCTTGGGGTTCTGTAAGAAGCTGCATGTTAAGCTTTTTTGCTTCTTCAAACCTTTTGCAAGTAGTTTTGTGAGGCAGTTTGGCAGGGGTGTAATCAGGGATGGGAAGATAATCTGAACCACTTCTGCAATGGATTGCATCTCCCTATAGATATTGATTCTGGAGCACTGGAACAAGGCTACCCCCTCATTCTCTCCAAAGCTTGAAGAAAATTTCTCAGGCCCCCATGAATTAGGAACAGGAAGGAGACTATGTCTTAATAGGCATTACTGAAACTTGGTGGAATGACACAACTGGAATATTAGGATTGAGGGGTACAACTTATTTAAAAGGAATAGACAAATAAGGAAGGGGAGGAGTAGCTTTATATGTAAATGAGGTATATACTTGTGAGGAAATGTGTGAATCTGAGCATGGACGTTCAGTTGAGAGTCTCATGGTAAAAAATAAAAGGAGTAAGAAATAAAAGTGATATTATAGCAGGTGTCTGCTATAGACCACCAAGCCAGGCAGAGGACTTGGATGAGACACTCCTAGAACAAATTACAAACTTCTCAAAGAGACGGGACATTGTGGTCATAGGAGATTTCAATTACCCAGATATCTGTTGGAAGTCCAACTCTGCTGAAAACGAAAGGTCCAATAAATTCCCGACTTCTCTTGCTGACAGCTTCATTTTCCAGAAAGTGGAGAAGCAAACAAGGAGATCTGCTATCTTGGACTTGATTCTTACCAATGGGGAAGAACTGGTTGACGAGGTGAAAGTAGTTGGTACCCTGGGTAGTAGTGACCATGTAATTTTGGAATTTACAGACTTGAGAATGGAAAAAAGCTGTATATAGTCAGACATATAAATTGGACTTCAGGAGAGCAAAGTTTGACAAACTTAAAGTTATGCTGCATAGAATCCCAGAGTCAGAAATACTTAAGGAGAAGGGAGTTTAAGAGGGGTGGGAGTTTCTTAAAAGCAAAATATAGAAGGCACAATCACAAATGATTCCTATGAGGAGGAAACATCTACCTGACAAAAAGGGCTAGTACTTTTAATTGAAACTAGTTCCCAAAAATAGGAATCATTTTTCTCTGCTACAGCTCGATCTAGCTCTTTCCAAAGAGATTTGGCAAGTTCTGATTTCTTTTGCTTGATTAAGGCTTTGTATTGAGATCTAAGTTTTAGGTAGGTGCATAACTGTTTCCCTTCCCTGCTTCGCCTGGTCGGTCTCATAGTGTGGAGTAGCTCTTTTTTTTTTTAGCTCTCTACATTCATGGTTGTACCATCCATTATGGGCATGCTGTATCAACTTTATGGGTCTTTTGTTTGTAACCATGGGTTTAAGTAAATTGTTAATTTCAATAAAAAGGTTTTATAGGATTGGAGTTGTGTTGCAGAAGGGATGCTCTCAATCTAACCAATTCTGGGCTTGTTAAAGTGTGAGATATGGTAGTGGACATTTTTTCAGATCATTTAAGTTTCCTTAGCTTGGAATTGACATCTTCTGCAAAGTCTGAAATTGGTTAGATTGCAGGGGGCAATGGTTGCTCAAAGTAAGATCCAATGCCTCAAACATAGTAACAGAATTCATTAAAGGGGGCGATGTAGCTATGTAATCTATTATGCTGGTCCTACGTGCTGCAACATATGTAAAAGTACCACCAGAAGTATCAAGAGCAGTGCCATGCAACATATGTAGGTAGGACACTGCAAGTAATTCAAGTAATTTTAGACCAAACTTATTAGCAACTGGGTCCCTTGAAGTACTCGCTAAAGAGCGAGAATGTGTAGCCCACTGGCCATTCATACTACTTCTGAACTCTAAGTCACCTGGTGTGAGGCTTCTGCCCTAAGCAGACAAAGATCAGCCCTTTGTTGTTGAAACAGAGTTCTTTATTGTCTTATTACTGCATGACAGGTTCTCGAATGTTTGTTAGAGATACCGTATACAAAACAGCTAGGGTTAATATACCCTCCAGTACAGTTTGAAATCCCGATAATCAACCAATCACACAAAAGGAAAAAAGCGCGATTACAGGTCTTCGGCCGTTTTACTTCCCACAGGAAAAAGGTGAGGTGTTAAAGTTGTAAATTTTCCTCTCTTGAATTAGGCGCCACAGATGTGCCCCATCTATCCATAACAAAGGGCCTTCCAAGGCCTTCTCACAGCGATAAGAGGTGCCGTGTTCCGGATGGCGAGGGAGCGGAGGAATGCAGGAGGGGACGAGGCCATTTGGTCTCGGGTGACGTGTCAGCGTTTGAGGACGCCACTCTCCCGGATGAAACTGTTACATTGACCAGACCTTCACAAAGCAATATAACTCACAGTAATAAAGAGAAGGGAGGAAACCTGAGACAGCTTGGTGCAAGATAGCAAGGGAATGCACAGATACAAGGCAAACAGTTACAATTGTGATTGAGCTATGCTGGCATAATTCATGTAAGGCATAAAGGAAACATTGTTAGGATTAGGGATCCTGACACCTGGCCCGGTTCTAGCATTAAAATCCCTGCATAATATAACATATGCATATGGAAATTGGGTAGTTAATAGCTCCAACATATTGGCTAAAAGGTCACAAATGCACCCCCTACCCATTCTTGGGTGGGAGGGCTTCTACCGAGTAAATCCACTTGCCCACATTAGAGACTTTGGGTTCACACAAAACTTTATTCTTGGAATACTCTTGCAAGAAGGTAGTAAGATAACTTCCAAGTTTCCTTGAGTCTACCACCATGGGAGTTAAAGGGATCAGGGGGAATGTCATATGTGAGCAGCTCTCAAACACATTTGATGTTGCTGGTGACTTTGGTTTTTGTTGGGTAGAGTTAGTGTTTATTCTCAGAAGTTTATCTCTTAACACTCCCAATCTAGTGGTGATCACATGTTGTTCAGTAGATGGAAGAACCGAGAAAGAGTTGAATGTTTTCTTCAATTGAATTTTCAAAGGGGGAGCAGTCAGATATTGAATTCAAATCGGGAGATGAAACAGGGCCATGGACTCCATCCCTCTGAGCTGTGTCTGTCAAGGTGACTTTGGTAGAGTTGTCAATCTCCATCAGAAAATCATATTTTTACCTATGTGGGAGCAGAGGCTTTATAGTAAAATTAACAAAAGACCTGGTTGGAAAAATCCCTTTGGAATACAGAAATTCTTTTTGACGTAACATTTGGTTAGGAATTCTGAAGCTGCTGAAGGTAAGGAAACATCGGAGGGAACTTGGGAGGAGCCTAAAGAAGCCAAGGTGGCTCCATAAACAGCTTTGATTTGAGAAATAAAAAAGACTCATTTAGGAAATGGGAGGAAGGCCTTATAACCAAGGATGAATCACCAGTGCTCGTAGAGAGAGAGTTAGGAAAGCTAAAGCTCAGTATGAACTTAGGCTAGAGAAAAATGCTAAAAAGAACAAAAAAGGGTTCTTTTTAATGTTCAAAATAAGAAAAAGAGCAAGGACATGGTAGGCCCATTGGGGGGGGCAAGAAAGTGAAATTGTAACAGATGATGAAGAGAGGGTAGAACGGTTCAACTCCTACTTTTCCTCAGTCTTCTCTTGCAAGGGAAATAGTGCTGAACATGGCAAAATGAGAACACATGATGAGGAAAGGGAGTTGCAGCCTAGGATCGGCATATAGGTAGTACATAAACACCTAGTATCTTCTTCGTGGTCTCTGTGCATCACACCTCTGGGATTAAGTGCTCCTGCACTGATCGGTAATCTTCAAAGCCTAACGGATTTTCGTACCAGCTCCCTGGTCACGTGCACGTCCCACTGCGCATGACCTGGGGAGAGGCACGAGGATCCCGCCAGTTCTCTTCTGACCGCCGCGTCGTGAGGATCTCCTCTCCGCTTCGGTCGGTAGTCTACTTTCGTTTTCCAACTGGAAAAGCCTTTCGGACTGATTTTTCCCCTTTTTCGACCTACGGACTGTATTTGGACTCGCTTTTGGACTTTCCTCGTCTTCTCCCCGCTCGGCCTATGGCCCAGCGGTGGGGTTTCTTTAAACACTGTCTTAAGTGTGGTAGCAAGATAGCACCTCCGGACAAGCACTCTCTCTGCTTACTGTGCTTGGGTGAGTCGCACCGTGTGGACTCTTGTTCCAGCTGCGCTGCCTTCTCTAAACAGACCCGCAAAAACCGAGCGGCTAGACTGAGAGTGGCTCTCTTAGAAGCAGCGCTATCCCCGAAGATGTCTTCTGCCGATGCTTCGGGAACATCGCCATCGGCTCCGACGGCTCTGGCATCGTCTCCGGTAAGGAGCACCACCGGTACCGAGAAATCGGCACCGAAGCAACCACTCCCTCTGCCAGACACTCCTACAAAGAAACGCAGAGAGGGCAAGGAGGAGAAGGGCAAGCTGAAGCACAGGAAGGCTCCTAGTGCTCCGTCGATGCACCCCGTGCCTGACTTGACCCAGCTTGGGTCTGTACAGCTTGACCCTTCTGGTCGTGAGCAATCCAGGGGTAGTTCAACCTCCCCAATGCCACGACCCATCCAGCTGACGGACTCAGATCCTGACATCGACCTTACTCAGGTCCCTCGAAGTAGCCCCGAGGTCGGGACCAATCCGTTACCGACACCGAGAGGTGATCGGGACTGGCGTCCTCCGTTTTCTCCAGTGCCGTGGGACGTTCGACAATGGAGGTACCTTTACGGCTCCTACCCTTCACCACCGCAGTGGTATCCATTGGAATGGGACCGTCAATCGACGTCATCCAGAGCCTCCCGATGTCGCAATCCTCTGGCTCTGAGACCAACTCCGCCACCGATTCCGATACCGATGTCGATACCGACACAAACCCCACCTGATGTCGATCTCTCTCCCTTCCATACACCGCAGGACCCGTCGAGCCTGACTCCACTGTCGCCCTCAGAGCCTTCCGAACGGTCGATACCGGGCTCTTCCGCATCTTCCATTTCGGGTGATGAATCACCCACTCATCCGTCCCCGACCCCCCATGTCGCTGACAAATTACCGATCTCTCCTTCCGAAGACGTAAAGTCGTATGGGGAACTGATTAAGAGAATGGCTCACTCTCTGGCCCTGGCAACGGTCCAACTGACCCCTACCGCTACCGATGCCATCTTCGACATTGTACAAATGGATACCTCCACAGCAGTAGCCTTGCCTCTCATTTCGGTACTCATGAACACAGCAAAGGAGTCCTGGGTGCACCCCTCTTCGACTCCCATCTCTAGTAAGAGATTGGATCATATGTACAAGATCCAGGAAACAGGAGCCGAGTTCTTATTCGTGCATCCCAAACCTAACTCGGTAATTGTGACCCCTTCTGCCAAGTGGACACTCTTCCCCTCTTGACAAGGAGGGACGGAAACTGGACTCTTTTGGTAGACGTTTTATTCGGCAGGTGCATTGGGCATAAAAACTGCAAATTACACGGCCTGTATGAGCAGGTATCAATATTCACTATGGGAACAGATGACACCACTTCTGGCCCATCTTCCTGAGGACAAGCAGCGCCTAGCCAGGAAGATCCAGAAGGAGGGCATGGTATTGGCAAAACATCAGCTCAGTGCATCCAAGCATGCTGCAGACATAACTGCTAAGACGCTCACCTCGGCAGTTTCCCTCAGATGTCACGCCTGGCTGAGGTCGACTTCTCTTCCCCAAGACACTAAATCCTTGGTGGAGGACCTTCCCTTTGAGGGTGAAGGCCTGTTTAGCTCCACCACAGATACAGTTCTTCACGAACTGGATAAGAGCATGAAAACGTCCCGCAACCTGGGCGTTTCACAGCCAAGACAGCAGAAACAGAAGACCTGGCAAAGATCCTGGTCTAAGAAACAGCCACAGCGGTCTCCCACTGAACCCCAATGGCAAAGACCTTCCTCTTCCTCTTATCAGCAGAAACCATATGGTCACAAGCCCCGCTTCCCAACCGCTTCTGCTTCCAAGTCGAAACCCCCTAAGCCGAACAAACAGAGTCTTTGACTTCTGCATCCACTCCAGTCCTCCCACCCGTCTGTCACCCTTCCTACCCGCATGGCAATACATAACTTCAGACAAATGGGCCCTCTCAGTTGTAGCAGAGGGCTACCGAATAGAATTCTTCCAGATACCGCAGAACTCTTATTTTGTCGTCACCCCTCCCTCCGACACCCTGTCGTCAGAAGTTGAAGCCCTCCTATCCAAGGATGCCATAGAGCCGGTACCCGTAGCCCACCTTCATCAGGGTTTCTACTCCCGCTACTTCACAGTACCAAAGAAGGATGGCGGACTCCGTCCCATACTAGACCTTCGGAACCTCAATGCCTTTATCATGCACAAGAAGTTCTGTATGACCACCCTACAGACCATCCTACCACTACTAGAGGCCGTGTGGATGGTGATGCTGGACTTAAAGGATGCATATTTTCATGCTCGTGCCTCTCCCCGGGTCATGCGCAGTGGGATGTGCACAGTGCGAAAATCCGTTAGGCAGTGGTGCGAAAATCCATTAGGCTTTGAAGATTACTGATTGGGATCAGTGCTGGTGCACTTAATTCCAGAGGTGTGAATGCACTGATGACCACTTGAAGATCTCCAATTACAGGTAAGCAACCTGTATTTATGTCCTACCTGTCCTCAGGGCTGGATGAATTGCATCCAAGGGTATCAAAAGGGCATCCAAGGGTATCAAAAGAACTCACATATGTAATTTGGAGCATGTATCCATTATTTTTGAGAATTCTTGGGGAATAGGTGAGGTGCCAGAAGATTGGAGGTGGGCAAATGTACCTATCTTCAAGAAGGGGGGAAAGGAGGATCTGGGTAACTACCGACTTGTCAACTTGATGTCTATACCTGGAAAAGTTTTAGGACAAATCATTAGTCAGTCCTTGAACATTTAGAAAGGATGGCTGTGATCACTAAGAGCCAGCATGGGTTTCTCAAAAACAAGTCATGTCAGACTAACCTTATCTTTTTTTTTTTTTAGAAAGTTACTACCTTGTTGAATCAGGGGAATGCTGTGGACATAGTTTATCATGATTTCAGTAATGCTTTTGATAAAATTTCACATAATATTCTTGTTGACAATTTGGTAAAAAAAATTTGGATCATATGACTGTTAGGTGGATCTGTAACTGGTTGACAGATCACACCCAAAGAGTGCTAATTAATGGTTCCTCATTCTTTTGGGGAGGAGAGACAAGTGGAGTGCCTCAGGGATCTGTCCTGGGACCTGTTTTGTTAAACATTTTTATAAATGATTTGGATGAAGGAATAGAGGGAATTATTAAATTTGCAAGATGATACTAAATTGTGAAGGGCAGGAAATATGGTAGAAGACAGAGTCAGGATACAGGATGATCCTGACAGGCTGGAAAACTGAGCTAAGATAAATAAAATGAATTTCAATTTGGATAAATGTAAAGTTCTGCATTTGGTAGGAAAAAACCAAATGCATAATTAGAGGATGGGGGAGACTTGTCTTGGCAGTAGTATGTGCAAAAAAGGATCTAGGGAACAGGAATCTGTAGTGTGATGTGGTAGCTAAAAGGGCAAATGCAATTTTGGGCTGTGTAAACAGAAGTATAGTATCCAGATCATGTGAAGTGATGGTATCGCTTTGGTTAGACCTCACCTAGAGTATTGTATTCAGTTTTGGATACTACAATTTAAGAAGGATATAGACAAGCTGGAATGTGTCCAGAGGAGAGCAGTGAAGACGATAAGGGGCCTGGAGACCAAATTCTATGAGGTAATGTTGAAGGAGCTGGGTATGGTTAGCCTGGAGAGTAGAAGAGAAGAAGAAGAAGAAGAGGAGATTGGATTTATATCCCGCCCTTCACTCACTTGGAGTCTCAGAGGGGCTTACAAACTCCTTTCCCTTCCCCTCCCCACAACAGACACCCTGTGAGGTAGGTGGGGCTGAGAGAGCTTTTTCCCAAGCTGTCCTTGAGGGAACAGCTGGTGCAGAGCTATGGGCTGCCCAAGGTCATCCAGCCAGGTGCAAGTGGAGGAGTGGGGAATCAAACCCAGTTCTCCCAGATTAGAGTCCGCGCACTTAACCACTACACCAAACTGGCTAGATGAGAGAGAGGTGTTATGATAACCATCTTCGAGTACTTAAAGGACTGTCATCTAGAGGATGGTACAGAGTTTTTTTCTGTTGCCCCAGAAGGTTGGACTAGAACCAATGGGTTGAAATTAAACAGCTAAACATTAAATTAATTAATTCAGCTAAACATTAGGAAGAATTTCCTGACAGAGCGGTTCCTCAGTGGAACAGGCTTTCTCAGGAGGTGGTGGGCTCTCCTTCTTTGGAGGTTTTCAAATCAAATCAAATTCAAATTTATTACAATTGAGATCAGCAAGGTTAAAATACAACTTTAACAACTAATACATAAAGTTTAAAATCACAGCACAATTAAAATTCATACTTCAGCCTTTAGCATTTTCTTAGACAAATAGTTCTGCTTTCTAAGAGCCAGCGCACAAAACCTTGCCACTGCAGAAGACACAGGTTTTTGACTGTCTTCTAAAACAGTGTTTTTCAACCACTGTGCCGTGGCACACTGGTGTGCCGCGAGATATTGTCAGGTGTGCCGCGGGATTTTTTCAATGAAAGAAATGTGCCTTCTGGGCTGACCTTCCGGGATGCATTTGCGCATGCAAGAAAGAACAGTGGCGCGGTCTCGCTGATTCCACTTGCATGCTCTGTGGCCGGCCTGAGGTAGGGTGATTTGCACCAAGACATTCCAGTAAACATGAATATGTTTGATGGTAACAGCTAGCTGTTTCTGTCAGGGTGGGGTTCAAATCAGTAACTGTCCCTCAGCGAAGAATGGGTGTACTGTGCTTCTCTTCAAATCACTTATGGTCAGCGGAATGCCGTTCACATAAGAGTAAGAGTTTAAACTCTCTATTTGAAAAACTTTAGCAGAATCGCAGTATTAAAATACATCCACATTATATTTCTTCTGAAACTCAGGTCAATGTTATGGGAAGGAGCCATTACACTTTGGATCTGTAACTTACGATTTCAAGTTGAGTGGCTATTACGTGTATTTGTAATACTGTCATAGTTAATACTTGAGCTGAGGCAACTAATGACCCATTTATCTTGTATTTCAGTGTTTTTCAACCACTGTGCCGTGAGATATTGTCAGGTGTGCCGCGGGATTTTTTCAATGAAAGAAATGTGCCTTAGCTCGAAAAAGGTTGAAAAACACTGTTCTAAAAGGTGTATCTGAAGAATTTCAGGGTTAAAATCAACATAATATTGTAATGGCTTAAATCTGGAAAGTAAAGGAGTAGGTATCTGAAGTCTTTCTTCTTGGTAATATTCACAGTGTAAGAGTATATGTGTAATCATCATCAGCTGCTGTCCCGCCACCTTGCCGACGTGGGGATAGGGGGGGCGAGCCTTGCAATGGTTCATCTCATTTCTCCAAGGTCGGGGACAAAGGGTGGCCCCAAAGACGCCACGCTTGCCAGAACAAGGACCAGGGCTTTCTCGGTGGTGGCTCTTGTCTGGTGAATGAGCTCCTGGAGGAGATCAGGGCCCTGCGGGATCTAATGCAGTTCCGCAGGGCCTGTAAGACGGAGCTCTTCCACCAGGCCTTCGAATAGGAGCCGCCACCGGTGATGCCGGTGATACCATCCACCAGTTTAACCATCTGTGATGTACCCAGTCCAGCATGGTCCTGGCAATGCTGGGGGGGGGGGCAGACCTGCCATGGGGTTGCCATCAGAAACTATATTTGTGGAAGGTTTTAATAGGTATTAATGGTATTTATTCTGATTGTGTTTTAACTGATTTTACAGGTTTTAATGTTTTGATTAGGCCTTGGGCCCGTGTAAGCCGCCCTGAGCCCACTTGCGGGGAGGGCGGGATATAAAACCGAAAAATAAATAAATAAATAATTGATTGATTCAACCACATTACTCTAACAAAAACAATATTGTTGCTGCACAGGCTGTTGAGAGAATCTACCCTGCGGATGGAAATGCATCAAAACATGCTCTTGAGAAAGCCCATCTATACCTCTTATAGGTGATATCTATATAGCTTGGTCCTTTTTTCAAAGTATTGCCTCTTCATTTTGGGACTCTGTCAGTTAACCTTTGAGAGTTAAAACTTTTGCTTTATTCAGTCCCATATCCAGCAAGACTTCTGGCTCCAATCCAATCAGCTTAATTTCATCAAAAAGAGGCTAGATGGTCATTTGACAGCACTGCTGATTCTGTGAACTTAGGCACATCATAATAGGGTTGCCAGCCTCCAGGTGGGGCCTGGGGATCTCCTGCTTTTACAGCTGATCCCCAGCTGACAGAGATCAGCTCCCCTGGAGAAAATGGCTGCTTTGGAGGTGGCCTCTATGGCATTGGACCATTCTGAGGCCCCTCCCCTCCCCAAACCCCACCCTCTCCTGGTTCCACCCCCAAAGTCCCCAAATATTTTCCAACCCAGACCTGGCAACCCTACATCATAAGAGGGAGGGCAGGAAGGGTTGCCTCACTGCTTAGTTCTTGTGGCCCTTTCTTACACGCCCAGGGAAATGCTGATATCCACTTTGGGGGTCAGGAAGCAATTGTTCTCCTGGCCATTTTGGCCAAGGATCCTGGAGGGGTTTTGTTTGTTTGTTTTTGGTCCTCTCCTGGGCATGGAGCAGGGGTCACGGGGGTCTGAGCGGGAGGTATTTGTGAATTTCCTGTATTGTGCAGGGGGTTAAACTAGATGACCCTGGAGGTCTCTTCCAACTCTGTAAGTGTATAATTCTATGCATCTAAGTCCTGTATTTAGAAGTTGAGTTTTAATACTACTTTGTCTAACTGCTATGTTTGCAGTGCAGCTATTCAGGTTCCAGTGTATTGCCTATACTGAAACTGGTAGTCTTATTAGAATTGCATCAGTTAAAGAGATTGCTGCTGATTAATCTAAGTTCTTATTGTTGCCCAGCAGGGTTTGTACTCCAGTTACGTTGAGTGGGTGATTTAGCCAAGTAGGTCTGGTGTTACAGGGAGAGCAGTTCTTGCATTATAGGTACTACATAAGCAGATTTTGAAATAATACACTGAGTTCACATAACAGGTAAAGCGGTATTTGCACTGCAAGGATTTAGCACTGAAAGTTAAGTAATAAGCAGAGTTGGCATTGCGTGGATTGTAATTTTACATTGCAAGCTAGTTGTTAAGCAGTTGGTGGCATTGAAAGGAGCAGCAAGTTAAGTTAAGCAATGGGGACCCTTGGCATTGGGTGGCTTTGAGTTTTGCAAGGTTTTTTTGCATTGCAAACTGTCAGTAATCAGAATTGGAGGCACTGCAAGGCTTTTTGTATGGCAAACTGTGCAGCAAGCAGGAATGGTCAAGTTGCAAGACTTTTGCAAGGATTGTATGTTATAAACTGGGCCATAAACAGAAGTGAGAGTGTTATCCATTACGGATAAGGGTAAGGGGTATAAATGAAACAGATGGATACAGCTGTGATGGTGGGCAGACGAAAGGTTGGCTGGCTGGTGCGTGGGAAGGAGAGAAGAAAGCAGGGAAAGACATGGGGGCTGCTTGGCATAGTGGGGAGGGAGAGGCAGGGGAAAGGGGGGTCCCCCTGAAAGTAGGTGCTGGTTGCCCATCACAGTCTGCCACACATTTGAATTAATGTTTATGAAGTGCAACTTGAGAATCGGAAGCTGGGAGTGTAACAACTTCCAGTGGTGGAAATGAAAAGAGGGCAGCAGTTTTGTGTAGATGAATGCCCAAAGCAATATATAGTTTTTGCTTAACAAATTCTGATTGCAAAGAGAGGATTCTGTTTTCATTTACAGAGAATGACAACAGGTAGAGTGAGTGCTACAGCCTTCCCCACATATTTTACCATCAAAATTTAGGTTGTTATATTTCCAGGTTTGTTTTAGGTAAGTTAGAAGCATCACTGTAGTAAAGTGATTTGGTAACTATTGTTACCAAGTTCGTGACCACCAAGAAGAAGAGAAATGTCAAAATAACAGTTGACGATGAAGAGATCAAATGTGTGGAAAAATTAATTTTCTCCAGTGGTTCTTCGTGGGACAGTCCTCACGTCAGGGAATAAGCTCCTCCTCCTTCCGCAGGGTCGGCTCCAGCTTTTGATCCCGGCGGGGAGGGGTTTATTCCTCTTGGAGTCCTCCAGTTCTTAGCCGGCCCTGCTTGCAGCAGGATGGACTCCAGCAGTGCTGCATAGCGCAGCAGAGTTGAAGAAGATAGAAGGAAGAAGGAAGAAGGAAAGACAGAAAATTGTGCGCAGCGCTTCCGCGCTCTCTTTGGCGGCAGCGGAGGGGGCTTGCGTGAGCCAGCCTCGGGCGGTCCTCGACGGCAGCGGCGCATCTACGGCCCCTGGAAGAACCCACGCTGGCCTTACCCGCCAGTCTCCTGAGTGGAGGGCTTGCTCCGAGGACGTCGAAGCTTGGTGCGCCTCCAGAGTGCAACAGTGGCGAGGGGCGATCCCCCCCCCCATTCTTTTTTGCTGGGTTTGTCCACTGCTGCAAGAAGGGTATGAAGTGATCTTTTCCCCTCCTCCCCGACGGCTAATCAGCGTTTTCCCCAGACCCTGAGGAGGACAAGGTTGGTGCCTTCGATCCCATCAGTAACGCGGTAAGGACGGCCCAATCGGGGGGAACCGAGACATCGGCGCCAAGGTGGTACCGGGGACACAGCCTTTTTTGTGCCACTTGGGACCCGTGTTCTTTGAATGGGGGGGGCAAGAATAACCCCGGCGGGCTGCCTTTGATTTTTTGGGGGCCTCAAAGCATGAGGAAATCTCTACTCAAATGGTTTCCCTTTTCTTAGGTGGGAAGATGCGGATGGCGGCCATTTTGGTCCCACCTCGTTCTCCTTTTCTCCCTATGCCATCTTCTAACCCCAGGGATTTGGTGGGAAATGGCGGCAGCCATTTTGTCTGCACAGGGGTCCCTGGTCCTGTTAGGAAGCTGGGCCTACTTTGGCAGGGCTGGGCTTGGGAGACCATCAGTTTATTTTTAGCCCTTGTCTTGGGTGGATCAGGTAGGCCTGGTCTTATCAGATCTCAGAAGCCTAGCAGGTTTGATCCTGCTTGGTCCTAGGAGGAAAAATCACCTGCGGGATCCAGGGCCATTATTAAGAGAAGAACTATTGATAAGTCTCCTCCCCAGCTCTCCCCCCATCGGCAAACACAGCTCTCACGTCAATCCCCATTTTGTTCCACGGGCAGAAACCTGGGAAATCACGGCAACCAGCCCACAGGACAGTGAATCCCTTGGAGAACTGAGTTCCCCCAGATTCCCAGTTTCCCTGGCCTCGCAAGAGCCTACAGAGAGCCACGATATGGACTCTAACCAATCCACCCAGGCAGCTCTCCTAGGCTGGTTTAGAAACAAAATGAAGCAGGAGGTTGCAGAAATGATTAAAGAGGCACTTCACAACAAGGGTCTACATGGCACTCCCCCAGAGTGGGGCAGATCGGCCAAGAGGTCCAGAACACGGCATGTTTCGCCCAGTGCTTCTAGGTCCCCCAATCCGGCCAAACACAAGAGACAGGGATCTACCACTAGGGCACGCAGCCCTCTGATGGGAAATGAGCAATCCTATTCAGGGTCATCTTCATCTAATTCAGAGCTTGAGGAAGGGGAATTATCTGAGGATGAGGAAGAGGTGATGCCGTCGGTTCAGTCCAGGCTGTTCCCTCAGGAACAGGAAGCCTGCACGCCTACTCCCAAAAGTGCTCAGAACCCTAGATCTCACCACCAAAACCAAGGAGGAATCTCAGGACTCAGAGTTTCAATCAGGCTCGGGCAAACTCATGCCAAAACTCTCAGTCTCGCAGTCAGGGTTACCCCTCCCAGCTCCATTCTTCGACATCATGAAAGCGGAGTGGGAACACCCAGCTAAACCTAAGGCAAACCATGGTCTAATATCCAAATTTTATTCTCTTACGCCAGACACCACCAAAAGGCTAAAACTACTGGTGGTGGATGATCCTGTCACCAGCCTATTCTCCAATTCTGTTCTCCCCATGGATGCAGATGGAATGCCCAGGGACCAGACTGATAGGCGCATAGAACAAGCCTTACGAAAAAACTTCAAAGCCTCCGCTTCAGCTATTAAAGCCTCGACAGCAGGATCTATGTTTGCCAGAGCCGCATATGACTGGTCAGATAACCTCGCAGCAGCAGGTAGCAATGTGCCGAAGGAGTTCCAAGACAAACTAAAAAAGATCTCTCTGGTGGTGGCCTTCGCAGCAGACGCCACTCTGGACGCCCTCCAGCTTTCCGCCTGGGCCCTGGCATGCAGCGTGATGGCCAGGCGGAACCTTTGGCTACGCCATTGGGATGTAGATTCTCTGGCCCAAGCCAAAGTGGCTGCACTTCCCTTTAAGGGAGGAAGCCTGTTCGGGGATGGCTTAGACAGGTACCTAATTGAGGATAGGGACAAAAAGAAAGTCCTTCCCTCCAAAAGAAGGGGCACAAAACACAGGAAAAGTTTTCAACCCTATCAGCCCTTTCGTGACCTCAAGAGGGGACAAAAACCCGCATTTGCCAAGCCCTTTAAAGGGAAATGGCATCCTAGGCAATCAGGCAACAAGCCCTTCTTCATCAACAACAAAGGAGACCAGTCAAACACCAAGAACCCCAGGAAAGGTACCTCAGCATGACTATCTGGATCTAGGGGATCCAATAAAAATAGGAGGGCGGCTTCTATTCTTTGCGGACCAATGGCATTTGACGGTTTCCGACAGTTGGGTCCTAGAGACTAACTCACGGATACAAACTAGAGTTCACTCTCCTACCTGGGAGACGTTTCATCCAGATCCCAAAATATCAACATTCGACCAAACACCTCCAGATGAAGGAGGTGATTCGACATCTTTTGGACATAAGGGCTATAGAGTTAGTTCCTCGCTCCCAACATGAGCAAGGGCTCTATTCAATTTTCTTTGTAGTACCAAAAAAGAATGGGGACTCCCGAGCCATACTAGATCTAAAATGGCTAAACACCCATGTCAAACACAAGAAGTTCAGGATGGAGACTCTAAAATCCATCCTGAATGCCTTACAGGAAGGAGACTTCCTGATCTCTCTGGATCTTTCAGAAGCCTACCTCCACATACCTATTCACAGCTCACACAGAAAATTTTTACGCTTCTCATACGCAACTCACCACTACCAATACAGGGCCCTCCCTTTCGGTCTGAAGTCCTCACCTCGGGTATTTACCAAAGTATTGGTAACCCTTGTAGCCCATCTCCGGTTAAAAGGGGTGGGGCTTTTTCCTTACCTGGATGATATTTTGATCACGGCTCCATCGTTCCAGGAGAGCTTACATTCATCACAAATTACCATTCAAACTCTACAAAACTACGGCTTTGTAATCAACAGAGAGAAGAGCCACCTCTATCCTTCTCAACATCTAACACACCTAGGGGTGAGGATAGACACACTGAAAGACAAAGCTTTCCTCTCACAGGAGAGGGAACAAAAGATTCAGGCTCTCTTAACCGAGATGACACAGTCAGACCGAGTGACTCTCATGGCATTGACAAAATTACTGGGGATGCTAGTATCCTGTCAGGACCTAGTTCAGTGGGCACGCTTCCATGCCAGACCTTTACAAAGGTTTCTCCTACCCCACCAACAAGCACATGGTCCAAGGGGAGTGGTCAGCAGCAGAGACACAGGAAAGTATCAATTTCCTGGAACTCAGGGCAATTTGTTTGGGTCTCCAAAATCTCACACACCACCTCTCGGGCTGCCATGTTTTAGTCCAAACAGACAATATGACGGCAAAGGCCTATGTGGACTGACAGGGAGGGACACGGGTTCAGAACCTACACCTAGAGGCAACTCGGCTCTTGTCCTGGGCAGAAACACATCTTTTGTCACTGAGGGCGACACATGTTGCAGGAAAGGACAACGATTTGGCAGACTGGCTCAGCAGAGAACGTCTAGATCAGGCAGAATGGATGCTGAACAGAGAAGTCTTCAAAATGATTTGCGACAAGTTCAGAAAAGTAGAAATGGATCTGTTCGTGACAGAGATCAATTGCCAAGTCCTGGATTTCCTCTCAAGGACAAAAAACGAATTCGCAAAAGGCATCGACGCTCTGAACTACATATGGCCTCAGGGCCTCCTGTATGCTTTCCCACCGGTCAACATTCTTTCAAGGGTAATCCAACAGATCCAACGTCAGAAGGCAGAAGTGATCCTGGTTGCCCCCTACTGGCCATGCCGTGCTTGGTTTCAAGAACTTCTAAGGATGGCCACAGCAAAACCATGGACCCTAGCAGCAAGAAAGGACCTACTGACACAGGGACCTCACAGACATCCCAAACCAGAGCTCCTCCAGCTCACAGTCTGGAGGTTGAGCGGGAAGCTTTAGCCAGGATGGGTTACTCCGAGAAAGTCTTAACTACCCTACTAGCCTCCCGCAAGGCCTCAACTAATCGAACTTACAATGCCACCTGGCGCGTTTTCCAAACATGGTGTAGAGATCGTGGGATTATCCCTCTCAAGGCTTCGGTTAGGTCCATCCTTGATTTCCTACAAGATGGACTAGATAAAGGTCTCAGCCCCAGCACTCTCAAAAGACAGGTGTCAGCCATTTCGGCTGTACAGGGCGCTAAACAAGGGAGATCCCTTCTCTTGCATACACACATCAAATGTTTCCTAAAAGGGGCAACATTTATCAAGCCTCCTCAGGTCCACAGGTTTCCTTCATGGAGCCTGAATCTAGTTTTAAAGGCCCTATGCAAGCCTCCGTTTGAGCCTATGGCCACATGCCCACCTAGAGAATTGACCTTTAAGACGTTATTCCTGGTGGGAATCACGTCAGCTCGTAGGGTATCCGAATTGAGAGCACTCTCTGTTAACAGGGAACTCTGTATTTTCCATAAGGACAAGGTGGTCCTGCGCCCGGACCTGGTGTTCATCCCCAAAATAAATTCGGCTTTCCATAGGATGAAAGAATTGATTCTCCCATCTTTTTGCAGTAACCCTAAACATGAGGCAGAAAGAGAGTGGCACTGCCTAGATGTACGGAGGGCCCTTAGTTTTTATATTGATAGATCAAAACAGTGGAGGAAGTCCGAATCTCTTTTCGTGTCCTTCAGGACCCCTTCCGGGGGGAATCAGGTGTCCACAGCCACTCTTAGCCGATGGATAAAGGGGTGTATCGTCATGGCCTACAAGGCAAAAGGGGTGGAGCCTCCGCAAGGGATCTAGGCCCACTCCCTGAGGAGCTCAGCTACTTCTGCAGCCTATAGGTCCTTCCCCACATTGGAAACTATTTGTAGAGTGGCCACATGGAAATCGGTCCACTCGTTTACTAAGCACTACAGAGTGGATCGGCTAGCTTCAGCTGAGGCAGCATTCGGACGCAGGGTGCTTCAGCACGTTGCTGTACCCGCGGAAATGGCTTCCCTCCCATAACATACTGCTTTTTTACATCCCTGACGTGAGGACTGTCCCACGAAGAACCACTGGAGAACGGAAGACTCTTTCACTTACCGTGAGGCTTCCTTTCTCGGTGGTTCAGAAGTGGGACAGTCCAGCCCACCCTTGTTGGGCACGTTTTCCGCAGATACAGAGGGTGCTGTAGTTTTTGTCTCCGTTAGTCACCTTGTTAGTGCAGAACAGCGTAGTTTTTCTCAAGGTGTCAAGCTGAATTGTAGATACTTACCAATTCAGGGTAGTTAATTATAGCTCCCCAGTTGGGAGCAGTTTCCTTCTAGTGTTTTTTCCACAGTTGCGGGGAATTTGGGCTTATAAAAACTGGAGGACTCCAAGAGGAATAAGCCCCTCCCCGCCGGGATCAAAAGCTGGAGCCGACCCTGTGGAAGGAGGAGGAGCTTATTCCCTGACATGAGGACTGTCCCACTTCTGAACCACCGAGAAAGGAAGCCTTATGGTAAGTAAATGAGTCTTCCGTTCTTAGGATCACAGATCAACCAAAATGGTGAATGCAGTCCAGAAATAAAACGTCAGATCATGCTGGGTTGCACAGCAATGCTGATCATGAATCAAATATGGAAGAGTGACATCAGCCTAGCAACCAGATGCAGATTAGTCTGTGCTTCTGTGTTCCCCATAGCAACCTATGTCTGTGAAAGTTGGACCATGAAGAAGCAAGACAAGAGGGAAATCGACTCATTTGAGCTGTTGTGCTGGAGAAGGCTCCTGTGCATTCCTTGGACAGCAGAGGTGACAAGCAAATATTGGAGCTCATGAAACCAGGCATGTTATTGGAAGGAAAAATTATGAAACTGTGACTGACTTATTTTAGCCATGACATGTGGAGGAACTCACTATAAAAAGCAATTGTGCTTGGATTGGTTAATGACAAGAGGAAACTGGGCCGCCAAAGAACATGGTGGCTAGATACCATAAAAGTTGACACCAGCCTGAGCATGAAATGACTCAAAGAAACAGTACAAGACTGAAAAATGTGGAGAGAGCTGGCCCATAGAATCACCAAGAGTCAAACATGACTGAATGGCTAACAACAACAACAAAAACAATTGTGAATTTTACATTTAATTGTTGAAGAACTGTCACCATCCAAAGCATTATGGAGGGTCTCTTCAATCATCAGTGCAAGTATCATTGCTAGGTAGGGAATAAATGTAATGCTTGGTGGTAAGACATAAGCACTAACTGTGCTGATTTTATTTATTTGATTTACATCCCACCCTCCCCCCACAAGTATGCACAAGGCAGGTCACAGCATTTCATCCAGCAACATGAACAAAACTGACCTTCAAAGATAACCTTTTAAATCACATTTCAGTCCAGTCAAGTAGATGGCAGCTGGTCAAGGCAGATTCATGGTGCCTCCTGTGGCGATGCTCTGTTGGTCTCTGTGAGCAGGGCAAATGGCAACGGGCATGATAAGCACTGCAGCAGTGTGAGCTGTGCCAGCAGGGGAGGCCAAGATGGTTGGATGACCACTGCCTCCCCCAAAGGCCTGGCAGAACAGGCCCTGTGGAATTGTAACAAATCCTGCAGGGCCCTGATTTCAACTGGGAGCACGTTCCACCAGGCCAGGGCCAGGGCAGATAAAGCCCTGGCCCTGGCCGAGGCTAAGCAGATGTCAGACTCCTGGATAAATCAGTTCCCAACAACATTCACTCTGGAGAATGATAGGTTTATTGAGACATTGATGGGATCCAGACTGGACACAGGCTGTGTTAGAACTGAGGCAAAAGGCGCAAAAACAATAGATATACAGGGTTCAAGTGAGGGCCCTAAAAGGTCCAGGACCAATCACCTTATGGAATTCCACCTGCCAAAAGAAACAACCATCCACCTCCCCCTTACCATGCCATCCCCCCAACATGTAGAACAAAAGGCAAGCAGTGAAAGCTGAGACCCAAGGACACTAAGGTTCTCAGAGGTGATAAGTTGCCTTCTACTTCAAAGCACTCTAGCAAAATGAAAGTATTTGCGTTTAACACTCTCCCCCCAGTTTGATGTAGTGGTTAAGTGGGCAGACTTTAATCTGGGAAAACTGGGTTGATTCCCCACTCCTCCACTTGCAGTTGCTGGATGACCTTGGGCAAGCCATAGGTCTGTCAGAGCTGTTCCCTCAATGACAGTTCTTGAAAGAGCTCTCTCAGCCCCACCTACTTCACCCCTGTTGTGGGGAGGGGAAGGGAAAGGAGTTTGTAAGCTGCTCTGAGACTCCCTTGGGTAGTGAAGGGCGGGATATAAATCCAATCTCTTTTCTTCTCCTTCCCCTGGTTACTATGGCAAAACGAGCCATAAAATGCATAGCGAGTTTGACAGTAGACTTCTTTTGGGCCGGGGACTGTCAGGAGATGTTGCTCTGCAGAGTGTAAAGCTCTCTGGGGCACATACAGGCAGAGACAGTCCCGCAGGTATGCTGGTCCCTGGCTGGATAGGGCTTTGAAGGTCAGTACCATGACCCTGAAGCAGACCTGGTACTCAGTTGGCAGCCAGTGCAGTTGGCACAATTCATGCTGAATGCATACCCACAGAGACATTGCTGCCAGCAGGCATGCCACCGCATTTCCACCCATTTGATCTAGTCTTGCAATCCAGAGCAAGAGAGAATAGATCTGCCCCATCTTCTACATGACAGCCCTTCAAATATTTGAAGTCTGCAATCATTTCCCTCTAAGCCTTCTCATTCCCAGGCTAAACATACCCAACTCTTTCAGCCTTTCCTCAAAAGACTTGGATTCCAACCCTCTCACTGTCCTGGTTGCCCTCTTCTGGACATGCTCAAGTTTGTCAACATCCTTCCTAAAATGTGGTGCCCAAGGGCAGCCCCACATAGAGTGAGTTACAGCAATTCAGCCTGGAAGTGACCATTGCATGAATCACTTCAGCTTAGTCCTGGAAGGCAGTGTTCCCTCTAAGCTGAGTTAGTGTGAGTTAGCTCACAGTTTTTTTAGCCTCCAGCTCACACATTTTTTGTCTTAGCTCAGGAAGGATGGCTCCAGAGCAAACTGCAGCATCCAAATAGCTCACCCACAACTTTAATGTCAGTAGCTGCATTATCAGAGGTGAGATATCATTATCAGAGGTGAGATAGGAAACCAGCTGCCTGACCAGCCAAAGATGGTAGAAGGCTGACTTGGCAACTGTGGTAACCTGGGCCTCCATAGAAAGTGAGGCATCCAGAATCACCCCTAGGCTCCTCCCCCTTTGGCATTTGAGTCAGTGGTGCCCCATGGCTATATTCCTGATCCCAGACTCCCACCGCTCAGGAAATGGTCTTGATGAAGAAACTGCAGGCATGGGAAATGGTACCCAACAAATGGTGGGATTTCATGAGTTGAGTTATGGGCAGGTGAGGAAACTGACTTCAGTGAGGGAAAGACCACCTTAGGAAGAACAGCCCAAAAGAAGGCACCAAAATGGTCATGACAGGTGGGAAAAGGCACCATTGGTAGATAGTCACTCGTAGAGTTGAAGAGCAGGATACACAAAGAGAAAGATAGTGTGGAGAGCTGTAATGGTCAGGAAAAAATGAGAAATTTCAATCTAGTCTGGCAGAGATTCTAAAGGGGAAGGAGAAATTAAATATTGTTTCCTTTGTCTTGTGGGAGAATTCCTGATGGAGTTGTTGCTCACATAGAACAGCGGTCCTTCCAAACACACCAAAGACGAATGGCTTCATCTCCTTTTCATCAATCATACAAATACAGGTATACACAATCCAGGGATGGACCATATTTGAGGCTTCTGTAAGAGCACCTAAATATATGCCAAATGTTTACACGGGCATAATAAAGACTGTTAACTCCCACGAGCTAAGGTAAAAGTAATCAGATGGGAACAAAAGAAGCACTAGATACTGGCATGTATCAGAAACCTGGCCGCATGCTGTTAAATTACAGGGCTGCTGTTTTTTTTTAAAGAAAATACACACCTCATATCGTTTTGACTCCTGGATGAGTGAAGTGAAGTGGGACTTTAGAAAAATGAAAGGAGATTTCCCGTGAGGCATTCCTGTACTTGACATAGTTATAATTCTGGAAATCCGGGGGGGGGGGGGGATATTTAGAACAAACACTGAGGAAATCAGATCCAGAGACTCTGAGAGAAAAATGTTTAATAGGTGAACATATATTGAATTGAATTAATTTTTTTTAAATGTTTGGCAACCACAGTTGCACATAAGCTGAATCTCCAATCTGTTCGCCTGTCTGCCATCTGCCTCAAATGACTGTCAAACAACTTTGCAGCTGCGCAGTACCAGTGAGGGTAGAGTTACAGGGATGTTTGCATTTGCAGAGTAGCTGAGATGACGCCACCCAGGGTCAGGTAATTAAAGTACGGGGGGGGGGGGGGAACTAAACCTAAGAAATCACGATGGTGTCCCATATAAAAAAGTGGCTATTATTTAAATGTTGTCCACAGTGAAAGGAAGTGGCAGGGGTGCATATGCTCCTACTAAAAAGAATCACTCCCAAGCTTCATGAGAACACGGCTGTCACAGGGCTTCCATCCTTCTGAACGTGCCTTGTGTCCAGCCAGTGACAGGACAGGAGGGAAACAGGCTGGCAGCACCACTCAGTTTCCCAGGTGTGTAACTCAGGATGATGACTGCAAGTGTACTAGTGTACTTCAGGAGAGCTAGGCCATGGGAAGATGAAGCCCCTGAAAGGTTAAAGCAAGAACAGAGAGACCTTTCAGGCAGAGAAGTGCTCATCAGGGCAGTAGAACCCACCAACTTGCAGAAACAGGGATGGGTTCCCTGAGCCTTACGAGCATTTTTTAAATTTCATTTCACAGTTTATACACACACACACACACACACACACACACACACCTTCCCCTGGTGAGCAAATGAGAAAAGGAAAAAAAAACAGTTCGGCATGCACCATTTGACAGATATAAAATGATGGGTGATCTGTTTTTCCTCTGCTGGTATCTCACAGACTGCCCCGGAGTTTTCAAAATCCTGATTTGCTAAAATTAGCAACATAAATATTGGAAAGACCCGCACGTAATCAATCTACCAGGAAGCTACTGGCCACATGGGTTCTGGGGGCAGAGGGAGGGAGCTGTTGGATGGTTCTTTTTTTTTAAAGAAGAAAGTTAAAAGTCCAAGGCACAAAGCCACCATGAACTAAACCTTAGTAATCTGAGGATTGTTGCTCTCTGAGAACTCGGTTTCCCTTCCCCACCCAGCATGTTAGCAGCTAACTGGACTACCTGCCTGCAGCAAATAAGAACTGCCTTCAGGAGATCAGCTAGGGAAGCTTTTGTAAGTTGAAAAAGATCCAGGCCTTTTCTTTCAAGCTTTTAATGTGTCCCAAATCAGTAACACTTAGGTAGGCATGCTAATAGATTTTGTGGACTTAAATTAAGGCTTGTGGGTTCCTGCAAATCAGGAGAATCAGGACATTAGCGGTGGTTCGCTGAAGAAGAGCACAGCCGTTTTGCTGATGTTTCAGTGCCTGTGTGGCAAGATATGTATGGAATAACCCCAGCACAGTAAATACCTGCTAAGCTCCTAAAAGGATGTCTGTGTAAATTGTTGTGAAGATTCAATGATGGGAAAGAGTTTTTGCTCAGTATATAGCTGAGGAAATCCTAGGTAGTTTCAGTGGTAACTATTGGGCCATTTCCTGCCCTTCAGAGGATCCTGAGTTCAGCCATGCACTTGCCCTTTTCAACAACAGTGAATAAGACTTATATCCCCCCCCCCAAAAATCCTGCTTCTTCCACAGCACACTGGATACTTTTCACATTTAGGCTTTGGCCTTCTAGCTTGATTGGACAGCTGCCTTCCATAGGGAAATGGATCACTTTGCCTGTTGTGGTGAGATCTCTCTCTCTCTCTCTCTCTTATCAGACTATGTTGTGAGCTGGTAAGACAACCATACCCATATGTGGTGCAGTGGTGGAACTAGGATCCGAGACACCCAGGTTCAAATCCTCTCTCTATCATGAAATCTGCCACTTGTGCCAGTCCAAAGTTGTAAGCCAGCCATATGTGCTGCAGTCTTACAGCAATTCAAACTCCTGCACAGTGTCTCATAGGTCTTAAGATCATGGCTTCAGAAATCTGCTCCCCGCTCCAAGTGTTTATATTTTGTAACATACATCTGTCAGCTAGTGCTGCCATCTCCTGCCCAGGAGGTGGGATGAGCGCACTCTCTATGTCAGTACTGTGGAATGTTATGTTTCTTGCAGGCTTGCTTATCGCTTTCCCTTCTGCTTTGATCTTGAGGGACTGTGAGTAACAGGCCATGTATTTTTCCCCCTGTTGATAGGTACTGGAGTCGGGAGGCTGGTGGAGTGAGTTTCAGCATGATCAAGTTTATTGTAGGTCAGGAACAAGCCTACCTGAGGTGGCCCAGGGGTCAGCTTATATGCACAGAAAAGCCCCGCCCCCGTCTACACCCACACTGCGGGATAGGTTAATCTTCCCACCAGAGATTACATTGGTTCATTTGAATATGCTAAGCCCCTGATAGGTGGATCTTTAGGAGCCTGGGTGCTATTGTTCTTTTACCTCAAGCTTGTACCTTTTCCAGGCCATGTGGTCAGAACGCATGGCCAGCACCATTACATGTTTGGTCACATCAAAGAATCATACAAGTGTACACATAGAGAATTGCAGCCTGGTTGTCTGTGGAATTGCATCCAGGACATAACACCCCTCCTCCCATAGTTCAGGCACACCCCCTAGCACACAAAGTCTTTGAGATATGTCAACCTTCTCCGCTGTCTGTCCAACTGATGGAGTGTTGGAATGGGTGGACCTGGGACCGTGGTCTCTACCTTGGGAACTGGAGCAGCTGGAGTCGGGGTCTCAGGAGCAACTTCTGGCTGGCTTGTTTCCAGGGCCGAGTTCCGCAGGTATTCCTGGGGTACGGTGGTCGGGTCTGGATCAGCCTCCCGTTGGTCCTCCTCATCCATGCTGGGGTCGTGGATGTCAGGTCCTGGTTGGTCTGTGGTTCCTGGATGGGTGGAGCTTGATCGGCATCACAACTGGTCTATGTGATGTCGCCATACTAGGCCGTCCTCTGTGGTGACCTCATAAGAGAGGGGTCTGTTGACTCTGGTGACTCTACCTGGTACCCAGAGGAGGCTCTGTGCATAGTTCCTAACATACACGGAGTCTTCTGGGAAGAATCATCTCGGAGCTCGGGGTGTGTTGGGTTCCTTGGACTGGTGCAGGGCCCTGTCCAGGTGCAGATGGTCTAACTGAGACATAAGTTGGCATCCCATGAGCAGCTCCACCGGGCTGTGGCCGGTGGCTGTGTGGGGTGTTGTGTGCTGACCAAACAGGAAGGTTGTCAACTTGTACTCCCAGTCCCCTTGGTCCATTCTCTGCAGCGCCTCCTTGGTTGTGCGAACCATCCTCTCGGCTTGCCCGTTTGTAGCTGGATGGAAAGGAGCAGACCTTACGTGTCGTATGCCGTGTAGCTTCATGAATCGCAGGAACTCTGATGAGCAAAACGCTGTGCTGTTGTCGGAGACCAACATGTCTGGCAGGCCGTGCGTACTGAATATGTGCCACATTGCCCGGATGGCGGCCTCAGATGATGTAGACTTTACTGGAACAAACTCCAGCCACTTGCTGAAGCTGTCAATGAGAATGAAAAACAACTGCCCCTGGACAGGCCCCACAAAGTCTATGTGGAGCCGGGACTATGGGCCTTGAGCTGACTCCCAAGGGTGGACTGGTGCATGGGGAGGGTCAGGACATGACTCCTGGCATTTTGCACAGGCCTGGACCCTGGCCTCAATGTCTTTATCCAGCCTGGGCCACCATACATTGCTGCGGGCCAGGGCTTTCATTTGGACTACCCCTGGGTGGTGCTCATGAAGAGCGCTGAGCACCCTGGCACAGAGGGGCTCCGGAATCACCACCCTGGATCCCCATAGTAGACACCCCTTGTGGCTTGACAGCTCACTGCGCTGAGTGGTGAATGCAGCTAATTCTGGCCCGAAAGATGTGGGCCACCCCTTTCCCAACCAGTCAAGAATGCGGGAGAGCATATGATCCCAAGCCGTGCACTGGGAGATGTCTGTTACATGGATGGGCCGGTCTGGAAGGTCCTCCAGGAGTGTGATGAGGTGGGCAGGAGCAGGGTCAGGGTCACAATCGGGCAGCGGAAGGCGGCTCAAAGCATCCGCGTGCCCCATGGATTTGCCGGGGCGGTAGACCAGGGAGTACTGGTAGCTGGAGAGGAAAATGGACCACCGTAAAACCTGAGGAGACAGCATTTGAGGGGTCTGGTAGTCAGAGGCAAGGAGCCCCAGCAAGGGTTTGTGATTGGTGGCGATCATGAAGTCCTGGCCATAGAGGTAATCGTGGAACTTTTTTACCCCCGCCACGATAGCGAGAGCCTCCTTGTCTCTCTGTGCGTAGGTCCTCTCTGCAGATGTCAAAGTCCTAGAGTAGTAAGCGACTGGGACCTCCCGGCCGTTGGGCAGGAAGTGTCCCAAGACATCCCCCATTCCATAAGGGGATGCGTCACAGGCCAGCACCACAGGGAGGGATTCATCGAAGTGGGTGAGGACTGCATTAGAGATCAGAAGAGATTTGATGGTTTTCAAGGCGGCCGTGTGCCGGGGGCCCCATTCCCATTTAGCAGATTTGTCCAATACTCTATGTAGCGGCTCAGCCACTGCGACCTTATGTGGAAGGAAATTATGATAGAAATTCAAGAGTCCCAGAAAAGATTGAACCTCGGCCTCGCACATGGGAGCCGGAGCCTCACGGATCACTTTTACCTTGTTCGGTGTGGGATGGATTCCTTTGGCGTCCATGGTTAACCCCAGGAACTCCACTGATGGCATACCCAGAAGACATTTCTCTGTCTTGATCTTCAGCCCTGCATCCTGGAAACATTGAAGGACTGCCCGGAGTCGCATCCTGAAGGTCTGGGCATCCAGTGCCGCTATCAAGACATCATCAAAAAAGGGCTGGACACCTGGTAACCCTTTTAATAAACAGTCCATTAATTCCTGGAAGAACCCTGAGGCCACGCTGACCCCAAACTGAAGCCGTTTCACCTTGAACTGCCGGACAAATGGTCCTCCACGTGTCGGTACTCACATCCTACTGCCAGCCGGTGGAGGTCGGTGAGGAATGCAGCAGTACTCTCACCTGTCTGTTGGATCCTCTGGAGGAACTGTACTCTAAACACCAGCATGGAAGGTTTTGGCGCGAAGTAGTCCCCGAGCTGCTTGAGGAGTTCATTGTAGGTGAGATCCAGCAGGTCTCGGGGAGAGACTAGGTTCTGGGCAAGGCACATGGTTTCTATGCCACAGTGGCCCAATAGCCAGGCCCGCTTCATGTCGGCCTTGGTGACCCCATGCATGGTCAGAAGGAACCCTAGTTGCCTGGACCATGTGTCCCAGGTCTCAAGTTTAGAGGGATCAAAGGGAGGGATTTGTCCTGTGGCGGCAGCCATAGTTACCAGAGAAGGAGCGGCACAACGAGCGATGTCCTCAGGGTCTTGCAGCATTTCCTCAGAGTGCAGGGGCTCGGCGATGCCTGGTGCCGGCAGATGGGTGCTCGGTGCTTTGCTGCTCAGTTTGGCTGATGAGTTGCTCATCGGGATCCCACCTTCATCACCACTGATAGGTACTGGAGTCAGGAGGCCGGTGGAGTGAGTTTCAGCATGATCAAGTTTATTGTAGGTCAGGAGCAAGCCTACCTGAGGTGGCCCGGGGGTCAGCTTATATGCACAGAAAAGCCTCGCCCCCGTCCACACTCACACTGTGGGATAGGTTAATCTTCCCACCAGAGATTACGTTGGTTCATTTGAATATGCTAAGCCCCTGATAGGTGGATCTTTAGGAGCCTGGGTGCTATTGTTCTTTTACCTCAAGCTTGTACCTTTTCCAGGCCAGCCAGGCAGTCCGCATGGTCGGCGTCATTACATGTTTGGTCACATCAAAGAATCATACAAGTGTACACATAGAGAATTGCAGCCTGGTTGTCTGTGGAAGTGCGTCCAGGACATAACACCTGTCTTCCCTCTTCTTCCTTGGGAAGAAAGAGCCAATATTTTAAGTGCCTTTTCCCTTATGTGATGATTGGCTGCATTGCATTACCTGACTGATCTTGAATTCTGTATATCTGTACTGGGTACCCTGGTGCCCGCCATTACTAACACAAAATGTGTAGATGACCATAGCAGACCTTTCTCAATAGAGCATTCCTGTTTAAGGACACTTGTTGACTGACTCTGTAGGACTCTCAAAACTTCCTGGTTCTGGTGAGCTTAACTCAGACAAAACACGATCCACTGGAGAAGGAAATGGCAAACCACTCCAGTATGTTTGCCAAGAAAACCCCATGGACTAAAGGCTAAAAGATATGGCACCGGAAGATGAGCCCCTCAGGTTGGAAGATGTCTAATATGCTACTGGGGAAGAGCAGAGGGTAACTACAAGTAACCCGAGAAAGAATGAAGTGGCTGGGCCAAAGCCAAAAGGACACTCAGCTGTGGATGTGTCTGATGGTAAAACGGAAAGTCTGATGCTGCAAAGAACAATACTGCATAGGAACCTGAAACATAAGGTCTATGAATCAAAATAAACTGGACACGGCCAAAAAATGGTGAGACTGAACATCGACATCTTGGAAATCAGTGAACTAAAGTGGACAGGAATGGGTGAATTTAACTCAGAGTCACTGTGGCCAAGAATCCCGTAGAAAAAATGGTTGGCCTTTATAGTCAACAAGAGAGTAGGAAAGGCAGTAGTGGGATACAATCTCAAAAACAACAATGATTTTGATCCGAATCCGAGGCAAACCATTCAACATCACAGTGATCCAAGTCTATGCTCCAACCACTGATGCAGAAGAGGCTGAAGTGGACCGGGTCCATGAAGACCTACAACACCTCCTAGAACTAACACTAAGAAAAGAGATGTCCTTATCATAAGAGACTGGGATGCTAAAGTAGGAAGTCATAAGGTAACTGGAATAACGGACAAGTTTGGCCTTGGAGAACAAAATGAAGGCTAATAGAGTTTTGTCAAGAGAACATGCTGGTCATAGCGAACACCCTCTTCCAACAACCTAAGAGATGACTCTACACATGTACGTCACCAGATGAGCAACACTGAAATCAGATTGATTATATGATTTGCAGTCAGAGATGGAGAAGCTCTATACTGTCACTCAGGGGTCCTTTCGAGCAGGAGCTCGGGGGAGCACAGCTCCAGTGTTAGCTGAATTGCTTTAATTTAAGATCAGCAATTGGCAGAATACTGGGTTCTTGCCAGCTATACCAAGGTCCCACCCCTTCCAGGAGTTCCCAGACAATAGGCAATGAGGCTGAGTGGTTTCTTTGAATGATGTTTACTGTAAAAATGTTATTCAAGCATACAAATTGAATCATACATGCATACACACAGGATCTAGGAAACTTAGGTAGAAAAATAGCACTGTTGCATGAGCAGGAAGTTCATTGGTTGGGTAATACTTTACCTATCCTGGAGATGGGTGGTCCTTTTTCCAAAAGAAGATTTGAGGGATAGAAAGGAAGGATGGGGAGTATGATCTGAACCAGCAGAAACACGTGGAGGGTTAAGAGTTTAAGCTTGAATAGTGTGTAAGAACTTTTAAAAGGTGGTATTGGGGTGGGCTGTGCTGACCACATCCCATTGACACACCTACTAGTTGGTCCATCCCCACTAGCCCTACCATTGGTCAGTGTAATAAGGAGGAGGAGGCAGGAAGGAGGGGTCAGTATTGCAAATCTGGGTGCTAAGCAGGAACTGACACCTGGGCAGGCTGTTAGGATTCTTGGCACCAATCCTTTGTCTCGTGATGGCTCTTGGCCAGGTCACTCGATGGCCGACGATTAGTTGCTTGGTAACGGTCACTTAACATGATCTCTTACAGGAACTTTGGGGGAAGGTGTGAATTGACCAGTGTGAAGGAGACAGAAGGACTCTTTGAAATGGAACCCTGGTCTCCATGTTAGTGTGAACTCGAGGCAGTTTCCTGCTGTGGGTTGGAGCCTCTCACTGCAATAGAAAGTGCATTTCGCCCTTTGCAAGATAACAACCCAAAGTTCAAACTTATGATTTTAACAGTTCATAAGAGCATATAATATGCCTTGATGGCTTACAATTCCCCCCCCCCATGGGACCCTGAAAGTGTCAGATGAAAGGGTCCCACATCAGGAACTGGAACACGGTGCTGGCACATCCGGAGGTCTGGTCACTCGTCTCTTGTCTGGTCGCTGGAGGACCCAGGTGTCGCTACTCTAACAGGGGGCGGACTTAAAAAAAACTAGCCTAATAAAAAAAATTCCAAATTACTTCTGGAAAGGATCCCATCACCAGGGCAAATAAGGATGACCCATAAAAAGGTTGCAGTAATACATATACAATTCTAAGACAATTCATGAGGGCACTAGTAAAAATCATTATATACTACACTATTAGGGCACATAATTCATCGTGGCTATAGAGAATTCATGGAAGAAATTCATAAGGCAAAGGAATTCATACTGGTAATTAAGGGATTTCATAAGAATGAGAGAATCCATGTAAACTAAACAATTCATAGAACTGGGGCAATTCATGTGGGTAAGAGTTTAGCAATTCATACTAGCTAAAAGGGTGAATTCATATGAGGTGTAAAGGCAACCACAAATCCATATGGGGTTACTATTTCATAAAGCTAAGGAATTCATACAGTTAAAACTCCATTTGTATCATAGGTAGCAAAAGAATTCATAGGAGCAAGCATTTCATACAGTCATTAAAAAGGAATTCATTCGGATCAGATAAAAAACACAATTCATACAAACAGTTCTTTGTCCTTCCCTCCCGCGCATCTGAAGTTGTCCCGGGTGCTGGAGCGCGCAAGAACGGATTGGAAAAGTAAGGAGGGAGGCACACTATACATAGCAGCTAGCACCGTGACTTGTTGATCTGTGGCTCTTCGGAGGCTCTTCCTGGGCCTCGATTGTTGTCGCACAATGGCCTCGGTCTGATTCGTCACTTTCCGGCTCGACACGAGTCAGTTCAGCCGAAAAGGAGGAGACCGGTATGCATATCGGGGAGTCATCCCCCCTTGCTATCAAAAAGCATTGTGGGTAGATATATTATTCAGAAAGAAAAACGGTTAATAATTTGTTAACCATAAAAGAGATACAGAAAGGAAAGCAAAATAATTAATGCATATTAAATCAAATGGCTAACTCTAGGTAATGTTTTAAAACACATAGCTATTAACTAAGGCAGAATGGAAAAAGCAAGGCCATACTAGTTGGATACTAGTATGTAATTGAGTGAGTTGTATTGATGATGCTTCTGTGCAGAGGCTGAAGGCATCATTGGAATACCTGGGACATCACAAATGAATGAAGGTATATCATTAGACAAATCATGTTAGCAAGTATTTGTAACAAGGCACTACTCTGAGTTTCAATCAGGCAGGGGCAGTCCCTGTCTATCACAGAACAACAGGAATACACATGATGCTGAAGTCCCTTCCCCAAGAGTCCATGGAGGTAGAAAACATCCTTTTTCTTCCCACCTGGAAGTCCATTGTACAGTCCATGGGGTCCTATATATATGCAAAACTCTGAAGACTTGAAGAGTATAATGGGGCAGCAGAAATATATATATATATATATATATGAGAACAAATCAAATGCAATCACCTTGGCACACACAGAAGGAGAAAAAAAACTCTTAATGATTAGTAGCACATACTGGATCATAGGAAATATAGACAAAAGCATTATTGTAACACAGATGTAAAGGATTGGGATAGGACACCCAATCACCCATTAGAACACAATGCAATGTACTGGCAGTTTATAGGAAGAGGGGACACCTTTGACAGTGTCTCCCCCCCCCCGCTTGTATCAAGATTGACATTTTGCAAGACATGTGACCACATTTAATAGAATGTCTTCCAGAGACAATAATAATAATAATAATAATAATAATAATAATAATAATACGTGAGCTCAAAACAGAAGAATTTTTTTTTCAAAATTTTAAATTGTATTGCCATGGCTTGTAAGGTTGTAGGAAAAATTGGGCGCCCCAAAGAAAAGAGAAAAAGAAAATAAATGCCGGCTTGTGGGGGTGGCGTACACTTCCCCAAAAATAAAAAGTCAAAGAATGTAAAAAGACAGTATAATAAAACTAATCAAAACAAGACTTCTCCCATGTTGTGGGGGAGGAAGTAAAAATAAAAATAAAATAAAACTAGCAAAAACCTGAAAAGCAATAAATGATTAGTACACACACAAGACAAACAATTCCTAAAAAAAAAAAAATACTTATAAGATTATCAGGCATAAGATTTCAATTGCAGGTTCAGACTTTGAGTTCCTGCTAATACAAAAGAACTTAAGAGAAAGATTAGCAGGGGTTTGCATGGCTAGAAAGAAACTGTGGCCATGCAGGGATAGAACTTAAAAGAGGAAAATAAACTTAGAAGGTGCTGATCATGCACCTCAAAGAAGCCCTTTGGTAGGGTATACGGAGAACTGGGCTGTGGGCACAGTGTCCCAGGCATAAGACTTTTGTTAGAAATAGTACCCTGTGTGCACAGAGTGCAAATGAAACAAAAATGAAAGAATATAGCATGAGTGACAGATATAATTTTACCAAGCAGCTGAATCACAACCCGTATTGAAAATCCAAGACATAGAACAAGCAGTGGTGCTTGATAAGGCTCAGAGAATTCTTTATGGATTAGGAAATTAGATTAAGAGATCACAACACAAGAAACAAAAAAATTTTTGCCTCTGGCACAAGCTGTGTGCCAGTAAACAGTTCCTCTGAGCATATAAATAGTTTCCTAGCTTGCTGGCTGAAACCAGGCTGAGCTAGAACAGAAGAATGGATTTGCATGATAAACACTGCAGATGAAAAAGCCAAGTCGTAGACTAAGGAAAACTAGCAAAGAGTGAGCTAGCAGGGACCCACTCCTGTGAGATGAGAAAGAAATCTAAAAAAAAACCCTGATACTACACAGGACAAAGCCTGAGAATGAGAGGCAGTAACACATTTAAGGAAATAGAAACAGTATCTCTGTGGAATATACCCTGTTATGTATTTACCATGCGGTCGCCATGAGCTCCAGTAATGGCGACCGCCATGTGGCCAGAGCACATGGCCAAGAAACTACCTGAGCTTCAGCCAGGTAGAACAAAGACCAGGTGGATTCTAACCGGCCACCAATCAGGTACCTAGGTTTCTCTCAGGGAACCTATGAGATGTAAATAGACTGATAATAGCCTATCAGGCCAGTTGGGTGAGGTCAGGGGATTATCCCGGGCCAGCATAAAAGGAGGGCTCTGAGCCCTGGGTTGCATGCTTCACCCGGACCAGCAATAAAGATCTAGCTGTTTCACTGTTCCATGGACTCCCGACTCCAATACTTATCAGTCATACCCTGTGAGATAGGAGTGGCTGAGAGAGTTCTCTTGAGGACTGCTCTTGAAAGAACAGCTCTGAATGAACTTGTGACTGATCCAAGGTCACACCAGCGGCTGCATGTGGTAGAGTGGGGAATCAAAACTGGTTCTCCCAGATGAGAGTCCATGCACACCAAACTGGCTCTGCCAGAGATTCCTGAGATGTGATATAGTAAAAAATAATAATAATAGGAAAGCATGAAAAGGATGCAATCTGCTGCTTCAAAGAAAGATTTCAAGAAAAGCAAAGTTATCCAAAACTGCAAAATTCTAGAAACAGCATTTTTGTTCTTAAGGAATTAAAGCTATAAAAATTGCAACAACAAAAAGAACTTTTAACTTCCAAGCAATGATCTGTTGTCTTTTGGCAGAGGGGCAACTCTAGAGCAGTTTGCCCAAAAAGGGAATTTAAACCTAGTTTAAGAAGGGAAGGGGAGGGAACCTTCCCTTCAAAGCATTCTACAGTAAAGTTTCATCATAAAGGGTAGGGTTGCCAACTCCAGTCCAGGAGATTCCTGTAGATTAGGAGATGCAATTTAGGAAGAACAGTGCATAAAAACTGCATAAAATTAATATTGCATCAAACCAATCCTTCTCCAGAGAAACTGACTTTAGTATTCTGGAGAAAGGCTGTAACTTTGGGGATCTCCAGGGCTTTCCTGGAGACTGACATTCTTGCAATAGTTGCCACATTCTTAGGCAAAAAGGAAGGGAAAATCTAAATATTCGCTACCCACCCCCTCCCTGTTGCCTTAGAGCAGGGGTGGCCAACCTGTGGCTCGGGAGCCACATGCGGCTCTTTCACACATATTGTGCGGCTCCTGGCAGGGCGGCTGGGGAAGCAAAGGGGAGGCATGCTTTTTCTCTCTTTCTCCCTTCCTTCCCTCCTCCCTCCCATCTATTTGCTTTCCTAGTTTCTCTCTCTCTCTTTCTTTCCACTTCTTTAATTCTTTCTTTCCATCTCTCTCTTTTTCTCTCTCTCTCTCTCAATATCATTAGCAAACAAGTAATATCATTATCAATAACCGGTTTTCCTTGTTTGTTTTTATTTTTGGCAGTCCCATTTAACATTAATAAAAAGCAAATTTGCATATTTTTAAAAATAAAAACGTGTGTGTGATATTTGTTCCTGTCTTGCGGCTCTCAGACATCTCTATGTGGCTCTTACATTTATTCTATGTGGCTCTTACGTTAAGCAAGGTTGGCCACCCCTGCCTTAGAGAGAGAAAAAGGTGGGGGGGACGTTTTTCTCTGGTTGCAGAGGGAAATTATGCTTAACAAAAGAGGGAAGAAGAACAATGACAGCCCCACTCTTCACCTCATTTCAGAACTGCTGGCTCTTTGATAATGTACATTTTACAAGAGGGGAAACGATGGGGGATGAGAGGAGGCTTTTGTTGGATGGTGAGGTTTTCCAGATAGACTGTCTTTGTCTGATGAGGTTCCCTCTCAAACTATGAGCAACATGAATCTCAAAAGATTTTAGCAGGACTGCTGCTACGGTTCAAAAAAATTGGGTCTTTTTCAGGCTAGATTAAAACTCCAAAAAATTTTTCCCTGCACTAGATCAAAAGAAGGGAAAACTCAAAAAAAAATTCCTTGCACTCCCCCCTTTGAATTCACAGAACCGTCTGTGAATTCACAAAACAGAGTCAAAGGAAAAAGGGAAAGAAAAAACATTCCATATTTCTTTTCACTGTGCACCCCCCTCAGTTCCTTTAAGGTGGGGGTGATATAAGACCTTTTCTCTCTAGGGTTGAGAAGGGAGAATAGCCCTAACAGAACAGGGGGAAAGCAGCAATTACCAGCACACCTCCATCTTATCACATGCTTGCCATGAGGGTGTAGAATTTAACTTCTTTTAGCATCTTCAGGTAAGGCTGAAGTGGGCTCATTAAAAAAACAACAACACCAAAATATTTGGGATTTGCCAACATCATTCACCTAATCTGGAGGTTTTACATTTGTGCCCCAAATGGAGAATTTGCTGCTTCTTGCAGTGCTGGAGCTCAAAAGTTAGAAAATGTGCCACTTAAAAAAAAATGGTGTTTTTCCCTCCGTTACTCTTGAACTGTGGGCCATATAAACAGTTAAAACAAAGTATTCCAAAGGAAAACGTGGCTTTTCCTAAACCCTCTATAAGGGGCAGCTTTTAAAGGCTTTATAACACAAAACAACAAAGACAACACATTGTACCTACGGTTTCAAATGGCAGAAAGTTCTGTGGGGGGGAGGAGAGGTTTTTCTCCTTCCCCAACAGTGCAATGGGAAGTCTCCAGTTCTGACCTGGAGATTAGTATCTCTATGGATTATTAGGAGTTTACAAACAAGAAGGAAAAATAAAAGTTATATTTCTGATGTTATGCTTTCACTGCTGTGAATCCTGCCCATTTAGGTTTGGGAAGGGGAAAATAATTGCTCCATTTCTTTTTGGGCTGCTAAAGTCTCCTGATTAAGCTAATTTTAAATTGTCAGTCTTCTGGTTGTTTTAGAGAATTTTTCTGTGTGTTCACTTGACCCGCATAGGCCAGAATGAAACGGGCAGAAAAACCCTATTTGTTTGTACTGTGTCCTCCCCCCAGGTTTTGTCTAAGGTGGGGCAGACACAGTAAAAGTCTCTCTCCCTAGTGTTGAGAGCAAGCTGATCCTTGCTTTTCTAAAATTGGGAAAGGCAATTAACAATCAAAAGTCTGCTTATCTCCTACCAGGAGCCCTGTGAGGAGGCTGAAGTCGAAATTGGGGAAGCACCAGGAGTTCTATCTCTGTGGGGCAAATGTCAGGAGGTTTGGACTTGAAATCTTTCTATTGTAATAGGGAGGGCTGAAGTGGCCTAAGTTTAAGGCCTTATGAACTGGAAGTTTCTTGCAAACAGAGGGAGGAGCACTCACATCTGGAGAGGCAGTCACAGAAAGCTGTTCCCTGCTGAGGGAAATAGTTTGGGCAAGAGATTTAGAACTCTGTGTAAGCTCAGAGGCTGTTTCAAATGTGGCTCAAATGGGGTCCAGTTCTCTTCCAAAGGCAGTTGGGAAGAGACTGGGGTTTGTAGGGTTCTGTATTTTAGAAGGTAAAAACAGAGGTACAAATTTTTCTCAATTTCTCTCAATTATGGCCATAATTACAGGAAGATTATTCCTGGCATTTAAGCTTCATTTAGAAAGTTTGGTAACATAGCTGTGCTGTTTTATAGCCCTGAATCTAAGTTCTTTCTGGGGGCATGTGTTCTACAGCTAAGGTTGATCACTCATATTAATGTTACAAAAGTTGGACTTGTCGGTCTCGAGCTCTGTTTAAGGTTGTCAGGTCCAGGCAGGAGATTCCTGGAGATTCAGACTGAGGTTTGAAGAAGGATGGAGACTCCAGTGGGGTAAAAACCATGAAGTCTTCCCTCCTCCCACAAGCACTCACTTTCTACAGAGAAATTAGACTCTGCAGTCTGGAGATCTGTTAGAACTCCAGGGGAGCTCCAGGAGAGCTCCAGGTCTTACCTGGAGACTGATATTGCCACAGGGAAATGCTATTCTCTGGGCAGTAGTCTCTTGGGGATTAACACCATTCCCTCCCAGTTTCATTTACAAAGGATTAAAAGGAGAGCGCTAGCTTCCTAAGGATTCCTCGCCCATCCCTTGCCCAGTTTCTTTCCCTGGGGTTGGAATGGAGGGGGGGGGGGGGAGATTTTATTTTGCTGCAGCCATGCTGGCTGTACTGAATGCCTGCTTTTATTCCAACTGCTGGGAGTTGGCTGGGCTCTCCCACGAATTGTAGTGAAGCCTTTTAGGGCTCTAATGTAACAAAAGCTACAGGATTTGCTTTATTTTATTTTCTATTATTGTATGGGAATTCTAGCAGCGTCTCGTGGGGTGCAAATGCAGTTAGGGTCTCAAGCTGCTGTTTTCCAGGGGAACTTGATCTCAGCATAGCAAGATTGGTGACTTATTTCTGCCTGCTGGGTTTTTTCTGTTTCCTTACTTAAATTCAGTTCCATACCAAAAGAGAGAATACTCCTTAACTCTCTTAAATTATCACATCCAAAAAAGGCAGCCCTAATGATTCCTTTAATTTACACAATAAGATTCACCAAAAGGAAAAGACCCTGTTTCCAGGCGCTTCCCTTGAACAAACTTTAGATTCTCGGATCTGAGGAGCAAACTTAAGTCACAGTTACCAAATTGGCCAATGGCCACCAAAGGGAAAAGACCCTGTTTCCAGGGGTCCCCCTAACTAACTTCAGATGCACGGATCTGGGGAACTAACCTTGGGGAAAAGGAGTATGTCAAGGAGAGTCTCCTGCTTTCACTTGAAGCAGGGGCAACGAAAGGGGAAGTCTTCTCCCCCCTTCTTGGCTTATGCAGTTACTTTCAAGGAGAGTCTCCTGTTTTACCTCAAACAGGGGCACTGGAAGGGGAGTCGTCTCCCTTCTTCCGTATTTATACAGTTACTGTTGTTGGCACAAGGTGGCCAACGCACCACAGAACTAGTTTTTAGAGTAGGAGACCTCGGGATTACTCTTAACCCAAATCGAACAAAGAACAGAACAGCGAACAGAACTAGTTTTTAGAGTAGGAGACCCTGGGATCACTTTTAACCCAAATCGAACAAAGAACAGAACAGCGAACAGAACTAGTTTTTAGAGTAGGAGACCCTGGGATCACTTTTAACCCAAATCGAACAGAACAGCGAACATAACTAGTTTTTAGAGTAGGAGACCCTGGGATTACTTCTAACCCAATGCGCACAGCAAACAGAACTAGTTTTTGGGGTAGGAGACTCTGGGATTACTTCTAACCCAAAACGGACAAAGCACAGAACTAGTTTTTAGGGTATGGCGGCCCTGGGATTACTACTAACCCAAAAGAACAACGAACAGGGCTAGTTTTTAGGGTATGGCGGCCCTGGGATTACTACTAACCCAAAAAGACACCTTGTCTCAGAGACCCCGAGTCTCTTCAAATTTGGGGTTTCGGGAGTGGGATTGGCGTATTCCACAACTCCCTCACGGGATCACCTCCTAACCCGTAAAAAAACCCCCAACAAAGCTAACAGAACTTGAGGGTTTTGAGAGCGGGAGTGGCCAACTCCCCACTTCTCTAATGGGATTACCTCTTAACCCATAAAATGGACTAGTAGAGCTCCTTTGCTCTTTCTTCACTTCTCTATCACATCACTGAATTATTTCACTTTTTCCGGACTTTCTTCCGGAAGACTGGGACTAGGAGGAGCGAGGGTGTGCTCAAGGAAAGTGCTTTATGAGACCTGACGTGTATAGCAAGCTGTGAAGGATAGGAGCGGGGAGAGCCAACCCACAATAGAGTGCTCACTAGAGCCAATCAGGCAGACAGAAACCTTTCACATGGCCTATACTGGAACTCTGGAGGAGGTTTTTTCTCTATGTCTGCCTGCCAGAAGACCACGCATGTCGACTTAGCGTGCTTCTGACATGCAGGGCAAATCCCGGACGGGCCCCCAATTTTGTTAGCCGAATTGCTTTAATTTAAGATCAGCAATTGGCAGAATACCGGGTTCTTGCCAGCTATACCAAGGTCCCGCCCCTTCCAGGAGTTCCCAGACAATAGGCAATGAGGCTGAGTGGTTTCTTTGAATGATGTTTACTGTAAAAATGTTGTTCAAGCATACAAATTGAATCATACATGCATACACACAGGATCTAGGAAACTTAGGTAGAAAAATAGCACTGTTGCATGAGGAAGTTCATTGGTTGGGTAATACTTTACCTATCCTGGAGATGGGTGGTCCTTTTTCCAAAAGAAGATTTGAGGGATAGAAAGGAAAGATGGGGAGCGTGATCTGAACCAGCAGAAACACGTGGAGGGTTAAGAGCTTAAGCTTTGAATAGTGTGTAAGAACTTTTAAAAGGTGGTATTCGGGCAGGCTGCGCTGACCACATCCCATTGACACACCTACTAGTTGGTCCATCCCCACTAGCCCTACCATTGGTCAGTGTAATAAGGAGGAGGAGGCAGGAAGGAGGGGTCAGTATTGCAAATCTGGGTGCTAAGCAGGAACTGACACCTGGGCAGGCTGTTAGGATTCTTGGCGCCAATCCTTTGTCTCATGATGGCTCTGGCCAGGTCACTCGATGGCCGACGATTAGTTGCTTGGTAACGGTCACTTAACATGATCTCTTACAGGAACTTTGGGGGAAGGTGTGAATTGACCAGTGTGAAGGAGACAGAAGGACTCTTTGAAATGGAACCCTGGTCTCCATGTTAGTGTGAACTCTGGAGGCAGTTTCCTGCTGTGGGTTGGAGCCTCTCACTGCAATAGAGAGTGCATTTCACCCTTTGCAAGATAACAACCCAAAGTTCAAACTTATGATTTTAACAGTTCATAAGAGCATATAATATGCCTTGATGGCTTACACCGGGAGTTGGTGCCAGCCCCCCCTCCCACGGGGGAATGCCTGCTTGTGTCTTGGCTGCAGCAAAATTACCCCATCCCCTGGAAAGGTCCTTATTCCTCCGACCAGCCTTCTGAAGGCTTCAGCCACCACTGAAGCTATCCTCCCAGAATATTTCTGAGGCTTGGTTAGTAGCTGTCCCCTCTCTGCCAGCTCTCTCTCTCGCCTTTATTTCTTGCCTTCTGACATATTTCTGGTGATGTCAGGTGGTGTAGCATATGCAAATAAGTAATGCTAATGAGTTATGCTAATGAGCTCCTGCACCTCTTTTTCTACGAAATGACCCCTGCTGTCAGTAAATACAAGACCTGGAGCTCACTGTGGCTCAGATCATGAGCTCCTCATTGCAAAAATCAGGTTTAAACTGAAGAAAGCTGGGAAACCCCCAAGGCCATTCAGGTTTGACCTAGATCACATCACTGATGAATATACAGTGGAGATGAAGAATAGGTTTAAGGGACTAGACTTGATAGACAGAGTGCCTGAAGAACTATGGACGGTGGTTCATGATATTGTACAGGAGGCAGCAATCAGTACCATCCCAAAGAAAAAGAAATGAAGAAAGCAAAGTGGCTGTCCGATGAAGCTTTACAAATAACAGAGGAAAGAACGAAAGTGAAAGGCAAAGGTGAAAAGGAAAGATTTACCCAACTGCTGAATGCCGATTTCCAGAGAACAGCAAGGAGAGATAAGGAGGCTTTCCTGAATGAACCATTCAAAGTAATAGAGGAAAACAATAGAATGGGAAGGACTAGAGATCTCTTCAAGAAAACTGGATAAATCAAGGGAACGTTTCATGCAAAGCTGGCCATGATAAAGGACAAAAACAGTAGGGACCTAACAGAAGTAGACGAGATTAGGAAGAGGTGGCAAGAACACACAGAAGACCTATACAAGAAGGATCTTGATGTCCTTGACAACCACGATGGTGTGATCGCTGACCTCAAGCCAGACATCCTGGAGTATGAAGTCAAATGGGTCTTAGCAAGCATTACTAACAACAAAGCTAGAAGAGATGACGGTATCCCAACTGAGCTATTCAAAGCCTTAAAAGGTGCTGCACCCCATATGCCAGCAAATTTGGAAAATGCAACAGTAGCCACAGGATTGGAAAAGGTCAGTTTATATTCCAACCCCAAAGAAGGGCAATGCCAAGGAATGTTCAAGCTATCGCATGATTGCACTCATTTCGCATGGTAGCAAGTTCATGCTCCAGATCCTACAAGCTAGGCTTCAGCAGTCCATGTATAGAGAACTGCCAGAAGTACAAGCTGGGTTTCGAAGAGGTAGAGGAACTAGAGATCAAATTACCAACATTCGCTGGATTATGGAGAAAGCAAGGGAGCACCAGAAAAACATCTACTTCTGCTTCATTGACTACACTAAAACCTTTGATTGTGTGGATCACAACAAACTGTGGCAAGTCCTTAAAGAGATAAGAGTACCAGACCACTTCACATGTCTCCTGAGAAACCTGTATAAGGGTCAAGAAGTGACAGAACCGCACATGGAAAAATTGATTGGTTTAGAATAGGAGCATGAGAAGGGTGTATATTGTCACCCTGCTTATTTAATTTATATGCAGAATACATCATGTGAAATGCTGGCCTGGATGAATCACAAGCCGGAATTAAGATTGCCGGGAAAAACATCAACAACCTCAGATATGCAGACAATACCACTCTAATGGCAGAAAGTGAAGAGGACCTAAAGAGTCTCCTGCTAAGGATGAAAATGGAGAGGGCAAAAGTTGGCTTGAAACTCAACATCAAAAACAAACAAACAACAACCTCAGATCATAGCATCCAGCCCCATCACTCCTTGGCAAACAGAAGGGGAAGTGGTGAAAGCAGTGACAGACTTCACCTTCCTGGGATCCAAGATCTCTGCAGACAGTGACTGCAGCCATGAAATTAAAAGACACCTGCTCCTTGGGAGGGAAGCGATGGCAAACCTAGGTAGCATAATAAAAAGTAGAGACATCACCCTGCCAACAAAAGTCCATATAGTCAAAGTGATTTTATTCCCACGATTAATGTATGGCTGTGAGAGTTGGACTATAAGGAAGGCTGAGTGCTGGAGAATATATGCATTTGAATTATGGTGCTGGAGAAGACTCTTGAGAGTCCCCTGGATTTCAAGGAGATCAAATCAGTCAATCCTAAAGGAAATCAAACCTGACTGTTCCCTGGAAGGACAGATACTGAAGCTAAAGCTCTAACACTTTGGCCACCACATGAGAAGGGAGCACTCACTGGAGAAGACCCTGGTGCTGGGAAAGATTGAAGGTCAAAGAAGGATGGCAAAGGATGAGATGGTTAGACAGTGTTTTCAGTGCAACAGACATGAAGTTGGGCGAACTCCGGAGGACGACAGAAGACAGGAAGGCCTGGTGTGATGTGGTTCTTGGGGTTGCGAAGTGTTGGACTCAACTGCGACTGAACAAAAACATGACCAGATATGGCCCAGAAGATAAAGAGATGCAAATAAAATAGTTCAGAAAGCCTGCATTAACTCTGCAGGAAACAATAGATACATGCAAAGCTAGTGAACAAATTTCTGTGTGTATGCAAATTACCTACCCACCAGTTGCTGAAGGTATGTGCATAAAAGTAAATAAAATATTCAACAAAACCAGCCATTCAAGAACAATAAAGAGCACAGCAAATCACCAAGTGAAAGTTGTGGGTATTGTGACATGACCATGTCTATGGCAAATACCTGGCCTTTGGCACTGCGTGAAGGAATTGTGGGAAGGGGGGGGGGGAAATCCTTATGCTGGAGTTTAAAAATGTTCCAACCAGATGAAAACTACACACCACTTGAGGCAAGTAAACAGTGAGGACCAAGTGCAGTAATTTGGATAATATCTTCTACATGTGAGGCACTAAAACTGTACATGCTTAAAACAACAAGTTGGATTGTAAAGCTTGTGTTGGCACCCTGTAAAGGTACACTGAGGTCCTGGCTCAAGTGTGAGACTGAATGCTGGGGATGCATCCATACATTTAATGGCTACAGACATTTTCTTAGCATTATGGAGGATGGGGCAGCAAAAGTATTACCAATTAAGGGCAAAACTGAAACTGTATAATGTCACTAACCTCCCCCCAGTAGCTCAATGTGCAACGGAGGTAGAAAACCAAGGAAGAGGGTGCCAGTGAGATTTCCAGGTTGTAAATTGCAAACAGAAGCTCATCCTATTAGTACCAGTGAACCCATGAAACTTGTGGCATTTAACAAACTATCAATGTATTTCATATAAATCCTGATGAAAATTTTTATCGAAGAACTTATCATGTCAAAGGCACACATTTTTAAAACACTGTAAGGATGCCTTTGAAGGACTTCGATGCCTCCCAGATGTGCTGTATCTCCAAGAAGATGAAACTGCTCAGCCGCGGCAACATTTGCCGTGCAGAATCTCAGTAGCATTAAAAGGCAAAACTGTAATCATGATCAGGCAAATGGTAAAAGATGGGACTGCAGACACAAAGTGACAGAGTCCACCCAGTGGCTAAACAACAAGGTAGTAAAGCAATTTACCCAAGGCAGCACTGCGAGCTCACCAACAGTCGCCCACTGCAAAAGAAATCTTGCCTGACCTTGCCAAGGCTAAAATATTTTCGGCGCTGTATGCAGAAGATGGATTTTCAAGATTTTCTGGATTTTACTAGATAAAGCAAGCAGCTACCTCTTGGATTCCAAGGCTGCTACAGGTAGCTGTGGATGCCATTTGGAATAAAACCAGCCGCTGAACAGCATCAGAACCATCAACAGGATGTGTTGGCAGGCCTCACAGGAATAAGTATAATTGCAGATACCATTTTAGTGTGTGGTTGTGGTGATCCCACAGAGGCATTATATTTAAAGGACCCAGAATTATCATACCAAAAACCACAAGAAAAGAGACACTATCAAAAATACACCAGTGATTCTGGGATAGAAGGGTGCATGAGAAGAGCTCGAGATGTGGTGTGCTGGTCAGAGTACTAAGGGAGGAGTTATGTTTGTTGCCACTTTGCTCAATGGTTGCTTATAAGAAAACTGGAGTTAATGAAGCTAGGCCTTTGTGGTCTTTGAACAATCCATTACAGAGACAGCTATATGATACAAGAGCACTTAAGCTGGTTGTGAAGATTTCATACTTGCAACCATGGAAACCTTTCCCTAGCAATTGTGCTTGAAAACCTGACATTTGATTCCATTAGGTCCTTTGCACAGAAGAGTATTGGTTGAGCTATATTTTTAGCAGTCATATTTTAGCAGTCACTTTCATACTGGAGTGGTTTTTTTTTTTACAGCATCCAGGAGTGGGAGGCTCAGCCTGCTATTCGTTGCAGTGATGATCCTGTCTGAGAGAACAGATGGCTCCGTATAGATCTCTGTTGGCGTTCTTTGTAAACCTTCAAGTAGTGAATAAGGTCATTTTTTGGTATCTAAGTTGAAGTTATTTGCTGCTGTTGGCTCTGCAACTAGTTTTTATGCTACTTTATGAATATCTGACTGCAGGGGTTTTCTTTCCCTTGGAACATCTGCTTCAACCCAAGAGAGATAAGCACCTGTTTATATTCCTGCTAGCTTTGTTAAAACACACGGTTCTGTTGCTAAGACTAAATACATTATTTGTGTAGACTGTTGACAGTGAACACATATGGTGGTATTCTGCAAAATAAGTTTTCCTGAGTAAAGAGCAGGAGGACTTGGAGAGTGATGGTGCTAACAGGAAATAAAATCCATGTTCCAGAGCATGCTATATCAGAACAAATGTCTTTATGTGTTCCATGCCTTCCGTGATGTTTCTCTGCAGAGCATATGGAGACGGACAAAAAGAGATGGATCTAACAAGGGCCACTTCATTAACTATTTATAAACTGAAACCAGCGAAGGGATGCCGATCAGTGCAGAAAGAACAGGGCAGGTGCCGACTCCTGACCACCTCCCAGCCCTCCATGGGTGAGGCACCTGCCCCAATCTCAGTCATATTGGAAGCACCCCTGGCCCGCCACCCCAGAAGCCCAACAGCTTGTAGGGAGAAGCTGAACCCGGGGGCTCCAGAGGAAGATTCCCATTCCCATTCCCAGCCCTGAGCCACAAGGCCTGAAGGCCATTCCTGGAGGACCCCTTACTTCCAACAGGGGGAAAATTGCCCAGGTGCTCTGGACTTCCTTCTACACTGCCATAGCAAAGGCCAAGCCTCTGTTTAGGCCTTTGCCCTCATCTGGCAACCTAAAGCTGCCTGCAACCCTCGCTGCAAGTTGCCTCAGAAAATATGGTTGCCCTCGTTTGACAGGTATACCCTGTCATTCCTACACCAGTCTGTCAACTAGACTTGTATGTCAGGGTCCAGAAGGAAGGGGCCCAAGCCTCCTTCCATGGCATTCTGAAGCTGGCGGCTGGCGTTCCGCATAGCTCAGTCCAAACACCTGGGGTCCCCCAGATTGCGCCAAACCCTGCAGGGCACCTTCACAAGCAACACAATCTGTACCCCTGGCCACCAGCTTTTAATGGTCAGCAGACCAGACTTAGCCTGAATGACCAGGGCCTTGCCCTTGATCAAACCCAGGTCGTTACCCCCTAGGTGTATAACTAACACAGGAGGAGGAGGACTTTGCCTTTCCTCAGGCAACACTGGGAGGAGCCCAGGCCAACACATGCCTCTTTGGCTCAACCAATCAACTTCAGCCACCTCACTAAGGCCCAGCTGGGACCCGACAGGCATCCTCTTAGCCTGGTGAGTGGCCCAAAATACCATGCTGTGGCTGCATACAGTGACTCTTCTTTTCACCTGGCAGTCGGCAGCACCTGAAATGAAAACTGAATTAAGCAAACTTAACAACTATTAAACATTGTGTTTCTGGACATATGATTTATAACATGACAGCTTCCACCAACCTGTCTTTTGGATTTCTACTACTGGATACCCCATAGCCGCCGCAATGAAGGCTGCCCCAATTCTAAAGGAATGGGTGCCAAATTGAAGGCCATCCAAAACAAAGCTTCAAGAGCTTTCTTGGTGAATGCCCAAAACTGAAATTGTATCAGCATGCAGTCTTCATGCTGGAATAACAAGCCTTCACCCCCACCCCTAAAGGCCAGGTAGGATATAAGTCCTGGTCAGAGCATGAACCCAAGGAAATCATTACCCCTTTTTACAGTTAATCAGTTTTGGAACATCTAACTTTAATACAGTCTTCACTCTCCACAGCCTCATGAATGCAGAGGGTGTCTTGACTTGTCTTGGCACAAATGGGTAACCAACTCACTAATTCTGAGTGCCCCAAAAAATGTCACCAAGGAAGCAGCATGAAAGAGAGAGGCCTCATAGCCATCCAGACTGAGGGAAGCTTTCAAACCCTTCTGCACTGCAGGGGGGAAAGGTTCCCTCCTATACTGTGGCCTGCCATCCTCATGCCCAACTTTCCAATATTTTCCATATGCAGAAATCAACGGTGCCATCCTGAAAACCCCCAGCCTTGCTTGCAAAGGCAAGACCACAAGAAGCCAATGTTGGATCAGGCCAATGGCCCATCCAGTCCAACACACTGTCACACAGTGGACAAAAACAGCAGGTGCCATCAGGAGGTCCAGCAGTGGAACCAGGACAATAGAAGCCCTCCCACTGTTGCCCCCCCCAAGCACCAAGAATACAGAGCATCACTTGCCCCAGACTCAGAGTTCCTATCTATACCTTGTGGCTAATAGCCACTAATGGACCTCTGCTCCATATGTTTATCTAATTACCTCTTGAAGCCCTCTGTGCTTGTAGCCGCCACCACCTCAAGGGCCAACAGCTTCCCCCAAATGGAATGGACAAATAGACCCTTACCTTTTAAAGATGCACAGAATTGTATCAGGTGAGGGACAGGAATGGACCACAGCTTCAAAAGGCCCACTTGCTGTCTAAATGCCACAAACTGTTGACTGGTCCTCCTATAAGCCCGCCAGGTGCTGGGGACAAGGGCTAAGCCCATTGCCCTGTTGGCCTCAGCCCTCCAATTTGACACAATTCTGCAGGCATTCTTACTGGGAAAGGATCGGCCTCCTGAGCCAGCTGATGGAATCTCTGCATCTGTTTCTGAGACAGAGCATCAGAGACTCTGTTACTGACCCCCGGCACATGCTTGGCCTCAAATAATATATTATATTGTAGGCATTGAAGGGTAAAGGCCCTAACCAGTGCCATAACTCTGGGAGACTTGGATGTGATCAAATTAATAATATGTACTGTTGCCAAATTGTCAAATCAAAAGGGCATAGTCTTGATTGGCATGGTCCTTCGCCCAAATCCACACTCCTACCACTATTGGAAAAAAACTCCAAAAATGTCAGGTTGATGACCCAGCCCACCTGGACCCAATCCTTTGGCCAAACTTCTGCACATCAGTGTCCCCTAAATTAAACACAAAGCCAGAGGAACCACCAGCATTGGAGGTGATTTGTAGCTCCACCTCCAATTTGAGGTCCTCCCTGTCGGCATGTAAAATTGAGGATGCCAGCAAGATACCAGCATGGCAGACAGATCACTGTGATCTAAAGTGACAGCTAGGGATCACATGACTGTACATATGACTGTACATGTTGCATCAGCCTAGAGGAGGAGCACAATGACTCAGCATCTCTGTACTGATGGGGCAAGGGACTGGATGTATTCTGGACGATACACCTAGCTGTTCATGCCAGTGTGTGCATCAGTTGCCTGCGAAGCATTTTGACAGTCTGAACAGTGAAATGCTTTACCTGAAGGGACTGTGTAAATATTGTGTAAATAAACTGTAAATATCTCTGCACAAAGCTTGGGTGTGCGCAGATCATCATTTCCTTCACACCGTCACTCCCTCCCAAAAGACACCCCCGTTACAGGAAGTGAAAAATTCCTTCCATACTCACAAGTTCGCCTGGGCCCTCTTGTAGCCCTAATCCTGTGATGGGGGCATCTTAGACCTTTAGTGAGTACACACAGCTGCCTCAAAAAAGCCCTTCCTGGTTATATATGGCTGAAATGGATAAATGGACTAGAAAATTGAATAATCTCTACTCAGAGACCTTTCTAGAAGACTGGAAAGATTTGAAAGAATATGTTGAAAAATACTGGGATATGAAAAACTACATTTATACATGGTTATAATAGCATAAAGGAATAGAAATATATTATATGAAGGTTTTAGTTAAAATTAGACAATGAAGCTGTTTTTATTTAGAAATATATAAGAATATAGAAAATAAGAATTGGTGTATAAGTATTTTAAAGATATATAACCAATACCAGAAATGAAACATAGATATAGTATTACTATTTTGAATAAAATGGAAAATGTGTTATGCTTCAGAGGTGGTGGGAAACCACCAAAACAAGATAAAAATAGAATGTACAAATAGAACAAAATGTTATATAATATGGAAAAAGGGATTTGTATAAGGTAAATGTATTATTTTTGATGGGTTTTTTTTGAAAAATAAAAATTTCTTTGCAAAAAAAAAAAAGCCCTTCCTGGGGCCACCACCTTGCATGCGAAAGTGAGGTGCCCAGTCAGTTGCTACAATTCCCTCAAGGCTAATTTTGTTCTTTTGCACACCTCTTCAACCATCTATTGAAGGTTGGCCAACTTGTCAAGCGATAACCGAGATAACTGCCAGACAGTATCAATTTCAATTCCCAGAAAGGTCAAGATCACACTGGGACTTTCCATTTTTTCATGGGCTAGAGGAACACCCATTTTGTCAGCTAACTGCATAAAAACTGTGAACAAGCAGAAACAGTCCGCAGAGGCAGCAGGGCCAGCAAATAAAAAATTGTCAAGATCATGACTGCTAGTCAAACCCATGCAATCATAAAAGGCTCATTCCAAAAAGGACCCGAACTGCCCAAATGCTACACAGGACACAGAGTATCCCATTGGGAGGGCTCTGTCCATGTAAAACTATCCATGGTTATGGTAAGACGCTCCCCTAAGGGCATTGCCTGGTCCCCAAATGGCAACACTTTTGCTAGCACCATCTCATCATTCCCCATTGATATGGAGAACTGCAACCAGGCCAGCCACTAAACTGCTTTTGCTGGGGCAGACCAACTGAAGGCCCCTGACCAAACTGAGGTGGGATGTGGCATGTTGTTGTGGGCATGGCAAGGTAAGAAGGATTCCTTTAAGCGGTGGAAAGCTAGTCTCAGTGAGGCTGATAAAAGGCTGTGGCAAATAAAATGCAAGACTGTGATCAGGCAGGCAAAAAGAAAATATGAGGAGCATATCGCAAAAAACATAAAGACCAACAATAAAACCTTCTTCAAATACATTAGAAGTAGGAAACCAGCCAGGGAGGCAGTGGGGCCCTTGGATGACTGAAGTAAAAGGTGTACTGAAGGTTGATAGGGAAATGTCTGAGAAGCTGAATGCATTTTTTGCCTCTGTCTTCACTGTGGAAGATGAGAAGTGCTTGCCTACTCCAGAACCACTGATTTTGGAAGGGGTGTTGAAAGACCTGAGTCAGATTGGAGTTACGAGAGAGAAGGTCCTATGACTGATAGAGAACATAAAAACTAATAAATCACCAGGCCCAGATGGCACACATCCCAGAGTTCTGAAAGAACTCAAATGTGAACACTCCGAAGGGATCTGTCGAGGATGGGCGAGTGGGCATCAGTGTGGCAAATGGGGTTCAATGTGGCCAAGTGCAAGGTGATGCACATTGGAGCCAAAACTCCTAACTATAAATACACATTGATGGGGTCCAAACTGGCACAGACTGACCGAGAGATCTTGGAGTTGTAGTAGATAACTCAATGATCATGTCGAGACAGTGTGCGACTGCAATGAAAAAGGCCAATGCTATGCTGGGGATTATTAGGAAGGGAACTGAAAACAAATCAGCCAGTATCATCATGCCCCTGTATAAATCGATGGTGCGACCTCATTTGGAGTACTGTGTACAGTTCTGGTCGCCACACCTCAAAAATGATATTATAGCATTGGAGAAAGTGCAGAGGGTGGCAACTAGAATGGTAAAAGGGTTGGAACACTTTCCCTATGAAGAAAGGTTAAAGCGCTTGGGGCTCTTTAGCTTGGAGGAACAATGGCCGAGTGGTGACATGATCGAGGTTTATAAGATTATGCATGGGATACAGCAGGGAGAGAAAGAGGTCCTTTTCTCCCTTTCTCACAATGCAAGAACTTGTGGGCACTCCATGAAATTGCTGAGGATTCGGGTTAGAACAGAAAAAAGGAAGTACTTCTTCACCCAAAGAGTGATTAACACGTGGAATTCACTGCGGCAGGAGGTGGTAGCGGGTACAAGCATGGACAGCTTCTTCTTTTTTTTGAAAACAAATTTTTATTATTTTTCTACTTGTTTAAAATTTTACATAGTTACTTTCAGAATATTATCATCACTATCCTATTTTCTATATAACTATGTATTCCAGTTACAATTCAAAGCCTTTAGGACTTCCCACCTCACCTATACCATTATATATATAACAGCAATTATAAAGATTTAAAAGTATTAACTCTTACCGGTAACATTTTTGGTTATAATTTTTTTTAAAACATTTAAAAGTATTATCTAAATATCTGTTATATGTAATCTAGTTTCCATTCTTGTCATTTCAAACATTCAGTATATTTCCCTTAAAAAGAATTGTTTCTTCTTTTAGACATCTAAGATCAATAATTAGTCAATCTAAAAATATTATTTTTCATATCCCAGTGTTGTTCTAGATACTCTTTTAAGTCTTTCCATTCTTCTAGAAACCTTTCTGAGTCTTGATTATTCAATTTACTTGTCCATTTGTCCATTTCTGCCATAAATAGCAATTTTCTCAACCATTCCCATATGTCTGGAGTTTTCTCGCATTTCCAGTTCTGAGCGTAGACCGTTCTCGCTGTAGTCACCATATAACATATTAGTGTCCTTTTAGTTACATTAACATCCTCTAACTTAAGACCAAGCAATAAAATTTCAGGCAGCTTTTTAAAGGTACATTTCAAAACAATTTCCATTTCAGCATGAATCATACACCAAAAGACTTTTGCTTTATCACAAGTCCACCACATATGGTAGAAAGAATCTTCTTTTTGTTTACATTTCCAACACTTATTAGACAGCCGTTGATCAATATTTGCTATTTTTTTCGGACCTTAAAGCATTTTCTGTAAATCAACTCTCTTACTCTCTTAGTGGTAAATTGCAGTACCACATTTCTTGGCAGATTTTTCCTGCTAGCATACTCTTAATTAACTCTATAAACCAAGACAATATTAGATTTTATGTCCTCTTCTTCATCTTTCAAATAGTCACTCAAGGCTTCAGTAATCCTTGTAAGTATGTTCTCACCCATCTTTTCGCCTATCCCTCTAAATCTTGTGCTTTTGCATTTCCTTGTATACCATCATTGTTTTCACTCTATAATTCTCTTTTGTCACTTTTTGAATGTTTTCTTCCAACACAAGCATTTTGTTTTCCATCTCTTTTGATTTTTTTGCCAAATTTTGAATTTCAGTCTTTAGGTCTCCAAAATTCTTATCCACTTGTTCAGCTAAGTCGTTTATTTTCTTATCCAATTTCTTGTCCAATTGTTGATTTTGCTGGCTAAGATCACAAAAAGCTTCTATCATCCTTTTGTCCATTGCCTCTATCATAGCCATTAGTTCAGTATCCTTTTTAGGAGCCATCTTGGATGCTGACCAGGTTGCCACCCGCTTTCTCTGTTCAGACTCCGTTTTTACCTTTTAAAAAAAGCCAAATTTTTGGTATCTTCCGATTTCAACGTTTTTGGGCTCTATCAATCAGTCTTGAAGAGCTTTGACAAATGCTGTTATTTTCACCATTCTAATGTGTTTACTTTTTGAGATATTTAATTTTAAAGTTTTGGTCCTCCCCAAAATGGTGGACGTCTTTTCTCTATGGTACTGGTCACAGGTCTTGCTTCCTGGTTCTCTTTCATCCAGAAGTGCTCTTGCTAGTTGCAGTCCTCCCAAGTCCCTTCCTCTTCAGTTCTTCTTTTCTGCTCTCAGCCAGACGTCACTTCCTGTTGTCTTCATTTTTCTCATGCCCATGCAGATCTTGCGATGCCTCCAATCCCTCCAGCTCTCTCCTCCGTGACCGCAGGAATGGTAAACAAAACACTTTTCTGGCAGTTTTTAGCTGAAATCCAACTCTTTTAAAACAGGAAAAAGTCTCAGTACATTCTTCAACTGATCCTCTGCTTATCTCTCTGTTTTCTTTGCTCTCAAAGACACGGTGCCGGTAAGCAAAAAGTTTTTTTGTTACCTTTAGATGTTTTTCGGGTAAGGGTGAAGCTTCATAAATTAGAGTTTGACTTCTTGTAGTCAAGAAATCGGGGGAGTGGAGGTTTTATGCTGAATAAATCAGCCCGGTTCAGCTCTCTAGAGTTGCTTGCAGAACCCGCACTGGGGGAGGAGATCAAAGTGGCAACAAATCTCCTCCGAGATTTATTGCTCACCGATCTCAACTCTCTCTTGGGTCTTGTTGCTTGCTGGACACTCCCTTGCATGGGGAGTGTTGCATCGGGTGCTAAAAGCCCCCGAGTTGTCAGAAAGAAAAGCATGGACAGCTTCAAGAGGGAATTAGATAAAGATAAGGAGCAGAGGTCCATCAGTGGCTATTAGCCACAAAGTACAGATAGGAACTCTCAGTCTGGGGCAAGTGATGCTCTGTATTCTTGGTGTTTGGGGGGGGCAACAGTGGGAGGTCTTCCTGCCCCCCCTGCTGGACCTCCTGAGGGTACCTGCTGATTTTGGCCACTGTGTGACAGAGTGTTGGACTGGATGGGCCATTGACCTGATCCAACATTGTCTTCTCTTATGTTCTTAGGGCACAACTTACTGTAATGTGGGTGCATAGAGGAGTCCCTAGGGCAAAGCAGGCCAAGTTGGGTGTGGTAGCTGAGGCTTACATCCTGCCTTTGAAGTGCCTTCATAAGTCACTGCCTGCTGGTTTTCTGTCGACTGGACTTCATGCTGCTCACTGCCACGCATGGTATCAGGACCTCCAGGATCTGCTGGCTGGGCCAATAAGTTCCGGCACTTGCTTTCAATGTTGGATAAACAGGCCAAAACTTTTTTTATTGGATTTATACCCCACCCTTCACAATGAAATGGAGTCTCAGAGCGGCTTACAATCTCCTTTCCCTCCCCCTCCCCACAGCAGACACCCTGTGAGGTCGGTGGGGCTGAAAGAGCTCTTTCCAGAGCTGTCCTTGAGAGGACAGCTGTGCCAGAACTATGGCTTGCCCAAGGTCAGACCAGCAGCTGCATGTGGAGGAGTGGGGGATCAAATCCAGTTCTCCCAGATTAGAGTCTGTGGCTCTGTGCTCTTAACCACTACACCAAACTGGCTCTCAGTTGAGAGCTTGGAACATCATAATGGAAGACAATCTAGTCTCCCTAGCCCCCATTTTCTGCTGTAGAAGGCAGCTTCTGCTCAATGGCAGCCAGCCTATCAAGGATGGCTTATTAACACGGTCATCATCTTCTTCATCTGAGGAGATGATTGAAATGGCCCTTTTTGCTGCCTTTTGGGGGGCTGGCTGCTTTCCTTTTGAGGGCCCTTGTCTCTTTTGGGGGGCCATAGCTCAGGCACTGTAAACCCAATAGAAGGAGGAAACAAACTGACAGTCTGCCAAAGGGAGCAGTAGGCATAAGTGGACAAACATGGCCTACAGGCACAGGTCTACCCTCTCCTGGATCTGAACCCGCATTCTAACTGTACCATGGGCCGAAGACCCAGGTACCCCCAACACCGCCCCCAGGACAAAATCTGATAATTCGAATCTCATTGGAAGGGGAATCCACCCCCTTGGGGCACCTGTCCACCTGCCGAGGCCAGTTGGGCCAGGTGTCCCTCACATTCCCCAACCCCTGGGCCCATCCAAACCATGGGTGCAATAACCACCCGAATGGCACTCCCAACCAGGAAGGGCTCCACTGTCACTGCTGGGCTCCTCTCAGAGCCACGCCACACCCACCATAGCTGTTTGACCCCTGCTGAGTTGCAGTGGGCCACTAGGCCTCCAGCCAGTAGCCAGTATGCTGCAGGCCATGCCAGCCATGGCCTTCTGATTGCCACCGACAAGTAGAGGCTGCTATACTGCTGCTGCTCACTCGGCTGCAGGGGCTTGCTAGGCTGTCCATGGAAGGCCCAGGCCTCTGGAGACAGGCACACTGCATGGAACTCTTCAGTTCCCGAGCACAGCACACAGTCTGTTGGGCGGTGGGCGCTGCCTGTCCTAAATAGGCTGACTGCACCTCTGCTGAGAGCCACAGCACTTGTGTCCCTCTCCTGCCTCCCACCACAGAGGCAAATCACCCCCCTCCCCCTATCAGTGGGCAGTGGCAGGAGGTAAGTGGCCACAATGCCACAGGACTGCCAAATTTCATTCAGCCACAGAAACTAGAAGCATACTTACAGAGAGATGGCACCCAGAGGCCGTGCTAAGTAGGTGCTCAGGTCCTGGGTAAGGGAGAATGCCTCAAGAAGCAGGTTTTTGCACAACAAGAGAGACACAGGTGTGTAGGACACGCATACAAAACATACAACTGAATTTTCATAGAAGGCATTTCTGTACTCTAATCAATAGATTGCTACAGGAAAGCACTCATGTGAGAAACAGGAATGAGGGGCTTCAATTTATTTATTTATTTATTTTATTTTTATCCCGCCTTTCCAGCAAGCTAGCTCAAGGCGGCTACCAACCATAAAATACCATCAAAGTGGTTTACACATTTAAGAGAAAATAAAACATAAAACCAAACATCAGTAATTAAACAACATAAACAACATATGCAACAAAATATACTGACAGCATCAGAGTTCTTATAATGAAAAGTGGCGGCAAAGGGTTCGGCCAGTGGTTCCAGGGCGATGTTGTCCTACATCACACTGGTGGCGGCTCCTAAGCGAAAGCCTGGAGGAAGAGCTCCATCTTACTGGTCCTGTGGAACTGTAATAGGTCCCGCAGGGCCCTGATGTCATCCAGGAGCTCATTCCACCAGTGTGGGGCCACCACCGAGAAAGCCCTGGCCCTAGTACAGGCCAGCAGAACGTCTTTTGGACTGGGGAGAGTCAGGTGATGTTGTGTGCCTGACCTCAGTGCTCTCTGGGGCACATATGGGGAAAGGCGGTCCCTCAAGTAGCAGGTCCCTGACCATATAGGGCTTTAAAAGTCAGCACCAGCACCTTGAACCGGATCCGGTATGCTATAGGCAGCCAGTGCAGCAACCGCAGCACAGGCCGGATGTGGTCCCGCATAGAGAGGCCCATCAACAGCCTGGCCGCAGCGTTCTGCACCAGCTGCAGCTTCCGGATCTGAGACTGTAGCAAAAACCCAAAATCCGAACCAACCAAGAAGGAGGCACTCAGACACTAGGAACAGAAGAAGCCGATTTATTGGTACCAGGCTCGGCCTGAATGAAAAATCCTTCAGAATAAAATTGCCGAGCCCCGTTCTCATCAGGGCTCAATCTTTTAAACTAAGGGGAGGGGTTTACAGAAGAGACGGGGACTAGTGTCATTTTAGTAAATTACACGTCATTCTCGTAAGCAAAAGATTCAGTTACAATCTTGTGCATGTCAGTTACAATCAGAACAATAGGAATATCTTCTCCAAACAATGTAACAAAAGGGCTAAGATTCTCACAGCCTCCTTTCTCATGACTAAACTATACTGAAATTCAGTTGCAACCAGAACAATAGCAGTTTGTATTTTCTATGCAAGCTCTCATAGCAGAGAATTGTGTTTGTGTGTGTGTGCATGGCCTTGCGGTTTCTGTAGCCTACTGACTAAGCTGAACAATGGTTCATGTTAAGATGGCTTTTTGAATTTCTTCCTTCATTTCCCCCCTTTGGGGCATTTCCCTGAAAGGGAAACTGCCCAACCTACTCTCTTGCAGTGCCTGGGTTCACCTGTGGCAGTTCTAGGTAGTGGTAGCGCTGTCTGGCAGTTTCCATGTAGAGAAGCTTTGTGGCATCCATGTTATTAACCATTGCTTCGACTGCCCTGTGGACCAAGGATTTGACCCACGGAATAAGGCAGGGTAGGATTAGAAGTCCCCCCAAGGCAATCCCAATCAGTAAGAGGACCCGCTTCCAATTCGTGAATAGACCCCCTAGAAACCCTTCAGCATCCAGTGCACCTATCCAGCTTTGAACTGGAACATGCGCCAGGCTCCTCATTCCGTCAGTGATTTGCTCTATTGCCTTCCCATTGTCATCGATCTGGAGACAGCAATTGGTAAGACTGAACTTTCCACAGACACCTCCTTCTGCCAGGTGGTTTTGGTTGACTGCTGTTCGCAGCTGCCTGTTGGTAAGAGCAAGAAGATTTAGTGCAAGAGAGGTTTCATTGGTTACGACTTCAAGTACAGCTTGCAATCGAATAATGCAATTTAACATATAGATGGGGGTTCTATAGCCATAGGAGCTATCTGCTGCCCAGGCGGCTAGCCCATAAACTTGTATGATTCGTTCAGGGGGCCATTCATTACCTTGCCAGGCATTGGCATGGACCGTTCTTTTGGGCCGGCCCAGGGTGTCATATACAGGGACACCTAATTGCTCACCTGTAGAGATGGGTAACAAGAAAAAGCTGGGCTTGATTGGTCCCAATACGCAAGCACCTTCCCAATTGTAGGGCAACACAGCATAAGCAATTGTTTCACAAATCCAGGATAAATGGTCTGGGGCTCTCCAAGGAAGGAAAATAACACATGGATAATGATAATAAGAATCAAGTTGCATTCCAGTAGAAACCTTTCGTACAGAAGTAAAAGAAACATTATTAGCAGCAAAATTCACATACTGGAGTGGCTTGGACTGATTGCACACCCAAGCTGATTCACATTCCAGGGAACCTACAGAATGGGAAAAACGAGAGCCCTGCCGAACAATACACCTGTTAACAACCAAAGAATGTTGCAGAACCCATTCTGTCGGGCGTCCAGAATCTTTCCAAGTGAGATTAGCAGAGGTAAGGTTAGTTAACTCCAGTTCCCTTGCCTCCCAAGGCCACTGCTCACCCATGTTTGTCCCTCCACAGACATAACAGTTTTTTATCTGCAGTTCTGTTGCAATCCGTTCTGCCAAATCAATGAACAATTTTTTTGTGACTGGGGGGATTTCTATCTGTTTCCCCATTTCCATGCAGAATGTTGTGTGTTTCCGATGTTCTTGGCCTTGTGGGGGTGAGCCTATGATCTCAACTATTACATACCCATAGGGATCTTGCCCCCTTCCATCTACTCTGATCCCATATACTGTTTGTTTACTGGAGGTGGAGGTGGGGGAGGGAGTGGAAATACATAAAGGGGTACAGAACCCTTCTACGCAGGGACTGGATACTTGTCTTAAGGAGAGAAATAGATTATCAAGACCTGGCACAGTTTTACCATATGATGCATAGTAATATCCAGTGCGAAGAAACAAGTATCTCTTTTCTTGAGCATACTGGGTTTCCCACCATTGACCTCCGCATCCCCTTTGGTGAAACAGCATTCCCTGTTTGGAGATAGCAGCACAGACATCGAAACAAACTGAAAGTCAGTCTTTGGGATTAATTGTTAAGTTACTAGCTAGAAGGCTGCCAAGAACAAACGTTTTGTCTGCACCAGGCCAATAAAAAATAAACATTAATTCGAGTTTGAACAGAGACTGCCTGAGGCTTATAACACACAGCTTTAGTAGGTTGGTGACACACATGATTAGAGGTATTTTGATAAAGGCACTTAGTAATATTTAAAGTAAAACATTCATAATCAGTATGATAGACTGAAGTATGGGAAACCTGAGAGTTTTTGTAAGTGGCAGTGATACATTCTTGGCACTGGCTTATAATGTGCCCTTCTGTAGAAATAAGCATAATCAGTACTATCCAGGCGGTGGAAGGAATGCCCAGCGCACCTTCTCGACGTTGGAACTGCATCTCTTCTGTAGACATGGAAAAGTCAGAGTTAGGTCACAACAAATGTCTGTTGATTAACGGCTACCCTGTTCTTCTCAAGCGATCCTGGTAGGAGCTAGGACTTGGTGGTTGACAGCTGAACTCCCCTCCTCGATTGGCTCCATGGGCGGCCAGTGGTAGCGGGCTCGATTGCGAAGCCGGACTGATGTTGGATTGGAACCCGGGGCAGCTTCCCACCTCTCGTACGCCAACTTTAGATTCGACCAGTGGATCCAGGGTTTTCCCTCTGCCACCTTGACAGCTGTAGGAGAGCTAAGCAAAACAGTGAATGGCCCCTCCCACCTAATGGATCGGGTCACCAATTTTTAACCCACACTGAGTCCCCTGGGTCAAACTGACTCACTGGGTCAAACACAGGAAGGGGTAAACTCACAGAATAGTAGGCTTGAAGTTCCTGGACCTGGCGCCCAAAAGCTTGGAGTTCTGCAGCAGTAATAAGGTGCCCTATCTGGTAGGCATCTGTCTGAATCCCCAAGTTCAGCGGAGGGGGATGTGCAAACATCGCCTCATATGGAAAAATGGAGGTGCGTTTTGAGGGAAGGCAGTGTAGCCAAAAGAGCACTAGGGGCAAAACCTTGGTCCATGGAAGCTCAGTCTCTTGAGTTAATTTGCGGATTGCAGCTTTCAGAGTTCTGTTGGCTCTTTCAACTAACCCAGAACTCTGGGGATGGTAGACACAATGAAGCTTCCAGTTGATGCCTAAGGCTGCTGCTGTTTGCTGGGTCACCTCAGAAACAAAGACCCATTGTCTGAGGAAATAGTCTGTGGGAGCCTGAATCGTGGCAAAATGTCTCGCACTAGGGCCCTGCTAACCTCGGAAGCTCTTTCAGTGGCAGTGGCAAAGACTTCAATCCATTGAGTAAAAGTGCAAACAAAAACAAGCAAGTATTTGTGACACCCAACTCGAGGCATCTCTGAGAAGTCCACAACTAAATGAGTCATTGGGGCAGGTCCTGGGGGTTTATGTCCGGGGGCTTTCTTGGTCCTTCTCTGGGGTTATTCTGAGCTCAAGTCACACACTGTCTGCAAACTAGGGCTGTTAGGGCTGCTTTGCGGTCGATGTGAGCCCATCTGTCAAGATAATTTAGAAGAGCTGTGGATCCAAAATGTGTATTGGCATGGAGGGCTTTAACTACTTCGTAAACTAAAGCTGAGGGAATCCACACTTTCTCCCCTGGAAGAATCCACCACCCCTCTGAGTTTTTAGTTGCTCCCTGAGATTCTAGCCACACTTCTGCTGCTGCTGAATAATGGGGAGTCCATTGAGAAATTGGGGTGGAGTAAACAGGACATGCTACAGCTGCCTGGCAAGCTGGGGTAAAGTCCATTGCTGCCTGCTTTGCTGCAGCGTCTGCTCTAGCCTTGCCTTGGGCAAGAGGACTGAGTCCCTTCTGATGTCCTCTGCAATGAATTATAGCAACTTGGGAGGGAAGGTTCACAGCTTCCATCAGGAGACACAGGTTGGGGCCATACTTTATCTCCTTCCCTCCTGCATTAATGAAGCCTCTGTTTTGCCAGAGGACCCCATGAGCATGGGCTGCTTGGAATGCAAACATCGAATCTGTGTTTGCCCCCATAGACGAAGAAACACTCGGACAACATAATGTGGGATTATATGGCCATTTTATTTATTTATTTACATGACAAAGGCAAATGGCTACCCTTAAATGGCACAGTCAAGGCCTGGGGTTGACAACCCCACCCTTACCATATTATGGGCAATGCACCTGACCCCCCGGGCCCAGCCCACTGTTGGCAGCTGGCACCTGGGCGGCCCAGCCTTGGGGGCATGCCGTGATGATACCTCATCCACATCCACCAAGTCTGCATTGAGTATCCATCACCAGCACTCCCAAAGGGGCAGCCTGTTCACCTCATCCCTGGCCGCAAGGCAGCAGTTATGACCCCCTCACCCCACCGGGTTGCTGAAGGTGCTTACCGAGCCGTAACCATTATCAACCAAATTCTGCCATCGCAAGGGTCTAGCCTCAGCTTAGGCCCCTGTACCCACCAACACCTAGAATAGCCATTAACCCTTGCCTTAGGTCCCTCAGGAAAAGGTCATTTCCGCGCTCTGATAGGTGCACCCCATCGCACCTGTACAGATCCACAGAATCTAACCGAATCATTGGATGAGGTATAAAGTGGCCACCCTGACTCATTAAATTGTTCCTAATTTCCCTTTTGGCCCAGCGCCGGGCTCTCTCAATGTGGCCAGGGTTAAGAGCACCCCGCCACTCTCTGTGAGGTATCATGGCTGACCAAGCAATGACCGTATCAGGCCAGCAGCACCAGATATAAGCAAAATCCTCCCCAGCCTGAAAAATCAGTGCCTTCCCTTTTAGAACACCCAGATCGTTGCCCCCCAAGTTAATCACAACTATGTCAGGTGGATCAGTGGTTGTGGGGTAGAACAGCAGGTGAAGAAGGCCCACTCAGCGGAGGCCGCGGCACCCCTTCCACTCCACTGTAGCCCATTCGCTCAGGCCCAGCTGAGATCCAATAGCCGATCTGTTAGCCCAGTGAGCTGCCCAGAAAACAAAACTGTGACCGCAGATGAGAATACGGCTCCGCATGCCACTGAACACAGCACCTGAAAAGAGAGGACAGTCAGGAACTTGGACCCAGTGGGGGAGGTCACTTGGCCATGGGACATACATAGCCCTTATAGGCTATAGACTTCCATTGGCCCACCCGCAGTACATCCTTGGCCGAGTACCCCATAGCTGCCGCCATGGAAGCAGCTCTGATATGAAAGGAGTGGGTCCCGAACTTTACTCCTGAAAGCCGCAGTTTGTCCAGGGCCCACGAGGTCACTGCCCAAAACTGATGTCTGGTCAGCGGGCTACCATTCTCATGCCTGAAAAGGAAACTGGCCTCCCTGCCCCACAATGCCAGGTACTGTGACAGGGCCGAGACTGGGCAAAGGTCCTTGTCCTGACTGATCCCGAGGTTAAGCACGGCACCCTTGCGTATTTGGTCTGTTTTAGAGCTCCTAATCCTGACTTGCATGCATGCGCTCTGCAGTTGGATATCACGAACCTGCAAAGCTCTGCCTGACCGGTCGGTCTTGGAGTGAGCTACCAATTCACTCACCCTGAGGGCGCCAAAGAAAGCGAGCAGTGCGGCTGCATGAAAAAGGCAGGCCTCAAAGTCGGATGCGCAGACTGATCCCCAGGTGGCCCGCAGGCCCTTCAGTACTGCCGGCAATATGGGCTGCCTGGCGTCTTTTACTGCAGCGCCTTCCCGAGCCCAACCCTCAAGCATCTTTCTCAGCCTGAAATCACCCGTGACCTCGGCAAAGCCAAAGGCCTTGCTCGCAAAGACCAGTGCCGACAGCTTGCCCCTTATGGAACGCACGGCTAAGCCAGCCTCCTTCTGCGAGACACAATAATGCATGAGCTGTTTTACAGGAATAGGCCAGACCTTGGGGTACTGCACCGCAGCCCAGAAAGCCTCAAACTGGCATGCTGCCCGCTCATACCCTTTCTTGGTGCTAGGTGCAATCGCGAGGCCTATGGCCCTGCATGCCTCAGCCCTCCAACCTGCCATAGCTCCAGGGGCGTTTGCGCTGGGTGAAGGTCTGCTTCTGGTGTGAGCTGATGAAACCGTGCCATCTGTTGGTGAGAGAGAGCATCAGCAACTCCGTTGTCCAGTTCGGGCACATGCTGGGCAAGAAACAGCAGATTAAGCTGGAGGCAGCGCAGGGTGAAGGCCCACACCAGCCTCATGACCCTTGGGAACTGCAATGTGAGACAGTTGAGCACGTGAACTACCACTAAGTTGTCACACCAAAAATGGACTGTGGGATCTCTCAACTCTTCCCCCCACAGCCAGACCATGACCAAAATAGGAAAGAACTCCAAGAAGGTGAGATCCCTAGTTAATCCTGCTGACACCCAATCCCCTGGCCAGCCAGCAGCGCACCAGTGGCCACGAAAATACACGCCAAAACCCTGCGACCCAGCCACATCAGAGTGTACCTGCAATTCAGCCTCCGGCCTCATGTCTTCCCACCAAAAGGAGACCCCATTAAAAGAGCTCAGGAACTCTGCCAGATAGCAAGGTCAGTGTGCATTTCCATGTCAATCCACACCCTATGGTGCGGGCGTCGCAGTCCAGCCATCACATCACAAAGCCGCTGCAGAAAGGCCTGCCCAGGCACAACAACCTTGCATGCAAAATTGAGGTGCCCAACAACCTGCTGCAGCTCCCGCAGGGTGGCCTTCCGTTTCGCGAGAAATGCGGAAAGCACGTCTGCAGGTCCTGCACCTTGCCAAGAGGCAAGTGCAATGTTTGGGCAACCATGTCCAATTCAACTCCGAGAAATACAAGGCGCTGAGCTGGTCTTGTCTTGTGCTAAGGGGACCCCCAGTTCCCCGGCCAGTTCCATGAAACCCCGTAACAGCCGGCCGTGCCTGCCCGCCCCAGAGCACTGACAAAAAGAAAGTCATCCAGATAGTGGACTACCTCACCTAGCCCTGTTCTGAGCTGTGTGGCCCACTCAAGGAATGTGCTGAAGCACTCAAAGGCAGCGCAAGATACCAAACACCCCATGGGCAACGCCCTATCCATGAAAAACTGACCTACGAAAGAGAATCCTAACAGCTCGAAATCGTCTGGGTGCACAGGAAGGAGACAAAACACTGACTTAATGTCGCACTTCGCCATTTCTGCTCCACGACCGCAGCGACACACAACCTGTACTGCTTGGTTGAACAAGGTGTACCTCACCATGCACAGATGGTCAGGGATGGCATCATTTACGGATCCGGCCCGGGGATAGGAAAGGTGGTGAATCAAATGGAATTCACCAGGCGCCTTCTTAGGCACAATGCCTAAGGGAGAGACCCACAAATTGGGTACTGGCAGAGCCGCAAATGGACCCAGCACCCTACCCTCCTGAACTTCCTTAGCAAACTTGTTGGCTACCACGGCCTCCATGCCGTGAACTGACTTCAAATTGTGAGCCATAAAGGGGGACCTAATGCCAGCAAAAGGAATTCTGAAACCGTTCCAAAAACCATCTAATATGCAGCATCCTGCCTGTTGGTATAGCGCTGCAGCCAGGCCTGCAGGGGGCCCAGCTTAATTGGACTGGGCCCCTTTTCCCACAGCCGCTGCCGCTCCGCCCCTACCCCTAGGCCACTGTCCACACCTGGGCTTGCCCTTCGGGCATGCTGTGAAGCCGTGGGGGCCCGTGCACAGTGGGCACTCGTGCCTGTACGAGCACGCCTTACGACCACAGACCCCTTGGGAACCAAACTCCCAGCAAAGCAGGCAGGATTGAACCGCCTGCCCCGTAATCCCATGGGGAGCAGCAGCGAGGCCCATCAGGGAATTCTGCACCATGTGCCCACTATGAGACCAGTCCCCAACTGCGGGTCGTGCCTGCACCATCAATTGCAGCCACAGGTAAGGATGGATATGGTCCCAGGGCAGACTGTGTTCCATCGCAGCTCACATTCTGAACTCCTCGTCATATTGGAGCCAGGCGGAGCCAGCAAAGCAGGTATACGCCTTGTAAATAATGTCCAGATATTGAAACAAGACCAAAGTTTTAGAACCGTGTGTCCTAGATAAAACCCCGGTGTACACTATAAATCCCGCCAACCAATTGGCCCACGTCTGGTCGACCCTCCGCCTCTTTAGCACCTCCTTTTCCCTGACATCCAACTCCCCATTTTCCTTCTTCTCCAGCTCCCTATAAAGCAGGCTAAAGAGGTTGACAAAGTCGCCCCTGCAAATCTTCTCTTGTAGCGGGGAGAAGGTGATCACCCACAAATTATGCAGTCGAGTTTCCCGCATTTGGGGAAATCGCAGGGGTCAGCACACCCGGCAGAGCGGCGTCACCATAGGGCAAGGCATTTACAGGCACCAATGCATAATGGCTGGTCCCAGGGCAGGGAACCCCCCATGCCCCCCAGGGAGTGGCCAGGCTGCCGGCTGCCCCCTGGGGACCAGACCCCCTAGGAGCTGGTGCAAACAGGGAATGTGCGCCCCAGGACCCCACCTGGCCGGAACCTGCCGAGTCCCATAGCACGGAGGGAGGGCCCCAGGCCCAAGGATGCCCTGCACCCGGGGTGTCCAGGGGCGGCCCAGATGGACCCCAAGACCCCCCTGCACCTCCCGAGGCCAACTGGCTCCCAGTACCATCCTCACCGTTCAGTCCCAGAACTGCAGAGTCCAGGGCAGCTGCCGATGACGACCTGCTGGCGACTTGGGTTGCCATAGCCGCTGACGAGGTGGAAGCCACATCTGCTCCGGTACGATGAGGGGACTCTGCAAACATGCATGCAACAGAGCACAGTTGCGTGAGCACTTCCTCCTGAAATTGCTTCCTCTTAGCCCGTGCCCCAGTGCTCTGGGATGACCCGCTCAACCCCTGCGAAGGAGGAGGCGTCTTGGAGCAAGCAACCTGCTGCAAAGATGCCAGTTTGTCCACTAGGGCCTGATGACACCAGACATTCTCATCCGAAGACTCAAGTGCGAACAAAGGAACCTCCGGGTCCAGCCTCGCCGCCTTCGCTGCGGGCCCTTTCCCCTTAGACTGGCCCTGCCCCTTCCTGGGCTCCATGGCTACAAATCACCCCTCTGCACAGGAGAGCAGATGGGGAGGATGAGCAAGCACAGGCCGGAGCAAAAAGCGAAGGATGAAATGGGTGGAGCTCCAAATCAAATGGCTTAGAGTTTTCACGTGTGGGAAAAAACTGTGAGCTGGCATGCCCCAACTCAGGGAACACTGGGTTCCCCCAACAAAGCAGCCCCTCACTCCAAGTGAACTTACTTAAATTGCCTGGAGATCAGCAGTAACAGCAGGGAGATCTCCAGCCCCCCCCAGAGGTTGGCAACCCAGGAGCAGGAGCTCCGGATAAAGAGGTGATGCCCCTGGGGGGCGAGAAGCGAAGGATGAAATGGGTGGAGCTCTAAATCAAATGGCTTAGAGCTTTCACGTGTGGGAAAAAACAGTGAGCTGGCACGCCCCAACTCAGCCTAGAGGAAACACTGGGTTCTACCAACAAAGCACCCCCTCACTCCAAGTGAACTTACTCAAATTGCCTGGAGATCAGCAGTAACAGCAGGGAGATCTCCAGGCCCCCCCCCCCGGAGGTTGGCAACCCAGGAGCAGGAGCTCTGGATAAAGAGGTGATGCCCCCGAATGTTTGGGCTGGCTCACCCTCAAATCAGCTTAGGGGGAATGCTGTAGCCCAACCCATGAAGACAGCCCCCTCACAGTGAGAGCGCACTCCAAAAACAAATCCTTTCCCGATCACTTTATAAGATGTGCTGTGGTTAGACCAAAGACCTCTAGTTGCCAAGGCACCAATGCCGGCCCTCTCCTGGAGCAAGCCTGGCCCAATGGCAGAGCCGGGGAAGGAAGGAATCAGCCAAGAAGGAGGGGGGCTGACTCACATGCACGCACCTCAATTGCTCACCTCAGCCTCCCCAGGGGCCTCCCGACCGGCAATGGCACCCACGTGACACCCAGGGAGCCACCCGCTGCTCACGCTACCCCCCCCCCCCGACCAAGTCCCACACAGGCAGCCACGTTCGCTGCGGCAGACCTGCAGACAAACCTGGCGACCGGGCACAAAGCGCCTCCAGTCGCTGAGGGCCGTTCAGAGCTGTGCACGCCTCCCGACTAGCTTGTGTTGTCCCTCAGCCGCCGCACAGTGCGATGCTGCCGAGTGCACCACTGCAAGTGGTCGAGCGCCGCTGCCGTCGCCCCTACGCCAGGCTGGAAAGCTCGCTTTGCCCCCTGGCAGCCACTGAGGATCAAAGGGCACACACGACCAGGAGGCAAGCCAGGAGACAAGCAGGGGACAGGGAGCAGTCGCACCTGAGCGCACGCAGGTCCCCAGCCTCACACCAGCTCAACCACGAGGCGGAATGGACAAAGGACGCTGGGTGGACAGCCTTGGAGTCGCTGGCCCCCACCCCCTTCCTGTCCAGGCTGCAGGCGCAGCCTCACCTCATCTTCGTGTCCTCCTTACATGGAGGCAACCACGTCCCCCAGCACGAGCCTTTGGCCGCTGCCTGGGAACGATCTAAATGTTCACACATATGTCCCGCCCTAGGACAAGAGAATCTGTGAGAGCAATTATTTCAGCCAGCTGGGCAGATGTGCCTGAAGATAGGGACTGGGCTTTCACTACATCTTGATTGTCCACTATAGCATACCCTGCCCGTCTGATCCCCTGCTCGTCTAAGAAACTGCTCCCATCACATAAAGAGTCCAGTTGGGAGCTGGCAAGGGCTGATCTCGGAGATCAATATGGGAGGCAAAGATATCAACTGTTGTAACCAGGGGTCATTTCGTAGAAAAAGAGGTGCAGGAGCTCATTAGCATAACTCATTTGCATAACTCATTTGCATATGCCACACCCCCTAACATACTGAAAGTGTGTCAGAAGGCAACACCCACCCCTCAGGCTCCACTCCACAGGTGAGTGAAACTGACCTGCTCTTCCTCCATTCCCTTCTCCATCCTATACTTTGTGCAACAAAAATAAGCATAAAAAACACACCCTCATTCTCTTCCTGCTCCCTTGAAACCACCAGGTTTCAAGTAGACTTGAGATACCCAGGACATGTGCACCACCCATCCCTTCCCCTTCCCCTCCCCACAACAAGACACCCTGTGAGGTAGGTGGGGCTGAGAGAGGTCTTTTGAGAACTGCTGATGAGAGAACAGCTCTGAGAGAACTTGTGACTGGCCCAAGGTCACACCAGCAGCTGCATGTGGAGGAGTGGGGAATCAAACCCGGTTCTCCCAGATTAGAGTCCAACTCCTGACCACTACACCAAACTGATAAGGTGGAAGCTGCTGAAGGGTTGGTGAAATTTCTCCAGTACTTATGTGCCATGTTCCCAGATAAAAAATGGTATACTTAGAAAATTTATATGCCACCTTGAGCAAGTCTCTGGAAAAGCAGCACACAGTCATAAAAGGAACAATGATAAAATTATCAATATTAAAAAAAAAAACATTAAAAACAATAAAGACCCTATCCCCTCGCTTTTATATGCTGATGATGCTGTCATTCTCTCCCGCTCTGAAGTAGGGATGAAAAAATTGTTGGCGTGTTTCCTAGACTATTGCGATCAAAATGGTCTCTCAGTGAATTTTGAAAAATCCAAAGTTATGGTTTTCGGGGGACCCTGGAAACCTAAGAATTGGAGTATAAGGGGTAAAACAATTGTACAGGTCAAGAGCTTTAAATATCTGGGGGTGAACTTTCATCACAAATTTAGCTGGGCAACACACAGAACAGAGGCAATTAAAGCTGCGAACTGTTGTGTGCTTGCACTTACGCAGTTTTATTACACTAAGGGTAATCAGTACGTGCCAGCAGCTATAAAAGTGTTTGTACATCAAACTATTGCAAAGCTCCTCTATGGCATCCCTATTTGGATTACAGCTTTTAATAAAGCAGTTGAACAACTTCAATCCAATTTCCTGAGGAAAATTCTGGGGTTGCCTTCATGCGTCTCCTATGCTGCCATTTGCGTGGAGCTTAATCAGAGAAGGTTGGAGACAAAGGCATGGATCTTTACCTTTAGATTCTAGCTGTGTCTGCATTTTAGGTGCAATCACAATAGCCTTATTGCCTATATGCTTTCAGATTCCCACCCCTCTGCCTGGCTCTTGGCTATTGAAAAGAAAATTAATTCCATCGGTTTTAATTTGAATGATTTTGTTACCTTATCAGAGCCTGAGGTTTTCACTCTGCTTAAGCAGAGACTTATTGATATAGAACTACAAGAGCTCAGAGCTCTTGCCTCTGGTAGGTGCTCCTCAGTAAGATGGGCTTATCCACTCTCTGGCGCCCTGCCACAATATTTTTTCTGTCTGACTTCACCGCAATTATGCAGAGCTTATCTGCTGGCTCGGTTCAATGTTCTCCCATCTGCCATTCTTGAGGGGAGGTATAAGAAAATTCCTTATGCACTTAGGTACTGCAGATGCAATAAGAAAGAATTAGAAACGGTTGAGCATGCACTCCTACATTGTCATTTGCTAAATGATATTCGATCAAAATTTCTAGAAGTTCCCCTTAGTAAGGTAGCAGGACAACCGGATGGAAGTAAGCTACATTACCTCTTTACTTCTCTAGATCCAGAGATTATTGAACTGACTGCTAAGTTTCTTCATGGTCTTATAAAACGGAAGAATCTTCCTGATCCTTTTGAGTTTAATAAAACTGTAAAATTTAATTTTAAGGCTTTTAGAATTTAAAGATTTCTCTGATACACCTCTGTAATGGTTTTAGGGTTAACTAATTTTTTTTTACAAATGTTGGGACTGTTTTATCTTAATGGGAACTGCTTTTAATATTTTATGCCAATAAAAGGTATTTGTTGTTGTTGTGATAAAGACCCTAGCAGGGCTTTCCCCGGGGCGCTGCGCCTCTGCACTGCTCGGGGAAGCTGAGGAGGGGGCGGGGCTTGGTCATGTGCCCGCCCCCTGGGCTCCTCACTCCCGGAGCTGTGCTCCTGTGCGTTCCTGCTCCAACAGACCCCTGGTTGTAACTACACAGTCATGTTCTGGGGTGACTTCAGGGATGGGCAGCAGGGTGGCTGGATTGATGGTGGTGATTGGGGCTAGAGTAACTCCGGGGTTTTCTAGCAAAACAGCCTGGTACCTGGCCATTCTGGAAATGTGCCCCCTGGCTTCTAAAATAGTTTTCACTCAATGTGCAACAAACACTGTAAGTTCACCTCCCCAAGTGAATTTAGCAGCAGCTTCTATAAGTCAACAGCACGCTGCCACGGCTCTTAAACAGGGAGGGAGTCCTTGCTCCACTTTGTCCAGATTCTGACTTAAGTAGGCTACAGGACGCTTGTGGGAGCCTAGAGTTTGAAGCAAAACACCCTGTGCCACTCCCCTATGCTCGTCCACACAAAGGAAAAACGGCTTGTCAGGGTTGGGGAGTCCTAACGCAGGAGCTTGGATGAGTTTCTGTTTCAGGGTTTTAAAGGCTTGACTCTGTTCATTTGTCCATGGGAAAAGGGTGTCTGACCTTCCTCTGAGGCATTCATACAGGGGCTTGACTATGAGAGCAAATCCAGGAATCCATAGTCTGCAGTAGCCTGCTGCTCCGAGGAATGGACGGCGTTCTTTACAAGACTTAGGCTCTGGAATTTGGCAGACAACCTCTTTCCGTGCTGGTCCTAAAGACCTCTCTCCCTGAGAGATATCAAAGCCTAGGAAATGCACAGAATGCTGGCAAAGCTGTGCCTTTTTCCAGGAAACCTTGAACCCACTAAGGTCCAGGAGGTACAGCAATTTTAAAGTCCCAGTACTACAATACTCCAAATTTGGGGCACACAGCAAAAGATCATCACAATACTGAAGTGGTGTCATCACAATACTGAAGTCAATTGACCCTCGAGGTTGTCAAATCTCTCAAGGTCTGAGGCTAGTGCTTGGCCAAAAAGGGATGGAGAGTTCTTAAACTCTTGGGGTAAGCGAGTCCATGTATACTGAACTGAGTTTGTGGCCCCTGGGACCCTCCATTCAAAAGCAAATATTTCTTAAGAGTTGGGGTGCAATGGTATAGTAAAGAACACATCTTTTATGTCCAAAACAGTAAAAAATGTAGCTTCTGGAGGGATCAGAGTCAAAATGGTGTATGGGTTAGGGACCAGAGGATGTATAGTCTCTACTCTCACGTTTACCTCTCGAAGATCCTGTGCCGGCTTGTAATCGGGTTCTCCATCTGGGGTTGTTTTTGGAACAGGCAAAATTGGAGTGATCCAACTTGACTGGCAGGGCACAAGAATTCCTGCTTCTAACAGTCTTTTAAAATGGAGGCTGAGTATTTGTCTGGCATCTTCTTGAATTGGATACTGGTGCTGCCGGACAGGGGTGGCAGTTGGCTTGAGGACTACAATTACTGGGGGGGGGGGGGGGGGGGTGAGCTGCAAAACCTGGTGGATTAGTTTCAGCCTGGTGGATAGTTTTCAGTAGGAACGGAGAGGGCATAATACTCTTTGTCTGTTGAAGTTACACCTGCCCAATCCTGCCTTTTACCAGAGTCCAGCCAGTAATCAAGATTGAGGGGGTCAAGTTCATCTGGGTCAAAATCAAAGTCCCCCTCTGCCCTTGCCTCTGTTTGCATGATCCTTTTTTCTTCATACAGTCTCCATTCCTCCTCTGGATCACTTTGGCATCAGGGAGGGTGAGGGACATGGTAGCCTGGTCCTCATTGAAGTGAATGCTTGCTCTGAGTTTAAAGAGCAAATCTCTCCCTAATAAATTGATGGGACAATCGGGATTTAATAAGAAGTGATGGTTGATCTGATGTTCTCCTAATTCACAAGAATGGGCTTGAAGAAAGGGAAGGAGGAGGCATTTACCTGCCATCCCCACTACAGGCTGGACATCTCTTGAAAGGGGAGCAATTGGTTTTGTGACTATAGATAATTCAGCCCCTGTGTCTATCATGAAGTCCACTGGTGTTCCTCCGACACTTAATTTGACCATAGGTTCCCTTGGGCCGCATTGGAAACCCAGTCTGTCCTAGCAATCCTCTTCTTCCTCCATGCTGGCAAGTCCAATCATCCCATCTCTACCTTCTGCTTGTGGGGCTAGGGAATATTTTCCATCCTGGACTCATCCTCTCTGGGCTCCTCTAAAACCTCTCCCTCGTCCTCGTCTTCCCCTAAACTCTCTAGGAGCCTGCTCTTGAGGCTGTAGGAGCTGTTGGAACTGTTGAAATTGCTGGGGCTGTTGGTACTGTTGGCTCTGCTGGAATTGGGGCGGTGGGTAGAGGTCACATTCATTTTTCCAGTGCCCGTCCTTCCCACAGGCTGCACATTGATTTGGCCCTAAGGAGGTGGAGTACTGTCTGGGTCCATATAATTGCCTTGCTGCAGCTCTTGGCCTGTGGATAACTGCGGCCAAAATTGCTGCCTTCCTTTCCTGCTTGGTGGCTTCCTCTTTCTGTTCCTCCTTCTCACGATTGACATAAACTTTCTGGGCCACCTCTATTATCTGGGACATCACCATGCCTGGAAAACCATCGGAATCTTTTTACGGATGTCTGGTACAGCTTGACTAACGAATGAGGCATTGACCATAGTCCCGTTTACCTCCTCCTCTGGATCAAAAGGGGTGTAAAGCTTTGTAAAGTCTTTCTAGAAACTCATAGGGAGGTTCTGTGGCCCCCTGGATAACTTCTCTTAATTTGGCTTCCTTCCGGCTGCAGCCAGTCCATTTATAATTGCAGCATGGCACCCTTGTAATAGAGTCTGGGAGGGGGCATGATTGGGGTCCCAGTTGGGGTCATTATCAGGAAAATGCTCTTGCAGCCATGCAGCTCTTTCTGCTTGGTTAACTGCCCCCCCTTTCCATATCTAATTTGGCTGCAGCCATTATGCAGCGACATTCCTCCACTGTAAGCAAAGCTGATAATAGTTGTTTACAGTCTCTCCAGGTGGGAGAATGAGTTGTCATAACAGTAGTTATAAGTTCAGTCATTGGTCAGGGATCCTCTGTGTAAGGGGTAGTCTGCATCCTCCAGTTACATAGGTCTACTGTACTGGAAGGTGTATAAACATAAGTAAGGTTCCCCTCTGCACCTGCTGGGATTCTTCGAAGGGGGCACACTGTGGCTGTTTTTTTTGGAGTGGGGAGGAACGGTTCCCATTCCTGGGTCTGAGGATTTTTCTTTAGCCACCCTCCTGTGTCTAGGTCCTGGCATAGTACAAGGTCAGATGGGGGCTGCTCTTGGTCTCGCTTCTCTGGACTGTTCTCACTACTAGCTTTCTCTGTCTCTTTGATTTTTAAATCCTCTTCTCGTGCCTTCAGCTCTGTGTCTTTAGATGCCCACTCAAGCCTTTTTAATTCCTCTGCTCTGGCTATATCCCTTGCTTCTGTTTCCCTCTTCAATGCTTCCTCACAGGCCTTCCTCTCTGCCTCTTCAGCCCTCCTCCTAAGCTCATTTTCTTGTTCTCTTAATCTCTCTTCCAAAGCTCTGAGTTCCTCTTCTCTCTGCCGGGTTATACTTCTAGTTTGCCTCGGTGAAATCCTAGCCTCTGCTGGGGCCTGTTCATCCCTAGGCGCTGATGGGAGGGGGCCTGCACAGTACACTAGTGGGAAAAAATGGGGTGTTGGCAACTTCTTCTCTGGGTTCTTGGGCAACACTGGACAGATTGCAGGGACTGCTCTGGGAGTGGGTTGAATTACAGATTGCCCTGCAACAGACCAGGGCTGCATCTTTTGAAATTTGCGAGCTATGTCTGGATGTTTTCTGACATACTCATACCAAGAATTCACATAAGGAAACTGCTCAGGATGATCTCCTCTCAAATCTGTGACAGCAGCAAACATTCTCCTCAAAAGGGCAATGTCCATGGATCCACTTGGGGGTCACCCTATATGGAAAGCAGGCCAGCTGATCTCACCGTGTTTTTGTAAGTCTGTTGCCAGGAGAGGCTCTGAGTAGTCTGCCTTGCCAAAAATTTCTTCAGAGTTCTTTGACATATATTGGAGGGGGGTAACTGACTTTGACTGACATCCACCCATGACAGACAAGAGACAGACAGCTGGGGATACACAAGGGAAGGGCACAAGGCAACAGTATAGGGTCTGTTCGTCCTGGTTACAGAGGGTTGACTCTAAACCAGTCACTTCAAGGGAATCCGGCCTGCCGAGCTCGCGCTGCGAGGAAACGCAAAAGACCCTCTCATTCAGTCCAGCTTCACTCACGCACTTTCACACACAACAACAATTCCCCCCCCCCCCCCGATCAGAGCAGGACTCATCTAGTCCTCTTTAGCTCTGCCTAAGAATCTCCTGAAAGGAGGCTAGGCTTTAGTTGATGTGGGCCCTCTGCACCTACATCTGTCTACCTGCCTTTCCCTCGGAGGGTGATCAAGCCTCCCTTCTCTCACCCTGGAGAGGTATCCTCACCCTTTCCATAAACCCCATATACTCACCTGTTTCCTGTAGACTGGAGTTGTGTATGCGTGTGGGGTGCTGGCTTGTTCGCCTCGCTGAGATTCTGGTGGGCAAGCAGCACTCCCCAGAAGTCTCAGCAGCCTCCCGAGAGCAGACCTTTCAAAATGCGAAAGTTGGGCCCATGTCTGCGAAGTCGAGAGCGGCCCAGCAACTCCCACTGATGCTGTGGCCCCAAGAGGGCTCCAAAAGCCCACATCCCCGTTGGGTGGAGCGCCTCAGTTCCCGGGTTTCGGCACCAGAAATGTAGCAAAAACCCAAAATCTGAACCAACCAAGAAGGAGGCACTCAGACACCAGGAACAGAAGAAGCTGATTTATTGGTACCAGGCTCGGCCTGAATGAAAAATCCTTCAGAATAAAATTTCCGAGCCCCGTTCTCATCAGGGCTCAATCTTTTAAACTAAGGGGAGGGGTTTACAGAAGAGACGGGGACTAGTGTCATTTTAGTAAATTACACGTCATTCTCGTAAGCAAAAGATTCAGTTACAATCTTGCGCATGTCAGTTACAATCAGAACAATAGGAATGTCTTCTTCAAACAATGTAATGAAAGGGCTAAGATTCTCACAGCCTCCTTTCTCATGACTAAACTATACTGAAATACAGTTGCGACCAGAACAATAGCAATTTGTATTTTCTATGCAAGCTCTCATAGCAGAGAATTGTGTGTGTGTGCATGGCCTTGCGGTTTCTGTAGCCTACTGACTAAGCTGAACAATGGTTCATGTTAAGATGGCTTTTTGAATTTCTTCCCTCAAGACAAGGGCAGCCCCAAGTAGAGAGCATTACAGTGGTCAAGTCTCGAGATGACCATAGCGTGGATCACTGTAGCTAGGTCATCACGTTCGAGGAAGGGAACCAACTGCCTTAGCAGCCGTAGGTGGTAAAAGGCTGCCGAGGCAGTGGCTGCTACCTGGGCCTCCATTGTTAGGGAAGCATCCAAGAGCACTCCCAAGCTCCTGACCATTGCCGCTGGCACCAATGGCGCCCCACCGAAGGTTGGTAATGGGATCCCTACCCCCGACCCATTCCAACTCAAGCACAGGACCTCTGTCTTCGTTGGATTCAGTTTCAGTCGACTCAGTCTGAGCCAGTCCGCAACATCCTGAAGTGCCCGCTTCAAGTCATCTGGGGTAGAGTCAGACTGGCCGCCCAACAGCAGATATAGCAGATATTGATGACACCCAAGCCTGTGTCTCCAGGCAATCTGGGCAAGGGAGCAGATATAGCAGATATTGATGACACCCAAGCCTGTGTCTCCAGGCAATCTGGGCAAGGGAGCACATATAGATGTTAAATAACATCGGGGACAGCACCGCCCCTTAAGGAACACCACTCACCAGTGGGTGCCTCTGGGAGGTCTGTTCCCCGAGCACAGCCCTCTGTCCCCAATCCTGGAGAAAAGAGGCAAGCCACTGTAAAGCAAGCGCCTGTATCCCCGAGTCAGCGAGGCAGTGGATCAGCAACTGGTGGTCGTTCAGCACCTGGTGGGGGGTTTAAATGCCCCCAAGGGTGAATCTGGGAGTAAGACGACACTCACCTTTTGGCAAGCAACCAACCAATCAGAAGGAAAATAAGAAGAGTTCAGTGCCTCCTTGAATTGCCTTCTTCTAGAGACAGCTGTGGTTAATCAAGAGCAGGGATTTGGAGCTCTTGTACTGTCTTCACATTGTATGAACAGCAGGCTGTTTGTCAAAACCTGGTTTATACACGGACATATATGCAGATAGATAACATAATATAATATGCATATATATACAAGATCCTTTTTTGTCTACATCTGTGTCAGTTCCAACTGCTCTTGTCCAACTGACAACTGTCAGCTCTCCTTCCAGAACCTTCCATGCGCCAAAGTATTTAAAGACATGTGATCATCTCATTTCTTTCTGGAACAAGGGACACTGCAGTGTAACGACTGTGCAGCCTATATGTATAATAGAACCTATATGTGTAATCATGACATCTATAAATAAATATTTAGAAGTTGACAAAATAAACAGTTCATATTGCATTCTTCATCAACGTAGCTACATAGTCATCAACTTTCCCTTGTAGATCTTCTCAATGTATCAGATGTTTTATCATCATCTACACTTGACTTGCCATTATTTTCTGCAGTTGTGGTATTCCCACCTAGTAAAGGAGAACCCTTTTCACCATCAATTTCCTCATTTTCTTTCTCTTTCTGTTGACAGAAATTACAGATGTCTCCTGTCCCTTCTGTTTTCCATGTAGACCTTATATGATCTTGTTGCTGCTTCTTTTATTGCAAAACTTTTTTCCTCCCAGTATTTTCCATTGATTGTCCTCACTTTATCACTTGTAACCGCTGCAAATGGAAAGAGTCCCTGTCATAAAAATCGTCTGTTTTAATTTTGTCTGTTTTTTATTTTTATTGAATTCTGGTTCACTAATGTTTGTTTCTAACTTCCCTCCCAAATAATAATTTTGCAGATACTCACCTTTAAGATTAACTGCTCCTTCATGTACCATATTCTATACCACTTCAATTAATTTTAGTCTGTTTTTAATCTTAAAATAGATACACTGCTTTTTCACCATGATAAACTTCTCCCTTCTTATCTTTGAATTTTATGGCAACACTTGTGAGACCCCATTGCTTTAATGGTATTGCCAGTGTTCTAAGGAATACATAAGAACATCTGTACCATGTTGATTTACACTGTAAATTGCTACAGTGAGCATCATCACTCCGGTAACAATTGTGTACTCCAGTCTGTTTTGTTTCCCTTTGTTTCTAGTGTTTTCAGTCATCATTTATGTGTTAGCTAGGGCTGCCAAGTCCCCCGGTAGAGCGGGGGAAACACCGATTTTTAAAGCTTCCCCCCGCTTTTTCAAAATTGGCCACCGGGGGGACAAAATGGCTGCCAGCAGGGGAACCACGGAGCCTGCCCTGGCCTCTTGAACTTCTTAAAAGGGAAATTTCCCCTTTAAGAGCTGAGCAAGCAAGAGAGCCCCGCCCAGAGATTAAGGAGGGACTAAACTCTTTCTACTGAAGGGCTTGCGTGCAAGGTTGCTGCTGGAGTAAGCTGCTGGGGTAAGCTGCTGGGGTCTGCGAGCTCTTTTCCTTCTCTGTCTCTCCCCCTCCCCCTCTTTCTTTTTTCTGTCTGTCTGTCCACTGTGGTTTTGTCAAAGGAATAAACTGTCACTTCCAAAGAGGTAAACATCACAAGGAGAGGTTGCCTGTAGAAGGTCTGGGAGTGGGATTGTTTAAAATGTCTTGTTGTGGCTGTTTGGGTCCCCCCAATCCTCATTTCCCTTCTGCAAATAAAAGTTGGGATTCCTCATTTTTATGCCAATTTTCTGTTTCTTTCAACCGTGTCCCGTCCCCCCCACCCCCGCAGTAAAAATCTGCATTTTTAAAAGCATTTGTACATCAAGTAACCGGTATTTTAAGTTAGGGATGGATCCAACTAGCTTTTCTGCTGGTGAAAAGGGGAGGACAAAGGTCCTCTTTAGCCACCAAAAAGCCTATGCTGGGGGGGGGGGGGAGAAGTTATGGGACTTACATGGACAACAGCTGGGTGAAACAAGGGCCAGAAATAAAGCCTGGGAATTGGGCAAGAGTAAGTGAAAAAGCTGTCTGTCTGTCTCTCTCTCTCTCTCTTTCTGTCCCCATCCAGCAGAGGTCTATCAGTGGCTATTATTAGCCACAAGGTCTAAATGGAACACTCTGTCTGGGGCAATAATGCTCTGCATTCTTGGTGCTTGGGGGCAACAGTGGGAGGGCTTCTGGAGTTCTGGCCCAGCTGCTGGACCTCCTGAGGGCACCTGGTATTTTTGGCCACAGAGTGTTGTACTGGATGGGCTGTTGGCCCGATCCACTGTGGCTTCTCTCCTGTTCTTATGATATGAAAATCACATTTAGCACTTGTGTAGCACTTAGTGCTTCATATTCTGCCGAGATGAGGAAGGATTCAGTAGGGCCGTTGCTCAGTGATAGAGCATCTGCTTGACATGCAGGAGGTATCAGCCTCTTCAGCTAAAAAAGGATCAGGTAATAGGTGACATTAAAGATCTCAGCCTGAGACCCTGGAGAGCCACTACCAGTCTGAGTAGTCAATACTGACCTTGATGGACCAATGGCCTGATTCAGTATTAGGAAACTTCATGAGTTCATGTGGAAGCATGTGGAAGCAACATCACAGGATGTGACATCACAAAATGATGTCACTTCCTTTCTCCTGGCTCCACCCCCAAAGTCTCCTGGCTCCACCCCCAAAGTCCCCAGATATTTCCCAAGTTGGACTTGGCAGCCCTAGTGTTAGCCAGTGTATTGCTTTTACCTTTTGTAGCTCACTACCTGGTGTTCCAGTGTTACTGTAGCATTTTGGTTGTATTTTTGGTTTCTTCTTATTTGGGATATTAACAGTTGCTGTTACATATTGAGTTGCTGTTACATATTGAGTTGGACTGATTGCATCCGTAGCAGGTCTTTCCATATGCTGGGCACGTTTGAGGCTGATGATTTCTTCTATTTTTTGCATATCATACTCCTGTCCATTTACATCCTTATTTGATCGACACTGACCCAATGTGTGTATGCCGTGTTTATTTTCATGGTTTCTGACATTTCTTAAAGCCTTTAGTGATACAAAAGTATTTTCAGCTTCTTGAGCAATTTTTAATGCTTTCTTCAAGCTTTCCAACAGTATTTTTCTTGTATGTTCCTTGTTTTTCCATTTCCAATTTCTCAGTTAGAATCTTGTCGGTAATAAAGGGTTCTAATCCCCAGAATTGCAGATCTGGCTGAGATTATTTAATGCTGTGGTGAACAGGGGAAAAGTTTCACCACCTTTTTGATATCTCATGTGAAATATCTTTGGTGGGTGAAGGCCAGGGGTCCAGAAGACAGGACTGCCAACAGAGTGGGGGGGGGGGGGCTGGGGGAGAAAACTCAGGGTGCCCCAGTCAGCTGGAGAATCCTTGAGGCCAGCATCAGGCCACATCCAGCCGAGTGTCTTTCAATGTTTTTCTAATGCACTTCTGGCAGCCGCCACTAGGGAGTTCAGGGAAGCCTGAGCACTGTCAAAAGGCACTCTGGTATCCACGTAAATTTGCCTTTTCCCAAGACTGAAACAGCCTAACAGATCATGCTGAGACCATCAACCAAGCGGGCCCTGGTGCAAAACAAGACAGCACACTTGTAGCTGCTACAGTAATTGCCAGCCTGCAGGTCGTTTTTTGCCTTTCCTTGTACCCAGCTTGGCTAGACCTTACAAAGCAGTAGTTAGGGTGTTACAGCAAGATAGAACAGCCTTTCCCTCTTTTGTCCTTGATTTCTCCCCCTCTTTTCCCCACACTTTTCTCATTCACTTCTCTCTCCCTGCACCTAATTTTGTGTCCCTCCCCTTTCTTTTCCAGTCTTGGTCTCAAGTCTTTCTCATCCCTATCCTGCTTGGCAATAGAATGTATTTAACTTTTGTTAATATTGTGAACATAAGGGGAGTGTTTTCATATTTCCCCTTGATCTAACAAAGTGGTAAAAGGATGCTTCCCCCCCCCCCACTCTTACATGCATGATAATTGAACATTGATTTGTTTTAATGGTTATATATGTGGAAGAGAAGTCAGAACTCCCAGTTCAGGCGGTGGGTTGTTATCCTTATTATTGTGTTGTAGAAAAATCTCACAGCCCTTTGTGACATCATTAACAATCAGGTTTGTAGCCCTGGCCATGCCCAGTCTTTCTCCCCAGTGGGGACCCAAAGCTGCATTGTTCTCCTGTACTCCATTTATCCTCACAACAAACCTGTGAGGGAGGTCTGGCTGAGAGCGTGTCACCCTGTAACCTTCCATGGCAGGCAGGGGATCTAAGTATCAGAGACACATTGCAGGTTGCTTAAAAGCTGCCATATTACACGTTGCCTGTCCTGAAGATAACCTGGTCCAGGGTGTTCCAATTCCCTTAATCTTTGGCACTGCAGCGCTCGCCATCATTCTGGTGTTGGTGGCCAGTTTTCTTCTTTTCTTTTCTTTTTATAAATTTTTATTGCATTTTAATCCCTACACCTACACTAAAATCTACACACTAACCTACCCTAAGGTATACAGAAAATGCGTTCATAATGCTTATAATGCTAATATCTTTAGTTACTGAAAAGCTAAATTATTTCTTGGCATACATTACTAATTCATTCTTGCTGTTTACAAATAAAAATTAAACGTTGGATCCCTGGACTACATACATCAGAGTAAACAATTTGTACTAAATTTTAAAGTTACAAGGCTTGATGTGTTATTACAGCGAGAAAAAAAAAATAAAAAAACTATTTCTCCTTTGATTCTCTTCCTTTCTTCTTATCTTTCTTCTTCTTAGGGGCGGCCGCCCCCTTCTTAGAATCCAAATCTTCTCCATCTTCAGTCTCTGAGCTTTCAAATCCATACATACTCTCCTGCTCTGCCAGTGAGTCATCTGGTTCAGTCTCTGCTTTCTTCTTTTTGTGCTTTTCCAAAAATGTTCTTGCTTGTTCAATTGAGTCAATTTTGAATTTCTTATCTTTATAGCTGAACAGGATTCCCTCTGGAATGCCCCATTTATAGGGAATAGTCTCTGACTGCAACCATATAGCCAAACTCCTATATGCTTTCCTTCTCTTTCTTATTTCAAATAGAATGTCTTTTAGAACTCTTATTTCTTCTTCCTGTATCTTCAGAACTGTTCCATTCGTGGCTTTTAACACCAGATCCCTGGTAGATCTTTTGGAGAATCTCACCACAATCTCACCTGGCAGTCTCTTCTTTTTAACATATTCTGGATATGTCCTGTAAGCCGTATCCATATCGTTTTGAATTTCTGCTGCTTGCCATCCTGTCAGAGGTGCCAGTGCCTCACTTAATATTTTCTTCAGATTCTCACCTTTTGACTCAGGGACGTTCTGAAATCTCAGGAAATAGTTTGATCGATCCATTTGAAGCTTTAATACGTTGTCACTTTGAAAAGACTTCTCTTTCTCAATTCTTTGCAGTCTTGAGTTATTTTTTTCAGCCATTGTTTTGACATCCAAGAGTTCCTGCTGCAGCATTTCCTGCTTTTTATTTGACTCCCTGATTTCGGTCTGCATTGTTTCCAATTTAGTGTTGATTGAAGCCAGTTGGTCCACTAGGGGTCGCAATGCCGCTGTCAATATTGCATTCAGTTCAGATCCACTTTTTAAAGTCGAGCTTCCAGGTTTTGGAGACCTCCCCGCCATTCTTACTGCGGTCGGCCGTAGTTTGTTTACAATCAGATAAGAGATCTCAAAGGAGACAGTCTCGATTCATCACACCGATGCCTTTCGCAAGCTCTCCCTCTGATGTTTGCGATCCAGCTTTCCAATTCATTTATAACACCTCCAGAACAGCAACAAGCCCATGAGAAGTCTCCGAGTAAGTAACGAGGGAGGGGGTGGGGGGGATCCAATCCTCCTAGCCCACCCTTTAATGCTTCATATCAAAAGATCAGGAGACTCACGATTCTGCCATTGCGTAGCTGGTAAATTATTACTTATATCTGCTCTACATTTTCTGCAGCTTCACGGCAGCGCTTTCAGCGGCCCGAAGGCCTCCTCCGGCAGGTGAACCTCTAGGGGTAAAAAGGAGCCTCAATCCCGCGATTGCCACCACAGGGAGAGGCTACCTTCAAGCACCCCAGGCAGGGACCCTTTCCTAGGTTCCCTGGGGGTCCAGCGCCAGTCCAGGACCCCTTCAACCTGCCGAGAGCGGGTCGCCTCTCCTGCAGCTGCAGAGAGAAGCGCCCACCATTAAAGCGCTTGAAACTGAAAGTCTTGGTGGCCAGTTTTCAAACCTGTAGCATTATTTTCTGAGTTATGCCTGCCACAAACTGAGACCCTTTGCTTCCCATTTGCAAATAGCATGGTGTGGCTGTGGTTGGTTTTCCCATGCCTCCCAAGCAAGTTGTGTGATTTGTTATGATACTTGGTTTGGATCAGGGTCACATGGGGGTGGGCAGGTAGAATCTTTGTCTGGGGGGCCCAAGGTGTATCTCGGCAGCCCTGCCCAAAAGGTGGCACCTGCAGCACCTTTCCCACCTGAAGTGCTTTCAGAAAGTGGGCAGGGCCAGGTGGGGCCTTTGCCCAGCAGGGGTTCTGATCCGGAGGTCCAATAGGATTGCAGCTTAGAATGCATCCTGTTAGGCCGAACTTCTGTCTGGAATGTTGAAGAGTCACTGCTGGAGTCATGTTTCCACCTCCTGCGGGAGTCCTTTGTGGCTCTACCTCCTGCAGTGCCCATTTGCTGTGCCCAGCACCCTGTGTCAGAATTCCAGATGTACCAAACATCAATATTTAAGAGTCTTGTTTCCTTTGGAACATCTTCCTCACTTGAGGCACTTGCTCTTCTATATGCCAAACTCCTTTCTGAGAAATTTCCATTTATTTGCAGTATTAGAAATCGAACTTGAGTTTCTAAATATTTTTAATTGTTTTATTTTTCAAGGAGTATCACTGATGCACTCACCTATGTTTGTGGCTTATTTAGATCATTCCTGATAATGTGTTGCATTATCATCTGTGTTCTATGAAAGAGTGTCTGTCTGCCTGCTTGCCTGCCTTTCCTGGCAATTCTAACTGCTTTTGCATAACTGCAGCTATTGGCTCTCCATTTTGAACCTTCAGGGGAGCGGTGATATTTAGAGAGCCTTCTGTCATCACAGAAGCTGGACCCTGTCTTCCAAACATCATTAAGACGGAGATCCAGCTATGAAGCAACCCAAAAATGTATTGAATGCAAAACATATGGGTGGAATTGCCTTCTCTTGGGCCTCACACAGAGAGTCCTTTGCCTTAGAAAGAGACACTGACAGATGCAGACCCACAGGCAGAGCCATCCTATCACTGCATGCCTGCAAGAGGTACAACTGTGATGGTCAAACAACCGTTATCCTGCTTCGCAATTCTGTGGGAGCTGGGCTAGAAGAAGAGAGTTGGACACCACACAGCAGGGCAGTTAGATGGATGCTGATCACTGCGTCTGTGTGGGATACTTACTATGGCCCGGTCATTCCTTAGCATACACCTAGTACTATCCACTTCTAGCTCCTATGCCAGCACAGCCATGCAAGTGTCAGGTTTATAGCGGTGAATTGTCACCAGTCCAAAGAGATATCTCCAAACTATGAAGGTGTAAGACTTTCTGGTGTCCTCAGCAGTTTACTGACTGGGATTGCATGGCATACCTACTTCTAAGCAGTGCGTATGCCAGAAATTATGGGATCATATTATTAACTCTGAAAATCCCCTGACACTGACTTCGTCCTTCTGGCTACTGTGAACATCCGTTTGAGCTGCTTCCATCCCTCGGCCAATATTGACTTGAGGAGGGAGACCTCTGTCTTCAGTCATTTTGTCTGTCCGTTGAAAGGTTGGTTTTTTTCCCCTTTTAGGGAAGTTTTTGGGTTGCTTGCAACACTTATGAACAAGATGTCCCATCCATTTATTATTTGTCTCTTAACATCACAACACATTCTTTTGTGTCCCCTTTTAATTGTTTTATATTAAGATTTTGTACTAAACTTGGCATGAGGGAAAAGCGATGTTGGAGTTCCTTGTACTTCAGAGAAGAGAGCTGAATCCTGAAAGAAAGTTGACGCTACAAGAAATGAGAATTCCTTTCTATCAACAATCAGGAAGTTATCTAGAACAATTCCCATTTTTACCTAATGTGACTCAATGTATACCATTCTTTGCGAGTTCTTGCTTTTGGAGAAAATGCAGGCATATTTTGTGATAGTTTTTGCTCTGTCCTCTTTTCATCCTCAGCCATATTACCTAGCATTGCCACCAGAACTCTGGAATGATCACTTGTCTTTTGTATTTCAGGAGTTACAGTTTGAAAGGCTTACCCGAGAGCTTGAGGCTGAACGCCAGATTGTAGCCAGCCAGCTGGAGAGATGTAAACTTGGATCGGAGACTGGAAGCATGAACAGCATTAGGTACCACATGGGAGTTGCTTGGTTTCTCTGCTTTTGTGATTGACTGATATTTATTATGGTCATTGTGTACTGATTGTCTTCCTTTGATGAACACCAGAGAGGGTCTGATATTTTTAACAAACAGGGAAAAGTTATTTTAAGTCACCTTACACTGTTTCATATATGTTACCTGATAATGAATTGTTGGTAAACACTGATAGCAAAAATACACACTGTTAACTGTGGAGGAGATGAAATGATGTGACTTATGAATCTGATTAGCATTGGCTCCTTTTTTCCTGAAAAACTGGGCTAAGAAAGCAGGGTGGAAAATAAATGGGGTTCTGTAAACTGTGGAAATGCAGAGTAATTAGGGTCATTTATTGTCACACAAACCTAAATATCTGAAAACAGATTACTGGATAATCTTCGGGCCTTTATTCCAGTTGGATCATTTTATTTGAGAATTTCTGTCCTTTAAAATATGATGGTTTGAATGAAAATGTTCTGAAATCTTTCTTTGCTAGTTGCTGTACTTACAGATTTCTTAAGGGGGGGGGGGGGGGACTAGGTTCCCATATGCAAAATGCTGCTATTAGATTTCACTTACAAAAAGTTCAGTCTAAGTGATGGCATGCATAGAATACACATTAAGGTTGGTTTCTTAAGTTGTTTGGCTGAAAGTGATTGGGCTTGTAAAGAAAATTTGAAATAGATGGATTTGGGTGGGTAGCCGTGTTGGTTTGAAGCCATAGAGCCAGGTTTGAGTCCAGGGGGCACCTTTATGACAAAATTCTGGGTCTAAGCTTTCGTGTGCACGCACACAAAAGCTTATACCCAGAATTAAACTTTGTTGGTCTTAAAAATGCCACTGGACTCAAACTTTGTTGAAATAGGCTGACATTCTTGTAACAAAGGGATGAACAGCTGCTGCAGGTGATCCTTTTTTTCAGGGCTAAAATAACACAATGTAAATAGAAGTTGACAAATAGTGCATTTATTGGTTTGCTGTGACAGGTATTTTGTGGAGCCAATTTGCCAATCATTCTGAAAGCCAATCAGCTATGCAATTTATACTGGGATTTTAAAGTGCTGGGAATCTGAGAAACTTGGAAAATGCAAAATGATACAGTAACATATTAATAAGTGTTTTAAAAGCAGTAATCCCTAGAAGCAATGGTGTATATGCTGGGGGTTTGCATAACCAAGATGTTGGCATGAGTGGGAAGTGGAATGTTGGACAGACAGACGCATGAAAGCTCATACTGAAATAATTGCCATTAGTCTCTCAGGGTCCTATGGGATTTCAGTTTGGTTTTGCTATGATAGACTAATATGGTTGATGCTGGAGTTGTGATGCAGGCCGGCTTGATTGTCCCCATATTTCCTAGGAGTAAGCACTGCTGGTGGAGAACTTAAGACTTTAAAGAGTAGTAATGTCTAAGGCCACAGTGGATTTGCGGCTGCAATGAAGTTTGCATTGGAAAATTGAGAGATCATGGGCCATGTTCTTAGTCATCTTAGCTAACGGGCTGCTCCCCTTAGCCTCAGTGGATCACACTCTTAATGCTTCAGCTTTTCAATTCAAAGTGAAAAATATAAGTGACCTCCTTTGTTTTTGCTTTTGTTTGTTTGTTTGTTTGTGGGTTTTGGTCATTTGTCATATATAGCCGACGCCGCCCTGAGCCTGCAGAGTGGCAGGGAGGGCGGGTTAGAAATCTAAATAATAAATAAATAGTTTATTTCATGTATAATTTTCTTGGAAACTTTGAAACCAGAAATTTAGTTTTTAAAAATTGTAAAAATATTCCACATGCTCCCCTAAAATCTATTGCATGAAAATATGATCTGTTGCATAAGGATATAGAATTGTAAAGTGGTGATTGCAAGGCTCTGTTTCCTGATTCCATCTCTTATTCTTTGTGAAAGACCTTCCATGCAGAAGAATATAATTCACATTACTTTCTGAAGTCCCTCATTTGTCTGACATTTTCTGTAGCTGCTCCCAAGTGTGTGTTTGTTATTAATCAAGTCTTCTCCATTCTGGCTGATTTTGTTTCAGTTCAATAGAGGCAGTGGAAACGTGATGTCAGATTCTGCTTTGCCAAAAAGGTCTTTTCATAATGTTTCACAATGTTTCTATTAATTGAATCTGACATTGATGCTTTTCTATCATGTACTTTCGTTTCCTTTGTAGTGCCCGCCTAGCCAGATGCTTTATTGCCCCTCCTCTTGATCCTCAATTGCTTGTCTGCTTAATGTTACAATTCGAGCGGGAATGTAGGTTCCCACATACCAGAATGCCATATAGTACAAAGCTATCTCTTCCTTCACTCCCTGGTGTGTCCTCCCCCTTCGCTCGCATTGCTATCTGTTAGAAGCAGCCTTGGGAATTGTTTTATTGTTTGGTCTGTCCTGTTTTTGCTGGGGACCTGGCACCACTGGGTCACACAGTTCGGGCTGGGAATTTTTATGTTCTTTCACCCCTGGTGACAAAAGGTGAATTGCTTTCCCGCATTTTTCTCTGAATGCTGATTGGTGATCAATGTTTAGACTTTCATGCTTGCAGGTATAATAGTCTACTGCCCTCTGTATATGGTATCACTAACAAACATCGAGACCTGTACCAGTATTTAAAATAAAGGACTATGTTTTAATTAACAAAGGCCTGATCATTTGCTGACAGCACAGAAACCTCACACGTGACAGGAAAGAGTTACTAAGTAAATCAAGACGGGTAGCCATATTTTCTACTGCTACAGACAGTAGAAACAAGAGTCCAGTAGCACCTAAAAGATTAACACAATTTGAGGCAGGGTAGGAGCTTCAGATCTGGAGATGTGAGCAGTGACTCATGAAAGCTCATACTCTGTCACAAATTTTGTTAGTCTTTAATGTGCTACTGGACTCTTGCTCTTTTTTATTGGTAAATAAGGTAAGTGACAAACAGGGACATTGGCCAACCAGTAGAGCATATTGACACACCAGGAACAGTCATAGCAGTGAGAGTTTCCACATCCTGCCTTCCTGCCAGCCCTCCATTCCTCGATCTTTTCCTGCTAGCATTGCCAGCCTCCGGGTGGCCCTTGTCTCCCAGTATCACAGTGGACCCCCAGACAATCGAGATCAGTTCCCTTGGAGAAAATGGCTGCTTTGGTGGACTCTGGTGTTATACCATTCTGAAACCTCTCCTCTCCCCTCCCCAAACCCCATGGTCCCCAGGCTCCACCCCCCAAATCTCCAGGTATTTCTCAACCCAGAGCTGGCAACCCTATTTCCTGCCAGTGCTGAGTACTTTCTCTGACAAACTGGGTGCCTTTCGTGTCTTCTGGAGCTTGCTTCGCTATTACAATTGCTACTGGAATGAGAGACATGTTGTAGTTAAGGGAAAGTTTGTCTGTTTTTTGGGCTGTCAGGTGCCAGCTCTGCAACACACCCTTTGTCTTCTTGGTATGTAAAGTATTTCCCAGGGTCTGCCATTCAGAGGGCAGTACTGTAGTGCAGCTGTAATGCTGGCTGCCTTCTTGGATTGCCAGATGCATGCCCGTGTGCTGACTTTGCCACATTCTTGGGGTGCCAAACACCTCCCAATGCCCGCTCTTCAAATGAGACAGTTAATGGCCTATCAAATAGAGATGCTTTCTCCTGATTTGGCAGGTCAGCTCCTACTGGTGAGGAGTATAATCCTCAATAATTTCATTCAAGTTGCTTGGGGGGAAAAGTCACCTAGAAATGTCTTTCCTGCTGAGATTAATTGGGGGGGGGGGAGAGAAAGGAATAAAGAAAGGAAGAATAATGCAAATAAACTAAAGGAATATTATGGACAAAATGAATTGGGCAAAAATGCTTCTATAAATTCGCCATAAATGTTGTTGTTCCTCCTCCTTCTCTTCCTCCTCCTCTTCCTCCTCCTGTTAGCCGAATTGCTTTAATTTAAGATTAGCAATTGGCAGGATACCGGGTTCTTGCCAGCTATACCAAGGTCCCGCCCCTTCCAGGAGTTCCCAGAATGAGGCTGAGTGGTTTCTTTGAATGATGTTTACTATAAAATGTTGTTCAAGCATACAAAAACTGAATCACACACACATACACACAAGATCTTCTTCGTGGTCTCTGTGCATCACACCTCTGGGATATAGTGCGCCTGCGCCGATCCCGATCGGTAATCTTCAAAGCCTAACGGATTTTTACGCCAGCTCCCCGGTCACGTGCACGTCCCACTGCGCATGACCCGGGGAGGGGCACGAGGATCCCGCCAGTTCTCTTCTGACCGCCGCGTCGTGAGGACCCCTCTCTCGTTCCGGTCGGTAGTACTTCATTTTTCCCCTGTGGAAAAAGCCTTTTTCGGACTGATTTTCTCCCTTTTTCTTGAACTCGGACTCGCTCTTGGTTTTTCCCTCGTTTTTCTCCCTGCTCGGCCTATGGCCCAGCGGTGGGGCTTCTTTAAGCGCTGTCGGGACTGTGGCAGTAAAATAGCGCCTCCAGACAAACACGCTCTTTGCCTCCTGTGCTTGGGCGAGTCGCACCGGGTGGACTCGTGTTCGAGCTGTGCTGCCTTCTCTAAACAAACCCGCAAGAACCGTGCAGCAAGGCTGAGAATAGCGCTCCTGGAAGCAGCTCTATCGCCAAAGATGTCGGCCACCGAGGCCTCGGCAACGTCTCCATCGGCCCCGACAGGCCCGGCACCGTCTCCGACGAGGAGCACCGTCGGTACCGATAAGTCGGTAATGAAACGATCCCTCCCGATGCCGCAAACTCCTGCAAAAAAGCGCAGAGAGGGCAAGGAGGAAAAGGGCAAGCACAAGCACAAGAAATCGATTGCGCAGTCGACGCAGGCCGCGTCTGACGTGACCCAGCGCGGGTCTCCACAGCTTGACCCTTCCGGGCGCGAGCAACCCCGGGGCAGCTCCGTCTCCCCGATGCCGCGACCCATCCAATTGACGGACTCGGACCCCGACATCGAGCTGATGCAAGTCCCTCGAAGTAGTCCAGAGACCGGACCCGATCTGTCACCGCCACCGAGAGGAGAACGAGACTGGCGTCTTCCTCCCTCGTCGGTACCGTGGGATGTCTGACAATGGCGGTACCTATACGGTTCCTCGTATCCTCCGCCACCGCAGTGGTACCCGACAGAATGGGACTTCCAGTCGACATCGTTGAGAGTCTCAAGATGCCGAGACCCACCGGCCCCGGGACCCTTCCCGTCACCGATGCCGAAACCATCACCGGCACTGATGCCAATTCCAATGCCGATACTGCAGACCCCACCCAATGTCGACCTTCCTCCATATCAACCGGAACCGTCGAACCCTATGTCACCCTCCGAACACCTGTCGGTACCAAACTCCTCCGCTTCATCCGATTCCGAAGAGGAGTCTCCCACTCACCCGTCACCATCTCCTGATGTCGCTGACAACCTTCCGATCTCCCCTTCCGAGGACGTGAAGTCCTATGGGGAGCTCATCAAGAGAATGGCCCACTCCCTGGCCCTGGCTACCATCCAGCCGGTCCCCGCCGCTACCGATGCCATCTTTGACATAGTACAAATGGATACATCCACAGCAGTAGCCCTACCGCTAATTTCGGTGCTTCTTAACACCGCTAAGGAATCCTGGGGACACCCTTCATCGACTCCAATTTCGAGTAAGAGATTGGACCACATGTACAGGCTCCAAGAACCTGGGGCAGATTTTTTGTTTATCCACTCCAAACCCAACTCGGTTGTGGTGACACCTTCAACTAGGGGCCGCAGCGGGCATTCCTCCCCCCTTGACAAAGAAGGATGAAAACTCGACTTGTTCGGAAGACGATTTTATTCAGCAGGAGCATTAGGTATAAAAACTGCAAACTACACGGCTTGCATGAGCCGATACCAATACTCCCTATGGGAGCAGATGACACCGTTCTTGGCACACCTTCCTGAAGACAAACAGCACCTTGCCAGGAAGATTCAAAAAGAGGGCATGGTCTTGGCTAAACACCAGCTGAATGCCTCCAAACATGTCGCTGATGTAACTTCGAAGACGCTCACTTCGGCAGTTGCCCTCAGGAGACATGCTTGGCTGAGATCGACGGCGCTTCCTCAGGACACAAAATCGCTAGTCGAAGATCTCCCTTTTGAAGGTGAAGGGCTGTTCAGCTCTACCACAGACACAGTCCTTCATGACCTAGACAAAAGTATGAAGACATCACATAACTTAGGTGTCTCTCAGCCACGGCAACAGAAGCAGAAAAGTTGGCAGAGATCCTAGTCAAAGAAACAACCACAAAGATCTCCCAATGAGCCACAATGGCAAAGACCTGCACCCTCTGCTTATCAACAGAAGCCTTACAGCCACAAACCGCGCTTTCCAACAGCTTCTGCCTCCAAGGCAAAACCCCCCAGACCCAATAAACAGGGTCTTTGACTCTCACACACGCTCCGACCCTCCCACCCGTCTGGCACCTTTTCTACCTGCATGGCAAGCTATAACCACGGACAAGTGGGCCCTATCCGTAGTAGCAGAAGGTTACCGGATAGAGTTCTTCCAGACACCACAGGAACCTTACTTTGTGACCACCCCTCCTTCAGACACCCTGTCATCAGAGGTCGAAGCCCTTCTATCCAAGGACGCCATAGAGCCGGTACCCATACACCATCTCCAGCAGGGGTTTTACTCCCGCTACTTCATGGTACCAAAGAAGGATGGCGGACTCCGTCCCATTTTAGACCTGAGGAACCTAAACGCGGTTATCACATACAAAAAGTTCTGTATGACCACCCTCCAGACCATCCTGCCACTGTTAGAAGCCAACGTATGGATGGTGACGCTGGACTTAAAGGATGCCTACTTCCATGTGACAATCCATCCGTCGCACAGACCGTTTTTGCGTTTCGCGGTCGGTCCGCGTCACTTCCAGTACAAGGCTCTCCCCTTTGGCCTCTCTACGGCCCCTCGTGTCTTCACGAAACTTATGGCAGTGGTGGCTGCCCACCTACGGCTTCAAGGTGTTCAGCTTTACCCGTATCTGGACGACTGGTTACTGGTCGCCCCCTCCGCGGCAACCTTGCAGGACCACATCTAGATAACCCTCAGCGCCCTAGACTCCCTAGGTCTAACGATCAATCTCAAAAAGTCCATGCTCATACCGTCCAGACGAGTACAATTCATCGGAGCCATTCTAGACTCCCTGCAATGCAGGGCCTTTCTGCCCCCCAACAGGGCAGCGGACATAACCTCTCTCCTCCATTCAATCCAACAGGACAAGGAGGCTACGGCCAAACAAATACTTCGCCTACTAGGCCTAATGGCCTCAACCACGGCGGTGATTCCATTCGCCAAGCTGCGGATGAGACCACTACAGCTCTGGTTCCTGAGACGTTTTCGTCCCAGCATCCACTCTCTCTCCAAACTCTTCCGATTCTCGGAACAGGTTCTGGAAACCATGACGTGGTGGCTGACACCCCAGAATCTTCTATCTGGTGCACCCTTTCGACTCCCGCCCCCCTCAGCAACCATTACCATGGATGCCTCCCTATGGGGCTGGGGAGCTCACCTGGATGGTGTTGGTGTGGGCGGCAAGTGGGACCAGTCTGTGGCCCACAACCACATCAATTTTCTAGAACTTCTGGCAGTTCTCTATGCAGTGCGGTCATTCCGCAACTCCCTGTCGGGAAGGACGGTGGCTGTCCTCACGGACAATACAACCACCATGTACTACATCAACCGGCAGGGTGGAACGGTTTCCCGTGGGCTCTGCCGCTTAGCTATTGAGCTTTGGGACGAGTGCCAATCCATCGGCATTCACCTCGTAGCGAATCATCTCCCAGGATTGCTCAACACTCAAGCAGACTTCCTGAGCAGAGGAGGAGCATCCCTACACGACTGGGAACTGAACCCTCTCTACCTGACCCCGATCTTCGATCGGTGGGGTCATCCCTCAGTGGACGTGTTCGCCTCTCGAGAGAACAAGAAATGTCATCTCTTTTGCTCCAGAGCCAGCTCGGATCCAGCGTCCCTCGGGGACGGCCTCCTGCTTCAGTGGACGGGGAGACATCTGTATCTCTTCCCCCTGATTCCTCTGATACCAAGGGTAATCCACAAGCTGATGTCAGAGCGACCATGAGCGATTCTCATCACACCGTGGTGGCCGAGACAACCGTGGTTTCCCACGCTCCTTCATCTCTCCTTAGGGATCTACCTTCACCTCCCGACACTCCCAGACCTTCTCTGGATGCACGGAGGTCAGGTACTCCATCACAACGTTCCCAAGTTGAAGCTAACAGCATGGATGCTTCAACCTCAGATATAGACTCATGCATTGCACAGGTTCTCGTGAATTCACGCAAGCTGTCCACGTGCCATTCCTATGTGGCGAAGTGGAACAAGTTTATAACCTTTCTAACCTCAATAGGTTGGCCTACTGTTCTTGCCACCCTTAATGATATTTTTGGTTTTTTGTTATCTTGTTCGGATAGAGGACTGTGCCACTCTTCTATAAGAGTTTACTTATCGGCTATCTCCGTCAACCATCCGGAGATTGGGGGATATTCAGTATTCTCTCACCCAACTACGAAACAATTCCTTAAGGGAATGTGTCGCCTCTATCCACCAGTACGGACACCGGTCCCAGCATGGGACCTACCCTTAGTCCTTGCCAAGTTAATGGGCAAACCGTTTGAGCCCATGGCTTCCTGCAGCCTCCAGCGTCTTTCGTGGAAGGTAGCGTTTCTAGTGGCTATCACGTCTGCTCGGCGTGTGAGTGAGCTCTCCGCGCTTCGTTGCGACCCACCGTATCTCACTTTTCACCATAGAGCAGTTACTCTGGCTCCGGATATCACCTTTCTGCCCAAGATTGTCTCGGACTTCCATCTGGGAGCAGACATCACGCTGCCTGTGTTTTTTCCTGATCCTCAGGACCCATCACAACGCAGCCTGCACTCTCTGGACGTCAAGAGAGCTCTTTCTTTTTACTTGCATCGGACAAAGCCGTTTTGCAAGTCTCCAGCTCTCTTCGTCACGTATGCCTTGCCCAGGCAGGGACAGAAATTGTCGTCTCAGAGACTCTCGAAGTGGATAGTAGAGACGATAAAGCTTGCCTACCTCCTGGCTAAGAGGCCATTACCGGCATCCCTCCGGGCACACTCCACGAGAGCCGTGGCTACGTCCACAGCATTTCTCAAGGGCATTCCCCTGGGAGACATCTGCAATGCTGCAACATGGGCGTCTCCTCACACGTTTGTGAAGCACTACACCCTAGATGTCCGCGTCCATCAGCGTACTGTGGTGGGCCGTGCAGTTCTACAAGCAGCTCAGATGTGAGACCTCCAGCACCCACCTCCAGGTATGTGGTGTATTTATTGCTTGCTATTCTCCCAGAGGTGTGATGCACAGAGACCACGAAGAAGATATACAGTTGCTTACCTGTAATTGGAGATCTTCGAGTGGTCATCTGTGCATTCACACCACCCGCCCTCCTTCCCCTCTGCTTTCGGTCTCCCTTCTACCTGTTTGGGTGGCTGATCGCAGCGGTCAGAAGGAACTGGCGGGATCCTCGTGCCCCTCCCCGGGTCATGTGCAGTGGGACGTGCACGTGACCGGGGAGCTGGCGCGAAAATCCGTTAGGCTTTGAAGATTACCAATCGGGATCGGCGCAGGCGCACTATATCCCAGAGGTGTGAATGCACAGATGACCACTCGAAGATCTCCAATTACAGGTAAGCAACCTGTATATCTAGGAAACTTAGATAGAAAATAGCACTGTTGCATTAGCAGGAGTTACGTTGAGGGGTAATACGTTACCTGTCCTGAAGATAGGTGGTCCACTTCCAAAAGAAGATTGAGGGGAGGTGGAAAGGAAAAATGGGGAGCGCAATCTAAGCCTGCAGGTACACGCTTCTTCCTGGCTGCGCAAACCAGGGATTAAAGATGGAGGCAAGGTATTGGGACAGAAAGCTGGGCGTAAGAGGTTGGTAAAGGAGATAGGGGTCGAGGCGGCTAGCAATGGGTTACTGTTGTGCAAGATCTTTTATCAGGTAGCATTGGGGCGGGCTGCGCTGACCACATCCCCTTGACACACCTACTAGTTGGTCTGTCCCCACTAGCCCTACCATTGGTCAGTGTAATGAGGAGGAGGTGGGAAGGAGTGGTCAATATTGCAAATCTGAGTGCTAAGCAGGAACTGACACCAGGGCAGGCTGTTAGGATTCTTGGTGACAATCCTTTGTCTAGTGATGGCTCTGGCCAGGTCCCTCAATGGTCGACTATTAGTTGCTTGGTAACGTCACTTAACCTAATCTCTTCCAGGAACTTTGGGGGAAGGAGTGAATTGACCAGCATAAAGGAGACAGAAGGACTCTTTGAAATGGAGTCCTGGTCTCCATGTTAGTGTGAACTATGGAGGAAGTTTCCTGCTGTGGGCTGGAGCCTCTCACTGCAATAGAGGGTGCATTTCGCCCTTTGCAGAATAACAACCCAAAGTTCAAACTTATGATTTTAACAGTTCATAAGAGCATATAATATGCCTTGCTGGCTTACACTCCTCTTCCTCTTTTTCTTCTTCTTCTTCTAAAGGTTGCTGGTTGCCCACTCTGTGGCTTTTTAGGGCTGCATCTTCTTTCTGGGGTTATCCCAACCAATCAGGGTTCCTTTAGTAAAAGTGAAGGTGTCATGATGCTGTGAAATATTTTTTTTTTTTGTACACACCAATGTGACTTAAGGTGCACAAAATAAATTTAGTCTGAGGATGATCCTTCCTGGTTTTCATTGTCCTCACCTTGAATAGATGGATATTCATGCATTTTTTTCTGTTTCCAAGAGAAACAAACAAACACCTTAGAAGAGCATTTAATGTTTCGCTGCTACTGCAAATGTTGGTGTGGAGCAGACAACTTTGTTCACATTTCAGTTCATCCCTAGTGAATTACTGCATGTGTGTTTTTATGTAGGTTCCATTTTTATTGTAAAAGTCAGAAGGGTCTAGAGGAATGGGAAGGGCCACTGTTCTGTACAGACTAGATAGCTACTGGCCAAGATGACACATAGCACAAAATCATGGTTTATTTAAACTATAGGTTATTTATTTATTCCGTGTCCTTTTATCCCACTTTATGACCAATGGGGACACAAAGCAGCTGACTAAAAAAATACACTTCTAAATGTATTTACATAGATCACAAACTGAGAAATCAAAGACAAAAAAAAAGAAAACAGACAAAACTTTGTAGTGTTGTGTCCACCAGGTTAATCATAGAATCAGAGAGTCGGAAGGGACCTCCAGAGTCAACTAGTCATTGTGAATTTGTGAATGTCCTGCACAATGCAGGAAATTCACAAATACCTCCCCACCTAGTGACCCCTGTGTTAGCTCTGCAAGGTGCTTATGCGCTCTAGTGGATATGAAATTCATAAGTGATATTAATGGGCTGTGTTGTTAAGTGTGAGAAGGGACCATGATGCTAAAGCAGTCAGGGAGAAAAGCCAGCTTCAAACAGCTCCATCAGATGCTGAAACAGTGTCCCAATGGTTCCCAAGGTTTGTCAGTCTCTAGACCTTCCCTTAACACAAGGAGACTCACACAGGAAGAGCCATCTTGTCACTTTGGCTCAGAAATGTGCTTCTCCACTTCCATTAAGTGCAGACTTTCTTCCAAATCGCAGGATACATTCCTCCCACTCCTCCTCCTCCAACATCCCTTGCCTGGTGAAACAAAGGACTTCCTTTAGAATCCACATGGACTTTGGACCTGACCAGCTAACAATGAGTTTTGGCTGACCAACAGACTAATCCCATCATTGGAATACACAGACTCTAGTTGCTGAATCATCTTCCTGCCCCAGTATCTCTGAAAAAGCCAGTTAGAATTTAACATTGACCACTCCCCTAGGGCCCTCTCTCAGTGGACAGAATTTAGAAGGCGGATCAGTCAAGGGGTCTTCCCTGAGGAGGCATCCTGCTAAGCCAGCCCCCCACAGACCCCCAATAAAAGAGAGCTCCCATTGTTCAGCCATTACCCCCGTAGCATCTCCCGGACTCTTGGGTGTACACCCAGAGTCCGACATGTGTCCCTGCTGGTTCAGAGCATGTGCCCTCCCCTTTCTCCTAGCCTCCCCCTTCTTCTTCCAGCGAGACCATATCAGCTCTCCAGACAGGTAATTATCTCCCTGACAGAAACCAACCATCTCCTGCTCATGCAAATGTCTCTTACTCTCTCTGATTTCTTAGATCTTGTAGAACTGTATGTGTGAATCTGTATTGTTTGATTGAGACACTATTTTATAAATAAAGAAGCACAACTTCATCACTGACTTTAGTCTCCTCATCTATTCTTTGGTTTGTCTGGAGGAAGCCCAGCCTCGGTATACAAAGGTGGTAACCCGTTTTTGCCTATTGCCAGTTATTTAAAGCTTATGCGCTCCCAATATTAATAACAAATAAGGCAGTTGGGCTAACACCTGCTCTATGCCCAGAAGAGGTTTTAAAAAAAAAAAAAAAAAAAAAACATACACAAAACTCTCCAGGATCTGTGCCAAACTGGCCTGGAGAACAATTGCTTCCTGACCACAAAGTGGTGATCAGCATTTCCCTGGGCATGTAAGAAAGGGCCACAAGAATTAAGCACTGATGCAACCCTTCCTGCCCTCCCTTCTTGTAATCTGCCTAAGTTCACAGAATCAGCATTGTTGTCAGATGGCCATCTAGCCTCTGTTTGAAAACCTCCAAAGAAGGAGAGCCCATCACCTCCCAGGGAAGCCTGTTCCACTGAGGAACTGCTCTGTCAGGAAGTTCTTCCTAATGTTTACTCTAAAACACATCTGATTTAATTTCAACCCATTCATTCTGGTCTGACCTTCTGGGGCAACAGAAAACAACTTTGCACCATCCTCTATAGGATGATTATTAACACCTCACTTTCGGCAGGGAAATTCCCAGGGGCTCTCAAGGAAGCGATGGTCTGCCCTCTCCTAAAAAAGCCACATCTGGACCCGGCAAAATTGGCTAATTATAGGCCAGTGTCCAATTTGCCCTATTTGGGCAAATTAATTGAGAGGGCGGTGGCATCACAGTTACAGGGGTATCTGGATGAAGCTTTGGTCCTTGACCCCTTTCAGTCCGGTTTTCGCCCAGGATGTGGAACAGAGACGGCTTTGGTCGCTCTAACAGACGACCTCCGGCGGCATCTGGATCAGGGTGGTGGGGCGGTGTTGCTGCTGCCCAACCTGTCGGCTGCGTTTGACACAGTAAATCATCAGCTGCTATCCTGCCGCCTTGCCGACGTGGGGATAGGGGGGCGGGCCCTTCAATGGCTCTTCTCATTTCTCCAAGGTTGGGGACAAAGGGTGGTGCTAGGGGAGCAGCAGTCCATGAGGCACCCACTTGAATGTGGTGTGCCCCAAGGGGCAGTGCTCTCCCCGATGCTGTTTAACATCTATATGCGCCCCCTTGCCCAGATTGCCTGGAGGTTTGGGCTGGGTTGTCACCAGTATGCAGATGACACCCAGCTCTATCTGATGTTGGGCGGCCGGTTGGACTCTGGCCCAGAAGATCTAGACCGGGCATTGCAGGCCGTGGCTGATTGGCTCAGGTTGAGCAGGTTGAAATTGAACCTGGCGAAGACGGAGGTCCTGTGTCTGGGGAGCTGCGGTTTGGGGCAGGGGCTCCCACTCCCGAGCTTCGACGGGGCACCGTTGGTGCCTGTGTCACGGGTTAGGAGTCTGGGAGTGCTCCTGGATTCCTCCCTGACAATGGAGGCCCAGGTAGCAGCCACTGCCAAGTCGGCCTTTTATCATCTCCGGCTGGTGCGGCAGTGTTGGAAAAATGAGCATGTAACGCAAGGCCTGAGAAATTCAGTCATTATAGGGTTAACCTATGCAACTTGTTTGTTTACCTTTTGTTAGCCTGGAAGTAATACCTGGCAGCTGGCCAATTAACTCTAAACCCGGGAAAACTAAAGGTGTACTGTTCTGCTAATTGGTCAATGATATCAGGTGTTTCCTTTCAGGGGTCAAGAAGAAGGAGAGATCCTCCATTGTAATCTCTCTCACTCTCTATCAGGATGTCTTAGTGTGCAGACGCAGCAGAATGCTGCTTAGTAAGCATGTTTTGTTTATTTGTAGCTAATCCCGTTTACCTTTTCCCTTTAGTAATAAACTTCTTTTAAACTAAAAGAAGCAATCTCTTCTTTCCAGAAAAGCAAGATTCATTACTCTGAATTTTTTTGATTATTGGACGAAAGTCCTAACAAATGGTAGCAGAGGATGGTTCTCTTAAAAGCTTTCTGGATTGATTGAGAAAGAGAAATAGGGAATAAGAGCTAGAGGCTTGGATTTTTAAAACGACCAACTTTTTCCCTTCCTGCTCTCAGAGCAATCTTGCAGCCAGAAAGGCCCAACCCTGTTTCCTTGCTGATCAGGGGAAAACCTATGCTGGATTGCAGTTTGCCAGGAGCAAAGGATCTTTTTGACTGGATTAATTTTTGCCTGCTGTAAGTGGAGCTGAGCCTTGGAGCAGTGGAGAGACGCTGCTGCCGGGAGAACAAAGGAAGGCGAGGCAAAGGAGCTTTTGAATTTCGCGCTGCTGCTGCTGCAGAGAGAGGAAAGATTAACCCTGTGAGCTCCTGGAGAAGTAGATGAGTGAGCCAGATTCCAGCAAAGCTGCTCAACCTGTGCTTCTACCTCAAATCCAAAGGGACGTGAGTAACAAAATGACTTTTAATGCCCCATCCCAGGAAATGCCAAATCTCAGACTTACAAAGGCTATCAGTGGTGGGAGGAGTATTTGAAGAGTCGCCTGCAGACTCACAATGCCCTTCAAGTATTAACAATTGAAAATCCTCCAGAAACTGACCCTGATAAGACACAATTCCTTATGATGGATGGTTTTGCTAAAGCCCTGATTTGAGGGAGTATCCCCTACACAGAGGTACCAGGATTAAGAGGGCTAGCCACATCCAGATTGATGCTTAAACACCTAAAAGACAAATTTGATAAACACAGCAAGAGTAAAATCTATTCCCTCAAGGGACAGATTTTTGATTTCAGAATGAAGGAGGGAGACTGCCTTCCCAAAGAGATGGACAAATTAATGGGCATTTACACACAGCTTAAAGACCTGAATGAAGCACCCTCTGATACAGATATGATTTCTTCAATTCTTAAGGGTCTGCCTGGCTCCTATAAGTCTGTAACCAGTATGATTAGACTGAAAGATGATCTGACTTTAGAAGGTCTTTTGTCTGCACTAACTGAGGAATATAATTCTAGAAATTTGAAAGACAGTCTGTCTGATGAGATGTCTGTTTTGAGCCTAAAGCATGGACAGAGATTTAAAAGGAAAATAGAGTGTTTTATATGTGGGAAAAATCATCTTGCAAAATACTGCTCTTCTAAGTATGCACGTAATGATGAGCCCCAAGAACAAAGAGCCACAGGAGCACATGGTTCCAGTAACAAAGAACCAGCCAGTGGAAGGGGAAGCCATTATGGGAGGAGCAGAGGTCACGTTTCACATGCACAACACAGAGGAAAGAAGTTTGCAGCAGGGACACAGAGCAAAGGCAATGCTTTTAGGATCACTGATAATTTTAACACAGATGATAAGAAAATATTTTTAATTGATTCTGGCACTTGCACACATGTGTGTAGAGAAAAAGCCTGGTTTAGTAACAGAGATGTTGAGAACAAACCAAGAATTTACCAAGCTAACAGGCAATTTTTGAATGTACAAGGTGTTGGAACTGTAGAATTACAATTGTATACTACAGATAATCAATTAATTGATGTTGAATTGCAAAATACAGCTTATGTGCCTGAAGCTGTTGAGAACTTAATTTCAACAAAAAGCCTTATGAATACTGGACATATTGTCCTGCTCAAACCAGAGCAAGGAAGCAAGGTCTCTACCAAGGATGGAGAGCTTGAATTTAAAGTGGAAGAGAAAAATGGCTTTCATTACCTTGTAGCTTGTGATGATGAGGAGACAGAAACTTTTGATGTTGATCCTGATGAGAAAATAGAGACTGTTGATAAGGAACAGATTTGCCAGACTAAGGATGCTTGTGATGATTCTTGTAAACATGAAAAATGTTTATTTTCGTGGCATATTAAAATGGGACATAGAAATTTGAAATCTGTTGAGCAGTTGTTAAAGCAATGTGGAATACCTGTTGTGCATTGTGAAAAGAGTGAAACTAGATGTGAGACATGTCTCAGAGCAAAGGGAGACGCCCCAAGTTATTCTGGGAAAACCCCAGCGCACAATCAAGAATTTTTGGAAACTGTATACAGTGATCTTGTTGGGCCCTTACCTGCATCCCTAGGTGGGAACAAATATTTTGTGACTTTCACAGAGAATAAAACAAAATACACTTATGTGTATATGCTGAGAAGTAAGGATGAAACACTGTGTAGATTTAAAAATTATGTGGCTATTGTTAAAAATAAATTTGGCAAAGCACCTCAAAGCTTACTCACAGATGGAGGTGGTGAATATTGTAATGCTGAATTCAAACAATTTCTACAAGAACAAGGAATTCAACATAAAGTATCCATTGCCTATTCACCCCAGCAAAATGGAGCTTCTGAGAGATTAAATAGAACACTGCAAGGGATGTGCAGAGCTATGCTAATGCATTCTGGACTTCCAAACGGTTTATGGGCAGAAGCCCTGAATACAGCAGTGTACTTACACAACAGATTACCCTCAAAGATTATTGGAACCTCTCCTTTTCAGGCGTGGTATGGAAAACGGCCTGGTCTAAGGCATATCAAAGCTTTTGGCGCAAAAGGGTATGCACACATACCAAAAGAAAAGAGGGGAAAACTTGATTCCAGAGCTGAAACTGGAATTATTGTAGGCTATCCTAATGGTGGGAAAGGGTACAGGATATACGATCCCCAAACCCACACAGTAGAAGAACGCAATGTTGTTTTTATTGATGAGACTGTATTGCCTAGTGTTTCCACTGCAGCTGATCCAAAGATGCCTGGGACTGCACCTGATGAGTTCATTGCTTGGCTACCTGTAGTGACCGCTGGTGAACTGGCTGGGGAACTGGCAAGTGAAGCAGCAGGTCCACCTTCTGAGGAAACTACTGAAACAGAAGGGGAAGCAGGGGCCACACCAGAGGAAGCGGCTGAACCCACGGCAGAACCCACAGCAGAACCCACACCCGGTGTGAGGCGATCAGAAAGGAGCACTAAGGGACAACCTCCAATAAAGTATGGATTTTGTGAACTTGTGCAACCTGCAAAGGAACCCAAGAACTGGAAGGAAGTTTGCAACTTACCTGCAAGTGAAAGAGGCAGATGGCTTGAAGCAATGGAACAGGAGCTGCTATCCATTAGCGAAAGAGGCCTGGACTCTCACTCAACTACCTCAAGGCAGAAAGCCTGTTGGATGTAAATGGGTCTTCAAAATAAAGCACAAGGAAGATGGAACTGTGGAACTATACAAAGCACGCCTAGTAGCTAAAGGCTACTCACAGCAATATGGGACTGACTATTTTTAAACTTTTGCTCCAGTTACCGACCAAGCAACATTCAGAACACTTCTAAGTGTTGCAGCATCTAGGAACATGATAGTAGAGCATCTTGATGTAAAGACTGCTTTTCTCAACGGAGAACTATCTGAGGAAATCTACATGGAACAACCTGAAGGTTTCAAGGTCAACGGTCAAGAAAACTTAGTCTACAAACTCAATAAAGGACTCTGTGGCCTAAAGCAAGGAGCAAAGGCCTGGTATGACAAACTTACTGAACTTTTAAAGAAGCAAGGCTTCACGCAAGGGAAAGCTGAACCTTGTCTGTACACTAGAATCAGAAATGGACAATACCAGTATGTTCTTGTTTACATTGACAACTTGATTGTGGCTTGTCAAAACAGAGGAGACATCAAAGCAATAGCTGATGGACTGAATAAGGGAGTGGAAGTCAAACAGCTAGGGGATGTTCAACAATACCTTGGAATGCAAATTGAGAGACTCGAGGATGGAACTTTTCTTTTATGCCAGAAAAGAAAGATTATGGACTTTATTGAATCTGTTGGCATGAAGAACTGCAAAGCTTCAACAATCCCACTTGAACCTGGATATCTGAAGGAGAAGGATGGCACACCACTAAAGGACATAGGAGGATACAGAGAGGCTGTCGGAAAGCTCTTGTACCTGAGCAAATCAACGCATCCAGATATTACAGCGGCAGTTGGATTTCTAAGCAGAAAAGTAAGTTCGCCAAATCATTATGATTGGAGCGCAATAAAGAAGATGGCATGTTGCCTAAGAGGAACAATGGACTTAAAACTAAAAATTGCACCAACTGAACAACCGAGACTAGTCGGCTACATGGATGCCAGTTGGGGAGAAGAGATGAACAACTACAAGTCTACCAGTGGATACCTATTCTTTTATGGAGATGGACTGATAGACTGGACTAGTAGAAAGCAGACTGTTGTAGCGCAATTCACAGCAGAAGCTGAGTGCATTTCAGCAGCAAGTGCCTGCAGCAGACTTGAATGGATCTTTGAGATGTTGAAAGATTTTGGAATAATTGAACCTGTACCTATACTTATGTTAGAGGATAATCAAGCTTGTATAACTATATGTAAGGAAGAGAGCACGACTGCTAGAAGTAGATCTATTGGTATTAAATGTGCATTAGTTAAAGATTTGTACCAGAAAAAGCTGATAGAGATTAAGCATTGTCGTACAGAAGAGATGGTGGCTGATGTCCTGACTAAGCCACTAACCAAAGACAAGTTTGAAAGACTTCGTGAAATGTTGAATATGCTTGATGCTAATGTTGAATAATGTTTATTTATACATGTATATTGACTTGCATTTCAGGTCTTGAGAAGGGGTGTTGGAAAAATGAGCATGTAACGCAAGGCCTGAGAAATTCAGTCATTATAGGGTTAACCTATGCAACTTGTTTGTTTACCTTTTGTTAGCCTGGAAGTAATACCTGGCAGCTGGCCAATTAACTCTAAACCCGGGGAAACTAAAGGTGTACTGTTCTGCTAATTGGTCAATGATATCAGGTGTTTCCTTTCAGGGGTCAAGAAGAAGGAGAGATCCTCCATTGTAATCTCTCTCACTCTCTATCAGGATGTCTTAGTGTGCAGACGCAGCAGAATGCTGCTTAGTAAGCATGTTTTGTTTATTTGTAGCTAATCCCGTTTACCTTTTCCCTTTAGTAATAAACTTCTTTTAAACTAAAAGAAGCAATCTCTTCTTTCCAGAAAAGCAAGATTCATTACTCTGAATTTTTTTGATTATTGGACAAAAGTCCTAACAGGCGGTTGGTTCCCTACCTCGATCGGGACGACCTGGCTACAGTGATCCATGCGACGGTCACCTCGAGGCTGGACTACTGTAACACTCTTTACATGGGGCTGCCCTTGGGGCTAACCCGGAAGCTGCAGCTGGTGCAGAATGCCGCGGCTAAATGTGTGAGCCTAGGTGTCATGGCTGCTATCAGATACAGATGATTGTGTCACCCTCTCAGGGGCAAAATACATAGGCACAATAATCTAATATAAAAAAAATAATACTGAATAAGGTCTTTAATTTTTTTTTTTTAAATTTTTGCAGTACTAGTTAGAGAGATAGATACAAGCTACATGGTTGGTTAGGTTGTTTCACAGTTTCATAATTGTTCTTTTATGATTTTGTGAACTTGTAATCAACAGAGAAATACATAAACCAGCCCAATATGGGTCTTTCACAGGGTTTCATGCGCCAACAAAAGTTGTTAGATTTTTGATAGCCTCCAGCTTCCTCTGCCGGTATAAAGCCTCATTCACAGAAGATACGAAGTATGAGCTGGCATATTTAGGGAATTGTGGTGGTAGAGGGAAAAATATGATTCCCATCAAGACATATGTGTACATACTTTTATATTGAGCTTGGAAAGCAAAATATGGTTTTCCAATCAACACAATGCAAAATCGAAACTGTTGTTTGTGGTAGTCAATAACTGTCCAATATTAAAGTAGCTTGTTCATTGACAGTTGAAAAGTACTTGAACTCTCAGTTAGTTTGCAGACTTAGTAAGAAGAGATTACTGGTATCATAGCTACTACTACAGAAGTATCATGTGTTTCTCCAGCCCTTGAACTATTATTTGTGCAAGCAGAACAATAGACTGACCTTCTTATCTTGATATATCAGATGTAACTCTATAGGGGTGTAAGCCAGCACGATGCTTTCTGCACTCTTATAGGGATCTATGAGAGAAAATAAATGGACTATGTTGCTGACTGTGTGGGATAGACTGTTGGACAGGGTAACCAGAGGGAAAATGACTGCAAACGCTTCCAGCAGAGGTTTAAAGTACCATTTTCTGAGGTTGCCACCTCCAGACCAGGAGGTTTCTTCCAACACAAAGACACTTACACAGGAAATAGCCATCTTGACCTTTTAACCAGAGACTTGTCTTCACAAGACACCATCATGGTATGTGCTCTTTACACGTTGCAGGCTACCCCCCCCTCCTATAACATCCTCTCGTTTGGCACATCAAAGGATTTTTTCACAGGGATGCGAAGATAGCAGGATTTTCCTGGCAGAACCAGTTCTGGCTGCCCAAGGCCCTGCTTTCATCTAAAAGACAATGCTCCTAGCCGATGATGTCAGCTTCCGGCCCTGGGTATATCTCTGACCATCAGGTAGAATCAAATGCTGACCACTCCTCCTAGCCTCTCTTCCACTGGACAAGAGCTAGTGGGTGGACTCTCTAAGGGGTGGCCCCAGGACAGGCATCTGGCTAAGCCTGCCCCCAGAGACCACCTCCCACCCCCCCAATAAAGGAGAGCTCCCAGCACACATCTCTCTCTCTTGCATCATTCTTTTGATTCTCTCTCTCCCTTTCCCTCACCACGCTCTGACCCTAACATGGCTCCTGGCTCACGACCCCCCCCAATTCCCTATGAACCCCCCTTGTTTCTCCAGCAGGACCACACCAACTCTCTCTGCACAGGTAAATATAGTATACCAATGATTTCCTAATAATGCAACCATCCCTTTAATTCTATCTGACTTCCTAGAACTATATGAATGTGTGAATGTTTTTGTAACACTTGAATAAGCTACCTTTTATTTTTTAAGTAAAAGAAAACCTTTTTATATTGATAACAGTCTCCTTGTCAATTCCTTGGTTTGTCTGGGAGAGGTGCAACCTCTGTATATAGGCGTTGATCCTTAATGCCTACTGCTGATTATTAAGGGCTAAAATTCCCCCAATTTTGATAATATAATAAAGCAGTCAGGCTAACAATGGGGAGGGGGGCAGTGTGAAGTCTCTACTTGTACACCTTCCCCCCAGTCTGCAGGGCTAGCAGGTTGCCTATTGCTAAAAAGGCAAAGCCTTCATCTCAGCCTCAATTTGCCTTAATGGCCGGCCTGTTGCAGAAACTTGCATATTTCAGATGCTGTTTGGCAGGGACCTCTGTGAGGTTCATCGCTGATGCTGTTCCTAGATTGTGGAACACCCCTTCCACCGTGTGGAAGTATGATTGGCACCAACAGTCCAAGCCATTCAACGTCATTAGAAAACTTGCCTGTTCTAGAAGACCTTTGACGAATGATGATATATGATATCCTTTTCTGGGAGTTTGTGTTTTTATGACTATGCTTTTGTCATTGAATTGTATTGTTTTGTTTATGTTATGGGCCTTTCCCATTATCTGAGAAAATGAAACTAGGGAATAATGCACCAGAATAATGATTAAAAGGTTTGTGGATGCTCCCTAATGTTGGGAATAATACTGTTTATGAATGAGTGTCCTTTAAGTTTGCTCTTGATTATTAAATTTCTGACTGCACATTCCTAGGCTTGGATCCAACGATGCCTGAGTGGAAAAGAAAATATATTTCATGTAGTTCTGCTTTCATTGTACAATGCAGATTTTTATTTTATTTTTTGTGAAAGAGCGATGCCTTCCAGTCACCTACAAAACACAGGCTCCAATGTCACAACTGTGACTGCTGATTAAAATATTAATCTCTCATGTTGATCAACTTTAGAGGTTGGGAAACAAAGGACACCTGATCATGTTACCACTGAGAGATTACTAAAAACATGTGTGTTACTTAGGGTTTGGGTAATTTTTTAAAAATGGTCATCTAGGGTGGTTGATTCTAGGTGGCAGCCAAGACTCAAGAATGTGTCTCCACCTAAGTGTTGGCTGACACTAAAAAACAAGACAAGTCCTGCTGGTCATACACCTCTTGAAAACAGTTCAGACATACAAAGATTTTTTTAACATTTCAGTTTCATTAAAATTTAAAAAGCAGATCACAATATCACCAGATCTTTAAAACAATCTAAAAAGCACAAAGCAAGGACCATTTGAACATCTCTCCTTATAATAATTGTGAAGTGGGGTGGCACTTTCTGAACATTCCACATGTTCCTAAATCAGTTGGCTCCATGATGTGTCACTCAGAAGCTGTCCCTATTCACTGGCTGTGTTGCCTGAGTCCCGCCCACAGTGCGCTCCATCAGCCATTGGCCTGTCAGCTGCCACTCAAGAGTACTCACATGCCATTGTCGGCATACTGTTTTGTATTGCAGGCAAGATGACAGCTGGAGTAATGTAAGTCAGTTAGATTGTATTGATCTAGGAGTGACAGGAGTTATGTCATGTGAGCAGGTCACCTGCTCAGGATTGCATCAGACTCACAGGAGTTACAGTGAGTCAGCACTGTAATATGATTGGTGCTCCACAGTATATATTCTGTGCACTCTATCTGTACAGTATCACTCTCAATTATTGGATGTTATGCGGAGCACTTTGTTAGACTGTCTGAGGATTTGAATTCTACCAGTGCTTACAAGGACTGTATGTATTATAGTGTAAAATAAACCACTGTATATATTCCTGCACTAGCCAACATTGCATTGTGGATTATTTATCGCGCTTCTAGCTACGCCGTCAGCCATTGGTCGGGTAATGGGTCTGCTCTTCTTCCCTGCCCACTCCAGCCACTGTTTCCTGTCAGAATCACTGGCAAATGGCTGTCTCTCCTAACTTTTCCCTTGGTGGCTGTTGGTAGGCAACCAAGCTTGGTAACGGCAGCAAAAAGACAAAGGAACAAAACCCTTTCCATGCCTTTGTGAGAAACTCATTGGCACCAGTCCTGACTAGGGTTGCCAGCTCCAAGTTGGGAAATTCCTGCTGCGTCCTTCTGCCCCCCCCCCCAATGCTGCCTTCCGCAGGATACACCTCCCAAATCTCCAAGTATTTCCCTGCTTAGAGCTGGGAACCCTACTTTCCCCTCAGTGCCTGTTGCTGGTCAAGCACACTTGGTTCTGTCAGTATAAGGCTTTTTCCACACCTATTTTGGCCTTCGGGAGAAAACTCATTGGGTCCTTATACACTGCTAACGTGGCAGTCAGGGTTTCAGAGCACCATAGAGGCTGCAGGTGAGGGGGGGAGATGGAAAGCTGAAGGTTGCTGCTTGGCTGGGAAGGAGATAGGGTTGCCAGGTCCAGGTGGAAAATTCCTGGAGATTTGAGGATGGAGCCTGGAGAGGGTGAGGTTTGAGGAAGTGGTGGGACCTCAGACAGGTACAATGCCATAGACTCTACCCTCCCAACCAGGCATTTCCTCCTGGGGAACCACTGTTGCCAATCTCCAGGTGGAGGCTGGAGATCACTCAGAATTACAATGGCTCTTCAGGTAGAAGAGATCAGTTCCTCTGGAGAAAATGGACTCTGTTTCATTATACCCTGCTGTTTCATTATACCCTGCTGAGGTTGCCACAGCAAATTGATGCTGAGTGCCCAAGGCCTTGGCACTCTCCCAGAACCTCTTTCTAGAGCCCACTGTATTTATTTCCACAATGGACCTTATTCCTAGTTAAAAATAATCCGAAGTCTGATTTGGTGGGAAACCAAAGAAGGACTGAAAAAGGATTTGTAAAGTATCAAAAATCTACTGACTTGTGATGCTTGGCAATAAGTATCACTTCTTTTAGCATCCCATCAGGATAGCTGAACTATACATGATGCACCTCATACTGTTCAGCTTTCCTGAGTATGATTTGCTGATGCTTGCAGCTCCTTGCAGTGTCACTTCAGGGATTCCCCCCCCCCCCCCGGAAGTTGCTTAAAGAAAAATCTTGTCACCTCCGAGCAGTTTCATAAGTGAAAGTGGTACTTCCTTATACCAGTCAGTGGAATCTTCCAAGTTGTCTAGCTGATATCTAAGGTGCGCCCTTTAGCTGTCTTTCATGCTTAACCCTTTCAACATCAGGAGAAACTATAGGATTAAGGGTTTACTCATGTGAAGATTTTGCTGCAAGATTTGGATATAGCAGATTGTCTGAAATACATATGAGAATGTTGTATGTCCAACACGAACATACTTCCTAAGATTTAAAAACATAGTATTTTGTATTGGTTTGAAATTTTCTAAAGGTACAACTTTTTTTATGACTTAACATCATTTTTTTTTAAGATGTGCAGCATAATTTCTACTTCAGTCATATTAAAATACTAGTTGACATTTTTCCCATGGTTCATTTTTCTTGCAGAAATTGCAGAAATGTATGAGTGAAGTAGGGATGTTGTAAACAGTCGCCATGGCTTCCTTATGTGCACTGCTGTGGTCCACATCCACAGCAGAATATCAGATGAACCAATGGGAACTAAGTCCCCGAGAGTGTTCCAGGGGTCTCTAAACCAGATAAACAATAGATGGTTGCCCTGTCAGCTTGAATGTCACTGGTCATCTGAAGGAAAGTTTGGTTGCCCCCCCACCAAAAAAAAACTTGGACACTCACACACATAAGCAATGTAATCAGAACTGCCAAAGGAAGCAGCTCTTCCATCTCTTCCGTGGGAGACATCCAATTGCATAGCTGTGTGCCTGATAACAAGGTTCAACCTTTGGGAGGGCAGGAAAAGTGTGCTTTAGTGAGCCAAAGGAGTTGAACGGGGGCCTCCTGGGCAGAGCTGCAAGCCCATTCCCATGACGCAGTTTGCTTCTGTCATTTCAGAAAGACGAGATGGAGTAGGGGAGCAACAAGGACATTCTTCTCGTCTTGACTTTCTTTGTAAACAAAAAAAAAGCAACACAAATGCTCTTACCTCTTTAGACCAATGTGAAATGTCAGATACCGATGTCTGTGTGATTGTGGCATGAGACTGTAGTCTTAGAGATACAAGCATAAAGACTGCCTAGTTGGTTCCTGTGCTGCTTGCCAGCTTAACAAGGTTTCTCAGTCTTAACTTCTGCTAAAGTGTCCTGGCTGACATTTGGTTAGCTACACGGAAGACCAATATGCAGTTTGGACAGCTGTAAATGGCACCAATTTAAGTGGTTACAGTAATTCTTCTGAAAGTTGTTGCATTCGCCATTAGCATCTACCATTCTCTCTCTGCTGTTTGATGATTTTAGATTAAATGGAACCTTCTCTGAGGTGTTACTAATATGATGTTCCTCCAGTGAAGGTTGAGAGATGTATCATCCTGTTCTACTTTGACTTTCAGCTTGTTTGAATTTGTGCTTGTACCAAGTGAAAGTAAGCAGTGGCATGGTGATCTGGGGGGGGAGACATAAAAACAATCATTGTAGATAAGGTGGCAGATGAAGATGGACAGTGTGATAAGGCAGTTATGTAAAGCGATTGCCCAGGAATCAGGAGCACTTAACAATAAGTGATTTAATATCGAAAATGATCTGTAAACGGGAACATGACAATACTTGCGTAATGAGACAGAAGAGCAGTAACTCTAAATGAATGAGTGAGATCACAGGAGATTAATAAGTTGCCATGAGTGCCCAATGCAATGCTGTTGCATAAAAGAATAACTCAGACCTGTGATGCCAAGAAGCAGAATAAAAAAACCTGGAATTATTTCTGCTTCTGTAAATGATGATTTCAAGACAATTTCTAAAGGTCTGTGCCAAGTAGTGGAGCTTATGTTTTGATCAAACATTTTGACAAGTAACAAGAATGATTCAAGGTTTGCACAGTTGTTGTTTTTGAATCTAAACATTTGTGCTGCTTGAAAATAAAATAATAATAATATCCCTATCAGCTTAAATCGAAATAGCAATACCCCCACAAGTCTGGCACATCAAGTTCTTTAAGAGGATGGAGGAGAACAGCCCAGACTGAGAGAAGGTGACCTGCAGAAAGTACCCAGCAGCCTTCTCTAGATGGATTTGTTCTGCATGAAGAGCTTTGGTAATTCTCTAATATACTAAAAGGAGCTGATCATGGGGAGCTGGCAGAGTTACCCCCTTCTAAACCCACTGACTTTAATGGACTTAGGAGGGCATAATTCTTCTTAGGATTACACTGTGAGTCTCCCTTTCCTCCCTCTTAAAAGAAGTAATTGCTGCCTGGTACAGGCCTTGACTGCTTCCTGTAGACAGAGGGGTGGTGGGGCATAATGTCATAGAGTCCCCCCCCCCCCCAGCAGTTTTTCTCCAGTGGCTGAGGAGTGGGCCAGTCCTCATGCTGGGGGATTGGCTCCTCCTCCTGATGCAGGGTCAGTCTCAATGACTGATCCAGTTGGAGGAGGGGCCTATCTCCTTGGATTGGCCCAGTCTTACCAGCCCTGCTGTAAGAGAGACAGCAAGGAGTTGGGCAGAGGAATTCTTGGGCTGCGGTTCGGCGGAAGAAGAAGAGGAGGAGGAGATTAGATTTATACCCCACCCTTCACTTGGAGGCTCAAAGCATCTTACTATCTCCTTTCTCTTCTCCTCCCCACAGCAGACACCCTGTGAGGTAGGTGGGGCTGAGAGAGCTCTTTCAAGAGTTGCTGTTTCAAGAACTCCTCTGATAGAACTATGGCTTGCACAAGGTCATCCAGCAGCTGCATGTGGAGGAGTGGGGAATCAAACCCAGTTCTCCCAGTTTAGAGTCTGTGCACTTAACCACTAAGTGCCGCAGACTCCCATGGGATTCCTGACGGACTGAAGAGTCCTTTTCCAGCCTCTTTAGGGGAGCACTTGAGTCTGTGAAGGTGGCCAGGAAGGCAGTGAAATCCACTGCATTTCCCAGCCGTGAAGACCCCGGCACAGATGGTGGAAGGACCAGCAAGCTGGGAGGACTCCCCAACTGAACCTCAGTAGGCACCCTGTGAGGCTTCTGAGCAGACACTATCAGACCAGACCTTTGATAAAAGCAAAGTTCTTTTATTCCAATAATGGTTCAGGTTCTCGATGTTTGTTAGAGATACATGACAGTAAGCAACAGTGGTTAATATACCTTCGGCCATAACAGAATACAGGTAGGGGACCAATCAGATTCATTGCATAGAAGCGGGAAACAGGGATACCGTTAGGTTCTCACAGAGAAGGTGAGAAAGTAATAAAAATTCCCTTCCTGCCCTGGGTGTCCCTCCCGTGTGAATGATAGGCTAAACATTTGGCTAGAAACAATTAAACAATTCCCAAGATTGTAACAACTCGATAACATTCTCTGAGCCTCAAAGGCTAGGGGGGAGTGGACGGAGGTGATAGCCCCAGTTGTTTGTGTGATGTTCAGGAATGTGACACGCCATCCTCCCGGCCAGAGAAAGGTAACATTAAGCAGAGCAGATAATATACTTGAAGGCAAGCAGTAAATCACAATTGGTTACAAGGAAGGTGCAGAAAGACAGATATACTATTGAAAAGGACAGGCATACTATTGTCAGATTCTGACACACCCAAGGGTTACAGGGGTGTGTGGGCTGCTTGGGGAGGCAGGCAACCCCCCCCACCACAACCACACTACAGGCCATCAGATAAGGGAGGTGGAAATCCCACATTATTCCCTTTTTCCCCACTCCCTTCCCTGTTCATTGAAGGGAAGAGGACTGCTGTAAAAGAAACTAGATATGGTCTGGAAGGGCGGGAATATGGCAGCAGCCATTTTGTCTGGCCATGCCTCATGGCAGAATTTCTCTTTCATTTTTACCCCAGGTTCCAGTGCTGCAAAATGGCTGATCAGGCGGGCTCATTTGTTTCCCAGATGAAAGGGAGCCCAATCAGTGAATTTGAGTTGCTCATGTGTTCTGTCTCCCTGTCTTCCCAAGAGTCCCTGGAGTTATAGAAGATAGACCTTACTGAGGAGGAAGCAAGATCCAACCTAATTCAATGACTGAAGGTGGAAATGAGGAAAGAGTTCAGGGATATGATAAAGGAAGTCAGACATGGATCTGATTTAACTAAGATCTCCCCAGCCAGGGGTAGGCACCGTATAAAATCCCATAGAGGGACATGCCTAGAAGTACCTCAGGCTTGCCTTCCAGACCCAGTAAGAAAAGGTGAGAGTTCTCAGCAACCAGAGAAGGTAGTGTTTTGCTGGATACCCATTGGGGAGACTCTGGCTCCTCTGTCAAACTCAGAGCTTTGTTTGCCATGAATTTGTTCCTGTATGCTTTCCTTTCCATTAGTGGGCATTGAAGGGGGGGATCAATGTGTGTGTGCGTGTGTTTGTGTGACCCTGCTTTGCTTCAATGTAACATGCTTTCCTAAGGCTGCCTCCCTACATCTGGGAAGACTGAAGAATGTCCTTGAGAACTTACCTATAGCAGCTTGGCATTATAGATAAACCTAACAGTAGACATTTAGGAGGGGAGAAAGCATGAACTGAGAGTCTTTGAGTGATTGGAGGGATTCCCGGGGCGGGGAGCTTATTCAAACTTTGTATAACTTCTGGGTTGCCGCCAAAGTGTTAGTTCTGACACAGAAAGCCATAACTTGGATCATGCTTAAGCCTCAATAAACATATCACTGCCAGGAGAGTGTTGTTGATTGCTCATTGGTCCAAGAATTTGACATTTGAATGAGGAGTCAGAACTCCTCATTCCTTGACCTTCATACCACCACAGTGATGAGCAAAGATGGCGAGGTCAACAAGGTCAGGACCAGAACACAAACTGATCCCCCAGCCCACACCCCAGGGACTGGAAACCTGTGGAAGTGAGATGGGATGAGCCCGACTGGCTGTTAACCCCAGGTCCGCAATTGTGGTGACATTGGTTGGAGACTGACTGGAGACAGGCATTGTGATCATTCTAGGACGACATCGAGTGACTGCGAGTGGCAGGAGTGATAGCTGAGGAGACCAGCATTGAGAAACTCTGGCAGGAGTTCAGAGGGAAGATCAATGAACTGGGACAAGACACCCGGACCACTTTAGCTGAGCTCCCGATGGCCATCCAAGAGGCCATCCAACAAAGAACTCCAAGCTTTGGGGACAGGGGTCCCTGTGCCACCCAGTCCCCTGGGTCCCAGCTGGGCAGGTGCCTGCGCCACCACTGATGACACTGCCACAACCCAGGTCAGGGCCTGAACAACCCAGAAAATTTTGCTAATCATTGGCAGGAAACAGGGAATGACCAGTGGGTACTGGACACAGTGGCCAAGGGTTGTGCCATAGAATTCAACCACATTCCCCATCGGTGTACCCTCAAGTTCCCACAAAACTCCTAGTTAGAGAAGCTCAAGTTGCTGGAAGGGGCCATCTACCACCTCCTGGAGATAAGGGCCATAGAAAAGTTACCACACTCACAGAGAAATCAGGGAGTGTATTCAGTCTTCTGTATAGTGCCAAAGAAGAAACGGGGATGTCAGGGCCATCCTCGACTTGAAATGGCCGAACAAACACGTCAAAACAAAACAAAAATTCTGGATAGAATCCCTAAAATCAGTTCTCTCAGCCATTCAGGAAAAGGAGTTCATGACATCCATCGATCTTTTAGAGGCCCTATAAGGGAAGCACACCGCATGTTCCTATGCTTCACTTACGACAACAATCGTTACCAACACATAACCTTACAATTCAGCCTCAAATCATCCCCAAGGGTATTCACCAAGTTGTTGGTAGTGCTTATCACTCTCTCTTTTCTTATCTAAACGACATCTTGGTGTGGGTGGCGTACTTTAAGCAGTGCATGGATAGTACCACCCTGACACTGCAGATGCTCAGGTAACATGGCTTTGTAGTGAATACGGAAAAGAGCAATTTACAACCAACTCTTGTTCTGACACACCTGGGAGTGCAAGTGGACATTTTGAGAGACAAATCCTTTATTTGCATGGAGAGACAACTCGAGATCACATCTCTGCTCTCAGAGGTGCTGGAGAAACCCAAGGTGGAACTGATTTTGTTGGCCAAGCTTCTGGGCATGATGGTTTCATGCCAGGAGGTAGTCCAGTGATCCAGGTTTCATGCCATACCACTACCAAGGTTTCTCCTACCATTTCGGGAAGTTGTTGCATGCAAAGGTCACCTGTTTCTTCACCTCCCAGGACCATTACAGCAGGAACTTTAATGGTGGTTGGATCCTGCCAGGTTCCAACAGGGCTCCCCAAGCAGAGATCCAAAAAGGATTGTAATGACTACAGATGCAAGTCTGTTGGGCTGGGGAGCCCATTCGTTACATAAGAACATAAGTGGGGCCAGGACACTAGAAGCCCTCCCACTTTTGCCCCCCCCCTCAAGAATACAGTACATCACTTGCCCCAGACTGAGAGTTTCTATCTATACCTTGTGCCTAATAGCCACTGATGGACCTCTGCTCCTCCATATGTGTATCTAATTCCCTCTCGAAGCCATCCATGCTTGTAGCCGCCACCATCTCCTGTGGCAGTGAATTCCATGTGTTAATCACTCTTTGGGTTAAGAAGTACTTCCTTTTATCTGTTCTAACCCGACTGCTCAGCAATTTCATGGAGTGCCCACAAGTTCTTGTATTATGAGAAAGGAAGAAAAGGACTTCTTTCTCTACCTGCTCTATCTCATGCATAATCTTATAAACCTCGATCATCTCACCCCTCTGCCGTCGTTTCTCCAAGCTAAAGAGCCCCAAGCGCTTCAACCTTTCTTCATAGGGAAAATGTTCTAACCCTTTTATCATTCTAGTTGCCCTTTTCTGCACTTTTTCCAATGCTATAATATATTTTTTGGGGTGTGGCGACCAGAACTGTACACAGTACTCCAAATAAGGTCGCACCATCGATTTATACAAGGGCACTGTGATACTGGCTGATTTGTTTTCAATTCCCTTCCTAATAATCCCCAGCATAGCGTTGGCCTTTTTCATTGCAGTCACACACTCTCTCGACATGTTCATTGAGTTATCTACTATGACTCTAAGATCTCTCTCTTGGTCAGTCTCTGCCAGTTTGGACCCCATCAATATGTATTTATAGTTAGGAGTTTTGGCTCCAATGTGCATCACTTTGCACCTGGCCATATTGAACCCTATTTGCCACGCTGATGCCCACTCGCCCATTCTCGACAGATCCCTTTGGAGTGCCTCACAATCCTCCCTGGTTCTCACCACCCTGAACAACTTCATGTCATCTGCAAATTTAGCCACTTCACTGCTTACTCCCAACTTCAAATAATTAATAAGAAAGTTAAAAAGCATTGGACCGCGTACTGAGCCCTGTGATACCTCACTGTTCACTTCACTCCACTGGGAAAATTGCCCATTTATACCCACTCTCTGTCTCCTTTTAATTAGCCAGTTTTTGATCTACAAAAGGACTTGTCCTTTTATCCTGTGACTATTGAGCTTACTTAGGAGCCTTTGATGAGGAACTTTATCAAAAGCTTTCTGGAAGTCAAGGTAAACAACATCTATTGGTTCCCCCTTGTCCACATCTTTGTTCACTCCCTCAAAGAACACTAACAAGGTTAGTGAGACAAGATCTTCCCTTACAGAACCCATGCTGAGTCTTCCTCAATAGATTTTGTTCATCAATGTGCCTACTACCGTATTTTTCGCACCATAAGACGCACTTTTTCTCCCCCCAAAAGTGGGGGGGAAGTGTGTGCGTCTTATGGAGCGAAGCTCCTGGGGCTGCGGCAAGCGCCGCGGACCCGGGAGGAAGCCCCCCTCCCACCCACCCCCCTCAGAAGCTCCCGGGGCCACGGCAAGTGCCGCCGGCCCCGGGAGGAAGCCCCCTCCCTCCCTCCTGTTCACCCCTCCCAGGGCTGCGGCAAGCACCACCGGCCCCGGGAAGTAGCCCCCTTCCTCCCCTGCTCACCTTTCCCGCCCCATTCCTCCCCCCTCACCATTCTTGGGCTGCGGGGGGGGGAAGGTAGGGAGGTAAGAGCTGGGCCTGAGTGGTGTTAAGTGTCAGAATCTGCTGATTCAGACAATGTATCTTGCTGCTTACAGCCATGTTTCACTTTGTGTTTGCTGCTTTGCTTTTGATAGTACTGTATGTATGCCCTCATGAACTCCTATCATGTACCTGTATGTATGCCCTCATGAACACCTGTCAGGTACCCCTCATTCTGGCCAGTATGTATTAGCATGTATGTAGAATGTGTAACCCCAGGTTTATGACCCTGACCAGCCTGGTTTGTGTAACTGTCAAAGCGGGAGGATGTCAGCTTCAAAGCATGGGAACAATGGGCCTCTCACACTCCTACCTCCGCATTCCATTCATCCCGGCTGAGACTCCAAGGGAGTACAAGTCTCATCTCTTATCAATGTGCGAAAGCCTCGAGGCCATGGATTGTTATGTGAACTGGTAACATCTGAAGGGTCTGGTTGGGAAGGGGAAATTTACAACTAGACACCTCACTTTCTTTCCTGTGGGAAGCAAACGGCCAGAGCCCCTTTTTGCCCGCCGTTTTTCCCTTGTAGTGATTGGCTACCTATGGGTAATTCAAACTGCTTAGAAAAGTATAATAGACCTGCTTTTGCCATCTGTGTCATCTCTGACAATAATCCGAGAAGCTGTACCAATGTAGAGATTGGAAATAAAGACCTGTGTTTCATCAACAAAGATCTGATCCTTGACTACTTTGAGCAGAAGTCTCACAGATTGTCAGAGATCTGTGACTGGGACTTGGCCGTTCCTGACCATGTCGGACGACGGTACTCTTCCCATCCCTACTACTCCGGAAGACACACCGACCACCCCTGGGGACCAGGGAGCCGGTGGTGGAGGCGGCGGAGGGGAGCCCGAAGTGCCAGTGACTACGATTCAAGGGGCTCACTACATCCCGCGCCCACCTCCTCTTCAGAGCGGGACCCCGAGGTACTCATGGAGCAATTTCGGTCGCGGGACCGTGGACTCCTGGGTGCACGATTGGAAAGGGGCCCGAGTCTCGGTCCAGGGAGACCACCTCGACCGCGGGAAGCCGAGTTTCCTGGGAGATGAACGCGACACTACCTACACAGGAGATTCGCGTCTCCAGTCCCTGGACGGAGAGAGAATGGGACCCTACGGGCCCGATCCCTACCGAGAAGACCAGATTCAAGCCCTCGACCGGATGATGGGAGATTTGCGGTTCCAGCTTACCACCGAATTGCGAGAGCTGGCCCTCGATCTCCAATATCAGTTCCGGGACGCCCTCACGGCTATGCAAGCGGTTCAGCCGGCGCCAGCCGTGGTCGGAGTCCAGCAGCCGGTGGTGCCTCCCGGGGGAGTCCCCGCCCCGGTGCAGCCGCCCGCGCAGCAGCCAGTGGCGCCGCAGGCCCCTCCTGCTGTTCCTCGCCCAGTGCCTGCACCCCCACCTGTGCCGGGTCCCGTGCCGGCAGGGCCAGTGGTTCGCCCGGCCCCCGCCGACCCGTTGACGGCTACTTTCGATGGGGACCCCGAGAAGCTGCGCTTCTTCTTGCTGGAGATCGAGCGGTTCCTAGACACCTGGGGACATCTCTACCCCACCGAGAGGGACCGGATTGGCTACATCGGGTCCAAGCTGAAGGACACCGTCAGCGATTGGTATGTGAGCCTGCACAACGCCCCCGGGCCTGAGCTGCGTTCGCTGAACAACTTTATGTGGGCCCTCCGGCACCACTATGAGGACCCCTTGGGAGAAGAAAAAGCCCGGAACTAACTACGGAGGCTGACCCAAGGGCGGTCCTCGGTGAGGGACTACACTGACAAGTTCCGGCGCATCTCAGCCAAGATTCGTGGCTGGACGCAGGACCTGCTCATGGAGAAGTATCGAGAGGGGCTGAATTACGAGGTGTACGAGGCGATCCTGCGAGCGGGAAGGCCAGGGTTGCTGGGCGCTTGGATGAGGGCAGCCGCAGACGTGGAAGAGCGCTTCACCCTCATCAAGATGGGAGCTTCATCGACGGCCCCAAGCAAGGCGACGCAGAAGGCAAAGACCAAGCCCAACATGCAAGAACTCCGAGATGCCCGGTTCAAACAGGGGCTCTGCATGAGATGCGGGGAGAGTGGCCACTTCGCCTCGGCGTGCCCAAAGGGAGGGGGAAAGATCCCAAAGACCACCCCGGTAGCCGGGAGCACTCCCAGCCGAGGAAAGACCACGTTCAAACCCCGGGCTTTGCAGCTGGAAGGGGCAGCGAGCGAGCAAGGAGAGCTGGAGCTGACGGAAGCGCAGCTGTCGGGAAACTCCAACGGCCTGCAGTGAGCGGCGCAGAACTGCAGGTCCCTCGCCATGACGCGCCATCTCCGGTGAGCATCCCCGGCCCCCTGTTGTATATGGTAGTGACTGTAATGACCCCCGGGACTGGGACCCACGTCCGAGTCCGTGCCCTAATTGACTCTGGGTGTGCTAGAGACTTGATTAGCCCACTAGTGGTGGAAGGGCTGGGACCCAAAGTCACCCCTTTGGGGGAGCCACTCAAATTCACGCAAATGGATGGTTCAGAGATGAAGGAGGCGTGTGTGGCAGAGACTGAGGGACTTATTGTGGGCACAGGGGAGCATTGGGAGAAGAGAGCCTTTGTCATCACCCCAAACACCCAATTCCCTATGGTGCTGGGGAGCCCCTGGCTAAGCTCCCACGATCCCTATATTAAATGGAGTGAAGGGAAAATCTCCTGGGTGGACGACAAGTGTCAGGGCCATAAGTGGGATGCTGGGTGGGGACCAGGACCTCCGATGCCGCTCCGGCCGGCGGCCCTCACCCTAGTGCCTTTGACTGTCCCTCGGGAGTATCGTGACCTACTGGAAGTGTTCAGTGAGACCGAGGCGGACGAATTACCCCCCCACCGACTGTCGGATTGTGCTATAGAGCTGATCCCAGGCGAGAAACTCCCCAAAGGAAAGCTCTACTCGATGAGCCCCCCGGAGCGGGAGGAGCTAAGGAAGTTCCTAGACAAGAACTTGGAGCGCAGGTTCATTCGCCCTGCTAAATCCCCCTTCGCGGCCCCCGTGCTGTTCCAGAAAAAGAAAGATGGGGGGTTGGGTTGTGCACGGACTACAGAGGATTAAATGCGGTGTCTGCTTCCAACGCCTACCCCCTCCCCCTCATTAAAGACTTGTTGATGGAGGCGGCAAAAGGAAAAGTGTTCACTAAACTAGATCTCAGAGACGCTTATTTCCGAGTGCGCATAAGGGAGGGGGATGAGTTCAAGACTGCCTTTAACACCCCGTTGGGACAGTTCGAATACCTGGTGATGCCGTTCGGTTTGAGTGGCGCGCCAGGGGTCTTTATGAGCTTGATAAACAAAGTGTTGCACAAGCATTTATTTAAGGGGGTGTTATGTTACTTAGATGATATCTTGATCTACTCCACTGATAAGAAAGAACACGTTAAATTGGTCCGGGAAGTCCTTTCCACTTTGTTAAAAAATCAGTTGTATGCGAAGCTGTCTAAATGCAAGTTCCATCGAGATTCCGTGGACTTTTTGGGGTACCGCATTTCGCAGAAGGGGCTAGAGATGGACCCAGCCAAGGTAGAGGCGGTGGTCCAATGGGAAGCCCCCAAAACGAGGAAACAGCTCCAGAGCTTATTGGGATTTTGCAACTTCTACCGCACCTTCATAAAAGACTTTGCCACTGTCACCCTCCCGTTGACTGAGTTGCTAAAAACCAAGGGGAGGGGCCCAGAAGCGGGAAAGCCCGGGGAGAGAATTGCCTGGAATGGGGAATGCCAGAGGGCGTTTGAGACTCTTAAAACTCTCTTTACCTCAGAACCCATTCTAGCCCATCCGGACGAAACTAAGGAATTTGTAATCCATGTAGATGCGTCTGATGTGGCCATGGGGGGGCATTTTGCAACAAGGTTCAGATGGGAAGTTGCACCCCCTCACTTACATCTCGAAAAAATTTAATGAAACGGAAAGGAACTGGTCAGTCTGGGATAAAGAAGCCGCAGCTATCCGGCTAGCCCTCACTACGTGGCGGCACTGGTTGGAGGGGGCGCAAACCCCTTTTGAAATATGGACAGACCACAAAAATCTAGAAGCGCTGTGCACCCAGAGGTCACTGAATGCAAAGCAACTCCGTTGGGCGGATTTTTTCTCAAAATTTAATTTTGTGCTCAAACACCTCCCCGGGAAAGCCAATTCGTTAGCCGATGCGCTCTCCCGTTTGCCCCAGCATGAGAGTTCAAAGGAGGAGGTATTTGATTCTGTGTTCTCCCCCCAGCAATTGGGAGGAGCAGTGATCACCCGGAGCCAAAGTAAGCGAACAACAGTGGAGTCGGAGGCGTGCGATTGGGGGGGGGGGCTGTTCGCCAGAAGAAATTGAGGAGTTGGAGGCACTGGCAGACTGCTCCCCCAGGGAAAATAAGTGCTGGTATCATGGAGACAAATTGGTGGTGCCCCGCAGCAGGAGGAAGGACATATTACTAGCCTGCCACTCCTCTAAATTGGCAGGTCACTTTGGATTTCTAAAAACACTCAATTTAATTCAGAGGCAATTCTGGTGGCCACGCATGCGCAGGGATGTTTCGGACTTTGTCTCTGCCTGTCAGACCTGCTTGATGTGCAAAAGGAGGGGGGGAAAGTCCCGGGACTCCTGCACCCTCTACCCACTCCTTCTCGCCCTTGGGAGGCAATAGCTATGGACTTCATTACAAACCTGCCACCCTCAAAGGGAAAGACTGTAATTTGGGTGGTGGTAGACATGTTTTCTAAGCAAGCCCATTTCACTCCTTTCAAGCAGCTGCCTACAGCTAAAGGGATGGCCAAGGCTTTTTTCAACCACGTGATCAAATTACACGCTTTTCCCAAACGCGTGGTATCCGACAAGGGCAGTCCGTTCGTTGCCAACTTCTGGCGGGAGCTCCTGAAGTTTATGGACATAGAGCCTGCTCTAAGCTCTGGTTACCATCCAGAGACCGATGGGCAGTCCGAACGAACTAATCAAATTCTGGAACAATTTTTGAGGTGTTGTACTAACTACCACCAGGACAATTGGGTAGAGTTGCTGCCATTTGCGGAATATAGCTACAACAATGCAGTGCATTCGTCTACGGGCGTTTCCCCATTTATGGCGGTGGGAGGCTTTGAGGGAAAACCTTTGCCCACATTGGAAAATGCCTCAGATGCTTCCCCCACCGACTTTAAACGATGGTGGGCGACCCTGCAAGAGTCGTGGCCTCTAATAGCCAAAACACTTGATCAAGCCAAAGAGGATTACAAAAAGTATGCAGATCGTGGTCGGGCTGAGGGCTGGGACCTCCAGCCTGGAGACTCTGTCTACCTTTCTACCAAGAACATACATGGCCTGCAACCCAGCAGGAAATTAGGGTGGAAATTTGTGGGCCCTTACAAGGTGTTGCGCAAAATCTCTGATGTGTCTTTTGAATTAGAATTGCCCAAATCACTGAGTTCTGTGCATCCTGTTTTTCATTTCAGCTTACTGAAGAAGAATCCTGGGCCGAATACATGGCATCCAGTTCCTCCGACACCTCCTCCACTGATGAAGGGGGAGGCACCCCATTTTGAAATTTCTGAGATTCTTGATTCTAAGCTGCGTAGGGGCCACTTATATTATTTAGTTAGATGGCTTGACTTTGGCCCCAAACAAAATGAGTGGGTTCGCTCTGAAAATGTGCATGCTCCTAAACTAGTTAAAGCTTTCCATAAAAGGTTCCCAGACAAGCCCGGATAGGTGTATTTTTGGGGTGCCAGAGTGTCAGAATCTGCTGATTCAGACAATGTATCTTGCTGCTTACAGCCATGTTTCACTTTGTGTTTGCTGCTTTGCTTTTGATAGTACTGTATGTATGCCCTCATGAACTCCTATCATGTACCTGTATGTATGCCCTCATGAACACCTGTCAGGTACCCCTCATTCTGGCCAGTATGTATTAGCATGTATGTAGAATGTGTAACCCCAGGTTTATGACCCTGACCGGCCTGGTTTGTGTAACTGTCAAAGCGGGAGGATGTCAGCTTCAAAGCATGGGAACAATGGGCCTCTCACACTCCTACCTCCGCATTCCATTCATCCCGGCTGAGACTCCAAGGGAGGACAAGTCTCATCTCTTATCAATGTGCGAAAGCCTTGAGGCCATGGATTGTTATGTGAACTGGTAACATCTGAAGGGTCTGGTTGGGAAGGGGAAATTTACAACTTGACACCTCACTTTCTTTCCTGTGGGAAGCAAACGGCCAGAGCCCCTTTTTGCCCGCCGTTTTTCCCTTGTAGTGATTGGCTACCTATGGGTAATTCAAACTGCTTAGAAAAGTATAATAGACCTGCTTTTGCCATCTGTGTCATCTCTGACAATAATCCGAGAAGCTGTACCAATGTAGAGATTGGAAATAAAGACCTGTGTTTCATCAACAAAGATCTGATCCTTGACTACTTTGAACAGAAGTCTCACATTAAGCCACTCGGGCCCAAGCAAGGGGGGGGAGGGAAACACCTTGTCTTTCTGTCTTTCTCTTTCTGTCTGTCTTCCTTCCTTCCTTCTTTCCTTCTCTCTCTCCTCCCTACCTTCCTGTTTCTTCCTTTCTTTCTGTCTGTCTTTCTTTCTGTCTTCCTTCCTTCTCTGTCCCCCCACCTACCTACCTACCTTCCTTCCTTCCTTCCTCCCTTCCTTTCTTCCTTCCTTCTGTCTCTGTCTCTCTCCCCCACCTACGTACCTTCCTTCCTTCTCTCTCTCTCTCTCCCCCCCACCTACCTACCTTCCTGTTCCTTTCTTTCTTTCTTTCTTTCTTTCTTTCTTTCTTTCTTTCTTTCTTTCTTTCTTTCTGTCTGTCTTTCTGTCTTTCTTTCTTCCTTCCTTCCTTCCTTCCTTCTCTCTTTCTCCCTCCCTCCCTCCCTTCCTGTTTGTTCCTTCCTTCCTTTCTGTCTTCCTTCCTTCTCTCTCTCTCCCCCTACCTACCTACCTACCTACCTTCTTTCTCTCTCTCTCACCCCTACCTACCCCCCTCCCTCTTCCGCTCACCTTTCCCGGGCTGCAGGGGGGGAAGTAGGGAAGGAAGAGCTGGGCCTGAGTGGCGTTAAGCCACTGGGGCCCAAGCAAGAGGGGGGGAGGGAAACACCCTTTCTTTCTTTCTTTCTTTCTTTCTTTCTGTCTGTCTGTCTGTCTGTCTGTCTGTCTGTCTGTCTGTCTGTCTGTCTGTCTGTCTGTCTGTCTGTCTGTCTTTCTGTCTTTCTGTCTTTCTTCCTTCTTTCCTTCCTTCCTTTTTTCTCTCTCCTCCCTCCCTCCCTTCCTGTTCCTTCCTTCCTTTCTGTCTTCCTTCCTTCCTTCTCTCTCTCTCCCCCCTACCTACCTACCTACCTTATTTCTCTCTCTCTCCCCCCTACCTACCTACCTTCTTTCTTTCTTTCTTCTCTCTCCCCCCCCCCCCAACTACCTACTATTTGGTTCAGAATATTTTTCCCTGTTTTCCTCCTCTAAAACTAGGTGCGTCTTATGGTCAGGTGCGTCTTATAGTCCGAAAAATACGGTAATTTTTTTCTTAATGACAGTTTCCCCCAACTTACCTAATATTGATGTCAGACTGACTGGCCTGTAATTTCTCGAATCTCCTCTAGAACCCTTTTTAAAGATAGGAGTGACATTCGCTACCTTCCAGTCCTCAGGAATGAAGGCAGATTTTAAGGAAAGATTACATATTTTTGTCAGGAGATCCACAAGTTCACATTTGAGTTCTTTCAGAACTCTTGGATGTATGCCATCCAGGCCCTGTGATTTATTAGTTTTTAAGTTCTCTGTCAGTCATAGGACCTTTGCTCTCGTCACCTCAATCTGCCTCAGGTCTTTTAACACCCCTCTCGAAATAAGCAGTTCTGGAGTGGGCAGGCACTTCTCATTTTCCACAGTGAAGACAGAGGCAAAAAATGCATTCAGCTTCTCAGCCATTCCCCTATCATCCTTCAGTACTCCTTTTACCCCTTGGTCATCCAAGGGCCCCACTGCCTCCCTGGCTGGTTTCCTACTTCTAATGTATTTGAAGAAGGTTTTATTGTTGGTCTTTATGTTTTTTGCTATACGCTCCTCATATTCCCTTTTTGAAGAAGAAGAAGAGATTGGATTTATACCCTGCCCTTCACTTGTAGTCTCAGAGCGGCTAGCAAACTCATTTCCCTTCCCCTCCCCACAACAGACACCTTGTGAGGTAGGTGGGGCTGAGAGAGCTCTGAGACAACTGTCCTTGAGAGAACAGCTGGTACAGAGCTATGGCTTGCCCAAGGTCATCCAGCAGGTGCAAATGGAGGAGTGGGGATTCAAACACGGTTCTCCCAGATAAGAGTCTGTGCACTTAACCACTACACTAAACTGGGTCTCCTGATCACAGACTTCCATTTTATTTGCCACAGCCTGTGTTTCCTTTTATCAACCCCACTGAGACTAGCTTTCCACTGCTTAAAGGAATCCTTCTTCTTTTACAGCTTCCATTACTTTGTTTGTTAACCATGCAGGCTTTTTTTTATACCTGTCTGTGCCTTTCCTAACCCACGGTATATATTTTTTCTGAGCTTCTAGGATTGTAATTTTTAATAGTCTCCAAGCTTCCCCAGTGGTTTTGACCCATTCTACTTTTCCTTCCAGTTTCCTCCTCACATGTCCCCTCATATCAGAGAAGTTATCCCTTTTAATGTTAAAAGTGGTTGTGTCAGTCTTTTTGGGCAACTCCCTATTTATACAAATGTCGAACTCCTGTGGCAGTGAATTCCATGTGTCAATCACTCTTTGGGTGAAGACTTCCTTTTATCTGTTCTAACCTGACTGCTCAGCAATTTCATGGAGTGCCCACGAGTTCTTGTATTGTGAGAAAGGGAGAAAAGGACTTCTTTCTCTACCTGCTCTATCCCATGCATAATCTTATAAACCTTGATCATGTCACCCCTCAGCCATCATTTCTCCAAGCTAAAGAGCCCCAAGCACTTTAACCTTTCTTCATAGGGAAAGTGTTCCAACCCTTTTATCATTCTAGTTGCCCTTTTCTGCACCTTTTCCAATGCACTTTTCCCAACATGGAATCTTCATACAGTGTTGAGGGCTCCGTGTAAACCCCCCCCCCCCTTTGAATCCATGGCATCAAGTCCTCTGAAGGAACTATCTTTTAAGACATTATTTCTAGTTGGGGTGACGTCGGCACATAGGGTGGGCACATAGTTGGGGTGACGTTGGCACATAGGGTGCTGGAGCTGAGGGCCCTATCTGTTAACAGGGAACTTTGCATGTTTAATAATGATAAAGTGACCTGAATTCCCAAACCCGAAGTGAATTCTGTGTTTCATAGGTAGGGAAAAATTGTGCTACCATCCTTTTGCCCAAATCCAACATGGGAAATGGAAAAGGAGTGGAACTGCTTGGATGTCTGTCAGGCTCTGAGTTTTTACATGGATAGAATCAAGCAGTGGTGTGAGTCAGAGACATTGTTGGTATCCTTTAGAAAATCATCAGTGGGGCAACAGGTGTTAGCCTCTATGCTTAGCAGGAGGATTATAGGTTGCATAAATCTGGTTTATAAGGCGAAGGCCTTGGAACCTCCTGAGGGAATCACAGCACACTCGGTAAGAGGGGCAGCTACCTCTGCAGCATATAGGGTGTTTCCATCCTTGGAAACAGTCTGTAAGGCAGCTACCTGGAAGTCCACACACTCTTTCATGAGGCATTATAAGACAAGACATGCTGGCCTCGGCCGGGGTAGCCTTTGGCTGTAAGATACTTCAGCACACTTTGTGGACTGCAAGTTGGCTGGGGGCCCTTGGGGCACATTGCTTTATTATGTCACCAGAGTGGTGACTGACCCACTCCTGGACCACTGGAGAGTGGAGGATTGGATTCACTTACCGTGAAGCTTCCTTTCTTGGTGGTCTGGGAGTGGGACAGTCCCCATGTTGGGGGAGGCAGCTTCCAGGTAGTTAGAAAGGTTCAGCTGATTGGTGGTCACCCACATTGGTGGCTGAGGGGGAGTCAGTCTGTGGTAACACCCAGGGTACCCCTTACTTTATGATTATATGGTTTCATGGAGTTGGAGTTAACAAGTTCCGTGTTGTGGGAAATGTTATTTCCAGTAATATCGAACAATGGTGGTGTATACGGCTTGGAGATGACTGGGCCAGTCCAAGGGGATAGGCCCCTCCCCCCAGCTGGATGAATCATTGAGACTGACCTTGCATCAGGAGAAGGAGCCAATCCCCTAGTGTGAGGACTGTCCCACTCTTGGACCACTGAGAAAGGAAGCTTCATGGGAAGTGAATCCAATCTTCCATTTTCTCCAAGGGAACTGATCTGTGTTGGAAACTTCCAGTCCCCCACCTGGAGGTTGGCAGCCCTAAGCATATTACATGTTCTGGCAAATGTGTGTTCGTTACATTAAGGCTTGAAAACCTCTGAAAAGTGAATGTGTGAAGTGACTCTGAGATAAAACATCAGTGCTGAGGGGAGGATAAGGGAGAAACCAGTGCAAAGGGGTGTAAGCAAAGTTTATGACAATTAGGGAGTGTTTATGTTATGAAAACTTAGAAATATTCCCAATTTACCCTTGGATTTGGGATATGAATTTTCCCTAACTCAAGCTTTGAACAGCTGATGGCTCAACTGGTCATCTACCTGCTTTCACTCCTGGTCTCTCTGATTCCTGCCTAATCAGCTTCTCTTCTTCCCACTTTTTCAGTGCCCCACTCTGCTGAAAACCAAAAGACCAAAATGTCAGCTCTGCAAGTGGAAGATAAAACATTAACCTTCTGGGGCCATCTTGATAATAAAGCGTATTGTGTCATTTACGTAGATGTTCTTTATGTTCTTTGTTGCTTCTCCTGTTGCCTCCAGCACTGTCCTTTCGCCAGTGCTCTTTCATGCTTGTTCCAGCACTTGTTTAAAGTTCCAGCCAGAACATGTAGGTGTGCTTGGGATCACAAACAGGAGCCTTACTGTAGGCACTAGTTTTCACAGAGGCAGCACATAGTTGCTTGTGTCATAGGAACTTAAATAGTATTTAGAACCAACTTGAGATGTAGAGCAGAAACAACCTGCTACTTGTTCCCATATTCAGACTGCACTTTATTTATTTATTTGTCATCAACTTGCAGCCAGCTTGTAGTGGCCCCATTGAGTTTTCAAGGCAAGTGACATTTGGGGTGGTTTGCCATTCCCTGCCTCTACATACCAACCACAGACTTCCTTGATGGTCTCCCATCCTGTTGAGTTTCTGAGAGTTGGCCAGATTGGGCTAGCCTAGGCTGTTCAGGTCAGGACTTTGTGTTGTTGTTCAGTCACACAGTTGAGTCTGACTCTTCGTGACCTCATGGACCACATCATGCCAGGACCTCCTGTCCTCCGGAGTTTGCTCAACTTCATGTTCATTGCACCAATAACAGTCTAACCATCTCATCCTTTGCCGTCCCCTTCTTCTTTGACCTTCAATCTTTCCCAGCATCAGGGTCTTCTCCAGTGAGTGCTCCCTTCTCATTTGGTGGCCAAAGTATTTGAGCTTCAGCTTCAGGATCTGGTCTTCCAGGGAACAGTCAGGGTTAATTTCTTTTAGGATCGACTGATTTGATCCCCTTGCAGTCCAAGGGACTCTCAAGAGTCTTCTCTGGCACCCTAATTCAAAATTCTTCGGCACTCGGCCTTCCTTATGGTCCAACTCTCGCAGGCATACATTACTCCTGGGAATACCATTGCTTTGACCATACGGACTTTTGCTGGCAGGGTGATGTCTCTAGTTTTTATTATGCTGTCTATGTTTGCCATTGCTTTCCTCCCAAGGAGCAGGATCTTTTAGTTTAATGGTTGCAGTCACTGTCTGCAGTGATCTTGGATCCCAGGAAGGTGAAGTCTGTCACTGCTTCCATGACTTCCCCTTCTATTTGCCAAGGAGTGATGGGGCCAGATGCCATGATCTTATTTTTTTTATGTTGAGTTTCAAGCCAACTTTTGTGCTCTCCTTCTTTCACACTGGGCAAGAGGCTCTTTAGGTCCTCTTCACTTACTGCCATTAGAGTGATATCGTATTCATATCTGAAGTTGTTGATGGTTTTCCCAGCAATCGTAATTCCAGTTTGTGCCAGGTTGGCATTTTGCATGATGTACTCTGCATATAAATTAAATAAACTGGGTGACAATATACATTCTTGTCGTACACCTTTTCCTATGCTAAACCAATCAGTTGTTCCATATCTGGTTCTAACTGTCGCTTCTTGACCCTTATACAGGTTTCCCAGGAGACATGTGAGGAGGTCTGGTACTCCCATCTCTTTAAGGACTTGCCATAATTTGTTGTGATCCACACAATCAAAGGCTTTAGCATAGTCAGTGAAGCAGAAGTACATGTTTTTTCTGGTACTCCCTTGCTTTCTCCATAATCCAGCGAATGTTGGCAATTTGATCTCTAGTTCCTCTACCTCTTCGAAACCCAGTTTGTACTTCTGGCAGTTCTCTATCCACGTACTGCTGAAGCCAAGCTTGTAGGATCTTTAGCATGACCTTGCTAGTGTGAAATGAGTGCAATTGTGTGATAGTTTGAACATTCTTTGGCATTGCCCTTCTTTGGGACTGGAATATAAACTGACCTTTTCCAATCCTGTGGACACTGTTGTGTTTTCCAAATTTGCTGGCATGTTGAGTGAAGCACTTTAACAGCATCATCTTTTAAGACTTTGGATAGCTCAGCTGGGATACCATCATCTTCGCTAGCTTTGTTATTAGTAATGCTTTCTAAGGCCCATTTGACTTCACATTCCAGGATGTCTGGCTCGAGGTCAGTGATTACACCGTTGTGATTGTCAAGGACATTGAGGTCCTTCTAGTATAGCTCTTCTGTGTATTCTTGCCATCTTTTCCTAATCTTTTCTGCTTCTGTTAGGTCCCTACCGTTTTTCTCCTTTATCATGGCCAGCTTTATATGGAACGTTCCCTTGATTTCTCCATTTTTTTTAAAGAGATCTCTAGTCCTTCCCATTCTATTGTTTTCCCCTATTACTTTGCATTGTTCATTCAGGAAAGCCTCCTTATCTCTCCTTGCTGTTCTCTGGAAATCTGCATTCAGTTGCTTAAACCTTTCCTTTTGCTTTCTTTCTTTCCTCTGCTATTTGTAAAGCCTCATCAGACAGCCACTTTGCTTTCTTGCATTTCTTTTTCTTTGGGATGGTAGCGATTGCTGCCTCTGTACAACATCATGAACCTCCGTCCATAGTTCTTCAGGCACTTTGTCTATCAAATCTGGACCCTTAAACCTATTCTTCCCCTCCACTGTATATTCATAAGGGATGTGATCTAGGTCAAACCTGAATGGCCTAGTGGTTTTCCCAACTTTCTTCAGTTTAAGTCTGAATTTTGCAATGAGGAGGTCATGATCTGAGCCACAGTCAGCTCCAGGCCTTGTATTTACTGACTGTATAGAGCTTCTCCATCTTTAACTGCAAATGATATAATCAATCTGATTTCGGTGTTGCCCATCCGGTGATATCCATGTGTAGAGTCACCTCTTAGGTTGTTGGAAGAGGGTGTTCGCTATGACCAGCATGTTCTCTTGACAAAATTCTATTAACCTTTGCCCTGCTTCATTTTGTTTTCCAAGGCCAAACTTGTCTGTTATTCCGGTTACCTTTTGACTTCCTACTTTAGCATTCCAATCCCCTATGATGATAAGGACATCTTTTTTTGGTGTTAGTTCTAGGAGGTGTTGTAGGTCTTCATAGAACCAGCCCACTTCAGCCTCTTCTGCATCAGTGGTTGGGACACAGACTTGGATTACTGTGATGTTGAATGGTTTGCCTTGGATTCAGACTGAGATCATTCTGTCGTTTTTGAGATTGTATCCCATTACTGCCTTTCGCACTCTCTTGTTGACTATAAAGGCCAACCATTTTTTCTATGGGATTCTTGGCTGCAGTAGTAGATATAATGGTCTTCTGAGTTAAATTCGCCCATTCCTGTCCACTTTAGTTCACTGATTCCCAAGAAGTTGATGTTCAGTCTCACCATCTCATTTTTGACCATGTCAGGCTTACCTTGATTCATAGATCTTACATTCCAGGTTCCTATGCAGTATTGTTCTTTGCAGCATCAGACTTTTTTTTCACCATCAGACACATCCACAACTGAGCGTCCTTCTGGCTTTCTGGGGTTACTTGTACTTGCCCTCTGCTCTTCCCCAGTAGCATATTAGACATCTTCCAACCTGAGGGGCTCATCTTCCAGTGCCATATCTTTTAGACTTTTGTTACTGTCCATGGGGTTTTCTTGGCAAAGATACTGGAGTGGTTTGCCATTTTCTTCTCCAGTGGATCACAGTTTGTCTGAGTTCTCCGCTGTGGCCTGTCCATCCTGGGTGGCCCTCCATGGCATAGCCCACAGCCTCATCGAACCACACAAGCCCCCTTGCCCCGTCAAGGCAGTGATCCATGAGGGAACAAGACTTTCTAGTGGAGTAGAACTGTCACTTCATGCTGGAGTCCAGAAGCTGATTTCTGTGATGAAATAGAGAACAGGATTGGGTGGCTCCCACTCCCCAGTTTCTTGTATTTCGTGCTTTTTAATCTTCCTCAGTATTGCATTTCTTCGTTCCTTGAAATTTCGAAGAAACATGAATTTCTTTGCCATCCTTTCATAGCATTCTCTAACAGCAAATATTGTTCAACAATTTAAGTCATGCTTTTCTTAACTATCTGTCTCCTAAACTTCACAAACAAATTGTCGGCTGGATTTCTTTTAGCTGTTCATCTTGCAAGTCTAGCATAACATTCTGTGTCCTGCTGGAAAGGGGGAGCATATAGGGGATGGCAATGCTCTCAATCATTATTAGACTAGCAGGGCGCTTGTCAGCATGATTGCTTGTAGGTACTTCCCCTCATGAAAATGAATGGCTTCCATTAAGCTTCTGTAGGAGAAAACAACAGAGTTACAAGAACACCCCTGAGGTGGAGGCTGATCCCTCCTGCCCCTCGGAGGGCAGTGACCCCAGTATCTTGGGTTTTCTCAGTGGCGACCTCACAGATACCTTCCATGGAAAGGGAGGAGCTGTGTGAGAGCCTTCCTGGTGGGGAGAGGGAATGGGTTTGAGGTTGTGATGGAGATGACTGTGGCCAGCCAGTTTTGGCATTTTAATGGGCAACTGCTAAATATAAATTGTGGGGCTATGATTGCAATATGAGATTTATATCAAACAAGTAGGGCCAGCAGAAAAGGCTTTGGTCCGTTGAAAACCAATTAAGCATCTTTTAAAAGGACAGCTCCTTTGGACGTTTTACTTGAAGAAAGCTTCCATTGCCTCCATGATGAATCACACTGTTGTTTAGTGGCTGTTGCTGTAGCCAGAGCAGCAGCATAATAGTCATGCTCGGCGACTCCCACACAGGATGACAGTGCTTCAAGTGTGAGTGTTACAAGTGACAGTGATTGAAAACCTGCTTTTGAGTTTTCTCTTGTTGCATCACAAACGTGTAGCTGGCGCAGCAAAGCTGTGTTCAGGATGAGTGTGTTGACATTACTCTGGGCTGTGCCGATAGCTTTTAATGTCATTTCTGTTTCATTACCCCTCAGAAAGCAATTTAGGTCACCTGTGATGGCACTTTTTCAGCTGCCACCATGAAGCATTCCTGCCACTCAACATTCATAAGCAGCCAGGTAAGGTGCAGTTAGGATTCCTTACACATACACACACACTCTGCAACATTGCTGTTAGTAAGTGGGACACAACACCATTTCCCAGAGGGGGGGGGGGAGGGTTAACTAGGGGAGCACTAAGAGGTGAGAGGGCAGCCGGGGTTTTGGGTCCAGTGAGCCTCCACTGAATTTCATGGGATTTTGAGGAGCAAAAGCCAATGGGCTTGGATCCAGACTAGGCATTTTCACAAGTGCCAGGATTTCTGCCTGCACAAGTGCCAGGATTTCTGCCCACCCCACCCCTATGGCAGGCCAAGATGTTTCTCAAAATTCTGTTCCTGGGTATTTCAGGCTGCTGCACGAATGGGAAGGAAGGAAAATTGCTCTCCATGGATGGAAATCCTTTTGCCTGTGGAAACATTTGTCTGGATCCAACCCAAGGAATCAAGAAAAACCCAAGATACCCTCACCTGGATAGCCCAGGCAAGCCTGACCTCATCAGATCTCGGAGGCTAAGCAAGGAATACCAGGGCTTGAGACACAGAGGCAGGCTGATCAAGCCACCTCTCTGAAAAATGTCTAAACCCCACTAAGTCACCAGGACTTCCAGGCATGCAAGCACACGTGCACACAGAGGGAAAGAAAGACCCCCCAAACACCCCCGTGGGTTTATTTTAAAGGCTTATTGTTGTACCTTCCCATGAACCCACTCTCCAGGAGTCCTGAGGACACAGTGCCCTCCACGTGAAGCAGTGTAGAAACAAACAAACAAAAAACACAGTAGAAACACCTTCAAAATTAGCTTTTTGTATGCTGCTTGAGGCTAGAAGAAAAGAAGAATAGAGGAGATTGGATTTATACCCCAAGGTCAAAAATATTTATTGTTGTAGCCATAGGCCATAACAACCCAACAAACAACCCCTACACACAATTCACATCTAGACAGAGAATTAAAACATTCCAGCATAGTAAAATAAAGTAAGCGAAATTTTAAATATATATAGTAACAATTGGTACAATAAAAGAACTGAATGATAAAAAGTGAAATAATTATAGTTTGGCTAGAATTCTTGTAGGAGCATCCAAAATTAATTTCTTCCTTATATTTGATGACAGAAAAATAAAAGTAGCCACCTTAAGAGTAACATTTGGAATAGCATCAGCCAAGAAAATTTTAATACATTTCTCCTCTGAACTGGGAAAATTTGTAAGGAACTGATTCAACAGTTTATTTTGAATGAGCTCATAGTGAGGGCAGTGTAAAATATAATGAACAATATCTTCCACCTGATTAGAACTGCAGAAGCAGAGGTGCTGATCCACAGGTATTCTTTGAAATCTACCCTGAAGGTATACAGACAGTATGGTTTGAAAGAGTGCTTGAGTAAATGCCTTCCTTAATGGGGCGTTAGAGGGGTCAGCTAAATAACAGAATTTCCTCCCGCGCCTTAAACTGAGGGTACCAAAGGGAAGGGATTTATACCCCTCCCTTCGTTTGGAGTCTTAGAGCAGCTTACAATCTCCTTCCCCTTCCCCTCCCCACAACAGACACCCTGAGAGGTAGGTGGGGCTGAGAGAGCTCTTCCGAGGACTGATCACGAGAGAACATCTCTGAGAGAACTTGTGACTGACCCAAGGTCACACCAGCAGCTGCATGTGGAGGAGCGGGGAATCAAACCCAATTCTACCCAATTAGGGTCTGCGCTCCTAACCACTACACCAAACTGGCTAGCTTGAGAGGGGCTCTGTTATTTTTTGTTTTGCTTCTGTGTTGCGGAGGAGTTGTGCAATGGCCCACTTTGGCAATGCAGAAATAAACAAGAGAAGGCCTTAAAAACTGTCCCCTTTTTGTACTGTAATATTAAAACAAAAACAAAAAACACCCCAAAACAAAGAAACCCACTCTAAAATAAAAGTTATAGAAATTGGACTTTTTTTGTTGTTGTAATGTGAACAGAATAATTTACCACCTGTATGGAATTATTAATAGAGAAAACAGAAAAAGTAACTGTTTTCTAGTCACTGGTTTTGCCCCACATGTAGGGCTGCCATCCTCCAAGTGGTGCCTGGAGATCTCCTGGAATTACAAATGAGCTCCAGATGACAGGGTTCAGTCCTCCTAGAGAAAACAGCTCCTGTGGAGGGTAGACTCTGTGGCATTACACACTGCTGATGTCCCTTCCCTCCATAGACCCTGCCTTTCCTCCAGATCTCCAGGAATTTCCCAACCTGGAGCTCGCAATCCTGTATCAAATAGTTTTTCATCCAATCTTCCCAAGGTCGTTTTTAATTTAGTAATTGCTCCAGACCTGGCCATTTACCATACAAGTTTTCACCTCCCTCTCTCCCTCCCTACCTCTCTCTCTCTCTCCTTGCTAGACTAGTAGCCCACATGCAGACCAATAGAGAGAGCCATTCTACATCCTGCTTTTGAAGTGTACAAGGTGCAAGCTGATGCTCTTTCCTCCCTAATAACTGTCTGCTAATTATAATAGAACCTTGTTTGCATAATTTACACTGGAAAATTAAATGCATAATTCTTAGAACATTCAGCTTTGATTTATAGCTTCAGTTCATTTTTCAACCTTTCTTTGACATTCATGTTTTGCATTTTCTTTTGGAACAGTTAGCAGGTATGTAAACCAAAGAAACATGAGGGGGACTTATTTTAACTGATTGTTAGCAGTGCTGATTCTGTGCTTCAAAATAGTGCTATAAATAAATAGAAACACATATTATCAAAATTAAAAGGAATTTCCGGAATGCACTGATTTAATAGGTAAACAATGGTACCACATTATGAGGACATAATTTTATTTGCTTTTAGCACTCTTCATTTTTAGGAATTTTATGCCAGGTTTTAGATTCTGGCAGGGGTCGCTGCCCTGTTGGTCTGAAGCCGCCAGACAAAGTTGGAGGCCAAGAGCACCTCTAAGACCAGCAGAGTCTAATTCTGGGCATGGGCTTTGGTGTATGAGCTTCTACCTGGAACTAAACTTCGTTGGTCTTAACGGTGCCACTGGACTCAAACGTTGTTCTATGCCAGGTTTTACTCATATGGGGGGAGGGGAGGTGTGACCATAAATATCACTTTACCACATTGCTTAAAAACACAATTCACTTTAATTTTTTTAATATTTAATGCTGACAGTGTGGTCACAGTCCAGGGTTCCTTACCTCTGGGGGAGGACAGAGTGGGGGCAGCAGAGCTGGGAGGAGGAGGAGGAGGAGGAGGAGAGGTAGATTTATACCCCACCCTTCATTCAGAGACTCAGAGCAGCTTATTATCTCCTTCACTTCCTCTCCTCACAACAGACACCTTATGAGGTAGGTGGGGCTTAGAGAGCTCTTTTGAGAATTCTCTTGCGAGAACAGCTCTGAAAGAACTTGTGACTGACCCAAGGTCACCCAGCTGGCTGCATGTGGAGGAGTGGGGAATCAAACCCAGTTCTCCCAGACTACAGTCCATCACTCTTAACCACTACACCAAACTGGCTCAGAAGGAACAAAGCAGTCAAAAGGAAGGAAGGCCCGTCAGCACTATCTCCCTCTGGAGTAAAGGACTCCTCTGGCATGAATCCGTTCTTGTGAGGAAGGATTTGCTCAGGAACAGGGGCAGGGAAACAGGAACTAGAAGTGGAGAGGTGAAGGGGCACCACCTCCAGGCAACAAAGGGGCAGCCGACTGAAGGCTGTGAGGAAGCAGTCTTGGGGCCTTTGCTGATGGGAAGAGGCCACGTCTCCTGGAGCCTCAGGAGTCCTCATTCCTGGCCCCAAGAGCAGCTGGGAACGAACTCTGCACACCTGACCCAGGCTGATGGGCTACCCCTGGCTTCACCCTGCAAGAAGAGTGCAGCAGCCAGGAAAGCAGCCCTGGCTGGGAGGCATACACGAGGAGGTGAGGAGTCAGGAGATAGCCGGCAGACTCTGTTTGCCATGATGGATGGGGGGAGGGAAATTCCTGGGTGTGTGTGTGAGTGGCTGAGTGTGTGAACTGCTGTACCGTAAAGAGAGATGCAAGAAAGGGGGCCCACCAACCCACATTGTCCTTTAGAAGCTCTGGGGGGGAATACCATCTAGTCCATGGTGGGCTTTGTTTCTTTTAAAACGGTTAATATGCAATATGACTTCTTGTTCTGAAACCCAAGGCCAGCTCAGCAAAGTCACCGACTTCAGTGAATTAGAGGTTTGATAATAATTATCATATGATTTTTGAAAATAAATAACCCATAAGTCAGAAGGAACGTGAGAATTTAAGGAAACAGTACTACGGTCACACACACTAAATAATCCACTTTCAATCCACTTCCAATCCACTTTCCAACTGGATTTTGCCAGTTCACACAGTAAAAATCCAGTTGGAAAGTGCACTGAAAGTGGTTTGAAATAATCTAGCATTTGTGACCACGGCCATAATTGGCCAAAAAAAAAAGAAAAAAGAAAGGATGTGTTTTTGTCCCTAGTTGCTTGTAAGAGTAGATTCCATTGAGTTTTAGTCTAATCTTTTTTGGCTCTACAGATGTGGATCTTATATAGACTCTTTTGCAAAAGAAGGGCTTTGTGGGTATCTTTCCTCTCATCTGGTCCAGATTGAATGTAGCAATGGTATGCAGTTGACAAGGCAGCTTTAGCTCCAGCACATGATTTATCACACCAGGGTTTAGATGGTTTGGGTAATTTAGGCTCATACTTTCTAGGAGGGTCAAGAAGAGTGGAACTTATCTTCTGAATCAGGCTATCATAATTGGAGAATTGGATAATGGGTCTTGTAAAGTATAATTACTAAAAAAAGATTACAAAAGTGTGCAAGTGTCTGAGGTGTCAAGTGGTCCCTCAACCTGGAATTTAGTTGGGCGGACCATTTGGGTTGGCTGCAATACTGTTCAAGAGATGGGGGTTTGGTTGTTGATCTTCCTAGGTGATAACCCTTCACAAAAGGCATCTCTACCACAAGGGAGACAAGAAGTGGTCCCCGTCTAAATATGGGAGGATTCTGAAGTTTGCAACCCTATCAGTTAAAACAGGGGAAACAACTATGTAGTCTATGGCACTAGATTTAGTTCCTGCCATAAAAGTATATTCACCTGAGTAGTCCTCAGATGAGGAACCATTTAGCACATGAAGACCTAACCTATATGAAACTAGACAAAAACAAAAAATTGAAAATTGGTCCTTAAAGAGCCGTGTAAAGAGGGCTTTTTTTATAGTTGCCCTTCAACTTCCCCAAAACACATTTGTATTTGGACTCTAAATGTGTATCATCTGGGCCTAAACGAGCATCCAAGTCCCCCATCAATACAACCATGGCTTCTGGGTGGTCTGAAATTAGAAGTGCTACATATTGTTCAAAGGAATCCCAAATCTTTTCAATATCTAATTTCTTATTTTGTGGTGGCAAATACACATTTATAATAATTATACTACCCCCCCTCCCAGGACAGAAGGACCACCATAGCCAGCTGGGAAAGGGTCTTTTTTTCCTGGCTGACGAAATAAATAAAGCCAGCCCACCTTTTAGTCTCCCTGGGCCCTTTGGTGGGATGTCAGCCACCTTGGAAGTATAATATCCATCAATGTTCAGGTCTGCCACAGTCCAGGTCTCCTGGATTGCTATGATATCATATTTCCATCAGAAAGGAGGAATTTCGGCTTGATAGAAAAGGCAATGGATCCATCCAGTGACATTCTGGGAGAAAATCTTTAGACATGTAGGAGAGCTCAGGAAGCATAAATTCAAATCTAGTCAAGCTGTAGTGTCTTTTGCACTTCCGGAAGAGACATGCTTAATGGTGGACGCCTCTCACCGCATCTACGGGAGAGGCGATCTGCTCTCGGCGGGGTAGAAGGGGCTTTGGACAGGTGCCAAGCCCCCAGAGACCCTAGTAAAGGGGCTCTGCCTGGGGTGGCTTGAGGGATGTCTCTCCTTGCGGTGGCGACCGCTGGATCGAGATACCCTCCTTCACCCCCGTAGGTTCCCCCACCGCAGAAGCCTCTGGGCTACTCAAGCGTAACCGTGAAGCAGCAGAGAATACCGATCGGAGAAGCAAGGAAACTTCCTGATATGCAATGGTGATTCGTGAGTCTCAAACAGAGTTTGCATAATAAAGCGGCTGGGAAGGGTTGGGTGGAATGTTCCCCCCCCCTCTCTCCGAACGGAGCTTACCAAGACTTTCCCATGGCATTTCTGCAATATTGAAAACAGCTTGGAAATGCTGGAGGGCTGGATCGCATGCACGAAGAAATGAGCTTTTAAATGGCATTAGTGTGAAAAAGAGACTTTCTTCTTCAGATCTTCTTATCTAAATATAAACAAAACGAAACAGCAACAATGACGGGGAGACAAAAACCCTCCCCTAAGCCAGGAAGTGGAGTTCCGGCTGCAAAGAGCGACATCACAGAGATGAGCACAATGCTTTCATCGATGCTGAGACCCCTAGTGGATCAGATGACAGCTCTCAATGCCAAGATGGATACAATGCAGAAGGAAATGAAAGAGTCCGGAAAAATAAATGAGAAGCTGCAACAAGAACTCATGGAAGTAAAAGCAACAACAAGTAAGCATGACTAGAGACTACAAAAAATTGAAAAAGAAAAGGCTTTTCAAAGCGACAACGTCTTAAAACTTCAGATGGAACGTTCAAATTTTTTCCTGAGACTGCAGAATGTTCCTGAGAAAAAAGGGGAGGATCTTAAAAAACTATTGAGTGAGGCATTAGCACCGTTGGCAGGTATTGAAGCGGAGAAACTACAAAGCGACATGGATTTGGTCTACAGGACCTATCCAGATTTTGTGAAAAAGAAAAACCTGCCAGGTGAGATCATGATAAGGTTCTCCAAAAGATCAGCAAGGGATGTGGTGTTAAAAACCACAAACAGAACAATGCTGAAGATCCAAGAAGAGGAAATCAAGGTTCTAAAAGACATTCCATTTGAAATTCGAAAAAGAAGAAAAGCCTACAGGAATATAACAGCATGGTTACAGTCTGAGTCAATTACGTATCGTTGGAATATTCCAGAGGGACTGTCTTTCAGCTATAAAAGCAAGAATTACAAGATTGACTCTGTAGAACAAGCCAAAATATTTCTGGAAAAATGCAAGAAAAAGAAAGTGGAGAGAGAGTCAGATGACTCACTAGAGTCACAGGAAAGTATGTATGGCTTTGATGGCTCAGAAAGTGGAGAAGCATCGGACTCAGAAAAGGGAGCTGCTGCTCCCAAGCTCAGCAAAGAGACTAAAAAGACAAGAAGAGGAACGAAGAAGAAATAATGTTATAAACAATATGTAATGATGGTACACTATGTCTAAATGTAAACGGAATAGTAGGCATTTTCTTCGTTGCTGTATGTGCCAGTTAATCAGCTTTGTTATGTGTAGAAGCAGAAACATGAATTTAGAATGTTTAACCAAGAAAGTATATTGCTTTTCAGTTTTAAAAGTTAGTTAACTTGATTATTGCAAACAGTATTCTCTGTATAGGATAATATAGTGTAGTTATTAGCGGTAGAGTTGTAGAAATAGTAAAAAATCAATTAAAAAAAAGCTGTAGTGTCTTTAGAAAAGGTTTGTAGAAATCCTCTAGATAAGCAATTATCTGGTTGAGGGGACTCCAACGTGGGACAAGTTGGTGTTATGGGTGCAAAAATGTCCTTAAGCAACTCCCAGTTTGAGGGCTGTCTTGCATTGGGGAGCTTTCTGCTTGAGGATGGAGACGAAGCCACAGAATTCTCAGAATCAAAAACACCACAGTTCCAGTTTGTTTGGGGATCATCCTGGCTAAGGCCTGGAGTTGCAACAGGCACTACCACCTGACTATCCATGAACACAGAAATTTTTTGAAAGTTTGACAGCTCTACAGGGCTAATTAAGTCTTCATCCTGGAAACTCCCCTCAGTGAGTCAGTTGTTCCTAGGAAAGCTTTTGTAATACACACACACACATACATACACACACACACACAGCACCAAGGCCTTCATACACCTTCAGAAATGTAACAGTTGTGTCCTTTAGTACCAGATGTTGAATAAAACTGAAGTACAATTAATGATGGTAGAAGAACAGGGGAAAATATATATTGGAAGATGAAATACTAATAATTATTAATGACACTTATACATATCAGTTATATTCTTACACATCACATAATTAGTTCAATCACTGTAATGTATGCAGTGGCGACAGCCACATGGCCACCGCCGAGCCCATGGCCAGGTAGGGCCTGAGCTTCGGTCCGGCAAACAATGGCCCGCCAGGATCCTAACTGTCCCCCTATCAGAGGCTTAGGATATTCAAACAGTCCTATGATAGTCTCTGGCAGGAAACCAATCGCCCTGTTTGGGCGAGGTCAGGGGTGCAGCTTGACTGTGAATATAAGCAGGCCCCCTGACATCAATCCCTCATGCTCATCTGAACCACAAATAAACTATGCTGGCTGATTTCACTCCAATGCGTCTCCGACTCCAGTACTTTTCAATCACCTCTAATGATTTCACTCCCTATATTGTCGCCACTTTTCCATGAATTTGTGTTTTACTCTAGAAAAACCTAGACTCCTAATGAAAATGGAGAGTATTAAAATTATTGTAAGCAACCTCTTGTGAGAGTTCTGCGCAAAGTAGTCAAGGATCAGATCTTGGTTGGTAAACCAGAGTTCTTTATTTCCAATCTCTACATTAGTACAGCTTCTCGGATTATTGTCAGAGATGAGACAGATAATACAGGAAGGTCTATTATACCTTTCCAAGGAGTTTGAATTACCCATAGGTAGCCAATCACTATAGGAGAAAAACGGCGGGCAAAAAGAGGCTCTGACCGTTTGGTTCCCACAGGAAAGAAAGTGAGGTGTTAAGCAGTAAATTTCCGTCCCAACCAGACCCTTCAGATGTTACCAGTTCACATAACAATCCATGGCCTCAAGGCTTTTGCATGTGATAAGAGATGAAACGCATCCTCCCTTGAAGTCCCAGCCGGGTGGAATGCGGAGGCAAATGGTGTGAGAGGCCCATTGTTCCCATACAATGCAGGTGTCACCCTCCCGCTTTAACAGTTACAAAAACCCAGGCCTGGTCAGGCACTACAATATGGCATCTACAAATTCATACATGGTAACCTTAAAGACATACATAATAATAAGATATGACAAGAGAGAATGAACAAGGCACAACTGTCAGAATTGGGAAAATACTATGTCTGAATCAGCAGATTCTGACACCTCTATGAATACCAGAGTCCTATAGAAGCAGCTTTGCTGGGGCCATATGTTAACTTCCTAAACATTTGAATCAGCCATGAATGGGCTTTTAAACATTTCCGTGGCTTTTCTACCTTCTGCTCTCTGGCAGATTAGAAATGGTTTTGTTGGAGATGAAGGTGAAAAGAAATAGAGCAGATTAATCTATATTTATTATGAATGTCCATGCTGGTTAAGAAAGGCTTGCCACTATCAGAGACGGTATTTCGGTGCTTCTGTGCTCTGAAGTTAGGAGAGTTTGCAGAATGTGTTGGAATACCTGTGTCAGCAATGTAATTTGATTTTTTTTTAATAATCTATAATTAGTCACCTTCCCCCCCGGATCACATCAGTGCTTGATCTCTGCCCCGGGAATGTCTTCTCCAAACACCTATTTGCTCTCTGCCTTGAGGAAGTGAAGATTTGTGGCCCTAATTTGTATTTGTCAGGGCAGCATCTGCAAAAAGAAGTCAAGATGCTCTAATACTTATAAAAAATGCAAATGTGTGCTCTTATCTTGTCCAAACACTTGATAGCAAATGAGTTGCAATAAGACAGGTTTTATGCTGCACGGGACATAAATCTGTGTCAATGTGAGAGCGCTTACTGTGCATTACTGTTTCCATCTCAACTGATGCCAGCAGTAATATGATTCCCAAAACCTGACTTTTATTATGTTGTTAAGATTACAGGGTTGTTTAAGATACTTAGAACATTAGTAAGCAGTCGCAAATGGGGGAAAAACCCCACAGAAAAAAACCCACGGTCATAAATGCTCACAGGAAAAAAGCCCACACAGAAAGAAGCACTGTCTCTCCTGAGAGGAGCCCATGCAGCAACTTCACAGGGCACAGTAGTACCTCTGGATACCCCTTACCCTGTGAGGGTCCCTGCTTGTGGGCTTTCTCTGTTTCTGTGTCAGCCCTGTGGAACAGACTCCAAGAAAAAAACAATGTGGAATTTCCCCCCTCCCAATCTTTCCTGCTCTTTTGTAAGGGCTCTAAGAGATGGGGAAGGGCTGTGGCTCAGTGGAATAGCCTCTGTTTTGCATGCAGAAGGTCCCAGGTTCAATCCCTGACAGCATCTCCAGTTAAAAGGACCAGGCAGGAGGTGTTGTGAAAGAGCGCTGCCTGAGGCCCTGGAGAGCAGCTGCCAACCTGAGTAGGCAATACCAATCTGGTTCAGTATAAGGCAGCTTCAGGTGTGTTCGTGTGAGATAAATTAAGAGGAAGTTTCTGATTAGTGTTGCCACCTCTGCATTGGGAGATTTCTGGAGATTTGGGGGTGAAGCATGGGGAAGGTGGGGTTTGGGAAGGGGAGTGTCCTCAGTTGGGGTATAATGCCACAGACTCTGCCATCTTAGGGAGCCAGTTTCTCCAGGAAAACTGACAGCTGCAGCCTGGAGATAAGATGCAATTCTGGGAGATCTTCAGGCTCCACCTGGAGGTTGGCAACCCTGATGTTTGAATTTGGTATAAATCACCCTCTGCCCCATAACTGTCATCACTAACACTGAAAGTACTTACTGAATAGACCATTAAGAAATAAAAGGACTTTATTCAATACAAGGCCTGGCTTATTGGATCTAACAAGGTTCTCACGGGGGGGGGGGGGGGGGACAAGGGAGGGGAAGACCCAAGAGCCTCCAAAAGAAATTAAAAGAATCCAGTCCCTATTTATATTGGAAAATTTAAAATGCATGGACAAATTACTATTAATTTTGGCACCATTGTTATCAGTGCGATTGCCATAGTATGTGTGGCACATTACCGATTACTTAAGGGACTATGCTGCTTTATTATTTATTAATGTGTTAATAAATATTAATAGTAAATATTCATAAATGGTTATTCTCTAAAACGGCACGAGGCTTTCTTGCCATCTTGCTGCCAATGAAGACTTAACTGCTCTTTGAGGAAACTGCATCCGTCTTTGAACAACAGTCATGGATGTAGTTTCCTGGGCATCTCACCTCTCTGTCTTCTAGTTGTGGCATTTTTGTTTTGTTTCTGCTGCTAACATTCAAGCTCACAGGCACTAAATCTGTTAGCAGTTACCAAATACATACATATTGCTGCATTAGACACTTTTGTGTGTTTCCCTGCTGGGTGTTTGATCATTCAGCTGTTAGAGCAAATTTAACAAAAAGCCATAAAAGTCACTGCAGCAGTTTCCTCTGCCTATTACCACTTCTCCAGTTCCCACCCTAGGACTCACTTGAGTTTGCCCCAGAGATGCGAGATTTGCTTAGAAAACCACTCAACAAAAGGGAAACATTTGCAATAGTGTAAAAAGTACTTGACAAGATCCATAACAGAATTTTTTTTAAATCACTTTTTTTTACTAGCAGCAGTTACACTAGAGATTCTGCAAGATCCAGTGGTGTTCCTTTTAGAAAATTCTAGATACATTTTGACTCTCTTTAAGTCCAGCAACACCTTTAAGACTAATAAAGTTTTATTCAAATTATAAGCTTTCATGTGCAAGCACACTTTATCAGACACAATGAAATGAAATCTCCTCAGGCCCCACTTACAGGAAAGGGGGGGGGCAGCCATTAGGAAGGGCCAGTCAGAGCCAAGATGCATCAGTAGGATGAAATTGGATCAGGTGGCTGGTATGGTCAACGAATGGCAGCAAATTAGCATGTAAATGCAAGGATTAACAAAGAGATGTGCACATGAAACTAAAGTCCAGTGGCACCCCCAAGACAATCCAAGCTCAACCCTGGATACATGGTTCCACTTAAAGGTGCCACAACACTTAAACTTTGTTCTGCTGCTTCAGACCAACACAGTGACCCACCTGAGTTCTGGCTCTATGACATGGCTAGCCAAACTGCTACATGACAGCCACAAGCAAGAGTGGCTGTGGAGGTCTGGGACACTCCTGGGCCTGGCTGTGGCAAAGACATATGCCTGTCAGACTCCTGGATGAGTTATCCTCAACAACACTCTCTTTGTCAGTGATAAGCTTTACTGAAAGAATAAGTGGGCTCCAGGTAATAACCGTACTGTGTCAGATCTGAGGATTTTGGCGGGTACAATCAAGGATATAGGGAATTCAAATGTAACCTCTCCTAAGGCCCATTCATACATCACACACACTCTGCCTTGCTCCAGCATCCTTAACACACACACACACACACACACACCCCAGGGAAATGCACGATCCCATTATCTTCTGAGCAAGCTGGAACCAAGAGTTCTTCCTAATGTTTACCCTAAAATGCATCTGATTTAATTTCAACCCATTCATTCTGGTCTGACCTTCTGGGCATCAGAAAGCAACTTGGCACCATCCTCTATATGACAGCCCTTCAAGTACTTGAAGATAGTTATCATATCACCTTTCAGTCGTCTCCTCTCCAGGCTAAACATACCCAGTTCCTTCAAACTTTACTCATAGGACTTGGTCTCCAGCCCCCTCACCATCTCCGTTGTCCTCCTCTGGACACATTCCAGCTTGTCTATATCTTTCTTAAAGTGTGGTGCCCAAAACTGAACACAGTACTCTAGGGCTGAAGACAGACTGGCAATGTAAAGCGGGACAGCCCCACGTCGGAAGTGGAGGAAGGGAGCCTGTTCAGACATGCGCATCTGTCCATCGGCTCCGTTTCGCACTTACCCGTCTCCCAGTCGCTTTCCATCCGCTTTAACAGGACACTGGGAGAAACCGGTGTTCAGGGGCCGTCCTCCGCATGCCTCCCACTTCCAAACAGTGTGAACCGGAAGAAGCGGGAGGCATCCGGAGGCGGCAGTGTGAATGCGCCGGCACTAAGTTATGCGCATGTGCGCACGTGCGCATATACTAAACACAGATGAAAAAAAGCATTGTCCCCATCTCTTGCCATTTCGCATATGCACCACCAGCGCAACGGGGCCGCGCGAGCCGCGGAGCTGTCTCCGCGGCAGTCTGAACGCTCCATATCGGCACCACTGCGCACTGCTCTGGCCAGTATGAATGGCCAGCTCCGTGGAGTTTTTCCCCCGCACCAGTTCCCTCCGCATTCCTGCCGCTTTACATTGCCAGTCTGTCCTCAGCCAAGGTGAGGTCTAATCAGAGCAGAGCGATACCATCACTTTGCATGAACTGGACACTAGACTTCTGTTGATACAGCCCAAAATGGCATTTGACTTTTTAGCTACATCACACTGCTGACTTATGGTCAGTATATAGTCTACTAAGACCCCTAGATCCTTTTCACACATACTACTGTCAAGACAAGTCTCCCCCATCCTATAATGATGCATTTGTTTTTTTTCCTACCTAAATGCAGAACTTTACATTTATCCTCACTAACATTCATTTTATTTCTATTAGCCCAGTTTTCCAGCCTTTCAAGATCATCCTGTATCCTGACTCTTTCTTCTACTGTATTTGCTACCCCTCCCAATTTAGTATCATCTGCAAATTTAATAAGCATTCTCTCTATTCCTTCATCCAAATCATTGATAAAGATATTGAACAAAACAGGTCCCAGGACAGATCCCTGAGACCCTCCATTTGGCTCACCTCCCCAAAAGGATGATGAACCATTAACTAAATTGCCTCTTTGGGTGCCATCGGTCTACCAGTTACAGATTCACACAACAGTCATAGGATCCAACCACATTTTACCAATTTGTCAACAAGAATATTATGTGGAATCTTATCGAAAGCCTTACTAAAATCAGGATAAATTATGTCCACAGCATTCCTTTGATCCAGCAAGGTAGTAACTTTCTCAAAAAAGAGATAAGGTTAGTCTGACATGAATTAGTGATCACAGCCATCCTTTCTAAGTGCTCAAGGATAATTTTGATGTTTGATGATTTGTTCTAAAAAAAAATTCAGGTATAGAAATCAAACTGACGGGTTGGTAGTTATCCTGATCTTTCTTTCCCCCCTCCTTGAAGATGGGGACGTTTACCTGCCTCCAGTCTTCTGGCACCTCACCTGTTTTCTTTAAGAATTCCCTAAAGTGATGAACAGAGGCTCAGACATTACATCTGTGAGTTCTTTTAGCACCCTTGGATGCAGTTCATCTGGCCCCAAAGACTTGGTTTCATTTAAAGAAACTAGGTGTTTGTGTACTACCCCTATGCCAATCCCAGGCTGCAACTCCCTTCCCTCATCATGTGTTCTGCTTTTGCCATGTTGAGCACCATTTCCCTCACAAGAAAAGACTGAGGAAAAGTAGGAATTGAGCTGTTCTCCTCTTTCCTGTTACAATTTCACTTTCTTGTCCCCGCAATGGGCCTACCATGTCCTTATTCTTTTTTTTTTACTTTGAACATAAGAAATGAACCATTTTTGTTGGTTTTAGCATCTCTTGCTAGCCTAAGCTCATACTGAACTTTAGCTTTCCTAACTCTCTCTCTATAAGCACTGGTTATAAGCCCCTCCTTTCGCTTTCTAAATGAGTCTTTTTTATTTCTTAAGTCTTTCGAAAGCTGTTTATGGAGCCCCCTTGGCTTATTTAGGCTTTTCACATTTTTTCCTTCTCATAGTAATTGTTTTTGGTGGTGCCCACCCTTCTTATTTGCTTTTCTGAAGTCAAACCTACATGCAGCTTTTCCCTTCCTCAAGACTGTAAATTCTAAAATTACATAGTCACTACTACTGAGGGTGCCCACTGCTTTCACCTTGTCAACCAGTTCTTCCCTGTTGGTAAGAATCAAGCCCAAGATAGCAGATCCCCTTGTTTCCCTCTCCACTTTGTGGGAAATGAAGTTGTCAGCAAGACAAGTCGGGAATTTATTGGAACTTTCATTTTTAGCAGAGTTGGTCTTCTGGCATATCTGGGTGTGAGAGTCCTACAGAGTCAGTCACCAACAAGTGTCCTTAAACAGGAATGCTTTATTGAGAAAGGTCTGCTGTGGTCATCTGCACTTATTGTGTTAGTAATGGCTGACACAGCCCCAAACAGGAGAATTATACAGAATTCAAAAAGGGGTCTGGTAATGCATTGCAACCAATCACTGTCAGAGAAAAGGTGCTTAAATTACTGGTTTACAGTTCCCAGGGAAAAAAACGGGAAGAATTAGAGTCAGACAGGAGAAGAGATACATGGACAGGCACTAACAGTCTTCCATATTCAGAGCAGCTCGAAGAGTGATAAGCATGCCATGAGAAGTATAACATAACATTCCACAGACCCAATGTCAAGGGTTCACTCATCCCACCTCCTGGGCAGGAGATGGCAGCATTAGCTGACATTCTGCCTCCCCAAAGCCCCCCCCCCCGGTCCCTCCAGGTTTCAGTGGGTACAATTTATGGAAGTCATGAAGCAATGCAGGAACATTAACATGTTCAGCAGCAACCCATTCATTGTCTCCCGTCCCAAAGTCTTTCCAGAGGACTAGATAAATTGCTTAAGCTTAGGCCGAGAACAGACTGGCAATCTGGAGAGGGAGGAATCTGGAGGCAAAAGCTGTGGGGGGAAATTCCTTGGGGCTGGCCATTCACACTGGCCAGTGTATTGCGTAAGAATACTGTTACAGAGTGTTCAGACTGCTGCGGGTGGGCTGGCCTCCGGGTGGGCTGGCCTCCGCAGCTTGTGGCAGGGCTGTTTTGGCAATGTGTGCATGTGCACATGAGCGCATGAGCACTCATGTGCACATTGCCGAAACAGCACGTTCACACAGCTGCCTCCGCTTGAATCCTGCCTTCTTTCAGCTCACACTGCCTGAAAGCGGGAGGCATGCGGAAGACGGCCCTTGGACACCAGTTTCTCCCGGTGTCCTTCTACAGCGAGAGGAAACTGGCTTCAAAGCGCGTAAGTGCGGAACGGAGGCGAGGGACAGCTGCGGATGTCTGAACGGGCTCCCTTCCCCCGTTTCCCAAGCGGAGCTCTCCCGGGGCAGATTGCCAGTCTGTCCTCAGCCTTGGTTTAATTTAATTGTTTAAGCTTAGAATCCAGAATTTGCACAATCTCATAATGAGATTCACCATTCAGAATCAGAGGAGGAGGAATCAGTTGCTGGGGCCACCAGATATTCGGTCTGGGGTCCCTTTTCAATAAGCTGAAATGAAAAACGGGATGCAAAGATTTCAGTGACTTAGGCAGTTCAAGTTCAGTGGTCACCTCATTGATCTTTCTGAGTATCTTAAACAGGCCCACATATTTCCAGGCCAATTTGCGACTGGGCTGCAGGCCCCTGATGTTTTTGGTGGACAAATATACCAAATCCCTGGGCTGCAAATCCAATCCAGGTGCCCTCCCCTTATCCGCTTGTTTTTTATAGTCCATCTAGGCTTTATTCAATGTTTTTGCTATTAATGGCCAAGAGTCCTGTAATGCTTTCCACTAGTATTGAGCATCTCCTGACCCTAGTCCAACAGGGGTGAGTTGCGGCAGGGGGGGTCCCTTCATATCCACAGGAAGCCATAAAGGGAGAGACACCCATAGAGGAATGAACCACATTATTGTAACTGTACTCCGCAAATGGCAACAAATCAACCCAATTATCTTGTTGATTGTTTGAGAAACAGCATAAAAATTGTTCGACAACTTGATTGACTCTTTGGTTTGGCCATCAGTCTCTGGGTGATAAGCACTGCTGAGTGCTTGCTCCACCCCCAGTACCTGCAATAACTCCCACCAGAAGGTGGCAACAAATTGCGATCCAAGGTTGGAGATTATCTTGCATGGGACTGAGTGCAATTTGATGATGTTACTCATAAACATTTTGGCCAGCGCCATTGTCGTGGTATTTGCTTGAATGGAATAAAATGGGCTTGTTTCGTAAACAAATCCACCACCACCCAGTTCACCGCTTTCCCCTTACTAGGGGGCAGATCTGTGATAAAGTCCATAGAGATAACCTCCCAAGGTCGGCTAGGGGTTTCTAACGGTTTCAAGACACCAGGGGTTTAAACAGTTTTGGCAGGAGCTCACATAATGTGATACATCCCCACACATGCGTGGCCACCAGATTTGGCATTGCAGCAAATGAAGCGTTTTAAACATCCAAAGTTGCCCGACAGTTTAGATTCATGAGCAGAGTACATAACTTCCCTCCGGAGGGAGAGGGGAACAACCAGTTTATCACCTTTGTACCAACAAGCATCAGAGCTCTTCACCACATCAGGGTCTCCCTGTATATCAACTCAGTCTACCTCAGTGTAACCTTGGGCACATTTCTCCTACCAGGCATTACCGGGAGGATTTTCAACCCCCCGGCTTTTACTTCTAGTGACCATCACCCCTCCCAGCTGGGCAGGAGTAAACATTGAGTCAGTAACCTCATCCCGGAAGCTATCGTGTTGCGGGAGGCAGGAGAGGGCATCAGTGAGGGAGTTTGACTTCCCCAGAAAATGATGGAGCGTAAATTGAAATTTCAAGAAAAATTCAGCCCACCAGAGCTGTTTGACATTCAAAGTTTTATGAGTCTTAAGTGCCTTGAGGTTTTTGTGATCAGTCCAAACCTTGAACGGGGTGCGTGCCCCTTCCAACCAATGGCACCACATAGTCAGCCAAAAGGCAAAAAAAGGGGGGAACTCAACCCAACAAATAGCTGCGATTGAGAGGATCAAGCTAACAAAATAATTATTATGAAAAATATAGACATTTATTAGGGTGTACACATAAATAAAACAAAATTAAATTAAAAGAGATAGTCCAAGTGTTAGTTCTTAATTAACCTAGTTTTCCTTCCTGATTAACCTCCAGTCGAGATGCACACCCGGCCGTGTAGACTCTGGTCACTTCCCCTTTTTTTTCCAATAAATCTGTAAGGGGTAGGCTATATTGGGCGAAATTTTTGATTAATGTGTGGTAAAAATTCACGAACCCTAAAATACCCTGGAGTTGTTGGCGGGTTTTGGGGGGCTCCCAATCTATCACTGCCACCAACTTGGTAGGGTCCATTTCTAAACCCCAGGGAGATACGTGATACCCCAAAAAGTCAATTTCCGACTTGTGAAACTCACATTTAGACAGCTTAGCAAAAAGCTTATGGGCCCAAAGGGTGGTTAGATCTTCACACACCAATTTTACATGCGACTCCCTATCTGGGGAATGTAAAAGGATATCATCTAGATAGCAGAAGACCCCTTTAAATAGATGCGTGTGCAACACTTCATTTATTAAATTTATAAAAACTCCAGGAGCCCCTTGAAGTCTGAACAGCATCACCAGGTATTTGAACTGGCCCAGGGATGTATTGAACGCAGTCTTATACTCATTCCGCTCCTGGATGCGCACTCGAAAGTATGCGTCCCGGAGATCCAATTTGGATAATATTTTTCCCTGGGCCACCTCCGCCAGGAGATCTTTGATCAAAGGGAGGGGGTATGCATTGGAGGTTGACACCATATTCAGCCCTCAGTAGTCAATGCACAGCCTTAACCCCCCATCTTTCTTTTTCCGGAACAGTGCAGGGGCTGTGAGGGGGCAGGTTGCAGGCCGAATGAACTCCCATGCCAAGTTTTTGTCAATGAACTTGCATAGTTATGTCCTCTCCACAGGGCTCATTGATTACAACTTCCCTTTGGGCAATTTATGACCTGGTAACAATTTAATAGCCCAGTCAGTGTTTCTGTGAGGGGGTATCTCATCGGCCTCAGTTTCCTCAAACACCTCACTTAAGTCCCGATACTCCACAGGGATAGTGTCAAATTCCCCCCTGGCCATGCAGGCGTTGAGAGGTGGAGTTGCAGGTGCTGGCCCCCATTGGGGCTACCACCGGTGCGCTGCACAGCAATTGGTTACAAAACAAACCTTCCCTTCACTCCACACAATGTAAGGATCATGAGAGCCCAGCCAAGGACTCCCCAATACCATAGGGGACTGAGTGTGGGGGTTAATGACAAATGTTCTTTTCTCCTAGTGCTCCCCAGTCCCAACAATTAATTGATCAGTCTCATATGCACAGGACTCCTTCATCTCTGACCCATCCATCTGGGTAGATCGTAAGAGTTCATCCAAATTTCTCACCCCAATTCCCAGGCTCATGACTACTATTGGGCTTATCAGGTCTCTAGCACACCCAGAGTCAATGAGGGCCCGTACCCTGATTTGGGTCCCTAGGTCTGGGTTGACAACTGTGAGTATAACATAAAGGAGAGGGGTGGTATTGCTCATCATGGGTGGTGCCAATTGTTGAGGGACCTGCTGAGTAGCGCCTTTTAGAGCAGGTCCTGCCTGTTTCCCACTGGCTGGTTAGCTTCCACTACCGCCACTCGCTCTTGCTTTGGCTTCAAGTTGTAGGGCTCAGGGCTTTGGGACATGGGGTCCTTTTTTACCCCGAGGGGCGGCAATTGGTGGCATTAACACTCCCTTGGGGGCCCCTGCCAGACAGGATGAAGCATAATGGCTGGCTTCTCTGCAGTGCAGGCAAAGCCCCTGTTTCAATCGTAGGTCTCGGAGGTCCCGAAGAGGGTGTTTCAATTTGGGCTTGGCCTGTTTCCCGGCAGCTACTGGGGTTTTTGGGAGCAGCTTTGGGGCATGCATATGGATAAGCTGGAATTTGCCTTCTGCATCTTCCGCCGCCCTTACCCAGGCCGCCAACAATGTGGGGTTCATGTTTCTGAGTATAGTCTCATATATATTGTGATTTAGGCCCTGCCGATATTGCTCGATAAACACGGCTTCCGGCCACCCCTGTATCTTAGCCGCAAATCTTTTAAAAGCGGTGGAGTACTCACACACAGAGCTGTTCCCTTGCTTCAAGGCATGGATCTGGTTGCATGCCTTTTCTTTTCCCATGGGGTCGTCATATTGACGTCTCAACGCCCACATGAACTCTTCTGTGCCTCTAAGTTCGGATCCCAGCATGTTATGGAGGCTCACATACCAGTCAACTGCCTTTTCCCGCATCCTTGCCCCAATGTAACCAACATGTTCTTCCTCTGATGGGAAAAGATGGCCCCAATTCTGGAGAAACCTCCCAGTCTCAAACATGAAAAACTGCAGTTTATTCGGGTTCCCATCAAACATGGCATCCAACAACTCCTGAGGCACGGGATGTCGTTGCATCTTAGGTCCTGTTGCTGCAGGTCCAAGAGGGGCTTCCCCAGGGCCTGGTCCCGGGGGAACCCCTTGTGTTTGAGGGAGCAGTTGTGGAGGAGGAGGGGGTGCTGCGGCCCCTTCTTCATCTTCCCCTTCCCCTTTGATCACGGCTGCAATCACTCTAGGAAGGTCTAGGAACAGCTCCATCATCTCTTTTTGCATCATCTAATGCATTGCAACCAATCACCATGTCAGAGAAAAGGCACTTAAATTACTGGTTTACAGTTCCCAGGGAAAAAGCAGGAAGAATTAGAGTCAAGACAGGAGAAAAGATACATGGACAGGCCCTAACAGTCTCCCAAGGTCAGAGCAGCTTGAAGAGCAATTAGCATGCCATGAGAAGTATAACATAACATTCCACCGACCCAATGTCAAGGGTTCACTCATCCCACCTCCCGGGCAGGAGATGGCAGGATTAGCTGACACTGGGTAATTGAAATCTCCCATGACCACCATGTCCTGTCTCTTTGAGAACTTTGTGATCTGTTCTAAGAAGTGTCTCATCAAAGTCCTCTGCCTGGCTTGGTGGTCTATAGCAGCCCCCACCATATCACTATTATGTCTTACTCCTTTTATCTTTATCCAGAGACTCTCAACTGGACTTCCACGCTTAGATTCGTGAATTTTCTCACAAGGATATACCTCCTTTACATATAATGCAACTCCTCCACCCTTCCTTATTTGTCTGTCCCTTTTAAATAAGTTGTACCTCTCAATTCTAATATTCCAATTGTGAGTGTCATCCCACCAAGTTTCAGTAATGCCTATTAGGTCATCGTCCCCTTTGTGTTATTTGTTCCATTTCACTCCAGGGAGACCTAATAAGAAAGGGAAAGAGAAACTTTGCCCCTGCATCCTCCACAATGAGGGCAGTTATAAAGGAATCAATTTAGATCTCACAGATGTTGGTGCTGTCATGAACTCGGAGATGTAAAGTGCTCTGAAGCTTACCTGGGATTTCCTGGGAATCTGGAACATGGGCTGGGTATTGAGACAGAACAAACTTAGAGTCCAGTCAGGCACCTTTAAGACCAACAAAGTTTTATTCAAGGTATGGCTTGAACATGAACATGTTTTCAGATACCTTTGTCAGGTTCAGATGTGTGGGAAGTGCACTTTTTAATGACTGGATCACCATCCCACAAGGGAGGAGACTCTGAATTTCTTAAGGAACTTCCAGCCAGCTTGGGGAGGAGGATTTAAAAGTTTGAACAATCAGTTAATGGTGTTCAAATGCTACGAATTAGATTTTCCTGCATGGATTAAGTGGGGAGTTAGAGTCAGTGTTTGCTTCACAAGCATCCATGGAGGGAGATGTGGAGGCAACTTCTGGATCATTAAGGTTAACTTAGAGAGATGGGTTTTCCTGCTCTTTTATTAGGTCTGCTGTAGATAGAAGGTATGATAGTTGTTTTCTCTTTTTTGTCTTGTGCTCTAGTTTGATAACCTATAGTTAATAAGGTCCTTCCAATTTAAGAGAGCAGACTGTGTTTCAAATACTTTCCCATGTGCCTGACCCTCACACATGCATAATAGACAAAAAAAGGGCTGAAGTATTGGGGAAACTCTGCCCTTTGTACATTCTCAGAAGCAGCCTTTACTAGTATTCCCCAAACCACTGATAAACATGGAAGGCTGGATTTATTTTAGAGTGGTGGCATCAAAGAAGAGCATGCTTACATGCATGAACACACCCAACCTGGAACAAGTTTGTGACAGGTGCCATGATGGAACAGCAGAATAGCACCAGCAGCAGCAGCAGCAGCAGCAGCAGCAGCAGTAGTAGTAGTAGTAGTAGTACATTTATTATGGCATCGAGCCAAACGTAGAATAGCAGTATGTGAGGTCTCTATCAGAGTGCATTTGTCATGTCGCTATTGAAATTTGAAATCACAGCAGTGCAACTCCAAGCAAGAAGGGTAACCTGCTGCTGCAGTAGAAGTATTAGTAGAATTAGTAGAAGAAGAAGAACTGTCCAGCTTCAGGTTAAGAAGACTGGGGGCAAGACAGGACCATTTACAGTGGTATAATTTGATTCATGTGTCCTGTCTTCCCAATATAGTGGCACCACTGAAGGGATTAATTGTATTTATTTTTAGAATTACAGTGTGTGGAAAATAAATAGTCCAAATGAAATTTGAATATATTTTGTGTGCACTGGTCATTGCAAAACTGTGAATATATATTGTCATTCATTATCATTCTGTAAAATTATTTCCCTGTATTACTCTTGAATGGATAATTCACAGCGATGCCTCAGAAAGACTGTTTGGTAGTATTTACAGCATTTTGGGGGGGGGGGGGGTCTGTTCCAACATGTCAATGAAACTCCACAGTTTTGTCTTGCATTTCCAGGACTAGATCATGTCTATGTTTGCCTTTGAGTGTGTGGCTGGGGGGGGGGGGTGCCCATAAATAATTTATTTGGGCTGGTCAAGAGACAGCAGTGCTGCTCCAGCCTCTACATCTGTTCCTGTTGTGTGTTTTTTTGCACTTCATCTGTCAGCAGCGTTATATGATTTCCAACTCCCATCATATGTTTTAGAAGCTAACTTCTGTTTATAAGGAGGGGATATTAAAGCATGCTGTTATTGCTGCTGCTAATACAGGTTATCTTTCACTATTATAAATCTGTATAGTGAGACATCTCTTTGCCAGGAAGAATATGTCCTGTATAGACAGGCTACTGAATATTGAACAGGCACAAGATGTAGCTTTGATCAGTATGACTGAACAATATCAGTATTCATCACTCACTCTGTTTTTCTTGACTTTTTTATACTCAGAAAGTACTATTTCCCCAGATGCCAGCCTCCCTGATTCCCTAATTGCTTACTTCTTCTTCTTTTTTGGGAAAATGCCATACGAATAAGAAGCTGTTTCTGTCTGGCACCAAGGAAGTGCCTCCAACTATCCTGACGTCTCTCTGCAATAAACATCTTTTTAAATTAATTCCCTGAGTGTTGCAGCCCTCCTGTCCCTCCCTCCTCTGGTCCCAAAGAAGGAACACCAGCCCAGTGGCACCCAGAGCAGAGCTCTTGGCTCCACATAATTTTTCATCATAAGTGTGTTTACAAGTTAATTTGAATATGTGCAAATAATTACAGGAATTTAATTTTCATTATGCTTGCTGTACTTTTTGATGCAAAAATAATAATAGATACAGGTAAAATTAGCTTTTCTTAAGCACAGATGTTGATTGAGAAAAATACTTTCAATGTCAAATGAAATCAGGGACTAAAGTGATATTTTAGAGCTCTCTCAACTTTGAGGAAGTAGCAAAAAAAAAATCCAAGTTTTACCACTTGGCCTCCTCGCTCAGTAATACCCTTGAAAAGGTCCTCAAAGGAGATCAGGTCTTTTTTCTGCTGGGAGGAGAAACACATTGCCAATTAACAGCTGCTGGGCTTGTAGAAATGTGGCAAATCATCTTCATGCCTTGATAGAATTCTGTAGAAGACAAGAAGACAGAGTTGACAAGGCGAATTCCCGTGTTCCATACATTGGACGGAGTCAGGTGACATCACAAAAAGACATTGCGAATTTATAGGGCCTGGTCCGAGAAATGAAGTAAGGCCATTCAACTGACAGTGCATTCATTGTAGGCTAATATTTGCACTAAGTGCCTCTTGCTCTTCTAGTTTCTCTCACTGTTGATATCTATATAGAATAATTTGGCCATGGTACTTTAAAGCCTTTGTCTTGTGGGTTAACACCTATCTCTGCTCTGTACAGTGTGACTTTAATGTCATGGAATGTTCCCTCTAAGCTGCGGAGTCTTGTGAACAAAAATTCTACTTTGTGAGCTATTGGCATTAAAATTGTGAGTGAGCGATTTGGCTACTGCATAAATTAGTTTGCTCTGGAGCCAACCTTCCTGAGCTAAGACAAAAGTGTGTGAGCCAGAGGCTAAAAAACTGTGAGCTAGCTCACACTAACTCAGCTTAGAGGGAACACTGGTCATGGGTCCATTTTTTGATATAGGAACAACACGGGGGTGGGGGGGTAGCAAGCACTATGCCCCAGCCTTAATGAAGACTCCAGTACAACAGTGAAGGAGCTGGCTGAACTAGTAGCTTCGTCAGTGGAGGAACAGGTGGGAATGGGAATCTTCAAGGTGCCCAGCTAACCTAGCCTGTATCCAGAACCATCTGAAAGCTGGTCCTGCCAATGGCCCTGGAGGCACCAGAGATGCCAGAGGGCCTATCAACAGAACACTGTGCACTCCAAGACTGCAGTGTTCCAAGCAAGAATGTGGATGGTCCTGCACAAGTACATAAGCGCTCAATCTGGTTCTAAAAATCTTTGTAACACACAGTGTGCTTTGGAGCCTGTTCATGGTCCTGCGGTTAAGAGGTGGGTGGGGAAAATGTGGGTTTTCCCTCCTTTGATTTGGGTCTGTTGGACCTGAAAATTATTGGTATTCTTAAATATTCCTGAATACCAGTATCAATATTGTATTGGTATTCGGGTAAATATTGAAGAAAGCCAAATTTATTTGGTTCCATTATACCTTATGGGGACCATGAACTCAGGAGGCATTTAAAGAGACTGCGGTCCAGATCCAGTTTATTTAATTCGATACATGACCAGCACATTTCAGTTAAAACAATTTTAAGAGCTTTGGAGCTGTCCATGGTCCTACGGCCAATAGTGGTGTGCATCCCCCCCCCCCCCCCGGGTCTATTGGATCTGGAAAATATTGGTATTCCCAAATATTCCTGAATATCAGTTTCAATATTGTATTGGTATTTGGGTAAATATTCAGGAAATCAGAATTTATTTGGCTCCATTATACCCTATGGGGACCATTCACAGAGTGAACTCAGGTGGTGTTTAAAGAGACCATGGTCCAGTTCCAGTTCATTTAATTCGGCACATAACCAGCACATTTCAGTTGATACAATTTTAAGAGCACAGTCATGTATATGTAAAACATTTAAAACATATATAAAATATATAAATATAAATCACTGTAGATCTAAAATGCCCTATGGTACAAATACCTGAAACACAGAATACATCTAATTTACTTCTACTTTCACCTGCTTTACTTCTTTACTTGTTCCTTACAAATTCTATAAGCTGCAGGCAAAAATCTGGCGTAAATTAGTGTGCGCTGGAGGTTAGAATCAGATAGAAACACCTTACTTATTTCTGGGTCTGGCTAACCGAGGAATCTCCCCAACATGGGTTGAATAAATTTCACTTGAATTTCTTGGTAATAACCACAGTGTAGCAAAGTATGATCGATCATCTCCACTTTGCCAGTACCACATGGGCAAATCCGCTCTTTTTATACCTTTTTATACCACCTTTTTATACCAACCTTCCACTACTGCAGATGGAAAAATATTGCATCTGGCCATAGAATAACCCCTACAATAAGATGACATTTCTAGGAGTGATAAATAAGTTGCTGGAGTAGCCACATATCTTGATTTCTGAGGGGGCAAAAAGGTTGTAACCCTAACAATATCACTCTGCCTTTCAATATCAAGTAACAGCATGCTCTCTAACTACCTCTCTGACTGCCCACACATCTCTTGAGGAAAGGAATTGATTTCACTTTCTTGCCTTCCACACTCTAGCCCACCAACCCACAGGGTTGCCCCTCCACATGGGTCTTGTAGCCCCAGGAATGGAGAGGAACACAGGAAAACTGTATGCTTTCTGTGCACATGGATGGTTGGATACACACCAGCTTTTTTTTTAACTTCATGGAGACTGTACCTTTGTCATAATTGTAGCATTTATTGCAAGCACACATTACATTTTTAGAAATTTTACATTTAACATAACATGGGGAAAGTTCTATATGAAATGTATCCGTTCAAAAGAAGCAACTTGACTTCCGGTTTTGGCTGGCTCAATGGCAGGCGTGATCTCCCACAGCTCCAGGAGACGTGACCCAGACTCGGCAGTCTGAAGGGGTGCCGAACTGGATTCGGACCCCCAGGGACCCTTGGAGGGGGACCCTGCCTGAGGCGCAAGAGGCAGCCTCTCCCAAGATTGCGATCTCGGGATTGAGGCTCCTCTTTGCCTCCATAGGTTCACTCACCGCAGTGCCTCTGGGCATAAGTGAGCACACACTGGACGACTGCAGGAGTCAAGCAAGCTGCAAGAAAGAAACTCCTTAACCGTAACGCACAGCAAAACTGTGAGTGTTTGGATTTCTGCGAAGATTCTCTGGTTGGAACTAACTTGAAGAGTGGAGGATTTAAACTTTAAACCTCCCCCCCCTTTCTTAAAGAGGCGGCGTTGTAATAATACTGGAGAATCTATCTGTCTGTTAAATGATGAGCTCAAGGGGGGGGGGAAGCAAGCTTAACTAGTGGGAGCTTAAGAAGTGACTTTTTTAACTAACTTGGAGACTCTTCTCTGATACTATAAACAAAAAGAAATGACTGGCTGGGGAGAAAAGATGGTGGGGAAAAGCAGACCTTCTCCAAAAGCTCCTTCTCCTCGTCTGGTTGCAAAAACGGAGACAAGTACAGACATAAAAGCTGTATTGACAACTGCATTGCGCCCTCTAATGGATCAGCTGACTGCTGTTAATGTAAAGCTGGATAACTTGCAGAAAAATGTGGCAGATGCTAACATGAGATCTGAAAAAGTAGCAAAGGAGTTGCTGGAAGTTAAATTCAAGACAGAAAAGAATGATATGAGGCTGGACAAGATGGAGAAGGAAAGATCCTCTGACAAGGACAATTTATTAAAATTACAGATGGAATGTTCAAATTTTTTTTTAAGGTTCCAGGGTGTTCCTGAACAAAAAGATGAGAATCTCAAGCAAACACTGAGTGAAGCATTGGCGCCAATGACAGGTTTTCAAGCGGATATACTACAAAGCAATATGGATATGGTTTACAGAACCTATCCTGATTTTGCCAAGAAAAAAAACCTGCCAGGAGAAGTGATGGTGAGATTCTTCAAAAGATCAACAAGAGATGTGGTACTTAAGGCCACAAACAGAGCTATCCTGAAGATCCAAGAAGAGGATATTAAAGTTTTAAAAGACATTCCATTTGAGATCAGGAAGAAGAGGAAACTCTATAAAAATTTAACTACGTTCTTGCAAGCAACAGGCATTCCGTATAGGTGGTTAACTCCAGAGGGACTGGTTTTCAGCTACAAAGATAAGAAACAAAAGATTGACTCTGTTGCAAAGGCGAAGAAATTTCTGGATTACTGCAAGACCAAAGAAGATTCATTAGAAGAAGATTCACTGGCAGAAGATTCATTAGAACATCAAAAAAGCATTTATGGACTGGAAAGCTCGGAGCATGAAAGTGATGGACTTGAGGAGGAAGAGTCTGAGTAAGAGTTGGGTGCAGCAGCTCCAAAACCCCTGGGAGAAGAAAAGAAGAAGAGAAGACAGAAGAAAAAATAACTTGTGAAATGTTAAAAGTCTTATATGTCTTTATTGTATCCTACTTAGAGTTTCAGTGATTTAACTATGATATTAAGCAGTGAAGTTTAAACATTTTAAATAGCCTGGTTTTTGTTAAGAATTTTTTGAATTAATTGAACAAGGATTTAATTAATTTTCCCTTTTATTGACTTCTGTATACCTTAGGGTAGATTAGGTATTTTAGTTATGTAGTGGTTTTAGTAGTTGTGTAATGCAAAAAATCAATAAAAAAACCCAAAAGAAGCAAATTAAAGTTTGCAATTTGCAGAAATGTTAGTATTTAAAGAGTACCTGCGTACTTTAAAATTAAGTGGTCTTAAAGAAGCAATATTTGGTTTCAAGGGAACTGTCCACAGTCTCACCAACTTGTCAGTTGCAGAGATACTTACCTAGTTGACTATTTACTGGCATGTTCACAGCTCAGATCAGAACCAAATGGGTTAATTTCATTAGCAGCTGCTTTAGAAAAGTAATCAGACCACATGATAACAAGAGCTTTGTGACAGTGAATAATATTGGATTTAAGACTCTCCGTGAAACTGAAATGCTCTCAGAAAGAATCCTCACTAGATTTCTAGTGGCTTCTTCAAGGCTCTGTGAGGAAATAGGAGCCTAGTGCTGAATTTGCAGCAAGAAAAGAACAATAGTGAAGACAACAGTCATTACTTTAAAATACCATTAATAGATTCCTTGGAGAGCCACCCTTGATCACTAACAAAGCAGAGAATGTAATCACTTCTAATAACTGAGGATTGTTTTTTACTAGCCAAATCAGCAAATGACCGGAAACTCAGCATAAAGGAGGCGAGGCTATGATCTTCCAGTGCCATAGCACAATAGGTCCTGTTTACTAGCAGGACAATCATCAGCCAAAGCCTACACATCTGAACCAATTTTAATGGAAGATTTAGACAGCCAATTAAATCCTTAAAGGTGGGGATTATGATTAATAGAAAGAGCTATCAAATAGTATTTTGAAATGTATTATAAGAACAACAAATTAAAAACAAAATTTGGACCATAGAGAAAATGTGCCTTTTTCTCACACCATGTTACACAAACTGTAAGCAAACAAACAAATTAAATAATAGGTAAAACCTAGCAAAAGCAGCTATGTGGTTTTTGCAGTGCAAAAGTCTAAATTGTAGGGCTACTCAGGTAGTGCCTAGTTGAAGCTGTATGGTGTTCAGTGGAATTCTGTTGTGAGTGATGTTCAGTCTGCTTGGGCTTTTCAAGCTAACATAGTGAGTAAATAACAACAAACCATAGTTTGTCCTTGTGTGACTGAATCGGTGTTTTAGCCTTTGGGCTTGCAGGTTCCTATTCCTCAGCTTGCATGCAGCAGCCTAATTAAAGACTTTCTCTTTGGGAACAAGCCATAATTTCTCATTACTGTCAATACAGTAGCCATGATTTGCCCCATTCTCCACAAAGCAGGGTTGCAAACCTGGGTTTAATCTTGGCTTGGAAACCATGGTTTGTAGGGAAGAAAAGAGACAGTTCTTTAACTCAAAAATGGAAGTCTTTCTTGTGTGAGGGAGGGTGGTGCAATACTGAGGTTCCCCAAGTCCTGTCCATGTGACAGCAAACCATAGTCACTTATTATTATTATTATTATTATTATTATTATTATTATTATTATTATTATTATTATTATTATTATTATTTTCCTGAATCACCCCATCCTGGGATACACAGGGCTCTGGGTGATTTACAACACATTAAAAACATACAAAATGCAAATTAAAATTGACAGTCTCTAGATGGTGTTCGTAACTTAACTTAAGAACCTGCTCTGAGTTGTTCTTCTGTCTCATGGGCAGGTTAAGGGGGAGGTTGGAGCGGGCAAGGTCAAAGTAAAGAGAAGGGTGCTCGCTATGATGGAAATCATTGCTGACCTCAACCAAAAGCTTGGCGGAACATCTCTGCCTTACAGGCCCTGTGGAACTGCATCAAATCCTGCAGGGCCCTGATGGAATTTGGCAGAGTTCCACCAGGTTGGAACCAGGGCCGAGAAAGCCCTGGCTGGTTGAGGACAGCCAGATATCATTGGGGCCAGGGATCACCAGTAGATTGCTCTCAGCAGAGTGTAATGCTCTCCCGGGGACATACCAGAGGAGATGGTCCCAAAGATACTCTGGTCTCAGACTGCTCAAGGCCTTAAAGGTCAAAACCAACACCTTGAATCTGACTCGGTACTCCACTAGAAGCCAGTGTAGCTGGCGCAGCACAGGTCGGTGTCCTTGGTGTTCCCATCAGGATCTGCACTGCTGCATTCTGGATCAGCTGGAGTTTCCAGGTCAGTCGCAAGGGAAGGCCAGCCTAGAGTAAGTTACAGTAGTCTAATCTGGAGGTGACCATTGCATGGATTACCATGGCTAGGTCAGGGCACGACAAGAAAAAGGCCAGTTGCAACACTTGACATAGATGGGAAACACCAATTTGGCAACATTTGGGACCTGGGCTTCCATAGTTAAAGAGGCATCCAAGATTACACCCAAACTCCCTATATGGTCAGGGGCCTGCCTACTTGAGGGACCGCCTTTCCCCATATGTGCCCCAGAGGGCACTGAGGTCAAGCACTCAGCATCGCTTGACTATTCCCAGTCTGAGGGATGCACGGCTGGCCTGTACCAGGGCTAGGGCTTTCTCGGTGGCGGCCCCATACTGGTGGAATGAGCTCCCGGATGACATCAGGGCCCTGTGAGATTTGTTGCAGTTCCGCAGGGCCTGCAAGACGGAGCTCTTCTGCCAGGCTTTCGAATAGGAGCCGCCACCAGGGAGATGGCAGGACAACATCGCTCTGGATCCACAGGCCAAACCTTCTGTTGCCGCTGCTCTCCAGGAGCACATAGGTGCCACCAGTACTGCCATGTGAGTTGTTTTATAATGTTGTTTATTTATGCTTTTAAATTGTAAACCACTTCGGTGGTATGTCATGTTGTGAGCCGCCTTGAGCCAGTTTGCTGGAAAGAAGGTATAGAAATGTGAAAAATAAATAAATAAATAAACTCCTGACAGATTGCGCTGGTGCTAGTGGCTCCCCATCAAGCGTGGGAAGTCTGAGCCCCAGCCCTGATGCTGCCCCCCCAGCCACTGAACCACTGTCTTCACTGGATTCAGCCTCAGCCTACTCATTTTTAGCCATCCCACCACGGTGTGAAACTTCCTGGATGAACTCACCCCACACAAAGGATCTTAACCAAGACTGTCTTTATTGGGGGAATTTCTTCAGGGTACACTTATTGAGTTAGTAATGGATTGGAACAATAGGGTTAGGATAGATATAGTGATTTCAAACGTGTATTGTCACACGGGTTCCCTAGTCTCCACCCCAGAATGAATCCCGCCTAAAAGCTTTCCCAGGCTAAAGAGTGGGAAGGCATTAATAGATGACACCTGCAAAAGAAGCTAAAAACACTAAATACATCTGTGAGAAGTTACCAGTAGCCTTGAATAGAGATAACAACCCTGTGAAGCCAGCAAGCAGGGGGAAGGGAGTACATTCCAGCAGGAGGAGCGGGGAGGAGTGGAGTTGTCTTGCCCAGCCCAATAAATCCCATCTCCCGCCCTGGAGAGTGGCAGGATTACCTGACACACGACCTCCAAACCCTTAGCCAGATTATGCGGGGTGGTATCTGGGCAGCTGTCCAGTTGCAGATATAACTGGGTATCATCAACGTACTGAAGAAGAAGAAGAAGAGATTGGATTTATATCCCATCCTTCAGTACCCAAGGGAGTCTCAGGGCAGTGTACAAACTCCTTTCCCTTCCCCTTCCCCACAACAGACACCCTGTGAGATAGGTGGGGCTGAGAGAGCTCTGACAGAAGCTGCTCTTTTTCAAGAACAGCTGTGCCAGAACTATGGCTTGCCCAAGGTGGAGGAGTGGGGAATCAAACTTGGTTCTCCTAGATCAGAGTCCTCTCACTTAACCACTACACCAAACTGGCTTTCAGTTCCGGGCATCCCAGCTCGAAACTCCACACCAGTTGGGCAAGGGGGCGCATGTAGATGTTGAATAGCATCAGGGAGAGGACTTCCCCCTGAGGCACCACACATACTAAGGGGTACCTGCCTGACATCCTCTCTCCCTGTGCCACCCTCTGTCCTCAACCACGGAGAAAGGAGGAAAGCCACTTTAGGGCTACCCCTCAAACTCCTACATCGGCCAGGCAGTGAGTCAGAACATCATAATTACTGAGAATTACTTTGTCGATTTTAAAGGCACTGAGTTGCATACAAGTGCACAGATAGCTCTTTCAGCGAATGGCAGCTCCTGTGGGAAGCACTGAGGTGAAATATTGTTCTGTGATTCAGTACAGCCTTGGCACGCGACTGCATATTTTCCTTTTGCAAATGATATAAGCCAGTCTGCTCAAGAGTCAGGATCGGGGGGGGGGGGGGGGGGATGCCTCTTCTGAGTCACTGTGGACTGCAGCATATGCACAGATCAGTATAGCCAGTCACCTGACCAGATATATCTCAGTCTGCATAGGAATAAAATAGTCTTACTGAAGGGGAAAGCATCCATTGTGTTTGGATGACACACACACACGCATACGCTTCAGCATCTTAGGAGAGGCATTCTCCACTAAAGACAGGAGGAGGAATGCCTTTTCTAATATAGTGCCTGCCTCCATCTGTGCCCAGGTCCAAATGAAGCAGCAAAAATGGGGGAAAACTCCATGCAAATTACATAGCCCAGATTGGAAACAATATGATAACCCTCCTCCAATATTTTTTCTTTTCTTTTTCTTTTCTTTTCTGTTTGTCCCACCCAGTCATTTAAGTGACTATAGATATATGCTAACCCAGTCTAGGGATCTGAGGGACCAACTAAAATCCTTCTTTTGTCTTTATTTGATAATGACATATGAGTGGCTGATGAGGAAGTGGTCAGGTAGGTATCAGGTTGAGGGCTTAGAAGGAACAGGAATGAGGTAACTTTGTATAAATATAAACAGAGGTTATTTTGTCCCAAACACATAGCTGTTCAATTGTACAGACTGGACTTTAAACACTGAGGAGAGAGATTTCTTGGCAGTTTCTACTTCAATAAATGACAATAAGTTCTTTTTTTCCAAGACACTTGATAAAAGCAGGAATATTCAGGGGTCCTTTCGAGCAGGAGCTCTGGGAGTTGGTGCCAGCCCCTCCCCCCATGGGGGAATGCCTGCTTGTGTCATGGCTGCAGCAAAATGACCCCGTTCCCTGAAAAGGTCCTTGTTCCTCCAACCAGCCTTCTGAAGGCTTCAGCCACCACTGAAGCTATCCCCCCAGAATAGTGGTATTTCTGAGGCTTGGATTAATAACTGTCCCCTCTCCGCCAGCACTTACTTACTTACTTACTTACTTAACTTTCTTTCTTTCTTTCTTTCTTTCTTTCTTTCTTTCTTTCTTTCTTTCTTTCTTTCTTTCTTTCTTCTCTCTCTCTCTCTCTCTCTCTCTCTCTCTCTCTCTCCTTCTGACATACTTCTGGTGATGTCAGGTGGTTTAGCATATGCAAATAAGTTATGCTAATGAGTTATGCTAATGAGCTCCTGCACCTCTTTTTCTTCAAAATGACCACTGGGAATATTCATATAGGTTCTAATACCCCTTCTTAACCACTTGATAGGGATCACCCTACTTTACTAGGAGCTGATTCTCAGGCTTGAATGGGATTCATTGAATGGAGATCCTCTCACTCTCTTAACCTTCCTTCCCAGTCAACTGTCATTTCTCAACTGCCATTCTCAACTGCCACTCCTAACTTCCACTCTTTAGAATTCCATTTGAATCCCCTGTCACACAAGGTTCTAAGACCACATTAAAACACTAACCAGTTACTGTCCATCAGAGAGGCATCCATCCATCAGGAAAAAGAAAGTTTTAGATGTTTTATGGAAAGGCAAGCAGCAGTGGTAGGATAGGGGAGGAACAGTGATGAAGACATGTCAGGTTCCCTATCATTTTTTCCCAGTTCCTCTATGCTGACTGTTTACTCCCAGTAGGAGTATGGTACCCTGTTTCCTCCCATGTCAGAGTGCTCTTACCCACACACACACCCTCCTCCCTCTGCGTCTCGCCAGCTTTGCTAATCTGTTTTGCTGTGAAGTTAACCTTGGGATGTTTCTGTGATGGGTTCCTCCAGGTGCTGTGTGGGAATGTGAAGTAGGAGTTCTTGCGGGGGGAGGAGTGAGTGGTTTCTAGCTTGCACGCCTTTTCTCTGGGAAAGTAACTGCTGGGCTTTTCCCGCTTTTTGCCTATTACACTGATTGGTGCCTGTCATTTATCTGTTATTTGAAAACTGTATAATTACTTTGAGTCCTATTGATCTGGTATCACTGTCAATGCACGTGTTCCCTGAAAGACCATTAAGAAAATAAAAGGACTTTGCTTTTACACTGAGGCCTGGCTTATTGGATCTAATCAGAAGTCTCACAAGACATCAGTTGCTGGGTGAACATAAGAACATAAGATAAGTCAGTGTTGTATCAGGCCAATGGCCTATCCAGCCCGACACTCTGTCACACAGTGGCCAAAAATACCAGGTGCCCTCAGGAGTTCCAGCAGTGGGGCCAGGACACTAAAAGCCCTCCCACTGTTGCCTCCCCCCAAGCACCAAGAACACAGTGCATCACTTGCCCCAGACTGAGAGTTCCTATCTATACTTTGTGGCTAATAGCCACTGATGGACCTCTGCTCCTCCATATGTGTATCTAATTCCCTCTTGAAGCCGTCCATGTTTGTAGCTGCCACCCCCTCCTGTGGCAGTGAATTCCATGTGTTAATCACTCTTTGGATGAAGAAGTACTTACTTTTATCTGTTCTAACCCGACTGCTCAACAATTTCATCGAGTGCCCACAAGTTCTTGTATTGTGAGAAAGGGAGAAAAGTACCTCTTTCTCTACCTGCTCTGTCCCATGCATAATCTTATAAACCTCGATCATGTTACCCCTCAGCCATCGTTTCTCCAAGCTAAAGAGCCCCAAGCACCTCAACCTTTCTTCATAGGGTTTCCCTGTGTCCCACCCCTTTTATCATTCTTGTTGCTCTTTTCTACACTTTTTCCAGTGCTATAATATCCTTTTTGAGGTGTGGCGACCAAAACTGTATACAGTACTCCAAATGAGGCTACACCAGGGGTGGCCAACCTGTGGCTCGGGAGCCACATGCGGCTCTTTCACACATATTGTGCGGCTCCTGGCAGGGCGGCTGGGGAAGCAAAGGGGAGGCATGCTTTTTCTCTCTTTCTCCCTTCCTTCCTTCCCTCCTCCCTCCCATCTATTTGCTTTCCTAGTTTCTCTCTCTCTCTTTCTTATAACTGGTTTTCCTCATTTGTTTTTATTTTTGGCAGTCCCATTTAACGTTAATAAAAAGCAAATCTGCATATTTTTAAAAATAAAAACGTGTGTGTGATATTTGTTCCTGTCTTGCGGCTCTCAGACATCTCTATGTGGCTCTTACGTTTATTCTATGTGGCTCTTACGTTAAGCAAGGTTGGCCACCCCTGGGCTACACCATCAATTTATATAGGGGCATTATGATACTGGCTGATTTTTTTTCAGTTCCCTTCCTAATAATCCCTAGCATAGCGCTGGCCTTTTTCATTGCAGTCGCACACTGTCTCGACATGTTCATTAAGTTATCTACTATGACTCCAAAATCTTTCTCTTGGACAGTCTCTGCCAGTTCGGACCCCATCAACGTGTATTTATAGTTAGGAGTTTTGGCTCCAATGTGTATCACTTTGCACTTGGCCACATTGAACCCCATTTGCCACACTGATGCCCACTCGCCCATCCTCAACAGATCCCTTTGGAGTGCCTCACAATCCTCCCTGGTTCTCACCACCCTGAACAACTTCATGTCATCTGCAAATTTAGCCACTTCGCTGCTTAAATTTAGTCACTTCACTGCATGTGGGTTCATGCTGGAAAAGGCAGTCCTTCAGGTATGTAGGGCCCAGGCCATTAAGGGTGTTAAAGGTAAGATCCAGTATCCTGAATTCAGTATGGAAGCCAATACGGTCAGAGTGGCTAGAGGCCCCCCACAAGGCAAGCACCTGCATTCTGCAGTGGTGGAAACTTCCAAGTTGTCCAAGCACAGCATTGCAAATAGCATGTTGCAGTAATCCAATCTAGCGGTTTCAAAACATGGATCAATGGAGCCAGATCTAATCTGATAATTGTAATGATAAAATCATAGAACCATAGAGTTGGCAAACGGGCCATACAGGCCATCTAGTCCAACCCCCCCTGCTCAATGCAGGATCAGTCTAGAGCATCCCTGACAAGGGTTTGTCCAACCACTGCTTAAAGACTGCCAGCGGGGGGGAGCTCACCCCCCCCAAGGCAGCTGATTCCACTGCTGTACTACTCTTACTGTAAAAAAGTTTTTTTTTCTAATATCCAGCTGGTACCTTCCTGCCCATAATTTAAACCCATTATTGCGAGTCCTATCCTCTGCTGTCCACAGGAACAGCTCCCTGCCCTCCTCTAAGTGACAACCTTTCAAATACTTAAAGAGAGCAATCATGTCGCCCCTCAACCTCCTCTTCTCCAGACTGAACATTCCCAAGTCCTTCAGCCTTTCCTTATAAGTCTCCAGGCCCCTGATCATCCTTGTCCAGAACTGCAAACAACACTTCAAGTGTGGCCTGACCAATGCAGGACAACAACAAAAATAATACTATTACTGTCTCCTCTGTACTGGCATGGACTAGAAAACACAGAACTACTTCTTCAACATCCTCCTCCTCCTCCTCATGATAATTTTTTATTAGACTGTCTGAAACACCACAAAGCCATGAGCAAATGTTTAACTTCTCTGTAAATCTTCTTCCGGCTAGATGTTTAATTTAAATAAGAGCAGAAAGAGAGATCTTTCAGGATGTGATGGAGAAGAAGCTTCCTGGTCTGCAGTCGGGAACAGTGTCCTTTTTATTTATTTAAAACCTAGAGGGCCTCTTCTGATGTAGCAAGGTGTACTTTGATTCTGAAGCACAGATCCCCAGTACTCATGGATTACATCAGAACTAAAGGATGGCGGGATACGTCAATCATGGCCTTTTGTTTTAAAACGCTGGGGTGTATTTTGAAAGAAATAACCCTTATTTATGTGCTTGCACACCCTTCATATTTGGCACAATGGGTGTGTGTTGTGTGCTTGCAAATCCCAATCAGAATGCAAAAGTTTGTGTGGCCCTGCGCTTAACGTGACAGGGAAGTACTTGCTTCAAGATAGTTTTATTCCTCCCCAGTTTATCCAGACAGACGTGTCTAAATACCACTACAGTTTGTACCAGACAGCTTTAACCATTTATTTTATGATCACAGTTGTCTATAAAAATATGCTGGATAAGAAATTGTGTGAGGAGAAAGAAATGTGATAAATACCCTAGGTCTAGTTCTGTAAAAAGACATCCACTTACTGACTAATATGATAGTCACAAACAGGTGAACAATAATAACTTTAATCATTCCAGTATTCCAGGGAGTCACAATAGTTTGGTTCATACCTACTTTGTTTGAAATAATAATAATAATAATAATAATAATACCCTCTCTGGAGGGCAAAGGATCCACAGCTGTCAGCATAGCACCAGCTGTTTCATTGATGTGTAGGAAAGCCAGGATTGTCTCCTTGCTTTGGGGGAGAAGGATGTGGGTGCCCCCAAAATACACTGGACAGCTGCACAGGTGCCCCAAGGAGCAGGAGATGGGAAGAGAGAGCACGCTTAGCTCTCTCCTGTTCATATCAGAGGACCTTTAAAGTGCTTCTCTTTGGCTGAACTGGCCCTGACAGTTCCAAAACTAAGACAAGCTGTATCTTTGCTTAAACTCGAAACAAGTCCCCACAGAAGTGAATTTTCAAAACACAATGTTAATTTTACTGCAATATGTGTAATTTTAGGATTTAAAATTATCATTTAAACCTCCAGATTGTTTTAAAATAGTTACTTCTCATTTGCCGCAGATAATCATAGTGAGGGATTGCCCGGGTATCACACCATATGCAGCAGATAGGATAGTTATCAGAGTGCATTTTAAAGCTGGCCCCAGAAGCAAGATAATGTAATTAGTGTGTTCTTGAAATGGAGTGTTAAAATGAAAACATTTAAATTGGCAAAACTATTATGTTGGGCTCATGTTATTAATCTTCAAGAAGGATGGCAAAAGGATTTAATGAGTTTTAAATGTGAGACTAAGATGGATTACTCTTCCTCTTTTTAGTGCTCAGTGCAGAGAGGAGCAGGCGTGATGGTTGATGTGTACAAATACCGTGCAAAGTTCAGGTGGCACACAGAATGGGAGGCAGGCCTGCTGATGCTTATTCCCCTTATGGCCAGTCCCTTTTTATTGCTGTTTCCTGGAAGCCCAAATGAAGAAAACCTGTGCACCAGCAGAAATGCCAGCTTGCAACACCACTTTAAATCTGGCACTGCCAAAGGGGGAACTCTGACTCTTAAAAGTGCATCCTCCCCCCAATTCCCAGAGTGCTCCTGGATTTGAACCCAGCTCCTCTACTGCGGACCCACATGGCTGCCCACTGGAATCAAGCACAACACTGTGATGGATTTGCCTACGAGCCATTTGGCCAAGATTTTTTTTTTTTTTGCTTAACCCTCCCCCCTTTTAAAGTTCACTTTTATACTGAAAACTTTATAAATTAGTACTAGATATTACAGTAGCTACAAATATCAAACTCACATGATTTGGAATCTCATTAATATGAGACATTGTAAATAGGCAGATTATTGAAATGTGTGTGACTGATTCAGTCGTAAGCCTTTTTAACAAGGGGGTACAAATCACCAAGTCTCTATCCAGGTGTAAGGTGTCACAAGACCTTATTCATACTTAATGGGGAACACCCCTCAGGTTCGTGCCTTGTCTGTCTTCACCCTCAAGCTTTTTGTACTCCACTGCTTGTGTCTTCTTTGAATCCCCATACTTCCCTTTTCATTGCTGTAGTTCTGTCTGCATCTAGTTGATAGTAACCACAGTTAACATTAAATCAGAGTTTGAAATATAGATTAAAACAGGTTTTAGTTTCCTGGTTTAACATTCATGGTGGCAACCAGTCAACTAGATGCACATGTAACTTTTTAGACCCGGGGTCTACAACCTTGCAGGCACTTAGAATTATGAGAATTGGGAGTGAATTCTTCTGCAAATTATATGCCATGGGAGATGTGGCAGCCACAGAACAGACTAGAGTCCACTAGGCAGCCAACCACAAAAAGCTGGGAGGTTCCAAGCCAAGCATTCTCCTATGATAGAGGCAACAGTTTTCAAATGGGTACTCCTTGAAGACTCAAAGATGACCCCTTCTGGAGTCTTCTGAATCATCTTCTGAACCATCTTCTGTTTCATTGATGTGTAGGAAAGCCATGATTGTCTCCTTGCTTCAGGAGAGAAGGGTGTGGGTGCCCCCAAAATACACTGGTGAGTGCCATGTGTGGCGCACAAGTGTGGCGCACAAAGGCACACTTAAGTCTGTGGTGCCCCCAAAATACACTGGTGAGTGCCATGGCAGCTGGTGCCAGAAGGAGCAGGAGGCAGGAAGAGAGAGCATGCGGGGTCAGGGGGAAGGTCTTGTAAAGGTGATCAGGAACTGTTATGTTTGCACAGTATTGCTCCAGCCATTATGAAACCCACAGCAAGATTCTCAGAGATGACCACCTCTATAGATCACTCTGAGAAGTTAGTCGCTCTGAAATCTGTGGAAACGATAGTGGCACTTCTGTGGGCTGGGCTCATGGCGCATAGCGGCGCTAAAGGAGGGGGATGTTTGGGGGGCGTGGCATCGACTCAGATGGAGATGGATGCCTAGGCTACAAGCTCCGCTGACAATTCCCTTCAAAACTCACCTCTTGGTGAATAAACAAAAGTAAACTGACACACAGGTATGGGGCGAAACTCGGGAGTGAAGACTAAACCAGCACAACTTGCTTCTAACTTGATTATGCCATTTTCCCCACCGCAACGCAGCGGCGCAGCCCAACAGACAATCCCGGAGACAGAAGGTAAAATGGCACCTGGGGACGTGGGAGAGGAGGAGGGAGGCCTGGCCGTTTCCCAGAGGGAATTTTTCGCAACAATACAAAACCTAGAATTGAACTTAGAAAAATTGCTGGCCCATGCCCTGACAGAAGCAATTAAGCCCCTTACAGAGCAACTAGTTGATTTTAAAGGCACCCTTAAGTCTGTGGTGCAAATGGCAGACTCGGTGTTAGAAGCTACCATTGCCCTACAAAACGACACACAATATCTGTATAAAAGGGAGGACTGGGCCACCGACTGCATCGTATCTTTGGAGAACCAAATCAGAATTAACAACCTTAAATTTCTTTTTTTTTGTGTGTAAAAATTTTTTATTGCTTTTTTCCCTATACTACTCCTACATGCTAAAAACCTACGCTAATCTATATTATAGAGAGAATACAGTTTGTAATGTTACAAAATAAGAGTATTATTATATTGAAAAGCAATGTTAAATCTTGGTATCATCTGTTACCTCTATTTTGTTGTCTAGATTAAAATTAAAAGCTAGATAACTGGATTGCATACAGACATAGAAGTATCTAAAATCTAGGTTTAAATCATTATCTGACATAGTGCGTCACGATATTAAAAAACAATTCAACATTATTTTTTCTTCAGTCCTCTTCTTTTCTTCTTTCTTTCTTCCTGAGGCTTAGGAGCCGCAGCCCCTTTTTCAGAATCCGACTGTTCTTCGAGTTCTCCGCTTTCTGAGCTATTAAATCCATACATACTCTCCTGCGATTCCAGTGAGTCGTCTGACTCAGTCTCTGCTTTTTTCTTCTTACGTTTTTCCAAAAAAAAATTTCGCCTTTTCGATAGAGTCAATTTTGTATTTCTTGGCTTTCTTCCTAAAAACAACCGTGATTTGACCAGCCCCAGTTCATATAGACCCATATCCCTACTCAACATGGACTATAAGATATTCACTGCAGCATTGGCCTTCCAACTAAACAAATTTATAACCTCTTTGATTCACACCGACCAGATGGGCTTTATCCCTAACCAGAACATTTCTGACAACACAAGAAAGACCATCAACATCATTCAATTCTGCAAACGTACTAAATTAGACTCATCATTTGTGCTTTCACTAGACGTTGAGAAGGCTTTTGACTCGGTGGATCCCAACTATTTATTGACTGTCTTGACCACCTTTGGCTTTGGCACCAACTTCATCCGAGCAATTCAAACCCTATACACTGCCCCAGAAGCAAGAATAACCATCAATGGAAGCTTATCACCTCCTTTCAAACTGGAGCAAGGCACACGGCAGGGCTGCGTGCTCTCTCCACTGCTTTTCACGCTTGCCATCGAACCCTTGGCCCAGATCATTAGATCCCACCCTTTAATTCATGGAATCCCGGTGGCACAACATCACCTCAAAATTAGTCTGTTTGTGGATGACATCGTTATATATGCAACAAACCCAACTGCAACACTACCAGCTTTACAACAAATCTTGGACGTCTTTGGGGCCCACTCTGGACTGAAAATCAACCCCACAAAAACTTTATTGTATCCTATTTGTTTAACAGAAACTCAGCATACCTTTCTTAAAGACAACTATAAATTCCACTGGGTTAAAAAACCATGGCACTATTTAGGGATTTGTATCCCTCTTGATCTCTTTGAACTATTCAAATAATTCCTTCCTCTTAACAAGCTTATTACCGACTATCAAGACAAAAAATGATGACGCTTACATTCTGGATAGAAAGGATTCAAATAGTAAAAAACTTTATTTTCCCTAATTTTTTATTCGTATTTCACACCTATGGCAATTCCAACAACAGCTATTAAAACCTGGAATAGCCTTTTGGAAAAATTCATATGGAAATCCTCATCACATAGGATCCCCTTTGGGACCCTGATGACAATCTAAGGTCGGAGGACTGTCCTTACCAGACCTTTCTATATATCGAGATGCTACATCACTACTAGGTCTGCTTAAACAATACAACCCAAACTACCAAGCCGACTGGAAACTGATAGAGGACGTATATCTTAATCATATTCCATTTCCGTCTATACTATGGGAACATAAACAACATAGACCCAAATCTATTCAGAGTGCTCTTTTTCTTTCCAACTCCCTACAAATATGGGATGCCAGAAAACACCTATTAGCATCGGCTACCTACCCTATGTCAACCTTCTGCAATCAATCTTGGTTCCCCCCAGGTCAATCTCCAGATTCTTTTAAAATTTGGAAAGACAACAAACACACAACCTTCAACAAACTACTTATCAACAAAAAAATGGCTGACAAATCGCAACTGGAGAAGTAATATAAATGTGCCATACCATGATACGAATATCTCCAAATATGACACTTGGTCTCAGCTCTAGAAAGACAATTGAGCCTGGGAAGACCACTGACACCATTTGAAAAACTTCTGCAGAAGGACCATTCTACTTTCAAAAGCTATATATCTTTCTTATATGATGTCTTGAAAACAGAACAAAAAACTCAGCCGCTATCCTACCAAACCAAATGGCAGACAGACTGCAAAACGGATTTCACACCAACAGAATGGGAAGAAATATGGATATCACCAGCATTGAAATCCCACTCACTCAACATACAAACTCAACAATATAAAATACTGACAAGGTGGTACTTAACACCCACTCGCATCAACAAAAGCAACCCTACTTACTCACCACTGTGCTGGAGATCCTGCAGTGAAGAGGGATCCTTTCTTCACTGCTGGTGGTCCTGTGCAAAAATAAAACAATTTTGGTTAAAAATCATCAGGCAAATTAAAACCATCACAGGCCACTCCCTTCCACTGCAACCCGAACTCCTCCTGCTGGAATTGTGGAATGACCAAACCGTACCTAAACTGTCAAAAGACTTAATTTCAATATTATTGGCAGCAGCGAAAGTGATAATTGCTAGAAACTGGAAGTCACCAACTACTTTGACTATGTCTTCGTGGTATTCCAAAATTTGGGAGTTTTATGCCCTTGATAAGATTTCAGACAAAATATCACGCTACAAGGACATAGCTAAAGGTTCAGAGCTACAGTTAAAATGGTTACCTTTCTTAGAAGCTGACTTTTATAATGATTTTCTCGCTAAATACCCTGTATTATGATGCTATCTACATAATGTAATAGTTATAGCACTGCACAGTATATGGTTTTTGTTTTATTTATTGTTTTGTATTGTATATTTGTAATTTGGGGGGGGGGGAATTAAAAAAGGAGGGGGACGTTTGAATCCAATAAGGCACCTTTAAAGCCAACAAATTTTAATTATGGATATAAGCATTTGTGTAAATCTGTGTACATGTTGTGTACATGTGTGAGGCTTCTGTATAGACAGCAAAGAATCAGACCTTTGTTGATGAAGCAAAGCTCTTTATTTTCAATACTGCAAACAGGTTCTCGAATGTTTGTTAGAGATGCTTGAATGGAATACAGACAGCATTATTATACTCTCAGGCTTTCAATTGAACCTCAGGCCTAAGCCAATCAGGGCAAGAGGGTGAACGCGGGAAAAGAGCAGGGACCGTTGCAATTCCCACAGAAGGTGAGAAAGTTATAAATTCCCCCCTTGATCTCAGTGACCCACATGTATCAGCTCAGGCACAACATTCTTCCAGGCGTCCGGCCATAAAGAACTCTTCAAGGTTTCAATAACAAGATAACACCAATACGCTCGGGAAAAAGGGAGGAGGGAATACAAAAGGGAGTAGCCACCATTTGTTTAGAGATGACACTTAGGAATGTTGGTCGCCGTCTCCCGCCCAGGCATGGCAACATTAAACAGAGTAACCATTATACTTCAAAGCGAACGTTATAGCTAGCAGGGAGTGAAGGGGAAGATACAGATAAGGGGCAGATGGTAAAGTCTGCTAGAACAAAGGAACAAAGCAACATGTGAAGCACGGAGACAGTGTTGAGAAATGCATACATTATTAGCAGAATCATGTCAGAACCTGACAACATGTTGTGTACATGTTGGTCTTAAAGGTGTCACTGGACTCAAATTTTGTTCTGTTGCTTCAGACCAACGTGGCGACCCACCTGAATCTTAAAAAAAGGAATTGTAATTGGTTTTTTTTGCCATTAGAATGAGTATTATAAGACCTAATGAGCAGAATTCACATAGAAAGTAGAGTGAAAATGTGTGTGTGTGTGTGTGTGTGCGCGTGCACGCAAAGTCTCTCCTTACCGGTCCCACAAACAGTGCAGAAGAACTATACTTCTGCTGTCCTACAGGGAGGGAGGGAGAGGGAGGAGGGGCGTGTAGTCCAGGACATCCATGGTTGGTTTTTTTGTTGGTTGGTTTTTCAGTGAGTTCTACCTCATTCAGCCTGAGGTGACTGACTGCTCACCACTGGGGTGGAAGAAGGGAGATGAGGGGAGGCAGTCTTGGTGGAAAGGGGGCTCGGACTGCCTGTCCCTTTCTGGTGTTTCTGGCGTACACCTAAATCCTACTTCCTGCCCTTTGGACATTTCGCATGTGTAAAAATTCTTACAGACCTGAGTGAAGTGAGAAATGTGGGGATTTTTTCTTTCTTTTTGGGATCTGGCAAAGAGGAATTGAATGTGTTCAGGAGCTTAAATTAAGGTGAACTGATTTACAGAGAACCTGTGAGGGAAATGAATTTGGGGCAGAGGAGTGGAAATTGGATTGCATTGTTCCACAGTATCATAAGAGAATCCTGCTGGGCCAGACTAAGGTCCACCAAGTCCCAAATTCGGATTCCAAGCAAACAAGGCAGGAAGATAACTGTACTGTCTTTCTGTCTGTTCCCAGCAGCTAGTAATAAAAGATAAACTGCTTCTGAAGGTGGAGGTTTCATTCAAGATCCAGTCATACATCCTGGGAAGCCAATCCTAAATGAATTTGCCTCTACACACCACACACTGGCTCAGGGTTCATAGCAGGAAATTAAAAGACAAAAACAAACAAACAATAGGCTCTGGGACTGAGTATAACCCACCTTAGCCTGGATTTATAACTGAGATAAAATGGGCAGGTTTATTTTTTAAAGTGAATAAGAACAAAGTATGTTTCAGAAAGAAAAAAACAAACAAACATGCAACAGAGGTAACAGCACTTAACCAGGATCAGTTTGAGCAAAACAGCTCCCTTGGCTGAGTTGCTTTGCCCACAAATGGTTTTAAGCAAAAGAAATCAGCACAGCCAAGTGAGCCCAGCTGTTGCTGCAGGGGACCTGTTTTCCAGGGTTTCGCATATCTTGACAGCACCGGAACCAAGAGGACCTGAGGTCTCCCTGTTATCCCACTGCATCCTGGGAGATGTCCCACTGGAGTACCCCTGTGGGGTTCTACCCCTTGTATCCATGAACTGTGCAGTTCCATGGGTCTGGTGCTATTGTGAGCCTGCCAAGTGCTGTAAGATCCCAGTGGGTATGAAAGGATGAGACAATAGGTGATGTGAAAGACCTTTCTCTGCCTGAGACCCTGGAGAGTTGCGGCCAGTCTGAGCAGACAGTATTGACCTTCATGGACCAATGGTCTCAACCACTGTCATGATCATGGGCCTATAATCATGCAGCCTACAGGCTCCAGGGAAGCCTATACTAGAGTGGCTACCAGGGCCTGCATTTCCCAGGTCTCCTCTGGAACCTGTGATTGGCTAACAGGGGATTTGTAGAGGAAACTTATACCAGCAGAGGAGTAGAGGGGGTGGTGCCTGGGAAGAAGGGCTATAAAAGGCCTTGCCCAAAGTGGGAGGGGTCTCTCTCTCTCCCCCCCCCTCTCCCCCCCAGGGAACAGCAGGGCTGGGGAGAGGCTGCTGCAGGAGGGGGGGGGAATCCCTCATGCCAAAGGGGGTGAGTCAGTCTGAGACCAGGAGCCTAGAGTATAGACAGTATAGAGTCAGATGCATTAGGATTCCTTATTTTGCGGGTTGCCTACGTATACTGTGCTCATTTTCCCTACATGTTATTGAATTAGAGTTGTTGTTAAACCTCTGTAATAAAACTAGTTTGAGAGTAGGCAGAAATCTTCCGCCAGGTGTTTCGTTGAGGACAGCACTGGCATCCATCTGGCTGGTACTCTTATCCTTTGCCTCCCTCTCCAAGGTGGTGGCTTAATTAGAAGTTCCAACTGCCATCTACTTAAATTTTATTGTAGTTTTCATGTTCTAACCTCAAATACATACATACATACATACATACATACATATGTGCATTCACTTCAACATGCTGGCTCTTCTGAAGTATTGCCACCACTTGTCTTCTTTGGCTCCTTACAGAGGGGAGAAGACCAGTGGGGCTACATAAGTCACCATGAACATGGGCCATAACAGTGAAGAGTGGAAGACAGCCAGTAGCAGACAAGTTTTCTTTACAGTGGACCAGCAGTATGGTTTCACTAACTACCCATTTTACATTCTGATCTCTGTGGTCTGCATTAACTAGGCTGAATGCGTAATTACATTCCTCTTTCCTTTCTTGTTATTTGGAGAAAAAACTGACTGGCTAATCATATAAAACAAGAAGTGGGACCTGCAATACTCGTGGGGGGGGGGGAAGTATTCCGCACAGCTCAAAGCCTGCTGAAGCCAGAGGAGCTCCGGAGGAGGAGGAAGCAGCAGCAGGTGAGCCCTTATCCCTCCCTTCCCCAGCAGCGGCAGCGAGGCCAGCCTGCTAAGCCTTCTGCCCCCCAGTGGCAGCAATGGACAGTTCTTAGAGCATCTCTGTGCATGTGCAGGGAACACTCTTTTACTTTTGGGGGGATTCACGTATCCCCCAAATAATTTTTTTAACTTTTCAGACTTGGGGGGAGTCCCCTAAGTGTGCAGGAAAATTTCTCTGCCCCCCAAGTGCCCCCAGTGTGCAGATTTAGATATCCACACGCCGGAGGCGCTTGGCTATTAGATATATAGATGGATATGCTACACACGCTGTGCTAACCATACAGGGCTTTGTGACTTCCAGGCTGGACTGAGCCCCAACACCTCTCTTATTTATGTTAAGTCCTCCAACCAAGATTTAGAAAAGATAAGCAAACAAGTACTGAGTACAGGCAGACAAATAGATCAGAATAGTCTATATTACTTCAGTTAAGTGTTGAGCGATTCACACGGGGCACACCAAGGAATACCTCCATGTCTGCGTGTCAATAGTGCCAAGTTGTCCTGAAATCTCTCCTGGACTACAAGAAGAAAACAGCTCTCCCTGATTAAGAGATCAGCAGCACAAAACATGCCAGATTTAACCTTATGCTAAAAGAAGAAGAAGAAGGAGAGATTGGATTTATACCCCGCCCTTCACTACCCGAGGGAGTCTCAGAGCGGCTCTTGACAATCATCTCCTTTTCCCTTTAAGTATTGTTAAGTCACAAGTGACCCATTGTGACCCCAGAGCCTACTTTTCTGGGGGAAACAAAAGACTCCCACCCATTTATTGAAATAAGGTAAATTAAAGTATAGACATTATCGCTGTACCACATCAGACAGAAAACACTACATGTCAGAACAACTCAGCCTAATTAAAAGTAGTAGACATCTAACATGGAATGCCATATTTAACGGTGCAAGAGGTGTATAATTTAACAATAAACATAAAGGCCAAGAAGATGAATTAAAAGAGCTTTGCAAAGATGTGGAGAACAAGGGGGATGGGGAATTATTGGAGAATCAGTATGGTTCACTGGCAAATACGATTTGGACTTGCATTGAGGAAATCTGGGCTCAGCTCCCACCTGGGTCTTGTAGCCACTTGTCAGATCCCTGGTCAAGTTACTTTCAATAACTCTCTTTTTGGCAGTGATAACATTTTAATTTCAATGGCAGCCCCATGCTCCTCCCCACCCCAAAAGCCAGCACCCCACATGCCATGGGCAGTGATAAGTATTGGAGTTGGGAGTCCATTGGTTTGGTGAGAGAGCCAGTTTGGTGTAGTGGTTAAGTGCGCGGACTCTAATCTGGGAGAACCGGGTTTGATTCCCCACTCCTCCACTTGCACCTGGCTGGATGACCTTGGGCAAGCCATAGCTCTGTACCAGCTGTTCCCTCAAGGACAGCTTGGGAAAAACCTCTCTCAGCCCCACCTACCTCACAGGGTGTCTGTTGTGGGGAGGGGAAGGGAAAAGGAGTTTGTAAGCCGTTCTGAGACTCCCTTGGGGAGTGGAGGGCGGGATATAAATCCAATCTCTTCTTCTTCTTCTTCTTCCATGGAATAGTGAAACAGCTAGATCTTTATTGCCGGTCCGGATGAAGCATATATCCCAGGGCTCGAAGCCCTCCTTTTATGCTGGTCAGGGACAATCCCCTGACCTCACCCAACTGGCCTGATAGGCTATTATAAGTCTATTTACATCTCATAGGTTCCCTGGGAGGAACCTAGGTACATGATTGGTGGCCGGTTTGAATCCAACTAGCCTTTGTTCTACCTGGCTGAAGCTCAGGTAGTTTCTTGGCCATGTGCTCTGGCCACATGGCGGTCGCCATTACGGGAGCACATGGCGACCGCATGGTCAATACATAACACCCCTCCCCCCATAGTCCAGAACCCCTCTGCGTACATAGTCTCTGAGATAGTCTGGGCGTCTGTGCTCGCGTCCAGAGCGCCGGGGGGTTGTAAAGCGGGGCATGTTGCTTGTGTCGGCAGGTTGCGGTGCAAGTAGTTGTTCTGCTTCAGGGCCAGTCTGTTCGGAGGTTGTTCTGGCGTGGATGGCGCGGCTGCTTCATCCGTGGGCACGGGCGGCGTCTCTGCAGTCTCCGGATCCGGGTCTGGTGCTGCTTCTGGAGTCGTGTCGATGTCACGGTCCGTTGGTGCAGGGAGTTTGGGGGCCTGGGTAGCATCGTGGTTCTTTGTACGGCGTCGAATCTGGTTGATGTGCCGTTTCCAGACTACGCCATCTTCTGTAAGGACCTTGTAGGAATAAGGCCCGGTAACTCGGATGATCCTCGTGGGGAGCCATGCCAGACCCTGTGCGTAGTTCTTAGCATATACGGGGTCTTCGGGAGCGAACCCTCGGGTGGCTGGCTGGTCCTCCGTTGTCGGTTTCCATTGATTGCTCGATCGGGATGTAGGCAGTCCAGGACGGTTCCCAGTCATCTTCCCATCAGAAGTTCGGCTGGCCGGCGCCCGGTCCCTGAGTGGGGTGTGTTCCGTTGGCAGAACAGGAACTTATACAGCTGCTGTTCCCAGTCACCGTGCTCCATTTTCTTTAAAGCATCCTTCGTTGTTCTCACCATGCGCTCGGCCTGGCCATTGGTTGCAGGGTGAAATGGTGCAGAGCGGATGTGGCAAAGACCGCAGGCCTCCACGAACCGTTGGAACTCGCTGGAGGTAAATGCGGTCCCGTTGTCAGTCACGAGAGTGTCAGGCATTCCGTGTGTCGCAAAGACCGGCCAGAGACTTCATAAGGCTGCATTGGTGGAGGTCGATGCTACCGGAACCACCTCAAGCCACTTGCTGTAGCTGTCTACAACGATAAGAAACAACCGGCCCTGGACCGGTCCCACGAAGTCTAGGTGCAAACGGGACCAGGGCTTGTTAGTGGATTCCCAGGATCGGACAGGAGCGTGTGGCAGGTCTGGCCGCGACTCTTGGCATTTGGTACACCTCTGGACCCACCCCTCAATGTCTTTGTCCAGGCCTGGCCACCACACATAACTACGGGCCAGGGCTTTCATGCGTACTATTCCCGGGTGGGCCTCGTGTAGTGTTTCTAGAACTCGGGGCCGCAGGGGCCCGGGGATCACCACTCAAGATCCCCATAGCAGGCACCCCTTGTGGGCTGAGAGTTCGTGCCTTCGTGCCATGAAAGCGGCGAACTCCGGTCCCGGTTTCTCCGGCCACCCCCTTCCCACCCAGTCCGAGACACGGGAAAGGATGCGGTCCCACCGCGTGCGACGGGCCACATCCGATACCTGCACGGGGCGCTCTGGTAGGTCGTCCAGGAGCGCTACGTGGAAGGCTGGAGTCGGATCTGGGTCGTGTGATGGGGGGGGAGGCGGCTTAGGGCTTCGGCGTGTCCCATCACCTTGCCCGGGTGATGCACCAAGTCGTAGGAGTAGCCCAACAAAAAAAACGACCACCGTGGGGACAGCATGTGAGGGGTCTGCCGGTGGGGGGCAAGGAGTCCCAGCAAGGGTTTATGGTCCGTAGCCACGGTGAACGATCGCCCATACAGGTAATCGTGGAATTTCTTGACGCCGGCTACAATCGCAAGGGCCTCCTTGTCGATTTGGGCGTAATTACGTTCCGCCGACGACAGGGTCCTGGAGTAGTAAGCTACCGGCACCTTCGTGCCGTTGGGTAGCCGGTGCCCCAAGACTGCCCCAACGCCATAGGGAGACACGTCGCAGGCCAGAATGACACGGAGCCTCTCATCGAAGTGCACCAGGACCGCATTTGAGACTAATAAGTCCTTGACAGCCCGGAAGGCTGGGTCATGCTTGGGACCAGGGTTCCCTCTAAGTTGAGTTAGTGTGAGCTAGCTCACAGTTTTTTAGCCTCTGGCTCACACATTTTTGTCTTAGCTCAGGAAGGATGGCTCCAGAGCAAACTAATTTATGCAGTAGCCAAATTGCTCGCTCACAACTTTAATGCCGGTAGCTCAGAAAGTAGAATTTTTCCTCACAGGACTCCACAGCTTAGAGGGAACCCTGCTTGGGACCCCTGGCCCAAGCCGCTCCCTTGTCCAGGAGGCGATTCAGGGGTTCGGCAACAGCCGCCTTGTGCGGAAGGCATGGTAAAAGTTCAAAAGTCCCAAGAACACCTGTAGTTCCGCCTTCAAAGATGGACGGGGTGCTCCTGTAATCGCCGCTACCTTCTCCTTTGTCGGGTGAATGCCATCCACGGTCACTTCGAAACCCAAGAAGGTCACCGACGAGACTCCCAGGGTACACTTATCTTTTCTGACCTTGAGACCCGCGTCCTGGAACCGTTGCAGCACCATCTGTAGGCGTGCTGCAAACGTGTCGACGTCCGGGGCGGCGATGAGGACGTTGTCGAAGAACGGTTTCACACCTGGAACATCTTTAAGGAGAGAATCCATTAGATTTTGAAAAATCCCTGGCACTACGCTGACCCCGAACTGGAGCCGTTTCACTTTGAACGCTCCCTTATGAGTCACAATCATCTGTGCCTCAGCCGTTGCCTCGTCTACAGGAAGCTGCTGATAGGCCTGGGCCAGGTCGAGTTTTCCAAATGTTTTGGCTCCCGCGAGGGAGGCCAGAACGTGGCTGACCACCGGTACTGGGTACGCATGGTCCTGTAACACCTTATTAATAGTGCACTTATAATACGCGCAGATGCGGACTTCCCCATTCGCCTTGAGGGGGGTCACAATGGGAGTCTCCCACTTGGCGTGGGAGACCGGCTCTAGCACCCCTTGTGCCACAAGCTTTCCAGCTCCGCCTCCACTTTGGGCTGGAAGGTGAGCGGTGGCCGGCAGACGGCCATGCGGATGGGCCGGACTGCCAGGTCCAGGTCAAAGGAAACCGGGGGTCCTCTGTAGCAGCCCAATGAGCCGTCAAAAATGGCGGGAAATTCCTTGCAGATGGACGAGAAGTCAGTAGAGCCCATGCGGTGTATTCTGGTCCACTGCACTCCGAGCGGCTTGAACCAGGCGCGACCTAGGAGACTGGTTAGATTGCGCTCCACCACGAGGAGGTCCAGCAGGCCGTTAAAGGCATGGTACTGGACCCGGACCCTGGCTAGCCCCTTCATAGCCACTGGGTTTTTCTGGAAGTCCTGGAGGACCAACCCAGCCAGCAGCCATAGCCAGTGTGCCCCCTTCAGGCAGAGGCACCTGAACATAGCTGCGGACACAATTGAATATGCGGACCCTGAGTCCAGTTCCATAGAGCAAGGAACTCTTTCTATTCGGAGGGACACAGAAATCGCACCCGGGATGGGATGGGGCAAGTTCATTACCATGGCCGCGGGAACGACACTACCCACTTCTTCAAAGTTCGCTGCTGGGGCACGGTGGATGTTCCTTAGGCGGCAGGCCCGGGCAAGATGGCCTGCTTTCCTGCAGGCACAGCAGACGGCATCACGGAAGTGGCATGTACGTCTGCCGTGGGGGTCCCCGCAGCTTGCGCATGTTGGGGCCTGCCTGTTGAGGGAAGCAGAAGAGGGAACAGAGACAGATGCTGGGCGCTGGCCCTTGGGCCTGAGGACGCCGGGCTCACCCTTCTTCGAGTGTGGTTGCATCCGGTGGACGTCTTCTTCGCTCAAGTCGGGTTCGGGAGGGGCCACCTGGTGGACTTTGGTGGCTGCCTTGTCCTTCTGTGTTGTTTCGAAGCCTGCTGCCATTTGGAGCATCTTTTCCAAGGAAGGTTCCGGCATTGCGATGAGGCGCCGGCGGAGCTTGGCTTCCCAGATCCCTCCCATGAAGGCGGTCTCCACGTAGTCATCCACGTGGCGGAATTCGCAGCCCACAGCTAGTCGGCGGAGTTCAGCCAGAAAAGTGGTGGCCCCCGGCTGCTCCTGGCGCTGTATGAACTCCCTGCACCTGGCCAGTTTTGATGGCTTCAGGGTGAAGTAATCGCCGAAGGTCTTGGTGAGTACGTCGTAAGACACCTCAGTGGGGTCTTGGGGGGAGAGTAGGTTCTGGGCCACCCGCATGACCTCCACCCCTCCGGAACTCAAGAGCCAGGCGCTCTTCAGGTCCACATCTGTGATTTCGCGGACCTTGAAGGCGCACCCCAGCATCTTGAGCCAGGACTTCCACGTCTCTGGGCGAGACGTATCAAAAGGGGTAATTGGTCCCGGAGCATTTGCCATAGTTACCGGAGCAGGAGTGGCGGCAGCGATTTGAGCGATGTCCTCATGGTCTTGTGGCGATGCTGGGGAGCATAGAGGCTCGGCGCTGCCTAGTGCCGGAGGATCGGGGCTCAGAGCGGCTTGCGGCGAGGCGTTGGAGCACTGGGGCTCGGTGATGCCTGCGGCCAGCGGACGGAGCTCGCTGTGCTTCTGCAGTCGGCTGGAGAGTCACTCATCGGGATCCCACCTTCGTCGCCACTGATAAGTATTGGAGTCAGGAGTCCATGGAATAGTGAAACAGCTAGATCTTTATTGCCGGTCCGGATGAAGCATACATCCCAGGGCTCGAAGCCCTCCTTTTATGCTGGTCAGGGACAATCCCCTGACCTCACCCAACTGGCCTGATAGGCTATTATAAGTCTGTTTACATCTCATAGGTTCCCTGGGAGGAACCTAGGTACATGATTGTTGGCTGGTTTGAATCCACCTAGCCTTTGTTCTACCTAGCTGAAGCTCAGGTAGTTTCTTGGCCATGTGCTCTGGCCACATGGCGGTCGCCATTATGGGAGCACATGGCGACCCCATGGTCAATATGCCATTATGGGAGCACATGGCCGGCGGATCGCATGAGCTCAGGAGTTCTGGGCCGCAGCAGGCTATGCCGATCGGGTGTCCGCACTAAGTTCGGCATCAATATGGCGGACCGCGGGGAGGGGTGAACTGGCCCAGGTCAGAGATGGAGCAGGTCAAAAAACTCCCATGCCGATCAGTAGTGGGACTGCGCCTGTGAATAGCCACTGCCGCATAGCCTGGACAAGACAGCATGGTCAATACATAATAGGCAGAAACTCCTTGAGAAAGAAACATCTGATTTCCTGAGTAACAGCATGGCAGAGATGCTCAGCTAACCATCTCCTCTGGTGGTTATAGTTTCTCTCCAGTCTAGAAGTCTTGGAGAAGGGAAGAACTTTGGCAGTGATAAGTTTATTGAGAAGTATGCATGACCCAGAACATCACTCGTGTTAGAACGAAAGCACTTTGGCGGGTACAGGCTTCATATAGGTAATTCGAACAAAAGCCCTTTCATTCCCCAGGCACACGTCGCGCACACACACACACACACACACCACACCTAGTGCTGCCATCTCAACCAGGGAGGGAAAAATATATGGTTTGGTCTACTGCTCAAGCTGGCACCAGAAAGCTCCAAGGACACCTTTCCCTGGGAGATGGAGAAGAGGCACGACTTGCAAGGAAAGTTATATGGCTGCTAGAAGCAAAAGGTCCCATTCACTCACACACTCACTCACCCCCCTCCCCGCAGGAATTCCCTTGCTCAATAACTATGGCAGCCCAAAGTGAGCGAAAGCGAGCAAGGTTTGATGCCATTGTCTCATCAAGAAAAGTCTCTGCCACTTAGCCTCAGTTTTCTATTTGGATTTATTGGATTTGTTGTGAAGGCAACCACAACAAAGACTACATAACCTAGAAGACATTTTGCCATTTAGAAGTACTATGCAAATTGTCTAAGTAGTATTGTTTGGTGGATACTTTTAAAACCAACACCCATCCTAGGATCACAGTCGAGCATGGCAATATAGCAGCAAGAATATGGGCTTTGCTATCATCATTGCCTGAACTTCTGAAAATACGGCAAATGTCATGTGAAATTAAATGATTAATTTTCCAAATATTCAGTTATTCTTGAACTGACATTATACACCATCAGCTCCACCTCTACCTGAAAACCTTTAAACTATGGGCAAGTAACTTGTGATCCATGAATGTGAATACAGTCCACCAGCCAAGTATGGCATTTATTAAGTATTCAACAAGTCTCCTCGTTTTGCAGTCCTAAGGCAGGCAGCAACTAGTTTAACAAGGTCCTTGTACTTCATTCTATGAGTCCAGTTGTCTGTGCTCAGCATCAGAGGTTCATACTTGTGTAGCTCTTCTATGATACATATTTCTTCATAGTGACATAACACTTTTGCAAGAGGAAAAAGTGGTTGTCAGGAGACCATCAGGAGGCTGCCCCCACCCTCTTTTTTTTCTGTAAATAGCCCTTGAGGAGATTTCATTCCAATTTGTCTGAAGAAGTGTGCTTTGCACACAAAAGCTTATACTTTGAACAAAACTGTGTTGGTCTTAATGGTGTCACTGGACTCAGACTTTGTTCTACACTCCATCCTGTTAGTGCAAGGACCCATGGGTGGGGGAAGGTGCTTGCTTAACTGGACCCTTGACAGCTGTAGAGTATACAGTCTCATTAGGGAAACTCGCTTAATTGGTTGGGTTACCCGGGTAGCAACATATCTGATTGGTCAAATATATCAGCTCTATGAAAATGCCCACAGGAAAGAAGCCCACAGGGAAAAATGCCCACATGGAAAAAAGGTTATACACCAAAAAGCCCACACTGAAAGAAGCCCACATAGGAAAATACCATGTAAAGCCCCATAGATAACCATTCATCTCTATCTATGAGAATGAACAGGTATTACCTATATTATATATTATTATTTTAGGATTAAAACATGTTTTATTCACATGCAATAATTTGTGTTGTGATTGTATCAAGTATAATTAAATATTCATTTTGCTATGTTATTAGTAAAGTACTTCATTGCTACACAAAAGTGGCCTGTATGAAGAGGGCTTTAATGCTCTTGAATGTACCGGCTTTAAAGGGAAAATACAGGTAATAAGTGACCATTTTGTTATCAACGAACTTCATTAAGAAGGAAAAACAATAACAACAGAAATTAAACTCTATATAGAAATGTTTAAATAAAATTAACTACTTTAAATTTATTAATTTGCCATTTGTCAACCTTTGTAAAGTTGTTATGAAGTAATTTCTAAAGTAAAGAAAGAAAGATGTTAAATTAAATTATGTATAGACTGTCTGGTGTACACAGCTTTTGAGCAATTATATGGCTTAAAATAATTAATATTATTTACTTATTTTGTTATTAGAAATTAAAACTGTAAAAGAACAGAACCATAAGAGAACATAAAATAACAAATAATAACAGCAGTGGCAACCATGTCATGTAGTGCTCTTAATTCCCTGTTCCACTTCAGTCACCCCAGTGCATGGTCTCTGTTTGATGGACTGCAGAGGGACTTGGCTTGCCACAAACCAGCACTGGCTAATGCACAGGCAGGTCGCCTAGAGGTGAAAAAAGAGGAAATATGTTCAAAGTACATTTATAGTCGGCGCAAATACATATATCCCCATTTGGTTTCATTGGGGTCACTATCGGGTTTCCCAGCGGGTGTGGGATATGGGTTCCAGGATTCTCTGGGCAACTAGTCAATCCAATTCCTGGTCAATTTTGGGCCTGACAGCCAGGGGAGGTTGTCTGGCTGGTATGCGGTTCGGGCAAATAGTCGGATCGAATTCCAGAGACACGGGGGTGCCCTTTTAGGTACCTAGCGTACCGTCGAACATGGAGTGAAATTCTTCGCAGACTTTTAGGAAATATGTGTACTGGAGTCGGTTTACCCCAGTGACTGCCAGCCCTAAGGGCGCAAACCAGGCTAGTCCCAGTAGGCTGGCTAATTTCCCCTCGACTACCAGGAGATCCAGTTTGCCCTCAAAATCCTTGAACCGGACTCTGAATTTCCCCATACCCTTAACTGCTATGGGTTTTTTTTTTAATCCCTTAGCTGTAGACTGGTTGGCTTCCACAGCTGGGGTCCCCCCTTAAGGCAAAGTTTCTGGAGGGTATCTGCCGAGATTATGGAGTAGGCAGATCCCATATCGAGCTCCATAGAGCAGGGGGACCCCTCTATGGACGCTGGCACGACAATTTTATTTGGCGTTGCCCAGGGTGGGTGGATTACCTGTTGCCAGGATGAGGTTGTCGAGTGGAGATCTGCCTCTTCGGAGTTCGTCGCTTGTGTGTGGCAACGGGTAGTCCAGGAGTGGCAGGCCCGGGTGATGTGCCCCCTCTTCCTGCATGACCGGCACTCTGTGTCTCAGAGCCTGCAGTCCCAGCGGTCATGCATTCCACCGCAATTGGCACATTTGGTGGGGGCGGTGGAACAGGATGTTCCGGCAGACAAGGTGACTGTCCTGTTACTTCTGTCAGGAACTGCCCGGCTCGCTTCTCCCTGTGCTTGTTGGCAAACCAGCTGGACATCCTCCTCCTTGTCTGATGTGGTGGCGGGGCTGTGAGCGGCTGCCACGTGGTGCGCAGTGGACCCGTTGTAGTCCAATTGTGCCTTCTCAAATGGAGCTGCTGTTTTACAGGCCACATCGCGGTACAGTTCGTCAGAGACCATGAGCTTCTGCCGAAGCTTCAGCTTGCGGACCCCACAGACAAATTGGGTCAGTAGAGCGTCCTCTACTGTGGGATTCTCAGAGCCGACAGCTAGCTGACAGAGGTCTGCCATGAAGGATGCAGCAGACTCACCCAGTTTTTGTGTTCAGGAGCAGAAGTCCATGCGTAGTGCCCATTTCGATGGTTTCAGCGTGATGTAGGTGGTGAGCGCCATGATGATCTCGTCAGATGTTGCGTCGTCCAGTGTTTGGGTGGCGATTAAGTTCTGTGCCAGGCGGACTGTGGAGACGCCACAAGCGCTGATCAGCCAGGCCTTCTTTTTTCCAGTGGGCAGAGTTTCTGAAGAAGATGATTGTCCCTCTTCTGCTGCCACTGGGCTGACATCTGCCTTTAATGGGCCAGCAAAGAGAGAGTTGACTTCCAACGATCAGTGGTCTAGTGATGGTAGTGGAGTTCTTCCCTGCTCATTAACTTACAGCTCTGGATTGCTTTCAGTACCACCAATGATGGTCTCTTTCTGGATGGTTGTCTGAGATAGGTATCAGTGGCACCATATTCCTCTTTGGATTTGTTCTTCTCTGGTAGATGGATTCCAGAACATGGTGCTGTTGAATGCTTTGCTACGCAGCCCAGGGCTTTTGGTCCTGGGGGGGACAGTTCCATTGTGCTCTCCATAGGCTGTTTTAACATCTACATGGAACCATTTAGAGAGATCATCTGGAGGTTTACACTGAGGCACCTTCTGTGCCCTGATGACATCCAGTTTCATCTCTCCTTTCCACTGGAATTAGTAGATGTCCTGACTGGAAGTATGAAGATGGTAACGTGCTGGATGAGGGTCATAAACTGGAGCTCAGTACAGAGAGGTGCTGTTGATTGATAATAAGGTTGATTTGGGAGTGTAGTGTCATCCTGTTCTGGAGGACATCGCCCTCTCCTGAAGCACCTAGGTTGAGGGTGATTTCATATCCATTCTTGCAGGTGGAGGTTCAAACACATTATAGCTGCTGCTGTCTCAAAGGATTTTCATGCTGGTGCCCATGTGAGCATGACATGCTATATAAAACAGACACATTTCTTTGCTATCTAATACTTATTTTTAATAGGCACAGGTTATATAATATGCATATTTTGCTATATTCCTATATGATGTTTTCATTTTTGTGTGTGCGTGCGTGTTTTTCCCCTTAATTATTGCAAACAGCTGAGCTCTAGGCTGGCTCAAGACTCAGGCAGTGGAGACACCCTAACAGCACTTTCCTTGGAACTTGGCCTCACCAAATAGACTAAAACTGGATTCTGAGTAGACCTGTTTAGGATGGCTCTCTGAAGAGCTGGTGCCCTTTGAACCCACCTTAATTTGTTTTTCCCCCCCTCATTGTTCTCTAATTCTGTATTCCTAGTCCAATTGCCTTGTTCGTTGGTTGTTTTATGCTGTCTGATTGTGTTGCTTATATCCTGTAATACACTTTGAGTCTCAGTGAAAAAGGCAGACCATAAATAAAATTAATTAAATAAATAAATAAGAGCAGTATCACTCATAGCTGTTGAAAGATCTATTCTAATTCCTCTAAGGCACTGAAAGCTGGTAGCCATCATTATGTCAGTCAATTATGCACTATACAAAGAAGTATTTTATTTTGTCAATTCTGGATCTATTGCTGATCAAATTCATTTGCAGTCTTATTTTTGTAGGTGTCATGAGGGAGGAGAATACTGTTTTAACAACTTGCACTAGGCTTTGCATGAGTCTGTAAATCTCTACAGTGCCCACCTAGGCATCTCTTTGGAAAACTTGCCGGGAAGGGGCTTGAATGATCGTTTCTGTTGCCCTTCTATGAACTTTCCCTCTCAACTGTACAGTTAGGGTTGCCAGACCAGAGGATTTACCCACTTTTGGGGGGGTTCAACCTGCCACCAGCCAGCTGGCTGTTGGTGGAAGCCCCAACCCCAAGCCCCAACACCCCAGCCACCCTTCTCCCTGCTTGAGGGAGGGGAGGGAGAAGGATGGCTGCGGGCCACATGTGTGCAGGGCCACCAGCTGCAAGCACTTAAAGGGTCTCTTTAAGTGCTTCTGGCCAGCAGCGATTGGGCCCCGTAGGCAGTTCAGATGCGCAGTGGCAGTCGCCCCTCTTGCAAGATTTAAAGGGCCCTCCACCTGATTGGCAGGCCCTTTAAATCTTGCAGAACATTAGGGAGAGGGGCAGCTGCCGGCGATAGTTCTCAGGAGCGGGGCTTGGAACAGGGATGTTCCCAACATGATGTCATTGGGTTGGGGATGCCCCGCCCCCTCTAGGAACACCCCCCAAAGTCCCCCGCCGGGGACAAAGATGGACCTGGCAACACCCATTCGCGGGGAGGGCGGGATATAAATGTGAAGAATAAATAAATAAATAAATAAATAAAACTGTACAGTTCTTTTTTGAGACCAGGTGACCAGAACTGTACACATTATTCCAAAAGTGTTTGCTCAAAGGCTGTGTCTTCCCTGCAGATATAAAAAGATAGGAAGGCTCATGTTGAAAGAAAGCCATCTTCCGATTAACTCAGCTGAGGCCACGGCCAGGATTTTGACTTATGCACAGAAGCCATTTGGCCTCCTGTAGGATGGAATGTGCTGTCTTTCAAATTCATGTTCCAAGACTTTTTAAGATTACTCCTTCGTTGTGTTCAATTTTAAAAATGAAGACCAAACAAGGTATTCAAGCGTGTATGTTTAAGACAGAAAAAAGATAAGTGGTGGGGTGTTCCCCCCCCCCAATTTAGACAATAGTTACATTTCCCATTATATTACTGTCATGTCTACAATGTAGTGTGTTTAACTGTTTTCACCACTGAATATAGTATCAAATGTGGACACTGAAATATGAATTGAATGTTAATAGTTCATCTGAGGTTCTGTTCTTTATATTAATTTGTATTTCATATGTTTGTTTTTGCAGTTCAACTGAAGAGCAGTTTCATTGGCAAACACAAGGTAAACCATAGTTTTGTAGAATTATGTATTGGAAGTTTTATCTCAGTGAAGACCATAGTCTGGTTTTTAGCAGCAGGTTATCGTGATCTATACCATCTGTTAAAATACTCAGGGCTTCTCTTCATTATTGTTTTGGGATGATCTGGGGACATGTTTGCTGGGCATCCCATTCACACACCACAGGGGAATGAACAGGTTTCACAAAAAATGAGCTATGCACTCTCTATACACTGGGCAGCAAAACCAACTTTCAGACACCTAAATAAATCCTAAAAGGAAAGAATATTTGCGACTAACTCTTCTTCCATGTTAATGGGCTTGCAAAGTGATGTGGCCTGTTTGAGCAACTAGAGCAGGAGCCGGGGGGGGGGGGGGGGAGATGTGTTGCTGTTCTGAAATGTATTGCTTGGTGCTCCTTTCTCAGATGTTGACCGAGGGTTGTTCTGCTGCCACTTTGTATGTTGCCTTGACTGTGATGCGGGTTGCAGGTCTACAGTGGAACTGGGCTGGCCTTTCTCTCTGGGGCCAGGAGGATTATTCTTAGCCTACCTTCAGAAGTCAGAACAGATCCCAGGCAAAGAAAGGTGATTTAGATGTTATCATCATGCCTGAAGTCAACAGCTGGCTTACTGGAACATTACCCAAACTCGGGTAAAACTGATACTTTATCCACATTTATGAAGCCTCAGTTGTGAGATCAGATAGATGAGTTATGCTACAGCCATCTGTGCCACGGACAGAATGGGGGGGGACAACCCTCTCCTTCAGGGGTGGTAGTTGTGAATAGTTACAGTTGCAGATGTCACCAAATTTACAAAACTTTCTGTTAGTTTAACTATGGTCATAATAAAAATCTTTGATCCTTAATTTATGGTTTTATCTAATTAAAAAAAATGATCCAAGTAGTGTCTGTTGAACCATCCAGAAGTATACCACTTCGGGCAACCACAGTAGTGGCACATTAGTAACTCTAGCGTAAACAGTCATGAATCAGTGGGAAAGAGCTGATATTTCTAGCTCAATTTTTAAAGCTTTATTGTTGTATTAAGCTTGATTAGTGACCTTTATGGTTATAATTGAAATTAATGATCTTAAGCAGGTTTAAGAGCCAGTTTGGTGTAGTGGTTAAGTGCACGGACTTTAATCTGGGAGAACCAGGTTTGATTCCCCACTCCTCCACTTGCACCTGGCTGGATGACCTTGGGCAAGCCATAGCTCTGCACCAGCTGTTCCCTCAAGGACAGCTTGAGATAGAGTTCTCTCAGCCCCACCTACCTCACAGGGTGCCTGTTGTGGGGAGGGGAAGGGAAAGGAGTTTGTAAACCACTCTGAGACTCCAAGTGAGTGAAGGACGGGATATAAATCCAATCTCTTCTCTTCCTCCTCCTCTTCTTCTTCTTCTTTATCTGTTGGATTGTAACCAGCAGTATGAAGAAAGAAACAAAAAAGGTCTTGCCTCAATTCTCTTATCTTCCAGATTTTTTTTGGATTGCTAAGAACATTTCATATTCTGTTCTTACAGATGGCCAGAAGGACATAGAAGATGAGCTTACGACCGGTCTTGAACTGGTGGATTCTTGTATTAGATCCCTGCAAGAGTCAGGAATACTTGATCCACAGGACTATTCAACTAGTGAAAGTAAGTTTTTGAAGTATTTGCCTTTCTTTGTGTCCTGCCCTGAATCAAAACCCAGCCTCATCAGAATACTTTATGCTTTTAAAATTGTAATATAGTATGCTCTGTGTAGCAACCAGCCTGCCATGTGCTCCCAGGTAATGGCGCCCGCCGCATGGCCAGAGCACATGGTCAGGCAGAGAGGGGAGCTTGAATCTGGAGGAACAATAGACCACCGGATTCTAAACCTCCACCAATGTGGGACCTAGGTTCTCCCTGAGGAGCCAATGCAATCAAAGGCTCCTCCAGGGAACCTATGACAAACATGCGCATATGTTAAGCCCCTATCAGGTCTTTTGGGTGCGGCCAGAGGTGTGGCTCCGGCCAGCATATAATGAGGGCCCTGGAGCCCTGGAAGCATGCTTGTTCTGACCATCTACTGGGCATGCTGAATCACTCAATAAAGGCTTCATGATTTCACCGTTCCTGGTCTCCTGAGTCCAGTACTCTTCAAAAATGAAAGGATGTCCAGCCATTACGATCTTATTTCATCTCTCACTTCTGATGGCTGACAATGCTCCATGAGCAGTTGCTTCTGTAGGAGTGAGGATAACGGTTCTCAAGCAGTTTTAGGGCCCTTTTCACAATATAGACAAAAAGCAGCATGAGATTCTTTTACAAGCTGGTGGCTGTCAGGAGGAATGCGTGGGGGGGGATACAGGGGTAAACATCAAATGTTTAGGAAGTGGTGGGTTTTAAAAAAAAATGTACCTGGATGCTTAAGCATTTTCTTGGCAGTTTATTTCTGTGTAATGGCCTCCCTGAGTCCCTTGCGTTAATCTCCAGTTTCCTTTTGAGTATTACAGGTGGCTTTGCCATGGAACTGGCATCTCCATCCCAGCATTGGTAGAAACCCCCATGATCAGCCTTTCTGCCTGTGTGGGTTCAACATGTAAATGTTGTTATTCTGTTGCTGTTGTTACAGGAGCTGCTTCCAGAGAAGCACTCCCCCCCCATAAACACACATGTGACCAGAATAATGTTCCCAAGGCTCTTTGGCTACCAGTCCACTAAGTCTTTAAGCCCTAGAAGGCTGAAGGGACCGGTGGCAACCGAAGAGAGACTGACCTGAATCCACAGCACCCCCTTTCTATGCTCACATCTGTATTTTTCTTAACTTACCGTCTTCCCTCTTTGTGCATTTTATGCTTAGTCACTTCACCAAAGTGGTTCATATCCTTAGAGCTCCACTTCTTTTCCTCTACAGAAATACTTTTTAAATGGAAAAGGTGGGCTGAGTTACCCAACCAGTTGATGGTACAGAAGATGTGTAGGATGCTGAGAGGGGAGAACACAAGATAAGGGAGAGAAGTTGAATGGGGCGATTAAGTGATAAAAGGAGGGACTACAGCAAGGGTTCTTGGAGGAAAGACGGCCTTCTGAAGATGTGTGTGACCTCCAACCAAGGTTCCTCTCCCTGTCCAACAGTGAGAAAGACTTCTCTCTTGCCCTTGTGAAAGAAAAGTAATTTGGAGGATTTGGAAAACTTTCTTTAAGGAGTGACAAATGGGCCTTACATTGTTCAAGCCACATTTCCCTCTTCCCCCAAGAATTATTCCAATGGTGAAGGGGATTGCCCAACTTTGCAATGATTTAAAGTTAATTTCTTGCATAAGTTTAATAGCAGAACAAACTTCAGTGCCTTATCTAATACAGACTTTGTCCTGGGTCCTTTTTCACAATGATGTTAAGCATTCTTATTTGGAATACCGTTGCCAGTGGTGCATAAAGGCCTTCTTGAGGGTGACTGGCTGGTACAAGGCAACACCACAAAGTGCAGCGGTGTGACTTCTCACAACCCCAGAGTAACACTACCGCCTGTCCCCTGGCTACCCCATGACCCAGAGATCAAGGGACTAAGCCTCTAGACCTCCTGGGTCTCAGATCAAGAAGCCAGCCCTGCAAGGTAGGACACTTACAAGGTGAGTTCTACAAAACAGTTATTCTGGTAGCTGTAAACTACATGGGCTAAAGTACTGGATTCAGATTGAAGCCTCCAAACCCACAAACACCGCAAGAAATGATTAACATGCTATATTAAAAGAATGTGCAGGAATATACAATATAAGAGCAATGAACAGTGAGGAAAAAATAATAAAACTAGATACCCAAGCTAAGTACATTAGCAAGCATTGGTTCTAGATCCAGATGTTACCTGACGAAACTGAGTCCAAGAGAGTTTCAAAGTCCACAACAGGGGCTCTGGCCAGCATGGCCCACCCAGAATAAAAAAGTGTCCCAAAATTAGACATAATCCAGACAGAGAGCAAAACTAGAATAAAAGATATTTCCTTTATATCCAAAATCCTGTATTAGCATGATTCTAGTTGACTGGGGAAAAAACCTACATGAAAAAAGCCCACAAAAAAAAACTCATGGTCATAAATGCCCACATGGAAATATGCCCACATGGAAAATAACCCATACACTTAAAAGCCTACACAGAAAAAAACCCACACAGAAAGAAGCCCACATGGAAAAATACCATGTAAAGTTTTTTGTTGTTGTTCAGTCGCACAATCAAGTCCAACTCTTTGCGACCCCATGGACCACATCATGCCAGGCCCTCCTGTCTTCCATCGTGCTCCGGAGTTTGCTTAATTTCATATTTGTTGCATCAGTAAAACTGTCTAGCCATGTCATCCTTTGCCGTCCCCTTCTTCTTTCACCTTCAATGTTTCCCAGCATCAGGGTGTTTTCCCATAAGTGCTCCCTTCTCATTTGGTGGCCAAAGTATTTGAGTTTCAGCTTCAGTATCTGGCCTTCCAAGGAACAGTCAGGGTTGATTTCTTTTAGGATTGACTGATTTGATCTCCTTGCAGTCCAAAGGACTCTTCAAGAGTCTTCTCCAGCAACATAATTCAAAAGCCATCTAAAGTACCATAGATATCCTTGTCAATGGAGGCCCAGGTAGCAGCCACTGCCAAGTCGGCCTTTTACCATCTTCGGCTGGCTCGGCAGCTGGTCCCCTACCTTGACCGCGATGACCTAGCGACAGTGATCCATGCGACGGTTACCTCGAGACTAGACTACTGTAACACCCTCTACATGGGGCTGCCCTTGGTGCAAACCCGGAGGCTGCAGCTAGTGCAGAATGCCGCGGCCAGGCTAATGATGGGTCTCTCAAGGCGGGACCACATCCGGCCTGTGCTCGTGGCGCTGCACTGGCTGCCCATAGCATACCGAGTTCGCTTCAAGGTGCTGGTTCTTACCTTTAAAGCCCTATATGGCCAGGGTCCAACATACCTGAGGGACCGCCTTTCCCCGCATATACCCCAGCGAGCACTTCGGTCGGAGTCAAGTCATCTACTCCGTGTCCCAGGTCCTAGGGAGGCCAAGCTTGTTGGGACCAGGGCCAGGGCCTTTTCGGTGGCGGCTCCAACCTGGTGGAATGAGCTCCCGGAGGAGATCAGGGCCCTGCGAGACTTGATGCAGTTCCGCAGGGCCTGCAAGACGGAGCTCTTCCGCCAGGCTTTTAATTAGGAGCCGCCACCAACAATAATGATAATAACATCTATAAGAACAATAATAACATCTGTAGGGTGAACTGGCCCTGGACGCAGTCTGGACCTGGTGGGTAGGTTTTGGGGGGGGACCCTTATCCTGATAAGACGTCATCAGATCAATAAGATTGGAAGCATTTTAGTGGAAGTAGGAGATATTTTATTGTTAATTATTATAGTATTGTAATTGAAATTTTATTGTTATTTATTATTGTTGGAATTTTAAATTGTTATGATGTTTTAACCGGCGTTACGCCCCTGTTAGCCGCCCTGAGCCCGCTTGCGGGGAGGGCGAGGTATAAAAATAAATATAAATAAAATAAATAAATAAATAAATAATATTTATAATTGTGGATAACCATTCATCTCCATTTATGAGGATGAGCAGGTATTGCATTTATATTGTCATTTTAGGATTAAAACATGTCATATGCACATGCAATAATTTGTGTTGTGATTTTATCAAGTATAATTAAATAATCATTTTGCTGTGTTATTAGTAAAGTGCTTCATTACTATACAAAAGTGGCCTGTATGAAGAGGGCTTTAATGCTCTTGAGTGTAAAGGCTTGGAAAGGAAAATACAGGAAATAAAAGTGACCCTTTTGTTATCAATGAATTTTATTCAGAAGGAAAAATAATAACAACAGAAATTAAACTCTATATAGAAATATCTTTAAATAAAACTAAATATTTATTAATTTACCATTTGTCAACCTTTGTAATATTGACAGAAAACCTTTGTAATATTGACCAAAAAATGTTAAATGATGTATAGATTGTCTAGTATACACAGCTTTTAAACAACTATATGGCTTAAAATTTTGTTATTAAACAATAAGTCAATTTCCTAGCTTGATTTCCCTTTACTTGTATTTTAACAAATACAGTGTGGTACACCCAGTGACCACGAGAAAAGTCTACCTAATCCTAATAGTAAAAGCAACAATTATTTAACAACAACATATAATAACAATGATAATTACAATAATCACAATAATTTAGTAACAACAACTATAATAACTCAGATAATTCTTCATTGCAAATTAGCCAGTCTCCTGAAGTAATTAAGTGTATCTGCCACCTGATCATATTGCTGCACAGAAGTGGCAACCATGTTATGAAGTGCCTCATATTTCCTCTTTTTTCACCTCTAGGCAACCTGCCTGTGCATTAGCCAGTGCTGGTTTGTGGCAAGCCAGGTCCCTCTGCAGTCCATCAAACAGAGACCATGCACTGGGGTGACTGAAGTGGAACAGGGAATTAAGAGCACTACATGACATGGTTGCCACTGCTGTTATTATTTGTTATTTTATGTTCTCTTATGGTTCTGTTCTTTTACAGTTTTAATTTCTAATAACAAAATAAGTAAATAATATTAATTATTTTAATAGTCTACAATAGTCTAGCCTGAGGTGATTGTTGCATGGATCACTGTAGCCATGTCAGCACAGTCCAGGAAGGGAACCAACTGCTTCAGCTTCAGCCTACTCAGCCTGAGCCATCCAGCCACAGCGTGCAATGCCCGGTCAAGATCATCCAGTCCTGAGCCAGACTGGCCGCTCAACATCAGATAAAGCTGGGTATCATCAGCGTACTGGTGACAACCCAGCCCCGCCCTCCGGACAATCTGGGCAAGGGGGCGCATATAGATGTTAAAGAGCATCGGGGACAGAACAGCTCCCTGAGGCACTCTGTATTCAAGCGGGTGCCTCCAGGACTGCTGCTCCCCTAGTGCCACCCTTTGTCCCTGACCCTGGAGAAAGGAAGCGAGGCACTGTAAGGCAAGCCCCTGTATCCCCACATCGGCGAGGCGGCGGGTCAGCAGCCGGTGATCGACCGTGTTGAATGCTGCCGACAGGTCAAACAACAGCAATACTGCCGCACCGCCCCAATCCAGGTGTCTCCGGAGGTCATCCATAAGGGCCACCAGAGCCGTCTGGGTCCTGAAGCCTGGGCAAAAGCCTGACTGGAAGGGATCTAACACCGAAGCGTCATCCAGGAAGCTCTGCAACCGTATCGCCACCGCCCTCTCTATTAATTTGCCCAAATAAGGCAAATTGGACACCGGCTGGTAGTTAGCCAATTCGGCCGGATCCAAGGATGGTTTTTTTAAGAGAAGGTGGACCATCACATCCTTGAGTGCACTCGGGAACTGCCCCTCCAGGAGGGACCGATTGTTAATCTCCCGCAGTGCACCTTGAAACCCTTCATGGCCAGCTTTAATAAGCCAGGAAGGGCACGGATCAAGGTTGCATGTGGTTGGACGCACGGTTGCAAGCAGCCTGTCAACTTTGTCAGGACTGAGCGGGCCGAAGGTATCCAAACCCAGACTCATAGATGTGCAAGGGGTCTCAAGTTCACTCATTATATCAGCCGTGGTGGGAAGGTTGCGGCAGAGCACCAAGACTTTGTCCGCAAAATAGCTCACAAAAGCCTCATAAGAACATAAGAGAAGCCAATGTTGGATCAGGCCAGTGGCCCATCCAGTCCAACACTGTGTCAAACAGTGTCCAAAAACACCAGGTGCCCTCAGAAGGTTCAGCAGTGGGGGCAGGAAGCCCTCCCACTGTTGCCCCCCAAACACCAAGAATATAGAGCATCACTTGCCCCAGACTGAGAGCTCCTATCTATACTTTGTGGCTAATAGCCACTGATGGACTTCTGCTCCATATGTTTATCTAATTCCCTTTTGAAGCCGTCCATGCTTGTAGCAGCCACCTCCTCCTGTGGCAGTGAATTCCACATGTTAATCACTCTTTGGGTGAAGAAGTACAGCCTCACAGCCTATCTCCAATTCCCTACTATTTGGAATACCTATGCTTTGACCATATGGACTTTTGTTGGTAGGGTGATGTCTCTACTTTTTATTATGCTGTCTAGGTTTGCCATCACTTTCCTCCCAAGGAGTAGGCATCTTTTATTTGGGCCAAATAGAAAGAAAAGCTGAGGGACATAGAGCAAAAACAGTATTAGCAATTAATTAATTAATAATTTAATAACAACTATAATAACTCATATAATTCTTTATTGTAAATTAGCTGATCTTCTTAAGTAATTAAGTGTATCTGCCACCTGATCATATTGCTGCACAGAAGTGGCAACCATGTCATGAAGTGCCTCATATTTCCTCTTTTTTCACCTCTAGGCGACCTGCCTGTGCATTAGCCAGTGCTGGTTTGTGGCAAGCCAGGTCCCTCTGCAGTCCATCAAACAGAGACCATGCACTGGGGTGACTGAAGTGGAACAGGGAATTAAGAGCACTACATGACATGGTTGCCACTGCTGTTATTATTTGTTATTTTATGTTCTCTTACGGTTCTGTTCTTTTACAGTTTTAATTTCTAACAACAAAATAAGTAAATAATATTAATTATTTTAAGCCATATAATTGCTCAAAAGCTGTGTACACCAGACAGTCTATACATAATTTAACATCTTTCTTTCTTTACTTTAGAAATTACTTCATAACAACTTTACAAAGGTTGACAAATGGTAAATTAATAAATTTAAAGTAGTTAATTTTATTTAAACATATTTCTATATACAGTTTAATTTCTGTTGTTATTGTTTTTCCTTCTTAATAAAGTTTGTTGATAACAAAATGGTCACTTATTTCCTGTATTTGCACTTTAAAGCCAGTACATTCAAGAGCATTAAAGCCCTCTTCACACAGGCCACTTCTGTGTAGCAATGAAGTACTTTGCTAATAACATAGCAAAATGAATATTTAATTATACTTGATACAATCACAACACAAATTGTTGCATGTGAATAAAACATGTTTTAATCCTAAAATAATAATATATAATATAGGTAATACCTGTTCATTCTCATAGATAGAGATGAATGGTTATCTATGGGGCTTTACATGGTATTTTCCTATGTGGGCTTCTTTCAGTGTGGGCTTTTTGGTGTATGACCTTTTTTCCATGTGGGCATTTTCCCGTGTGGGTTTTCCTGTGAGCATTTATGGCTGTGCATTTTTTTTCCTGTGGGCTTCTTTCCTGTGGGCTTTTTCATAGAGTTGATATATTTGACCAATCAGATATGACCCATGTAACCCAACCAATTAAGCGAGTTTCCCTAATGAGACTGTATACTCTACAGCTGTCAAGGGTCCAGTTAAGCAAGCACCTTCCCCCACCCATGGGTCCTTGCAGGGGTCATTTCGAGCAGGAGCTCGGGGGAGCGCAGCTCCGGGAGTTGGTGCCATCCCCCCCCTCGGGGAATGCCTGCTTGTTTCATGGCTGCAGCAAAATGACCCTGTCCCCTGGAAAGCTCCTTGTTCCTCCAACCAGCCTTCTGAAGGCATCAGCCACCACTGAAGCTATCCTCCCAGAACTGTGGTATTTCTGAGGCTTGGATTAGTAAGTGTCCCCTCCCTTCCATCTTTCTTTCTTTCTTTTTCTTTATCTTTCTTTCTTTCTTTCTCTTTCTTTCTTTCTTTCTTTCTTTCTTCCTTCCTTCCTTCCTTCCTTCCTTCCTTCCTTCCTTCCTTCCTTCCTTTCTCCCTCCCTCCCTCCCTCACCTTCTGACATCACTTACAGTGATGTCAGGGGGTTTAGCATATGCAAATAAGTTATGCTAATGAGTTATGCTAATGAGCTCCTGCACCTCTTTTTCTACGAAATGACCCCTGGGTCCTTGCACTAACAGGATGGAGTATAGAACAAAGTTTGAGTCCAGTGACACCATTAAGACCAACAAAATTTTGTTCAAAGTGTAAGCTTTTGTGTGCAAAGCACACTTCTTCAGATAAATTGGAATGAAATCTCCTCAAGGGCTATTTACAGGGGGGGAAAAGAGGGTGGGGGCAGCCTCCTGATGGTCTCCTGACAACCACTTTTTCCTCTTGCAAAAGTGTTATGTCACTATGAAGAAATATGTATCATAGAAGAGCTACACAAGTATGAACCTCTGATGCTGAGCACAGACAACTGGACTCATAGAATGAAGTACAAGGACCTTGTTAAACTAGTTGCTGCCTGCCTTAGGACTGCAAAACGAGGAGACTTGTTGAATACTTAATAAATGCCATACTTGGCTGGTGGACTGTATTCACATTCATGGATCACAAGTTACTTGCCCATAGTTTAAAGGTTTTCAGGTAGAGGTGGAGCTGATGGTGTATAATGTCAGTTCAAGAATAACTGAATATTTGGAAAATTAATCATTTAATTTCACATGACATTTGCCGTATTTTCAGAAGTTCAGGCAATGATGATAGCAAAGCCCATATTCTTGCTGCTATATTGCCATGCTCGACTGTGATCCTAGGATGGGTGTTGGTTTTAAAAGTATCCACCAAACAATACTACTTAGACAATTTGCATAGTACTTCTAAATGGCAAAATGTCTTCTAGGTTATGTAGTCTTTGTTGTGGTTGCCTTCACAACAAATCCAATAAATCCAAATAGAAAACTGAGGCTAAGTGGCAGAGACTTTTCTTGATGAGACAATGGCATCAAACCTTGCTCGCTTTCGCTCACTTTGGGCTGCCATAATTATTGAGCAAGGGAATTCCTGCGGGGAGGGGGGTGAGTGAGTGTGTGAGTGAATGGGACCTTTTGCTTCTAGCAGCCATATAACTTTCCTTTCAAGTCTTGCCTCTTCTCCATTCCCCAGGGAAAGGTGTCCTTGGAGCTTTCTGGTGCCAGCTTGAGCAGTAGACCAAACCATATATTTTTCCCTCCCTGGTTGAGATGGCAGGACTAGGTGTGGTGTGTGTGTGCGCGCGACGTGTGCCTGGGGAATGAAAGGGCTTTTGTTCGAATTACCTATATGAAGCCTGTACCCGCCAAAGTGCTTTCGTTCTAACACGAGTGATGTTCTGGGTCATGCATACTTCTCAATAAACTTATCACTGCCAAAGTTCTTCCCTTCTCCAAGACTTCCAGACTGGAGAGAAACTATAACCGCCAGAGGAGGTGGTTAGCTGAGCATCTCTGCCATGCTGCTACTCAGGAAATCAGATGTTTCTTTCTCAAGGAATTTCTGCCCATGGCATGTGGGGTGCTGGCTTTTGGGGTGGGGAGGAGCATGGGGCTGCCATTGAAATTAAAATGTTATCACTGCCAAAAAGAGAGTTGTTGAATGTAACTTGACCAGGGATCTGACAAGTGGCTACAAGACCCAGGTGGGAGCTGAGCCCAGATTTCCTCAATGCAAGTCCAAATCGTATTTGCCAGTGAACCATACTGATTCTCCAATAATTCCCCATCCCCCTTGTTCTCCACATCTTTGCAAAGCTCTTTTAATTCATCTTCTTGGCCTTTATGTTTATTGTTAAATTATACACCTCTTGCACCATTAAATATGGCATTCCATGTTAGATGTCTACTTCTTTTAATTAGGCTGAGTTGTTCTGACATGTAGTGTTTTCTGTCTGATGTGGTACAGCGATAATGTCTATACTTTAATTTACCTTATTTCAATAAATGGCTGGGAGTCTTTTGTTTCCCCCAGAAAAGTAGTACTTCATATGTTTAGGGTTCACCTTTTTCAGTATAATTATTTCGTTCTGTCTTTGTCACATGCTGTCCTAGTAAAACTACTGTAGTAAAAAGCTACATTCCCTAGTGTGTGTACATGCAGTGGGGAACCATCACTACTCCCAACTTCCTGATGCATTCTGTATTATATATATAACTTTGCAGGCGCACAATTGCTGATTGTGTGCATTGCATTTTTAATGTGGATAACTGAGAACATATGCATACCTGTGAAATGACCCTTTAAATGTAGGGTGTTTCTTTTCCCATGGTGAGTCTGAGGAGTCTTATGGGAGTGGAACTTGGGCTTCCCCTGAAAGTAGCATAGATGTGAAGAACTGTTCCAGGGAAAAATATAATATAGGGGAGAGGCTCTGGGGTCACAATGGGTCACTTGAGACTTAACAATACTTAAAGGGAAAAGGAGATGATTGTCAAGAGCCGCTCTGAGACTCCCTCGGGTAGTGAAGGGCGGGGTATAAATCCAATCTCTCCTTCTTCTTCTTCTTTTAGCATAAGGTTAAATCTGGCATGTTTTGTGCTGCTGATCTCTTAATCAGGGAGAGCTGTTTTCTTCTTGTAGTCCAGGAGAGATTTCAGGACAACTTGGCACTATTGACACGCAGACATGGAGGTATTCCTTGGTGTGCCCCGTGTGAATCGCTCAACACTTAACTGAAGTAATATAGACTATTCTGATCTATTTGTCTGCCTGTACTCAGTACTTGTTTGCTTATCTTTTCTAAATCTTGGTTGGAGGACTTAACATAAATAAGAGAGGTGTTGGGGCTCAGTCCAGCCTGGAAGTCACAAAGCCCTGTATGGTTAGCACAGCGTGTGTAGCATATCCATCTATATATCTAATAGCCAAGCGCCTCCGGCGTGTGGATATCTAAATCTGCACACTGCGCAAGCTGCGGGGACCCCCATGGCAGACGTACATGCCACTTCCGTGATGCCGTCTGCTGTGCCTGCAGGAAAGCAGGCCATCTTGCCCGGGCCTGCCGCCTAAGGAACATCCACCGTGCCCCAGCAGCGAACTTTGAAGAAGTGGGTAGTGTCGTTCCCGCGGCCATGGTAATGAACTTGCCCCATCCCATCCCGGGCGCGATTTCTGTGTCCCTCCGAATAGAAAGAGTTCCTTGCTCTATGGAACTGGACTCAGGGTCCGCATATTCAATTGTGTCCGCAGCTATGTTCAGGCGCCTCTGCCTGAAGAGGGCACACTGGCTATGGCTGCTGGCTGGGTTGGTCCTCCAGGACTTCCAGAAAAACCCAGTGGCTATGAAGGGGCTAGCCAGGGTCCGGGTCCAGTACCATGCCTTTAACGGCCTGCTGGACCTCCTTGTGGTGGAGCGCAATCTAACCAGTCTCCTAGGTCGCGCCTGGTTCAAGCCGCTCGGAGTGCAGTGGACCAGAATACACCGCATGGGCTCTACTGACTTCTCGTCCATCTGCAAGGAATTTCCCGCCATTTTTGACGGCTCATTGGGCTGCTACAGAGGACCCCCGGTTTCCTTCGACCTGGACCTGGCAGTCCGGCCCATCCGCATGGCCGTCTGCCGGCCACCGCTCACCTTCCAGCCCAAAGTGGAGGCGGAGCTGGAAAGCTCGTGGCACAAGGGGTGCTAGAGCCGGTCTCCCACGCCAAGTGGGAGACTCCCATTGTGACCCCCCTCAAGGCGAATGGGGAAGTCCGCATCTGCGCGTATTATAAGTGCACTATTAATAAGGTGTTACAGGACCATGCGTACCCAGTACCGGTGGTCAGCCACGTTCTGGCCTCCCTCGCGGGAGCCAAAACATTTGGAAAACTCGACCTGGCCCAGGCCTATCAGCAGCTTCCTGTAGACGAGGCAACGGCTGAGGCACAGACGATTGTGACTCATAAGGGAGCGTTCAAAGTGAAACGGCTCCAGTTCGGGGTCAGCGTAGCGCCAGGGATTTTTCAAAATCTAATGGATTCTCTCCTTAAAGATGTTCCAGGTGTGAAACCGTTCTTCGACAACATCCTCATCGCCGCCCCGGACGTCGACACGTTTGCAGCACGCCTACAGATGGTGCTGCAACGGTTCCAGGACGCGGGTCTCAAGGTCAGAAAAGATAAGTGTAACCTGGGAGTCTCGTCGGTGACCTTCTTGGGTTTCGAAGTGACCGTGGACGGCATTCACCCGACAAAGGAGAAGGTAGCGGCGATTACAGGAGCACCCCGTCCATCTTTGAAGGCGGAACTACAGGTGTTCTTGGGACTTTTGAACTTTTACCATGCCTTCCGCACAAGGCGGCTGTCGCCGAACCCCTGAATCGCCTCCTGGACAAGGGAGCGGCTTGGGCCAGGGGTCCCAAGCAGGGTTCCCTCTAAGCTGTGGAGTCCTGTGAGGAAAAATTCTACTTTCTGAGCTACCGGCATTAAAGTTGTGAGCGAGCAATTTGGCTACTGCATAAATTAGTTTGCTCTGGAGCCATCCTTCCTGAGCTAAGACAAAAATGTGTGAGCCAGAGGCTAAAAAACTGTGAGCTAGCTCACACTAACTCAACTTAGAGGGAACCCTGGTCCCAAGCATGACCCAGCCTTCCGGGCTGTCAAGGACTTATTAGTCTCAAATGCGGTCCTGGTGCACTTCGATGAGAGGCTCCGTGTCATTCTGGCCTGCGACGTGTCTCCCTACGGCGTTGGGGCAGTCTTGGGGCACCGGCTACCCAACGGCACGAAGGTGCCGGTAGCTTACTACTCCAGGACCCTGTCGTCGGCGGAACGTAATTACGCCCAAATCGACAAGGAGGCCCTTGCGATTGTAGCCGGCATCAAGAAATTCCACGATTATCTGTATGGGCGATCGTTCACCGTGGCTACGGACCATAAACCCTTGCTGGGACTCCTTGCCCCCCACCGGCAGACCCCTCACATGCTGTCCCCGCGGTGGTCGTTTTTTTTGTTGGGCTACTCCTACGACTTGGTGCATCACCCGGGCAAGGTGATGGGACACGCCGAAGCCCTAAGCCGCCTCCCCCCCCATCACACGACCCAGATCCGACTCCAGCCTTCCACGTAGCGCTCCTGGACGACCTACCAGAGCGCCCCGTGCAGGTATCGGATGTGGCCCGTCGCACGCGGTGGGACCGCATCCTTTCCCGTGTCTCGGACTGGGTGGGAAGGGGGTGGCCGGAGAAACCGGGACCGGAGTTCGCCGCTTTCATGGCACGAAGGCACGAACTCTCAGCCCACAAGGGGTGCCTGCTATGGGGATCTTGAGTGGTGATCCCCGGGCCCCTAAGGCCCCGAGTTCTAGAAACACTACACGAGGCCCACCCGGGAATAGTACGCATGAAAGCCCTGGCCCGTAGTTATGTGTGGTGGCCAGGCCTGGACAAAGACATTGAGGGGTGGGTCCAGAGGTGTACCAAATGCCAAGAGTCGCGGCCAGACCTGCCACACGCTCCTGTCCGATCCTGGGAATCCACTAACAAGCCCTGGTCCCGTTTGCACCTAGACTTCGTGGGACCGGTCCAGGGCCGGTTGTTTCTTATCGTTGTAGACAGCTACAGCAAGTGGCTTGAGGTGGTTCCGGTAGCATCGACCTCCACCAATGCAGCCTTATGAAGTCTCTGGCCGGTCTTTGCGACACACGGAATGCCTGACACTCTCGTGACTGACAACGGGACCGCATTTACCTCCAGCGAGTTCCAACGGTTCGTGGAGGCCTGCGGTCTTTGCCACATCCGCTCTGCACCATTTCACCCTGCAACCAATGGCCAGGCCGAGCGCATGGTGAGAACAACGAAGGATGCTTTAAAGAAAATGGAGCACGGTGACTGGGAACAGCAGCTGTATAAGTTCCTGTTCTGCCAACGGAACACACCCCACTCAGGGACCGGGCGCCGGCCAGCTGAACTTCTGATGGGAAAATGACTGGGAACCGTCCTGGACTGCCTACATCCCGATCGAGCAATCAATGGAAACCGACAACGGAGGACCAGCCAGCCGCCCGAGGGTTTGCTCCCGAAGACCCCGTATATGCTAAGAACTACGCACAGGGTCTGGCATGGCTCCCCACGAGGATCATTCGAGTTACCGGGCCTTATTCCTACAAGGTCCTTACAGAAGATGGCGTAGTCTGGAAACGGCACATCAACCAGATTCGACGCCGTACACAGAACCACGATGCTACCCAGGCCCCCAAACTCCCTGCACCAACGGACCGTGACATCGACACGACTCCAGAAGCAGCACCAGACCCGGATCCGGAGACTGCAGAGACGCCGCCCGTGCCCACGGATGAAGCAGCCGCGCCATCCACGCCAGAACAACCTCCGAACAGACTGGCCCTGAAGCAGAACAACTACTTGCACCGCAACCTGCCGACACAAGCAACATGCCCCGCTTTACAACCCCCCGGCGCTCTGGACGCGAGCACAGACGCCCAGACTATCTCAGAGACTATGTACGCAGAGGGGTTCTGGACTATGGGGGGAGGGGTGTTATGTATTGACCATGCGGTCGCCATGTGCTCCCGTAATGGCGACCGCCATGTGGCCAGAGCACATGGCCAAGAAACTACCTGAGCTTCAGCCAGGTAGAACAAAGGCTAGTTGGATTCAAACCGGCCACCAATCATGTACCTAGGTTCCTCCCAGGGAACCTATGAGATGTAAATAGACTTATAATAGCCTATCAGGCCAGTTGGGTGAGGTCAGGGGATTGTCCCTGACCAGCATAAAAGGAGGGCTTCGAGCCCTGGGATATATGCTTCATCCGGACCGGCAATAAAGATCTAGCTGTTTCACTATTCCATGGAAGAAGAAGAAGAAGAAGAAGAGATTGGATTTATATCCCGCCCTCCACTCCCCAAGGGAGTCTCAGAACGGCTTACAAACTCCTTTTCCCTTCCCCTCCCCACAACAGACACCCTGTGAGGTAGGTGGGGCTGAGAGAGGTTTTTCCCAAGCTGTCCTTGAGGGAACAGCTGGTACAGAGCTATGGCTTGCCCAAGGTCATCCAGCCAGGTGCAAGTGGAGGAGTGGGGAATCAAACCCGGTTCTCCCAGATTAGAGTCCGCGCACTTAACCACTACACCAAACTGGCTCTCTCACCAAACCAATGGACTCCCAACTCCAATACTTATCACTGCCCATGGCATGTGGGGTGCTGGCTTTTGGGGTGGGGAGGAGCATGGGGCTGCCATTGAAATTAAAATGTTATCACTGCCAAAAAGAGAGTTGTTGAAAGTAACTTGACCAGGGATCTGACAAGTGGCTACAAGACCCAGGTGGGAGCTGAGCACAGATTTCCTCAATGCAAGTCCAAATCGTATTTGCCAGTGAACCATACTGATTCTCTAATAATTCCCCATCCCCCTTGTTCTCCACATCTTTGCAAAGCTCTTTTAATTCATCTTCTTGGCCTTTATGTTTATTGTTAAATTATACACCTCTTGCACCGTTAAATATGGCATTCCATGTTAGATGTCTACTACTTTTAATTAGGCTGAGTTGTTCTGACATGTAGTGTTTTCTGTCTGATGTGGTACAGCGATAATGTCTATACTTTAATTTACCTTATTTCAATAAATGGGTGGGAGTCTTTTGTTTCCCCCAGAAAAGTAGGCTCTGGGGTCACAATGGGTCACTTGTGACTTAACAATACTTAAAGGGAAAAGGAGATGATTGTCAAGAGCCGCTCTGAGACTCCCTCGGGTAGTGAAGGGCGGGGTATAAATCCAATCTCTCCTTCTTCTTCTTCTTTTAGCATAAGGTTAAATCTGGCATGTTTTGTGCTGCTGATCTCTTAATCAGGGAGAGCTGTTTTCTTCTTGTAGTCCAGGAGAGATTTCAGGACAACTTGGCACTATTGACACGCAGACATGGAGGTATTCCTTGGTGTGCCCCGTGTGAATCGCTCAACACTTAACTGAAGTAATATAGACTATTCTGATCTATTTGTCTGCCTGTACTCAGTACTTGTTTGCTTATCTTTTCTAAATCTTGGTTGGAGGACTTAACATAAATAAGAGAGGTGTTGGGGCTCAGTCCAGCCTGGAAGTCACAAAGCCCTGTATGGTTAGCACAGCGTGTGTAGCATATCCATCTATATATCTAATAGCCAAGCGCCTCCGGCGTGTGGATATCTAAATCTGCACACTGGGGGCACTTGGGGGGCAGAGAAATTTTCCTGCACACTTAGGGGACTCCCCCCAAGTCTGAAAAGTTAAAAAAATTATTTGGGGGATACGTGAATCCCCCCCAAAAGTAAAAGAGTGTTCCCTGCACATGCACAGAGATGCTCTAAGAACTGTCCATTGCTGCCACTGGGGGGCAGAAGGCTTAGCAGGCTGGCCTCGCTGCCGCTGCTGGGGAAGGGAGGGATAAGGGCTCACCTGCTGCTGCTGCTTCCTCCTCCTCCGGAGCTCCTCTGGCTTCAGCAGGCTTTGAGCTGTGCGGAATACTTCCCCCCCCCCCCCCCCCACGAGTATTGCAGGTCCCACTTCTTGTTTTATATGATTAGCCAGTCAGTTTTTTCTCCAAATAACAAGAAAGGAAAGAGGAATGTAATTACGCATTCAGCCTAGTTAATGCAGACCACAGAGATCAGAATGTAAAATGGGTAGTTAGTGAAACCATACTGCTGGTCCACTGTAAAGAAAACTTGTCTGCTACTGGCTGTCTTCCACTCTTCACTGTTATGGCCCATGTTCATGGTGACTTATGTAGCCCCACTGGTCTTCTCCCCTCTGTAAGGAGCCAAAGAAGACAAGTGGTGGCAATACTTCAGAAGAGCCAGCATGTTGAAGTGAATGCACATATGTATGTATGTATGTATGTATGTATGTATTTGAGGTTAGAACATGAAAACTACAATAAAATTTAAGTAGATGGCAGTTGGAACTTCTAATTAAGCCACCACCTTGGAGAGGGAGGCAAAGGATAAGAGTACCAGCCAGATGGATGCCAGTGCTGTCCTCAACGAAACACCTGGCGGAAGATTTCTGCCTACTCTCAAACTAGTTTTATTACAGAGGTTTAACAACAACTCTAATTCAATAACATGTAGGGAAAATGAGCACAGTATACGTAGGCAACCCGCAAAATAAGGAATCCTAATGCATCTGACTCTATACTGTCTATACTCTAGGCTCCTGGTCTCAGACTGACTCACCCCCTTTGGCATGAGGGATTCCCCCCCCTCCTGCAGCAGCCTCTCCCCAGCCCTGCTGTTCCCTGGGGGAGGAGAGGGGGGGGGAGAGAGAGAGAGACCCCTCCCACTTTGGGCAAGGCCTTTTATAGCCCTTCTTCCCAGGCACCACCCCCTCTACTCCTCTGCTGGTATAAGTTTCCTCTACAAATCCCCTGTTAGCCAATCACAGGTTCCAGAGGAGACCTGGGAAATGCAGGCCCTGGTAGCCACTCTAGTATAGGCTTCCCTGGAGCCTGTAGGCTGCATGATTATAGGCCCATGATCATGACAGTGGTTGAGACCATTGGTCCATGAAGGTCAATACTGTCTGCTCAGACTGGCCGCAACTCTCCAGGGTCTCAGGCAGAGAAAGGTCTTTCACATCACCTATTGTCTCATCCTTTCATACCCACTGGGATCTTACAGCACTTGGCAGGCTCACAATAGCACCAGACCCATGGAACTGCACAGTTCATGGATACAAGGGGTAGAACCCCACAGGGGTACTCCAGTGGGACATCTCCCAGGATGCAGTGGGATAACAGGGAGACCTCAGGTCCTCTTGGTTCCGGTGCTGTCAAGATATGCGAAACCCTGGAAAACAGGTCCCCTGCAGCAACAGCTGGGCTCACTTGGCTGTGCTGATTTCTTTTGCTTAAAACCATTTGTGGGCAAAGCAACTCAGCCAAGGGAGCTGTTTTGCTCAAACTGATCCTGGTTAAGTGCTGTTACCTCTGTTGCATGTTTGTTTGTTTTTTTCTTTCTGAAACATACTTTGTTCTTATTCACTTTAAAAAATAAACCTGCCCATTTTATCTCAGTTATAAATCCAGGCTAAGGTGGGTTATACTCAGTCCCAGAGCCTATTGTTTGTTTGTTTTTGTCTTTTAATTTCCTGCTATGAACCCTGAGCCAGTGTGTGGTGTGTAGAGGCAAATTCATTTAGGATTGGCTTCCCAGGATGTATGACTGGATCTTGAATGAAACCTCCACCTTCAGAAGCAGTTTATCTTTTATTACTAGCTGCTGGGAACAGACAGAAAGACAGTACAGTTATCTTCCTGCCTTGTTTGCTTGGAATCCGAATTTGGGACTTGGTGGACCTTAGTCTGGCCCAGCAGGATTCTCTTATGATACTGTGGAACAATGCAATCCAATTTCCACTCCTCTGCCCCAAATTCATTTCCCTCACAGGTTCTCTGTAAATCAGTTCACCTTAATTTAAGCTCCTGAACACACTCAATTCCTCTTTGCCAGATCCCAAAAAGAAAGAAAAAATCCCCACATTTCTCACTTCACTCAGGTCTGTAAGAATTTTTACACATGCGAAATGTCCAAAGGGCAGGAAGTAGGATTTAGGTGTACGCCAGAAACACCAGAAAGGGACAGGCAGTCCGAGCCCCCTTTCCACCAAGACTGCCTCCCCTCATCTCCCTTCTTCCACCCCAGTGGTGAGCAGTCAGTCACCTCAGGCTGAATGAGGTAGAACTCACTGAAAAACCAACCAACAAAAAACCCAACCATGGATGTCCTGGACTACACGCCCCTCCTCCCTCTCCCTCCCTCCCTGTAGGACAGCAGAAGTATAGTTCTTCTGCACTGTTTGTGGGACCGGTAAGGAGAGACTTTGCGTGCACGCGCACACACACACACACACACACACACATTTTCACTCTACTTTCTATGTGAATTCTGCTCATTAGGTCTTATAATACTCATTCTAATGGCAAAAAAACCCAATTACAATTCCTTTTTTTAAGATTCAGGTGGGTCGCCACGTTGGTCTGAAGCAACAGAACAAAATTTGAGTCCAGTGACACCTTTAAGACCAACATGTACACAACATGTTGTCAGGTTCTGACATGATTCTGCTAATAATGTATGCATTTCTCAACACTGTCTCCGTGCTTCACATGTTGCTTTGTTCCTTTGTTCTAGCAGACTTTACCATCTGCCCCTTATCTGTATCTTCCCCTTCACTCCCTGCTAGCTATAACGTTCGCTTTGAAGTATAATGGTTACTCTGTTTAATGTTGCCATGCCTGGGCGGGAGATGGTGACCAACATTCCTAAGTGTCATCTCTAAACAAATGGTGGCTACTCCCTTTCGTATTCCCTCCTCCCTTTTTCCCGAGCGTATTGGTGTTATCTTGTTATTGAAACCTTGAAGAGTTCTTTATGGCCGGACGCCTGGAAGAATGTTGTGCCTGAGCTGATACATGTGGGTCACTGAGATCAAGGGGGGAATTTATAACTTTCTCACCTTCTGTGGGAATTGCAACGGTCCCTGCTCTTTTCCCGCGTTCACCCTCTTGCCCTGATTGGCTTAGGCCTGAGGTTCAATTGAAAGCCTGAGAGTATAATAATGCTGTCTGTATTCCATTCAAGCATCTCTAACAAACATTCGAGAACCTGTTTGCAGTATTGAAAATAAAGAGCTTTGCTTCATCAACAAAGGTCTGATTCTTTGCTGTCTATACAGAAACCTCACAAATTGTTAGAGAACTGTCTTTGGGACTTTCTCATTCCTGACCATGTCAGATGATGAGACCATTCCCGTAACATCAGCAGAAGACACCGTGCCAGTGGAGAACGTGCCAGTTCGCCCTGCGAACCCGGTGACTACAGCCCAAGGAGCCTACCAAGTCCCGCGTACGGGATCAGGATTAGGACCACAGTGGCCACCGGCCTCACCCCGATATTCGTGGTCCAACTTTGGCCAAGGGACCTGCGAGTCATGGATCCACGACAGGAGGGGATCCCGAGTGCTGTTCAGTGGGGACCGCACGGAGTTTGGCCAGCCCAGCATTATCGAGGAAGAGCGGGGTTTTCCTCGGGGCCTGGAAGATTGGCATTACCGTTTCCCGGACGAGGAGCGTGGGATGCCATGCGGTCCCGATCCTGCGGGAGAGGATCAGGGACGAGTGCTAGACCGGAGGTTTGGCGAGATGCAAGACCGCATCAGAGTGGAACTGCGGGAGGCGGTTTTCGATATACATCAGCAACTGCGAGATGTGGTGGCTGCATTGCCGGGACCCCCTCAAGGGGGGGCGGCCCCGGTTCCTGGACCTGCGGGTGGCACGCCACCCCAGCAAGTGCCCCCAGTGGGGCCACCCATTGGGCCCCCTCCGCAGCCAGCGCCTGGAGGCCCGGGGCCCATGGATTGGCTGATTCAGCAGGCGCCTACCGATCTGCTGACCGCTACTTTCGATGGGGATCCAGAGAAGCTTCGGTTTTTCATCATCAAGATTGAGAGGTTTCTGGCGGCTTGGGGCCATTTATACCCTACCGAGAGGGATCGGGTGGGGTACATCGGTTCGAAACTCCGAGATACCGCGAGCGACTGGTATGTCAGCCTACACAATCCCCCTGGACCAGAACTGCGTACCGTTGATAATTTTATGTGGGCCCTGCGTCAACATTATGAGGACCCGTTGGGGGAAGAGAAAGCCCGGAACCAGCTACGGAAATTGGTGCAAGGAAGGTCCTCAGTGAGAGAGTACACCGACTGCTTCCGGCGCATCTCAGCCAAAGTGCAAGGTTGGTCCGAAGACCTGTTTGTGGAAAAGTACCGGGAGGGGCTGCATCCAGAGATCTACGAGACCGTGCTGCGAGAAGGGCGACCCATGTCCCTGGCAGCTTGGATGAGAGCAGCGGTGGACGTGGAAGAGCGGTTCACCCTGATAAAGCTAGGGGCTCCGGCAGCCGCCCAGACAAAAGCACCCCAGAAGGCAAAAGGGAAGACAGGATACCAGGAGCTACGAGATATCCGCTTCAAGCAAGGGCTCTGCATCAAGTGCGGGGAAGGTGGCCATTTTGCATCCTCCTGTCCTCGAGGTGGCACCAAGGCACCCAAGACCTCCACCCCAATGGGAGCCACCCCTCGCACCGGAAAAGTCTCGTTTAAACCCCAGGCTCTACAGCTGGAAGGGGCGACTTGTGAGCAGGGCGAGTTGGAGCTGGTCGAGGTACAGCCATCGGGAAACTTCAGCGACCTGCAGTAGGAGGCGCAGAGCTGCAGGTTCCCCCATCCGGTGCGCCAACCCCGGTGAGCATCCCCGGCCCTTTGCTTTATATGGTCGTGACTGTAATTGTCCCTCGCACGGGAACCCATGTGCAGGTGCGTGCGTTAATAGACTCGGGATGTGCCAGAGACTTAATTAGCCCCCTAGTAGTGGAGGGACTGGCCCCTGAAGTAAAGCCACTGGGAGAACCCCTCACCTTCACTTACAGGCCCTGCGAACTGCATTAAGTTTTTCAGGGCATGGACGTTGACAGAGAGTTCCACCAGGTTGGAGCCAGGGCATTAAAAGCCCTGGCCCTGGTCAAGGACAGTTGGATGTCTCTCAGGCTGGGGATCACAAGTAAGTTCTTATCTGCAGAGTGTAGTGCTCTTCAGGGGCTATACCAGGAGAAAGGCCCCTGAAGATATGCGAGTCCCAGACTGTTAAGGGCTTTAAAGGTAAGCACCAAAACCAGGGCTATTTTTGGGCAGGAACGCACAGGAATGGAGTTCTGGCTGGCTCCTGAGTTGGCCACACCCAGCAGGAACTCATTAGCATAATAGGCCACACCCAACAGCAGAAACTTATTAGGATTGGCTACATTAGGGGTATGTGGCCTAACATGCAAATTAATTCCTGCTACAAAAAAAGCCCTGGGTTTTGACAACAAAAATAAAAATTTCAGTTCCTAAAGGATTCTGAAATCCGAAACTGAAACATCATTCTAGCTAACCCATTCTTGAAAGGAGAGGTCAGAACCATGTGAATTTGGCTGTGGTGTGCATGCTGGCTCTTGGAACTTATCCGTCACAGCAAAATGTGAAGCCTGTACAGCACCACGTGACTGTTTTGCTTCCCAACACTTGAACAAGCACGGACAGCCCTTCAGAAGCTGTCCTGTCCCGACCCCTGTCTCTGCTCCTTGGGGGGGAGGAGTGGGGGATCAGGTACTGCATCAGTCATTCTTGCCATGGCAGTGCGAGAGAAGGGGGCAGAACACAATGGACAGCAGGATGCTTTTTCCTACCCTAAATCACCCACATAGTCAGTCCCCCATTGGTCTGCGAGAATTCCATGCCAAATACCACCCATAGTTGTCACTCACCGTGGGCATTTCCACAATGAATTACTAATTAAATTTGTCTCATTGTTTTGAGAAAAACTGACTGGCTATACTAGATTTGCTGAGCCATGCACTCCCTTAGCTGGATTCATACGAAGGCTTGTCAGTCAGCATGCTTTTTTGTAATTTGGAAACAAAAAAGCCCTTTCTCTGCCAAAAGGCTACAAAATCTAAAATAAGAATGTTTCATACATATTTTTTTACATCGATATACAGTCAAGACAATGCAAAACAGTGTAATGTCTATAGTGGCAATATTGAGACCTTTGCATCCCCCCCTCCGTCCCACAATCAGTCCCATTTTAAAAGAAGAAAGAAAACCTTTCCTTTCCTGTTCACCTTGACCTGAGGGCCACAGTAACTGTCGCATGATTCTGGAGTGACAGGCGAAGGAAAGGCACAGGCAACAGAGGTCCTAAGTTGGCTCCAGGGATAATGTCCAGTGAGGGGAGGGACTTCCATCACCATAATGGACTTTCTGACCACTGCCACTCCCCCCCCCCTGTCCCGTTGAAACCCAAAATTATCTCCCAAATGCTGCCCTTTGTGGATGGGGACCACAAGGAACAGCATGAGGAATGAATGGGGCGGGGGGTCTGCAGTGGGAGGAGAGAATGTGAAAATGGGGCAGGGGGTATTGACAGCACTAACAGAAGATTTCCACAGTTACATGTGCCAATTCATTATTGATTGAAAGCTTTAAATGATTTGTCTTTACTTTCACTTTCCTCCCTTTGATGAAAAATAAACTAGTTCCCACCCACTCCCTTTTCCTCTTGACCTGAAACAACAGTAAATGCTAACAAGGAAGGAAGGAAGGAATTCAATATTGAAGCGAGGCAGCTCTTTTCAAAACAAGTTCTGATTGGCTGTTGCCGGTAAAACCACCAATAGTCTTGTAGGCTTTTGGAGCCTTGCTGAGACTGAAGGTCCACCAGTACAGGAAGGAAGGAAGGAAGGGCATTTGTTTGTTTTTAAAGCAAAAAATATTTTTCTGAAGTTGAGTGCATTGTGCCTGGTGTAGTTTTATGTATCTGGCATTACTGACATTTTCGGGTATACTGACCAAATTATCTCCTGCCATTTCAAAAGGCCTTGAGTTTCCAGTTCTAAGTTATATTTCCATGTTCTGTACCTCCATTTCTGATCCAAAGGGAAGGGGTGGTCCACTTTCCAGGCTGTTTATCTCATGCATTTTGCTATCAAGAGCTCACAAATGACCTATGCGGTACTTTGCTGTGTTCCATATTGTAGTCATATATTGTAAAATGGTTATTTACTTTCCTCTCCCTTCTTGCATTTTGCTGTTCCCTCCTTACCCAAGCAAAAAATCTCCCTCCCATCTGTTGTTAAAAACATTACCCTTCATGTAGGGAAAAAACACTAGACTCTACATATGTCCAGGAAGTGTCATGTAAGAGTCGAGGGAATGATACCCCTGCTGGAACACGCCATGAGCTTCAGCAGATTATTGTGCAGCTAGGCTTAGTGGATGCAGCAGTAATTACTGCATAAGAGGCAGTGCAATTTAGAGGCCCAAATTAATTGTGCATTTATTTAGTAATGATATGGTATCATGTAAATAACTTGGCATTACATTGTACTTACTGTCTGAGCAAAAAGCCTAACTTTAACAAAATGCCATAGAAAAGGAAGAAAGGACAGTACTTAGCACAACAGAGAGACGATACCTGCAATGGGAATGTAAAAGGACATTTAAATCTGAGGTACCAATCATTGATTTCTGTCTTGAGATGAAATGAACAATTGAACCCAATTTAGTCAAGCAATGCTACTTAGCAGGTGTGCAAAGTCTTAGAGCATTTGAAGCATCTAATGTATTCACCTTCTCACCTACTCTTACTATTCCTTCTACGCTTCCCAAGTTGTGAGAAGCACTGCCAACTAGAACCATGAAGACCTGATTTCAAATCACCACGTAGCCATGGAACTTAGGGTCAAACAAGACAGGATGGCCCCAAGTTTGCCCTGGTTGTGGTTCGGGCCACCATGGAGCAGGGGGAGGAAGGGCTTCTGGTGTCAGGTTCCCTGTCATGTTTTGCTTCCCTTTGTCAGTCCCGGTTGCAGGTCCTGGCGGGAGATCGGCATCAACTTCCGTTCTGGTAGTTCCCCCCTCCCCCCCTCCTTCCTCAGAATGAGCTCAGATATTTTGCTAGACTCGTGTTATCTCTGTTGCTGCACTTGTAACCTTGGGCAATTGGGCCTCCGCTCCTCCAGGTGTCTTTTGCATGGGAATGCATGTAGATTACACACACAGGGCTGGGGATGGGAAGTTAGCTCTGCTTACATGCCTTTTTCCTGAGAAAGTAACGGTAGCACATTTTGGCGCTTGATAGTTCTTTTCTCATTGGTACCCGCGTTTTCACCCTTGTTTGAATACAGTATATCAATTCCTCCCATTCTGTATCTGGTATCACTAACAACGCAAGTGTGTTCCTGAAAGACCATTAAGAATAAAGACTTTGTTTTGAAATACAAGGACTGACTTATTGGATCTAATCAGAAGTCTCACAGATTGTTAGTGATCCTTCCAATCGGGAAGGAGTGAAACCCAGACCTGGCCATGTCGGATGATGGGTCCCTTGTTCCCACCTCGACCCCCAAAACACCGGTCTCCACTGCACCTGTGGAGCCAGTGACCACGAACTATGATTTCTATGCTCCCCTCAATCGGGAGGGAGCCACAGGTGCTGCAGAACCCCAGCCAAGGTATTCCTGGTCGACCTTTGGTGGGGGTACTTTGGAGTCCTGGGTCCATTACAGGAGAGGATCATGCGTGCGGTTCTCAGATGAGGAGAGGGACTCCTGGAGGTTAAGTTTGGTCTCAGATGAACGTGAGACCCCTCGGCCATCAGAGAGAGGTACGGATGACCTCTGGAACCAGATGGACCAGAGATTCAATGACATGCACGACCGGTTGGCAGTGGAGCTACAAGAGGCGCTACTCGAGATGCAACAAGCCGTGCTGAGAGCAGCTGCAGGAGCGGTCCATCCAGCAGGAGCCAGAGGGGGAGGGGGAGTGCCAGCTCAGCAGCAGGATGGCGGAGCGGGACCTGCGCAACAACCACCCATGGGTCCCCAGCAGCCGCCAGCAGCACCAGCACAGCCGCCCCCACATCCTGTGGACCGGTTATACTGGCAGCCACCCAACGATCCCTTGACAGCTACGTTTGATGGGGATCCTGATAAACTCTGCTTTTTCATCATCGAGATTGAGCAGTTTTGGGGAACTTGGGGCCACCTTTACCCTACCGAACGTTAAAGGGTTGGCTATACTGGCTCTAAGCTGCGGGACACTGCAAGTGACTGGTATGTGAGTCTGCACAACCCCCCGGGTGCTGAATTGAGATCAGTAAATGACCTTATGTGGGCCCTCCGGCAGCACTACGATGATCCCTTGGGGGAGGAGAAAGCCAGGAATCAGAGGGTGAGAATCCCACATTGGAAGCTGTGACTGCTCAGCCATCGGGAAACTTCCCAGACCTGCAGTAGGAGATGCGGAGCTGCATGTCCCCCCTCTGGCCGCGCCGCCAACTGTGAGCAGTCCCGGACCTTTGCTCTATATGGTTGTGACTGTTATTGCCCCTGGAAGTGGCACCCACGTCAGGGTGCGAGCCCTTATTGACTTGGGGTGTGCTAGAGACTTGATTAGTCCTTTAGTGGTGGAGGGGTTGGGACCCAAAGTTAACACACTGTCTGAGCCTCTGCGCTTCACTCAGATGGATGGGTCTGAAATGAAAGAGGCTTGTGTAGCAGAGACTGAGCCTTTGATTGTGGGGACTGGGTGTCAGAATCTAAGGATTCTAACAAAAGTTACTGATATGCTTATGCTTGTATGCTTTGTATAATCCCTTTCTATGTAACTTGTCCTGGTAGTCTCTTTGTAACATCCTGTTATCTCATGTATCAGGCTCTCTTTATTGCCCTGGCTCAAGCTGGGTCTGGTCAATGTAACCATTTGGTCCGGGAGAGTGGCGACTTCAGCACATGAGAACAATCGGCCTCTCACCCCCACGCCTCCGCATTCCTTTCCTCCCTGCCGGGGGAGACACGAACCCATTCTTATCGGCGTGTGAAGGCCTTGGCGAAGTTATTTGTTATGCACAAGATGGATACATCTTAGGGGTCTGGTTTAAGAAGGGAAATTTACAGCTTCACACCTAACCTTTTTCCTGTGGGAAGCAAACGGTCAAAGGACGTTTAGCCCGCGGTTTTTCCCTACCTGTGATTGGTTACCTATGGGTAATTCAAATTGTATTGAGGGGTATATTAATCCTGCCTCTATTGTATGCTTTATCTCTAACAATGTTCCGAGGACCTGTAGTAATGTAGTAATAGGAAATAAAGAACTCTGTTTCATCAACAAAGGTCTGATCCTTGACTACTTAGGGCAGAAGCCTCACACTGGGGATCACTGGGAGCAGAGAGCCTTTGCCATCACCCCCCACACCCAATTCCCTATGGTATTGGGAAGCCCGTGGTTGGGAGCTCATGACCTCTATGTCAAGTGGAGTGAAGGGAAGATTACATGGGTCGATCCCAAATGCACACAGTACAAATGGAATCCTGGCTGGGGTTCAGGTCCTCCCTCCACCCCCTTCGCTTGCTTGGTCTCAGATGACTTAAACAAAATTCCTCTGGAGTACCGAGACCTGGCTGAGGTGTTCAGTGAAACAGAGGCTGATGAACTTCCCCCCCATAGACTTACTGATTGTGCTATAGAACTGTTACCTGGGGAGAAGTTACCAAAGGGAAAATTATATTCTATGAGTCCCACAGAGAGAGATGAACTGCGGAAGTTTTTGAATAAAAACCTAGAGCGGGGTTTCATTCAGCCAGCGAAATCTCCTTTTGCTGCCCCTGTTCTGTTCCGGAAAAAGGAGGACAGTGGCTTATGGCTTTGCATGGACTATAGGGGATTAGATGCCGTTTCCACTTCCAATGCTTACCCCTTACCCCTGATCAAAGACTTGTTGGCAGAGGCGGCTAAGGGGAAGATCTTTTCCAAACTAGATTTACGGGAAGCCTATTTCCGAGTGCACATCAAAGAGGGGGATGAATATGAGACTGCCTTTAATACCCCCCTGGGGCAATTTGAATATCGGGTTATGCCCTTCGGATTGGCTGGAGCTCCAGGAGTTTTTATGAGCCTAATTAATGAGGTGTTGCACAAGCACTTATTTAAGGGGGTTCTCTGTTTTCTAGATGATATCATTGTTTATTCCTAAGATAAACCTTCCCACATTAAATGGATGAGAGAAGTGTTGTCCACCCTCATGAACCACAAGCTCTTTGTCAAACTGTCAAAATGCGAGTTTCACTGTACTGAAATTGACTTTTTGGGTTACCACATTTCCCCCAGGGGTTTAGAGATGGACCTTGCCAAGGTGGATGCAGTAGTCACGTGGGAAGCCCCCCATACACGCAAACAGCTTCAAAGCCTATTAGGATTTTGCAACTTTTACAGAACATTTTTGAAAGACTTTGCCACAGTCACCCTTCCCTTAACTGACCTGTTAAAAACAAAAGGAAAGGGTCCTGAAGCTGGCAAGCCAGGTGAGCGCCTGAACTGGTCACCTGACTGTCAAGCAGCCTTTGACAACCTCAAAAAACTTTTTACTTCAGAGCCCATCCTGGCGCACCCAGATGAGACTCAGGAGTTCATTGTACATGCTTCTGATGTGGCCATGGGGGGGGCAATTCTGCAAAAAGGAGAGGATGGGAAGCTGCACCCTTTGGCGTATGTCTCCAAAAAATTTAATGAGACTGAAAGACACTGGTCCATGTGGGACAAAGAGGCAGCCGCCATCCACTTAGCCTTGTCCACCTGGAGACATTGGTTAGAGGGGGCGCAGATGCCATTTGAGATCTGGACTGATCATAAAAACCTGTAGGCGCTGCGGACCTGTAGAACTTTGAAAGCAAAACAACTCCAGTGGGCTTATTTCTTTTCCAAGTTCAATTTTAAACTGCGGCATTTCCCTGGAACATCTAACCCTTTAGCAGATGCATTGTCCAGGCTTCCCCAGCATGAATCTAAGAGGGAAGAAGTGTTCGATTCCATGTTCTCGCCTGAGCAACTTAGCGGGGCTGTTGTCACTAGAAGCCACAAGCAGCTGTCCGCCACGGCTCCCTCCTCTGAGTGGATTACAAAATGCATGATGGAGTATTCTCAGCAGGATCGGGATGAATGGCGTGGGGAGGAGGGTTTGGAACATAAGCCCGATGGGTGCTGGTATAAAGGCTCGAGATTGGTGGTGCCCAATTCTCTTAGACTATCCGTTTTAAATGCTTGCCATGAATCTAAGCTCTCTGGCCATTTTGGGTACTTGAAAACGTTGAACTTCAGAGGCAGTTTTGGTGGCCGCGGATGCGTAAACATGTCTCAGACTATGTAACTTCTTGCCAAACCTGCCTAATGTGCAAAAAAACTAGGGAGAAAGCCTTCGGGTCTCTTACAACCCCTTCCCACCCCCTCCCGGCCTTGGGAGGACATTTCCATGGACTTCTTTACTGATCTACCACCCAGCAAAGGGAGAACTGTAATCTGGGTGGTAATGGATTTATTTTCCAAGCAGGCACACTTTGTTCCGTTCAAGAAATTGCCCACAGCTAAGGGTTTAGCCAAAGTGTTCTTTAATCATGAGGTGAAACTTCATTCTTTTCCTAGACGTGTAATTTCTGATAGGGGAAGTCAGTTTGTTGCCACCTTTTGGCGGGAGCTTTTACAGACTATGGGCATTGAACCTGCCCTCAGTTCTGCTTATCACCCAGAGACTGATGGACAATCTGAATGAACCAATCAAATCCTGGAACAATTTTTGAGGTGTTATTCAAACTACCACCAAGATAATTGGGTAGATTTGCTCCCTGTTGCTGAATACAGCTACAATAATTCAGTGCACTCTTCTACTGGTGTGTCCCCTTTCCTAGCAGTGGGGGGGGGTATGAAGGTAACCCATTGCCAAATATCCTACCTCCCAGAGTCACCTCACCCTCTTCTTTTGAATCTTGGTGGACTAAGCTGCAAGACTCCTGGCCCCTTATTGCCAAAATGCTAGATCAGGCTAAAGCGGATTACAAAAAATACGCGGACCGGAATAGGGCTCTTGGTTGGGAGTTGGAGCCTGGAGACTCTGTTTATGTGTCTACAAAAAACATTTGTGGCTTGCAGCCGAGCCGGAAATTGGGATGGAAATACATCGGCCCTTTTAAGGTCCTGCGCAAGATTTCTCCTGTATCTTTTGAACTTGAATTGCTTAAGTCACTGAACTCTGTTCATCCAGTGTTCCATTATAGCTTATTGAAAAAAAGCCCTGGGCCGAATTCCTGGCATCCGGAGATTCCAGCACCTCCTCCTCTGATGAAGGAGGGGGAGCCACATTTTGAGATTTCCAGCATTTTGGACTCTAAACTCAAACGAGAACGTTTGTTTTACCTGGTGAACTGGGTGGATTTTGGTCCTGAATGTAATGAGTGGGTGGTGGCTGATCATGTTCATGCTCCTCGGTTGATTCGTGCCTTTCATAAATGTTACCCTTCTAAACCTGGTGGGAGTTGATTTTGGGAGGGGCAGGATGTCAGGTTCCCTGTCATGTTTTGCTTCCCTTTGTCAGTCCCGGTTGCAGGTCCCAGCAGGAGATCGGCATCAGCTTCTGTTCTGACGGTTCCCCCCTCCCCCCTCCTTCCTCAGAATGAGCTCAGATATTTTGCTAGACTCATGTTATCTCTGTTGCTGCTCTTGTAACCTTGGGCAACTGGGCCTCCGCTCTTCCAGGTGTCTTTTGCGTGGGAATGCATGTAGATTACACACACAGGGCCGGGGATGGGAAGTTAGCTCTGCTTACGAGCCTTTTTCCTGAGAAAGTAACGGTAGCACATTTTGGCGCTTGATAGTTCTTTTCTCATTGGTACCCGCGTTTTCACCCTTGTTTGAATACAGTATATCAATTCCTCCCATTCTGTATCTGGTATCACTAACAACGCAAGTGTTTCCTGAAAGACCATTAAGAATAAAGACTTTGTTTTGAAATACAAGGACTGACTTATTGGATCTAATCAGAAGTCTCACATCTGGCCTCCTGCCCACGGTGTCCTTCCAGCCTATGACAGTGCCGGGCAGGGCTGCAGGGTGACTTCTGTGGGCCCTAGTCACTTTTGCTTTCATAGGCCCCTCCCACCCCAATAATATCAATATTTTTTTTAAAAAATGATAAAACTTCAAGTACATTTTTTTCTGTTTTAGGCAAAAATTTTATAAATTTTTGTGGGCTCTAAACATTTCATTTTTTTTTCTGATGTGAGAAAAAATAAAACATTTTCTTCGACCCTAAAGTTTTGTTTTTCTTCTGATTTTAAAGGGAATCAAAACATTTTTGTGGGCCCCTAAAAGTATCAGGGGCCCTAGGCACAGTTCCTACTGTGCCTAATGGATAAGTCGGCCCTGGTGCCGGGGGCCGTCAGCAAGCCACCTTGACTTGGGGGCCCCTCAGCGCTGTCCGAAAGAGCTCCTTGATGACAGCTCCTCTGCTGTGAGTGACCCTGTGGGTCCGGCCCTCCACTGGACCTTGCAAGCGGGGGTGGGGAGATATTATGCCCCTGTGTGAAAACTGTGGGACAGTCCTTGGGGGGGGGGAGTTCTGAGAGGAAAAGGGATTCTGAGGAGAAAAGGAGGGGGAGATCTCTGAGTAGCAAAAGGGGAGAGAGAAGCAGTCCATTTCAGAGGGCAGAAAAGAGAGATGCCCGAGAAGGAGCCTCCAGAGAGCTGCAGCACCACCACCAAAGCCTGGAGAGCAGCAGCAGCAGCAGCATCAAGCAGCATCAACCACACCACCCCCATCCCCTCTAGCAGCAGCCGCAGCAGCAGCCGAGCCACAGCAGGCCGAAGGGGAGAGGCTTGGAGAAGGCCTTAGAGAAAGAGAGAGAGACAGTAAAGGACTCTAACCAGTTTTTGTTGTTGTTCCAGCTCCCCATTGTGTTGGCTAAGTTTGAGTTTGTATGTGGATGTCCTGTTTCCATTCCCCATCTCTCTTTGTGGAATTAAGCCCTATGTCTGTTTTAAGTTCTCCTTCTGTTTGGTTACCAGCCACCTCTCCCCATTCACAAATCCAGGTCTCTCAGCTGGGGTGCAATCCCACCTGGCCTGGCCCTCAGTGAGATACTTTGAGACAACCCCCCCCCCCCCCGGTCTCTCTCCCAGTGTCCCCAGACTGAAACGGGGTCCCACTGTCATTTTATAACCTCAAGTAGGTGATTTTAAAATGCTCTGAGGACCCAATCCAGACTGGGACTGCAGTGTGGTGGGAGCAGACGCTCTTGCCTCCCCCTCCCTACGGCCTTTTTCAAGGGCTGAAATGGCCTCACTGTGGCTGTTTCAGCATCGGGGGGGCGGGGGGCAAGAGCGTCTGCTCCCACCACACTGTGGTCTCAGTTGAGTCCCTTGCAGCATTTTTTCAAATCACCCAGGCTGGGCTTTAAAATGGCAGCACTGCCCCTGGGTCATGTCTAGTTTGGCCCCTGGTCTAACTGACCTCATGTGGCTTTTGTGAAGTTAAAACAATGGGCTGAGAGCCAGGCATCCTGCCCTGAGCTCTTAGGAGAAGGGCGAGCTATCGATGGAAGGGGGATGCAGGCAACTTAATTTATATCCCATCTTTCTCCCCAGTGCACAGTTTTTTTTCTCCTCCATTTTCTCCTCACAACAACCCTATAAAGTAGATTAGGTTGAGAGTATGTGCCTTACCCAAGGTCATGCGGGCTGCTGCTAGTTTTCCTTCTTGCAGAGGGTTTAGTTGTTCAAAGGAAGCAAAAACGCTTGCGTCATCCTCAATTGCTTCTCGGATCCCAGGAGTACTTTTTTTATTGCCAAGGACCGTCATTCCTGGGCCTCAGGAACAGCACCAGTGTCAGTTCTGCATGCTTAGTTATGCATCAGTTCTGTGCTGGTTTCTGCCCCAACAGAGTCACTGAGAGAAGGCCTGGACTCTGAGAGGGATCTTGGGAGTGGAAATAACATGGAACCGACACAAACCTTAATGTTGCAAGCAAAACAGTGCGGGGTGGGGGGGAATGCTAACATTTCTCACAGCAGACGAAAATAACTTCCGAAGCCACACTATTCAATACATAAATGTACCTGAAGCAAGTGAGAAGTTTGTCAGTACACAAGGTAGTGTCTTTAGCTGATCTCAGCAGACTCCTATTCATCAGGTTAATATTCATTCCCGGCACTACATTATGTTGATAGTAAACCGATCTCTGTGTTTGTGAATAAATAAAACAAATGATGTCATGGTTGAGAATCACAGAAACATCGAGTTGGAAGGGGCCATAAAGACCATCTAGCCCAACCTATACTGGTGTGATATGCAGACATCCAACAGTCACCTAAACTCTGTTAGAAGAACTGATCTGCTTGTTGCTTGGGTGGGTTCCAGCGTTTTATGTACTTATTTTTAACTGACTATATTTTAAGTAAGTTAGAAGTGTGTGATAGGTTTTATTGTATTTTACTGTATTTAGTTGTATTTTTTAATTGTTTGCAAGCCGCCCTGAGCCCACCTCAGCAGGGAGGGCGGGATATAAATCGAGATGATGCTGATGATGATGATGCAGGACCAGCCTAGAGTATCTCTGGCAAATATCTGCCCAGCCTCTTCTTGAAAGCTGCCAGTGAAGGGGAGCTTCTTACCACCTCCCTAGGCAGCTGATTCCACCTGTGAATCACTCTGGCTATGAAAAAGTTTTTCCTAATATCCAGCCGAAACTTTTCAGCATGTAATTCAAACCCGTTGCTTTGGGTCCTATCCTCTGCCGCCAACTGGAACAGCTCCTTGCCCTCCTCTAAATGACAGCCTTTCAAATATTTAAAGAGAGCAATCATGTCCCCCCTCAGTCTCCTCTTCTCCAAACGAAACATTACCTGATCATCCTCATCGCTCTCCTCTGCACCCTCTCGATTTTGTCCACTTCCTTTTTGAAGTGAGGCCTTCAGAACTCCACACAGTACTCGAGGTGCGGCCTGACCAAGGCAGTATACAGAGGGGCTATGACCTCCTGCGATTTCGATGCTATGGCCCTTTTAATACAACCCAAGACTGAATTTGCCTTTTTTGCCACCGTGTCACACTGACTGCTCATATTTAGTTTACAGTCCACTCTTACCCCAAGATTTCTTTCGTTTACACTACTTCCCAAAAACGTTTCCCTCATCCAGTATTTGTACTTGACATTTTTGTGGCCCAGATGTAGTACTGTGCATTTGTCTTTGTTGAATTGCATCCTGTTTGCAACTGCCTACTTCTCCAGAGTATTCAGGTCTTGTGGAATTTTAACTCTATCTTCTTGGGCTACTCCTCCCAATTTGATATCATCAGCAAATTGAATTAGTAGCCCTTCTACCCCTTCATCCAGATCATTGATAAAAATATTGAAAAGTACCGGGCCCAAAATCGAGCCCTGCGGCACCCCACTGGACACCTCCCTCCAATCTGATGAAACACCATTGACCACCACTCTTTGGGTGTGGTCCTCTAACCAGTTCCCCATCCACCGAATTGTCCTGTAGTCCAGTCCACAGTCTTCCAGTTTGCCCATTAGAATGTCATGGGGAACCTTATCAAAAGCTTTACAGAAATCCAGGTAAATCACATCAACAGAGTTCCCATGATCCAGTAAGCTCGTCACACAATCAAAGAAGGAAACCAGGTTGGCCTGACAAGATCTGTTGGGGACAAAACCATGCTGACTTCCCTGGATCACTAAGTGGTCCTTCAGATGCTTACAGCATCCCTTTAAAATCTGCTCTAATATCTTCCCAGCAACAGAAGTCAGACTGATCGGCTTGTAGTTTCCCGAATCATCTTTCTTCCCTTTCTTAAAGATTGGGATAACATTTGATCTTCTCCAATCTTGTGGCACATCCCCAGTCCTCCAGGAGGCCTTGACGATGATGGACAGAGGCTCTGTAAGTTCACTAGAAAGTTCTTTGAGCACTCTTGGATGCACACCATCTGGCCCAGGGGATTTGTATTCGTCCAGTGCAGCTAGGTGCCTCTCCACAACCTCCCTGTCAACATCAACTGGACACTCAGGTGTCCTGTTATGTCCTCTACCATCTCTAGATGGGCTCAAGTTCTTCAGGGAGAAAATAGAGGGGGGGAAAGTAACTAAGCCTCTCTGTTTTTTCTCTGTCCTCCACCAGAGTTTCTCTTTCTACTCCCAAAAGTGGTCCAATTGCCTCTTTTACCTTGTGTTTGCTTCTCACATATCTTTTTTCTGGTTGTAGTGAGCCCCCCTGGCCAGACCCAACTCATACTGAGCTTTGGTTTCTCTGATGGCTGATCTGCAGTACCTACTAGCTCTCATATACTCCTCTTTAGAGGTCTGACCTCCCTCAATTTCCCACAATTTCCTTTTTCTCCCTTAGCTTATTCTGAAGCTCTCAGTTCATCCACATTGGTTTCTTGGAACCTTTACCATGTTTCCGTCTTGCTGGAATAGTGAGGGCTTGAGCTCACAAAAGCTCGTGTTTGAGAAGAGCCCACCCTTCACTTGCTCCTTTCCCTGCCAGCACACTCCCACACGGAATGACTCCCATCAAGCCTCTGAGTTCTTGAAATCGGCCCTATGAAAATCTAACCTACAAGTCTGGCTACGAACTTCCTTGACCCCCCCCCCCCAAGTAACTGTAATTCAAGGAGGACGTGGTCAGTTCCCCCTAAGGTCCCCACCACCTTCACACCGTCTACTAATTCTTCCCTGTTGGTTAATATTGAGTCTAGTATGGCTGAGCCCCTTGTAGCTTCCTGCACCATTTGAAAAAGGAAGTTGTTGGCCAGACAGGTCAGGAAGTTGCATGATTCTTGTCACTTTGTTGAGCCTGTCTCCCAGCACCCATCGGGGAAGCTGAAGTCTCCTATAATTATAAGGTTCTGACATCTGGATACTCTTCCAATCTGTTCAAGGAGGGCAGCATCCATTTCCTGTCCCTGGTCAGGCAGTCTGTAGCAGACTCCAACAACAATACCCTTTGTCCTACCTCCCCTTATTTCCACCCATATAATTTCCACGGGGCTGTCAACCACATTCTCCGGAACTTCCTGGCAATCTAGCACTCTCTTCACATACAGTGCCACTCCGCCTCCTCTTCTACCCTTCTGGTTTTTCTTGAACAACTCATACCCATCCGCTACCACATCCCAGTCATGAGAACCATCCCACCAAGTCTCAGTGATTCCTGTTATATCATAGCCCTCTGTTTGCAAGTGAATCGCAAGCTCTTCTTTCTTATTACCCATACTATGGACATTGGTATATAGGCACTTGTAGCCTTGTACCTTTGTTTGATCTGTCCTACCCAGGTGGGCAGGGCCCTCAGCCCCAGGGAAGGGGTATAATATATTTTACCTGTTGTTCTTCCGGTAGCCTTCAGGTGACAAATACAGTGGTATTTTCCTGCTTTTGTTGTTCAGTCGCACAGTCGAGTCTGACTCTTTGTGACCCCATGGACCACAACACGCCAGGGACCACGCCAGGGATTCTCCTGCTGCAATTTATTTATTTGTTTTTTGCTAGGTGATACAAAAAAAGTGCCTATGATGCTTGGTTTAGAAATTCTTCTTCACTTAACTTCCCTATGTGTTTTCCCATCTCTTCCTTCTGGGTCTCTCCCTTCCTTGTTTTACACAATGGCTTTCTCTTTTGTTAACTCTGAAAGAGTAAATTCTTTTTATTGACAAAGTTATCACTATGCTATAGTATTTGATGAACTTTAGTATGCTTATCCTACAAGTGTGTGTGTTCCCATTATTCTATAATGTTTCCTTGTTGTGTAGAAGATATTTTCTTTAAAGCTTTACCTTTAGCACTGAATAAAGAACAACTGAAGATTACCATGTTCTGCTGATAATCTGCATATATATTAACGTTCAAAATCTCTAACTTTTTAATTAAGTGCTGTCCCAATCCAGACTGTATTACAGGCATGTGTGGAACTTCCCTGCCCCAAAGGGTTTCCCCGATTATTTCAGCGTAGGGAGTTGGTACCTACTTGTCACTTTGGTCCATCCTGTGAAGTAAACTTGGAAGCCAGTGCATGCAAGAAACCTGTGAATGCCCATTCATTTCGCTGCTGTCCTGTCTGTGGCGCTGTGCTCAAGGAGAGGCTACACAGTAGTTTGACACAAGGCTGTCACTAAAAGTGCCATCTCTTTGTCGAGTTCTTCCCCCACTGTGTGTGGAAGTACTTGGGAACTACATATAGCTCCAATGTTTGTGTCTGTGCAGTGGATTTTAGTAGCGTTTTTCTGAAAATGTGAAATTACTAGGAAAGGCATTAGTACTCGTTGCTCTATTTTGGCAGTCCCAATTGCAATGGACTGTTTTAGTATTGCCAGGTCTGGTTTGGAAAATACCTGGAGACTTTGGGTTTGGATCCAGGAGATGATGGCATTTGGGGAGGGGAGGGGCCTCAGCATGGTACAATCCCATAGAGCCCACCCTCCAAAGCAGCCATTTTCTCCAGGGGAGATAAGGTGGTCATCAGAGATCTCCTGAGATTTACTGAGATTAGGCTAAATTACATGATGATTACTAATATTTAAAAAATTCCTTTTGTTCCCTTACAGTTACTAATGTATTATATAAACAATTTGTCAGGGATCAATAGATCCCATGGGGTGTGCAGGAAACTTAGGAGGTCCTCTTTCTATCTTAAAAAAACAAACAAAACACTGGGGAGTTAGAAGAGCTCTCTGGAGCTGCATCAGATACCCACCTTGGGAAGAAGACGTTTTTGAAGTCCCAGTACACGTACAGAAGGGCTTGCACAAAGGGGATTTATGGATCCCAGCCAAAATATGCTGGGGTGGGTTTGTGGGAAGCACTTTCAGCCTTTGTGTGCTCAGCTACTGGATTTATGAAACAAGGCATCAGTAAAAATGAGAGTGGAGTGGTTTTGTCTTTAAAAGGCAGTTTAAATCTTTTTTTAAAATCTCTTTTTTGTTTGGCTGTACAGGGCAGAACAAAATGTTAAAAGCATCTCACAGGTGCTCCAATATCAGGTTCTTCCTTCCATTCTTAACCCAACTCCTGACACCCTGTTACGTGTTTCCCTGCCCCTTCCCTCTCCGCATCCTTAGGAAGTGGAGTAGGGGAAACGTGGTAATGTCAGAATATCGACTCAGCACCACAAAATGACCCCAGAATGTGGTGTAAATGGAAACTGCATTTCTTGGAGTGATAGGGGGTTGGTTGGAGAAACCTGCCAAAGGGCTCCTGTTGTGAGCAATAGGTGCAGCGCTGTGATCTTATGATATTTTCCTCTGTCCGGCAGTCTTTCATTTAGCAGTCTGGGCTTTATTTATTGTTTGTTAAAGATCAGTAGGGCAGCTTTTCAGTTATGAAATATTCTGTTTCCTTCTTGAGAATGGCAAGATAATGATGTTTAAGTAATAAAGAACCACTTTAAATTATGTGACCTGATTTTTAGTGCTGAAATGCCAAGACACACGAAGTGGGGGATCATCCCTTCCTGGCTGCTTGCAATAAATAATGCATGCTTTTCCTCCTCAGTGGTGGCACCGGCTGACTACTGCCAATTACTTTCAACACAGGGCCCAGCCTCCTATCCCAGAGTGTACTTCAGCTCAGTTCCAAACCCGAAGGGTCATTCCAGTACTCCTCTAGCTACCATAGCAACCAGACCCTTGCCCTCGGTGACACAGCAGCATCCCAGCTCCCAGCCCGAAGCAGTCAACCCCGATCAGCTGTGCAGAACTATAGCCAGGTACGTGTTGAGAAGGAACTTCATGCCTTGATATCCACATGCTACTCCAAGGAGTGTTCTGATGGGGAAAGGGGTCTGTGTAAATACGTGGGGCTTGGCAGATGCCATATGGATCGAACAAGTCCTAAGGAACACTTGCTTTTCCTGATGGTCGCTGAAGTAACTGCCTTTATGCCTGAGCACAATACAATTAATAAAATCAGTGCAGTATTAAAGAAGTGATTCAGAATAAGCCAGAACACATTCACATTTTAATATATTAGCAGAGAAAATGACTCTTAATACTTAATTTTATCACAAGTTATTTTTAGCTGTCAAAAAGACCCCAAACATTAACTTGTGTGATTCTTGTGATTTTCAGTATGTCACATAGGAAGCAATCTTAACAGTTGGGGATATGTGAAACCTCTCTGTTTATCACCTTGTATATTTCCCCTGACCATTAGCTCATGGACATAACACTTAGCTCTGAAAGCAGAGAGGTTCTTTTCACAGTGGAAATCTGAACCATTGCTTGCTGTCATGTGTGTGTTCATTGGCAATTGTCTTAGCCCTGCATGTTCCACATTGTATAGCATGGATGACTGAATGATGTAGATTTGTACATGTAATGTAGTATGCTCCAGTACTCTTCAGTACTCTTCAGTACAGTACAGATAGCTGAACACATCCTATCACTGCCCCCCCCCTTTTTTTCTTCCCATGGCTCTAGTGAGCATATTCACCACCAGGTAGCACAGGCTGACTACTGCCAATTACTTTCAACACAAGGCCCAGCCTCCTATGTCACTTTGTATTTTATGGTCATTCAAAATAATCAGTCTTTTGGGTTAGTCTTGCACCTGCATGGTGCTGAATTCAGGTGGCCAGGTATTATTTATTGGTTCAAGAAATTTATGTGCTGTCTCTCCAAAGTCCAGTTTGGGGTGGCTTACAAGTAAAAACAAGTAATATAAAATAATTTAAAAGGTTATGAATATAAAACCAAATAGGCCATTGATACAGGAAGCTGCTGCTAGTGCATAATCAGAATGTTTGAGGGCTTGCTTGGATTGCACCTGCCCCAGGGCTCTCCAGAGTAGGTCACACATCATTTAAAACTGGGTGTATCACAAGTGTATGGGCTGTTTTTGCACCTGCATGCTCAGTGGCATTCATCTGTCAGTGGTACTCATCAAGTTGGCATATGCTCAGAACTCAATAGGTGGCCATGTGCAACAGAACACATCATTTCTATCATACTTGGAAAACTGGATTGGCAGGAATGTGTTCCACTTTGGGAGTCAGACAGGCAAAGGGCAGGGGCCATGCTGGCTCAGTGGTAGATTATCTGCTTTGAAATGTGGAAGGTCTCCCAATTTCAGGTTACAGCATCTCCCCTTGCCAGGTGGTCAGTGATGTGAAAGGCCTCTGATCTGAAAGATCCTGAGAGCTCTGCCAGTTAGAGCAGACAATACCAAACTCAATGGACCAGTGGTGTGACTCAGTCTAAGGCAAGACCGTATGCCATTTGTCAATTATGAAAGTCTCAAGATACCAGAGAAGCCATCTGTGCAGCGTTTAATGCCTCCCGCAGGCCCAACCAAAAAAGAAACAAAACACCACCACTGCTTTTGTTAACTTTTGTTTTCACTGGGTCAGCTGGCTAGACAGGGAGCTAAAGGAAACTCCTTTCGTTATCAAAAGCCATGGGATAGCTTTTGAGCTCTCAAGAACTCTTTGTCAAGGTGAATATTTCTTGTTTAATAGGAAAAGCAGCATACTTTTCTTCCCACTTCCCCTTCTGGCTTTCATGTCACTCCCTGTATCCTGTCCAGCTGCCGTCACTGCAGATGACCCGGGATTCTGCTCGTCTCTGGCCATTGAGCAGCCATCACTTTCCTGTTCAGAATGAAAACTGCCATCTGCTGATCCCAGCTCATCCTTGCTTTGGCTGCTCTCTGGCATTGTTTGGCTCCCTCTTTAGGTCCTATAGGATATTCCTTCTATATGGCACGACAAAGAAAAATATACATAAAAGCTGCTCTGTGGTCTGACATTTTAAACAGGATCTTCTGACAATCTTTCATATCCACCACAGCACAACATTCTCATTTATATTTAAAATTAATTTCATAAGGTAGCTAGTTTTTTGGGGGTTTTTAAATCCCTGTTTTAAATCTCTGACCTTTAAGGGTGTTGCTGATTTGGTCTGCTTTGACAGTTGGGCAGTGTTCTTCATTCTTCTGTGGGTATTTTGACAACCTACACTTCCTGTTTTATGACGTTCTTAGTCTGTAGGACAATTGGATCACTGCTAGGAGCTTGTGCTAATTTTATTTATTTTATAAAATTTATATCCCACCCTTCTCCCCTCACAAGGGCCACAAAGGCAGCTAACAAATTAAAACTTATATGATAAAGTCACATTTTAAAACCATTAAAATCAACCCACCCAAAACCATACATATTTGACACAATTAAAACCAGAGCTAAAATACATACAAATACATACAAACAAAACTATGAAACAAAACTACAAAAACAATTAAAACATTGGTCAGGAAGGAGAAATCACTGAGGGAACACCAAACCAAAAAAAGAAATCTTTGCCTTCTGGCAAAGGATGGCAGCAGAAGGGGACAGAGTTTTAATGCCATGACAGAGAAGGCCTTCTCCTGGGTTTCCACCCACCTAATCCTAGAATTCAGGGGTACCTTAACAGGGTGTCCAGTGATGCTCATAGTGAGGTTGGTTCAGAAGGGAATAGGTGGTCCTTCAGGTAAGTTGGTCCCAAAACATATATGATTTTGAAGGTCAAGACCAGCACCTTGAATTGTGCCTGGAAACAAATTGGGAGCCAACATAGAAGGGCCAAGAATGGGGTGATATAGTCCCGATAACTCACTCACATCAGCTATAGCATTCTTTACCAATTGAAGTTTCTGAACACTTCTTAAGGGTAGTCTGTAATGATTCCATCTGTTGGTGTGTGTGTTCCTTTAAATGTTTAGTGTGGCTGCAGTACTATGGGGGGGTGATAGAGGGAGACAGGTGTGATGTGATTGGCTGCTGACAGAGAGAGTGGGAGAGGAGTGGTTCTGAGAGGAATCTGGGTGTGTGTGTGTTTTATGACAGAATTCTGTGTGTGTCTTGGGAGAGAGACAAGTGTGGAAGAAGTCTGAAGAGAGTCTGTGAAATTTAGTCTGTGTGTCTAAGAAAGTAGATTTTATTCTCTGTGTGTTATGTATCGCGATCACGGTCGCCATGCGGTCTTGTAATGGCAATCGCCACATGGCTGTCCTCACAAGGTGTGAAGCTGCCGAGCTTTAGCCAGGGAGAACAATAGAGAGCCAGATCCTAACTGGCCACCAATCACGGACCTAGGTTCCCCTAGGGGACCTATTCCAGGTAACCATAATCGTAAGGTCCTATCAGGACATTTGGGCGAGATCGGAGGATTATCTCTGACCAGCATAAAAGAGGGCTCTGAGCCTGGGGATTCTCATGTTCCATCTTACCCACAATAAACTACCATGCTGATTTCACTGCAACCGGACTCCCGACTCCAGTACTTTTCAGTGGCGATGAAGGTGGGATCCCAATGAGCTACACATCAGCCGAGCTGAGCAATGCTGCACCGAGCATCAATCCTGAGGCGCCCGGCACCGAGGAGTTCCAGTGCTCCCCTGCAGAGCTGCCCGCCAGTGAGGACTCCACTCACCATGCTGCTCCGGGTAATATGGCTGCCACTGCGGGACAAATTCCCCCATTTGATTCTTCCAAACCCAAAACCTGGGACGCGTGGGCCAGGCAACTAGGGTTCCTACTCTTGGTGCGAGGGGTCACCAAGGCCAACATGAAGCGGGCCTGGCTACTGGGTCACTGCAGCGTGGAAACCATGCGCCTGGCCCAGAGCCTTGATAGCTCCCTGTGACTTGCTGGACATCTCGTATGATGACCTTGTTAAATTGCTGGGAGACTATTTCGCACCCAAGCCTTCCATGTTGGCACTGCGAGTGCAGTTCCTCCAGAGGACCCAGCAGACGGGTGAGAGTGCAGCCGCATTCCTTGCCAGCCTCCGCTGGCTGGCGGTAAGCTGTGAATACCGGCATGTGGAGGACCACTTGCTGGCCAGTTTCATAGCTGGGGTGTGAGAGGCCAAGCTATGGCGACAGCTCATCACCCTCTCAGAACCTACAATTGAAAAGGTGCTACAGGCTGTGGTCTCATTCAAGACGACCCAGAATGACCGCCTGGCCACTCCCACACACCGGACTGAGGTCTCCAAATCGGATGCATCGGAAGAGGGGACATCTGCCAGCTGCGACCTCGCTCACGAAAAGGTGCATCCCGTCCCTCTGGTTCCTGGCACATGGCTCCGGCCGCTGTTTCCACTCCCGTTTCCCAGCACAGCCCGCCCCCAGCATGCGCTAGTTGTGGAGACCCCGCACAAGCAACGTTCCTGCCGCTTCCACAAGGTGATGTGCCATTCCTGCGGGAAAACAGGCCACATTGCCAGGGTATGCTGCGCTCGGACCACCCGCCGTTCCTGAGGCGCTCCCCACAAATCGGTGGACAGCATGTCGACTCCCGCACACTGCCAGGTACTGAGCTTGCCCCAACAAACCCCAGGAAAAATACCAGTCTATGTTCGGATCGAAGGGGCCCCCTGTAGCATGGAACTGGACACTGGTTCCTCATACTCCATCATATCGGCGGACAAATTCCACAAACTGTGTCCGAAGGGAGGGCCCTGGTTGCAAAACCCTATGGGACTCATACTCTGGGATTTTCAGAAAAACCCGGTGGCTATTAAGGAGTTGGGCAAGTTCAGGGTCCAGTTCAAGGACTCTGATGGGCGTCTGGACCTCCTGGTGGTAAAGGGCAACCTCACCAGCCTTCTCAGACTTTCCTGGTTCAAGCCCTTGGGACTGGGAGTCTATAGGTAAACAAGATAGACCCTGGGGACTTTGATGTGGTCTGCGCAGAATTCTCTGCCATTTTTGATGGCAAGTTGAGCTCCTACCGGGGGTCCCCAGTGTCACTGGACTTGGACCCTAACGTCCAGCCCATCCAGCCCAAGGTAGAGGCTGAGCTGGACAAACTGGTCATGCAAGGTGTGCTTGAACTGGTCCTGCAAGCGAGGTGGGAGACCCCAGTTGTAACTCCCATGAAGGCTAATGGGGAGATCCGCATCTGCGCAGACTACAAATGTACTATTAACCGGGCTTTGCAGGATCACTCATACCCGGTGCCAGTGGTCAGCCACATCTTGGCCTCCCTAGTCGGGGCTCAGGTTTTTGGGAAGCTGGATCTGGCACAGGCCTACCAGCAACTCCCTGTGGACGATGCCACGGCAGAGGCCCAAACTATAGTCACCCACAAGGGAGCTTTTAAGGTGAAGCGACTCCAGTTCGGGGTCAGCGTTGCCCCGCGGTTGTTCCAACTAATGGACTCTATGTTGAAAGATATTCCAGGTGTGAAGCCCTTCTTTGACGACATCCTGATCGCAGCTCTGGACATCACCACATTCCAGACCCAGCTGCGGTCTGTCCTCCAGCGGTTTCAAGACGCCAGCCTAAGGGTGCGCAAGGACAAGTGCATCTTGGGAGTTCCATTAGTCACTTTCCTGGGGTTCACCGTGGATGCACAGGGCATCTACCCCACTCCGGAGAAGGTAGCGGCTATCAAGGAGGCTCCCGCCCTCACATCAAAGGCCAAGCTGCAAGCATTCCTCAGCTTCCTGAATGTTTACCACGCCTTCCTTCCCCGCAAGGCTGTGGTAGCAGAGCCCCTACACAGGTTACTAGACAAGGGGGCTAAGTGGGAATGTGGGCCGTGACACTTGGCTGCTTTCAAAGTGGTGAAAGGGCTGCTAGTGTCAAACTCCGTACTGGCGTATTTCAACAAGTCCCTGCCAGTGGTCCTGACATGTGATGCGTCTCCATATGGGGTGGGGGCTGTCTTGGGCCATCAACTCCCCGATGGGCGGGAGGTGCTGGTGGCTTATTATTCTCACACCCTGTTGGCGGCTGAGCGGAACTACACCCAGATAGATAAAGAAGCTCTGGCTATAGTTGCTGGTGTCCGCATATTCCATGACTACTTGTATGGTAGAACTTTTATCATGGCCATGGATCACAAGCCGCTCCTGGGTCTTCTCACTCCACGCCGCCAAACCCCACACATGCTTTCCCCTCAGGTGCTATGTTGGTCCATTTTTCTGTTGGGGTACCAGTACTCCTTGTAGTATCAACTGGGGAAAGCAATGGGCCACATGGACGCCTTGAGCCGCCTCCCACTGCCATCCAGCAACCCAGCCCCAGCCCCCGCCTTCCACATCGCCCTACTCAAGGACCTCCCGGACTGGCCTGTACAGGTATCAGACATGGCCCACCGCACGGGCTGGGACAGTGTCCTTTCCCGGGTCTCAGACTGGGTGGGGAGGGGTGGCCCGATCATCCGGGGCCAGAGTTTGCTGCCTACACCACAAGGTGCAATGAACTTTCCACCCACAAGGGGTGTGTGTTATGGGGAACCAGGGTAGTCATTCCAGCCCCGCTCCAAGCCAAGGTGCTAGCAGCACTCCATGATGCTCACCCAGGGATAGTCCGGATGAAGGCCTTAGCCCGCAGTTACATTTGGTGGCCAGGCATGGACAAGGAGTTTGAGGACCTGGTCCACCGATGCACCAAATGCCAGGAGTCATGGCCCAAGCCTCCTTACACGCCCATCCGGCCCTGGGAGTTGACCAACAAGCCCTGGTCTCAGCTCCACCTGGACTTTGCGGGGCTGGTCCAGGGCCAGCTGTTTTTTATAATTGCAGATAGTGACAGCAAATGGCTGGAGGTAATCCCGGTGAAGACCACCTCATCTAACATGGCCATTCGAGCCATGTGGCGCGTGTTTGCCACACATGGCTTGCCAGACACTCTCGTCACCAACAATGGGACGGCATTCACGTCCATGGAATTCCAGTACTTTACGGACTCCCTCAGCCTTCGCCACATCTGTTCCGCACCCTTCCACCCCGCAACCAACAGGCAAGCAGAAAGAATGGTGAGAACAACCAAAAAAGCCCTCCACAGATGGATCAGGGAGACTGGGAGTTCAAGCTGGCGAAGTTCCTGTTCGGCCAGTGATCAACTCCGCACACCAGGACGGGACACAGCCCTGCGGAGATGTTGATGGGCTGGCATCTCGGCACCCTGCTCGACAGGCTCCATCCAGACTGCGCCCCTGACGGCATCCCCAGGTCAGACTTCCAAGCAGCTCCACGTGGGTTCTACCCGGAGGACCCGATTTACATCTGGAACTGCGCCCGAGATCCGCCATGGGTCCCCGGAAGAATCGTCCAGTTCACAGGGCCACTGTCATACGAGGTCCTCACCGAGGAAGGAACAGTATGGCAGCGCCACATTGACCAGCCGCACCTCCCAAGCACCGAACCCCACGTCCCGGAAACCCCTGCATCAGAGGCTCCGGACCTGTGGCCACTCCCAGAAGTGAACTCGAATGTGGGGCCAGCAGATATCCAGATCCCCAGGAAGTCCAGACGAGCCCGCGACACTGCCAGACCTGCCCATGGAAACCCCCCCCCCCCCCCCCCGAACAGGCTGCCCCACTTTTTGGTTCCAACACCGCTCCCCAGCACACAACACCTTAGCGCTCAGGCTGTGAGTCCCAGCACCCGGGTTATTTGAAGGACTATGTTACATAGGGGGGGGGGGGAAACCAGACTATGGGGGGAGGGGTGTTATGTATCACGGTCACCATGAGGTCTTGTAATGGCGACCGCCACATGGTTGTCCTTACAAGGTGCGGAGCTTCGGACAGGGAGAACAATAGAGAGCCGGATCCTAACTGGCCACCAATCACAGACCTAGGTTCTCCTAGGGGACCTATTCCAGGTAACCATAATTGTAAGGTCCTATCAGGACATTTGGGCCATAAAAGAGGGCTCTGAGCCCGGGGATTCTTGTGTTCCATTTTGCCCGCAATAAACTACCATGCTGATTTCACTACAACGGGCCTCCCAACTCCAGTACTTTTTAGTGTGGATAAAACAGACTAGCCGGTGTGGCTATAAATGTCAGAGAGAGAGAGCATAAGAAGTACAGGAGCCTGTCAGAATGGATTTTGGAGTTTAAGAGACTGTTTGAATCACCAAGCATTACCAGTTACATTTACAAGTTCCTTTCTTCAGAAACAGTTCAAGTTAACCAGAAAATCAGTCCAAATAGCAAGAACATTACATAGCCCCACATAGAGTGCATCACTGCAATCTAAGCTAGATGTATCTGTACATTTCCCATTGCATATCTACTCACTGTACCTCCAAAAGTGACATCAGAAATGTTACTAACTGTAATAACATTTGTCATTGTGACTTTTATAGTTGAACTTGGGACCTGATTTCTCCTCCCAGAATGATTAGCCTGCATTATAATATTAAACATAAGCACTAATTCCACAAATCACATGTTTGTTAAGGTTAGGCTTGACACTAAACAAATGAAAGTGGGAGAGAATTAGCAGCTGACTTCTTAAAATTTGTAAGAATTATATATGAAGGTCTTGAAAAACTGAAGAAAAATCTTACCTGAGAGATTTACATATTAATTGCCAAAAAAAAAAGGTTTAGCTGCGTGCTCAAACTGTAAAGCATAAGAAAACTGTAAAGCCCTTGTTTGTGTGTGTGTGTGTGCACGTGTGTGCACGTGCACACATATATACCAGTGAGGGTCCATCTAGTCCCGCATCCTGCCTCACACTGTGGCCAACCAGTTCCTCTGGAGGGCCCACAAACAGGGCAGAGAGGCCGAGGCCTTCCCCTGAGGCTGCCGCCTGGCTCTGGGATTCGGAGACTGACTGCCTCTCTTTGTCATCTCTCTCCACCGTGTGCATAATTTTGTAAACCTCTCTCATGTCACCCCTTTAGTTGTCTCTTTCCTAAACCAAGAAGTCCTAGACTCTTCCTCAGCCTTTCCTCATAGGGAAGGTGCCCCAATCCCCTCATCATCTTGGTTGCCCTCCTCTGTACTTTTCCCAGGTCTGCATTTTTATTTATTTATTTTGAGATACGGTGACCAGAGCTGTACTCAGGCTGATTCTGCACTAGTTGTTGCCCCGGCGTCACTCCCTGATAAAATCCGGGGCAGAGCAACAGTTCCCCACTTGTTGCTCCGGGTCTGCAGTTGGCCGAATGTAATCATCGTTTCCCCCGGATCTTCCGTTTCTGAGATTTTCAGGGGGGGGGGGGTTGCCACGGGAGTGAAGTCGGGGCATTTAAGTGGGGAACTTCGAAACTGGGGTTTCTTGCTCCACCCCTTTAACACCCCTCTGCTTCTTTCTCTCCCCTTTCCCTCCCCTTTCCTGCCCTGGCGCGAGTGGGGGTGTTTTTTTGTTCCCTGCTTCATTGCGTTACAACAACACAACACGACATTGATCCACCGTTGACTGGCATTTAAATGTCTTTTTAAAAATGTACTTTTGTTGTTGATGTCTGCACATTTCTGTGTTGCATCTTTTGCACAAAAGTCATGCCTGAGTCATGCCACTATAAAAATATGTATTGATGGCTTTGACGTGCAACACGAGCTGTCCCCCCCCCCCCCTCAGTTGCATTACAACAACACGACACGGCATTGATCCATTGTTGTGTGGTTAACATTTTTTGCGGGGCCAATGTATTGCGGGTGGCGTGGTGGTGTGGACACAATTTTTGCAGGGGTTACCTGTGTTAGTGTTGCATGTTCCCCCTCCATTTCCCATCCCTTTCCCACCCTCCATTTCCCCTCCAACTCTGGCACAAGCTTTTTTTTTCTTACACGGATGATTTTCGCAGGCTTGGAAGCTCAGATGGCCAATCACGGCTTTGTTGCATCACGATGTCATAACACAACTCCGCCTACATTTAAAAAGGGGGGGAGATGGGCAGGGACTCAAGATTCAGGGCAAGGACAGATGTGGAAATGAAGAACTGGCATCAACCCGGGTCAGATTCATGCACACTGATTTGGACCAATTAAACCCGAGAGGAAAGGGAAGCAAAGCAGTTGCGCAGAATCAGCCTCAGCATTCCAAATGAGGCCACACCATAGATCTATACATTATAACATTGGCTGATTTCTTTTCATTCCCTTTCCTAATAATCCCTAGAGCAGTGGTTCTCAGCATGGGCCATGTGCCCTCCCCCCCCCCCCCGGGGAGGCATGGCATATTTCTAGGGGCCACAATTAGTTTGTGAGGGGGCACCAAATTTAGCTGCCAGGCTGTCATGATCCTGGGGCTAGGCAGACTGAGGCCTGCAGGGCCCAGAAAGTTTCAACTAGATTAGGCTCTGGGCCTACATTTCCCAGGCACCCCCTCTGTCTTGTGATTGGGGAAGGGAGAAATGGAGGGGGAACTGAAGCCAACCACAGGTGGAGAGGTGGCAAAAAGCAGGAAAGACCTTGCAGCAGGAGGGGAGGGTATTCACCCTGGGAGGCAGAGCTGGAGAGAAGTTCCTGCAGGCAGAATGATCCCCCCCACCCCCACCCCCACCCCCAGAGAGGGTGGAGGGTGGCCTTGAGCCTAGTCTGATGGGAAGTAAAAAGTTAGACACGTTTTGGATTTTCTTTTTTTTAAATAGACATTTGATTAGTTTCCAAAGAAAAAAGAAAAGAATAAAGGACAAGAGTATTCCATTGTATCAGTGTCTAGTTAGTTTCCTCACACATAACATATAAACAAAATTTACCTAAAACTTACTATATTAACAAAAAACTTTTAGCATTCTTTTCTATTTTTAGCTATTTGCTGATTTCTTTTACAATATTATATACCTACGTGTTTATCTGCTATATAAAAGTTTGATAAGTTTTAATTACTATAACTAATATAAAGCCTTCTGGTAAAATAATCAACTTTCTACTAATATTTCTTCTAACAAACAACAGCAATCAGTCTAAATATCATATTTAAGGAAAAGGAGGGAATAAAGAAATGATATAGATCATCATAAAAATCAAAACGTTAACATTTCATTGCTAACTTCTTAGTGGGCTCTTGTAAATTAATCTAAATTCAGTTTCAAGTTAGCCCTTTCAGGAAAAGCATGTAAATAGTGCTATAAGGGAAGAAGAAAGGTTAACAGTTTCTATCTGCACCTCATAGTAAAATTGCCAAGCATCGCCAGTACATAAGTCCAAAATATCTTTCTTAGTGGGTTACAGCTGTAAATTACTTATTTCTTAGCATACACAGATTGCCTGTCTGTACCTTCATTATTATTTTATAGTTAGATGTTACATTTGTGCTTAAATGTTTTTCTGGTATATTTTTCTGTTATGTTGTTTTGGTTTCCAGCTGTAACTCCAGTTAGATCATTGAATGTATAGCAACATTCCTTATAACAGTCTAATCATAGTATTTATATTTTTCTCTCTTTTTTTGCATTTTATTTTTCATGATGATCATAAATCTGTGCCTGTATGTGCAAAAAGTGTATTTTGTTTCATCTGTTCTATCTATATATCTAATAGCGAAGGCGCCCCCTGCGTGCGAATAGCTAAATCCACGCGGGGGGGCACCTGGGGGGCAGGGAGGTTTTCCTACACACTTGGGGGACTCCCTAGGTGTGTAGAAAAATCTGAAAAGTTAAAAAAACTTTTGGGGGGATGTTTAAATCCCCCCAAAGTTAAAAAACGTTGGTGCATGCGCTGGAGCGTGCAGTGAGTGGGCATGTGAGTCCTTCAGCAGCAGCGAGAACAACAGGAGCAGCAGCAGCGAAGGGGTGACGGAGAAGAGGGAGACAGAGGGAAGCAAGCTGCCAGGCCCCTTCCGGCTAGATCAGGGGTGGCCAACCTTGCTTAACGTAAGAGCCACATAGAATAAACGTCAGATGTCTGAGAGCCGCAAGACAGGAACAAATATCACACACACGTTTTTATTTTTAAAAATATGCAAATTTGCTTTTTATTAACGTTAAATGGGACTGCCAAAAATAAAAACAAACAAGAAAAACCGGTTATTGATAATGATATTACTTGTTTGCTAATGATATTGAGAGAGAGAGAGAAAAACAGAGAGATGGAAAGAAAGAATTAAAGAAGTGGAAAGAAAGAGAGAGAGAGAGAAACTAGGAAAGCAAATAGATGGGAGGGAGGGAAGGAAAGAAGGAAGGGAGAAAGAGAGAAAAAGCATGCCTCCCCTTTGCTTCCCCAGCCGCCCTGCCAGGAGCCGCACAATATGTGTGAAAGAGCCGCGTGTGGCTCCCGAGCCACAGGTTGGCCACCCCTGGGCTAGATGAAGGCGAGGAGCTTGCTGGGAGGCGGCGCGGTCCCTGGGCGGGTGCTGAGGCACTTGCCGCCACTTCTGTCGTCACTTTCCTCCAGGGGAAGAAGGAAGCCTCGGCTCTTCATCCTCCCTCTCCCACTCCCCGGCCCCCAGCTGACCTGCCAGCCCATGGGCAGCACTGGGAGAGCCTGCTGAGCTGCTGTATCATCTCTGTTTTCTAATTATATCACTTTTGTGTTCTGCTCTGGGGCTGGGCTCACCAGAAACTTTAGCAGGACTACAGATTTGCCCCGGCCAACTGTAATCCGAAGCACTCTGACTGGAGAAAACCCAATTGCTTCCTCAAAGGGTTAACCTTCCAGGGCTCCTGCCTGCCCCTTTAATTGCTTTCACTTTCCCCGGAGTGGAAGTTGAAAAAAAGAGCCCCTGGAAAGCAAAGTAGAGTGAGCGCGGGGTGGGTCCTCAATGTCCAGGACTGTGGAGGCACCTTCCTGGTGAGCAAAGAAGTGGAGTGGAAAGACTCTACTACTACTGCATGAAATTCATGCTCTCCGCCTATTCCACCCTCTTCTCGGTAGGTGACTCAGGCGCATCTCCCCCCCACCCCCGCGCCATAGGTGGAAAGCCACCAAAACGCCGTCCTCCTTCTCCTCCTTTTGCACGGTGCTCAAAGAATCAGGCAGAGAACCGCTCTGTGTGCGGGCAAGGGAGAGAGAGGGAGCGAACTCCCCCCCCCCAGCTCACCTGCCGGCCCAGGAAAGCAGCACAGACGTCGCTGCTGCCACAGCAGCTTACCCAGAGAAGCCACCTCCACGCTTCCTCCTGAGCTCCTTCCCCACCCTCCCCGCGAGTATCGCGGGTCCTCCCTCTTGTATTCCCTATTTCTATTGGATGAGATTTCCTGTCCTAAATTGTTTTGCATTCTCTCTTTGTTTGCAAAAGACAGCCCATGTGTAAGTTCATCTTGTATTCCAAAAGTTGAACAGGTTATTGCTCTTTCCATGATTTTGTTACATTGTCCTGTCTCGCTTCTTTGGGGTTCGTTGACTGAAGATATGGTTCCATAAAATGGTTCATCTTGGTTTGAATCCTGCTCTTTAACTGTGCTGGTTACAATCAAGTGGTTTTCCATCTCATTCACAGTTTCTTGTTGTGAGATCAGCTTCTTGGTAAGCTTCTTCTATGGAAGCTATTCTGGATCTCTTGTTGAATTGTAGTCTCCAATATTTCTAAAAATTGTTGCAGGTTAAATTGCGTGTCTTGAGTATCATCTGAGTCTTCTGGCACATCCACTTCCTTGCCAAGATTTTGTAACTCCATTTTAAAGTTGAGACAGTTCCAATCTTTTATTCAAGGTCAGCTCTCTCTTGTTTACTTTCCCAGCAGTCTTGTTAAGCTGCCCACACCAGACTCAGTGACACAATTAGAATCCGGGTGTTGTGTACTAAGACCGCGGTCGCCTGGCCTCTCGCAATGGCGACCGCCACGTGGTCAGCGCACAAGGTCAGAATCTACCTGAGCTTCAGCCAGGTAGAACAATAGCCAGTTGGATCCTGAGCGACCACCAATTACGTGCCTAGGTCTCCCGCTGGGGGACCTATGAACTGCAACCACGGACTTAAGGTCCTATCAGGACTTGTGGGCGAGGCCGGGGCATTGTCTCCGGCCGGCATAAAAGAGGGCTCTGAGCCCGAGGTTTCCATGTTCCATCTGACCCTCAATAAAGAGTTTTGCTATGAAATCACTACCACTCGCCTCCCGACTCCAATACTTTCCACTGGCGACGAGGATGGGATCCCGATGAGCGACGCATCAGCCGAACCGAGCAGGGGGGCACCAGGCACCGATCCGCTGGCAACAGGCTCCATCAAGCCCCAGCGCGCCGAAGAGGACATCGCTCGCAGCACCGCTCCTACTCCGGTAGTTATGGCTGCTGCCGCAGGACACGTCCCTCCATTTGACCCATCCAAACCCGAGACCTGGGACACCTGGGCCAGGCAACTCGGGTTTCTCTTGACAGTGCATGGAGTCACCGGGGCCGACATGAGGCGGGCCTGGCTTCTGGGCCACTGCGGCGTCGAAACAATGCGCCTCGCCCAGGACCTCATCTCGCCCCGAGACTTGCTGGACGTCACCTACGATAACCTGATAAAGCAGCTTGGGGACTACTTTGCGCCGAAGCCATCCATGCTGGCGCTCTGGGTCCAGTTCCTCAAGCAGAAACAGCAACCAGGAGAAAGTGCTGCCACGTTCCTTGCCAACCTCCGCCACATGGCCATCGGATGCGAGTATCAGCATGTCAAAGACCACCTTCTGGGCAGTTTTGTGGCGGGAGTGCAAGAAGCCAAGCTCCGTCGGCGGCTGATCACACTCACAGAGCCTACCCTCGAAAAGGTGCTGCAGACCGCCGTCGCATTCGAGACAACCTACAAGGACAAACCAGTGACCAAGGTCCATCGCACCGCCACCTCCGGGTCCAAGTCTTCCGAGGACGAGGAGGTCCACCAACTCCAACAGTGCTCGCAGAAGGGTGAGTCCAGCCACCCCTGGGGCTGCTCCCGGTGCCCAGCATCTGCCGCTGTTTCTACCGCTTCTCCCAAAAACAGGCCGCTCCCAACGTGCGCAAGCTGTGGAGACCCCACGAGCAACATTCCTGCCGCTTCAGGGACGCTGTCTGCAATCATGTGGGAAAATGGCGCACATCGCCAAGGCCTGCCGCTCCCGGACCAGCCGCCGACATTCCACCACAAACTACGAGATGGTGGACAACATCACTACAGTGGCACAGGTACTGAACCTTCCCGAGCCCCTCCCCAAAGCCATTACGGTTGACCTGCGGATTGGGGGCACCCCCTGCTCCATGGAGGTAGACTCTGGGTCTGCATACTCCATAGTTTCAGCAGCCACTTTTTAAAAACTGTTCCCGCAGGGGGCCCCCCGGCTACGCCGGCCGACAGCACTAGTTCTCCGGGACTTCCAAAAGAACCCGGTCGCGATCAAGGGGCTGGCCAAGGTTAAGGTTCAGTTCCATGAATTCTGCAGCTCCCTCGACCTCTTGGTGGTGGAGTGGGACCTCATCAGTCTCTTGGGACGCACATGGTTCAAACCCCTAGGGATGGAACTTGCTGGGGTCTACCACTTGGGGTCCGCGGATTACGCAGCAGTATGCACGGAATTTCCAGCCATTTTTGACGGCACCCTAGGCTCCTACCGGGGCCCCCCAGTCTCTCTGGACTTAGATCCCGCCGTCCGCCCAATCCACGTGGCGGCCCGGTGGCCTCCCCTGGCCATACGGCCAAAGGTAGAGGCCCAGTTGGACAAGTTAGTGGCACAAGGGGTGCTTGAGCCAGTCTCCCATGCTAGGTGGGAGACCCTGATTGTCACCCCTTTGAAATTGAATGGGGAAGTCCACATCTGCGCAGACTACAAATGCACACTGAACCGGGCTTTGCAAGACCACGCTTACCCAGTGCCCATGGTCAGCCATGTGTTAGCCTCTCTAGCGGGGGCCAAGGTTTTGGGGAAGCTGGACCTGGCACAGGCTTACCAGCAGCTTCCTGTGGACGATGCCATGGCAGAAGCACAGACAATTGTCATGCACAAGGGAGCATTCAGAGTAAAATGGCTCCAATTTGGGGTCAGCGTAGCCCCCAGTCTTTTCCAACAACTAATGGACTGTTTTAAAAGGCATTCCAGGGGTGAAACCGTTCTTTGACGACGTCCTGATTGCAGCCCCGGACGTCGCCGCTTTCAAGTCGCGGCTACGGGCCATCCTCCAGCGGTTCCAAGATGCACCTTGGGCGTCCCATCTGTGGCCTTCCTGGGCTTCAAGGTCGATGCCCAGGACATCCACCCCACCCCGGAGAAGGTGGCGGCCATCACCGAGGCACCCCAACCCACAACAAAGGTGGAGCTACAAGCGTTCTTGGGCCTCCTGAACTTCTACCATGCCTTCCTCCCCCACAAGGTGGCAGTCGCCAAGCCCCTACATAGGTTGCGGGACAAGGGGGCGAAGTAGGGTTGGGGGCCGCATCACGCGGCGGCGTTCCAGGTAGTGAAGGACTTATTGGTTTCAAACGCAGTTCTGGCACACTTTGATGAGTCCTTGCCCGTAATTCTAGCGTGTGACGCGTCTCCATACGGGGTGGGGGCGGTCCTGGGCCATCGGCTTTCCAACGGCCAGGAGGTGCTGGTGGCTTACTACTCCAGAATGTTGTCATCTGCGGAATGCAACTACACCCAGATCAACAAGGAGGCCCTGTCCATCGTCGCTGGGGTGAAAAAATTCCACGACTACCTGTACGGTAGGGCGTTTACGGTGGCCACGGACCACAAACCACTCCTGGGCCTGCTCGCTCCCCACCGCCAAACTCCATACATGTTGTCCCCCTGGGTCCTGCGGTGGTCTATTTTTCTTGCAGGGTACCAGTACAACCTTGTGCACCGCCCCGGAAAGGCCATGGGCCATGTGGATGCCCTCAGCCGCCTCCCGCTGCCGTCCTGCAATCCGGACCCAGCTTCTGCGTTCCACATGGCACTACTGGAAGACCTCCCAGAGCGGCCTGTCCAGGTATCTGACGTAGCCTGCCATACGGCCCAGGACCGGGTCCTCTCCCACATTTCAGACTAGGTGGGGAGGGGGTGGCCTGACCATCTGGGCCCTGAGTTTGCCGCTTACACAACAAGGCGGCATGAACTGTCCACCTATAAGGGGTGCCTGCTATGGGGAATGAGGGTGGTCATCCCAGAGCCGCTCTGCCCTAGGGTCTTAGCGGCCCTCCACGAGTCCCATCCTGGAATCGTCCGGATGAAAGCCCAGGCCCGCAGCTATGTGTGGTGGCCCGGCATGGACAAGGAAATCGAGGAGCGGGTGCGCCGGTGCAGCAAATGCCAAGAGTCACGCCCCAATCCTCCTCATGCCCCCATCCGGTCCTGGGAGTCAACCGACAAGCCATGGTCGAGGCTCCACCTGGATTTCGCAGGGCCAATCCAAGGCCAGTTGTTTTTTTATTGTAGTACACAGCTACAGCAAATGGCTAGAGGTAGTCCCGGTGCTGTCTACCTCGACTGAGGCGGCCATCCGGGCTCTGTGCCGCATCTTCGCCACCCATGGGTTGCCCGACATGCTCGTAACGGACAATGCGACAGCCTTCATGTCTGGGGAATTCCAGTGTTTCGTGGACTCGTTTTGCATCCGGCACATCTGCTCAGCACCCTTCCACCCCGCAACCAACGGCCATGCTGAACGGATGGTTAGGACTACCAAGGACGCCCTAAAGAGGATGGACCCAGGGGACTGGGAGCTACAGCTGATAAAGTTCCTATTTGGCCAGTGAAACACCCCAGATACCGGGACGGGCCGCCGACCGGCAGAACTACTGATGGGGCAGTGCCTCAGCTCTCTGCTGGATCAACTCCACCCAGACCGCGCCATCAGCAGCAACGCGAAGCCCGAATTCCAGCCAGCAGCAAGAGGGTTCTTCTCCGAGGACCCTGTCTACGCCTGGAACTATGCTCGAGGCCCAGTGTGGGTCCCTGCAAGGGTCATCCGCGCAACTGGACTGCTCTCCTACGAGGTCGGCACTGAAGGAGGGGCGGTCTGGCGGCACCACATAGACCAGCTCCGGCGGCGTTTCCCATGCAACACACCCGATGTCCCCGAGTCTTCTGCTCCTGCTGAACTGGTACCAGCCCCGCTACAGGACCCCATCCCCAAAGTGGAGCTCACGGAACCCCTGCCTGTTGACCAGCCCGAGGAAGCAACTTCGTCTGACCCACCACCGAATGTTCCTGCAAGCGACCCCAGGGAGCCGCCAGCAACCCTGCTCTCTGAGACGACGGACACCCCACGTCCAGCAACCCCCTGGCACTCGGGACGTGAACGGCATCGGCTGGGGTACTTGAAAGACTATGTTTGTAGGGGGGAACTGGACTATGGGGGGAGGGGTGTTGTGTACTAAGACCGCGGTCACCTGGCCTCTCGCAATGGCGACTGCCACGTGGTCAGCGCACAAGGTCAGAATCTACCTGAGCTTCAGCCAGGTAGAACAATAGCCAGTTGGATCCTGAGTGACCACCAATTTCGTGCCTAGGTCTCCCGCTGGGGACCTATGAACTGCAACCACGGACTTAAGGTCCTATCAGGACTTGGGGGCAAGGCCGGGGCATTGTCTCCAGCTGGCATAAAAGAGGGCTCTGAGCCCGGGGTTTCCATCTGACCCTCAATAAAGAGCTTTGCTATGAAATCACTACCACTCACCTCCTGACTCCAATACTTTCCACCGGGAATCTTTCCATAGCCCAAACAATATGGAGTCTCTTTAATATTTCTCGCAGGCAATTGCTTTTAGGTAGATATCCCAGGAAAACACAGTCTTAAAGGCAGGCACACCAACAAAAGGTAGCCAAAATCCATTTAAGAAAACATTCTGTTAAAAGTGTTAAACAAAGTCCCTTAAGGGTTATTTTTAAATCCCATAAAGCAGAAAAAGAAAATGTTGCATTATAAAAGCAAGAATGGCTGTGGTCACGCACATGAAATAATCCATTTTCAAGCCACTTCTAATGCACTTTCCAACTGGATTTTGCCAGTTCACACAGTAAAATCCATTTGGAAAGTGCACTGAAAGTGGATTAAAAGTGGATTGTTTAGTGTGTGTGACTGCAGCCAATGTAAATTCCACGTAGTAGTAGAGACTGTAGCTGTTGAAGTGATAAAGTAGTAGCTGTTAAGGTGATAAAGTAGTAAATGTTGAATCTTTTTGCCCCACCAGATAGTTTCAAAGTTTAACACAGTCCCTTCGCAGCCACTCTCCAGAGGGAAGGAGGGGGAGGAATTTCACACCTCGTTCTCTCACTCTTTTGAAGAATTTATTTTTTTATATAATTTTTATTATTATTTTTTTCCTTTACACACTATGAAATAAATCATATCCAAAGTCATTGTCCAAAGAACACCAACAATTATTCCAACCATACAAAAAATTTGAACCACACATCTGCAGGATCAACTCTGTTCTCCATGTTCATTAAGTAGCTTAGTTTATCCATTTCCGCCCAATCTGCTAGTTTTTTAATTATTTCTTCTCTTCTTGGTAGAACTGATGATTTCCAGTATTTCGCCCTAAGTATGCAGGCTGCTGTTAATATATATGTCATTAATTTTTGATCCAGTTTCTCTAATCCATCTGGTATCATGTTCAGCAGGTATGACCCAGGATCCAGTTCCGTGTCACAGTCCATTATTTCAAAAATTAGAGTCTTAACCATCAATCAAAATTTTTGTGCTATTTTGCAGGACCACCACATATGGTAAAGAGTCCCAATGTTGTTTCCACATAACCATCAATTATTAGATACCGATTTGAAACATTTGCTCAATCAGTGTCAGTGATTCTTGGGAGCTCTTCTGAGTCTCAACTGCCTCGCTCCGCCACAACCCGCAGAATCTGACACGTTCGGGATTTTTGTTGGTTTGTTGCCAACTCCCATTCATTGCCTTGTATTTTACTGAATCTAATTTAATCCATCCCTGTCATTACCAAATCTGTTTAATGAACTTTTTTTTTTACTTTGCTAGGTCCTCTAGCCTCATTGGGCCATTCAGAAGCCCATCTTAGCCTGAAGAGGAAGTTGGGGGGGGGGGGGGGTGATCTGAGCCTCTGTGGTTAAACCTGTTCCAGAGTGGTGGCAGCCAGTGGAAGTCCCCCTGCACACAGTCTTATGACCAGTTTGTCATAATTCTCACATCTCATTCTCTGTACTGATTTCAGCAGCATAAGTATTGAAAATCACTACGATTTACAATAACTATCTGAATGAAAAGGGAATCTATAATAAATGAAATTTTATATTAATTAGAAATCAACCATAATGGTTTGATAGTATAAAGACCAAGATATTTTTCTTCCTAAATCATTAATTATTTGTGTGATTTAAAAAAAAATACTCCTGGCTAGTGTGGCGAAGAAAAAAATGACAGCAATATTCCATTGAGTATCTGGACCTCAGTTTTATTCCATTACTACAGGATAGCATGATGCCAATGTGTCTAATATGGATGACTACACTTTCAGATGAGAGCGTGTGGCCATGTAAGCTGAGTATAAAGGATCCAGTTTAGATTAATAAATAGTGCAGATGGTAAAGTACCTTTTTTTCCAGCTAACAGCAACTATGAGGGGGGCCATAGAGGTAAATGAGGCTCAGAAGGAGGCCAAGGGCAACGACACCAACAACAGAAAGGTTGAGAACCCCTGCCCCCCCAGAGTGTCCTTTTTTAATCGCCTCAGCACACCTGACCAACATTTTCATTGAGCTATTTATTATGATCTCAAGATCTTTTTTCTCTCAATCTCTGCAAGTTCAGACCCCCGTTAGCCTGTACTTGAATCTGGGCCCCAGTGTGCATCATCTTACACTTTCCAACACTGAACTTCATTTGCACATTGTCAGCCATGCACCCAGTTTGTGGAGGACCTCATCGAGCGTTTCACAGTCAGCTTTGGTTTCCACCATTCTAAATAATTTTGTGTCATCTACACCACTCTCCCCTAGTTTCAAATCATTTATGAATAACTGAAATAGTACTGGTCCCAATACCAATCCTTGTGGGACCCCAACTGCTTACTTCTCTCTATTGTAATAAATATGCATTCATTCCTACTCTTTGCTCCCTGTCATTCAAACAATTTTTAATCCATAGAAGAACTTGTCCTCTTATTCCATGACTGCTAAGGTTACTCAGGAGTCTTTAGTGAGGTACTTTGTCAAAAGCCTTTTGAAAGTTAAAGTGTATAATGTCTCCCTGGTCACCATTGTTTACACGCTTGTTCACTTTCTTAAAGAACTCCGACAAAAGCTTGGTGAGGAAGGTCTTCCCTTAGCAGAAGCCATAATGATTTCCCTTAACAGGCTTTTTCTCTCTATGTGCCTAATAATTCTGTCTTTGATTACAGTTTCTGGTAATGTTCCTGGGACAGACATTAGGCTGACTGCTCTGTAATTTTCTGCACTTTTTTTTTTTAAATGGATGTAACATTTGCTATTCTTCAGTCTTCTGGTACAGGAGGTGAATGTAGTGATAGGTTACATAGATGGGTTAGTAGGTCAACTATCTCTCATTTGAGTTCCCTAAGAACTCTCATGTGTATGTGTGACAGACTGCACTTTAAAAGCAAGTTTCATAGTGCAGCTAAATCAGAGCACTGGGAAATAAAGAGTTCACTTTTTCCTGGAAGGGAGAGCTTGAGTGACAGGCTGCTCCTCTTCTCAGATTGGCCAGCACCAGCGACGGAAAATATATGATCAGCTGAGTGCTGAGGGGGGACCGGTCAGTTGTGTCAGTCTGGAGAATACAGTTCACAGTTAGAACCAGTCTGAAGGCAGTCAGTTGGTTCCTGATGGAGTTTTGGATTTGGTGCATTCGACAAGATAAGTCAGACAGGTTCACCTGTAGAGTAAAAAAGCCTCCTTGCCCTTAACTGTAGTATTTCTAATCTGAGGAAGAATTCACAATAAGAATTCAAAGTCTGAGTGTCAGCATGAGCTGAAGTCCGCTTTATACAGACACCAGAACTGGGAGAGAGATTTGGCAAGAGTGCCGGGGGCAGTGTGTGGAAAGTCCCTTTCAATCCCAAAAGGAACAGGGTTAAGTCCTCTGAGTCTGTTGAAAGGGGAAACAGTTTGAAACAACTCAGGAAATAGAGAGAAACTTGGTTAAACTATTTAACCAAGGAGTGAGTTAGGTTCACAAAGTCAGTGACCAGCTCCAGGAAACGTGAATTGCCATAGGAAACTCTCTGACAAAACTCTGGTGCTGTAACTAACATACTAAGTAAAGCACCTGGTGGCTTGTTGGTTTATAATTTCCCCAGTAGGCCTAGAATGTCATCTTTGGTCACCTCAATCTGACTCAGTTCTTCAGACTCCCTTCCTGAAAATAGTGGCTGTGGCATGGGTACACACTGCACGCTTCCCACAGTGGATACAGAAGCAAAAAAGTGACTGAGCTTCTCTGCCATCTCCCCATCTTCCTTTAGCAATCCCTTTATTGCTTTGTTCTTTGATCATACAAAGGCCCAACTGTTTCTCTCGCTGGTTTCCTTCTCCAGATAGATTTTCAAATAAATGTTTATTGTTTGTCTTGATGCTTTTTAGGAACCTGCCCCTCAAAATCTTTTTTTGCATGTCTAATTATTGACTTACTTTTTTTTGGCAGTCTCTCTTCTGTTCCATTCATTGGGGAAGATCTTCCACTTTTTAAAAGAAACCTCTTTACTTTTTATAGCTTCCTTGTCTTGCATTGTTAATCCTGCAAGTATTCTTTCAGACTTGGCAGTGCCTTTCCTAATCTGTGGGTATGAATTTGACATCTCAGTTATGCCAGAGGTACCACGAAATTGAAGGGTTCTTCTGCATCCACAGCTGATTTGGAGTAGAGGAATCCCATCAGAGTCAGTGGGCCTGGAGCAACTTGTGAATTATAACCTCAGTTTAGGTTTTTTGTTCTTGTTGTTATTGTTTTGTTGCTGTTTTTAATATTTAAGTTTGTTGAGACACTGTAGATAATATGAAAAAAATATGTCTCCTTTTGAATATATTCCTTTTATCTACCAGTCTTAATTGCTGTGCCCTGGCCTGATAGCCCAGTTTAGCCCAATCTCATCAGATCTCAGAAGGTGAGTAGGGTCATCCCCGGTTCGTACTTGGATAGAGGACCACCAGGGGAGTCCCCAGGTTGCTCCACAGAGGCAGGCAATGGTGCAAACCAACTCTGGCTGTCTCTTGCCTTGAAAACCCGATGAGGGGCTGCCGTGAGTTGGCTGTGACTTGGCAGCAAATCAAACACAGAAACATGGTTGTGAAAATTAACGATTAAAATAAACAGTTTGTTTTGTAAGACACCTTGGGCAGGTTCCCTGAAGAGGTGGCATAAAATTTTCTAAATATATAAACTTCATTCTTATTTGTCATCTCATTTTTTATAATCACTTACTTCACTATGAAGACCTCAAATTCCTCCACAACCATTTTTTTACAAGCAGCCACAGGCATCAATAAAGCTGAGCTAGCCAGCAATACAGGTGTGGGATTTAACTTTTATCATACCCAGTGCCATGTATCTTCAAAATACAAACTGTTCATATGTTTAGAAAAGTGTCCAGTGATGACAGTATCTCCGCTTTGGTGTAAACGTAAGCAACACATCTTCACATGGACAGGCAGCACATCAAGGCAGGCCTCAAACACTCCATTTTTGATAAGAAATGTCAGTGTCCTTTCCGGCTTCTGTTTAAGATCATGGGGATTTTTCTGCTTCTGATCCAAACTGAAATAGGACTAGTCTTTCGACAGATTATGCTTGTGCACATATATAACTTGATTTATGGAGTAGTTTTGTAATCTTTCTTAAAGCACAGTTGTAGCTTGCATAATGGCATGGGGAAAGTACAGTATATACAAAGAAGAGCACACAGAGATATTTTAAACATGCTTTCAGCTTATCTACTTCACACTGTTAGCAGATACTGTGCAGGACCATATTAATTCTTACAACATAATGCAGTTTATTGTAAATACACTGGGAACAGAAATCGTAATTGTACATCCACAGCATGACATCTAAAATTGCACATTCATTTTTCTCCCAAGGAATTAAATGACGGACACATTTTATCACTGTTAGACTTATCTTGTTTTCTGCATTATGCCTCACACTGTATTGCCTCGAGGTTTTATTACAAGCATAGTAGTTGGCTGACATCTCTAGTTAAGGCTGTTTAAATGAACGCTTTCCATTTTACCATGCTGTTTCGGGGGGCTTTCTTTTTGTTTAGTTTTTGGGAAACACTAACGATTTGGACAAGCACTTCCCAGACCCACCTGAGGGATGTTCTGTATATTCATAAAATTTGTGCAAACACAGACATCGCTCACTGGGCCAAACGGAAGAACTATCAAGTTCCAACAGTGGTTTCCAACAGCAGCTAGCCAAGTACCTCTAGAGGTGTGAAGGTGAGGGCCAGCCCATTGTTTGTCCCAAGCACCTTCTGTTCTAAGAAGCCCTTTATTTTAATTATATATTCAATTTTACCTCATTTATACTCCCACCTATCTCCCCAAGGGGGACCCAAAGCGCAACATACATTGTTCTCTGCTCCATTTTTTCCCTCACAAGAAGCCTGTGGGGGTGATGTCTGGCTGAGAGAGTGTGACTGGCCCACGGCCACCCACGGCACTTCTGTGGCAGAGTGAGGATTCGAACCTGGGTTTCTAAGATCCCAGTCCAAAACTTTAACCATGGCAGCCACACTTGCCCTCCACTCCTGTACGTGGAAGCTGTCATGGCCGGCAGAGACAGAGCCACATACCTGTGGGATACTGGCTGGAGCATCAGATCAGCGCCAGGGGAATCTGGGCTCAAGTCCCCCTTCAGCCAGGACTACTCTGCAGGTTTTGTTTAAAAAATAAAACTGGGTTTGTGAGATTGGGCTGAGCTGCTGCTACTAGTATATAGGTGACACTCGGCTCTCTCTCATGTTATCAGCAGATCCCAGGGACACTGTGGAAACTGAGAGCAGCTACCTGGAGGCAATTTTGGAATGGGGGCTAACAAGATGAAACTTTACCCCCCCCCCCCAAAAAAAACCCAGTGGTTTTACTGGTGGAGGGAAGGTCTAACCCAGGTAGTGGGTTATCCTCAGTTTGATGTAGTGGTTAAGCCAGTTTGGTGTAGTGGTTAAGAGCACGGACTCGAATCCAGGATAACCGGGTTTGATTCCCAATCCTCCTCCACATGCAGCTGCTGGTGTTACCTTGGTTTAGTCATAAGTTCTTCCAGAACTGTTCTCTCAAGGGCAGTTCCCGAGAGAGCTCTCTCAGCCCCACCTATGTCACATGGTGTCTGTTGTGGGAAAGAGGAAGGGAAGGAGATTGCAAGCCACTCTGAGACTCCTTTGGGTAGTGAAGGGTGGGGTATAAATCCAATCTCTCCTCCTCCTTCCTGTTCTGGATGGGGTTGCACTCCCCCTAAAGGAGCAGGTTCATAGTGTGGGGATGCTCCTGAATCTGGGCCTCCTGCTGGATAAATAGGTAGCAGTGGCCAGGTGTGCCTTTTAGCAGATTTGGCTGGTGAGTCAGCTGTGGCCCCTCCTAGACAGAAAGGATCTTACCACTACGGTGCATGCCCTAGTGACATCTAGAATAGATTCCTGCAATGTGTTCTGTTTGGGGCTGCCCTTTAAGACAGTCTCGAGGCTACAGTCAGTACATAATAGTGCAGTGTTGACTGATGTGGTCATAGAGAGCATCCCACTCCAATCCCGTTCCACCTACACTGGCTTCCAATTTGCTTCCAGGCTTGTAGATCCTGATTGGGTGGAAAGGTGGGCTAAAAACATTCTGAATAAATTAAAATCAATGTACATCACTCTGAGCTTCCTGGATGAGAAACAAGATAAAAATGTATCTAGCAGCAATAATAGTAACAACCATCAGTCTCCCTTGTTACAATAAGTTTATACAATAACGATAGCTGAGTGAAGAACTTTTATCTGTGCATAACCTACAAACCAACTTCTGTTAGAGACCTCATTATATTGTTCCATGAAGGAGGGAAATCTGTCTAGCCACTGTCTCTTCATTGTCCCATAATTTTATAGAGCTCTATATTGCCCCTAAACAGGCAGCCTGAACAACCAAAGCTCCTTTTTAAGTGAGCTAGATATTTGAAACACTTTGAGTGGGTGTTCTGGACCTCTGATGCCTTCCCAGTTTTCCAGGTTGAAGGTGGGAACAGTTCCATTTCACAGCTTCTCAGCAACTGTCAGCCATTGGGCCACTCCAATCAGTTTCAAAGTTAATGCCATTCATAATATGTTAACAATCATTTCTGAATATTAAATGTACAGTAGAATGAAAGTTAACATATCCTAACCTAGATCTGAGCACCATTCCAAGGGCAATTAGCATGATTAGTCCTCACCAGGCTGTTGGAGTCAGGGGAGGAGTGTCTTAAAAAAAATTACAAACTATGTTTCTGCATTTCTAGGAAGTAGGTCCCTGTCAGACTCTTGGGCAAAATTACTCTCATCAACACTCTCTGGCGGTGATTTGTTTATTGAGAATTAAAGATGTTCCAAGCTGAGACTCTTGTTGAGTCAGAACTGATATTCTGGCACAAAACCCAAAAGTTATAGACAATTCAAACAGGAGTCTCTCTAATCACACAATGCATTCATTCCTGCCTAGCAGTTTGCACTTTTCCTAACCCCACCTGAAAATCAGTGTTACACTATCTCTACCATGTGGCAAGCGGAGATGTGGACCAAGGTCATCCCAGAGGGAAGCTGTCTTAGAAGAGTTACTTTTGCCACTGCAATGAAGCCATTCTCACACTCAAGCACACACAGACCCCCGCAGGAATTTCCCTCCCCTATGCTTCCCCCCAGAATTCATGGCAAACTAGGGACTGAGTTTGACATTCTGCCCCCCCCCCAGCCCTCATCCCCCCGGCTTAAGGGGATGCCACTTATGAAAAGCGTGCACCAGTCTGGGCACGTTCACATGATCTTCTCGCACCCACTCATGGCTTGGATGAAAGTCTTTCTATTTAATGAGATAATTCAATCACCCTTGTTTGACTTTAGAGTCTAAAATGTCTTCCACTTCTTGATGGGTTCTCTGTTCATAATCAGAGGAAGAGGAGCTGCAGGATGAGGTCTCCTCTCCGAGAGTCCAGGATACTTCTTCAGTAGACTGAAATGGAAAACGGTGTATGTGACACAATTTCTTCGGCAATTCCACCTCTACAGCCACCTTGTTTATTAAGCACACTAGTTTGAAAGGTCCTACATATCTCCATCCTAATTTCCTCCCGGGTTGTAGAACCCTGAGGTTTTTTGTAGAGATGTACATGGAGTCTCCACGTTTCAAATCCCATTTGGGACCCCTCCCTTTGTCAGTGTAACGTTTATAGTCCTCCTTGGCCATTTCCAAGGTTTTCTGCAGAGCTGGCCACCCCGAGAAGACACCAGTGGAGCTATGCACAGAAATTTTATACCTATACTCTGCAAAAGGGAGTACGTCCGCTCAGTTTGTTGATGATTTATGAAACACCTAAAAAACTGTTATAATACTTGATTAGTTCATTCAGTTTGCCAGTCAGTCTCTGGGTGGTGAACACTACTGTGTCTCTGCTCCACCCCCAACCATCTTAAGAGTTCTCTCGAGAACTTTGATACAAACTGGGACTCACGGTCCAAAATTACTTTTCGGGGCAAAGCATGCAGTCTGATTATGTGCTGCAAGAACATTTGAGCCAGTTTCTGGGCAGCTGGGGGCAGTTGTTTGCATGGGATAAAATGTGCTTGCTTTAAAAACAGGTCAGCCACTGCCCAGATGACCGTTTTGGGGGTAAGTCTGTAATAAAATCCATAGAAATGACAATCCATGGGTGTTCCGGTGTCTCTAAGGGTTGCAATAACCCTGGGAGCTTCCCAGTCTGTCTCTTGCTCATAAGGCATGTTTGGCAGGACACTACATATTGGGAAATATCCCCCTGCATTTGGAGCCACCAGAATTGTCTTTGAATGAGGTTCAGGATTTTTAGGTAACCATAATGTCTAGTCACTCTGCTGTCGTGCCCCATAGACCAAACCTCTCCCCTGAGGGTATGGAGGACAAACAGTTTATTTTGCCGATACCAGCATCCATCTTCTTTTTGCACCAGGGTCCCTTCTTTTGCAATGTCTTATTTATTTGCCTCCACGAGGGCATTCTTAAACTTATCCACCCAGAGTTTGATTCCCTGCCCCCCCCTTTCACCTGGCTGCATGTCATCACCACCCTTTCCAGCTGGATGGGTGTGAACATGGTATCTACCACCTCCTCTCATTGACTTGTTGGGGGAGGTGCAACAGAGCGTCAGCCAGGGAATTCGGCTTCCCAGGGAGGTGTTGCAATGTGAGAAGAACTCCACCCATCTCAACTGCTTCATGCTTAGGCATCAGGGGGCTCAGAGTGCTTCAAGATTTTTATGGTCTGTCCATATTTCAAAAGGTACCCGAGCCCCTCTAGCCAATGTCGCCAAGTTGTTAAGGCTAGCTTTATGGCGGCTGCCTCTTTATCCCACACTGTTCATTTCTGTTCTGCGGCCAAAAATTTCCTTGAAACATAGGCCCAGCCACATCCAAGGTGTCCACTTGTACTACAAGCTGTTTGGTCTCGTCAGGGTGGTGCAGGATGGTAAACAGAGTCTTTAGCCTGTCAAACGCCTGCTGGCATTCTGGGGTCCATTGCATTCAGCTGCTGGTTTTTTTACAGTCCGGTCCCTTCCCCTTAGTTTTAAGGAGATCGGTGAAGGGGAGGGCGACCTGGGTGAAATTTGGTAGAAATTGGTGAACCCCCAAAATAACTGTAGTTGGTGTTGAGTTTGTAGGGATCCCCACCCCACTACGCCCTGGACCTTTCGTGGGTCCATGCCCAAGCCCTTGCCCGAGATGCAATCCCTGAGGAAGCCCAACTCCTCTTTATGGAACTCATACTTGGAGAGTTTAGCAAAGAGTTGGTTCGAGTAGAGGGTTTTTAGCACATCTCTCACCAATTGTACATGGGTTTCCTTATCTTTAGAACAGATCAAGATATCATCAAGATAAATGAAGACCCCCTTTGTATAAATGCTTGTGCAACACTTCATTGATCAAGTTCACGAACACCCCCGGGCGCCCCGGCCAGACCGAAGGGCATCACCCGGGAACTCAGATTGGCCTAACAGAGTGTTGAACACAGTCTTGTGGTTGTCTCCTTCCTGGGCTCACTCTAAAAGACGCATTCCACAAATCCAGTTTGGTAAAAATCCGGCCCTGGGAAGCCTTGGCCAGTAAGTCCTTGATGAGAGGGAGGGGGTAGGCATTCGACATCGAGACCGCATTTAACCCCCGATAGTCCATGCAAAGTCTTAACCCCCCAGCCTTCTTTTTTTCCAGAAAAGTACTGGGGCAGCAAACGGGCAGCCATATTTTTTGTTGCCTTTGTGATAAGGAACCCAACCGTTAAGTTTGCTCTTTGAGGGAACGTGCTAAAGGTCTGCAAGCAACTGTGGGTGAGGGACATAAAGCCCTAGTACAGTATTGCCTCACTGTGACCCCTGTGGAATCATCTGTTTTTGACATGGAAAGCATATCCTGTTGCTACGTAAAGTACCAGCAGGTTCTGAGTTCTCCCACACATGTAAATATGTTGGCTCAAGAAGACAAGCCCTGATTTAAGACAACTTCCCAACCACATATGTTTAGAATTTCTAAAACCTCTTGTGGGAGGAAGGCTGTTGGCAGCTCTCCTTAGCAGCAAGAAGAAGAGATTGGATTTATACCCCGCCCTTCACTACCCAAAGGAGTCTCAGAGCGGTTTACAATCTCCTTTCCCTTCCCCTCCCCTCCCCACAACAGACAACCCTGTGAGGTAGGTGGGGCTTGAGAGAGCTCTTTTGAGAACTGCTCATGAGAGAACAACTCTGAGAGAACTTATGACTGACCCAAGGTCACACCAGCAGTTGTGTGTGGAAAACTGGGAAACCGAACCTGGTTCTCCCAGATTAGAGTCCATGCTTCTAACCACTACACCAAACTGTGAAAGTAACAACATCCTCTCTGAATGAGCCCTCTCCCAGTGAAAGGGTTCTGATGTTGGAAACATGTCAGGATCTTTGCTTTTCTGCTTAAAATCTTCTTTTTGCCCTGGTCCGTTCCTCTCTTTTGGGGGGGGGGGGCGTTCTGGCTTAATTGTGTCTTATGACATTACTTTCTTTGGTTTGATTTTAGTTTAATGAACAACAGTGGTGTTTTATTTTGTTTTTAGTCATCGGTTTGAATAACTCCCAGCACAATGTCTTCCTAATGTCTTCCAGCGTTTAGGGGCCTTCTTCAGTGTTCCCAGTGTGTGCATGTGCCTGATCAAGACAGAGAGCAGCAAGCGGCGGGGGGGGGGGGGAGGTGGGGGAGGCCGGGGAGGATCTGAAGTATGGCTTTCGACGGCGTGTACAGCCATCTCTCACTCCGGCAGCGTGCTTCTCTTAGAGGATTTTAATGTTACCAGATTAACAGCCACAGATGATCTCTTGAGCCCAAGATCCCTGATAAAAACTGGAATGCAGTGTACGATGGGAGATAAAGAGGCACATTCTATTCTTTGCTGCTCCAGAAGGGACTCCAGCACATAACTGAATTTTTAATAGGCAGCATCTGCTGAGGATTTTCTCTCTCCCTCCTCCTCCTCCTTTTCTTCTTCTTCTTCTTTTTTAATTACAAGATTTAGGGGGGACTTTGCACAGGGCTGTGTAACAGGCAGGGAAACTGAAGTCCTCCTGTGTGGGCCCACCTGGCAAGGCACTGTTCTCACACGAGTGCACATTTCTGTCTGGGCCCCACAGCTCTTTCCCTCTTGTCTGCCTTGTCAACAAGCAAGCCACAACTGCTTTTTCCTGTGGAAGAGCTGCATCTGCTGCAGGGGCTTCTTGGAAGGAAGAGTGGGAGCAAAATGCAGGGTAGGTATATTTTATAAGAAAGGCAGAACTGCATGGCCATTCAGGAGGATGACTCCAAAAAGAGCAGGCATGCAGAGAGACTAGGCCTCTTCCCCTCTAACTTCTCCAGAGCTCTGCTGCCACAGTCATGCCCTCTTCTACGTCTTCTCCCTCTCGTACCATTTGTTGACATAATCCTGGACAAATTTCCTACACAATCAGTTCTGGATTTTTCCAGTTTGTTGTTGAGGGTCTCCAGTAAAGACACACAGAAAATGGCTAAAACTCTTTGCCTGGTCATTTTGGCCTTAAAGGAAAGCAGGCAAATTTCCCTTTGCTTTCCTCTTAATCAGTGTGAGCCATCATGTCACCTTTTCTGGTTTTCTCTGTTACCCTTAAAACACCAGGAATTCAACTGAATAAATTCTGAGTCATTTTCCTGAAGGCTCATATCCGTACATTAGAAAGTCTATTCATTTTATTGGGCTTGTATCCCCCCCCCTCCCCACAAGCAGGCTCAGGGCTGGTTCCATCAAAGTTAAGAGAATATACAAAAGCAATTAAAACCAATTTAAAACAACAGGATTAAAACAATACAGTAATCATAAAATCATAAAATACCATGCAGGGTCTAATCAATGTCTCAGTAGCTAAAATAGAACTACAGTGTAGTTCCCAGGTGGCTGTTCAAATCCAGGATGACCAAAACGGGTTGGGGGGATGCCCACTGCCTCAACCAAAAGCCTGGTGGAAGAGCTCCATCTTGCAGGCCCTACAGAACTGTAATAAATCCCAAGGGCCCTTATACCATATGGGAGCTCATTCCACCAGGTAGTCAAAGCAAGTCAGATGTCCCTAGGGCCAGGGACTACCAAAAGGTGTTACCTAATTAATGTCCCTACCACCACCAGACCGTGTCTTGGCCCATAAGTGACAGATCAGGGGTAGGTAGATCTTGAATCTGGATCAAACCTGTCCAAACAGTCACCGTCAAAATGTCCTTCTTGAAGATGAGTTTTAGCGAGAGCTATCCGGCTATACACATACAGCCCCCCCAAAAAAGTGCCCTTTAGAGTCCTTTGACTGATAACCTGAAGAGTCAGCAGATGTGTAGGGGATGTCGTTACAGGAGGCCAGACGTGTGTCTCTGCAGGTAGCGTGAGCAAGTGGATGCAGATGCTTAAGAGAGCGGGTAGTGTGTGACTTTTGACATTCCAGGTTCTCAATCTGCTCAGCTAGTAACTATCTTATGGACTCATCTTTTTAAAACCCTGGGTGACCAGACTCCCCACCAGTCTTCCTGTATGTCTCTCAGTCCCTAACTCTCCAGCTTGATTTGGACTTTTCCGTTTGGGAGGCAGTCATGTTTCATTCCTCTTCAGAATCACAACCCTCCTGCCTTATGTTCCTCCCATCCTTTGTCTCTCTCCCCCCCCCACCTGGTTCATTTGCCTCAGCTGTTCTTTCTGGGCTGCTCTGATTCCTGGCCTCCCTCGGTGCCCACAGCAATCTGGGATTTCTGCTGCAAACAAAAAGGCTTTGCCCCCAGGCCAGACGCAGAGGAACCACCAAACCCAGAGACCCCAGAATCTATAGAAACTACGTCAACGTTTTCGGAATGAACAGAAAAATCCCTCAGGTCTCATCCCCCCTCCTTAGGTCACTCCAGTGGTGTTCCTTGCACTCTCACTTTAGCCATTTTATTTTCTGAAATGGAGATGAGTTTTCTCCCATCTTATTTGAGCCAATACTCAGTGACATTCATTCATTCATTCCTTACCCTGTATGCACTTGGCGGGTGGCATCTCGCTCTTTTAGCATTATGCTCCACTAGGTGGCGTTAGACTTGTGCTTCAAGGCCAGAGACGTTTCAGAGGTGGTTTTGCCACTGCTTGCCCCTGGTGTATTCCTTGGAGGGTTTCTCATCAGTGACTCAGTAGCTAAAACAGAGAACTTTTGCCCACCCTAGTACTCACCAGGGATAACCCCCACTTAGCTCTAGGAGATTTGACAAGAGCGGGCCAGCCTGGCCCATCCACCATGCCTCTGGATGCAGTGGCCCCATTTCACCATCACCGCTGACAACCTATCTGCATGACTTCTCTTTTACAAAGCCGCCTTAAGCCAGTAACGGTCACATTGCATTGTGTAGCGAGAGGTTACTTCTTCCAATCAGAGAACTTGAATTTAACACTTCTAGCAGCTTTGCCTTTACAAAAAAAATGTTTAGCAACAGAGTTCTCCTGGATGTATCTTACGAAAGGATGATTTACAACGTTTAATTCTTATTATACAGAATAATAAGGGGGTGAGTACAGTTCTTTGAGTGTAACCAGCATATCAAACAGAACACCAGCAGAAACTGTTTTTTTACTGAGATAGGAAGTTAGTTTCTTTAGTGAGCTAGACAGAACAAAATACAAACATGAAAAAGTTCACCCTACAATTACAGTGAAAATGAATGCTAAAGTTATCAAAGTACCTAACAGTGTGTTTTATAAACAGCAGTCTAAAAGGCAAATCAGGTTTCAGCTGTTTGTCTCACCACTTTTAGGGATAATTAAAAAGCTCAAGTTACCCACCAAACAATCTCACCCATTCTTCTGAGACTTCCATCCAAATAAATGTGCTTTACTTATCACAGGATTCCACATTTATAGAGAAATATCAATTCTTATCTCTAAATCTTGTCCATCATAGTTGTGTGTTATTATTTAGATAACTGATTGGCTCATAACTAAGAAATAAGCAACATGAGTGCTGATTAGCTAAGGTAAACATGTGATGTTATCTAGATAACTGATTGGTTCTGAACTAAATAAGAGATAAGCAGCAATATGAGATAACAGCTGGTAAAACAAGACCAGGGGGCCAATCTCAACTTTCAGCCTCTATTAAAAACCAATTAAGCCATCTCTTTCCATAACTGGTTCAAGGACCTGCTCAAGATGAAAGTCACCTGAAACAGAGGGTGCTTGAACTCTGACTAGTTTGCAGACTCAGCACGATAAAGCTTAGTGATACCATAGTTGCCGCTGCAGTAGCAATGGATCCCACAGGATGATTATGCAGGAGCATCCACCCACACGCCCAGTGTAGCACACGAGAGAGTGCTGGGGATGAAACCTGACAGATCTCCCCCCACCCTGCCGCCCCGGGGGGGGGGGGGGGGGAGAGAGATGGGAGGAGATCAGACAGAGCAGCAGACTGGCGGGCCCTGCAGAGACAGGCCAGAGTTCTTCTTGACCATCAGGACAGCTTCTTTATTGTTGAAAAAGCAAGTTAATGCGGCTGCAAAAAAAGGGGGGGGGGCTTTCTTCCCACTCGGCCTGGCCCCAACCATGACCTTGCTGCACCTGCCTTGGCATTCATCCTGGCTCCCCGGTGCCCCAGTCCCCACGCAAGCCCCACTGCGCCTTGGTCTCCCGTCGCCGGACTCTTCTCTGTGGGTCTGGACTGGTCCAGAGCCGGAGCGCCATGGCCGGCCTGTGCCGGGAGGGAGGGCGGGGCCTCTGGGCGGGAGCGGGGGAAGCGGGGCGCCTCTTCTTCCTCCTATCCCCCGCCCCCGGGTTGGCCTGACGCTCTCTCGCCCTCCTTGTCTCCCCTCCCGGTCCGCAGGGCAGCGCCGGCCGGGCAGGAGCCGCAGGAGCAGCCGCGCCGCTGGCCGCCTCCGAGCCCTTCGCGCCGAGCCTGGGGAGTGCCTTCCACCTGCCGGACTCGCTACTCGCCTCCCCGCCGCCGCCCCAGCCGCCTGCCGCCGCCGCCTCCTCGGCCGTCTACTACTCCAGCTCGACGCTGCCGGCGCAGCGCGTCAGCTCCCCGCTCTCGGTGTCGCTGCAGGGTGGTTCGCCCACCAAGCTCCAGGGCGGCGGCGGCGGGGGCAGCTACGGGGCGCGCGGCTCCTCGCCCAAGGGCGGCGGCGGCTCCTCGTCGTCCTCCTCGTCGCCGGCCCGCCTGGCCAAGTCCTACAGCACCAGCTCGCCCATCAACATTGTCGTCTCGGCCGGCGGCCTGGCGCCCTCGCCAGCCCGCCTCACCTCCCCGCCGCCGCCCGCCCTGGCCGCCGCGCCCCTAGCCCACCACCAGCAGCTGAGCGCCGCCCTGGGCGCCTACGCCACCCTCTCGCCCACCAAGCGCCTCGCCCACCCGGCCGCCGCCGACCACCACCACCACCTCTACGCCGCCACCCTCCAGAGGCCCGGCAGCCTCGCAGGTAAGACGCCGCCGCCGCCGCCGCCAGGGACCCCGCCAGCAGCATAGCCCGCCAGAGGGAGGGAGGGAGGGAGGGAGGAGACGCGCCGAGCGCCCTCCGCCGACTTCTGGCCGCCCCGGGTGGGGGGGGGGAGGGGGTTCCGGGGCCAGAGATGGTCCGCGTGGTCGGGTAGCGTTCTTCCCGGGGCCCCCGCGCCAGCCCAGGCTGGCCCTGCTGGAGCCCCCCGCCCCCGGGCGAGGAAAACCCTGCCTTTTATAAGCCCTCCTCTGGATCGGGGTGGGTCTGCCTAACGAGCGGGGAACGGGGGTCTCCCTGGGGAAATGTTGGTGGCGTTTAGCTGGAGAAAGTCAGGAGAGAGCTTTCTGGAGTAACAACTGCCACGCTCACCCGGTAGCTGAGGGGGACGGCAAGAAACAGGACGGAGAAATCAAGGAGGAGAGAGAGAGAGGCTATTTAATTGATAGGTCAGTGTTCAGATGACTATTTAATTGATAGGTCAGTGTTCAGATGACTTCTCTCTCTCTCTCTTTTCAGTATGAGCCACAGCTGGCTTCAGAAGGGAGGGGAGACTGGGCGGGGGAATCTTCTGGGGAAGGGGCCTGGTTTGGTGCCTCTCCACCAGTTAACACCTACTTGATGTTGAGGGAGGTCAGGGGTTCAAGCAGATAAACAGACAGTTTATGTGAAAATTAACTGATGTGGGTGCCTACAAGGTTATAGTCTGGTAAAACATGTTAAGAACTGCTGATTAAAATTTCAAAACAGTGGGTCTTCTAGTTCTAGAGCTATCAGAGATTGTAGCAACTAAGAAAATCCAACTCTGTTTAAGCCAGGATGACATGTTGTGTTTTTTAATTCCATTCTAATTTAGTACTTTCACATTCTATTTTTGCTTTGATTTCTTTTCTTTTTTTGGTAAGAACAATGATTTTCAGGTCTGTAATAATATGTCCAGGGAGATTAAAATGTTTCTCCACTGGTTTCTGAATATTGTGATTTCTTATGTCCAGTTTGTGTTCACTGACTGATACAGCAACTTTTCTCAAGCTAAACAGGCATGGTTCTGGGTAGTGACCACAACCATTCTAGATTAAGTAGGCTGCAGTCCTGCATCATGCTTACTTGGGCACAAGTCCACTATGACTTACTCTGGGAAACATGCATAGGATTGTAGGGGTGGCCGTCATATTGCTTTGACAATGGGAAAAGTTGCATCTAGAGGACAACAAAATTATGTATATGTTGTGACTCCAAGACCAGCAAAGGTGGCCAGTCCCCCACCCACTTTGATTTTGTGCAGGGTACCAAAGAAGATTTGCAGGAGTGTGCCAGAATTCTCGCTTTCTGTGTTCCACTGCTGCTGATAAGCTGTGTCCAGGAGAAGGTGCCTTGCCTCCAGAGGCCCAGAATCTTGAAGCTGCGGGGGGGGGGGGGGGGGGGCTTGAAGACATCTGCAATCAGCTTCTTCACAAATGTGTTTTCTTATTTTTTCTTTTAACAAGTAGAGCTTTTTAGAAAAGCAAATTCTGTGCAACAGTTGCTTTTTAACACTTTGAACGTTCAGTTTTGTATTTGGTCTCCTGAAGAGTTTTGCAGTGATTTGTTTGGTTTGATCTGTATCCTGCTGAATGTGGTTTGCCAGCTTCTGGTGCTCACATGATACTGTAAACCAATACACTTTTGAGGCCTTGTATGTCTGTAATAGCATCACTGATCAGACATTTGATTCCAGAAGCTTTATTGGCATGAGAAACTCCCTTGGTGCTTCATAACATCAATTTCAGGGACCCAGTGATATTTACTCCAGTAAAGTTCTGTGGTAGAATCATACAAAATTAGACACAAAAGTTTCATGTAGTAGTTTGTTTATTTTGTTCAGACGTTAAAGGTAAAGGTTTTCCTTGCTCGAAAACCAGTCGAATCTGACTCTAGGAGGCAGTGCTCATCTCCGTTTCCAAACCAAACAGCCAGCTCCGTTTCCAAGCCGAAGAGCCAGCGCTTTCTGAAGACTTTTTTGTGGTCATGACTAAACACCGTGGCACACGGAACGCTGTTACCTTCCCACTGAAGTGGTACCTATTTATCTACTTGCAATTTCTTGCTTTCAGACTGCTAGGTTGGCAGGAGCTGTGGCCAGAGAGGGAGCTCACTCCGTCACGCAGCACTCGGGTCTCGAACTGCTGAACTACCAACCTTCCAGTCTGCAGCTCAGTGTGTTAACCTCTGAGCCACCAATATGCATGAGTAGAGTATATTGTACTTTGTTATAGAACATTCAGATCCAAATGCAACTACACATTTGCAGTATGTGATTGTATATACTCCCCTTTACAGTTCTGAAGGAATTTGTTGTGCTGTCCAGTAAGGGGGGGATGGGAGTAGAACATAATGCTTGGTGTTGCAAAGGCAGTGGGGTGGTGAGGCATCATGGTTGAGGGGAACACAGTCAGTGATTGGAAAATCCTCCTTCCCCTGACCTAAATCTGTCATTCAAAAATTACCAAAGCCAGGGGTCCGCAACATGGTGTTTTTAGAAAGTGGGCAGGGCCAGGTAGACTTCTGTGGTGATCTCTCCTTCTTTCCTCCCTCCTGCACAGCATTTTCCCATTGTTTCTTCTTTCTTGCTGAGCAGCCCCATGTATCTATTTTATTCTTCTTTATTGGTCTATGGCGGTTCCATCCTGTCACAATATTATACATTTTGAGGTTGGCCCAGTCTAGGGACTTGAAGGAAGAGAAAAAATCACCATCCTTTCTTTTATATCTGACATGGCTCATGAGAGGCTTTTGGAAGTTTAAAATAAAATATATTACCTTAGTGGAGAAAAGGTCAGGTGGAATCAGGGGAAGGATATATGAGATGAACAGATGGTAAAAACTGAGGTAATTTTGTGATCGCACTAAATCCAGCTAATATGTTGCAAGTAAGAGTTTTGCTTTTCAACAAGGTCAGGGCTACACTGTCTCTTCTTCAGCTATCAGTTCTCCACATTCCATTTGAAAGGCCCATCACTCAGCAGTTCTCAAACTATGTGAGGTGTTAACCTGTGGTAGTCTGTCACAGTTTCTCATTGGTTATTGGAAGTTTGATTAGATGTTCAGAGTTTTAAAAACTTTGCTTTGTCAGCAGCTGCCTTCTTTAGCAGCTATTTTGGTACTGTGCCGAACGCGCTGTGTCAGAATCCCAAAGGTGCCCGCAGGATCAAGTAGGTTGGGGGCTCCTGGCCTAAGTTCTTAATTGAGGGCTCGGACAGGTCAGTTCTGTTTCCTTAAAAAAAACCCTTTGCTTTCAACTGCTCTCGTCATTCTGAGACGACAAGCATGCTCAGTCTTCATCAGACCCTTGGGGGGGGGGAGTAGTTTAAAAAAAAATTCTGTTATGTTCCGTTCCTAAGAGTCATGCATGTGGTTGGCCAAACACGTGGCCAGGCGAAGCCGTCGAGCTTCACCTTCAGAGACACTAGACCCAGCGGATCCTAGTAGGGACCAGTGGGGAAGTCTGCATCTGTAGACTGACCACTAGGATGCAGGATCACTGTAAACAGCAAATCATGGAAGTTTGGTGTGTGCAAGGGTGCGGTTGAGAACAAGGGTATAAGCAGACCTGCGAGTCCAGCATGGTAGCCTTGTTCCAGCCTTCAAAGAAACTATGAGCTTTGATCACTCGACAAGTCTCTGAACCCAGTATTTTACACTGACAACGAAGATGGGATCCCAATGCCGACTCCAACATCACACCGAGCACCGATCCTCTGGCATCTGAGCAATGCCCAGCTTCAGCACCACCTGGCACCGCTGACAGCCCCACAGGACAATGCTCACCATATCACTCAGGAGCTATGGCCGCTGCTCTGGGACAGCTCACCACTTTTGACCCCGCTCGCCCCGAGCTTTGGGAGTCCTGTGTCAAACAGCTGAAATACTTCTTCCTGGACCAGGACAAAACCGATGCGGGTAAGAAGAAAGCTTGGCTCATCAGCTCGTGCGGCATCTCTGCGATCCATGTGGTACAGAGCCTCATCGCACCCAAGACGCTGGATGACTCCACTTACGACGAGCTGATCACCGCGCTCACCACATATTTCGTACCAAAGCCCTCAAAAATGGCTCTGTGGATGGACTTCTGTGCTCACTCCCAGAAGGTTGGGGAATCCGTGGCCAACTTCATGGCTGACCTCCGGTGCCAGGCAGCGGGGTTTGAGTTTCCATCTGTCGAGGACACCCTCCTCACCCATTTTGTGTAGGGAATACAAGAGCCAAAACTCTGACGGAAACTCATGGCCATCAACGACTTGAAGCTCGACTCCGCTTGCAATGTGGCTGCTGTCTTCAAGAAAGCCCACCAGGACTGCCAAGGGTCCACCACACAACCATGTGGCAACCACCGCCAGTCCAGAGACATCCGACAAGGAGGATATGCTCCAGGCGACCCGACTGCCGCGGCCCATCACTGCCTCTGCCCAGATCAACCCACATCCCAGCTCATCGGCACTGTGCACTAGCTGCGGGGACCCCCATGAATGCCGGAACTGCCATTTCAGGGACACGACCTGCCAGTCCTGCGACAAGACTGGACACATTGCCAAGGTGTGTCGATCCAAGGATTCCTGACACACTCAAACGGCTCACCAGGACTCAGCTGACCTGCACTCCACGTCATCCTCCCACCAACCACCAGGTAATGAACTTGCCCCGGGATACCCCTGACAAGATCCATGTAACCGTAAGGGTCGAAGGGTCCCCACATGAGATGGAACTGGGCACTGGGTCCTCGTTCTCTATAATTTCCCCAGCCACCTTGCAAAGACTTTGCCCTCGGGGAGACCCACATTATGGAAACCCATGGGACTCATGCTACGAGATTTCCAAAAGAATCCCATAGCTATAAAGGGGTGGGGCAAGTTTCAGGTCCAATACAAGGATTTTGATGGACACTTGGACCTGCTGGTGGTAAAGGGCAAACTCATCAGTTTACTTGGACTTTCCTGGTTCAGACCTTTGGGGCTGGGGGTGACCGGGGTTAACCAAGTACGGGAGGGGGATTTTGCCACCATTTGCAATGAATTCCCCATGGTGTTCGATGGTGCACTTGGCTGTTACACGGGGCCGCCGGTCACCCTGGACCTTGACCCTCAGGTTCAGCCCATTTGCCTCACTGCTCGCCGGCCCCCATTAGCACTCCGTCCCAGAATTGACGCGGAGCTGGACCGCTTGGTGATAGTCCATTGATAGTCATTCTGGTGAAACCCAACGGGGACATCCTCATTTGCATGGATTATAAGTGTACCCTGAACAAAGCCCTCCAGGACCACTCATATCTGGTCCCTGTTGTCAACCATGTACTTGCGGCACTGGCGGGAGCCAAGGTTTTCAGCAAGCTGGATCTGGCACAGGCTTGCCCATTGACGAAGTCACCGCCGAGGCCCAGACGATAGTCACACATAGAGGGGTGTTCAGGGTGAAGCGTCTGCAGTTTGGGATTAGTGTCACCCAGGGCATATTCCAAAATCTGATGGACTGTTTACTCAAAGGAATCCCGGGAGTCCAGCCTTTCTTTTACAATGTTTTAATTGCAGCTCTGGAACCTGCGACCTTCACCTCCCGGCTGAGAACTGTCCTACAATGCTTCAACGAAGCTGGCCTGAAGGTAAAGCGGGATAAATGCTTGTTGGGTGTCCCATCAGTGGAGTTCCTCGGGTTCAAGGTCGATGAGCAGGGCATCCACCCCACACCGAACAAGATCAGGGCAGTCACCAGGGCAGTCACCGGGGCACCCACCCTGTCCTCCAAGATGGAACTACAGGCCTTCCTAGGCCTACTTATTTTTTATCATGCCTTCCTGCCCCACAAGGCTGCTGTGGCCAAGCCCCTACACCACCTCCTAGACAAGAACGCGCCATGGGTCTGGATACCCCAGCATGCCGTGGCTTTTTAAGCAGTTACAGACTTGCTGACCTCCAATGCGGTGTTGGTGCATTTTGACGAGGACCTCCCTGTGGTCCTAGCATGCGACACATCTCCCTATGGGGTGGGGGCAGTCCTGAGACACTGTTCAGCGGACGGCAGAGAGGTCCCAGTCACATACTATTCACGCACCCTGTCTTCAGCAGAGTGCAATTATGTGCAAAGAGGCCCTCGCTATTGTGGCAGGAACAAAAAAGTTCCATGATTATCTATATGGCTGGCCCTTCACTATCCTGACAAGCCACTCCTGGGCCTCCTAGCACCAGACAGGCAGACCTCACAGATGTTCTCTCTTTGGATCTTCTGTTGGTCCTTATTCCTGGCCGGCTACAACTACATGCGGGTTCACCGCTCCAGCAAGGCCATGGGACACGCTGATGCCCTCAGCCATCTTCCACTGCCCACCTGCATCTCAGACCCTGCCCCGGTGCATCACATCGCCCTGCTGGAGGACCTGCCCAGCCAGCCAGTCCAGGTGGCAGAAGTGGCCCGCCACACTGCCTACAATCACCTATTTGCCCAGGTCCTGGACTGGGTGGGGAGGGGGTGGCCCGCTGAAGCGGGACCAGACTTTGCAGCATTCTTGTCCAGGTGGGACTGTTGGCACACAAGGGGTGCTTCCTATGGGGGAGTAGAGTTATTGTGCCCCCCACACACTGTGGAAAAGGTCCTCACAGCACTGCACGAGATGCACCCAGGGATCGTCTGCATGAAAGCCCTGGCCCGGAGCTACAGCTGGTGTCCAGGATTGGACCAGGAGATCAAATCCACGGTCTAGAGGTGTCACCAATGCCAGGAGTCCTGGCTGGTGCTGCCTAGCGCTCCCATGAGACCCTGGGAGTCTGCCCACAAACCATGGGTGCGGCTCCACATAGACATTGCCGGGCCATTCCAGGGACAAATCGTTTTTATCTTGGCGTACACCTCCACCAAGTGGCTAGAGGTGATCCCCATGGCTCTACCTCCTTGCTAGCAGCTATCCGAGCCATGCGGAAGATCTTCAGTACACATGGCATTCCTGACACCCTAGTCTCGGACAATGGCACCGCCTTCACATCAGCAGAGTTCGCAGAGTTTGTCCAGTACTACCGGATCCAGCACATCTGCTCAGCACCATTCCATTCCGCGACCAATGGCCAGGCAGAACATATGGTCTGCACCACTAAGGAAGCCCTGCGCTGCCTGGACAAAGGTGATTGGCACCACAAACTGGCCGCTTTCCTGTTCGGCCAGCACATGACCCCCCAGATCCTGACAGGGCGCAGCCAGGTGGAACTCCTGATGAGCTGGCGCCTCACCACCCGGTTGGACTGCCTTCACCCCAACTAGGCCCCAGAATCCAGAGATTCAACCAGCGCCATGCGGGTTCTTCCTGGGCAATCCCTTTTTTACTTGGAACTTCGCAAAATGGCCCCAATAGGTAGTCCGAGTAAGAGGCCCCTTGTCCTACGAGGTCTCCGGGGAGGATGAGCAAGTGTGGCGGCGGCACCTTTGGTGGCGGGTTCTACCCGAGGACCCGGAGGAGTCAGCAGACAAGTACGGGGGCGACAGGGAGTCCCTATCTGATGCATGCCAAGAGCCTGACATGGACGTACCAGCACAGGACGCCACACCAATGATGGAGGTGGCAAGGTTTCCCCAGAGCATTCTTTCCCCAATAACAGAATCGCGAGCAGCCCGACAGGCTTGGTCCAGCACCTGAATGGGACACCACAGCTCTGGGAGTATGCAGGTCCACCCGAGAGAGAAAGCCACCCGCTTACCTCAAGGACGATGTGTACTAGTGGTCTTTGGGACTATGGGGAAAGGGGTGATATGTTCTGTCCTAAGAGCCATGCATGCGGTCAGCCAAACACATGGCCAGGCAAAGCCATCGAGCTTCACCTCCAGAGACAATAGATCCAGCGGATCCGAGTAGGGACCGATGGGGAAGCCTGCATCCATGCCGGAGCGGTGAACCACTAGGATGCAGGATCACTGTAAATAGCAAATCACAGGAGTTGGGTGTGGTGCAGTTGAGGACGAGGATTTAAGCGGACCTGCGAGTCCAGCATGGTAGCCTTGTTCCAGCCTTCAAATAAACTGTGAGCTTTGATCACTCAATGAGTCTCTGAACCCAGTATTTCACACTCTTTTTCTCTTCCCCCCTCCCTCCCCACATGTTGGAAGTCCTGTGTGTTCCCAGAAGGCCTGGCCTTTTTCAGAGGTGGGCTTCTTTTGTTGCCTCCATGATAAACTATTGGCGGTGAACTTTGTTGTTAGAGGGAAGAACCAGCGAACAGTAAGGAAATGTGGGAGGGGGGAGATCTCACCAGGATTCTCAGGGGCTTGAGCAGACTGATTTCTCCCGTCACCCCCCCCCCCCCAACTGAATCTCAGGACTCCTGATCATACTGCCCCCACCCTTTCTTCTTTTATAAACTAACCAAGCTTGTTTTTCCCCCCGTATACTAAAGGGGAGTCCCAATGCTGGACTCCTGACCTTTTCTGTGTGTTTTGTTTGATTGTTGTGTTTTGTTGTACTCATGATGGAGACTGGCTACTTTACTGTTAGGAGGAAGATCTTCTTCGTGGTCTCTGTGCATCACACCTCTGGGATTAAGTGCGCCTGCACCGATCCCGATTGGTAAACTTCAAAGCCTAATGGATTTTCGCACCAGCTCCCCGGTCACGTGCACGTCCCACTGCGCATGACCCGGGGGGGGGGCACAAGGATCCCGCCAGTTCTCTTCTGACTGCCGCGTCATGAGGATCCCCTCTCTGCTTCGGTCAGTAGTTAGCTTTCGTTTTTTTCCAGTTGGAAAAAGCCTTTCGGACTGATTTCTCTCCTTTTTTACTTCGGACTGTTTTTTGGACTCGCTTTGGATTTTTCCCTCGCTACTCCCTGCTCGGCCTATGGCCCAGTGGTGGGGCTTCTTTAAGCGCTGTCTCAACTGCAGAAGTAAGATAGCGCCTCCGGACAAGCACTCTCTTTGCCTCCTGTGCTTGGGCGAGTCGCACCGTGTGGACTTGTGTTCGAGCTGCGCTGCCTTCTCCAAACAAACCCACAAAAACCAAGCGGCAAGGTTGAGAGTGGCACTCTTGGAAGCAGCGCTATCACCGAAGATGTCTGCTGCCGATGCGTCGGTAGCATCGCCATTGGCCCCGACGGGCCCGGCATCGTCTCCAGCAAGGAGCACCGTCGGTACCGAGAAATCGGCACCGAAACGACCCCTCCCGCTGCCGCACACTCCTGCAAAGAAATGCAGAGAGGGCAAGGAGGAAAAGGGCAAGCATAAGCACAAGAAATCCTCTAGTGCTCCATCGACACATCCCGCATCCGACGTGACCCAGCGTAGGTCTCCACAGCTTGACCCTCCAGGGCGTGAGCGATCCCGGGGTAGTTCCATCTCCCCGATGCCGCGACCCATCCAACTGACGGACTCGGACCCCGACATCGAGCTGACGCAGATCCCTCGAAGTAGCCCCGAAACTGGGCCCGATCCGTCACAGACGCCGAGAAACAAGCGAGATTGGCGTCTCCCCTCATCCTCGGTGCCATGGGACGTTCAACAGTGGCGATACCTATACGGCTCGTCCTACCCTCCACCACTGCAGTGGTACCCGTCGGAATGGGACTGCCAGTCGATGTCGTCCAGAGTCTCACGATGCCTAGACCCTCCGGCTCCGAGACCTACTCCATCACCGATGCCGAAACCGATGCCGATGCCATTACTGACACAAACCCCACCCGATGTCGATCTCCCTCCCTACCAACCGGACCCGTCAAACCCCATGTCGCCCTCCGAACACTCCGGACAGTCAATACCGAACTCTTCCGCTTCCTCCGCTTCCAAAGATGAGTCTCCCACCCACCCGTCGCCATCCCCCGATGTTGCCGACAACCTACCGATTTCCCCTTCCGAAGATGTGAAGTCATACGGGGAGCTCATCAAAAGAATGGCCCACTCCTTGGCCCTTGCCACAGTTCAGCCAACCCCTACTGCTACCGATGCCATCTTCGATATCGTGCAGATGGATACATCTACCACAGTAGCCTTACCACTGATCTTGGTGCTCATGAGCACCGCCAAGGAATCCTGGGGGCACCCTTCATCAACCCCAATCTCTAGTAAGAGACTGGATCACATGTACAGGCTCCAAGAACCAGGAGCCGAATTTTTGTTCATACATCCCAAGCCCAACTCGGTCGTAGTGACACCCTCAACTAGGGGCCGTAGCGAACATTCCTCCCCCCTTGACAAAGAGGGACGGAAAGTGGATTCATTTGGAAGACGTTTTTATTCAGCAGGAGCACTAGGCATAAAAACTGCGAACTATACAGCATGCATGAGCAGATATCAATACTCCCTATGGGAGCAGATGACACCACTTCTGGCCCACCTTCCTGAGGACAAACAGCGTCTAGCCAGGAAGATCCAGAAAGAAGGCATGGTCTTGGCAAAACACCAGCTCAACACATCCAAACATGTTGCAGATGTCACTTCCAAGACACTCACTTCGGCAGTTGCCCTTAGACGGCATGCCTGGTTGAGATCGACGTTTCTTCCACATGACACAAAATCTTTGGTGGAAGATCTTCCCTTTGAAGGCGAAGGCCTGTTCAGCTCTACAACGGACACAGTCCTCCACGACCTGGACAAGAGCATAAAAACATCACGTAACTTAGGTGTCTCTCAACCGAGACAACAGAAACAGAAAACTTGGCAAAGATCCTGGTCGAAAAAGCAGCCACAGAGATCTCCCAATGAACCACAGTGGCAAAGACCCCCCTCCTCTGCGTACCAGCAGAAACCCTATGGCCACAAGCCGCGCTTCCCAACAGCTTCCGCCTCCAAATCCAAACCCCCCAGACCGAACAAGCAGGGTCTTTGACTCCCGCATCCGCTCCAGTCCTCCCACCCGTCTGTCACCCTTCCTACCTGCATGGCAACTCATAACGTCAGACAAGTGGGCCCTCTCTGTAGTAGCAGAGGGCTACCGGATAGAATTCTTCCAGATACCACAGGACTCCTACTTTGTAGTCACCCCTCCCTCCGACACCCTGTCGTCAGAAGTCGAAGCCCTCCTGTCCAAGGATGCCATAGAGCCGGTACCCGGAAACCACCTCCAGCGGGGTTTTTACTCTCGCTACTTCACGGTACCGAAAAAGGATGGCGGACTCCGTCCCATACTGGACCTGCGGAACCTCAATGCGTTCATCACTTACGAGAAGTTCCGCATGACCACCCTCCAGACCATCCTACCACTACTAGAAGCCAACGCGTGGATGGTGATGCTGGACTTAAAGGACGCATACTTCCATGTGACAATTCATCCGTCCCACAGACCATTCCTACACTTCGCGGTCGGTCTGCGTCACTTCCAATACAAGGCCCTACCCTTTGGCCTTTCTACGGCTCCTCGTGTTTTCACGAAGCTCATGGCAGTGGTGGCGGCCCATCTCCAACTTCAGGGTGTCCACCTTTACCTGTTTCTGGACGACTGGCTACTGGTTGCGCCCTCCGCGACAACCTTACAGAACCAAATTTCAATAACCCTCCGTACCCTAGACTCACTAGGGCTAACAATAAATATCAAAAAGTCCATGCTCACCCCCTCCAGACGGGTGCAGTTCATCGGGGCCATTTTGGACTCTCTGCAGTGCAGAGCTTTTCTGCCTCCCAACAGGGCAGCAGACATTGTCTCCCTCCTCCAATCTATCCGGGAGGACAAGGAGGCTACAGCCAGACAGATACTCCGCTTGTTAGGCCTGATGGCCGCAACCACAGCGGTGATCCCGTTCGCCAAGTTGCGGATGAGACCATTACAGCTTTGGTTCCTGAGACGCTTCCATCCCAGCATCCACTCCCTCTCCAAACCTTTCCGACTCTCAGACCAAGTCCTGGAAACCCTGACGTGGTGGCTTACACCCCAGAACCTACAGTCAGGTGCACCCTTCCGACTCCCACCCCCCTCGGCAACCATCACCACAGATGCCTCCCTGTGGGGCTGGGGAGCCCACCTGGATGGGGTTGGTGTGGGCGGCAAGTGGGATCCTGCTGTGGCCCACAACCATATCAACTTCCTGGAGCTACTTGCAGTTCTCTATGCGGTGAGGTCTTTCCGCCAATCCCTGTCAGGAAAGACGGTGGCTGTCCTAACAGACAACACGACCACCATGTATTATATCAACCGTCAGGGTGGAACGGTCTCCCGTGGACTCTGCCGCCTAGCCATCGAGCTTTGGGACGAGTGTCAATCCATCGGCATTCATCTCGTAGCAAATCACCTCCCAGGACTGCTCAACACTCAAGCAGACTTCCTGAGCAGGGGAGGAGCATCCCTACACAAGTGTGAATTAAACCCTCTCTACCTGACCCCGATCTTCAATCGCTGAGGTCACCCCTCAGTGGACGTGTTCGCCTCTCGGGAGAACAGGAAGTGCCATCTCTTCTGCTCCAGAGCCGGCGCGGATCCGACATCCCTCGGGGACGGTCTCCTTCTCCAGTGGGCGGGGAGATAGCTGTACCTCTTCCCCCCGATCCCCCTGATACCACGAGTAGTCCACAAACTGATTTCAGAGCGACCATGGGCGATTCTCATCACACCGTGGTGGCCGAGACAACCGTGGTTTCCCACACTTCTTCATCTCTCCCTAGGAGTCTACCTCCACCTCCCGACGCACCCAGACCTACTCTGGATGCACAGAGGTCAAGTGCTGCATCATAATGTGCCCAAGTTGAAGCTAACAGCTTGGATGCTTCAACCTCAGGAATAGAGTCATGCATTGCACAGGTTCTCTTGAACTCACGCAAACTGTCCACACGTCGCTCCTATGCAGCGAAATGGAATAAATTTCTAGCCTTTCTGGCTTCGGCAGGGCGGCCTCCCGTCCCTGCTACCCTTAATGACATTTTTGGTTTTCTGTTGTCCTGCTCGGATAGAGGACTGTGCCACTCTTCTATAAGAGTTTACCTGTCGACCATCTCAGTCAACCATCCTGAGATCGAAGGTTACTCAGTGTTTTCCCACCCTACCACAAAGCAATTCCTCAAGGGAATGCGTCACCTCTATCCACCAGTACGGGCACCGGTCCCGGCATGGGACCTACCCCTGGTCCTTACCAAGTTAATGGGCAAACCTTTTGAACCCATGGCCTCCTGCAGCCTCCAACTCCTTTCGTGGAAGGTTGCGTTTTTGGTAGCCATCACGTCCGCTCGGCGTGTGAGTGAGCTTTCGGCGCTTCGTTGCGACCCACTGTATCTCATTTTTCACCACGGGGCCGTTACCCTGGCTCCCGATGTCGCCTTCCTGCCCAAAATAGTCTCAGACTTTCATGTAGGGGCAGACATCACATTACCTGTGTTTTTTCCTGATCCCCAGGACCCGACACAACGTAGTTTACACACTCTTGACGTCAAGAGGGCTCTTTCCTTTTACTTGCACCGGACAAAACCATTTCGCAAGTCTCCGGCTCTCTTCGTCTCCTATGCCTTGCCCAGGCAGGGACAGAAACTGTCGTCGCAAAGACTCTCAAAGTGGATAGTAGAGACGATAAAACCCGCCTGCCTCCTGGCCAAGAGGCCATTGCCGGCATCCCTCCGGGCACACTCCACTCGAGCCGTGGCTGCCTCCATGGCATTCCTCAAGGGCATTCCCTTGGGAGACATCTGCAATGCTGCAATGTGGGTGTCTCCTCACACGTTTGTGAAACACTACGCCCTAGATGTCCGTGTCCATCAACGTACTGTGGTGGGTCGTGCGGTTCTGCAAGCAGCTCAGATGTGAGACCTGCAGCACCCACCTCCAGGTATGTGGTGTGTTTATTGCTCACTATTCTCCCAGAGGTGTGATGCACAGAGACCACGAAGAAGATATACAGGTTGCTTACCTGTAATTGTAGATCTTCAAGTGGTCATCTGTGCATTCATACCACCCGCCCTCCTTCCCCTGTGCTTTCGGTCTCCCTCTTTTTTTCTTGGGGGCTGTTAGCAGCGGTCAGAAGGAACTGGCGGGATCCTCGTGCCCCCCCCCGGGTCATGTGCAGTGGGACGTGCATGTGACCGGGGAGCTGGTGCGAAAATCCGTTAGGCTTTGAAGTTTACCGATCGGGATCGGCGCAGGCGCACTTAATCCCAGAGGTGTGAATGCACAGATGACCACTCAAAGATCTCCAATTACAGGTAAGCAACCTGTATGTCAACAGTTTGGGAATCTCCCCCTCAGGAGTCTCAGGTGCTTAAGCAAATTAATCACACACAACTCTCTCTCCTTTTTTCCATTGATGGACTCTTAGCTATTTGCCAGGTTCTCTGTTTCCTGGAGCTTATTCGGGCTTCAAATCCTGTGCATGCTTTTCTGGAAGTGTTGACAGTTGACCACAGTGGAATTTAGTTCTGAGTAGTCACATCTGGGATTACGTGTTCAGTCTTCATCAGGCCTTTTGGTGTAGCAGGGGGAAGGCTTTTTCTTTTAGTTCATTTACATAGTAATATTTTCCTGAATACCTGGAGATTCTCCTGAGTAAGTAGAGATCTTCCCCACTTTATCTGTGAGTGGCCCAAAGTCTTTTGGGCCGGCAGACCTCAAAAGGGAAGTTTCCACTCAGGTCTGCCTGACCTGCTTATTAAGTGGCCCTGCCACACTGTCTGTGCACTCAGTTTTCAGGTTTTCCTGGACATAGTGTTGCAGAGAGTGGGGCAAACAGAGGCTGAAGACACAAGTGCCGGGGAAGGAGAGCTGCCGCTGAGACTCCATGAGGATTGATAGGGAGAAAAGAGGGTCCTCTGCACTGCAGCAGATCAGTGACCTTCCTCTGCAAATACATCCCAAGAACAATTGTAAGATTTCCCATTCCCCCATGTACACCCCAAACTGTCATAATTTAGCAATGCAGTAAAATTCCCAGAGTGCAATATATAGGGGGGAGAGAGAGAGAGCGCCCATGTTGGTACTTTCCAGCTGTGCTGTGTGCTCCATCAGCCATCGGCCCATCAACTGCCACTCGAGTACTTGTGTGCCATTGGCTGGGTGCTGGGTCTGATCCTCTCCTCCACCCACCGCTAGCCTGGCCACTTCAGTGACAAAATAAACTGCCAATATGGTTGTCTGTCCTGATGAAGATGCTTCTTCTGCTCGGCTTCTGTGAGGCTAACTTTTTTCTAAGGGCAAACAAGCTGGGTTCTGTCCATAAAAAGACAAAGGCAGGAGGCCCATTCCAGACCTGATTTGGCCTTAGTGGGGAACTCATTGGGGCCAGTCCTGCCTAGGGTTGCCAGCTCCAGGTTGGGAAATTCCTGGAGATTTTGTGGTGGAGTCTACGGAAGCCAACATTTGGGAAGGGGAGAGGCCTCAGCTGAATTGAATGCTATACAGTCTACCCTCCAAAGCATTTTCTCCTAGGGAACCATTGCTGCCAACCTCCAGGTAGGGGCTGGAGATTGTTCAGACTTACAACTGCTCTACAGATGGCAGAGATCAGTTTCCCTGGAGAAAATGGCTGCTTTGCAGGGTGGACTCTGTCATCATACCCTGCTGAGGTTGCTTCCCTCTTGCTTGGATCCCACTGCGGATAGACTGGTACTTTTCTTGGGCAGAGGCTGCAGGTGAGGGGGGAGATGGAAAGCTGAAGTCAGAGGGACAGGTAAAGGTAAGTTGATGGTTGGCTGGGAAGGAGGGTTGCCAACTCCATGTTGAGAAATTCCTGGGAAATTGAGGGGTGGAGCCTGGAGAGGGTGCGTTTTAAGGAGGGGTGGGACCTCAGACAGGTACAATGCCATGGACTCCGCCCTCCAAACTAGCCATTTCCTCCTGAGGAACCATTGTTGCCAATCTCCATGTGAGGGCTGGAGATCACTCAGAATTATAACTGCTCTCCAGATGGCAAAGATCAGTCCCCCTGGAGAACATGATGGACTCTGTGTTATTATACCATGCTGAGGTGGCCCCCCTACGACAGCCAGTTTGACATAGCAGTTAGTGCTTCAGAGCAGGGTCTGCCAGACTCAGCTACTTCCTATGGAAGCTGATTGAGTGATTTCAGACCACTCACAGACTTTCACCCTAACCTATCTCACAAGGTTGTTGCGCAGATCAAAAGGGAGAGAGGGGAATGATGTTAGCTGCTTTGGTCCCCAATGTGGAGAAGGGCTGCACTTTTCCTAGGTACAGGCTGCAGAAAGGGGGGAGGAGATGGAAAGCTGAAGTCGGGGGGGGGCAGATAATGGTACATTGATGGTTAGCTGGGAAGGAGATGTGATTGCCACCTCCAGTTTGGGAAATTCCTGGAGATTTGAGGGGTTGAGCCTGGAGAGGGTGGGTTTTTTGGAGGGGTGGGACCTCAAACAGGTACAATGCCATAGACTCCACCCTCCAAACCAGCCATTTCCTCCTGGGGAACCATTGCTGTCAATTTCCAGGTGAGGGCTGGAGATCACTCAGGATTACAACTGCTCTTCAGAAGGCAGGGATCAGTTCCCCTGGAGAAAATGGTGGACTCTGTGTCATTATACCCTGCTGAGGTCACCACAGCAAATTGACACTGAGTGCCCAAGGTCAGGGCACTCGCCCTAAGCCTCTTCCTAGAGCCCGTTATATTTATTTCCACAATGGGTCTTATTCCTAGTGTCAAAATAATTTTCGTAGAGCTATATCCCTGAAAAATTAGAACCTGAATCTACCTAGATTTTTTATGTTGAACCTGGCTGAGAGAGTAAACAGTTTCGTAATTGGATTTTGCACCTTTATAACTCCCATTATATACTCCCAATACACTCTTCAGAAGTAGATTTGTGGGGGGCGTGGCATCGGTGCCGATGAAGACGGACGCCTGAAACCTTAGCTCCGACCCCTACCCCCCTGAAACCATTGAAAAATCAACACTAGAGTCTAAATATTAATAATAGAATGGGAAGAACTGAATTGGCAACTAAAAATCAAACACAAAGTGCTTAGAGAGGGATCCAAAACTATTTCTTAAAACAGCAAAAAACCAGCCCATCTGAAGAAGATAAGGAGGATCCTAACAAAATGGCGACCGAGACTGCCTCAATGCTCCTGCATAACTCACAGACAACAGACCCGGGATTACTGACAATCCTAGCCGCAATGGAAAAGAAAATACTAGACAGCATGGCAGCCCTTATTGCCCCGATAAATGACCAGCTGGCTCAACTAAACATCTCACTGAACTAGGTTAGTGAAACTGTGGAACGGGCCCATGATTTAAGTAAAAATGTAAAAACGGACATTAACTCACTCCAAACTGAAACCATGTTCCTGAAGGAGCGCGTACTAACATTAGAAACCTCGTCCCACAAAACCCATCTGAAATTTAGAGGTTTTCCTGAAAAAATAGAAATGAACAAAGATTTACAAATTTTTATTTCTGACTGGCTAGTGCAGGAACTGCAGCTAGAGGATGGGGTGGCACCAATCATTATGACCGCTTACCGGCTAGGGTCGAGCAAAGCAGCACGCCTATGAGGGCCCAGAGATGTGCTGGCAGAGATCCCTGACTTCCATACAAGGAAAAGAATGTTAGATATGGCAAGAACAAGCGGCGTTTTAACTTACAACGGATTTCCTATTCAAATATATCCGGATCTTCCCAAAGAAATCTTGGCAAAAAGGAGAGGTTTTTGCCCTGTCACAGAAGCTCTGAGGCAATCCAAAATCAAATACAAGTGGCAAAATCTCGTGAACATCTCAGTCGAAACTGAAGAAGGCAGCTTCATTATTAAAGACCTGGAAACCAGCTTCAAAGTGCTAGATAATCTAAATATAGACTCTCAGATGGACACTAGCAGGAACTCTTAACAAAAGAAAGCTCCCGCTGTCTCCAGTTAAAGAAAAAAAACCATCAACCAGCACGTTCAAACAGAGCCACAAGCGTTGAACTATAGTACTGAGGAAGAAAGACCTGCAAACGCACAATTTAATGACTAAAGCCTATAGCAGAAATAAGTTGTCTAGGATATGTTGAGCATTATATATAACTAACTACAGTTAGCTAAAGTTAAAGTATTTTAATTCAATCTTATGGATGGGGAGGAGGGATTTTAGTTGTTTGTTTCAGTTAGCAGTCCTTTTTTCTTCAGATAGGGTTCTGTTAGTTCTGGTAGAAGGAGTGCACTACCAAACTAAGTAGGTCTGCTTATTAAATCTGAGCACTAGGCTCAGTTTAGAAATACATACAAATAATTGTAGTCTAGTTTAAGTTTTACTGTACTTTATTAAAGTTTACTGCATCCATAACAACACTTTAAAAAGTTTACAGCTAGTTAAATCAGAGTTTAAAAATTAATATAGTTATATTTTCCAAATCAATTTGTTTATAAAAAAACTAATTCATTGTTTAATCAATTTTTATCAGCTAATTGAGTATTTAATCTTACAGTGTTGCAACTTATTTATTGTGAGTAACTAGTTCCCAAACTGATTATTGTGATAAACAGTGAGCTTATTGGTATACAAAAAACTAATCCATAGTGCAATCAATTCTCAACAATTAATTATTATACTATATCTTACAGTGGAGCAACTTTTATTCTGTGAGTAATGAATTTTTAATTTGATTATAGTAACATATAGTGTGTAAATAGATTTTGGGGGGAAATTTCTAATTGTTATTTATTTATTTATTAAATTATCAATTTTCTTCTCGTTATCTATTAAATAATTAGCATAACTTAATATAACAAAGCCACAGCTTTCAGTACCCATAGTATTACTATAGAAGAGAAAGTTAAAGTTAAAATCTGAAAGTAAAACATAGTACAGTAATATACTTATTGCTTAACAGAAAACTGCTTCTTGGAAATGGCGTAGTGGGAATTAATCATTTTCTTACCTTACAGTCATACCTGTAAAAGTGTTCAAATCGTATACAAAAAGGTACTGAAACCGCAGCTAGAAGTTCATCCTTGCAAAAGAGTACAACTTGCATTCTTAGAGGTATCGAAGTCAGAGCTAGAAGTGTAAGTGTTTACTTAATTTGCCTACATCACCTACACATTTACTTCCACACACAACTACTCACTGCACAAGTGCATTACCTTTTAAATACACAATTGATCTATGCTATATCCTGAGGGTAGTCACACATAAACTATCTGTTTCTTAAGCTTAACTAAGACATGAATCATACTCAAAAACCAAACATATCACTCACCAATTGGAAAGTTTTAACACAAAATGTGTGCGGCCTTAACAGTTTGATTAAACGCAAGAGGGTGCTAGCAAACTTAGCCAAATCAAAACCTGAGGTACTCCTACTTCAAGAGACCCACCTACACTCCAAAATCCAAAATGAACTTAAGGCCAAATGGATAAAATTTCAGTTTCACGCCAAAGGAAACTCAAAATCATGAGGAGTAGCGTTTTTGCTGTCAAACAAGGTCCGATTTCAACACCAAGATACACTGGCAGATCCAGAAGGTCGCTATATTTTTATAAAGGGCACTCTCAATGATCAGTTGATCACCCTTGCCTCAATTTATGCACAAAACTCCAACCAATGTCCATTTCTACAAAAAACACAACCTTGGAATTGTTTAAGGAAGGTGAAACGCTGATAGGAGGAGACCTCAATCTTTTGGTTAATCCAAACATGGACCGAGCAAACATTAGGGCAACAGAGAAACAGCAATCGCCAACAGACACAGGATTAACAGAATTACTACAAAAATTTAAACTAACAGACACATGGAGGCAATTTCATCCAATGGAAAAATTTCTTACCTTCTATTCACCAAGATATGACGTTTATACCCGCATCGATTTTATCCTCACTACATCCAACTTAGTCGACAAAGTAATAAGTGCAGATATAGGTAACATAACATGGTCAGACCATGCAGAAGTGAACTGCTTCTTAACGTACGCCTCAGAGCAATCAATAACCAGAACATAGTCCCTCAACAAATCCTTGCTATATAACAACCGACATGCAGAAATGATCGAAAAACATATTCAGCAATACTTAAAGGAAAACGTCTTAGAAGAAACTTCCCCCTCTACAATATGGGATGCATTAAAAGCAGTCCTCAGAGGTTATCTTATATCAATGTCCACACACCTGAAAAAAGAAAAAGCTACGCAAAAGGAGGCAATGTTAGCTAAAATCAGTTACCTAGAAGAAGAACATAAAAAATCCGGGAACAAGAAGATGTATAAACAACTTCTTGCTGAACGGAAGGCTCTAAAACTCCTTGAATGCGCCTCAATTCAGAAAAATCTGATCTACATGAAACAGAAATACTGGGCTAATACTCCTAAGTCTCTATGTCTCTTAGCATGGAAAGCTAAAGACAAAAGATTGTCCAGACAGATAATGGCTGCTAAAGACCAAAATGGGAAACTACATACAGACTCAATAATCATCAATAAAATATTTGCAGAATTCTACCAGCAACTATATAAATCTTCCAAACCATCTCACGAAGACATCTATTCATATCTCTCTAATAACAAGAATATTCTGAAGCTCTCTGAAGGACACCATGAGATACTTGAACGATCCATAGAGCCCAAGGAAGTCTTAGAAGTAATAAAAAAAAACAAAAAACAAGTCAATAGGTCCAGACAGTTTCCCGCCAGAATTCTATAAAAAGTACGCCACATTACTAGCCGGACCACTGGCCGTAACCTGCAACAATATACTTTCCTCAGGTCAACTCCCACCATCTTGGAGCTCCGCATCAATAATAATAATATCAAAACTGCAAAAAAAATATAACAAATACAGCTTCATATCATCTGATATCCTTTTTGAATCAGGCCTACAAAATTTTCACTGCGATATTAACTAGGCGATTGAACTCTTTCATCTCTAACTACATTCACCAAGACCAAGCGGGGTTCATCCCAGGAAGAGAACTAACAGACAATACTTTTAAAGCACTAAATATCATCTCCGCATGTGAAAGATCCCAGACAAACTCTGTCTTACTATCAGTGGACATAGAAAAAGCATTTGATTCATTGGAAACTTCATATCTGACTGCTCTTCTTCAACACATGGGTTTTGGCCCTATGTTCCTTTGTGCCATTAACACAATCTACACAAACTCAACTGCAAGCATCAAAACCAATGGAATGACTTCCCAACAAATATTACTCAACAGAGGAACCAGAAAAGGCTGCCCGCTGTCTCCAATCCTCTTTGCCATAGCACTTGAACCCCTGGCAGCAGAGATCAGACAAGATCAAAATATCACAGGGATCAAGATTGGAGAACACATGTTCAAACTCAGCCTATTCGTAGGTGATAATGCTGGTATATATCTCAAACCCAAAGACGTCACTATTCCATCTTCAATTAGTAATGAAAAACTTTGGCTTCGTCTCCAGTTTAAAAGTCAACCTCTCAAAATCATATATAATGCCTCTCAAACTAACTAAAGACCTTGAAAGTGCTCTAAAAATAAATTTGAATATCAATGGGCCTCCTCTGAACTCCCCTACCTTGGAATCAGTCTATCCAATAAAACAGAAGAAATATTCTAAAAAAACTATAATAAGACCCTGGAAATAAAAACTGAACTCCACAAATGGGAGAAACAACAGCTCTCTTATATTGAAAGGTTGCATCTTATCAGAGCCTTCATGCTTCCCAAAATTTATTTATTTATTTAATTTCTATCCCACCCTCCCCATCTCTCAGTGGGGTCAGGGCAGCTACTAGCATACCATAAAATATACATATCATTAAAACATTTAAAATGCACATCAAACATGCCCTGTTTCAAGATGGCAACTTTATCAGAGTGGCGTCTTAGATGCCCAACTAATCCAGACGGTGGGATCCATTCAGGCTGGCGGATTCCCAATAAGGCCAGGGCTGAAGATGTCACTGTTAGGCAACCCCTACCTAAAGGCCTGGTGGAAGAACTCCATCTTACAGGCCCTGCGGAACTGTAACAAGTCCCACAGGGCCCTGATGTTATCCAGGAGCTCATTCCACCATTGTGGGGCTGCCACTGAAAAAGCCCTGGCCCTTGTAACTGCCAGCCGGGCCTCCCTAAGCCCTGGGAGGACCAGGTGATTCTGGGATCCAGATCGCAGCACTCGCTGGGGAACATATGGGGAGAGGCGGTCCCTCAGATAGATAGGTCCCAGGCCATATAGGACTTTATAGGCAAGCACCAGCACCTTGAACCTTATCCGGTATGCTATAGGCAGTCAGTGCAGTGTTTTTAAGGCGGGCTGAATGTGCTCCCGTACCGGGAGCCCCAACAAAAAGCCACGCCGCTGCATTCTGCACCAGCTGCAGCTTCCAGATTTGGGACAAGATTTGCCCCATGTAGAGAGTGTTACAGTAGTCCAATCTTGAGGTGACCAGAGCATGGATCACCATAGCCAGTTTGTTGCTTTCAAGGAAGGAAACCCACTGCTTGATCAGCCGTAGATGATAAAAGGCTGACCTTGCAGCGGCTGCTACCTGGGCCTCCATTGTTAACGAGGGGTCCAGGAGCACTCCCAAACACCTCACCTCTGACGCTGGTACCAATGGTGCCCCATCAAAGGCCAGGAGAGGGATCCCGACCCCTGGTCCACTTCGACTCAGGCACAGGACCTCCGTCTTGGTTGGATTCGATTTCTTTTCTTTTTTTTTGTAAAAAATTTTTATTTTTCAAAACATTAAAATTAATACATTTATCTTATACAAATCCTTTTTTCCATATTATATAACATTTTGTTCTATTTGTATAATCTTATTTTTATCTTGTATTGGCAGTTTCCCACCACATCTGAAGCATAACACATTTTCCACTTTATCCAAAATAGTAATACTTATATCTATGTTTACATTTCTGGTAACAGTCATATATCTTAAAAATACTTATATACTAATTCTTACTTTCTATATTCTTATATAATTCTAAAATAAAAAACAACTTCATTATCTAATTATCCTTAATACATTCATATACTCTAATTCTATTGCTTTATGTTATTATAACCATGTATAAATGTAGTTTTTCATGTCCCAGTATTTTTCAACATATTCTTTCAAGTCTTTCCAATCTTCTAAAAAGGTCTCTGAGTACAGGTCATTCAACTTTCTAGTCCATTTATCCATTTCAGCCATATATAACAATTTTTTCAACCATTCCCACACATCTGGTATTTTTTCATTTTTCCAATTTTGTGCATACACCATTCTTGCTGTTGTTATCATATACCATATTATTGTCCTTTTCTTTACATTTATCTCTTCTAGTTTAAGTCCAAGCAATAACATTTCAGGCAACTTCTTAAATGTACATTTCAAAAAAATTTCCATATCTGCATGTATTATAGACCAATAAGTCTTTGCTTTATCACAAGTCCACCACATATGATAAAAAGAACCTTCTTTCTTTTTACATTTCCAACATTTGTTAGACATATTCTGATTAATATTTGCAATTTTTTTTGGTGTCATATACCATCTGTACATCATTTTTAAACAATTTTCTTTTAGGTTATAACATGTAGATATACCCATAGCATTTTTCCATAAAAATTCCCAAGATTCCATTTCAATGTCTTTGTTAAAGTTTATCGCCCATTTTACCATTTGTTCCTTTACCATTTCATCAGCGTTAAACCATTTTAACAAAATTTTATACATTTTAGAGATCATTTTTTTCCCACCTTCCTCCCAAACTTGTTCTATTTCATTATTTTTTTCTCTAAAACCGGATTTTTTATCACTTCTATACATGTCATATATTTGTCTATATCTTAACCAACCATAATCAAAGGCTGAGGACAGACTGGCAATCTGAAGCGGAGGCAAAGCGGAGGGAACTGGAGTGGGGGAAAAAACCCACGGAGCTGGCCGTTCACACTGGCCAGAGCAATGCGGATCAGCGGCGATACGGAGCGTTCAGACTGCCACGGAGCATTCAGACTGCCGCATAGCCAGCGCGCGCGGCTCGCGTGCGCCGCTGCACTTTTTTTTGTTTTCCTTTGATATTTTTTGCATGTGCGCACATGCACATATGCGCAAAACTTTTTGCCGGTGCGTTCACACTTCCTCCGGATGCCTCTCGCTTCTTCCAGTTCACACTGTTTGGAAGCGGGAGGCATGCGGAGGAAGGCCCCTGAACACCGGGAAAAACCGGTGTCCGGGTAAAGCGGAAGGAAAGCGACTGGGAGACGGGTAAGTACGCAACGGAGCCGACGGACAGATGCGCATGTCTGAATGTGCCCCTTTCCTCCGTTTGCGAAGCGTGCCTGCCCCGCTTTAGATTGCCAGTCTGTCCTCAGCCAAAGTCCATCTGATGCTGCTCCTTCAATATAAAGTCTTTACCATGTCTTGTTAATAAGTCTCTATACTTCAACCAATCTTGTCCTTTGTGACGTGATACTGGATTTAAAACTTCTGCGGGTACAATCCACATAGGTATCTCTTCTGGAAAAAAGTTTTTATATCTTGTCCACGTATCCATTAGCGTTCTTCTCAAATAATGATGTTTAAACATATTGTCCATTTTTGTTTTACCATAATACAAATACGCATGCCACCCAAACCTACAGTCATGGCCTTCCAGGGACAATAACTTTCTATCTTGTAACATAGTCCATGTCCCTACCCAAGTCAAACATATTGCATCATGATATAGCCTTAAGTTTGGTAACTGGAACCCACCTCTATCTTTAGCATCACACATTATTTTCATCTTGATTCTTGGTTTTTTCCCTCCCCATACAAACTTAGACAATTCCTTCTGCCAGCATTTGAATGTTTTTACATCTTTCACAATTGGAATAGTTTGAAACAGAAACATTAATCGTGGTAGCACATTCATCTTAACCACCGCAATTCTACCCAACAATGACAAATTTAATACATTCCACTTTTTAATATCTTACATAATTTGCAGCCATAATTTCTCATAGTTATTTTTATAAAGATCAATATTTTTCATTGTTAGGTTCACACCTAGATATTTTGTCTTTTTCACCACCTCACATTCTATAAGATTTTGTAACTCAGTTTGTTTGTTATTTGACATATTTTTACACATCACTTTCGATTTGTTCTTATTTACATAAAATCCAGCCAAGTCACCAAACTCTTTTACTCTCTGTAACAGATATGGTAGTGTAGTCATAGGGTCTTCCACTATAAACATCACATCATCTGCAAAGGCCCTATATTTGAAAGAAAAACCTTTGGTTGTTAAGCCTTTAATATCTTTATCTTCCTTCACATTTATTAGTAGAACTTCTAGAATCCAAATAAATAGCAACGGCGAAAGTGGGCATCCTTGTCGTGTTCCTTTTTCGACTTTAAAATTGTCCGTCTTTTCAGTGTTAATTATTAAAGAGGATTTCTGTTCTTTATATATTGACTTAATGAGGTTAAGCATATATTCACCAATTTCAAGATGTTCTAGAACCTCAAACATAAAATCCCAATTTAAATTATCAAACGCTTTTTCCGCATCTAAAAAGAAAAAACCCACTTCCTTTTCAGGATGTTTATCGTAGTATTCTATAGCATCCACTACTACTCTTAGATTGTCCCTTATTTGGCGATTAGGTAAGAAGCCTGCTTGTTCTGTTTGTATAGTTTCTTTAAGGTGTTCTTTTAGTCTGTCAGCTATAATCTTAGCAAAGATCTTATAATCATTATTTAGTAAAGAAATCGGTCTATAGTTCTTAACATTAGTTAAGTCTTGATTTTCTTTCGGGATAAGTGAGATGGTTGCATCTTTCCAAGTTTCTGGGACCTCACCAGTGACTCCTATATTGTTCATTAATAGCACTAACACTGGTGAGATCGACTCCTGTAGTGTTTTATAAAACTTCGCTGTAAATCCATCTGGTCCAGGTGCTTTTCCTAATTTTGAGTCATTTATTGCATTTTTAATCTCTTGTAATGATACTGGATTGTTAAATAGTTCTTTCATTTTCTCTGTTGGTTTTGGTAACTTTAATGTTTGCAGGTATTCTTTAATCTTTCTTCTGTCTTTGTTTTCCTTCTTAAAAAGTTTTGCATAATATTTAAAAAATTCTCTCTTTATTCCTTTGTTGTCTATTATCTCAATGTTATCTCTTATCACTTTAGTGATAAATTTATTTTCACGTTTTTTCTTTAATTGCCATGCTAGATATTTTCCGGGTTTATTTGCACCTTCAAATGCCTTTTGTTGGAGTTTTTTAAAGTTCCAGTACGTCTCTTGGTTCAAAATAGCTTTTGCTTGGTCTTGTAGCATCCAGATTTCCTTTTGCAGTTTCTTTTTCCCTGGTCTACTCTTCAGTTCTTCTTCTTTTGTTTTAATGGCTTGTACGATATTTTCATATTGTTCTCTTTTCTTTTTATTATCTTTAGCATTTAATGATATCAATAGTCCTCTCATCACTGCTTTATATGCATCCCATACGGTTTGAATTTTTACTTCTTTCTGTATATTTGCTTGGAAGTATAGGTCTGTTTCTTCCTGTAATTTTTTAACTATTTCTTGGTTGTCTAGTAAGTCCTCATTTATTCTCCATCTCTTTTGTTTTTTTACCTGCCCAGCAGTCCATAAACACGGATTATGATCTGAAATTATTCTGGGTAGAATTTCCACTTTTCTTGTCTTAAACGTTGAATTAGTAGTCATCCAAATCATGTCAATTCTTGAATGCGAGTCATGTCTATTAGAATAAAAGGTAAAATCTTTTCCTTGTGGGTTAGCTTTCCTCCAAATATCTTCCAGCTTCTCTTGTTTTATCAGTTCAAAAAAGTTTTTTGGAAGCTTCCCTAATGCCTCATCCTTTCTCTTAGAGCGCCTGTCTAATTTGTTATTCACAGTTCCATTAAAGTCCCCCAACATCATGATTTGATCATAATTTACGTTATCCAATTCCACTTGTAATTCTTTAAAAAAAATTTCTTTGGCTCCATTTGGGGCGTAAATATTCACAATCAACGTTTTCTGTCCTTGTAGTGAGATTTCAATAGCTAAATATCTTCCTTCTTTGTCTTTAAATATTACTTTAGGTTCCAAATCTTTTTTGACATATGTTACAACACCATTCTTTTTATTGCTTGCTAAAGAATAACATTCTTCTCCCAATTTTTTCCTTATTACATATTTGTGGTTTTGTTTTTACACTACATTTTTGTTTCTCCAGCCAATGCCCTACCATTCTACGTTTTTGGGGTGAATTAAGTCCATTTACATTCCATGTAAGTACTTTGTAATCCATCTTGATATATTCTTAAATATCACCAAGGTCATCTTTATTCTCTCCAAGAAATGCGTACATTTCTCCTGTGCTTTTAATCACTTCTCTGGTGCTGCCATAGTAAAAGCTTAATCCTTGAGGTATTTCCCAACGGAATCTAATTTTTTTCTCCTTCAATTTATCCGTCAGACGCTTGAATTTTTTTCTTTTCTTGCAGTATTGCTCTAGGCAGTTCTTTCATTACTATAATTTTCCTTCCATCTATTTCAAAAGGATCAGTAAAACACTTCTTGTAGATTTGTTCTTTTGTCCTTTTCATTGTAAATTGGACTACCACATCTCTTGGTATATTTTTATCTCTTGCGTATGTAGAATTGACTCTATAAACAAGATCCATGTGTTCTCTAACAACCTCTTCCTGTTCTTGTAAAAAATCTGCTAATGCTTCTTGCATTCTTGTAAAAATGTCTTCACTCAATTTTTCCTCAATCCCTCTAAATCTCAAATGGTTTGCATGTCTTTATAATGCATCATCTTTTCCATCCTGTCATTGTCTCTCATTGTCTTTTGAGTACTTTCTTCCAGTTCTTTTACTTTAGTTTCAATGTCTTGTGTTCTTGTGGTTAATTTTTGAAATTCTGCTTTTAAGTCTATGAAGTTTTTATCTGCTTGTGCAGCGATGCCATTCATTTTAACATTTACCGCTCCTATAGCGTCTAACATTTTTTTTCCATTGCTTCCATAACAGCTAGTAGTTCTTTTTCTTTTTTTGCTGCCATTGTAGGAGAGGACCATGTAGCTGCTCTCGATCTTAGTCCGCGGTCCGTCTTGTCTCTTTAAAAAAGATTGATTTTATTTTATTTTCCAAATCAAACACCGATTAATGTGATCACACAAGCTAGTCTTGCCAAGTCAAATTTCGTTGGTTTCAGCCTTCTAAGTTATATAGTTTATAAGATATTACTGTTTAAAAATTTTATAAATCCAAAATGGCGGGCGCAACTTCTCTATGGTTTGTGTCAAAGGTTATAGTCTTTTTACCTTGCTTCTGGCTTGCCGTAGTTTCCTTTTGTCCCTTCCTCTTGCTTACTTGTCTGCTCTCCGCACGTCACTTCCTGTTGTAGTCCTTTTGGTCCGGCAGTTTTTACAGTCCCCTTTGCTCTCTTCCGGTTCTTCTCCGCTTCCCTTCTTGTCTGCTCCTCAAGCCGTCACTTCCTGTCTCAATCCTCACAGCTTGGTCTCGCGATGCTTGGTTCCCTCCTCCCCGCTTTGTCTCGCGATGCTTGGCTCCCCCTCCCGACTCTTCTTAACTGCAGGAATGTTAAACAACTTGTTTTTTTGGCTTTTTAAGTTCAAATTCAGCTTTTTAACGTTTCAAAACTGCACTCATCCAATCTGCAACAGTCTATTGCTTCATCAGATCGGCTTTTCGTCTTTCAAAACGCGGTAATGGTAAGGCAAAAACTTTTTTTCCATTACCTTATGTTGTTACTTCGCTTCAGATGTGGTCCCAACATTTAAACTTTGTCTTCTTTGTTAAGGAATCAGGGGTATTGGAGATTTTATGCTGATTTAATCAGCTTGGCTCAGCTCCTTAGAGATACTTGCAGGAATCTTCTTCGGCTGCAGTGCTCAAGGTGTTGTAAAAGTCTCCTCCGAGACTTTTCCTTCACCGAGCTTGCTCAAACCTGGATTATATTGCTTGCTAGTCCTCACACTACCTGTGTGAGGTTACGTCAGGTGGATTTGTCCACCCAAGCTGTCAAGAAGAGCCGCCGTCCGCCTTGCGCACTTGCAAAGCATGTCAGACCTCCATTCCTCCGACCGGAAACCAGTTGGATTCAATTTCAATCAGCTCTGCCTGAGCCATCCAGCCACAGCTTGCAACGCCAGGTCCAGATCACCCGGACTAGAGTCTGACTGACCGCCTAACAACAGATAGAGCTGGGTATCATCACTTGTAATAATGTAGTACAACACAGATAAAATGCAAATTGTCAAAAGACCAAGAAGTACATACAAACAAAGTGATCATGATAAGGAACAATGATTATAGCAGTGTGGAACCAAAATACATAGTAGTCAGTAACAGCAATAATTGCCCAACAGCAAAACAAGGTCCTGGTACAACACCCTTGTTTCCTAATTTCTCTTCTTCAGTTGCTGTAAACCTCTAAAATAAAATATACAGACAACCACAGTCAGTATCCTTCTCATGCATATGTTCTCTGTATATTTTGTTTTATTCTAGAGCTTTACAGCAACTGAAGAAGAGAAATTAGGAAACAAGGATGTTGTACCGGGACCACATTTAATATGGTTTTAACATTGTTTCTGATTTGTCTTTTAGGAAGAAAACCTGCTTGGTCCTGATGTATATTTTTTATCAATACTTTTTCAAGCTGTATTTTTTACTGGATGGCCGGATGGCCACGACCCTGCAAAATCTGTTTGAGGGATTGTAGGCCATGGTGGGGTGGCTGAAAAAGAGCTGGCTGAGACTGAATCTGTTGAAGACGGAGGTTCTGTGGCAAGGGGGGCTTCAGGATGGGAGTGCAGGTGTGACGGAATTAAAGATCTGGACCCAGCTGTGAGACTTCTGATTAGATCCAAGAAGTCAGGCCTTGTATTTCAAAACAAAGTCTTTATTCTTAATGGTCTTTCAGGAAACACTTGCGTTGTTAGCGATACCAGATACAAAATGGGAGGAATTGATATACTGTATTCAAACAAGGGTGAAAACGTGGGTACCAATGAGAAAAAAATTATCAAGCGTCAAAATGTGCTACCGTTACTTTCTTGGGAAAAAGGCGCGTAAACAGAGCTAATTCCCATCCGCGGCCCTGTGTGTGTAATCTACATGCAGTCCCACGCAAAAGACACCTGGAAGAGCAGAGGCTCAGTTGCCCAAGGTTACAAGAGATAACAGAGTCTAGCAGAGTCTAGCAACAGAGATAACATGAGTCTAGCAAACTATCTGAGCTCACTCTGAGGAAGGAGGGGGGAGGGGGGAACCGCCAGAATGGAAGCTGATGCCAATCTCCCGCCAGGACCTGCAACAGGGACTGAAAAAGGGAAGCAAAACATGACAGGGAACCTGACATCCTGCCCCTCCCAAAATCACCCCCCACCTGGATTAGCAGGGTAACATTTATGAAAGGCACGAATCAACCAAGGAGCATGAACATGATCAGCTGCCACCCACTCATTACATTCAGAACCAAAATCCACCCAGTTCACTAGGTAAAACAAACGTCCTCATTTGAGTTTAGAGTCCAAAATGCTGGAGATCTCAAAATGTGACTCCCCCTCCTTCATCAGAGGAGGAGGTGCTGGAATCTCTGGATGCCAGGAGTTCGGCCCAGGGCTTTTCTTCAACAGGCTGTAATGGAACACAGGATGAACAGAATTCAGTGACTTAGGCAATTCAAGTTCAAAAGATACAGGAGAAATCTTGCGCAGGACCTTAAAAGGGCCGATGTATTTCCATCCCAATTTTGGGCTCGGCTGCAAGCCATGAATGTTTTTTGTAGACACATATAAACAGTCTCCAGGTTCCAACTCCCAACGAGGAGCCCTATTCCGGTCCGCATATTTTTTGTAATCCGCTTTAGCCTGATCTAACGTTTTGGCAATAAGGGGCCAGGAGTCCTGCAGCTTAGTCCACCAAGATTCAAAAGGAGAGGGTGAGCTGTCTCTGGGAGGTAGGATATTTGGCAGTGGGTTACCTTCATACCCCCCCACACACACCGCTAGGAAAGGGGACACACCAGTAGAAGAGTGCACTGAATTATTGTAGCTGTATGCAGCAACAGGGAGCAAATCCACCCAATTAGCTTGGTGGTAGTTTGAGTAACACCTCAAAAATTGTTCCAGGATCTGATTAGTTCGTTCGGATTGTCCGTCTGTCTCTGGGTGACAAGCAGAACTGAGAGCAGGTTCAATGCCCATAGTCTGTAAAAGCTCCTGCCAAAAGGTGGCAACGAACTGACTTCCCCTATCAGAAATTACATGCCTAGGAAAAGAATGAAGTTTCACCACGTGATTAAAGAACACTTTGGCTAGACCCTTAGCTGTGGGCAATTTCTTGAATGGAACAAAATGTGCCTGCTTGGAAAATAAATCCACTACCACCCAGATTACAGTTCTCCCTTTGCTGGGTGGTAGATCAGTAATGAAGTCCATGGAAATGTCCTCCCAAGGCCGGGAGGGGGTGGGAAGGGGTTGTAAGAGACCCGGAGGCTTTCTCCCTAGTTTTTTGCACATTAGGCAGGTTTGGCAAGAAGTTACATAGTCTGAGACATGTTTACGCATCCGCGGCCACCAAAACTGCCTCTGAAGTAAGTTCAACATTTTCAAGTACCCAAAATGGCCAGAGAGCTTAGATTCATGGCAAGCATTTAAAACGGAAAGTCTAAGATAATTGGGCACCACCAATCTCGAGCCTTTATACCAGCACCCATTGGGCTTATGTTCTAAACCCTCCTCCCCACACCATTCATCCCGATCCTGCTGAGAATACTCCATTGCACATTTTGTAATCCACTCAGAGGAGGGAGCCATGGCGGACGGCTGCTTTTGGCTTTGGGTGACAACAGCCCCGCTAAGTTACTCAGGCGAGAACATGGAATCAAACACTTCTTCCCTCTTAGATTCATGCTGGGGAAGCCTAGACAATGTGTCTGCTAAAGGGTTAGATGTTCCAGGGAAGTGCCGCAATTTAAAATTGAACTTGGAAAAGAAATAAGCCCACTGGAGTTGTTTTGCGTTCAAAGTTCTACGGGTCCGCAGCGCCTCCAGGTTTTTATGATCAGTCCAGATCTCAAACAGCATCTGCGCCCCCTCTAACCAATGTCTCCAGGTGGACAAGGCTAAGCGGATGGCGGCTGCCTCTTTGTCCCACACGGACCAGTGTCTTTCAGTCTCATTAAATTTTTTGGAGACATACGCCAAAGGGTACAGCTTCCCATCCTCCCCTTTTTGCAGAATTGCCCCCCCATGGCCACATCAGAAGCATTAACATGTACAATGAACTCCCGAGTCTCATCTGGGTGTGCCAGGATGGGCTCTGAAGTAAAAAGATTTTTGAGCTTGTCAAACGCTGCTTGACAATCAGGCGACCAGTTCAGGCACTCACCCGGCTTGCCAGCTTCAGGACCCTTTCCTTTTGTTTTTAACAGGTCAGTTAAGGGAAGGGTGACTGTGGCAAAGTTTTTTTAAAATGTTCTGTAAAAGTTGCAAAATCCTAATAAACTTTGAAGCTGTTAGCATGTACGGGGGGGCTTCCCACGTAACTACTGTGTCCACCTTGGCAGGGTCCATCTCTTAACCCCTGGGGGGAATGCGGTAACCCAAAAAGTCTATTTCAGTACAGTGAAACTCGCATTTTGACAGTTTGGCAAAGAGCTTGTGGTTCATGAGGGTTCATGTGATTCATCAATTTAATGTGGGAAGGTTTATCTTGGGAATAAACAATGATATCATCTAGAAAACAGAGAACCCCCTTAAATAAGTGCTTGTGCAACACCTCATTAATCAGGCTCATAAAAACTCCTGGAGCTCCAGCCAATCCGAAGGGCATAACCCGATATTCAAATTGCCCCAGGGGGGTATTAAAGGCAGTCTCATATTCATCCCCCTCTTTGATGCGCACTCGGAAATAGGCTTCCCATAAATCCAGTTTGGAAAAGATCTTCCCCTTAGCCGCCTCTGCCAACAAGTCTTTGATCAGGGGTAAGGGGCTAGCATTAGAGGCGGGAATGGCATTCAATCCCCTATAGTCCGTGCAAAGCCGTAAGCCACCATCCTTCTTTTTCCAGAACAGAACAGGGGCGGCAAAAGGAGATTTTGCTGGCCGAATGAAACCCTGCTCTAGGTTTTTATCCAAAAACTTCCGCAGTTCATCTCTCTCTGTGGGACTCATAGAATATAACTTTCCCTTTGGTAACTTCCCTTTGGTAACTTCCCCAGGTAACAGTTCTATAGCACAATCAGTAAGTCTCTGGGGGGGGGGGGGAGTTCATCAGCCTCTGTTTCACTGAACACCTCAGCCAGGTCTCGGTACTCCAGAGGAATTTTGTTTAAATCCTCTGAGACCAAGCAAGCAAAGGGGGTGGAGGGAGGTCCCGAACCCCAGCCAGGATTCCATTTGTGCTGTGTGCATTTGGGATCAATCCATGTAATCTTCCCTTCACTCCACTTGACATAGGGGTCATGAGCTCCCAACCATGGGCTTCCCAATACCATAGGGAATTGGGCATGGGGGGTGATGGCAAAGGCTCTCTGCTCCCAGTGATCCCCAGTCCCCACAATCAAAGGCTCAGTCTCTGCTACGCAAGCCTCTTTCATTTCAGACCCTTCCATCTGAGTGAAGTGCAGAGGCTCAGACAGTGTGTTAATTTTGGGTCCCAACCCCTCCACCACTAAAGGACTAATCAAGTCTCTAGCACACCCCGAGTCAATAAGGGCTCGCACCCTGACGTGGGTGTCACTTCCAGGGGCAATAACAGTCACAACCATATAGAGCAGGGGTAGGTAATTGTTTTGGCTCGGGGGCCACTTTGTGGGAGCGGAGGTTAGCGGAGGGCTGCACCTTTTAAAATGATTGCATTCATTACTTAACTTTGCATTTCAGGAAAGATATAAATTGTATCATAAAAATCAATAAATATAAATTTAATAAAATAGTGGTAGTTTTATTCAATTTATTTATTGTGCTAATTTCATATCATCTATAGCTGCAAGCACATTTAAATTTAGAATAAGTTTAATGAGACAAATGTACCCTATCACACTTTTCTACAATTTTTTTGAAATCAGGAGTGAGATTGCTTGTTGAGATTCTCATCACAGCCTGCAAGTTAATGTCTGTCAAAGAGCATCTATATTTACTCTTGTTAATCTTCATGTTTTGGCGGGCCGCAAAAAACTCTGTGGCAGGCTGCATGTGACCTGCAGGCCGCCATTTGCCCACCCCTGATATAGAGCAAAGGTCTGGGACTGCTCACCATTGGTGGCATGGCTGGAGGGGGGACCTGCAGCTCCACACCTCCTACTGGAGGCCTGGGAAGTTTCCCGACGGTTGAGCGGTCACAGCTTCCAACATGGGATTCTCACCCTCTGCCCGGGGTTTAAAAACTCCTTTCGTGGGTTGTGATGTTTCTCTGGAAGTCAGCTGGGAAGTCTTTGATGTTTTCGGGGCTCCCAGGGGACAGGAAGATGCAAAGTGGCCACTCTCTCCGCACTGCATGCATAGCCCTTGCTTAAAATGAGCATCGCGGAGCTCTTGAACAGTGGTTTTAAACTTGGGCTTTGGTGTGCTCTTAGAAAGGGAGTGAGAGGCTGGTGAACTCAGTTTAATCAGCGTGAACCTCTCCTCCACGTCGGCCGCCGCTCTCATCCAAGCCGCCAATGAGCTGGGCCGATCATTTCTCAACACAGTGTCGTATATTTCACGGTTCAACCCCTCCCGGTACTTCTCGATGAAGAGATCTTGACCCCAGCCCTGAACCTTTGCAGCTATTCTACGGAATTGGTCAATATACTCCCTTACAGAGGATCGGCCCTGAACCAGCTTCCGCAGCTGATTCCTGGCTTTCTCCTCCCCCAAGGGATCCTCGTAGTGCTGCCGGAGGGCCCACATAAAGTCATTTACTGATCTCAATTCAGGACCCGGGGGGTTGTGCAGACTCACATACCAGTCACTTGCAGTGTCCCACAGCTTAGAGCCAATATAGCCAACCCTTTCACATTCGGTAGGGTAAAGGTGGCCCCAAGTTCCCCAAAACTGCTCAATCTTGATGATGAAAAAGCGGAGTTTGTCAGGATCCCCATCAAACGTAGCTGTCAAGGGATTGTTGGGTGGCTGCCGGTATAACCGGTCCACAGGACGTGGGGGCGGCTGTGCTGGTGCTGCTGGCGGCTGCTGGGGACCCACGGGTGGTTGTTGCGCAGGTCCCGCTCCGCTATCCTGCTGCTGAGCTGGCACTCCCCCTCCGGCTCCTGCCGGAGGGACTGCTCCCACAGCCACTCCCAGCACGGCTTGTTGCATCTCAAGTAGCACCTCTCGTAGCTCCACTGCCAGCCGGTCATGCATCTCATCGAATCTCTGGTCCATCTGCTTCCAGAGGTCATCCGTACCTCTCTCCGATGGCCGAGGGGTCTCACGTTCATCTGGGACCAAACTCAACCTCCAGGAGTCCCTCTCCTCGTCCGAGAACCGCATGCACGATCCTCTCCTGTCATGGACCCAGGACTCCAAAGTACCCCCACCAAAGGTTGACCAGGAATACCTTGGTAGGGGTTCTGCACCACCTGTGGCTCCCCCCGACTGAGGGGAGCATAGGAATCATAGTTCATAGTCACTGGCTCCACAGGTGTGGTGGAGAATGGTGTTTCGGGGGTCGAGGTGGGAATGAGGGACCCATCATCCGACATGGCCAGGTCTGGGTCTCACTCCTTCCTGATTGGAAGGATCACTAACAATCTGTGAGACTTCTGATTAGATCCAATAAATCAGGCCTTGTATTTCAAAACAAAATCTTTATTCTTAATGGTCTTTCAAGAATCACTTGCGTTGTTAGTGATACCAGATACAAAATGGGAGGAATTGATATACTGTATTCAAACAAGGGTGAAAACGCGGGTACCAATGAGAAAAAAATTATCAAGTGCCAAAATGTGCTACCGTTACTTTCTCAGGAAAAAGGCGTGTAAGCAGAGCTAACTCCCCATCCCCAGCCCTGTGTGTGTAATCTACATGCAGTCCCACGCAAAAGACACCTGGAAGAGCGGAGGCTCAGTTGCCCAAGGTTACAAGAGATAACAGAGTCTAGCAACAGAGATAACATGAGTCTAGCAAACTATCTGAGCTCACTCTGAGGAAGGAGGGGGGAGGGGGGAACCGCCAGAATGGAAGCTGATGCCAATCTCCCACCGGGACCTGCAACAGGGACTGAAAAAGGGAAGCAAAACAGACAGGGAACCTGACACCAGCAGCCTGTCAATAAGGAACACTGCTGAGTCACATGACTGAGTGAGGAGGGGGCCATTTGCCTCGGAACACTCAGTGACTGACACATAATGGGCAAAACTGACAGTTTGGGTCTGACAGTTGGAGAGAGAGCGGAGAGTGAGAGTCTGTGAGGGAACAGTCTCTTGGTAGCTCTGTGAGGATTCTGAGTGTCTCTGTAGCTCTGTGTGAGCAGCCAAAAATACTAGTTAAAGCAGATAACTGGGTGCTGGATAGTCTGATTCACGGGGCAGTGAACAGACTAGTAAAATCAGAACACATAAGTGGTCACAAACCTAAAATACATCACTCCTGAGGAACCTGAGATAGGAGGTTAAGGGAGGGCTGAGGCAAAGACTGGCAGAGTCTGGACAGCTGGTTGATGGCCAGTTGGGACTTAAGGGCCAGGAAGCCAAAGCCAAAAGGCTAACCCCTAAGCAGGACAGGAGAGTGTACTGAGGAAGGTGTTGAGTGAGCTTATGTACAGTTAAGGAAACAGCAAACAATATAGCCTACTGCCTAAGTATCATCTAAGCCAAACGTGCCAGCCTAAACAGAAACAAAGTGTCCACTGTATATACATCCTCCATCCCCTGTTTGGTTCTGGAAATAAAGTACTGTTGTGTTTTGAACCAAAAAGCCTGAGTGCCTGACTCTTAAAAACAAGGACAAAGATATCTAGCAGTAGTCCTCTACTTACGTATAAAGCCATTTAAAACAAACCCGGAAGAGATGAGTAAGAGTGAGGAGGGAGCTGGCCTGAACACTAAAGTCGAGCCTAATCAGTCTCCTCAGAGAACGCCACAAAACGGCAGATTAGAAGGCCGCACGTCATATTGGTTTCCAGCGTCGGGATTTTGAGTAAACACCCAAAATACGTGTCAGAAAGGCACAAAATAAGTAAGAGAACACTACAGCAGAGTGATTAAGTCTGAGGAAAAATTCCTGTCAGGAATGGCACCACCATAGAAAACAGTGAAGGCCACAGGAGATAGCCAGGCACAGGGTCAGTTTCTGAGGAAAATCCTAGCTTAAATATTGAGACAATGAAATTACAGGTAGAACTGGCCAGAATTGAAGCAAAGAAATGCAGATGGCCAAAATGCAGGTAGAAGAGAGAGAAAGGGAAAGGCAGGCAGAAAAGGAAGAAAGGGAAAGGCAGGCAAAACAGAGAGAAAGGGAAAGAGAGGCAGACCACGTACATGAAGAACAAGTGTATACTTTAAAACTTCAAGAATTGCAGTTGAGGGCAGAGCTTCACACTGACAGTAGAAATGAACACTACCCCTCTGTAGAATAGAAAAAAATTCCAAGGTACCAAAAAGGCGATGATATTGAGGCTTTCCTGTTCATTTGAAAGGACCTGCCAAGATTTAAAAATTGCTCAGGAAGACAGTATGATTTATTTAAGACCACAAATTTGTAGGGGGTTAAGTGAAATCTACTCTGAACTCAGAGATGAAGAGATTTCTAATTACCAACTATTTAAGGAAAGAGTCAGAGTCAGATATGGCTATATTGCTGAACAGAGTAGAAAGACCGTCAGTGAAATAAAAAGGAGGGCAGGAGAAACCTATTCACATCTAGGGTGTCATTTAGACAGAGCCCTTAACAGGTGAATTGAAGGGAGCAAAGTTACCACAGTGGAAGACTTGAAAATCTGATCGGTTTAGAGCAGTTCTGTAGCCACGTCCCTCCCCAGTATAGATGGATTTTAAGAGATAAAAAGTTAAAGACTGTGGAAGAAGTTGCTGTTATACTGTATGAGATCGAGGGAGACTTAGGCAAGTCTATGTGGGCTGCGCCATTGAAGAAACCCAGAGTTTGGGAACCCACAGAAAAGTTTGGGCGCACTAACAACAACCCTAACAGGCAGGCTAGTCCCTCTCAATATAGAAAGCAGGAAGTAATCTGTTACCAATGTGGGCAGAAAGGGCATTACCAAATATCCTGCACCAATGTGGATGTAGGGTGAAAACCCTTACCACCAAAGACTGTTAAAATGGTTCAGTGTTTAAACCCAGAACCAGAGTTAGATGAAACTGCACATGCAGAGACTGCACCACCAGAATGAGCTAACAGTGTTTTACAAGTATGGAAGGTGCAAGAAGGCTTAAATGAGGATTACTTAGAGACTGTGACTGTAAATGAACAGAAAATTAAAGCTTACAGGGACACTGGAGCACAGGTCTCTCTGATCCAGCCAAAGTTTGTGCAGAAACATCAATATTTGCCAGGCAAGTCCTACAGCATCAAGGGCATTAGAGGACCTGCATTTAAAGTTGCACTAGCAGAGGTTCCGGTCAAATACAGAGACTTTCAAGGCCTCTGGATAGTGGGAATTCTTCGGGATCTGGAGATTCCCCTTTTAGTGGGAAATGATCTGGCATCTCAGGTCAACAAGCAACAAGGGGTCTCAGTAAAGATTGTTACAAGAAGCATCCTAGCACAGCCATGTGACCAGGCTGAGCAGCAGCAGGAGGAAGAGGAGACTTTGTTGCAGAACATCCATACAGCAGAATTCCTGGTTGAGCAACAACAGGATGACAGCTTGAAAGATCTGTGGCAGAGAGTAACCGTAAGTGATCAAGAAGTCACCATTGAAAATCCCTGTCAATTCAAAATCCTTGATCAGAAACTGTATAGAATAGCTTTGACAAGGAAGCATGATGTAGTATGGGAGAGGAAGAAACAACTAGTTCTTCCCAAAAAGTACAGACTGCAAGTATTAACATTAGCCCATGCAACACCCATGGCCTCTCATCTTGGTGTAAACAAAACAAGGGACAGAGTGCATGAGAGGTTCTTTTGGCCCTACATGGGTAAAGACATACGGGCTTTTTGCAAGTCCTGTGAGGCCTGCCAAATGGTGGGGAAAGACCTAGATAAGACCAAAGGACTATTGCAACCAGTCCCTATAGTCTCCGGGGCATTTGACAAGATATATATATATTTATTTATTTATTTTTGAGATTTATATCCCGCCCTCCCCGCGAACGGGCTCAGGGCGGCTCACATGGGCCCAAGGCCTAGTCAAACATTAAAACCTATAAAATCAATAAAACATTCAATAAATACAATTAATACATATAAAACTTCCATAATTATCCCTTCTGATGGCAACTTGATGGCAGGTCCAGCCCCCCCCCCCCCCCATGCCAGGACCATACAGGACCAGGGTTACATCACTGATGTCAAGTGGTAGACGGTATCATCGGTATCATCGGTGGCGGCTCCTATTTGAAAGCCTGGCGGAAGAGCTCCGTCTTAGAGGCCCTGCGGAACTGCATCAGATCCCGCAGGGCCCTGATCTCCTCCGGGAGCTCGTTCCACCAGACAGCAGCCACCACCGAAAACGCCCTGGTCCTTGTTCTGGCCAGCCTGGCGTCCTTGGGGCCAGGGACACACAGTCGATGTTTTGACCCCGACCGTAGTGCTCTCTGGGGTACGTACGGAGAAAGGCAGTCCCTAAGGTATGTTGGACCCTGGCCATATAGGGCTTTATAGGTAAGAACCAGCACTTTGAAGCGGACTCGGTATGCTATAGGCAGCCAGTGCAGTGCCGCCAGCACAGGCCCGATGTGGTCCTGCCTTGCAAGACCCATCAGCAGCCTGGCCGCGGCATTCTGCACCAGCTGCAGCCTCCAGGTTTGCACCAAAGGCAGCCCCATGTAGAGAGCGTTACAGTAGTCTAGCCTCGAGGTGACCGTCGCATGGATCACTGTGGCTAGGTCATCACGGTCGAGGTAGGGAACCAACTGCCTCGCCAGCCTCAGATGATAAAAGGCCGACTTAGCAGTGGCTGCTACCTGGGCCTCCATTGATAAGGAGGGCTCCAGGAGCACTCCCAAACTTCTAACCCTCGGCGCAGGCACCAGCGGTGCCCCGTCGAAGCTCGGGAGTGGAACCCCCCGCCCCAGGCCACAAGATAGGCGTGGATATAGTGTTCCCAGAAGCAGTGCCTCTCAGATACATTGAAGCCAAGACCAGATTAAAAGGCTGCGCGTCATAGCAGGCTTCCAACTCTTGATGGTTCACCATTGACACTGGCATTATCCATCAAGAATTTGGGCATAACTTTGGATACTTCCTTATCGATGGAGGCCCAAGCCATGCATGTTACCAGGCTGGTGTTTTTCTACCTTCGCCAAGTTTGGCAAATGGCTCATTTCTTGCTACGCCCTGACCTATCCACGTTAATCCATGCAGTGGTCACCTCCAGATTAGACTACTCGGTCTACGCTGACCTACCCTTGAGACTGACCTGGAAACTCCAGTTGGTCCAGAATGTGGCAGTGCGAGTCCTGATGGGAACACCACAGATGGCACACATTCAACTGGTGCTGCTCTGGCAAGACTGGCTTCTAGTGGAGGACCAAGTCAGGTTCAAGTTTTTAGTAGCAGTTGATAAATCAAAGTAACAACAATAACAACAACAACAACAAATGAGGGAATAAATTGTAAACCTAATAGAGAACGGGGGGGGGGGGATGCCATTATTGTAAAATATTGGGCCAGTTCTCTTATTGCAAATAAATCTTTGTAAAAGTCAGTCTGTTCTTACATTTCTTTTGATCTGAGGACCTGACTACACATCATGTTCAGGGCACATCCCCAGGTCATGTCATAATGTGTTCTGAGAGCCCCTTAGTTCCCAGGCATGTGGTGGCCTAGTTCAGATCAGAGCTGCTTATAGAGGGAGGCTTAGATTTTCCTTCCCCCTGCCATTTTCCTGAACTGAAATGGTCCCAGGGAGCCAATATTGACATATCAGTAGTGACACAAATACCAACTCCCTGGGGTTGTTGCAGGTTGGGGAAGCATTGTTGTGACGGAGTCTACAAAGTACTGGAGTCAGAGATGCATTGCAATAAAATCAGCTCATAAGTTTTTTAGGTAGTGAAGATGAACATGTGGGATGGAGGTACAGTGGCCTGCTTTTATACGCACTTTAGCCGCACCCCTGGCCATGCCCGATATACCTGGTAGCGTCAGTTTTGCACACTTATGTGCCATAGGTCCCGTCAGATTCTGTGCACTCTATTGGTCAGAATTGGGATCCGGCCGGGCTATTTTCTGCCGGACCAAAGCTCTGGTAGCTAGCCCGGCCATGTGTGTTGTGCTGACCACATGGTGGTCGCCATTAAAGACATTACACCCCTCCCCCCATAGTTCGGACCCATCCTAAGACACATAGTCCCTTAAGTAGGAGGGATTGCCTGGCTGAATAGGCGGCGAACTCGGACCTGGGACTGCTGGGCCACCCCCATGCCTCCCAGTTCAAGACGCAGGACAGGGTGCGATCCCGGGCGGTGTGCCTCGCGATGTCCTTCACCTGAATGGGCTGGTCCAGCAAGTCATCTAGCAGGGCGGCGTGATGCACGGGAGCTGGGTCGAGGTCGCAGGACGGGAGCGGCAGATGGCTGAGTGCATCCGCGTGGCCCATTGACTTCCGTGGGCGGTGGATCAGCTCATACTGGTAGCCAGCCAGGAAGATCGACCAGTGCAGAACCCAGGGAGAGAGCATCTGTGCTGTCTGGCAGTCGGGTGCTAGGAGGCCCAGAAGGGGCTTGTGGACTTTGGCGATCGTGAAAGCCTGGCCATAAAGGTACTCATGGAATTTCTTCACCCCTGCCACGATGGCCAGTGCCTCCTTGTCGATTTTTGCGTAGTTGTGCTCGCCCACCGACAAGGTGCAGGAGTAATAAGCAACAGGGACCTCCTGCCCATCTGCCAGGCGGTGTCCCAGGATAGCCCCCATCCTGTAGGGTGATGCGTCGCAAGCCAGCACCACTGGGAGGGACTCATCAAAATGGGCCAGGACTGCATTGGAGGTAAGCAGATCATTGATGGCTCAGAGAGCTGTGGTGAGGGCCCCGAGTCCACTTGGCGTGCTTATCCAGAGGCCAATGGAGTGGTTTCACCACTGCCACCTTATGGGAGAGGAAAGCATGGTAAAAGTTGAGGAGCCCCAGAAACGACTGGAGCTCTACCTTCGATGTTGGTGCCAGGGCCTCCATGATTGTGCGGACCTTCTCTGGAGTTGGGTGGATGCCCTGTGAGTCCACGGCGAACCTGAGGAACTCGACTGACAGGACTCCCAGGAGGCACTTCTCCCTCTTGACCTTCAGGCTGGCATTGTCGAAGCGCTGCAGGACTGAGCAGAGCCAGGTTGTGAAGGTCGTGACGTCTGGTGTGGCGATCAGAACATTGTCAAAGAAGGGTTGGACCCCAGGGATACCTTTGAGCAAATGGTCCATTAGTTCCTGAAAGATCCCCAGGACGACACTGACCCTGAATTGCAAACACTGGACTTTGAAAGCCCCCTGGTGTGTCACAATAGTCTGGGCCTCGGCTGTGGCATCGTCTATCAGGAGTTGCTGGTAGGCCTGTGCCAGATCCAGCTTCTCGAACACTTTTGTGGCTTTTGTGCCAGATCCAGCTTCCTGAACACTACTAGTAAAGCAAGGACATGACTGATAATCGGCACTGGGTATGCATGGTCCTGGAGCACCTTATTTATTGTGCACTTGTAGTCTGCACATATTCTAATATCCTCGCTTCATTGGGGTCACAATGGGTGTTTCCCACTGGCGTTGGGGACCGGTTCTAAGACCCCTTTGGGCAACCAGCTGATCCAACTTTTTGTCAATCTTGGGGTGGACTGCCTTCAGGGGCTGCCAGGCGGATTGGCCTGATTGCTGGGTCAAGGTCCAATGATACAGGGGGGTGTATGTGCCCAGTGCACCATCAAAGATGACTGGGAATTCATCACAGACTGCCTGGAAGTCTGTGCCGCATAGTTGATTCACCCCTGTGACTTCCAGTTCCAGGGGTCCAAAACAAGATAGTCCCAGTAAGCTCAAAAGCTTGCCCTCCACCACTAGGAGGTCCAGTAGTCTGTTAAAATCCTTAAATTGGACCCTGAACTTGCCTAACCCCTTGATTGCTATGGGAGTTTTTCTGGAAATCCCGTAACCTCAGCCCTGTGGGCTTCCGCAGCTCGCCCCTGTGGGCAGAGTTTACGAAGGGTGTCCACTGAGATAATGGAGTAGGCTGACCCCATTTCCAGTTCCATGTTGCAGGTGGACCCCTCTATGGTGACTAGGACAAAAATCTTATTGGGGGTGTCCTTGGGCAAGTTGGCGGGACAACGTTGTGGAGTACAGGTCCGGGGATTGAAATGTTCAGCTTGTGTGCGTCAGGAGGCCCGGGAGCAACAAACCCGGGTGATGTGCCCCATCTTGCTGCACGACCAGCACACTGTGTCCTGGAAATGGCAGGTCCAGTGGTTGTGCAGGTCTCCGCAGCTGGCGCACGTGGGTGCCACACTGTGTTGTGGCATTGTGGTGGACATGGCAGTGGACCTGGAACTGGCTGTAGTGCTTCCCTCGGACGTGGCTCTGGCAGAACTCTTCTGTTTGTGGCAGTGTAGCTGAAGAATGACATCTTCGTCTGAGGCCTCGGAGCCGGAGGATGCAGTAGTGCGGTGTGTGGCAGTGGAGGAGCTGTGTCAGTCCTTTTGAGCTTTTTCAAATGCACAGGTGGTCTGGAAAACCTTCTCCAAGGTCACATCAGAGAGGGCGACCAGCTTCCAGCATAGCTTCGGCTTGTGGACTCCCCACATTAAATTTGTCAGGAGGTTGTCCTCAACTGACACTAACTCACAGCCAACTGCTAGTCTGCAGAGGTCAGCCATGAAAGCGGCCATGGTCTCATTTGGCTTCTGTGAGCGGCCACAGAAGTCCATGTGCATAGTCATCATGGAGGGTTTTGGCGCGAAGTAGCTGTTCAGCACTGTGATGATGTCATCATAGGAGGCTTTGGCAAGAGTGCAGGGCGAGATGAGGCTTCTAACTAAGCACAGGGTGTCCACCCTGCATGTGCTCAGCAGCCAAGCCTTTTTCTTACCGGTGTTGGTGACTTCCTGTACTTCAAAGAAGTACCTGAGCTGATTGGCCCATGCTTCCCAGAGCTTGGGTCGGGTCGTATGCAGCAATCTGTCCTAGAGTGGCAGCAGCCGTGACTCGCGATGATGCAGATGAGCGGTTGTCCAGCGGCAGCAGATGGTGGTGCAGTGAGGCACTGGAGCCTTGCATTGCCGGGAGCTTGCAGACTGGAGCTCGATGTATTGTCGGAGTCGGCTGGAGAGTTGCTCATTCGCTCATACGGATCCCATCCTCGTCGCCAGTATAAAGTAGTCGGAAATGCGTTGCAGTGAAATCAGTTCATAAGTTTATTTTGTAGTGAAAATGAACATGTGGAGAGAGGTTCAGGGGCCTGTTTTTATACGCACTTTAGCCGCACCGCCGGCCTCGCCCAATATACCTGACAGGGTCAGTTTTGTACGGTTATGCGCCATAGGTCCCCTGTCAGATCCTGTGCTCTGTATTGGTCAGAATTCCGATCCGGCCGGGCTATTGTCTGCCGGACTGAAGCTCTGGTAGCTAGCCCAGCCATGTGCATTGTGCCGACTGCATGGCGGTCACCGTTAAAGACATTACAGAGTCCAAGCCCCTCTCCCTGTAGAGCTGTTTTGAATCAGGCCCCGTGCTTCTGCTCATCAGTCCTCTAGCCGTGTGCCCCAGAAGAACATCGCAGACAGTTAGGCCCTGAGAGATCTCTTTCAGAATGTCAAAAGAAATAACATCCCATCAGTAGTTCTACATAGATGGTTTCTTGCCTTTCTTGTATGCCGCAGGATTGCTGAAATTGTATGGCCTTTGAGGTATTGCCTCTGGCAGATGCTTCCCATCCTTAATAACTGGGTATGACTCTGAGTTTTCTGAAACCTGTGACTTTTCACATGTTACATTTTTTAGTGTACACCAACAAATGTAAAGTGTGAGTGTGACACCGAAGTGTGTCAGAAAGGGAGCTCAGCAGAGGGCTGCAGTTCCCGTGAGTATCGAGAGTGCCCTTGCTGGCAGTGTTGGGGGACCTGCCTGGTAGTTTCTGAGCAGCCCTTTTGCCCCAGCTGGTTTCTGTGCGGCCCTGGTTGTGCTTCTGACATGGCTCTGAAGTACCCCATTGCACTGAGTTGAGAATTTTGCTACACTAACTGCACGGTGTTTAAAAGTTTGACCTTAAAAAATGGGCATGCATCATATTATGAACTGTTTGAAGTCACTTGTTTCCATAGTAACGCCCAGCATTGAATTCCTGGGTCTGCAATTGGGAGGCGGGGAGAGGAAAAAGAAGGGAAGTAATTTTCAAGAAAGTAATTTTCTGAAAAGAAGAAAATAAATAGGCCTTTTTGTTGTTATTTGGCCTGTTTATTTCTGTGGAAGGCGGTTTTCTGCTTTATATATGCATGTTAGGAATTCAGGTCTTGTCCGCTCATGATAGATTATGACATCTCAAGAGAGGGAAACTGAACAGGTCTTTGTTTTTTCATTTCTTAGCACTTGTTTAACTCCACTGACTAATGAACTCTTGAATCAAAGGTTGTCTTTGTGAAATATAAAGCACTGCCAGATCTCTTCAATTAAACTCTTTTGATTCATGGTACCCAGACCTTGGGAAGGGGGGACTTTCTTTGGGAAGGGGGTGAGACTATTGGGAAAAAATGTTAAGCTTCCTTTAACAAATAGAAAGAGATTTGGGTTTTTTTGTACAGCTCACCTTCTTTACAAAGACCAGTAGGGTTGCTTTTAATTTGAAGAATCAAATCTCTGTTCCTTGTTTCCTGGTGTCAGTGATGGAGCTTGCAGTAGCAGCTACCTCTAAGGGTTTTGGGCAGTAATGAGGAAGAAATCTTTGCCAATTGCTTTGGTTTGCCATGCAGTCAGGTTTGCTTGAACAAGTGACCTTCTCCAGGGTGTGAGGGGGTGGATGGCACTCTCTTTGGACGTGCTGCCTGATTGGGAACTCTGGCATGCTGGAAACCAGGGGAATAAGGTCCTTTGACAGTCCTTCAGTGTGGCTATTTAATGCTGAGCCAGCATTCTGTATGTGTGCTTCTGAAATGTGTGCCTGGCAAGAAGTAGAAAAATTCTGGAGGTTTGCAGTCAGGAATTAAATTCAGGAATGAGCCCCTCTAATATTGACACACAGATGCACATACCATTTCTATTCTTTGCTTTACCATACTATCAATCGTTAAGTGAAGAAAAATATTATTTATGTACTTGAATTCTGTTCTTCCCTACAGTCTATGCCTTCTGACTGTATCCTCCTATGTGTTGGGTTAGACTGAGGCATGCAGGGAACTCTGTAGCTGTGCAGAATGGGATAGGAACCCCCTGTCTACCTCGTGTGGGTATTGGCTGGGCGACACTGGCATATCCAGAGAACAATCCTAAGCTAAGTACTACTTAGGTCTGTTGAATGGGCCTTACTCCCGGGAAAGTCTTGGGATTGCACCCTCAGTGTCTGTGTTGCCAAACTCCCAAGGTAACTTTTTTATCATGCAGTTGCTGTCTGTCCCCCCCCCCCCCCCCCCGGCATACAGGCCCATCCCAATCTCTGAAAACATTTCCCCCCGACCCAGCTTCATCAGTTCCCATTTCTTGAAACTGATATTAGGGAGCCAGTCCCACATGACTCTGTTTGCTGCAAGAATAATTGGTGTGGACCTCCTCTTTCTGTCAACAGTAGATTCCAAACTATACCTTTGTACAGCTCTTTTGGAAATCCAGACCAGGAAAACAATTAAAACAACACTATGAATTCACATGGATTCATTAGAAGAAGAAGAAGAGAAGAAGAGATTGGATTTATACCCCACCCTTCACTTGTAGTCTCAGAGTGGCTTACAAAGGTCTCATCTTTGCAAGCTGGTGAATATGGTATGTTTTCAAGGTTGCAAATGCAAATTAAGGGGATTTTATTGCCCATTCTTGCACCATCAGATGCCTAATGAAGCCTTCTTGGCCAGGGTCAAAAGAACTAGTCTAGCCAAGCCCAAAGATTACCAAGTGGGATTTTTCCCCTTCACTCCCCCCCCCTTGCCCAGCGTACATCTCTCTCTCTCTTTTCATATTGCAGTTATCTTTGTAGCCTGCCTCTGCTTCAAAGGTCTTTTGCCATGCAACTTGGAAAGTGGGCCTGCTGTTCAGGAAACACAAGTTCAAAGCAGCCTTGGGCTCATCCAGTTGGCTGGTTCTTTGGACCTTAACTTTGCCACCCAGTACTGGAGCCAATTCTGTATACAAACTGATTGTTTTATTTAGCATTGTTCCTCCAGACCTGTAACCTTACTTTGATTGAAAAGCCAATCCCATCAATTGTATAGAGTTCTGAACAGACAAGTTTAGGATCAAGGTGCTGTCCAATAACTACAAATACATTGCAATGCATTATGCAATAACTACAAATACATTGCTGTCCAATAACTACAAATACATTGCTACAAATACATTGCTACAAATACATTGATATTGTGTTCATCCTACAGTTTTTCAAGTTTACTCCTATCATAGTAAACACAGTAAACAGATTCTGATGCTTTTGTATCAGAAAAATTTGGGCCCCAGCAGGGAAATGGGATGGGGAACTCAACTGATCTCTGGTCTGACCCAGCAGCTCTTTCCTTATGTTCAGAAAACCCTTTACACATAAGTAAGATTTGATCTATGCTATATTGAGTTCTTGTTTATGGAACAGTTTGTTACTAGATTTTTTCAGAGTCTCTGCAGGTCATTTATTAATGCAGTGGACTGTTTGTAAAGTGAAGGGCCTTTTTTTGCCAGCGGTGATAGAATTCAGATCAGATGCTGTCAGTCATCCTTAAGAAAGTTTAGGACTCTGGTAGCTGGAGAACTGGAGCACCAAAACCCTGGAGAGCCAGCATGGTGTAGTGGTTAAGTATGCAGACTCTAATCTGGAAGAACCAGGTTTGATTCCCCACTCCTCTACTTGCAGCTGCTGGATGACCTTGGGCAAGCCATAGTTCTGTCAGAGCAGTTCTGTCAGAGCTCTCTCAGCCCCACCTACCTCATAGGGTGTCTGCTGTGGGAAGGGAAAGGAGTTTGTAAGCCACTCTGAGAGTCCAAGTGAAGGGCAAGGTATAAATCCAATCTCTTCTTCTCCTTTTACTTCATGATGTATATACATCAAACCTGTATACAATTTGTGAAAGGGAAATGTTCACTGCAGGTGTTCCCTGCAAAAAGGTTTGTGTTATACCATTGTTTCTACATATCAGTCCAGTACTTACCTCCATGTATGTTTGTCTGTCTGCTTGCAGGAGACTTCATTGAACTATGAAAAACTTGCTACCCTCCCCCCCCCCAAAAAAAAACTTGTTTTGTCTGCAAAATAGGTGATATTTCAACAGGTGGTGCTTTTTATACCTTCTTGCTGGGGGGGGGGGCAGGGGGAGGACTACAACTGTTATACAGCAGTTAAAAGAAGAGGAGCCTTTCCAGGAAAAAATAGCACAGTTTGTTACCAGTCTCGTATATCTGTATCAGTGGACTGTGTCCATCTAGAAGCAGAAGGTCTAAGAAGCAGCATGTGTCCGTGCTTGTTCAGTCAGTGCTTTTTGACGTTCTTTATCTATGTTGTTGTGGGGCAACGATGAGTGGGGAGTCTAGTAGTCTGCCTGTGCTGGGTGGCCATGTAGGTTGCCTTTATGAGGACTGCATCTCTGGAGACTCTTCTCCTGTCCCAGTTGCTGAGCCTGTACGAGCCATCACTAGGTAATGGTGAGAGTCGTTGAGATCCCAGCTCCTTCTGTACTACTGATGGATCACTTTAATTAAAGTTAGATTTTTGTTTTCCCCAGACAGAGATTTGAAAAGCTAATATAAAGAGTAAAGAGTAAAGTTATGTTTTTAGCCAAGGAATAGACTATAATCAGATTTGTGGGTGACACACAGATGGGGGAAATTGGCTGAGAAATTATAGACAAAAATAACTTAGTTGAGCTATATTGTAAGCAGATCTCATGGTGTTTAGATGTCTGGTGCCCGTCTGCATGTGGGACGTGTTCTCTGCTTCTAGAATGTCTGTTTTATACATGGCATTAAACAGTTGTAGTAGAGCTGAGTGTAATTGAATCCAGAGATATTCTTCTGTTTGAGATAGCTACTGTGTCCAGAAATGGGGGGGGGGGGTGGTGTGCTACACGTCCAGTCTCCAAGGTCAGTCTGTCCTTGCATGCTGCTGGAACAGAGCCCATAGTCCATTTCCACTACTGCATGTGCTTACAGGTGCCCTGTAACTAGGCTGTGTTATCCATACATAATATTACCTCCCAAACGATCAACCCATCTGTGCTACAGACAGAAAGCAGGAATCAGCCAGTTCAGCCTAGCTACATCCTACAGTTGGAACTGCAAATATTATACTGTCCAACTTGCTGATTCTACCCTTTCCATGTTGTTCCATACTGCTTCTCTAAAGTAACTAGTGGGTCATACTCAGTAGCTGGAAGTAGCAAATTGGCGTATGGAAGAATGTGAGCGTGACCGGTTCATTGAATAAACAGAAAAGGCAGTAAGGAAGCAGTAAGAACAATAACATGTGGTTTCTACATTTGAATACTATTTATTTGAAATTTTTGATCATAGCCTTAGATGTTCAGAAAGAATCCTCCTTTTGCATAACAGAGTTTGGTACAGTATGTATATAATACATTATTATTAAATCAGAGTTCTCATAATGTTGCGAATTTCAGAGGAGACCCCTGAAAGGCATATTGCCTTCCATATTTTTCATAACCATTATGCTTTGGAAGGAATATTCCAATCTTCCACGGACATAAGAACATAAGAGAAGCCAATGTTGGATCAGGCCAATGGCCCATCCAGTCCAACACTCTGTGTCACACAGTGGCCAAAAACACCCCAGGTGCCAACAGGAGGTCCAGCAGTGGGGCCAGGACACTAGAAGCCATCCCACTGTTGCCCCCCCCAGCACCAAGAATACAGAGCATCCCTTGCCCCAGACTGAGCATTCCTATCTATACCTTGTGCCTAATAGCCACTGATAGACCTTTGCTCTATATGTTTATCCAATTCCCTCTTGAAGCCATCCGTGCTTGTAGCCGCCGCCACCTCCTGGGGCACTGAATTCCATATGTTAATCAATCTTTGGGTGAAGAAGTACTTCCTTTTATCCATTCTAACCCAGCTGCTCAGCAATTTCATGGAGTGCTCACAAGTTCTTGTATTGTGAGAAAGGGAGAAAAGTACTTCTTTCTCCAGCCTACTTGAGGGACCGCCTTTCCCCATATCAGCCCCAGAGGTCACTGAGGTCAGGCACTCAAAATCGCCTGACTTGCCCCGGTCCGAAAGACGCCCACTTGACTTGTACCAGGGCCAGGGCTTTCTCAGTGGCGGCTCCTTACTGGTGGAACGAGCTCCCGAATAACATCAGGGCCCTGCGGGACTTATTACAGTTCCGCAGGGCCTGTAAGACGGAGCTCTTCCGCCAGGCTTTCAAATAGGAGCCGCCATCGGATGGAGAGCTGACTTTACCATCGCCCTGGTCCTGTTGGTGCTCCCCTGCAGCCTAGTCACTGGGAAACTCTGAAGTCGCCATCTGTCGTAATTTGTAAAATTGTAATTTGTATTTTAATGTTTTAGCGGTTTTATGTTGTAAACCTTTATGGTAAATTATGTATGTTAGCTGCCTTGAGCTGATCTGCTGGCAAGGCGGGATATAAATGAAATAAATAAATAAATAAATATCTGCTCTATCCCATGCATAATCTTGTAAACCTCAGTCGTGTCACCCCTCAACCGTCATTTCTCCAAGCTAAAGAGCCCTAAGCGCTTTAACCTTTCTTCATAGGGAAAGTGTTCCAACCCTTTTATCATTCTAGTTGCCCTTTTTGGCACTTTTTTCGATGCTATAATATCCTTTTTGAGGTGTGGTGACCAGGATTATACACAGTATTCCAAATGCGGTCGCACCATCGATTTATACAGGGGCATTATGATACTGGCTGATTTGTTTTCAATTCCCTTCCTAATAATCCCCAGCATAGCGCTGGACTTTTTTATTGCACTCACACACTGTCTCAACATGAAACAAACAAACAAACAAACAAATCTACTATGACTCCAAGATCTCTCGCTTGGTCAGTCTCCGCCAGTTCGGACCCCATCACCGTGTATTTACAGTTAAGATTTTTGGCCCCAATGTGCATCACTTTGCGCTTTGCCAAAGTGAACCCCATTTGCCGTGTTGACACCCACTCTCCCATCCTCGACAGATCCCTTTGGAATGCCTCACAATCCTCCCTGGTTTTTACCACCCTGAATAATTTTGTGTCATCTGTAGATTTAGCCACTTCACTGGTTACTCCCAACTCCAAATAATTAATGAACAAGTTAAAAAGCATTGGACCCAGTACTGAGCCCTGTGATGCTCTACTGCTTACCACCCTCCATTGTGAAAATTGCCCATTTATACTCACTCTCTGTTTCCTATGAATTAGCCAGTTTTTAATTCACAATAGGAATTGTCCTTTTATCCCATGACTGTTGAGCTTACTTAGGAGCCTTTAATGAGGAACTTTATCAAAAGCTTCCTGGAAGTCAAGGTAAACAACATCTATTGGATCCCCCTTGTCCACATGTTTGTTCACCCCCTCAAAGAACACTAACAGGTTAGTGAGACAAGATCTTCCCTTACAGAGCCCATGCTGAATCTGCCTCAATAGTTTTTGTTCATCATTGTGCCTACTAATTTTCTCTTTAATAACCATTTCCACCAACTTACCTGGTATTGATATCAGACTGATGGGCCTGTAATTTCCTCGATCTCTTCTGGAGCCCTTTTTAAAGATGGAAGTGACATTTGCTACCTTCCAGTCCTCAGGAATGGAGGCAGCTTTTAAGGAAAGATTACATATTTTTGTCAGGAGATCCACAAGTTCACATTTGAGTTTTTTCAGAACTCTTGGATATATGCCAACTGGGCCCGGTGATTTATCAGTTTTTAAGCTGTTTATCAGTCATAGGACCTCCTCTCTCATCACCTCAATCTGACTCAGGTCTTTCAGTACCACTCCTGAAATCAGCAGTTCTGGAGTGGAGTCAGCCTTTACAGTTACTAACAGATTGTTCCAACATCTAGTTTTCAAGCTATACAGCACTGCCATTTACTAATTCAGTAAGAAAATCATACCTAGTGGTGCTCCCCCAAAAGTACAACATGGGGGGGATTTGTGCTCTTATCTAACAAACTCCCTTGTAATTTACTACTGTGTAAGATGGGGCTGTGGTGGCTCAGAGGTCAAGACACTGAGTTGCTGACTGGAAGGTCGGCAGCTCGGCATTTCAAGACCCTAGTGCCAAGTGATGGAGCGAGCTCCCATCTCTGGCCCCAGCTCCTGCCAACCTAGCAGTTCAAAAGCAAGAAATTGCAAGTAGACAAACTGCTTTGGTGGGAAGATAACAGCGTTCTGTGTGCCTCAGCATTTAGTCATGCTGGCCACATGACCACAGAAAAGTCTTCGGACAGCGCTGGCTCTTCGGTTTGGAAACGGAGATGAGCACTGCCTCCTAGAGTCGTATTTGACTGGCTTTCGAGCAAGGGAAACCTTTACCTTTAATGTCTGAACAAAGTAAACTACTACATGAAACTTTTGTGTCTAATTTTATATGAAGGGGAGGCAGCAACAGACAGCAGAGGAGAAGAAGGATGCTACAGGAGTAAAATTACTACCTAAAGTACTGGAAGAGGGTAGATCTGATAGGGAACATATCAGACTTGCCTGATTGGGGGTGAAAGTAAGCATGCTGTACCAGCCTACTCTGTAAATGCAAAGGACTGTTGAATTACATTCCAGGCTACTACATTTTATTTCCCTCTCAAATTTACACTGTAGAAAGTACCCTTGTTCCTGGAAAGATTATTCTTCAGATCGTGGTACTGTGTGATCAAACAGCCACATGGGTAGAGTGTAGGGATGTGCATTCAGTTCATTCAAACTGAATGCATCCCCGAAAATGGCCCATTCGGCCTCCTTTTGGGCAGCCACGGGCCGAATCAGATTCTCTGATCTGATTTGGCATCAGTTTAAAAAGCGGCTGGAGGGGAAGGGGTCTGAGGGAGAGACTCCAAACTCGCAGGGTAGCTGCTGGAGCTTCTTCCCCAAATACCCACCAAGCTTCAAGAGGGGTCCAATTCTATAGGCCCCCAAACAGGTTGCCCCCATCCCCTCCATTGTTCTCTATGGTGGGGAAAAAGTTGCATTTTTTCCCACCATAGAGAACAATGGAGGAGATGGGGGAACCTGTTTGGGAGCCCATAGAATTGGACCCCATGGTCCAGTCTTCTTGAAACCTGGTGGATATTTAGGAGAGAGGCCCCAGCAGCTGGCCTGCAAGATTGGAGCATCTCCCTCAAACCCCCTCCCCTCCAGCCCCTCATATACCCTATGAGTTTTTGCCATTGACTTCAATGGCCCATAGGGTATAATGGGGCTGAAACTGACATCCAGCTTTTGGAATGACTCCCCAATCGGCTTGCATTGCCGAAACTGACATGCGGGGGTCATTTGGCGGCCAGAACAAATGCGGCCTGATTTGGCCCAATCCGAATTGGACCGTTTTGTGTGTGTGCGTGTTTTTTGCACACCCCTAGTAGGGTGCTTTACCAAAAAAAAGTCAGAGGACGAAAATGACTGTCCTGCATCTTCTGCCAGCACATTTCCCCTGACAGAAGTGTGTGGCAATTTCATCCCCTTCACCTACCTCGTTGCAGCCACCAACCCACAGTTATTTACCCAGAAGTCCCATCAGAACTTTCCTGGGGGCTGAAAAGGGAAGAGGAGGGTGGGGAAAATCTGTATTTCTTTTATTGATTTTTCATAAGGGGGTGGGGGGTGGAAAGTGCCATCAAGTCACAGCTGACCTGTGGTGACCCTGGTGGGGTTTCCAAGGCCAGAGACGTTCAGGGGTGGCCTGCCATCGCCTGCCCTCTGCATTCTGAGCCTGGTGTTCCTTGGAGGTCTCCCATCCAAACAGTGACCAGGGCCGATCCTGCTGAGCTTCCGAGATCTGATGAGAACTAGGCTCCCTTGTAATCCATCCAGGGCAGGGCTTCCGTAGGCTTCCGTAAGTCAGCCTATTGATCCTGCAGACTGAGATTGGTCACATTATTTCAGCCGCCGTTTGTATCTTCAAAAACAATAGAAAATAATCTATGTAGAACTTTTAATTTAAGTATGGGCAACTTTATTGATTAAAGTAGGAAATTAAAATATCAACTGTTAATGTGTGTTTTGTATTCTAGATGTGTAATCTGTTCTTTGATGTTGGAAAATACTTCAGAACTTCCCAAGATAATGTTTTAAAGACTTTTCATCCCCCACCCCCAATTTTGACTAATGAACGATCTACCACATAATCTGTGTTATTTCCATATTTCCTCTGGCAAATTCAGTTGTAATTTTGTTGTTAAATTGACGGGGTGGGGTGGGGCTTCCTGTCCCGTATTCAAGGCATTTGAAATTGAAAGCCCTGCCATTTTTCTGAAATACTGCTTTCAGAAATAAACACCTCCTTGAATTATATAATGGATTTTATATTTCTTAAACATATAGTTAAACTGTCCATGGACTTTGCAGAGGTAATTCATATCTGACCTCAACCAATACTTCTCATATAAGTGTTTAAACTTGTGGTTATATTTCAGTTTGAAAAATTTTCTGTTATTATAAAGTTAATTTTCAGATATGACAATTTCCTTTTACATTAGCAAATAACAAAAGAAAAAGAATCGTAACGAATCAGTAGCACAGGATCGTTGTTACATGTTTATGGGCATAGAAGAATACATCTCCCCACAACACTGTGGTGGATGCCATGGGTGAAATTGTTTCCTTCTTGCGCCACTTGCCATCCACCCAGGGAGTAGGTATAAGACAGGTGCCTATGTAGGCATGATTACTTAGTGCAGTGAATGCATTAGTAGTGTGTAGATCATATTTGATATCTGTGTCTGTGGATATCCAGTAGCATCAGAGGAGTCTGAGCACCATTGACTGGGCAGGGCAGTAAACCGCAGTTATGAAATGTGGCGTCCTGGAGAGAGCTGGCCCCTCGAATCGCCAAGGGTCAGACACGACTGACTGGCTAACCAGAAGAAGTAGTCCTGGACCACCATTTTCAATCATGGCATGTACTTCAAATGCAAAACTACAACCTGATTTGGGGGTCCCAATATTGAGCCTGTGAGCAAAAGCCCAGAATGGTCTTTTTCTACAATATATGAAGTAAGATAATCTCTAAATTGAAAATACTGGAAGCTCCCATTTAATTGTTTTATCTGACTGATGATTTGTTCAGTTATCCTCTTTAAAATATATCTTTGAATCTGTTGTTTTATAACATTGATCAAAAGATAAGCAAGATAATTCTAGACTGTAAAACTCTTCTTAAATCCTGAACCTTCAAAGTTGGCTGTGTAAACATATAGAAATATAGAATATCTGTGCTTTTGCACGTGGGTGGACACCTGCTGTCTTATTTGGTTGAATACTATGGCTATTTAGTTAAATTGATCTAGTTATTGTATTTTATAGCATAATAATATAGAAGTAAATTTGTGCATACCATTCCACCCTCTTCTTTGAGTTTTTGTAAGATTTTCAAAGCTATTATCATTTTCCTGTCATTAAATTTGAGAGCATATTTTCAGTGTTTGTACTTAATATAATCTGCACTAGTTGTTAGCCAATCTTTATTCATTTTAATATTCTGCATAGTTGTAATTATTATTTCAAGCAGCTCTATGCTTATGGCAAAATAATAAATCGGATAAAGAACAGAGTTGATTTGTTCTTTGTAAAAGAAAATTACCTGATTCTTGTCTCTTTAATCAAGTGTCTGTGTGTCTATTGATACACACACACCCCAAAAAAAATCCAACATTTTTTTTAAAAGTCCGAAATGAAAGTTAGTGTGTCTGTATTCTTAACATGATCAGGATGGAGCCACACGGATTGCCCCAGTGCTTCTTTACTCAAAGAGTAATTAATTTGTGAAATTCACTGCCCCAGTGCCTAGTGTTGGCAGTTAGTTTACTTGGCTTTAAAAGGGAGTTAGACAAATTCATGCTGGATAGGTTTATTGGTAGCTACTTACCATGGGAGCCAGTTTGGTGTCATGGTTAAGTGTGTGGACTAATCTGGGAGAACCGGGTTTGATTCCCCACTCCTCCACTTGCAGCTGCTGGATAACCTTGGACAAGTCATAGTTCTGTCAGAGCTGTTCTTGAAAGAGCAGTTCTTTCAGAGCTCTCTCAGCCCCATCTACCTCAGAGGGTGTCTGTTGTGGGTAGGAGAAGGGAAAGGAGTTTGTAAGTCACTCTGAGGCTGCAGTCACACACACTAAACAATCCACTTTCCAATTGGATTTTGCCAGTTCACACAGTGAAAATCCAGTTCGAAAGTGCACTGAAAGTGGATTGAAAGTGGATTATTTAGCGTGTGTGACCACAGCTTGAGACTCCTTTGGGTAGTGAAGGGCGGGGTATAAATCCAATCTCCTCCTCCTCCTCCTCCTTGTCAGGGCAGAAACCCTCTGAGCAATGGTGCTGGGGGTATCAACAGGGGGAGGCTTTGTACTTAGTGTGCTGCTCATGGGCCATCCAGAAGTATCTGATTGGGTACTGTGTGAAAGAGAATGCAGCTGTAGACAGATGCGCTTATGCTACAGGGTTTCTGATCCAAAGTCCAGTTCTGAGGGCATCACTGTCACTCATATCCACACAACACACCATGTAAGTAGTGTTGCCGGATCTCAAGCTTTGGCCGAGGTTTTGGGGTTCGTTCTCAGATCTTCATGAAGGCAATCAGGGTACATTTGACGACCACATCTAAGACTTTTATGGAGGCCTGCTTGTGATAACTGCTGCAAGTCTGTCTTTATGTCTGTGTAGAAAATCTGTATGCTGCCTCTCCTGAGACCTACTGGGGGCAGCTTACATTTAAAACAGTATAACAAAACTATCAAAACCAGTCCTTAAAAACAAGCTGAAACCATTAAACAAACAAACAGGAAGAGGTAAATTGGAGACTGAAGGCAATAATCCTGCACTTGGATCTCAGCTATACTTAACATTTAGCACATAGTTAATATCCATTTATTTTTGTGTGTGTGGTGAGTCATCCATGTCTTCCAAGCCAAATGAATTTGACTGCACGCAAGCACAACTGCTGTATGGTGCAATTCCTAAAGGTGTGCAGGAGCGCTACCATTAGTGCTTTTATACTATGGCCGAGGACAGACTGGCAATGTAAAGCGGGGCAAAGTGGAGGGAACTGGTGCGGGGGAAAAACTCCACAGAGCTGGCCGTTCATACTGGTCAGAGCAATGCGCAGTGGTGCCGATATGGAGCGTTCAGACTGCCGCGGAGCCGGCGCGCGCGGCTCGCGCGTGCCGTTGCGCCTTTTTTTTGTTTTCCCTTTGATGTGTTTCGCACATGCGCACATGCGCATATGCACATAACTTTGTGCCGGCGCGTTCACACTGCCGCCTCCGGATGCCTCCCGCTTCTTCCGGTTCACACTATTTGGAAGCGGGAGGCATGCGGAGGACGGCCCCTGAACACCAGTTTTACCCGGTGTCCTGTTAAAGCGGATGGAAAGCGACTGGGAGACGGGTAAGTGCGAAATGGAGCTGAGGGACAGATGCGCATGTCTGAACGGGCTCTTTTCTTCCACTTCTGACGCGGGGCTGCCCCGCTTTACATTGCCAGTCTGTCCTCGGCCTATGTAACATCAACAGGTACCAACCCTTGAATCTCTCAGAGGGTTTGTGTGCTGGAGAAGGTATGCATAGGGGAGGGGAGTGATCGGGGGGGGGGGGCTTTTCATTTGAATTTGCCTTATATCATTATTATGACTGTATCTCCAAAGCACCATAAATGGATGGAGCATATGTACAAAATTCTTTGTCTTTTAGCTTTCCTTTCCAACTTTAACATAGGTAATCCAGTCTTTAATTTGAGGACACCAATTCTTTGCATTTATTCTTTATTAGGACACCAATTCTTTGCAATCATTACCTTAGCTATTCTCAGAAGATGAGTAGTCAACTCCCAGACAGGCCCAAAGCTATGTTGCGGCATTTCAGGACCTGCCCCCAACTTCCTACTAAGGTCCCATGACTTCCCACCCAGTCCAGGCCCCCGGCCCAGAGTTGGGGTGACTCCCCTGCTTACAACAGACCCACTGGTTCCATCCCAGCTGGGGGGTTGGGGGAGGGGCTGTGGGCCCTGGTGGCACCAGCACAGGGCAGCTGCTGCGAGAAGTGGTGTGAGGCAGCCAAGCGGGTGGGCTGGCAGGCCTCGACCAGCACCCCCCTGCTTTGCCTGACGTGGCACACTTTTGGCAGTGCTCAGAGGCCGGCGGGGCAGGTGCATGGCATCGCCGAGGCCAGCAGATCTGGGCTGGGGCACCTCTTCCTCCTCCTCTTCTTCCTCTTCACTTGCCCACCCCCTCGCCCTCTTGCTGTGTGCCTTGTTATACACAGTTGTCTTTCTTCTTGATTCTTTTGCCTTGGAAATCAAAGCAATTTACCTAGCACTGACTGCCCTATGATCACACCTAGTGAGAAAGAACATTTAGGTAGTAACAGATAACAACAGTGTTCTGTATAAACAAGCAAGGAGCCATGGCCTTGCTAACCCAGTGTCATCTAGCACCCCAAAAAGGAAATAGGACATCCTTCACGGGTATATAATAATAAGTATATATTTTATTTTATTTATACCCCACACTATCCCACGTAGGATGATGCGGGCGGTACCCATGTTTGACGGCCCTGTCCACTTCCCTCCCTCAGGGGCAAGATTGTCCCTCTGTTTTTCTTTCCCTTCTGTGATTGAGCCGCCCTCATTATCTGTTTTCTTCTGTCATGAAGAATTCTGGTTGTCCCACATTGTCACAGTATAATATTTTGGCTGTTTGCTCAGCACAGGAACCTCAGGGAAAGAATGGAAGCCCCCTTTAACTTATACAACTTAAATGGCACTTTTTTTTAATGTTCCAAATTATCAAAATATTTTATTCAACATAGAGGGGAAAAGTCAGGTGAAATCAGGTAGAATTTCTGAGGTAACTCAATATAGATAACTCTGAGGTAAAATCAGTACATGAACAGACTTTAATTCTTATATTTCAGGCTAATGAGAGTTTCTTAAGAGAGAGAAGCTAGAGAAGGGATTGGATTTATACCCCACCTTTCACTACATGAAGGAGTCTTGGAGCGGCTTACAATCTCCTTTCCCTTCCCCTCCCCACAACAGACACCCTGTGAGGTAGGTGGGGCTGACAGCTCTTTTGAAAACTCGTGAGATAACAGCTCTGAAAGAACTTGTAACTGACCCAAGATCACACCAGCAGCTGCATATGGAGGAGTGGGGAGTCAAACCCTGTTCTCCCAGATTAGAGTCTGCGTTCCTAACCACTATACCAAACTGGCTATCACACAACCAAACAGGCTATTCAGTTACTTAAAATCTTTATGCTGAGAGGCTTTTGTTCCAGTGTTTTCCCAAACAGTCTAGTATACTTTCTTTGAGTATTCACTTGACTCTTTTGGTTTCCAGAAGGCTGGTATACTCTTTCCAGTACCCGAACCTCTTCTCTTGAAACATGAGTAGTCGTCTTGATGTCATGCCTGCCCCTGACTTAGCCCCAGACCCAGTGCCTGACAGCCAAGGACAGGAGGACTTGGCTCAGTTAACTGAGGAAAACGTAAGTCCTGCAGAGGATCCACAGCCAAGTCCTCAGCAAGACGCACCTGAGGCTGATCAGGCAGTGCCTGGGCCGAGCAATTCACCACCGGACTCACCTCCACCTGTCAGCAGACTCCGTGAAAGGAGGCGTCAAGAGCTGAATAGGCGACGCAAGGAAGCACACAGGCAAGGTCGACCATCACTAAGTCCTAAGTACTAGCAGAATCCAGGACTTCACACAGCAGTGTTAAGTGGCTAATGAGCCGGAACGCTATTTAACAAGGCTGCCAGCCACAAGCAATTCGTGCTGGCAACATCGTTGGTAGAACCGTCCTTTCTGTGCGCACCTTGCCTCTGATCCTGTTTGATTCTCTGGCCTTCGACCCGGCTTGCTTCGTGGACTTCCGGCCTCTGCTTCCTGATCCTGGACTCTGGCTTGTGACCCTCGGCATTCCTTGACTCCAGCTTCAGATCTGCTTCTGACTGACTTCGGCTTGATTTACGGATTCTGACCTCTGGTACGTGTTGACTATGCTCATGTTTTGAGATTGGGACTTGCCGCAACGCTCTGCTGACTTTCTCCCTCCTAGTCACACCCGGGACGTGCCTGCCGGCCTGTCTGTCCAGCCGGACTACCGGGCACTGCCGTGACACTTGAGTTCTTTAACTGACTCTGGTCCCAATCCCAGGACTCTCCCAGCCTGCAGCGGCCCCCAGGAGTCCCCGGGAGGCGCTGCGACACCCGGAATCCCGGGGAAAAGACTTACCCGGGCCCAGGAGGGGCTGCAGCAGAGCTGGCAGCTGATGGCCCCTGATGGGGCGAGCAGAGATGCCAGGGTGGACAGAGCATCACCGCCACCACCTTCCCCCCGGTGCATGGGGGAACCTGCCTGGGGAGCGGAGGCGGAGGGGCCGGCCTCTTCCCCACCCAGCTCTGAGGCCGCGGGGCTGCAGGAGCAGTGGGAGGCAGAGACGCCACTCAGGGCGAGCCTGGCGGGGCCAGGGGACAGGCTGGAGGGACCGAGGCCGCTCCTGGCACACGGCCGGAGGTGGGAGGAAGGACAGCCAAGGGCAGAGTGGGGCGCGCCGGGCCACGGGCCCGGCGCAAGGGTGAGAGTGTGCTGGCGGGCTCCCCGCCCTGCAGCCAGGGGCGGAGGTAGGGCGGACCCGGAAGTGTCAGGAGGGCTTCAGCGTCCCGAACTAAGAAGAGAGGTGGGGCCAGAGGAGGGAGCGAGGGGGCTAGTGGGAGGAAAGAGGGATAAAAGGGAGGCTGCCGACAGGGGCCGGGGAGGAGACGCCTGAGTGTGGATGCTGTCAGGATGCTGAGAGAGAAAGAGCTGACAAGAAGCAAATCCCACCAGGAGACCGCAGGAGTGGGTGTGGTGAGGCAACCCCCCCTCTTGTGGCCGTATCTGAGGCCCTGGCAGCCAAGGGCGGGGCACAGGCGAGGTGGCGGCACAAGGCGCAGCCATCGAGTCAAGCGACGGCGAGGCCAGCTCCAGTGACTCGTGTGACAACTCTTAAGGTCTCCAAAGGCAGTTTTTAGCCATGCCAGACCAGGGATCTCTCCACTCTTCAGAGCTAACTCCCTGTTTGACTGGGTAGGGAAATTCTCCTCTCACTAGAAGATCTATCCCCTTTCTTTGGCCTGAATCGGAGTCTCCATCTAACTACCCACTCATCCTTGCCAACTTTCCCCCGTTCTCCTGTCTGTGTTAAACTGCTCTCAGTCAAGGCTGAATTCAGACCTGGACAGCCCAGGCTAGCCCAGTCCCATCAGATCTCGAAAGCTTAAGTGGCTAGTACTGTGGCTAGTACTCGGAAGGGCGACCTTCAAGGAATATCAGGATTGTGACGGGGAGACAGGCAATGGCAAACCACTTCTGAAATGTCTCTTGCCTTAAAAAAACAAGTCTAGCTCACCACCTAGTGGTTCATAACACTAAAAAAGCTAGAACTTCTAGCTGCCAGACAATCTTAGGATCTCCTGGCTATTCTACACACAATGTTATACAATCATCATCATCATCATTAATTTTAAACTGTCAGTACTCTACTCTTCTCAGCTAGGGCTGAAAACAGCCTGAATCTCCAAAGCAGCAGCCAGTTCAGAAGTCTGATGCTAACCAGTCAGATCTCTTGGAACAGTCTGTCACTCAAGGCTCTTTGTCTCTGAAGAATTAACCCTTCACAGTCCTTTATCTGTTTACACAGCATTTCTAAGCCTTTAAAAATACAGTCCATCACAACATAGCAGAAAGCAGCAGCCAGATAGCAGACTTCTGAGCTGCCCCACCCCAAGCATCTCAGGAGTGGGAGTTGAGCAATTATTTTTCTCCTCCCTATACTCCAAGAATGTACACCATAGACCTGTTTGCAACAGATGCAGAGTAGAAATGTACCATTTCAGTTCCCATGCAGCCTGGACAGAGAGGTAGTTGAGAAGCACCTGGCTGCACTGAATGAGTATAAATCCCCCAAGCCAGATGGTATGCACCCAAGACTGCTCAAAGAACTTTCTAGAGAACTTGCAGAGCCTTTGTCCATCATATACCAGATCTCTTGGAGGTTGGGGCATGTGCTACAAGACTGGAGGAGGGCAGATGTTATCCCAATTTTCAAAAAAGGGAGGAGGGATGACCCAGGAAATTACAAGCCTGTCAGTCTGACCTTTGTCCTAGCAAAGATACTGGAGCAGATTTTTAAAGGGATCAATCTGCGAGCATCTAAGGGACAACCTGGTGATCTGGAGAAGTCAGCATGGATTTGTCCCCAGCAGGTCCTTATTTCCTTCTTTGACCAACCTTATTTCCTTCTTTGATGGACTGATGAGCTTACTGGATCGAGGGAATGCTGTTAATGTTCTTTACCTGGATTTCAGAAAAGTTTTTGACAGGGTGGTGGTGGTTGTTATTAAATTTATACCCCACTCATCCCACAAGTGGGCTTAGGGTGACTTACAACATAAGATTAATAAAAGAATAAAACTGATAAAACCAATTAACAACAGATGGCACAATAAACAATAAAGGACTGTGGACTGAAATGTTGGATACTTAGGTGGATAAGGAACTGGTTGGGGAACCACACTCAGAGAGTAGTTGACAGTGGCATTTCATCTGAATGGAGGGAAGTGTCCAGTGGGGTGCCACAGGTCTGTGTTTTAAGCCCGGTACTTTTCAATATTTTTATAAATTATCTGGATGAGGGTGTGGAGGGGCCACCCATTAAATTTGCAGCGAACACACCAGAAGATAGAGATAGAATTCAACCAGATCTGAACACACTGGAAAAGTGGGCGGATGTAAACAAGATGCAATTCAGCAAGGAGAAGTGCTGTGTTCTACATCTGGGTAACAAAAATGAGGCACACACATACTGGATGGGGGATTGTCAAGGTTTCAGTTTTGATTCCTGTTATGTCCACTGACCACCACCAGGTGCCAGCAACATACAGTCCAAGCTTGACTTCTGGAAACAATAGGGGCCAAGGATCCTGAACCAACTAGAGTTTACCAATAGGGACTTTGGCGGGAGATTCAAACCCCCCAATAGAACTGTGGGTGTGTCTTAGGTGGGTGTATATAGTTGGCCACCTCAGCCAGTTGAAGCCATTGTTGTGTACCAATAAACTATGAGCTGATCATCACGCTGTTGTCCAGCTTCTCCATGCGTCGAACCCAGTTTGCAACAATTTCCTTTGTCCAGCTTCACTGTGCACCTTGCCATGCTTTGGGGGGAGGGAATTCCTGAGGGGAGGTATGTGTGAGTGAGTGCCTGCCTGCTGTAGCCATAATTTGCCTTCAAGTCGCACCCTAGGCCTTCTCTTCTCATAAGAGTGGCCTTGGAGACTCTTTTGCCATACTAGCCTAGATAAGACACCTTATATCTGTCAGGGTTGTCATAGTAACCATGGGGTCAAGTGCTAACATATATGTGAGGGGTGGGGCACCTTACGGTTTTCCTATAACCACTGGATTTTGCACGTTTTCTTTATTCCTGACAAGAGACCAGTTCCTGTAATAAGCAAATCTCTAATAATACATAATACATAATTCTCTGTTGGTGGTGGCACGCTCCTGAACATTCCACATGCCACCCCAGCCTTTGGTCCCCTGGCATGTCAATCAGAAGCTGTCCCTATCCATTGGCTGTGAATACTTGCATGCCATTGGCTGGATGCTGCTTCTCTTCCCTGCCCACTCCTTCAGCCTCTGTGCTGTCAGAATCTCTGACAGACGGCTTTCTCTCTTGACGAAGACACTTCTCCTGCTTCCTTCCTGTGGGGGGATTAACTGTTACCTCAGTGGCTGTTGGTAGGTGAAATGAAATGGCAGTTACCTGTGTTTATAAGATGGCTGCTGCCTGTGGTTTGTTTAAAATGTTCCCCCATAAGGTTCAACTGTTACCTCGGTGGCTGTTAGAAGGTGAAACGAAATGGCAGTTACCTGTGTTTATAAGAGGGGCTTCAGAGCAAGGTAGGTTGATGCTTGGCTGGGAAGGAGATGGGGTTGCCAACTCCAGGTGGGGAATTCCTGGAGATTTGAGGGGTGGAGCCTGGAGAGGGTGAGGTTTGAGGAGAGGTGGGGGCTCAGACAGGTACAATGCCATAGACTCTGCCCTCCAAACCTATTCCCTCTTGGGGAACCACTGCTGCTAATCACCAGGTGAGGGCAGGAGATCTCTCAGAATTACAACTGCTCTTCAGGTAGCAGAGATCAGTTCCCCTGGAGAAAGTGGTGGACTCTGTGTCATTATACCCTGCTGAGGTTGCCACAGCGAATTGACGCTGAGTGCCCAAGGCCTTGGCATTCTCCAAGAGCCTCTTTGTAGAGCCCACTGTATTTATTCCCACAACAGGCCTTATTCCTAGTCTCTAATAAAGCATCTTTGTATAAGAGCTGTGGAGAGCGTCTTAACTGGGGATCTGACAGGGATGCAGTTCTGAGTAGAAGAGTGTTTGAACAAGAACTTGGAGTACGGGTGGATCATAAGTTAAATATGAGCAGCTACTGTGATGCGGTGACAAAAAAGGCTAATGAGGTCTTAGGGTGTATCAACAGAGGCATAACATCCAAATCACAAGATGTCATAGTCCCACTGTACACTGCATTGGTCAGGCCGCACTTGGATTATTGTGTGTCGTTCTGGAGGCCTCGCTTCAAAAAGGGACATGGACAGAATGGAGCGGGTGCAGAGGAGAGCAACAAGGATGATCGAGGACCTGGAGACCAAGCCCTATGGGGAAAGGCTGAGGGACTTGGGAATGTTTAGTCTGGAAAAGAGGAGGTTGAGAAGGAATATGATTGCTCTTTGTATTTATTTATTTATTTATTTATTTCAATTTTTGTCCGACCCTCCCCACGAATGATCTTAGTAAGTATTTGATTGGCTGTCACTTAGAGGAGGGCAGGAAGCTGTTTCTGTTGGCAGCAGAGGATTAGGACTTGATACTGCATCAAAGACCATGACATCTGCGGTAGCTCTTCATCACCACTCCTGGCTTCATACGAAATCTCTGCAGTCAGACACTAGGGCATTTATCGAGGATTTGCCATTTGATGGACTGGGCCTTTTTCACTTCACTACTGATGCCATGTTACAAGACATGGACAAGACTTTATAGGCCTCTAGAACCTGGGTGTATCACAGTCAAACTGACCCCAAAGATCTAGGACCTGGTCTCGCTCCAGCCACAGACCATATGGCAGATAGTCCACTTAGGATACTTGGAAGGCCAAGCAACCTCCTTTTTCATCTAGATCACATTACACCCCTCGGTCTAAGTTCCAGTCGACATCTCAGCAGGGCAAGTTCAAGATGGGAAAGAATGCGAAGCAGAGTCTTTGACTCCACTACTTTGCCTCGGCCTTACCACTCCTCATCATGCCATTTATCATCATCCACTTGCCTAGGTCTTTTTTCCAGGGGACGGGTTCATTTTGCTGCAGCCATGACACAAGCAGGCATTCCCCCGCCGGGGGGGGGGGGGGCTAGCACCAACTCCTGGAGCTGAGCTCCCCCAAGCTCCTGCTTGAAATGACCCGTCTACACCCAGTGTTCCAATGCCGGGGCTGTTCTCAGGTGTTCACTACTCATCTCAACTCAAAGTGTGCCCACTTTTGCTGCAGAGGCGGGAACGGACACTCGTTCCTTGGGGGACAGTCTCCTGATTCCTTGGACTGGGAAGTCTTTGTTTCTGTTCCCTCCAATTCCTCTTCTTGCATGGGTGTTGAGCAAGATCATACGTCAACAGCCAGACTGCATTCTAGTGGCACCATGGCGGCCTTGCCAGCTGTGGTTTCCACTGCTTTCCAGACTATCCAACAGGGTCTTCCTACAGTTTCGGTGAGATCTGGACTTACTGCTGTTGGCGGGGGGTCAAGTGCTTCACCACGATGTGCCACACCTCAAATTGACAGCTTGGAGGATCCACAATCATGTTTCTCAGACTGAGTGAACTCTATCCACCTCAACAGTAGGAAACCTTCCACTCACTCCTCTTATAAGTTGAAAAAGTTTATCCAGTTTTTGCAGCCTTTTACGGGGGATCCCACCACTGTGGGTCTACCTTACATATTTGACTTTCTCCTATCATTGGTTGATGCAGGAGTTAGTTATTCTTCTGTGAATCTAATTGGCAGTGATTTCCGCTTTCCATAACCGACTGAACAATGTCTCCGTTTTCTCCCACCCTGACTCGAAGCGATTCCTCAGGGGGTTACTACATCTTTATCCTCCTTGTAGACTGCTATCAGATTCTGCTTCGCATAAGAAATCTTTTCATAATGTTTCTACAATGTTTCTATTAATTGAATCTGACATTGATGCTTCTCTGTCATTTACTTTCGTTTCCTTTGTAGTGCTTGCCTAGCCAGATGCTTTATTACCCCTCCTTTTTGTTTTCAATTACTTGTCTGCTCAGTGTTACAATTCGGGCGGGAATTTGGGTTCCCACATACCAGGATGTCACATAGTACAAAGTTATCTCCTTCTTCACTCCCTGCTGTGTCCTCCCCCTTCGCTCATAGTACTATCTGTTCAAAGTAGCCTTGGGAATTGTTTTATTGTTTGCTCCGTCCTGTTTTGCTGGGGACCTGGCACCTCTGGGTCACACAGTTCGGGCTGGGAATTTTTATGTTCTCTCACCCCTGGATGACAAAAGGTGAATCTGCCTTCCCGCATTTTTACTGAATGCTGATTGGTGATCAATGTTTATACTTTCATGTTTGCAGGTATAATAGTCCCCTGCTCTATGTGTATGGTATCACTAACAACCATCGAGACCTGTATCCAGTATCTGAAATAAAGGACTATGTTTCAATAACAAAAGCCTGATCATTTGCTGATAGTGCAGAAGCCTCCCAGATTGTTAGTGATCTTGCTTTTTGCTACTCTGGTACCTGACCATGTCAGATGATGGGAGCAACCACCAACCTCCTCTGGAGGTCCCGGTCACCACGGCTGCAGCGGCACCTGTGGAGCTACCGGTGCCGGTGACCACCACGCAGGAGCCGAGTCTACCCCCTCGCACGGGGTCTCGGCTTCTTTGGCCGCCGGCCTCCCCTGCCTGCTCTTGGGCTACATTCGGGGGAGGCACTTCCGAAATGTGGATCCACGATCGGAAGGGGGCCAGAGTGCGCTTCAGTGGCGACCGATCGGAGTTCGGCCACCTGAGCATAGTGGACGAGGATCGTCATCCTCGCCGCGGATCGGGAGCCTGGGGTTTCAGCTTCCAAGACGAGGAGCATGTGATGCCCCGAGGCCCCGATCCCTCTGGTGCGGACCTGGACCGAGTGTTAGACCAGAGGTTCGCAGACATGCATGACCGTCTAGCGATGGACATGCAGGAAGCCATGTTGGAGATGCAGCAGAACCTGATGGGAGCTTTGGCCGTGGGCGTGGGTCAGCCCCCGGGGCAGCCCCCGGCTGGGGGGGCGGTTGTAGAACCCCCTGCTCCCCCGGCAGGGGGGGCAGGGGGGATCCCGGCTCAGCCGGCTGGGGCGCCTCCCGCTGGGGGGCCCCAGGTACCTCCTGCCCCCGTGGTTGCCGTCCCGGCTGGAGGCTACGTGAGACAGATGCCCAACGACCCAGTGATGGCAACCTTCGACGGGGACCCAGAAAAGCTCTGGTTCTTCATCATCGAGATCGAGTGTTTCATGGCGTCCTGAGGCCACCTCTACCCAACGGAGAGGGACCGCATCGGCTACATCGGGTCCAAGCTGAGGGACACCGCAAGCGACTGGTATGTGAGCCTGCACAACCCCCCAGGACCCGAACTGCTGTCAGTAGACAACTTTATGTGGGCCCTTCACCAACACTACGAAGACCCGCTGGGGGAAGAGAAAGCCCGGAATCAACTCTGGCGGCTGACGCAAGGGCGCGGAACTGTGCGTGACTACACTGATCGGTTCCGGCGCATCGCAGCCAAAGTCCAGGGATGGTCTGAAGACCTGTTCATGGAGAAATACAGAGAAGGGCTCAACCACGAGGTCTACGAGACGATCCTGAGGAGCGAGATACCCGTTTCCCTGGCGGCCTGGATGCGAGTGGCAGCAGACATGGAGGAGCGCTTCACCCTGATCAAGTTGGGAACCCCTGCGATGCAGTCCCCAAAACTCACCCCGAAGACAGACGGGAGGTCGGTGTTCCAGAAACTGTGTGACGCCCGTTTCAAGCAGGGTCTGTGCATGAGATGCAGGGAGAGTGACCACATCGCATCGGCTTGTCCCCGGGGAGGGATGAAGACTCCGAAGACCTCCACTCCGGTGGGGAGTGGCACCCCCAAGGCTCCCAAGATGTCGTTCAAACCCTGGGCATTACAGCTGGAAGGGGCAACGAGTGAACAAGGCGAGTTGGAGCTGACCGAGGCCAAGCCGTCGGGAAACTCCAACGACCTGCAGTAGCCGGCGCAGAGCTACAGGTCCCTTCCCCTGACATGCCATCGCTGGTGAGCATCCCTGGCTCTTTGCTTTACATGGTAGTAATGGTGTTAGTGCCCCGTACCGGAACCCATATGCGGGTTCGAACCCTCATAGACTCGGGGTGCACCAGAGACTTAATTAGCCCTGTGGTGGTGGAGGGGTTGGGGCCCAAGGTAACCCCTCTTGAGGAGCCTCTATGATTCACCCAGATGGATGGATCGGAAATGAAGGAGGCATGTGTGGCAGAGACTGAACTTTTGGTGGTGGGGACTGGGACTCATTGGGAAGAGAGGGCTTTTGTCATCACCCCCAACGCACAATTCCCCATGGTGTTGGGTAGCCCCTGGCTAAGTTCCCATGACCCGTATATTAAGTGGAGCGACGGGAAGATTTCATGGGTCGACTCCCATTGTGCGAGTCACACTTGGGAGCAGCGCTGGGGAAAAGAGCCCCCGGGGTCGGAAACCTCAGTGGCATTGGCAGTGTCAGCGAGCCCCATCCCCCGGGAGTACAGAGACTTGGGTGAGGTGTTCAGTGAAACCGAAGCTGATGAATTACACCCCCATCGCCTCACTGACTGTGCCATTGAACTATTACCTGGGGAGAAATTACCCAAAGGGAAGTTGTATTCCATGAGCCCATCCAAGCGGGAAGAACTATGGGCATTTTTGGACAAAAATTTAGAGCGGGGTTTCATCCGCCCAGCCAAGTCCCCTTTTGCCACCCCCGTGCTATTCCGGAAAAAGAAAGATGGGGGTCTAAGACTGTGTATGGATTATCGAGGTTTGAATGCAGTGTCCGCGTCCAACGCCTACCCCCTTCCCCTGATCAAGGACTTGTTAGCAGAAGCCGCAAAGGGGAAGATCTTCACCAAGTTAGATCTTAGGGACGCGTACTTCCGAGTGCGCATTTGGGAGGGGGATGAATACAAAACGGCGTTCAATACCCCCCTGGGTCAGTTCGAATACCTGGTGATGCCATTCGGTTTGAGTGGCGCTCCAGGCGTTTTTATGAGCCTAATCAATGAAGTGTTGCACAAGCATTTATTCAAGGGGGTGCTCTGTTAACTTGATGATATCTTGATTTATTCAGCTGATAAGAATTCTCATGTGAATTTGGTTAGGGAAGTTCTGAGAACCCTGTTAGAGCACCAGCTGTATGCTAAGCTTTCCAAATGTGAGTTTCACAAAAGGGAGGTGGACTTCCTGGGCTACCGCATTTCCCAGAAGGGGCTAGAAATGGACCCAGCCAAAATAGAGGCTGTGGTGCAGTGGGAAGCCCCTCGCACTAGAAAGCAACTTCAGAGTCTCTTAGGGTTTTGCAACTTTTACCGGACCTTCCTGAAAGACTTTGCTACCATTACTTTACCGCTCACGGAGCTGTTGAAAACTAAGGGGAGGGGCCCCGAGGCGGGGAAGCCTGGGGAAAGACTGTGTTGGACCCCCCAGTGCCAACAGGCGTTCGATGAACTGAAACGGTTGTTCACTTCAGAACCTATATTAGCTCACCCTGATGAAACTAAAGAATTTATTATTCATGTGGATGCTTCAGATGTGGCTATGGGGGGTGCAATATTGCAAAGGGACTCTAATGAAGTGCTACACCCCCTTGCCTATATTTCCAAGAAATTCACTGAGACTGAGAGACATTGGTCTGTGTGGGATAAGGAAGCAGCAGCTATCAAACTAGCCCTGTCCACTTGGCGACATTGGTTGGAGGGGGCACAAAAGCCGTTTGAAATATGGACAGATCATAAAAATCTGGAGGCTCTGCGTACGCACCGGGCTTTAAACGCAAAACAGCTCCGGTGGGCTGATTTCTTCTCAAAATTTAACTTCGTACTTAAGCATTTTCCTGGGAAGTCAAATTCCTTAGCGGATGCATTGTCCCACCTACCCCAACACAAGTCCCAGAGGGAAGAAGTCTTCGACTCCATGTTTTCCCAGCAGCAATTGGGGGGGCGGTAGTAACCCGGAGCCAGAAGGAAATGGCTCCAGAGACTGTAGCATGGACTATGAAGTGTGGGGGGGCTTATACTTCGGAAGAAGTGCAGGAATGGGAGGGGGATGGTGAAGCCACCAAGTCTCTGGATGGCTGCTGGTATCATGGTTCAAAGCTGATTGTACCCCGCTCCCTCCGAAAAGAGATTCTGTTGTCATGTCATGAGTCCAAACTCTCTGGGCACTTTGGATTTTTAAAAACGCTTAATTTGGCGCAACGGCAATTCTGGTGGCCCAGGATGCGTAAAGATGTGTCAGACTATGTGACCTCTTGTCAAGTGTGTTTAATGTGCAAACGAAGGGGGGGGGGGAAGTGCCGGGATTGCTTCAACCTCTCTTTACCCCCTCCCGGCCCTGGGAATCAGTCTCTATGGACTTTATTACCAGTCTCCCGCCTTCGAAAGGGAAAACAGTCATTTGGGTTGTAGTGGACCTTTTTTCCAAGCAAGCTCATTTTGTCCCGTTCAAGCAACTACCCACGGCGAGGGGCCTGGCTAGAACGTTCTTCAACCACGTGATCAAGTTACACACGTTTCCCAAGAGAGTAATATCTGATAGGGGCCCACAGTTCGTTGCCACCTTTTGGCGGGAGCTTTTGAAACTTATGGACATTGAACCCGCCCTCAGTTCGGGTTATCATCCCAAGACCGATGGACAGTCCGAACGAGTTAATCAAATCCTTGAACAATTCCTGAGGTGTTACACTAATTATCATCAGGACAATTGGGTGGATTTACTCCCCTTTGCTGAATATAGCTATAACAATGCTGTACACTCTTCCACAGGTGTATCACCCTTTATGGCAGTGGGGGGGTTTGAAGGAAAACCTCTCCCTTCTTTACCCAGCCCTGACAGCTCTCAGAGTTCAGATTTTGGTCAATGGTGGTCAAAACTACAGGAGTCCTGGCCACTCATAGAAAAGACATTGGAAAAGGCAAAACTGGACTATAAAAAGTATGCGGATAAAGGAAGGGCTGCAGGTTGGGACCTACAACCTGGTGACACAGTGTACTTGTCAACAAAGAACATTCATGGCCTCCAACCCAGCAGGAAACTGGGATGGAAATATTTTGGACCTTATAAAGTGTTAAGAAAAATCTCGGAGGTATCTTTTGAATTAGAACTGCCTAAGTCTCTAAGCTCTGTGCATCCAGTTTTTCATTACAGCCTCCTGAAGAAGAATCCTGGGCAGAATGCATGGTGCCCGGATCCTCCGACTCCTCCTCCTCTGATGAGGGGGGGGGAACCTCATTTTGAAATTTCTGAAGTTTTGGACTCCAAAATACGCAGGGGCCGAGTTTATTACTTGGTTAAGTTGGTAGATTTTGGCCCTGAACTAAATGAGTGGGTCCTCGCTGAGAACGTACATGCTCCTAAGTTAGTCCGCTCCTTTCACAAGCGCTTCCCTGATAAGCCGGGGGGGGTGAAATTTAGTATCGAAGGGGCAGGGTGTCAGATTCTGCTTCGCATAAGAAATCTTTTCATAATGTTTCTACAATGTTTCTATTAATTGAATCTGACATTGATGCTTCTCTGTCATTTACTTTCGTTTCCTTTGTAGTGCTTGCCTAGCCAGATGCTTTATTACCCCTCCTTTTTGTTTTCAATTACTTGTCTGCTCAGTGTTATAATTCGGGCGGGAATTTGGGTTCCCACATACCAGGATGTCACATAGTACAAAGTTATCTCCTTTTTCACTCCATGCTGTGTCCTCCCCCTTCGCTCATAGTACTATCTGTTCAAAGTAGCCTTGGGAATTGTTTTATTGTTTGCTCCGTCCTGTTTTGCTGGGGACCTGGCACCTCTGGGTCACACAGTTCGGGCTGGGAATTTTTATGTTCTCTCACCCCTGGATGACAAAAGGTGAATCTGCCTTCCCGCATTTTTACTGAATGCTGATTGGTGATCAATGTTTATACTTTCATGTTTGCAGGTATAATAGTCCCCTGCTCTATGTGTATGGTATCACTAACAACCATCGAGACCTGTATCCAGTATCTGAAATAAAGGACTATGTTTCAATAACAAAGCCTGATCATTTGCTGATAGTGCAGAAGCCTCACACTAACTCTGCCTTGGGACCTTATTCTGGTCCTTCATCATCTCATGTGTAAGCCCTTCGAATCTCTGGCTTCCTGTGATTTCCAGCTACTGTCTTAGAAGATAGCCTTCTTAGTAGCCATAACGTCGGCAGGGAGAGTGAGTGAATGTCTGGCTTTTCATCACGATTCTTCGTGTCTGACTTTCCTCCATGATGGGGTAGCCTTGTAGCCTGACATTGCCTTTTTACCGAAAGTGCTTTTGGATTTCCACTTGAACCAGCATCTGATTTCTGCCTGACTTCTACCCCAATCCACAGTCCAAAACTGAATATCTTTGGCATTCCTTGGACGTTAAATGGGCACTTTTGTTTTACCTGCAAAGGACATGTTCGACATGCAAAGACCCGCATCTTTTTGTTTGTATGCCTCCAGTTCATTGGGGTGTAAAATTTCGACTCAGAGATTATCGAGGTGGCTGGTTGAATTTATTCGCTTTTGTTATCTGCTGGAGAAGATGCCATTGCCTGTTTTTCTGAAAGCTTATTCTACCAGAGTGATCTCCACATCTACTGCCTTTCTATGAGACGTACCCATACAAGAGATTGGCCACTCGGCCTCTTGGGCGTCTCTGAACATGTTCATTAAACGTTACACCCTTGATGTGTGTGCAAGCTAGCATTCTCATCTGGGTCAGTCAGTGTTCCAGTCTGTGGTCTCCTGAGTGACTGCCAGCACCCTCCTCCTCCGTGCATTCACACCCCCACTACCAGCAGGCTTGCCTACCGATACTGACATGAGGTTTCCAGTGGTTAGAAGAAACTAGTGGGATGCCGGGGCCCCACACACTGGGCATGTGTGGTGGAAGCCACGTGCATGCCTGGGAAGGGCTCCCACATTTCCTGAAGAGCTTTCTAGAAGTTTCAAGATTGGGGTTAACGCAGGCACCTGTTCCCATTGGTGTGAATGCATAGATGACCACTCAAAGATCATCAGTTACAGGTAAGCAACCTGTTTTTTTTGTTCCAAGCAATTCATGTGATGGAGGTTCAGGAAGCTTCAAGGAAGCTCCCCAGAGGGGAGCAGAGGACACGACATTCTGTAGGGTGAAGACATATAGTTCATCCCTGCTGGGGGAGTATTATTTGACCATTGGCTGAAATGGAATTCAAAGCTTGTGTTTGGTTGACAGACAAATCTCAAAAAAGGGAAGCATTAAAGGGAAATTACTGGTTTAAGAGTAGAACAAATTTGAGTCCAGTGGCACCTTTAAGGCCAACAAAGTTCAATTCTGGGTATAAGTTTCTACAGCTATGTGGCATAAGACAGCGTTAGGGACTGGTTTTTATACATGTGGTGAACAGCTCAGTTGGCTCTGATCTGCCTACCAGATCATCAAGTGCCCTGACACGGTGTGCATTTGTGTTTCAGATAGATAAAAGAAAACCTAATGAGGAAAAATAAAAGCCATTTTTCTGATGCATTTTGAGCATCAGTGACCCCTCCCTCCCCCCGGGATACATTTCTTCAGGTGGCACACTCTTGAGTCATTACTGTCATTCAAAGGTTTTGTGAAATAATTTGTAGGCAACATGGTATAGTCTAGCATGATTTCAGTGGGATAACTAAATGTGTACTTAAATTAGTGGTGCTTAAAAGAGAAGTAACATTGTACCTTACAGAGAATTTTTCTGGATTTTGGTTGGAGATACTTCGGTGCACTGAGGTACAGCAGAACTACTAATGACCTTCAGATTAAAAATCATTATATTTTAAATGAACTACACCAGCCTCTACTAACCAACATTAGCATGATTATGGCAATAATTAGTGGATCTCTGAAGAAAATGCTGCTTATTTTGGCCCGAGTGCACTCTTGAAAGTTAATGAAGCCCCTCATTTCCCTAGAAAGGAGCAAAGGCTCATAGGTTGCAGTTCTAGTGAAATGCAGGAATCTGAAATGACATCTTGATTTTTTTGGTCCTTGGAAGCCTTTGTGTAGTAGCTCTGTGCAAGCAACCGCCCTGCATGGGCACAGCATCCCTCTCTCAGCATGAAGAAAATGGGGGTCGCTGCCCTGGTGGAAGAGATTGCCAAGCTTCAAGGGGTGTGAGGCTGTGGCTGGAAGGTTTGGCATGATAATATACAACAAAACTATCTATTATGGGGAAAAAACAGAACAGTTGAGTGAGCCTGGATTATATTTTCATATTCTTTACGGAACCTTGCAGGAAAGACACTTTTCTTTTTTTTCTTTGTATTTTAATTGACAAAATGTTCATTATCTTCATTAACTGGTAAGCCTAGTGGCGAAAGACTTGGTGCTTGACCACCTCCATTGGCAGATTTAAAATGCTGTCTCCATCTTTTGGCAACCATACTTTTTCCATATCACGGACCTCTGGGGTGAGCAGTCCAGTGTAAGCCTGTGTCAATGTGTCCCCTCCGGACATTGCCTTCACCTTCTTTCCATACTGCTACTGACACTTCCTGCTGTTTTGTGTCCTCTTCCTGTACAAAGATGACAGGAGGACTTAAACATAGCTGAATAGTTTTCTTTTGAAAAACCAGTCAGATGCATGGATTGTGAAGTGATTGTTTCATTCTGTGGACTTCCAGCTGAGTGATGATAGGCTGGGAAGGTAGACAAAACAATGAGAAGTAGGTGATGCTGGAGATCCCATGCTCCTAGTCTGTCATGCTGTTGGTCATCAACTTGTTACTTTAAATGGAAGAGTGGATTATTTACAGTGGCACCATAACAACACGATAGACTTCTAAGGCTGTGGTCACACGGCAAACTTATTGCGATTTGCTCCCGCTATAGTTTAGATCCGGAATTTTTTTTCCGGGTTTGGATGATCACACATCCCTCCCCAAACTACAAGCATTGCAGGATGAGGCTTGTTGCTTGGGGGGGGGGGGTGTTTTGGTTGCTCCTCATTTGCTCCTGCCGCTGCTGGCTGATGCTCCCCCCCTTCCCCTATCCTGGATTCTGGACTCCGATCTCCTCTGGGATGGAGGAGGAGTCAGGAGAGGCGGCGGTGGCTGGGGGAGGCAAGGCGAGGGCCACCCACATGCCTGTGCATGGCTGCCTTCCTCAACCCGGGCCACGGTCTGTTGGTCTGTCTGCCTGTGGGTACTGCAGAACACAAGCCCTCATCCATGCCAGGCACCAGCTGCACAACCTCCCCCACACACAAAACAATGGAATGCCACATGGAGGAACTGGCTGGCTCGTGCTGCACTCTGCTCCGGGCCCCAAGCCCCGCCGGACACCGCCTGGCACAGCCCCCAACACCCGGCCGAGCAGCGACAAGAGTTCCATGCTGCCTGGGTGCTCCAGATGGATGGGGGAAGGGGGGGGTCAGCTCAGGAATATGCATTTGGTTTGACTTCTTAGGAGCGAGGAGTCCTTACTGGGAAATTGGATCATACTGGCAGAGGGAAAAGTGATTTGAGGAAAGAAAAGGGTGGCGAGGTGATACTCGAAACGCCCAGGACCTCAAGGTGTTTGAGTGTTGGATTGCTCAGGCGCTCAAAGGCAAAAGATGGGGGGGGGAAAGAAATCATCTCATGGAAGAATGATCAGATGGCCCTAATCACAATCATCGTGAGAGACGGCTGTCCAGATCAGGGAAATCGTGGATTTAAAGCACAAGAAGCCAGAAAGTACTTGATTTTCCCGGGGTTGGAAAACACGCTAGGGACCCAGGAGCATTGTAGGAGTGAGCCCACTTCAGTGCAGGAGGCAGATCGGCCCGTCTGATCAGCAAATTTAATTCCACAAGGGAACAGCGGCGAATCCCGATCAAAATGACTGTGTGACCGCACCCTAAGACTATTGTAGTCAACAGGCTTCAAGGGTATAGCCTGTGTAGGATGACACAAAATATTGTGTGAAAACGTTGTCCCATTTTGCACATCTTGTGTTGGTGGTGGTGGACCATCTTGCAAGAATGGGTCACAGGAGTGCACGGCTTGCAAAGCTTGCATTCTGCTAAGTTAAATGCTGCCCCCAAGGGGCTTTGTAAAGCATCTGCAACCAGTCAGTAATAGCGGCTATTGAGATTAGTTCCAGATATTAGTGACCGGCGTCAGGCTGGGATTCAAGACCTCCTATGAATTGTACTTACAAGGGAATGCCCCAGACATCGGGGAGGATTTGTAAACTGAGGCTTCATTTTTCACCTGAGGAATCTTTCAGTACTAGTTGTTGTCTGAAGAAGGATATGAAATTAAGAGCAGATTTTAAAGCCTTCGTCTCTGAATATAACAAGGATTTCTGAATGTGACAGTATTTCATGTATACATGTTTAAAGATACGTTTAAAAATATAATGGACTGTAAATTCTGAATGATTGTTCTGTTTATGGTTGGATTTTTGTTTACTGTTCAAATTATATACAGAAAGTGTTTAAGCTGTATAAAGACAGTTGTTTTTTCTGTGTCAATTTCAGTGTTTGGATGTAACCAAAGTTTGGGACCATTTTATCATGGAAAAAATAACTCATCACATACAACAAGCAGAAATGTATCCCAAAGAATACAGCTTCTTAGAGAAATGGTTCCCTTTTCTGGATCACATAGCACATTCTAATATCCAACTGCACAACAGCACATACCTACAAATCTTGAATTCCTAATGCACAAAACCTACACGACATCACTCTATGTCACTACATGTTTCAAAGTCATTACTACTGATATCTATGTAAATTTTAGGCACAAAAGCACAGTATACACTTGCAGTGAACTTAATTTTAATGCTCACAGGCCAGGTAGAAAGCTACATTGCTCAGAATATCTTCTGTAACATATATGTCTTATGCTATATTGTTGTTGCTACTGTTTTACATAGCTATGTTGTTCACATTCATGTTATCAAATGTTACTTGTTACACCAGCTTATAACAGTATGATTTTAATTTGTTTAATTTGTTGTATTAAAAATTAAAAACTAATAAAAAGAATTTTTTTAAAAGGTAGGGTTTTGCTGCTTTTGGTGCACTTATTGGATGTCCTGTTGATTGTAAGGGGTTTTAATTGAGTTCCGGGGGGAAATTGGCAGGCTTGGGCCTCGCCATTGGAACCGGGGGGGGGGGGGTTGGTGGGCCCGGTGGCTTAGAGCCGTGCGGGCTTCACCGTTGGTGCAAGGGAGGGAAGGATTGGCAGCCTGGGCCTCGCCGTCATTGCCGGGGGGTGGGGAGGATGCTTACTTGTGGCTGCTTCCTCCTCCTCCTCCTCCACATGGAGCTCCTTCTCCCCCCACACGAGTATCGCGGGTCCCGCCTCTTCTACTATCCTACATTCTGTTATTTAAGCATGTATATTTTATGAGTTGATGTTTTTTTACTTGTTTTATGTTTTATGACTTGATATTTTATGACTTCACTTCAGTGAAATCCTAAAGGGAGTTATACTTTTCTAAGCCTGTTGACTTCAAAAGGATGTAACTCTGCTTAGGATAGCATGACAAAACATTTAGCATCTGTTTCTAGTACTATGGAATATTGTGAGGTTTGTTGAATCAGTAACTGGAATCTGAGTAAAGTTCCAATCTACAGTGCAGGAAGAATCAAAATTTCTAAGCTACACTAAGTAGCCCCCCCGCACCCCGTTTCTCTGTTCCAAATTAGCATTCTGAATACTACTGCAAGCCAGTCACGGGCTTGTGTGTTTGTCTTGTACTCTTTTGCATATATCATGTAGCTGAATTCTCAATGGCTAAATGACAATTGTATGCTGTTACTAGACACTGCTTTTTTAACTTGTCCCTCAAATCACTTGTGGTATTCTTTGTACTACCTTTCCTTCTCTTACGCATAGAAATTCTTTGCCATGCCAGCTTTCCCATAAACACTTTTAGAACATAAAGTATTTGTTCTTCCTTGCGCACTATACTTCTGTTGGGTGACAAACTCATGGGCGGGGTGCCGGGTTAGGAGGAAGGCATGAAGTGTGGAAGTCCAACTCATGGAAGGAGTGGGGTTAGGGAAGCAGGAAGTGTGGAAATGGGGGGCTGGGCCAGGGATGGACTGTGAAATGAGTCTGTGGTTGGGGGTCAGGATCATGGGCAGAAGTGGCAGGTAGATGGAGAAAGGAAAGAGAAAGAAGAAGTTGCTATTCTCCAGGCTGACCGCAGACCCTTGAATGACTGGGCTAGTTTCAAAACTAGTTAGGAGACATCCTTTCCTTAAAATGATATACATTTAGAGGCTGATGCAAATCCAAGAAGTGGAAAATGCCGATAGAGCCCATGAAGAGAGCAGGCACTATCGCTGCTTCTCCTCAACTAGGGTTCTCAGAAGAGCAAAAACATGGTACTCTGACCAGGCAAGATGGTAGGGGCAGAAACTGCACATTCTATTTCTTGTTGAGTTCCTTCGAGAGGGAGGCAGAGCAGCAGGGGCAGCAGAGGGGCTTTCCCAAATTGTATCAGGTCCCACACATCAAGCAGGCCACACCCTGGATTTGATCTTTGATATGGGGACGAATCTGGATCTGATCTTGAGGGAGGAGGTGCTATGGTCAGACCATTTGGTCCTGAAGGCCCAGCTTGGTGTCTCAGCCCCTCCCCCATCTAGGTGGGGAGCAGATTTATGCTCGCCTGCCGAGAGTGATGGATCCAACTGGTTTTCAGAATGCTCTACGGGATCCAATGCCTTCCAGTGCTTCATTGGATGAGCTGGTAGAGAACTGGAGTGCAAGTCTCTCTGAAGCTATCATTGAGGTTGCCACCCAACGTCCTCTCTGTTCCCATCATCAAATATCCCCCGGTATACAGAAGAACTCAGGGGGATGAAGCAGGAACTCAGACGACTTGAGCAAGTCTGGCAGCATGCTCATGATGAAGCTACAGGAGAATCCTTTAGGAGGTTTATGAGGTCCTATGAGGTGGCAGTGAAGGCTGTGAAGAAAAAGTTCTACTCAGCCTCCATCAGGTCTGGTAGCTTACACCTGGCATAACTGTTTAGAGTAATTCGGCAATTGACGTCCCTCCCTATAGGGGCCCAAAACAGTAGAAATTTGGCCATTAGCTGGGAGGCTTTTGTGAGCTTTTTTGCGGATAAAGTCCTCTTGTTCTGCTGTGACCTGCCTGCCAATATTGATACAGTTAGTGAACTAGGGGCTTCCTGGCTGTCTTTAGATTCCGTTTTAGACACCTTCAGCCTGCTCTCGTCTGCTGATGTTGACAGGATCCTGGGTGCTGTGCGGCTGACCATGGGCTCCCTGGATCCATGTCCCTCATGGCTGGTGAAAGCTGGTGATGAGAGGGTACAGGGACATTATCAAGCTGTCCCTGGAAATAAGGGTCTTTCCAGAGGGTCTTAAGGAGGTTGTGGTGGTACCACTCTTAAAAAAGCCATGACTGGGTCCATAGGATTTAGCCAATTACCACTCAATATCAAACTTACCATTCCTGGGCAAGGTGATTGAGACAGCGGTAGCCAAGCAGCTCCAGGGTTTCCTGGATGACACATCAGCACTGAATCCAGTCCAGTCCAGCTTCTGAAACAGGCCACGGGACAGAGACGGTGTTTGTCGTCCTAACAGACAATCTCTGTAAGCCAGTAGATCAAGGCAGGTCAGCTCTGCTGTTGTTACTTGATCTCACAGCAGCATTCAACATGGTCAGTTATGATCTTTTTACCCACCACCTTGCTGACGCAAGGATTTGTAGGGTACCCCTGCAATGGCTTTCTTCATTTCTCCATGGTTGGGGACAGAGGGTAGCACTGCAGGGAGAGACATCCGCTAGGTACACACTGTTATGTGGGGTTCCTCAGGTGGCAGTCCTTTCCATGATGTTATTTAACATCTATATGCACTCCCTTGCCCAGCTGGCTTGGAGTTTCGGGCTTGGGTGTCACCAGTATGTGGATGACACCCACTCTTGAACAGCCACCCTGATGCCACCCAGCAACATCTGGCTGAGGATTTGGAGGCTGTGGCGGAGTGGTTGAGGAAGAGCAGGCTAAACCCAGGGGAGGGGGAGGTTCTGTGGCTGGAGGGGGGCGTCAGGGTTTGGTTTCAGGCCCCCGACTCCTCTTCTTTTTTAAAGAATTTTATTTTCTATAATGAACAAAGAAAAACAAACATAAATAGAAACAAGTTTGGGGGTTTAGATTTTCATCGTTGTTTAGCCTGGTGCTTCTTATCAATTTTTTTCCACCATGTAGTTCTGTGTGTGTGTGTGTGTGTGTGTGTGTGTGTGTGTGTGTGTATTGCATTATAGTTAAAATGTAGTTCACATTCTTCCTCTAATTTGGTTGTACGTCCGTAGAATTTATCTATTGTACTCTTCCAACCATTTATAAAATATTGACAATGTATTTTCAAAGTTTCTTTCTTCTTGCCCTCAGAATTAAAGTCAATTTATCCATCTCTGTGGTTTCAAGTATTTCATTTATAAAATTCTCTTGAGGGCACTTCATTTTTTCTTCAATATTTAGCATATAATATTCTTGCAGTAGTCACTACATGTATAATAAGGTAAAAATCCTGTTGTTGTTTTTACATTTTTCTGGCATTATATTCAATAAAAACAATTCAGGCATATAGGGTATAGTACAGTTTAACATTTTTTGTAATATTTCATGAATCCAAGACCAGTACTTATTTTAATCTTGTTTTTAGTCTTCTGCAGCTTAGTTTCCAAATCATGAAATCTACAATCTACTTTTTTTAGCTTCTTCCTCCCTGCCAGTGATACATTTTCAGTGATACATTTTCAGTTTACCTGAACCACGACATTGTGCTTTAGAATGCCCTTCCTGTTACTTATATTTATAAACAATGAAAAAACCCACCAAATTGTCAAAATACTTATATTTCCTTCCATTTCTTTTCTTGTTCAGTAAACCACCCTCATTATGTTTGGAACCAGTCACCAGCTTATACAAAGTTCCATTTAAAGAGACAGCCCTTACACTTAACACCGGCTCCCCACAAGGCTGTGTGTTGAGTCCCCTGCTCTATACCCTCTATACGCCGGACTGTACCCCCACTCACCCCAGCAATACTATCATCAAGTTTGCTGATGACACCACTGTGGTGGGGCTCATCTCCGGGAATGATGAGTCTGCTTATCGGGATGAGGTGGAACGGCTTTGTGTGTGGTGTAGGGAAAATAATCTGATTCTTAATACCACCAAGACCAAGGAATTGGTGGTGGACTACAGGAGGAACAAAACGGACATTAAGCCACTGTTTATTGGTGGAGAATGTGTGGAAAGGGTGGCTACTTTCAGGTTTTTGGGAGTGACTATTGAACAAAATCTGACCTGGAGTGCAAACACCACTGCTCTGGTGAAGAAGGCCCAGCAGAGGCTTTATTTTCTCAGACTTTTAAAGAAAAATAATTTGAATGAGAAAATATTGATTTCTTTCTATCGTTGCTCAATAGAGAGCATTTTAATATACTGTATCTGTGCCTGGTTTGCTAGTTGTACGGTTGCAGATAGGAAAGCACTCCAGAGAGTCATCACCACAGCCCAGAAGATAATTGGCTGTCCTCTCCCACTTCTGGAGGAACTGTACAGTTCTCAATGTCTGAAAAAAGTGAAGAACATCCTACAGGATTTATCACATCCTGCCTATTCCTTGTTTGAACTGCTGCCTTCGGGCAGAAGATATAGGACAATCAAAACAAGGACAAATAGACTAAAAAACAGTTTTTACTCGAGAGCTATTATTGCCCTGAATGCTGCATGAGACCGAAATCTGGGGGAAACAGTGGTTTGGTTGCTATGTAAATCACAAGGGAGAAGCAGTAGTGAATGTCTGTGTGAGTGCGCATGATTATATGTTGTGAGTCACTGAATGATGGCACTTTTTAATTTCATTGTACTATGTACAATGACAATAAAGTATATTCTATTCTATATGTGATTAGCACCTAAAGCCCAATATGACGTATCTAGCTACAGACAAGAAGACTGAATACAGAAAGCAGCACTGGAAAGATAACTCCTCCCCTCCTACCTTATTTAGAAATACCTGAGAAAAAGAAAGCCCCCAATATCTTCCAACAAACAAACATACCCAGTCACTGTCATTTCATATTTAGATGAAATCTAAGCATACTGGGAAAATGAGACAAATTTTTACACCTGTCTATTCTACTTTAAAATGAATTTTTAAACAAGAGAGAAAGAAAGAGAGAGGCTTTTAAAAAGAAGTTTTGCCGAAACTGGACACAGACACTGATTTCTTTAAATGTAAATGACCACATCTAACTCTTTCCATTAGACAGTGAGTCAAAGCTGAGTGCTGCAGCAAAGGCCTAATGTCCCCAGGCGACGGTGCCAGGCAAGCAGCATGAACACTGGCTGGCTGGCTAACCATGGCTCCACAACAGTGCCCAAATTCAAATCAAAATCATTTGGAACAGAAGTACCTTTCAAAGCTTTGAATTCTGTCTCAGCGTTTTCCCCCTCCTTTTTTCCAAGCAGAAAGATATAGAATCATCGAGTTGGAAGGGACCGCCAGGATCATCTACTCCAACCCCTTGCACAATGCAGGAAATTCACAAATACCCCCACCACACCCGCAGTGATGGCTGTTCCACGCCTGGAAGATGACAAAAAAAAACAAACCTCCAGGATCCCCGGCCAAATTGGCCTGGAGAAAAATTGTTTACAGACCCCAACGTGGCAGTCAGCATTTCCCTGGGCGTGTAAGAAAGGGCCACAAGAACTAAGCACTGAGGCAACCCTTCCTAAGCTCTCACAATCAGCATGACTGTCAGATGGCCATCTAGCCTCTGTTTGAAAAACTCCAAAGAGGGAGAGCCCACCACCTCCCAAGGAAGCCTGTTCCACTGAGGAATGGCTCTAACTGTCAGGAAGTTCTTCCTAATGTTTAGCTGAAAACTCTTCTGATTTAATTTCAACCCTTGTGTTCTGGTGCGACCTTCTGGAACAACAGAAAACAACTAAGTACCATCCTCTATATGACAGCCCTTCAAATACTTGAAGATGGTTATTATATCACCTCTCAGTCATCTCCTCTCCAGGCTAAAATACTCAGCCTCCTTCACACGGATCCTCCTTTTTCCCCTTCTTGAAGATGGGGACAACATTTGCCCACCTCCAATCTTCTGGCACCTCACCTGTTCTCCAAGAATTTTCAAAAGTAATGGACAGAGGCTCAGAAATTACATCTGCAAGTTCTTTTAGTACCCTTGGATGCAATTCATCTGGCCTCGAGGACTTCTTGTTGTTCAGTTGCACAGTCAAGTCCGACTCTTCACGACCCCATGGACCACATCACACCAGGCCCTCTTGTCTTCTGTTGTGTTCTGGAGTTTGCTTAATTTCATGTTCGTTGCATCGATGACACTGTCTAACCATCTCATCCTTTGCCGTCCCCTTCTTCTTTGACCTTCAATCTTTCCCAGCATCAGGGTCTTCTCCAGTCAGTGCTCCATTCTCATTTGGTGGCCAAAGTATTCAGCTTCAGGATCTGGCCTTCCAGGGAACAGTCAGGGTTGCTTTCTTTTAAGATTGACTGATCTGATCTCCTTGCAGTCCTAGGGACTCTTCTCCAGCACCATAATTCAAAAGAATCTATTCTTCGGCGCTCGGCCTTCCTTATAGTCCAACTCTCACAGCCGTACATCACTACTGGGAATACCATGGCTTTGACCATACGGACTTTTGTTGGCAGGGTGATGTCTCTACTTTTTGTTATGCTGTCTAGGTTTGCCATTGCTTTTCTTCCAAGGAGCAGATGTCTTTTAATTTCATGGCTGCAGTCAGGGGTCATTTCATAGAAAAAGGTGCAGGAGCTCATTAGCATACCTATTAGAACAATTCATTAGCATATGCCATGCCCCCTGACATTACCGGAAGTGTGTCAGAAAGGGAAGCAAAGGGGGGGGGCATCTTCAGCTTGCCTGCCAAGGCGGGCAGGGGGGGAATGAAGCGAGAAGGGCCCCATAGAATACAATGAAAAGATCGTGCTGCCGTTGCTGCACAACTCTAAACAGAAGGGGTATAAACTTTAAACCCCTTCTCACTTTATTTTCTCCACAGGCCCGCTGGGGAAAGGGCTTGCCACCACTAGCATTTTGTGCCCACTAGGGGTGTGCAAAGAAATTTTTTTTGGCCTGATTCAGATTGGGCCAAATCAGGCCACATCTGTTCCGGCTGCCAAATGACCCCCCACATGTCAGTTTCGGCAATGCAAGCCCATTCCGGAGTCATTTGGCTGGCCAAATGTCAGTTTCAGCCCCATTATACCCTATGGGCCATTGAAGTCAATAGCAAAAACTCATAGGTTATATGAGGGGCTGAAGGGGAGGGAATTTGAGGGAGATGCTCCAGACTTTCAGGGTAGCGGCTGGGGCCTCTCCCCTAAATACCCTCCAAGTTTCAAGAAGATTGGACCATGGGGTCCAATTCTCCGAGCCCCCAAACAGGTTGCTCCATCCCCTCCATTATTCTCTATGTTGGGAAAAAAGTTACTTTTTTCCCACCATAGAGAACAATGTAGGGAATGGGGACAACCTGTTTGGGGCCCCGAAGAATTTGACCCCCTGGTTCAATCTTCTTGAAACTTGGTGGGTATTTGGGAGAGAGGCTCCAGCAGCTACCCTGCAAGTCTGGAGCCTCTCCCTCAAACCCCCTCCCCTCCAGCCACTTTTTATGCCGCCACCAAATTTCAGCCACAATTCAGCAGCGGGCCAAATCAGATCAGAGAATCTGATTTGGCCCGTGGCTGCCCTAGTGCCCACTCCTAGGCTGGCGAAGCAATGCTCCACCTCGCTCCAGCCCCAAATGACCCTTGGCTGCAGTCGCCATCTGCAGTAATCTTGGATCCCAGGAAGGTGAAGTCTGTCACTGCTTCCACGAGTTCCCCATCTATTTGCCAAGGAGTGATGGGACCGGATGCTGTGATCTTAGTTTTGTTGATGTTGAGTTTGAAGCCAACTTTTGCACTCTCCTCTTTTACCCTTAGCAAGAGGCTCTTTAAATCCTCCACTTCCTGCTATTAGAGTGGTATCGTCTGCATATATGAGGTTGTTGATGGTTTTCCCAGCAATCTTAATTCTGGCTTGTGATTCATCCAGACTGGCATTTTGCATGATGTACTCTGCATATAAATTAAATAAGCAAGGTGACAATATACATCCTTGTCGTACTCATTTTCCTATGCTAAACCAAGCAGTTGTTCCATGTCTGGTTCTAACTGTCGCTTCTTGACCCTTATACAGGTTTCTCAAGAGACATGTGAGGTGTTCTGGTACTCCCATCTCTTTAAGGACTTGCCATCGTTCGTTGTGATCCACACCATCAAAGGCTTTAGCATAGTCAATGAAGCAGAAGTAGATGATTTTCTGGTACTCCCTTGCTTTCTCCATAATCCAGCGAATGTTGGCAATTTGATCTCTAGTTCCTCTACCTCTTCGAAACCCAGCTTGTACTTCTGGCAGTTCTCTAACCACGGACTGCTGAAGCCTAGCTCGTAGGATCTTGAGTATGACCTTGCTAGCGTGTGAAATGAGTGCAATTGTGTGATAATTTGAAAATTCCTTGCCGTTGCCCTTCTTTGGGATTAGAATGTAAACTGACCTTTTCCAATCCTGTGGCTACTGTTGGGTTTTCCAAATTTGCTGGCATATTGAGTGCAGCACTTTAACAGCATCACCTTTTAAGACGTTGAATAGCTCAGCTGGGATACCATCACCTCCGCTAGCTTTGTTGTTAGGAATGCTTTCTATGGCCCATTTGACTTTGCACTCCAGGATGTCTGGCTCTAGGTCAGTGATTACACCTTTGTGGTTGTCAAAGACATTGAGGTCCTTTTTGTATAGTTCTTCTGTGTATTCTTGTCATCTTTTCCTAATTCCATCTGCTTCTGTTAGGTCCTTACCATTTTTGTCCTTTATCATGGCCAGCTTTGCATGGAACATTTCCCTTGATTTTCTTGGAAGAGATCTCTAGTCCTTCCCATTCTATTGTTTTCCTCTATTACTTTGCATTGTTCATTCCTCTACTATTTGTAAAGCCTCATCAGACAGCTACTTTGCTTTCTTGCATTTCTTTTTCTTTGGGATGGTGCTGCTTGCTGTCTCCTGTACAATGTCACGAACCTCCATCCATAGTTCTTCAGGCACTCTGTCTATCAGATCTAGTTCCTTAAACCCATTCTTCACCTCCATGGTATATTCATAAGGGATGTGATCTAGGTCAAACCTGAATGGCCTAGTGGTTTTCCCAACTTTCTTCAGTTTAAGAATGAATTTTGCAATGAGTAGCTTATAGTGTGAGCCACAGTCTGCTCCAGGTCTTGTTTTTACTGACTGTATAGAGCTTCTCCATCTTTGACTGCAAATGATATAACCAATCTGGTTTTGGTGTTGCCCATCGGGTGATGCTCATGTGTAGCATCAGCTCTTAGGTTGTTGGAAGAGAGTGTTTGCTATGACCAGTGTGTTCTCTTGACAAAACTCTGTTAGCCTTTGCCCGGCTTAATTTTGTTCTCCAAGGCCAAACTTGTCCGTTATTCCGGTTACCTTTGACTTCCTACTTTAGCATTCCAATTCCCTGTGATGATGAGGACATCTTTTTTTCATGTTAGTTCTAGGAGATGTTGTAGGTCTTCATCGAACTGGTCCACTTCAGCCTCTTCTGCGTCAGTGGTTGGGGCATAGACTTGGATTACTGTGATGTTGAATGGTTTGCCTTGGATTTGGACTGAGATCATTCTGTCATTTTTGAGATTATATCCCATTACTGCCTTTCACACTCTCTTGTTGACTATAAAGGCCACACCATTTTTTCTACAGGATTCTTGGCCACAATAGTAGATATAATGGTCCTCTGAGTTAAATTCACCCATTCCCGTCCACTTTAGTTCACGGATTCCCAAAATGTCAATGTTCAGTCTTGCCATCTCATTTTTGACCACGTCAGGTTTACCTTGATTCATAGATCTTACATTCCAGGTTCCTGTGCAGTATTGTTCTTTGCAGCTGTCCCAGTTCATCCTGGGACTCCCGTGAAACCGCAGGTCTGCCAGCTACCCCCTCCCGGCAACAGCCACCCCCCCCCCCAACCCCCGAAGAGCATCCTCACTCACCAGCACAGCCCAGGAGACAGCTGGAGGAAGATACGGTGGCCGAGGCAGCCTGGAGCGGATGGCTAGAGGCGGCAGAATGGCTAGAGGCAGCAGGAGAGCCCAACAAAAACACAGAGGCCGGGCTCAGGCCTGAGAGAGACAGCCACGGCGGGGCTGGGGAGGTGCCCCAGCTGCAGGGAAGCATGGCAGCGCAGCGGCAGGGCTGTGGGGCACAGCCCAGCCCGGCAGGCTGCCTCAAGGGGCGGACGCAACATGCGCTTGGGTGGAAGGGAGGCCGGGAACAAAGTGGCAGGCATCTTCCCTTTTCAAGGGAGGCGGGGCCTGGGTGAAGGAGGGGTGGAAAGGGAGTGGGGCAGGATAAAAGGGGGGGAAAGGAAGGCCAATGAGGAGGAGGAGACAGCAAGCCAGAGAGAGAGAAAGAGAGAGAAAAGAAGGAACGAGAGAAAGCTGGATCCCCGCAGAGGTAGGGGAGGTGAAATAACCCCCCCTTCCCTCTGCATCTAAGGCCTTCCAAAACCCCTCCAGGGTTCCTGCCAAGACTCTCAGGGCCACACCTCCTTCTCTTTCCAGCCCTTGTGGGGGCAGTGCTGCTGACACAACGCCCTTCTCCAGGTGTCTGGGTGACAGCAAAAACCCGGCCCGGAGATGCCCAAGCCAGAAAAGGGGCTGCAGCACCCTGGGGGCCTCGGTGAATGTGACAGCAGCATCAGACTTTTTTTTCACCATCAGACACATCCACAACTGAGCATCCTTCCGGTTTTGGCCCAGCTGTTTCACTCTTTCTGGAGTTACTTGTACTTGCCCTCTGCTCTTTCCCAGTAGCATATTGGACACCTTCCTTTTTTGGGGGGGAATTTTTTTTATTGAAAGTACTATTGTCACCTTAAAGTACTATTGTCAAATAATTAAACAAGAGTTACACCGTGTTTCATGAATAACTTTTACAATCTAATTAATACCAATCTACTAACATACATCAAAGTATGAGGTTTTTTTATGACTATGTCAATTTATGTGTTATTGGGGGGGTTGCCTTAATTGACTGACATATAAAAACAAACATAATAGTCAGTGAATAGTGCATAAGTTCAAGTTTAAAATATTGACTGATGAAAGTTTAAGACTAGTTGAAACAATTATCAATATTACAACATATTGGTTTAGTTAACAGGTGTTGTGTTTAAATCAATACTAAGTCCCTGTAGAACCTATTTTGTGGCAAGATACTGTCTGAGGTGGTGAATTCGTAAAAGGGATACTATTTCTCTACAAAGTTAGTGGTTCTTGGAAAAATTTCTGTTTTACAGATATTGTGTGTTATCTTCTCCATTAGGAATTGGTTCCATAGTTTTGTAAGCCAGAGTGACATTGAGGGTGGATGTTGTGACTTCCATTTCTATTCAGTCACTGTTTTGGCAGCAGTTAGCAGGCTCTGAATGAGTTCTGTACAAGACTGAGGAATAGAGATATTATTCCATAAATTTAAAAGTATGACTTCTGGTTTCAGTGGAATGTTGTGACCAGAAATTAAACTAATTTGGGCAATTACTTCTTTCCAGAAATTATGTATTATTTCACAATCCCACTAGCAGTAGATGTGATCCCACTTTTCCACATCCTTTCCAGCATAGTGATATTTGAGAGGACGTGATGAGCGCTAATCTGTGAGGAGTCAAGTACTATTGGGTTATTATTTTGAAGCTTTGTAGTTTGGTGTTGCTGCATTTGTGTTGGTAAGTGAGTTTGACCATATGGCAGACCATTGATCTTCCGTTAAGATTGTTTTGCAGTCCTGATGCCATGAGTGTTGGTAATGTAATAGCTTAGGTTTGTTGATCCTTAATAGCATATCATAGATCTTGGAGATTAAATATCTTATTCCCATTGTGTGACGATCTAGCAGACATTCAAATTCTGTATGGGGAGTAGCCATGATGATTGGACACCTTCTGACCAATGCTACCTGTGGAGTCTTGTGAGCAAAAATTCTGCTTTGTGAGCTACTTGCATTAAAGTTGTGAGCGAGCGATTTGGCTGCTGCATCAATCAGTTGGCTCTGGAGCTATCCTTCCCGAGCTGAAACAAAAATGGGTGAGCCGGAGGCTAAAAATCTGTGAGCTAGCTCACACTCACTCAGCTTAGAGAGAACACTGCTTCCAACCTGAAAGGCTCATCTTCCAGCATCATATCATTTAGCCTTTTGTTGCTGTCCATGGGGTTTTCTCGGCAAAGATATTGGAGTGGGTTGCCATTTCCTTCTCCAGTGGATCACATTTTGTTTGAGTTCTCTGCTGTGGCCTGTCCGTCCTCGGTGCCCTCCACGGCATAGCCCACAGCCTCATCAAACCATGCAAGCCCCCTTCACCACGTCAAAGCAGTGATCCATGAGAGAGATTTTAAAAACCTGATTAATAAATAAGACCATTAAAAGAAGTAGTTGAATGATCTAATGTAACAGGGTATCTTAGGGCCCGTCCACACGAGTGCGATAAAGCGGACGGGAATCGTACCTGCGTTGCGTCGCTGCATAAAAAGGCACGTTAATGCGATCCCACGGTACGTCACAGAATTGGACGGCAAACGCCGGTGCGCGATCACACAGCGGCATCGGTGCGCTGCTGCGATCCCACACACGCTTGCTTCCGGCTTTTCCGGAAAAGACTTCTGTTTTAGCGGTCTCTTTTTGAAGCGCATCAACGGGCGCTCGCGACGTTGTTATGCCGGGCACACGACGCTTCGCAGGTGTGCTCGTCTGATCCCGCCGGTTTGCGCCGCCGCTTCATCGCACCACTTCTGTCGTAAATGGGTGCGTATGATCGCGCCCTTACTGACCTCTTTACAGGTTGTTTGAGTTCAGAGTTTGGTGAGGACTTTAAGACAGAATCTACTTTTAGAATCGATAGCAAGGGGATGCAAAGAAGGAGTTCACCCAGGAATATACTTGTAAAATTTAAGTGCACTGACATCAGAAATAACATCTCTCAGACATTTTGAACTAAATTTAGCATTAATCCAGAGCTCAAAAGAGATGGACAAAATATTATTGTTCTTTCAGATATTTCAAATATCTCTCTGAGAAAATTGAAAGAATTACAATTTATAGTAAGACACACCAAAGCTGTTGGGGGTTTGAAATTTTTCTCCCCTGATGTGTGTTTTTGAGAACCAACCAAAAGATGCAAGAAAATAGCCTAAGCATAGTGCATGGAAGACACAGAAAGAAATTCAAAATAATAAAGCACACTTAGGAATGGAACTTGTTGAAAGTGTCTGTACTGTTTGTTTCATGATAGACCATTTCTGGGTGCTGGGAAATCTTCACCAGAGTATTAGAGCATCTTTAGAACAAAAGGAAGTGTGTCATCTTCTGTAAGAAATGTACAGAGAGGAGCTGTCGTCCTTTGCCAGAATTCTCTTCTCCTGGAATCGTGGTGCTCTGGGGTGAAGAGAGTTCCCAGTTCCGTCCATAGTTCTGCCCTAGATGACACTTTTAAATTATCCCCTCTTTTCAGGGGCTTGATATTTGTACTGGACAGATAATTGGTGTTGATTTCCTTTCACTCAGCCTGCTGCTAACTACAGGTGTGTGTAGGCGATGAGGGAAGCCACTGGCTGCTTAGGGGAAACAGAAACACAAACTATTGCCAATATCTACATTAACTGATATGAGGACAACTCTTTGAATCAGTAATGTATCACTATGATTAGATCACTGCTTTATTTGTAGTCCAGAGCATAGGCAACAAGCTTGCTTGGATGCAAGTCCTGTTTTATTCAGTGCAGCTTACTCCCAGGAATGGGTTCCTAACATGGCAGCAGTTATCTGCTACAAGGAGATTTCATTGGTGCTCTGCGTCATGTGCCTCTGCTGCATGTAAGACGTGTGAGGCCGGCATCATATTTGCCTGCAGCTGTTAGCCGAATTGCTTTAAATTAAGCTTAGCAATTGGCCAAATAACGGGTTCTTGCCAACTATACCAAGGTCCCGCCCCTTCCAAGAGTTCTCAGAAAATAGGCACGGAGGCTGAGTGGTTTCTTTGACTGATGTTTACTATAAAATGTTGTTCAAGCATACAAGGAGTAATAATAAAACCGCATACACACAAGATCTAAGGAAATCAGACAGAAAATAGCACTGTTGCATTAGCAGGAGTTTCTTTGAGGGGGAATACGTTACCTATCTTGGTGATGAGTGGTCCGCGTCCACAAAAAGATCGAGGGAGGGATGAATGAAAAAAATAGGGGGAACGAGATCTGAACCTGCAGATACACGCTCCAGTCCTGGCTGCGCAAACCAGGGATTAAAGATGGAGGCGAGGTGTTGGGTACAGGAAGCTGGACATAAGAGGTTGGTAAGAAGATAGGGGTCGAAGGTGGCTAGCAATGTGTTTCTGTTGTGCAAGATCTTTTATCAGGTAGCATTGGGGCGGGCTGCGCTGACCACATCCCCTTGTCACACCTACTAGTTTGTCCGTCCCTACTAGCCTTACTATTGGTCGGTGTCATAGGGAGGAGGGGGCAGGAAGGAGTGGACAATATTGCAAATCTAGATGCTAATCAGGATCTAACACCTGGGCCATCTGGTCAGTCTTCTTGGCGCCAATCCTTGGTCTCGTGATGGCTTCGGCCAGGTCACTTGACGGTCGACGATTAGTTGCTGGGCAACCTAATCTCTTACAGGAACTTTGGGGGAAGGTGTGAGGAGGCCAGCGTAAAGGAGAAAAAGGACCGTTTGAAATGGAGTCTTGGTCTCCCTGTTGGTGGGAACATGTGAAAGGAACCGAAGACCTCTTTGAAATGGAATTTTGGTCTTCATGTAGGTGTGAACTCTGAAGGAAGTCTCCCGCTGTGGGCTGGAGCCTCTCATAGCAATAGAGAGTGCCTTGCCTTAGGCAGAAAGCCAACCTCAAAGGTCAAACTTATTATTTTAACAGTTCATAAGAGCATATAAAATGCCTTGCTGGCTTACACAGCATGGTGCAGTAGCATGTCAGTGACTATTAGCCACAAGGTATAGATAGGAACTCTGGGGCAAGTGATGCTCTGTATTCTTGGTGATTGAGGTGGGGGGCAACAGTGGGAGGGCTTCTAGTATCCTGGCCCCACTGGTGGACCTCCTGATGGCCCCTGGTATTTTTGGCCACTGTGTGACACAGAGTGTTGGACTGCAGGGGCCATTGGCCTGATCAAACACGGGCTTCTCTTATGATCTTATGTTCTCTGTAATCTTGGTGCTTGGGGTGGGGGGCGCAACAGTGGGAGGGCTTCTAGTGTCCTGGCCCCACTGGTGGACCTCCTGATGGCCCCTGGTGTTTTTGGCCACTGTATGACACAGAGTGTTGGACTGGAGGAGCCATTGGCCTGATTCAACATGGGCTTCTCTTATGATCTTATGTTTTCTGTAATCTTGGTGCTTGGGTTGGGGGGTGCAACAATGGGAGGGCTTCTAGTGTCCTGGCCCCACTGGTGGACCTCCTGATGGCCCCTGGTATTTTTGGCCACTGTATGACAGAGAGTTGGACTGGAGGAGTCATTGGCCTGATCCAACACGGGGTTCTCTTATATTTTTATGTTCTCTGTAATCTTAGTGTCCAACTTGCCCTATTTGGGCAAGATCCTGGAGAGGGCGGTGGCGATTCAGTTGCAGGGTTTCCTGGATGACACCTCTGTGCTAGATCCGTTCCAGTCCGGCTTCCGGCCAGGTCATGGGACGGAGACGGTACTGGTCGCCCTCACGGATGACCTCTGACGGCATCTGGATCGGGGCGGAACGGCGGTGCTGGTGTTGTTAGATCTGTCGGCCGCGTTCGATATGGTCGACCACCAGCTACTGATCCACCACCTCGCCGACATAGGGGTACAGGGGCTTGCCTTACAGTGGCTTGTCTCCTTTCTCCAAGGTCGGGGACAGAGAGTGGTGCTAGGGGAGCAACTGTCCCAGAGGCGCCCGCTGGTATGTGGTGTGCCACAGGGGGCAGTATTATCTCCCATGTTGTTTAACATCTATATGCGCCCTCTCGCCCAGATTGCACGGAGGCATAAGCTGGGTTGCCATCAGTATGCTGATGACACCCAGTTGTATCTGTTGATGGACGGCCGGTCCGGGGCCACCCTGAATGATCTGGAGCGGGCGCTTCAGGACGTGGCGGACTGGCTCAGGCTGAGTCGACTGAAACTGAACCCAACGAAGACGGAGGTCCTGTGCCTGAGTCGGAGTGGACCGGGGGGTAGGGATCCCACTACCGGCCTTTGGGGGGGCGCCATTGGTGCCAGCGCTGAAGGTCCGGAGCTTGGGAGTGCTCCTGGACGCCTCCTTAACTATGGAGGCCCAGGTAGCAGCCACTGCCAGAGCAGCCTTTTACCATCTACGGCTGATTAGGCAGTTGGTTCCCTTCTTCGAACACAACGACCTGGCAACAGTGATCCACGCTATGGTCACCTCGAGGTTAGACTACTGTAACGCTCTCTACATGGGGCTGCCCTTGACCCAGCTCCGGAGGCTGCAGCTAGTGCAGAATGCCGCGGCTAGGCTGTTGATGGGCCTCTCAGCAAGGGACCACATCAGGCCTGTGCTGAGGGCGCTGCACTGGCTGCCTATAGCGTACCGGATCCGGTTCAAGGTTGTTTTAACTTTTAAAGCCCTATATGGCCTAGGGCCTGCCTACCTAAGGGACCGCCTTTCCCCGTATATACCCCAGAGAGTGCTGCGGTCAGGCACCCAAAATCGCCTGGCCCTTCCGGGCCTGAGGGAGGCCAGGTTGACAGTTACCAGGAGCAGGGCCTTCTCGGTGGCGGCCCCCTACTGGTGGAATGAGCTCCCAGAGAACACCAGGGCCCTGCGGGATCTTTTGCAGTTCCGCAGGGCCTGCAAAGCGGAGCTCTTCCACCAGGCTTTTGGGGCCGCCACCGGAGGGAATGGCCCTCAGTAGGCGGCATGGCGAATCGCCGCCAGAACACCTGAGGCGGGAGTCCCCTGACGGAAAATAGAGTAGACACTGGCACTGGATAGTGGTTGTATTTGCTACCTGATTGATTGCTTAGCTTTTAATGTGTTTAAAGTATTTTATGGTGATTTATGGAATTTTATGTATTTTAGCCTGTATTTATTGTGTTGTTAGCCGCCTAGAGCCAGCTTTGGTAAGGCGGGATATAAATTGAAATTAATAAATAAATAAAATAAATAAATTAGTGCTTGGGGTAGGGGGCAACAGTGGGAGGGCTTCTAGTATCCTGGCCCCACTGGTGGACCTCCTGATGGCCCCTAGTATTTTTGGCCACTGTGTGACACAGAGTATTAGACTGGATGGGCCATTGGCCTGATCCAACACTGGCTTCTCTTATGTTCTTATGTTCTCTGTAATCTTGGTGCTTGGAGTGGGGGGTGCAACAGTGGGAGGGCTTCTAGTGTCCTGGCCCCACTGGTGGACCTCCTGATGGCCTCTGGTATTTTTGGCCACTGTATGACACAGAGTGTTGGACTGGAGGGGCAATTGGCCTGATCCGACATGGGCTTCTCTTATGTTCTTATGTTCTCTGTAATCTTGGGGCGGGGGGCAACAGTGGGAGGGCTTCTAGTATCCTGGCCCCACTGGTGGACCTCCTGATGGCCCCTAGTATTTTTGGCCACTGTGTGACACAGAGTGTTGGACTGGATGGGCCATTGGCCTGATCCAACACTGGCTTCTCTTATGTTCTTATGTTCTCTGTAATCTTGGTGCTTGGGGGGGGGGCACAACAGTGGGAGGGCTTCTAGTGTCCTGGCCCCACTGGTGGACCTCCTGATGGCCCCTGGTATTTTTGGCCACTGTGTGACACAGAGTGTTGGACTGGATGGGCCATTGGCCTGATCCAACACTGGCTTCTCTTATGTTCTTATATCCCCACAGGAATGAGGTTTCGTTCTGAAAGTGGGGGTTGTCAAATGATTGGATCATCCACTAAATTTTGTGAACGAAGCATCACACAAAATCTCCCTTCTTCCCTGCTAGCCGGACTTGTACCGGCAATGTTATCCGTTCGCATTGGAGGAGGCAGTTCCGTCATGCTGCACCACATTTAGCACCAGGACTGAAGAGCTGGGCAGCTTTTGCTGTGGCTGTTGCTGGCCACTCTCATGAATGTCTCTGCTGTGTCCCGTGCAGGTGATACCACATAACACATTTTCGTCTGTTTGGAAGCCAACAGAATTTTCATTCCCTGTGCATGGGAGACTTGCATTGAGTCTTGCCTGTACATTTAGAGGTCTTCATTAGCTTGGACCTTGCTCAAACCATGATTTGTTGTAAGAGGAGACAGCTCGTCTCCGACAGACTTCTCCCGCCCTTGAACGTTGTGCCCTGAAGGTGGATGCGCTACTCTTACCTGTGAGGTGTCACCTACCCTACTTCCCTTGTGTCTGGTCTGCCTACAGAGCCGTTGAATTCTGGGGCATGCCAACAGCATGCTTAGTTCTAAGCCATCGCTGCCTTGTCATGGCATTTCTACTTGCATTGTGTCGATCCATTGCTTTTTTCAGTGGTACTGCTTGTTTTCACATATGCCTTTTGGGGACCTGGTTTTACGCGGGTCAGTTTGCTCTTGTTGTCAACTTGTTTGTTTGTTTTTTCCCACCTGCCTGTATCCGTTTTGCAGCTGGATCCCGGGCTTCGTACACCAGCCAGCACAGCCACCTGGGCTCCGAGCTGAGGGCACTGCAGTCCCCCGAGCACCATATAGATCCTATTTATGAAGACAGGGTCTATCAGAAGCCCCCTATGAGGAGTCTCAGTCAGAGCCAGGGGGACCCTCTTCAGCCAGCACATACAGGCACCTACCGCACTAGCACAGGTAGGTGGAAATAACCACTGCAGTTTCTATTCTTTTTCTTTGCCGAGGCAAGTACTTTATTTTAAGTCCCAAGTATCTGTATTTTGTTGGATCTGTTGGAAAACATGACTGAATTCATAGTTAGACAATTGTGCCAAGTACTGAGTGCAGAAAATGTTCCCAAAGGGTTTGTGTGTTTTCATTTATTTTACTTCTGTTATCTTTTTTGCACTCTTAAACTTATATTTCGAACAAAATGTATGATGGCTCTCAGAAGAGGTATTTTTGCAAAAGTCATGTAAGTTAAAAAAGGGCAGGGAGATCTGATGAGGTTTATGGGCATTTAATTGGGGGGCAAGAGGGCACTGCTGAGATAACGAACATGGGTTGTTTCTCCCCTTCATATGTGTACACACATGCTCATTCATCCATGAATTCTCTTGTGTCACTCCATGTAAAACAATATAGTAAGTGGCTGCATTTCAACCAAGCTGCCTGTACCATCGATCCATCTGTAATGTAACAATGCATGATCTCACATATCAGCTGTGTTGTTGTGCAAGTCTTAGTCATGGAGTGTCCTCTCCACTGCAGAATAGCTCTCTATTTGGAACCCTGCATACAGCAATGAAATCAGTTGTTGCCATTCAGACATGAAGGAGTCTGCCCTCAGCTCACTCGGAGCCAAAATGGATTCTGAACAGACATAACGTTGGACATCATTGCGGTGTTGTTCATGTCTGTGAGATGTTTATATTTACGGCGTTGATCTTGTACAGAGGAATATTATGGATTTTATCAAATGCAAAAGAGATCATTTGTTTTACCAGAAAATTGATTTCATTCAGTCTTTTCTGTATGGGTATTTTTAGTCGTAAGGTTTCTTGTCTTTAACGTTTTGATGACTACTTTTTTGTTCTCTGTGGATCTAGAAGTCAGTTAGGGCCATCCAAAGAAGAATCCTACCATTTAATTTGACTCATAAATAGCAACCCCTTCACTGCCTGATACAGACCAAGACAGTCAAGAAAAGAAATCACCAAGGACCCTGCCTCAGTCAAGCATAAAAAGAAAAGAAAAAAAGAGAAGAGCAGGCTGGCTGGAAAGGAGCCATGCTTATATCCGTGACGAGCAAATGTTACAACAGTAAATGAACTGTTAAAAAAAAGAGGCATGTGGATGGTTTCAGGTGTGCAGCAGTAAACCTTGATTGAATTAAACCAAATATATATATGGTGTGTGGAAACATTCAAGAGGCAGGATGCATAAAAGGTGGGGAGAGGACTGTGTTGTGTGTATTTTCCAGGGATGGGAGGCTCAGAGTAAGCAGGTTCAGTCGTTGTACTTTACTTGGGAAGACCCGCATTTGTGTCCCTGCTGAGAACATGAAACTCACAGAATGAGCTTGAGCCAGCCATTCTCTCTTAGCCTAACCTACCTCGCAGGGCTGTTTTGAAGACCAAATAGGATAACCCCAGGGGTCCTTTGAGGCTGGAGCTAGGCGGAGCGGAGCTCCACCAGCTCAGGAGTGGGCACTAGAGCAGCCACAGGCCAAATCAGATTCTCTGATCTGATTTGGCCCACCGCCGAATTGCCTCCGAAATTCGGCGGCAGTTTAAAAAGTAGCTGGAGGGGAGGGGGTTTGAGGGAGAGGCTTGCAGGGTAGCTGCTGGAGCCTCTCCCCAAATACCCACCAAGTTTCAAGAAGATTGGATTAGGGGGTCCAATTCTACGGGCCCCCAAATGGGTTGCCCCCATTCCCTACATTGTTCTCTATGGTTGAAAAAAAGCAATGTTTTTTCCCACCATAGAGAACAATGGAGGGGATGAGGCAACCTGTTTGGGGGCCCGTTGAATTGGACCCCATGGTCCAATCTTCTTGAAACATGTTGGGTATTTCGGGGAGAAGCCCCAGCAGCTACCCTGCAAGGTTGGAGACTCTTCCTCAAACCCCCTCTCCTCCAGCCCCTCATATACCCTATGAGTTTTTGCCATTGCCTTCAATGGCCCATAGGGTATAATGGGGTTGAAACTGACATTCGGCCGGTGATGTCAGGGGGCGTGGCATATGCTAATGAGTTATGCTAATGAGCTCCTGCACCTCTTTTTCTACAAGATGACCCCTGGATAACCCCCTCAAAATGTGTTTCTCTCAACTCCTTTGAAGGTCAGATAGAAATGTGATTGACTGATTCTGTGCAAATTACCTGCAATGTATGCCCTATCAAGCAATCTGAAGCAGCAGCCCCAACCTCGCTGTAAAGGTTCAGAATTTTGGGGAGAAGAAGAAGAAAAGATTGGATTTATATTCCACCCTTCACTACCCAAAGGAGTCTCAGAGTGGCTTACAAACTCCTTTCCCTTTTCCTCCCCACAACAGACACCCTGTGAGGTAGGTGGGGCTGAGAGAGCTCTTTCCAGAACTGTCCTTGAGAGAACAACTCTGACAGAACTATGGCTTGCCCAATGTCGTCCAGTAGCTGCAAGTGGAGGAGTGGGGAATCAAACCCGGTTCTCCCAGATTAGAATCCGTGCACTTAACTACTACACCAAACTGGTGTAGTGAAAGAATGAAGAAACCCAGCAATCTTCTAATAATTTTCATTATGGACACAACTTATTTATTTTTAAAGTATCCCAAGCAATGCTTTATAAAGTAGCCTCATCTACTGCCATTGATCAGTTCTACATCTACCAAAGACAGCTGAGAAATTACCAAGGAAACGAAAGATCTAGAGTAGGGGACCCCAGCTTTGCTGAGCCTTTTTGGGGCATGCTCGGATTTTAAAGAAAGGGCAGTGCGTATCACCCCAAATCGCATGTCCAGCCACTGAACAGCTGCTGTGGGCTGGGGTAGTCATAAAAAAGGTGAAAGTGTCATCCTGTGGTGGGGCCATATATTTCTGAATGGGTTCCCGTGAGTTGTAGGACATCTAAGATTGGCTCTTAGCTTTGTGGGAGAGGGTTTTGGAGGGAAGAAGCAAGTGGAGACCTGCAGATATGTCAGTGGGCACCGTGGCTCCCATGGACACCATGCTGAAGATCACTAGTCATGTTCACAGTTCTGCTTAGGAAACTTGGGCTCAGTGTGGAGCTTGTGCTACGATGTTGCCTCGGTTGCAGTCATCCATCGCACAGCTCTGTCCTGCTGGGCTGTCAGCTAGGCCCAGCCCAGCCTTGTGGCCCACCTGAGCAGCAGCCCTGTTGAGGGAAGCCGGATAAGTCTGCCATCAAAGCTGGCCAATGACCGTCCTTGACAGGCTCATCCTGGCTCTTCATCTTTATGGGATTCCTTTGGGGGGGGGGGATTTTAATTGCACAGTTCAGCTGGCCGGCTTGTGATACTTGAGCGGGCGAGTAGAGATCAGTGGCTGCTCTTAATCACTAGCAAAATCAGACTTGCTTGGATGAGTGCCTGGCATCACAGGGAAGTCTCTTCTGAGGGAGCAAAGGCCTGCCCTGGTGGAACAGATTCTCAGGATTCTACCCTGAATCCCGGAAATTGTTCGTCCTTAAGGCTACTCACTTTCAGTTGCTGGTAGCCTCACCCGAGGTCTAAAATCCATGCCAGCCCCAAGTGTCACTTTATAATTACATTAAAAATCTTTCTTGACTCCCACCCCCATCTTTTCTTCATTGTTGATGCTGAGGAGGAAAATAGAGAAGCCAAGAACAGCACCGAGGCCTAGAAAGATAAGAAAAATTCATTGATTCAAAATGAGTCAGATTACCATAAATTTGATTAAAAAAAAAAAACAAAACTTCAACACATCAAAGTATTTATTGATTGATTGATTGATTGATTGCAATTTATATCCCGCCCTCCCTGCCATACGGTTAGATGTTCTGATCTAAGACAACAGAAATCTGTTAATATATTTTACTTCATATAAAATGTCAAGGCTTTATTCAAGAACGATGAAACATTATGCCATAAAACTATGCAATAGAAATAACGTAATAGATCTGTTTTCATGTGATCTATAGCTCTTGACCAGGGATGTGGAAAATACATGTAACCAAGGGTGGCATCACTTTCCTTCACGTGTCTCCACAGCTAGTCTGTTCTTGGCCGTGAGTGCATGGGTTTGCTGGGGGGGGAATTTAACATCAGCTTGGCAGCGCACTGTGACAAAAGCAGCAGTTGACATGATTGCTGCAACATAGTATTCATGGACTGGATTCAGACTATATTTTCTCTAATGTAAGTAACTCCTTAATCCCCAGATCTCCCTCTCCTGCTGTCTGGGAGGGTCCCCTCTTCCCCAGGAGCAGCATTTTGGGAATGTCAGTGGGCTGTTGTGGGGGGGGGGGGGCAGGAAAATTCTGTACAACTTAGAGTGGGAAATTAAGTCTGGATCCAACCCCATTTATTTAAAGCAGTCTTTTGCCACCTGTGCCAATACTTTCTACCAACACTGGCTCCCAAAATAAGGTACAAGAAAAAGATTGAAATAAAAGCTTTTCAAAATCAGAATTAATAAAGCCAGTAAACGTGGTGCTGTGATTAGCCCAGACTGATCCTTTCCCTCTTTTTAATCGCTGCAGCAGATGGGATGGGAGCCAGATGGGTGCGACCCAGCTCTCGTGGTCATGAGAAGAGCCCTGCTGGATGAGACCAGTGAGGGTCTGTCTGGTCCAGCATCCTGCCTCACACATTGGCCAGCCATTTAGTATGGAGGACCAACAGCAGGGCATAGAAGAGGCCGAGGCCTTCCCCTGATGCTGCCTCCTGGCACTGGTATTCAGAGGTTTACTGCCTCTAAGTGTGGAGGTTCCATTTAGTCACCATGAGTAGTAGACCTCTCCTCCGTGGTAGACCTCTCCTCCGTGAGTCTGCATCCTCTTTTAAAGGCATCTGTGGCCATCACTACATCCTCTGGCAGCAAATTCCACATTTTAATAAGTTGCTGTGTCCTCAGTCTACTGCCCATCAACTTCATTGGAGGCCCTAGAGTCTTAGGATTTGGGGAGAGGAAGAAGAGTTCTGTCTCATTCTCTCTAACCCGTGCATAATTTTATAAACCTCTTATCGTGTCTACCCTTCACTGTCTCTTTTCTTACCTGAAAAGTCCCAAGCTCTTCGGCCTTTCCTCATGGGAAACATGCTCCAGCTGTTGGTTGCTCTCTTCAGTACTTTTTCCAGCTCTGTAAAGTCCTTTTGAGACAGGGTGACCAGGATTGCACATAGTATTCCAGGCGAGGCCATACCATAGATATATACGGGGCATTATTATATTGGCTGTCTTATTTTCAATCCCTTTCCTAATAATCTGGGTTGACATTTTCATTAAGCTGTCCACTGCAACCCCCTCTTAGTCTCACCAAGTCCAGACCCTGTTAGTGAGTACGTGAAGTTGGGATTTTGTGTCACAGTGTGCATCACTGTATTTACCTACATTGAACTATGTTTGCCACATTGTTGCCCACTCTCCCAAACTGTGGAGCTCCATTTGGAGATCGTCATAGTCTGCCTTGGTTTTCACCATCCTGAATAGTTTTTTTTTTTTTTTTTAAATCCGCAGACTTGGCCAGTACACTGCTCAAACCCCAGTTCCAGATAATTGATGAACAAATTAAATAGCCCCAGCCCCAGTACCACGCTTTATGGGACCCAAACTGCTTTCTTTCTTCTGTTGAGAAAATACTCAAATTCATTCCTGCATGTTGCTTCCTGTCATTTGTTGTTGTTGCTGGCCATTCAGTCATGTCCGACTCTTGGTGATTCTTTGGGCCAGCTCTCTGTCATTTAACCATTTTTTTTAATCCATAAGAGGACCTGTCTTCTTGTCCCATGACTGCTAAGCTGATTTAGGTGAGGAACCTTGTCAAAAGTGTTTTGATAGTCCAAGTATATAATATCTGCTAGGTAACTGTTATCTAAATGTTTGTAAATGTATGTGAAGAACTCCAAAAGGATGGTGAGGCAGGACTTAACCTCAGCAGGCTCTGTTCTTCTGTGGGCCAAATAATTCTATATTTGATTACAGTTCCTACTGATTTGCCTGAGACAGATGTTAGGCTTTAGTCTCCTGGTTATCCTCTGGACCCTTTTTTAAAAATTGGTGTAACATTTGGTACTTTCCAGTCTTCTGCTATTGTGGCTGACATTAGTGACAAGTTAACATGTATGAGTTAGTAGATCAACAGTTTCACATTTGAGTTCCCTAGCTCTCAGATATGTCCCATCAGGACCCTGGAGAATTACTAGTTTTTTTAAATTTCCCTAGTAGGTCTAGAATGTCAACTCTTGTCACCTCAATCTGACTCAGTTCTTCACAATCCCTTCCTGAAAATAGTGGCTGTGGCATGGGTGCATGGCCCCATACATCCCACAGTGAACACAAATACAAAGAATTCATTGAACTTACCTGACACCTCCCCCATCTTCCAGTAGCAATCCTTTTATTCTTTGATCATCCAAATGCCCAACCATTTCTCTGGCTGATTTCCTGCTCTGGAGATATGTAAAGAACTGCTTGTTGTTTGTCTTGATGCTTTTTAGCGATCTTCTCTTCAAAGTCTTTTGTTTTTGTTTTTTTTTTGCATGTCTGATTATGAATCTACACTTCTTTTGCCACGCCCCCCCTTCTCCCCTCCTGTCCTCTTCTTCACTGGGGCAGGCCTTCCATTTTTTTTTTTACATGAAGCTTTTCTTTTGCTTTTGCTTTTTATGGCTTCCTTGACTTGAGTTGTTAACTAGTATGCGTGATGGGGGAACCTGAGACTTGTTTCAGTTATAATAACACATAACAAGTTTTGCATGATTCTTAGTTGCTTCAGTTTATTTCAACTATTTTCACATGAATTTGTTCTTGAATCAGTAGTCTCTGTGATTTTTTTTAAAATTAAATTCAATTTCCAAATAATAAAATCTAGGAAAGGATACTTCCATATCATTAAGGAATGGTAATCCAAAACTGAAGAACAAAAGAAAATGCTATTCATTTGATGCTGTCAAAGACAAATAGGCTCCATTGGCCAGAGTATTAGAGTGCCCTTTGTAACTTTGTCTCTCCTCACCCCGCCCCCCTTAACCAAAACTTTCTGTTGTATCACTTTATGTGTCCAGGGAACAGTTTCAAGCACACAAGAGTGTTCATACTTGAATTTGAAAATAATGTTTTAATGTCGTGTTCTCTTTTGGAACCTCAGCAACTTGCACATCAAATAAACCTGGTTTACCTGTAAAAACTGTCTCTTGAATTCAGCTTAAACTTTGAGGAGCCACCAGTGGGGGCCTGGCATTCTCCCAACTAGTCTCTGGACTACGGAGACTGCTCTGTTTAGGATTACATTGATAAATGCCCTTTATTAGAGTTAAACTATTTAATGTATGTTTGTATCTTCATCTTTATGAATGACATTTTAAGGATGCAAGGATCAATAGGCTGCTGAAAAGCTGATAGAGGTGGTGGTCAGTAGGTTGAGGAGCAAAGGAAAACATCATCTTTTAAAAAGAAAAGGGTTTTCCAGTTAAAATAAACTGAACCATCCATCCTTTTACAGAGCCATCCTGAGCTGCACCCACATTGCAGCAGCCGGCCACCGTGCAGTCTTGGCGCCACTAGTCGGATCCCTGAGGACCAAGTTACACTGCAGTGGGAGGGGGACGTGTAGCTAGCTGTTTGTGAATCCGTGTCCATGGCGATTCCGCTGCAGCATTGCCTTGTGGCGTACTGTCAAGGCAGGGGTGGCACGGGGGGAGAGGCACTTCGGGTCAATGGGAGTGGCCAGTCTCGGGGCAGATGCTGTGGCACGTGACAGTTGGGTGTGAGGAAGGGCAGGTCGGGAGAGACCCATCCCCCCACCCTCTTACAGAGAACCCTGCTGATGACAGGCATGTGGTCGCCGTCATTTGTTTGCCCTGCATGCCGGCATGTCCCCATGAATATGCCAAGTCATACATACATACATACATATACCTTTATTGGCATAAAACAGGTTACAGAAAAAGACATAATCGGAAAGAAAGGTAACAAGGAAAAATAAGTTTATCTTATATAGCTATGCGTTGTGCAAACGATCCTTAATTACCAAACTTAAAAATAGAGCAACCTTTTCAGTTAGTTCGGGTGACAGGTCGTTCAGGAGACAGCGCACCTTCAAAATATCTGGGCAACCTATCATGTTAGATAGAATTGGGTCTAAAAAAGTAAAACGTATATCGTCATACCAGGGACAGTATAGGAGAATATGGAGAACTGAATCGACCTGATTTAGACTACACGCACAGAGTCTTGCTGAGTATGGAACCCCTCTATATCTACCATGAGTGACAGCCGATGGAATGGCGTTACATCTAGCAAGTGCAAATGCTCGGCGCAGGTGAGGGGCATGGAGGGCCGATAGATAAGAAGGCAGATGGCTAGTATGTGGGAGAATTCCAAAGTTCAGGGGGGAGCAGGATTAGTTTGCATCACTAGCTAGTTTCTGGATTTCATTGTCCAGGATTCTGCGTCTAATTAGCTGATATGCATTTGTAAGAGGTAGCATATACAAAGAATCCATGGATATTCCCATTGTGATTATTTTCTTCTCTATGCAGGCAGTCCATTTGGACTTGATAGATTCAGAAAACAATTGATATATATAGCTCCCACAATCAGCAGTATAGTGCAAACGTAGCCAGTATTTAATTGATATTAACCAAGCCCTTGTTTCTAGCATGTTAAGGCCTGCCTCTAAACAAAGAGCTGCGTATGGAACACAGCATGGCAGACCCATGATTTTTCTTACAAATTTGGATTGCACTCTTTCAGTTCCGGTCTCAAAGGCGCTTATCCATGTTGAAATACCATATAGTATCTGTGGGATCACTTTAGCCTTAAACACTTTTAAGGGAGCTGGCACAAACTGGTTGCCCCTATTAAAGAAGAAACGTGAGATGGCTGCTGCATTAATGCTAGCTAGGTTAATCATAGATTTGTGATGGTGTAACCAGGACATATTGTAACTGAAATAGAGACCTAAGTATTTAAAATGCTTGACCTGCTCTATTTCTTTCCCATCAAATGTCCACTTTTGGATTTTGCAGGACTTAGCAAAAACTAATATTTTAGATTTCTCATAATTGAGGAGTAACTTATTCTCAAGGAAATATCTAAGGCATCTGTTCAGCAGACGCCTGAGCCCCACCCTTGTGCACGAGAGTAGTACAGTATCATCAGCATATAGCAGGATGGGTATTCGAAGACAGCCCAGTTTAGGAGAGTGGAAATCTTCTTCTGCTAAGATGGGAGCCAAATCATTGAGAAATAAGTTAAATAGAAAAGGGGCAAGTATGCATCCCTGTTTAACTCCTTTATTAAAGGGAATTTTTGGTGTTAATTCCCCTTCAGATGAACATTTGATTTGGCAGGTGGTGGAAGTATTAGCATTATAATTAGTTTTAGGAGTCTCTTATCAATGTTGGATTGATACAATTTAGTCCATAGTAACTCTCTGTCAATAGAGTCAAAAGCACCTTTAAGGTCTAAGAAAGCTGTATAGAGTTTGGAATTTCTAGATGTGGTGTACTTATCAACTAGGTGTGCTAAGGTAATACAATGATCTATTGTAGATTTGCCCTTGCAGAACCCAAGTTGTTCGGGGCCTAAAATACTTTGCTGGGACATCCATAAAGTTAGTTTAGTTAACAGATACTTGGCGAACAATTTGCCTATGGTGGAGAGAAGGCTAATTGGCCTATAATTAGAAGGGTTTGTGTGGTTACGCCAAGTCCATCCACTGCAGGGGCTCCCTCTACCACCAACTCAGGGAACCCCCCATGACCCAGTGCCCCCCCAGTCTTTGCACAGATTCCTCTTACCCCTGGATGCCAGAGGAACCCCTTACTGGAGCAGACACACAGTTAGGAGCCTCATCCATGCACTCATTCCATTAATGACCCCCCCTCCTGGTAGGATGTATCATTCCCTTCTTCCCCACTCCATGCTCACAACAACCCCATTAGGTTGGCCAGGCTGAGAGTGTTCATCTGGCAGCTGGCCCAAGGCCACCCACCCAGCTTCCATGTAACAAATGGGAAATGGAATCTGGGACACACAGCCCCGTCCAGCCTCTTGCTGTAGCCAGCGTGATGAGGTGGCTCATTCACCCAGTCCACCTTCTGGCCCCTCCCCCTTCACACAGAAGCCTGCAAGGCAAGCAAGCCCCCCCCAGACATTCCCTCAGGAGGCCCACAGGGGGAGTGGCAGATGGGGTGGGGAGGGAGTGGGGCAGGGAGGGGTGAAGCAGAAACCAAGCAGCAGAGACAAAGTTGGGCCAGAGCATTGACCTTATGGCACTGGAATCCACGGCAAGGGGTGACAACTCTGTCTACTTCCACTCTGGGAACTGAGGGTGCCCGGCATGGCATGAGCCTAAGTGGGATAGCATCCCAGGTAGAACTTGGAAAAACTGGCTGGGTGCGAAGCTCTGCTTCAAGAGGAAGGCTGGAACAGCTGACTGAGTAGCGTGCGAGGGGGGGACTTGCTACACCCACAAGACAGTAAAACAGAGCCACGGCAACTGGGCATGAGTGCCATGGCAGCCTCAGCCATGGAGGTCGTGTCCTGACAGGATCTGCAGATACAGCCCCAAGTGGGGGGAGGGCTCACCACAAACCCCCCTTGAGGTGCATGATGGAACCTGCCAACTCACACTCATCTGTCCTGTGTCAAAGTGCTCCTGGATTGTTTGCAGTCCATTCCCCACAGGAGCTCCAGCTGAAGATTGTGAATTGACAAGGGAGTGGTTTAAAGGGTCACGTGCCAGGCCGGTTCACCGCAAGCAGCAGAGCAGCTGCCAACCCCCCCCCCCCCCCAACCATAGACACACTCTGTTCCCTGCCACGTCTCATGGAAAAGAGGAGGAGGAGAAGCTGCCACCACCTAAGGGCAGGGGGAGGTATAACACACACAGAAGAAGACAACCAGTGGGGGAAAGGGAGGATAAAATACATAGAGAAGATTACTCTAGATGTAGTAAAGATACCCACATTTATAAATCTAACATAGCAGAAAAGTTTCAGTGAAGCATAAATATCCCCCATAGTAAATACATTAATTGGAATATCTTTACAAACTAAGAATCACTTCTTATATATAATTGAGTAGTTGGGTGGCACTTTCTGCACATTCCACATGGTCCTAAATTAGTTGGCTCCATTATGTGTCAGTCAGAAGCTGTCCCTATCCACTGGCTGTGTTGCCTGAGTCCTGCCCACAAAAGCGGTGCCCGCCAAAACTTTCCTCAGAAGACGGTTGCTTTTTTCAGTCCGGTGAACACAGCTACTATCTTCGATCTCTTCGCCAGACAACGATTGATTCCCTCAGGGGACAAAATCCACCATCTTTAGCCTCCAAGCCAAGTTTGCTGAGGCAACACTTCCCATAACTGAACAAAAACCCTGCCAAGTAAACAGCTGTCAGTGTAGCGGGGGGGGGGGGGGGGACCAGCTCAAGTTGTCAAAAAAAGCCAGTGGATACACACACAAGCAGAGATAGAGGATGGGGCCAGACACACAAAAAACAGGAACAGCTGACTTTCCCCTAGGGTTGCCAGTCTCCAGGTGGGACCTGGAGATCTCCCACTGGAGAAAAGGGCTGCTTTGGAGGGTAAACCCTATGGCATTATACCCTGCTGAGTCCTCCCCCCCCCCCAAATACTGCCCTCCACAGAATTCACCCCCCCAAATCTCCAGGTATTTCTCTACTCAGAGCTGGCAACCCTACTTTTCCCTCACTGCCTGTTACTAGGCAACCAGGCTTGGTTCTTTCAGTAAAAGGCCCTTTCAACACCTATTTTGGCCTTTGGGAGAAAACCCATTGGGTCAGTTCTGATAGGGTTGCCAACTCCAGGTGGGACATTCCTGGAGCTTTGAGAGATGGAGCCTGGAGAGGGTGAGGTTTGAGGAGGGGTGGGACCTCAGACAGGTACAATGCCATAAACTTCACCCTCCAAACCAGCCATTTCCTCCTGGGGAGCCATTGTTGGCAATCCCCAGGTGAGGGCTGGAGATCACTCAAAATTACAACTGCTCTTCAGGTAGCAGAGGTCAGTGCCTCTGGAGAAAATGTTGGACTCTGTGTCATTATACCCTGCTGAGGTCGCCACAGCAAATTGACGCTGAGTGCCCAAGGCTGGGGCACTCTCCCAGAGCCTTTCTAGAGCCTGTTGTATTTATTTCCACAATTGACCTTATTACTAGTTGTAAATAATGCTGTTCATTAAAGCAACAGAAATCTTTACTCTCTTTTTTCTAGCATGTCTCAGGGATTCTGTGGTTCTCTGTTGTTATTTTCTTCAATCATTATATTTAGGCTTTTTAAGGATAGACTTAAAAAAAATCAGTTTCATACCAGATCAAATGGATGGTGATTACAATTCAGCCAATAGTCTTATCCCACTGTTATTCTGCTGTGATGGATGAAAGTATACTGCTGATTTACAGCAGGAAAAAAGTTTAATCACAGAGCAGTCCAATTGAAGCAGCAATACAACCAAAAAGGATGAATAGTTAAAAAAACAAAAACAAAAAATCCCATGAGCTTAATTTGCAAATATTAAACATGAACATGGTACATTGTGGGGTAGATGTCATGACATAGGTGTAGATGTCATTGTGGGGTAGATGTCATGACATAGGTGTGAGGGTTTTAGTGTTTCAAATGCTAAGTTTATATGTTCAGATAGGGTAGTTATTAGCAGGGGTCATTTCGTAGAAAAAGAGGTGCAGGAACTCATTAGCATAAGTCATTAGCATGTGCCACACACCCCTGACATCACTGGAAGTGTGTCAGAAGGCAACACCCACTGCTCAGGCTCCACCCCCCAAAATCTCCAACTATTTCCCTACTCAGAGCTGGCGAGCCTACCTGATGGCACACGTGGGGGGGGGGGGAAACAAACCACCCATGTCAGGTAAAGAGGGGGGGGGATGCCAGGATACCAGGTCAGTATATTTTTATTCTCCTTGGCATTGATGGCTGAGGTGCTTTTAGTGTTCCTTTTCTGTTTGACTGGCAGCCTTCCTCTCTGTTATAGTTGACTGTGGGTTTTATATCACTGCCATTTAGTGTTGTTTTTTTGTCAGCCACAGCAAGGTCACTTTCAGAGAGTTGGGGGGTCACCTCCCTCTGGAAGAAATGGGGAAAACAAAATGAGTGGGAACAAAGAAATTATTGCAGGGACAGTCCTGGCTTCAGATTAGCCTGCCCTGGACTATGTTGGTGGTCTCCCATCCAAGAACTAACAAGGGCTGGCCTTGCTTAGCTTCCAATATCTGACAAGATCGCACTCAAATGGTTCGGACAGCCTCTTGTCCAGTTGCCCTTCCTGGGAGCTGTGAAATTGTTTGTTGTGCATCTCATGGCCAGAATAAATGGGTGTAAACACTTCACATCCCCCCTTTCCTTTGGAAATGGTGACTCAATCACATGTCAGTCTTCTGCCAGCCACTCCACCTATGGCTGAACAATGCCAAGAGAGCTCCTTAAGGACTGCAATAAGCAGCACCTGGGAAAGGCGGCCTATTTACCTTCCTTACAGCACCACAGGATCACCATGATTCTGAGCATCACTTTTTCAGAGGTTTCAGAGATTTAAAAAAAAATCAGCAAGAGCTATAGTGATAATGCACTAGTTCCCATCTTTCATCAAAAACAAGCAAGCTGGGAACTAGAGCATTGATGTAATGGATTGCTATGTTTAAATACTACAGTAATACAGCGTGGGGGGGGGGGGCTCTGCAGGTCTTTTCCCAGGCCCAGCGCTCCATTAAAGCTAGTCCTATTCTTGTTGAATGTAGAGATACACTCGCTCTACCACGCACTGCCACACAAACACCAAGCAGGCTAATCTATGCCTCAGTGCATTATTCACAAAGTATATAAGGCATCAAGGGGGAAAGAAAAGCAAAGTTGTGCTAAAAGAGGTCCAGGATATATTAAAAGGTGCAAAAATGTGACAAGGGAAGAAAGATCTAAAAAGGCGTTTAAAAAAGTATTACAAAAGTATATTCCTCGTCATTGTGAAGATATCGTACATTTGGCAACATTCCATCTTGCCTTTTAAATACTGAGGGACTGGAGGAAATATACAGGGGTCATTTTGTAGAAAAAGAGGTGCAGGAGCTCATTAGCATAACTCATTAGCCCTTAGCAGACGGGGAATGGCCCTTAGCAGACGGGGAATGGCCCTTAGCAGACGATCATCGTTAAGGACATCTATGGTGGTAGCCTCCTAGTTGGTGTAAGCTAATGCGGGTATCTAGTGCTGGTACGATGCCGCCATCTTGTGTTGAATGTCGTTATAATTTTAAATGAATCTATTTTATTCTATGTTTTAACTTGTAACAGTGATTTTATGTTGTCAGCCACCTAGAGCCGGTCTGCTGGCTAGGCGGGGTATAAATTGAAACAAATAAATAAATAAATAAATAAATAAATACTTATTTGCATATGCTATACCACTTGACACCACCAGAAGTATGTCGGAAGGCAAGAAAGAAAGGAGAGAGAGAGAGAGAGAGAGAAAAAGAAAGCTGGCAGAGAGGGGACAGCTACTAATCCAAGCCTCAGAAGTAGCTCTGTTCTGGGAGGATAGCTTCAGTGGTGGCTGAAGCCTTCAGAAGGCTGGTCAGAGGAACAAGGACCTTACCAGGGGACGGGGTCATTTTGCTGCAGCCATGACACAAGTAGGCATTCCCCCGTGGGGGGGGGGGGGCTGGCACCAACTCCCAGAGCTGCGCTTCCCTGAGCTCCTGCTCGAAAGGACCCCTGGAAATATATATGAAGAATGAAGGACAGGATGGGGCCTGCAAAAAAGGGCCATAAGAAAGGAACTTATTCTCTAAACCAGCTGAAACATGCAATGTTATCAGTTCTTCAGTAGTGCTTTCTGATGTAACAACTGCTTTGATTCTAAAGAGGCTAAGATGCAGAGACAAAACACACATCTGCTAGACAGAACTGCATGTGCAATTGCTTGCAGTTTTATTTGACCAGCAAACAGAACCAGGGAAGGCAAGCCCCAACCCTCACCAGGCACAGCAATAGTGAGGGGGGGCCGATTTGCCTCCTGGAGGCAAGGAGGGAGAGGGGGGATGGAGCCAGCTAATTTATAAGCTGGCTCCTCCCCCCAGGCTCAGTCTTTTTTGTTGGCGTGCTTGGAGGAGCACGCGCTTCACCACGCTGCTACAGCCCAGGCCTTGGTAGCACGTGGGGAAGAGGCGAGGCATCGGCATCTCGGAGGCATCACGGAGACGGAGGCAACATCGGCAGCAGAGTAGCAGCTTGGAGGCAGCGTCAGCATCGCGGAGGCAGAGGCGGCAGAGGCAGCGGACCAGGAGACGGAGGAAACGTCGGCAGCGGAGCAGCAGCTTGGAGGCAGCGTCAGCATCGTGGAGGCAGCGGACCGGCAGCGCGGAGGCGGCGTCGGCAGCGCGGAGGCGGCGTCTGCAGCGCAGCGATGGCTAGACTGGGGGCGGGAGTGGTTTTGCAGCTGAGAACGCTCGGCCGTGTGGTTAGCTGCGGTTCGGGGGCAGGGGAGAGGATGCGGGGGTGAAGCCACACACCTTAAGGGGTGTCAGGGGGAAGGGCCCCTAGCCAGCTGCTGCCAACGCACTCGCCTCGCCGGGGGGGAGTGTTCCAGTGCGGGAGGAGCGGCAGAGTGAGCAGCAGGAATGCAGCAGTGGCTTGAAGGCTGCATTGGGAATCCGCCTGCAAGGAGGGAGGGGAGCAGGCCCGGGAAGCAGTGGCACGTGACCGGCACGGCTTTTGCGTTGAGAATCCGCCCACAAGGAGGGAGGGGAGCATGCCCGGGAAACAGCAGCACGCGGCCTGCGTGGCTTTCCCCTTGGCCAGGGTCAGCTAAACACAGCAGCGGCTTGAAGGCTGCGCCAGGAATCCGCTCACAAGGAGGGAGGGGAGCGGGTCCGAGAAACAGTGGCACGCAGCCGGCGGTGGCTTTTTCTTTGTCCAGGTCAGCGGGAACACGGCAGCGGCCTCAAGCCTTCGCCGGGAAGCCAGTCACAAGTAGGGAGGGGAGGGGGTGAGCAGGTCCGGGAAACGGCGGCACGTGGTCGGCGGCAGCTTCTCCCTGGGTCAGGTCGCCAGGGCATAGGAAGCACAGCGGTGGGGGCTCAAGGGCCTGAGTGGGATTTCTGGCCGGGCCTTGGCCGCGGGGGTTGTAGGGGGGCCAGACGAAGGGGGGAGGCGGTGGGATCAAGGGTGGGTGTAGAGGGTGGGGAGGGCCACCTTGGTCCAGGAGCCAGTGTGGTGTAGTGATTAAGCACGTGGACTCTAGGCGAAGGATCCAAGTTTTGATTCCACACACCTCCACTTGCGCCTGCTGGAGGACTTTGGGCAAACAGTAGTTCGGATAAGAGCTGTCCTTTAAAAGGGCAGTTTCTGTTGGTGCTCGAGCAACCCCACCTACCTCACGGTGTCAGTTGGGGGGAGGGGAAGGGAAAGGTGTTTGTACGCTGCTCTGAAACTCCCTTTGGTAGTGAAGGGTGGGGGTATAAATCCAATCTCTTCCTCTAGGTTGGCAGGCCTAGGGCCCGGGAGGGGACAGACCGTATAAGGGCAAAGTACTAGGGGAACTGGGTATCGGGCACCGCTCGTGGTGCTTCGATCCAGCATGCAATGGGCTCCCAGAAGAAAAAGGGGGGGCAAGCGGCCAAGCCGGCCAGCTGGGGAGGGGAATCCTCCTCCGCCCAAGAAGCCTGGGGGACCACGCAAGCCAGCAAAGCCACAGTCACGCCCAGAGCCTACCAGGCTGCCAGTTAACTTGGAGGTTCCTACTCCTTCTGGGGGTGATGGAGAGGCTTTCGGCAATAGACAGCGGGATCACGGCGACAATGGGACAGGCGGCCAGTGGTACAGCTGCGCCTGCCTGAGGAGGTGCGGTGGCTGCAGAAAACATGGGGATCCAGGGTGAGCAGATCCCGGAAGAGCAGGTTGCGCCAGCATCACGGGAGCCACAGGCTGGGAGTCTGTTGGTTCCAGCAGGTACGTTGGCAGCCACACAGACATCATCACAAGCACCCACACAGGCAGCATCACAGGCCACGGGCGTTCAGTGGCCTTGGGGCTCGTGTCAGAATCTGCTAATTCAGACATTATAGTAATCATGCTTGTACCTTCTAAGTAGCTCTATGTTTAATTCTGTGCTTGTAACCGTTATGTATTACTGTTCTACTGCTTGACCAGACCGGGAGATTATAGCAAATGAAGCGGGAGGGTGACATCGGTAAAGTATGAGAACAAGGAGGCCTCTCACATCCCTGCCTCCGCATTCCAGCTGCCCTGGCTGAGACTTCAAGGGAGGATACCTCTCATCTCTTATCACATGCAAAAGCCTTGAGGCCATTGATTGTTATGTGAACTGGTAACATCTGAGGGGTCTGGTTTGGGAAAGGAAATTTACAGCTTGACACCTCACTCTCTTTCCTGTGAGAACCAAACGGCCAGAACTCCTCTTTGCCCGCCAATTTTCCCCTATAGTGATTGGCTACCTATGGGTAATTCAAACTCCTTGGAATGGTATAATAGACCTGCTTGTATTATCTGTCTCATCTCTGACAATAATCCGAGAAGCTGTACTAATGTAGAGATTGGAAATAAAGAACTTTGGTTAACCAACCAAGATCTGATCCTTGACTACTTTGAGCAGAACTCTCACAGCTCGGAGGCGTCCTCGGGTAATGGGGAGGGCCAGGCCACCTACATGCCTGCGCTGGGGCAACAGAGCGGGGACGGGTCGGTAACCGTCCAGGTTGCCGGCGGGCCCCCACCGCCCGCAGCTGCACCAACTCCACGGCAGAAGGGGCTCCTGCCCAGCAGGGCGAAGGGGTCACGGGGGCCAAAACATATGAAATGGTCCTCGCAAAGGAGTTGCCTGAGGAGGACGTGGCCATGCCCTTAGGCGACCACCTCATCTCGGCAACGCTTGAAAAGATTCTTAGGGGGGAATTTGTGGATGTCTTCTCGCTACTGTATTGGGAATTGGATAAGGGGGACAAAGAGGATCTGGACAACAGGGAGAAGGGGAGAATAAGACGAAGGACAGTGGATAGGATTTACGCAAATTGGTACCCTGGTTTCTTGATTTATGCAGGGGTCATTATTAGGGCATACCCAGAGCGGGCGCTGCTGCTGCTGCAGTATATGGATATAGTCTTTAAGGCTTATTCGGATTTTGCAGGGTCTGCTTGGTTAGAATATGACCGGCGCTTTCGCATGAAGGCAGCAATGTATCCCTCCCTCCGTTGGGATGAGAGTCACCCACATCTATGGATGCAGACTATGTCCTCAGCAAGGCCAGTTATGGGTGACCATACAGACAGCGGTCACGTGGCAAAGCGGGCGGCATTTGGCCACGCAGCCGGACATGGCAACTCGATTAGTTCCTGGCCACAGGCGGGACAGCACGTTCAAAAACGCCCACTGTGTTGGGAATTCTCCGGCCAAGGGTCGTGCAATAGGAGGACATGCAACTTCAGGCATGAGTGTCCAGTTTGCACCGGCCCCCATTCCTTTCTGGCTTGCTCGAAGACAAGGGGACGTGGGGACAGAAAACAGGGCGGTGGAGGTGGACAAGCCATGCCTGACAAAGGGACCCAGTCCAATTAAGGTTGCAGTTTTAGAGCAATGGCTGCGCCTATACCCCAAGCAGGGGGATGGGCAATATCTGTTGAAAAGCTTTAGTGAAGATTTTAGGATTCCATTCATGGGTGACAGGCATTCTTTGCTCCCAACTTGCCACCGGTTCGCGGCCTGGAGCATGTGGTTAGCACAAATATTAGTAAGGAATGCGCGGAAGGCAGAGTGCTGGGCCCCTTTCCCTTGCCCCCGGTGCCGAACCTGCGGGTATCACCATTGGGTGTGGTTCCAAAGAAGGCGCCGGGGGAGTATCGCCTTATTCACCATCTATCCTACCCAAAGGGTAGCTTGGAGAATGATGGGATACCAGAGGGGCTGTGCTCAGTTAGGTATACGTCTTTCGATGAGGCAGTGCACATGGTTAAGAGATGTGGACAGGGGGCGGAGATGGTCAAGTGTGACATCAAGTCAGCTTTCTGCCTATTCCCAGTGCACCCGGATGACTTTGTTCTCCTGGGATTTTCTTTTGAAGGGCAATACTACATGAATAGGGCCCTACCTATGGGTTGCTCCTGTGCCGCATTCGAGCGGTTTAGCACTTTCCTGGAATGGGCACTGCGGGCACGCACGGGCCTCCACTCCACTGCTCATTATCTGGATGATTTTTTGTTTGCAGGGACGTCAGGGTCAGGGGAATGTCAACGTCTGCTGACTAGTTTTGAGGGTTTGGCCAAGGAGCTGGGGGTGCCTGTGGCAGGGGAAAAGACTGAGGGGCCTAGTGTAGTGTTGAATTTCTTGAGCATTGAGTTAGACACGGTGCAGCAGGTTTCTCGGCTACCGCAGGATAAGGTGGTGAATTTGCTGGGCTTACTGAAGGGGTTGGAAGGGAAGTCCAAGGTTACGCTCCGGGAATTGCAACAGCTGATTGGGCACCTCAATTTTGCATGCCATGTTGTGGTGCCTGGGCATGCTTTTCTGCACCGCCTGTCCGATTCAATGGTGGGTTTAAGGCTCCCCAATCACCATGCGCGCATTACACAGGGAATGAGGAAGGACCTGGCGGTCTGGAGTAAATTTTTGGCCTCTTACAACAGGATTTCCTTCTGGAGGGATGACCTGCGGTTGGAAGCAGAGTTACAGGTCACCTCTGATGCGGCGGGCTCTTTGGGCTTCGGTGTCTACTTCAGGAAGCAGTGGTGTGCGGAGGACTGGCCAGCTAGGTGGATCTCAGCGGGTTGGACGTGACCTTTCTTGAGTTCTTCCCCATTGTAGTGGCAGTCTATGTCTGGGCTGAGGTATTAGCTAACCACACGGTACATTTTTGTTGCAATAATATGGCTGCCGTTCAAGTAATCAACTCCCTAACATCTAAATCGCCTTGGGTGATGGCCCTTGTGCGGGCGTTTACCTTGCAATGCCTCCAATTTAATATTTTGTTCAAGGCCAGGCATGTACCATAGTAATGGAATCACGAATGCTCTATCTCAGAAACAGATGGAGAAATTCCGCCAATTGGCCCCGGAAGCGGATCCGTTCCCAGTAAAGATGCCCAAGTGCCTATGGGAAATTGGAGGGCCAAAGCAGACAGGGCAATGGTCGTTCCTATATGAGGGCACTCCTCATTCCTATATGAGGGCAGGATGAGAATTTGTGGCATTTAGGAGCCAGGTGGGTCTCCAGCATCACTGGCCTATCCCTGTGTCTGACTTCCAGCAGTTTTGTGTGTACCTGAAAGGTAAGGGGCTGTCGGTATGTTCCATTCGGGGAAAACTCTTGGCCCTTGCTTTCGCGAGCAAAGCCGGAGGTTTCGAGGATAACTCCAATGATTTCAGGATTAAAAAGATGCTGGAGGGGTAGGCCAGGGAGGACGGCACACCGACTGACAACCGGGCACCAGTTACCCCGACTATTCTGAAACGTCTGAAGCTTCAGTGGGCATCCTTGTGCACAGATGCCTATGAGGAAGCCTTGTTTCACGCTGCTACCTTAATAGCTTTCTTTGGGGCCCTGAGGATTAGTGAATTGGTGGCCCGCTCGCGTAACGATGAGTCTGAGAGGGCTTTATACTTCCGGGACATTCAGGTGGAACAGGAGACGCTGCATATCACTGTGAGACGGTCAAAGATGGACCAAGGAAGGCGGGGAACGCGGGTGTCCCTGGGGAAGTGCGCGGATGGGGACCTATGCCCACTGGCAGCAGTTCTATCCTATTTAGCACTGCAAGGGGGATCACACGGTTTTCTCTTCCTGCATAAGGATGGGTCTCCATTAACCAAATACCAATTTTGGGCGGTGACCAAGAGGGTGTTAAATGCGCTGGGTCTGGGGGACTACCGTTTTGGTACTGATTCAGAATTGGTGCGGCATCAACAGCTGTGGCTTTGGGGTATCAACCGCATGACATTCGGAAGTTGGGTCATTGGAGGTCTGCACGGTATAAATCCTATGTTTGCCCGTGCTCGATTTGAGGGCTGGGCACTACGTCTGTGGGGGCGGGTGCTGGTTGGGCCTCCTGGGCTTGCCGGTTGGTAGTTTTCAGCATGCTGCTTCCACATGGTGTTGCTGGCTTTGCGCTACGTCTTTGGGGGCGGGCGCACGGCCGCACAGCTCTAACATGTTCTTTGTGATTCACTGTTGTTTCAGGTGGTGCAAGTGCGAATGGGCTGTTTGTTCCAGTGATGGCAAACGGCAGGGAACGGAGATCGGCGTTGGGCCAGAGCCGGGTGCTTGTGTGTGGACACAGCATGGTTTTCTGGGCTGCCCATCGGGCCAGGCAATCGCTGATGAGGTCCCAGTTGGGATGCAGCGAGTGTGCAGAGGTCAAGTGGCTGGGCCGGAGAGGCATGCACTGGCCTGCACTGTTACCACTTTTGTTTGGGGAGTGGTGTGGGCCTCCCCTGGATGTGTTGGTGATCCACCTGGGTGGAAACGATTTGGGACTCATGAAGGGAGTCGCTCTAGTCTTGCAAGTGAAGGCGGACATGGCAGTGATTGCTGGCCGCTGGCCTGGGGTGCTGATTGTGTGGTCGGCAATGCTGCCAAGACAGGTGTGGCGAGGTCTGGGGGACCCGAGAAGCCTGGGCAAGGCATGGAGAAAAGCCAACAGGCAGCTGTATTTAGCCATGGAAGGTGGTCTGGGCATTTTCCTACCACACCCTGGGATTTGGGTAGACCTGCCGGATCTGTACAGAATTGATGGGGTTCACCTTTCAGACAAGGGCAATGATATTTTTCTATCTGATTTGAGGCAAGGGGTGTTCTTGGCATTGGATCGCTTAATGGGGGCTAAGGCCTAAGCAGAGGCGTGGCCTTTGCTGTGGCGGGGTAAAGCGACCAGAAAATATAAATGGTGAGCACCTAAGCATTGTTATGATAATTAAGCAGGCATCCAGGAACGGCTCTCGAGCTTGGCGGCTCAGGAACGGGAAAAGGAGCTCCTGCTTGTGAACAACCTGGTTCGGCTATCCTAGCAGGCTTTGGGGCCTCGGGGTGGTGGACCGGGTTTAGCAGCTACAATTGCCGAGCTGCTGGTCAAGAGTCTTGGTAAAAAGGCTCTAGATCAGGGTAGGTGCATCACCCAATACGATAAGAAGGTGGTCAGGAATATGGACACCTATCTGGTACACAATACCCAGCCCCTCACCATAATGAAGAATGCATGATGTAAGTAATAAAGTGACCCTTGTTCAAACCCAAAACTTTGGTGTCAGTCTCTTTCTTGCTGGTTCAGGGGGCAAAGTCTAGGTTCTCAGCCTGAATGGAAAGCTGCATTCAGACATAATGGTAAATCACGATAGCTTAAAGCACACTATCTGCAACAAACTCTTTTCAGCAAATAGTAAATCCTGGTTTGAGTCCAGTGGCACCTTTAAGATCAACAAAAGTTTAAACAAATTTTATTCAAGGTATGAGCTTTTTTGTGCACCCACATTTCTTCAGATATAATGAAATGGAAATAAGTCACATAGAGAGAGGTGGGCAGCAACTTAACATACATGTATGTTAAAATAGCTCATACCAGAGTTGCCAGGGTCCCTCCTGGCCGCTGGTGGGGGATGCCAGAGCCAAGATGGGAAACTCCTGGAGATTTGGGGAAGGAGACTGGAGGGGGGGGTGTACAATGCCATAGGGTCCCCTTCAAAATATCAGTTTTCTCCAGGGGAACTGATCTCTCACATCTGTAGATAAACTGTAATACCTGGGGATTCCCTGGTCCCACCTGGAGGCTGGCATCCCTTGCACCTGGGTGCAAGCAGGCAACCCTACCCCTCCCAGAGAGGAGGACCTCAGGACATTCCAGGATGGATATCCCAGTCCCAGCTAACCCAAGCTACCACATCCTTCCCTGAATGGATCCCCATTCCCCCCAGCCCCAACAATGGCCCTGGTGCTGATCCTAAACAAGGGAAGGGCGAGGTATAAATCCAATCTCTTCTTCTTCCCCATTTGTGGAAAGTAAAACCTGGAACACCCCCCCCCCCACCCGCTCTATGTATCTGGGAGACCAGGCGCACGGGGCTGGCTGATCTGAAGAACATTCTGGGTCCCTTTAAGAGCTTCTGCAGCCAGACCTACCGTGCGGGGCTGACTGGGCTGGAGAAAACTCTGGGTCCCTTTAAGAGCTTCTGCAGCTGGATTTGCCTGGTCTCCCAGCAGCTTTTGTGGGCTGCAGAAGCTCTTAAAGGGACCCAGAGTTTTCTCCAGCCCAGCCGGCCCCGTGCACCTGGTCTCCCAGATACATCGAGTTGGGGGGGGGGGAGGGTTGTGACATGAGGCTTGCCACTGCCCCTGGCAGTGACAGCAAGCACAGGAAATAAAATGAGGACCTGAACAGGGTGGGAGGGGCTTCCCTGCCACCAGCCCAGCAAGCACCAAGGGTCGGACCTCCATCCCCTCCCCAGTCCCAACTCCCACCCAAGCTTCCCAGACTCAACACAGGGCAGAGGCGAGGGTGCCCAGCTAACACCCAACCCCCACCAACAAAAAGCAAGCATGTTCCTTGCAGGCAGCCCACCCACATCCCCCCCTCCGCCCTGATGCACGCTGCCAAAAAAACCCTCTTTCCCGAGTCTTGCGGCACCTGTTGCAGGTTCCTCTCTTCCAGGCCCTAGCTCTGATATGTTCTCACACAAACTGCCGCCTGCCCGTCTGGCTAGCATGTGGCCAAAAATTCCCAGTCCCAACTCCCTCCCAGGACCCACAGCCTCCTGCCCTACCCGCAAAAAAAAACATTCCCTCCCCGCTTCCTGGAGCCCAAGACTGGCTACAAGTCCCATAGCCAGCCAAGAGGCCTCTCAGCTGGCTATGGGACTTGCCCATCACCACCGCCTCCCATCCTACCCCCCAAAAAACATTCCCTCCCCACTTCCTGGAGCCCAAGACTTGCAGCCAGCCAGAGTGCCCATTGCCGCCACCTCCCGCCCTACCCCGCCCCTGAAAACATTCCTCCCCACTTCCTGGAGCCCAAGACTAGCCGCAAGTCCCATAGCCAGCTGAGAGGCCTCTTGGCTGGCCATGGGACTTGTGGCCAGCCAGAGCCAGGGTCTGTATGCGGCAAACTTACCTTCCTCCTTCTGCCACCTCATGGCCTGACTGAGGGATTCTGGGAGAAGGGGGCAGGGCTTGCTTATGTGCCCACCCCCCATGCTCCTCACTACCGGAACTCAGCTCGAGTGAGCTCCGGCTCTAACCAACTCCTGGTTATTAGTGTCATGACTGGGAGAGTATTCAAACTGGCAATTGTCTACGTTCAGTTTGAAAATCAAAACGTTACAACATATTTTGGATCTGATTCTGCAGTTTATACTTAGGCTGCAAAACTCCTGGTTATGATAGCCCTATACATAGTAAATATAGCCTGCAGTGTGCAGTCATTATCTCAGTTCAAATGTAAAGGTTATGTAGATTGACCATAGATTGCTGAACAGCCCAGGTTAGCTGTGAGCCAGGGGAGCAAATTACAGGAAAATTTATTATGAAGTCCAGAGGTGTCTGATGGGTCCACTACTTTTTAATCTGTTCTTAAATAATTAGCACCTGCCAGTTTGGTGTAGTGGTTAAGTGCACAGACTCTTATCTGGGAGAACCGGGTTTGATTCCTCACTCCTCCACTTGTACCTGTTGGATAACCTTGGGCAAGCCATAGCTCTGTACCAGCTGTTCTCTCAAGGACAGTTGTCTCAGAGCTCTCTCAGCCCCACCTACCTCACAGAGTGTCTGTTGTGAGGAGGGGAAAGGAAAGGAGTTTGTAAGCTGTTCTGAGACTACAAGTGAAGGGCGAGGTATAAATCCAATCTCTTCTCTTCTTCTTCTCTTAAATTAGATGAATTTCACTTGCTAGAACCTGGGGCCCTAGAAATACCAATTTTATTATATGTTGATGATGTGGTTTTAATATCACGATCTATCAGGCTATGAAGATTAATATGGCTCTTTGTTAACTACTATGGAAAATACAAGAAACAAACACTGTGACATGAATGACTAGAACATTTTATATTAAAGATCAAACTTTACAAAATTAGAAGCAACAGTTCATTATAGTCTCAATAAAAGTTTACAATATTGCAAGGAAAGTCCATCATACTCAATGAGCACCTGGATATAAGCTCATTTCATTCCAATCTTCCTCAGGAGTAGTCCTACTCTGTGGAAAGATATCAGCCTCTTGATAAAGTTCAGTGTTTGTTAATTAACTGTACTAAAATGAAAAGCCGCAGCACAGACCAAAGTTAGTTTGGTGTAGTGGTGGTTAAGTGCGCGGACTCTACTCTGGGAGAACCAGGTTGGATTCCCCACTCCTCCACTTGCACCTGTTGGATGACCTTGGGCAAGCCATAGCTCTGTACCATCTGTTCTCTCAAGGACAGCTGTCTCAGAGCTCTCTGTGGGAAGGGGAAAGGAAAGGCGTTTGTAAACTGGTCTGAGACTCCCAAGTGAGTGAAGTGTGGGATATAAATCCAATCTCTTCTTCTTCTTCAGATCAGTCAGGTATTCATTCAGCATTTATGATAAGCTGTTGTTTTTATTAAAGATATTTATGAATTAGATATGCATGTTAAACTGATATGGAAGATTATGCAAACAAATTACTACCATAATTTCTTTATGGGGTATGTGAAAGCAGTCCTCTAATTCCCTCAAGAGTCAATAGAAATTGCACAGATGGGACTGTGGTCTGTGCTGCAGCTTTTCATTTTAGTACATTTAATTAAAACATAATATTGTTGTCCTTTTTGTTAAAATGGGGCTTAAAACACATCATATGACTTTTACCCACTTTACATTCCTACAGATATAAGCCTGCTGGCAGTTCAGCCTGAATTTTGTCAACAGGTTTAAATTGTTCGTATGTTTGTGGATGCATTAGTTCCATTCACTCTTTGCTGATGGAAGTGGAATAAGGCGAGCCTGTTCACCAAATTGCCTTATTTTGTTATAAAATGGGGGGAATATAGTTATTAAATGGCAATAGGCAACAAAGGGAGCAATCACCTATGTATACAGGAGTCCCACTTATTCCAGAGTTCCAGAAATAGACGCAGAGACCAGATCTTAGTGAAATGGTTTCTTTACTAGGAAGTTTGCACACATACAATAAAATTCAAGCACACACAGATGATACAGGTCTAAGAAATTCAGGTAGAAAGGTACAGAGACTGTCGTATTAGCAGGAATATTGATGAGAATGATACGTACCTGTCCAACTTGATGAGTAGACTCTGCAGCAGAAAATGGGGAAAGCTAATAGAGAAGGGATCGTGTGAGGACCAGCAATACACATGGAGACTCTAGACAGTGCTAGGTCTAGAGCAGGGGTGTCAAACATGCAGCCTGGGGCCGGATCAGGCCCCCAGAGGGCTTCAATCAGACCCACAAGGGACTGGCTGTCTCCTGCTTCTTCCTCCAGTTCTGCTGCTGCTGTTGCGTCATAGCTTGCTTTCCTAGACTCTCTCAATCGCTCAGGAAAGATAGATAGGCAAGCTTCTGCTTCCTGCACTGGGCTGAGGCTCCTCCCCCTCCCAGATTGCTAGAGCAGACATTTTGATGCAATAATTCAGAGCAAGAAGTGTCAGTTATCAGAGACTATTTTAAATAAAATATTGCAAGAATGCTAATGTTTCAGGCATGTCTTTATTTTAAATTTAAAAAATCTTTGCGTTTGTGTCCTTTATAAAGTTTATATTTTATGACACACGTGGCCCAACCTGACAAAGTCCAATTTATGTCAAATCCGTCCCTCCATAGCAAATGAGTTCGACACCCTTTGTCTAGAATCGGCAAGGTAGGGTAGGGTCAGGTAGGCAGATGCAAGAGAGAGAGAGAGCAATGGTCAAATGCTCTCCTTATATATCCTAAAGTGACTGGGCGGGCTGTGCTTTGTCAGTCACATAAACCAATTTTCCAGCACTGATATTGCCACATGAGAGGGGGACCAGCTCACTGTTCTTGATGGCCTCAAACAGGCGAACAGGGGCCCAAATGTCCTATTTCTGGACAAGCCTCATTTTCCACTTCTGTAGGTGCAGGGCAGTTTTCACCAATGCCTTCCTCTCTTTCCCGACCTCCACTGTTCCCCGGGATTGTTTCTGTTCTAGTTTTTTTCTGTGAGTTCTTACTTTACATTTCATTGGAATATGTTGTTTTTATAAAATGAACCCAAATCTAGCTGGCAACTCCAGTGGTTTCCCAAAAAATTCTATATTTGGAAATGTTGTTCAGTCACACAGTCGAGTCCGACTCTTTGTGACCCCATGGACCACATCACACCGGGCCCTCCTGTCCTCCTCTGCCCTCCAGAGCTTGCCCAACTCCATGCTTGATGCATTGATAACACTGTCTAGCCATCTCATTCTTTGCCGTCCCCTCTTCTTTGACCTTCAATCATTCCCAGCATTAGGGTCTTCTCCAGTGAGTGTTCCCTTCTCATTTGGTGGCCAAAATATTTGGAAATACAAAGAATGAAAAACAGAATACAACAGTGTTTCATTCTGGGGAAGTGGAAAGTAGTGCAGAGCGACTTTGCAAGTGGGTCTTGAAAAGTAGAGTATGTTGAGAAGTGGATTCGGAAGAAAAGTAGAGTATGTTGAGAAGTGGATACGGAAGAGTACAAACAGTTAAGAAGTGGGTTGTACTTCAGAAAGTTTCCAAGCCACTGCTAGTTCATTCTTTCAGTTCCTACATAACACAAAACCATGAATAGTTGTTCCGTCGAACCAGGATGGTTTGGACTTGATTTATTAATCACAAGCTTTGTTCAGACCCTGTATGAAGCCATGGGCCGCTCCTCGAGCTATTGTTAGTTAGGGCCCATCAGACCAGAATCTGAAGTTGATGAACTAACTGTACCTATTAGTTGTAACTGTGGGTTTGTGTGATGGTCTCTCTCAGTGCAGACTTAAGCTTGGTTGAGAGGAGAGATGTGAAGGTGTGGGGAAGAACTTGAAAAATTCAGAAAATGTCCAGAAATGTTATGTCTTCAGTTCAGACACGTGGCTTATTTTAGCTGTGGTTAGTCGGTGAAACCAAGATTGTGTCTGCCTACAGTCAAGGCATCCTGGTTCACCGTGGCAACTTCTAGCTTCAGCACTCCTGCCTTTCCCCCTTCCTCCCTTCCTCCCTGCCCTGGACAGCCTTGCAGTGCCCAGTTGACAGCAACACCTCACTGCATCACCAACACATTTGCTGCTTGCTGCTGGAAAGAGGAGGGCCAGGAAGCCACTGTTGAGAAGCTTCTCTTTGGCTGCTCTCAGAACAGACACTGGCTGTCAGGCATCCCCTGCCCCTCCCCCTTGGAAGCTACCCAGCCATGCTGTGCACCCACACCCACACCCACTCACACAAATGCAGCCAGAGACACCCACCTGAGCAGTCTGTCTCTTCTATGCCGTACATGACACTTGTTGGAGGCGCTATAGTCCTCCTCCCGACCCCCTGACTCTTAACTTCTGTTCCCTTTTTGCCTCTGGCAAATGCTTGCCTGCCAACCACATGCCTAAGTTGTCCACACACGCAGAGGGCAGAGCACCACCAAAGCCCCTGGAACAGCTTGCTCCTCCCACAGTCGTTTCTGCTCACACAATAAGCCCTGGGGCAAACAGAGTCCGTTCCACTTTAAGGAACAGTGCCTTCAAGTACCAAGCTGTAAGAGAGCTGTGCATATTGAATTAGACAAGTTGGCTATAATCTGTGGCAGGAAGCCTGGGGTAGATTAATTGATTAAAAGCTGGTAATGGAACTAAGAATGCACGATTTGATACAGTCAGGTGTGCAGCCGTGTTGGTCTGAAGCAACAGAACAAGGTTTTGAGCCACTTTTAAGACCAACAAAGGTTTAGTCAAGGGGTGATTTCCATCTACAGGCACACCTCTTTAGATGCACACAAAAACATATACCCAGAATTAAACTTTGTTGGTCTTAAAGGTGCCACTGGACTCAAACTTTCTTCTATGATTTGATACAGCTATTGATGAAATTATTTTTGGACTCAGTGAGGGAAGAGAATTGATGAACAGGATTCATTTAAAAGCTGTAAGTAATCAGAATCACAGAGATGGAAGATACCTAACAAATCATCTACCCATCTACTCACATGGATTAAAAAATGTACAGGTAAACTTAAATTTTAGGCTAATTCATTCAGATTTCCTTTTCTCTTCATGCCTCGTGATGAAGGATGAAGGCAGAAAAGTGGGCAGAACGGGGCGGGGGGGGGGAGAGATGGTGTGGTGTCATTGAAGGAAACCCCCCTTACCTTGGGCCGCTGTTAACCAGCAGAAGGTATTTTCCATGTACCTGTGGGGGGAAAGTAGCTTGTGACAGCCCAGGGCCATGACAAGAGTGGAGCTCTGGAGGGACAGCTGTGCTTTCTGTGTATTCTATGTGGGCGAGGCACAGCCAGGGCTCGTAAAACAAGGGGTGAGATGGAATCAAGGCTGGCCTGCTGAGAGGGATCCCCTTGCATCTTCTGGAATGTTATGGATTTTCACTTTATATGTTATTTCCATACTTTCAGGTCCATTGCCAGTGTTACATTCAGGCAGTCATTTGGAAGAGTGGGGCGGGGGGTTCCCCATAGTCCACAAACTGTCTCAAAGCTCAGTGAAGATCTTGATTTCTGGTATTCATTAACATTTATGAAACTTGCTGATGCTGAGGTAATTTTTCTTTCATGATGCCCAACTGCATTTCCTGGTTATTCATGTTTACACAGTCCAGTGTTTCCTTAAATCTCATTGAAGTCAATACGGTTTCAATTTGATTAATTATTCTACAAGTGACACTGCAGTATCTCTGTTTATTTTTAGAATCGCCACTTATTTTTCACATACATTAATAGCAAAAACATACTGTGGACTCCAGGATTTTGGTTGTTTGTGACCAAGTATATATTTATTTTGTTTTGTAGTCCTGTTCTAACAGAAATGTCGATTGCTGTTTTGAATATATTGATTTTGTACATTGTTATTGGCTTATATCCTGGTTTATCTTTATTCAACCTTTTAGATGTTCATTGGAGAGATGAGTTATTATAAAATATACATTGTTAAATGAAGACTGAATACTGGTTTTGTATTTTTGTGCATGTGGACTACTAACTTGATATCATTGCATTATTTTTGAGCGTCTACTAACCAATAGATTTCTGTACTGCACCATCTTACCCATTGCCATAAATAACAAGTACATTCTGTAGTTCAGTTTGCTGTTCCATAAACATAAAAATGGCAATTGCATGAAGAAAATAAACATTGAACCCAACTTGGAAGGAGTAAAATAATATTTATAACTTTCACTGTGAAGAATGCTGCATATGTGCTTGCATTCAAATTGGCATTTGTTTTCTTAAACGCCACAGGAAACATTTAGAAAATGTACAATTTTCAGTTTTCACCTAGCACTTCAACATCAAATCATTACAACAGGATAATGATATTCCCATCCAGGTGGATGAATAGGCGTTGGAGAGAAGTCATGGGCACAATTTATATGTTGGAGAGAAGTCATGGGCACGATTACAACATATCTTAATGTGTACACAAAAGTTGAACAGTAAGGAATACAAAGAGCAACCATAAACAGGTGTATTCAGAAATCAGTCCCATTAATTCAGTGGGGCTTGTTCCCAGGAAAGTGTTCTTAGGAATGACATCTCCAAAGTTTTGTTTCCAATGACAGCAGCCAGATGGGGCACATGTTTTCCTTCACTTGTGATCATGGTTGCTTAATTATTCAATGTTTCCTCTGACTGGGAGAAGGGATTCTTGCATCTTCACCCATCAGCTGCTTGTCACATGCACATCTCCTGCCATTCTTCTCCCAGCCACAGGAAATATGCATTTGGGTATCCTTAGCTGGTGAAAAGTAGCTGAGGAAGGGGAGTGCAGAGAAGATACAGCCCTTTCCACCCATCATGCCCCTCCTCCAAATTTCCCCCCACCCCTGCTGTGTTTTATATAATTGTCAATGACCCAGTTTCCAGACACATGTCACCAAAAGTCTCATTTAACCCTGAAAAAATTAATTCCAGGGAGTACAGAATAGAGAAATTGGGAAATTTTCAAGAAGAAAGCTCGGGAGAAAACTGTCACTTTCTACTCTTGGTTTTACATGCACTTGAACCAATCAGAGAGGAATGGAATAATACTTCAGTGTGATTTAACAAAAATAGAGGAAGGAAGAACTACATTTTGGCTAGATCCCATTCATGTTAGAAGTAAGTCTCATTTAGTTAAATGAAATTTACTTCCAGGCTCATGGCCTTGTCAGATCTTGGAAGCTAAGCAGGGTCAGTACTTGGAAGGGAAACCACCAGGCAAGACTCTGCAGAAGTAAGCAATGGCAAACCACCTCTGCTTCTCACTTGCCTGGAAAAGCCCTTGCTGGGGTTGCCATACGTCAGCTGTGATTTGACAGTACCCCCCCACACACACACACACAAGCACAAATATGCACAGAATTACAGTCCTGGATTATTACTGTTTCAAAAACAATAGTTTAAATAAAAACTACAGTAGAGCATGGCTGGATGCTAAGATTGCACTTTTAAACCCTCTGAGGATCAATTGATGATGTGGGTTTTTCCCAGTTTAAGTTGGCTTCTTTTCCACTGTATTGTTGATAGTTTCTGTGGTAAATTATTCCAAATGCATGTCCATATATCCAAATCTATTTTAGTGTGCCACCACTGATTTTTCAAAAAGACCCGGTCAAATGCTGCCCTAGGGGTGAGATCCATGTTGACGTGATCTGGTGACCTTTTCACCACAAATAATGTCCTTCTTATTTGGGTGGGTAAAAGTTTACTTTGATGTTGATATTGTCAAGCAACTTTACTTGGAAGTAAGTTTAAAAACTTGGACATTATGAAACATTATGTGATAACGTTTTTAAAATTTTTAATCAATGTATTTCATTGTGGTTTCAGGTATGACAATGTTCTTTTTCCCCCCTCATTCTTTTCAAACCCCTGTTTATATGTGTTGTATTTTTTTCCTCTGCCTAGACCTGGTTAACCATTTCTGTGAACAGGTCCTCAATTTTTTACTTTGTCCCTACTTTCCTGTCGTAGCCCCATCTTCCCCTGGTGTCGACTCCGTACCCTTACAGCGCACAGGCAGTCAGCACGGCACCCAGAACGCAACTACGACCTTCCAGAGGGCCAGCTATGCAGCAGGCCCGGCCTCCAATTACGCAGACCCCTACCGACAGCTGCAGTATTGTCCTTCTGTCGAATCACCATACAGCAAATCTGGACCAGCCATCCCACCTGAGGGAACCTTGGCTAGGTCACCTTCCATTGATAGCATTCAGAAAGATCCAAGGTGGGTGAAATGTTACTTCTCTCTACGGTTACAAGCTCATGAAAGAGATTTACAGTTGCAGCCAGCGTCATGTTGTATAGCTATGGTGTGTTGCTTAAAGAGCCAAACCAGTTGGACTGGGAGGTTCGCTATTTAGCTCGAGTGCTCTTCTGTTGGCATTTTCCTCAGACAGTGGTCTTTTTAAGAACAAAAATGAGAAAGTACCATAAATGCATGCAATTGGGTCCCCTAAACAGATCATTTAACCTTTTTCTAAGAACAAGCCACGTTCTTGACAAAGAATTAGAGAAGACTCTGCTAGTATTTTTGAATCATTTGGTGCAAGTTTCCCATCAACAAAGAACAACAAAAAAATGGAGTTTCTGGGAAGATTAATAATTTTTGTAAAATGTCACTGATTCTGTAAGCTCAGAGAGCCGGGATTGAGAGTGAGAGAAACGTCTCTGGGTGTCTTGTTGTCATGGGCTTTTAATTCATACATAAATGACTGAGTTTTTTTAGTATGTAAAGTTCAAGCTAGTTGTAACCTAGTTGTAACCTTCCCCTGTGTGTTTTTGAGAACCATGGGAGTCCCTGAACTGTATCAGGGGTTGCAAGGGAAGGGTTTGAACCATATCTTTCAGTGGTATTTTCTCAACTTGATACATTTCTTTTGGAGCTGCTCTTTGCTTTGTGCAGGGGAAATGTTCAAACACCATTCATGTCTGTATACATTTCACATGTCAGGCAAATAGCAGCACTGGGAAGAGTTGATGGGGTGAGGGAAGGGCTCAACCACCCTTCCATCCAGGTGTGGCCCTGAGCCAACTTAGGCCCCACATCTAAACAGCCAGAGATCCATTCATGGGTTTCACAAGTTTTTAGTCCCTGGTGCTGAAACAGGGTTTACTGGGAAAAAGTGCAGTTAGGCTGATTCAAAAAGTCGTGAGCTTTTCATTCCAGACTTCCATTACCAATTGGTTAAATAAACATGGTAAAATAAAGTTTATTCACTTTTATGTGCTTAAAATTTAAAACATATAATTCAGTCAGCTAGATGCTTGTTCTTTCAGGGCTCATGGGAGAATTGCACTTCTGATCCAGAAGCAAATGATTCTGTCTCATGCTCCCAGTGCCTTCCGTGTTGAACATTGAGAAGAGTGAGAGGCTATCTGGCTCATTCCCCCTTCTTGTGTTTGTAAAGATGAAACATCCTGCAAAAGAGCATGCATGTGTCTGTTTAGTTGTATCAGTTCCAGGATGCAGATTTCTTGACTTAATTTATTTAAGAAAACTCAGCCTGTGCTATAAGAAAAGGGTATAGTACATACAGGAAACGGCAGAGATAATATTGGCTTTGCTGGGTACAGATAGAGAAATATGAAGCAGAAGACATTTTTCCAAAGTGCAGTATTTCTCATGTGGCATAAAGTGCTTGACGTCTGTTATAGAAATGGAATTACTTTAAGATTGGCAAGGTTGGTGTCTCCCTACTGTTTTTCTTGTTTCTTTCATAGTACTATGAATTTGGTGGTTTGCCTATTTCTCCTATATTTCATATTTCTCTTGGTGTTTCTATATTTCTTTAAGTAAGTTTCCCTGTGTCCATTGTGTATTCAGTCGTTTCCTTACATAGCAGTTTCAGCAAGAAATTACAGGATCAGATTGGGCTGGTGTTTGAGAATCGTGTAGCCAGCGGTGCCTTCACCTGAAACCTCCACCTACCTGCTTTCTGGCCCCTTTTAAGATGGCTTCCCTGGGCTATGCAGGCCCCTGGGACTAGTGTTGCCAGCCTCCAGGTAGTGGCCAGAGATCTCCCGCTGTTATAACTGATCTCCAGGCTACAGAGATGAGTTCGCCTGGGGAAAAATGGCTGCTTCGGAAGGTGGATTCTGTGGCATTATACCCCCATTGGAAGTCCCACCCCTCCCCAAACCCCGCCCTCCTCTGGCTCCACATCCAAAATCTCCAGGTTTTTCCTACCCCAGAGCTGGCAACTCTACCTGGGCCTCCTCAGCCTCTCGTGAGAGCCTCTCTCCTCATGAAAGGCCAGAGACAATGTTTTCTAGCCCCATAGCAAAGTCCCTCTCTTCTTCCTTACGAGCCAACTTGGAACACTGTTGTTCATGTGGTAGGATACCCTCGGGGGGGGGGATCTTGGCAGCAGTCCTCCAGGTAAGTCCAGGGATTTCCCCCCCCCCCCGCCCCGATACTTGTATAAGAATATTGGCTCAGTCAGATTCAATAGTTATAAGCAAAGTTACGCTGAACGCTCCCCCCCCCCCCCCAAGAGTTTCCTGTAGGCACATTTTATTGACATTTCTTGAATGATCTTTCATTATTTTTTTTAAACAAAGCTCAACCTCCATTAATAACTAACAGATTTTAAGAGCAACCCTAAGCAGATCTGTTTAGACTTCTACTCAGGTATGGTCAGTGTTGCTTACTTGTAGAAATATGTTTGTTTCTCTCTGGTTTGTTTCACTGTCTGAAGAGGATATATTTGATGTGAGATAACCCTCACATTACTTCTTATATCAGGTGATGGATTTTTGTGAGGAGCTGTCTTTCTGGGAGCAGAATTCAAAAGCTGCCACATTGTCCTGTTCACGCAGCCCCCGTCTTGCATGCCAGTGAGTTCTTGTTCAATTCATAACCCCCTCCCAACCAAGCTCTGTCGTTTACTGGTGCTCAAGGCATTAATGGCATAACTGTAGAATAAAAGAATGGAGAAGAATTTCAGGAATTTGGGGGGGGGGGGTCAAAAGTAACACCTCCCTGTTCAGAAGCGGAGGGAGGGCGTGTGGCGACTAGGGGGCCTGCCTTGAAGCTTAGGGCTCCTCCTGTTTCCCAGCACTCTGCTGCACAGTCTTCAAGGCATGTCCAAAGTCTTCCTGAGCCTGGTCAAATTAATCCTGGGAAGTAAACAAAAAAATTTTTTTGAGCAGGTGAGGTAAAATTTAGTTTCCAGAATCTCCCTTCAAACACTGCATAAACAGCACCCCTTCCCCCAGGTCTTCTGTGATCCCCAAAATTGTGCCCCCATGGGACGCTATGTGGGGTCAAGGTGGGGGGCTGCAACAAATACCCTCTTCCTTTTCTTCAGGCACAAGAGGAAAGAGAGGATGAGCCCCATAGTATACCGTTGTCTTTGCTGCAAGGAAGCAGGTGTGAGGGGGTGTTTTAGGTTTTTATTTTTTATACCCCACCTTTCCCTTGGGGCTCGAGGCAGCTCAGCTGGTTCTTTGGGCAGCCCTAATCAGCCAGTCATTGACTGATATTTGTTGGGGGGTGGGGGGGTTACTGCATCTTTAAATTTCCTCTGGTTGGTTTTGTTCAGCAGAACTGTGTGCACAGATGGATGGCATTTCCATTTAACTGGCAACAATAAGTTGGGTTGCATGGAGGAGGGGGCAAGTCAGTTGGTAGTGCCCAGTTTGGCCAACTGCTGAATGGAGCAAAGCAGATGGTGGCATCCGGCCCTGCACAAGGCACAGGAGATGGCGGCACCCAGCCTGGCCCCATGCAAGCCAAATCTGTGCAAGGTGGGGTAGATGGCACCTAGCTTTGCGTGGCTGAGCCCCACATAAGGTGAGGCAGGCAGTAGCGTCCGGCTTGGCCAGCACAAAGTGAGGCAGATGGTGGCACCCAGCTCAGCCCAACTGATCATCATACAAGGGAAGGCTCTACTGAGCCCCATGCAAGGGGAAGGAGGTACCCAGCCAAGCCCCCTGTGTGAGGTGAGGGTGGTGTGGCACAGCCAAGACAGGCAGGGGAGGCTCTCCACCAGTGTCCGGCCCATGCAAGACAAGGGAGGCAGTCCCTGGCCTGCTCAAGGCCTGCCTGAGGCGAGGAAAGCTGCACCTGGCCAGCTGGCTTGTCAGACTGCTTCTTCACCTGTCCCTGCATTGGCTGGGGGAGGGGCCCTTTCCTCGAGTTTTTCACTCCCAGTCCACCTCTGAGGATAAAACAGAAGGCAGGAGGAAGAGGAAAGCTGCTCTGGGTCCCTGTTTTGGAGAAGGGTGGCCGGTAGAAGGAAGAAATAAACAATATAGCTGAGGATGGGGGAACAGCTGGAAGTGATGCTGGTGCCTCCATGGGAAGGAGAGAAGGAAGCTGAGCAGGGTGAGGATGTGGGGATTGCCAGGTGGAGGGGAAGAGGCAACAGTGTGAGGAAGGTGGGATGGGGGGATGGGGTGCCCCTTGCAAGTCCTGGCAGGTTCCCCATCATTCGTGTGGCCCTGCCCTAGCACTGTGCAGTGGGGCTGTAGTTTTCCCGGGCAGAGGGTGCCGGGGGGCAGGGAGGGTGGAAAACTAAAGGTGGGGAAGAAACAAAAGGTGGGTTGACCAGTGGATGGGAAGGAAAGAAGGAAGCAGGAGTCCGGGGGGGGGGGAGGGGGGGCTTCCAAGGAAGAAAAAGCAGGAAGGGGGGGAGGAGAGGGAAATGAAATTCCGCCTGCCAAGTCCTTGAGGCTTCCTGCTTCTTATACCATGGAAGCCATATGAGATTAAAACACAGAGTGCCCAGCATAGATCTTTTTAAAGCAGTAAATCAAAAGGTGACTGAGAAGCCCTCGTGAGATGCCTGTTCTGTGCTTATTTAACTTTGTTCTGAAACAGTACTAGAGATCACAGGGGCCGTCGTGAGCAGAAGCCCCCAGTGCGTGCGTGAAACGTGGTTGGAAAACCGCACTCAGAGAGTAGTGGTTGTCAGTGGCATGTCATCTGAATGGTGGGAGGTGTCCAGTGGGGTGACATGGGGCTCGGTTCTGGGCCCAGTACTTTTCAATATTTTTATTCATTCATTTAATTAAATTTCTTTATCACCTAATTATCTGCAAGACAAAAAGGCTATAGGCATGTACATCATTTTCAGAACAATTAGAAACATTTTAAAAAACAATTAAAAATCAATACATAAATCTCAGATGGCACTAATATATATATTTTTCTCCAACGCACTCTGGACTGTGTTTTCTTTTCGTGGGTGGGAGTTGGGGGGTTAGGGAGAAAGCTGAAAAGCAGGGGCAGAGAAAAAGAGAAGGGTGCCAGCCAATGGTCCCTCTAAGCTGTGGAGTCTTGTGAGCAAAAATTCTACTTTGTGAGTGACTGGCATTAAAGTTGTGAGCGAGTGATTTGGCTACTACATGGATTAGTTTGCTCTGGAACCATCCTTCCTGAGCTAAGACAGAAATGTGTGAGCCAGAGGCTAAAAACCTGTGAGCTAGCTCACACCAACTCAGCTTAGAGGGAACACTGGTGCCAGCATGATGGAACCGTTGCTGCCCTCAAGCAAAGGCAGACCCTGCGGAATTGTATAAGATCCTTCAGGGCCCTCGTGGAATTTGGCAGAGAGAGGCAGACCCTGCCTGGCAGACCCTGCGGAATTGTATAAGATCCTTCAGGGCCCTCGTAGAATTTGGCAGAGAGAGTTCCATCAGGCTGGAGCCAGGGCTGAAAAAGCCCTGGCTCTGGTCAAGGACATCCAGATAGCCTTACAGCCAGGGATCACCAGTCATTTGTTCTCTGCAGAGCATCAAGCTCTCCCGGGGACATACCAGAGGAGGCAGTCCCAAATATATGTGGGTCCCAGACCACTCAAGACCTTAAAAATCAGTACTCAAACCTTGAACCTGACTCAGTACTCAATGGGGAGCCAGCATAGCTGGCACAGCACTGGTTGTCGATGTACCGTTCTTGGTGTTCCCGTCAGGGCCAGCTGAAGCTTCCGGGTCAGTCTCAAGGGTAGGCCAATGTACAGCGAGGTACAGTAATTCAGTTTGGAGGTGACCGTTGCATGGATTGCAGTGGCTAGGTCAGGGCACGACAAGAAGGGGGGCAGTTGCTGGGCTTGGTGTAGATGGGAAAATGCCAGTCTGGCAATATTCATGACCTGGGTCTCCACAGTTAAGGAGGTATCCGGAGTCATACCCCGATTCTTGACGCATTGTGCCAGCACCAGTGGCACCCCATCAAGAGTGGGCAATCTGTGCCCTGATCCTGAAGCCCCTCCCAGCCACAGGATTTAGTCTCCGTCTACTTTTTTTTTAACCCTCTCACCATGGCCTCCAGACCCCCAGCCAGATTGTGGAGGGCAGCATCCGGGCGGCTGTGCAGGGCAGATACAGCTGGGTGCCATCCGCATACTGGTGACTCTGCACCAGGTGGGTGAGGGGGTGCATGTAGATCTTAAATAACATCAGAGAGAGAACTGCCCCCTAGGAAACCCCACATACCAGTGGGTACCCAGGTGAGACCCTCTCCCCAATCACCACCCTCTGTATCCAACCGTGGAGAAATGAGGTAAGTCATTTTAAGGCCATCCAACGCACTCCTGAGGTGGTGAGCTGGTGAGCCAGAAGATCATAGTCGACTGTGCTGAACACTGCTGTAAGGTCTAATAACAACAGCAGTGCCAACCCACCTCCATCCTGCTATCTGTGGAGATCATCTGCCAGGGCGACCAGCACCATCTCCATCCTGTGGCCAGGGCAAAAGCTGGACTGGAATGGCTCCAATGCCGATGTCTCATCCAGGAAAATCTGGAGCTCCTCGGCTACAGCTCTCTCAGTCACCTTACCCAGAAACAATAAATGTGAAACTGGGTGGTAATTGGCAGGATCACTAGGATCCAAAGATGGATCTGGATCCAAACATGGATTATAAATGACATGGATGAGGGTGTGGAGGGGATACTCATTAAATTTGGAGGTGGCACCAAACTGAGAGGAGCAGGAAATACACCAGAAGATAGAAATAGAATTCAATGAAATTTGAGCACACTGGAAAAGTGGGTGGATGTGAACAAAATGCAATTTAACAAGGATAAGTGTTGAATTCTACATCTGGTAGCAAAAATGAGGAACATGCCTACTGGATGGGGGATACATTTCTGGATAGCAGTGTATGTGAACAAGAACTTGGGGTATGGGTGGACTGTAAGTTAAATATGCGCAGCCAGTGTGATATAGCGACAAAAAAGGCTAATGCAATCTTGAGCTGTATCAACAAAGGCATAACACCCAAATCGCAAGGTATCATAGTCCAGCTGTACACTGCATTGATCAGGCCGCACCTGGTGTATTGTGTGCTGTTCTGGAGGCCTCACTTCAAAAAGGATGTGGACAGGATGGAGCGGGTGCAGAGAAGAGCAACGAGGATGATCAGGGGCCTGGAGACCAAGAAGCCCCACGAGGAAGGGCTGGGAGACCTCTTGGGAATGTTCAGTCTGAAGAAGCGGAGACTGAGAGGGGACAGGATGGCTCTCTTGAAGTTATCTGAAGGGCTGTCACTTGGAGGAGGGCAGGGAGCTGTTCCTGTTGGCAGCAGAGGATAGGACTCACAGTAATGGGTTTAAATTAAGGGCAGGAGGCACTGGCTGGATTTTTTTTTTTTACAGTCAGAGTTGTGCAAGAGTGGAATCAGCTGCCTCGGGAGGTGGTGAGCTCCCCCTCACCAGCAGTCCTCAAGCAGTGGCTGATCAAACACTTGTCAAGGATGCTCTGGGATGATCCCACACTGAGCAGGGGGTAGGACTAGATGGCCCGTATAGTGCTTTTGTAGATCTGTTTGTGCCCAGCATGTCCTTGAGGGACTGGCAGACTGGGCAGGACTAGGCAGTAGTGGCCTTAAAATAGTCCTTTTTGCAGTCAACAGCTCCTCGCTGCATTGCGCTCTCTCCCCTCAGGGGAAGTTTTCCTTAAGCTGCCTCCTGTTCTTATGCCGGGAAGGCTGCAGAAGTTCGCAGTCATCTATCAGGATTTATCCAGTCACTGAACACTAAAAAGAACTTGGCTCTGGGATCCAGACTTCCAGGCCAAGGCCACATCTCTGCATCCTCTTCTGGGCTGTTGCCCTGAATCAGCTGTTGTGCCAAAGCACTTAGTTTGGTGGCATCGCAGCTCTTAGTCGTCATGTGCCAGCCAAAGGAGGGGGGGTGACAAGCCTGGGCAGATACAAAAACCCAAGCAGGGTTTCCATCGGCAGTCCCCTCTGCCATCCTGAGCCTCTTCCACCTGGGGGGCTCTCCACCTGGGATACAGCAGGGAAAAGATGGCTGGCCACCCGTGGCATACTCACGGTCGTTCCTGGGCCCATGGAAGCCACAGTTATGCATTCTGGGTTGCTGGTGTTTTCCCCCTCGGAGGCCGATTCAATCAAAATATTTTCTTTTCAATCATCTGAGTAATTTTGATCTTTCCTGAGTGGGTCATGATTCATCGAGATCAGTTGGATCAAATAATTACCTTTCAGTAGATGGTAAATCTTTCATTAGAAGAAGCAGGGTCGTGGCATCACCTGAGGGTCCTGAAGTGTTCTTAAGACTGAGTTTCCAATTCTGCCAATTTGCTTCTCCCCCAAATTTTGTTCCTGAGGGACAGCATACCGGGGACTGCAGTGGGAGGGGGGAATCATCAAAAATTGTCACACCCTCTTAAAAAATAATGGGAGTCTATGAAATGGGGATGAATAAATCTAAAGCTATGATTTCTTCTGTCATCTGCCATTTCACACATTACGGAAAGTTGTTATTTGTCATGTAGAGAAATGTAACACGTGAATCAACAACACATGACCCCATGGTGCATTTCTGTTGCTACAAGGGTGTTTCCATCAGTGGGGGGAGATTTTCTTCCCATTGCAGATACCAACTTTGCCCCCCCCCCCGGTCCTGTTCATGATGGTCTCCTGACATCCAGGCACAGAAAGAAGAGTCAGGGGAGTCCCACTTGTGGGTATCACAGTATTTAGGCCAGTGTTAAAAAGTTACTCCCACCTCCCACTACAGCGTGGTGTAATGGTTAAGAGCAGCAGACTTTAATCTGGAGAACCACTTTTGATTCCCCACTCCGCCACATGCAGCCAGCTGGGTGACCTTGAGCCAGTCACATGTTCTCTCAGAGCTGTTCTCTCAAGAGCAGTTCTCTCGGAGCTCTCTCGGCCCCACCTACCTCACAGGGAGTCTGTTGTGGGGAGAGGAAAAGAAGGAGATTGTAAGCCGCTCTGAGACTCCGAGTGAAGGGTGGGGTATAAATCCACCTCTCCTCCTCCTCCTCCTTGTTCTTCTTCTCTGAAAACAGGCCCAGGGAACCTAAAAGCCTCTTTGACTGTTTTAAAGCAAGAGATTAGCCCCTAGACCACGAGGCCGCCTGGAGAAGGGTCAGTCCCTCCCTCCAGTGTTCACTCAGGCCAGGCCCCAACCTTCTGCCTGAAGAGAATTCGGGTCCCAACCAATGATCACACTTTTTTTTTAACTTTTATGTAAAATCACTCTTGAACAGATTAAATAAACCAGAATCACAGTTATACAAAAAAAGTAAAGATAGATAAATGAGATAATAGATAAAATAAATGAGAAGATAAATAAAAGTGCATACATGTCATCTCTTCTACTATCCTAAGCTGCATTTAAAAATAAAATGTGATTTCTAAAAATCTTATAAAGCCTTTTCAGAGAAAAGTAATCTCACCACAACTCAGATTTAAGATATTTGAGAATTTTAGGGGGTGGCTATGGTGTATATTTTAAGTCAATAATAAGTCATCCCTCTCATGGCTGAAACTGTTAAGTTTGCTTGAACAGTGAAAAAAATGCAAGGTTTGCATATTTACACAGGAGTCTACCGTGTCAGAATTCCCTAAACAGTGATGGAAAGTTAAAATCTGCAACCTCAGTGTGCAGACAGATGCATTCACTGTTTGCACTCATTAACTGTTTTAATTTGCGAGGTCACTTGTGTGGCACACACCCTGCATAGACCTGTCATATCTGGTGCAAAGTATGGCAGCCCAGTTGTTGTCTGGGGCTAATGCTTGCCACTGAAGCCCTTTGTGGCCTGGGCCTAACCGGAAGGACTAACACCCGCCCCACCATCTCCCTCTGCAGCAGCTTCATTCTCCTTATCCTACTGTCAGCCCCCCCCCCCCCCCCCATGTCTAAGGCACGCTTGGCACCAGTTCAGTGGCCTCTCCATGCCTCCGGAACAACTTCCTGGAAAAGATGCCAGGGGTGGGGGGTGGGATCTACCCTCCTGGCTTTCTAGAGAGGCTGCAAAACAGAATTATTCTGGAGAGCTTTCAGGCAGTCTGAGGCTAGGCAAAGGGTTAGGGTTAGGGGCATTCTCTGCTAGTGTAGGCATAAATTGTTGAACAAACTTTAATCATTAGAACAGCTGACCTTCATAGACAGGAAGGTAAAACCCTTAGGATGGAGGGGAGCTGAGTACAACTTCCAGAGGAAAACCGCACCAGATATATTTGTCAGTGGCAAAGGTCATACATACATGAACAGGGTACCCGAGGGAGAGACTCTTGCCAGTTTTCTTATCTGAGGAAGTGTGTGTGTGAGTGTGCACGAAAGCTCATACCCTGAACAAACCTTTGTTGATCTTAAAGGTGCCACTGAACTCAAAAGTGTTCTCATCTGTAGGAGGTACGCAATGGAGACAGGGAATTTTGGAAGTGACCTTCAGGATGAGCATATTGGCCACTGTGGTGCCTACCAGCACCTTTCCTGCTGCCTGGGAAGTGGGTGGAGTTAGGTAGGGCTTTTGCCCAGCAAGGCTTCAGATTGGCTGTGCAAAATTTTTAAAAAGCTGCTTTGGCAGAGGCTTCTACCACAACACAAGAATCTTCACCATGTGACTGAAGGCAAAGTGTGGGGATCATTCTGTGGCTGGTTCCACCTCTTGTGGCAGCCATTTTGTGACTACGCCCACCATGGTGTTTCAGAATGCCAGAGGTGCTTGTGGGCTCAGAGAAAGGTGGTGGGACCCCCCAGTATACAGTCATATGTTTCAATTTAGTGCCGCACTCTGGTGCATTTTGCATTTCCTGCTAGGAAGGGAGACTTCATAAGGTTTTTCTGAAGAATAAATTCCAAAGACCATAATTTGGATTTAAAAAAAAAAAAAAAAGGATAGAAAGAGAACAAAATCCTTAATTTTGGGGAGCCTTCTCCCCACTTACTTCTGATCTCTGAACTTGTTTCTCAGAGTGGGCAGATCAGTTGCTTCTTGTTAAGTCCCAGGATGTGAAATGTCGTTCCTTTGCTCAATACTTTGGTTTTGTTTTTGTTTTTCGTATAGCGACTGGCTTTCTTTAGAGCAGCCATAATGTCCTTTTGGAAATGGTGTTTGAAAGCTGAAAATGTGGTCTTAAATTTTTTCTGGGGATCCAAAAGGCTGTTTAGTTCAAGGAGATGCCAAGAGATAAGACATAGCTGTGCTTTTTACCATGCTTTAAAATATATCTGCATAATCTGAGATCCGATAATTATAGGGGTTTTCCCAGCTTGTGTTCTGTAAAATGTAAATTCTATCTTTCTTGGCAACCTGTCTTTGTTTTGCCACATTTAATCATGAAAACTTAGCATGTATTCAGATTGGCATGTATATTTATTTATTTGTGCTCTTCATTTTTCACTGAGACCCAAGGTGGATTACAACTAAGAACTCTAGTGCTGTGAAGAACAGCATCATATATGTGACCCACAAAAACAGAGGGCACTGTACTGGAAACATGGCCTAATGCCAGGTGGTAATGCAGGAAATACAAGACTGTAGAGCAATGCAGTCAAACATTTTGTTCCGTACAATCAACAATGTAATAATGAATTAGAGGACAGTAGTATATGTTCTGAAATTCACAAAGACATCAGCTATAGCGCTGTTATAAGTAGCTGTCTGCACATTTTGCTGCTGTGCGTCTGGATTTCCATGCTGGTATTTATCATTACGCAACTCTGAGCTCTGCTGAACTGGCCGGGTGGATCTCTTATGTAAATAGGGATGTGCATCTACATTTGGGGTCACTAGGTAGGAGAGCTGACTACCTGCAACAGCTGGATTGAATAACTGGGACAAAGGGAAGGTTCAGAAGAAGAAGAAGATGTTACAGTATCCAATAAGAAGTTCATTATACCAAGTCGCTATACGTCTCTTAAACTGGATGCTGCGTGGATTTTTATTTATACTTGTTGTTCTGGTCAATATGCAGTTCCAATTTCTGCAACGGCACAAACGTGCTTAGATTAGACAGAAGCATATTGATTTCCATGACTGCTATATCACATGATATGATACCAGTATCATATTGGCAGTAGGACAGCATCAGTGGCAGATACTGGCAGAAAACTGAAAGAAAAAGTAGAAAGGGTCGAAACCATTGGGGAAGCTTGGAGAGTATTTAAAATTACAATCCTAGAAGCTCAGAAAAAATATATACCGCGTGTTAGGAAAGGCACAGATAGGTATAGAAAAAGGCCTGCATGGTTAACAAACAAAGTAATGGAAGCTGAGAAGGTAAGAAGGATTCCTTTAAGCAGTGGAAAGCTAGTCTCAGTGAGGCTGATAAAAGGGAACACAGGCTGTGGCATATAAAATGCAAGTCTGTGATCTGGCAGGCAAAAAGGGAATATGAGGAGCATATCGCAAAAAACATGAAGACCAACAATAACAATTTCTTCAAATACATTAGAAGTAGGAAACCAGCCAGGGAAGCAGTGGGGCCCTTGGATGACCAAGGGGTAAAAGGTGTACTGAAGGATGATAGGGAAATGGCTAAGAAGCTGAATGCATTTCAGTTTTCTAGGGGTGACATCATATCATGCCATCCTCCCAGGTACCACCTCCCAATAAAAGTTAGAGAAAAGTTCCAGAGTTCCAGATATAGCTCCCCCATCCCCGATCTCTCCCCTCCCTCTTACGGATTCCTGGGTGCACCACTGGGATCTGCCTCGTGGTTCTCTGCCAGTTCAGAGCCACGACCCTTATCACCTTCCTGAGATTTCCTCATCCCCGTTTTCCAGCCGGATTCCATCGCATCTATATAGGTAAATATCACCCTCGACGGAAACCATCAATTACCTGCTCATGCACAAGTCCCTATAGCTCCTATCCAGGGATCATTTTGTAAAAAAAGAGGTGCAGGAGCTCATTAGCATGACTCATTAGCATAACTCATTTGCATATGCCACAACCCCTAACATACCGGAAGTGTGTCAGGAGGCAACACCCACCCCTCAGGCTCCACTCCACAGGTGAGTGAAACTGACCTGCTCTTCCTCCATTCCCTTCCCCATCCAATACTTTGTGCAGTAAAAATAAGCGTAAAGAACACACCCTCATTCTCTTCCTGCTCCCTTGAAACCACCAGGTTTCAAGTAGACTTGAGATACCCAAGACATGTGCACCACCCATCCCTTCCCCTCCCCACAACAAGACACCCTGTGAGGTAGGTGGGGCTGAGAGAGGTCTTTTGAGAACTGCTCATGAGAGAACAGCTCTGAGAGAACTTGTGACTGGCCCAAGGTCACACCAGCAGCTGCATGTGGAGGAGTGGGGAATCAAACCCGGTTCTCCCAGAGTCCAGCTCCTGACCACTACACCAAGCTGATAAGGTGGAAGCCGCTGAAGGGTTGGTGAAATTTCTCCAGTACTTATGTGCCATGTGCCCAGATAAAAAATGGTATACTTAGAAAATTTATATGCCACCTTGAGCAAGTTTCTGGAAAAGCAGCACACAGTCATAAAAGGAACAATGATAAAATTATCAATATTTTAAAAAAAACATTAAAAACAATAAAGACCCTAGCAGGGCTTTCCCTGGGGTGCTGTGCCTCTGCACTGCTCGGGGAAGCCGAGGAGGGGGCGGGGCTTGGTCATGTGCCCGCCCCCTGGGCTCCTCACTCCTGGAGCTGCGCTCCTGTGCGCTCCCGCTCCAACGGACCCCTGCTCCTATCTAAGTTCCTAGTACTGTATATATGTATGAATGACAGAACAACATTGCTTTATGTAATCTTTTTATTATATCTCAGTAAACAAATTGTTTTACATCTTTAATTGAGTCCTTGTCAGTTTCTCAGAAGTATCGGTTAGCGCATCCTCTGTATGCATTGGTTAAAGGTCCCGTAAGCCTGCTGCATATTGATAACAGCTAATATTCCCCAAATATTAATAACATAAAAGAGCAGTGAGGCTAACACCACACTTCAAAAAAGATATTATAGCATTGGAAAAAGTGCCAAAAAGGGCAACTAGAATGATAAAAGGGTTGGAACACTTTCCCTATGAAGAAAGGTTGAAGCGCTTGGGGCTCTTTAGCTTAGAGAAACGATGACTGAGGGGTGACATGATCGAGGTTTATAAGATTATGCATGGGATAGAGCAGGTAGAGAAAGAAGTCCTTTTCTCCCTTTCTCATAATACAAGAACTCAGGGGGCACTCCATGAAATTGCTGAGCAGTCAGGTTAGAACAGATAAAAGGAAGTACTTCTTCACCCAAAGAGTGATTTAACGCATGGAATTCACTGCCACAGGAGGTGGTGGTGGCAACAAGCATGGATGGTTTCAAGAGGGAATTAGATAAACATATGGAGCAGAAGTCCACCAGTGGCTATTAGCCACAAAGTATAGATAGGACTCTCAGTCTGGGGCAAGTGATGCTCTATATTCTTGGTGCTGGGGGGGGGGCAACAGTGGGAGGGCTTCTGGAGTTCTGGCCCTGCTGGTGGACCTCCTGATGGCACCTGGAATTTTTGGCCACTGTGTGACAGAGTGTTGGACTGGATGGGCCAGCCACTGGCCTGATCCAACATGGGCTTCTCTTATGTTCTTATGTTCACCCAGCACAAGTTTGAGAATAAGCTTTAAGTGCTGATGCAGATTCCTGTTTCCCCCCAGTTAATATGCTGCCTATGTTAATTTCTTACCTCCCTAACCCTTCTCACTTGCAAGTTTATTTTCCATTGAAGTTAAAGTGAGATGCTAAAAATCCAGCATTCCCTAAGGGTACAAAATTATAGATCAAAAACTAAGTCATGTCTGCTATCTAAACATGTACCGTATTTTTTGGGCCATAAAACGCACCTGACCATAAGATGCACCTAGTTTTAGAGGAGGAAAACAGGGAAAAAAATATTCTGAACCAAATAGTAGGTAGTTGGGGAGGGGGGGGGAGAGAGAAGAAAGAAAGAAAGAAAGAAAGAAAGAAAGAAAGAAAGAAAGAAGGTAGGTAGGGGGAGAGAGAGAGAAGGAAGGAAGGAAGAGAAAGAAAGGAAAGAACAGGAAGGGAGGGAGGGAGGAGAGAGAGAAAAGGAAGGAAGGAAGGAAGGAAGACAGACAGACAGACAGACAGACAGACAGACAGAAAGAAAGAAAGAAAGAAAGAAAGAAAGAAAGAAAGGGTGTTTCCCCCCCCCTTGCTTGGGCCAAAGTGGCTTAACGCCACTCAGGCCCAGCTCTTCCCTCCCTACCTCCCACCCCTGCAGCCTGGGAAAGGTGAGTGGGGAAGGGAGGGGGGGTAGGTAGGGGTGAGAGAGAGAGAAGGAAGGTAGGTAGGTAGGTAGGTAGGTAGGGGGCAGAGAGAGAAGGAAGGAAGGAAGACAGAAAGGAAGGAAGAAACAGGAAGGTAGGTAGGTAGGTGGGGGAAGAGAGAGAGAAGGAAGGAAGAGAAAGAAAGAAAGAAGCAGGAAGGTAGGTAGGTAGGGGGGGTGAGAAAAGGAAGGAAGGAAGAAACAGGAAGGTAGGTAGGTAGGGGGAGAGAGAGAGAAGGAAGGAAGGAAAGGAACAGGAAGGAAGGTAGGCAGGTGGGGGGAGAGGGAAGGAAGACAGAAAGAAAGACAGACAGACAGAAAGGAAGGAAGGAACAGAAAGGTAGGGAGGAGACAGAGAAGGAAGGAAGACAGACAGAAAGATAAAGAAAAAGAAAGAAAGAAAGACAGAAAGACAAGGTGTTTCCCTCCCCCCCTTGCTTGGGCCCGAGTGGGCTTAATGCCACTCAGGCCCAGCTCTTCCCTCCCTACCTTCCCCCCCCCCCCCGCAGCTCAGGAATGGTGAGGGGGGAGGAATGGGGCGGGAAAGGTGAGCGGGGGAGGGAGGGGGGTTCTCCCCGGGCTGGTGGCGTGCTGACCTGGGAAGGGTGAGGGGGGGAGCGAGGGGGCTACTTCCTGGGGGGGGGCGGCGCTTGCCGCGGCCCCAGGAGTTTGTGCGGGGGGGAAGGGGGCTTCCTCCCGGGGTGGCGGCACTTGCCGCGGCCCCGGGAGCTTGACTGGGGGGAGGGAAGGGGGCTTCCTCCCGAGGCCGTGGCAAGCGCCGCCGCCCCAAGAGGAAGCCCCCTTCCCTCCCCCTGCACAAATTGTGCCCCAGATTATGCACATTCATCTCAAAGTCAAGCTCCTTCCAGATGTTATTTCAGTGCGCAGAGGGGAGGGGGCCGGATTGAAGGCACTGTCCCTACTTCTCACCCCTAGGTTTTGATCTGAAAGTTGAGCTGTCTTGAGATGTTCAGATGAACACACCTAGGCAGAAAGACACAGGACCACAGCAAGAAGCTCCTACATGTTCCTTTGATCATACAGAAAAAGACTATACCCTGTACAAGTGTACAGCTCTTTACGCATGTCTGGGAAGCCACCTAAATGCCTACTTATAAGTGCAAAGATAATATCCATCTTCAAATGAATAAATAGAGGGTGGTACTGGGGACAGTGCATGACCTGGTTTCCTCCTACCACGCATTGAAACAAGATATGATCTGACTCATTTAACTGTGTAAAAATTACGTAAGTAAAGCTTCTGTGCGTTTGACTTCGTCATGAGCCTGCAGAAACCTCCATTAGGAGGGCTATCCAGTGCGCATCAAAGTTTGTCCCTTTACAACCAGGGCCTCGCGGCTGGACAAGGGCCTGGGTCTCTCGCGGCCTGGAACGTGCTCGGCTGCCCGTGTGCCGGCCCATTCCCGCTCCCCTTGGCTGCAGGTTCCAGCGGAAGTACCTGTACCAGGATGTCGGCTGCACCCTGTGCCAACCTCAGACCAAGAAAGAGTCTGAGCTGCAGTTCTTCTATGTGGGATGACAGCCGGGCTGAGGCGGGTGGCGATGGCGCTGCCTGCAGGGTGCTGCTACTCCAGCCGGGGACCGGCCCCGGCCCACCCCGGCCGCTTCTTCCTCCTGTTGGCCGCGCCTCAGGCCCAATCCGGCTGGCTCGGGCTTCTACACTCCCCCCCTGCTCGTCCCCTCTTCCTCCCCCAGCCCCTGCGGGTCCCCTCTGGCCGCTCCTGCCACCCCCTGCCGGCCCTACAGCAGCAGTGGCATGGGGGGGGCGTGCCGATGTTGGGCAAGGTGAAGAAGAGCAGCGGCTTCTCCACCGCCGCCGCCCAAGAAGCCCCCGGCTCCCTGGGCAAAGGCGGTGTGGCCAAGCGCAGGGAGGGGTGGTTGCCTGCGGCGCCGGCGGGCTTGGCCCCAGGAGCCGTCATCTGAGTCGCGGTGGGGAGAGCCGAGCCCTCAGCGGGCACCACCAAAACAGCACTGCGGCCAGGCACAGGAGGGCACAGCGAGGGAGGCAGGAGCAGCAGCAACTTGGGCGGCGAGGTGCCGACGGGCGAGAAAGGAGGCGAGGAGGAGGACGAGGATGCGGCGGCGGCAGGGGGGGGCTTGAAGAGTTTGGCGAACACTGTGCCGAAGTCCAGCACAGCCACTTCCATGGTGCCTGGCCCCAGGAGGCTGCCCTCTCTCGCCAGGTGCCTTCTTCCCGCTGGGGCGCAAGACTAGAGAGGGCACGCTGGTTGCCTGGGCCTGCCCTTCCAGGGGCCCACACGGAGGGAGGTGCGGTGGTTTCCGGGGGAAGGGGAGAATATGTGCGCGCGCTAGGGGCCCCCGCCCCCCTGGAATTTCCAAAACTCTACGCCCATGGCACCCCCCCTTCCAAAGCCCTTCCCAGCCGAGGCAGTCCAGGTCTCCAGACCTTCTCGCCGGTGTCTCTGCAGGGAGACTTACAGGGAGCCCCTGGCTGCTGTGCGGGGCTGTCGGGAGGCGGTGGCTTGGGCTCCCCCCCAGCCAAATCAGCCAGAGAGAAGCCTGGCAGGAACTGGCACTGCTGCAACTCCAGCGCCTGTTGCAACGGCGACTGTCCCGGGAGACTTCACATCCCGCCAGCGCTTTGGTTCCAGCTCCCCGGGGAGGGAGAAGGGGGGGGTGTCACGCCTTCGAGCTGGGGAGGGGGGGAGAGAGAGAAAGCCCCAAAGTTCTGCTTCCTGAAAACATCCTGCTTCAGCCGGCCGAGGCTGCGAAGGCTGCCTGGTCCCCTCGTGCCGAGGCAGCCAGAGGACAGCAAGCCCACGCGAATGGCTGTCGAGAAGACGCGGCGCTTCACCCGGAGCCTGCTGCGGCCAGGCTCAATGTTGGAATGTCGCCACAGCGCCGCAGCCGGCGCTCTCAGTAGCCGGCTCTAGCAGAGGGTGAGTTCAGTTAGCTTCTTCTGGCGTGCGCGGGAAAGGCGCGAAGAGGCGCCCGGCCAAAACCCCAGCACGCTGGGTAGCTCGCAGGTTGCTGGCCGCTGCGGAGAGGCGGCTGATTTTCCTTTGCGGTTGCTCTGAGAGGGTGCACGGTGGTGCCTGCGGACATACCACGGAAACTTTTGGCGCGACTGTCGTGGAAAAGGGAACTCAGGACACCCCTTCCTTTTTACTTAAAGGTGCTGCTCCCCCGTTTCAGCCCCGCGTCTGCATTTTGCCAAGCAGGTGCTCCTTCAATAACGCTTTCGATTTGTGTAGCTTGCCGCGGCCCCAGGAGCCTGGATTCGCTCCATAAGACGCACACACTTTTCTCCCCACTTTTGGGGGGAGAAAAAGTGCGTGTTATGGTCCGAAAAATACGGTATGTTACAATACAATAGTATGTAGGTATGACTGGGTGGGAAAGTGATAAATGGGCATTCAAAAATTAGTTTGTCGGGGCCTTGAACTTCAAACTGTATGAAGCACCGGTGAGGAGTTCAAGTGGTCTCAACAACAAGTATAATAGACCCTGATCACCCCTGCGCTGTACGACTCTCAAAGTGCAGTTGGAGATAGATCAAGATGGGTAGCTGTGTTAGTTTGTCTGTAGCAGTGGGAAAGAGTAAAGAGTCCAGTTGCACCTCCAAGACTAGCAGACTTTTGGGCAAGGTAGGAGGAGCTTTTAGTGAGCCATGACTCATGAGAGCTCTTTCCTTCCACAAATTGTGCTGGTCTTTAAGATGCTCCTGGACTCTTGTGTAGTTGGAGAGTTAGCACATATGTGGGGGGAGGTGGGAGGAAAATGTTTTATTGATTTTTTTAAATTGAACTGACTCGAATGTTCAGCATATTAGAGACAAGTCAGAAAGAAGTTTGATTTTGATACAGGCAGAGGTGAGCAACAGATTCTGATGACTGAGTTTGTCCCACGCGACTTATAAAGGGACTGCCTATATTCTGTTTGAAACTCCTAGAAGGTAGCAACGATTCTTTGGAGCTATAGAAGCCATTGAAGGCAGCGGACTTTTAGAAGGGTGTGATTCTGCTTGCTGGTGCCATTGCATGGAGCTGTCTTCAGTGAAAAGAACTGCTGTGCTCAGGTCAGACCAGACTCTCCCATTCCTTGTCACTTGGCTTATCATTGGGAGCACTGGCAGATGAGTGAGTGAGGGGCTTTGCTTTCTGTGCTCCCAAAGGAACTGGGGCAGCTCCCCCAGGGAGGAGCTCAGCTTTCGCATCTGTCCACAGAGAGCAGGGCAAGAGGCAGATGGGCAGGTGGCCTTCACTTCCACTTTTCAGTTCCTCAAGCGATTGCCAAAGCAGCTTTTGGCTTAAAGGCATCTGGAATTGAGGCTTGAAGCAGTTTCCTAAATGGAATTCTTTTCTTTTCTTTCCATTGAGCTCGGCATGAATATCTTTATCAGTCCACTTGCTCGCCTTCCAGAGATGACTCCAAGCTGCAGAATTAGCACTTTTATACAACTGTGCAGCTCTTTTCTCTTTCTTTGCTGCCACGGTAGCTGCACCACAGTAGCCTTCTAATTCACTTCTAAAACTGTGGCTCTCCTTATGTTATGTTGTTATATTGTCTAGTTGCAAAGTTAAGTGAATCCAAGGAATTGTTTTTTTATATAACATTTTATTAGGTTTTTCATCAACATATTCCAGAAGTTATAATGAAGCCAATACAGCTGATACACTTAAATTAACTTAACATAATTTTTCCTAAGGCTTACCACTAAGCTTTGTGAGTCTCTTTCTTAATTTTAATACCTAGCCATTTGCACACTTTATCCCATTTCTTCCAACACGTATCTTCCAGCTTATTTTTCAAAACCATACTCAGCCTGTCCATTTCTACAACTTCTAACAATTTATATCTTAAATCTTCTCTTGAAGGGAGTTTATCTGATTTCCAGTTCTTAGCTATAAGTATTCTAGCTTATGTAAGTCATTACCTCCCTATCTGTTTTTATATTTTCTGGAAAAATATTCAATAAGAACAGTTCTGGTAACAATGGTAACTTAATTTTAAAAATTTCTATGATTATTTCCTGCACTTTTCTCCAAAATCCTCGGATCTTCCCACACCAAGGAATTGTTAATGTACTGTAACCAGTACATTTGGGCCGAGGGGGTGGAGCCCAAACCTGCCACATGGTTGCCATCCGACGCTGTATATGGAAGCTTTTATGACTATTTATATGTTTTAATGATATTTATTATAATGTTTTAATTGATTTTATAGGTTATTGTAACAATTAGGCCACAGGCCCATGTAAGCCGCCCTGAGCCCGCTTGCGGGGAGGGCGGGATATAAATGTGAAAAATAAATAAATAAATAAATAAAATAAACCACACTAGTGTGCAATAATGCATTTCCCAGTCTTGCATGAGACCTTCTCATGAGTACTTTTGAATTGGCCCCCGGTGCTTGGCACTGAGCACATTGCAGTACAGGCTTATGTTGCTTTGATGTTGAAACACAACTCCATGCATTGATCTTGTGGATTTCTGTTCTTAAAAAAATCTACTCATCGAGTGTTATGTGTTAAATTGCACCATAGCTCCTTCTTATGTTGTACCAAATTTGTCCCCTGTGATGAGGAAATGGGAAATGCTGGCAGATTGTGCGTTAATTAATCAGCAAAGCTTTCCTTTTTCTTTTGCTTGCAAAATATTCATGCTCATTCCAAAAATACACAAGTTGCCATCATGTAAATAAGTGTATCCCTTGACTGGTATAATTTTTTACATGTTTTCCATCATCATCAGGAAATCAAGGGTTCAAAAACATCCTCCAGTTCAACAGATTCTCATTTATCATTCTATTTAACAGCAAAATTCTGCCCCCTCCCCCCCCCCCCCCGCTCAGATAAGAAAAGCAGTGAAGTGGGGGCAGGTATGAAAATTGCACAGGCTTCCACATATCTGGGAGGACCTCTAGGAATGCAGGAAAATAGGATGTTTTCCATATAATGTACTGGGAAACCCGACCCTCCTTCTCCTGAAATCAGGACTGTGTATCTACAGGTGCTCCATTGAGACTCAGTGTGGACTCCTCAGTGTCCAGCCTGCTTGCTCAGAAAACCAGCATAGCAGCTGAACTCTCATGAGATCAGAGGACATTGCAAAGAGTCCTGGTGCCAGTGTTAGTTGCCAAGGCAACTACAATGGACAGCAAGATCCACACCCAGTGTTTTGTACGGCAGCCTCAGTAGGCATGGGACCAGGTGGTGAGTGGGGTGGACAAGGAGTGGGGGGGACCCCCTTTGGAGTGTAATTATTATGTGGGGACACCCAGTCCATGACTTCCAGGGTGGCAATGCGTGGCTGTCTGCAGAAATGGGGCTTTCATGATTTATTATAATTCAAAATGTATCACATCATGAAGGTGCCTATCATTCATGTTTTTTTCCACTTAATAGCACTTATATGTGGTCATAACTTTACATTTCATTATTATTATTTTTTGTTATGCTGCATTGTAAACCTCTTGAAGCCACTGGATGAGTTTTGAGGTATCGAATCACCAACCCAATCACCCAACCTGCCCCCTGGAACCAGGATCTTCCTTCTTCATCCAGCTTTTGGGATTTCTAGCTAGGAAGTATTTAGACTGGCTGATCCATGTCTTAGTTATTTTAACTCTATTGTTAAAAGCTGCTTTGAAGACTCACTGGGAAAACAATAAACAAATATTTGGTGGTATCTGAACATATAAAAGGCCAACTATCTTTGACTAGTTGGATGCTTCCCCTGCCGTTTACACACAGCACCATAATAGTTCCTTCCTGGTTTCTTGTTATCTGTTCTGTGAATTTAAAGCTGGGCCTTAATCTCAGGACTGAGCCAAAATGTGGGTGGGAGAGCATTTAATGAACAGTTCCTCCTCCTATGAAGTGTATTGGCTCTTCTAATCAATTGTTTTGAAGTCCCTTTTTTGTACCAAATATTTGCTGGAGACCATTCAGTTTTACCCAAACTGGATCAAGAGAAGAGGAAATTAGCTTTAAAAGGGGTTCCAGAAATGCAGGGCCTTGTATTGTATGTTGTCGGGTTCTAGAGCCCCCGAGTCCAGGCTCCTTCGGGGCTCAATTACTGGTCCAGTTAGCTCAGCTTGAAGGCCCCCCAGATGTTGCGGGAGGAGGGTGGTTCAGTTCACCTGTGCTCCTCTATCCTGCTCATGGACTCTCCCTTCATCTCTCTCTGCCATCCCAATAAAAAGGAATACAAATGTAAAGAACCTGTACTAGGCCCCTGAGAAATAATTCCCTGAGCACCCACCCAATGCGCGCATGCACACACACACCAGCAAGAGGGCACACTTATAAAAGGCAGAAGGGGGGAAATGTGAGAGTTCTGCTCAAAGTAGTCAAGGATCAGATCTTGGTTGGTTAACCAGAGTTCTTTATTTCCAATCTCTACATTAGTACAGCTTCTCGGATTATTGTCAGAGATGAGACAGATAATACAGGCAGGTCTATTATACCATTCCAAGGAGTTTGAATTACCCATAGGTAGCCAATCACTATAGGGGAAAATTGGCGGGCAAAAAGGGATCCTGACCGTTTGGTTCTCACAGGAAAGAAAGTGAGGTGTCAAGCTGTAAATTCCCTTCCCAAACCAGACCCCTCAGATGTTACCAGTTCACATAACAATCAATGGCCTCAAGGCTTTTGCATGTGATAAGAGATGAGAGGTATCCTCCCTTGAAGTCCCAGCCGGGGCGGATGGAATGCGGAGGCAGCGGTGTGAGAGGCCCTCTTGTTCTCATACATTGCAGGTGTCACCCTCCCGCTTTAATTGTTACAAACTCCAGGCCTGGTTAAGCAGTACAACATGGCAGTTACAAACATAGAATAAAACATAGAGTAACACAGAAGGTACAGTCAGGATTACTATGTCTGAAGCAGCAGATTCTGACAGGAAACTGGGAAGTCTTAGGAGAAGGCTATGCAGCCTTAAATCCTGCGTTAGAGGTCTGGCAAGGTCCAGGGGCAGAAGCAGCTGTGGTCCAAGGAGCAGAATAAGGAGGAAAAGGGGAGGAAAAGCCTGCAAAGTGTAGCGGGGGGGATCTCTGAAGGAAACCAGAGTTCTGGCCTGCAGAGGATCTGGACCGGGGATCGGAGGAACCATATGTGCTAGTGCCTAGGGTCATAGAATCATAGAGTTCAAAGGGTCCTCCAGGGTCACAGGGGTGGGAAATGGTCAGTAAAATCAGTAAAAGTCAGGTTTTTTCCTCTTGGTCAGTAATTTGTAAGTTTTTTTAAAAAAATGGTCAGTAAAGTCAGTATTTCTTTGACTTTTGTGAATGCAGTTTGTGATGTTTTTTTGTTTTTATTACTGCATTTTGGGGGAAACATGATGACTTCCCAGTGAGAAGACAGACTGTTTCCAGCTCAGTTATGAAGCACTTTAAGGACTTTGTTCCTAAGAGTAAAAGTGATTTGGTGAAATCTTCCACAAAGTAAAGAAACACAATTAACCTCTTAAAACATGAGACAATGAAAGCAGAGGTGACGTTTTGCTGTGCGAGTGCCCGCTTATTTGCAAAGTTCACTGGAGTGTTCCAGGAAGAAGAGCCTTTGATGCACGTGATGCACAGTGTAGTGAAAACACTCACAAGAACCATAATGAATCACATGTGTGTGAGAGAGTTCAGCACCATTCTCTCTTGAAGCCTTCACTGATGAGCAGAGCATACCTGTGAGAGAAGTCATCAGTGACAGTAGATTCTGTGACTAACTGAAAAAACTTTCTGAAAAGGAGCAGCTACTCTTTTTAACAGGAGCAAAAAAAAAAAATTAACAGCAGCCTGCAAACACCTTTTACTCCAGTCATCTTTAGACAAGCCCATCCTCAGATATCTTCAATGTTTAGCTCCAGCACAGAGAGTCAAGGAAGGAACCCACAAGAATATTATGAAAGTAGCAGCAGAACTCCCAATGGAGACTCCACATGGTTGCGAATGAATGGAAACGTCTTAAGACTTGAAGATGAAACTGCCAGTGACATTTGCCGGATAGATACATACTGGAATCAGCTCTTTGAAAAGACAAATCCATCTGGAGACCTGAAATAGCCACTGGTTACCAAGGTGGCGAAAGCACCATTATCATTGGGGAATTTCACACTACGCCTTTAAAAACGTTACTGAACCGGCTTGGAATAAACCGGTACAGTGACGGCTGTTTCAGACAGCCCTACCATTTTGGAGCCGTCTTCGAAGCGGTTTGGCATTTCAGACTGCCACTTTCTTTCCGCGCCTCCTTTCGCACGTGCGGGCGATCTCCGATCTCTGTCATTTTTTTAAAGAGCTGATTTAGAGCACTATGATGCTGTAACAGGACACCAAAACAGCATCATAGCAACCCCACTGGAATGCCTGGGCTCTACTGAGATACATGAGGTTTCTTGTTAAAAACTTGTTAAAAATAGGAGGTGGAAGCTCAGGCAGGCACACACACACACTTCTGCTTTTGATTTCTTGAACATTAGGTAGAAATGGATGCTTTCTATGTTTGTAAACTGTCCTGTCCCCCCCCCCCCCCCTTTCCCTTTCCGTGCCTGCACTCTCTTCCAGGCTGCCTGTCATTTAAAAATCTTTTCTCTTAACCTTTCTCCTTCAGGCACTTTAAATCACCCACCCCACGCAGTATTTAGGGACAGGACAACAGGCTGCCTTTTCATTCCCCTCCTTCCCAGCCTCTGTTTTTCAAGTCGCTATCTTGCCCAAGGAGAATTCCAGGAACTCAAAATCTGTGGCAGGATTTTAAACACACACACACACACACACCCGCCGCCGCTTTTCCAATGATGGAGATCACCCACACACGCGAAAAGAGGCGTGAAAACACTCATCCTCAAAGGAAGCGCTTCGAGGGCATTTCACACAGCACCCTGTAGCATTTCAAGACACGGTACAAGAACTGAAGAACGCTTGGGAGGAGGTTTCCAGGTAAACCGGCTCAGGAACGCTTCCCCAACAGGAGAGGCACATTTCTGTGTGAAAGGGCCAATATGTTCTGCTAGGGAACCAGTAGTAATACGGTTCTGTGTGAAATGTCAGACAGAAACCGTTACTGAAGAGTTCCTGAAACGGGACATATTGGCTAAGTGAAATTCCTCATCATCCCATGGTACTGCTGACACAGAAAGAGGGTTTTCAAAATCTGGACACATTTTGACCAATGAAAGGGTTGGCATGTCAGAGAGAACTTTGAATGCCCACCTGATAGTCAAAGAAACTTTATATCATGTATACGAAAACAAGGTATACCATGTTAATATCACACAGGAGCTTTTACAGATGGCAAGAACAGCTCATGTTTATTACAAGCAATATTGTGATGAACAGCATGTCATTAAAGAGAAGGAGCAAAAAGAAAATTAAGAAAGGGAAAAGGCAGAGGAGTTAGAAAGGTTTAAGAGGATAGTGAAAAGGATAGTATACAAAAGAAGGAAACAAAACTGAAAAAGCTGAGACAACAGAAGAAGAAGAAGAGAAGAAGAGATTGGATTTATACCCCACCCTCCACTCCCCAAGGGAGTCTCAGAGCGGCTTACAAACTTCTTTCCCTTCCCCTCCCCACAACAGACACCCTGTGAGGTAGAACAAGAAGGGGATTATTGCTCGAACATTGCTAAGGGATGCAACCAGAAGTGTAAGGGAGGCTGCTGAGAAAAAAGGATATTGTGGGATTCAACAGGCACAGCTCATGCTAGAAGGAGTGGAAAAAGCAATGGAAGAGGACAAGAAAAAATGCTTGCAGATGCAGTGCAGAAATCTTAAGAAAAGAAATAATAACTTTTTTCCCATAAAAAAACCAAAGCTAAAGTAAAAGAAAAGACAAGTCTTACTTTACAGTAATTATGTTTTGTTGTCAGAATGGTTACGTTATGTATGGTTTTTAATGTTTTGCTGTTTTATTACCTGCAGTATGTGATTATTTTTAAAAGGGAATATTTTTTGCCTTAAATTTTATACAATGAATAATAAAAACATTGTCCTATCTTCATTTTTAAAAATTCCATAAAAAGGTGTACTATTGGGATTGTGGAAGCCAGATAATCATTTTTTAATGAAGTCCTAGTTTTACTTTTAAAATGCTAACTTATAAATAGGTTGACATTAAATTGTTCACTATTTTGTCAGTATTTGGTAAGTTTTTTTGGAATTTTGGTCAGTAAAATCAGTATTTTTGACCCTCTAGTTTCTACCCCTGGGGTCATCAAATACAACCCCCTGCACAATGCAGGAAATTCACAAATACCTCCCCCACACACACACCCAGTGACCCCTGTTCCATGCCCAGAAGATGGGAAGGACCTCCAGGATCCCTGGCCAAACTGGCCTGGAGAACATTTCCTTCCTGACCCCAAAGTAACGATCAGCATTTCCCTGGGCATGTAAGAATGGGCCACAAGAACTAATCACTGAGACAATCCTTCCTGCCCTCCCTTCTCGTGATCTGCTTAAATTCTCAGAATCAACATTGCTGCCAGATGGTCATCTAGGCTCTGCTTAAAAACCTCCAAAAAAGGAGAGCCCACCACCTCTCGAGGAAGCCTGTTCCACTGAGGAATCAATCTGCCAGGAAATTCTTCCTAATGTTTAGCCGAAAACTCTTCTGATTTTATTTCAACCCATTGGTTTATGGTCTGACCTTCTGGGGCAACAGAAAACAACTCTGCACCATCCTCTATATGACAGCCCTTCAAGTACTTGAAGCTGATTATCATATCACCTCACAGTTGTCTCTTCTCCAGGCTAAACATACCCAGCTCCTTCGACTGTTCCTCCCAGGACTTAGTCTCCAGACTCCTCACCCTCTTCATTGCCCTCCTCTGGAGACGTTCCAGCTTGTCTATATCCTTAAACTGTGGTGCTCGAAACTGGACACAGTACTCTAGGTGAGGTGTCTAACCAGAGCAGTGTAAAGGGGTACCATCACTTCACATGAGATCTGGACACCATTCTTCTGTTCTTGCCCTTTACAGACAGACAGAAGATCCTCAGGGTAGGTAGGGTTTGGCTGTCCTGGCTTTGGGTTGGGTCATGATAAAAAAGTTTGAATTTCACAGGCTGGTATAAAGTTAAGGGGGGGAGTGGGGAAAATACCTTGATTAGGCTACTATGAGCCAAATATGCATGGGCACAAAGAGCTTGGGAGAGGCAACATGATTAACATACTGCACTGACACAAAAGTTTGGGTGAGTCAAGATAGCTGCTGAAACAGGATGGATTTGCAAGTACTCTGTAGTCTTTTAAGAAAAAAATATAGAATAAGAATATCCCTACTGAAACTAAAATGAATTAGATGAGTAGAAAGAGTGATGTGAAATACTGTGTTTAGTAGTATAGCTAAGGAAAAGTGCAGGTGCTATTGACTGTAGTTTATGTCCCTAAGCAGATTTCCTGATATTTAAAATTGTCACCTATCCATCATGATCATGAGAATTATCACCTACAGGTGTGTGAATCTCTGACATTTTAAGAAGTGAAGTTGTTCTCCTGTATGCTAGTCGTAGTGATTTGGCTCTGTCATCCCGTGCTTCCCCACTTTTAAGAATCAGCTTTTTCCCCAATTCATTACCCTTTGTTTGTGCTGGAATTTTTTAAATACTGAGGTTAGTTTACATGATGATAACACTGTTTACATTGCATTGCAGGTTTGTGAATAGCCAGTGGCCTCTGGTGAATCAGATTCGTCTATAACTGACAAGCAGATCAGTGTCAAATAATAGAAAGACCAGGTTGGCAATGTCAGAGGAAAATTTTTGTCCTATTAGCAGATATCAAGAAATTTAGATCTAGCTGCTGTATGTGAGAGCCCACAGCGTCGATCAACAAGAAGTGTCCTTAATCAAGAAACTTTATTGAAGAAAGGTCTTACTGTTCATCTGCACTTTCTGTGTTACTAATGGCGGGTAGGTGTGAGCCCAGGAAATTTATACAGAATTCAAAAGAACTCTATAGTGTAACACATCCAATCATAGGAAGGAATAAAAGGTGCTTAAAATTCTGGCTTTTTGTTCCCAAAGTATAAGCAGGAAAGATACATAGCCAGACATGAGAAGATACAGCAGCTGGCATCACAGTCTCCCAAGGTCAGAGAAACAAGTGAGGCAATAAGCGTGCCATAAGAACAGAGCGGGTAAAACATTCCACAGAAATGAGGCCCACCAGGATCAGGAACCACCTCCCGCCCGGGGGATGGCAGCATTAGCTGACAATGTATACATAGGACATCTTAGCAAGGGTACGAATTGTAAGACTAAATTTTCCCTTTGTAGGTTTGCAGACTTAGCAACAGAATAAAGTTTGAGTCCAGTGGCACCTTTAAGACCCAGAATTAAAACTTTGTTGGTCTTAAACTCAAACTTTGTTCTGTTGCTTCAGACCAACATGGCGACCCACATGAATCAGCAGCTGATGTTGTTTTATCCTATCTCAGGCCTGTAGAACTTGTGACCCATGAAGACAAAAGAAACCCACCAGCTAAGTGGAATCAGCTGCCTGGGGAGGTGGTGAGTTGGCAGTCTTTAAGCAGCATCTGGACAAACACTTGTCAGGGATGCTCTGGGCTGATCCTGCATTGAGCCAGAGGGTTGGACTAGGTGGCCTGGATGGCCCCTTCCAACGCTGTCTCTATGATTCTGATCTCGTCTTCTGATCTTTTTGTCTGTATACCTAACAATTTGGACTGAGAACCCTCCTGAAGTATGACACAGTGATTAAGATCTTTTTCTTACACTCTCCATTTGTCAGACATTCTCCTTTTCAATCAGTACCAACTCCCTTGTTAGTTGCAGTGGGGTGACTCCTCTCACCTGCTCTTTTTGTGTGACATCCATCACACATTAAGGAAATGCTCCAAGATGAATAGCGGTGAAAATGTTCTGGGGTGACTCCTTTATAGGCAAAGAGATGCCACTAAGTGGCATCTGGCAGGCTCAACTCGGGATGATGTCATGTAGAAAACTTTAAATCACAAGAACCTACCCAATGTTTAAGAAAACGTCCTTGCAGACTTAACTAACAGAGTGTGGGTTTAAAAAAAATTAGATTTTGAGGGCTACAGCCTTGGGCCGATACCCTCCCCCCCCCCCATCCCCCAGTCATTCTCTGTGTCTGCTTGCAATAGAATTTCTTGAAAGAAACCATGCTTCTGAAACATTCTGCTAGCATAGGTTAATAGATGTTTTCAGAATTCAGATTGCCTTGGCACTCAAGGAGTTTGCTTCAGATTATAAGAAATCTAGTGTCTCATTAACTTTGAACGTCTTGCCAAGAATGTTGTACATGAACAAATAAAAAGAGCCTCTTGGAAACAAAAGGAAATACGCCGTTTGCATGCTCAATTCTCTCTCTCTCTCTCTCTCTCTCTCTCTCTCTCTCTCTCTCTCACTGCATTGAACAAATTGGAGAACTGCTGGTGACTTCAGATATACAAATGGTCTATCAAAACGTTTGGGTTGTTTGTATTTCTTGGAGATTTACAGTGCTGGTGGTATTTTGAAATACTGGGCAATTAACTTTCCTAGCAAAATAGTCTAATTCTGAGACAGAACAGTGTTGAGATGAGTGTGATGTAATGTGGCATGGAATACTTTGCTGATTTCTACCTTGCTGTTGTAGCCAAGCAAGTGTGTGTGAGTATCCATATTAAGAATGCATTTTTGTCCTTCATTTTTATGTCAACTATAAGCTGGACAGGATTTTTCTGTACACATCTCTTTGAAGCTTCACAACTTAGGTTCCCAGATGTACACTGGACTGAGAGAAGAAGCACCCATCCAGCTGTTCTTACCACTCCCCACCCCACAAACACATCTTTGAGACAAATGGAATAAAACTTAATTCAAGATTGGGAAAATCTGGGGGAGGCACTTCTTTACGCTTGCATATTCAGGGAATTTCAGATTCTTGTCATTTGAAAGATCTGAACCTCTTGCCCTATGGCACCCTTCACCCCCTAACCAAGGTGGCACCCCAAGCAACTGCTTGGTCCCCTTGGGTGGTGAACCACCCCAACTGATTTGCAGTAAGTATTCTTCCATATACATCTTATTTGTCCTGAGCCTTTGCAGCTCAGTCTTCTGTGCATTTGAACTTGGAATCTGCTGTCTGCTGTTCTCTTATTTATACCCTCCTGCTGCATGGCTAGGCTTCTCCACGCAGTCTGTCTGTACACTAAACAAAGCCATCTGTTAAAGTCTGCTCTTCTGTGTTTATAGTGGAACTGTGTCCCGGGGACGTGGTGTGGAGGGGGAAAGAGTGGCAACCCTGCTACCATAGGTTTCCTCTCATATTGGCTGTCATTCAGATGCCAGCCAGACCACCATACTCAGCTTGATTTCATGCAGTAGAGCATTATAACCTCAGTTGGTTGATTGTGGTTTGTATAGCAGCAACTTCAGCAATAAGGCATATTGGGGCCCAAAAGGTTTATCATTAAAGTCTGACAGTGGAGACAGAAAGGGGTGATGAGAGATGAATGAATATAATGGTATTTATAGCATACTAAGATAGATATCTCTATCTATCCTCTATCTATCTGTCTGTCTGTCTGTCTATCCATCCATCCATCAATCCATCCATCTATCTATCAAAGGAAAAGCAGTCCCTTTATCATTCCAGGTTTAGCCAACATATCTCTGTGTTTGTGTGTTTCCTTTCTTCACAATAATTTTGAAATCTTCTATGGAATATTGGGTTTCTTACAGTGCAGTCCTATGTCTAAGCCTTTTTAGGAAAATGTGAGGCTTCTGAATGGGAGTCAATAAGCCAGGCCTTTGATGAAAGCAAAAGTCCTTTTATTTCTTAATGATCCTTCAGGTACACGTTGTTTGTCAGAGATAACCAGTTACCAGCAGCAGGGATTAATATACCATATACAAAAAGGTAAGGGCAGGTGAAGAACCAATCAGAGCCAACTAAAATAAGCGCGAAAACCCTAACCGTTATGTTCTCATAGAAAAAGGTGCAAAAGCACTAACCCCCCCCCCCACAGCCCCTTCATGAACTCTACTTGCAGTTCACAGGCCAGGCACCTGGCTAGAATCAGTTCAGAAGTCTTCAAGGTTACAAAAGCAAGATTAGCTGTCCCAGACGCCAGAGAGGCAAGGGGAGGCGACTCGGAGAAGATAGCCAGAATGTTTATATGACGTGGGAGTATGCAGCAAGCCACCCTCCCGGGGAGAACAGAAAGAGACATAGTATTCATGACAGGCAATAAACCCAAGGCTAGCAGTAAATTACTGATAGAGGCCCAGAACAAAAGACAATTAATGGCAGAGGATCTGACACCCTGCCCTCCTCAAGATCACCCCCCCCCCCGGGTTTATCAGGAAAGCGTTTATGGAATGCACAAAGCAACTTGGGGGCATGAACATTTTCAACTGTGACCCACTCATTTTGCTCAGGCCCAAAATCCACCCACCGCACATGGTAATACAATCGACCCCGTTTAAGTTTAGAGTCCAAAATATCAGAAATTTCGAAATGCGGTTCCCCCTCCTTCATCAGAGGAGGAGGAGTCGGAGGATCTGGTCTCCATGCGTTCGGCCTAGGATCTTTCTTCAACAAGCTGTAATGGAAAACAGGGTGCTTAGTGACTTAGGCAATTCTAGTTCAAATGACACTGTGGATATTTTCCTTAGCACTTTATAAGGACCCACATACTTCCACCCCAGTTTTCTGCTAGGTTGAAGTCCATGAATGTTTTTAGTAGACAAGTACACCGAGTCACCGGGCTGTAAGTCCCATCCCTCAGCTCGACCTCGATCAGCATATTTCTTATAATCCGCTTTGGCTCGATCCAGGATTTTAGCAATCAATGGCCAAGAGTCTTGTAAGGCAGTCCACCAGTGGCCGAATTCAGAAGGGGGCTCTGCCCTGGGGGAGGGCAAGTAAGGGAGAGGGTTCCCCTCAAACTCCCCAGCCGCCATAAATGGAGAAACCCCAGTAGATGAATGCACTGCATTGTTGTAGCTATATTCAGCAAAAGGGAGGAGCTCCACCCAATTGTCCTGATGATAATTAGTGTAGCAACAAAGGAATTGTTCCAATATTTGATTAATTTGTTCGGACTGGCCATCAGTTTCTGGATGGTAACCCGAACTCAAGGCAGGCTCTATGTCCATCACCCAGAGAAACTCCCGCCAAAAGGTGGCAACGAACTGGCTTCCCCTATCGGAAATTACGCGCTTGGGGAAAGCGTGGAGCCTGATCACGTGAGAGAAGAACACCTTGGCTAATCCTTTGACCGTAGGCAATTTTTAAAAAGGAACAAAGCGTGCCTGCTTTGAGAACAAATCCACCCGTAACATAACGGTTAGGGTTTTCGCGCTTATTTTAGTTGGCTCTGATTGGTTCTTCACCTGCCCTTACCTTTTTGTATATGGTATATTAATCCCTGATGCTGGTAACTGGTTATCTCTGACAATCTAACCCTAACTGTTATGTTCTCACAGAAAAAGGCGCAAAAGCACGAACCCACCCCCCCCACCCCCACAGCCCCTTCATGAACTCTACTTGCAGTTCACAGGCCAGGCACCTGGCTAGAATCAGTTCAGAAGTCTTCATGGTTACAAAAGCAAGATTAGCTGTCCCAGACGCCAGAGAGGCAAGGAGAGGTGACTCGGAGAAGATAGCCAGAATGTTTATATGACGTGGGAGTATGCAGCAAGCCACCCTCCCGGGGGGAACAGAAAGAGACATAGTATTCATGACAGGCAATAAACCCAAGGCTAGCAGTAAATTACTGATAGAGGCCCAGAACAAAAGACAATTAATGGCAGAGGATCTGACAGAAAATGGGCATAAACTGAAATAACTCTTTTTAATCTACCAATTCTGGGGTTACCAGCATCTGGGTGGGGTGTGGAGCTCTCCCAGATTTACAGCTGAACTCCGAACTAGAGAGATCACTTCCCCTGGAGCCCCACTGAGCTCTCTCCTCAGGCTCCATCGCCATATCTCCAGGAATTTCCCACGCCAGAGCTGGTGATTAGTCACTTCCTGGCAGTTCCAGCTACAAGGCAGGGTGGTGGTGACGGTGGCACTCTAGGATATGAATTCCAATGTGTACATTTACTGGTTTCTAAATATTGCTTCTGTTATATAAAAATAAGCAACCCCCACCCCCCCCCCGCAATGGTTGCTCCATGTTCTTTCCCAGCTGTTGGCAGCTGATATGATATGCTGTGATTTCTCCACAACATTTCTATTAATTGTTGATTAGCGAGTCTCACAACACATTCTTCAGGTGTAGTAACGAAATCATAACTCAGTAGAATTTTAATGCTTTTTCTACTTAGCTTATCTAATGTTCTTTCTATATGTAAAATCACACCCTTAATGTAGTGCTGTCTCTAAAGGCCGGGTGCTGCATTTGCCTTCTCCTGGAAATAATGTGTGGAAATGTGATTCTAGGGGGGAGGGGAGAGAAATTGCATGCATTCTTTCCCCCAGTTTCACATTTTGAAGTATTAAAATGGCTTTAAAAATCGCTGGAAAAGTATCTCCTGCATTGGATCATAAGGACATAATGTAAGAACAGCCCTACTGGATTAAACCAGTGAGGAACCAGCATCTAGCCCAGCATCCTGCCTCACCCAGTGGCCACCCAGTCACTCACAGAGGCCGAAGCCCTCCTCTGATGCTGCTTCCTAGCAGTGGGATTCAGAGGTTGACTGCCTCTGGATATGTAGTTTCCCTTTAGTCACCATGGCTTGGGCTGTGATCAATGGCAGCTTGGGCTGTGATCAGCGGCAGAAGACCAGATGCAGGGGTTTCCCTCATGCCATGGCGGTGTCAAAAGGAGGTGAGCCAGTGGTGCTGGGAGATCCCCAGCAGCCGCCGCTTCCACAGACTCCTGCAGGCCTTCCATCCAGCAGGAGAAGAGTGGTTGAGTCTGCAAAGGTGGCTGGGACTGCGCAGTGAGAACCACCGCACCCCTCAGCCCCAGCAGATGGTGGGGAAGGAGTTGGTCAGGCAGGAGCCTCACCCAACAGAACCTCAGTAGGCATCCAGTGGTTCAGGGGAGAGTTGGGCGGCTCGGGGCAGCTGGTAGAGAATCCCCACCCTCACAGGAGTCCATCAGAAGGGAAGGTGAAGGAGAAAGAGACCTCCTCCCCACCCTTCCCCTGCCCACGGTAAGAGGTTTCCAAAACCAGGGAGCTCACCTTAAACTAGACCCCTGAAAGGAAAACAGGGCTACAGAGGTGGCTCTGGAATGGGCGGGGGGAAATGGCAGCAGCCATCTTGTCTGTCCCATTCCTAAGGGAAGAATTTTTACTTTCATTTTAACCCAGGTGCCAGTGCTACAAAATAGCTGACAAGGCTGGCCGATCTACTTCTCAGATGAAAAAGAGCCCACCTATGGACTTGAAGCTATCCGTGTACTCTGTCTCCCTGTCCTCCCAGGAGTCCATGGAACAGCCGAATGTGGACCTTACCAGGGAGGAAGCAAAATCCAACTTCATGCAATGGTTGAAGTTGGAAATGAGGAAAGAGTTCAGGGAAATGATGCAGGAAGTCAGCCAGGAGTTTGCATCATTAAGGGTCTCCCCAGACAGGGGCAGACAATATAAAAAATTCCAGAGCCGGAAGAGGGAGAGGTGTAGCAGTAACTCAGGCTTACCCCCCAGACCTAGAAAGAAGTGATGAGAGCCCTCAGTAACTAGAGAAGGTAACGGCTGCTAGATGCCCATATGGGAGACTCTGACTCCTCCACCTCCTCCTCAGGAGGGAGAACTCTCTGGAAGAGGAAGAGGAGGTACCTTCAGTGCTAACCAGGCCCTTTCCCTAGGAATTGTACACACATTTTGAGAACTTTGGAAATCTCTTCTAAACCTGAAGGGAAAGATGAACCTGACACAGAATGTCAGGTTTTGTTCAGAAAATCCATGCCAAAACTATCTGTACCACAGACAGGAATACCTCTCCCTGCAGCCTTCTATAGCATCATGAAAGCAGAATGGGAAAATCCTGCAAAGCCAAAGGCAAATCACCATAGTTCCAGAAGCTACTAAAAGACTCAAGCTACCGACTGTAGATGGCCCAGTTACCAGCCTGTCTTCTAATTCGGTACTTCCTATGGAGGCAGATGGTCTTCCCAGGGATCATTGTGATAGACGAATAGAACAAACGCTATGCAGAGACTTTGAGGCTTTGTCCTGTTCCCTGAGAGCATCTACAGCCGGATCTCTTTTTGCATGGGGAGCACATGCATGGGCATCCAACTTAGCCTCTGCTGAGAGTACTATTCCAGAAGATGTCAAGGAGAAGGTGGCCCTGGCAACGGCACTTACAGCAGTCCATCAGTGGCTATTAGCCCAAAGGTATAGATAGGAATTCTCGGTCTGGGGCGAGTGATGCTTGGGAAGGGGAGCAACAGTGGGAGGGCTTCTAGTGTCCTGGCCCCACTGGTGGACCTGTGATATATGAGGGTTAAGCTAACAAAAGAAGTTCTTATAAAAATACAAATATTTATTATGGTGTACACATTAGAAAAAGATAAAATGGGTTAAAAGAAATTATCCAAATATCAGACTCTTCACAGAGCTGTATCAGGATGTGTGTCTCTTCCATCAAAAGTAGCAATCAAGCTTCTAGTGTCCTGGCCCCACTGGTGGACCTCCTAAGGGCACCTGATATTTTTGGCCACTGTGTGACACAGAGTGTTGGACTGGATAGACCATTGGCCTGATCCAACATTGGCTTTTATTATGTTCTTACCCTTGATGCCTTTCAGCAAACAGCAAGAGTGATGGCATGTAGTGTGGCAGCCAGAAGGAACAACTGGCTTATTTATTTATTTATTTATTTATTTATTTTGATTTATAAGCCGCTCTCCCCACTGCGCAGGCTTAGGAAATGGGATGTTCCATTTCAAGGCATGAAGCTTTTCGGAGATGGCATAGACAAATACTTGGTGGAAGATAAAGATTAAAAAAAAAGTTCTACCTTGAAAAAGGAAGGATTTCAAACCTAGGAAGACGTTTCAGTCCTTTCGTGACCCCAAGAAGACATCCAGACCAGCCTTCTCTAGGCCCTATAGAGGAGAATGGCAACACACAGAGCACGGGGCAACACCCTCCTTCCCCAGTAAGGGTGCTCAGGGAAGAAACATCAGGAAAGGAACAACAGCGTGGCTAGGCCGACACGATGGGACCTGTGTGACTGCCCTCAACTTTTTGTTCATCATTGGTGGGAGGCGGGGAATGACAGGTGGGTGCTGGACAAAGTATCCAAAGATTAGGCCACAGAGTTCGACCACCTTCCCTGTCGGTGTCTGGTCTCATGATTATTTATTTATTTATTTATTTATTTATTTGTTCCAATTTATATCCCGCCTAGCCAGCGGACTGGCTCAAGGCGGCTAACAAAACCCAGTACCATGAGGTTTACAATATAAAAGCATTAAAACATTAAAATTCCCATAAAATTCCCAAAGATGGCGACTACCGAGTTTTCCGGTAAGCGAAAGGTGGCAGGGGTACTCCCCCAGGACCAGGGCGATGTTAGTAACCAGCCCTCCACCCGATGGTGGCTCCTATTTGAAAGCCTGGCGGAAGAGCTCCGTCTTGCAGGCCCTGCAGAATTGCAATAAATCCCGCAGGGCCCTGATGTCATCCGGGAGCTCGTTCCACCAGTAAGGAGCCGCCACCGAGAAAGCCCTGGCCCTGGTACAAGTCAGACGGGCTTCTTTCGGACTGGGGCAAGTCAGGCGATTTTGTGTGCCTGACCTCAGTAACCTCTGGGGCTGATATGGGGAAAGGTGGTCCCTCAAGTAGGCCGGCCCCTGACCATAAAGAGCTTTAAAGGTTAACACCAGCACCTTGAATCTGATCCGGTATGCTATAGGCAGCCAGTGCAGCGTCTGCAGCACAGGCCGGACATGGTCCCTCAAAGAGAGACCCGTCAACAGCCTGGCCGCAGCATTCTGCACCAGCTGCAGCCTCCGGATCTGGGACAAGGGCAGCCCTAAGTAGAGAGCGTTACAGTGGTCAAGACGTGAGGTGACCATAGCATGGATCACTGTGGCTAGGTCATCGCGTTCGAGGAAGGGGGCCAACTGCCTAATCAGCCGTAGATGGAAAAAGGCTGCCTTGGCAGTGGCTGCTACCTGGGCCTCCATCGTCAAAGCAGAGTCCAGGAGCACACCCAAACTCCTGACCCTCAGAGCTGGCACCAAGGGTGCCCCACCGAAGGACGGAAGTGGATGCCCCAGCCCCGATCCGGTCCGACCCAGGCACAGGACCTCCATCTTCAGAGGATTCAATTTCAGTCGACTCAGTTGAAGCCAGCCCGCAACCTCCTGCAACGCCCGCTCCAGGTCATCTGGGGTAGAGCCGGACCGGCCGCCCAACAACAGATAGAGCTGGGTGTCATCCGCATATTGATGACACCCCAGCCCATGCCTCCTGACAATCTGGGTGAGGGAGCGCATGTAGATGTTGAACAACATCGGGGACAGAACCGCCCCTTGAGGAACACCACACACCAGTGGGTGCCTCTGGGAGGCCTGTTCCCCGAGCGCAACCCTCTGTCCCCGATCTTGGAGAAAGGAGGCAAGCCATTGTAAAGCAAGCCCCCGTATCCCCGCATCGGCGAGGTGGTGGATCAGCAACTGGTGGTCGACCACATCAAAAGCCGCCGACAGATCTAAGAACACCAGTGCCGCCATGCCGCCTCGATCCAAATGTCTTCGGAGGTCATCCGTGAGGGCAACCAGAACCGACTCCGTCCCATGACCTGGTCGGAAGCCAGATTGAAACGGGTCTAGCATGGAGGTGTCATCCATGAAGCTCTGCAACTGGGTCGCCACCGCCCTCTCCAGTACCTTGCCCAAATAGGGTAGGTTAGACACCGGCCGATAGTTGGCCAATACAGCCGGGTCCAGGGATGGTTTTTTGAGGAGGGGACGGACCATTGCAACCTTGAGTGCCTCCGGGAACAGCCCTTCCAAGAAGGACTTGTTAATAATATCCCGAAGCGCACCACACAACCCCTCGTGGCAAGCTTTTATAAGCCACGAGGGGCATGGATCAAGGCTGCACAAGGTTGGGCGTACAGTCAAGAGCAACCTGTCAACCTCCTCAAGACTGAGGGGGCTGAAATGATCCAAGGTGGGACTAGAAGACGTGCATGGAGCCTCAAGTTCACGCACTGTCTCAACTGTGGCCGGGAGGTCGCGGCGGAGCAGCAAGATTTTATCTGCAAAATAGCTCGCAAATGCCTCACTGCCTATTTCCAATTCCCTATCATTTAGTGTGCTCTGAGGCACTTTAGTTAAAGACCTAATCGTTCTAAATAATTGGGCCGGGCGAGAGCTAGCAGATGCAACCTCAGCCGCATAGTATTGTCTCTTAGCGGCTTTGATTGCCATCTCATAGGATCTCATAAACGTCCTATAAGATGCTCTTGATACCTCGTCGCGAGATCGCCGCCACCGTCTCTCTAGCCGTCTGAGTTCCCGCTTCATCAGCCTCAGCTCCTCGGTAAACCAGGGGGCCAGCTTAGAGCGGGGGCGCAGAGGGCGTCGGGGAGCGATCTCATCGATGGCCGCCGAGAGCCGGTTATTCCAGTCCTTGACCAGCCCATTTACTGAGTCGCTGGAAGGCATGGGTTCCCGCAGAGCCGTTAAGAACCGCTGAGGGTCCATCAGGCTCCACAGGCGAGCTAAAATCCTCTCGCTACCCAAACGGAATTGGGGAGACACCATCAGACGAGCCTTCAGGGCATAGTGGTCAGACCATGGCACTGCCGTAGCAGTCAACTGGCCCACCGTAACCCCCACCGCGAAGATCAAGTCGAGCGTGTGCCCAGCCTGGTGTGTAGGAACCTGTATAAATTGGGTGAGCCCTAGTGCCACCATGGAAGACACCAGATCCCTCACCGGAGTAGAGGCCGCATCGTCGGCATGGATGTTGAAGTCACCCAGGACTACAAGCCTTGGGTGCTCCAAGGCCCAGCCCGACACGGCCTCGACCAGCGAGGACAGGCTATCGGCTGGTGCGTTGGGAGACCAGTACACCAGCCAAATAGCCAACCTCTCCCCAGCTTCCCACACCAGGCCCGTGCACTCTATGCCCGCAAGCCTCAGCGGCGGGAGCGCCCTGTAGGAGTAAACCTCCCGAATGAGCAGTGCCACCTCTCCTCCCCGGCCCTCAGTCCGTGATTGGTGGAGGACCGAGAACCCAGGTGGAGCTAACTGGGAGAGAGCCACTGTCTCTCCCTCTCGCACCCAAGTCTCGGTCACGCACGCCAGGTCAGCGCCCTGCTCTACAAGATATTCCTGCAGGGTTGCAGTTTTGTTGTTAATAGACCTGGCGTTACACAACACCAATGACGGAGGACGGTCCTTCCCAGCCTCCTTACCGGTCACTCTCGGGATGGGACGCAGGCAGGAAGGAGGCCGAGCTTCTCCATTTCTCCGCCTCCTTCCCCTCACAAACCGCCTGCTCCCACCGCTATATTTCCCCTGCCCCAGAAGTACTGGAATCCCCGGTCCAGATGACATTGCCGCCAGTGGCCTTCACACGGCACAGTGCCGGTCACAGGGCAACCAATGCCAACTGAGCCCAGAAAGAGATCCAACTCCAAGCCACCTGCGCTAAACCTAAGCCACTCCACTCCTAACATTCACTAACTAGTTCCAGCAGGTTAGTGTTGTGTAGCCTACTAAATATTCAATCCTCACACTAAGCCCACCCTGACCTCTCTTCATTGCTGCCCCATTAAGCTTCAGGCAGCAAGATTAAAATGAATCCCTAACTTATAACTAAATAAATTATAGAGTAAGGCCTAAAAATAAAACCCCTAGTCTACACCTAACCTAACCTAAAACATCAAAGTAATACTACTTGCTAAAGGGAGCCAGTCCTTCCCCCACAGGGGGTCCCTGAGCCACTGCACTCAGCTAGGATTCGTGATCTTTGGTGGGCTCGATGCATCCCGCTCTTCAGATTCCCCATCCCGTCTTCCGGCGGTGACAAAAGTGGTTGGTTTCCCGGCCTCCAGTTCTTATTCTCAGGCCCCAAGCGACTCCTGCCACCAGTCGCTCCAAGGTCCTCCGGGCCCTCCACTCTAGGCCCTCACTGGTACCTGGCCCGGGCGCTTAACGCTCCCAGACTCAGAGCCCTCAATGTCGTCGCTCGCCACTTGGCGGCTCCCGACCCACCACCAGTCGACTAATACAATAAGAGCAGCCTGATAGTCCTCCTCTGCAGGGTTCCCGGCGCCCTCTGCAGCAACAGGCCAGCTCCGATCTCCCACAGGCCCCCGTAGCTATTCCACTCCCAGACGCCACGACCGTGCGCGGGGCAGCTCCGCCGTCCCCAGGCGTCTCAACTCCAAGTGGGGTTCAGTAGAGGACAGAATGCGCCATTTACTCCCTCAGGCGTCTCGGCCATCCGAGGCTTACTCAGCCTGAGTACTCCTGCCCACTGTGGTGCGCAGTCCCGGCGTCACCCAGTCCCCGCATCTCCCGGCTCAGCTCCAGGCTCTCAACTCTCCAGCTCCGGGCCCTCGGCTCTCCGGCTCTCCGGCGCAGGGTGTCTCCGCTTTGAGCTCTCAGATCGCCAACGCCGGGCCTTCGCAGCTCCGCAGCTCCGCCGTCACCCCCAGATGTCTCGGCCGTTCCAGGTCTTCACGGCCCGAGCACTCCCGCCGACCGTGGTCTGGTCCGCGGTCCGTGGTCTCCGCGGTCCACAGCCTCCGCGGTCTCAGCGTCTCCCTACTCCGGCTCCGCGGTCTCGGCATCTCCCTGCTCCGGCTCCGAGCTCCCGGCCCTCCAACTCTCGACTTCCAGCGCCAGCCCCACCCGTCTCTGGGCACCTCCGGCCTCCAAGCTGGTAAGGAAAGCTTCGTCTGGTGTTGCCAGTTATTCTCCTCCCATCCCTTTCTAAAAGTAACTTTCTAAGAGTAAAAAAAACTTTCTATTTTCGGCGGAGCTCAGTTACAGAGCTCGACGCCGGTCGCCATCTTGGATGAGTATGGGCAGTTATTCATTTTGCCCATTTGCAGGGTGGCCCCCGCAGAAGACCCTGCTGAGATGAGGGACGCTGTCAATGCGGAGCATAGGGAGAGAGGTGGTCCTCCAAAAGCTCTGACTTTGCAGTCTATCTTGCTTCAGTTCAGCTCTCCTGCTGGGCTCTGATTCCAAGGAGTTTGTCGTTAGAGAAGCACAGACTGTTGCAAAGGGCCATCCAACATCTGCTGGAGATAGGGGGGCATAGAGAGGGTCCCGCACACCCAGAAAAATCAGGTAGTGTATTTGGGTTTTTTATATGTATATAATGCTAAAGAAGAGTGGGGATGGCCATCCTGGACCTGAAATGGCTAATCAAATATGTAAAAAAGGCATTCCAGATGGAATTTCCGATATCCATCCTCTCGTCCATTCATGACTTCTATAGATCTTCCAGAGGCCTATTTACATATCCCTATAGGGGATGCACACCGCAGGTTTCTGTGCTTTGCTTACGACAACAACCACTACCAATACAGGGCCTTACCATTTGGTCTGATATTCTCCAAGAGAATTTACCAAGGTTCTTGTGGTGCTGATCGCACATCTCCAATTACAGGGTGTGTCTTTCTTTCCCTACCTAGACAACATTCTGGTGAAGGCGGCATTCTTGCAACAGTGTGTGGAAGCATCCAATCTGGCAGTGCAGACACTCTTTTGTAGTAAATATGAAGAAGAGCAACCTACAGTCAATTCTGATCCTGATGTTCCTGGGAGTACAAGTGGACTCCTTGAGAGACAAGGTGTTTATCTCTGTGGAGAGATGACAAAAGATTCTCTGTTCTTGGAGGTGCTGAAGAAGAAGAAGAAACCCAAGGTGGAGATTACGATGCTGGCAAAACTCCTGGGCATGATGGTCTCCTGCCAGGAAGTGGTTCCATGGTCAAGATTTCACACCAGGCAATTACAGAGATTTATCCTACCTTTTTAGGAAGTTATTGCCTGCAAAGGTCACCTGTTACTCCATCTTTCAGGGCAATTGCTGCAGAAACTTCAGTGGTGGCTGGATCCCACCAGGTTCTAACAGGACGCCGCAATCAGAGACCTGAAAGAGTTGTGATGGCTACATATGCGAGTCTATCTGGTTGTGGAGCACACTCACAGGGCAGAATGACACAAGGCCTGTGGTCCCCAGAGGAGGCGTCAAGGAGTATAAATTTTTTGGAACTGATGAGATGGGGTCTGCTGGACTTCAAGGACCAACATGTGCTGGTTCAAACAGACAACATGACAGCAAAAGCATACATCAACAAACAAGGAAGGACAAGGTTTCAGACACTACACAGCGAGGCGTGCAACCTAGTGCGATGGGCAAAAACTCATCTTCTTTCACTGAAAGCTATTCATGTGACAGGCAAAGACAGTGTCTTGGCAGATTGATTGAGCAGAGGGTGCATGGACCACTCAGAATGGAGACTATGCCCATTGGTCTTTCACCAGATGCAGCACAAGTTCGGGGGGCTGAAGCTGGTGACCTGTTTGCGACAGCTCAAAACAGGAAGGTGTTAAAGTTTGTGTCCAGACAAGGGAGCCCCAGGCCATGGGAGTCAATGCTCTCAACTGTGAGTGGCCAGCAGGCCTCCTGTGTGCGCTCTCTCAAATACAGCTGACTCCCAGGAGGGGTGATTCAGAAGTTGCTGGAGCAAAAAGCCAAATTGGTGATGGTTGCCCCCTTCTGGCCAAGGAGGGTGTGGTTTCAGGCCTTATACACTCTGTCAGTAAAGAAACCATGCAGACTTCCTCTTCAGGATGATCTTTTTACTCAGGACTCGGCCAAACATCCGCACCGGGCCCTGCTCAACTTCACAGCATGGAGGTTGAGCAGCAACAACTAGAGGGCTTGGGGTACGATAGCAAAGTTATAGACACAATTTTGGCCTCTAAAAAAGGGTCCACAAACAGAGTTTACAACTCTACTTGGCAGATGTTTCATTCTTGCTTCTGGACCCCCTCAAGGCTTCGGTTGGGGTTGTTCAGGAGGGGTTGGGAAAAGGGGCCTAGCGCAAGCACTGTGAAAAGACAGATGGCCACCTTAGCGGCAGTCTAGGGATCCAAGAAAGGAAAGTCATCAACCAGGCGTCCCCATGTTAAATGTTTCTTAAAGGGGACCATGCTTCTAAAACCTCCAGTACAGAGGTTCCCAACATGGAATCTCAACGTAGTCCTGAGGGCCCTTTGCAAACCTCCCTTTGAGCCCATGGCCTCATGTCCACTGAAAGAATTTTCCTTTAAGACCTTATTCCTAGTGGGGATGATGTTGGCACGGAGAGTGTCAGAACTGAAGGCCCTATCGATAAACAGGGAACTTTGTGTGTTTCACAATAGGTTGGTCCTCCGCTCAGACCCGGCATTTATTCCTGAATTGAATTCAGTGTTTCATAGGGTGGAACAGATTGTGCTGCCATCCATTTGTCCGAATCTGACACAGAATAAGGAAAAGGAATGGCACTGCTTGAATGTTTGTAGGACCCTGAGCTTTTACATAGATAAAACCAAACAGGGATGTAAGTCGGAGGCACTGTTCATTTCTTTCAGGAAATCTTCTTTGGGACAACAAGTCTCAGCCTCTGTGCTCAGCAGGTGGGTTAGAGGGTGTATAACTATTGCCTACGAGGCAAAGGGTTTCAATCCCCCAGAGGGGATCACAGCACACTTGGTAAGAGGGGTGGCCACCTCTGCAGCATATAGGGCATTTCTATCCCTGGAAAAAATGTCCAAGGCGGCCACATGGAAGTCTGTGCACTCCTTCACAAGGCATTACAGGATAGGTAAGTTGGCCTCAGCTGAGGTGGCCTTTGGCTGCAGGGTTTTACAGCATATTCTGTAGGCTGGAAGCCAGGTGACCTGCCCTGGGGCACACTGCTTTTTTATGTCCCCAGTGTGAGAACTGGCCCACTCCTGGACCACTAGAGAATGGAAAAGTTGGATTCACTCACCATGAAGCTTCCTTTCTCGGTAGTCTGGGAGTGGGACATTCCTACCCACCCATTTGTGGGGAGATGGCTTCTAAATGGTTAGGTATGTTGAGCAGGTTGTTTGGCCACCCCTTAAGGGGCTGAGGGGGTTTTCCCGTCTGCTTTAGCTTCCAAGGTAATCCCTTTGTTGAAGGTTACATGGTTTGTTTTTTCATGTTTAACAAGTTCTGGGTTGCGAGAAGTGTATTTTATAGTGAGGCTGAACAATGGGGGAGTCTATGGCTTGAAGAAGACTGGGGCAGTCCGGGAGGATCCCCAACTGGATCAGTCAGGGAGACCAACCCTGTATCAGGAGGAAGAGCCACTCCCAGACCACCAAGAAAGGAAGCTTTACGGTAAGTGAATCCAAATCTTCCATTTTCTAAACTGAAGAACCCAAGGCCCTTAACCTTTCCTCATAGCAAAGGTTCTCCAACCCCTTAAGCATCTTGCTTGCTGTCTTCTGTACCTTTTTCCAGCTCTGCAATATCTTTTTGTCCTCTTTTTTTTCGAAGATATGTTGACCAGAACTACATAGAGGATTCCAAACGAGACTGCACCCTGGCCTCTTTACAAAGGGCATTGGCAGTATTGACTGCTTTCAGTCTCTTTCCTAAGGGGATCCCGTGAAGCAGCTCAGCTAGCAGAGGCACTTCCTTCTTCTGGGGGATGGCACCTTCCCTGATGCAAGGCAATCTTCCAAGCATCTCCTTCTATTCAGAGTTTTTTTTTTGCTAGCAGAACCAAGCATGGGATTCCCACCCTTTATCAGCTCTTTCAGAACTAGTGATATTCATCAACATTTGCCATTGTTGCTGTCTTTGTGAGTTATTTCCAAATGCTGTCAGTGGCTTCCTAGTGTATCTTCTTCTAGATAAGGTAAGGAATAGGAATTGAAAGGAAAGGTGTTGCAGAAGTAAGTTTCAATATATACTTCATGAGCTTAGATGGCGTCTTCTCTCCTTATTTCTTGGTAATGGCTGAGTACAATTGTGAAGTCTATTTTCATTGTTGAAAATCAGTACAATTGAAGAACTTCACTGCTTGACCATACTGGATGTATCCAGTTGTGTCAGATGTGTGCATGTATATGCGTGTACATACATGGAGTGGAAGAAGTGTACAAGGGAGAAGCTTTTGAATGGAAATTCGAGGAGCCCTAGCAAAAGATGAGGAATGGTTTATTACTTGGAAATGAAGACATGCAGTAGACTTGGTTCTTCCTCAGCTTGTCTTTGATAGTTTAGAACCAGGCTGTGTCAGCATTTTTGGCCAGCAAACAGGCCTTTTTGGAGTCCCCATTTTGGAATGCCTTTGCCATTCTGGACTCCTGCTAGCTGTTGTTCACAGGATCATACTTGAAAAATCTGTTGGGTCACCTGACTAAGTGCTTCTAGAGAAATGAGAGGATAGGTTCAGCCTTGTCACCAGCATGGGACTTTGGAGGGCATTCCTGGAGGAGGTGGGGATGTCCCCAACATGATGATGTTACATTGGAGACATCCCCCCCAAGTGCCTCCCCCAACAATGGCTACCCCTCTCCCTTCCCTCCTGCGATATTTAAAAGTCCTGCCAATCAGCTGGAGAGCCCTTTAAATCTCACTTTTTACTGGATTGAATTAAAGTGTGTTTGAGATCCTGTGGTCCTGGATTTTATTTTATTTTTATTTATTTTTATTTATTTTTGCATTTCTATCCCGCCTTTCCAGTGAACTGGCTCAAGGTGGCTCACAACATAAACATAAGCACCGAAGTGGTTTACAATTTAAAATCATAAATACACAACATTAAAAAACGACTAACATAGCCGTACTGGCGGCATCTACATGCTCCTGGAGAGTAGCGGCAACAGAAGGTTTGGCCTGTGGAACTAGGGCGATGGATACAACACACAAGTTGCACTTAACAGCATTAATATGAAATCCACGATACTGGGAAAACTGGCTTTTTGTTCCTCTTTGTTTTTCCAAACATAGCTTCAGAGGCTCTGACATCTCTAAACTGTAAGAAACAGATATTCCCCTTTTCCATGAGGAAGTTGTGATTTTGTACTTCATGATTCTAAATAAGATTATCAGTGTCTTCTAATAATTACTGACTTCTAAACAACTGAAAGAAAAACACTTTGATTTTGAGCGTTCTATATTTAGGAACAGTGTGCACCATAAGAACGTTAAGAGGCAAATTAGTCAAAATAAAATCGACTATTTTTCTTTTAATTCCCAGGAACTCGCAGGGAGGCTGTTTCAAGCTCTTTTTTTTATGTTATAGTTATAGTTATAACAATTGTTGACCTTATAACCTTAGCTTGTTATTTAGTTTTTTCCTCACATATCTTAAAACATCTTCATCATGTTACACGTTAATTTGCTGTTCAGCTCCTGTCTATAACTTTGAGCCTTACCTTCCTTCGAATGTATTTGAAAAAGTGTGTATGTACATAAAAGTACATACTTTGAATAAAACTTTGTTGGTCTTAAAGGTGCCACTGGACTCTATATTTGTTCTGTTTCCTTCGTTTCCAAAGTGGAACACTCCTCCCCCCCCCCCCCCGGACTTTCCAGGTTTCCCCGTGGTTTGCCCAGGTCCTGTAAAAATCAGTTAATTGCTAGTTTGCCATAATGCAACATTATAGCAATCTACAATCATAATCTGTTACTTCCTATAAATTCCCAACTGTCATTTTTTTTAAAGTTTTTCTTTAGCCTTTTTTGCTGCATAGAAAAGGGAAGGTGCAGGGAATATGTGTCTAAATTGTTGGGAAAGGAATAGAGAGGGGGAAGCAGCAAGACAGTGGGAGCAAGGCTAGAATTTGCTTCTCAGATAATCCATTTCCCCAGAAAATGCCCCCCTGCATTCACAGCTGGAAGGGACAATGGGGAATCAGAAACGAATGACATAAATTGTGGTTGATAGGGAAATAAATGTGACGTTCTTTATTCCCTGAGTCAGCTTCTAAGAACTGAGATACAACACATTGCTCTTACAAAAGTCGACAGGCTACCTAGCAACTTTTGTGGGCATAGATTGCACTTAACATTTGCTTGCTCAACAATTCCCATGATGCTGTTGAGAATGCAAAGATGCCTTGCCTCTTATGGAATTACAGCTTGCAGACTTTTTTCAGATGGAAGAATTCATCCCCTAATGTTAAAAAGCTTCTCAAAACCACCCCACTCTTCTGAGCTGGTGATCTCTCCAGGCAGATCTGGTAGAGCCTCAAATGCACAGAGAATGGTAAGGGCCGCAGCACAGGAGGAGGAAAAATCAGGTATGGAAGAGGAGGAGATGAGGGAGTAACCTGGTGGACGTTCGGTGGCCCCTGTAACATCTTCAGTGGTGGACAAACGGCAAGAGGAACAGTCTGGAGGTTAAGGAGTCGACACAGTTCCTGGAAGATATACTGATAGTTCTTGAGCAACAGCATAGCCCTGAAAGTCCTGAAAGCCCTGATACTAGGAAGAGAAAACTGAAGGCTGAGAGATGCAGGGAGGCTGAGAAGAAGATTCTAGCATGGCAGGAAGAATGGATTAGGAACCATAAAACCCAACATAATCCTTCTGAGGATGCATTACAAGAATAGGAATCAGAACATACTAAGAACTAAATAAAGCAGAAAGTGACTGAGGAATACAAGGACAAAGAAGGAGAGAAATATATAGTAATAGCTGTTTTAGTGGAAATATTCAAGCTCTGTATCCAGATCTGTGGCTCCTTAAAAAAAAAAACAATAAACCAAAAAGTGAAAAGGTGGCAGCTATGAATACAGTTAGTAGACTGTTATTATACAGTTAATATTAGATTTGTTCCTTAATGATTGTGTGTTTTTCCCCCTGTAATGAAGGCACTGTGGTAGGGGATGGTCTGGTAATTATTTTTTCATGTAGAGTCATTGGTTTCACCTGTCATGTTTATCTGTAAAGTCATTTTGGGAAGGTGAGCCCTCTGCCTATGGCCTCTTCCCCCTTTCCCCCTTAGTCTGTATATGAATTTGGGATGGTGAGTCCATTGCTCTGGCCTCTCCCCCCCCCCCCCCCCAAGTTTGTATGTGAATCTGGGGGATTTTATTTTCTCATGTTGGCAGGTCCCAGGTACTTCAGGGAAGGAGAGTATAGAAGAGGTACTTCTCCTGTGGTATGGGGTAGATTCCAAAACATTTTGTGGGAGCAATTTTCTGATCAAACCTGAAATGTAATGTTGACCTTCCCTGCCCTGATTTCCTATTGATTATGTCCTTGATTGTACAAGTCTCTGTTTTTATGAATTTTACTGTACAAATTTACTCCACATCCCAGCACATTTCAATCGTATCTGAATGTGAGATGGTGAGCCAACTGCTCTGGCCTCTTCCTTTCTCCCCTTAGTTTGCATGTGAATTTGAAGTTTGTTTCTTTTATTTGTTGGCAGGCTGTAGAAGAGGTCCTTCTCCTGTGGTATAGAGTAGATTCCAAAACATTTTGTGGGGGCAATTTTCTGATCAAACCTGAAATGTAATGTTGACCTTCCCTGACCTGATTTCTTATTGATATTTCCCTTGATTGTATAAGTCTCTGTATGAATTTTACTGTTAAAGTTTACTCCAGACTTCAGAATATTTTAATTTCTTTTCTTTCCCTTTTTTTGGAGTGATATATATGTAGGATGTATTAAATACACTTAATTTGTTATTTATTTATTTAAATTTTACCCCACCCTCCCCACCAAAATAAACGAGTCCAAAGTCATGTTGGTTTGGTTCTCAGAGTCTGGGCAGCAGGAGCTGGGAAGAGGTTCAGTCACGACCGTAGTGGTACTCCCATTTGTATTTTCTCTTGTTCAGATAAATGGTTGCCTGTGCAGATCACTTCTGTGTGGAAAATTAAAGTAGGCACTTGTGGGCGCTGTTTTGATGAGAGGAAAACTCATCTCTGCTCATGGTGCTTCATAGTTCATCCCAGGCAGATGGAATCCTGGAGGGTTGAGGAGGATCCTCTCCAAGGATATTTGCCCATATCCCCATAACAGCACCCACAACTGCAGGATTCATGGGCATACTGGTAATGAGTAAAGCTGGCATGACCTTAGTTCTTTTGCCGCAGTATTTCGCTCTACGTTCCACACCAGTTAAGACAATAATCTTTATGAGAGAATGATTTTCTTCTGCCCTAGTTATATTTCCCTGCTTGATCCTCTTGGGTCACTGCTTGTTGTGGCTGAGTATCTTGGTTACAGGACAAGAGACAGCATTCTCCTAAGTTAAGCCTCCCCCCCCCCCCCCCCCCGGTGAAGGCATGTATTGTGATTCAGTGACAACCACAAAGGAATTATCCGTAACAATCTAATTTTAAACATGCATTCCAGATGAAATAAGCATTCATAGTTAGTCATTTGGAGAGAACTGAGCCATGGACTGCAAAAGAGGTCACTATCATTTGTTAGCCTAGATATCAAATCTCTGAATTCTGACATGGAGCAGGCATTTCAGCATTTCACAGTTACATGTTACAAGATACGTTGGGTGGGATTTGATTGCCTGACTTCGTGATTTCATAGTTTACTTTTTTATCTATCTATGAAGAGCTTTCTCCCACCTGTTATCTGCTGTTTGACATTGAAATGGTATAGTTTATGTCTCTTTGAGAATATCAGAAAGCCCCATCCATCAGAATGATCTATAAGCAACTCTGGAAATGCACGAACTGCCACCATGCCCATGTTTGGGGGGGGGGGTTTGCATTCAGTGCTGCACAAAACAGACAAGCATATACTTGCTCCAGCAAGCAGCACCTGGCAAGTCTATTAGATTCTCCTTTTAAGAAGTTGTATTCAGAGTGCTGAGCCCATTCTGTTCCTTTTCACTCGGTTAGGAAGTTTGGCTAAAGCAGGTCCCACCACCATCACTGAAAACCAAATGTCACTATATTTTATTGTGTTCAGTTAGATAGAAATAATTTTACCAAACAGTAAACAGTTCTGATTCTGTTGCAGTTAATGTAAGTATTGGTGGGAAGCAAAGATTTCATGAGAAGGCAGATTGTACTTTAAAACAGTACCTTCCTTCTGTCAACAGTACAGTTAACGATAATGCTCTGAAACTGAACAAACAACATCCATAAAACCACAAGACTGGAGCCTGAGTCAGATTGAGGTGATGAGAGAGGAGATCCTACAGTTGACAGACAAAAACAAATAAATCACCGGGCCTGGATGGCATACATCCAGGAGTTCTGAAAGAACTCAAATGTGAACTTGTGGATCTCCTGACAAAAATATGTAATCTTTCCTTAAAATCTGCCTCCATTCCTGAGGACTGGAAGGTAGCAAATATCACTCCCATCTTTAAAAAGGGTTCCAGAGGAGATCCAGGAAATTACAGGCCAGTCAGTCTGATGTCGATACTGGGTAAGTTGGTGGAAACTGTTATTAAGGAAAAAATTAGTAGGCACATTGATGAACAAAATCTATTGAGGAAGACTCAGCAGGGTTCTGTAAGGGAAGATCTTGTCTCACTAACCTGTTAGTGTTCTTTGAGGGAGTGAACAAACATGTGGACAAGGGGGACCCAATAGATGTTGTTTACCTTGACTTCCAGAAAGCTTTTGATAAAGTTCCTCATCAAAGGCTCCTAAGTAAGCTCAATAGTCATGGGATAAAAGGACAAGTCCTTTAGTGGATCAAAAACTGGCTAATTAAAAGGAAACAGAGAGTGAGTATAAATGGGCAATTTTCTCAGTGGAGGGAGGTAAGCAGTGGGGTACTGCAGGGCTCAGTACTCGGTCCGATGCTTTTTAACTTGTTTATTAATGATTTGGAGTTGGGAGTAAGCAGTGAAGTGGTTAAATTTGCAGATGACACGAAGTTGTTCAGGGTGGTGAGAACTAGGAAGAATTGTGAGGCACTCCAAAGGGATCTAGAGGATGGGCAAGTGGACGTCAACATGGCAAATGGGGTTCAGTGTGGCCAAGTGCAAAATGATGCACATTGGAGCCAAAAATCCTAACTATGAATACACGTTGATGGGGTCCGAACTGGCGAAGACTGACCAAGAGAGAGATCTTGGAGTCGTAGTAGATAACTTAATGAAAATGTTGAGACAGTGTGTGACTGCAATGAAAAAGGCCAACGCTATGCTGGGGGTTATTAGGAAGGGAATTGAAAACAAATCAGCGGGTATTATAATGCTCCTGTATAAATCAATGGTGCAACCTCATTTGGAGTACTGTGTACAGTTCTGGTCGCCACACCTCAAGAAAGATATTATAACATTGGAAAAAGTGCCAAAAAGGGCAACTAGAATGATAAAAGGGTTGGAACACTTTCCCTACGAAGAAAGGTTGCAGCACTTGGAGAAACAACAGCTGAGGGGTGACATGATCGAGGTTTATAAGATTATGCATGGGATAGAGCAGGTAGAGAAAGAAGTCCTTTTCTCTCTTTCTCACAATACAAAAACTCGTGGGCACTCCATGAAATTGCTGAGCAGTCGGGTTAGAACAGATAAAAGGAAGTACTTCTTCACCCAAAGAGTGGTTAACACGTGGAATTCACTGCCACAAGAGGTGGGGGCAGCTACAAGCATGGACGGCTTCAAGAGGGAATTTAAAAAACATACGGAGCAGAGGTCCATCAGTGGCTATTAGCCACAAAGTATAGATAGGAACTCTCAGTCTGGGGCAAGTGATGCTCTGTATTCTTGGTGCTTGTGGGGGGGCGACAGGGGGAGGGCTTCTAGTGTCCTGGCCCCACTGGTGGACCTCCTGATGGCACCTGGAATTTTTGGCCACTGTGTGACACAGAGTGTTGGACTGGATGGGCTGGCCACTGGCCTCATCCAACATTGGCTTCTCTTACGTTCTTATGAGCCTGTGAATGAAGAAAATCTTTCTCCCACCTTCCCCCAGCAGCTGCCAGTAACCCCTAAAAGGTGTTGTTGTCAGGGGACTGTCTAAACAGCACAGGGGGTTGTACTAGAAAGGGGATGCCCACTGGCAGGAGAAAAAAAGGGAGGCAGTTTTGCCCCAAGGTTTCCTCCTTGAATCCACCGCTCCCTCCCGGTCAGCTGGGGGTTTGGTGCCCAGGAGCTTTCCAGTCTTTGTCATTAACTTCTTCAGGAACCACAAGGGATTTTCTGGGGGAAGGTCTGCCTCTGTGAGTGGATCCATCCCATAAAATTTCTCTCTGTTGGTGACTAAAATTTCCTGGTACTGCCTGTATAGTGAAATTACCAGTCATGGTGAACAAATTTAATTTGGTTTTCATCAGACTTGTAGAAGTCACTGGAAACCAGTTATATATGTAATTTTGTCATACTAAATATAGTTTTAAAAGATTGTGTAGGAATACTATACTCAGTTTACTTTCAAGATGATTCAGGTTATAGGTAGTAAGGGTTTTGCCTTGTTTGCCTTATGTTTTAAATTTGTTTTATCTAATTTTGATTGCAAATCTTATGACGGAAAGTGCACAATCTTCTCTTAATGATTGACTGAACCATGTGTATGTTTTTCTGCTAACCTCCACAATTCTGTTCCTCTCCAGATCTTTCATGAACCCTTTTTCCTGGATGATGGTTGCCTCCAATAAGATTTCAAATACGCATTCAAATGTGTATGTACTTGAATGATTGATTCATTTCTAGCACATTTTAAACAAGAGGGCAAGTTGGAATGGACTCCAACCTTGTGATGCATTAAGTATTGCAGCTGACCTATGCTTTTAGGCATATTTTCTTGCTACATATTACTTGGTTTATGTTGTTGATTTTTATGTTGATATTGATTTCCCTTTTTCCAGAAAGTTCAGACCCAACCCCCCCCCCTCCCATTATAAAATCCAGAAGGCCATATTTTGTTGACTGCATGCATATTGGGGCTCTTCAGGTCCCCGGCATCCTTATCCCCACCACCAGCACCAGCAGCTGCCCCTCAAGGTCAAGGGACCTTCCAGGCCATGCCCCCGTGTGACCCAGTTAATAAAACCAATGAAACTCGTGACAAACAGAAAGAAAACAGAAACCTCCATCAGCTCAGCCAGCCTTTCCTGCCTCTGACCAGATGCTCCCATGAGGAAGGCCGTGTTTCCCTGCATACAGAATCTTAATAGAGTTTAGTTCCCTCTCTTTTCTGTACGACCGCCAGAATATTAACAAGAATTCTGACTTCATTTAAAATTATGATGTATAAATACTAGAGGAATAAGACTGTTGGTATAAAAAGGCAATTAAGATACTTTCCTCTTTCACTGACATTATCATTTGGCACTATATGGAGCACTGATTTTGTTTTACAGAAATTATTTATGTCTGTGCTTGTGAACTATTATAATTCCTTTTGTGCTTTTCATAGGTGTGTGTGTTTCCAGGGACCAGTGTCATCCATTATAGAATTTATATATATGTGATATGAAGAAAGTAGACAGGGAAAATAGCTTTGAATTTTATAATTTTGGTAATATTGTTATTAATATTCACTTTCAATGAGCATGCAGTTGGACATGGCTGAAGAACATCTGAGGTTAGGGAAGGAAGCAAATATGCCTTTTCCATACGTGTTTCCATTATTTGTGCATTGGGATATTATGTTCGAATATAATAATAATAATAAAATCTTCATTGCATTAGCAAAAAAAAGCCATAGCAACAGTACAAGCTAAGAACTATAGTTCAGACTAAAAGCAGATGACCAGCCCTAAGTTCAAACAGATAATAACAGCAGCATAACAATCTTCAAATTTCCGAATAAGTACATACATGGTCAACACTGATCAGTAAAGACCTAATTTAGCTCAGGGTGATTTATTTTCCTAATCACCGTGGCTAATGTTCGAATATTACTTGAAAATGTTCTGAAGTATGTTATAAAGTAGTCCCAAATTCATTTAAGTATTTCTGATTAGGAGATGGCCTATTTTTGATCAGGAGATTTGTTCACTGCTTGAGCCATTCACAAGACTGGGTTAATAGAACCATTTCCAAGTTGGACTGAGCTAAAATCCATTTCAAAGAAACAAGTAATGGAGGGGTTTGATTTAATGGCACTTACTCTGGGGAACCCGGCAATTCAAAATGGAAGGTTAGATCCAGACTTAGGCTGCAGCCCTCCCCCCCTGTCGTTCCTCCAGGAGGAGCTTCTCTTGGAGATCAATGGGCTCTACTGAGAGAGGGAGTTCCAAAAGTTTTGTTCTGCCGAACAGAAAATTTAGCCTGAATCCATCCCACAGTTTGGTATCGGAACCAAAAGGAGACATAGCTGTGGCATGGAGAAGGTCGCAACCAAACATTGCCTTGGTGTGTGGGCAATAAGTAACCTGCCCCCCCATGGATCTGCACGCCCTCTAGTGGCTAGGACAACCACAATGAAGCCCTGACCTTTGAAGTCCATTGAAGTCAGATAGGCTTAGAAGGCTTTGACACTGCTTAGGATTGGGCTACCGCTGCTGGAAGCTCAACTCTCCAGACGCCTGGACTAGGATGCTGCCAGCCTCTCTTTGGGAAGCCTACTCTTTGGGAAGCAATTTGACAGAACTGGTGATTTCTAATTCAACATAGCAATTGAGAAAGCAGGTTTAATCTATCAGACTAGGCAAATGGAAGTGCTGCAATATCAGCTCCTCAGCTTTACACGTGCAGAGGTTTGTTGCCGTGTGCAACTGCCACCAATCCAGATTGAAATGCACCCAAATAATACTCAGGTCCTCCGTTTAAGGGTGGCATTTAATTTTGAACCCAGAAAAGGCCTCATTTTCACTGAAGCAGTGGAAATGGAGTGGCATCTGGGCTGTCTCAGTTTGCGGGGGCCAGGCTCCCTTCAGTAAAATAAAATTCTCTGTTCGCTGTGCAGTCCGATGGGCTTAGGCCAGAGTAACTCTGCAGGGGACTCTGCCATTAGAAAATGAGATGGCGGGAAAAAGAGTTATTCATGTTTCGGCTTCCTTGCATGTAAGGGGTTGATTTTTGCTTTGTTTTGTTTTATAGTTTAAATAAGGGGAGCCCCATCCTGCAAACTGATGCCATGGCCCAGGTTTACCACATTATGGTCAAACAAGAATTTTTAAAAGGAAATTTGCCGTGGAAAGTCCTGATGCCGCAGAGCAGGCAGAAGAAGGGGTCCGCCTTCCCACAGGGGTTTTTGCCAGTCGCTGCTGACCCTAGGGGTTCCCCATGCTTTTGTGTCAGAAGGGGAGACAAAGATCCCTTCCAGTTATAGCCTGTAGGGACCAGACTTTTGATCAGTGAAACACTGGATTCGAAAAGAGAAATGCCTTCTCTACATATGCCATGGCTTTGACCCCAAAAAGGCTTTATATGATTTTAAAAAAAAAACCCTCAGGCAGTCAATTCACCAAATGCCCGGCGTGACATCCAGTGAAAAAAATGTTCAGAGACAGGAGGGAATTGTGGGCTGGAGGGACGTGTGTGTGTCATCCTGCAGCCCAGTCTCAGATCCTAGAGATCCTTGCTTAATTTGTGTGTTAGTACTTGGCCTTTGATCCGTGATTTCAGTCCCAAATAGTCTTTCCCTTCTCACTGGCCTTAAGTCAAGTGATTCCACTTAAGAAATGCTTGCCACCTCACTGCATGGTGGGAAGTCTCGATGATTGTCCAATGCCATAACTGATTAATCAACTGGGTGGTTCTGTTCTCTGCCACAAACCTGAGCCTAGTAAAACAATTCTCTATCCACCACACCTGAACACGATAGGCTTATGTAGTATGAAAAATGTTCCAAATAAGCTGCTTTTTTCTAGCAGTTAGTAATACTGGGGGTGCCCCAGTCTGGATGGCCCAGGCTAGCCTGATCTCTTCAGACCTCAGCAGCTAAGCTGGGCTGGCCCTAGTTACTGCTTGGGCAGGACCCCACCAAGGAAGTCCAGGGTTGCAACACAGAGGCAGGCAATGGCAAATCACCTCTGTCCCTCTCTTTTCTCGAAAGCCTTATGGGATCAGAATAAGTTGTCTGTGACTGGACAACACTTTCAACCACTGAGACTGGGGAGAAAGTTCTTCTCCACATATCACACAATGTGCGAGTCGAAAGCTACTCTTGGTGGTCCAATCTTGAATCCAGACCTCCTTTTTTAGCACTGCCCTCTTTGTTCCTCCTGTCTGTTGGCTCATGGGCTGCTAGACAGAGCCCTGGAGGTAGCAGATGGTCAGTCAGCTCTTGGCAGGGCTTGTGGAAGATGCTCTATGCTGGTGCTCTGGTGTTCTGCTCCCTCTGACCATCCCCTCGTATTTTCATCAGTTGGCTGTCCCCGCATATCGGAGGCCTTCTCCTTGGTCAGGCTAAACACTGCTGTTTTGGTTCCAAGGAATGCCCTGTTCAGACAAATTAGGTGCACCTGGGTCTGGGGCAGTGGAAACTTCATCGCAAATGCTCTTTGACTGCATGTTGACTGCCCCTTTGAGAGATCTATCAGCCGGTGATAGTTTCCAAGGTTTCCCTTGCCGCTATGTCTTCCCTGCTCGCTCATGCTGATCCTGGTGTTACTTTGGTTGTGGTGAAATTCCTGGCAGCAGAGTCTTCTGCGTAGGGATAGAAATATAAGACCGGTTCTATCCAAGACAGCTGGGTCACTTAGTTGTTAAAGAAATCTACTGTTAATGGTGCTTTATTAATGCCCCCAAAACTACAAACAGAAGTATGAATAAACATTGTTATTAATGGCTAGGTGCTGTAACAAAAAAAGGAACTGTTTAATTTTAAATCTCTAGAAAAATCTTAGGAAAGCTGTCAGATGTCCTCCAGGGGCTAATAGGCTTGCAAAGACAATGTGTGCAACTTGTCAGTCAATCTTTATTATGGTCCACAGGCCACAAAGATAATGTGAAACCATTGTACTACTTTTTCCCCCAACTTCATGGTTTTCTTTTTGCCTGTGTGTGATTTGTATTTTTTTAAGCAAGAAAAGGGCACCAACTCCCCCTATTTTGTCATTGCAGAAATGTGAAAGTTACTCTTTTTCTGGAAACAGACCAGTGTGTTAGGCGGCACTCAACTGTCTGGTCTGCCCCGTTACATAGATACGTGAGAATTAAATTTGGGGGGGGGGGGGAGATGAGTGTACGTTGGTTCTCATCATAATCCTCCTGATCCCGTGCTCGTATGATGGGTAGGGAAGTGTTCTCTAAACTATGAAGGTCTGAAGTACCCTTTTGAAACATCAGCTGCTGTATTTTAGTTTTCCTCAAAATGTGGAGTATCATTTCCTTTGACCTTTCAGAATAGGATTGGCTAGAAGAGTTAATTACAAATAAAACGAATAAACCTCCATTTACAATTACTCAAAAAATTTACTAGAGGACTATAAACACAATGCAAGAAATTCACAAATATCTCCCCCCACACCCCCAGTGACTCCTGTTCCATGCCCAGAAGATGCCCCCCACACACACACAAAAAAAACCCACCCTGTCCTGGAGAAGAACTGCTTCCTGGCCCCAAAGTGGCGATCAGCATTTCCCTGGGCATGTAAGAAAGGGCCATGAGAACTGAGCATTGAGGCAACCCTTCCTGCCCTCCTTCTCATGATCTGCCTCAGTTCACAGAATCAGCGTTGCTGTCAGATGGCCATCTCGCCTCTGTTTGAAAACCTCCAAAGAAAGAGAGCCCACCACCTCCCAGGGAAGCCTGTTCCACTGAGGAACTGCTCTGTCAGGAAGTTCATTCTAATGTTTAGCCGAAAACTCAGTTGATTGAATTTCAACCCATTGATTCTGGCCCAACCTTCTGGGGCAACAGAAAACAACTCTGCACTATCTTCTATATGAGCCCTTCAAGTATTTGAAGATGGTTATCATCGTATCACTTCTCAAGTTGTCTCCTCTCCAGGCTAAACTTGCCCAGCTCCTTCAGCCTTTCCTCATAGGACTTGGTCTCCAGCCCTCTCACCATCGCCTTTGCCCCCTTCTGGAAAGGTTCCAGCTTGTTTATATCCTTCTTAAATTGTGGTGCCCAAAACGGAACACATTACTCTAGGTGAGGTCCAGGGTTCCCTCTAAGCTGTGGAGTCCTGTGAGGAAAAATTCTACTTTCTGAGCTACCGGCATTAAAGTTGTAAGCGAGCAATTTGGCTACTGCATAAATTAGTTTGCTCTGGAGCCATCCTTCCTGAGCTAAGACAAAAATGTGTGAGCCAGAGGCTAAAAAACTGTGAGCTAGCTCATACTAACTCAGCTTAGAGGGAACCTTGGTGAGGTCTACTCAGAGCAGAGTAAAGCAATACCATCACTTCGCGTGATCACCGTACTTCTGTTGATACAGCCCAAAATTGCATTTGCCTTTTAAGCTACTGCATCACACTGCTGACAAAAGTGCAGATATTCACCTTGATCCAAGAAGTCACATGCTGAGCTACAAGCCTATGCCAGGATTCTCACAGTGCAGTTTTCAGCAGGTTTGCTCTGACATAAGCCTGGCTGTTTTTAGTGGCACCATAGGATTGCATAGGAGTCGCCGAATACTCCTTCAGGCAGCTGCCCCAAAATTCTACTGAGGAGGAGGAGGAGGAGATTGAATGTATACCCTGCCCTTCACTTGGAAGAGCAGTTTACAAACTTTTTGCCCTTCCCCTCCCCACAACAGACACCCTGTGAGGTAGGTGGGGCTGAGAGAGCTCTGACAGAAACTCTTCTTTTTTTCAAGAGCAGCTGTGCCAGAACTATGGCTTGCCCAAGGTCATCCAGCAGCTTCAAGTGAAGGAGTGGGGAGTCAAACCCAGTTATCCCAGATTAGAGTCTGCGCACTTAACCCCTACACCAGTCTTCCTGCAGTCCAAGCTGCTCCAACACTGTGCCAGGTTAAAATGTTTCCTGATGCCCCTTCATTTGGACATATCCATTGCCAAGAGGAATTCCATAATTTTGGAATTATGCCGAAAGAAGCCATCAGTATAACTAGTGCTGTCTGTTTTCAGGGGTACTCTGGCAGCCCACTTTCTATAGATCTTTCTGTTTTCTTTGTGACGTAGGTGATTTGCTTCTGCACATTTGATTTCCTAAGTAATCCTTAATAATTTTAAGCAAGTGCCAAGAAATATTTGTTTGCTAAAATATCATTCTTCAAGACACACACTAAATCCCAAAGCATTTTTTAAATGAGTCTGGGCTTTCATATAGCTTTTCTATAAATTAAGTCATCAGAATATGGTATTATTAGTTGTGGCATGTCACACAGCAAGCCTAATGATTTTCCTGGCAAAAGATCGTTCAGTGAGCATCAGCCAATTAGATGTTCTGTCATTATCTTCATTATTGTTTGATGGGAATGTGGAGATTCATCTGATTGGCAAGATCATATTCTCTTACGTCACATGATTCACTCATTTTTTTGTAAAAGGGGGGAGATTTTGAATTGTTTCAACTAGTATTCAGCTTTGAGTAGTGTTTGATGTAAATACCTGATAGATCACAAAAAAGCACAGTATTCGTCTGATCTAAAGTCTTCTGAAATCAACTGAAAATACTATTTTTGTATCTCTGTTAGAGTCACCAAGAGTGTTATTGAACAAAGTAAGTGTTTAAAACTAAGTTGTTGTTGATTGTCTTCAATAAGATTTATTAAGGGCTTCCTGCACTCATCCTGTGTAATGGGACAAGAAGAAATGGTATCCCGCTGTCCATGTGATTTGCATCTAAGGACTCTTTTCCAGTCATGCTGGAGCATTATTGGAAAGCTCCCGAGGGGAAAATCTGTGCTGCTAGTAGTGTGCTCACTCCACTGGCCAGAACAGAACCTTTGAAGCCAACCAAATATTTGGATCAGCGCTTAATGACCGAAAGTATAATTAAGAAAGAAATATTTTTGTAACTACTGACACCCCCCCCCCCAAATCAAGTACACTCGTTGTCCCGCAAATTTTTCTAATCCAATCTTTAAATGCCTCCACTGATATCATAACCATTTAAGACAATGTGCTGTGTTATGCATGCAAACACAGCTGTGGAAAAAGGATTCCCAACCAGGCCCCCAAGACTGCACTGGTTACTTGTCTCAGGCATCCCCAGCAGCTGCAAAGACACTGGCTGACAAACCTCTTTGCTGTACATGCACATCTATCCTGCAGATGTCGTTTTTGAGCACTGCGCGGAACTTCGACATAGTTATTTACTTTTTCATGACATGTAAGCCAGAATAGAAGGAGTCCACAGCCAGTCGAAGGAAGGTTTCCTTTCTCTCCTCTGAAGCAGGAAATAGTAGAGACTGGCCAAAAGGAGCTGTGATGTTAGAAGCAGGAAGCAGCACACAGCCAGTTGCTCTCAGACCAGATTGAAGGCTTTCAGGGTCCGGATCTGGCCCACAGACCATATGTTTGACACCCCTGCTCTAGCATCTTTTATAAGCTCTTTAAATCTCTCTAGTGTATACTTGCTTTCCTTATCTGTTGATGAACTGGAAAAGGGCTAATATTTGAACTTTCTAATTGTTTTCTCCTCCCTCTTACAATATTACTACTTGCTCTTGGGACAAATGTGTGCATGTTTGTATTCAGTAATTTAAAAAATAACATCCTATCTACACTACTGCAGATTTTGCTTCCACTTTAATGTAAGATCACTTGAAGTCCTTTGCATGATGTGGACCAATGTTGTGGACCAATGTTGTGGAAGTCCACCTCCATGTTGCTCAGTGAAGTTTGATAGTTTGCAGGGGGAAGGAGGCAGAAGAAATTATCTTGCAGCAGCTGTAAAAATCTGGCAGCAAATCTGAACACTTAGTCAAGCTTTGCTTTGAGTCAGAGATAAATGTTAATGTCTTCATGCTGTGAGCACCAAAATTCATTATTAGAAATCACTTTCACATATGCCATGATGTTCTAAGATTGCATTTGAGCATTTCTGGTGGGAGGCATGCTCACAGCGAGGGCAAAGCCTTCTGTGTCATCTTAACCTAAGTTTGAAGACATCTAATAAACATGAGGTTGCTTAGGAGTGCAGCTTGTTGATGTGTCCCTTCACACACGCACAATTCATTTACTGGATCCTGTTGGCCAAGCGAAGCCTCTTCCCGAGCCTCCAGTGAGCCCATAAATCCTCCCAGTTTAGTATTGTGGTTAAGAGTGGCAGACTCTAATCTGGAGAACTGGGTTTGATTCCCCACGTATCCTCCACATGCAGCCAGCTGGGTGACCTTGGGCCAGTCACAGTTCTCTCAGAGCTTTCTCAGCCCCACCTACCTCATAGGGTGTATGTTGTGGGGAGAGGAAGGGAAGGAGATTGAAAGCCACACAGAGGCTCCTTTAGTTAGTGAAGGGTGGGGTATAAATCCTCCTCCTTCTCCTCTCTGATGTGCTGGTCATGGCAACCCCCTGAGTGGCTGGGGGCCACTATTTTACTTTTAAAAAATGATGGCCCCCACAGTTTGCAGTTCTGTGCAATCTAAAGTGGAATGGTGACAAATGATTCATTAGGAAGGAAGGAGGGAGGGAGGGAGAGAGCTGGATATTGAAACTAGGAATGTGCAAAAAAAAAACTCGCGTTTTTTTCGGATTCGGGTATATTAAACCTGAATTTTTTGGTATTCCCGAAAAAACCCGAATATCTATACCGGTATAGAGTAGATATCTGAAAATTTTCGGTATTCCTGAAAAATTCGGGTCCATTATACCCTATGGGGCCATTGTAATCAATGGCAAAAAAGTCTGAAAAGTTTCCAGGGGGTTGGGGGGAGGGGGTTTGAGGTAGAGGCTCCAAATTTGGACTGTAGCTACTCAAGCCTCTCCCCAAAGGACCCCCAAAGTTTTGAAACGATTGGACCAGGGGGTCCAATTCTAGGGGCATCCAAAGAGGTTGCCCCATTCTCCATTGTTTCCTATGGGAAAAAAGGCAGGCAGGCAGCAGACAGTGTCTCCTGAAAAAGCTCTCCAAGAAAGTAAGTGAGGTGGTGAGAGGGGCATGTTTGCCAGGCTAGCAGCAGCAGAACCTGTGCAATCTGCCCCCCAGAAACACGGCCACCATGCCACTCAGTGCCCAAAGTTTGACCCAACAGGACTCACTCAGGTCAAACCAAAACTAAAGCCCTATACTGAGATTTATTTCAAGATATTATTGGAAAATAAACCTACAACCTTTTTTTAAAGCCTATTTAACAGTGGTGAGAGAGCAGGGGCAGCAGCCAGCCACACTCTCCAAGCCAAACTCTCTCAACTCTGACCAGTCCAGCAACAGCACCAACCGTTCAGGAACAGCAGGGAGTCAGGGGTGCAGGTCTGCTTTTATGCTCTCTGGGCATACACACAGGTTTTCAAACAAAAACAACCTTCTGTGATTGGCCAGAGAGCGTATACCAAAATCCTATTGGCTGCCAGTGCAAGCTGCCTAGTGCCTAGGAGTTCCACAGTACTTGGAAACTTTGCAAGGCAAGCTGCCCTGATGCAATGCATTTGCAAATGCATTGCAGTGATTGGCCATCCATGGTCCCTCCCCCCCGGCCCCCTCCTGGGACCATGAGCAAAAGGCGGGAAAGAGGGTACACAATGTCGGAAAACGAAAGAGTAAGTGATGGGCTTTCCTTTGCAGTTAACTCCCCCCCCCCCCCCGCGGCTGCCATTTTCAGTTTGCCAAAAAGCTGGAAAAAGCCGGATTTTTTGGGTTTTTTATTTTTGGGATACCGGGGAGTCTCATCAGAGCCTTTCCAGTATCCCGAAAACCCGAAAAAACCTGAAATGGTTTTTTTCGGGGGTTTTCAGCTTTTTGGAAAGCCGAATGCACACCCCTAATTGAAACAGCGTGGAAAGATTCCTTCCCTTTGCATTTATTTCCAACTACCAGTGACAGCTTTAAAGCTCACAGAGGCCATTAAGAAAGGAGCACATTTCAAGCTGCGCTAGAATAGGGTTGGTTCCAATCCCAGTATAACACCACCAGTTGCGTCTTTGTGGCAGCATCATAAAATCAGGGTTTGACCCTGTCATCTCAGCACTGGCCTTGAGGACCTGCATTCGGCCTTGCCTCAGCTACACCCACATGAGCCACAGACAGCTGGGGATCCAACTTCCACAATCTTGGAAAGCTGGGGGAAGAAGAAGGCCAGGCAGAGATGAACTGAGGTCCCAGAGGCAGGGAAGAGGCAGTACAAGGGCTGGGGGGAATGATGAGGCTGGTGGTGGCCAAGGCAGTGACGGAGGACCTCACTGGCCCAGCTGCAGTGACGGGACAGGAGGAGAGGGGCCTGGCCAGCCTGGTGCCAGCAGGAGGAGGGCAAAGTGCAGAGGCAGGGCTGAGACCAAATGTGGAGGAGTCTGAGATGGAAGGTGGTAAGAAACACCCCCAAGCTGCAAAGGAGGGAGCAGCAAAAGAGGGCAGGCAGCATAGGGAAGAGGCAGTGGATACTTCCCTCTCTGTTATAGCCTTCTGGGTAGAGCGTGTGGTAGAAGACTAGTTTCGGTGGGGCTGAAGCCAGGGCATTCCATAAAAGGGAGTTTTCAGCTGGGGAGGAGGAAACAGGCTGAGGTCATTGCTGGAGAAAGGGGGGGGGGCAGAGGGAGCCAGTCCAGGGAAGGAAAAGGACCAGGATGCCAGAATCTCCTCTCCTTTCTAAATCCCCCTTCTTACAGTCCTGCCTAGTGAGACAGTGTGGGATGGGGAACCCGTCATCAGCCCAGGTGAGCCTCCAAACTGGGCTGTAAGTTCTTTGACCATTAGGTTTCTAAGAAGTCCCCCCTGCCCCACTCCTGAAATGACAACTTTGTTCTTGGTACCTCATGTTATTTTGTATGCTAAGTTCAATGATATAAAACAGGGATCCCAACCTTTTTGAGACTGTGTTCAAAATTCTGATGCAGTGTGGTGGGTACTACAGCCATAAAATGGATACCACAGAATGGCAGCTACAGCTACAAAAATGGTTGCCCCAGCTCACCTTTTGCAGCTGCAGCCAAAGCAACATTTAAAAAAAAAAATCTGCACAGCCAAAGCCCTACCTGGCCCTACCCACTAAACGGGCACCGGAAGAGGTGTTGGTGGGTGCCGTGGCACCTGAGGGCACCATGTTGAGGAACCTCACATTTAGATTGCTTGTGCTTTGGTATACAATTGGTCACGTATAAAGGGTAGTTTATTATTCAGGGTTTAAAAAAATCCTTTAACTTTTGCTGTTGTGACGCAGCTAGATGGAATAAGAAAACAAAGCTGGGAAGAAAGAACCATTGCTGCTCCTGAATGTTAAGCTGTGAACTCTGTATGGGAGATACCTAGAAATATGGCTCTGATGCGCATTGATACCAACTTCTTACGAACTTTATAAATCTACCCGACCGCCACATTCATCATCTGAGGCCTTGCTTTGGGTGTTCCTACCTTCTGAGAGTAGGCTGGTGGGAACCCAGAAGAGGGCCTTCTTGGTTGTTGCAGCAAAATTCTGGAACTCTCTCCCCAGAGAGACTTGTCTGTCCCCTTCTGTTGCCATCTTCTGCCAGCAGGTTAGGTTTTTATTATTATTTGGCTTGGCATTCCCTCCATGATTCCTCCTTCCTGACCAGTATTTTACTTGCAGGTTTTATGTCTTTGTATGTATATTTTTTAGTTTGGTTTTAATTGTTTTAATGATGTGTTTTTGTTTGGTTTTAATTGTTTTAATGATGTGTTTTTGTTTGGTTTTAATTGTTTTAATGATGTGTTTTTGTTTGGTTTTAATGGTTTTTAAGACTTTTTTATTATGCATTTTTTAACAAACCTGTAAACCACCTTGATGGCCATAATGAGGGCAGAAATGTGGGATATAAACATTGTAAAGAAATAAAGTTCTCACAAAACCTAGTTTTCTGTGAAATGAACTGGAGAGAATCTCTTTTCTTGCTTAACTCTTCAACTCCTCCTCGTTGCTGTTTTTGCAGGGGAGGGTTAATAAGCAAAAAGGCATTAATTTCTTGTGCAAGCAAAGTGATGCTCAAAATCTTACAACAAAGAGTGTTATTATTTATGGAAAGAGAAATGTCACATGTTCAAACTGGATTCAGAGAAGGAAGAGGCACTAGAGATCATATTGCAAATTTATTTTGGTTACTGGACCATATGAGAGAATTTCAGAAGAAAATCACCTTGTGTTTCACAGGTTACAGCAAAGCTTTTGACTGTGTGGAACATAAAAAAACTATGGTTGATTTAAAAAGAAATGGTTGTGCCACAGCATCAGATTGTTTTGATGTGAAACCTATACTCTAGATAAGAGGCTACTATAGGACAGAATATGGAAAAAACAGAATGGTTTCCAATTGGCAGTAATGCTGGGAAAGGTTGAAGGCAGCAGGAAAAGAGGAAGACCCTACATGAGATGGACCAGCTCCATAAAGGAAGCCACAGAGGACCCTCCGTTTGTAAGACCTGAGCAATGCTGTTAAGGATAAAACATTTTGAAGGTCATTAATTTATAGAGTCATCATAAGTCAATGGCACATCACACACACACAACTTAGGTACATGACCTGTGTAGTGCCCCAGGTTTTCTGCCATGGCAAGAAAGAATATAACCAAAAACAACAACACAGTAGAGAGGTAGTAAATGGAACAAAACTGTAAAATGTCTTAAATAATATTCAAATAAATTCAAAAATATATACATAGGAAATTTCTCTGTGTAATATCAAAAGGAGAACCATGCATGTATGCTGGATGAAAAATATTTGAGAAAAATAATGTTGAAGAGATTGATTGTATGGTTCTCCTTTTGAAGAAGCTTGAACGGAATGTGATACTTCGCAGCCCACCTTTGCATGAAGGAAACGGTTTGAACCTTCATATTGGATGCTGATCTTCTACTCTTCTTATCCCGAGTGAACACCATGGATTAATTATATCAACAATGTGTACACTATAGACTTACTTTGAGCTTTATATTTTGTGCAATTTTGTATGCTCTGAGCCTGCAATCGTGGGGAGAGCGGCTTAGAAATCAAATAAATAAATAAATGTAATATTCTAAGACATCTTTGATATTACAGAGACATTTTCTATATAAATTTTTGAATTTATTTGAATATTAAGACATTTATTTTACAGTTCCATTCACCATGGCAAGAAATAAAGCAGATGGTGGCTCTGCCCAGCACACTACTTGTCTGCCCTAACAGACATTATTGTTTTGTGTGTGTGTTTACACTACATTAGGAAATGGCATCAGACTACTCTGAGCAGGTGCAGCTCATAATGGAGCTTCAAAGTGGTATGTTACTTCTAGTGATAGCCTCCCAGGAACTCATCACTCACTCTGTCAAAAGAATGTGTTTCTGAATAATACAGTTTCCAAACACCTGATGTCTGTGAAGAGATGCATGTTATGAGTTCTCCAAATCTGGTATGCCTGTGTCTGCATGGTTTTTCATGGCTAAGTGCATCTCAGCCCTCGGTCTTTTTTTTCCATGGGTGGGGGGAGAATGAAAGCATCTGTTGGCACACGGCCTTGTGGCGTTCCTGTCTCATTTAGAGTTTTCAGAACTTTTACAGTCTGCAGGAATTTTAAAAGGAATTGGACAAGGGGGCAAAATGTTTGTTGCTTCTCTCACCTGAATAGGTTGTTCTTGATACACCATGTCACTTGCAAATAGTTTAATGAAATAAATGCATCTTTTAGGTATAATAACCATTTTACAAACATAATAAACCTTTTGCCTTGTAAGCGCAGATGGTGAATTAAGAGCATTATTATCAAATTTTCGCCCTTCAAGGAATAATTTTAAATCCCAGTACTCCTGCTCATCCTCCAATGTGATTTATGCCATCTTCATGTGTCAGCAGCACCCTTCCACCCTCTGCACTGGACAGACAGGCCAGTCCCTTCGACAAAGAATTAATGAACATAAGCCTGACCTCAGAAATGACAACATTTAAAAAGCTGTGGGGGAACATTTTCCTTCCAGGACATTCAGTTGCTGACCTAAGAATAGCCATTATATTACAAAGGAATTTCAAAGGGAAATTAGAAAGAGAGACTGGTGAACTGCAGCTGCTAAGGAAGCTCAAGACTATGCATCCATCTGGACTGAGTCGAGACCTAGGTTTCCTGTCACATTACCAATGCTGATTTCTCTATGCCTTCTATCTAATCCAATCACACCTGCTATTGTCATTTTCCTGCTAGTGTCATTGGGCATCTGAAATCACTCCACTTTCCAATATATAGGACAGATGGACTCACATTCTAGCTGCATCTGAAGGAGTGAGCAGTGACTCAAGAAAGCTCCTACCCTACCACAAATATTGTTAGTCTTTAAGGTGCTGCTGGACTCATACTATTTTTTACTGTTTAAAACAATGCAAGGGTGGGGGAGAGGTGTGGCTTTAAATGTTAGGAAAAGGGTCCGGAAATACTGGATGATGAATGTGATGGTCCTGTGGAAAGTGTCTGGGTGAGAATAAGGAACCGATGGAGTCATGGGAGTGTGGCTGTAATTTGTTACAGGAAGAAGAGAAGGATACTGTCCTCTTGAGACAACTGGCCAAAGTGTCCAAACCATATGATCGAGTGGCTATGGGTGTTCTTAGTTTCCCCAATGTGTGTTGGGAGTCTTCTTCTGCCAAGGGTCACATAACTTCTTGATTTGTTTGCAGGATAACGTCCTCTCTTGAAAGGCAGAAAAGATGACTGGGGTTTGGCTATTTTAGATGTTGTTTTAGCCAATAGAGAGAAGCTGGCAGATGAGGTGAGAGTGGTGGGCACATGGGGGGGGAGTGATCACATGTTGTCAAAATTCTCTCTGTTTTATGGGATCTCATGAGAGTTTTCAGTCAAGCACGCGTCTTGGAGTTTAGTGGGGCTGATTTTAGTAAATTTAGAAAGATTTAGGGAGGATCTCATAGGAAGAGTGTTGGAAGGGAAAGAGGCAAAGGTAGGGTAGGTTCTTTTTGAATGTGCGTTGTTGTGGGCTCAAGATAGGGGATCCAAGAATCCATGTGGGTGAACAGGGAGCTCTATGATGATGAATTTTAAAAGTCTAGGTTTAAGAACTGGAAGGAAGTGCAAGTTACCAAGGAACAGTATCTACAGGTTGCCAAATGCTGTAGGGTGGTTGTTAAGTAGGCTAAAGCTCAGAGTAAGCTAAGGTTGGCCAGTAAAGCTCACAATAATGGGGGGGAGTAGTTACGTGAAGAGTAAACGGAAGGAGGAGACTGGTCTGCTACTTGGTGAAAATGGAAAAAACTTCATGAAGCATAAAGTACAAGCAGAGAGGTTTAATGCCTATTTTGCCCTGGTCTTCTCTCTGAAGGAGAGTAGAGGCCCACTTGGGGACAGTGGTGTGCAGGATTCTGGTTTGCAGATGGATATAAAGGCAGAGGTTGTTCAGAAGGGTTGGGATGCTTTAGATAAGTTGTCCACCTGAGAGTGCTTAAAGTATTATTTATTTATTTATTTATTTATTTTTCAGATTTATATCCCACCCTCCCCGCGAATTAGTTGGAATGTTGGCAGAGCTATTATCTTCAAGGCCTCTTGGAGGATGGGTGATGTGCCAGATGACTAGAGAAGGGCAAACATCTCACTTTTTAGAAGGGGAGGGAAAGGTGAGCTGGGGAACTATAGGCCAGTCAGTTTAACCTAGTTCCAGGGGAAATCTTGGAGCAGATTTTGAAAGGGCTGGTTTTTAGACATTAGTTAAACTCATTTGTTACAAGGGCCAGATCTGACGTAAATGCCCCTTTGTTCGACCAGGCCATATGTTCCATAAAATGTAATGCCCAGTACCGGAGATATGAACTTTATAAAGGACACAGGCAAACCCTATTAACAATATTATTTTTGACTCGAAATGCAAACATATTTAAAATATTAACACTCTTACAGTATTTCCCTGATGCCCACCCTCCCACTTCCACCACTGGTTATGCATGAGCGCTGGGACAGGACACAGGGACACAATGCACCGCCTCTGTCATCTGGCAATAAAGGTAATGACCAGTTGCTCACAGGCCAGGTAAGAGCCCTGGCGGTACGTTTGAAACCCCTGATTTAGAGGATAACTTGGTGATAAGAAGTGGTCAGCATGGATTGTCCCTAATAGGCCCTGACTAATCTCACTTTTTTGATCTGATGACAGATCCACATGATGCCATGGATATTGTATATTTGGGTTAGTAAAGTATTTGATAAGGTTCCCTTTGACATTTTTGATTGGGTTAGATTATAAGATGGTTAGGTAGATAACGAATTGGTTGGATAATTGCACCCAAAGAGTAGTAGTCAATGGTTCCTTGTCTGAATCTAGTGAGGTACCACAAGACTCAGTTTTTGGACCCAGGGTTTTTTAACACTTTTATCAACAACAGATTTATTCACAGCAAAAGCCAGCACTCTAATACAGTAGTCAAACTAAATTTATCAAAAATTCATAAAACCACAAGCATAAGTGAGATATATATAAAATGAAAGTATCAAATAGCGTTAGCAAGTAAAACATGTTAAATCCTGTGACAATACATCAATTCGCCTTTCACTAGCAGTTTTCTAGTCCTTGCAGCTAACCAGCCAAATTTGGCAAGTTCAGCTGTAACCTCAGGGCACCTACTTTCTAGGACGTTCTTCAGTCATTGCCTCTTTTGACTAGTTGAGGATAGAGTAGCTGTAGAAAGCGGGAGAATGTCACAAAAGTGAAGTGGGAGAATTTCACAAATATGCCCTGCAGTCGTATGTAATATGCATTAAAATCTCAGTTCCGTCATTGCAACAGGAACATATATGATCAACACGGGGGAGGGGGGGTATTAAACCTCCCCTCTGTAACCACTGAGGGGAGCGCATCCCATCTCATGAGGGTAAATGTTCTCCTTAACTCATGATTTTCTAAGTAAAAATGATAGGGCATAGGCCTATCTAAGAGGACTTGCCATTTGCCTGAGTTGTTAAGATCCTCCTGTCTAGCTATGTCCTGGATTCTCTGTCTCACTAACTCTCTCACTTTGTCATATGTGAGAGAGCTAAGAAATTGTTTTGAGAGGCCAAATTGAGAAAGGTTTTTCCCAGTGGCCCTTAGCCAAGGTGGGACAAAGGTATCCTGGAAAATTAAACAGGAAAATTAAATTAAAAATTAAGCTGGCCCCGGGAGGAAGCCCCCTCCCTTCCCTCCCTCCCCTGTCAAGTTCCCGGGGCCGCGGCAAGCGCCACCGGCCCCGGGAGGAAGCTCCCCTCCCACCCACCCCCTGCAGAAGCCCCCCTCCCACCCACCCCCTGCACAAGCTCCCCTCCCACCCACCCCCTGCACAAGCTCCCGGGGCCAGCGGCAAGCACCGCCGGCCCCGGGAGGAAGCCCCCTCCCTCCCCCCTGTTCACCCCTCCCTCCCCCGCTCACCTTTCCCACCCCATTCCTCCCCCCTCACCATTCTTGGGCTGCGGGGGGGGAGGTAGGGAGGGAAGAGCTGGGCCTGAGTGGCGTTAAGCCACTCGGGCCCAAGCAAGGGGGGGGAGGGAAACACCTTGTATTTCTGTCTTTCTTTCTTTCTTTCTTTCTCTTTCTGTCTGTCTGCCTTCCTTCCTTCCTTCTCTCTCTCCTCCCTACCTTCCTGTTTCTTCCTTTCTTTCTTTCTGTCTGTCTGTCTTTCTTTCTGTCTTTCTTCCTTCCTTCCTTTTCTCTCTCTCCTCCCTCCCTCCCTCCCTTCCTGTTCCTTCCTTCCTTTCTTTCCTTCCTTCTTTCCTTCCTTCTCTCTCTCTCCCCCTACCTACCTACCTACCTACTTACCTTCTTTCTTTCTTTCTTTCTTTCTTTCTTTCTTTCTTTCTTTCTTTCTTTCTTTCTTCTCTCTCCGCCCCCCCCCCAACTACCTACTATTTGGTTCAGAATATTTTTTCCCTGTTTTCCTCCTCTAAAACTAGGTGCGTCTTATGGTCAGGTGCGTCTTATGGTCCGAAAAATATGGTAAATCTATGCCAGGGGCTTTCCTTGACTTCAGGGTGTCTATAAGTTGTTTCAGCTCTGAGCAACTCACTGGAAGCTATGAAGGTAGATAAGAGATAGAGTCAGGAGTAAGAGAGCCTGTAATGGTTTCACTATACAGCCTCTTATAATGTGTTACCCGGCCCTCAGCAGAAATGGGATTGTTAAATATATTTTGAGGATTACCTGATGATACTGAGACCAGTTTCCAAAATAAAACTGAATTCTTTTCTTTCACCGCCCTCCAAAGTTCCACCCATGAATTTTTGATAATTTCCTGCTTCTTACACTTTTATCAATGATCTAGATAAGGGTATGAAGGAACCACTCATTACATTTGCAGGTGACGCCAAGTTGGGTGGGGTAGCAAACACCCCAGAAGATAAAGATGAGATTCAATTAGACTTGGATTCATTGAAAAAATGAGCAGGTGTGGACAACACTTGATTTAATAGAGATGAATGTAAGGTTTTACATCTGGATAGTAAAGACTGTATGTGCATGAAAAGTACTGGAAGCAGAGTCCGGTCATAGTGAAATCAGCATACACTTTATTGAGCAGGATCAGATGAGGTATGAGGGATGGTAGTCATGGGTCCTGCTTTTATGTGCAGGCAAGCCACACCCCTGACCTCACCCAAACAGGGTAATAGGCTTAGGTTCCCACCAGAGGCTATCATAGGACCATTTGAATATCCTAAGCCCCTGATAAGGTGACAGTCAGGATCCTAGTGGCCCATTGTTCCCCAACCCCAAGCTCAGGTCCAACTTGGCCATATGCTTGGCAGTGGCCATGCGACCACTGCCATTGTGTGCATTGCATATATTACAGTGCACATACTAGACAGGGGATGCTCCTGCGTGTGAACAGAATCTTCAGGTTTTGGTGGACTGCAAGCTAAGTATGAGTAGACAGTGTAAGTGACAGCAAAGAAGTCAAATTCAATCTTAGGGTATTCAACAGATGCATAATGTCTCTAGGACGCAAGATGATGGTACCACTATATACTGTACTGGTCAGACTCCATTTGGAGTATTGTATTCAGTTCTGTAGGCCTTTTTATTGGAAGGATGTAAAAACTTTCGAGGGGTTTCAAAGGAGAGCAACACGGATTATTAGGAGTTTGGAGGCAAAGCCTTGCAAAGAAAGGCTGTGGGAATTGGGAATCTTCAGCCTGGAGAAGAGATACTCTTTTTCAGTATTTGAAGGGCTGTCATTCAGTTAGTCATGGAGGAGAGGAATCATAATAATGGGCTTAAATTATGGGTGGGGAGAAATTGGCAGGATATTAGGAAAACCTTTAGTGGTGAAGTTGGTGGCCTGGGGATGTGATAGGTTCTCCCTCCTTGGAAGTGTTGAAACGGGGGTTGGGCGATTATTTGTCAGGGGTGCTTTAGGTCATCCTGCACAGTGCAGGGGGTTGGACTAGATGGTCTTTGGGCCCCTTTCAACTTCTTAACTCTATGAAATCTCATCAGTTTTAGCTAACCCCTAAAAATAGTCATTCATCCATCTGCTCAGTTGTTGTCCATGAGAGAAAATGTGCTTTGCTGAGGTGCTGTATCTGGAAATGTTACAAACCTCAAAAGAGTATTTCGTGCTCAGGATTGTGTTCGGTATATAGTTGGAGTTTAAATTGGGACATGACCTTTTTTCATCAGGCATGGAATAATCACCTGCCCTTGTTTCTGTTTACCTTGCGGTGCTGAAGGGATGGGAGTTCATGTGCTCTTCGTGGCAGGACACCTTCTGCCTTAGATGGCACAGAGCTGCAAATTGTGGGGATCTAGAGTCTTAATCCTTTGGGGCTTATTCCAAAAGATAATGCACCAGAGAAAAACGGTGAGCATTGTGTGTGGCATGCACTGAGAGTGCAGGGAACAAACGTTTTCTTTCATCTGTTCTGCTGTGTTGGTTGGTATGCTGAGCACAGCCTACAATTCAAAGTCTGCAAGAGTATGAACCAACCATTTATACCTCAATTGGATGAAAAGCAGTCTTTCCAGCAGCCTAATACCTTAAGCTGGCATACATCCTTCTTCAGCAGTCCTGTACCACTTGTTTTCAATTTACTAGCTGGATATACCTAAATAGCACAGTGCCTGCAGAGTGAACACAAAAGTTATGAGTTAAAGAGTTTTTAAACTTTGCCTGTTGTGAGTAACACTGTTGACAGAGGCAGAAAGGCGCATGATCCACGTGCTGTGCCCTCTTATGGCTTAATTATTTGTTTGATTCTCCTTTCCTTAAGTGTGTCATTGGCCAGTGGCAGGCTGGATATATGTTCTAACTTTGTGTGCATCTTTGTGTGCACAGGGAAGTTCTGAAGACTAAGCAGGGCATTACAGCTGACGATGCATGTGCTTAAATCCAGATCTACCTCAGCTGCATGGAGAGGGTGGGGTCTGAATTTAAAAACTGAAGGAGCAGGTGGGTGAGAGGTGATTAATCCTTCCCGGCCTTTGGCTTGCCTTCTTCCGCACTTCCCTCTCCCCAAGCACCGTTTTGTTCAGCCGAACCTGAGTACCAATGGTGAGCTGAGCTGGAAGAGATGGGGAGAGGGAAGCCATGGCAGAAGGAAGGGAGGTGCCCCTTTTGCTGCTTCAGACTCCTTTCCATCTTCTGCCGTGGGTCCCATGGATCTGTCATTGTGCCATCTACACTGGGTCCCAGAGATATGAAATGAGCCTCGTGATCACAAAGAGCTCAGAATTCATGTAAGAGAATTGCAGTACCGTTCAAGTATCCTCAGAAGGAGGGGTCACTCTGCATTCTGTGAGAGCAAAAAGTAAAGCAAAGTGACCCCACACTGTTCTCCATTCCTTGAACAGTCTTTTCTGAGCCAGGAGGAAGGGTACCAGAGGGCGTGATCATACGCACTCATTTGCGACATAAGAAGGATGATTCCCCGCCGGTTCAAAGTGGCACGATCACACAAGCACATCTGGGAAGCATCCTGCAGCTGGTTTCAAACTGTCACAAACCACTTTGAGCCGGCGGGGAGTCGGCTTATTTAGCTACCAGTGAAAAGGCAGTCTCAAATGGTTTGTGACAGCCCAGAACCGGCCTTTCCCTGTGTGATCACGCCAGCGCAAACAAGAGGCGTTGGGGAGCGGGTGTTTTGGTCCCCCCCCCATCCCGGTATGCGCATCATCGGACGACCCCGAGGGTGGAGAGGCAAGTCATCGATCCCTTGTAGAAGTGAATAAGTGCACTGAAACTGACCGGGGGGGGGGGGGGGGAAGTCGCCCGCGGCTGCGTGTGATCACGCAGCAGCGGTTCGCCCTCACAGGTCCATGGACCTGTGTGACCCTGCAAAAGTGGTGCAAATTGCGCTGGCGCAAATTTGTGTTGATTCCCGTCCAGCTTATCTCACTCGTGTGGATGGGGCCAGAGGCCAGTAACTTTTTAGAATTGAACAGCCAAGCTACATCCACATTCAGAAAAAAGAGACCAAGAAAGAGCCAGTAGAAGAGAGCTCACTTGCATGAATGAAAACAGAGAACTTAACATTGCTGATCATTGGCATTCAATAACACAGAAAGCTTCTGCAGCCCAAACACTGGTTGATGTGAGTCCTTTGTTAGGAAGTGGCACACATGGCATCTCACAGTTAGTAATGAGTATACACAGGCACTGCCTGGGTGGTTGTTTTGGTGACCTGGCATAAATCCGTGCATGGTTCTCCCATGGATTATTGGCAGCTGTTCACCTCTATCATGTCCCTTGCATCTCCAAGCATCCCTTCACTCTCATGAAAATCTTTGTCTGCCGTTCCCTTCATGTGCTGGCTCTTCCAGCATCCCCCACCTGTCCCTTCAGTGGAATCTAACACTATTGCACCGCCAGTGAGTAGCTGACACACCATCAAGCAGGCTGCAAAAAGAAGGACTTCTTTTTTAAAAATTTTATTTATAGAGTTTTAAAAACATTACAACAAGTAAATAATTACTCTTTACATATGTTTGAGTCTAATTTCTCACACAATATTGCACCAGTCATAGAATCTCAACCATATATCCATAAAAGAAGCTTTATCCTTTCCCTGTAATATCATGCTCAATCTATCCAATTCAGCTAAATCCATTAGCCTATATTTTATCTCCTCTTTGGTGGGAACAATATCAGACTTCCAATATCTTGCCCAAACTAATCAAGCTACAGTTACCATGTAAATCAGAAAGATTGCATCCTTACAGTTAAGACCTTCTGGAATTAGGTTTAACAGGTAAACCTCGGGATTTAAAGATAGATTAATATTCGTTGGCTGAGGACAGACTGGCAGTCTGGCCCACTCTGCCTCCACTTTAAAAGCGGAGGCAGAGCGGCCGTCCAGACTGCCACATCTGTCCCCCGGTGGCGTCCCGGACTCACCTTGTCCGGCGGCACGCTCCTCCCACAGCAGCTGGGCACCACTTCCTAGTGGTGTCCTGGCGGCTGCGCATGCGTTTCACCCGCTTTCGGCGGGTGTGAACGTGGGCAGGCGGAGCCGCGCGGCATTCTGCCACCGCTGCCAGAAGCCACTCACAGTGTGGACGCTGCGGGCAGCTTCCTTGCGGCGGCATTTGAACGCCACACTGCGGGGCAGTTCGCCCCGGCTTGTTCTGCCACGCTACAGGAGCGCAGCAGAACTTCAGTCTGTCCTCACCCATTATTTCTAGTATGATCTACTGGATCATACATCAAAAAGTTTGTATTGTCCTGCATCGCCACAACGTGTGATAGAAGGTACCAACACTTGTTCGACATTTCCAACAAAGATTAGAAGCATTTGGATAACATCTAGAAACCTTGTCTGGCAACCAGTACCATCTATAGAACATCTTATATATGTTTTCTTTGACTGTTATCACTCTCATATATTTTATCGATTTCCATATTTTACACCATTCATCCATTGGTATGGTATGTTCTATGTCTTGCAGCCAAGAAATTGTAGGGTTTTTAACTGTTTCATCTTGCATTTGTTGTTTCAATAAAACTTTATATTTTTTAATCATTTTTTTCGCTTGTGTTTAGCCATGCTTTATCCAAATTGTTCTTGGCATCATAAAAACTCTTTTTTATCTGTCTCATATCTAGCTTGAAGTTGAATTTTTTCCCACCATGATAACTTTACATTATAGTTTGCTAGAATATTTGCTTCTGATTTTAAGTTGTTATTTTTATCTAACAACATGTCATAGCTTGCTATATTAGAATCATTAATTGAAGAAGGTTTTGTAAATGCCTCCAGAGACGAAACCCATTTTGGTATTTTTATATAATATTTTACTTTTATATCTGACCAGACTTTCATTAAGGCACCTCTCAGTATATGGCGGTGGAAATTGGAATTAATTTTCTCTTTCTCATACCAGATGTAACCATGCCCCCCATATACAAGTCATGGCCCTCTAATGTCAATGTTCTTGAGTTGTCCAAGATTATCCAATCCTTAATCCATACCAGACAAGCAGCTTGATAATATAAGTCCCAGTTAGGTGCAGCAAAACCTCCTCTTTGTTTTCCATCTTGTAACCATTTCCGTTTTATCCTAGGTCTTTTGGGATACCATATAAATTTTCTAATTATTTTATCTAGCTCTATAAAGAAATTTTTCCTTTTCATAATTGGTATATCTTGGGCTAGAAATAGGAATCTAGGGAAAATATTCATTTTTACTGAGGCTATCCTGCCCATCAAATATAGTTGTAAGTCCTTCCATCTCTCCAAATCGCTTCTAATTTCTTCTAGTAACTTATAATAATTGTTTTCTATGTAAGCTGTTTCTATTAGTAAAAAAAATACCTAGATATTTAACCTTCTTTGTCACTTCCATATTTGATATCTCTTGAATCTGTCTTTTTGTTTCCATTGGGCAGTTTTTCGTAAGTAACTTACCGTATTTTTCGCACCATAAGACGCACTTTTTCTCCCCCAAAAAGGGGGGAGAAAAGTGCCTGCGTCTTATGGAGCGAATCCCTGTCCAGTTCCCGGGGCTGCGGCGCTTGCCACGGCCCTGGGAGAAAGCCCCCTCCCTTCCCTCCCTCCCCCCCAGTCAGGCTCCCGGGGCTGCAGCGCTGGCCGCGGCCCCGGGAGGAAGCCCCCTCCCTTCCCTAACTTCCCCCCTGACAAGTTCCCGGGGCCACGGCAAGTGCCGCCGGCCTCGGGAGGAAGCTCCCCTCCCACCCACCTCCTGCAGAAGCCCCACTCCCACCCACCCACTGCACAAGCTCCCCTCCTTCCCACCCCCTGCAGAAGCCCCCCTCCCACCCACCCCCTGCACAAGCTCCCGGGCCGGCAGCAAGCGCCACCAGCCCCGGGATGAAGCCCCCCTCCCACCCACCCCCTGTGCAAGCTCCCCTCCCACCCACCCCCTGCACAAGCTCCCCTCCCACCCACCCCCTGCGCAAGCTCCCGGGGCCAGCAGCAAGCGCCGCCGGCCCCAGGAGGAAGCCCCCTCCCTCCCCCCTGTTCACCCCCCACCCCTCCCGGGGCTGCGGCAAGCGCCGCCGGCCCCGGGAAGTAGCCCCCTCCCTCCCCTGCTCACCTTTCCCGCCCCATTCCAAGCAAGAGGGGGAGGGAAACAACCTTTCTTTCTGTCTGTCTGTCTGTCTTTCTGTCTTTCTTCCTTCCTTCCTTTTCTCTCTCTCCTCCCTCCCTCCCTCCCTTCATGTTCCTTCCTTCCTTTCTTTCTCTTCCTTCCTTCTTTCCTTCCTTCTCTCTCTCTCCTACCTACTTACCTACCTACCTACCTATCTTTCTTTCTTTCTTTCTTTCTTTCTTTCTTTCTTTCTTTCTTTCTTTCTTTCTTTCTTTCTTTCTTTCTTTCTTTCTTTCTTTCTTTCTTCTCTCTCCGCCCCCCCCCAACTACCTACTATTTGGTTCAGAATATTTTTTCCCCTGTTTTCCTCCTCTAAAACTAGGTGCGTCTTATGGTCAGGTGCGTCTTATGGTCCGAAAAATATGGTAGTTTTCCTAACATTGATTTTGAGCCCTGCTACCTTTCCATATATTTGAATTGTTTCCAGCAGGTGTATAAGGGATGTTTTAGGCTTTTCCATCACAAAGAAAGGTCATCTGCAAACGCTCTTAGTTTGAATTCATTCCCTTTTAGTTTAAGACCGGCTATCTGCTCATTATCTCTCACTTGATCAGTCAGTGATTCAAGGGCAAATATAAATAATAATGGAGATAAGGGACATCCCTGTCTTGTTCCTTTTTGAATTTTTATATCTTGTGATAAGTCCCCATTCATCAAAATTTTTGCCTGGTGTTTTCTATAAATTGCTTTGACCATGGATTGAAATAATGCTCCACTACCCCATAATTCTGATTTTTGTAGCAAAAATGCCCATGACAAATTGTCGAAAGCTTTTTCTGCATCAAGAAACATAAGTAATGCTTCCTTTTTGGGGTGAGATTCATAATATTCTAAAATATTAATAAGTGATCTTACATTATCCTTCATATATGTCTTCAGTAAAAAGTCTGTCTGGTCTTGGTGGATTACCTGGGCTAACACTTTTTTCATTCTGTCCGCTAAGATGCTCGCAAAAATTTTATAATTTACGTTAAGAGAAATTGGTCTATAATTGCTAATTAGATTATTTCCCACATCTGATTTAGGGATTAAGGTTATTATTACTTGATTCCAAGATTCAGGTAGTTCTCCTGTTTCCCCTATCTTTCCTATTAGTTCTGTAAATGGGAAAATTATCTGGTCTTCAAAAGCTTGATACATTTCTATTGGCAGTCCATCTGGGCCTGGAGATTTCTTTTTCTTCTGTTTCTTAGTTGCTTCCACAAGTCCACACATTGTTATTGGGTTGTTTAAAACCTGTTTCTGGCTTTCAGTAAATCTGGATTTATTTCACTTTTGTAAGTAATCATTAACTTGCTGAGAGGATTCCCCTCCTTGTTTATATAAATTTTCATAAAAATTTTCCGCAATCTTTTTTTAAGTCTTGAGTTGTGTATTTATCTTCACCATTCTCATCTCTTAAGGCTATTATAGTTATTTTTTTCTCTTTCTTTTCTCAATCTATAAGATAACAACCTATTTGTTTTGTTGGCATTTTCAAAGTAGTATTGTTTAGTATATTCTATGTTTTTAGCAATTTCCTGCGTTAACATTAAGTTCATTCTATGCTGTAATAGCTTTAATTTAAGTTTATTTCCTTCATGTTTAATGTTTACTTTCATTCTGTCCTCTTCTATTTTAATTTGTTTACTTAACTGTTCAAACTTCATCTTCTTTTGTTTCCTCCTCCAGGCCTCTTGGTTAATGAGTCTTTCCCTCATAAAAGCCTCAAATGTGTCTCAGACTATATTTATTGACATATCTGGTTGGATGTTTCTCTTAAAGAAGTCTTGTATTTCCGCTTTAGTTTTTCTAACAAATTATTGGTCTTTCAGAAGTCTTGTATTTACTGTCCATCTGTTTTTCTTTATTGTCTCTTTAAAAGAAAAAAAAATATTGGATTGTGATCTGCAAATGTATTTGCTTCTGTCAAATCTATTAGCATCAGAAGTGTAAGCCAAGCCATATCTAGTCTCGACCAGGAACGATATCTTGCTGAATAGTATGTAAAATCTTTTTTTCCTATGTTCCTGGTCCTCCAGGTGTCAACTAAATTATATTCTTCCGCTATCTTCAGAAAGCTTCTAGGATATGTTGCGCCAGATATTTTAGTTCTTTTCTGCATCTTCCTATCTAAGTCCCCTTCAAATACTGCATTATAGTCTCCAATTATGCATACATTTCTAAATTATTTTATTGATAACACTTTTGCTATTTTTTCATTAAAAAGCTCTTGTTTTGGTTCAGAGCATAAATGTTCACAATCAAAATCCCAATCCCTTGTTTTATTATTACAATGGCTACAATTCTTCCGTCTTCCGAGGGATAAAAAAGCTGTGGGTACAAATGTTCTTTCACATAAATTACTACCCCTTTCTTCTTTTTAACATCTGAGGCTATAAACGCTATGCCTAACTTTTTAGATAGTAGGTATTTAGTATCGTCTTTTTTTTTAATATGAATCTCTTATAGACATATTATATCTGATTGTATTTTAGCAATTTGGTGGAAGGTTCTATTTTTTTTCTGTGGCCCATTAAGCCTGTTCACATTTATAGATAAAATTTTAAATCTTTTGATATGCTCCATTTTTATTTTTTTCCTCCCTAGACCTACTTCTATACTGAAATCTAGTCAACTTTTGTGACGGTGTCCTTTCTGGTCTTTCCCCCCCTTTTTTGAATCAGATTTTTTATTTTTCTCTACTTCCTGTCTTATATTATTCTCATCATACTCCGATTCCTCCTCATTTCCCTCATCTTCTTCCTTCTGCCAAAAAGAAGGGCTTCTGAAGGTCAGTTGGGAAAGGGTGAAGTGTGAACAAGGTCATTCTACAGGTAAGGGAGCTTCTGCTCTGAAAAATTTCAACTGCTTCGAGCAGTGCACAGGACTTTTTGCAGCAGCTGTCTCAGCCTCATTCCTTGTCCCTCTTCCTGCTTCCATCAGTGATCCAGGCTACAACCATTCATAGGAAAATCAGAGGCCTCCAGTTCCTCTGAATGGGGTCTTTGACTGTTGCAGATTCCATTTTTCCATTCCTAATATCTATATCAGCCTTACATGCATTATTATTTTTTGTTCCAGGCTGTGTTTCCTTCCTGCAACACTCCAGTGGGCTTCTGTGCATTCAGTGTACTGTCAAGATCAATGATTGCTCACACCTCCAACACTGCTCCTGCCCTAAGTTGTCCTCTTGCCATAGACAGATCTTGGCATCATCCAAGTTTCTAGTACTGTATCATACCCAAAAGAATGAGAGGTTTTGTCCTGTCCTAGATGTTCAAAGAATGAACATCTTTCTTATACCAAATCAGTTTAATATTATGTTTTAGGGGTCAGTCTGTATTTCTTGGACACTGGAATGCGGTTCAAGTCATTGAACTGATAAGTATGTATTTTTGTAGTGCTATCTGGCCAGAAGAAACATTGAATTTTGGTTGCAGTAGGATCTGGTCATGTTCAGCACAGCATCCTGCCCCTGTGGATCACACTGCTGTGTATTCTCCCCCCCCCCCAAATGTGCACCAGTGGTCACCCCGTCAATGCAAGACTTTGAAATTTCCTCAAATGGATGGCAGGCTGAGGCAAGCTGTTCAAGGTAACTTCTGTTTAGACTATTTCAGTCTCTACCTCAGTCGACAGAAGTTCCAGCTTTGCTGACCCATCACATCCCGTTCATGTCATGATCCTCAACTGTGTCATGGGGTCCGTACTCCCTGACTTTGAGACGGAACTTTCTTTCAGAACGCTGGCAATTTTCTTCTCAATCTGTCATAAACGGTACATCAAATTTACCATCTCTGGTGATTGGTGATAATCATATGTCCTGGTGACTGGTGATATCATATGTCCTGCCAAACTTCATATGCATCCATTGCAGTACCTTGTCTTTAAACCCTCTTCAGTATCAAATATCCAAATAATTCACAATTCCAACACAATTCTTGTGGCCTTATTTTGCCCTTCCCCTGACCATCATCTTTCTCTCCCAACCAATGTATTCTTGTGGGGGTCAGGATTGCTATGTCAGGACCTGTCTGTTCATGATTGTGGTGTGGACCAGTTACTTATGGATTTGCAGTTGACCTTACCATAATTTCTTCCTGTGCTGGAAAGCAGAATTGTTCAGGTGGCCACATACCGTGTCACGATCAAGTTCTACTTCAACTCATAGGAACAACACATCCCTCACTCTCTGCAAGATGGCTCTTGACATCTGTGATCAGTCCATAGAATGCCATATTGTCCCTGCATCCCTTTCCCTGCCTAATCTTGACAACTGTGTGACCAGGGTTCCCAAAAGAGCAGGGGGTCAACCAAAGTAGTCTATACAACTCTGCTACCTCTTCAGCTCTTGAGACCACCCTTGTATCTGGAGAATGCAAAAGCCCACCCTTCTGCAGCAGGGATGTTCAGGTGAGGAAAGCAACTCCCTGAGAGATAGTCATGAGAAAATGGGAGGGCTCCTTCAGGTACAACTGCTTACCTCTTCCTGGGGTCACCAGAAAGAACTCATGATCACATAAATTTGTGACTTTAGTAAAATTTTGGTAGCTGTGTCATGATCACAGAAATGGTAATTTTAGGATAATTTAGTAAAATCTTGGTAGCTGTGGCTTTAGTAAACATTTGGTAGCTGTGTCATCCTTGGTTTCATGACAGGTCAGGAAATCCAGTTGTATAGAACTTGTTAACCCAGCACAAGAATTGCATTTTCCACTATTATTAATGAACACTGAATAGCCTTTGTGGATCTGAGTTTCAAAAGAATGTCTCTTGCAGTGCAGGATGTTCTTCTAACACCTCAGGAAGCATTTGACTAAACACATAAGTAATGTTCACTTTTCACCCACATTCTCTCCAGCAGCCTCCCATTCTTTTCCAACGTCCTGAATCTTTTTTTTCATCTTATGGCAGAACCTTTCGAGTGTACCATCACTTTTAGGCCATCCATCTTTAAAGCTGCTTTTTTGTTTGGGTGGCCGTTCCTCCTTCTGGGAAAGCCAGTGAGCTCAGCATCCTGAGGCCTAATATTCTTCTCCATTCATTGTCCCACATCCCTGCAACTGGCATCCTGTTCTGTTCTGTTCTCTAGGATGCCTGATACAATAGATAGAAGGAAATGAAAGGGAAAAGCATTACCCTTCTTAATGTAATCCTCAAGCACTTAATTTCTACTCAGATGAAAAGCATGGTGCAAAAAGTTGCTACCATGACTACAAAGCTGGATTCACAGCATGTTAGCTTTAGCAGAGATTTTTCTGAACAAGAGCAGAAATATTAAGTGAGTAAGGAGGCAGTTAACCCATTTGTGCCTCAACAAGTGTCTAAAATTTTCATGGCTAAGTTTGTCAGCACTGTGTCTGGGACTCAGTCCACATTCCATTGATAGCAATCACAGAATAGAATCATAGAGTTGGAAGGGACCTCCAGGGTCATCTAGTCCAACCCCCTGCACAATGCAGGAAATTCACAAATACTTCCCCCTCTTGCTGCAACGTGAGAGAGTACCCCAAGGATGTAGTCGGCAACAGGTGTTCTTAAACAGAAAGTCCTTTATTGCTAATACAGCTCCTGATAGTCATTTGCACTTCTTGTGTTAGTAATGTCTGGTTAGCATACAGACAGGATTGATATACCATATTCAAAGAGACAGTCCAGCAATGCCCCACCAATCCTGGAGAGATAAAAGCAGCACCAAAAATTTACTGGTTTTTCATTCCAATGCTAAAAGCGAGAAAAAGTTACAGTTTGCACCTGAGAGGAAGACGTGGCTGGGAGCTAGGCTCCCAAGGTCAGGGAAGTGTAGGAAGCGATAAGCGAGAAGTGAGGCAAAGCAGGGAGTCTGAGAACAGTGAGCACATTCCAAAGGTGGGAGTCAGGTGGAGGAAACCACCTCCCTCTCGGAAGATGGCAGCATTAGCTGACATTCTGCCCTCTCTAAGACCCCCTCCCAGCACCCCCAGGTTTCAAAGGGTACAACTTGTGGAAGCCACAAAGTTTTGCAGAAGCATTAACATGCGTGGACTCCACCCATTCGTTTCTTCAGGACCAAAATCATGCCATTTTACAGAATAAAACAAGTGGCCATGTTTAATTTTAGAGTCCAAAATTTGGTCAGCCTTGTAGTGAGGTTCACCATTCATCATCATCATCAGAGGAGATGTAGATTGTGGTCTCCTTGCATTCAGTCCGGATCCTTTTTCATGAGACTGTAATAGAAACCGGGATGAACAAGTTTCTGCGATTTAGGCGATTGCAATTCAAAAGTTACATTGTTTAGTTTCTTAAGCACTATGAAAGGACCTACATATTTCCACCCCAGCTTTCAACTGGGTTGGGGACCTTTGATATTTTTTGTGGCCACATAAACCGAGTCCCCAAGGGAGAGGTCCCACCCGGAGCCCTCCCCTTATTGGCGTGCTTCTTGTACTCCGCTTTGGCCTTTTCCAGTGTCTTAGCTATAAGTGGCCAAGAGTCACGTAAAGAGTTTCACCGGTCCGCAGAGCCACCGGGACCAGGAGTAGCCGGTCCCAAAGTAGGGAGAGGCACTCCCTTAAAGCCCCCAGCTGCCATAAATGGAGACACACCCATTGAAGAGTGAATAGCATTGTTATAGTTATATTCTGTAAAAGGGAGCAAGTCCACCCAATCATCTTGTTGATAATTTGTGTAACATCTTAGAAACTGTTCTAGCACTTGATTCACATGTTCCGTTTGGCCATCAGTCTCTGGGTGGTAAGCACTGCTAAGAGTGGGTTCCACCCCATTATCTGTAAAAGCCCCCACCAGTTGGCAATGAATTGAGACCTGCAGTCAGAGATTATCTTGCGCAGGATCAAGTGCAATTTGATAACATTACAAAGAAATGCTTTGGCTAATGATTTAGCCATTGGGAGTTGTTTAAAAGGAACAAAATATGCCTGCTTGGAGAAAGTATCCACAGCAACACAGATTACAGTTTTTCTTTACTGGGGGAAGATCAGTAATAAAGTCCATTGAAATAGTTTCCCAAGGTCTGCTTGGCATCTCCAGTGGTTGGAGGAGACCTGGAGGTTCCCCCCCTACTTTACTCATTAGGCAGGTCTGGCAGGAGGATACATAGGTAGACACATCTCCCCACATACAGGGCCACCAGCATTGCCACTGGAGTAGATGCAATGTCTTTAGGTAGCCCACTAATTTAGTCTTGTGAGTTGTGTACATGAGTTCCTTACATAGGGTGAGAGGGACCACAAGCTTTTGGTCTTTAAACCAACAACCATCAATCCCCTGGATAAGAGAATTATTGGTCTGAAACTCCGCCAGTTCCCCCTTGGAATAGGCATTGAAATATATAGTGTTCCATTCTGTAGGTTCTGGGATTAAAGTCTTTTTGGTTTGGCTCCTCGTGAGCACTGCCCCCCCAACTGCTCTGGGGTGAACATGGAGTCAATAACCTCGTCCCATTTGCAGTCATGTTGGGGAAGTCGGGATAAGGCATCAGCCAGCGAGTTTGCTTTCCCCAGAAAGTGGCGGAGGGTAAAATTGAATTTGGAGAAAAATTCAGCCCAGCGCAGTTTTTTTAGCGTTCAGCTAACCTTGAGTGCGGAGGGCTTTGAGGTTTTTGTGATCAGTCCAAACCTCGAATGGAAGTCTGGCTCCCTTTAACAATGCCGCCAGGTGGTGAGAGCTAACCATATTGCAGCGGCTTCTTTGTCCCACACTGCCCAATTCCTTTCAGTTTCCCTGAATTTCTTAGACACATAAACTAATGGATGCAACCGTCCATCGGGACTTTCCTGTAAGATTGCCCCTCCCATGGCTGTGTCCGAAGCAATACTTGAGCAATGAACTTTTTGGTTTCATCTGGGTGAGCCAGAATAGGTTCGGATGTGAACAACTTCTTTAGGGAATCGAACGTGTTCTGACAGTTGGGAGACCAAATCAAGCGAGTGTTTGGCTTGGCAGAATCAGGTCCCTTCCCTTTAGTTTTTAAGAGATCGGTAAGGGGAAGGCTGTACTTGGTGAAGTTGTTGATGAACGAGCGGTAAAAATTGGCAGATCCTAAAACTTTGGAGTTGCCGGCGGGTGTGAGGGGTGTCCCAATCCACCACAGCCGAAATTTTAGATGGGTCCATCTCTAACCCTCGCGGTGAGATGCGGTAGCCCAGGACATCGATTTTGGTTTTGTGAAATTCGCACTTCGAGAGTTTGGCAAAAAGTTTGTGTTCTTGTAAGGTGGTGAGGACTTCCCGTACTAGTTTAATATGTGAAGCCTTGTCCTGGGAGTACAGAAGAATATTATCTAGATAACATAGGACCCCCTTAAAAAGGTGTTTGTGCAGCACCTCATTTATTAAGTTCATAAAAACTCCTGGAGCCTTCTGAAGGCCAAACGGCATAACGAGGTATTCGAATTGCCCCAAAGGGGTATTGAATGCAGTCTTAAATTCATCTCCCTCTTTTATGCACATGCGAAAGTATGCATCCCAGAGATCGAGTTTGGAGAAGATTTTCCCCTTAGATGCTTCAGTGAATAAGTCCTTAATAAGGGGTAGGGGGTAAGCATTTGAGGCAGACACGGCATTCAAGCCCCGATAACCAGTACATAGTCTAAGTCCCCTGTCTTTCTTTTTACGGAAGAGAACGGGGGCTGCGAATGGGGAAGTTGCCGGTCTGATGAAGCCGTGCTCTGAGTTTTTGTCAATAAACTTGCATAGCTCGTCACGTTCCACTGGGCTCATGGAGTACAATTTCCCTTTAGGTAACTTATGCCCTGGTAACAGTTCAATGGCACAGTCAGTATTCCGATGGGGGGGCAGCTTATCTGCCTCAGTCTTGCTAGACACCTCCGCTAAATCCTAGTATGCAGCAGGTATTGATAACAATTCCTCACGGGCAAGGCAAGCCCGTTCTTGACCCAGTGATGGGCCCCATGCGGGTTGCCACTGATGATCCTTACACTGCGGGGAGATCCCCTTCATCCTGCCCTCACTCCATTTGATGTAAGGATTGTGGGTCCTGAGCCATGGACTTCCCAACACCATGGGGAATTGGGCATGAGGGATAATCACGAATGCCCTCTCCTCCCAATGGTCTCCTGTGCCAATGATCAAAGGTTCAGTCTCGAAAGCACAAGGTTCCTTCATTTCAGATCCATCCATCTGAGTGAACCGCAAGGGTTCCTCTAGAGAATTAACACCCACCCCCAGCCCATCCACTACTATGGGGCTGATTAAATCCCTTGCGCACCCCAAGTCAATCAAGGCTCGTACTTGTACCTGGGTGCCGAACTTGGGGTTTGTCACTGTCAAAATCATATAAAGAAGGGGGGTGAGCTCACTACTTTTTGTGCTGGTATAGAAGGGACCTGCTGCGTTGCACCTCTTAGAGGTCCTGGTCATTTCCTGCCGGCTGGGAAGGTTCCACCATGGCTACTTTATCCGGTTCTGGGAGGGCTTCCAGCTGCAAAGCTCATGGTTTGAAAGCGTGAGGACCCTTCACTGGGTGTGGGGTATGAGTGGAGGTTGATGGTAGAGCTTTGGGGGCAGAAGCGGGGCACAAAGATGCGTAGTGCCCTGACTCCCCACACCTCATGCACAAACTTTGCTTCATTCAGAGATTGCGGATATCCCTCAAGGGTGGTTTTACCTTAGGTTTGTAGGGGGTGCTAGGGTGGGTATCCGCTTGAGAGCTTGCTGCTGGGGACCGCATCTGAATGAGATCAAACTGGCCCTCCACTTCCTCAGCTGCTCTAATCCACCCTGCCAGTGTGGTGGGGTTAACATTTTGCAAAATAGTCTTGTACAAGTCCATTTTCAACCCCTGTCTATACTGCTCAACAAAGACAGCCTCCAGCCATCCCCTGATTCTAGCTGCAAACCGCTTGAAGGTGGCTGTGTATTCTCACACCGAAGCGTTGCCTTGCATCAAGGTACGAATCTTGTTGCGTGCCTTCTCCTCACTCATCGAGTCTTCAAACTGCCATCGTAGAGCTCATATAAATTCCTCAACAGTGTCAAGTTTGGGCCCGGATGGGTTATGGAGGCTTACATACCAGTCCACCTCCTCCTCCCATAGCCTAGATCCAATATATCCCACTTGATCTCACTCCTTGGCAAACAATTGTCCCCAATTCTGCAGGCAATGGCCTGCTTTGATGGCAAAAAACTGCAGTTTAGCTGAGTTCCCATCAAAGGTGGCCTCCATTAGCTCCTGGGGGACTGGGTGATGCTCTGGCGCCAGTCCAGGTCCCACTGGTACAAGAGGGCTGGTTCTCGGAGCTGCGGGTGGACCGGCTGGCAGTTGCTGAGGTTGTTGTGCTGGGGTACCGCTGCTGGCTCCCACTCCGTCTCCAGCTCCTCCATCAGCCCCATCTTGCCCTTGGACATTATGGAGGACTTGGGCAATAACAGCAGGCAGATCTGTGATGATCTCCATCACCTCATGCTGTAGCATCTGATGCATGGTATCGATCCATCTGGGTCCATAGCTCAGCATACTGGTTAGAGTCCCTTGGGCGCACGACCACGCTGGCTCCAACTGCCAGAGTCATCCCCAATTCCCTTCGGGGTGACCAGGTATCAACCATCTGGGTGCTGAATTGGGCCCAATAGAACAAGCTGTCACGGCGAGTGTGTCTCAGGTTGACCCAACTCGTGGTTGGGATCTGAATTGTCTCCTTGCTGGTAGAAGCCGGCACCTCCGACCCGGAGAATGCAGGGGGATTCTTGCCACGGTCTTCTAGGTAGGGTTCGGGGTCGAGGTCCCTCATTAGTAGAAGATTACTAACACTCTGTGAGAGTGTATTCCAAGGATGTAGTCAGCAGCAGGTGTTCTTAAACAGAAAGTCCTTTATTGCTAATACAGCTCCTGATAGTCATTTGCACTTCTTGTGTTAGTAATGTCTGGTTAGCATACAGTCAGGATTGATATACCATATTCAATGCCCCACCAATCCTGGAGAGATAAAAGCAGCACCAAAAATTTACTGGTTTTTCATTCCAATGCTAAAAGCAAAAAAAAGTTACAGTTTGCACCTGAGGGGAAGACGTGGCTGGGAGCTAGGCTCCCAAGGTCAGGGAAGCGTAGGAAGTGAGAAGTGAGGCAAAGCAGGGAGTCTGAGAACAGTGAGCACATTCCAAAGGTGGGAGTCAGGCGGAAGAAATCACCTCCCTCCCAGGAGATGGCAGCATTAGCTGACAGTCTGGGACTCAGTCCACATTCTATTGATAGCAATCATAGAATAGAATCATAGAATCATAGAGTTGGAAGGGACCTCCAGGGTCATCTAGTCCAACCCCCTGCACAATGCAGGAAATTCACAAATACTTCCCCCTCCACACACCCCAGTGACCACTGCTTCACACCCAAAAGATGGCAAAAAACCTCCAGCATCTCCGACCAAACTGGCCTGGGGAAAAATTGCTTCCTGACCCCAAAGTGGCGACCAGCATTTCCCTGGGTGTGTAAGAAAGGGCCACAAGAACTAAGCACTGATGCAAACCTTCCTACCCTCCCTCACATGATTTGCCTAAGTTCATAGTGAGCTCTTTTCCATTCTCAGGTGGTCCTAGGAGTGGGGCAGTCCTGACTGTTGAGATATGGCTCCTGCTCTTGAGAGACCCCCAGTAGCTGCAGTGAGATAAAGAGCTTGGCACCAGTACCTTGAAGATACAGGTAGTGGCCATCTTGACAGTGAGAGGGCATGAAAAGGAAAGTCTCTAGTTCAACACCCCCACATTAGACGTTTCCTTAGGGAAACTGTTAAATCCAACTCAGTCTCACAGGTTTCCTTCTTGGAACACAGTTCTAAAAGCACTGTGCAAGGCCCCCTTTGAGACATCCTCCCCCCTGAAAGAGCTGACCCTTAAAGCCCTGTTCCTGGTGGGGATCACATCAGACAGGAGGGTGTCCAAATTAAGGAGCTCTGCATGTTTCACTATGATAGAGAAGTCTTGAGGCTGGACCCAGCATTCATACCAAAGCTAAATTCCGTGTTCCATAGCTTAGAGGAGATCGTGTTACCTTCCTTCTGCCCAAACCCTAAACATGATTGAGAAAAAGAGTGGCATTGTCTAGATGTCCATTAGCTTCTACATTGACAGAACAAGAGAAAAGCAGAAATTGGATGCCCTGTTTGTCTAATTTAGCAAGGCACCCCAGGAAGAAAGGGTTTCAACAGCCACTTTGAGCAGGTGGATTAGGGGCTGCATCATAGTGGCCTACAAAGCAAAAGGGCTGGAACTGCCCAAGGGGGTCATGGCACATTTCCTAAGGGGGGCAGTCACTCTGGCAGCATACAGAGATTTCCCGTCTCTAGAGACGGTCTGTAAGGCAGCAAGCGGGAAATCAGTGCATTCATTCACTAGACACTACTGCATGAACAGGTTAGTCTTGGCTGAGGAAGCCTTTGGCGGAGGGATTCTGTAGCACATCAGATGGGGCACTGATGCTCTGTATTCTTGGTGCCTGGGGGCAACAGTGGGAGGACTTCTGGAGTTCTAGCCCCACTGTTGGATCTCTTGATGGCACCTGCATTTTTTCCACTGTGTACCACAGAGGGTTGCACTGGATGGGCCATTGGCCTGATCCAACATTGGCTTCTCTGATGTTCTTATACAGTCCTGAAGCAACAAACCCCATCCTGGGGCACATTGTTTTTTTATGTCCTACAAGCAAGGACTGCCCCACTCCCACGACCATAGAATCATAGAGTTTGAAGGGACCTCCAGGGTCATCTAGTCTAAATCCCTGCACAATGCAGGAAATTCACAGAAGAGGGCGCAAAAAAAAACCCCCTTCTCCAGGATCCCTGGCCAAACTGCCTTGGAGAACATTAGCTTCCTGACCCCCAAAGTGATGATCAGTATTTCCCTGGGCACGTAAGAAAAGGCCAGTCAAGAACTAAGCACTGAGGCAACCCTCTTCTTGCCTTCTCTTCTTGTGATCTGCCTAAGTTCAAAGAATCATATCAAACAAACACTGTGATAAAAATGTCAATAGCATTTAATAAATTTTATAAACATCAATTTATATTACAAATTGAACTTTTACAATATTACTAAGAAAATACATTCTCAAGGAAAAGTCCATCATCCTCAATGAGCACCCAGTTATAAACTCATTTCACTGATCTTCCTTGGGAGTAATCCTATTATATTGAAAGGTGTCAGCCTCTTGATACAACTTCTTTTTTACTTTCTTCAAATTTTTATAGCTTAGCTTCTTTTTTACTTTCTTCAAATTATCTTCGGGTTCCATTTTCAAATTATTACAGCTTAATTATTTCAAATTATCCTGGAACAAACATGGTTATTTAGCATGGAAATAAATATGAAACTGATTGAAATATTGTTTTGTTATATTTTTTATTTTTAAAAAAATTATTAATAATTTTTAACTTTAAACTTATTTTTAGTTTCACTTCAGGTGTTTAAATTAGGAGCAAACCAGTTAATTTATTTCTAGTAGTAGCAACCAGCCCTCTTTTTTATCTGGCTAGAAGCCTTCTTCTTCTTCTTCTTCTACAGGGCTTTTTGGATGATGCTTCCATGTTAGACCCTTTCCAGTCGGGTTTCCACCCGGGTCACAGGACAGAGACGACACTGGTTGCTCTCACAGATGACCTCCAGAGGCACCTGGATTGAGGCAGAACAGCAGTGCTGTTGTTGTTAGATCTGTCAGCTGCGTTTGACATGGTCGACCATCAGCCTTGCCGACATCGGAATTCAGGGGCTGGCCTTGCAGTGGCTTGCTTCCTTTCTCCGAGGTCGAGGGGAGAGAGAGTGGCACTAGGGGACCAGCTGTCCCGAAGGCAGCCACTCGAATGTGGTGTGCCCCAAGGGGCAGTATTGTCCCTGATGTTATTCAACATCTATATGTGCCCTCTTGCCCAGGTTGCTCGGAGGCATGGGCTGGGTTGTCACCAGTACACGGATGACACCCAGCTCTATCTGTTGCTGGGCAGTCAGTCTGACTCCAAACCAGAAGATCTTGCCTGGATGTTGCAAGCTGTGGCTGGTTGGCTGAGTCTGAGCTGGTTGAAATTGAATCCAACAAAGACGGAGGTCCCGTGCCTGAGTCAGGGCACTCCGGGGGTAGGGATTCCACTCCCAACCTTCAATGGGGCGCCATTAGTGCCAGTACCGAGGGTTAGGAGTTTGGGAGTGCTCCTGGATTTCTCCTTAACAACAGGGGCCCAGGTAGCAGCCCTGCCAAGTCGGCCTTTTATCATCTTAGGCTGATTAGGCAGTTGGTTCCCTTCCTTGAACGCAATGACTTGGCAACAGTGATCCATGCAATGGTCACCTCGAGACTGGATTACTGTAATGCCCTCTACATCGGGCTGTCCTTGTCCCAGACCCAGAAGTTGCAGCTAGTGCAGAATGAGGCAGCTGTTGAGTCTTCCTGTGTGGGAACACATCCAGCCCACCTTAAGAACACTGCATTGGCTGCCCATAGCATACTGGATTCAGTTCAAGGTGCTGGTTCTTACCTTTAAAGCCATAGGCGTCAACTATGGGGGGGCTCGAGGGCTCGAGCCTCCCCCAAAATTTCCCAGGGGGGTTCAGCCACCCCCGGCAAAATGGAGCGCCCGCCGGTGGCCAGTCAGCCGGCCAGCTGGCTGCTGTCGCCGCCTCTCCTTCCCCTCCACCCCTGGCCTGCCCTCCTGCCTCCCTGGGGTGTGGGGGGGGAGAGAGGTGGCGGGGACATGGTCCCACACTTCACGCACATGGCAATCAGCCAGCCAGCTGGCTGCCGTCGCCGCCTCTCCTTCCCCTTCACCCCCAGCCTGCCCTCCTGCCTCCCTGGGGCTGGGGGGGGGGAAGCGGCCGGGACATGGTCCCGTCCCTCCCCGGGGATTTACAAAGTCTACGCCCCTGTTTAAAGCTCTTTATGGCCAGGGACCTGCATACCTGAGGGACCACCTTTCCCCATACGATTTCCAGAGAGCACTGAGATCGGGGACCCAAAATCAGCTGGGAGGCTAGGCTGGTAACAACGAGGGCTAGGGCATTCTCGGTGGCAGTTCCACTCTGGTGGAATGAGCTCCTGGAGGAGATCAGGGCCCTGTGGGACCTGTAACAGTTCCGCAGGGCCTGTAAGACAGAGCTCTTCCACCAGGCCTTTGGAGCCGCCACCACTACCATCACTACTACCAGGATAAATATACCCAGCTCCTTCAACCTTTCTTCATAGGACTTAGTTTCCAGACCCCCCCCCCCCCCCCAATCTTCATTGCCCTCCTCTGGACAAGTTCCAGCTTGTCTATATCCTTCTTAAATTGTGGTGCCCAAAACTGAACACAATGCTCTAGGTGAGGTCTAACCAGAGCAGAGTAAAGTGGTACCATCACTTCACATGATCAGGACACTACTGTTGATACAGCCCAAAATGGCATTACTGCATCACACTGCTGACTCATGTTCAGTGTATGGTCTACTAAGACCCCTAAATCCTTTTCGCACATACTACTGCCAAGACAAGTCTCCCCCATTCTATAATTATATATTTGGTTTTTCCTGGTTAAATTCAGAACTTTACATTTAACCCTGTTGGAATTCATTTTAGTTGTCTGAGTGCAGTTTTCTAGCCTGTCAAGATCATCCTGTATCCTGACTCTATCTTCCACCATATTTGCTGCCCCTCCCAATTGTGAGACTTCTGATTAGATTCAGTAAGCCAGGCCTTGTATTGCAAAACAAAGTCTTTATTCTTAATGGTCTTTCAGAAAACACTTGCGTTGTTAGTGATACCACATACAGAAGGGGAGTAATTGATATACTGTATTCAAACAGGGGCAAAAGCGCAGGTACCAATGAGAATAAAAATATCAAGCGCCTAAATGTGCTACCATTACTTTCTCAGAGAAAAAGGCGTGTAAGCGGAGCTAAATTCCCATCCCCGACCCTGTGTGTAATCTACATGCATTCCCACGCAAAAGACACCTGGAAGAGTGGAGGCCCAGTTTCCCAAGGTTACAAGTGCAGCAACATAGATAACTGAAGTCTAGCAAAATAGATGAGCTCACTCTGCGGGAGGAGGGGGGAGGCGGGAGGAGGGGGGAGCCATCAGAAGGGAAGCCGATGTCAATCTCCCACCGGGACCTGAAACAGGGACTGAGAAAAGGAAGCAAACATGACAGGGAACCTGACATCCTGCCCCTCCCAATATCAACCCCCACCCGGTTTAGAAGGGTAACGTTTATGAAAGGCACGGATCAACTGAGGAGCATGAACATGATCAGCCGCCAGCCACTCATTACATTCAGGACCGAAATCCACCCAGTTCACCAGGTAAAACAAACGTCCTCATTTGAATTTAGAGTCCAAAATGCTGGAATTCTCAAAATGCGGCTCCCCCTCCTTCATCAGAAGAGGAGGAGCTGGAATCTCCGGATGCCAGGAGTTCGGCCCAGGGCTTTTCTTCAACAAGCTGTAATGGAAAACAGGATGAACAGAGTTCAGTGATTTAGGCAGTTCAAGCTCAAAAGACAGGGGAAATCTTGCGCAGGACCTTGAAAGGACCAATGTATTTCCATCCCAATTTCCGGCTCGGCTACAAGCCACGAATGTTTTTTGTAGACACATAAACAGAGTCTCCAGGCTCCAACTCCCAACTAGGTGCCCTATTCCGGTCCGCGTATTTTTTGTAATCCGCTTTAGCCCGATCTACCGTTTTGGCAATAAGGGGCCAGGATTCCTGCAGATTAGTCCACCAAGATTCAAATGGAGAGGGTGAGCTGTCCTTGGGGGGTAGGATATTTGGCAATGGGTTACCTTCATACCCTCCCCCACCGCCATAAAAGGGGATACTCCTGTGGAAGAGTGCACTGAATTATTGTAGCTATATTCAGCAAAAGGGAGCAAGTCTACCCAATTATCTTGGTGGTAGTTTGAGTAACACCTCAAAAATTGTTCCAGGATCTGATTAGTTCGTTCAGATTGTCCATCTGTTTCTTGGTGATAAGCAGAACTGAGTGCGGGCTCAATGCCCATAGTCTTTAAAAGCTCCCGCCAAAAGGTGGCAATGGACTGGCTTCCCCTATCGGAGACTACATGCCTAGGAAAAGAATGAAGTTTCGCCACGTGATTAAAGAACACTTTGGCTAGGCCCTTAGCTGTAGGCAATTTCTTGAATGGGACAAAGTGTGCCTGCTTGGAAAATAAATCCACTACTACCCAGATTACAGTTCTCCCTTTACTGGGTGGTAAATCAGTAATGAAGTCCATGGAAATGTCCTCCCAAGGCCGGGAGGGGGTGGGAAGGGGTTGTAAGAGACCCGTAGGCTTCCCCCCTCATTTTTTGCCCCGCAGGCAGGTTTGGCATGAAGTCATATAGTATGAGACATGTTTTCGCATTCGCGGCCACCAAAACTGTCTTTGAAGCAAGTTCAACGTTTTCAAATACCCAAAATGTCCAGAGAGCTTAGATTCATGGCAAGCATTTAAAACAGATAGTCAAAGAGAACTGGGCACCACCAACTTTGAGCCTTTATACCAGCAGCCATCGGGTTTAAGTTCCAAGCCCTCCTCCCCACACCATTCATCCCGATCCTGCTGAGAATATTCCATCGGGCATTTTGTAATCCACTCAGAGGAAGGAGCCGTGGTGGACGGCTGCTTTTGGCTTCTGGTGAAAACAGCCCCACTAAGCTGCTCCGGCGAGAACAGGAATTGAACACTTCTTCCCTCTTGGATTCATGCTGGGGAAGCCTGGACAACGCATCTGCTAAGGGGTTAGATGTCCCAGGGAAATGGCACAGTTTGAAATTGAACTTGGAAAAGAAATCAGCCCACCAGAGCTGTTTCGCGTTCAAAGTTCTATGGGTCCGCAGCACTTCCAGGTTTTTATGATCAGTCCAGATCTCAAACAGCGTCTGCGCCCCCTCCAACCAATGTCTCCAGGTGGACAAGGCTAAGCGAATTATGGCTGCCTCTTTGTCCCACATGGACCAGTGTCTTTCAGTCTCATTGAATTTCTTAGACACATACGCCAAAGGATGCAGCTTCCCATCCTCCCCTTTTTGCAAAATTGCCCCCCCCATGGCCACATCAGAAGCATCAACATGTACAATGAGTTCTTGAGTCTCATTGGGGTGCGCCAGGATGGGCTCTGAAGTAAAAAGTCTTTTAAGCTTTTCAAATGCCACTTGACAGTCAGGTGACCAGTTCAACCGCTCACCCGGCTTGCCAGCTTCAGAACCCTTTCCTTTTGTTTTTAACAGGTCAGTTAAGGGAAGGGTGACTGTGGCAAAGTCCTTTAGAAATGTTCTGTAAAAGTTGCAAAACCCTAACAGGCTCTGAAGTTGTTTGTGTGTACGGGGGGCTTTCCACGTTACTACTGTGTCCACTTTGGCAGGGTCCATCTCTAAACCCCTAGGGGAGATGCAGTACCCCAAAACGTCAATTTCGGTACAGTTAAACTTGTATTTTGACGGTTTGGCAAAGACCTTATGGTTAAAGAGGGTAGACAACACTTCTCTCATCAATTTAACGTGGGAATGCTTATTTTGGGAATAAACAATGATATCATCTAGCTAACAGAGAACCCCCTTAAATAAATGCTTGTGCAACACCTCGTTAATTAGGCTCATAAAAACTCCAGGAGCTCCAGCCAATTCGAAGGGCATAACCTGGTATTCGAATTGCCTCAGGGGGGTATTAAAGGCAGTCTAATACTCATCCTCCTCCTTGATGCACACTCGGAAATAGGCTTCTCGTAAATCCAGTTTGGAAAAGATTTTCCCCTTAGCCACCTCTGCCAACAAGTCTTTTATCAGGGGCAAGGGGTAAGCATTGGAAGTGGAAACTGCATTCAATCCCCTATAGTCCATGCAAAGCCGTAAGCCCCTGTCCTTCTTTTTCCGGAAAAGAACAGGGGCGGCAAAAGGGGATTTCACTGGGCAAATGAAACCCCGCTTTTATCCAAAAACTTCCGCAGTTCATCTCTCTCCGTGGGACTCATAGAATATAACTTTATTTTTGGCAACTTCTCCCCAGGTAACAGTTCTATGGCACAATCAGTGAGTCTATGGGGGGGGGGGGGAGTTCATCAGCCTGTGTTTCACTGAACATCTCAGCCAGGTCTCGGTACTCTGAAGGAATTTTGTTTGTCCTCTGTGACCAAGCAAGCGAAGGGGGTGGAGGGAGGTCCCGAACCCCAGCCTGGATTCCATTTGTGCTGTGTGCATTTAGGATCGGCCCATGTAATTTTCCCTTCACTCCACTTGACATAGGGATCATGGGCTCCCAACCATGGGCTTCCCAATACCATGGGGAATTGGATGTGGGAGGTGATGACAAAAGCTCTCTGCTCCCAGTGATCCCTGGTACCCAAAATCAATGGCTCAGTCTCTGCTACGCAAGCCTCTTTCATTTCAGACCCATCCATTTGGGTGAATCACAGAGGCTCTGACAGCGTGTTAACTTTGGGTCCCAACCCCTCCACCACCAAGGGGCTAATCAAGTCTCTAGCACACCCCGAGTCAATAAGGGCTCGCACCCTGACATGGGTGCCACTTCCAGGAGCAATAACAGTCACAACTATATAGAGCAAAGGCCCGGGACTGCTCACCGTTGGTGGCACAGCCGGAGGGGGGACCTGCAGTTCCGCACCTCCTCCTGCAGGTCTGGGAAGTTTCCCGACGGCTGAGCGGTCACAGCCTCCAACGTAGCATTCTCACTCTCGCTCAGTACCCCTTCCAGCTGTAATGCCCGGGGTTTGAAAACTCCTTTAGTGGGTTGCGGTGTTCCTCCAGGAGTCAGCTGGGGAGACTTTGAAGCTTTTGGGGGGCCCAGGGGACAGGAAGATGCGAAGTGGCTACTCTCCCTGCATCGCATGCATGACCCTTGCTTAAAATGGGCATCGCGGAGCTCTTGAACGGCAGTTTTAAATTTGGGCTTTGGTGTGGTTTTGGCGGTGGAGTGGGAGGCTGGTGAACTCAGTTTAATCAGCGTGAACCTCTCCTCCATGTCGGCCACTGCTCTCATCCAAGCCGCCAACGAGCCAGGCCGATCATTTCTCAACACAGTCTCATATATCTCGCAGTTCAACCCCTCCTGGTATTTTTTGATGAAGAGATCTTGACCCCAGCCCTGCACCTTCGCAGCTATTCTATGGAATTGGGCAGTGTACTCCCTTACAGAGGATCGGCCCTGAACCAGCTTCTGCGGCTGATTCCTGGCTTTCTCCTCCCCCAAGGGATCCTCATAGTGCTGCCGGAGGGCCCACATAAAGTCATTTACTGATCTCAATTCAGGACCTGGTGGGTTGTGCAGACTTACATACCAGTCACTTGCAGTGCCCCGCAGCTTAGAGCCAATGTAACCGACCCTCTCACGTTCGGTAGGATAAAGGTGGCCCCAAGTCCCCCAAAACCGCTCAGTCTCGATGATGAAAAAGCGGAGTTTGTCAGGATCCCCATCAAACGTAGCTGTCAAGGGATCGTTGGGTGGCTGCCGGTACAACCAGTCCACAGGACGGGGGGGCGGCTGTGCTGGTGCTGCTGGCGGCTGCTGTGGACCCACGGGCAGTTGCTGCGCAGGACCCGCTCCGCCATCCTGCTGCTGAGCCGGCACTTCACCTTCCCCTCCGGCTCCTGCCAGAGGGACCGCTCCCGCAGCTGCTCCCAGCATGGCTTGTTGCATCTCGAGTAGTGCCTCACGTAGTTCAACCTCCAGCCGGTCATGCATCTCATTGAATCTCTGGTCCATCTGCTTCCAGAGGTCATCCGTACCTCTCTCCGATGGCCGAGGGGTCTCCCGTTCATCGGGGACCAAGCTCAATCTCCAGGAATCCCTCTCCTCATCCAAGAACCACACGCACAATCCTCGCCTGTCATGGACCCAGGATTCCAGAGTACCCCCACCAAAGGTTGACCAGGAATACCTTGGTAGGGGATCTGCACCACCTGTGGCTCCCCTCTGACTGAGGGGAGCATAGGAATCGTAGTTCATGGTCACCGGCTCCACAGGTGCGGTGGAGACCAGTGTTTCGGGAGTCGAGGTGGGAACGAGGGACCCATCATCTGACATGGCCAGGTATGAGTTTCACTCCTTCCCGATTGGAAGGATCACTAACAATCTGTGAGACTTCTGATTAGATCCAATAAGCCAGGCCTTGTATTGCAAAACAAAGTCTTTATTCTTAATGGTCTTTCAGGAAACACTTGCGTTGTTAGTGATACCACATACAGAAGGGGAGTAATTGATATACTGTATTCAAACGGGCAAAAGCACGGGTACCAATGAGAATAAAAATATCAAGCGCCAAAATGTGCTACCGTTACTTTCTCAGAGAAAAAGGCGCGTAAGCGGAGCTAAATTCCCATCCCCGACCCTGTGTGTAATCTACATGAATTCCCACTCAAAAGACACCTGGAAGAGTGGAGGCCCAGTTTCCCAAGGTTACAAGTGCAGCAACATAGATAACTGAAGTCTAGCAAAATAGATGAGCTCACTCTGCGGGAGGAGGGGGGAGGCGGGAGGGGGGGGAACCATCAGAAGGGAAGCCGATGCCGATCTCCCACTGGGACCTGAAACGGACTGAGAAAAGGAAGCAAATATGACACGGAACCTGACACCAATTTAGTGTCATCTGCAAACGTAATTAGCATTCCCTCTATTCATTCATCAAAATCATTTATAAAGATATTAAACAAAACAGGTCCCAGGACAGATTCCTGAGGCACTCCACTTGTCACTCCTCTCCAAGATGATGAGGAACCATTAACAAGCACTCTTTGGGTGTGATCTGTCAACCAGTTACAGAGCCACCTAACAGTCATAGGATCCAAACCACATTTTACCAACTTGTCAACAAGAATGTTGTGGAACCTTATCAAAAGCCTTACTGGAATCAAGATAAACTATGTCTACAGCATTCCCCGATCCAGCAAGGTAGTCTGATATGACTTGTTCTTGAAAAACCCATGCTGGCTCTTAGTGATTACAGCCATCCTTTCTAAATGCTCAAGGACGAACTGTTTGACTTTTTCAGGTATAGATGTCAAACTGACTGGTCGGTAGTTACCCAGATCCTCCTTGTTTCCCCTTCTTGAAGATGGGAACAACATTTGCCTACCTCCAGTCTTCTGGCATCTCACCTGTTCTCCAAGAATTCTCAAAAATAATGGGCAGAGGCTCAGAAATTACATCTGCAAGTTCTTTTAGTACCCTTGGATGCAATTCATCTGGCCTCAAGGACTTAAAGAAACTAAGTATTTATGTACTACCCCTATGCCGATCCCAGGCCGCAACTGTCAAACTTGGCCCTTGTTTTCCATGTATTTTTCCTCTGTCTGCTCTAGTATCTGTACCAATGCCATATTTCTTTTTCTGCTGGAAATTGGGCGGGGGGGGGGAGTGCATGCATGGAGCTGCTTCGCTGACAGTCATGCTGGCCTGTAACTACGTTTATGTGGGGCCTCCCCATTGTGGGAAGTATGCATGCTTGACCTTGAGTACCAGACACTGGTAGATAATGCAACTGGATGCTTGCAGGTGTTGGAGGAGGGCTAAAGGGTGCACAGTAGATTTTGGCAGGCTGGATGTCAGGGTGTGATTGGACTGGACACTGGGGGGGGAGGGATTGTTTGAATCAGGTATAATATGTAAACTGGTGCCAAGGGAGCCAGTTCTGACATAGAATCGCCTATGCTTGAAACCTCCTTATCTCCCAATAAACAAATCACTGCCAAGCGAGTGTTGTTGGGAGTGAATTCTGTTCAAGACCTGAAAGCAATTCCCTTCCCACATCATGTGTCCTGTTTTTGCCATGTCGAGCACCACTTCCCTTGCAAGAGAAGACTGAGGAAGAGTAGGAATTGAGCAGCTCTGCCCTCTCTTCAGCACCTGTTACAATTTTGCTTTCCTGACCCCAAAACGGGCCTACCATGTCCTTGCTCTTTTTCTTATTTTGAACATAAGAAAAGAACCCTTTTGGGGATTTGTTTGTTTTTTAGTATCTCTTGCCAGCCTAAGCTCATACTGAGCTTTAGCTTTCCTAACACTCTCTCTACAAGCACTTATAACCATCCTTGGTTATAAGGCCTTCCTTCCATTTCCTAAATGAGTCTTTTTTATTAAAACTTTAGAAAGCTGTTTATGGAGCCACCTTGGCTTCTTTAGGCTCCTCCCATTTTTCCTTCTCATAGGAATCATTTGTGATTGTTCCTTCAATATTTCACTTTTAAGAAACTCCCACCCCTCTTAAACTCCCTTCTCCTTAAGTATTTCTGACCATGGGATTCTACCCAGTTTGTAAAAATTTGCTTTCATAAAGTCCAACCTATATGTCTGACTACGTACAGCTTTTCCCTTCCCCATGACTGTAAATTCCAAAATTACATCCCCTGGTTTTCTTTTCCGCTTTCTGGAAAATTGTCAGCAAGACAAGCCAGGAATTTATTGAATCTTTCATTTTTAGTAGAGTTGGACTTCCAACAGATATCTGGGTAATTGAAATCTCCCATGGCCACTGTGTCCCGTCTGTTTGAGAACTTTGTAATCTGTTCTAGGAGCATCTCATCCAAGTGCTCTGCCTGGTTTGGCGGTCTATAGCAGACCCCCACCATAATATCACTGTTATTTCTTATTCCTTTTATTTTTATCCAGAGACTCTCAACTGAACTTTCTTGCTCAGATTCACATATTTCCTGACAAACATATAGCTGCTTTACATATAAAGCTACTCCTCCCCTCTTCCTTGTCTGTTCCTTTTAAACAAGTTGTACCCCTCAATTCTCATATTCCAATTGTGAGTGCCATTCCACCAAGTTTCAGTAATGCCTATTAAGTCATAGTCCCCTTCCTGTATTAGGACTTAAAGTTCCTCCTGCTTATTTCCCATACTCTGTGCATTAGTGTAGAGACATCGGAATCCATGGTTTATGCACCCTGAAGTTTTCTTTTCTGTACTTATCTGTGAGTTAATGTTTCCCAGCATATGTGCTGCAGTGGCTCAAGTGACAGCCAGTTTGGTGTAGTGGTTAAGTGCGCGGACCTGGGAGAACCAGGTTTGATTCCCCATTCCTCCACTTGCACCTGGCTGGATGACCTTGGGCAAGCCATAGCTCTGTACCAGCTGTTCCCTCAAGGACAGCTTGGGAAAGAGCTCTCTCAGCCCCACCTACCTCACAGGGTGTCTGTTGTGGGGAGGGGAAGGGGAAGGAGTTTGTAAGCTGCTCTGAGACTCCCTTGGGGAGTGGAGGGTGGGGTATAAATCCAATCTCTTCTTCTTCTTCTTAAGATGCTGAACTGCAGACCAGAAGGTCAGTGGCTTGGCAGTTCGAGACCCGAGTGCTGCATGACAGAGTGAGCGCCCATCTCTGGCTGCAGCTCCTGCCAACCTAGCAGTTTGAAAGCAAGAAATTGCAGGTAGATAAATAGGTACCACTTCGGTGGGAAGGTAACAGCGTTCTGTGCACCTCGGCGTCTAGTCATGCCAGCCACGTGACCATGGAAACATCTTTGTACAGCGCTGGCTCTTCAGCTTGGAAACGGAGATAAGTATTCGACTGGCTTTCGAGTAAGGGAAACCTTTACCTTTACTAGCATATGTGTCACCAGAGAATGGAAGATTCCTTCTTGGTGGTCCAGGAGTGGAGCTGTCCTACCCTCCCAATCTTAAGGAGGGTAGCTTCAGGAGTGTTTCTCTTTGGAGTGTTTCTCTTTGGAGGTGATACAGACAAATTGCACAACAGACGCTGGGAAGCTGGGTTATCCAGGGAAAAGCAAGCTGCCTTCAGGCCATGAGCAATGAGTTTGAGTTTTGACCGTTCATTCGAGGACATATTCGTTCACACCCAGTCAGAAGGAATTGTGTTTTTCAGTTTGGAAGGGGGAAGTCATGGCTTGGTGATGACTGGGGAGTTTCCTGGGGGACAGGCCCCTCCCCCAGCTAGATAGAGTCAGAGAGACCAACCCTGCTCAGGACAAGGAGCCATGTCCCAACAGTCAGGACTGCCCCACTCCTGGACCTAATGCAAACATGCCCTGCTTCTGGAGCTCACTTAATTCTGTTATATAAGAAGTGTCGTAAATGGAAATTCATAGTAAGTGAAGTCAAATCTTCCACTTTGGACAGATCTAGATTTCTGTCACTTTCAAACTGTGCTCAGTTCAGAGAAAGTGAGAAATGGACCAGTTACCATATGAGCTGTCCGGCTTCTTAGTCTCACAAAGTCATCCTAAGCAGAGTTAGAATGATCTTACAAGGTATAACTTTGCTTACGATTGCACGTCCAGTTTCCAGAAGGGAGTTGTATATGTGGGCTCTGAGCAATGCAGTCCTAAGCAGCGGGGGCAGACTGGGGGGGGGGGGGGAGCCCTTGATGTGCCCCAGACCCATCGAGGAGGAAGGAGCATCCTGAGTCACAAAGGCTCATAATGTCTAGACCCTCAGCCCACCAGGACTTTTCCTTGTGGTCTTAATTGCCAGTCTGTCCCTGCTGAACCAAACTGTACCGTCCTAAATACGTTGGGCTTAGAAGGGTGTGAACTGTGCTTAGAATTGAACTGTAAGAGTGGGAGACTTGGAGCAATGCACAAACATGGTATCACTTTCAACTTCCTTGATGTCTCTAAACACCTTGTGGTTTTATATATGATTTTTTCTCAAATCCATTGTTCGGAATTTTTGTACTTCATCTCAGTATCCCACTGCATTCTCTGCATGCTTGGAAGAATTTACACATGTCATACAATGAGAGTTTGACACATTCCTCTCTCTACCTGCTGCCACCTTTTTTGGGGTGTTCTTTACCTGTAATGTCCTTGGCATTTAAAAGCAGCCCTAGTACTAGCTTCTTTATTAAAGTATGTGCAATAGAAATTATGTGAATTAAATTGGAGTATAATTATAGATTAGAAAGATTATATCATAGTCAGATTTGAATTGTTGTAGATAAATGTGCATTAACTTAATAGTGTGCAGATAATTACTTTTTCTGTTTACTTACGGAATGGGGAAGGGGGAATGTAATCAGTTACTTGGAGCTTGCACAGCTGACCAAAAGTACATTCTATCAGGATCCTGGTAGTGAGTATTTTCCTGACATCTGTCTCTGATTGTTTCTGTCTTGTAATTAAAATGGTAAGTAGTGACTAATTAATCCATTTAACTTTATTCCCATTTATGACACTTCTTCTACAAGAGAATTAAATGTGCTCCAGAAGCAGGGCATGTTTGCAATTATATGCCTAATGTGATATAAATAAAGGTATTCTTTCCAGTAAAGAGCTGAAATTTACAATATCGCCAGATGTCTCTCTTTCTGTTGTTGTTGTTGTTGTTGTCCCCTGATGAGAGGAGAATGACTATCAATTATCTCAGACTTTGGAAGACATAGCTTGATGAAGAAGACCTTTTTTAAAATTTTACTTTATTGATAGGAAAAATTTACAAAACTTAAATGTATCTCATCACCATGTAATATATAAGCTATAACAAAAAATAAATAAACCGAGGGATGATGGGGGGAAATCAACACAGAACCTAACAGGAATTTATCCAACAAACTGGCATCTGCAATTGGATCCAGCTCTTCAATTTGAATCTTGTAGAGAAATAATTTACGAAATAATCGACAAATGGGGTCTCAGTACACTAAAATAATTGGTAATTTTTTTAAAGTTCCAAAATGCAGTTTAGACACAAAAATAATGCAAAACCAGAATAGTTATTAGAGATAACATTCTATACAAATTTCAGTAATAAAATGCTAATTTATCATCTTTGAAAACAAGGGACCAAAGCTCTCAGAATTACTAGTGACAGCTTGTTTCAAACCCAGGAAATTTTACCAAGGAGCGGGTGAACCTGAGTTCATATTCTAAGTCCCAGCGGAAAAGATCTTCTGAATGAGACTGTCATTCTCACTTCAAACCAAAGTTAAAGGCTGCCATGGTTTCATGTTTATACAATAGATTATAAAGACTAAGTAAATAAGTAAATATTTATTTTAAAAAATTTAGCACAATTATCTTGGCAGGAGCTTTTGCTTGGTTTGGCCAGGGCTCATTTGCAGCATTTTTTTCTGTGATTTGAGTCTTAGCATCTTTAGAAATTGGTGTTTTATGTTCTGGCACCGCAATTCTCTTATCTGCTGTTTTATTGGAATCAAGGTCTTTAAGTAAAATAGTTGAGTTTGATTTTGAAGATCTGGAAACAGATAACTGGGATACTCCCTTTGACAGATGACTGTCCACATGCCGGTTTGTAGATTTGAGAGGGGAAGAGGCAAGTAAGGGACCGTCTGGAGTTGAAGTTTCCATACATGTCCCACTGCTGGATTCTGAAAGGCTCATAGGGTTGGCTGGTTTTTGTTTCACACTAGTTGCAGGGGGCAAACATTAGTCTCACTTTTAACTGTATATTAGTTGAAACAAATATATTTGATGGTTCCTTCAGATTAGATGAATTAGTTGTGGATTGCTCTGCCCCCCTTCAGTAGTGGGCTGTTCTGGATTGTCCCACAGGTGTACATCGGAGAACATCCTTTAGGTCTCTCTTGATCTGATTTGAAAGCAAATTGAAAATTTGCTGTATATACACCACCCCTGTTGGTAGTAGTTTCTTCCATTTCTCTTTGAAGACTCTGACAAGGCTTATATGAAAGAGAGCAAGAAATTTCATTCTCAGCAGCATAAGAGGGATAGTAGATTGCTTGAATGTTAATAACCCTCTCCAGTAGGGGGGAGTGGCCAGGAATCTCATTATTTGCTTGAGGTCCACAAAATATGGCTCTATATAGAGCAGCTGGCTCAGTGAACAGGTGATTTCTCTTCTGTTCACTCAACGACCTTGATTTAGAGAGTTCCAAGCAATTGGCAAATACTATTTGGTTGTTTCACAGGGTTAAACTGTCTGTTGCTCTTGTAGTTACCTGCCCTGGTTTGTTAATTTGGGATCTGAGAGTAGTTGAAGGCAATCGTCCACTCCTCTGCATTTTTTTTTTTGTCTTATTGTCTTCATTAATGCCATTGTGATGGGTCATGATTTGAGCATAATGTTTTTCTGAAACTCCAGGGAAGGGAGGGGAGAAGATAAATATTATAAACATAGGTATGCTTACCTTTAGATAATTTCTTGCCATAGCCTGTATGGTGACCTTACATGTTCCATGCAGGTGTGGTTCACTTATGAGAAATTGATAATTCTGAATTAATTCCTGTTAAATAAATTGTTCTTCATCCCACATGTAAGCACAGTGGAAAGCCTCCATCTGTTTCAGCACATGAAATCATGTGATCTGTTTTGTCAGTTTCCATGAAACCTTGTAGTGGGCTGCTGTCCTTTCCAAACATGTGCCACAATGCAAAAATAGCACCAGGACACTGCTGCTTGGGTTAAATTAATATTTGCATGTGATAGAGTCTGATGGAATCATCTGTGCATATAAAGCAAACCATCTGTGAACACAAGCCAACTTCTTTTTGTATTTGCTTTGAACAGGACTGTCTTAATCACAGTGACATTATGAGCTATGGAACAGGTCACCAAGTGGTGGTCAGCATCCAAATGTCCTTAGAAAAGGTAAGCAGGGCTGCATTTTGGAGTGGAATGCACGTTCCTGCTAGCCTCGCCTCTGTTTCTCTTGCTCACAAACATGTGCTGAGTTTTAGAGTCCAATGAGGAAGGAAAGAAGGAGAGAAGCTTTGCTGATCCAAACAAGGAATAATTAAGTAGGATATTTTTTTAAAAAAAAAAAGGTTTTATTGATTTTACCACTATAACTACAACTACAACGCTAATTTCTAAGCTAAATTACCTTATACAGAAAATGCTGTGTAAAATATTCATTTTCAGCAAATTAATAAACTTGAAAAACAAAAATACTCTTGGTTTAACTGATTGCTTATGATGCTGCTTCTACAAATTACAAAAACTGATTGGCTGGAACACATAGTATTGAAGCTTATTGCTTCCATTTACATTCTCATATAGTGCGCAAACATTTAACAACAATGTAAAAACATATTTCTTCTTCGGTCCTCTTCTTGTCTTTTTAGTCTCTTTACTGGATTTGGGAGCAGCAGCTCCCTTTTCCGAATCCAACACCTCTTCTTCGCTTTCTGAGCCATCAAAGCCGTACATACTTTCCTGCGATGCTAGTGAATCGTCTGAATCTCCCTCTGTTTTCTTTTTCTTGCTCTTTTCCAGAAATGTTTTCGCTTGTTCAACAGAGTCAATCTTATAGTTCTTGCCTTTGTAGCTGAAAAACAGTCCCTCTGGAGTATTCCAACAATATACAATTGACTCAGACTGAAGTCAGGTAGTCAAACTTCTATAGGCTTTTCTTCTTTTTCTTATTTCAAATGGAATGTCCTTTAAGACCTTGATCTCCTCCTCCTGGATCTTCAGCGTTGTTCTGTTTGTGACTTTTAACACCACACCTCTTGTTGATCTTTTGGAGAATCTTATCATGATTTCACCTGGCAGGTTTTTCTTTTTAACAAATTCTGGATAGGTCCTGTAGACCAAATCCATATCGCTTAATATTTCTTCAGCTTTCAAACCTGCCACCGGTGCTAATGCTTCGCTCAGCAGTTTTTTAAGATCCTTCCCTTTTTTCTCAGGAACATTCTGAAGTCTCAGGAAATAGTTTGAGCGTTCCATCTGAAGTTTCAAAACATTGTCACATTGGAAAGCCTTCTCTTTCTCGATTTTTTGTAGCCTTGAGTCATGCTTACTTGTAGTCGCTTTAACTTCCAAGAGATCCTGTTGCAGCTTTTCTGTTCGTTTGCCAGACTCTTTCATTTCTTTCTGCATTGAGTCCATTTTAGCGTTGAGAGTAATCATCTGATCCACCAGGGGTCACAGCAACGCTGAGAGCATTGAGCTCATTTCTGTGGTATCACCCTTTGAACTCGGAACTCCGCTTTCTGGTTTAGGGGAGGGTCTTTGTCTCCCCGTCATTGTTGCTGTTTCGCTTTTGTTTACAGTTAGATAAGACGGACTGTAGAGGAAGCTATCTTTATCGCACTAATGTCGTTTAAAAGATTTTTTCTTCGTGCATGCGATCCAGCCCTCCAGCATTTCCAGAATGCTTTTGATACTGCAGTAGCGCCGTGGGAAAGTCTCGGTATGCTTCGTTAGGGAAGGGGGGGAACGCGATCCACCCATTCCGTCCCCGCCGCCTTATTTACAGTCTTTGTTTGAGACTCACGTTTTCACCATTGCGTATCAGGAGGGTTAGCTGTTTCTCCGCCAGGCATTTTCTGCTGCTTCTCGGTCACGCTTACGCAGCCCGAAGGCTTCCTCAGCAGGGGAACCTACGGGGGTGTTGAAGGGGGCCTCGATCCTGCGGTCGCCACCATCAGGAGAGGCTCCCCCTCGTGCCACCCCAGGCAGAGCCCCTTCACTAGGGTCTCTGGGGGTTCGGCACCTGTCCGAAGCCCCTTCACCCTGCCGGGCGCGGATTGCCTCTCCTGCAAAAGCGGAGGGAGGCGTCTGCCATTGACTTCTCTTCTGGAAGTCAATTAAGTAGGATATATTGATGATTTTCTTCTCCCCCCTATAAGATACCTAATGGAACACATCATGTTTTAGAGCTAAAAGGGTTATTCAGAACTGGAATTTTATTCAAATTCACGTTTTTATTTTTAAATATAGTTAATTAATCATGTTAATTCAGTGGGATAAGCACTTGAGAAAAAAACGTGCATCTGTATTGGCCATAAAGTATGCTTAAAGCACCGATAATGGTAGTATTATGCTCTCTGTGGGTGCTTTCCCCATGTGTCAAAGTTAAGGGTGCTTTTAGTTTTCATGGCCAACCGAGTTCAAGAATTCTGCCTGTTCTGGCCTTACTTTACAATCAGGAGGCTGAGCCAAAGCCCATTCAGGTCTGAATTGGATTTCCCTTACAGTACACGGTGGTGTGGTCTTGCAGAATTCACCTAGCCCATCATTCTCATGTTCTGCACCTCCATGACTTGAGTCCATTGCTGCTGGAGGAGGGTATAAAAATCTGAACCACAGGAGGTTGCCAGTATTTTGTGGATCCTCACATGCACCCGATAGTCAAGTGAGAGTGTATCTATAGGTTCCTGAGACAAAATAGGGAGTTGTGCCTGGGGTACCATTCTTGTAAACCTACATCTGTCCTTCCAGTGTTACAGCCTTCATCTTACAGGCACACATTGGAAAACTGTCTGCTATCCAGAAGGGGAAACTACCCTTAGACATATGTGAGTGAAGCTAGCTTGTGTTCAGTGACTGTATCTCATAGCACTGTATTTAATTGGCTGTTACCATCTCTGTCTAAGCATGTGTGTGTCACTGCTTTGTGTTCAGATTACCCATCAAATAGAAGCAGTCATTAGCTTTTTAATTCTTGTTGATATTAAGTTTACTCCCACTTGAGCAAGCAAGCAACTGTGCAGAAGCACTTCTGAGAAGGAGGAGGGAAAACAGAAAAGTAAAAAAAGAAGGTGGCAAAAACATAGGAGGAGAGGGCTTTTTTGGAGAGGCTCGAAGAAAAACGGGTGTGAGGAGGATGCCTCATCACAAGGGCCTGTGGTCAGTGCTGCCTTGAGTCTCAGCGTAGCTGGGGGTAAACACGGCTGGACTAGAAGTGGCACGCCCACTGTTGGCACACCGGTGGGGACCACCCCTCAGGCCTCCTGGGCATAGAAGCAGCAGCGAGTCCCCCAGTGTGTGGGGGGGAGCAGAAGCCAGAAGAGGAGAGTCAAGAAGCAGCACTTTTCTTGGAGGGGCAGGGCTCTCACCTGTCCCTGAAGGGACTCTTGTTTTACAGCCCAGAGGCAAAGTAAAGCCCAAAGAGCCTGTCGAGGGAAATTGTGCCAGGTCTCCCCCAATGCTGTCTTTTTTGTACCTACACCTGAGAAAGAACCTGTGGAACCCTGTGACAAGCTGGTAAGGAACTGGGCAAGCCTTGCACCAAGAGAGATGCAGGAAGGCAGGATGGGCCCATCTTCTGAGGAACATCCTCGAATCTCTCCCCCCCACCGCCAATACCTCTGCCAAGTGATTTCTGCATATGTCACTCTGACATACTGGGGGAGGGAAAGGGATTGGTATTTGGTACCACTTGCTGTGGCTTTCAGCTAGGGCAGCCCCAATAATGTGAACTGCTAAACCAACACAAATAATCTTAATTTCCTGCAGGCAGCCCCTAGTTGGACATGGATTAACTGCTTCCTCCCTCCCTTACAATACTTATAATGATCCGCGTCACTCTGAAATCCTTCACACCTGGATCTGCTGACTTCGGGTGGGGATGTTACTGGAGGTTTGGTATTGGAGTCCAGGGAAAGCAGGGTTCAGGGAGAGGAAAGGAAAGGCTTCAGTGGTGTCGAATGCCACGGAGTGTCCATCCTGCCAAGCAGCCGTTTTCTGCAGGGGAACTGATCTCTGTCATCTGGAAGTCGGTGGTGATTCCTGGAGGTCTCCATGCCCCACCCCCAGAGCCTGGCAGCCCTGGGATCTGCCAGTGGGCCTCTCTCCCTCACTTTCAAGCTCAGCTGCAGTTTGATAACTCACCACTCCCTCCTATACTTCAGTCTTCCTGGCTTATGCAACTACAAATAAAAACTTTTCATTAAGAAATCCCAGCTGTATTCTTGTAGACAAGAAGATATTGGAGTTATTGTTGGCGCAGTTGAAGCGTGGCAATAAAATCCACAAGACAGTGCTGGCTAGTGCAGAAATATACAGTGGTTTATTTACATTAAAGTATTTACAGTCCATATATAGCACTGGTAGAATATTCACACAAACGGACAGAATGCTACGCAGGCAACTAATGATCCAGAGAGAAAAATGTACAGTCTAATAGCATTGAATATATATCTGTAATCATCAATCAGAACACAGTGCTGAGTCACTGTGACTACTGGAAAGCTGATGCAATTCTATCAGGTGACTTGTACACATGATCCATCTGCTGTCACTCTTAGATCAAGGTGATCTACCTATGCTTTACTTGAGCTGTCATCTTGCCTGCATTACAAGATAGTATGCTGACACGCCTCCCAAGATACAGCTCAATACATACATAATTTATTTTTCCGCTTTTGAAACTTATCAGCAGCTAAGCATTTTGTAAACAAATCTGCAACGTTGTTTTCAGACATACAATGTTGTATACAAACAAAATTGTTACTTACAGCAGATTTTACATTCTGGTATCTAATACCAATATGCTTGCTTCTAGTTCTCACCCCTTGACTGTTAGCTAATTGTTTTGCTGCTAAACTGTCACAGAGAACTGTAATAGGAAGCTTACTCTTCACATTGAAATCTAACAGCAGCTGATTAAACCATTCAAGCTGTATGATTGTGTCACTTATTGCTGAAAACTCTGATTCACATGAGCTGGTGGCTACATGTGTCTGCTTGATGGATTTCCATCCCACCAATGCACTAAACACATAAATAGTGTACCCTGAGGTAGATTTTAAATCAGGTCTATCTCCCCAAGATGCATCACAGTATGCATATACATCATCAGTTTTATTAACTTACAGCACAAGTTTCTGTGACACTGTTCCTTTCAAATATTTTAACACACACTTTGCAGCTACCTAGTCCTTCTAATAAGGACTATTGCAATGCTGACATAACCAATGAACAGCCATAGAAATATCAGGTCGTGTACAACAAGCTAAATGTAAAAGTGAGCCTACAAGAGATTGGTACACTTCCTTGTGAGGAAATGGATGCACACTTGCCTCTTTGCAATAACTTGTAGTAATTGGAGTATTCATATCATATTTGTCCAACAATTCTAGAATTTTAACCTCTTGATCAAGTGCAAAACATCCTTGTTCATCTCTGGAAATTCTTACTCCTAAATAGTTTTGTATTGGACCCAAATCTTTCATTTTAAACACATGTTGTAATGTTTCAACAAACCAAAACAACTGTTCTTCAGAACTATACACAAAGCAAATGTTGTCCACAATTGTCAAACAATGCTGCAAGGGAAAAAACATTATGAGATTTTAATGAGTTGAATTCCGCCTCCATAGCTTGCATCCACGCATTCCGCTGCGGCTCATCTAAAGATAAAACTTCAGAGTAGTTATTAGGCACTTTTACAAACACATGATTAATGTCATATCGTGAAGGGGGTATTCCCTTAGTTGCTCTGCTAGACACCCTAGGTGGCTGTGTTGAACTGTGAGCCGAGTCAGAGGCTTGTCTTTCAGGAGAAGAAATTTCCTGCTTTATCTCCTGTTCACTCTGCATTCTCTGACATTGGTAACATAACCTGTTCTGGTGTTTCATTAGCATGAATACGAGACCAGTTTGCTTGCTCACAAAACTTTGCAGACCGGCTGAACACTAGCATGTTATTTTCATTAATGAACCTGTATGCCTTCATACTAGTTTGATACCCAATAAATGTGAGCTTTTGAGCTCTAGGACCTCCCTTTCTCCTTTGTTTCAATGGAATGTTTACCCAGGCTTTTGACCCAAAAATTCTTAAATGCTGTAAAGAAGGGTTTTTTCCATAGAGTACCCTAAAGGGTATATCATTTATGGTTTTACAAAACACTCTGTTTACATTGTAGGTAGCACAGCGCAAACACTCAGCCCAAAGAGATTTAGGCAACCCAGAGTCAGACAACATTGAGTGCATAACAGTTTGTATTATTCCTGCTCTCCTCTCTGCAACTCCATTTTCTTGAGGACTAGCAGTATTGACTTCCCTATGTTGTATCCCTTGTGAAACAAACCATTTCTGTAATTCATGTGACATAAATTCACCACCAAAATCGCTTTGAAATGAAACAATTTCTTGTCCCAACTGTTTCTGGACACTTCTTGCCCATTGCTTAATTGTCTCACACACTTGTGATTTTTTCTCTAGTGGATAAGACCAACAATATCTTGAGTAATCATCACAAATCAATAACCCATACTTTCGGCCTGAGACACTATTAGGATAAGGACCAATCACATATGCATGTACAAGAGCTAGAGGCCTTTCAGTAACTCTGTTACTAGCTTTAGCTACAAGATATGCCTGAGATTTGCTCTGCTTACAGACATCACAGTCTGAATACGTTTGACACTGTTTCAGCATGTCATCACCCAAACAAGCAAATGTTTTGTTTAAAGTACTAAAAGACATGTGACCTAATCTTCGATGGTATAAGTGTATGCACCCGTCATGCAATGGCTTATTTGATAATACAGATTTAGCTTGCTCAAACCCATTTTCCAGAATATATACTCCATTCTGAACCTTTCCCAGAGCAAGTATCTTGTCACCTTTTTGAATAGCACATTGCTGTTTATCAAACTTAACAGTGAAACTGGCTTTTGTTAATGCACACATGCTAAGTAAATTGTGCTCTAGACTGGGGACACACAAAACATTGTGGAAAGTGTAATTTAAACTAGAAAAGAACACCTTTCCCTGAGAATCAACAGATGCTGGAGTCCCATCTGCCAAACTTACATGGTCCAGGCTAGCAGGTTGCAAATCAAACAGCAAGTCTTTGTCACGTGCAAAGTTCTGAGATGCTCCAGAGTCAAGAACCCAAATGTCTGGAGTAGAAGTCTCATTTGCAGTCACCAAAGTTGCTTGTAGTTTTGCCTTTGCCACGTTCTGGAACTTAGTCCTGCCTCCTTCCTTGAGAGCGTTGGTGGCACGTTGTGTCTTCCGAGTGCAAAACCTTTGTACATGTTGAGACGAACCACACTGATAACACTTACGAGTCTTCAAGACAAGTGGTGGCTGGCTGGAATGCTGCACATCTCTGTGTGTGTCGTTCTCTGGCACACTTGCTCGACATCTGGCTGGCTGGCATGACTCCCAGAAGAGCTGGCACCATTCCCAGGATGACCGGATGATATCTCCTGACGCTGCCGCATCTTATCTTCCTCTTGTAACAGCCTCCCACACAGATAATGGAGCGTTAATGCTATCGGCTCCAAATTCTCCAGTGCAGAGATGAGAGGGTCATATTTTTCCGGCAAGGAACATAATATAATATAGACCTTATCTTCCTGAAGAATTTCTTTACCTCTCTCTGCAAGTAGCTGGAAACATTCATTTAACGAATTTAAATGTTCTCTGACAGTCTGCTGTTCTGACATAACTGTCCTATACATCCTTCTCATCAGGGACATTATTGAGCCAGAAGTTTTCTGTACATAAACAGCAGCTAAACTGTCCCAAGCAGCTTTCGCTGTGTCTTTTCCTGAAATGTAAACCAGCTGTTCATCTGAGATACTAAGCACTATTAAAGCGAGTGCCTTCTCTATTTTAGTGGTTTCTTCCACTGTGGGAGGAGCTGGGGGTGCTGAAACATAAGTCCACAGCCCTTCCTTTATCAGGAAATGTTTCATTCGGAGAGACCATACCAAGTAATTTTGGTAGGTTAATTTCTCCACCAGAAAGGTTGCCGGAGCCAAGGCCATGCTGTACTCACTTTAATCACTCTGGTCAGATGGCTGGACGTTGTCCTCTACCTCCTCCGAGTCAGAAGAAGATATGCTGCCGTCTGTGGACTGTATCTCTGCCTCTGCTTCTGCTTCGTCTGCAGACATCCGCTATCCAGCTGTATCAGGAGCTCACCAAACTTTCTCCAGGCAAAACCTCCACAGCTCAGTGCAGGCAACACCAACTGTAATCCGTTCTAGCACAGGACTGGCTGGATGGCTGGGCAGACTGGGCGGACCGGGTGGACTGGGCCCATAACCCTGTCGGCACAGTTGAAGCATGGCGATAAAATCCACAATACAGTGCTGGCTAGTGCAGAAATATACAGTGGTTTATTTACATTAAAGTATTTACAGTCCATATATAGCACTGGTAGAATCTTCACACAAATGGACAGAATGCTATGCAGGCAACTAATGATCCAGAGAGAAAAATGTACAGTCTAATAGCATTGAATATATATCTGTAATCACCAATCAGAACACAGTGCTAAGTCACTGTGACTACTAGAAAGCTGATGCAATTCTATCAGGTGACTTGTACACATGATCCATCTGCTGTCACTCTTAGATCAAGAGGATCTACCTATGCTTTACCTGAGCTGTCATCTTGCCTGCATTACAAGATAGTATGCTGACAGTTATACCCCACCCTTCACTAGTCTCAGAGTGGCTTGCAAACTCATTTCCCTTCCCCTCCCCACAACAGATACCCTGTGAGGTAGGTGGGGCTGAAACAGCTCTGACAGAGACTGCTCTTTTTCAAGAACAGCTGTTTCAGAGCTATGGCTTGCCCAAGGTCATCCAGCAGGTGCAAGTGGAGGAGTGAGGAATCAAACCTGGTTCTCCCAGAGTAGAGTCCATGCACTTAACCACTACACCAAACTGGCTCTGGACAAGACAGAGGACTCCCCTGAACTACTTAGGCTCTGGCATCCAGGTCAGAAGCTTCGACCTGGAGATGGGGCTACAAGCCACCCTCATCATGAGCAAACATCCCACAGTTCCCTGCTGCCTGTGTAATAGTGGTGCACATAGCTGTACAGTTTTCCATTCTTCTCCCCTTCAACACACAAATTTTAAGGAAAACAGGAGCTAGATATTCAGAAAGCATGAATTTGGGGATCTGTACTTGATCTGCCTGATCTTATTCATGAGACTGTCCTCAAATCCTCTGTAGTATACTATTTTTAGGTAAGTTCTACAAACTGCTTTGACAGTTTACTCTGTATTTTCCCTCAGTTTATTATTTTATTGCTAGTAGCAGAGCTTCTCTAATTGCTTGCCACATGAACTGCAATTTCTGGAGCTTGAAGGAGAACAGCATGTTTCCATTTGATTCCTAAATAGAAAAGAAACTCTGTAGAACTGGTAAGACGTTTGTTTCATACAACAGGCCTAATTAGATATACAAAACATATCAAGTCCTCCAACTGGAAAATGACTTCAAAAATAGTAGATTTTAATGATTGTACAGATGGCTTCTCTCATGCTGTGTGAGAGTCAAGGATATATAATTCCGATTGCAAACCTGCGATACAGAATGAGGCAGTTCCTTTAATTAATAAGAATTGCAAAGCTATTCAGCGGCAAGGGCTGGATGTGCTTCGTCTCTTCCCCAGTGACAAGCTCCCAAGCAATAAAATCATCTAAGTGTCACATGTATAATACTCCTGTGTTGTGATTTTGAATCTTACTTTGTGAATTGGATTCCCACCCCTGCCCCACTGGGGCTAAACAGTGTATGTATGTCCAACTGTTTCACTGCCCATGCTGCTGCTGGTAAAGTAGTAGACGGAAACTTCATACTACTTTGCAAGGGTTTTGCACAGTTTACATATCTGTGCTTTTAAGGTATCAGGCCCAGGGTTCTGTTGGCTTGGCTCACACAACTGCCAAGGAAAGTCTATTGTGGCGTGAGCGGCCTTCGGTGGCTCCTGGGCTTGGGCAGGCTCTCCTTCCCTCCACTGGGGACCAGTGAATGAATGGTTTCTGCTTTTGTGATACACCATAACTTTGCCTGTATGTTCAAACCATTGTTTCTGCTTCCCCTACAAACTTGGCAAAAATTCCAAACACTGGTGTGACATTGGTTTGAATTTCTGGTTTGCTTGAAATGTGCAAACCATCGTTTGGCAGTAGCAGTAGTACCCTGTTCCTCTGGGGTCAGAAATCATTCATCAGCTAGCTAGTTCAGTTCAGGTTATTTGTATGCATGATCAGCAGGAAAAGTACTGATAAAAAAACCATGAGAGTGATCTGATGGTGACATCAGCTAGCCACACTTAAAGGGGAAGGGGGACATGGCAATGCAAGGATCCCCCAGGACCCTTCGCACAGCAGAAAGTCACAGGTTGCTGATGAGTACTTTGGGGATGCTGCTGACAGAGACTCCCCTGCATTTATGATTGGCGAGTAGGCTTCATCAGCTGGAAAAAGGAAAGGGCAGTTTGATTGCACTGAAATGCCTGACAGAATAATGTATACAGCACTGCTAACATCAAAGTAAGGGTCTGTCTAGCAGAGCAGTCTGTACCTCTTTTGTTTAGCATACGTCATCAGAGGTGCACTGCCTCTGAGCAGGTAGGTTCTGTTTTGACTTACCATGACCTGCCCTCTATGGCTTGGTCTAATCGTCTGTAAAGTACCTATAGTTTAGCAGTTGCCCTCATCTCCTGTGACAAGCAGCATAGCACAAAGAAGGTGTGTGATAGGAGAACCTGCAGGGGTAACAAAGGATTTATGAAACAATTTCAGTCAAAGGTCTTGAGAAGAAAAATTGGGTGATTTGGGCTGCTCGGCAGTTCAAGAACTGAGTGCTGCATGATGGAGTGAGCTCCCGTTTCTGGGCCCAGCTCCTGCCAACCTAGCAAGTTCAAAAGCAAGAAATTGCAAGTAGATAAATAGGTACTGCTTTGGTGGGAAGGTAACAGCATTCTGTGTGCCTCGGCATCTAGTCATGCCAGCCACATGACCATGGAAACATCTTTGCTCAGCAGTGGCTCATCAGCTTGGAAACAGAGATGAGCACCGCATCCCTAGAGTCATATTCAACTGGCTTTTGAGCAAGGGAAACCTTTACCTTTTACCTTACTCTGGAGAAGAGGAAGCTGGAGTGGAAATGTAAGAATGGGTATCATGACTCTGAACTCAAAGTTAACCTTCTCTGAATTTCATTGCCTTTCCAGCTTTCCATCCTGTTTCCCACATTGGATGACCTTTGTCCATCTCCTCTTTGCATGTAAGACTGGATTTTTTCCTCACCCTGCCATAAAGTCAGTAAGCAAGGAAGGTGAGAGCAATCATTGTTCTCTACTAATTTCAAAGTAACGGGCAAGCAATTATGGGAAGCCCACATTTTGCAGCAATTTAATTTCCCTTTGGAAAGACAGATGATCAGGGAAGCGCTAGATTGCATTGCGCATGACAGGGCAGCAGTGCCTGAGACTGTTACTCCTCCCGCTCTCTGGAAGGAAAAGGAATGCCATAAAATATGGGAAAGTGAGGATCACATAAAAAGCAGTTGATCAACACTGGGCAGCCTGACAATCTGAACTTTTTAAAATTTTGGGAATTCTGGGCACTTGTGTATTTTGTGTGTAAGGATACATTTGTGCTGTGACACACTGAGCCCCTGACTTGGTTTCATCAGGCTGTAGTTGGAGTGAAACCCCCCAGGGCAATGTAGTGGGGCAGGGCTGCTTTAGGGAGGCTAGGGAGATATTCCACTGTGTTCACAGATCTTCTCTTCTGCATCTCTGAATTAAAGCAGAGACCTCAATTAGGCCACAGGAGAGGAAACCATTTAAATACATTTCCTCACTTCCAGTTACTCCATCTAAGTCACATCTCTCCTCTGCAAAGTGCTGTCTGACGAGATCCAGGCACTGGCGATGCATGTTCATCAACCTCTCATGAAACTACCTGTGGCATTCCAAATCTTCCAGCTGTTGAAAAGATCAGTGTAGGATTGCTTCTGCTTCTGAAAATGCTGCTGCCTTAGTTGCTGTATCCTCGTCTTCTGGTGATTCAGGCTGTGAATCCAGGATGTTGGATTATAGCGGATGCAAATTTCCAGGGCAGGGGGTGCTTTCAGACTCCTGGAGAAATCAGTTCCCAACAACAGTCATTCAAAAGTATAAAAAGTTTATTGAGAAAAGTTCAGGCTCTTAACATTTCTGTGTTAGAACTGGGGGAAAGTGCGCAAAGCAAACCATTATACCTGATTCAAGGAGGACCCTAATGGCCCAGGGCCAATCACACCTAAAATAGAGGCCTGCTGAAAAAATGGCCCACAATTCCCAGAGGAAAGATTATGCCAGTCTTGGCTAGCCTTCAAGGTTGTCTAAGCCGAGTAAGATAACAAGAAGCAACTGTGAAGTGTCCAGAAGCAAAAGTGAAGATTCTCTCCCCCCATCCCCATGGCAACTGGGCCCAATGAGGTGTGTGAAGTTGACATACTGCCCCCCTGAAGGCCCTACCCCACTGGCTTAAGAGGGTATTTTCTATGGAAGGCATGCACGAGCCGAGGGGTGTTAACATGTTCCTGATGCACCCATTTATTATGGGAGGAGTCGAAATCTTTCCATTTAATTAGATAAAATAGGCAGCCATGTTTAAGTTTAGAGTCCAGGATTTCTTGGTGTGGCTCACCATCCACCATCAGAGGTAGAGGAGCTGCTGGTCGTGGTCTCCACTTTTTTGGACCCAGATCTTGCTTCAACAAGCTAAAATGAAACACAGGATTTTTTTTTTTTTAGGTTCTTAGGTAACTCAAGTTCAACTGCCAGTTCATTTATCAATCTGATTACTCTGAAAGGCCCTACATATTTCCACCCCAACTTCCTCCCAGGCTGGAGTCCTCTTAGATTCTTGGTGGATAGGTAAACAGACTCACCGGGTTGCAAGTTCCACTCAGAGGTGCACCCTTTGTCAGCCTGGGCTATGTAATCCTCCTTGGTCTTGGTTAGAGTCATTTGTATTAAGGACCACTGATTCCTCAAGCTTTGCCACCAGGTGGAAAGGTCTCCAGGTTTTGTCTCGGGCAAAGCCACCATAGGCAAAGGGGCCCCTTCATATCCATGCACAGCTTTAAAAGGGGGCAGCCCAGTTGAACTATGCACAGAGTTGTTATAACTATATTCCACATAGGGGAGAGGCTCTGCCCAGTTGTCCTGCTGGTAATTCGTAAAGCATCTAAGGAATTGCTCAACCACTTGATTAACCCATACAGTTTGCCTACCAGTTTCAGGGTGGTGAGCACTGCTAAGCCCCTGCCAATGCCCAGTACCTGCAGGAGTTCCTTCCAGAATTTGGCTATGACTTGGGAACCCCGGTCGGATATGATCTTGTGGGATAACGAATGTAACCATACCGCATGATGCATGAAAAGCTTGGCTAGTGCTTTAGCGGTAGGCAGTTGCTTACATGGGATGAAATGACCACCACCCAGATCATTGTTTTGCCTTTGCTGGGTGGCAGGTCCATTATAAAGTCCATGGAGATGACACCCCCCCCCCCCAAGTCCCTGGTGGTTTCCCAGGCCTCCGCTTCCCCATCAGGCAAGTTTGACAAGACCCTACATACTGGGATATATCTGCCCACATGTGTGGCCACCAGAATTGTCTTTGGAGTAGATGCAGGGTCTTTAAGCAACCATAATGTCCGGCCAGTTTAGATTCATGTCCAAAATGAAGGATTTCCCCCCATAGTGTGATGGGCATGAACATCCTTTCCTCCCTGTACCAATACCCATCCTCCTTTTATTGCAGAGAGATTTCTTTAGAAATTTCCTCCCGGTCCATATCAGTAAGGGCAATTTTAAATTTGCCAACCTACAGAAGAAGAAGAAGAAGAAGAGATTGGATTTATACCCCACCCTCCACTCCCCAGGGGAGTCTCAGAGCGGCTTACAAACTCCTTTCCCTTCCCCTCCCCACAACAGACACCCTGTGAGGTAGGTGGGGCTGAGAGAGCTCTTTCCCAAGCTGTCCTTGAGGGAACAGCTGGTACAGAGCTATGGCTTGCCCAAGGTCATCCAGCCAGATGCAAGTGGAGGAGTGGGGAATCAAACCCGGTTCTCCCAGATTAGAGTCCACGCACTTAACCACTACACCAAACAGATCATTGCTACCCGGTTGTTTCTTCCTCATGCAGCTGCGTGTCAACATGGAGTCCACCACCTCCTCTTTTTTGGCTGCCTTGTTGTAGGAGATGGGACAGTGCGTCAGTGAGGAAATTATACTTTCCAGGGAGGTGCTGGAGGGTGAATCGAAACTTAAAGAAAAATTCTGTCCACCGGAGCTGTTTAGCGTTAAGCCACCGGGGTGTGTGCAAAGCCTCAAGGTTTTTATGATCTGTCCACACCTTGAATGGCACCCTGGCCTCTTCTAACCAATGTCACCAGGTGGACAGGGCAAGTTTGATGGCTGCAGCTTCCTTGTCCCAAACAGCCCAGTTGTGTTCTGCAGGGGAAAATTTCTTAGACACATAAGTGAGGGGGTGGAGCTTGCCATCTTCCCTTTTCTCCAGGATTGCCCCCCCCCCAAATGGCTAAATCTGAAGCATCTACCTGGACCACAAAGGTTTTATTTTTGTCCAGATGGTGTAAAATGGGCTCGGATGGGAATAGCTCTTTGAGCTTATCAAAAGCCTGCTGGCATTCTAGGGTCCAATTTAGCTTGGCACTTGGCTTAATGCTCTCTGGACCTTTCCCCTTGGTTTTCAACAAGTCTGTAAGGGGAAGGCTCACTTGGGCGAAGTTCAGGATGAAGGGGTGATAAAAGTTGACAAACCCCCAAAAGGATTGAATCTGTTGTCAAATGTGAGGGGGCTCCCACCCTATTATATCCCAATAAGTCCACCTCCTCTTTGTGGAATTCATACTTAGACAGTTTGGCAAAAAGCTGGTGTTCATAGAGAGTCTTTAGGACCTCCCTCATCAATGTCACGTGGGAGTCCTTGTGAATAAATCAAGATATCATCAAGAAAAACAAGCACCCCTTTGAACAGGTGCTTGTGCAGCACTTCATTTATTAAGTTCATTAAAAAAACAACAACAAGGCTCTGATAAGTCCAAATGGCATGACCAGGTATTCAAACTGGCCCAGCAGAATATTGAAGGCCATTTTGTGCTCATCCCCCTCCCAGATGCGGACTCAGAAGTAGGCATCCTGTAAGTCCAGCTTTGTAAAGATCCTTCCCAACGCAGCTTCTGCCAAGAGGTCTTTGATTAGCAGGAGGGGGTAGGTGTTGGACATGGACACCGCATTCAGCCCACAATAGTCCATGCATAGCCTCAACCCCAAGCCTTTCTTTTTCTGGGAAAAAAAACGGGGAAAGCAAACAGAGGAAGCTAGCCTGATGAAACCTCGAGCTAGATTTTTGTCAATGAATTTATGCAGTTCTTCCTTCTCTGCTGGGCTCATTGCATACAATTTTCTCTTAGACATACTATACCCTGGCAGGATCTCTATGCCACAGTGCATCTTTCAGTGTGGGGGAAGCTCATCCACCTCCTCTTCCTCAAACGCCAGGGCCAAATCCCTGTATTCCAAGGGAATCAAGTCAAGCTCTCCTTGAGCTAGGCACACTCACTCGGGTACAGGGAGCAGCTCCTCCCCCCATCCTGGCTTCCACCCATAAGTGTTGCACCAGGGATCAGGAAAGTGCAACACACCGGTGCACCACTGCACATAGGGGCCATGGCCCCACAGCCAGGGGTTCCCGAGGACCATTGAAAACCTGGCCGTCAGGTTAATTATGAAGGACCACTACTCCCACTGGGGGCCCATCCCCATAACTACTGGCACAGTCTGATATTTAGAATCACTGAACCATGGAAGGGGCCATACAGACCATTTAGTCCAACTCCCTGCCCAATGCAGGACCAGCCTAAAACATCTCTGACAAATATTTGTCCAGCCTCTTCTTGAAAGCTGCTAGTGAAGGGAAGCTAAGCACCTCCCTAGGCAGCTGATTTCACCTTTAAACCACTCTGACCATGAAAAAGTTTTTCCTAATATCCAGCCAATACTTTTCTGCATGTAAGTTAAACCCATTGCTTCGGGTCCTAGCCTCTGCTGCCAACTGGAACAGCTCCTTGCCCTCCTCCAAATGACAAATACTTAAAGAGAGTAATCATGTCCCCCTCTCAATCACCTCTTCTCCAAACTAATCATTCCCAAGGCCCTTAGCCTTTCCTCATAGGGCTCAGTCTCCAGACCCCTGATCATCCTCACCGCTCTCCACTGTACTCTCTCGATTTTGTCCAAATCCTTTTTGAAGTGAGGCCTCTGGAACTGCACACATTAGTCAAGATGAGGCCTGAGCAAGGCAGTATTCAGAGGGGCTGTGACCTCCTGCGATTTTGATGCTATGGCCCTTTTAACACAATCCGAGACTGAATTTCCCTTTTTTGCCACCGCATCACACTGACTGCTCATATTTAGTTTATAGTCCACTCATACCCCCAAGATCTCGTTTGCATACACTACTCCCCAGAAACGTTTCCCCCATCCAGTATTTGTGCTTGACATTTTTGTGGCCCAGATGTAGTACTGTGCATTTATCTTTATTGAATTGCATCCTGTTTGCAACTGCCCACTTCTCCAGAGTATTCAGGTCTTGTTGAATTTTAACTCTATCTTCGTGGGTGTTTGCTACTCCTCCCAATTTGGTATCATCAGCAAATTTAAGGAGTAGCCCTTCTTGGGGGAGCCATCCATCTGAGTGAATATTAAGGGTTAAGGGGGGGGTTGTACAGGCACTCCCAGCCCTGTGACTATTGCAGGGCTTTTTAAATCTCTAGCACACCCCAAGTCTATTATTGCCCTCACCCTCACCTGAGTGCCCAATTCGGGGCTCAACACAATCACAAAAAATAGGGAAGGGGTGGTTCTCACGAATCGTGTCACTGGATGTCTACCAGGTTGCACCCTTCACAGCAAGTCCCAGGCTTTTCCCTGCAGCTGGGCGGCGTTGTCTGCACTCAAGAAGCTCCATCAGGTCTCCTCCCCCACATTAGCCTGGAGGGCTCTTGGCTGCTTGGGACGTGCCCCCCCCCCCCCAGGTTTGGGTTGTACTTCTGAGCTGTGGCATTCTGATGCCTTCTGAGGCCTGAAGTTGAAATCAGTGGGACAGTTAGTGATGACGTGATCAGACTCTCCACACCTCAGACACAGCCCTTACTTCATCCTCCAGTCCCGCATGGCTTTGTTGCGCTGGCTCTTTTACTCCCCCACCCCCGGGTTTCAGAGTCATCCTGGGCTGGTACATCTTAATCAAGGCTGCTTGGTTCTTGGCCTCGCTCATTTCCCTGATCCACCCGCTGAGGGTCAGGGGTCTCCCTTGCCCCAGGACCTTTTCCAGGATAACCCGACCTGTAGAGCTCGATGAGGACCTCTTTGGGCCATCCCTGTACCTTTGCAGCATACATCTTGAACTCATCAGAGAACTCCCACACCAACCAGTTCCCCTGGCGCAGTGACTGTAGGAGGGTTCTCTCTCCAACTCCAAGGGATTTTCATACTGCCACTGAAGGGCCCGCATTCACGTAGCTGAGCTTGTGGCCTCTGATATTGTGGAGGCCCAGGAACCAATCCGCCACCCGTTCTCTCAGGCGCGAACCAATGTAGTCCACTCAGTGTTCATCCGAGGCAAATGTGGGACCCCAGTCCCTCAGGAACTTGTGCCCTTTTAACAAGAAGAAGGCGAATTTCTCTGGGTTGCCATTGAAGGTGGCGTCCAGCAGCTTGTGGTGTCTCTCAGGCCCCAGCAGTGGAGTGGCAGAAGTAGGGGGCCCGGCTGGAGCAGCAGGAGGTGCCTGCCCAGGAGGCACTTGCCCTGGCAGTGCTTTCCCTGGCAGCACTTGAGTCGGTGGTACAGGCTGCAGCCGTCCGGTACCCGGTCTTGGAGCCTGTGTTGAACAGCCATGGTGATGAGCCTTGGCAAATCCAGCATCATCTCATGCAACTCACGTCTCAGCTCATTGGTCTCCCCACAAAATTCGCACCACACCCACTCGAGATCCATCTCAGCAATTTGGATGTGATTAGGGTTGTCCTGGAAGTAGCTCCCATTGTGCCATGGGTTCCTATCATACACCACCATTCAGGGATCAGGAGTTAGCGACCAGCTCGCATTGGTCTATGTGGGGATGTGGGCCCACAAATCCTTTGCCCCAGTGCTGGTGGACTCCCCCACAGTCAGTGGAGTGGCTGTGGTCATGGGTTCTGTGCCCTCTCCTGTAGTAACCAGGATGTCCCCGTTCTCTTCGCCAGCCATTGCAGGGTGCAAGGTACGGGGACTATAGGGAGTTCTAACACTTTGTCAGACTCCTGGAGAAATCAGTTCCCAACAGTCATTCAAAGGAATAAAAAGTTTATTGAGACCTTGATAGGATCCAGGCTCTTAACATTTCTGTGTTAGAACTGGGGGAAAGCGCACGAAGCAAACAATTATACCTGATTCAAGCAGGACCCTAATGGCCCAGGGCCAATCACACCTAAGATAGAGGCCCGCTGAAATAACAGCCCACAGTTCCCAGAGGAATGATGATACCAGTCTCAGCTAGCCTTCAAGGTTATTTCTCTAAGCTGAATAAGATAACAAGAAGCAACTGTGAAGCAGCCAGAAGGGAAAGTGAAAATTCTTTCCCCCCCCATCCCCATGGCAACTGAGCCCGATGAGGCGGGTGAAGTTGACAGGTGCCCCTTTGTATGGAACCATCAGGAAGAAAGTAGACAGTAGAAATTACCTTACTTTTTTTTTAATCAACAGTGATTGCTTTCAACAGTAATCAATCAATCATTATAGCCTATTCTGTCAAAGTCCCCCCCTTTATTTCTTCTTTCTTCTGTTTTATTTTATTTGCAGAGAAGGATGACTGACACACTCATAAAGCAGCTGGTGCTCTGAGCAACAAAGAATAAAATAAGCCAGTTTGGTGTAGTGGTTAAGTGCACGGACTCTAATCTGGGAGAACCGGGTTTGATTCCCCACTCCTCCACTTGCACCTGGCTGGATGACCTTGGGCAAGCCATAGCTCTGTACCAGCTGTTCCCTCAAGGACAGCTTGGGAAAGAGCTCTCTCAGCCCCACCTATCTCACAGGGTGTCTGGGGAAGGGGAAGGGAAGGGAGGGGAGGGGAGGGGAAGGGAAAAGGAGTTTGTAAGCCGCTCTGAGACTCCCTTGGGGAGTAGAGGGCGGGGTATAAATCCAATCTCTTCTTCTTCTTCTTCTTCTTCTTCTTCTTCTTCTAAGAGGAGGCAATTAGGACTAATCTTTTCGAACCGTCATATGGTAATATATTTGAAGGAGTCCATTCTGAATATACTACTTCAGCAGCTTTTTTGAGGGTTGGGGTTGGCCTCAAATAGTTCATGTTGTTCAGGAAAAACACATCTTTCCTCATAGTTTTGTTCTTCTTCCTCTTCCCCCTCTGTCATCCACAAATCATTACAAAAAGCAGTACAGAAATACTAGAATGGCATATTTTATACCAGGCTGCCCTGCCTGTTCAGTTGCCAGCAGGTAGTGTCATTTTGTAGTATCCTGATTTATTCTGACTTTAATTCATTGTAGGATCCTCTGGGTGACGAGGGGCTGTTTATTTTGTTTATTTGTTTGCTGCACTTATGTATCGCATTTACTAAAAAAAATCAAAAGGTGACTGTCAGTTGTAAGAATTAGGTATTTTTAAAATTTAACCAAAATGCTAATTGGAAAGAATGTGAAGAACAGTAATAACAACATCAGTAAAACCAGGTTCACTTTTAGAATAATGATGTTAGGCTGGAAAATACTTTGTTTTCAGAGTCTTTTATCTGATGAAAATGCATGAGAGATGAAAGACTGATGGCCCTGTCCTAGAAGGGAGGTCCTAAGAATGCTGTGTCCCAGGAATGTGGAAATTAAAGAGTGCTGATTTCAGATCAAAGAGCCTGGGACAAATGGGCAGGGGGGGCACTATAGATATATATCTCTGGTAAACTGGCTTGTAGCATTATGTACCAGGCATGTAGACTAATCCCTAAGTATGAATGTATTAGGCCACACATCCCTAATGTAGCTAATCCTCCAAGAGCTTACAGAGCTCTTCTTACAGGAGCTACTGTAAGCTCTTGGAGGATTGGCTACATTAGGGGTGTGTGGCCTAAAATGCAAAGGAGCTCCTGCTTCAAAATGAGCCCTGGCTGTGGTTTTTTGACTCTTCAAATAATCTTTTTTGACTCTTTTGTCTCTTTAAAAGCTATTTTTAAGTAAAGTAAGTGAAGTATTCTAGATTCTCTCTCACCAATGTCTAGTTAAATTAGCTCCTGTCAAAATCAGTGGAAGTTCACAATAGCAAAACTATCACTAATTGTTTGGGCTGACTAAAAGGGCCACTAAGGATTTTAGGAGCCTCTCTTTATAGGGTGAGAGTGGATATAACCTATTAGAAACAGGGAAATATTAATAAAAGGTGACCAATCCCTGTCGTAGTTCAGAGTTCGTCATTGTAACTGGTGCCCCTGCATGGTAAATCATAGCTGTTGAAAGAATGTTGTTAATTTACAATGGGAGGATTTTTTCAGGGGCTTTGGGGTCCATTTGTAAGAACCACAGAAAAATCACAGGGTTTTTGTGGTGGGAAGAATCAAACCTCAGCAATAAATAAATAAATAAAATGTACCAGTCTGTGCAAGGGTGGGTGAGCAAATCAATGTCCTCAGAGATCTCCTGGCGGACCAAGGGCTGAGGGTGGCCAGGAGCAAGCTGATCAGAGCCTTAAGGGACTGCTTGGTTGTGACCCCCTCTTTTGTATTTAAATGTTTTATTTTTTTTTTAATTTCAACTCCCAACCATAATGAAATGGAAAGTCTACAGATAAGCATCTATAAAAGGTTTACAAATAGCTAAAACGTGCCCATGCTCAGTTGTCATTTATGTGCTGTGTGTTCAAATGCTGACAAAGTTGTAAAGCCCTCAGTCTATTAGATTACTGGAGGTGGGGGCTTAGCTCTACAGTGTTGTAATGTAAGTCTCTTCACATGAATGAAGATGCAGAGGGTCAAACCCCTCGTGAGCAATGGTGGCTGGTGTGGGGAAATCCACTGTCTCCTCCTGCACTGATTCCAGTCAGGGGGATGATGCAGTGGGTGAGCTCAGACCCTTTGTCAGCCCCACTTAGCTTGACATGCTCTAGGGCCATTTTCACATCCCAATTTCTTGTGAGGATTTTGAGCCCCCCCCCCACCTTTACTAGTCACTCAAAAGTGACAAGTCAGTGTGGAAGGGAGCAAAAGTTGCCTAAGACCCCCTCCCCCCACAATTGTAGCCACAACCAACAGGATTGATCAAAACCTGCAGAGCTTTTAGCTTGAATTCATTGAGTTCCCTGAATAGCCTTGACAACAGTGCCTGAGCTCTCCCCTGCCTAGACATGAATGCATGGCTCAATCCCCAGTACCCTCTGGTACTAGCTCCCCCTATTTACCAGCTTCCATGGGACAGATGTCCCCTCCCCAAGGTATCCTCCTATGGGAAAAAAATCCTTAACAGGATTATTTGAGAAATTTTCAAAACACCAATATGCTTTGCAGTATAGTTTTGTGAACATACAGTAATACTCAAATTGCTTCTTTTATATAAATACTAGAAATAAGGCCCATTGTGGAAGTAAATACAACAGGCTCTAGAAACAGGCTCTGGGAGAGTGCCCCAACCTTGGGAATTCAGGATCAATTTGCTGTGGCAACCTCAGCAGGGTATAATGACAAAGAGTCCACCATTTTCTCCAGGGGAACTGATCAGTGCCATCTGGAGAGCAGTTGTAATTCTGAGTGATCCCCAGCCCTCACCTGGAGATTGGCAACAATGGTTCCCCAAGAGGAAAAGTAGTCTTTCTCTGCAGTGGGGACCAAAGCAGCTTACATCATTCTCCTCTCCCCCTTTTGACTTGCACAACAACCCTGTGAGGTAGGTTAGGCTAAAAGTCTGTGACTGGTCAAAAATCACCTGGTCAGCTTCCACAGCAAGAACCTGGGTCTAACAGACCCTGTTCTGAAGCACTGACTGAGATGCCTAGGATAGCCAGCTTCCAGGTGGAGCCTGAAGATGGCCAGGTGTCACAACTGAACTCCAGACAACAGATTCCCCCCCCCCATGAGAAAATAACTGCTTTAGAAGGTGAGCTCTATGGCCTTCTGTTCAGCTGAGGCCTCTCCCCTCCCCAAACCCTGGCTTCCATAGACTCTACCAGAAAATCTCCAGGAATCTCCCTATCTGGAGCTGGCAACCCTAGTCAGGATTGGCCCCAATGCGTTCCTCACAAAGGCATGGAAAGGGTTTTGTTCCTTTGTCTTTTTACTGACAGAACCAAGCTTGGTTGCCTGTTTATTTATTTATTGTTCACATTTTTATCCCGTCTTTCCAGCAAGCTGGCTCAAGGCGGCTACCAACAAGAAAATACCATCAAGATGATTTACAGAATTAAAACATAAAAATAAACATCAGAATTAAAGCCACATATACAACAACGAATACTGGCGGCAATCAGCGTACTCATGGTGAAAAGCGGTGGCAGAGGGTTTGGCCCATGGTTCCAGGGCGATGTTATCCTGCAATTCCCCCGGTGGTGGCTCCTAATCGAAAGCCTGGTGAAAGAGCTCCATCTTGCAGGCCCTGCGGAACTGTAATAAGTCCCACAGGGCCCTGATGTCATCCGGGAGCTCATTCCACCAGTATAGGGCCACCACCGAGAAAGCCCTGGCCCTAGTGCCGGCCAGCTGAATGTCTTTCAGACTGGAGAGAGTCGAGCGATGTTGTGAGCTTGACCTCCGTGCCCTCTGGGGCTCATGTGGGGAAAGGCAATCCCTCAAGTAGGCAGGCCTCTGACAATAGGGCTTTAAAGGTCAGCACCAGCACCTTGAACCGGATCTGGTATGCTATAGGCAGCCAGTGCAGTAACACGGGCAGGATGTGGTCCCACATAGAGAGACCCATCAACAGCCTGGCTGCAGCATTCTGCACCAGCTGCAGCTTCCAGATCTGAGACAAGGGCAGCCCCATGTAGAGAGCATTACAGTGGTCTAATCTCAAGGTGACCATAGCATGGATCACTGTAGCTAGGTCATCATGTTCGAGGAAGGGAACCATCTGCCTAATCAGCCATAGGCAGTGGATCGGCAACTGGTGGTCGACCTTATCAAATGCAGCCGACAGATCTAACAGCACCAGTGCCGTTGTGCCGCCTTGATCCAGATATCTCCAGAGGTCATCTGTGAGGGCGACCAGTGCTGTCTCCATCTCATGACCTGGCCGGAAGCCGGACTGAAACAGATCCAACATGGAAGTGTCATCCGTAAAGCTCTGCAACTGAATCAGCACCGCCCTCTCCAGTACATTGCCCAAACAGGGCAAGTTGGACACCAGTCGGTAGTTAGCCAATATGGCCAGGTCCAAAGATGTTTTTTTCAGGCGGGGACGGATCATTGCATCCTTGAATGCTCCTGGGAATAGCCCTTCCACAAAGGACTTGTTGATAATCTCCCAAAGAGCACCACGTAACCCCTCACGACCTGCTTTTATGAGCCACAAGGGGCGCGGGTCAAGACTGCATGTGGTTGGGCATACAGTTGAGAGCAATCTGTCGACTTCCTCCAGGCTGAGAGGACTGAAATGATCCAGAATAGGACCGGAAGATGCACATGGAGCCTCGAGTTTGCTCACTGTCTCAACTGTGACCGGGAGATCATGGGGGAGTAGCAGGACTTTATCTGCAAAATAGCTTGTGAAAGCTTCACCGCCGATATCCAATTCTCTAACATTTGGCCTGCCCTGTGTCAGCTCAGTTAAAGACCGAATAGTTCTAAATAATTGTGCCAGGCGAGAGCTAGCAGACACAACCTCGGCCACGTAGTTGTCTCTTCGCAGCTTTGACTGCCACCTCATAGGATCTCATAAACGTCCTATAAGATGCTCTTGATACTCCGTTGTGAGCTCTCCACCACCATCTCTCTAACCATCTAAGTCCTCACTTCATCTGCCTCAGCTCCTCGGTGAACCAGGGAGCCAGCTTAGAGCGAGGGTGCAGAGGGCGTCGGGGAGCGATCTCGTCAATGGCCGCTGAAAGCCGGACATGCCAGTCCTCGACCAGCCCACCTAATGAGCCGCCAGGGGGCATGGGATCCCACAGTGCTGTCAGAAACTGCTGAGGGTCCATCAGGCTCCGCGGGTGAGCCAAAATATGCTCGCCACCCAAACAGAGTCGGGGAGGCACCATCAGATGGGCCTTCAGGGCACTGTGGTCAGACCATGGCACCGCTGTAGCCCGGCCTCATGCATAGGGGTCGTTACAAATTGGGTGAGTCCTAGTGCCGCTAACAGCCACTCAGGAAAAACCATTAAGATAGTGATCGTTATTTTCAGCAAACCATTAAGATAGTGATTGAAATTATTTTGGTTTACTGTGAGTGGCGCCCTGTTCCTTTGATGAGAGATTGTAACAATGAGGACTGATATTGGCATGTAGTTTATGCGACTTTTCATTATTGCACTCTTTACGAAAATTTATACACAAAATTTATATAAAGAAACAATTTGAGTATCACTTAGTAAGTGTTCGTGATTGTATATTTTTATGACCTCTTATGAGATAAAACAGCGGCTGAAAATGGCTCTCTATCTTTCATTAAAGCCTTCTGGTCACAGAATTTGCCACCAAGGTGTTCTGGTGAAGCGAAAGATGACATTCCAAGACTTGATACCACATTCTGTGGAGCAAGAGATCAACTTTGTCTTCTGCAAGCTTTTCATTCTGAGTTTGGATTTGTGCTTTCTGCTGTGACAACAAACCATGATCCAAGTTCTGTTAATCAAAGAGCTGTGCTTTCAGGACATTCACTGACAAATACTTGCTGTTTAATCTGATGGTTGGAGCTTTGTGCCAAGACAGTTAAAGTAGCAGCTGAAAGGGAATGGCAGAAGCAATAGTTTCCTACTCGATTAAAAATAAATAAATGAACCCAGGATTATTTCAGGGCTTGAGGACAGACAGAGCTTTGGATGCTGGATACAGTGGATACTGTCGTCCATTTGGTTGCTTTACCAGCATCATGTAAGGGTCACTTCCCTCCTGAAAGCCAGGATCTATCACAGAGTGCTAAGAAACAGAACCGCCATGCTCAGAGGCCATACCTCTGCAGACAGGGAAAGCAGTTGCACTTGTACCTTGCTTTTAGGCTTCCTAGAGGCATCTACCTGGTGGCTATAGGGTGCCGGAGCAGATAGCTCTTTGGCCTGATCCAATAGCATGACCTTAGTGGCATGTGAAGGCCTGAATTGGAGGTGCCCCCAAACCTTGGGATGTAGAGTTCCGTAGAAGCAGGTGCCATTATCCATGCCTCCTGACCTGACTATGACCAGTGCGAGACAACTTAGAGGTTCAATGTGGATGCAGAGTGGGAAGGAGGGTAGAGTCAGAAATCCTAGAGTGACATGTGCTTCTTAGTTTCTAATTTGATTTGCAAAATGTGTTAATCTCTGCATTCTAGACAGGGCCAGCCCTGCTCTCAGAAGCAAGTGTGTGTGTGTGTGTGTGTGTGTGTGCGTGTGTCACAATGGGGGAGGGTGGTCCATTGTGTTGGGTGTTGCCCACCACAAACTGGTTGGTCAAGGGTACTGCTGAACACTACTGATGCTGCACCTGTATCCAGCAGGGCTGTTCTTATGCCAGGTAACCTTGTCTGGTTCTCTTCCATTCTATGAGGGGCTGTAGCTATGCACCAGTGAAACTGAAACTTGAAGAACATGCAGCATCAACTTGATCACCATCTGGCCATAAGAGCTGGTTTTGTTTTGTTATGTGTCCCCTTTATGATTAATGTTTCATGCCATTTTTAACATATGATGCCTACAGAAATCTTCTCCACCATGCTGGTTTGAGGGAATACTGCCTGGAGAGGAATGGATTTTGGTGTCAGTGTTTCTGCACATCAGCTGCTTGATCAGATGTCAATGTTCTGTTCTAGTAATATAAATTAGAAAGAAAACTTCACACACACCCCTGAAAATTTGCTACAATTAAGTGATGTTTGTCATACCTGCCTTGCAGCTCTGATGCAAAATTGGTATTGGGCCTGTGTCCTCTGGATGCCAAATGGTTAGACATAAGAACATAAGAAAAGCCAATGTTGGATCAGGCCAATGGCCCATCCAGTCCAATACTCTGTCACACAGTGGCCAAAAACACCAAGTGCCCTCAGAAGGTCCAGCAGTGGAGGCAGGAAGCCCTCCCACTGTTGCCCCCCCAAACTCCAAGATCACAGAGCATCATTTGCCCCAGACTGAGAGTTCCTATCTGTACTTTGTGGCTAATGGCCACTGATGGACTTCTGCTCCATATGTTTATCTAATTCCCTCTTGAAACCGTCCATGCTTGTAGCCGCCACCACCTCCTGTGGCAGTGAATTCCATGTGTTAATCATTGTTTGGGTGAAGAAGTACTTCCTTTTATCTGTTCTAACCCGACCGCTCAGCAATTTCATGGAGTGCCCACGAGTTCTTGTATTGTGAGAAAGGGAGAAAAGGACTTCTTTCTCTACCTGCTCTATCCCATGCATAATCTTATAAACCTCGATCATGTCACCCCTCAGCCGTCGTTTCTCCAAGCTAAAGAGCCCCAAGTGCTTCAACCTTTCTTCATAGGAAAAATGTTCCAACCCTTTTATTTATTTATTTATTTGTTTAAAGTGCTCACATTTTCGATGGCGTATGGTCAACTGTTGGGCGCATGCTGGGTGGTGGTCAGCTAGATGGTATTACCAGGGTGCACGTCAATAGTTGCTGGTAACGGGGGTACATGGAGGCGGCAGCCCCTATTCAAATGCCTGGCAGAAGAGCTCCATCTTACAGGCCCTGTGGAACTGCATCAGGTCCCGCAGGGCCCTGATCTCCTCTGGGAGCTCATTCCACCAGCGAGGGGCCGCCACTGAGAAAGTCCTCCCCCTAGTGGCAGTGAGCCTGGCTTCTTTTGGTCCGGGGCCAGGTGGTGTTGGGCCCTGGACCGAAGTGCTCTCTGGGTATGTATGGGGAAAGGCGGTCCCTTAGGTAGCTCGGACCTAGGCCATTTAGGGCTTTAAAGGTAAGCACCAGCACCTTGAAGCGAATTCGGTACGCCACTGGTAGCCAGTGCAGTGCCTCCAGCACTGGTCGTATGTGCTCATGATGAGGGAGACACATCAGCAGCTTCGCTGCAGCATTCTGCACCTACTGAAGCCTCCGGATTTGCACCAAGGGCAGCCCCATGTAGAGAGTCTAGCCTCGAGGTGACCGTTGCATAGATCACTGTGGCCAGGTCCGCGCGGTCCAGGAAGGGAACCAACTGCCGCACCAACCTCAGATGATGAAAGGCCGATTTAGCAGTGGCCACTACCTGGGCCTCCATTGACAAGGAGGGATCCAGGAGCACTCCCAAACTCCTAACCACTTGCGAAGGCACCAACGGCGCCCTGTCAAAGGTCAGGAGCGGGAGCCCCAACCATGGGCCACCCCGACCCAGACACAGGACCTCCATCTTCGCCGGGTTCAGCTTCAACCTGCTCAGCCTGAGCCAACCAGCCACGGCGTGCAATGCCTGGTCCAAATCGTCTGGTCCCAAGCCAGACCGGCCGCCCAACATCAAATAGAGCTGGGTATCATCAGCATACTGATGACATCCCAGCCCCGCCCTCTGGACAATCTGGGCATTTATCATTCTAGTTGCCCTTTTCTGCACTTTTTCCAATGCTATAATATCTTTTTTGAGGTGTGGCGACCAGAACTGTACACAGTACTCCAAATGAGGTCGCATCATTGATTTATACAGGGGCATTATGATACTGGCTGATTTGTTATCTATTCCCTTCCTAATAACCCCCAGCATAGCATTGGCTTTTTTCATTGCAGTCGCACACTGTCTCAACATTTTCATTGAGTTATTTACTATGACTCCAAGATCTCTCTCTTGGTCAGTCTCCGCCATTTCGGACCCCATCAACATGTATTTATAGTTAGGATTTTTTGCTCCAATGTGCATCACCTTGCACTTGGCCACACTGAACCCCATTTGCCACATTGATGCCCACTCACCCATCCTCGACAGATCCCTTTGGAGTGCCTCACAATCCTCCCTGGTTCTCACCACCCTGAAGAACTTCGTGTCATCTGCAAATTTAGCCACTTCACTGCTTACTCCCAACTCCAAATCATTAATAAACAAATTAAAAAGCACTGGACTGAGTACTGATCCCTGCGGTACCCCACTGCTTACCTCCCTCCACTGAGAAAATTGCCCATTTATGCTCACTCTCTGTTTCCTTTTAATTAGCCAGGTTTTGATCCACAAAAGGACTTATCCTTTATCCCATGACTATTGAGCTTACTTAGGAGCCTTTGATGAGGAACTTTATCAAAAGCTTTCTGGAAGTCAAGACATGCTCTTTAACATGTTTATATCCTCCAAATGAATTTGAATGTTGTTTCCACAGCATTTGCAGGCAACAAACAAATTATCGGTAATTTTGTCCACGGGTGGCTTTATGTTTTGTTTGTAATTCTCCTTTTAAATATCCTCCTGTCAATATATAAATTGCATATTGCTGTTTTGATCCAATCTTATTTGTGGATGGTCAGTTTAGTTGCTGCTGTCCTTGTCTGCAGGATGCTACATTCATATACCAGGAGTGGCCAACATTAACTTCTCTTATGTTCTTATTACAAGCATAGACAGCTTCAAGAGGGGACTGGATAAATGTGTATAGCAGAGGTCCATCAGTGGCTATTTGCCACAAGGAATAGATGGAACACTCTTGTCTGGGGCAGTGAAGCTCTGTATTCTCAGTTCTTGGGGGGGGGCAGTGGGAGGGCTTCTGGAGTTCTGGCCCTGCTGGAGGACCTCCTGATGGCACCTGAGTTTTGGCCACTGTGTAATACAGAGTGCTGGACTGGATGAGCCATTGGCCTGATTCAACATGTCAAAGAAATCAGGCCTTCAAGTATTTGACTATGCCAAGCCGGATCACGTCATTGTAATTCATGTGAAGCTTCTTCTGTGTGGTTTCCTCTCTAGCCTACTGAGCCAGAGAGCAGTCAGCACAGAAGCACAGAGATAACACCTTATATTTTAGGCTGCAGATGAGATCTTTGCAGGACCTGTAGAGGGGGGGTGGTTCAGCATGTTTTGCAGCCCCAAGCGCCCTGCTCCCATATTGCTCAAAGATGGGCTACACATGTGCCCCAGTTATGGTGGCACATCTCTTCCTGCTCTCCATAATACTGCAATTTACTATCTCAAAAACTGCTAATTTATTATTATTATGAGCAAGTCAGATCTGCAGAGTTTCCCTCCTTGAGTAATGTGAATGTTGCTGATACTTCATATAGTCCGCACACTTTTATTCATTACAAAGCGTTGTGTTCTAATTCTGTGTTCCAACAAATGGTTTAGTCTCCACTCAGATTTATTACTGGCACTGTTATGTTTCTTATTGCTATCATGTTTTCTAATATACATCTGATTAGAATAATGACTGAAGCTAAGTACAGCCCATTAGTGAAAGGCAGCTGCTGTTCTAAGCTATATTAACAGACTACGAATAAGGCCCATTGTGGAAATAAATGCAACGGATTCTAGAAGAAGCTCTGAGTGAGTGCCAGGTCCTTGGGCACTCAGCATCAAATTGCTGTGGCGACCTGAGCAGGGTATAATGACACAGAGTCTACCATTTTCTCCAGAGGAACTGATCTCTGCTACCTGAAGAACAGTTGTAATTTTGAGTGATCTTAAGCCCTCACCTGGAGTTTGGCAACAATTTTTCCCCTGGAGGAAATGGCTGGTTTGGAGGGTGGAGTCTATGGCATTGTACCTGTCTGAGGTCCTGTCCCTCCTCAAACCTCACTATGTCCAGGCTGTCTACTAGGAGGAAAAAGATCTGCCCCTGGATTGGCCCTGTGAAATCCATGTGAAGCCAGGACCAGGGCCTTTGTGCCAATTCCCAGGGGCAGATTGGAGCATGGAGGGGTCAGGTCATGACTCCTGGCACTTACTGCAGCAGCGGACCTGGTCCTCGATGTCCTTGTCTAGCCCCAGCCACCAGGCGTAACTTGGGGCCAGGGCCTTCACTCACGCAATGCCAGAGTGGTGCTCGTGGAGAGCGCTGAGTACCCAAGCGTGGAGTGGTTCAGGAATCACGACCCTTGACCCCCAGAGCAGGCACTCTTTGTGGGTGGATAGCTCATTGTCATGTGCCGAGAACGCGCAGGCAGGTAGGCCGAGAACGTCCCAGGCAGGTAGGCCACCCCCTTCCCACCCAGTCCAGGACCCGGGAGAGGGTGCGATCCCTAGCCGTGCGCCGGGAGATGTCAGCAACCTGGACAGGCCAGTCCAGAAGGTCCTCCAGGAGGGCAATATGGTAGACAGGAGCTGGATCCGGTTCACAGGCAGGCAGCAGCAGGCGACTCAGGTCGTCAGCGTGACCCATGGACTTTCCAGGGTGATAGACCAGCGAGTACTGGTAGCCAGAAAGGAAGATGGACCACTGCAGGACCCGGGGAAATAGCATCTGGGGGGTCCGGGGCAAGGAAGCTGAGGAGAGGTTTGTGGTCAGTGGCAACCATGAATGCCTGGCCATACAAATAGTCATGAAATTTTTTGACACCGGCCACAGTAGCCAGCGCCTCCTTGTCGATCTGAGCATAGTTGCGCTCTGCAGACAACAAGGTTCTTGAATAATAAGTGACCGGAACCTCCCGGCCGTTGGGTAAGTGATGTCCCAGAACCACTCCCACCCCGTATGGAGAAGCCTCGCAGGCCAGGATGACAGGGAGGGGCTTGTCAAAGTGGGCAAGCACAGCATTAGCTGTAAGCAAGTCCTTCAGGGCCTGAAAACTGGTCGCATGGCAGGGGCCCCAAGCCCACTTAGCGTTCTTGTCCAGGATCTGGTGCAATGGCTCCACCACCGCCATTTTGTGGGAAAGGAATGCATGATAGAAGTTCAGGAGCCCTAAAAATGACTGGAGCTCTGCCTTGCACTGAAGGGGCCGGTGCCTCAGAGATAGCCTTTACCTTGTCTGGTGTGGGGTGGATTCCTTGGGCATCCACTACAAAGCTGAGGAACTCCATGGATGGAACCCCCAGCAGATATTTCTCCCTCTTGACCTTCAGACCGGCATCCTAGAAGCGCTGGAGGATGGCATAGAGATGCGTCGCGAAGGTCTGGATGTCCAGGGCTACAATCAGGACATCATCAAAAAAGGGCTGGACACCTGGCAACCCTTTCAACAAATGGTCCATTGGTGCTGGTCCATTAATTCTTGGAATAACCCCGGGGCTACACTGACCCCGAATTGGAGCTGCTTTAACTTGAAGGCCTTCTTATGGGTCATGATGGTCTGGGCCTCAGCAGTAGCATTGTCCACAGGCAGCTGCTGATAGGCCTGTGCAAGGTACAGCTTCCCAAAGACCTTGGTGCCGGCCAGTGTAGCCAAAATGTGGCTGATTACGGGCACTGGATAAGTGTGCGCCTGGAGTACCATGTCTAATGTGCACTTGTAATCCACGCAGATGTGGATGTCTTCGTTGGGCTTAAGCAGAGTTACGATGGGTGTTTCCCAACGTGCATGTGATACCAGTTCCAAAACCCCTTGCTCAACTAATTTGTCCAGTTCCTGTTCAATTTTAAGCTGAACAGCGAGTGGAGGCCGGGGGGCCAGAATGCAGATGGGCTGGACCATGAAGTCAAGGTCCAAAGATACTGGGGTGGACGGTGTAGGAGCCTAGTGCTCCGTCGAAAACTGTGGGAAATTCTGCACAGATATCTTGAAAGTCCAGGGTGCTGCTATTGTTCACCCCAGTTACACTCAGTCCCAGGGGCCCAAACCAGGATAGTCCCAAGAGGCTTGTGACGTTGCCCGCCACCACCAGGAGGTCCAGTTTTCCCTTAAAGTCCTTGAACTGGACCGTGAACTTGTCCAGCCCCTTGATTGCTACAGGATTTTTCTGGAAGTCCCAGAGCCCTGGGGGCTTCTGTAAATGGAGCCCCCCTCTGGACACAGTTTCTGGAGTGTGGCCTCTGAAATGATCGAGTATGATGACCCTGTGTCTAGTTCCATAAGTCAGGGGGAGCCCTCAATGAGGATGGGGACCTTAATCTTATTGGGGGCATCCCGGGGCAAGTTCATTACCTGGTGGCGGGGTGATGACACTGTGTGAAGCTCAGCCGATTCTTGATGTGTGGCTTGGGTGCAGTGGTTGGCCCGGGAACGGCTGGCCTGGGTGATGTGGCCCTTCTTCTCGCATGACCAGCACTCTGCATCCCAGAACTGACAGTTCCAGCAGTCATAAGGATCACCGCAGCTGGCGCAAGACGATGGAGTTGTATAGTCTCAGGTGGCTGACCTGGTGTCAGCCCGGGGAGTTGTATAGTCTCAGGTGGCTGACCTGGTGTCAGCGAGGCTGTTCCTCTCAGCAGACAGATGGGAGTTGGTACCTGGAGGACAGCGGCAGACATGGAATGCATCGTCCTCATCAGAGGCCTCGGATTCCGAAGATACAGTGGTGCGATGGGTGGCCATGGTAGCTCTAGACCTGTCTTTCTGGGAAATCTCATAAGCGCATGCTGTTTGTAAAACCATGGTCAGGGTGGCGTCAGCAACAGCCATGATTTTTCTGCACATTTTGGGGTCCCTGACCCCACATATAAAGGCAGAGAGGAGGGTGTGCTCCACTGCTACAAACTCACAGCTGACAGCGAGCCAGCAGAGGTCGGCCAGGAACGTAGCCATGGACTCACCCTTTAGCTGGATGTGGCTGAAGAACGTCACTCGCTGGGTGAGTTTCGAGGGCTTGGGGGTGAAGTATTCATTGAGATCCCCATTATCTCATTGAAGGACGCTTCTGTGGGAGTGCAGGGAGAAATCAGACTTCTTACCAACCACAGGGTGGTGACCCCGCATGTGCTCAGCAACCACAACTTGCGCTTCCCAGCACCTGTGACCCCCTGGATGTCAAAGAAGAAGCCAAGCTGGTTGGCCCAGGCCTCCCAGAACTAATGTCTGGAGGGGTAGAAGGGTGCGATCTGCTGTCCCAGAGCAGTAGCCATCAGGACTCATGGAGCAGCGGTGCAGAGAGCGGGAGCCTCGGGAGCCTGGAGCAGCAGTGATGCAGGGTGTTGGGGCCAAGCGGTTCCAGAGACTGATGGATCTGGGCTGGATGCAGTGCTGGAGTCGGCCGGAGAGTCGCTCATCAGGATCCCACCTTCATCGCCACTGAAAAGTACTGGAGACGGGAGGCCAGTGGTAGTGATTTCAGCATAGCAAGTTTATTTCAGGTCCAGATAAAGTGTAAGAAAAACAGAGGTCAGGGGGCCTGCTTATATACACAGGTTAGCCGCACCCCTGACATCTCCCAAACAAGGCAGTTGGATAAGGTAATTGAATAAGTTTCAAGGTAATCCCTGGATAATAATTGGATAATCCCAGGAATGGATAAGCTTCAAGGTAATTGAATAAGCTTCAAGGTAATTGAATAAGCTTCAAGGTAATTGGACAATCACAGATTTACTCACAGAATGTAACACCTACCAACAGCCACTGAGGGAAAAGTTAGTCCCACACAGGAGGCAAGCAGGAGAAGCATCTTCATCAAGAGAGAAAGCCATTTGCTAGTAATTCTGACAGGGCACAGTGGCTGAAGGAGTGGGTGGAGAAAAGGAGCAGACCCAGTGCCCAGCCAATGGCATGCAAGTACCCTTGAGTGGCGGCTGGGCGGGACTCAGGAAACACAGCCAGTGGATAGGGACAGTTTCTGTGTGACACATTATGGAGCCAACTGATTTAAGAGTGTGTGTAATGTTCAGGAAGTGCCACCCCAAAACACAATTATTATATGGAGAGATACTATAAAACATTGTTCTCCCCCTCCCCCTTTTGATTGATGAAACTGATTAAACCTGTGGCCACCATCACCAGTTAGGTCTGCATGGAATAAATGTGTTCTGCATTTTCTGTATGACTTTCATATAACAAGCAAGCTCTGTAAGATTGGGGCTTGTGAGCAATACTTGTGGGATTTGTTTGTACTTTCCACCTTAGTGACCATTGATAGAACTGCGCACTGCTGGTAGGGCTGGCGATGACATGCAGGAGTGAGTCCACAGCAGGCAGTGGATTTCAAGAATCGAATTATTGATGTGATGTGGGAGGGGATCTTGGCCTAAGTAGGGTTGCCAACTCTAAGTTGGGAAATTCCAGGTGATTTGGGAGGAGGCCAATGGACCTCATTGAGGGTACAATTCCAAGTTGGGAAATTCCAGGTGATTTGGGGGGAGGCCAATGGACCTCATTGAGGTACAATTCCATAGAGTCCACCCTCCAAAGCAGCTTTTTTCTGATCTGTGTAATCTGGAAGTCAGTTGTATTTCTGGGAGAGCTCCAGGCCTCACCTGGAACTTGGCAAACCTAGGTCCAAGCCTGCCTGGCCAGCAGTCTGGGAGATGGAGCTATTAATGCAAAACAAACTATGAAGAGAAACTGCACCGTGAAGACCCATGGCCAATCTGAGCAGAAGGGAGTAATGCAAAGATGTCTGTCCTGAAATTCCGCCGTAGGAACAATTTCAATTACATAAGTAATTGTCAGTTGTTCAGATGGCACATGTTTTTGATTCACTGAAATCCTGTATTGATGCAATAAATATGAAATGAAACTGAAGGCTGAATTCAGAAACCATTCTGGACCGCCAAAAAGTAAAAAATGTGTGCAAAACTGATTAGTTGTGTGGTTCATGTGTACTCCTGGCTTTTCCTTCTCTGGTTGAAAATTAGTTCTGGTCACCTGAGCTATAATGAATGTGTTTGTGAGGATTAACCAGAGTGACTCCTTCCTTCCCTATTCAGGATTTCAGTCTCTGGAGTAAACTCTAGCTGAGTATCCTTATTGGTGGGAAGAAAATGAACTGTGATTAAGCCACACATCTGCATTCATACATTATACATTGTAGGTAATCAGAGTTGTTTTATAGCTATGATTCTCCATGTGAGAAGAGATGTGGTAGAAGCCAGGCATGCATGAAAATCCAGCCACACATCAGGTTCATACACATTTTTACTGATCTTAGATCCAACATGACATCTTTTTTACATGCCCAGAGAAATGCTGATTGCTACTTTGGGGTCAGAAAACAATTTTTCTCCAGGCCAATTTGGCTGGAGATCCTGGAGGCCTTTTTGTCATCTTCTGGGTGTGGAACAGCAGTCACTGGGGGCGTGGAGGGGGAGGTATTTGTGTATTTCCTGCATTGTGCAGGGGGTTGGACTAGATAACCCTTCCAACTCTATGATTCTATGTGATCTGAAAGGAGCTTGTCAGTGCTTTGGTGGCTGACTGAAGAATGCAATCATCATCATCATCATCATCATCATCAATTCTATGGTATTGTGTATAGAATAGCCAAGAGATCCTAAGGCTGTCTGGCAGCCAGAAGTTCTAGCTCTTTAGTGTTATGCACCACTAGGTGGGGTGCTAGACTTGTTTTTAAGGCAAGAGACATTTCAGAGGTGGTTTGCCATTGCTTGCTTCTGTGTCATGACCCTGGCATTCCTTGGAGGTCACCCTTCCAAATACTAGCCAAGGCAGACCCTGCTTAGTTTCCAAGATCTGATGGGATTAGGCTAGCCTGGGCTATCCAGGGCAGGGCAGGATCTGAGAAATCTTTACTGAAAAAAATTGATGAGCTCTGAAGAAAGGGACTTTTCATGAAATGAAGAAACCAACTGCAAACAATATTTCATTTGTTGAAATAGTAATTGATGCCTTATTCTCCCTAGAAGAACTTGCTTAAACTTAATCCTTTAATACATACATGCACATACACAGTCCTTGTTTCTTATTGCTTTAAAAGAGTTAGTAAGACTTTTCTCTTCTGAGGGAACAAGAAAGTCAGCAGGGTTAACAGATTCAACAAATTTACAAAGCTATTTAGTAATGTACTTAGAACTCATTAAAAATAACAGTTTTTAGAGAACATCTGCTTTTGAAACAGCCATTGCATAGAGAGTTTAAATTAGAATTATCTGTTTGCATATGTTCAATATGAAGCAATCATTAGTTTGTAAATTCATCTCGCAATAGTACCCAAACAGAAATGCACCCATCCTTTCCCCACCGAAATAAGAGTGCCTGCATCCATAATCTTCTAAATCAGTGAAAAACAGTCTGAATGCACCCCAAAAAAAGGAAGACAGACATTCCAACAATTGAAAAAGATGCAACTAGATGCCCTGTGCTTACAAGAGATACATATGAAATATTCGGATCAAAAATGTTTGGAAATTAAAAAATTTGGGAAAGCCTTTATTTTTTCAGATAAGGAAAAGAAAAAAGAGGTGTACTGACATATGTGAAAGAACATTTACGTCCTAAATTGCTATACAGCTCCGAAGATGGCAGAATTTTGATAGTCCAAAGACAAGGTAAAATAACCTTGATTATAAATATATATGCACCAAACCAACATCGGGGGAGGGGAATTGAACTATTACAAGAACTTGTTTGAAACCAAAACTCTGACGAAATATGCCTGATCGAAGACTACAATGCCACAATTGATAGATTTCTAGACAGAAAAACAATAATTGGAAAACAGAAACAAGGCAATGAACTTCCCAACATATTTTTCCAATTGGTGGAAGAACATAATTTGGTTGATGCTTGGAAAGCTAGAAACCCACAAAAGTTATATTTTTCTTATTTCTCAGCAAAACATAACTCATTGTCAAGAATAGATGTGTTGGAGTTCAACAACAATTATAAATGACATATTATGAGATATTACCAGCAACTTTTGCAGATCACAATCCTTTTAAGGTTACATTACAAGACACACCAAAGAAAAACAGATGGAGTACTGAAGGATGATAGGGAAATGTCTGAGAAGCTAAATGCATTTTTTGCCTCTGTCTTCACTGTGGAAGATGAGAAGTGCTTGTCCACTCCAGAACCGCTAATTTCGGAAGGGGTGTTGAAAGACCTGAGTCAGATTGAGGTGACAAGAGAGGAGGTCCTAGGACTGATAGAGAACTTAAAAACTAATAAATCACCAGGCCTAGATGGCATACATACAAGAGTTCTGAAAGAACTCAAATGTGAACTTGTGGATCTCCTGACAAAAATATGTAATCTTTCATTAAAATCTGCCTCCATTCCTGAGGATTGAAAGGTAGCTAATGCCACCCCCATCTTTAAAAAGGGTTCCAGAGGAGATCCGGGAAATTACAGGCCAGTCAGTCTGACGTCAATATCGGGTAAGTTGGTGGAAACCATTATTAAGGAGATAATTAATGAACAAAATCTATTGAGGAAGACTCAGCATGGGTTCTGTAAGGGAGTGAACAAACATGTGGACAAGGGGGACCCAATAGATGTTGTTTACCTTGACTTCCAGAAAGCTTTTGATAAAGTTCCTCATTAAAGGCTCCTAAGTAAGCTCAATAGTCATGGGATAAAAGGACACGTCCTTTTGTGGATCAAAAACTGGCTAATTCATAAGAAACAGAGTGATTATAAATGGGCAGTTTACTCAGTAGACGGTAGTAAGCAGTTGGGTACTGCAGGGCTCAGTACTGGGTCTGATGCTTTTTAACTTGTTCATTAATAATTTGGAGTTGGGAGTAAGCAGTGAAGTGGCTAAATTTGCAGATGACATGGAGTTGCTCAGGGTGGTGAGAACCAGGGAGGATTGTGAGGCACTCCAAAGGGATCTGTCAAGGATGGGCAAGTGGGCGTCAACGTGGCAAATGGGGTTCAGTGTGGCCAAGTACTAGGTGATGCACATTGGAGCCAAAAATCCTAACTATAAATACATGTTGATGGGGTCCAAGCTGGTGGAGACTGACCAAGAGAGAGATCTTGGAGTTTTAGTAGGTAACTCAATGAAAACGTTGAGACTGTGCGACTGCAATGAAAAACAGTTATTTGGAAGGGAATTGAAAACAGATCAGTCAGTATCATAACGCCCCTGTATAAATCGATGGTGCAACCTCATTTGGAGTACTGTGTACAGTTCTGGTCAAAACACCTTAAAAAAGATACTATAGCATTGGAAAAAGTGCAGAAAAGGGCAACTAGAATGATAAAAAGGTTGGAACACTTTCCCTATGAAGAAAGGTTGACACGCTTGGGACTCTCTAGTTTGGAGAAATGACAGCTGAGGGGTGACGTGATCGAGGTTTATAAGATTATGCATGGGATAGAGCAGGTAGAGAAAGAAGTACTTTTCTCCCTTTCTCACGATACAAGAACTTGTAGGCACTCCATGAAATTGCTGAGGAATCAGGTTAGAACAAATAAAAGGAAGTATTTCTTCACCCAAAGAGTGATTAACATGTGGAATTCACTGCCACAGGAGGTGGTGGTGGCTATAAGCATGGATGGCTTCAAGAAGGAATTGGATAAACATCTGGAGCAGAGGTTAGCCACAAGGTATAGATAGGAACTCTCAGTCTGGGGCAACTGATGCACTGTGTTCTTGGTACTTGGGGGGGCAACAGTGGGAGGGCTTCTAGTGTATTGGCCCCACTGGTGGACTTCATGATGGCACCTGATATTTTTGTTGCCACTATGTGACAGAGTGTTCGACTGGATGGGCCATTGGCCTGATCCAACATTGGCTTCCCTTATGTTATGACTTTAAATACAATTTTATTGAAGAATGAGAAATTTGTAACAGAGTCCAAAAGAGACTTTCAGATATTTTTTAAATAAAACATTCAACCTGACATTGTTATTACAGTTGTATGGGATGCATTTAAGGCCAATGTCAGAGGTTGGATAATTAGAGAAGCCGCATATATTAGAAAATAAAAGACAGAGAAGTTTACACAAATTAAGAAACAAATCAAGAAACAGGAATAAAAGATTGAACATACAAGATTGAACATACCAGAATGAGATTAACATTACTACATCAAATGAACTGTTTGTTAACACAAGAAATAGCTTAAAAATTACTTATGCAAAACAAAACTACTTTGAAAATGCTAACAAACCAACTAGATGTCTAGCATATAAACTATGGAAAGAAGAAAAAACAAATATAAATATTTTGAGAAATGATGAAGGAGAGTAAAAAATATATACCAAAGGACTTGAAGAAGATTATTAAAGCTTTCTACGAGAAGCCACACATGAAGAAATTAAAGAATTTCTTTAAAAAACACAACTGAAAAGAATTTATTCAGAAACAAAGGAAAATCTTAAATGATCCAATATCTCTTTCTGAATTAATAGAAGCATTAAAAAAAACAAAAGAAGTGGAAGAGTCCAGGTCCTGATGTCCTTCTGGCAGAATTTTACCATGTTTTTGAAGATCAATTGATAATACCTTTAAAATCTGTAATACAAAACATAATAACTGAAGGTAAAATGCCAGAAACTTGGAATGAAGCTCTACTAACTTTGATACATTAATATAATACAGATGAGAAAGAAATTAAAAATTATAGGCCAATTTCATGTGGATTATAAAATTTTCATCTTGCCTGCAAGAATGAAAAGAGTATTGATACAAATAATTCATGAAGATCAAGCAGGCTTTTTGCCAGAAAGACAACTCAAAAATAATGTAAGAACTATACTAAATGCAATTGAATACTTTGAAGCCCATCCAGAGAAACAAATGGCCTTGATTTTCTTAGATGCTGAAAAAGCCTTTGATAATGTTAGTTGGAATTTTATGTTGGAACAACTCTTATTTTTACACTGTGGCAATGAATTTTTTACAATGGTCAGAACAATTTATTCAAAACAAGCAAGGACTCTCGTTAATGGAGATTCTCGTTAATGGACATTTCACAGTTCCGCAGGGCCTGCAAGACAGAGCTCTTCCACCAGGCCTTTAAATAGGAGCCACCCAATATTGACATCTTTGGCCCTGGCCTGATTCGATCTGCCAGTTTGTGTGACTGTCCATATTGGTTGACATCTGGACGCTGCCCTGATATGTCAAAGAGGGTACGCCATCTGTTTTATGTTATTATGTTGTTTTATGTATTTTAATGTTTTTAAGTTTGTGTATTTTAGTGCTTGAATATGTTGAGCCTGCCGTATATATATAGCCTGCTGTATGGCAGGGAGGGCGGGATATAAATCAAATAAATAAATAAATAAATCTATCACAAAACATTGAGATACAAAAAGGAACCAGACAAGGATACCCACTTTCACCACTATTATTCATATTTGTGCTGGAAATACTAAATTATATGATCAGAGAAGATACCCATATTAAGGGACTAAAAATAAGAGGAGAAGAATGTAAATTGCAAGCATGTGCTGATGACTTGGTTCTTATTCTAGAAAATTCATTGGATTCCATCATGCAATTATTCAAACCTTACAAGAGTATGTCCAGGTTGCTGGATTGAAAATCAATTTCAACAAAACAAAGATGTTAACGAAAAATATGAACAAACACCAAACCCAAAAGTTACAAGAAATATCAAGCCTGGAAATTAAAAGAAAGGTGAAATATTTAGGAATAAATATAACGAACAGATGTAGTTCCCTTTTGAATGACAATTATATGGAATTTCTAGTGGAAATCAAAAAAGACTTGGGAAAATGAAAAAACTTACAAATATCTTTAATAGGAAGAGTAGCTACAATAAAAATGAATATTTTACCAAGATTGATCTTTTTATTTCAAACAATTCTGGTCCTTCAAAATCAAAAATATTTTAAAGAACTGGATAAATTGATGATACAATTCATATGGCAAAACTAGAAACCAAGAATAAAATTGAAAGCATTATAAGATGCAAAAGAAAGAGCTGGATTTGCATTATCAGATTGGATTTCATTAGAGAATACCGGACTCTTAACGTTAGAAGGGCATTGCTTATTATTGGGTTGGCACGCATTATATGTTATGGGAAAGCTGACACATAAATATTTTAAACAACATCTTATTAGAAGATCCTTACTGAATGTCTGGGAAGAAATTAAAAGACTTTTCTATTCCAAGATACCAAAATGGGTTTCACCATTAAAAGTGTTTACAAATCCAAATACATTTCAAAAAAATGTACTGTTAAGATATGAAGATTTGTTGGACAATAAAAACAAACTAAAGACAATAGAAAATCTTAAAAAACAAGAACCCAACTTAAACTGGCGAGGAACAGTACAAATACAGACAAGATATGCTAAAGATAAGCTAATAGGTTTCTATTCAAAAATAATATAAATAAATAAGATATTGTTGTATACTGATGAGAAATTGATTAATAAACTATATGTAATAATGTTAGAAAATAAAACACAAGATGAAATAGTTGAAGACTCTATGGTTAAATGGGCACAAAATTTGGGTCATAATATTGATCTTGAGGAATGGTCACAGGTTTGAAAAACAAATTTAAAGTTTACTAAAGCAATTTCATATAAAGAAAAAATATATATAATGTTTTATAGGTGGTATATTACTCCAGACAAATTAGCAGAGTTTTATCCTAACCTGTCAAATGATTGTTGGAAATGTAAAAAAAAAAGGCTTTTTTCCATGATAGCCTTTTTTTTTTTTAAGCCCACCATGATAGCTTGGATGAAAGATCTAGGAGGGAATATTGATATAGAATGCTGGAATAAGATCTGGAGATCAATGAAATTCCTAACAACGGTTAATTATAAAGAGAACATCTACAAGATGTTTTACCGTTGGCACTGGACACCGGTTAAGCTTCATAAATTTTATAAGGTGTCGAATAAATGCTGGGTGTGTGGGGACAGAGGAATATACTTTCATGTGTGGTGGTCATGCGGGAAAGTTAGGAAATATTGGGAAATGGTTAAAAATATGGCAACTGAGATTTTAGAAATTGAGATACCTTTAGATCCAGCTTTGTTTTTGTTAAATATGATGCCAGAAGGGATGGCGAATGATAATCAACGATTATTATCTTATTTGGTAACAGCAGCCCGCATTTTAAGGGCTAAATCGTGGAAATCGGCAGAGATGCCTACACAAGATGAATTAATTAGCTTAATTTTGAACTGGGCGGAAATGGATAAATTATGTTATCTTTTGAATCCATACGCAAAAAAAGACCCTATTGTGATCTGGGCCAAATTTTATGACTGGATGGACTAAAGAAGAACTAAATGGAATAAGATATGGAGTATGTTGTAAACATGAATATATATGTACATATGTAAAATAAAATTATATATCCAAAAAAAAAAAAAAGTAAAAAAAAGGCTTTTTTCATATGTAGTGGACGTGTAATAGAGTTAAAAAATATTGGTCTTGGATTCATGAACTGTTACAAAAAAATGTTAAAAATTACTATGCCCTATGTACCAGAATTATTTTTATTGAATATTTTGCCAGAAAAATGTAAAAGAAACAAGATTCTTATCTTATTATACATATTGTTACTACTGCAAGAATATTATATGCCAGGTATTGGAGAAGTAATGAAATACCCTCAAAGGAAGAAATGATAAGTAAATTACTGGAAACTGCAGAGATGGATAAATTAATTTTTATTTTGAGATGTCAAAATGAAGGAAATTTTGAGAATACATCATCAAAACTTTAAAAATGGATGGAAGAATTCAACAAATAAACCATATGGACATACAACTGAAACAGAAGAAAAGATGAACTATAATTCTAATTATAAGCAAAAGATTTACAAAAAATATATGGTGGAAAAATATATTATATTTAGATAATGTATGAGATAGCCAAATAGACAAAACAATGATGCAAATTGGTAATCCCAGAATTTGTTTATTTATATTTGTTTTTGTTTGTCTTTATAAAATAAAAAATGTTTTTTAAAAAAGATTTAACCATTTGTATTTTTTATTTATTTGTATTTTACCCTGCTTCTCTGCCCAAAATTCCATCCCTACATCTCACTGTTTCACTGGGAAATTACTTTGAACTAACCAATTTTTTATTGCAACTTGAACCCATGTTTATATTTCCTAGGTAGGTTCACAACAACAAACCAGTCCTTGAGTGCTAGAATAGGGAAGAGGTTAGGGTTGAATGTGGGAGTCCTGCGTAAAGCTTTCATCATCAACTTGTGGTAATACCATGTTTCCTTTTCAGCTGTTAAGTGTGAATTTGAGGTCTCCATAACTAATCTGCCTTTCGAGTTATTCTGAGGCTCATGGTACTTAATTTCCTCTGTTTGAGAGGTGCAGATTATGCTCATGCAGTGGGAACTGCAAGTTGTCTCGTAATTTTAACTAATATTTCAACTAATATTGAAACACAAAAGCTGTCAGTGATTAGCATTACAGTTTCTTGAATCCAACAAGGAACACATCCATGAGAGTAGGGAGGACAATTGTAAAATACTTCTACTCATTGGGAGGTGAATTTGTCCCCTCGGCCTTAAAGCTGTTTAACCCTAACCAATTCCTGTGTGGTGTGGAAATTTGGATTCAGGGTTTTTCTAATGCTCATTGACTACTCCTTAATATGTCTCGGGTGTAAAACTGAGAGCTGAACTCAGTGATTTCTCTTTAAAGTAAAGGTTTTAAAATCTGAGAGAGGATCTACTCTACTTGGCCTTACCCAGGCAGATAAACATTATAGCCAATGGGATCAACTATTGGAAAAGAAAATGAAATGCCTAAAATAACAAATGATATGATTAAGAATACAGAAACTAAAGACATTATAAGACAAATTTAAAAATGTGTAAGGAAGTTGTATGTTACGTCTATTAGGGCATGCAGATACTCCATTTGGGAATTGCCCTCCGATACAAGTGCCGAAATATTTTTATCAGTTGACAGTCCCAAAACTAAGGAGAGCTTTTACTTCGGCAAGAATGAACATTCTTCCCTTGGCATTTTTGAAGGGCAGATAGAACATGCAGATGCTTGTATGATACAATTGAAACCTGGAGTGCCCTATATTCAACAAGTTGAGGGCTAATTTAGTCACCCCTTTGCTTAAAGATACAGAATTGCTAAATGTGCAAGCCCAGGTGTCATGGATACTATCGGATATAGATGATTGTGTCACCCCCTTTGCTTAAAGATACAGAATTGCTAAATGTGCAAGCCCAGGTGTCATGGATACTATCGGATATAGATGATCATGTCACCCCCTTTGCTTAAAGATACAGAATTGCTAAATGTGCAAGCCCAGGTGTCATGGATACTATCGGATATAGATGATCGTGTCACCCTCTCAGTGGCAAAATTCATAGGCACAATAATCAAATATAAGAGAAATAATATTGAGTAAGGTCTTTTTAAATATTTTTGATTCTAATTTCTGCTTAAGGGGATAGCCGTATGAGCAATACTACAAGATAGATAGATAGATAGATAGATAGATAGATAGATAGATAGATAGATAGATAGATAGATAGAGCATTAGTTTAGTACAGAAACAGTGAAACTTAGAAGAAGAGAAGAAATTGGATTTATACCTCACCCTTCACTCGGAGTCTCAGAGTAGCTTATAAACTCCTTTCCCTTCCGCTCCCCACAGCAGACACAGGGTGAGGTAGGTGGGGCTGAGAGAACTCTGAGAGAACTACTCTTTCAAGAACAGCCCTGACAGAACTATGGCTTGCCCAAGGTCATCCAGCAGCTGCAAGTGGGAGAGTGGGGAATCAAACCCATATTAGAGTCCGCGCACTTAACCACAACACCAAACTGGCTCTGTGCTGCATTAATGCTGATAATTTGGTTCCTTTAAACCTGCTGTAAATTTCATCTCTGGTGAGGTTGTAACAATACACTTATCAACCTATCTCAGTCAGTATAGCTTTACCACTTACTCTTCTGTTATATCTGAGACTGTGCATTTTCCAGACTCAGTCATATTTCAGACTCTGCGGGAACTGCTGAACTCACACAGCACAAGAAGTCCCAGATTCAAAGAAGACTATACCAGTTACCCTCTGTCTGTAGTGTGACAGTTTTCTTTGGTTTAGTGTTGTTCCTTGGTGTTGGTTCAGTCCTCACTGTGTCTTGATGGGCCTATTCTTGTATCCTTCTCAGATGTACTTCTTCCCGGTCTCAGGCTGTGAGCTGTTCCTCTTCTCAGTTCCTTCCCCTTTAAATGGCACTGGATTTTAATTTCACGGGACTGCCCAAAAAATTGGAGAGACAGGATTTGGAAATAACTGGGGTAATATAACCCAACAAAGACTATCTAAAGAAAAATAATTGAGATACCTGGTGCTCATGTGTATTAATTCTTTAAAGGAGAAAGAATAGGAGGGTGATATGACTGGGATGGAGGAACATTTATGTATGTATGTATGTATGTATTTATTTATTTATTTGGATTTATATCCCGCCTAGCCAGCATGAGCAAAATATCTGCCTAAAGAAACATAAAGTGAAGAGTAATGAGTGTTCTAATGAGGTACTAACTTTCTATTGAAAACCCTGAAAGGGAGCTCCTTCAGAACAGAACATAGGATAAGTCACGTTCATGGTACATTCAGGTATCTATAATGTGAAAAACAGTTAGCACAAACATATTCGGTTGTTGATATGACCCATTGGAGACCACCATGGAAAGTTTTTCTGTACTCTAAGTGTTCTGGTCCAACCATATCAAAATAAAGTGTAATGCATGTGTGTATACCCCTAGTAGCAGACTCTAGGTTGGAGTAGGGAGATTCGGCATCTCCCACTTGGGCACTGGAGTCTCTCTGTTGCTTCCTTTCCTCTAAGGCTACTTAGCTCAAACTGCCACCCCTACCCCCCCATGAGAAAGCATGTCTGTGCCAGTTGGCTGTGTATGTGTGTGAGTGTTTTTCTTTCCTTTTTTTACTTCATCATGATCAGGGCTTCCTATAGTGCGTTTGATTTCTATTATTCTAGAATGGAGCAGTGAGAAAACAAATGCAGGCAAAGTCTGTAATGGCAAAGCACATTTAAAATTCTGGGCAGTGTTGTTTCCATGTGTTAATTCTGGCAGTGACACTGGTAAAAATCCCCCCCCCCCGGTCCCCCCAAATTGATTTCCTGTTGTCTTGGTACATAAACCAAGGGAACTTCAACCACACTATGTGCTACTGTCATCTTTTCTAGGATAACCGCTGAATCTTTCTCTTGTTTCTTTGTGCACAGAGAGTTTGGATGGAGAGATCCAGAACTTCCAGAGGTTATACAGATGTTACAGCATCAGTTCCCCTCAGTGCAGTCCAACGCTGCTGCCTACTTACAGCATCTTTGTTTCGGAGACAATAAAATAAAAGCTGAGGTAAGATAACGATAATGGCATAATTTAAAAAAGCGATCACTTGTGATGGGGGGGGGTGTTGTGTGTGTGCATGTGTGCGTTATTCACAGCCTCCTGTGGTTGTGCTTCCTACTCGGAATGGCCTTCTGGCCAAGGCTGAGGTTGCTTTAAGGGCTTGAAGTCTAATATTTCAACAGTCTAACGATTGGATCTCATTTTTCCATTGATGGCTATAGGAAGAGGAAGTCCTCATGGACCACCAAAATGCTGGAGATCGTGGACAAAAGCCATGTGGGGTGGCATGGGGTCTGCAGTAAGAGGGGGGATTGGATGAGAGCAAAAGATGTCTGGATCCAAGTCATTCTCATCTAGGTACTGAGGCTAGAGGAGTAAAGAGGGCGTGCGAATTTTTCAGACCTTTTCACAGTTATGGCCAAACATCATATTTCAGCTATCTTGACCATTTTGATATCACCTCCTATGCTCAGACTTCTTGACAGAGACATAAATGAACAGGTGGGTTATACATAGGAGTGAAATAATATATAAAAATATGTTTAAAACCCCATGTATTGTTGTTATAAAGGAGCATTTTCTTGATTTGTCACAAATTAGCGTACCTCCTGGGCATAAACCTATTCCTTTCATCAGGGACAGGAGAGGCGGTCTTTCTTCTAATTCTACTGTAAATTATATCATTAACTTGAACAGTAACTGTACAAAGAGGACTTTTTAAAGTTAAATTTATCACTACTTCAATTTAATCTTTAGCTTTCCTGTTTAACAAAGAGGCACCTTAGAAGCTGGATCATTCCATGAAGGATACATTTGAGGCAGCACCAGAGCACCTTTGTGCTTGTCTAATTTCATTCAAAAATAGTGACTTAGAGGGGAAAAGAAAGAACGACCTTTGTTGTTTGCTTGTTCCCAAGAGGTTTTTAAAGTCATTTCAGTTCCTAACTAATGAGCTACCAGTGTCTGTCCTAGTGAGCGCCAAAGAATGCCATATCAGCAATTGTTAGGGGTATCCTGTCCACAGAACAACATTCCATACAGAATATTTCTCTGAGGAGGATGGTTGGCAAAAGGCAGAATCATATGTAGGCATATGACATTTGTCTATATCTGAACTGGAGAAATAGCTGGAAAATACCTTATTGGTATTTTTCAACTATCCTTTCAGCCAGATATAAAGATATTTTATTTCATAGTGCATCTTCTCTATCTAGACCAGCATCATGTGTGGATATTTGCACCTTGCCATTAAAATCAGCCTGAAAGGATTCATGGACAGCATTTGGTAGACTATACATCTGGAGGACCATATTATACTTAGATTGCCAGTTAGGGGGCGCGATAATACGCACCCATTAGCCACATGAGAGGGAAGACTCACTAGTGGATCAAAGCGGCGCAATCACACCAGCACATCTGGGAGGTGTCCCGCAACCATCGGCAAGCTGTCGCAAGCCGTTTTGATCCGCCGGAGAAGTGGAGTAAAAAACTACTAGCAAAAATGCAGTAGCAAATGGTTTGCTGCGGGCCACAGCCGGACTTTCCTCATGTGATCACTCCAGTGCAAACTTGTGGTGTCGGGGATAGTCTGATCAGGCTATCCCGACGCCATGCCGTTGTTCCCCCCCCCCCCTTCCCAGTATGCCCATCATCGCATACTGCCATAGGAAGCCCTCAGGGTAGAGAAGTGATTCATCAATTCCCCGTTTAAGTGAATCGGAAACCAACAACCAAAAAACCACAGCTCGCCCGTGGTTGCATCTGATCACACAGTGGCTAGTTGCGCCGGCAGCTTCACCGACCTGTATGATCGCACAACTTTGGTCAAATTGCTCTGGGGCAAAATAGCCTTGCTTCCCCCCGAATTATCTCACTTGTGTGGCCGCAGCCAGGGTCTTTCAAGCTTTCAGAGAAACAAAGGCTGGCAAGATATGTCTGCTGGAGCCCATTGCAATTTGTGCCAGTATTTATATATATATGAGTGCATGCCCAAAGGGAGGGGAGACCCACTTCAGCCCTCAGCAGCGCAGCTGGAGTATTTGGGGGAAGTGCTAACAGCCTTTTAGAAAAAAGATTTTGAACTCTCTCCAAATTTGTAATCAGGGAATCGTTCCATCCCCAAACCTCGACACTGTATAAAAGTTAAGTGGTTAACTTACTCTGGAAAAGCTTTAGGGCTGGTTCTATCTGATATCCCCCTTTAGTATGGTAAAATTTAAGGATTGCCCCCATAACCCAAAGTGTTGTTGCTTTTATAATTTCAGTATGTGCCTTCCAGGAAAGTGTGTCACAGAACGTAATACCCAGGTATTTAAAGGTTCGGCTTTCGTCTATCAGAAACCCACCCACTGTCCAACTAAAAATGTGCTGCCACTTCCCAAACACCATCACTTTGGTCTTCGAGTAGTTAATTTGTAGGTGCTCCTCCTTACAGAAGACGCTAAGCCTAGACAGCAACCTTCTCAAGCCAGTACAAGTTATGGACAGCAAGGCCATGTCAACAGCATAAAGAAGGACTGAGATCTTTCTTGGCCCATGATGGGGAGGAAAAAGATCAGCGCCTGAAAGCCTCACAATTATGTCATTAATATAAAGATTGAATAGGAGAGGAGCAAAGACAGAGCCCTGCTTCACGCTTCTAGCTACAGGAATGCTATCAGTCAGGGATCCTGTAATACCCACTCACTGGAGAATATTCTTAACCTGCTGATGCAACTTCGGTGTAACTGACTGTGACCTGCAGCCATGCATTATTTTCAGCTATTAAATGAACTATTTTTGAAACACACCCATGCTCCTTCCATCCAGATCCCAAGTATCTTGGCTTACTCAGAGCCGCTTAGTTCAATTTGAAATCAACACCAGTTGCGGTGAATTGGCTCAGATCCTAACACTACAGTTTAAATCACATTTGGATTACAGCCTTTTTTGTCAGAATCTATTTTGTCCTAATTTTTAAACTGCTTTTCATTGATTCAGTTACTGCATGTAATTTGTAGTCAATGACTACGCTCAAATCACCATTATAGGAGAAAGTGGGGGGAAAATCACCCCTCCACACATACACACTAACACATATAATCAGTAACTGATTCAAGATAGTGCATCCAACTGTAATAACAAATAAATCCTTTGGACTCCCCCCCCCCCAGTAGCTGGTTTCTCGTTCAGTAAAATGTGTTCATGGTCCTCTCCCTCACCCCAAGAGAAAAGTCTCTAGTTTTGAAATCCTTGTTCCTGTTCTTTGCTGTCAACAAATTCCCGGAGACCAGTGCACTGAAAGGACACTTGGCAGAGACACTGGTTGTTTCCTGGGCAGGAGTTGGAAGCTGGTTGCTTTGGTGTCAGAACCCATTTGGGTGTTCACAAAACACCTCCTTGTGTTTGCTTTGGTTGTTTCATCTGGTTGTTTTCAACTGTTCCTTTCCAGCTTTTGTAATTAGGCCTGAATAGTTAAAGTGAAGTAAATTATTACAATTAAGGTAGGTTGTATTGGGGGGATCCAAACTGTTTTATTTTGTTTTCCCCCTTTGCTATGCATTGCAGAGAACCAGTGTGGTGTTTTGGTTAAGAGCAGTGGACTCTAATCTGGAGAACCAGGTTTGATTCCCCACTCATCCTCCGCAGGCAGCCATCTGGGTGACCTTGTGTCAATCACAGCTCTCTCAGAGCTCTCTCAGCCCCAACTACGTCACCGGGTGTCTGTTGTGGGGAGAGGAAGGGAAGGAGAATGTGAGATTTCTTTGAATAGTGAAGGGTGAGGTATAAAACCAACTCCTCCTCCTTTGTTTAAATGTTGTCAGTAAAAGTTTTAGAGAGCTGGATTTACAGGCTGGGTTGCATTTCCTGTCACAGCTATGGTAGTTGGAGGGGGGGGGATTTAAAAGGCTAAAGCAGAGATCCAGAGTCGGCATGCATTTGTGCTTGAAAGGCATTCTCTGGGCTTGCCAGAGGTCCCAGGTTCAGTCCACGGCATTTCCAGCTAAAAGTCTCAGAGATGGGAGTGTTGGTATTTGAGACTCTTAGTCTTCATGCACAGAGCTGGCAGATCTGCAGGATCTAGATGACAGCCAGCAGGAGTCATGTGACTGAGACAGAGGCAGTAGAACTTGTACAGACTGGTTCAGACTTGTTCTCTCTGTGTGACAGTGATGAATGTAATCTACATGACTCAGCACTAACCTAGTTGGTTACTGTTTGTGTAAATGTAATTGATGTACAGACGTATTCTTGTTGTATGAAGTCCTGGTGAAGCACTTTGTCTCTGTCACGCCCCGCCGCATCGTCCCCGGGCAGCACGCCCGTCGCCGTGACTTGTTTGGCTGGGGAGGGGTGCTGCCGCTGGAAGTGAAAATGGAGGGGGCAGCGTGGGCCTCAGAACTGCAGGGGGGTGAGGGTTGACAGCACCCTGGTTCACCCTCCTGCCCTGGGAGCAAAGCCGCCTTTTCTTACGGTGCTGTCTGGCTTCTTTCTCACTGACCGCCCTTTGACAGCTCTCTCTCTCTCTCTGTGCACACGCTTTGCTCCTCAGGCTCGTCCTCTCCGGCCCTGCTGGAAGCCCCGCCTTTTATTCCCTCTCCCCCGGTGCATCCCCTCCTCCTCCAAACCCCCCCCCCCTTCAAAAGTGTTGACGCGCAGCCTCTCCTCCTCCGGCCTCCGTGCTGCCAGCCCACCTTGGGCCGCGGCGGTCTTCAGCCATCCATCCACTCCTTCTCCGGCCCCCTCCGGGTGTGGCGAGGACTGCGTCCCATGCTCTGGTCAGCTGCCCCGCCCCCGGGATGCCGGCGAGGCTTGGGGTGAGTTGCCCACAGGTCACGGGCTCCGGGTGTGGTTGCGGGCACCCCCCGTTTCTTTTGGGTGCAGGGCGCCCGCCTCTTGACTGGCCCTGCCGTGGACCCCGCCGGCCAACGCCCTTCCTCCTGCAGGCGTGAGGGTGCCGGCTGCCTCTGTGTCGTGCCCCGGCTGTGTGTCCGGGGCTTCATCGATGTGGCTGGGATGGTGGGGGCTGCACTCGGGGGGCTGAAAGTCCCAGGATGGGACACACACACACCCTTTTGCGGAGGCTGGGCCCTCGTCTTCAGAGATGCAGGACAGGTAATCGGCCACCCGATGATCTGCGCCCGGCTGGTGGCGAACTGAAAAAGAAAAGGGGAGGAGGGACAAATACCAACGTAAGATCCGGGGGTTAGAGTCCTTCATACGGGCCAACCAGAGGAGGGGCGCGTGATCGACCACTAGGAGGAAATGGTTGTTGGTCAGATAATATTGCAGTGCCCCGACCGCCCACTTGACTGCTAGGGCCTCCTTTTCCACAGTGGCGTAGGCCCGTTCTGCAGGTTGTAGCTTGCGGCTTATAAAGAGTACCGGCCGGACGGCCCCTTTGTACTCTTGGCCCAGCATGGCCCCTAGCCCCGTCCCTGAAGCATCCGTGTGGAGGATGAAGGGTCGATCAAAGTCCGGATTATGCAGCACCGGGCCTCCAGAGAGACTCTTCTGGAGCTTACGAAAGGCCTTCTCCTCCCTCTGGGTCCAGGTGTGAGAGTTCTGCTCAGAGTAGTCAAGGATCAGATCTTGGTTGGTTAACCACAGTTCTTTATTCCCTATTTCTACATTAGTACAGCATCTCGGATTATTGTCAGAGATGAGACAGATTATACAAGCGGGTCTATTATACCATTCCAAGGAGTTTGAATTACCCATAGATAGCCAATCCCCTTAAGGGAAAATTGGCGGGCTAAAAGGTGTCCTGACCGTTTGGTTCTCACAGGAAAAAAGTGAGGTGTTAAACAGTAAATTTCCTCTCCCAAACCAGACCCCTCAGATGTTTCGAGTTCACATAACAATCAATGGCTCCAAGGTTCTTTTGCATTTGATAAGAGATGAGAAGCATCCTCCCTTGAAGTTACTGCCGAGCAGCTGGAATGCGGAGGCAGGGATGTGAGGCCTCCTTGTTCTCGCAAATCATTGTTGTCACCCTCCCGGCCAGGACAGAAACAGTGCATCATGGTTACATAGGTCCCAATATACTTTAGATACATAGGATAGTTAAAGACATGCATGCAAGAAGTTAAATCTAGAACTGACTAACACATTGGCTGAATTGGCAGATTCTGACACCCTGCCCTCCTCATAATTCACTTCACCTAGCTTTATCAGGAAACATTTTATGGAACAATTTTGTCAGTTTAGGAGCGTGAACATGTTCTGAGCGAATCCACTCGTTGTGTTCCGGGCCGAAATCTAACCATCGAACTAAGTAATATAATCGGCCTCTTCGCATCTTGGAATCAAGGATTTCAGTTATCTCGAAGTGAGGGGCCCCCTCCTTCATCAGTGGAGGAGGAACCGGAGGAGCTGGATGCCAAGCATTCGGCCCAGGATCTTTCTTCAGTAGGCTGAAATGAAACACAGGGTGCACAGAACTCAGTGATTTAGGTAGTTCCAGTTCAAAAGACACATCCGATATTTTACGTAATACTTTATAGGGTCCAACATATTTCCATCCTAGTTTTCTGCTGGGCTGCAACCCATGAATGTTTTTGGTGGAGAGATAGACAGAGTCCCCGGGTTGGAGATCCCAGCCTGCCGCTCGCCCTCGATCAGCATATTTTTTGTAATCCTCTTTTGCTTGGTCCAATGCTTTGCCTATTAATGGCCAGGAGTCTTGGAGACTGGACCACCAACTTTTAAAATCCGATGGGGAAGCATTGGGGACATTCTCAATGGTAGGCAATGGTTTCCCCTCAAACCCCCCTACCGCCATGAAGGGAGAGACTCCCGTGGAAGAGTGCACTGCATTGTTGTAGCTATATTCTGCAAATGGCAGCAGTTCCACCCAATTGTCTTGGTGATAATTGGTGTAACATCTCAAAAACTGCTCCAATATTTGATTAGTTCGTTCGGATTGGCCATCGGTTTCTGGGTGGTAACCCGAACTCAGGGCTGGTTCTATGTCCATCATTTTCAGGAGCTCCCGCCAGAAGCTGGCAACGAACTGACTGCCTCTGTCGGATACCACTCTCTTCGGAAAAGCATGTAATTTAATCACGTGATTGAAAAAAGCTTTGGCCATCCCTTTAGCGGTGGGCAATTGCTTGAAGGGGGTGAAATGTGCTTGCTTCGAAAATGTGTCTACCACCACCCAAATAACCGTTTTTCCCTTGGAGGGGGGCAAATTGGTGATGAAGTCCATGGCTATGGCCTCCCAGGGTCGCGAGGGGGTGGGTAGTGGGTGCAACAGTCCAGGAACTTTTCCCCCCCGCTTTTTGCACATTAAACAGGTTTGGCACGCCGAGACGAAGTCGGAGACGTCTCGGCGCATGCGCGGCCACCAGAATTGACGCTGGATCAAATTAAGCGTTTTAAGGAAGCCAAAGTGCCCAGCAAGTTTAGACGAGTGGCAGGTCAACAATATCTCCTTACGTTTGACCTTCGGCACCACTAGTTTGTCTCCATGCAGCCAACATTGATCTTCTCTCTTGGAGCATTCCTCCAGAGCTTCCAATTCCTCTACCTCCTCCGGAGCATAATCCCCCCCCCAATCACATTTCCCAATGTCCAACTGTGTTTTCTTAGCTTGGCTCCGGGTGACTACTGCCCCCCCTAATTGCTGGGGGGAGAACATGGAGTCAAACACCTCTTCCTTGACACTCTCATGTTGGGGCAATCGGGACAGTGCGTCTGCCAAGGAATTAGCTTTCCCAGGAAAATGCTTAAGCACAAAGTTAAACTTGGAGAAGAAATCGGCCCACCGCAGCTGTTTGGCGTTGAGGGATCTCTGAGTGCACAGCGCCTCTAGATTCTTATGATCAGTCCATATTTCAAACGGAGTCTGCGCGCCCTCCAACCAATGCCGCCACGTAGTGAGCGCCAACCTAATGGCTGCGGCTTCTTTGTCCCAGACCGACCAATTCCTCTCCGTCTCGTTAAATTTTTTCGAAATGTAAGCCAGTGGGTGCAATTTCCCTTCCGGACCACTCTGCAATATGGCCCCCCCCATGGCTACATCAGACGCGTCTACATGGATTACGAATTCTTTGGTTTCGTCAGGGTGTGCTAGAATGGGCTCAGAAGTGAAAAGAGTCTTTAAAGTCTCAAACGCCCTCTGACACTCCCCGTTCCAAGCAATCTTTTCTCCCGGCTTCCCTGCCTCGGGCCCTCTCCCCTTAGTTTTTAGTAAGTCCATTAAGGGGAGAGTAACCTTAGCAAAGTCCTTGATGAAGGTTCGGTAAAAGTTACAAAATCCTAAGAGGCTCTGCAATTGTTTTCTCGTTCGCGGAGCCTCCCATTGCACCACCGCTTCCATCTTCCCCGGGTCCATTTCCAAACCCTTCTGAGAGATGCGGTAGCCCAGGAAGTCCACAGACTCACGGTGGAATTCACACTTGGATAACTTAACATATAGCTGGTTTTTTAGTAAGGTGGCGAGGACTTCCCTGACTAATTTCACATGTGCTTTCTTATCAGTAGAATAGATCAAGATATCATCTATGTAACATAACACGCCTTTAAATAGGTGCTTGTGCAACACTTCATTGATTAAACTCATAAAGACCCCGGGCGCGCCACTTAAGCCGAACGGCATCACTAGATATTCGAATTGTCCCAGGGGGGTATTAAAGGCAGTCTTGGATTCATCCCCCTCCCTGATGCGCACCCTGAAATAGGCATCTCGTAAATCCAGCTTGGTAAAAATCTTCCCCTTAGCGGCTTCCGCCAACAAGTCTTTTATTAAGGGGAGGGGGTAAGCGTTGGTAGTGGAGACCGCATTCAGTCCCCTATAGTCGGTGCATAATCGCAAACCCCCGTCCTTTTTTTTTCTGAACAGCACCGGCGCGGCGAAGGGGGACTTGGCTGGGCGGATGAAACCTCGCGCTAGATTTTTGTCCAAAAACTTTCGTAACTCTTCCCGCTCCAACGGGCTCATGGAGTACAATTTCCCCTTTGGGAGTTTCTCTCCTGGGAGCAGCTCTATAGCACAGTCTGACAGTCGGTGGGGGGGCAGCTCATCCGCCTCAGTCTCGCTGAATACTTCCAGCAAATCTCTATAGATAGCCAATCCCCTTAAGGGAAAATTGGCGGGCTAAAAGGTGTCCTGACCGTTTGGTTCTCACAGGAAAAAAGTGAGGTGTTAAACAGTAAATTTCCTCTCCCAAACCAGACCCCTCAGATGTTTCGAGTTCACATAACAATCAATGGCTCCAAGGTTCTTTTGCATTTGATAAGAGATGAGAAGCATCCTCCCTTGAAGTTACTGCCGGAGCAGCTGGAATGCGGAGGCAGGGATGTGAGGCCTCCTTGTTCTCGCAAATCATTGTTGTCACCCTCCCGGCCAGGACAGAAACAGTGCATCATGGTTACATAGGTCCCAATATACTTTAGATACATAGGATAGTTAAAGACATGCATGCAAGAAGTTAAATCTAGAACTGACTAACACATTGGCTGAATTGGCAGATTCTGACACCAGGGGAGCTGATTAGGATTTTTCTTTCAAAGGAGGTCAGTAAGAGGGCTGGCCACCGCGGCGAAGTTGGGGATGAAGCGGCTGTAATACCCCACAAAGCTGAGGAAGGCCCGGAGTTGATTTTTGGTCTTTGGATGGGGCCTTTGCTCTAAGGTCTCTACTTTCTCGGGGAGGGGCTGCAACTGGCCGTGCCCCACCAAGTACCCTAGGTATTTGAGTTCCTGAAAGCCGAGACGGCTCTTCATGGGATTGGCCTTTAGACCTGCCTGGGCTAGGGCTTGCAAGACCTGGCATAAGTGGGAGAGGTGAGTGGCCCAGTCCGGGCTACATTTTATGATGTCATCTATGTATGCCCGGACGAATGCCCCACACTGGGACAGTGCACGATCAACCAAGCGCTGGAATGTCGCGGCTGCCCCATGGAGACCGAAGGGCATCCGCTTAAACTGGAAAAGCCCCTGCAGGGTGGCAAAGGCTGTCTTCGGCCGATCGGGGTGGTGTACCGGCACCTGCCAGTACCCTTTTGTCAGGTCGAGAGCAGACAAAAACCGAGCCTCTCCCAGCTGATCAATCAGCAGGTCGGCTCTGGGCATCGGGTAGGCGTTGAATTGAGTTATCTTGTTGACCTCCCGGTAGTCAACGCAAAACCAGACCGAATTGTCCGGCTTTGGTACCAGGACCACCGGACTTCTCCATGTTCTTTGCGACGGCTCTATCATGCCCAGGCGCAGCATCTCGTCCACCTCCTTGGCGATGGCGTCCTTCAATTTCGGAGGAACCAGTCTCCACAGGGTGTGGGCCACCCGGCCCGGGATGGTCGGTATTTGGTGGGTGACCAGAGGGGTACAGCCAGGCACCGTGGAGAAGACCCCCGGACATTCGTTCATGAGGGACTGCAAGGTGGCCTTCTGGCACTCCGACAGGGCCTCATCCAGCACCGGTCGCGCCTCGCTGTTGGGGCCTGACTGCCACGGCAGGGACCCATCCGGCAAGTCACCTGGGTCATCAGCCAACAGGCCATGCTGAGGGGCAGGGGTGCAGTCATGCCAGCGTTTCAGATCATTAACGTGAACATGTTTCCGTTGGTGCCACTGGGGCCCATGCTGGACCTCATACGACAATGGCCCTAGTACATGAGTGACCCTGAAGGGGCCTTGCCAAGGGTCTTTGGATGAGTTGGCCATGGCTGCCCAGGAGACCAGTACTCTTTCTCCTTCCTGGAAGGCCCGGGGCCGGGTGCCCTTGTCATAGCGTTCCTTCTGCCCTGCTTGAGCCTTCTCTAAGTTTGTCCGGGCTATCCATCGCACCGCCTCCAGGCGTTCCTGTAATTTGCAGACAAAGTCCCCCAGAGCCTCAGTAGTTTCCTCGCCGACCTCCAGCGTCCGCCGATCCATGAGCCCCAAGATCCCTCGGGGCTGTCGGCCATAAAGTTTGAAGGGCGAAAAGCCCATGGAGGCCTGGGGTGTCTCCCGCACGGCCAGCAACACGGGATCTATATAGAGGTCCCAAGCCTGGGGGCGCTTGTGAGCCAACTTGCACAGCATGGCATTTAGCATTTGATTGAGCCGCTCGACGAGGCCATCGGTCTGTGGGTGGTGGACGGAGGTAAACAGTTGGCGTATCTGCAAAATGCGGCAAACTTGTTGCATGAGGGTGGCCGTGAAAGGCGATCCACGGTCGGTCAAAACTTCATTTGGTAGCCCCACCATGGCGAAGTACCACATTAGCACCCTGGCCACCCCTGTGCTCTTCAGGCTCGACAGGGGGATGGCCTCTGGAAACCGGGTGGCATAGTCCACGATTATTATCAGGTACCGGATCCCGCGTGCCGTCTGCAGCAGGGGCCCTACAAAGTCTATTGCTATTCGCTCGAAAGGTTGGCCCTGGATGGGGAGTGGGGACAACGGGGCACGAGGCTCAGCTCGGGCATTAAGGCATTGGCACACCTCGCAGGAGTGACAGTAGGCCTGGATGTTCTTGGCAACAGTCGGCCAAAAGAAGCGGGTGAGCACCCTTGATAGGGTGTTCTTCATTCCCTGGTGGCCAGCACAGGGGTGGTCAAGAGCCCCCTGTAGGACCGCCGCTACATGCTGGTGAGGTACCAACAGTTGCTTATATGGGCCTAGCCTCCCTTTTACCTCCCTGAACCATGTCCCACCCTCCATAACGATGCAGGGGAGCCGCTGGTTGCGGCGGGGGTCAAGCACTATGCCATCACTCACCACAGCGTGGTTCCGCAACTTGGCCAAGGCTTCATCCTGCTCCTGCGCTCTCCAGAAGAGGGGGTCCTGGTCCCAAGGCAGGAACGACAGACCCTCCGGGTCGCAGGAGGGGGCTGGTGCAGTGGAGGGGCCTTCGCCCGACGTCTCTCCTGCGAGAGCAGTGGGATCCATTCCATCCGGGGGTCCCGGTTGGGGCCCGCGTGGGGTCAGGTCAGCCACTTGCAATGCTTCGGTGAAACCGGGGGCATCCCAGCCTAACAGGACCGGAAAAGGGAGCTTTGGGACCCGAGCGACCGGGACCTCCCACCAGTGTCCCTGGTACGAGAGGGAGACAACGACCACGGGGTAGCGCTCCTCGTGCCCATGGAAGCAGATGACGGTGGCTGTTCGTAGGACCAGGAGGGCCGATGGTAGCAGTTGGATGCGGACCATTGAGAGGGAGCTACCGCTGTCCAGCAGGGCCTTCACCCCAGCTCCACGGGGAGGATCCAAGCAGGCGCCCGATGTCCTACTGCTGCTGTTTGTAATGTATCTTCCCAGCCGAGATCGCACTCCATGGTGGGGCAGTCCCGGCGGAGGTGCCCCCATTGGCCGCAGGTGAAGCAAGGACCGATGTCCGGAGGATGGGGTCGGAGCTGGGAGGCTGCAGCAGAAGCAGGGGTGGTCGATGAACCCGGGGCCCTGCTTGGGTGGGGGTCAGCTCCACGTCCCATCGGGGCCGGTGGAAACCTCGGGCGGGGCACCCCCGGGCACGGACCCCACCCGGGCGTGGTGCGGGCCCAGCCGGGACATGCACTCTCATCCTGGAGTGCCACTCAGGGGCTGGTGGTAGCGGCTTTAGCGCCTGATGCGGTTCCTCGGGAGAAGGTCCCGTGGTCAGTCTTCCCTGGGATGTCCCTTCCATCTGCGGCCAGGTAGTTCTCCCACAGCTCCTGGGCCTCACTAAGCTTTGATGGTCTCCAGCAGGCCACCCAATGCCGCAGTCAGGGCAGGACTATCTGCAGGAGCTGCTCCACCACGACAAGCTCGACGACACGTCTTGCCTTGTCTGTCGTCAGGGTGAGCCAGTGGGTGGTGGCGTCCCAAAGTGCGGCTATCACTGCCCGGGGGCGGGAGGTCGGCTGCACTTGGATGCTCCAAAAGCGCTGGCGGTAGGCCTCGGGGGTTAGGCCTAATCGGTCCAAAATGGCTTCTTTGACCTTGGCGTAATCGGCGGCATCAGCATGCTCGAGGGCCTTCAGAGCCGCCTGGGCTTTGCCCGTGAGGTAGGGCCCCACAATGTGGGCCCATTGGGCCCGAGGCCATTGTGCAGCTTCTGCAGCTCTCTCAAAGGCTTCTAGGAATGCCTCGGCGTCATCCTCGGGACCCATCATGGCCAGGGCAGGCCAAGGGCTCCGCTGGTTGGGGGCTGGTGCCCCTGCTCTGGCCGCCGCTCCTTGTGCGGGTTGGGTCATCATGACTTGCTGCAAGTCCCACATGAATGCGGCCTGGGCGGCGTGCTGCTGCTGTGCCAAGTCCCGCAGCAGCTGCGCCTGGTACTCAGCCATCCACTGGCCTAGCTGAGTTAAGTCCATTGTCGGGGGGCGTCTTCTCCGCCGGCTTGGGCCGCACCTCGGGCACCGCTGTCCTCAGCAGGTCACAGTTGTGAGGACCGGATCCACTGTCAGGTGGCTGACCACCCCTGGGGAGTCGGCAAGCAGGGCAGCAGGGGCCCCAGGCGGGGGCCAGTGCCCGCCTTCTCCACCACTCTGTCACGCCCTGCCGCATCGTCCCTGGGCGGCACGCCCGTCGCCGTGACTTGTTTGGCTCGGGAGGGGTGCTGCCGCTGGAAGTGAAAATGGGCAGTGTGGGCCTCAGAATTGCAGGGGGATGAGGGTTGACAGCACCCTGGTTCACCCTCCTGCCCTGGGAGCAAAGCCGCCCTTTCTTACAGTGCTGTCTGGCTTCTTTCTCACTGACCGCCCTTTGACAGCTCTCTCTCTCTCTCTGCACATGCTTTGCTCCTCAGGCTCGTCCTCTCTGGCCCTGCTGGAAGCCCCGCCTTTTATTCCCTCTCCCCCGGTGCATCCCCTCCTCCTCCAAACCCTGCCCCCCTTCAAAAGTGTTGACGCGCAGCCTCTCCTTCTCCGGCCTCCGTGCTGCCAGCCCACCTCAGGCTGCGGCGGTCTTCAGCCATCAGTCCGCTCCTTCTCCGGCCCCCTCCGGGCGCGGCGAGGACTGTGTCGCGTGCTCTGGTCGGCTGCCCTGCCCCCGGGATGCTGGCGAGGCTCGGGGTGAGTTGCCCACAGGTCACGGGCTCTGGGTGTGGTTGTGGGCACACCCCATTTCTTCTGGGTGCAGGGCGCCCGCCTCTTGACTGGCCCTGCCGCAGACCCTGCTGGCCCCGCTGGCCAACACCCTTCCTCCTGCAGGCGTGAGGGTGCCGGCTGCCTCTGTGTTGTGCCCCGGCTGTGTATCCGAGGCTTCGTCGATGTGGCCGGGATGGTGGGGGCTGCACTCGAGGGGCCGAAAGTCCCGGGACGGGACAGTCTCTTTGATTAATAATTGCACTGTAAATAAACTGTAAATACACTATCACTGGTGTGGTGCAGTTTAATGTGCAGAGGGGTCTGGAGGACTTGGGTCTCTTAACGTTGGCACAGTGTGGTATAGCACATAACAGACAACACGACAGGGTTATGGGCCCAGTCTGTTGTGCTGAGACATGGAGGCTCTAAGCAAGACCTGACGGTGAAAGAAGGTGAGTCAGGACACTTCTGTTGCTGGAATTGCTGAGACCATGGCTTCTGAGGACCAGCTCGCTGTACACAGCTCCAGTGAGGAGGAGGAGGGCGAGGAGGAGGTCCAGATAGCAGAGACAGACGACAGCATGGCACAGTATAACATGTCACTGCTGGTTGATAAGCTGACTGCAACTAACTACAGTGTTTGGGCTACACGTATGGAGCACTATCTAAAAAGAGAAAGCTTGTGGATATATGTAGCAGCTCCCCCAGCTCCAGCGACACCACAGGATGCTGTAAACGACCAGAAGGCCTTCGCAGCAATTATCTAGTGTGTGGCAAATGACCAGCTTGTGCACGTTGCCGGTAAGACCACTGCGAAAGTGGCTTGGGATGGTCTGAGAGCTGTTTATGTAAGCGAAACAGCTGGATCTTTGATAACTATAGCCCGACAGCTATATCGAACTGTGTTAAAGCCAGGAGGGTCAGTTAGAGCACATTTAAATACTCTAGCTGAATGTTGCCAACAGCTGGAACAGCGAGGCAAAGCGGTGTCTGAGGAAGATTGAGTGCTTATTATTCTAAGTTCTCTCCCAGAGCAATATAACATGCTCATTACAGCTCTAGAGTCTGTAGAAGCCCCAAGACTCACGTTGGCATATGTAACAGGCCGGCTGCTTGAGGAAGAGATAAGGGCTGGTAATCACTTGAAGGACTAGGCAGCACAGTCTTAGAGGCAGTCCAGACCAGTGGAATCGGCAAAAGCCAGCAGCAGCGTGGCCAGCAAAGCTAATAGCAAGGAGCAGCAGGTTGCCTTAAGGATCCATTGTTGTTTTGGTTGTGGAGCTATAACTCATCTCCAGAGAAATTACCCTGAGATGCAGAAGCGGCAGAAGAAAGGCCCAGAGACCTGCATCTACACAAAATGCTAAGCTTGTTGTTACAGGTACCACTTCTGCTCAAGGAGTTTGGATTGTAGACTCAGGAGCATCACAGAACTTCTGTCATGACAGGCGTCTGTTGCAGAACGAACGACCATCGTGTTTAAAGCATGTGAGCCTGGCAGATGGGAGTGATTCACTTGTCGCTTGTGAAGGTGAAATATTCTTCCCAGCATTTGGATATACATTCAAAAATGTTTTGTGTGTGCCTACCCTGGAGAACAATCTATTGAGTGTGAGTGCTCTGGACAAAGCAGGTTTTTCTATATGCTTTGATAATAATGTTTGTACTATTTCCAGGGATGGTGTGACTCTAGCAGTGGGTCAGTCTAAAAATAATGTGTATGTGTTGCAGAATGAACCTGTTGAGGCTACGCAAGTCACAAATAGTAGCCCACATGTAAATTGCATTCACTTACTTCACAGGAGACTTTGGCATGCCAGTTATCACACTATAAACAAAACGCTTGCACTTCTAGGCAAGGAAAAAGTGCAGGGTTGCAAGAACTATCTTGACTGCCAGATTTGTAAAAGTGTAAAGTCCAAAGCATCCCCTGTCTCACAGTGCAGCAATAGAGTGTCTAACGGGCCTCTTGAACTAGTTCATGCAGATGTTATAGGACCTTACCCTAAAAGCCATTTACAAAATAAGTATGGCCTAATCTTGATTGATGACTGGTCGAGATTTTGTTGGGTGTATGCACTTAAGAAAAAGTCAGAAGTATTTCAGACATTCAAATACTGGGCTAAAAGAGTGCAAAAGCAGTTAAGGTCTGATTTATGTGCACTGCAAACTGACATGGGAGGAGAATTCATGTCCAATGAGTTTAAACCATGGCTGAAAACTCATGGGGTGGCACATCGCATTGCAAATGTTTCAACACCACAGGAAAATGATGTGGCTGAGCGCAGAGCAGGTGTTTTACAGACCATGATGCATTCAGTGTTGGAAGATGCAAATTTATCTATGTCTTATTGGGCTGAAGCAATAACAAATGTGTGTTACATTACAAGCAGAGTATGGTCTAGATCAATTAATGAGGTTCCTTACAGGTTGCTATATAACAAGGATCCCAAGTTAGGATACCTGAGGGTTTTTGGAACCAAAGCCTGGGTTAATATACCACTTAACCAGAGAAGGGAGGGAGGGAAGAAGTCAAAGAATCTCCTGTTCCTAGGTTATCAAACTAATATGAAAGCTTATAGGTTTGCAAACCAGAATCATAACTTAAGCTTCAGCATGTCAGCTAATTTTTGTGAAAACTCAATTTGGCAAAGAGTACATGGGACTGGTGATCATCACAAACAGTATTGCCAATGTCAGAAAGCACTGAAACTGTAGTGAAACAGGAGGAGGTTTCTTTGGAGCCTGTAGACAATGCCTCTGACTAAGTGCAGAGTGATAGACCAGTGCCCAGAGTATGTGAGAGGTCAACAAAAGGAATTCCTCCAGTGTGGTATGAAACTGATAACTCTGTAAATCATGTTTATGTGAAAGAGCCAAAATGTTTTCAGGAAGTTTTATCTCTGCTGGACAAAGAAAAGCAATATTGGCTTAATGCCATGGCAGAGGAGTACAAATCGCTTAGACAACACGAAGTGTTTAAATTAACAGAGTTACCTACAAATAAGAAAATGATAGGATGTAGGCAGGTGGTACAGAGTAAAATCACTTCCTATTGGGGAATTACAATACAAGGCGAGGTTGGTGGCAAAGAGGTATTTTCTCAGGTTTGGGGAGAAGACTGCAACCGGATGTTTGCACTAATCGTTAGAGCCATGACTGTAGCATGGTGCAAATGCAGGTATTGCAAAAATGCAAGTGCATAACAAATGATTTTACTGGATGTTTGTTGTACACACACCCACAGCAAAGAGGTCATGCCTGGAACCGATGTCCAATGTTCCAAGAAAAATAAAGTGGTTGTGCCTAGAACTAAAGCCAGTGTTCCTGAAAAATAAAACTGCAAAAATAAAAGGGTTTGAAGAACCATTAACTTGAATGTGAAAAGCAAAACACAGAAGGTATACGTGAGTTAAGCATTGTGGTACTGGAATGTAGCATTGCTGATATGTGCACTGTGTAATGTATACTGTGTTTGACTGCTGTTATGTTTGTAAAACTTAAAAAGGGAATGTGCATGTCCGACATCAAGTCTAAGAGGAGTGTTGGTATTTGAGACTCTTAGTCTTCATGCACAGAGCTGGCAGATCTGCAGGATCTAGATGACAGCCAGCAGGAGTCATGTGACTGAGACAGAGGCAGTAGAACTTGTACAGACTGGTTCAGACTTGTTCTCTCTGTGTGACAGTGATGAATGTTATCTACATGACTCAGCACTAACCTGATTGGTTACTGTTTGTGTAAATGTAATTGATGTACAGAAGTATAGTTTCTTCTTGTTGTATGAAGTCCTGGTGAAGTACTTTGTCTCTTTGATTAATAATTGCACTGTAAATACACTATCGCTGGTGTGGTGCAGTTTAATGTGCAGAGGGGTCTGGAGGACTTGGGTCTCTTAACGTTGGCGCAATGTGGTATAGCATATAACAGACATCACGACAGGGAGACCCCCAAGGAAGTCCAGGGTTGCTATGCAGAGGCAGGCAATGGCGAGCCACTTCTGTTCGTCTCTTGCCTTGGAAACCCCATAATGGGTTGCCATAAGTTGGCCCCCAAAAAAAGTAGTGAGGGGAGGGATTTTTGGTTTTGTTGTCTTGCTGAAATCAGGGATCTGTTCCCCATTATATAACTACTTCCTGTCTAGATGTTGTACAGAAATATGCAGTCAAATGGACCCTTGCTAGTGAGTTAGCCCCGTGGAGCTCAGTGGGGCTGCTGAATCAGCAACATGCTTGGGATTGTGCAGCAGATCTCCCTCCCCTTTCCCCCGCTTAGACTCCCCAGAGGGGGGGTTGTCTCTCCCCTCCTGCCACCCTTTCTGTTTGCTTTTTTACATTGAGCCTGTTGGAGAATTCTGGAGAGCCTGAAAGCTTGCATACTGTACTGGCTTATTTTGATTGGTATTCTTAGAAGATACTGCATTTTTCAAAAAAATGCAATACCCTTGCACAGACTGAAATCCAAACACTTTCCCGTGCATTGCTTTTGTTCCACATTGGGGCGGAGGCCTGCAGACTGTCACGCTGCCATCAGGTGCCGCGTGCAGGGGTCCTTTCGTAAAAAAAGAGGTGCAGGAGCTCATTAGCATAACTTATTTGCATATGTCACACCCTCTGACGTCACCGGAAGTGTCAAAAGGCCACATCCCTGACGTCATGGGCAGTGTGTCAGAAGGCAAGAAGGGAGGGAGTGAGGGAGGGGGAAGGAAGGAAGGAAGGAAAGGAACAGGAAGGAAGGTAGGTAGGTAGGTGGGGGAGAGAGAGAGAAGAAAGAAAGAAAGAAAGAAAGAAAGAAAGAAAGAAAGAAAGAAAGAAAGAAAGAGGGAGGGAGGGGGGAAGGAAGAAAGAAAAGGACAGTAAGGTAGGTAGGTAGTTGGGGGGAGAGAGAGAGAAGAAAGGAAGGAAGGAAGGGGGAGATAGGGAGGAAGGAAGGAACAGGAAGGAAGGTAGGTAGGTGGGGTGAGAGAGAGAGAAGAAAGGAAGGAAGGGGGGAGGGAGGAAGGGAGAGGGGAAGGAAGGAGGAAAGGAAGGAACAGGAAGGTAGGTAGGTAGGTGGGGGAGAGAGAGAAAAGAAAGGAAGGAAGGAAGGGGGGAGGGAGGAAGGGAGAGGGGAAGGAAGGGGGAAAGGAAGGAACAGGAAGGTAGGTAGGTAGGTGGGGGAGAGAGAGAAGGAAGGAAGGAAGGCATTTCTCCCTCCCTAGCGCCCCCCTCCCACACCCCAAGAACAGTGAGTGGGGGAGGGAGGGGCTGGGGCTTCTTCCCGGCCCTGGGAACTGTTGAGTGGAGGGGGGAGGGGGCTGGGGCTTCTCCCCGGGGCCGGCGGCCAGCCGCAGCCCCGGGAACTGTTGACTGGGGGGAGGGGGCTGGGGCTTCTCCCCAGGCCCGGCGGCCAGCCACGGCCCCGGGAACTGTTGACTGGGGGAGGGAGGGGGCTGGGGCTTCTCCCCGGGGCTAGCGGCCAACCGTGGCCCTGGGAACAGGTGACTGGAGGGAGGGAGGGGGCTGGGGCTTCTCCCTGGGGCCGGCGGCCAGCCACGGCCCTGGGAACAGGTGACTGGGGGAGGGAGGGGGCTTCTCCCTGGGCTGGCGGCGCTTGCCGTGGCCCGGGAAGAGTGAGGAGGGGGAGGGATGGGCTTTTTCCCGGGCTGGCGGCACTTGCCGCGGCCCGGTAAAGGTGAGCGGGGGGGGAAGGGCTTCTCCCCGGGCCGGCGGCGCTTGCCGCGGCCCGGGAAGTGGGAGGGGGGAGGGAGGCTTTCTTCTGGAGCGTCAGGAAAGCGAGCTCGGGGGCGGGGCTTTGCTTTGTGCCCACCCCCCGGCCCCTTCTCTCCTGGAGCGGCGCTCCGGCGCACCCCGGCCCCAACGAAGCCCTGGCCGTGTGCATTTATGGTGTAGTGGCAATATTAGCTTCTCATCTGCCGATGAGATGGGAGGCTTCTTTAAGCATTATACAATCAGACAAAGGTGTACACAAAAATGCACATTCTGCAATGTTGTTTTTAAAAGGAAGCTTATTTCTTGCTGGAAGAAGCTGTAGGGTCCTTAAAGCACGGTCCTGTGCAGAGCTGCTCCAGTCTGAGTCCACTGAAGTTAATGGGTGTAGATCAGAGTAATGCTGCACAGGATTGCACTAGTCTGGCCTCTCTCTTTTTTTTTTTTACTTGTATGCGTAGTTACTGGGATCTCAGCTGAGTCCTGTAGGGTTCGCTCTCCAGGAAGCATGCTTGGAATTGCAGTCTGCAGCTTTTTGTTCACGAAGCCTCACTACTATTATGCGTATAAAAGAAATTAGGTACCAAATGGAGAGAGAAGCCTAGCTGGGTGGTCTTACAGAGTGGTCAGGGCTGGTTGTGGCTCGCGGTGGCTGGGTGGGGTGGGAGAACCCACACCCTTTTCCCCTCCAGAGGGGCAGCTCATCAGCCTACTGAGCCCCGGCAGGAGACTCTTCTGAAGTTCATGGAGAAACTGATGACTGCCCTTGAGGGTTCTTCGTGTGCCAGGGTGTTGTGTTCTAATGGTGACCGCCATGTGGTCAGGCCATGCGGTCAGGCCATGTGGTCCAGCCATGTGGTCCGAGGCAAGCACATGGCCAGAAGCAGTCAGAGCTTCGCTCCAGAACACAATAGACTGACCGGGTTGTGATTTAGACCTATTGGTCAGCCAGGATGCAAATAGGGGCCAATGATCTGGGGAGACTTAATTGTAATCCTACCAGAGTGTGTGGGCGAGGCTGAGGGCGTGGTTTAGATGCACATATAAACAGACCCCTGAGCCCAGCTCAGACATGTGTTCCTGACCCTTCAATAAACCATGAGCTGATTTCACTTGAACGTGTCTCTGGACTGAGCACTTTATACAGGGATGGGGAGAGAATCTGAATGAATTTTCTCCGGCTTCGCCCAGCATTTGCTGCCCTCAGCCCTACAAGCCCCCCCCCCCAGGGGCACCAGCCACCACCACAACAAAGTGTTATGAATTTCAGACTTTGTGTGGGTCTGTGCTGCCAGCTCCCCCACTCTCTCCACTCTTTCCCAGAACAGTGGTTGGTTGCTTTGCGGCATCAGAGGAAGTCTGGGAAAGAAACAGTTAAGATTGTTCAAGTCATCAGTGCTAGGCGGCTCGTGTTAATGTCCCTGGTTGTGTAGTGGGAAGTAGACTTTAGAAATAAAAATGTATTAACCTTCTTTAATGTTAATGTCATTGAAAGGACAAAGTGTGCAGTTGTAAAAATGGTCATACCTGATGTAGTTTAATTTTGTATTTAAAAAAAAAAGAGTTAAATGCTCACTTACTTATGCATTAGTTGATTGTGAATGCACCTCTCATGACTAAAATAAATGGTGTGCTGTTATTCTTGTTTTTTTTATTATTTACTTTCTTACTACCATGAGCATATAGGAGGGCACAATTTTATATTCTGGCCTCAGGAACAAAATGAACTAGTTAACAGCTCTCATCCTAATATCACATGTTCCTTAGTACCAGTGGCATTAATTAGCCTAGTGCTTCACTTTGGGGCATGCAGTTTCTCGATAAGGCTGTACAGGAAGCTGGTCCTTTGACTGGCCTGCTGGATGGAACTGTTTATCAGTCCAAACTTGGACCAAAAATCAGACTGTCATTTGGACACCTGAGCCAACTGAGTGCAATTTTCCTTTTTGTGTGGCACTAGGAGAAGCTAAACATAAGCATGTGCCACACGTGTAGGGTCATAATCCAGAAAGAACTGAAAAGAGAATGCAGCATTCATAAGAGTGGACATTGGGATGGCTGTATCAGCTGGGCAGCGAGGAGCCCTCAGTTCCAAAACACCATGTGTGTGAGTTATTTCAAGGAAGGGTGTAGGTGCATTTCTGTTGATGCAGATTGTGCCCCCAAAATATGCTTGCATGAAGAGAGATGTGCCTAGGTCTTAAGCAGGGGCCTGTGTAATTTCTCATGATCCAAAATAAAGTGGAAGTCTAGTGGCACCCGAAAGACTACCATTAGTGTGTGTTTTTTTGTAAAAAATTTTTTATTTTTCAAAGCATTAAAATTGATACATTTATCTTATACAAATCCTTTTTTCCATATTATATAACATTTTGTTCTATTTGTATAATCTTATTTTTATCTTGTATTGGCGGTTTCCCACCACATCTGAAGCATAACACATTTTCCACTTTATCCAAAATATTAATACTTATATCTATGTTTACATTTCTGGTAACGGTCATATATCTTTAAAATACTTATATACTAATTCTTACTTTCTATATTCTTATATAATTCTAAGATAAAAAACAACTGCATTATCTAATTATCCTTAGTACATTCATATACTCTAATTCTATTCCTTTATGCTATTATAACCATGTATAAATGTAGTTTTTCATGTCCCAGTATTTTTCAACATATTCTTTCAAATCTTTCCAATCTTCTAAAAAGGTCTCTGAGTACAGATCATTCAACTTTCTAGTCCATTTATCCATTTCAGCCATATATAACAATTTTTTCAACCATTCCCACACATCTGGTATTTTTTCATTTTTCCAATTTTGCGCATACACCATTCTTGCTGTTGTTATCATATACCATATTATTGTCCTTTTCTTTACATTTATCTCTTCTAGTTTAAGTCCAAGCAATAACATTTCAGGCAACTTCTTAAATGTACATTTCAAAAATTTTTCCGTTTCTGCATGTATTATAGACCAATAAGTCTTTGCTTTATCACAAGTCCACCACATATGATAAAAAGAACCTTCTTTCTTTTTACATTTCCAACATTTGTTAGACATATTCTGATTAATATTTGCAATTTTTTTTGGTGTCATATACCATCTGTACATCATTTTAAAACAATTTTCTTTTAGGTTATAACATGTAGATATACTCATAGCATTTTTCCATAAAAATTCCCAAGATTCCATTTCAATGTCTTTGTTAAAGTTTATCGCCCATTTTACCATTTGTTCTTTTACCATTTCATCAGCGTTAAACCATTTTAACAAAATTTTATACATTTTAGAGATCATTTTTTCCCACCTTCCTCCCAAACTTGTTCTACTTCATTATTTTTTCTCTAAAACCGGATTTTTTATCACTTCTATACATGTCATATATTTGTCTATATCTTAACCAACCATAATCAAAGTCCATCTGATGCTGCTCCTTAAATATAAAGTCTTTACCATGTCTTGTTAATAAGTCTCTATACTTCAACCAATCTTGTCCTTTGTAACGTGATGCTGGATTTAAAACTTCTGCGGGTACAATCCACATAGGTATCTCTTCTGGAAAAAAGTTTTTATATCTTGTCCACGTATCCATTAGCGTTCTTCTCAAATAATGATGTTTAAACATATTGTCCATTTTTGTTTTACCGTAATACAGATACGCGTGCCACCCAAACCTACAGTCATGGCCTTCCAGGGACAATAACTTTCTATCTTGTAACATAGTCCATGTCCCTACCCAGGTCAAACATATTGCATCATGGTATAGCCTTAAGTTTGGTAACTGAAACCCACCTCTATCTTTAGCATCACACATTATTTTCATCTTGATTCTTGGTTTTTTCCCTCCCCACACAAACTTAGACAATTCCTTCTGCCAACATTTGAATGTTTTTACATCTTTCACAATTGGAATAGTTTGAAACAGAAACATTAATCGTGGTAGCACATTCATCTTAACCACCGCAATTCTACCCAACAATGACAAATTTAATACATTCCACTTTTTAATATCTTGCATAATTTGCAGCCATAATTTCTCATAGTTATTTTTATAAAGATCAATATTTTTCATTGTTAGGTTCACACCTAGATATTTTGTTTTTTTCACCACCTCACATTCTATAAGATTTTGTAACTCAGTTTGTTTGTTATTTGACATATTTTTGCACATCACTTTCGATTTGTTCTTATTTACATAAAATCCAGCCAAGTCACCAAACTCTTTTACTCTCTGTAACAGATATGGTAGTGTAGTCATAGGGTCTTCCACTATAAACATCATATATTTGAAAGAAAAACCTTTGATTGTTAAGCCTTTAATATCTTTATCTTCCTTCACATTTAACAGTAGAACTTCTAGAATCCAAATAAATAGCAGCGGCGAAAGTGGGCATCCTTGTCGTGTTCCTTTTTCGACTTTAAAATCGTCCGTCTTTTCAGTATTAATTATTAAAGAGGATTTCTGTTCTTTATATATTGACTTAATGAGGTTAAGCATATATTCACCAATTTCAAGATGTTCTAGAACCTCAAACATAAAATCCCAATTTAAATTATCAAACGCTTTTTCCGCATCTAAAAAGAAAAAACCCACTTCCTTTTCAGGATGTTTATCGTAGTATTCTATAGCATCCACTACTACTCTTAAATTGTCCCTTATTTGGCGATTAGGTAAGAACCCTGCTTGTTCTGTTTGTATAGTTTCTTTAAGGTGTTCTTTTAGTCTGTCAGCTATAATCTTAGCAAAAATCTTATAATCATTATTTAGTAAAGAAATCGGTCTATAGTTCTTAACATTAGTTAAGTCTTGATTTTCTTTCGGGATAAGTGAGATGGTTGCATCTTTCCAAGTTTCTGGGACCTCACCCATGACTCCTATATCATTCATTAATAGCAGTAACACTGGTGAGATCGACTCCTGTAGCGTTTTATAAAACTTCGCTGTAAATCCATCTGGCCCAGGTGCTTTTCCTAATTTTGAGTCATTTATTGCATTTTTAATCTCTTGTAATGATACTGGCTTGTTAAATAGTTCTTTAATTTTCTCTGTTGGTTTTGGTAACTTTAATGTTTGCAGGTATTCTTTAATCTTTCTTCTGTCTTTGTTTTCCTTCTTAAAAAGTTTTGCATAATATTTTAAAAATTCTCTCTTTATTCCTTTGTTGTCTATTATCTCAATATTATCTCTTATCACTTTAGTGATAAATTTATTTTCACGTTTTTTCTTTAATTGCCATGCTAGATATTTTCCGGGTTTATTTGCACCTTCAAATGCTTTTTGTTGGAGTTTTTTTAAGTTCCAGTACGTCTCTTGGTTCAAAATAGCTTTTGCTTGGTCTTGTAGCATCCAGATTTCCTTTTGCAGTTTCTTTTTCCCTGGTCTACTCTTCAGTTCTTCTTCTTTTGTTTTAATGGCTTGTACAATATTTTCATATTGTTCTCTTTTCTTTTTATTATCTTTAGCATTTAATGATATCAATAGTCCTCTCATCACTGCTTTATATGCATCCCATATGGTTTGAATTTTTACTTCTTTCTGTATATTTGCTTGGAAGTATAGGTCTGTTTCTTCCTGTAATTTTTTAACTATTTCTTGGTTGTCTAGTAAGTCCTCATTTATTCTCCATCTCTTTTGTTTTTTTACCTGCCCAGCAGTCCATAAACACGGATTATGATCTGAAATTATTCTGGGTAGAATTTCCACTTTTCTTGTCTTAAACGTTAAATTAGTAGCCATCCAAATCATGTCAATTCTTGAATGCAAGTCATGTCTATTAGAATAAAAGGTAAAATCTTTTCCTTGTGGGTTAGCTTTCCTCCAAATATCTTCCAGCTTCTCTTGTTTTATCAGTTCAAAAAAGTCTTTTGGAAGCTTCCCTAATGCCTCATCCTTTCTCTTAGAGTGCCTGTCTAATTTGTTATTCACAGTTCCATTAAAGTCCCCTAACATCATGATTTGATCATAATTTACGTTGTCCAATTCCACTTGTAGTTCTTTAAAAAAAATTTCTTTGGCTCCATTTGGGGCGTAAATATTCACAATCAAAGTTTTCTGTCCTTGTAGTGAGATTTCAATAGCTAAATATCTTCCTTCTTTGTCTTTAAATATTACTTTAGGTTCCAAATCTTTTTTGACATATGTTACAACACCATTCTTTTTATTGCTTGCTAAAGAATAAAATTCTTCTCCCAATTTTTTCCTTATTAGATATTTGTGGTCTTGTTTTTTAAGATGAGCTTCTTGTATACAAATTACACTACATTTTTGTTTCTCCAGCCAATGACCTACCATTCTACATTTTTGGGGTGAATTAAGTCCATTTACATTCCATGTAAGTACTTTGTAATCCATCTTGATATATTCTTAAATATCACCAAGGTCATCTTTATTCTCTCCAAGAAATGCGTACATTTCTCCTGTACTTTTAATCACTTCTCTGGTGTTGCCATAGTAAAAGCTTAATCCTTGAGGTATTTCCCAACGGAATCTAATTTTTTTCTCCTTCAATTTATCCGTCAGACGCTTGAATTTTTTCCTTTCTTGCAGTATTGCTCTAGGCAGTTCGTTCATTACTATAATTTTCTTTCCATCTATTTCAAAAGGATCAGTAAAACACTTCTTGTAGATTTGTTCTTTTGTCCTTTTCATTGTAAATTGGACTACCACATCTCTTGGTATATTTTTATCTCTTGCGTATGTAGAATTGACTCTATAAACAAGATCCATGTGTTCTCTAACAACCTCTTCCTGTTCTTGTAAAAAATCTGCTAATGCTTCTTGCATTCTTGTAAAAATGTCTTCACTCAATTTTTCCTCAATCCCTCTAAATCTCAAATGGTTTTGCATGTCTTTATAATGCATCATCTTTTCCATCCTGTCATTGTCTCTCATTGTCTTTTGAGTACTTTCTTCCAGTTCTTTTACTTTAGTTTCAATGTCTTGTGTTCTTGTGGTTAATTTTTGAAATTCTGCTTTTAAGTCTATGAAGTTTTTATCTGCTTGTGCAGCTATGCCATTCATTTTAACATTTACCTCTCCTATAGCGTCTAACATTTTTTTTCCATTGCTTCCATAACAGCTAGTAGTTCTTTTTCTTTTTTTGCTGCCATTGTAGGAGAGGACCATGTAGCTGCTCTCGATCTTAGTCCGCGGTCCGTCTTGTCTCTTTAAAAAAGATCGATTTTATTTTATTTTCCAAATCAAACACCGATTAATGTGATCACACAAGCTAGTCTTGCCAAGTCAAATTTCGTTGGTTTCAGCCTTCTAAGTTATATAGTTTATGAGATATTACTGTTTAAAAATTTTATAAATCCAAAATGGCGGGCGCAACTTCTCTATGGTTTGTGTCAAAGGTTATAATCTTTTTACCTTGCTTCTGGCTTGCCGTAGTTTCCTTTTGTCCCTTCCTCTTGCTTACTTGTCTGCTCTCCGCACGTCACTTCCTGTTGTAGTCCTTTCGGTCCGGCAGTTTTTACAGTCCCCTTTGCTCTCTTCCGGTTCTTCTCCGTTTCCCTTCTTGTCTGCTCCTCAAGCTGTCACTTCCTGTCTCAATCCTCACAGCTTGGTCTCGCGATGCTTGGTTCCCTCCTCCCCTCTTTGTCTCGCGATGCTTGGCTCCCCCTCCCAACTCTTCTTAACCGCAGGAATGTTAAACAACTTGTTTTTTTGGCTTTTTAAGTTCAAATTCAGCTTTTTAACGTTTCAAAACTGCACTCATCCAATCTGCAACAGTCTATTGCTTCACCAGATCTGCTTTTCGTCTTTCAAAACGTGGTAATGGTAAGGCAAAAACTTTTTTTTTCGTTACCGTATGTTGTTACTTCGCTTCAGATGTGGTCCCAACGTTTAAACTTTGTCTTCTTTGTTAAGGAATCAGGGGAATTGGCAATTTTATGCTGATTTAATCAGCTTGGCTCGGCTCCTTAGAGATACTTGCAGGAATCTTCTTCGGCTGCAGTGCTCAAGGTGTTGTAAAAGTCTCCTCTGAGACTTTTCCTTCACCGAGCTTGCTCAAACCTGGATTATATTGCTTGCTAGTCCTCACACTACCTGTATGAGGTTGTGTCAGGTGGATTTATCCACCCAAGCTGTCAAGAAGAGCCGCCGTCCGCCTTGCTCACTTGCAAAGTGCGTCAGACCACCATTCCTCCGACCGGAAACTCCAAAGACTACCATTAGTTAACACTGTTGTGACACACAAAAATGCTCCTATTGAAATAAATGTTAGTTTTTAAGGTATCACTGGACTTTTGTTAAATTTTGCTGTAACAGACTAACATGGCTGTCCCATTGTGATCCCACCACTCTTGATTCCATCTCTCAGCCCAGAGAGCTCCGTGACACCTCTAGCTCCAGACCGGTGTGACTGAGTAATTAATATTTCCTTCTGTTTCTGTATAAAGTGAATATTGTTCCTGATTAAAGTAAGAGGTAATGTGGTATAATGGACAGAGGGTTAAACGTGGGGATGGAGCATTTGATGTGGGGAGACGGGTTCAGACCACCACTCAGCACTGAAACTGACTGGGTTTCCTTGGAGCCAGTGATTTGTTGTAAGGATGAAATGCGGTTACATATGCATTACCAGCTGGAACTCTGTGCAAGACAGGTAGAGCCCTAGTGGAATAAGAAGGTGGAACCAAGAAGCAGGAGTCAGACAAAGCTACACAGCTGGAACAGTGGGCATCTTTCTCAATGGCTCCCTTTAAGTTCCATGGCACAGAATGGAACAGTTGCCACAGAGAGCACAGCTGAGAAGTGACCTCTGTGCCAGACCCTAGTCCTGTGGAAGCCTCCCATGCACAGGCCTTTCCTCTGACCTTCCCCTTGCCCATCATTTTGCTGACTTTTGTATATAATGTGCTAGTCTTTGTATGTCATGGGCAAATGTATTTCTGGTAGACAATATTGGTTTCTGGCATGGCCTGCTATGCCTGTTGATGGTGCTTGCTGTGAAAAGAGAAGAGCTAAATTGTGAGCAAGAAGAGAGAGACCTTTCAGCAGCAGCTGACAACCCACACAATTGGTGTGGTAGGATTACAGGCTATGAGAGAAGGTAGTTTGCCACATAGCAGAAAGCCTCTTAAACTAACAAGGGCAAGATTGTTTGAGCTTGTCCTACCGTACCATCAGAGAACACAAGGTGATGGAGAAGCTAAGTATTTTAGAAAATTTAACAGAGATTTTTTAGGAAAAGTGGCTTCTGTTAAACACAAGCTTCATTCTTCCCAGAGCAATTTCTTGTGGTTGTAAAGGCATCTCACTCTTTTGTACAAGGTCGTCTTACAAAAGGAATTGAATTCTTCAGTTTCGCATGCCAGAATCCTTTTGTTCCGATGGAAAATGGCAGCTGGCCATCAGCAGCAGGGATTCAACAGGTCACCCAAGGTTCTGGCACTTGTGGCTTTCCCCTGTGTGCTGGGAAATTAATTTCACCCGTGAAAAGCTGCAGTGCCATTGAATTGTGTAAGGATGCGGGAGAAGGGGGCAGGTGAATAGTGAACTATCCTCCGAATTCACTGCCTGCCCTAACAAATATTTATTGTGCTGGGAGTTTTATTTTCCTCTGCTTACTGTCTGCATCTTTGGTTATTCTTTTAGAATTGCAATAACAATTAAAAAGAGAATGAACCTACATTGGAAGTATTGTTCCTTGTACTCTGCATGCATCCAGCTGTTCTCCCCAGCTGGGATTAAAAGTGGATTAGGACATCTTTCTCCCCTCTTCCATTTTCTCACAACCACAACCCTGTGAAGTAGGCCAGGCTGAGAGTGGGTGACAGGCCCAAGGTCTGAGACTCTGTCCATTCTGCCACACAAAGGCAGCACAACATGGCTTGTCAATTCAGGTGGGCAGCCATGTTGATTTAAAGCAACAGAACAAAGTGTGAGTCCAGTGGCACCTTTAAGACCAACAAGGTTTTATTCTGGATATAAGCTTTCATGTGCATGCACCCTTCTTCAGATATGCTGAAACAGACTTTGCCAACCTTTACATATAGGTAGAAAGTGGGATTAGTTGCCAGGAAGGGCTAATTAGAGTCAATATACATAAGTAACTGAATGATAAGTATAGTTAAAATTGGATTGAAGCAGTTGGTAAAAACTGTGACTAGCAGCAAATTAGCATACCGATAATTAACGAGTTGACAAACAGAAGTGAGAACTGAGTGACTTAGCATGTGTAGTGAGATAAGAATCCACTATCTCTGTTAAGACCTGGGGGTTCCATTGTCCTGAGTGTTGTAATAATTTGTAATTCAGCAATCTCCACTTCTAGTCTATTTCTGAAATTCCTTTGCTATAAAACAGCTACTTTGAAGGTCCCCCATTGAGTGTCTTGAGAGGATGAAATATTCTCCTACAGGTTTCTCAATTTTATGATTCTTGATGTCAGATTTGTGTCCCTTTATCCTTTGGTGTAGGGTTAGACCTGTTTGCCCTATGTAGTGAACTGAAGGGGTTTGCTGGCATTTAATGACATATACAATGTTAGAAGATGAGCAGGTGAATGAGCCTGAGATGATGTAGTTGATGTTGTCAGGTCCAATGACTGTGTTGGCAGGGTGTATGTGGCAGCAAAGTTGGCATCTGGGTTTATTGCATACCCTGGTCCCAGTGTCCATGTTCAAATGAAATGTGGCATTATTGTAGGGGAGGAGTGGTTTGAGACTGGGGGGCTGTCTGTGGGCAAGGAAAGGACCCCCCCCCAGTACTTGTGAAAGAGTCCTGTCATTATCCAGTAGAGGTTGTAAGTCGCTGAAGATGGGTTGAACTGTTTTGAGCTGTCTGTGACACCTAGTGGTGTTCTGTGATTGCCTCTTTTGGGCCTGTCTTGCAACAGGTTTTCTCTGGGTACTCTTCTGGCTTTGTTTAGCATAATGGTTAAGAGCGGTGGATTCTAATCTGGAGAACCAGGTTTGATTCCCCACTCCTCCACATGCAGCTGCTGGGTAACCTTGGATCAGTCAAAGTTATCTGAGAGCTGTTCTCTCAAGAGCAGTTTCTGTCAGAGCTCTCTCAGCCCCAACTACCTCACAGGGTGTCTGTTGTGGGGGGAGGAAGGGAAGGAGATTGTAAGCCGCTCTGAGACTCCAAGTGAGGGCCAGGGTATAAATCCAATCTCTTCTTCTTAATCTGTTTCTTCCGGCAGGTGGATATTTTAGTTCCAAAAAGATCCCTCAGATGTAGATCCCTCAGGTGAGAATCTCTGTCTGTACAATAGGAACAGATGCAGCTGTAGGACAGAACCAAGCTGTATACAATGGATTGTTTGGTATGCTTAGGATGGTAGCTGGAGTCATATAGATCTGTTGGTCAGTAGGTTTCTGGTATAAGGTGGCGTCTATGTGGCCATTGTGTATTTTTTACAGTAGTGTCCATAAAATGTGTTTATTGCATGTCAGTTCTTTGCCAGGTTGATGTTGGGTGAAAGTCATTGAATGCCTGGTGAAATATGTCCAGGGCTTCTTTACCATGGGTCCAGACAACAAAGATGTCATCAATATATTGCAGGTATAAGAGAGGTGTGAGTGGGTGGGAGTTGAGGAAGGATAAAAATCAATGATTTTTTAAATTAAAAAAATCAGATTTAAAAAAATCAGATTCTTTAAAAATTTAGATCAAATTTTAATAGAATGAAAATCTGTCTAAAGAGAGTTTTCTGTTTAAGATACAGTATAGTCCAAATGTTATTTGTCATGAAATATGGACTCATTTTTAATTATGTAGCATAATGTATATTCCTACAATTTAATTATGTAGCATAATGTATATTCCTACGTTTCATTTTTTAATTATTTTTTTGGTAAATGAATCCTATTAGTCCATTCACAATGCCACTCTATCCTAGAGGTTTCTGTTAGATTATTTGGGGCAGACAATATTATCACAGATGCCTGGTTTTGCAGTTCTCAGAACTCTAAATTCGTGTCTGCAGCGAGAGCATGCCTTTTCCTCACAGTAGAGATGTTATGAAATAAACATACAGAGAGCTAAGAGCCCCCAGTCCTGTTGGTCCTCTGCCAATCTGTGCACACAGAATCAGCCCCCCCCCCCCCCGATCTCTTGATTGCCAGGTTTCAAGAAGTTCAATGAAAATGAGATTGTCAGGGGTGGGACAGGTCTGGATTAGGAGGAGGGAGGGGGCAAGCACAGCACATAAAAGTGAAACTGAGCAGAACCCTCCAGAAATCTTGAGGTCTTTGTGAATGGATCCGCGTGGATGTTCAGGCAAATACAAGAATACATGTGCTATGTGATGTTATTTTTTAGTCAAATAGAACAATTTAAATAGTTACTGTTAATGATTATTTTTCTCCTTCCAGTAAAGTACTGTAGAAAAGTTGTCCAAATATAAATGATTAACCTATTAAACTGGAAATAGTTCACCTTGCAATGATTTCATAATTATCTGTTGCAAATGGCAAATAACCAACCAATGATTTTCTGATATAACAGAGGCCACTTCCGCATTGTCCTTTTTGTCACTCTTTTGTCCCTGTAATATTTGGGTGTCCCCCCCACCACTACATGTGTTTTGCTCCTTTTCTCTTAGAGAGAGCAAAACACATTGGGGGGGGGGGGGAGAACCCTGAGGCAATAGGGACAAACAAGTGACAAAAAGGACAGTGTGGAAGTGGCCGAATTTCAGACCGTAGCTGTTAAGTGTCTTGGTTGCTATGGAGAGGGAGTCAGTCTGGAATGTTTGCTTTTGGTTCTCAGCTGCCCCCTTATCTACACCGGCCTGCTAAAGCAACCTTGAATGTATTTTCTGCCCAGTATCAGTTTTCTCTTGTGAACCAGCATCTGTTATTCTGCCGGGTTCCTACCTACCTCTGATTGGCCCAGAGAGCCATTGGTATGATGTATGCTTTGAGTATAATTGCTTGCTCCACACCTTGCAGGAAGGGCGGGTTATAAATTGAGTGAAATAAATAATAATAAAAAAATAAATTTCCTAACCAGTTCTAACAAAGATTTCGTTATGCACCTGAATCTGATCAATGCCTCAATAAACTGCATTCTTTTGAATGACTGGTGTTGGGAACTGTTTTACATAGGGTGTCTGACACCTAAAACTAACCTGGAAAATTATTATACTAAAATGAAACCTTCATCTGAGTTGTAAATATCAAGGACAGCAAGAATGAGCCTATATGTATAAAACCATGATTTAAATCAAATGCACCCTGTTAGGAAGCATTGCTCCAAGTTGGCCATAAAGATCTTAGCATACTGTGGGGCCATTCAGGTGCCCATAGCCATACCATTGATCTGAAGTCACAAGTTGCCATAAGGTTGCTAGCCCTCGGTGGGGGTGAGGGATTGCCCAATTTGGATCCCCACCCCCACTATGTAAAAATCAGCCAGTGGGGAACAAAATGGTGGCAATGTTGTGATGCTCTAGCATGTCTCTATGGAAGCTATAGAGACGAGGGTTAGAGTGACTGCCACAGCTGGAGGCCTCCAAGGTGTGAGAATGTCCCAATGAATATAGTCCACAACAGGTCTTGTAAATAAAAGTCCTTTACTTGCAAAAAAGATTATTGGAGTCATACACTTCTTCTGTTAGTAATGAATTGCTTTGGGTTACATGCACTGATATACTAAAGTCATAAAATGGCTAGAGGTGCTCTACCAATCAGAATACAATACTTTAGGCGCACAACCAGAAAGAGAAGCAGTTCCCACAGAATCCACGGGAAACCCTTTTTTCAGGGAATAATGATGTTGAACATTCTAAAAACCAGTTCACAGAGACCTGAGATCATAACATCAGAATAGTTTCTCTCCACACCAGAGCCTTTCATGTTCAAGGACAAGATATAAGATAACCAGCCAGAAGGGAAGATAGCTAGGCATCTGTGCAGGCACTAGGAACAAGCCAAGTGAAGCATAAGCAAAGCTGAAGCAAAACAAGAAAGGAGGCGGGGGTTGCGGGAGGAGCACCGGCTGACTCCGCATTCCTGGGGGCTGGGTAGGAGTCCCATTGTGAACTCCCGGGCAGGACCTATGGGGAGGCTAGAAGCACGGTTAAATGTAGGTAGGCTGAAAGCAAGGTCAACATACTAGTATGGCATAGATATAACACAATGCATGGCAGGCACAGAATATATGGCATATACTGACATTAATGTATGGCAGGCACAGAATATATGGCAGATACTGACATTCTGCCCCCTCAGAAATTAGCCCCCCGGGTCTGTAGGTTTTAAGGGATACAACTTGTGAAACGCTTTGATTTTACCAGGGGCATATCCTCAGGACCAAAAAGAACCCATTTAATCAGATAATATAAATGACCCCGTTTAATTTTAGAGTCTAGAATTTGGTCAATTTCATAGTGAGGTTGGTCATTCTTCATCAGAAGAGGAGGAGAGGATGAGGAGGGCCTCCATTCGTTCGGACCAGGATCTTTCTTCAGTAAGCTGTAATGAAACACAGGGTGTACAAATTTCAATGATTTGGGCAGTTTCAGTTCAAAAGACACTTTGTTAATACACCTAATCACAGGAAAAGGTCCTACATATTTCCAACCCAACTTTCTGCTGGTTTGCAGTCCTTTGATATTTTTGGTAGACACATAGACAGAATCTCCAGGCGCTAAGTTCCATCTAGGATCTCATTTTTGGTTGGCATATTTTTTATAAGTAGCCTTAGCATCCTCCAGAGTTTTAGCCAGCAATGGCCAAGAGTCTTTCAATGAGTTCCACCAATGGCCAAAGTCTGTGGAACCTTCAGCAGGCTGCAGTAGATTTGGGAGGGGAACACCTTCAAACCCCCCAAGAGCCATAAAAGGAGAAACTCCAGTAGATGAATGCACAGAGTTATTATAACTGTATTCAGCAAAAGGCAACAACTCAACCCAATTGTCTTGTTGATAGTTAGTGTAACAACAGAGGTATTGTTCCAAAATTTGTTTAATTCTTTCAGTTTGGCCATCGGTTTCTGGATGATAGCCACTATTCAATGCAGATTCGGTCCCCATAACCTGCAAAAGCTCCCACCAGAAGGTGGCAACGAACTGAGGGCCCCGATCCGTAATTACCTTCCTCGGCAAACAATGGAGCCTGAGCACGTGGTTCACAAAAGCTTTAGCCAACATTTTAGCATTAGGGAGAGCTTTAAAGGGGACAAAGTGAGTCTGCTTTGAAAAAGTGTCCACTATTACCCATATCACAGTCTTTCCTTTGGAGGGGGGTAAATCAGTAATAAAGTCCATAGAAATGACCTCCCATGGTCTATTGGGGGTTTCCAGAGGTTGCAGCAGACCAGGGGGCTTTCCCCCTCGGGATTTACTCATTAAACAGGTTTGACAAGAGGACACATAAGTAGACACATCCCCACGCATTCTCGGCCACCAAAATTGCCGTTGCAATAAGTTCAAAGTCATTTAAAAACCAAAATTCCAGAGAGCTTAGACTCGTGAGCCGCATACATTATTTCTTTGCAGAGGGTTGCAGGGACCACTAGTTTCTGATCTTTAAACCAACACCCCTCTGGACTCTGTTTCAGGGTCGGTATGGCCCAGAACTCACAGTGATCTTCCTCTGTGTATGCTTGGATGAATTTGAGAACCCACTCCGACACTGGGCTAGGTGGCTGGGATTTAGCTTGGCTTCGGGTTTGCACACACCCCCAATTGTTCCGGGGTGAACATTGTTTCTACTACCTCTGCTCTCTGAGAATCATGTTGAGGTAGATGTGATAGCGCATCCACCAGGGAGTTAGCTTTGCCAGGAAAATGACGGAGGGTAAAATTAAACTTAGAGAAAAAATCAGCCCACCGTAACTGTTTGGCATTAAGGGAACGTTGCGTTCGCAGAGCCTCTACGTTTTTATGGTCTGTCCAGATTTCAAATGGCTGCCTGGCCCCCTCCAACCAATGCCTCCATGTGGTGAGGGCTAGACGGATAGCGGCAGCCTCTTTGTCCTACACTGCCCAATTCCTTTCGGTCTCTCCAAACTTCTTAGTGACATAAGCCAATGGATGCAACTTCCCATCTGACCCCTCCTGTAGTATGCCCCCGCCATAGCCACATCAGATGCATCCACTTGGACAATGAATTTTTTGGTCTCATCTGGGTGAGCCAGAATTGGTTCTGAAGTAAACAGTTTTTTTAGATCATCGAATGCCTGTTGACGTTCAGGAGTCCATCTCAACTGGGCTCCCAGCTTAGCGGCTTCAGGACCCTTTCCCTTAGTTTTTAACAAGTCTGTGAGGGGCAAACTATATTGGGCAAAGTTGTTGATGAAGCCGCGGTAGATATTGGCAAATCCGAGAAATGACTGGAGTTGTTTGTGGGTTTTAGGGACCTCCCAACCCTCGACTGCCATTACTTTCACTGGGTCCATTTCCAAACCCCGAGGGGAGATCCAGTATCCCAAAAAATCAATCTCAGTCTTATGGAAATCACACTTAGATAGCTTAGCAAACAGCTTATTCTGTTTCAAAGTGGCTAACACTTCTTTTACCAATTTAATGTGTGAATCTGAGTAATCAGAGTACAGTAAGATGTCATCGAGATAACAAAGAACCCCTTTGAAAAGGTGCTTGTGTAACACTTTGTTAATGAGATTCATAAAGACCCCTGGAGCCCCCTGGAGGCCAAAGGAAATAACGAGGTACTCGAACTGCCCCAGGGGGGTATTGAAAGCAGTCTTGTATTCATCTCCCTCCCATATGCACACTCTGAAATAGGCATCCCGGAGATCCAGTTTAGAGAAAATTTTCCCTTTGCTGGCTTCATTCAACAAGTCTTTTATTAAGGGGAGGGGGTAAGCGTTGGACATTGACACTGCATTCAAACCCCTATAGTCAGTACAAAGCCGCAGGCCCCATCCTTTTTCTTCCAAAATAGTACAGGAGCGGCAAAGGGGGAGGTGGCAGGTCTAATGAATCCCCACTCCAGATTTTTGTCTATGAACTTCCAGAGCTCAATTTTCTCCTGAGGCGACATGGCATACAATTTCTCTTTAGGCAATTTCTGCCCCAGTAACAGTTCAATAGCACAGTCAGATGGGGGGATAGTTCATCGGCTTCTGTCTCCTCGAATACATCCAACAAGTCTCTATAGACCGACGGAATAGCCGACAATTCCTCCTTTGCTAGGCAAACACTCACTTGGCCAGGCGCGGGGCCCCAGCTCACCTCCCATTTGTGAGTCTGGCAAGCAGGGGAGACCCAGCTTATTTTCCCCGCACTCCAATGGATGTAACCAAGGGCTCCCCAACACCAGAGGAAATTGAGCATTTGGGGTAACTATAAAGTGTCTCTGTTTCCAGTGCAAACCCACCCCCAAAGTAACAGGATCAGTCTCAAAGGTGCAGGGTTGTTTCATTTCAGAGCCATCCATCTGTGTAAAATGCAGAGGCTCTTCTAAAGTCTGCACTCCCAACCCCAACCCATCTACCACGATCGGGCTGATTAAGTCCCGGGCACACCCTGAATCAATCAGAGCTCGCACCCACATCTGGGTGCCTTGTTGGGGGTTGATCACAGTCATTAGCAAATACAAGAGGGGTCCGGGGGAGCTCACCATTTATGGTGCCTTGGAAGGAGGGACCTGCTGTGTAGCACCATTTAAAGCAGGTCCTGGCAGTTTTCCTGCACCAGGGTTTCAGTGGCTATCTCAGCAGCTTCGGAGTGTTCCGGTTCGATTACCTGCAAGGCCATCTGCTTTGAAGCACCCCCCTTTTTGACTGGAGGGTGCACCAGCATCTGACCTGGTCCCCCCCTTTTGGGGAGACCACTGGGCAGGACGAGGCAAAGTGCCCTGCTTCCCCGCACCGGGTGCATAGGCCCATCTTCATCCGCTGATCACGGAGGTCTTGGGACACTGTCTTAGGCTTCAGCTTTGTGGGAGTCCCCCCTGCAGGGGAACCCTTCAGGTAATTAGCTCTTTGCCGCATGCGAATCAAAGTGAAGCGGGCCTCAGCATCTTCAGCCGCCTGGATCCACCCATTAAGGGTAGTTGGGTTGACATTTCTCAGCACAGTCTCGTACAGTTCTGAATTCAACCCTTTGTGGTACTGCTCCACAAACACAATCTCAGGCCACCCTCGGATCTTAGCCTCCAATCTCTTAAAGGCGGCCGTGTACTCCTGCACAGATAACTTCCCTTGCATGAGCTTGTGTACCTGGTTCATGCTTTCTCCTCACTCATCCTATCTTCATACTGCTGGTGGAGAGCCCACATGAAGTCATCCACACTATCCAACTCTGGGCCAGGGGGTTGTGGAGGCTCACATACCAGTCGGCTGCTTCCTCACGTAGTCTCGATCCCAAATATCCAACCCAATCTCCCTCATCTCTGAACAGATGGCCTGTTCTGCATGCACCTCCCCGCTTCAATTATAAAAAACTGCAGCTTGGCAGGGTTGCCGTCGAAGGTAGCCCCCAACAGTTCAGTTGGGACAGGGCGACGGTCAGCAGCTGGAGCGAGTCCTGCGGTGGGTGCTCCTGGTGGCTGTACAGGAACCTAAATGGGGGGAGGAATCGGAGGTTGCACGGGCATTTGCACCAGCACCGGCGGTGCCCCAGCACCCCCCCAACACGTCAAGTTGTTCCCGCAGGACCTGACCCACGACGTCGGGCAGATCGGTCATCATCACTGTCATCTCACGTTGGAGCCGTCATTGGATCATGTCGAACCAATGATCCATCTGCTTCCACATCTCCCCCATCAGATTGGCTTCTGATGGTCCTAGTTCAGCTCCCCGCAAGGTCGAGGTTCCCGAACCACGGCTCCAGCGCAGGGACCAGGTCTCAGCAGTTACAGTCCCAAATTGGGCCCAGGATTGGATCCCTCCCGACCAGCGAGGCCTCATGTTCACCCCGCTGGCATCAGGGAACTGGATCAGTGCCTCCTTTGAGGACACCGGCACTTCAGCATCAGACACAGGGATTTCAGCACCATCATCCATGGTAAGGGAATGGGCAGTTCTCCCAAAGTAATGAAGATTACTAACAGTCTGTGAGAATGTCCCAATGAATATTGTCCACAACAGGTCATATTAATAAAAGTCCTTTACCTGTAGAAAAGATTATTGGAGTCATACACTTCTTCTGTTAGTAATGAATTGCTTTGGGTTACATGCATTGATACACTAAACTCATAAAATGGCTACAGGTGCTCTACCAATCAGAATACAGTAGTTTAGGCACACAACCAGAAAGAGAAGCAGTTCCCACAGAATCCGTGGGAAACCCTTTTCTCAGGGAATAATGATGTTGAACATTCTAAAAACCAGTTCACAGAGACCTGAGATCATAGCATCAGAATAGTTTCTCTCCACACCAGAGCCTTTCATGTTCAAGGACAAGACATAAGATAACCAGCCAGAAGGGAAGGCAGCTAGGCGTCTGCGCAGGCACTAGGAACAAGCCGAGCGAAGCATAAGCAAAGCTGAAGCAAAACAAGAAAGGAGGCGGGGGTTGCAGGAGGAGCGCCGGCTGACTCCGCATTCCTAGGGGCTGGGTAGGAGTCCCGTTGTGAACTCCCGGGCAGGACCTATGGGGAGGCTAGAAGCATGGTTAAATGTAGGTAAGCTGAAAGCAAGGTCAACATACCAGTATGGCATAGATATAACATAATGCATGGCAGGCACAGAGTATATGGCAGATACTGACATTAATGTATGGCAGGCACAGAATATCAGACTATAGGCACAGAATATATGGCAGATACTGACACAAGGAGCCACATGCTTGCTTGCCCAGTTCCCCCTAAGGCATGTGCTAGCGCACAGCAATGGCTGTGCTGATTTCCTCCCCCCCTGGCTTGAGACTCCAACTAGCCAGCGGGCCCTGGACCGGCTCTGAGTGTGGGCGCCAGGCTTGCAGCCACCAATAAGGGCACCCCCGCTCTTGACAGCCCCATTTGGCCAGGTGGTGCTTGGCAATCTGCTTGCCTGGCTGGCAGTTGGTTGTCTGAGTGTCCTCCTCCAAGGCCCCTCAGGCCAAGCAGCTGCTGCCCGCCTCACTCTGGAGCTCAGCTTACTCCAAGCTGACAGTCACACCACGGGTGGGCTCTCGAGTGTGAGTCCCAAGCAGCTAGGTTTTGCCCACCCCCCTAGCCCATGCGGCACATGCCGTGCTTCAAGCCAGCCCATCAGTGTGGTGCTGGGGGGGGGGGTGTGTGGGAGAGCCATCTCTGCACCAGGAAGCTTAGCTGGGCCTGGGAGGGAGGGAGGGAGGTCCAGCTGGGAAATGCTGCTGGAATCACACGTTTTGAATGCGCCAACAGTTTTCTTCCCTTTTTTGCAAGGGGAAAGCAGAAGCTCAGTGGGATTGCTTTGCTTCCCCTGCCTCCTGTTTGTTTTGCCTCACTGGTCCCCCCCTCACAACTCCCCCATCAGCCTTCCCTGCTCCACACCACTTTCCTGAGCCTTCCTTGCCCGGACCTTCAACTTCCAGCCACTTCACTCTCCCCCACACCCTCCTTGCTGGGATAGATCACCAGGGCAGGCGGGGGTGGCAGCCGGAGCACATACAACTTAGAGCGTGCTGCGTTTGGACTTTCCTGGCATCATCGCTGCCAGATGCAAGACCATCAAGAAGAGACACGGGAGAGGGGGGTGCTGGCTGGGAGGAGTGGGGGGTGGGGTCATACGGCCTTGGCAGGGCACTGCAGCCCCTGCACTCTCTTCCTCCCCCTCCCTCAGTCGCTACATGAGTGGGGTAAGGTTCATGGAAAGAGGTGGGAGAAGATGGCTGGCTTTCTCCCCAAAAGGTGGGTGCTGATTGTTTCCCTGCATGCGCGTGCCATGTCCGTGGGCATGTGAGCTCCTTTTCCCTGTATGGGACGAGGGTAGAAAGGTCCCCAAACAGCCCTGGTGCCGGCAGTGAGTGGGCTGGTGGTGTGTCACCTGGAGCTGTCAGCAGCAGATCCCACAAAAGCACTTCCGGGGTTCGAGGCCTGGAATTGACTCCTTCCCCCCTCCCTATGGACTGCCTCTCCCCCAGCCTGCCAAGCCACAAGCCTGGCCCAGCTGAGTCGGCTCTTGCAAGGAGAAGCCTAGGGTTGCCAGGTCTGGGTTGAAAAATACCTGGAGACTTTGGGGGTGGAGCCAGGAGAGGGCTGGGTTTGGGGAGGGGAGGGGCCTCAGCATGGTACAATGCCATAGAATCTACCATTCAAAACAGCCATTTTCTCCAGGGGAGCTGGTCTGTGTCAACTGGGGATCCATTGTAAAAGTGGGAGATCCCCAGGCCCCACCTGGCAACCCTAGAGAAGCTGTGTGTCTGGGGGGGAGAGGGGTGCAGTTCAGTTCTTGATTTCCTGGAAGCAGGTGAGATTTCGGTTCGAGAAATAGTGAGTCTCACACACTGAAGGGAGAGTAGGGGTTTTTTTTTGGGGGGGGGGGATAGGAAAGAAGCTCCGGTGGTTTTTTTATAGGTATCACAATAATGTGGGCCTCCTTTAATTTTCTCCCCCTTTTCTGTTTTGTTCCTCTGCTTCAAAGTCATGGAGGAGGAAAAAATCCATCTTGCTTCAGATCTTTGCTGGAAGCTTTCTCTCACAGTACTGTTTCAGTTCCAGAAAGTACAGATAATTTTAGGTTCAGGTGGATTGCCATGTTGGTCTGAAGCAGCAGAACAAAGTTTGAGGCCAGTCAGGCACCTTTGAGACCAACAAAGTTCTATTCAAGGTATCAGCTTTCATGTGCAAGCAGGTATTTGAAGAAGTGTGCATGCACACAAAAGCTTATACCTTGAATAAAACTCTGTTAGTCTTAAAGGTGCCACTGGACTCAAACTTTGTTTAGAGGTTTGCCACCTCTTCAAAGGAAGCTCTCTCTCTCTCTGTCTCTTCCTGGTGGTGCTTCTAGGTTTTCTAATTTGTAGGTCAATTTCTAGTTCAGTTGGTCTCTGATTTAATCTGGTGAGGACTCCTCAAATTGCAAACAAAATGGCATGGAAAATTCTATGCTTTTTGTATGAGGCATGTTTGTGGATTGCCTGTAAAATATAACTGTCATTCTTACTAGTTGCTTTGAATGAGGATGGGGCTTCAAGGGTCCTTCTTGCTGTGAGCCAATACAAAGTGCTCTCTGCAGTCATTGTTTTGTAGTTTCCAAGAATGTCCTTCTTTTTTTCCCAGTTTAAAAAAATAGCATTGTAATCTGGTCAGCATAGAGCTAAAATAGCAATCTGTTCTAACGGAAACTCTGTGGAACTGATCCAGATTGTTATATGCAGAACTGTTGTTATTATTTTATAAAACGTAGGCGGGGGGGATGGTGTTGCATGCTGCTTTTCTCCCCAGTGGGGACCCAAAGCATCTCGCAGTATTGCTCTCCTTTCCATCCTCACAGCAGCCTTGTCAGGGTGAGAGTCGGGCAGAGTGTGAGACGGGCCCAAGGTCAACTGGCCAGCTGGCCCAACAGTGTAAGGATCCTAGCGTGACCCCCAAACCACTGGCAGCCTGCGGTTGGGACACCTCCACGTGTTACAGTTGTCAGCCCGGTAGTATTTTAAAGCATGGTTGGTTCAAAGTCATCCATCAGTGTTAGACACCAAAAGCAGGACCCGATAAAGAACGGAGGAAGTTGGTGACATGTCTAAAGTTTGGAAATTGCTTTGCAGTTGAGGTAAGTCTGTAGCGCATGAAAATAATATTGTTTCAACGAATCCTGTGTGTTTCTCCCTCAGTTCACTCTTGAGAGCTCTGTTTTTATGGGGGGGAGAAGCCCTGTAAATAGTAATGTACAAGCAGGGATCTGTGGGACGTGGGGTGAGTCCTGTTGTTTGTTGTCCGACATGCACACACACACACAGACACACACACACACACTCTCTCTCTCTCTTTCCCTGGGTGGCACCCTTGCTGTCCAGCTAGCAAACCCTGCAGAGCTGCTGCCAACAGCTTGCCTATGGCAAGAAGCAGCCAGGGATGGCTCCAGGTCCCCTTCCTCTTTCCCTCTGTCCGCCTGCCTGCCTGCATGCCCGGCTCCCAAGCATAAGGGGCAGCAGTTCCAGCTATCTCCTTCTCCAGCGTGGTGTGGTGGTTAAGAGCGCGATGGACTCCAATCCAGAGAGAAGGGTGTGATTATCCACTCCTTTGCATGAAGTGACTTTGGGCCAGTCACAGTTCTGTTCGAACTCTCTCAGCCCCACCTGCCTCACAAGGTGCCTGTTGTGGGGAGAGGAAGGGAAGGAGATTGTAAGCCGCTCTGAGGCTCCTGAGGGTAGAGGGAAATAGGGCATAAAGCCTGCTCTTCTGCCTGCCTGCCTGCCTGCAGCAGCTGCTCTGGTTTTCTCTCTCTCTCACACACACACACCACCAGCTTATGGGGCAGCTGCTGTTTCTCTTTTGGTCTCCATTCTCTGCCAGAAGAGGGACCTCCTCAGGCAGGCCATTCTATAAGACAGGGGCCCCAGAAAGTGATATCACAACAAGAGGTGGGGTTTTGGTGCAGTGTGCTGGAAGTGACACCATAGAAAAGAGTACAGCTTGGGAAGTGATGTCCCTTGACCTTTGACCTGGAAGTGCCATCACAGGACAGGACATCACAAAACTTTCCTGGCTCCACCCCCAAAGTCCTCAGATATTTCCCAAATTGGACCTAGCAATCCTAAATTGTCCCCAAATTTGAAGTGGTTATGGGTGAGAACAAAATGGCAGAGTTTTGTGGCAAAGTCAGCTGTGGTGTTGTTTCTTATGGCATGTTTCTTATGGCATGTAATCCATCTCTGTGTGGGATGTTGGCATACAGAGATTATGCATCCATTCTGCACTTCGAATAAAATCAGAGCAGCTCAAGGGGACATCTTGTCTTTGGCTTGTATCCTGTACCTCTGTTTGGCATATGAAAAGTACTGGAGTCGGGAGGCCGGTTGTAGTGAAATCAGCATGGTAGTTTATTGCAGGTAAGATGGAACATGAGAATCCCCAGGCTCAGAGCCCTCTTTTATGCCAGTCAGAGATAATCCTCCGAACTCACCCAAATGTCCTGATAGGACCTTACGATTATGGTTACCTGGCATAGGTCCCCTAAGGGAACCTAGGTCCGTGATTGGTGGCCAGTTAGGATCTGGCTCTCTATTGTTCTCCCTGGCTGGAGCTCAGCAGCTCTACAGCTCCGCACTTTGTGAGGACAACCATGTGGTGGTCGTCATTACAAGACCGTATGGTGACTGTGATACATAACACCCCTCCCTCCATTGTCCGGTTTCCCCCCATGTAACATAGTCCTTTAAATAACCTGGGCGCTGACGCTCACGGGTCGAACACCAGGGCGTTGTGTGCCAGGGAGTGGTGTTGGAACCAGGAAGTGGGGCAGCCTGTTTGGGGGTTTCCGTGGGCAGGTTCAGTGGCGGTGCTAGCGTCGTGGGCTCGTCTGGACTTCCTGGGGTCTGGATATCCACTGGCCCCGCATCCGAGTTCTCTTCTGAGAGTGGCCACTGGTCTGGAGCCTCTGATGCAGGGGTTTCTGGGACGTGGGGTTCAGTGCTTGGGAGGCGCAGCTGGTCGATGTGGTGCCACCATACTGTTCCTTCCTCGGTGATGACCTCATATGACAGTGGCCCTGTGGACTGGACGATTCTTCTGGGGACCCATGGTGAACCTCGGGCATAGTTCCAGATGTAGATCAGGTCCTCCGGGTAGAACCCATGTGGATCTGCTTGGAACTCGGACCTGGGGATGCTGTCGGGGGCACAGTCTGGCTGGAGCCTGTCGAGCAGGCTGCCGAGACGCTGGCCCATCAACATCTCCGCAGGGCTGCATCCCATCCTGGTGTGCGGGGTTGATTGCTGGCTGAACAGGAACTTCACCAGCTTGAACTCCCAGTCTCCCTGATCCATCCATCGGAGGGCTTCTTTGGTTGTTCTCACCATTCTTTCGGCTTGCCCGTTGGTCGCGGGGTGGAAGGGTATAGAACGGATGTGGCGAAGGCCGAGGGAGTCTGTAAAGTACTGGAATTCCGTGGATGTGAATGCTGTTCTGTTGTCACGAGAGTGTCTGGCAGGCCATGTGTGGAAAACACACACCACATGGCTCGAAGGGCCATCTTAGATGAGGTGGTCTTCACTGGGATTACCTCCAGCCATTTGCTGTAACTATCTGCAATTATAAAAAACAGCTGGCCCTGGACTGGCCCCACGAAGTCCAGGTGGAGCTGAGACCAGGGCTTGTTGGTTGACTCCCAGGGCCGGACGGGGGTGTGAGGAGGCTTGGGCCGTGACTCCTGGCATTTGGTGGATTGGTGGACTCAAAATCTTTGTCCACGCCTGGCCACCAAACATAACTACAGGCTAAGGCCTTCATCCGGACTATCCCCGGGTGAGCATTGTGGAGCGCCGCTAGCACCTTGGCTCAGAGCGGGGCCAGAATGACCACTCTGGTTCCCCATAATACACCCCCCTTGTGAGTGGAAAGTTCATTGTGCCTTGCAGTGTAGGCAGCAAACTCTGGCCCCGGATGATCAGGCCACCCCCTCCCCACCCAGTCCAAGACTCAGGAAAGGACGTGGTCCCGGGCCATGTGGCAGGCCACGTCCGATACCTGTACAGGCCAGTCTGGGAGGTCCTCAAGTTGGGCGATGTTGAAGGCTGGGGCTGGGTCGCTGGACGGCAGCAGGAGGCGACTCAAGGTGTCCGCATGGCCCATTGCTTTCCCAGGTCGATACTCCAAGGAGTACTGGTACCCCGACAGAAAAATGGACCAATGTAGCACCTGGGGGGAAGCTTGTGTGGGGTTTGGCGGTGCGGAGCGAGGAAGCCCAGGAGCGGCTTGTGGTCTGTGGCCACGATAAAAGTTCTACCATACAAGTAGTCATGGAATTTGCAGATGCCAGCAACTATAGCCAGGGCTTCTTTATCTATCTGGGTGTAGTTCTGCTCAGCCGACGATAGGGTGCAAGAATAATAAGCCACCAGCACCTCCTGCCCGTCGGGGAGTCAGTGGCCCAAGACAGCCCCCACCCCATATGGAGATACATCGCATGCCAGGACCACCAGCAGGGACTTGTTGAAATGCACCAGTACGGAGTTTGACACTAGCAGCCGTTTCACAGCTTTGAAAGCAGCCGAGTGTCGTGGGCCCCGTTCCCACTTAGCCCCCTTGTCCAGTAACCTGTGTCGGGGCTCTGCTACCGCAGCCTTGTGGAGAAGGAAGGCATGGTAAAAGTTCAGGAGGCTGAGGAACGCTTGCAGCTCGGCCTTTGATGTGGGGGCGGGAGCCTCCGTGATAGCCACCATCTTCTCTGGAGTGGGGTGGATGCCCTGCACATCTATGGTTAACCCCAGGAAAGTGATCAACAGAACTCCCAAAATGCACTTGTCCTTGCGCACCCTTAGGCCAGCATCCTGAAACCGCTGGAGGTCAGACCGCAGCCGGGTCTTGAATGTGGCAATGTCCAGGGCTGCGATCAGGACGTCGTCAAAGAAGAGGAGGAGGAGGAGGAGATTGGATTTATATCCCGCCCTTCATTCACTTGGAGTCTTAGAGCGGCTTACAAGCTCCTTTCCCTTCCCCTCCCCACAACAGACACCCTGTGAGGTAGGTGGGGCTGAAAGAGCTCTGAGACAACTGCCCTTGAGAGAATAGCTGGTACAGAGCTATGGCTTGCCCAAGGTCATCCAGCAGGTGCAAGTGAAGGAATGGGGAATCAAACCTGGTTCTCCCAGATTAGAGTCCGCACACTTAAACCACTACACCAAACTGGCTCTCACCTGGAATATGTTTCAACACAGAGTCCATTAGTTGTTGGAACAACCCTGGAGCAACGCTGACCCTGAACTGGAGTTGCTTCACCTTAAAAGCTCCCTTGTGGGTGACTATAGTTTGGGCCTCCACCGTGGCGTCGTCCACGGGGAGTTGCTGGTAGGCCTGTGCCAGATCCAGCTTCCCAAAAACCTGAGCCCTGGCTAGGGAGGCCAAGATGTGGCTGACTGCTGGCACTGGGTATGAGTGATCCTGCAAAGCCTGGTTAATAGTACATTTGTAGTCCACGCAGATGTGGATCTCCCCATTTGCCTTCATGGGGGTTACAATCGGGGTCTCCCACCTCGTGTGCAGAACTGGTTCAAGCACACCTTGCATGACCATTTTGTCCAATTCAGCTTCTACCTTGGGCTGGATTGCAAGGGGAGGCCACAGAGCCGCCATGCGGATGGGCCGGACATTAGGGTCCAAGTACAGTGACACTGGGGGCCCCCATAGGAGCCCAGCTTGCCATCGGAAACAGCAGGAATTCTGCACAGACCGCCTCAAAGTCTCCAGGGTCTATCTTGTTTACCCCATAGACTCCCAGTCCTAAGGGCTTAAACCAGGAAAGTCCAAGAAGGCTGGTGAGGTTGCCCTTTACCACCAGGAGGTCCAGACACCCATCAAAGTCCTTGAACTGGACCTTGAACTTACCCAACCCCTTAATAGCCACCGGGTTTTTCTGAAAATCCCGGAGTATGAATCCCGTAGGCTTTCGCAACTGGGCCCCTGGACACAGCTTGTGGAATTTGTCTGCCAATATGATGGAGTACGAGAAACCGGTGTCCAGTTCCATGCTACAGGGGGGCCCTTTGATCCGAACGTGGACCCGTATTTTTCCCAGGGTTTGTTGGGGCAAGCTAAGTACCTGGCAGTGTGCAGGAGTCAACGTGCTGTCCACCAATTCATGGGGAGTGGCTGGGGAGCGGCAGCTGGTCCGAGCATGGCATACCCTGGTGATGTGGTCCGTCTTCCTGCAGAAATGGCATGTTGCCTCACGGAACCAGCAAGAACGTCGCTTGTGGGGGTCTCCACAGCTAGCGCACGCTGGGGCCAGGCTGTGCTGGGAAATGGGACTGGAAACAGCAGCCAGAGCCATGTGCCTGGAACAGGAACCGGAGGGACAGGACACACCTTTTCGTGAGCAAGGTTGCAGCTGGCAGATGTCCTCTTCCAAGGCATCCAATTTGGAGGCCTTGATCCAGTGTATGTGGGTGGCCGGGTGGTCATTCTGGATTGTCTCGAACATGACTGCTGCCTTTAGCACCTTTTCAATTGTAGGTTCTGAGAGGGTGATGAGCCATCACCGTAGCTTGGTCTCCCGCACCCCAGCCTCAAAAGTGGCCAGCAAGTGGTCGTCCACATGCCGGTATTCACAGCCTACTGCCAGCCGGTGGAGGTCGGTGAGGAATGCGGCTGCACTCTCACCCGTCTGCTGGGTCCTCTGGAGGAACTGCACCCACAGCGCCAACATGGAAGGCTTGGGTGCGAAATAGTCTCCCAGCAATTTAACGAGATCGTTGTATGAGACATCCAGCAAGTCACGGGGAGCTATCAGGCTCTGGGCCAGGCACATGGTTTCCACGCTGCAGTGACCTAGTAGCCAGGCCCGCTTCATGTCGGCCTCGGTGACCCCTCACACCAAGAGTAGGAACCCAAGTTGCCTGGCCTGTGTGTCCCAGGTCTCAGGTTTGGAAGGGTCAAATGGGGGAATTTGTCCCATAGCGGCAGCCATATTACCCAGAGCGGTATGGTGAGCAGAGTCCTCATTGGTGGGCTGCTCTGCAGGGGAGTGCTGGAGCTCCTCGATGCTGGGTGCCTCAGGATTGATGCTCGGTGTGGCATTGCTTGGCTCGGCTGATGTGTCACTCATCGAGATCTCACCATCGCCACTGAAAAGTACTGGAGTCGGGAGGCTGGTTGTAGTGAAATCAGCATGGTAGTTTATTGCGGGTAAGATGGAATATGAGAATCCCTGGGCTCAGAGCCCTCTTTTATGCCAGTCGGAGATAATCCTCCAACCTTGCCCAAATGTCCTGATAGGATCTTGCAATTATGGTTACCTGGAATAGATCCCCTAGGGGAGCCTAGGTCCGTGATTGGTGGCAAGTTAGGATCCGGCTCTCTATTGTTCTCCCTGTCCAAAGCTCAGCAGCTCCGCAGCTCCGCACCTTGTGAGGACAACCATGTGGCGGTCGCCATTACAAGACCGCATGGCGACCGTGATCGCGATACATAACAGCATACCAAGCATTGTGAAGGCAGGACTTGCCTCCTCTTCCACTAGGCCCTTTGGGGCTTGTTGAAAAACATGGGCCGGGGGGGGGGGGGCCTTGTGCAACTGGGAAGTGCCTCGTGCCAGAGGAAGCAAGCTCCCCAGCAGAGGACTGTCTCCACTGCCGGAGGGAGTCATGTGCAGAGCAAAGATATCGGATCCAAGCCAGTATTTTAAAATGGGTTCCAGCTACATTTTGAAGGTGAGTAATAGTCAGTGTAGGATTGCCATGAGTGAATTGTGTACTCAAATTTGAATGCATATCCATGCATAACTGCCGCTCTCTCAACATTAAATGTAGAAGATTAACCTGCTTTGGTACATCCAGTAGTATTACAGTGGCTTGTCCTCCAGTGTCCCCAAGGCCTCTCTCAGCATGTGCAGAGGCTTTGGGGGCCAGCAAACACATGCACAAGGGTGCTAATTTTGATCCTTTTAAGCAGGAAGCCTCTCCCCCTCCCCGTGGGTTCTTCTCACCCCAGAGGGTATGTGACTGTCGGAAGGAAGACGCAGACTTTGTGTTGTGGATGTGAATGAAATGGTTAATGGAAGGCATTACTGCATAACATACTACAAAAGCAAACTGCAAACTGAATCAGATGCATGATACGTATGATAAAAGCATGGATACAAAACCATTAGTAAGATGCAGATAGTTACAGAAAATGATCTTGCATTGACTAGATGGCCTGTATGGCCCTTCCAACTCTGTGATTCTATGATAATATAAACAGATAGGCAGTGCTGAAACATGAATCATAGAGTTGGAAGGGACCTCCAGGGTCATCTAGTTCACCCCCCTGCACAATGCAGGAAATTCACAAATACCTCTCCCCCCCCCCCCCCCCCAGTGACCCCTGTTCCATGAAAGACAATTTTAAGCCAGTAGAGGACACACTAGATAGTGGAGAGATGAACCACAAACCACTAAACCTTGTAAATACACTTGAAACAAAAAGTTGCCAACATGAGAGCAAATTCAGTGCATATGAGCCAATCTAAAGAAAACATCAATTGCCACCCTCCTTGTCCTTCTGGCCTTAGCTCAGTTTCCCAGCAAGCAAGCTGACCCAGTTTCATAGCTTCCTATCTAAGGATCCAGGCAGGCTGCAGAGGCAGGAGGACTCTTGTGGGCCTGTGAGACTCTTGATCCTCAGACTCCTAGGAAGGATGGGGGGGAAGCAGGGAGAGGAGAGGCCTTTGGAGGCCTGAAGATACCCTCAAAGCATGAGGGCCTTAAACAGAAACAGCAGCGGACTCTAATCTGGAGAGCCAGGTTTGATTGCACAAAAAGGCTGCTGGGTGGCGTTGGTCCAGTCCCTGTTCTCTCCAAACTCTCTCAGCCCCACATGCTTCACAAGGTGCCAGCTGTGGGGAGAGGAAGGGAAAGGCAATTGCAAGCTGTTTCAAGACTCCTTCAGGTATAAAAAACCTACTGTTCTACTTCTAGCCTGAAAAGAAAAGCTGCTCACAAAGTGAAGGTGTTACCAAACCTGCCTTCCTCCTGGCCTTTTCGACCTTCCCCTTGGACGGGGGTGGGGCACACCACGGTACCATGTCACTCCTGAAAGGTGGAGACTCAGTTTCCCCCTCATCTACTGTGTACTTTGGCATCCAGGGGACAGCAACATCTCAAAGCCGCAGCATCTCCTCAGCACCACAAAATGCCATGTTGGTCTTAGGTCTCATCATCCTTTTATGAGTCTAGCCTTGTTCATCAGAACTGCAGGTGTTTGTCAGGTCTTCGTGCTTGGTCAACAACCAGCCGTACGTTATGGGGCTTTCCAAGTTTCAGGTTGGGATCCAAAGAGGAGTATTCTTGAATAACATGAATCTGCATGCTAACAGTCCAGGAGGGGGTCTTATGTGTGAAACCCAGGCTGGTGCAGTCTGGTTCTCATGGCATCTCAGTAGCTGCTCATTTTAGTTTAGGTGATAAAGTTAATATCCCAATTAACACACCAGTTCTGCACACCTTGAGCTGAATCCCCAGATTCTGGCAATCCCTGCATCTCTTCACCCCATAATACCATGTAGGGTGAAACACTACTGAGGTCCTCTGGTTGGCAGGGTATTTGTTTGCAAAAATCCATTTGGACAAGTTGCGTCCCTTTAACACCCACTTCCTATATAAAAGGTGCTTTGCCAGTGGTTATGGCTACTTGTGTTTAGATGTTCCTTGTGGAACGCTTGATAATCACCCAGTGTTGTATCATTACAGTCTCAGGAGAAGTCACAGTTTCTGATAGCAACTCACACAGAGGGTCTGAAATCGATCTTGCTCAAAGATAGAGGCTGTAGCTAGGCCCGAAAGGTAAGTATTAACCAAGGGCACTTGCATAGCTGGTTTTCATGTTCCTTGTTTCAGACCAGGTGGTTTACTGGGCTCAAACATTGGAAGGGACCTCTAGGGCTATCTAAGCTGGAGCAGCAATCAAGAACTATGTGGCAAGAGCAGCATTAGTGTGGCCCCTGCAGCCCCACAGTGATGGGAACATGGGGCTCCCCATTTGGCCAGACCTACTCTCCACACAATCCCAGCTGCTGGGCGGCACAATTGAGATGGGATTTGTCTGGTTCCCAAGCAGCTCTTTCCATCCACAAACTGCAAGGATTCCCCAGACTCTGTCCTTGGAAGATTTAAGGCAGAAAGTCTTGCCAAGGACAAAGAGCTCTGGTTGCTTCTGGACAATTCCTACCACACCAATGATTCTGTGATTCCACATCTGTAATTGTATGATGCTGCGACTACAGCAAGTGTGCAGTTTTGATGACCTGTTTTTCAGGGTGTATTTATTCTTTTGAGCAATCCACCTTTGGACCTGGAGGGACAATTCACCGCTTCAGTTGCTGATGTTCTACAGAAGTCAATTTATGTGATTTTTAAATCATCAAGGTTAAATTTTATTTATGCTGAATTAAGCTAGTTTAGTTTATTATTAGTGTTATTTATCAAAAAGCAAGAGATTATTTTATCAGATATATTTTAAAAGACAATCGTTTGAAACATGTAAGTAAATTGCTCAAATTGTTCATCTGTTCTTTTTGACTATAGGACTGACAGCAAACATGAACTTTAAGGCAAGTTAATATTATGGTTGGCCTAAACCACCCATCTACACTTTGTTCTGTATAGTTTTGTAACAAGTTCATTTGTTGCACTTTCCCTAACATTGTTTAATTTTGGTTTTAAATCCATTTGATTGTGCTGACTCAAGCTACTTTACTTAGCTATGAAAGGAAAATGTTTAGAAATGATTCTGTTTTTAGAATTAGCTGAAAATAAATAGATACAATGGCTTTAAGCAAAGTTAATTTTTAGGTTGGTGTGCACAACACATCCAGGTTTAAAGAGCAAATGTTTTTGACCTATGAGGCAGTAAAATGGGCAGACCGTCCACTGCCTCCTCCCTTAATTTTGCTTTTTATATTTTCTTTCCCATTTTGATAACTTGTATGTTTAAAGTTTAATTAATAACAGAGAGAGACCAAAGAGAGGGAAAAGTAGCTGTAAATTGTCATAATTTTAAACAAGACATCTAGACGATGGATGACAAACATAACATTTAAGACAAGATGATGCTATAATGGGTTTGAACAGCCCCCCAGCACTTAGTCCTGTATAGCAAATGATGAACTCATTAATCACACATTTCTTAGCACATTGCAATCTTTATTTTAAAGATTAGTTGTTCGTAAAAGGCAAACATTTTACAAAGAACTCTCCTTTTGGCAGGGGTCATTTCGAAGAAAAAGAGGTGCAGGAGCTCATTAGCATAACTCATTTGCATAACTCATTTGCATACACCACACCCCCTGATATCACCAGAAGTGTGTCAGAAGGCTCCTAACCAGCAGTTTAAATATCTCCAAGTGGTCAGTTGTGAACCAAGTTTCAAACTATTAAAAACGTACAAGCCTAAATGACAATGAGCTGCTTACCATGTCTATAGATCTATATAAATTTTAAGAGATGCTCAGTACTGAGTTTGGGCACCAGCTACAGAAGAAAGTGGCAACTAATAGGGCCAGATTACAATTCTTTAAGGGCTCTTGCTTTATGACAAAAGGTCAGGTTGAGTCAGACTGCTCTTATCTACAACCTGGGAGGATGGATACCATTTTATACAGCTCTCCAATCCACTACCGTGTTGTTTTGATCTGCAGCGAAATTTCTAACACTAGGTTTTAGCATTAAGTATATAGGGCCAAAGTCAACATGAAACCTGAACATCTGAGAGCACTTAAGATAAAACTGACAATCCCAAATTAATCAGCTGCTTCCTTTAACTCTACTGCCCAGCATAACTCTTCAACCCAGCCACCCCTTCCTCCCACCAGTCTGAACTCATAGAACATAGAAAAGCCCTGCTGGATCAGACCACATCCTGTCTCACACAGTGGCCAACTAGTTGCCCTGGAGGGCCACCAACAAAACATAGAGCCTGCAGCCTTCCCCGGATCTTGCCTCCTGGCTCAGGGATTCAGAGATATACAATAGGATCGCCCTGTCCCTTTGCTGAAGCAACAAATCAGAGAAGTCTTGTGGCATCTACAAAAAGGATTTTATTCTTGAATAAATCATCAGAGACTACAGCTTGCTTTGTCAGATTCACAGGGCAGGGCATTTACCCAGCAAGAACTTATATCCACAGGGCTCTGTTGGGGCCGGGGCGCACTGGAGCGCTGCTCCGGGAGAGGGGAGGCAGGGGGCAGGCACTTAAGAAAGCCCCGCCCCCCGCTCGCTTTTCCCAGGCTGCAGCAGGCCGCCGCCAGCCTGGGAAGAAGCCCCCTCCCTCCCTCCCCACGGTGGCCGGCTCCTTCTTCCTCCTCCTCCTGCGGGTCTCCTTCTCCACTGCCGGCGGCAACAGCAGCAGTGATGGGTGTACTGGAGACGGGGCGTCCGGCGGCTTTTGGCCCTCCCCTCCCTCGCCAAAAGCCCTGCTTCAAAGGGGTGAGCCCGGGCCGGCCGCATCATCCCCGCTCCAATTGAGGTTGCTGCTGTTGAGGCCCTGGTGGCCGGCGCCTTCTTCTTCCTCCTCCTCTACCTCCTCCTGTGGATCTCCTTCTCCGCTGCCGGCTGCAACAGCAGCAGCAGCAATGGGTGCACTGGGCACAGGCTCGTTGTGGGCAGCTCCCATTTCCCCAGGCTGGCGCCCCTGAGACCTTCTGCAGCCGCGGCTGCCACCCTCGCCTCAAGCATCCCCGGCCTCCGAGGTGAGCCGAAGGGACCTGGGGGGAGGGACGCTGTAGGGATGCCCTTCTTCCCGCACGACTTCTGGGGCGCAAGTGGGGGGGAGGAGCACAGCCCTCAGGAACCCCCATCTGGGAAGGGAGGAGCCCTTTGAAGCAGCGCAACAAGAAACGCCAGACGCTGCAGAGGGAGGAGGGGCTGATTCAGCAAAAGGTGATGTCGTGCACGCACGCGCACCCCCGCCATGGACTGGGCTCCATCTCACACTTCAGCGCCCCCTCCCCGCTTTGCATCGCTGCCTCCGCCGCCCCCCCAAATCCGCACTGGGAATATCAGGACACTGAGAGAGCAGGATCACTGTGGCTGCTCCCCCTGTTGAGTGGCCGCCTGGTGCTCAGCCTTGGTCCAGAAGGCTCCCAATTGAAGAGTCTCAGCCAGCCTACTGTTCCCTCTAAGCTGAGTCAGTGTGAGCAAGCTAGCTCACAGTTTTTTAGCGTCCGGCTCGCTCACACATTTTTTGTCTTTGCTCCGGAAGGGCGGCTCCAGAGCAAACTAACTTGGCTGCAGCTGCCTCTGGCTGCTGGGCAGCCCAGCCACTCGGAGTAAGAACAGAGGCTGTTGCCTGCTGCGCCCGCCAGAGGGCTTCTTTATCTGGGCCGTGGGTGAGTCTGGGAGAGAGGGTGGGGCACCGAGGAATAATCACAAAAGCTGTATTGTTTGAAGAGAGCTTATGGTTTGGTTTGTACACCTCTCCAATGGCCAGTGGCCACTAGTAAGCATGGGAAAATCTTCACAACTCCACAAGGAAGGTTAAGCTAACAGACAGAAACTTGCTTAAAGCTGAGTAAGGCTGGTTTTTCTATACCAACCCAAACCACTACACCAAGCTCTGCCCCTATCTTCCTGTTCCTTCCCCTCCCCTCTCCTTTCGTTCCCCTCTCCCTTCCTTCCTTCCTTTCTTCTCTCTCTCTCCCCCACCTACCTACTTGCCTTCCTGTTCCTTCCTTTCCCCATCCTTCCCCTCTCCCTTCCTTCCTTCCTCCCTCTCTCCCCCTTCCTTCCTTTCTTCCTTCTCTCTCTCCCCCCCACCTACCTACCTACCTTAGTGTTCCTTACTTTCTTCCTTCCTTCCCCTCTTCTTTCTTCCTCCCTCCTTCCTTTCTTTTTCTTTCTTCTCTCTCTCTCCCCCACCTACCTACCTTCCTTCCTGTTCTTTTCCTTCCTGTTCCTTTCCTTCCTTCCCCCTCCCTCCCTTCTTGCCTTCTGACACACTGCCGATGACGTCAGGGATGTGTGGCCTTATGACACTTCCGGTGACGTCAGGGGGTGTGGCATATGCAAATAAGTTATGCTAATGAGCTCCTGCACCTCTTTTTTTACGAAAGGACCCCTGTATATCCATCATGAGAATCAATGTGCTGTAGCGGTTAAGAGCATCAGATAGTATCTGGGAGACTTGATTTCGAATTCCAACTCCAAGGATCTGTTCAAACAGGACAATTAAAAAACTGTATAGCAGATAATACTTTCAGACCAAATTGACATTCATCACCAACTTTTTACAAGGAAGGAATACTCAAGAAACATGGATATGTTTACCACTTACAGCATCTTGGCTACTTACTCCTTTCCATGAGATCCCACCAATATTGCTAGGGGCATCTTATTAGTCTCTGAGCTGAACTCCCAGAGCTCACCTGGAAACGGTGCAAAAAGGAGAAGTGTCAACATTCCCCACTCATACACTCTAGCAAGCCATGTCAATGGTGTGAAAAGTTTTGTTTGTTTGTTTGTTTTAAAAAAACCAGACAATATAGTATTATTTTCCACCTCCAAACATCCTTTTGGTGGTGCTGCATGAACCAATGGAGAACACTGATAATCACTCATGGGGGGGCAGCGATGAGGGGAGGCATTTAAATGCTTCTTCGGGGGTTTTCTGGCTTGCCTGCAGCAGCGGGCCAAGGCAAGTGAGCTAGAAAGGGCGCAGGGGGGGTGGCGAGGGGAGGCATTTAAATGCTTCCTCAGGGCTTCTCCGGCTCACCTGCTGCAGTGGGCCAGCTGGAGAAGCCCAGTGGAGCCCCCTCCCCGCCCTTCCTAGCTCACTCTCTGTGGCAAGCAAGCTAGAAAGGGCGCGGGGTGGCGGCAGCGAGGGGAGGGATTTAAATGCTTCCTTGGGTCTTCTCTGGCTTGCCCACTGCAGCAGGCCAGCTGAAGAAGCCCGATGGAGTCCCCTTGCCCTTCCTAGCTCACTTGCCGAGGCAAGCAAGATAGAAAGGGCGGTAGGGGTCAGCAGTGGTGGGGGTGTTTAAATGCTTCCTCAGGGCTTCTCTGGCTTGCCCGCTGCAGCGGGCCAGCGGGAGAAGCCCAGTGGAGCATCCGCCTGCCCTTCCTTGCTCTCTGAGAGCAGGGAACGGGGCATGGTCATGTGCCCGCCCCCCCCCCCCCCGGGCTCCTCACTCCCAGACCACAGCTCCGGTGCGCTCTGGCTCCAACCATTGCCTGCCTTTTGGTATCAGCTGAGAGATACTAAAGGACACATAGGCATCCTGGTTATAAGCCAAGTTGACTGTTAGGTTGGTGTGCAGAGCGCAGCCAGGTTTAAAGTGCCAATGCTTTTTAGATATGAGACAGGAAAATTGACTGTCAGTTTAGTACTCTCTCCATTAATTCTGCTTTCACTTTTTATTTTCTTATTTTGACAATCTATATGTTTAAATTGATAATAGAGAGACCAAAGAGAAGCAAAAGTGGCTGCAAACTGTTGTAACTTTTAAACAACAAACGAGGTATAACTGACAATTGTATGTATTGATTTGCTTTCCTTTTCCTTTTTTTGGGGGGGGGGGGACTTTATTTTAAAGGGACCACTATTATTTTCCTTTTTTTATTGCAAGATCTATGCTTAATAATTTACAAATGGAGAGAATTTATGGAAGTATTCTTATATTTAAGGGGTCAGAGCGGGGGGAGGGAGGGGACAAACTTGGTAGCTCCCTATAAATCTAATTAAAGCTATAGACTGTAACAACAATATTTTCATTCATTTATCCCAGCTATAAGGCTGGGATTTATAATAGTCATCCCCAATAGTCATCCCCAACATCCCTGGGATTTATAATAGTCAGCCCCAATAGTCATCCCCTACTGTTTAATGGCTATTGTTACAATTAAGATAGCATGGTTTAAATTGTTTTGCTTAATTTCAGTTTTGTCACTCATATCAGTTAACAGTGCTCAATACAATGTTAACTCACCTTACTTACCTTTTCTCCAGGGGATCAAAATGAAATCAGGTAAATTTTATTTTAAAAAACTAGCCTGATACCCATGCTTTGCTACAGTATTTAAATTATGTAAATCCCGTTATAATACTGATGATGTGAAGTTTGAAATGTAACATTTGTTGTAGGAATTCTAATGGAGAAGATTGTAGTGTAAAAAATGAAGTGAGACATACGTACTGTTTTCTCTCTCTCTACTGAAGGACCTCTCTGTAGACCACATTGGCGGTTCCACCCTCAGGTGCTAGGGTCACTAGGCTGCTTGGTGAGCTCACTCTGGAGCAGGCCACATAGCACTGCCCATTTAAGAAGTAGTCATCTGTTAAGTCAGCTCCTGCCAACTTCCACGAAAGTGATGGCCTTTCTACTGGTGTTCCTGGATTGTTTTGCTCATATGGAGACTATGTTGTTCTGAGTGCCTCAGGGTGATCTTGCTGGTACTTGGCCTGTGCAGCTCAGTGCCCCACAGGAGTACCATGTACAAATGTCTTTGCTGAATTCCTAAGTTGCCTCCTCCTTGTAGCGTTAAAGTACCGTGGCCCTGCTCTGACATCTGACAGACCCCCACCTGTCTGGGTGGGGATTATGTTTAAAGGGGATTATGTTTAAAGGAGGCTGGGCCAGCAGCAGGACTAAGGCAATCCTGCAATCCTGCTGAGCAAACCTCCCAGGTGGCTGTAAGCATCCCACCTCCTCTCCTACACCTGACAGGCAGCTGCTTGTCCAGTGTAGGAGGGGGAGGAGTATTAGAAGCCACTGTGGAGGTGGGGCCAGCAGGATCACTAAGGCATTAGTGCTGGGCCGGGCTCCCTCATGGCTTTAAGCACCCTGCAACCGCTGCTCAACCTGACAGACAACCACCTGTTAGGTGTAGGAGGTGAGGGGGAGTGTGTTGGAAGCCATCAGAGAGGCTGGGCCAGCAGCATCACTGCATCTCACAGGTGGTTGTTGGCCATTCCTGATTTCTTCAACTGCTGTTAGCTCTCTGTAGTCTCCTACAACTTTTCCTTTTTACCTCAGAATGCTGAACTCTGCAGCTGACCAATCAGGAAGTGGGCGGTGCAAGAAGGCAACCACATAGAAATCAATAGGGGAGCACATTTTCCCCCTTTTGACCCACTTCGGGGTCGAATTTCTAAAAATCCCTTCTTAGTGAGCATCTATGCCATGGTAGAAGCGCTCTCCCCAAATTTGGTGCTTCTAGGTCCAGCAGTTTGGCCTGGGTGTTGATTTTATGGTGAGGGGATTTTCTTTTATATATTTAGATGTATGGGTCTTTATGATCTGTTGAAGTCCATAGTTTATGCAGTTTCCCACTCCAGTAATGGGTTTATGACCTTGAAATAATTCAAATTCTATTTGTATTTTCCCAGTGTAACCACTTTTATTACCATCACCCACATTTTTAAATAGAACTTAAATAGAATTTTAATTCTATAAAATTATTTCCTTAAATTGCAGAGGGATTAGAAACAAAATTGAGTCTAAACGTGTGCTCACAACTATGGCCCATCAACATGCAGCAACATGAAGCAAATACTGTGCTTCAAGAGACCCATTTAAAAAACAACAGTAATTCTACCCTCAAATCATCTCAATATCCTGCTGAATTTTATGCCAGTGGATCCTCCAGATCACGAGGAGTTGCTATCTTGTTTTCAAAATCAACTCGGTTTACCCGTGATGACTCAATTATTGATCCCAAAGGATGCTATCTATTTTTAAAAGGGACCTTAAATGGAGACTCTATTACACTGGCAATACTTTATGCCCCAAATTATGGTCAAATTCATTTTATTAAAAAAAAAAACCTTAGAGAAACTGGAAAAAAATCAGACTGAACCAATTATATTGGGAGCCATCTTGTAGACTCTACTAAAGACAGAGAGCCAGTTTGGTGTAGTGGTTAAGTGCGTGGACTCTAATCTGGGAGAACCGGATTTGATTCCCTACTCCTCCACTTGCATCTGCTGGATGACCTTGGGTGAGCCATAGTTCTGGCACAGCTGTTCTTAAAAAACAGCAGTTTCTGTCAGAGCTCTCTCAGCCCCACCTACCTCACAGGGTGTCTGTTGTGGGGAGGGGAAGGGAAAGGAGTTGGTAAGCCGCTCTGAGACTACCTTGGGTAGTGAAGGGCAGGGTATAAATCCAATCTCTTTTCTTCTTTTTCCCTTCAGATCAAAGCTCAAAACCAGGAATACCTCATTCAATCTTAAAGATCTGTTAAGTAAATTTGATTTATGCAATATTTAGAGAGATCTTCACCCCAAAGAAAGGGACTATATATACTTCTCCCGCAGATTTCAAATTTTCACTAGAATAGATTACCTTTTGGTTATATCTTCACTGACCACACATATACCTCAGGCAGACATTGAACTTAGATTATGGTCTGACCATTCATGGACAGAACGCACCTTAGACATGAAAGGAACCAGAACAAATAAATCACACTGGACCCTCAATAGATCTTTATTATACAATGAACATATTGTAAAAACAATTGAAGTTGAAATTCGATCATACTTTAAAATAAATTCATCCAATGAAGTAGAACAACCAACTGTCTGGGATGTTTTTAAAGCAGTCATTAGAGGACATTTTATTTCAATGGGAGCAACTTATAAAAAAAGAAGACAGTCAATTGAATTGAAGGCAAAAATTAAACAATTAGAAGATAAGCATAAAACAACATGTAGTAAAAATAATGGTTACAAGAAAGGAAAAAACTTGAACTTTTAAAAACTTCCCAAATCCAAAAAAATTAATGTTTTTGAAACACAAATTTTGGTATAAAAGCCCCAAAACCTTAAAGCTTATACCTCGGAAAGTCTGGAAAAATCTCTAACAATCACATAAATGCTATAAAAACAGATCAAGGGACTCTGACCTTCTTTTTGGAAGAAATAGCTAATGCATTTGTGCAATATTACAGTAAACTTTATTCATCATCCAACCCCTCAAAACATTCAATTGACCAATATCTTTTGAATAACACCCATATAAAAGAATTATCTCAACCTCACATAGCTATGCTGGACAGGTAAATTACCATCACAGAAATAATAGAAATTATTTAAAAAACTTAAAACAAACTAGACTCCTGGAAAAGACGGCCTTCCAGCCAAATTTTATTTAAAAAATTAAGGATATTTCAGCCCCACATTTGGCAGAGATATGTAATTATGTCTACACACATGGTAAGATACCACAATCGTGGGAATACACAAACATTATAGTTCTGAAAAAATACAGAGATCCAACAAACACTAAATCATACGGCCCATTTCTCTTCTCACTCAAGACTACAAATTTTTTACAGCATTGCTGGCTTCAAGATTTAACAAAACTTTAGCACAATGTAATATTACTGATAATACCTGCAAAACATTAAGTACTATTCATTATTGTACAACCACCTCTATTAGATTATTTTTGGCTTTGGGCATTGAGAAAGGCTTTGATACCCTTGAAGTTCCTTTTTTAGCACAATTATTAAAAGACATGAAATTTGGTAATAATTTTAGAAAGGCCTTTACAGCTCTTTACCAATTTCCCAAAGCACAGATAAAAGTCAACGAAACAAACTCACCTGATTTCTGCATTTTCCGTGGCGTATGACAAGGTTGCCCTCTTTCTCCTCTTTTTGCTCTTGCTATAGAACCTTTGGCTTTAGTAATTCAAAATGATCCAACCATATCAGGCATCACAATTCATGACACACAGGTAAAGATTAGCCTTTTTGTGGACTAGAGATGTAAAATTTCTGGAAATTTTGAAGCTCGGAAAAAATCCCAGTTTTTTTCAGGAAAAAACAGAAATTTTCAAAAAAAATGGGAAAAATGCTACATTAGCATTTTTTTTCCAGACTGAAAGTCATTCTGTTACTTTAGGAACATAAAATATAACTATGGACAGTTTTACTTGGCATGAAATTATCACAACTAGCATATTAAAAATATAGTGTATCCAGTGGGAGAGCCAGTTTGGTGTAGTAGTTAAGTGCACGGACTCTAATCTGGGAGAACCGGGTCTGATTCCCCACTCCTCCACTTGCACCTGCTGGATGACCTTGGGCAAGCCATAGCTCTGTACCAGCTGTTCTCTCAAGGACAGTTGTTTCAGAGCTCTCTCAGTCCCACCTACCTCACAGGGTGTCTGTTGTGAGGAGGGGAAGGGAAATGAGTTTGTAAGCTGCTCTGAGACTCTGAGTGAAGAGCGGGGTATAAATCCAATATCATCTTCTTCTTCTTCATGCAAACAATTATTACAAACAGAATTTACTTTTTTATAGTATTTATTTGTAATTGTAACAAATGGAGCAACAATCTCCTGAACTGTTTACTAGTTTATGTGGAACAGACAAAAAAACCCTCCACAAAACAATTTTTAAAATTCAAGAAGTAACAATTATTCATATTTCCTCTCTACAGTATTGAAGTTTGTAACCTAGGACTTGTTTGTCCTCAGTGCACAGAAATTAGATTAATCTGATACCATACATATTTTTTAGAAATGATTTGGAAAATATTTGAACACCTTGCTAAAATATTTTATTCATCATGTTAAAATAAAATGTTCCATAATCATTTTTTCTTTTCTTTTTTCAATTTTTTCAATTTTTTTGAAAAAAATGAAAACAAAAAGGCTTCAGAAAAAAACCAGGGGAAAAAACATTTTTTTTTCTGAATTTTTCCAGGTTTTTTTCCAGGCCTTCACATCTCTACGGATGGCATTACACTATATCTTATGAATCCTATAGAAATCCTAAGGGTATTTAATAGTACAATACATGCCTTTAGTATGGTTTTTGGCCTACACATTAATCATGATAAAACTAAACTTCATTCTATTTTACCTACTGACCTATTTACCTATTTTACCTACTGACCGCCAAAAAACATATTAAATCCAACTATAATTTTAGTTGGATTCAAAATTATTGGCAGTACTTAGGAATTAGAATGCTCCTAAATAATCTACTTGAACTGAACCATACGAGCTTTTAAAGTCGATTCAATCTCAATTTACTCAATGGAATAAAAATTCATTTTAATGGACAGAAGGATAGTAATTAAATTATTTATTTTCCCAAAATTATTATTTATTTTCTGAGCCCTACCCATATCTGTCCCACGGACATTGCTTACTAAATGGCAAAACTCTTATATTTTTTTTAAGGGGGAAACAAATGACCCAGGGTGGTTTAGCTTTTCCAGACATCAGAACCTACTATGAAGCCACTGCTCTTTTGAACATTATAAAACTCTATAGCACAAGACATAAATTAGACTGGAAACTTATCAAGTTTACCTATATAGACACAAAAACCTTTCAAGAACTGATTTGGCTTAAATCCACAGTCTGCCCCCAAAACTTCCAAAATAACCCCTTTCTTGCACATACACTTAGTATCCGGGATAAAAATAAGAAGATTTCTACCCAGGTTTCTCCCATAAGAACTTTTACAGGTCAGCCTTGGTTTTTGCCAGCCTTTCAAAACATAGCCTTCCCCATTTGGAGGGAAAACAATTTAACCAGATTTCGTGACATATTGAAGAAAGGACAAATTTTTTTAAAAACTGAATTAGAAAATCTAGCTAACCACCATTTACCATGGTTTGATTATTTTTTTTAGTTAAAACATCTCTTTTGATCAGCCTAAAATTAAACAATCCATAACAACAATCCCCACAGACTATGAAAAACTACTTTTGGATAACAATGATTCCCAAACAGGATTAATATCCAAGATCTATAAAATTTTGCTTTTTTAACATATCTGCAAAACTTCCTTCATGTGAAGCTGGCTCATATATTCATTGTCGGGGGACTTGCAGAAAAATCCAGATTTTTTTGAAATTAGTATTAACACATATAAAAACCATAACTGGCTACACACTACCAGAGAGTCCCCAAATAGTTATACTAAACCTTTAGCAAGAGATGAACATTCCCAAGAGACAATGTGAGCTTATTTTGATATTAATACTGGCCGCAAAGAATGTTATAGCCACAAATTGGAGGATGCCTAACTCCCCTTCAATAGAAGCCTTGTATTCTAAAATCTGGGATTATGCCATTGTGGACAAAATAACAGAAGATATTAGGAGATCAGAAAACCCCTTGGCTACTTCAAACTACCTGGAGAAATGGTACCTTTTTGGGGGGAAATGTTGTTTTGATCAAGAAAACCTGAATTCTTTTGAAAATAACAGAAATAGTAAATTTATAGCCCTGTTGTAATAAAAAAGATAATGGCTGAGGACAGACTGGCAATCTAAAGCGGAGGCAAAGCGGAGGGAACTGGTGCGGGGGAAAAACCCCACGGAGCTGGCCGTTCACACTGGCCAGAGCAATGCGGACCAGCGGTGATACGGAGCGTTCAGACTGCCACGGAGCATTCAGACTGCCGCGTAGCCAGTGCGCGCATTCACACTGCCACCTCCGGATGCCTCCCGCTTCTTCCGGTTCACACTGTTTGGAAGCGGGAGGCATGTGGAGGACGGCCCCTGAACACCGGTTTTACCCGGTGTCCTGGTAAAGCGGAAGGAAAGCGACTGGGAGACGGGTAAGTACGAAACGGAGCCGACGGACAGATGCGCATGTCTGAACGTGCTCCTTTCTTCCGTTTCCGAAGTGTGCCTGCCCCGCTTTAGATTGCCAGTCTGTCCTCGGCCAGTGTTGCAGAGAACTATGTATTGACAAAACTCAGTGTTATGTAGTGAAAGTTGTTTGTTTGTTTGTTTTTGTTCTACTATTATTGTTGTATTTGTTGAAATGATTAATAAAAAACTTTTTTAAAAGTGTGCAACCAGGCAACATTTATAATAAGACCAGGGCCAAATAAAATAAAATAAAGGGGGGGGGGCATGGAATATAGTTCTATTTGTTTGAGAACAGAAGATAACACATGGAGACATGCTCTGTCAGCCTGTTAGCTTGTCTGGTTTCACCCTATCCAAATGCAGCTGAAAATAAAGACACCATTCTGGAAACATTAACCCTTACCTTAGGCTTGAGAAAAGGGGATCAAAGGCAGAAATATTTCAGAGGTTGATTAAAGTCCATGAACCTGCAAGGTGATTAATTTTCCATAGGAATAGACTTCAGGAAGCCAAAAGTGCCCCCAGAGGATTTCTCCTCTGACCTTCTTGAATTATCCTTTAATGCCAGTGGTACTTCACAGAAAGGCTGTGTCAGCATTTTGCTCTTACCATCTAGTCAGGTAGCATAGAAAAACCCAGCTGGAAGAAGAGGAACAAGGGCCAGTTTTGTCTGTTAGCCACTCACTACCCATTGCCTGCTTCTGGAGTCCCCATCTGAGTGAATACAGTGCTTATCAGCATAACCCATGGGTATACGATTAAAATAGTATATTTGTAAAAAAAAAATTGGGAAAATTTTTTATTGATTTTTGATCTACACCTGTACAAAAATTACTATACCTAAAAACCTAAACTACCCTAAGATATACAGAAGTCAAAATCAAAACATACTGCTGTATTATGTTTGCTTCCAACTGTTCAAGGGGTGGGGAAGGATTAAAATAAACAAGGGCTTAATATGCTATCATTTCGGTCTTAAAAGCTTAAAATACATGAATGACTGATAATTGGAATGAGATATACAAACAAAACTTTCAACAATACAGCTTATTTCTCCTTAGAAGTTCCTTTTTCCCCCTTTCCTCTTGGAGGTTTCAGTGCAGCAGCACCCAAAACAGCCTGACTCTTCATCTTCTGAGCTTTTACTTCCTGATGTATCTGAGCCTTACAGACCATAAATGCTCTCTTGTAAATCCAATGAGTCTTCTGATGGAGCTTTATCTTTGCCTTCTTTGCAGCAGACCAAAAATTTCTTGGCCTTTGCAGGTGAATCAGTTCTTTGTTTCTTCTCTTTATAGCTGAAGACCACACCTTCTGGAGTAAGCCCGCTGGCTTACATGTTTTCTGTTTGAAGAAATGCAGTCAATTTTTTATAGGGCTTTCTCTTTTTCCTAATCTCAAATGGAATATCCTTTAACACTTTAATATCCTCTTCTTGAATCTTCAGGGCATTTCTGTTTGTGGCCTTGAGCACCACATCTCTAGTTGATTTTTTGGAAAACCTCACCATGACTTCTCCAGGCAGATTTTTCTTCTTGACAAATTCAGGATATGTTCTCTAGACCATATCCATATTGCTTTGTAGTTGGTCTGCTTGCAAATCTGTCATTGGCGCTATAGCATCACTAAGCAGCTTTTTGAGGTTTTCCCCCTTCTGTTTTGGTATGCCCTGGAATCTCAAAAAAAAAAAAAGATCTCTCCATCTGAAATTTCAGCAAATTGTCTTTATCAGAGCTCCTTTCCTTTTCCATCATGATCAGCTTTATATCAGTCTTTTTTACTTTGGTTTTAACTTCTGCCAATCCTTTAGCTGTCTGCTCAGACCTTTTATTAGCCTCTGACACCTGCTCAGACCTTTTATTAGCCTCTGACTCCAGCTTAGTGTTAACTGAATTCAGTTGGTCTAACAGAGGGCGTAGTGCTACTGCCAGGGCTGCAGTCAGGTCTGTACTAGACTCAGACTTGGTAACCGGAAGAGTAGTTTGTGTTTTGGGAGAAGCTTTTAGCCAAGTCCAGTCTAGGGTCAAGGGATCCAGGCAGCAAGTCCAGTCCAGAGTCAGGGGTTCCAGAAAAGCTGGTAGGTTCAGTCCAAGGGTCAAGGTTCCAGTGGTCCAGTAACCGCAAGGGCAGTTGTTCAATAGCAATGTGTACTTATTGCATCCACAAAACTGCGACTCCTCCCAGCTGATTTTATAGCCAAGTCTTACTGAGCTACACGCCCAGCCAGCCAGCCAGCCAGCCAGTCTTTATTAAAGGCCCACAGCCAGTATATAAATAAATACTATTACACGTAAGAAAAACAACAATACAATAACATGATTTTAAAATATACTAAAATTAAATGCACAAATTTAAAACACTGATAAGACAATTATGCAAATCAAGTTCCCACCATTCCTTTAGAAACATAGATGGTCCATAATTTTATTGCTGGAGCACAAAATTTTGCTATTTTCTTAGTAGTCGCCATGTGCTCATCAGAAAGGAGTTTATTAACAATCTCTTCCCCAGAGATTTCAGGACCTTTCGGTAGTATCGGTGAAACAAAAGTCAAGCACATTTCATTGTATATCGAGCAGTAAAGTAAGACGTGTCTTATTGTCTCTATTGCATCAGCATTACTAGGGCATACCCTCTCAGCTTGAGGGATTTTATTACATCTACCCTCAACAACTGCTGATGGCAATACTGCTAGCCTTGCAAGAGAAAAGGCTCTTCTTAGGTTTGCATTTTCTAGGCTATATAAGTAAGAGGCCGGTTGGAGAAGGTAGCGTCTTTGAGGGGCAACAATGAAATTTGGTGCTTTAAAAATGTTGGATTGGCATTCTATGTCTTCCACTCTCTGCCTGTGGAGATGGCTGGCTGATTCACAACCCAGATGAAGAACTGAATCAGGGGAAAACCCAAACTGAGCTAACTTGGTTTGAACTGCTTTGAGCCAACTTGATTGAAAATCATCCTGCAAAATTAACAATGCAGGACTGCAAGAGTTTTTATTTTCCTTAAACCAAAGGTTTAATGAAGAGAGGATTATTCTGGCAGTTATTTTCACCATCCCTGTTTCTAATCAAATCATGGAGTTTGGGACCTGTAATACTGCTCTTAGAAATTTTTATTGAACCCGTTCTAATGGCAAAAAGCGAGACCCAGAAGGGCCAAAAAGGGTTCCATACAGTAATTGTGGTATAATCTTAAGTTTGAAAAGTTTAAGGGTAGCTGGAACAAAGTTCCCCCCCCCCCTTAGACATAAAGAACTTTATTATACTTAAAGCTGCCTTTTCTCCTTTGTCCGCTACATAATTCCTATGGGTCGCCCTAGCGCCAGAGGCTTGTACCTCCATCCCCAGATATCTAAAGGAGACATGTGACAGACATTGTCCATTCATTAATCAGCATCTCACTTTAGTGGACTTATTAAAGACATTATCTTGGTTTTCTCCTAATTAATTACAAGCCGCTGTTCATTACAATATGTAGCAAAGCTACAGAGAGCTCTTTTTAGCCCCGCTGGAATTCTTGAGAGAAGAACAGCATCGTCCAAATAAAGCAGCATTGAAATATGTTTATGAGCCAATTTGGGAGAATGATGTCTACTTACGTTAAACCACATCATTTATATAGAGAATGCAGGGCAAAGAGACATCCCTGTCTAACCCCCTTTCAAGTGGTAATGGGTCTGTAAGATGTCCTTGCTTAACTCTTAGGGAGGTATGCTGATATAAGACTCACATTAAGAAAAGGAGTCTTTTATCAATTGAGCATAACTTCAATTTGTCCCACAGCTTGACCCTAGAAATAAAGCCAAAAGGAGCCTTAAGATCCACAAAGGCTACATATAAGGAGGAGTTCCCTTCGTTACCATACTTTTCAATAAGATGCTGAAGGACCAAACAGTGGTCTCGTGTGGATCTACCCTCCATAAAACCAGCTTGTTCCAGTGGAATGATATCATTATTAAATAACCAATCTAGCAATTTGTCTAGGAGATGACTAGCATACAATTTGCTAGCTATAGGCAATAGGCTGATGGGTCTATAATTGGAAGGATCATCTGGCTTACCTTTCTTATAAAGTGGTACAATCAGTGCTGTCTCCCAACTTTTGGGGACACAACTTGTAGCATCGATATAAGTAAAAAAGGGGGGGCAAGAAAGAGGCAGTCATCCTGAAACTACTCATCAATCTCATCAGTTGGCAGCTAATGACAGACCATGAGTCTCACACTCCTTCTTTCCTGCAACTCTGTGCACCTCTGACAGCGTTGGCACTGCAGGGGTATGGGTGAGCTAGGTGGGCTGCGAGTAGCTTCTGAAAACTTGTTTATTGCTTCAGAGCTACAAGGCAATGGCTCAGTTTCAGCTGTGGGCTGTGACTTCTGATCAGCTGGTAACCTGATCCCTTGTTACTCTACTCCTGGCTCAGAGCCAGGTGCAGCTGGTTGATTGATTACTGGCTGAGGGCTGACTGCAGGCAGCTCTTCATTTGAGGAATCTGTGCCATCACTGAGTTAGTGTGAGGTGGATATGTGTTGCCTGACAATATTTAAAAAGGCCTTTCCAAAAGTCAAACTAGTCAAACTACCAGGAAACAGACTGTTGGAACACATAATTCTAAAGTAGTAGTTTCTTGAACTAGCAACTGTGACAAGGTTGTTCTGTTGTGATAAAGACAACTTACTGAGAAGCAGAAATGAAATTCACTGGATAGGTTCAGTTGCTAGATTCATCAACTAAACTGAAAAAAACTTTGTTCAGTAGATTAAATCATTTAAACCTTAATTGAGTAATAAGGGTCAATTTTATTCCATAAGGTTATTTAATGGGACAGCATATTTGTGGCACTCTTGTTTGTTTTTGTATGCAACTAATAGGGGGAAAAAATAAAACACTAAATTTGCTAATCCTTGCGTTTCCATTAGAGTGTTTCTTTATTAAACTCTGAAGTTATATCAAGCAACAGTTTCTCAGAGTTACCTGTGTAGAGGTTTTACTGATTATGTCGTTGAACTTTAAATTTAATCAATTTATGGGTCAGAGGGGAAAAAAGATAATGAGAATTCTTTAGTCCCCTCATCAACTAATGCTTTAAGAAGATAGGAAGAGCCCGGGAATTAATTCTGCTTAATTTCTATGTAATTCACACCCAAGTTTTCTTTTCTTTTCTGGGAGCACCAAAATGAAAAGTTATGTCCTGCAATCCTTGATTGTATATGTTGCTCCTGCCACCCTGTGGCCGGCAAACAGGTTGCATGAACCAGGAGGATTCCTGAGCCCTCTTGCATTTTGTACATTTCTAGTGCACTGGACCTTGATGCTCACTGGAAAATGGGCAGGTCAGCATTAATGGAGGATCTTGGGTAGCTGCAATTCATTCTCAGGAAGCAGGGAAGAGTAAGTGCTTTGAGTGCTCCTTATCACGGGCAGCAGAAGGTGAAAGTGAGGAGGGCAGAGGAAGGGAGGTGCAGGTTGTTTACCACTTGCAGTGCAAAATTATTCCTTTGGTTGCTTGTGCCTGGGGAAATGTTGGATAAAGAAAAATTGGGCTTTTGTTTGTAAAAGGTTAAAACTATTTTTAAAGGTAAGGAAGACCATGGTTTACCACCTCAGTCATCTTTCTCAATATTATTTTTGTTCAATATGATTCTCAGTGTGTCCTTATGTTTAACTAGTGTTTGTCTCAGTGCTGTTATGCATAGCTCACTTTTCTAAAACAGAGAAGAAGAGTACCTAAGAAATAGCATTAGGATTAAATGTGTTCAAAAGTAAGGAGGAGTTAAAAATACCCCAGTTACGTAAGTATCAGAGAGATTTACAAATGCTAATTTTAAAGGAGAATCTCCTTATATAAAAAGTATATTTAAATGTAGCTCACTGTAGACCAGAACACGGCAGTAAGTTTATCCTGACATGAAGAACACATACTGCTTTCTTAATAGACACTAAATAAAATTCTCCCCTGCAGATTACTGACTGCGCCTTACTGGAGACAAAGACAAGGCACTTGGAGAGCCAGTGTGGTGCAGTGGTTAAGAGTAGCAAACTCTAATCTGGAGAACTGGGTTTGATTTCCCCACTACTACTCCTCCTCCACATGAAACCTGCTGGGTGACCTTGGGCCAGTCATGGTTCTCTCAGAGCTCTCTCAGCCCGACCTAACTCACAAGGTCCCTGTTGTGGGGAGAGGAAGGAAGGGCAATTGTAAGCTGCTTTAAGACCCCTTAAAGTAGAGAAAGGTGGGGTAGCAATGGCATGGATATGGCTCCTTGCTTCCACTTGCTGTTCTGGAAAAATACCTGGAAGACTATACAGAAGAAGGGTTGTCACATGCAAGACCTCAAAGTACAGACATATTTTGTTATATTACACAGTCTAAATCTGTTACCTCTGCAAATCATATGAAGTTGGATCCTGGCAATTAATTCCCTTAACAAAGATGTGCTCTTCTCAGGGGTCCTTTCATAAAAAAGAGGTGCAGGAGCTCATTAGCATAACTTATTTGCATATGCCACACCCCCTGACGTCACCGGAAGTGTCAAAAGGCCACACATCCCTGACGTCATGAGCAGTGTGTCAGAAGGCAAGAAGGGAGGGAGTGAGGGAGGGGGAAGGAAGGAAGGAAGGAAAGGAACAAGAACAGGAAGGAAGGTAGGTAGTGTCCTGACAGGACCACAGGGCTTAGGCAAAACAACGCAGGTCAGATAACAGTTCCACAGTCAGCCAAGAGTTCAGTCCGAGAAGAGAGCTCAAACAGTTCTAATTGATGAGCTGAGCAGCAGTTAAGCAAGTCAGAGCTGTAAATCACCTTGATTCAGAGGAGTTGAGCGTGAAGATGTTGTCACAGGAGTGCCGGGGGTCAGAAAGCCAAGATCAGATGCAGGAGAGTCCGAAGCCGAGAGTCCGAAGTCCAAACCAGGTCAGAAGTTCAAGGAGACGCATGGGAGTCAGAGAGGTGCAGAGTGAAACCTGTCCAGGAATCAACGTTGCCAGCACGCCTTGCTAAGCCCCAGCAGTCTGTTGATATAGCGTGCCGGCTCGTTAAACAGTTAGCAGCTTCTGGACACCGTCCTGCTTCTGCTAGTATTCAGGACTTAGAGCTCGTCTCCCCCGCATGCGCGCCTCACTCCTCCTGTTTCTTAGCTCCTGGCGTCTTCGTTCATGGAGCTGGCTCACAGGTGGAGGCGAGCCTGGGGGCGATGAGCGTGGATCGAGTAGGTGGGTCCTGCTGCAGGCTTGATTCCCAAAGACTTACGTCTGTGTCTGTTAAAGGAGCCTGATCAAGGTTGTCAGGGGCTAATTCAGGAGCAGGCATGACACTATCCCCCCCCTCAGGCCCCCCCTCATCCAAACTGCCTGGTTTGTCTGGATATGCCTCGTGAAACTGTTGGAGTAGTTCGGGGGCATGCACATGGGTGGCCAGTTCCCAGGAACGATCCTCTGGGGAGTAGCCCTTCCAATCCACCAGGTATTGCAGTTGACCTCGATGCAACCGGGAGTCCAGAATTTGGTGGACCTCATACTCCTCGTCATCCACCAAGATTGGTGGTGGTGGCGCTGGTGGGGCATCCCGGGTGGGGTCTGGGGGAGCTGCCGGTTGTAGGAGGGAGCGGTGGAACACGGGGTGAATTTGGAGATGGTCCAGAAGGCGCAAACGGAAAGCCACTGTGTTGATTTGTGCGTCGATCGGGTATGGGCCGATGAACCGGGCACTTAGCTTTGGGGAATGACCAGGAGTCCGGAGGTACCGAGTGGAGAGCCAAATGAGGTTGCCGACTTTGAGAGGTGGCCCTTCCTGGTGGTGACGATCTGCGGCCAGCTTGTATGCATCTTTGGCGTGTTGTAGCTCGGCACGGAGCAAAGCGTGGAGGGCGTGCAGCTCGTTGATCTGGGCATCTGCCGCTGGCACATTGGAGAAAGGGCCGACCGGAGGGAAGAAACGTGGGTGATGGCCATAGTTGGCTGCGAATGGCGTGGTTTGGGTGGAATTGTGCACAGCATTGTTATAGGCAAATTCCGCTAGTGGTAATAGGGAGGCCCAGTTATCTTGCTGATAGGTCATGTAGCAGCGGAGGTACTGCTACAGGGTAGCATTAGTTCTTTCGGTCTGTCCGTCAGTTTGGGGGTGGTATGCCGAGGATAGGTGGATCTTGGTCCCCAGACCTTGATGTAACGCTTGCCAGAACCGGGAGGTGAACTGCGGGCCCCGATCCGAAACAATACGGGTTGGTAGTCCATGCAGACAGAAGACGTGGTTTAAATACAACGTTGCGGTTTCCGGCCCCGTGGGAACTTTGGCGCAGGGAACGAAATGGGCCATTTTGGTAAAAAGGTCTACTACCACAAAAATACAGGTGTGTCCCTAGGATCGGGGTAGGTCGACAATGAAAGGAGACCTGATGAAGGAGACCTGATGGCTTAGCGGGCACATTCTTGGCATGGCGGCAGACATCACAGGTGTTCACGTATCGGCTGACGTCTGCCTGAACACGGGGCCACCAGAAGTGCCGGATTAGAAGATGGGCTGTCTTGTGTTGGCCAAAATGTCCAGCTGGAAGCGCATCATGTGTGAGGCGAAGGATGCGGGATCTCAGGGGTCCTGGGGGAACATATAGTTGTTCCTGATGGTATAGGAGACCATCACGGGTGGTCAGGTTTCTGGAAGCACCGTGTTGCAACTCTTGCAGATGCTTTTGGGCCCAGGGGTCCATAGCCTGACTGGCTCTAATCTCACTGGATAATGATGGTGAGTCAGGAGCAGCCGCGAACACTGTGGGTGGCAAGATGTTGGTCTCCGGGGCTTCTTCAGCTGCTGCAGCGGCATAGTCAAGTCTGTGGGACAGGGAGTCCGCTTTCTGGTTTTGGGTATGTGGGATGTAGGAGATTTTAAAGTTGAAGCGGGAGAAAAACAGGGACCAGCGGATTTGCCGCTGGGTCAGCCAGCGGGTAGTTTGCAGATGTTCCAGGTTCCGGTGGTCTGTGAGTACCTGGACTGGATGATGAGCCCCTTCGAGGTGATGACGCCAAACCTCGAAGGCCATCTTGATAGCCAGTAGTTCTCTCTCCCAGATGGTGTAATTGCGCTCTGTGGCGGAGAGTTGCTGGGAGTAGTAGGCGCAGGGTTGCAATGGCCGGGTGGGGTCATCTCGCTGGGATAGCACGGCCCCTATGGCCACACTGGAGGCATCGGCTTCCACAGTGAATGACAGACTAGGGTCAGGGTAGCGAAGGAGGGGACCAGATGCAAAGTGCTGTTTTAAGGCGAGAAAGGCCTGTTCAGCTTCTGGGGTCCAGTGGAATAGTTCCTTTGGACGAAGGAGCCGAGACAGAGGTTTGGTCAGGTCTGCATAAGCGGGAATGAACTGCCTATAATAGTTGGCAAATCCAAGGAGACGTTGGACGTCCTTCCGATTTTGGGGTGCTTGCCACTGGAGGATGGCGTCGACCTTCTAAGGGTCCATCTGGGTTCCTTGGGGAGAGATGATGTGCCCTAGGAACTCTACCGACTGGATGTGAAACGCACATTTCTCCAGTTTGGCGTAGAGTCCATGGGTGCAGAGCCAGTGGAGTACTTGCTGCACATGTTGAATGTGCTTTGGTAGGGAGGCAGAATAAATCAAGATGTCATCTAGATAAATAACCACAAACCGGTCCAGTAGGTCACGGAACACGTCGTTCATGAACCGTTGGAAAACAGCAGGAGCGTTAGTCCGAAGGGCATGACCAGGTGTTCACTGACCATACCGGGTGCCAAAAGCAGTCTTCCACTCGTCGCCAGGCTTGATACGCACCAAGTAAATGGTGCCTCGGAGATCGAGCTTGGTGTAGATCTGGGCCCCCTTCAGACGGTCCAAGAGTTCTGGAATCAGGGGTAAGGGGTAGCGATCCCGGATCGTGATTTTATTTAATGCCCGGTAGTCATTGCATAGCCTTAAGTCCCCCTTCTTTTTTTTTTACAAATAGTACGGGAGAGGACAGCGGCGAGGTGGAAGGCCGAATAAATCCTTGGGCCAGATTTTTTTCTAAATAGTCCCTTAGAGCCGCCAGTTCTGGTTCCACCATGGGGTATAGGCGGCCTGTAGGTAACGGAGCGCCAGGCACCAAATCAATGGCGCCGATGTGGGGGCAGCTGGTCTGCCTTCTTTTTGTCAAATACGTCTGCAAACGCCTGGTAGGGAGCGGGCAGTGTAGTGGCGGCCCCTAGGAGGACGGCTGCAGGCAAGGAACCGGGCAGACGGACGGGACAGGGGTTCAGGGTTCTGGTTTAGGTCAGGCTTGGATGGGGGCCTGGTGGCAAACTGAAGGTCTTGACGCACCCAGTCCACATGAGGGTTGCGGGTGCAGAGCCAGGACAGGCCGAGGGTGATGGGAAACTGCAGCATGCGGACCAGGTTGAAGGCCAGCTTTTCCCGATGTTGCTGGACCCACAAGGTAAGCGGTTGGGTCTCTTAGACGATGGGTCCAGAGCGCAGCAACCGTCCATCGATGGCCTCGACCAGAGCTGGGGGGGGGGGTTTGCTCGAGTGGGGATGCCATTCTCCTTGGCGAAGAGGATGTCCATAAAGCAGCAGGCAGCCCCGGAATCCAATATGGCGTGAACGAATAGCCACTGGCCATCTAGGAGCTGCAGATGTACTGGAAGCAGGAATGGGGTGTGCGGGGGGTAAGCGGAACTGGAGGACCCCAGGAAATGCCCCAAGCCGGGGACTTCGGTTAGGCTTGGGGCTGCCCTTTTACTGGTGCGGCTGGATTTGCTGAGCGCTTTATTTTGGCGGGACAGGTGCCTGAGAAGTGTCCGGCCTCGCCACAATACAGGCATAAATTTTGTGTGCGTCGCCTGGTCTTCTCCTCAGGAGTCAGTCGAGGACGGATGACGCCCAGCTGCATTGGTTCTATATCTGAGGATGGAGTCCCAGGAGAGGCTTGGAGGGCCTTGAATGGGGTGTTGCTCTGTTTCCGATTTTGGCGGCGACTTTGTAGCCGCCCATCAATGCGGAGGCATAGATGAATTAGGTCTTGAAGCGTGTTTGGGCGGTCACTGCGAGCCAGTTCATCCAAGACCTCGTCAGACAGCCCTTCGGTGTACTGGTCCATAAGGGCTGCTTCGTTCCAGGCCAGGTCTTGGGCTATCAGCTGGAACTCAGTGGAGTACTGGGAGACGGAGGTTTTGCTTTGTTTGAGAGTCCTGACCTTCCGGTTGGCCGTCTCTGCTTTCACTGGGTTGGCATAGGCAGCCAAGAAATGAGCCTTGAAGCGTGGGTAATTATTTAACAATGGAGATGCTCCCACTAACAAGGGAGTGGCCCATTTGGCTGCCTGCCCCTTCAGAAGGCTTAATACAAAACAGACTTTTGTTTTGTCTGTGGGAAAGTCCCGGTCCCGGAGCTCCATGTATAGTTCACACTGAGCGAGAAAGGCAGGAAACTCATCCAGGTTCCCACTAAACCTGTCAGGAGGGTTCAAAGGACAGTGGTAGGTACTGCAATAGCTACCAGGTTAGCAGCGTTTGAGGCTGTTTGTTGCTGCAGCGTGAGTACAGCCTGTGTCATTTGCTGCACCTGGCTTAGCATGCCTGCGAGCATGTCAGCCCCTCCTGCCGCTGTGTCCGTCATAGTGGGACCCAGCGAGTGTGAAGGCAATCTGTCATGACAGGACCACGGGGCTTAGGCAAAACAACACAGGTCAGATAACAGTTCCACAGTCAGCCAAGAGTTCAGTCCGAGAAGAGAGCTCAAACAGTTCTAATTGATGAGCTGAGTGGCAGTTAAGCAAGCCAGAGGTCAGAGCCGTAAATTACCTTGATTCAGAGGAGTTGAGCATGAAGACGTTGTCACAGGAGTGCCGGAGGTCAGAAAGCCAAGATCAGATGCAGGAGAGTCCGAAGCCGAGAGTCCGAAGTCCAAACCAGGTCAGAAGTCCAAGGAGACGCACGGGAGTCAGAGAGGTGCAGAGCGAAACCTGTCCAGGAATCAACGTTGCCAGCATGCTTTGCTAAGCCCCAGCAGTCTGTTGATATAGCGTGCCAGCTCGTTAAACAGTTAGCCGCTTCCGGACACCGTCCTGCTTCTGCTAGTATTCAGGACTTAGAGCTCATCTCCCCCGCATGCGCGCCTCACTCCTCCTGTTTCTTAGCTCCTGGCGTCTTCGTTCACTGAGCCGGCTCACAGGTGGAGGCGAGCCTGGGGGCGATGAGCATGGATCAAGCAGAGCCTGAACAGCTGCAGGTGGGTCCTGCTGCAGGCTTGATTCCCCAAGACTTATGTCTGTGTCTGTTAAAGGAGCCTGATCAGGGTTGTCAGGGGCTAATTCAGGAGCAGGCATGACAGGTAGGTAGGTGGGGGAGAGAGAGAGAAGAAAAAAAGAAAGAAAAGAAAGAAAGAAAGAAAGAAAGAAAGAAAGAAAGAAAGAAAGAAAGAAAGAGGGAGGGAGGGGGGAAAGGAAGGAAGGAAGGAGGGACGGAGGAAGGGAGGAAGGAAGAAAGAAAGGAACAGTAAGGTAGGTAGGTAGTTGGGGGGAGAGAGAGAGAAGAAAGGAAGGAAGGAAGGGGGGAGAGGGAGGAAGGGGGGAAGGAAGGAAGGAAGGAAGGAAGGGGGGAGGGAGGAAGGGAGAGGGGAAGGAAGGGGGGAAGGAAGGAACAGGAAGGTAGGTAGGTAGGTAGGTGGGGGGAGAGACAGAAGGAAGGAAGGAAGGAAGGAAGGAAGGAAGGAAGGAAGGAAGGAAGGGGAGCTTCTCCCCCCACTGGGGCTGGTGTTTCCCTCCCTCCCCCCCTTGCTTGGGACTGAGTGGCGTTAAGCCACTCAGGCCCGGCTTCTCCCTCTCTTGCGCCCCGGGAACAGGTGAGTGGGGGAGGGAGGGAGGTTCTTCCCAGGGCCGGCGGCCAGCCGCGGCCCTGGGAACGGTGCATGGGGGAGGGAGGGGGTTGTTCCCGGGGCTGGCGGCCAGCTGCGGCCCCAGGATCTGTTGAGTGGGGGAGGGAGAGGGTTCTTCCCAGGGCCGGTGGCCTGCCGCAGCCCCGGGAACTGTTTAGTGGGGGGAAAGGGAAGGGCTTTTCCCCGGGCCGGCGGTGCTTGCCACGGCTGGGAAGAGTGAGGGGGGGAGGGAAGGGCTTTTCCCTGGGCCGGCAGTGCTTGCCGCGGCCCGGGAAAGGTGAGCGGGGGGGAGGGAAGGGTTTCTCCCTGGGCCGGCGGCGCTTGCCGCAGCCCGGGAAAAGTGAGGGGGGGAAGGATGGGCTTTTCCCTGGGCTGGCGGCGGCCTGCCGTGGCCCGGGAAGGGTGAACGGGGGGGAGGCTTTCTGCCAGGGGGCGGGGCTTTGTTATGTGCCTGCCCCCCGGCCCCTTCTCTCTCGGAGCGGCGCCCCAGCGCGCCCCAGCCCCAACGGAGCCCTGGCTCTTCTAACCTTCTAGCAAGACACTCTTCCATGCAGGGATCTATTGCAAGACACTCTTCCATGCAGGGTGTAGTAAGGAAAAAGGCAATGGAAGGACATATCACCTGCTCATTTTTTTAACTGTTGAACTTTGAAGTTGTGCTTCTCTATCCGGAGAAATATCCCAGAACCTTTCTACGCCTACCTCAGCTGACATGCCAGTAAGAATTATGCGTAGCTGTGAGTTTCCTTGTTTCAGAGTAGACTCCATAGGGAGGCAGCCTTCCACCCACTCTTCTGGTGTTTATAGTGCACACTTACTCTCTTAGGTCACTGTTCTTGAGTGGCAACCAAGATTGTCACACTCACTTTGGGTCTGCACTCTCCACTAGTCAGCTAGCAGTGGTCACTGTTGGACCCCCAAGGCTTCTCCCTGCTAGAGAGATAAGCCTTGATTTGAGGGGAAATTACAAAGTGCATCTTCTCATAGTCAAAATACCTGTAGTCAGGTTCCCCAGATAGCCTAGTGTTGTGTATAAAGAGAGTATTCTTTGAGGGGGGCCACTCAATGCTTTCGATCCGGAGGTGCTGCTCCGTGAGTGAGGAGGATGAAAGGGGTATGATTTTTGCTCATTATCCCCTATTGCTGTGCAGCTGTCCCGAACTGGAGCTTGTTAACTGTCAGATGATGCTACAACCTCCTTAAACAATTTTGAACACTGCAGTGTTCATCTTCAGCAGTAACTGCATTTACAGCTTACAAAAGAAGCTATCCCTAAAACAAAAAACTCACAGATGTCTATGGTGTATTTTCCAAAAAAATCCATATATTGGAAAACCATATGAAATGGAAAGATATGGAGTGTTTATAGTCTTCTCTGATCTTTCAGGTACACTTTCTGATGTTTCCTGGATGTTCATTTTAACAGTTGCCCTCACCTGGATAGCCCAGGATAGTCCGATCTCATTAGATCTCGGAAGCTAAGCAGAGTTGGCCTTGGCTAGTATTTGGAAGGGCGACTTCCAAGGAATACCAGGGGTGTGACACAGAGGCAGGCAAAGGCAAACCACCTTTGAAACATCTCTTGCTTTAAAAAAACCCAAGTCTAGCTCACCACCTAGTGGTGCATAACTCTAAAGAGCTAGAACTTCTGGCTGCCAGACAGTCTTAGGACATCTTAGCTATACTACACACACTGCCATATGATCATCATCATCATCATAATTATTATTATTTAACAGTTTCATCCTTGACCAGCTCCTTCTTTAGTCATGTGGGAGGATGAAATGGAAGAGCTTAAAAAGGAGGTGTTTCCTAAGCAGTGCTCAAGACCCTGAGGCCTCCCTAGTTCTCTCAGTGTTCTGTTGGAGAAAATAATTTATAATAATCTTTAACTACCCCATCCCTATCTATAAGGAGCAAATTTTGAGCCAGTGCTGAGCTCAGGGCACTTACGTGCACCCAGTGGGGATTATATACATTTCTTGGATGTTATAGTAAATTTTGCCTGGGTTCAAAAGTCATTTAGAAATGAAAAACTGTACTTTAGTTATCTCTCCTGCTGAGACTCCATTTTCTCTCAAGTAGCACTTCCCACATCCCATCCACCGCCACCACTTCCTAGCTAGTTGCCTTCTGATGGAGAAACTGTCAGAAACACACCCACAGTTTAGCAGCTGTCTCCCACCTTATCCTCGAGAGCTGTTCTGGGGCTTTTAGATCCAATTGCCTGTGTGTAGGCTGTGAGGGACGAATGTAATTGGCAACCGTTGGACTAAAGTATCTTTAGACTGCTATCAAGAAACATAAATGATAGATTGCATTTTTTTCTTACACGTAGTACAATAGCATAATAAGCACACATTTAAATTATCTACATCTTAGTGAGTCAGGCAGAATATAAATAAATACATAGCATGAATCTCTGTGAGTCAGGTGGATTATAAATAAACTAGGAATAAGGCCTGTCGTGTAAATTAATACAATGGGCTCTAGAAAGAGGCTCTGGGTGGGTGCCCCAGCCTTGGGCACTCAGCATCAATTTGTCAATTTGCTGTGGCAACCTCAGCAGGATATAAGGACACAGAGTCCACCGTTTTATTCAGGGGAATTGATCTCTGCCATCTGAAGAGCAGTTGTAATTCTGAGTGATCTCCAGTCCTTACCTGGAATTGGCAACAATGGTTCCCCAAGAGGCATTGTACCTGTCTGAGGTCCCACCCCTCCTCAAACCCCACCCTCTCCAGGCTCCACCCCTCAAATGTCCAGGAACTCCCCAACCTGGAGTTGACAACCCTATCTCCTTCCCAGCCAACCGTCAACCTACCTTTATCTGCCTGTCTGACTTCCGCTTTCCATCTCCTTCCCCCTTCCTGCAGCTAATTCTTAGGAAAAATACAGTCTTTCTCTGCAGTGGGGACCAAAGTAGCTCACATCATTCTCCTCTCTCCCTTTTGATCTGCACAACAACCCTGTGAGGTAGGCTAGGCTGAAAGTCTGTGACCGGTCCGAAATCACCCACTCAGCTTCCACAGCAAGAACCTGGGTCTGGCAGACCCTCCTCTGAAGTCCTATCTGCTTTGCCACACTGGTTGTGGTATCATTTCGTATCACAACTGAGCTCCAGACAACAGATCTCTCTCTCCCCCTGTAGAAAATAACTGCTTTGGAGGTTGGACTCTATGGCATTCTATTCAGCTGAGGCCTCTCCCCTCCTCAAACTCTGACTTCCGTAGACTCCACCACAAAATCTTGAGGAATTTCCCAACCTGGAGCTGGCAACCTTAGTCAAGACTAGCCCCAACGAGTTCCCCACAATGGCCAAAGTAGGCCTGGAAACAGCCTCCTCTCCCCCACTTTTTTACTGACAGAACCAAGCTTGGTTGCCTAGCGACAGCCACTGAGGGGAAAGTAGGGCTGCCAGCTCTGTGTAGGGAAATACCTAGAGATTTGGGAGGTGGATCCTGTGGAGGGCAGGGTTTGGGGACGGGAAGGACCACAGCAGAGTATAATGCCATAGGGTCCACCCTCCAGAGCAGCCATTTTCTCCAGGGGAACTGATCTCTGTCATCTGGAGATCTCCAGCAGGAGATCTCCAGGTACCACCGGGAGGTTGGCAACCTTAGTGAAAAGAGAGCCACACAGCTGGAGTAAAAGGGATGGTTTGACGGCCGCTGGCCCACCTCAGTAGCCAGCTAGCCATGGAGGATCCAAGCAGGAGATGTGTCTTTGCCAGGAGAGACAGCCGTTTTGGCAGTTTATTCTGACAGGGAAGGAAGAGTGACCAAGCCAGCATTGGGCAAGAGAGAGGAGCAGACCCAGCACCCAGCCAATGGCACACGAGTACTCCTGAATGGTGGTTAACAGGCCAATGGCTGATGGAGCGCACAGCACAGCCAATGGGAGAGCTGGAAAGTGCCAATATGTTAGGGCTTTTATATATATCAAATATATGTATTCTCTAGATTCAGGGTTTTTCTACATTCTCATTTTACTCACTGATAAGTTGATGGTTTTTTCCCTTGTTCCATGTGTGTTTTTCTCTTTCTAGTGGCCAGTTTGATATTACACAGATTTATGTCTGGCATTAAAACCTGCAGAGCAAATTTAGAGTCCAATGGCACCTTCAAGGCCAACAAAGGTTTGTTCAAGGTACGAGCTTTCATGTGCATGCACACTTTTTCAGATATGTGTTTGAAAAAGTGTGCATGCACACGAAAGCTCATACCTTGAATAAACCTTTGTTGGTCTTAAAGATGCCACTGGACTCTAAATTTGTTCTACTGCTTCAGACCAACATGGCTGACCAACTGGATCGATTAAAACCTGCAATTTAAATCTGCAGGGAGATGTGCTGAAAATAAACCTGTGTGATCTCTAATCAACTACTAGAGGGAGCAAAATATGTGCAGAACAAAGACCCCCCCCCCCAAAGAAACAGGAACTTCCCAATGAGTAAAACAAGAATGTGAAAAAGCCCTCAGTGAGATAAGCAACCTTTAAACAATCTTTACACGAAAGAACATACACCCTGCATATTCAAAACATATTTAAATTCAAACCAGATTCAGTATTTCCACTTTTACTAACTCCTGTGGTTTGCTATGGTTCCAGTACCTAATGAAATGTATTATTAATTATTTTAAAATAATTATTTTGTTATTGTCTATAGATTACAGTTTAAATATTATATTATGGCTGAGTACACACATGCCAAACTATGGCTAATGAATAGTTCAGCTGTCCTGACTCTGGCTATGGTGGTCTCCAGAGGGTGAGAATGGTTTGTACTTGTGATTTATCAGTTCAAATGTCACATCAAGCCATAGATCACATGAGCTGTGGTTCACTGCCTTCCTTCCAATTACATACTGGATCCTGTGTTCCATCTCTGTGTTTGTTTGTTACTGATTTACCAGCCAGTCAGAAGGCATAGTTGGTCTACCCTGATATATGTCTGCCATCCTGCTTCTCAACTGAGGCTTGGCATAGTGCCTTCATTGAGCTACTGCTGTAAGATTTTCAGTTCTGACTTCTCTGTGTTTCATATGCGTAAGAGTCTCTAGTTAGAAAATCTAGAAGCTAATTATGAAAAAAACCCAACATTTATAGCTGAGCTGAAATTTTTGTTTTAAATCAGACATTCATTTCTAATTGTATATATGTACAACAAAGGAAAGCTGCACTGTCTTCATTATTTTTTTAAATATAAGTTTTATTGGCAAATTCAAAACATATAGTGGAGATAATCAACCAAAGTGCAACACAACTCCAAGAACATTCATATAAATAAAACATTAAGGATCTTCTGATAAATAAGGAAACATCAACCTGTTATCATAAACAAGAATTAAACTAGGCAAGAAAAGCAGGTATCGATATTAAAAATATATTGAGTATTAATCATTAATAGTATAATTGAAGATGCAGCACTGATACATGTTTGTTCCATTTACTTTTCTTGAAAATAACTCTAATGGCAGCTTTCACTAGTCGGACCTTAAGACCATGTGCCATCTTATTTTCCTGAAGGTGGTTTGTTTTACCCTTCCACACAGGAAGGTGATCTCTTGCAGATCAACTAGTCATCACTTGTCCAGCTCTTTCAGTGGTTGTTCAACGGAGCTTTTACTTCCATAGCACCCTTGAAAAAAACCTGATGGATTCCACAGGTCCATTCCACCAATGGCAATGCCTTTACCCAGTGTAATTCTCTTTCATCGAGAAGGCATCATGAATGGCTGTGTGGAATCTAACCCAATGAAAGTTGGCCCCACACTTCGTCTTGTTTAGTGAATACTGGCTTTCTCTGCTTTCTGTAGTTGCTGTGCAAAAACTGTTGGTGTAGACTATGCTGAGAATATAATAGCATCAGCCACTGATTCTTTTTTTTTCCAATGTTTGCTGTTGCAGATAAGAAGACAAGGAGGAATACAATTATTGGTAGACCTCCTGGACCATCGAATGACAGAAGTCCACCGCAGTGCCTGTGGAGCTCTGAGGAACTTGGTCTATGGGAAAGCAAATGATGACAACAAAATTGCTTTGAAAAACTGTGGGGGTATTCCGGCACTAGTACGATTACTCCGCAAGACTACAGATTTGGAAATCAGAGAACTAGTCACAGGTTTGAAGGTCTTTTGTTGTTCTGTGCCAAAGTGTAGCTTTGAATATGCTAGGAGTTTAGTTTCACTCAGTGCTTGGCTGGTAGATTTGAAAATGTCCCACGTTCTTACTGGGTGCTTAGATTTGGTTCTTCCCACAGGTTTAACTGCAAGTCTTGCTGCTGTTTCCAGTTTGTTCTAGAATTGAGGCAACTTGTCTGGAGAAAATCCTAAATCCCCCAAAATATGTAAAAATGGTTTTTAAAACAAAAGCTTGCTCTAAAATACTCAGAAAGTATTCAGGACATTTGGTTTTTTAAAGACACACACACTGTAGATCCTCTGTTGTTCATGTTTTTGCTCACTCAGGCTGTGTGACTTAGGTCCAGGGGTGGATTCCAAATGTAAAGTTTTATATGTGTCTTAATCATCCTACCTGTCAACTCTTACCTGTTAGACAGGAGTAATTAGATCATTCCTGTCAGGAGGAGGCTGTGCTGCGCCATGTTCAGGAGCTGCATCCTGCTGAGGCTGCTGTTCCCAGGCGCACAGCTCCAGCGCTTGGCTGCAACACTCCTTTTCTGGCCCCAGGGAACAGGTCTGCAGGCATCCTGTACACAAATTAGGAGCAAGCTGCTAATCTCCTCAATCAGTTATAGTCAGTGTTTGCAATGGAAGTCCTCCACATGATCATTGTTGTGGATTATTCCACAAGGGGTGTGTGTGTGAAAGCAATGGATGCAAGAGGAGAAAAGACCTGCTGGCTTTTTAAAAATTTAAAATCAGTTGCATTTTATCCTCCGCCTTCTCACTCAATGCATTGTGCAGTGTTGCAGTGTTGCAAACATATGAGCTATCAAGGCTTTAACCAGGTGACCTTTGAATTGTGTTTTTACTTCCACTGACTTTTGTTCACAGAGCAAGGCACACTATACAATAGCTATAGCACAATTAGTTGTCAGTGCACAAAAGAGAAGTAAAACGTGTCTCTGGAGTTTTGTTTTTCCGGTGCATGGTGTATTCTCCAGTGGTCCTAGGGGCAGTGTTCCCTCTAAGCTCAGTTAGTGTGAGCTAGCTCAGTTGTTTAGCCTCCGGCTCACACATTTTTGTCTTAGCTCAGGAAGGATGGCTCCAGAGGAAAGTGATTTATGCAGTAGCCAAATCACCTGCTCACAACTTTTGTACAATAAATTTTATTAAAAATATAATTCAAATATAACATCAATAAGAGTTGGTCAACAAAGTCAACTGATTACATCAACACTTAATATAACTAGTTATAAGCTATGGGGAGTAAACCATGTGAAAAAAGTGTTACATATTGTAGAGTTATCAAAAATGTAAATAATATAGTTGTAAGTGCAGATTATAACATCGAAGTGATCATAACAAACTTCAACTGCTTTAGACCTTTAAAACTAAAGTACTGAATTTACCAGAGCCATAAATCACCCATCATCTTGGGAATACTTTGTTGTGTGGAGAGATATACCAAACTCGGTAGCCAGGTAACAGTGAAAGTAGTCTGAGTAGGACACTTGTCAATTCGCGTAAGATTGTCCGAGAGTTTAGCCATAATATATAAATCCCACAACTTTTTATGCCATTGAGAAAGAGTGGGCATCATTGTCGTTTTCCATTGTGTGGCAATGACAGATTTAGCTGCATAAAGTAATATTGAAATTCTTTCAATGATGGAGGCACTGTCATAGTCAGCAGCCCAACTGTTCAAAAAAAGTTCTTCCGGTGTCAGATTTATCCTGATTGATTCAATGAGAACCGTTTGTTCTATTACTTCATTGCAAAATGGGCTTATTTGGGGGCAAAAAATTCAACAGTGTGTATAATCACCTGGATAGCCACACTCTTTCCAACATTTAGGGCTATAAGTACTGTTTATGCGGGCTAGTTTACTGGGTGTCAGATACCAGTGTGATAGAATTTTGAAGGATTGTAGCTTCATTGAGATGATTTTCGAATGAAATGGAGGAGAGGACCAGATTTTATCCCAATCCTCAGTAGAAGTAATATTGTTGCATGTCTTATGCCACCTAGATTGATAAGTTAATAGTTCTGTATCATTCAGTGAAGCCAAAATTCTATGAATCTTAGAAATCAGACCCTTTTGTGACATTTTAGCTGTGGCAGTAACCGACTCAAAAGCGGTAAGTGGTTCCTGTAATAACTTTTCAAGCTGAATCTGTGAGCACAAATGAGAAATTTGGAAGTACTGCAACCAGGGTATTTTATGTTGTATCTTATTTTCCAGAGCAATTTTAGGCAGAAGAAGTTTTTGAGCAGTAAGATCTTGCAGAGTAGTGATTCCTGCTGATTTCCAATTTTGAAAAGCTGAGCTCAATAGGCCCGGCATGAACCAGATCTGATTTGTGAAGGTTTGGAAACGGGATGTCGGAGGTAGAAGGGATTGTCTCATATGATCCCAAGTGCCTAGCATTGCAGACAGTAGGGGATTCTGTTGTATTGTTTTTGGTCTGTTTGATGATGACTGCCAAATTACTTCTTTTATGTCATAAGGGACTGCTCACAACTTTAATGTCAGTAGCTCACAAAGTAGAATTTTTGCTCACAGGACTCCCCAGCTTAGAGGGAGCATTGCCTGGGGGGTGGGGAGACAGTCTTTACTTCCGGGATGTAGCTCCTCCTACTCTGGCAGGGTCATCAAACTTTGCAATCCTGGAGGGGAGGGGCTTATCCCAGAAACTTCCAGTCTTTTCAACCCTGCCCAGCAGCAGGACGTCTCTTGCAGTGCTCTACAGAGTGCCGTGATCCCATCAAAGCAACATACCTTGAATAACTTTTAGCAAGTCTGAGGCTCGCACAGGAAGGGACAGGTTTACTCCCTCTCTCCCACATTGCCTAGGAGAGGCAGGGAGCAGGCGTTGGAGGCTGACGACACTAGGAGCTCCTTCTTGCTGACCGGCAGACTGCAGACTTCGGGCTGGGAGCACCCCCCCCCCCCCCCCCCGATGATCTCAGGAGCGCAGTAGAGTCTGCAAGAGCCTATTCAAAGGGCTCTGAAACCCAGCAAGTTCCTGTAGGCCAGGAAGGGGTTGTCTCCACCAGAGTGACAGAGGAGCAGTGAGAGTCCCCGTGACTCCACCTGAACCATGATAAGACAGCCCAGTAGAAGGGGGGTCTGGTGTGGAAACTGAACCCACCACTATAGTAAGACCAGCTCAGTCAGAGCCACCCAGTTCACTATAAAGGCCAGGAAGGCTTCAGCCTGGGAGCCTTCCCCATTGCCCTATGGGGGCAGGTAGAACCAGCTACCAATGCTCCGGAGTGCCCCGGCCCTCCGCCCTGTTCTAGAGAGGTCGGGAGGCACCAGCTCCGAAGCAGAACATCTGCACGGAGACAGCTTGCCTTCCAGACCCTCCTGACCTTCCAGAACCTAGGTAAAATCTTACCAGTTTATTGCAAGGGCCGGCCTCATGGCATAGAGGAAGGAGCCTTTGTCCTTTCAGTTTTGGTTCTGAGGAGGAGTTTTGCAAGGTGGGAAAGGTTGGCGAGGGAGTCCTGCACTCCTCTACCACACTCTGACACCAGTGAGAAACCGGGGGCTGATGGCACACACACCCCACTTGCCGGCAGCTTCTCCCAATCTGGTGCTTCTGGGGGGGTTTCCAGCCCTAGTGCAGGAAAGGTGGGAAGGAGGCCATGCAGCAGTGCCTTGGCCCTCCAGGCAGCATTTGGGGTTGCAAAAGGGCTGGCTTCGAGTAGAGTCGTCCCTTCAGCTTTGACTCTCTCTGTCTCTCCTGAGCCCCATTAAGGTTGAAGCCAGTTTAGGTTTTCTGAAGCCTCCGTCTTCTGGGAAAGCTTTATTTAGACAGGAGGTGGGCCGTGGGCAGACCTGTCTGTATCGCAACCCCCAGAAAGCATGATCTCAGAGACTTCAGGAGGTGTATGCCACGCCTAATTCATGGGTCTCCAATTCATTCCCAGGTTCCCATCTGGAAACACCAAGGAAAGAGGCTCTTTCCCAGATCTCCTTGGGGTTTTTTAGTCTGGATCAGGGAAGAAAATAAAGGAGGCTAGCAGTTGGTCCTACCAAGATGCAAGAATTCTTCCAGGGCCTCCCACCTGACAAGCTGTCTCCCCCCATCCTGCCCCTGTTGGGTTATCAGGATGGAGACTCTGAGGCTCCTGGGACCCTGGAGGTGTGAGGTTTCTGAATAGACAGCAAGAGATCAGACCTTTGTTGAATCAAAGTTCTTTATTGTCTAATACTGCAAACAGGTTCTCAATGTTTGTTAGAGATGCTTAATGAAAGACAGTCAGTGTTAATATACTCTCCAGTCACAATTGAACCCCAGCCTTAGGCCAATCAGGATCAAAGGGTGAACATGGGAAAAGAAAGGTGACCGTTGAGGTTCCCACAGCAAGGTGAGAAAGTTATAAAAATTCCCTTCTTGATCTGAGTGACCCACATGTGTGAAGCTAGGCACAACAATTCCAGGCGGGCAGCCATAAAGGAGCGCCCAAGGTCTTCACAACAAGATAACATACGCTGGCCCGGAAAGAGGGAGGAGGGATGCATGGGAGTGAAGACCATTTGTTTTCGGTGACGTGCAGGAATTTGGGTCGCCATTCTCCCGCCTAGAAATTGTAACATAAACCAGAGCAACCAATATACTTCAAAGTGACATTTACAGCTGCATAGGGGAAAGGGGTTGAGACAGATAAGGGGTGCAGGCATGTAATCCACCAGAACAAAGAAAACAAAAGCAAAGTACAGAGATGCTATTGTCAGTTCCTGACATGAGGGCTGCTACCAGTTTCAACAGACAGTACTGTTCATGATGGACCATGGATCTGATCCTGTAGAAGGCAGCTTCACTTGTTCAATTAAGCCTGCTGGGTGTCCTTGGAATAGTCAAGGCTCTCTCAGAACTCTCTCAGCCCCACCTGCCTCACAAGGTGGGGGAAGGAAGGGAAGGCAATTATAAGCCTTGAGCCTCCTTAGGGTAAAGAAAAGCTGGGCATAAAAAACAACTCTTAGGTAAGCACTGAGAGTCTAAGTAGACAGTACTGACCGTGATGGACCAACGTTTAACAAGGCAGTTTTTTCACATACCGTGTATATTGGAGATCTCAGGCAATTCCTAAAAGGGGGAAGACCCAATCCATAATGTCCAGATGGCTGTTAGAGTTCTCTCTGAGGGGGGTAGAGCTCCACTAGGATTCCTCTCCCTGCAGGTTTTTTTTTTTTTTTACTAATGGTAAAACAGAAACTCCCCCCCTCCAGGTTTACTCCCAGGTACTAGAGGCAGTAAGAGATTGCAGCTGTTGCCAGTGGATGGCCCAGGAGCTAGCCGTTGGAGACAGACAGTATTTCTAAGGATCTTTGTGATACACAGACCTAACAGGCCTTACTCAAGGACCTTGAAACTCCTTTAACAGCATGCAGAGTGTCCATGGCTTGCTCATTTGCCTAGTTCTGGACTAAGGGTTGTGGGGGGGGGGGGAGAGAAAGTAAAGGAAAATAAGTCCTCTACTTTTAAAAAGAGAAGACAGTATGTCTGCCCTCCCCCCTTTTGAGATCTATTCCTACTGCCGTGGGGAGATGGCAGTCAAAGCAGCAATAGAACAGCCACCTATGGCCAGCTCACACGTTGAAATTACACAGTTCCACTTCTGGGAGCTGGTGCTTTAATGGCGGGCGCTTCTCTCCGCTGCTGCAGGAGAGGTGACCCGCTCTCGGCAGGATAGAAGGGGTCCTGGACTGGAGCCGGACCCCCAGGGACCCTAGAAAAGGGACCCTGCCTGGGGTGCTTGAAGGTAGCTTCTCCCGGCGGTGGCAACCGTGGGATTGAGGCTCCTTCTTACCCCTATAGGTTCACCTGCCGCAGAAGCCTTCAGGCTACTAAAAGCGTAGCTGTGAAGCTGCATAAAATGCAGAGCGGAGAAGCGATGGACTCTCAGATACGCAATGGTTAAATCATGAGTCTCAAATGAATCTCTAAAATTGAAGCATTTGAGGGGTGGGTTGGAGGATTGGATTTCCCCCCCCCCTCCCCCGTAACTTACGGTTTGAGACTTTCCCACGCTCCTGATGTTATTTTGGAAGCGTTGCATCGGTGCTGGGGTGCTGGATCGCACAGAAGAAGAAGAACGCTCCTTAAAGGCATTAGTGTGATAAAGCAATATTATTTTCTTTGGGATCTCTTATCTAACTGTAAACAACTGAGAAAAGAAAGGAAAAATGGTGGGGAGAAAACCGTCTCCGAGAGTCAGAAGTTCTGTTCCTAGCTCAAAGGGCGAAACTACTGAGCTGAATGTAGTTTTGTCAGAAGCACTGCGACCCCTGGTGGAACAGCTGGCTTCAGTCAATACTAAACTAGATGCCATGCAAAAAGAAATCACGGAGTCTGCCAAGAGATCAAAGGAGCTGCAACAAGACCTCCTGGAAGTAAAAACTGCAGTAGATAAAAATGACTCAAGACTGCAGAAAATGGAAAAAGAAAAAGCTTCCCAAAGAGACAATGTTTTAAAACTTCAAATGGACCATTCAAACTTCTTCTTGAGATTTCAGAACATTCCTGAACAAAAGGGGGAGAATCTTAAGAAAGTGTTAAGTGAAGCATTGGTACCTGTGACAGGTTGGGAAGCAGAGAAACTACAAAGCGATATGGATATGGCCTATAGGACCTATCCAGAATTTGTAAAGAAGAAAAACCTGCCAGGTGAGATCATGGTAAGATTCTCCAAAAGATCAACTAGAGATGTGGTGTTAAAAATCACAAACAGAACGGTTCTGAAGATCCAAGAAGAGGAAATTAAAGTTTTAAAGGATATTCCATTTGAAATCAGGAAGAGAAGAAAAGCTTACAGGAGCTTGACTTTATGGTTGCAGTCAGAGACTATTTCCTATCGTTGGGACACCCCAGAGGGCCTGATGTTCAGCTATAAAGATAAGAAATATAAAATTGACTCTATTGAAAAGGCGAAAATATTCCTGGAAAACCACAAGAAGAAGAAGGTAGAGACTGATCCGGAAGATTCACTAACACAGCAGGAGAGTATGTATGGATTTGAGGGCTCAGAAAGTGGAGAGACTGAAGGAGAGGACTCGGACTCAGAGAAAGGGGCAGTCGCCCCTAAGTGCCAGGAAGAAGGCAAGAAGAAAAGAAGAGAACCAAATAAAAAATAATGTTATAAATGTTTATGTTGTTATAACACACTATATCCTGTAGTTTTCAAATTTATGTTTTAGGTTGCTTCATCTTTTGTATGCAATTCAGATGTCTAGCCTTTAAAATTAATTTGAGAGTTTCCCCATTGGGAGTTGTGCCTAAGAAGGCACCAGGTGAGTATCGCCTCATTCATCACCTGTCCTACCCTCGTGGGGAGTCGGTGAATGATGCCATTCCAAGTGAATTGTGTTCAGTTAAGTACACGTCTTTTGACCAGGCCATGCGGGTAGTTCGCCTCTGTGGTGAAGGGGCGGAATTGGCAAAGTGCGACATCAAGTCAGCCTTCCGCCTCCTTCCTGTGCACCCAGGGGATTTTGAGCTGCTCGGATTTGCCTTTGAAGGTAAATTTTATATGGATCGGGCCCTGCCAATGGGCTGCTCGGTGTCTTGTTCTGCTTTCGAAAGGTTCAGTTCCTTTTTGGAATGGGCCTTGAGAGTCAGGACAGGTCTCTGCAGTACCGCCCATTATCTTGACGATTTCCTTTTTGTAGGCAGGAAGGATTCAGGGCAGTGTCATTTTTTACTTTCTAGTTTTGTCTATCTGGCAGAGGAACTTGGTGTTCCTCTTGCTCCAGAGAAGACTGAAGGCCCGGCATCCATATTAATGTTTCTAGGGATTGAGATAGATACTGTGGGTTTGTGTTGCAGGTTACCCCAGGAAAAGTTGGAGGCTTTGAAGGAGCAGGTTGCATTTGTACGGTCCCTCTCAAAGGTGACTCTGTTAGAGTTACAGCAGTTGGTTGGCCACCTCAACTTTGCATGCAAGGTTGTGGTGCCTGGCCGTGCATTTGTGAGAAGGCTCTGTGACTCGATGAAGGGCCTCCATCTTCCACACCATAGGACTAGAGTCAGCCGGGGGATGAGGGAAGACCTCTTTGTATGGGAGCAGTTCCTGGATTCATACAATGGGGTCTCTCTCTGGCGTGAGGACCTCCTGATCGAGGCTGAGCTGCAGATTACTTCAGATGCAGCCGGCTCTTCGGGTTACGGAGTGTACTTTAGGGGTCATTGGTGTGCCGGGGATTGGCCATCGGATTGGTTTCGGGCTGGGTGGGTCAGAGACCTCACCTTCCTGGAATTTTTTCCAATTGTCGCTGCGGTTTGGATCTGGTCCGATGAGCTAGCTAATCGGACGGTCCACTTCTGGTGTGATAACCAATCCACGGTACATGTAATCAACACCCTTACATCAAAATCCCCCAGGGTTATGGCTTTAGTACGGGCTTTCACGTTGCAGTGTCTAAAATTTAATATTTTGTTTAGGGCTAGACACGTCCCGGGGGTTGATAATGGGGTCGCTGACGCTCTCTCTCGCAAACAGATGGAGAGGTTTCGTCAGCTGGCTCTGGAAGCAGACCTGCTCCCGGCACGGATGCCCGACGAGGTGTGGGAGATTGGAGGGCTGAGGCCGATAGGGCAATGAGTTTGGCCCTAGCCCCTTCCACCAGAAGAGCTTACCTGAAGGCGGGTAAGCAGTTTCTGTCCTTCAGGGCTGCAGCGGGTTTACGGCAGGTGTGGCCTATTCCTGTGTCACACTTGATGCACTTTTGTGTGACACTGAGGAAGGGTGGCTTTTCAGCACAAACTATTAGGGCCAAACTGTCTGCACTGGCTTTTGCCAGTAAGGCATTGGGTCACCAGGACACCACGGGCGATTTCCGTCTTCGGAAGATGCTCGAGGGGTGGTCACGTGAGTCTCCTAGGGTAGCCGATACTAGGGTCCCCTTGACACCTGTGGTCCTGCGGGGGCTAGAAAGCCAATGGCCCTCTTGCTGTAGTGACAGCTACGAGGTCATGCTTTTTCACGCCGCTTCGCTGACTGCCTTTTTTGGGGCGCTCAGGATTAGCGAGCTGGTGGCAGGCTCTCGGGCTGATGTCTCTGGTGCAGCGCTTGGGTGTAGGGACGTGTCAATTATTAGTTTTCAACTTCAGATTAGGCTGCGTAGATCCAAGACTGATCAGCGGGGAAAGGGCCGACTATTGGAATTAGGGTCCTGTGCAGAGCCAGGGTTGTGCCCAGTTACTGCCATGAGTCGATACTTGGCACTTCGGGGTGATTGTCCGGGGTATTTGTTTCAGCACAGGGACGGCACCCCCCTTACGAAGTTCCAGTTTTGGACCGTGACACGGAGGGCCTTGGTCCAATTGGGTTTGGGCGGTTTTCGCTTCTGTTCCCATTCCTTTAGGATTGGGGCTGCGTCAACGGCTGCTGCCATGGGGTACCAGGCCAGGGAGATACAGCGAATTGGACGCTGGAAATCTCAATGCTTTAAGGGCTATGTTAGGCACTGTACAATCTAAGTTTGTTCTAACTTAATCGGGTTGTTGTTAATTAAGTTCCTTTTACAGGTGCTGTGGACCGTGAGACGAGACAAAGGGTCATAGTCTGCGGCCACAGCATGGTCTTTTGGGCGGCTCATCGGGCGAGGAGGACGTCTGTCGGCTCCCAGCTCGGCCTCAGCGAAGTGGCGACGGTCGAGTGACAGGGGAGGAGGGGCATGAGATGGCCGGCGCTCCTCCCTTTATTGTTCGAAGAGAGGCAGGGTCCTCCCCCTCATGTTTTAGTCATACACCTGTAGTGCAACGATCTAGGGTTGATCAAGAGTGTGGCCCTTGTGTTGCAGGCTAGGGCCGATCTGGCGCTGATAAGGTCAAGGTGGCCTGGAGTGCAGATAGTGTGGTCAGCCATGCTACCCCGCCAGGTATGGAGGCATACCAGTGACCCCAGGTGTATGGACAGGGCTCGGCGTAATGCTAATAGCCAACTTTGCACGGCCATGGAGTCCGGGTTGGGTCTCTTTTTGCCGCATCCTAACATACGGGTCGAGTTTCCGAACCTGTATCGTCCTGATGGGGTGCACCTCTCAGACAAGGGCAATGAGATATTTTTAGCAGACTTGCAGCACGGGGTTCGGATGGCACTCGGTTGCCGTGTGGGGTAGCAAAGGCCAAAGCAGAGGCTTGGCTTTGCATGTGGCAGGTTTGTGCAAGCAAGAAAGTGGAACTGGTGAGTGCCTCACGGCATATCCCTCTTGGGAACAGGAGGTCATCAGGAACCACCCTAGGGCCTTGCGGTCTGGGGGGGGGGGGGTGAATGGTGATCGCCTTTGGGACCCTCTCAGACTAGGCTCCTCCCTGAAGGTCTGTGCAGCCTCAGGGGTAGGCGCCCCTGGGAGGGGATGCCAGTATGCCGGGCCGCCGGTTACGAGCCAGAATCTGACTGGCTCAAGGCTGGGGCTAGGTTACCCGCCCATTACAAGGGCAAGGAGGTTGTGTCTGGGAGTGACGCCTGCCTTGCCTGTTCCTGAGCTTGCTTAGTTGCCCGTTGCTGCATGTTCTGTTTAAATAGTTAATAAAGTGGCCCTTGTTTTAATTCCAAACTGTTGTCTGTCTCGTTATTTCTGCTGGGGTGGCAAATAATGTTGGCATTTTCAATATTCATGACTGCATTTTCTGTATACCTAAGGGTAGTTTAGTTTGTAGTTTTTAGTTTAGGTGTAGGGTTAAAAATCAATAAAATCTTTAAAAAAAAGAAAGAAAGAAATCACACAGTTCCAAGAAATCCTTGCATCCAAAAGATTTTTCCCCCTTTGATAGTAGTCCATTCCACACCTCCTGGAGTGCTTGTGAATGGTTCCTCATCTTCTTGGAGAGGAGTGACAAGTGGAGTGCCTCAAGGATCTGTCCTGGGACCTGTTTTGTTCAACATCTTTATCAATGATTTGGATGAAGGGATTGAGGGAATGCTTATTAAATTTGCAGATAATACTAAATTGGGAGGGGTAGCAAATATGGTAGAAGACAGAGTCAGGTTACAGGATGATCTTGACAGGCTGGAAAACTGGACCCAAACAAATAAAATGTTTCAATGGGGTTAAATGTAAAGTTCTGCATTTAGGTAGGAAAAATCAAATGCATAAATATAGGTTGGGGGAGACTTGTCTTGGTAGTAGTCTTAGTAGACCATACACATGTGATGCGGTTGCTAAAAAGGCATAAGATTTTGGGCTGTATCAACAGAAGTATAGTGTCCAGATCACGTGAAGTGATGGTACCACTTTACACTGTTCTGGTTAGACCTCACCTAGAGTATTGTGTTCAGTTTTGGGCACCACAACTTAAGAAGTATATAGACAAGCTGGAACATGTCCAGAGGAGGGCTACGAAGATAGTGAGGGGTCTGGAGACCAATTCCCATGAGGAAAGGCTGAAGGAGCTGAGTCTGTTTAGCCTGGAGAGGAGATGACTGGGAGGTGATATGATAACCACCTTTAAGTACTTAAAGGACTGTCATCTAGAGGATGGTACAGAGTTGTTTTCTGTTGCCCCAGAAGGTCGGACGAGAACCAGCAGGTTGAAATTAAATCAGAAAAGTTTTCGGCTAAACATTAGGAAGAACTTCCTGGCAGAGTGGTTCCTCAGTGGGACAGGCTTCCTTGGGAGGTGGTGGGCTCTCCTCCTTTGGAGGTTTTCAAGCAGAGGCTAGATGGCCATCTGATAGCAATGCTGATTCTAGGCAGATCATGAAAGGGAGGGCAGGAAGAGTTGCCTCAGTGCTTAGTTCTTGTGGCCCTTTCTTACAGGCCCAGGGAAATGCTGATTGCCACTCTGGGGTCAGGAAGCAATTGTTTTCCAGGCCAGTTTGGCCAGGGATCCTGAAGGTTTTTTGCCATCTTCTGGGCGTGGAACAGCAGTCACTACGGGTGTGGAGGGGAAGGTATTTGTGAATTTCCTCCATTGTGCAATTGTTGGACTAGATGACCCTGGAGGTCCCTTCCAACTCGATGATTCTATGATTCTAACAGTCTCAGTGCCAGGGATGCAAGGACAGTGGGAGTCTACTAAGTTCATTCCTTAGTCCCCTAGGAAAATGGGGGTGTCAGGGGCATTCTAGGCTTCACTAATAAGGAAGTAAGTCAGAATGGAGACTCGCTGGCCTCGTTTGATCTGTCAGAGGTTTATCTGCATTCAGTCAGTCGAGAGGCTCATTTTGAGTGCCTATGTTTCTTTTTCTGGTACCAGGCCTTCCTTTGGTCTCTTGTCAACACCCAGTGTGTTTTTACCAAGGTCTGGGTGGCAGAACCCTTCAGGGCACTAAGGCCAGGTCTCTTGGCTTTCCAAGATCCCTTTGCCACTGATCAAAACTGCCACATCCCAAAAGGTTAATGATAAGAGCTAGGTCATCTTGAGCCATCAGGATAGGCACTCCAAGTTAAGGATGGCCAACCAAGTATGCTTTTCCTTCTTACAGCTGATGCAGAGGTTTATACCCTAGTTCTCCAGTCAAAGGGGTGGAAACGCCCAGGTGGCACCCTCTTTTTGCCACAGAGGTCATTGTCTCAGGACCTGAGGAGGTTTTCCTCTAAGAACCATCGGCATCTCCTGCCAAGGGAGGTTGCTCCTCTGCGAGAATCAATACAGCACCCTCCCGTGGGTATTCTCAGCCAAACAACCTGGGGGGCTGGGCACAAGCTAGCATCCAGGAAAGGTCCCACAAAGGGTCTGCCATAACATCTGATTGGTCCCTTCAGGCTGGTTGCCTGAATCTAATAATAGATCCTGTTTCTGAATCAGAGAGGTACTCCTTTTCCTACAAGGGGGTTGGACAAAGGGTCCAGTTAATTATACCATTAAGGAAATGTTTAAATGCCCTTAGGGATACTAAGGAAGGAAACACCCTGTACCTACACCCTCATGTTAGGAGATGGCTGCAGAGAACTACCTTGGTAAATCTCCCCCAAGTTATCTGTTTCTCAACTTGGAACCTAAATGTTGTAACCACAGCAAGATCCAGGGTCCCCCTTGAACCCATGGATTCACATCCAGTAAAGGAATTCATCTAGGGCCTCCTGTCACAGAGGCATTCCTCAACTCGTAGGGTGTTTTAACTTCAAGCTATTTTCTGATGATAAGGAACCTTTTTATGTTCTGCAGTGATAGAGCAGGGCAGAGGACCGACTTTAGGTTCATTGCTCCAGGAAGTTTTCCTTAGAACTAAGATTATTTGCATCCACCTTATGCAGGTGGGTTAGAGGGTGTATCATCAGGTCCTACAAGTCTACAAGTTGGAGTCATCATAGGGCATTTGACTCATTCTTTCAGAGGGGCAGCAGCTTCAACATCCTATAGGTCTTCTCATCTTCGGAAGTGGATATAGGGCTACTGCCTGTGCAAGTACTGAACCGTGAATCTTCCTTCTCAGTGACCCAGAGGTGGGACAGTCTTGCCCACCCAATCTTTCTTTGGGATAGCTCCTAATGCCGAGGGGGTTCACTGTCCACTGTCTTCTGGCCACCAAGGTTCTTCTGGCCACCATCACTTTCACAGGGGTAACCAAGGGGAACCTTGGTGGTATGCAGGAGGAACCAAACAGTATCAAGTGTGTGTATGTGTGTTTGTGTGTGTGCGTGTATCCCTCTAACTGGATGTTGGTCTGGACCACAAGGTCTACCTGTCTTCAGGAAACCATCCCTACAACAAGGTATGGAGGGGGTGAACTGTACAGTGGCCTGGTCACAGGAACTCGGACTCATGGTAAATTGGGAGCACAGCAGTTTGCACTCGGCACAGGCAGTTCTCCACTGGGGAGTGTTCATAGGCCCCTCCCAGGACAAGGTCTACCTGTCATCACATCAGAGAGACAGGAGTGACGGTGTGCGAAGGGGTGAGTGTAATACGCAGCAGCGTAAGGTAACGAAGAGAACAACAGCTTGGTTGGTGCAAAATATATACAGTGTTTATTTTTACAAATAAATAGTCCACAAAGTAATAGCTCAGACTGGCAAAATGCTCTGCTTGGCAATTGATTCAAAAGAGAAGGTAACAATGCTGTACAATCACTCAATATATACATGGATCAGCCAATCAGACCACACTGCTGAGTCATTGCTGGCTGATGCAACTTTGCCCCACATGATCCCAATCATGTGACCCAGCACCTGTCAGTCAGATCTTTCTCATCTATACACTTTCCACACAGCTGTCATCTTGCATGTCACATTACTGTATACCAACACGCCTCCCAAGATACAGCTCTAGTAAATGTTCAATTTACATTTCAGTTCATTCATCATTTTTATTCACATCAACATTTTTATTTACATACATCACGAGCATTTGAGAACACCTTATACAACAGCAGTGACTCATATCTCGCCTCCATGGCTTTGAAAGGAATTTCATTTATGGTTCTGCAAAACACCCTATTCACAGTGTATGTGGCACACCTTAGACATTCTGCCCATAAATACTTCGGCAAACCAGAATCGTTCAGCATTGAATGCATTACTGTCTGGATTATACCTGCCCTCCTTTCTGCTACTCCATTCTCCTGGGGAGTTGCCGTGTTTGCAGTCCTATGCTTAATCCCTTGGAAAGCAAACCAATTCTTTAGCTCTTGTGACATAAACTCTCCCCCAAGATCAGTTTGAAACATGACAATTTCTTGATTCAATTGTTTTTGCACGCTTCTGGCCCACTTTTTTATTGTCTCACACACTTGAGATTTCTTATCTAGTGGATAAGCCCAACTGAAACGTGAGTAATTGTCAACAATCAGCAACCCATACTTTTTCCCCGACACACTGCTAGGATATGGACCTATTACGTCAGCATGTATTAACTCAAGGGGTCTTTGAGAAACTCTGCCACTGGCTTTTGCTACTGGGTAAGCCTGTGATTTACTCTGCTTGCATATATCACAGTCAAGATAAGTCTGACACTTTTTCAATTTATGGTCTCCTAAACAAGCAAACGTTTTATTTAATGTATCAAATGAAACGTGGCCGAGACGCCTGTGGTAAACGTGTATGCAAGAGTCGTGTAAAGGAGTGTTACTCAAGACTGATTGAGCTTGCCCAGAACCGTTCTCAATCACATACACACCGTTCTGCACTTTACCCTGTGCAAGAACACTTTCTCCTTTACTAATAGTACATTGCACCTTGTTAAATGCCACAGAAAATCCTGCCTTTGTTAAGACACTGACACTGAGCAAATTACGCTCTAAGCTTGGTACACACAGCACATCATCACAGGAATATTTTAGGCTAGAAAAATACACCTTCCCTTGCCCATCCACAGCTGCTGGTGCCCCATCTGCTAAACTCACATGGTCCAGGCTGGCTGGCTTTATATCAGACAACAAGGTCCTATCTCGAACGAAATGCTGAAAAGCTCCAGAGTCAAGGACCCACACGTTAGGAACACAGTTCTCAGTAGTCGTCACCAAGGTTGCTTGTTGCTTAGCCACTTCCCCAGACACAGTCCCGCCTCCTTCCTTGAGTACGCTGGTGGCCAGACGCTTTACCTGGTCACAAAACCTTTGGATGTGCCGAGTAGATCCACATTTGAAACATTTACACTGTTTCACTGCAAACTGCCGGGCTGGAAAAACACCTTCCGACTCTGCTGCTGGACACCTGCTGGAGCTGGCATGACTCCCGGAAAAGTTGGCTGCACTCCCGGAGTTGCTGGCACGACTCCCAGAAGAGCTGGCCCCTTTCTCCCGTCTGCAAAGCAGCTTCTCATCCTCTTGCAGCAGCCTCCCGCACAAGTAGTCCAACGTTAAAGCTGCAGAATCCAGATTCTCCAAAGCCGACACCAATGGGTCAAAACGCGGTGACAAAGAGCACAAAATAATGTATACTTTGTCTTCCTTGAGGATTTCTTTACCTCTCTCAGCCAACTGATGAAAACAGGTTGTGAGCGAATTCAAATGCTCCCGGACCGGCTGGCTGTCGATCATGACCGTCTTGTACATCTGCCTCATTAAGGAAACAATGCTGCCAGAAGTCCTCTGGACATAAACAGCTGCAAGGCTATCCCAAGCTGCCTTCGCTGTGCCTTTATCAGAGACGTAAACTAATTGTTCATCAGACACGCTGAGCACAATCAACGCAAGTGCTTTTTCTATCTTCAACGCCTCCTCAGCTGTAGGAGCGTTCGGGGGGGCTGAAACGTATGTCCATAGCCCTTCCCTCACAAGAAAATGCTTCATTCGAAGTGACCATACTGAGTAGTTACTATAGGTCAACTTCTCCACGAACACAGCTGCTGGAGCCAAAGCCATGTTGTACTCACACTTCTCCCGGCAAAACGGCTGGACGTCGTCCCCCGACTCCTCCAAGTCGCTCTGTTTCAACACCTGGGCGATATCCTCTACCTCCTCCATGCCGGAGAAAGATAAGCTGCCGCTTGCCTCTGCCTCTGCCTTTGCCGTAATTCCGTCTGTCTGTGGACACTCACTGTATCTGCTGCCACCGGAGTTCTCCAACTTTCCAGGCAAAACCTCCACAGCTCAGCACCACCAATTTACAATGCTTGCTGGACTCACGCTACGCACTGGGCCCATAACCCTGACGGTGTGCGAAGGGGTGAGTGTAATACGCAGCAGCGTAAGGTAACGAAGAGAACAACAGCTTGGTTGGTGCAAAATATATACCGTGTTTATTTTTACAAATAAATAGTCCACAAAGTAATAGCTCAGACTGGCAAAATGCTCCGCTTGGCAATTGATTCAAAAGAGAAGGTAACAATGCTGTACAATCACTCAATATATACATGGATCAGCCAATCAGACCACACTGCTGAGTCATTGCTGGCTGATGCAACTTTGCCCCACATGATCCCAATCATGTGACCCAGCACCTGTCAGTCAGATCTTTCTCATCTATACACTTTCCACACAGCTGTCATCTTGCATGTCACATTACTGTATACCAACAAGGAGACGGTTCCAAACTACAGTTCGCAAGGCTGTTCAGAGCTCCTAGATGGACTGGATGTTTCTAGCGAGTCTTTGGGGAAGGATGGTTCCTTACCAGGATGTTCTTCAGTGGTCTAGTTTCCACACCCATCTGCTTCAGAGATTTCTACTTTCTTGCCAGGATGTAATGACCAACAAGAAATTTAGGTTTTTTTCAACTGCCAGCATTGCTAAACATGGGGTGCAGGTGGCTGTTTGTTCCCCCCAGGTTCTGAGAGGGGATTCTATATGCGAAGCAGGAAGAGCTGTGATGAAAAGGAATGAGAGAGAGAGTCTCTTTGGTTGGGGGGGATGGGGCTTTATGCACCAGGGGGGATGGCGCAGGTCTCCTGGCATGAGGAATTTTTAAAACAGTTCCATCTTTTGTGGTTGGTTTTTTGGGGTGTAAATTAGGAAGTTTTGCCTATTGTTGTTTCCTTTGAGATGCTGGTTGTTCAAAGAAGGAGAGTTACAGCTTGGAAATGGACTGGAAGTTTCTGGGATAAGCCCCTCCCCTCTAGGATCACAAAGTTTGATGACCCTGCCTGTGGAGGATGAGGAGCTATATCCCAAAAGTAAAGACTGTACCACCCCTGGACCACTGAGAAGGAAGATTCACAGTAAGTGAAACAAATCTTCCGATCTTTTTAGAAAATGAATTTTAAGGGACAAAGAAATGTTCCCTTTAGTGGCACATCTGTGGTTCAGGTGCTGACCTGCTTAAGAACATAAACATAAGAACATAAGAGAAGCCAATGTTGGATCAGGCCAATGGCCCATCCAGTCCAACACTCTGTGTCACACAGAGGCCAAAAATACCAGGTGCCATCAGGAAGTCCACCAGGGGGGCTGGGACACTAGAAGCCCTCCCACTGTTGCCCCCCCCAAGCACCAAGAATACAGAGCATCACTTGCCCCAGATCAAGAGTTCCTATCTATACCTTGTGGCTAATAGCCACGGATGGACCTCTGCTCCATATGTATATCCAATTCCCTCTTGAAGCCTTTGGGTGAAGAAGTACTTCCTTTTATCCATTCTAACCTGACTGTGCAGCAATTTCATTGAGTGCCCACGAGTTTCTGTATTGTGAGAAAGGAAGAAAAGTACTTCTTTCTCTACCTGCTCTATCCCATGCATAATCTTGTAAACCTCGATCATGTCACCCCTCAGCCGTCGTTTCTCCAAGCTAAAGAGCCCCAAGCGCTTCAACCTTTTTTCATAGGGAAAGTATTCCAACCCTTTTATCATTCTAGTTGCCCTTTTCTGCACTTTTTCCAATGCTATAGTATCCTTTCTGGGGTGTGGTGACCAGAATTGCACACAGTATTCCAAATGAGGCTGCCCCATCGATTTATACAGGGGCATTAATAATACTGGCTGATTGTTTTCAATTCCCTTCCTAATAATCCCCAGCATAGCATTGACCTTTTTTATTGCAGTCACACACTGTTTTAACTTTTTCAATGCGTTATCTACTATAACTCCAAGATCTCTCTCTTGGTCAGTCTCCACCAGGATGGTCGGTAGCCAAAGTCAAAGTCCATCCAGAGGGTCTGGCAAATCTGTCCACACTGAGGGTGCCTTCCAGCATCGCAGCCCAACCAAAAGTGACCTGGCAAGCAATTCAGTGGACTTCAGTCACATCAACAAACTACACAAGAAGTTGTTTCTAGACATTGTACTTCGCAGAAGGGGAAGCTGCATAGAGCTCTTGGCGTTCCACAGTCTCTCCCAACCCCAGTGCCTTTCTTTCTTTATGTTTATTTAGAACATTTTTACCCTGTCTTTGTGCTATTAAAAAAACCTCAAGTTTGCTCTACAGCATAAGAAACATTTTTTAAAATAAAAAAGATAAAAGTTACTGTTACACAAAAGCTGAAACAACTAAAACCAGGAGCCAACAGTCTTGTTTTTATTGTTCTGGTTTTAGAAGTTGAGTAATTGTATGCCATTAATTTTTCTGTTACATGTAAACTATTTTGAGGTTTTAAGGGAAACAGTATAAAAATATCACAAAAAAAACAAGTAAATAAAAAAATAGTAATAAAGATGGTTGTCAGACACTAATGCAGACATTGGAAGCAGAAGTAAACAGTTAAGATCCAACAGTACAGAAAAAAGCATTGTCTCAGGCCAAATCTACACCTACCGTCTGATAGTGGTATGACCCCTGTTCTCTTGTACACCCATTTCACACAGGTTTTCAACTGTCCACTTTCCTTTTAGGTTACGTTATCCATCACTAGATGGCATCTTCAAGCTATTTTTTGTTTGACAGAGGTTTGATACACCCAGAAGCAGACGACTTATAACAAAAAAAAAAAAGGAGGGGTATACCGGGAAAAGAAAAGATGGGGGGGGGGGGGGGAATGAGCGAACAAGCCAATTGAAGTACAATGGTGGGGAGGCATATACTGGAAAACACCAACCAGAGGAGGGATGGGGGGGCGGGTTATGATAAAGATCATGTTGGAACTAGCGACGAAAGACAGGAAAAGTCAGAGAAGTGTGCATCTATGAGCCCTAAAAATATGTGGACGTATTGTCAGGACAAATGGTGGCGAGAGGGGGCTGATGAGAGTCAGTAGGCTGTGCGCAACTGCTGTGAGCACATCCATTACGTGTTGTGCCACCTGGTGTAATTGTGTAATTGTTGAGGAATTAGTGGAGAAATGTCTACATATGATCAACACTGGAATGAAACCTATTCTCAGTCTCAGGAGCAGCCGAAAATAGGGTCTGTTTAAACAAGTGTAATGCTAGCTTGACCACAAGAGGGCAATTAACAGAGTTGATTTTTAGAGTAGAACCAGTATGGTTTGAAACTTGAAACAGGTCTAGACGGGTTTTTTGAAACTAAAATGATTCCAGCGGGAAAGTCAGATGTAGATTTGACCTCAGAGATAAAATCACCCAAAGCCTACCAGGAAACAATATTCTTAACTCAAAGGTCAAAAACAAGGGGCTCAATGAATCTCCTGCGATAAAGGACATCTGATGGAAGTGGGGGTGTCACAGTAGAAAAGCCCCCCCCCAAAAAAAATCTGTCAGACTCAATGCAAGAAGGCAAGCCAGGCATCAAGAGGGGATCTTGAATCAGAAGGTATTTCCTGAGGGGAGAAAGGGTTTTTTAGAGGGGAATTCTGGCCCTGGATACTGAGTGGAATTTTGTTACCAGGGAAAAGTTGGCTAAGTGTTGGCATTCCCCATCAGAGGCCTGGATGCACTTAGGAATCTGTGTGCCAATGGCTTTCAGCAGCATTGTGGAATGTAAGAATAAATACAGTGTGAAAGGTGGTCTTAGAGGAAGAAAAAACAAAAAAGAAGTTCAGCAGCACCTTAAAGAATGGCAGTGTTTATTCCAGCATGACCTTTTGTGAGCCAGGGCTCACTTTTTCAGAGGCAATGGAAAGAAGCAATGACAACTGCTCAAAAGAGAAATAAGGATAATTTCCTTATTTGGAGAGAGAGAGAGAGAGAGTGCGTGCGTGCGAGCAAGCACACACGCATGTGCATGCACTAGACTTTTTTGAAGATAAGAGGGCTGAAACCAAAGGTTAGTTTGCAAAATATATACAGTGCAGTGAAGAAAAAATGTGTGAAGCCTTGCTGGTCAAGGAAAAATAGACTAAAGCAATTTTAGACTTCCTGTATTGTCTTTAGAGATGTGCACAGAAATGTTATTTGATTCCTTTTTCTTTGTTTTCATTTTTACTTTTCTCTACTGTATACTCATCATTGTTATTTCATCATTTTGGGGTCCTTATATTCAGTTTTCATTTCTCTTCATGCAAGGGATTCTCGTTGCCAAAATTCAGGCAGATGGGAAGAAAAGGTCTTATATATAAGTTCTCCTCTTCGCAGCAGGCACTGGAAGCTGTAACAACATCAGTATGTTAACTTCTTTCTTGGGATCCTCAAGCAGGCAGGAGGGATCTGTTTTTAAAGAACAAGGAGGCAAGGAAAGCTAAATTCTCCCTCCCCAGCTTTATCTTGCTGTGTTTTGTTTTTTCATCAGCCAGACAACATTTTACATTGGAAACACTGTGTGTATAATGTTACATTAATTTCTCAGAATAAGCCTTTAATTTTTACAAAATTATTGAGAACTACCATCTTCAAAGTTCCCGAGAGAAGTCAGTAAGGCAAAAAACCTAACTTTTGAATTTGCTATGTAGCTCACTGATGTTTTGCATCTAGGAAAACAACAGAGGATGCTGCTGAAATCCTCTAGCTCAGGTGTCAGCCTCAGAGCTTCTCAAAAATCCTTTCTGATGACATAACGAAGTTCTCTTTTATGGGTGGGATTTGCTTTTTTTAGGGTTTTTTTTTAGCTTTAAAGGGGGCTGTTATGCTGTCAGTATTTATGCATTGCAGCTTCGATTCAGACGAATGTTTCAGTGGAAACAAGGACTGCTGCCTTAGAGGCACGATTTCCCCACATGCCCCTTTCAATGGGACCCTGAAATGCCTCCTGAAATACTGTTCTTGGGGGAGAGGAGACCCCAAGAAAGAGGACTGAGTGCATTTTGGTCTGCCATGGGAAGGGGAGAAATTGTGGTCTGTGAGCAGGAGTCCTTGAGCCCATGGAAAGCATTAGTCTGGACTCAGCTCTAAATTAGTCTGGACTAAATTAGTCTGGGGTTGGTGTATAGTACTGCAGAATATGGCGCTTCAGTACAGCTCAGCAGCCCCCCCCCCCCATCCACAAACTTGATGTCCAACTCAGTACAACAATGAGAACCATCAGTGGATGTGCTAAACCATTCTGACCTATTGGCTACCCACGTTGTGCCACATCGCTCCCCCGCATCTCTAAAGACAGAATGCTCTTCTTCGTGAATATAGAAAGATCATCAAAAACAGAGAATTGCCTATCCACAAAGACATGGCTGACATGGGCCTATCCAGACTAAGATCCCGACACCCGGCAATAAGATCTGCACAAATCCTGCAATAATAAAACTTCAATCTAAGGATTCAGTGGTTGCTAACATGGATGCAGGCAGTCCCACCTTATATCCATAACCTGCTAAACATCAGTGAGAGGCCTGCAGGATTTGACTTGCCACCTAAAGTATGAAAGGCAACTAATAGAATTCAAACAGGCTTTGGCAGCTGTGCAGACCTGTTGTTTAAAAGTGGCAAAAAGCTGGATCCGAATGTGATTGTGGTACAACCAGCCAAACTATTTTCCATCTGTCACAGGAATGTGAGCATCATGCTTTCCAGGGAGATGTGACAGAACTCTCTGAACACTCCTCAGCTGTGATTGACTGGATTGAAAATTTAGATATTAGTATTTAGGGGGATTGCCCAATTGGTCTGTATACCCGTTGTATCAACTTGGTTCTGTATTTAATATTGTTATGTGTTTCTTGTGTGTAACTCTGCCATGCAATAAATAAATAAAAATAAATAGTCTGAACTTAGCTGCCCGTGTTCAGAAAAGGTCCCAGGGGTCACCTACCCAAGCACTGAACAGGCGACATCTGCTGTGTCTGAACACTGTACGTTTGTCAGCTGCTTTCAGACTATTCTCTAGACCAAGGGTGGGTAATTGTTTTGGCTCGGGGGCCACTTTGTGGGAGCGGAGGTTAGCGGAGGGCCGCACCTTTTAAAATGATTGCATTCATTAGTTAACTTTGCATTTCAGAAAAGGTATAAATTGTATCAATCAATAAGTATAAATTAAATAAAATAGTGGTAGTTTTATTCAATTTATTTATTGTGCTAATTTCATATCATCTATAGCTGCAAGCATATTTAATTTTAGAATCAGTTTAATGAGACAAATGTACCCTATCTCACCACGTGGCTGACTGTCTTGGCGGGCCGCAAAAAATTCTGTGGTGGGCCGCATGTGGCCCCCGGGCCACTGTTTGCCCACCCCTGCTTTAGACCTAGTTTCTTTGTGGCAGCTTCTTTTCAAAATCCTCATATTAAATATTTCTAGGATTCCTTAATTTTAATTCAAGTTTACATAAATGTATGCTTCGTTGCTATTTTAGGAATGTCATACAGAATACAGCAAGCAGCTCTGATAACCAGTTTTCCCTCTGACCACCTATAATTTGCAGATTTTGTGGATTTACATGTCTAAGCAGGTTACGGTGATTATACCATCATTAAAATGTTTCTAATTGATATAAATGAGCATAAAGACTATAAGGCTCAGAATAATAGGTGCTGACAGAAAATGCATCTGAGACTTCAAGCACCTGAGCTACTCTGGCAGATCTGCAGCCTGGTGGTCCTTATCCAGTTTCCCCCTTTGGTTAGATCAATGGTATTCTGTCCGTGGCTCACAGAGGGCCACATTTGCAATGACCTCCCACCAAAAGAGCCACATTTACTTGCATCCCTGGCATGAGGCTTATTCCTCAAGGAGGCTTGTGGCTTACCTGTTCCTCCAGTAGTGACTATTTCATCAAAACGGTTGGGAAACTGGAGCAGAGTTCTTGTTTCCCCATCCTAAGCCGAATTCTCTGGTGGTTTAACTCCATGTCCAAGAGTAAACATACACACTCTGCACCTTTGGGCAAGGAAGGAAAGAAGCTGGACTCCGTTGGCAGGCATCTCTACTCTATGGTAACCCTGGGAATCAAGAACGCCAACTATTTGGAGTGTGTGAGTCATTATCAGTACTCCCCGTGGGAGCAGCTCTCTGAGACCCTTTCCAACCTTCCTGCAGACAAAAAGACAGTGGCTAGGAAAATCCAAAAGGAAGGTTTGACCCTTGCCAAACAGCATGATCCCTCCTTATCAAAAGAGCCATAGAACCAGTACCCCAGAATTGAGGGATGTGGCTTCTACTCCCAATATTTTACAGTACCCAACTCCACCAAGCATGTGCTGGACACCTTTACCAAAACCCTCACCTCCATCATGGCACTCATGGCTTAGTTCTTCTGCCCTAAATCCTGATACAAGAGTTTGCATTGAAGATTTTCCTTTTGATGATGCCAGCTTCTTCCACGCCACGACCAACACAGTACCCCATGACATGGACAAGAGCACGAAAGCCTCACGGAACTTGAGTGTCACCACCCCCACCTGACCATACAAGTCCAGATCTTGGTCCAGGACATGGCCTCATTGTCAGTCTAACAGGCCATCACCTGACCAGCCATGGAGACCAAGATATCAACAACTGGGAAGTAGATTATTCTAAATCCAAATTCCAAACATTGCAACAATCCACCAGATCAAAGACTCCAAGGACCCCCAAACAGAGCCTTTGACTTAGTCGACATCAGTGCCTCAGACCAGCGTTCTCCCAACATTCATCTTCACACCCATCTTACAGCCTGGTGATGCATAACTACAGACAGCTGGGTCCTATCCATCATCTCTCAAGGGTATGCAACAGAATTCACTCATTTACTCCCTATCATGGGGGTCGTTACCACCAGACCATCAACAGCCCTACTGGAAGAAGTATGATCCCTCCTTGTCAAAAGGGCCATAGAACCAGTACCCCCAGAACTGAGGGACATGGCTTCTACTCCCAATATTTTACAGTACCCAAGAAAGATCGTGGGCTCCGGCCAGTCATGGACCTATGCACTCTCAACAAGTTTATCATCTACCACAAGTTTTGAATGACAGCACTCTCCCAAATACTGCCGTTACTGCAGAAAGAGGTTTGGATGGCCACAATCGATCTACAAGATGCATATTTCCATATCAACATCAGGACACAGCACAGATGCTACCTACGTTTCGTGATAGGACAAGATCACTATCAGTATACTGCTCTTTCCTTTGGGATATCTACAGCCCCAAGGGTGTTCACACAGACGATGATCATAGTTGCGGCTCACCTCCGGCTCTATGGCATATTAGTGTTCCCTTACATCGACGACTAGCTCCTGGTGGCCAACTCAGAGATCCACCTTCCTGCAAAATATAGACACCACACTGTCCTTACTTTAGGAATTGGGCCTGAAAGTAAACCTAAAAAAGTCCACCCTCTCCCCGTCCAAGTGGGTGCAGTTAACGGGAGCCATTATAGACTCCGCTGTATGCAGGGCCTTCCTACCCACCCAGAGAGCAGCAGCCATGACATCGCTGATAGAGCAAATCAAGTCAAGGGGGGTTGCAACTGCCCTCTCCATCCAACATCTACTGGGCCTCATGGCAGCAACAGCCATGGTTCTGGCTTTCAGAAGATTCAGAATGAGGCCCCTGCGACTCTGGTTCCTCAAGCGCTTCAAACCCGGCATACAGCCCCAGTCCATGAAGCTCCTAATACCTCCACATGTACTTCTATCCCTCTCCTGGTGGGAACACGAACCCAGTCTGCTGGAATGAGCCCCATTCCATCACCCCGCCCCCATGGAAACTCTCACCGTGGACGCCTCTTTGTGGGGATTGTCAGTGGGCTCAGTCTGGACAGAGCCTCAGTGTCGTCATCAGGTCAATTTTTGGGAGCTCCTGACCCTCCGGTTCTCCTTCCTCTCTTTCCTCCCGACTCTACACAAGAAGGTCGCCTCTGTTCTTACAGACAACACGAAGGCCATAAGCTACATGAACCATCAAGGGGGATGGTATACAAGAGACATTGCCTTCCAGTGATTGACCTGTGGTCATGGTGCCTGCAGCAGGGAATCTTCCTGATAGCCACACACCTTCTGGGAGAGCAAAACACCCAGGCGGACCTCTTGAGCAGAGGGGGAGCCATTCTGCGTTAATGGGAAGTGAACTGGACCTACCTGCGCCCAGTGTTCAACACATGGGGACAACCATTAATAGATATCTTTGCAACAAGGTCAAACAAGAAATGCCCTCAGTTTTGCTGCGGGGGTGGACATAGATCCACTGTCCCTGGGGGACAGCCTCCTCCTCCTTTAGTCAAACAAGTTCCCTTTTCTGTTTCCCCCGATTCTCCTCATCACCAAAGCTTTCAACAAGATCCTATGGGAGAGACCAGAGTGCATTCTCATCACTCCATGGTGGCCATGCCAAGCCTGGTTCCCCAGCCTCCTCCACCTATCCCAGGGGGAGGTCCACCACTTTCCCCCAGCACTGGACCTCCTTTTTTCTCATGGGGGAAAAGTCCTTCACCATGATGTTTCCCACCTGAAGCTGACAGCATGGAGGATCACCTGGGCCTCTTCCCTCAACAGGTGAAGGAGATCATGCTGAACAGCAGAAAGGCATCCACTAGGAAATCTTGCACCTATAAATGGTCAAAATTTGTATCTTTTGCTCTGGAGCATGGAGTCTCATCAGTCAAAGCAGGCCTTCTCCTCATCTTCAGCTATTTACTCTGGTGGGCAAGAGTATGAGCCACTCCTCCTTTTGAGTATACCTTGCAGCCATCTCAACCCATCACAATCACACTGAGGGCTCCACAGTGTTTGTCCACCCAGACACTAAGCGCTTTCTGAAGGGTTTGATATGTCTACACCCTCCAGTGAATGAGTTCACACCTGTGTGGGACCTACCCCTTGTCCTCCATGGCCACGTGCAACCTCCAGGTACTGTCCTGGAAAGACAGCCTTCCTGGTCGCCATTACATTGACTAAGCAATGTGTGTGAACTGAAGGCGCTCAGGTGCGACCTGCCATGCCTTAGCTTTTATGGGGAAGGAGTGTTGTTACTCCCTGACATTAAATTTCTTCCAAAAGTCATCTCAGACTTCCATCTCCTAGCGGAAGTCTCCCTGCCTACCTTCTTTCCTGATCTAAAGCCTGATTCAGGGAGATGACTTCATCTACTGCACATCCAGCAGGCCCTTCTGTTCTACTTGGATAGAATGAAAACCTTCCATAAGGATACTAAACTCTTTGTTTCCTATGCGGAACATCAGAAGGGACACAGAATCTCAGCCCAGAGACTATCAAAATGGATAGTAGAGACAATCAAGTTGTATTATCTCCTGGCTAAACATCCTCTCCCTGGCCCAATAAGGGCCCACTCCACAAGGGCTCCGGCCACCTCTATGGCTTTTCTCAGAGGAACCCCCTTGCAAGAGCTATGCAGAGCCACAACATGGGCAACACCTACTCCATTTGTCAAGCACTATGCCTTAGATATTGGAGCCAGGGGCTGTTCTGCTCTGGGACAAGCTGTTCTCCAATTGATTCATGACTGAGTAGCTGCCGTTTCCCATCACCAGGTAGGTGCTTGCTACTCTCCCAAGGGTGTGATGCACAGAGACTATGAAGAAGATAAGCAGGTTGCTTTACCGTTAACTGATTATCTTTAAGTGGTAATCTGTACATTCACACCACCCACCTGACCTTCTTCTCCACTGGCAGCCTACAGTCTTCAGTTGGGTTGGACAGCAGTCAGAAAGAACTGACAGGATCTCTGCGCCCTGCCCTGAGCATATGCAGTGGAGTTCCTGGGCATGCACAGAAGAGGGGGTGCAAAAATCCCTTTCAGAAGCTTAGAAGTCACCACTCGGGGTCAGGACAGGCACCTAGAGTCCCAAGGGTGTGAGTGCACAGATGACCACTTGAAGATCATCAGTTACAGGTAAGCAACCTGTTTTTACCATAAAGATGATGCTGTTTTCCTGAGAGACCCCAATGTTGTAAAATATACATTACTTTAGGATGGGTGAGAACTATTATCAAGCCAGCCTCCTTTGATGAACTTCCAGATACCGTTTTCCCCCCAGGCTGTGCCTGCCATTCATTCCTTGTCCTAGGCCAGGCTTATGAGATAGATTTCATTTCTATCTGGAGCTATTTTTATTTGAAGGGTGTATGACATTATTTCCTTGTAGAAAACCAACTGCCCCTCAATGAGATGGCACAGGCTGGTAACACCAGAATCAGTGAGGATATAAGGGCAGCTTCAGAGTTTTGCAACTCAGTGGGAAGCTACCACAGGTGAGAAATGAGTGAGAAATGGCTACTCTCTAGAACTCTGCTCCATTCCCCCCAAGAGAGTTCTAAAAATGCTGAAGAGAGATGCCCGTAGAAACACCTTCTTTTCCTCAACACCATCAAACATCTCTTGGAAATAGGAGCAATAGAGCCCATGTTGGGGGCCCAGAAAGCCTTAGGGGGTTATTTAGTCTTTTTTTATAGTCCCAAAGAAGAATGGAGACATGAGAGCCATTCTAGACCTCAAGTGACTAAATAGGAGGATGATAAGAAGTTCCAGATGGAACCTCTAAAGTCCATACAGTCATCAATTCCAGGAGGGAGATCTCTCAGAGGCCTACTTGTACATTCCCATTTAGAGGTCACACTGGAGATCTCTGTGCCTGGCTTACAACGGTCTCCACTTCCAGTATTGGGCTCTTACCTTTGGCCGCAAAACAGCTCCATGGGTGTTTACCAAAGGGCTGATTTTCCTGGTGGCATATCTGAGGATACAGGGTGTGGCCATCTATAATATATAAAAGCAAGCCATGCCGGTGAAGACTCACCTACTCTCCCATTGGCCACTGAGAAAACTGCCTTGGCATCCTATTGGCCCATCCCATCGGCTCCTCTGTTCTTACACCCCCACTTTTGATGCATTGCTCCTTTGGAGTTCTAGTTTTCAGCTGGCCTTACTGCAACCATAGCAAAGGGAATTAGAACTACAACTTCCAAGTTGGGAGTCCTAAGAGGCCGTGGGGCAGTAGCAGAGAGTCAGTTAAACTGTTAATCAGTTAAATGGGATTTGGGGGGGAAGGAAAGGCCTGGACATCTCCCTGAATTACATCTTCCCATGGGGAAAACAGTTGCTTTGGAGGGTGAGCTCTATGGCAGTATACCTCACTGAAGTCCTTCAACAAACTTGACCCTCCCCTAATATTGCCAACCTCCAGGCAGCATCTGGAGATCTCCAGCTATTACAGCTGATCTCCAGATGACCAAGATCAGTTCTCCTGGAGAAAATGTCTACTTTGGGCAGTGGACTCTATGGCATTATAGCCTGCTGAGGTCCCTCCTGTGAGGCTTCTGTACTTAACAGCAAAAGATCAGACCTTTGTTGATGAAACAGAGTTCTTTATTTCTTAATACTTGACAGGTTCTCGAATGTTTGTTAGAGATGCCACATAAAAGACAGTCTGGATTAATATACTCTCCAGTACAGTTTGAACCCCGACATTCAACCAATTGCAATTGAGACAAAAACGCGGGCACAAAGGCTTGAGCCGTTTTGATTCCCACAGGAAGGTGAAGTGTGAAAGTTATAAAAATTCCCTTCCTGAACTGGCCGACCCAGATGTGTTAAATCCTTGCATATCAAACGGCCCGAAGTGGCCACAACAGACCTTCAAGGTTCCCACAACAAGATAAGGCATTCACAGTCCCAGGAAAGAGGAGGAGGGAATGCATGGGAGGAAAAGCCATTTGTTTTCTTAGTGACGTGTGAGAATGCAGAGTCGCCACCCTCCCGGCTGAGAATGGTTACATTGTCCAGAGTTGCTAAAAGCAATATACTTCAAGGTGAGAGCTCGGGGAGGGGAGGGGGAAGACAGAGAAGGAGACATGTAACATTTCATTAGAGCAGTAACATAGTGAAAACAATGAATCTTTGTCAGGCCTCCTGACACCTCCCAACCCCAACCCCTGCCCTCCCCAGGCTCTATCCCTTATATCTACAAGTATTTCCCAATCCAGAATTGCCAACCCTGTAACTGGCTATGGAACCGCTTTCCAGACCCTTGGAACCCAGGAAACATGGCATAGGAGGAGGTGCTGTTCTACCTTAGCTGCCACTGCATAGCCCCAAATCAACATAAGCTAACCTCCAGGCAGCACCTGGAGATCTTCAGCTATTACAACTGATCTCCAGATGACCAAGATCAGTTCTCCTGGAGAAAATGGATGCTTTGGGCAGTGGACTCTATGGCACTATACCCTGCTGAAGTTCCTCCCCACCCCAAACCCAGCCCTCCCCAGGCTCTACCCCTCAAATCTATATGTATTTCCCAACCCAAAAATTGCCAGCCCTGTAACTTACTACAGAACCATTTTCCAGACCCTTGGAACCCGGGAAACATGGCATAGGAGGAGGTGCTTTTCTACCTTAGCTGCCACTGCATAGCCCCAAATCAACATAAGTCAGGGTAGAGGGAAGCATAACTGTTACCATGCAGGTCTCCTCCCATACTACCCACTTGGGACAGCAAAAGGACTTGAGACAGCCCTGCCTTATAGTTAAGCAGAAGGAAATAAACATGGCTTGCCTCCCTCCGTTTTCCCCTTCCCTCTACTGCCCCACCAGCCACAGCCCAGACACTCACCTGGAGCCTCTTTCTAGAGCCTGTTGTATCTTTTCCCATAATGGGCCTTACTCCTAGTCTTTCCATATCTGGATGATTTATTAATTAGGTTCCCATCTCTACCCCAGTGATATAAGGACATGCAACAAATCCTCCCCTGTCTTCTGGACCACAGATTCATCATCAACAAGGAGACGAGCAACCTGTCTCCATCTCAGTGGGTCCTTCACCTAGGTGTCAAGATAGACATGACTTTGGAGAGTGTTCCTGTCACAGGAGAGGCAGGAGAAGATTTTAGCCTCTCTAAGGGAAATCTCATGTAAGTCTTAAGTGGAGATGATGTTTCTGGCAAGGCTTCTAGGAATGATGGTATCCCGCCAGGATTTCGATGGTTTTGCTTCCATCTCCACCCACTACAGAGGTTTCTCCTTCCCTTCCAGGAGCTGATAGCCAAGAGGCCATTCAAGCTAGTTTAGCTGTCTGCATCCTTGATTCAGGAACTTCAGTGGTGAACAAGTCCACTCAGGTTCCTGGAGGGGGCTCTGCTACGAGAACCAGAGAATAGATATGACTACAGACACCATCTTCATAGGTTGGGGGTGCACTCCCAGGGGAGAATGGCGCAGGTTACCTGGTCTCTGGGGGAAGCGTCTTGGAGTATCAACCTGCTGGAGCTCAGAGCAATCAAGCTAGGAATGTTGTCATTCCAGAATCTCCTGAAGGGACATCATGTTCTAATTCACACTGACAACATGACAGCCAAATTCTATGTCAACCAACAAGGGGGCACCAAATCAAGAACTCTTCATGTAGAGGCAAAGCTGATGATTCCATGGGCAGAGACACACCTGGAGTCAATCCAGGCAGTGCATGTAGGACACACCAACACGGTAGTGGACTGGCTCATCAGAAAGGTCATGGACCAAAGAGAATGGATGCAGAGCAAAGTGACCTTTAAGCTGGTATGCAACACATTCAGCGAGATGGAAGTGGATCTTTTCTCATTGGAACAAAAACCCCAGTTATCAAGGGTTTTCTCAAAGACAAGATCCAGGAAGGCCATGGGAGTAGACGCCTTAAACTGCGAGTGGCCGAACCTAGTTTTGTATGCCTTTCCTCCCACACAGATAATACAAAAGGTGATTCAGAGAATCATAGACCTTCAGGCAGAAGTAGTGTTAGTTGTTTCTTTCTGGCCCCACAGGGCATAGTTCCAGGATTTGATGAGGCTGTTGATTATGGACCCATGATGACTCTTAATCATGGAGGTCCTCCTCTCACAGGGACTCCTAGTGCTCTCACAGCCCAAGCTGTTATATCTCACAGCCTGGAGGCAGAGTGGTCACAATTCAAGGAGATGGGTTACCCAGACACGGTTATTGACTCCTTAGTGGCCTCCAGGAAAGGGTCCATCAACAGGGTTTATAATAATTCGTGGCAGGTTTTCAGGCTGTGGTGCTCTAACCACAGGCTGGAGCTCCTGACTGGCAAGATGGGAGATGTCCTGACCTTCTTACAGGAAGGTCTGGAAAAAGGCCTCAGCACCAGTACCCTTAGAAGGCAGGTAGCAGCCATCTCAGTGATCAGGAGAACTAAGAAAGGGGAACTATCTGAGTACCCCCATGCCATGTTCCTAAGAGGCACTTATTTGATAAATCCTCCTCAGGTACACTGGTTTCCTACCTGGAATCTAAATATGGTATTCAAGGCACTATCTAGGCCCTCTTTCAAGCCCATGGCTACTTGTCCTCTTAAGGAGCTCACTTTCAAAGTCACCTTCCCAATAGGCATCACCTCTGCTAGGAGGGTGTCAGAACTGAGGGCTTTATTGATAGACAAGGAACAGGGCATTTTTCATAATGATAAGGTAGTGCAGCTCCCAGACCTGGCCTTTGTCCCAAAGGTTAACTCTACCTTCCATAGGTCTAAGGACCTAATCTTATCCTCCTTCTGTCCAAATCCTAAGAATTCTCAGGAAAAGGAGATGGGCTGTATGACCCCTTCCAGCTCTATGATTTGATGATTCTATGAATATCTGGACATGAAGAGGGCCCTGAATGTTTACTTAGATAGGATTAAGCCTTGTTTGTTTCCTTTAGGAAGCCCTCACTAGGAAACAAGGTCTCAGCCTCCACTATCAGTAGATGGGCTAAAGGGTATATAATCCTTGCCTACAAGTCCAGAAGTATAGATCCTCCTCAGGGCGTGATAGCACACTCCCTCAGAAGGCAGCAGCCTTGGTGGCATGTAGATCCTTTCCCTCCTTAGAGGTCATTTGCAATGCTGCCACCTGGAGGTCCATCCACTCCTTCACCAGGCACTACAGAATCGATAAGCTGGCCTTTGGTAGGAGGGTCCTGCAGCATGCTGTTTCAGTATAGGAACCCATCTCTCCCTTCCAGGGACAAACTCTTTTCTGTGTTCCGAAATGTCTAGGCTGCCCCATCCCCAGACCACTGGAGAATGGAAGATTTATCTCACTTAGCATGCATCTTCCCTCTCGGTCGTCCAGGGCTGGGGCAGTCTATTCCCACCCAAGAGTAGATTGTTGGGACAGGTCCTACCATGGAGGGGACATGCTGTAAGATCACAGATGGCTGTGACTTCACAGCATTTTCCACCGTGAAAAGAAACATGAGTGTTCTTGGATACTGCTTTTTGAACCTGAACCTTGAAGGTCTCCAAGAGCAGCTCTTTAGGCCTCACTGATCCTTGGCCTCCTCCACACCTTCCTCTTGAAATCAGAAAATGGTAACCCTGTTTAAAATTGTGTACTATAATAAATAATAAAATAAGCTATGTGAATAAAGTACATAGTTGACAGTGCACCTGGTATGTTGTTCTGTTTCAAATGGCTAGCAGGGGAGATCTCTCTAACGACGATTAAAAAAAAGAAACTAAAATGCCCTCCATCTCAACCAATCACATCTTGTTGGACTTGAGCAGAAGTGTACCTTTTCCCAGCAGCAGGTATTTGGGTTTGATCATCCCTTCCCTTGTTAGATTGTTCTTTCTTCCTCATGAAAGTAAAGTTGACTATAATCTCAGATTCAGCCTGATAGGCAATTAGCTAATGAAGCTGAGAGCACAACTCATTGGCCAACTGCCTGGAATGTGTAGAGCACCTCAAGCGTTCCAAGTGCATGTTTTGTGGTGGACCTGGGCACAAAACAGGTAATCAGGATTCATGTAATATAGATGGCCAACCTACATCCTGTCATAGAGTCTGATCAGATGGCAGTTCAATCCACTATTGCCCCACCCCAAATTAAGCCAGGTTATTTTGTGGCAGAGAATCCTGACCAGACTCACCCATTTTTGCATGCTACAATGCCATTTTACCCCTCCTTGCATGACCAGATGGCACCAAGCATGAAGTCAGCCTGTCGGCCATTTATTTTAGAAGTTTGCCCTTAGGAGCATGCCCAGAAGCACTCAGCATGCTGGAATATGGAGTTCATGGGGCTGTCGGCCATTTTCTTTTTAAATTAAGTCCACAGAGCAATCACCCAAATGAAGAGACTGCTGGGATATGTAGTTCACTGCCATCCTCCCTCTAATCTTTTCAGTTTATCCCTTCCCCAAACAGTATTAAAAAGCTGCAGAACAGGGGTGTCTTTCAAAGAACTCTCAAAGATTTTTCAAAAGAAAACAAGGTTTTGAGTAGCTGTGGGGGGAGGGTTCGTATATACAGTCATGTGATCCTCGCTAACTCCCGGGGGGTGGGTGGGGAAGGTGGCCAGAAAGCAAGAACTCAGTGAGACCTGCATGATGGCTTGGCTGTGCAACAGGTTGACTAGACGACAGGAAATCCATTTTTGAAGTGGCTCAGACCAACACGACTGGACTTTATCAGGTATCAAAGAAACACGGGGAAAGGGGAGGGGGGAATGGAACTCAGACAACTGGGGCACAATAGACAGATGTTGCTATCTGGTCGTGCACTTTAAATCCATAAGGGAACAGCAAGGGCATTGGGTCAAATTGCCTGTGTGAATGCAACCATAGACAAGTGAGTGCTATTGAAACATATGCCTGAGGCATACTTTTTAGTTTACTGAAACATTAGTAAAACGTTACAAACCAAACACAAAAAAGGACCTAGAACATGAACCGGGGGGGGGGGGGGTAGAGAGATCAGCTTAGATCCTGACACCTTAGCCAGAGAATTACTTTTGTGGTAGGGGGTTGAGCAGAACAGCAGTGCTTCAAAAATAAATGATTAATGAGAAATTTGCTTTACCTCTGAACAGATCCATGTATGAACTGAGTGTTTTTGATATATGGGTTGTGGGGGAAAGGCCTGATAGCAAGCCAAAGGCTGCTTTAATAACAGTGCTGTTGCTTAGCACAGTTTCACCCCAAAGTCCATTGAAGTCCATCTGTTTAGAAGGGTATAGCTCAGCCTAACCCCATCTTGCCAGAGCCTGGAAGCTCAGCAGGGTCAGCCACAGAGAGTACTTGGAGATGGGAGTCCACCAAGAAAGGTTTATCATGCTGGGCAGATCGGAAGATTTATTTCATTGTGGTAAACTAGCTCTGCCCAGCCATTGCCTTGAAAACCCAGTAGTCCTGGAGTCGCCACCAAAAGTCAGTTATAATTACTATAACGAGGAGGGGCTGCCAGTCTGTCCAGAGGGCAAAGCTTGGCAGGCCACTTTTCAGTTTTCTAATTTTCACTGTTTTGAGTGGGTCTGGGAGGACACACCTATGGAAAGAAGGATTTGCACCTGGACAGTCCAGAGTTGAGGGGGGAATGGTGGGGAGAGAGTGGCTGGCCTCGTGTGGCCACACCTCCCTCTCGAAAGCCACTGGCTTAGAAAAGCTCATGAAAAACAAAATATGTGTTTGCTACCTTTGTACCCTAGTATTCCGCCAAGGAACTGAAGAAAGTACTGGATATGATTTGTCCATTTTTGTCTTCATTGCAGTCATACAAAGCCTGGTTTAAATGTTGTATTTTCTAAATGGAAAGCGAATTCAGATATGACAGGACAAGGCTTAGCAGAAAAGCATTTGCATATTGTTGTTCTTTTCACAGGCCTAAATTTTGGAACTCTGTCAAAGTTTCTGCCCTGCTCTTCTTTCCCTGTCAATGGCATGTAATACTTCTGCATAGCAAAGAGAATGCCAGTGGCGGAACGGAAGGAGCCCCATGGTTTTTGAAGTCCTCCAGCCTGGGCGCCATGTGTCTGTTTAAACCCCTCGCCTCTGGAGTCATGCTGCAGCGGTGGCAGGCCCCCGTCCTCATAGGGAAGGCAGTTTGCCCTCGCTTCAACGGTGGGAGCCTCTGCTGCCCAGGTACAGCTCCACAGGGGGGATCTTTATACCCTATGGGGATGGTCCCCATCAGGTATAATTGAGCCGAATAAATTCAGCTATACCAGTCATTTCCCGAACCCCCATATCATACCGTATATCCAAACCTGAAAAAATACCGGGGGACATTGTTTGGTGCACACCCCTAATTTGTACATCTGGTCCCACTCTCTAATTCCTACCTGGAGGATTTTGACTTCTTTAATAAGCAAAAATGATACAGCCTGTGATGCAGTCAGTCATGGGCCAGCTAGGGAAGCTAGAAAAGATCAGAGAGGCATTTAAACATGCCACCCCATCCCTTCTCCAGCTGGCCTGCGACTGTGGGCCAGCTAGAAAAGGGAGAAAAGATCAGGGAGGAATGTTTAAATGCCTCCCCACACCTTCCCCGGCTCGCCCACTGCAGCAGGCAGGCTGGGAATGGCTGGAGAGTGTTAGCCCAACTGCCTTATTTGTTATTAATATTGGGAACACATAAGCTTTAAACAACTGGCAGTAGGCAAAAGCCTGGATTGTCACCTATTTATACAGAAGCTGAGCTCCTTCCAGATAAACCAAAGGATAACTCAGGAGACTTAAATCAGTCATTAAGTTGTGCTTTACATAGGTGTTCTCAGTCAAACAATACAGATTCACACACATTTATACAAAATCTAGGAAATCAGATAGAGTAAGAGACATTTGCATTAGCAGGAGATAGTTGGTTTCCGTTGAGGGCAATATTTACCTGTCTGGAAGCTGATGTAGTCTCACTATAAAAATAGGAAAAGGTAGGAGGGAAAGAGAAACACATATTCTGAACCTGCAGCAATACATGGCTGGCCCTGGCTGTGCATCCAAGGGTTGTGGAGGGAGGATGGAATGGAAGATAGGAAGGGAGGGGAGAGAGAGAGCTCCATGGGCCGGGAGTCCTCTTTTATTGGGGGTCTCAAGGGGGGCTGGCTAGGTCAAAATAACTCCCAGGGAATGCCCCTCGGGTGGTCCACTCTCCTAAGTCCTGTCCACTGAGAGAAGGGCTTGTGGGTGTGGTTAGGATTTGACTCTACCTGATGGTCAGAATGATACCTAGGAGACTGGAAGCTGACTCCTCGGCTAGGCTCTTTGTCTCCTAAAATAAGATCAGGTTTTGGGCAGCTGAAACCGGTTCTTCCAGGAAGCTCTCTGCTGTCCGTGCATCCCTGGGATGAGTTCCTTTGTTACATCTAACGAGGACTGTTGGAGGGGGAGGGTGCAGCCTGCGACGTGTAGAGAGCATGTACTGTAGTGGTGTTTGTGAGCACATGTCCTTAGCCCAAGTGACAAGATGGCTATTTCCTGTGTAAGTCTCTTTGTGATAAGAGGAGCCTCCTGGAGTTGGCAACCTCAGGAACCGCCGTCTCAAGCCTCTGCTGGAGTTGTTTTGCAGCTGGGTTTCTCTCTCTGGCTACCTTTGCCTCACAGTTCCTCTCACAATCAGCAACAGTCATTTATCACTTATGAATTTCCCATTCATAAGAGTGCATAAGCACCTTGTGGGCTAATGATTGATCGGGGAGGCATTTAAACATGCCTCTCCATCCCTTCTCCAGCTGGCCTGCAGCTGTGGGCCAACTGGAGAAGGGAGGAAAGATTGGGGAGGCACGCTTAAATGCCTCCCTGTTCCTTCCCCAGCTGGCTTGCTGGCTGGGAAAGAAAGCAAAGTTGGGGGAGACGGGTGGGCTGGGGAAAGAAGGAAAGATCTCTCCTTCTAGCCATTTAAACCGCCTGTCAGCTGTTAGGTTTAAATGGTCAGCAGCTCCAGTATGGTGAATGTACCCAGAAAAAAGGCAGAGGGAAAGGCAGAGGGAAACACCACATGTGGAGAATGTGGATTGAACATTGTGGATAAGGTTGATTCAGAATGAAAGGATTCTTTAACATTTGTAATTCCAGGTACATTTCTGCTTCAGCACTTGGATTGAAGTATATGCCATTCTGAATGGAGCAATGCCTCTGTGCATCTTATTCACTGAATGTGTCATGCCCTTTGCATTCTCAGAGATGCTGTGCAGTGGTCAGTCATGGAGGCCAACAGGCATCCTTCTTTTGTCCTCCTGCCTTTGGAAGCTGCAGCAGTGTAAGCCTACCAGACAGAAAATAAGGAAGTAAACCTGTGTCTGGGCTGTTTTTATTCAGACTGCAAATGAGGACTTCTATGACAGAATGTCCCATGGAAAAAAGATTTCTCCTTAAAAATGAGTATGTCAAGAGGAAGCTGGACAAACCTCGGCCGTGGCATGCTAGTTCTCTAGTTGTGGGAATTTTTTTTTTTAATGGAGAAGCTTTCAGTCATGGAGATCTCCACTTGCAGCCTGAACTGCTGCAGTCCAAATGGAGGCTTTCTTACCACATCTCCTCTTTTAAGTACGAACCCTACAGTGTTCAGGCTACAGAGAGTATTTTGCTCATAATGACCCTCAGTGTAATACAAGTAAAATTAAGAGCATGGGCAGGGGGGCTTCCTATCGTGTGATAATGAAGCAGCGGCTGCTCTGAAGTTTGATTTACCAGACAGGCAGAAAGGTAGCTGCAGAATGTAGCTCTAAATGTGGCTGCAGGATGGCTTCTGTCTTTCCCTGCATTTTAGCTTTGCATAGCTGATGAAATCTGAAATATTCTGGTCATGGTTGTTTTTTTCCCCCTTAGTAAGCACTGCAGCTGTTGCTGATACTACTTTTGTGTCATATGAATGGGTTGGGTCTGGAGTACATCCAGCAGAGCGAAGCCTGTGGAGCGAGACCTCTTCGCCTTGCCTGTCTTGTTGCAGCTTTTGGCATTCTGCTCGGGGGGGTGGGGGGGGCCGTCAAGGAACCCTCAGGAACAGAGGGGAGAGGGCAAAATGGGGATCTGCAGTGGGAGGGGAGCCAAAATCGTCACAGTGGTTATGCTTGTGGAATGAAGATAATTGGATTTATAGCCAACGCTTCACTATCTGAAGGAGTCTCAGAGTGGCTTACAATCTCCTTTCCCTTCTTCTCCCCTCCCCACAACAGACACCCTGTGAGGTAGTTGGGACTGAGAACTGCTCTTGAGAGAACAGCTCTGAAAGAACTTGTGACTGACCCAAGGTCACTCAGCTGCATGTAGAGGAGTGGGGAATCAAACCTGGTTCTCCCAGATTAGAGTCCGCACTCCTAACCACTACACCAAACTGGGTCCCTTGGATCCAACTCTCTGTCTGTGGAAGTCAAACTGAGGCTATGTTAGGTGTTTTCCAGGCTGCAGCCACCTTCTGTGTTTTTATTAGTGTTGCGGTGGTTCTGATGAGTGTGCTGTCAGTGCGATCAGTTCACACTGACATGTTTTCTTCAGTCTTTCCCCGACAGTCTTCCACCTATTCAGATTCCCATTTGAGGATTATTTTTCCTGGCTTTTTTTTACACACACACTGAAGTGCTGCTGCAGCCCCATGGAGACTCTTGTGTATCCTTGCTTCCAAGTCAGGAGGAGGCACTTAACAAATAAAAGAGAGAGAGGGAGAAAGGGGGGGGGGACAAAAGAGACAGGTGAATGCACAGGTCTGCAGATGAGCCGCCACAGTTCAGGGGAGGGGGCTGCTGAGGAGGAAGTAGGGAGTTGTGGGTGTGGGAGAGACAGCAGTGGTCAATGTTTGCTCATTGGCCCCTCTTTGCCGGACTGCTCCTGAAATAAAGTCCTGGCTAAGACCCCGTGTTCATTTCGTTTGTCAGGATATGCCTTCCTTTTTGATCAATGCTCCAGTATCTTCAAGAGGCCAGGCAAACCTTCCAACAGCTACAGCTCCATCAGATTCAGCAGATCTTGCTGAGAAAGACTTGAGTGCTTGGTTAAAAAAATATATCAAAAGTGTCGCCCAGGCCCATGCTGTAATTTGCTCCGGCATTTGAATGAAATAATGGTAAGGAGGGCAATGACTGGCTGCTGGTATCAGGCCCCTCGTGAGAATGCCTGTCTGTTTTAGCGCAGGCACCCTGCAGCACTGCAATGTTTCCACACTGGCATGCAAATGGGGAGGGGAAGCCACCCAAACATGTCCAGAAAGGGCAGGTTTGGGTGACAACCCTTGAGGCAGGGGAAAATGTTCAGGTTCTGAGGAAGAGCTATCTTGCAAATTCATTTTGCAATGAAAAAAAATTATGGAAAAAACTGGTTTTAAAAAGAAGAGAGAGAAAATGGGGGCAGCACTGGGATGTTAATGAAGTTGTCTGGACACAAGAAAAAAATCCAGAACTGTCCGGGACTGAAAATGGAACTTTGAGTATGTCTGGAAAATGCCTTAGCTGATACTGTGCCATGTGGCTTCAATCCATTCACAGCCCTGTCAAGTTACAGGACTGCTATTAAAATAAATAAATATTACAGCAGAAAATAAGAACAGTTTCCCAATTTGGAGGGAATAAATGCACTGTGGATGGTCTACTTTTGTCCCAAATCCATCTCTTTTTCTTACATTAGAATTACATTTTAATACATTTCTTTGAGATGAGTTAGCTGGAGAAAGCTTGAAAAGAGTTTCCATCCTGGTGAACTGGAACAAATTGGGCTCCAGCCAACCCAATGGGGAAGATGCTTTTCTTGGGAAGGGAGTTCCTCCTCTCATGTCATGAATCTGCTACTGGAAGTAAGCCTAGGTAGAAGTAAGTCCCATTTTATTCAGTGGGGCTTTCCTCCAGGAGAGTGGTCTTAAATTTGCAGTCACAAGATGGTATTTATTTGTGGACCTAGTGCTAAAGGGGCAAGGATATGGCAAGATGCCACCCAGTTCCCTCTCAGGTGCAGGAAGACAACATACCACCTTCTGAACTGAAAATGGCCACAACTTCACTTGTTACAGCAGCTGTGAAAGCCTTGGCACCGCATGAGGCAAACGGGCTCAGTTGTCAGCCAACCCACTGGCAAGCCAATGAACCCCACTGCTTTGGGGGGGGGGTAACCAGGGGTGGCAGGATGCCATGTTGACAGTAGCCACTGTGGGGTGTCCCCTGCCACAGTGGCAGCCCCTGAGCTGGGCATATCCCCGAAGCCCTCACCCCACAATCTCTCAAGAGCCAGTTTGTTGTAGTGGTTAAGAGTGCAGCTAATCTGGAGTGGTTAAAAGCTAATCTTGAGAACCAGGTTTGATTGCCCACTCCTCCACAAACAGCCAGTTGGGTGGCCTTGGGTCAGTCACCATTCTCTCAAAGCTGTTCTCTCAAGAGCAGTTCTCTCAGAGCTCTCTGAGCCCCAACTACCTCACAGGGTGTTTGTTGTGGGGAGAGGAAGGAAAAGGAGATTGTAAGCCACTCTGAGACGCTGAGTGAAGGGTGGGATATGATTCCAATCTCTTCTTCTTCTTAAGGGGATCCCCCAAATTTGGGGGAAATGGGAACACAGGTCACCTTCCCCCTCCATGCTGATACCGCCAACACAGTTGTGACAGAAAAGAATCAAAACTGGAGGGCACACATGAATCAAAACACCCATAGAGCTACCCACAGGATGTGACTATAAAAAAGAGGGGGGTGGGTGGGCAGGCAAAGCTATGAGGCTGACTGAGGCCCATGTGGTGCAGAGAGCCTTCTATCCAGGCCAGGCAGACCAGAAGGGGATTGGCCAGGTGGGGGGGTGAAGAGCCCTGCGCAGCCACAGAAGGCCTCTCTGGCTGTTCGCCAGCCATACTGCCTGTGCCCCAACTTATGGTGGCTTCATAGGGTTTTCAAGGCAAGAGACAAACAGAGATGGTGGTTTGCCATTGCCTGCCATTGCCTGCAAGACAGGACTTCCTTGGCGGTCTCCCATACAAGTACAAACCAAGGCTGATACTGCTTACCCTCAAAGATATGGCAAGATATGGCTAACCTGGGCCATCCAGCCTGTATGTATGTATATTCTGTATTTCCAACACCTGCACAAAAGTCCTTCAGTCCCTGATATTCAATATGGATACTTGGAAGTGTAACCTCAGCTTGTGGGTTCTGTGGGGCAGAACTTGGAATGAATCTTGCAATAATTTAAAGATAATAAAACATTTTTACTTTTCACTTAACATCATGTAACAAAAACTTATATCTGTCAGACCCCAGAACAAAGTTACTCTCAACAACACTCTCCCTCGTCCCTTGTTTATTGAGATATAAGCAAGTTCCAGGTTAGTTCAATACTGGGTCAGAACAAGCAGGAAACCCTGAAGACATAGATAGTTCAAACCAACCCCCCCCCCCGCCCCCCAATGCACCAATCACACTTTGCAAACCTGCCGCCTAACTTTTGCACTTCTACCACCACCCCCACCACCCCGTGGGAATATATGGCTCCCTTATGAAAGTGAGAAAGACACAGCTTTGGATTCAAGGTTGTCCCTAGCAGTCGGGAGCAGTCGGGAGACCCAGCGGTTCATACACTCCAACATTCACCTCCCCCAATTTCCCTTCCCCCAGTCATCATGGCAAACTAAGAACAGAGTTTGACAATATCTTAATAACACAATAGAACAAAGATCTTGTAAAGTCCAAACAATTAACTTTTCCCTCCTTCACAGCTTGCCACCCCAAAGTTCATCTTTTTCCTCTTGTTGGTGGCCCAAGAAGTCTCCAGATGAATACTCTGTTTGCCAGCATCTAAGATGAATGTGCCAAATGAACTCCCCATTAGATAGCATGGCCCTGAAACAATGAGAACCTTTAGGAGAAACAATGAGAACAATCAGTGTGACCACTGATTGTTCGTGTTCTCATAGTATTTGCATATCTCCTCTTGAGGGGTGGTTGGCTGCATTCCCCCCTCAACATATGCATAGAAAAATTCTGATGGTGGTGGTAAACCAGGGCTCTTTTTGTAGAAAAAGCCCAGCAGGAACTCATTAGCATATTAGGCCACACCCCTGACAGCTCAGCTCATTAACATATTAGGCCACACCTGATGTTACCAGAAGTGTGGTCATCCAGCCACATCCACCTTTTGCTTCTTATTCTGTTTACCTTGTTGTCAAAACAGTTCTGACAAAACCAATAAAAACATTATTTTCTGTTCCATCTATACAAAATCTTGCCTGAACCAATATCTTATGTCCAACAATTATTCCCACACTGGATTGGAATCAGTTCCTAAAGGTTAGGTTCCCATGGAAATCAGCTTCCCTTCCTGCAGAACTAGTATGCTGAATATGATTTTTTTAGGGTTGCCAAGCTACAGGTGTGGTCTGGAGATTACAACTGAGCTCCAAACTACAGAGATCAGGTCAACGGCTGCTTTGGAAAGTGGAGTCCATGGCATTATGCCTTGCTTAGGTCCCTCCTTACCCCAAACCCCACCCTCCTCAGGCTTGTGAGGCTTCTGCCCTAAGCAGTTAAAGATCAGACCTTTGTTGATGAAACAGAGTTCTTTATTTCTTTAATGCTGCATGACAGGTTCTTGAATGTTTGTTAGAGATACCGTATACAAAACAGTCAGGGTTAATATACCCTCCGGTACAGTTTGAAACCCCGATATTCAACCAATCACACAAAAGGAAAAAAGCGCGGTTAAAGATCTTTAGCCATTTTACTTCCCACAGGAAAGGTGAGGTGTTAAAGTTATAAATTTTCCCCTCTTGAATTAGGCGCCACAGATTTGCCCCGTATATCCATAACAAAGGCTGTCCCAAGGACTTCTCACAGCGATAAGAAGGTGCCGTGTCTCGGAGGGTGGGGGAGCGGAGGAATGCAGGGGAGAAGAGGCCATTTGGTTTCGGGTGACGTATCAGCGCTCGAGGTCGCCATTCTCCCGGATGAAACTGTTACATTGACCAGACCTTCACAAAGCAATATATTTCCAGGCAATAAAGAGTAGGGAGGAAACCTGAGACAACTTGGATAGAGATAGCAAGGGAGTTGAATGACATCTGCACAAATTTACTACACAATGCATAAAGAATATATTGTTAGGATCAAGGATCCTGACACACTGCCACCTGCATAATACATCCTACCCCGGTTTATCAGGAAAACGTTTATGAAAAGCTTTAACTAATCTAGGAGCATGAACATTATCAGAAAAAACCCATTCATTCAGCTCAGGGCCGAAATCTACCCATTTGATTAAATAAAGCAAACGGCCCCTATGCATTTTTGAATCAAGGATTTCGGAGATCTCAAATTGAGGGGCCCCCTCCTTCATCAGCGGAGGAGGAATCGGAGGAGTTGGGTGCCACGCATTCGGCCCAGGATTCTTCTTCAGCAGGCTGAAATGAAAAACAGGATGCACAGAGCTCAGTGATTTAGGCAGTTCGAGTTCAAATGACACATCAGAGATTTTGCGCAACACCTTGTAAGGTCCAACGTATTTCCATCCCAATTTCCTACTGGGTTGGAGGCCATGAATGTTTTTTGTAGAAAGGTACACCAAGTCTCCAGGCTGAAGGTCCCAACCTTCAGCATGTCCCCGGTCCGCGTATTTTTTGTAGTCCTCTTTGGCTTTGTCCAGAGTTTTAGCAATCAGGGGCCACGATTTCTGCAGATCTACCCACCATTGGAAGAATTCAGAGGAGGGGCTTTCAGCTGACGCATCGATAGTCGATAAAGGCTTTCCTTCGAACCCCCCTACTGCCATGAAGGGTGACACCCCTGTGGATGAATGCACCGCATTGTTGTAGCTATATTCAGCAAACGGCAGCAGTTCCACCCAGTTATCCTGATGATAGTTAGTATAACATCTCAAAAATTGTTCCAATATTTGATTGATTCGTTCGGATTGGCCATCGGTTTCTGGGTGGTAACCCGAACTCATGGCCGGCTCAATGTCCATCAATTTCAAAAGCTCCCGCCAGAAGTTGGCAACGAATTGACTGCCACGGTCGGATACCACGCGCTTGGGAAAAGCATGTAATTTAATCATGTGGTTAAAGAACACTTTTGCTAAACCCTTTGCCATGGGCAGTTGTTTGAATGGGGCAAAATGAGCTTGTTTGGAAAACATGTCGACTACCACCCAAATTACCATTTTTCCTTTAGAGGTAGGTAGGTTAGTGATAAAGTCCATAGACACTGCTTCCCAGGGCCTGGAGGGGGTGGGTAGTGGATGTAGTAGACCCGGAGTTTCCCCCCCCCCTCTGCTTGCACATTAGACAAACTTGACAGGCAGTAACGAAATCGAAGACGTCTCTACGCATGCGTGGCCACCAAAACTGCCTCTGTATCAAATTAAGAGTCTTTAGGAATCCAAAGTGACCGGCCAGTTTGGAGGAATGACAAGCTAACAAAATGTCTTTTCTGCGCACCTGAGGCACCACTAGTTTGGTCCCATGATACCAACACTTATTTGGATGTAAGGAGCATTCCTCTATTCCACTTAGCTCCTCTGCTTCCTCTGTGGAATAGTCTCCCGCACATTTCTCGCTCCATGATTCAACAGGTGTTACTTTACTTTGACTCCTGGTCATGACTGCCCCCCCCAACTGTTGCGGCGAAAACATGGAGTCGAACACTTCTTCTTTTTGATGGGGAGGGAGGAAGAAAGGAAGGAAGGAAGGTGGGGGGAGAGAGAGGAAAGAAGGAAGGAAGGGGGAGAAAGAAAGGTGGCAACAGAGAGAGAGAGAGGAAGGAAGGAAGGAAGAAGGAAGGAAGGAAGGAAAAAAGGTAGGTAGGTGGGGGGAGAGAGAGAGAAGAAAAAGAGATGGGGGAGGCACTTACTGGAGCAGGGAGAGTGTAGGCGCAGCGACGCAACATCGGCAAGCCAAATGCAGAGAGCCCAGGCCTTTCAGTGCAAAGAGCCCAGGCCCAGTGCTTAATCTCCGGGCGGGGCTTTTTGCTGCTGGCTCTCGGCACTTAAAGGGAAAGTTCCCTTTGAGTGCAAACAGCCCAGGCCCAGCAGGGAGGGGTGAGCTCGGACACCAGCCAGAACACTGTTGTGGTGCATTCCGGCTGAAAAAGAGCCCTGGTGGTAACAAACTACGGTTAGCTATAATAAATAAACTAAATATGCCTTTTTTTAAATAACATTTTTATTGTTTCCAAAACAAACAGGGATACAGCAATGCACATCAATTTCCTCTCCATTACAGCACCTCATACAGTCGTCAAATCCATCTCATTTCTCCACCATAAGTTGTTTGTATAGAGTTTGCAAGTATAATAATATACAGTTTCTTAATTTCTACTAGTACAAAGCTTTCCTAAGCATGCTATTAGGTTTTTAATTATATTGTACAGTGTGTGACTCTCTTGAATTATATCATATGACTCTCTTGAATGATATCATCCAGTGTATGACTAAGTATATTAGGATCTTACTCCCTCAAGAGTATCTAGGGCTCCCTCAATATGTAAATGATATAGATCTAAAATAGAGGGAGTTCCCTCATGCTTTCTCCAGAATTTTTGTAGTTATCAACTTTTTATTAACTTTCTGATTCCTCCTCTTAAGTTTTAAAGTCTTAATTATGTGTATTTTCCCTTTGTAAGTGTAAAATTTGTCTTGTAAGAATAGCTGTCTATATTCCTCTTTATAGTGGCTTGTAATGCCATAATTTTGTTGTAGTTGTTGTTGGTAAATAAGTCACTGTTTTGGGAATTTCATCAACCATAATTTTTGTATAAAGTCTCTGGTATATTTTTGTGATGGTTATATTTGGCTTTGTAGGCAAATTCCAGTCATCTTGCTTGTAGGTTCCCCCTGTGTTTTCAAGGCAATCTGGTCTTTTTTCCTCCTCTTTCCACGCTGTCTGGGCTATTTGGCTCTTAGGTTTGAGTTGCTGGGTCTTTATTTGGATCTCCATCTGTACTGAGTGAAAAGCTTCTTCAACAGCTTTTTTTTGTGGCCACAGTGAGCATATTGAGAAGGTCTTTCAAACGAACTTGAATAGGTTTGTCATCCATACTTTCTGATGTAACTAACAGTAAAGCCTCTGAAGTGTTTTGCAGTCTATCATTTTTCCAGAAATTATAGTCAAATTATATAGTCTCTAAAGATGATTTATCACGCCAAGTTTTGCAGAGATAACAAAATTAAAAAGTGTATGTCAGGAGCTGCTGTGTTGTAGACGAAGTTAACATAGGGCAAAGGTTTATCAGAAGTTTACATTCCAAAGCAGTTAGTCAGGTGAAAGTGGAGTTTTAGAGTTTTAGTAGAGATAAATATACATTATTATGGGAATTAAGTGCATAAACAAGTTAGGGGTAAGATTCGTTAAAATGTAAGCCTTTATAATTCAAATATTAAATTATAACAAATCCGAAAATTACAAAGTTTCCATAGAAAGGACAGAAAGATTTATTAGGCTACTAATAATTCTTGGCAGTGTCAATTGAATTGTGCAGTCTTGTTTTCTTCGCCCAGTAGATTGTTTACACATTTAACTTTAGATCCTTTTGCTAGCCGTGCCAAGGGGGGGGGGGGGGGTTGCTTTAAAAAGTACTCATAGTGCTATGCTTCATCGATGTTGTGGATGAGGTACCAGCTCTTAAGTTCCTCTTTAGTGGGTAGCAACAGCTAGTCACCCATGGCTGACCATGGGTGTTCTTCTTTGTTTCTTGCTAGAGACAATCCACAGGCTTCCACTTGCCTATGGCCACAGGCAGGGGGCATAGGTCATGTCTCTTTCACTGCACCCCCCTCCAGGGAGTACAGTGGAGTTCGGGATCCTCCAAGTCTCCTCTAAAGATATCGAAAAGCCCGCGGTGCCTGGGAGCAAGTCCCGGCTCCATCCGTCCTGCCACACTGCAGCCCAGGGAAATCTAAATAAACAAAATATTCCCTCAGTGGCTTGGGAGCCACGTGTGCCTTTTTGACTTGCCGTCTGTGGCTCTTCTGAGCACTGTCCCCTGATGCAGCACTTGTCCCATGTTTCAGGAGACTGGGCAAGTGGGAACTGTGGTTGGTATTTGGTTCCTGCCTTGAAGCAGCTGCCACCAAAGGAAACTGTGAGCCTCCCTGAGGTGTAGACCTCATGCTAGGGATGGAAATGAATGTGGCTCTTTGGGCTGATGGCAATTGTGAATATGGCTCTTCACAAGCTGCAGAGCGACTACCACTGCTGTCTACTGAGAGGTAGTGCTGGTACATCCTGGGGCCAAACAAGGAAGGATTCTTGTCTCATATCTGGGTGACCACATCTGGAAACACAAGTATACAGTACATCAATTTTTGGTCTGCTTCAGCAGGGCCTTTTGTCTTATGAATGATGTAAAGCTGCCTCGGGCCCTTATTGGGGAGAAAGGCAGGGAACAAATTACATAAGTAAATAAATACTACAATAGTGTTGCTTCTGTGCCACATCCATTCCTTTGTGTCCCATCAAGTTATGCTGGTTATTCTTTGTTTACTTCTTTTCAGGTGTTCTCTGGAATCTGTCCTCTTGTGATGCATTAAAGATGCCAATTATCCAGGATGCCCTTGCAGTGCTGACCAATGCAGTGATCATTCCTCATTCAGGATGGGAGAACTCCCCTCTCCAGGATGATCACAAAATTCAGCTTCATTCATCACAGGTGCTGCGCAATGCCACTGGGTGCCTAAGGTGAGATTGGACATCCGCCACTCAAGGTGTTCTCCTGTTCCATTCTGCTTTCTGTGCCTAAGTTTCCCAGATATTGAACCGAACAATGCTTTGCAGAACATCGTAAATATCACAGATATGTGAAGAGCTTCTATACATTGAACCTGAGTTTTATGGAATAGCTTTGCACTACATTGTGCTCTTCTCAAGCTTTTAAAAGAACTCAACCAATATTTATGACATCATCAATGTCATCTATATACTAATAGCAAAGTTGGCCAAAATTGAGGATACTTAAATCTGGTGACTGGAGTGGGCAAGACAGATCTTTCTACAAACCTGTAAAGGGCCATAGGTTTGCTGAAAAATGTGAAATCTAAAACACACACACACACATATTGGGGGTTTAAAAACACCCCAAATGATAAAAGGAGTGCCTATTGCTGTAAGCAGTGGATACCCTCAGTGGCCGTTGCTAGGCAACCACAGCATTCCACGCTGTGTTTCAATGAGTAAAAAGGCAGGGGAAGAGGGCAGAGTCCTTTTTCAGGACTATTTTTGGCCTTTGAGGGAGGACTCATTGGGGCCAGGCCTGACTAGGGTTACCACCTCCAGGTTGGGAAATTCCTGGAGTTTTTGTGGTGGAGTCTGAAGAGGGCAGGGTTAGGGGAGGAAAGGAGAGAGGCCTCAACTGGATATAATGCCACAGAGTCCATTCTTCAAAGTAGCTATTTTCTCCAGGGGGACAGATTTGCGTTGCCTGGAGTTGAGTTGTAATTCTGGAAGATCTGGAAGAGGAAAATGATGTAAGTTGCTTTGGTTCCTATTATGGAGGAAGGTGGTGTATAAATGAAGTAAAAAATATAGCTGAATATGGAAGGCAGATAAAAGGTAGGTTGGTGAATAGCTGAGAAGGCAAGAATGGGGCTAGGAAATGAGAGAGGATATGGGAGTTGACAGGAGGGGAAGAGAAAATAGTGTAGGGAAGAAATTACAGGGGTAAGTGAGGTGCCCCCCCCCCAGTCCTTGCAGGTTTCCTATGATGCAAGTGGGCCTGACCTGGTGGCTTGACACCACACAATGAGGCCACAGTTTTCCTTGATACAGGCTGCTGGGGGAGGGGGGAGAAAACCTTAAGACAAAGGGGCAGATAAATATAGGTTGGCTGTTGAGCAGGTGAGAAGGAAACAGGAAAAGAGGAGAAGCTATGGAGGCTTTCAGGAAAGGGAAAAAGGAAATAGTGGAGTAGTGGGAAATGAGATGCCTCCCACAAGTCCTTGAAGGTTCCCACTTGTAAAATGCCTAATTGAGGCTACCCACAGAGCACACAGTCTATCACCCTGCCAGGCAATTGATGTGTTTCCTGTTTTGGCTGCCTGTCTGAGATCGCGAAAACATCCAGATTGTCAAACTGGCAGGCCAAGATACCTTGATGTGGATGATATTGATTTTGGAGAGTTGGGTCACCTCTTGTGCAGGCCTGATCTTCGTCATGGTCTCTGTGCTTTCACACTGTGGGAATAGGATGCGTGTGCCTAACCCAATCAGTAATTCCTAAAAGCTCTAAGAAACTCTTTTCCCCATGCTCTGTCCCTGAGGCACGCACAGGGCCCCACCAAGCATCCCCACTCCTCCACATGCAGCTGCTGATGTGACCTTGGGTCAGTCATAAGTTATTTCAGAGCTGTTCTCTCAAGAGCAGTCATTGGGAGAGCTCTCTCATCCCCACCTACCACACAGGGTGTCTGTTGTGGGGAGGGGAAGGGAAAGTAGATTTTAAGCCGCTCTGAGACTCCTTTGGGTAGTGAAGATTGGGGTATAAATCCAATCTCCTCCTTCTCCTCTTCTTCTTCCTTCTCGCTGTCAACATACGCCAACTTTCCTGGTTCCTCAGGCTCATGCAGTGGTTCCCTGGGATCAGTGCCAGTTGCAATATCTATATGGTGCCTACCCTGTTCACTCACCAATGTCGTGGCTACCCCTCTGACCACAAGACTGGGATCAATGGTCCCTCTATTCCTGTCGGTATCAATTCCCATCAAGACCAGTATCTCCTTCTTTGACCTCAAGAAAATTGACACTGAAAAACCATACGCATGTGCACAAGGGGCACAGAGCTCCTCACACAGAATCAGTGCCACCTCCACCACTGAAACCCTCTACTCAGGACCACTTCTGAGACCTGTTCAAATAAGGAGACTGATAGAAAGGGCTCTGATCTTCATTCCTCCCAAACAGAATTACCAACACCCATTCCCACCCTTGCTCAGGAGTGCCCTCCTTCTCCACTTCTTCTTTGTTGGCTTCGCTGAACACCTTTTTGAATTTTTCCACCCAAGGCTCAGGACTGAGGGGCCGCTCCCCCTTAGATCAGCAGTTGTTTGGTGTTGAGGTGCCGGGGGGTACGTAATGCCTCCAAATTTTTATGATCAGTCCAGACCTCAAATGGGACCCATCCCCCTCTAACCAATGCCTCCAAATGGTTAAAGTCAATTTAATGGCAGCAGCTTCTTTGTCCCATACCACCCAGTTCCTGTTGGTATTAGAGAATTTCTTTGACACATAGTCAAGGGGGTGCAATTTCCCATCCTCCCCCATTGCAATATTGCCCCCCATGGCCACATCTGGGGTGTCCACTTGGACCATGAGGGGTTTATGGCTCTCCAGGCCCTTTTTCTTAGTCTTTAGCAAGTCAGTGAGGGGTAAGACCACCTGGCCAAATTGTGGATGAATGGGCAGTAGAAATTGGTGAATCCTAGGAAGGGTTGTAGCTGTCTCCTCATTTGAGGAAGTTCCCACCCCAATACATTTTGAACTTTGTGGGGGTCCATGCCCAGGCCCCTCCCAGAAATTTGATAGCCTAGAAAATCCAGCTCCTCTTTATGGAATTCACACTTAGACAGCTTTGCAAACAGGTGGTTCTTATAGAGGGCTTTCAGTGCATCCCTGATAAGCTGCATGTGTGATTCCTTATCTTTCGAATACATCAAGGTATCATCCAGATAAACCAGGACCCCTTGAATAAATATTTATGCAACACCAAATTGATTAAGTTTCAGGGCCCCTGCGAGTCCAAATGGCATCACCAGGTATTCAAATTGACCAAGTGGGGTGTTAAAGGTAGTGTTATGTTTGTCCCCTTCCCGGATGTGCACTCGAAAGTAAGCATCCCTCAAATCCAACTTAGTAAAGATATGGCCCTGGGTTGCTTCTATCAGTAAGTCCTTAATCAGTGGGAGGGGGTAGGCATTGGACATGGACACAGTGTTCAGCCCCCAATATTTCGTATACAGTCTCAACCCCCCATCTTTCTTTTTCCAGAAAAGTACCAGAGCAGCAAAAGGCGAAGCCGCCAGCCAGATGAACCCTCTGGCCAGGTTTTTATCAATGAACTTCCACAACTCCTCTTTCTTGGCCAGGCTCATGGAATAAAGTTTCCCTTGGAGCATTTTGTGGACCAGTAGAATTTCAATGGCACAGTCAGTCTTCCAGTGAGGGGGCAGTTCATCCACCTTCCCTTCTTCAAATACTCTGGCCAAGTCTCTGTATTCCAAAGGAATGAGGTTCAGTTCCTCTAGGGCCAGGCATACCTGCTCTGGTGCCAGGTGTGGTGCTTCCCCCCATTCTGGGTTCCAGGTATGCTCCATAAAGTGGGGGTCCAGAGACTACAAGGTTCCTGTACTCCATTGGACTTAGGGATCATGGGCCCAGAGCCAGGGGCTTCCCAGCACAATTGAGAACTTGGCAGAGGGGTTTATGACAAAGGACTGCAGTTCCCAGTGGGAACCCACCCCTACCAGCAGGCGAACTGTGCAGTACCTACAGGGCTCCCCTTTTCATAGGTGTCCCATCCATCTGGGAGAACACTAAGGGTACCTCTAGTTCATGCACCTTAGCTCCCAGCCCTGTTACCAGGGACAGACTAAGTCCCCGGTGCACCCAGAGTCAATAAGAGCCCGCACCCTGATGTGTGTGCCCACTGCGGGGTTGACCACAGTCACAATCAAATAAAAAAGGGGGGAAGAGGTTCTCACTGATTCTGGCATGGAAGTCTTTCAGACCTGCCGGTTAGCACCATTCACAGCAGGTCCTGGTCTTTTTTCCCGCCAGCTGTTGCTGTTCTTTCTCGCTGGATGAAGTACCTTCTAGCTCCTCTTGCTCCCCCGACTGGAGAGCCTTGGTTGGCTTGGGGCAACTTCTGAGGGGCTTGATCTTCTCAGGTCCCTTGTGATCCTCTTTCTTCACTCCATCAGGGCTCTTACCATGGGGGCAGTTGGTGGCAAAGGGCCCAGGGGCTCCACATCTCAGGCACAGACCCCAGTTTATCCTCTGCTCTTAGTCACGCCCAAATCCCTGAGGCTGACTATGTGGTCCCCTTGCCTCACTAGCCGGTGCTTTCACCACAGGTCTCAAATGTTACATCTTCAGCAGGTTGCACTGGTTCTCTGCCTCACAAGCCACCTGGATCCAGCCATTCAGGGTTAATGGATTATCCTGGGCTAGGGCTTTGTCTAGGATGGAAGGATTCAGACTTGCCCTGTATAATTAGATAAGCACCTCTTCCAGCCACCCCTGGAGCTTAGCTGCATGTGTCTTGAACTCATCTGAGAATTCCCTGATGGATCGGCTGCCCTGCTTCAGGTTCCGGAGTCGGGGCCTAGCTCACTCCAGCTCCAAAGGGTCCTCATATTGTCAGTGGAGGACCTGCATGAAGGCATCCATATCTTGAAGCCCTGGGCCCCTCACATTGTACAGTCCTACAAACCAGTCTGCTGCCCGATCCCACAGCCAAGATCCCACATAGTCTACACAATGCTTGTCCAATGTGAAGGTGTGACTCCATTCTCTCAGAAACTTCTGCACCTGCAGGGCAAAGAATGCCAGCTTCTCCAGGGCCCTGTTGAATGTGACTTCCAGTGCTTTTCTCGATCAGTCCAGTGTAGGGGCCAGTCCAGACTGGGGCACCAGCAGAGACTGGTCCCATGGGAACTTGCTGGTTAGGGACACCCCCCCCCCCAAATGGCCTGGAGTTCCTGCTATAAGGCTTCCTGGATAGTGGCTGGGAGGTTCACCAGGGCTATTCAGGTGTCCCACCACAGTTCATCCATTTCACATCTGAATTCTTGATGGACCAGCTCAATGTCAGTTTCTTTGGTTATTAGACCACCCATCCACAGGCGTCCAGGGTCATCTTGGAATGATCTCCAGTCATCCTCTGACCATTTCCAGTCACCCTCTGACCAATTTCTCCACACTTTTGGTCCAGGGGTCCACACATTTGGTCAGGGTCGTCTCATCTCATCTGCATGGGGTGTTGATCCTTCAGTCTCACCCCCTTGCCTTGGGATTTCCCCTCATCCATGGGGATGGAGGGTTCTTAGGCCAGGGCATTGGTTTGGGTTCTAATCCCGGTCCCAAGTTCCTCACCTTCCTCACTCATCATGGCAGTGGTGTGATAGGTTGAGGAGATGCAGGAGTTCTGACACACTCTCTGACACACAAACATACTCTCAACAACACTGTTTTGGCAGTGATTTGTTTATTGAGAGATAAGGATGTCTCAAGCTAAGACCATCTTGTATCAGAACTGACCAGGTTGGTGCCCGTTCAGAAATTATAAAACAAGCCCTACCTTGTGACCTGTCCAATCAATCCATTCACTCAGCCCACCTAAATCTAGCACCTACCGTTAGCCCTCCTTCCCCCACCTGCATCCTACAGTTATATTTTCTACGACAGGCATATTTTCTAGCAGAGACAGGCATCCAAGGTCATTTCACATACTTCCCATGTCAAGAGGCCTCTTAAGAAAACAGTTGTGAAGCAGCTAAGCATTTTCACACACACGCACTCTCTCATCAGCCCCCCCCCCCAGTGCTCCATTACAGAATTCAAACAGGATGATTACAGTCAGTGAAACCAGAATATACAAACCCCATGGCAAATGAGTCCCCAAGTTTGACAGTAACCTCCACTTCCAAGAGTAAGCATACCCACTCGGCTCGCAGTGACAAAGAAGGCAAGAAATGTATGCTTTTGGTCAGAAATTTTATTTTATTGGAGCCTCCGGGGTCAAAAACATGAATTACTTGGCCTGCATGTACCAAATAACACAAATACCAATACTCACTTTGGGAGCAGCTCTATGAGATTTTGGTCTCTCTCCCCAAAGACAAATGCCTATTGACCTGGCACCTCCAAAAGGAGGGCATGCTCCTCGTGAAGCAGCAACTGAATTCCTCCAAGCACACAGTTTATGGCTTTGCCAAAACTCTTATGTCTGTCATAGTTCTATGCAGGCATTTGTGGCTACACTTCACTCCAACCAGATACCCGCTCCTACATAGAGGACTTGCCATTTGACTGTCAAGGTCTCTTCCATTCCATCACCAATACCGTCCTGCAAGATGGACAAAAGTATCAAAACCTTGTGCAATCTGGAAGTAACAGGTCCTCCAAGGGCAGGTCATTCTCATGTCCATGGTCAAAACAACAGTACTCCAAGACATCTCCAGATCAATCTTGGGGGAACAAGAACACTTAATCCAGCCCTAGATCTTCATACATGAAGCCCACGTTTTAGTCCAATTGACAGCCACCTAGATCTAAGGTTCCCCAGACCCCCAAGTAGGGTCTTTGCCTCCTCTACCCCCTCCCCACTGCTGCCACCCACATCTATACTACTCCAAAACCCTTCAGAAACACGCCTATTTCCTTTCATCTCAATGTGGAGGCAAATCACATTGGACAAATGGGTGCCCTCCATCACTGCCCATGGCTATACAATAGAGTTTCTTCAGACAACCTCGATACCTGTCTTCATCACTACTCCTCCCTTCACCATCTTACAGGAAGAGGTCCAAACCTTTCTGATGAAGGATGCCATCAAAGCTGTCCCCCTGGCCTCCAGGGGCCTTGATGTCTATTCCCGATATGTCACTGTTCCCAGAAAGAATGGTAGACTTTGTCCTATTATGGACCTGAGGGCTCTGAACAACTTCATTGCATACTGCAAATTCTGAATGATCTCACTACAAATCGCCCTACCGCTTCTCAAGACAGGCCTGGATGGCTACATGGGACTTCCAGGACACTTACTTCCATCTGAATATTTGCCCCACCACAGGCAATTCCTGAGGTTTGCTATAGGACATTACCACTATCAATACAAAGTACTTCCTTTCAGGATCTCCACAGCACCAAAAATTTTCACAAAGACAATGGTTGTTGTAATGGCTTACCTACGTCTCCAAGGGATGACAGTCTTCCCATACATAGACAGTTGGCTTTTGGTGGAAGATTTTGGGGAAAGTCTGAGAAAAGACATTTAACAGACTCTCAACTTACTTGCCACTTTTGGTCTCAAAGTAAATTACAAGGAGTTCCACCTCATGCCCACAAGAAGGCTGCAGTTCATCGAGGCAATTATAGACCCCACTGCATGCAGAGCCTTCCTCCCCAGTGAGAGGATATTGGCCATCATTTCTCTAGTATGTCATATCAGGTCACATCCAAACACAACGGATCTCTCAGCACAACAGCTCCTGGGGATGATGGCGGCAACAGCTATGGTCCTCCCATTTGCCAAACTATGAATATGAGTCCTTCAACTATGATTTTTGAGGAATTTCAACCCTTCTCATCATCATCAACTCATGAGACTGTCCTGATTTCCTTACCCTGGTGGAAGCACAAACCTAACCACCTAGCCAGAGCTCCGTTTCCACTACCAGCCCCTCAGAGATCATAACTATGGATGCTTCCTTTTGGGGGTGGGGTGCCCATATGAGGGTGCCTGGTGAGAACTTCAGTACCAACATTACCATAAACTATCTGGAGCTCCTCACAATCAGATTTGCCATCCAGTCCTTCCATACCTTCATACAGGGGAAAGTGATCTCTGTGGCCACGTACAACACAACTGCCCTCAGCTATATAAATTGGCAAGGGGGCACAGTGTCATAAGAACATAAGAAAAGCCAATGATGGCTCTGGCCAATGGCCCATCCAGTCCAACACTCTGTCATACAGGGGCCAAAAATACCAGGTGCCCTCAGGAGGTCCAGCAGTGGGGGCAGGACACTAGAAGCCCTCCCACTGTAGCCCCGCACCAAGCACCAAAAACACAATGCATCACTTGCCCCAGATTGAGGGAACCTATCTATACTTGTGGCTAATAGCCATTGATGGACCTCTGCTCTATATGTTTATCTAATTCCCACTTGAAGCCAGCCATGCTTGTAGTTACACCAACTCCTTTGGCAGTGAATTCCATGTGTTAATCACGCTTTGGTGAAGAAGTACTTTCTTTTATCTGTTGTAACCCGACTGCTCAACAATTTCACTGAGTGCCAAAAAAACACACACCCAATTTCACTGAGTGCCCACAAGTTCTTGTATTGGGAGAAAGGAAGAGAAATACTTCTTTCTCTACCTGCTCTATCCCATGCATAATCTTATAAACCTCGATCATGTTACCCCTCAGCCGGCGTTTCTCCAAGCTAAAGAGCCCCAAGCGCTTCAACCTTTCTTCATAGGGAAAGTGTTCCAACCCTTTTATCATTCTAGTTGCCCTTTTCTGCACTTTTTCCTATGCTATAATATCTTTTTTGAGGTGTGGCGACCAGAACTGTACACAGTACTCCAAATGAGGTCGCACCATTGATTTATACAGGGGCATTATGATATTGGCTGATTTGTTTTCAGTTCCCTTCCTAATAACCCCCAGCATAGCGTTGGCCTTTTTCATTGCAGTCACACACTGTCTCGACGTTTTCATTGAGCTATCCGCTACGACTCCAAGATCTCTCTCTTTGTCAGTCTCTGCCAGTTCGGACCCCATCAATGAGTATTTATAGTTAGGATTTTTGGCTCCAATGTGCATCACTTTGCACTTGGCCACATTGAACCCCATTTGCCACACTGATGCACAGTCACCCATCCTCGACAGATCCCTTTGGAGTGCCTCACAATCCTGCCTGGTTCTCACCACCCTGAACAACTTCATGTCATCTGCAAATTTAGCCACTTCACTGCTTACTCCCAACTTCAAATAATTAATAAGAAAGTTAAAAAGCATTGGACCGCGTACTGACCCCTGTGATACCCCACTGCTTACCACCCTCCACTGAGAAAATTGCCCATTTATACTCACTCTCTGTTTCCTATGAATTAGCCACTTTTTTAATCCACAAAAGGACTTGTCCTTTTATCTCGTGACTATTGAGCTTGCTTAGGAACCTTTGATGAGGAACTTTATCAAAAGCTTTCTGGAAGTCAAGGTAAACAACATCTATTGGGTCCCCCTTGTCCACATGTTTGTTTACTCCCTCAAAGAACACTAACAGGTTAGTGAGACAAGATCTTCCCTTACAGAACCCATGCTGAGTCTGCCTCAATAGTTTTTGTTCATCAATCTGCCTACTAATTCCTTCCTTAATAACATTTTCCACCAATTTACCAGATTATCCAAGGGCCCCACTGCCTCCCTGGCTGGTTTTCTGCTTCTAATGTATTTGAAGAAAGTTTTATTGTTGGTCTTTATGTTTTTTGCAGTATGCTCCTCATATTCCCTTTTTGCCTGCCTGATCAGAGACTTACATTTTATTTGCCACAGCCTGTGTCCCTTTTTATCAGCCTCACTGAGACTAGCTTTCCACCGCTTAAAGGAATTCTTGGTGGCAGTCACACACACAAGATAAAGTGGGGGGGGGGGAAGTGAGGCTATTTCCTCTGGAGGAAATGGACCTGCAGTTGCGTAATCACATAGAGTTTTGTAGATGCGGGCACAGCCTGCCATTGCATGATCAGACACAACTGCAGCTGAGTCAGGGGGGTTGCCATTTTTTTTAATTTGCTTAAACGAGGGATCGATGAATTGCATCTCCACCCTGAGGGCTTCCTATGGTGGTATGCGATGATGCACATACTGAGAAGGGAAATAAAACATTGGCATGGCATTAGGACAGCCTGATCAAACTATCCCGATGCCATGAGTGTGCACTGGAGCAATCACACTTGTTTGCTACCAGACTTCCACTAGCGTTTTTTTTTTACTCCACTTCTCCAGCAAAGCAAAACGGCTTGTCGACAGCTGCAGGGTGGTTGCCAGATGTTTGCATCTGATCGTGCCCTTTAAATCTGCCTGGCATTTGTGCCTATGGCAGGGCTACTTGTGCGTATGATTGTGACCCTTCTTAACTTTTACAGTTTCCATTACTTTGTTAACCATGCAGGCCTTTTTCTATACCTATTTGTGCCTTTCCTAACCTGTGGTATATATTTTTTCTGAGCTTCTAGGATTGTAGTTTTAAATAGTTCCCAATGGTTTTGACCCTTTCTACTTTTCCTTTGAGTTTTCTCCTCACATGTCCCCTGATATCAGAGAAGTTACCCCTTTTAAAGTTAAAAGTGGTTGTGTCAGTCTTTTTGGGCAACTCCCTATTTATACAAATGTTGAACTCAATAACATTATGGTCACTGTTCCCAAGTGGTGCAATCACTTTTACATCTATCCCCAGGTCTTGGGCGTTACTTAGGACCAAATCCAGGATCACCTCTTCCCTGGTAGGTTCTTGACCATCTGCTCCACAGCATCGAGAGTGTCTAGAAACTCAATCTCTTTTTCCCAACTTGAACACATACTGACCCAATCAGTGTGTGGGTAGTTAAAATCACCAATTACAACATAGTTATTACATCTAGCTGCTATCTTTACTTCATTAATCATATTATAATCCTCCTCTGTCTCTTGATCTGGTAGGTGATAACAAATTCCCAATGTTAAGCTTCCTTTTTGACCCACTATTTCAACCCATAGCATTTCCAGAAGCGAATCCAATTCTTTTTCCCTCTCAATCTTTGTGTGATTGGAGCAAAAGCCCTGCTTTCCCAGTGCGAACACTCCATGTTTGTGTTTTGACTTAAGTTTAAGTAGATGCAGAACAATGAAATGTTATTATTACTACTACTATTAATTTTTGTATTTATATTGCTTTTATCTTGGCTTCTTGGCTATTTGGCAAACTGTATTGTTAGTTCTCCTTTGATGTTTTAGCTATGCCTATTAAGGCTGTTATGACAACAATTCAGTAAACAGCAAACATCTCAAACAGTATAGTCTACAATATGTAAGTCCATGCAAAATGTATAAAAAGGATCCACAAAAGGAAGACTGGACTCAGTGGTGAGAAATTTATTTAAATAAAGCCACACTGATTAAGAGGTTTCCTGATTTCATATTCTCCTCTTTTCTAAATACTCTTCTTTAGATCAAAGCATTAATCTATAACCGAAACAAACTTGTTACAAAATATACTTGTTGAAAAATAAAATGCCTAAATCCCCCAGTACAAGTCAACCTCTTATATGGCATCAGATTCTATGTCAGTTACACTTGCTACTGCTTAACTTCTACACAGGCACTGCATGTCAGTCTCCTGTCGGGAGACAGCCTCAAGAACATTCTAATAGCACAGAACATTTGGCTTATTACATTAATTACCACACAGGCAGTTATAAATTTTGCATGTCAGTCTCCCATAGGGAGAATGCCTCAAGGACATTCTAGCAACACAGGACATTTGGCTTATCACATTAATTACATTGCAACAATGCCAAAAGAAATAAAAAAGCTTACCCAACCCCATTTGAGGTGTACAATAGAATTCAAGAATCTACAGGAGGAGGAGCAGCCAGGCCCTTAATGGTATGTTGTGTTGTCTGCATATGCCCAGATGGTTTTTTATTTGGGGAGGGGTAATTTAAACTCCCCCTAATATATTTTTTTAAGTTTGCAGAAAAATTCCTTTGGGGTAAATATTTGGGGTAAATCCCTATGTGTGGATTTAGATATCCACACATAGGGAACTGTTGAGAATTATATAGATTACTTTCATGGTTTGTATTGTTAGCCATTTCTTTATTCAGCTTATCCTCTTTGTGTGGCTGATCCACAAAGACTTTTGGCTAAGTACAGTGGATGCCAAGTTAAGTCCTGCTGTTATATGCTCAATTTTTACCTTGTGTGACTGGAGCAAAAGCCCTGCTTTCCCAGTGCGAACATTCCATGTTTGTGTTGTGACTTTGGTTCAGTTAGACACAGAACAATGAAACAGACATGATTTGACAAAAAAGCTGTTTCTTTTTAAAACACAATTAAGTGCAGTTCTCAAAATTCTTTGTTGGAATATTAAGGCTACCCCCAAAACAAGAAGAGAAAATGTCATGGTTTAGCATTAAACAAGTGAAACATTTCACATTCTATACAAAATATTTAATACCACCATTACTAACTAGAGGCCTACAAAGGTTTGTTTATGGATTAGAGCAGCAGGTTTGCTTCCCCACTCCTCCTCCTCCACATTTATTTATTTATTTATTTATTAGTTTCAATTTATATCCCGCTTTGCCCACCCAAGCAGGCTCAAGGCAGCGTACAAGTTAAAACCAGATAAAACACAGATGCATAATGCAATTCAATAACTTACACTAAAATTTTTCATACAGACAATATAAAACAAAGTGCAGTTGCATACAGATGGCAATTGCTGAATGATGGTCCAAAATCTGGTAACAGAAGGGCCATGATGGTTCAAATATGGATAGCTCATTCACATGAAGCCTGCTGCTGGGTGACCTTGGGCCAATCTCAGTTCTCTCCAAACTCTCTCAGCCCCATGAACTTCACAAGGTGCCTGTTGAGGGGAGAGGAAGGGAAGGCAATTGTAAGCTGCTTTGAGACTCCTCAGGGGTAGAGAAAAGGGGGGTATAAAAAACCAACTCTTTTTCTTTGCTGTTGATTGCAACTGCAGAGAGTCTAGTCGAAGCTTCAAGGAAGACTAGCTGGCATTAGAGGGACTTCCAGTTTCAGCGCAACGGCTTCAGCAGGTCCCAGGATGCTCTCCCATGTTGCCTCTGAATCTTCGGTGTTCTGTAGGGGACAGGACTAGCAGGGGGCTCCAGTCCAGGACTGTAGGGGACTAGCAGGGGGCTCCAGACTGAGGAGTTGGCAGGTGTGGTGATGCGCATTTGTGCTTCCCAGAGACACCCCTAGCAAGGACGCCAAAGAGAGATCGATGGGCTCACCGATCCAAGTTGTGAATGACCGGCAATAGGAAGCTACTCCCCCAGACAACGTACCTGATTGACTCCTTTTTCTTTAATGGCATCGTGAATTTGAGTAACAGCATTTGAAAACCTAAATCTGTGGTGTTTGGTGTTTGGGGAAAAGATCTTAGAGCACTCATAACTTTTATAGAGTCGTTTTTCTCCGTTTTCCTGTTTTACTTTTGAGAAGCTCTTTAATACATTGGCACCACCTATTTGGTCATGGCAACTGCCTTGGAAGAAACCTAAAGACAAACTGCTCCTTTTCTTTCCACTTTTTTGTGTTAAGATTAAATGCTCTAGCATCCCACTGGAAAACTCTATTCAAGAACGAGGCAGAATGAATTTTGGAAATATAGTGGGAAGGCAAACAGTTTAGATAGATAGAGTAGGTAGATAATTTAGATAGTTGTTGTCACGACAGGGCCAGGAGGCTGAGATAATCAAAGCAAGTCCAAACACCGTTCGAGGTCAGCCAAGAGTTCTGTCAGAGAGAGAGAGAGAGATGCTAACAGGTCCTTATTTATGAGCAAAGCCGGAGTCAAAGCGTGCCAGAGTTTGGAGCCGTAAATCACCTGAGTTCAAAGGAGCAGAGCTGGAAGCCTTTGGTCAGAGGAATGCCGGAGAGTCAAGAAGCCGGGATGCCAAGTCAGGGAAACCGAAGCCGAAGGTCCCAAGTCCGAGCTGAGTCCAAAAAGCCAAAGAGATGAGCAGATTCCGATTCCAGAGGTGCAGAGCAGAGTTCTGTCGAGATATCGACGTTGCCAGCACAAATTGCTCCCATCAGCCAGCCTGCTGATATAGTGCGCTGGCTCGTTAAACAATTAGCAGCTAGAAACGTAGTCCAGGCTTCTGCTAATAGCTAGGGCTTAGCAAGCGTCATCCATGCAGGCGTGCCTCCTTTCGCCTGTCTCTCAACTCCAGGCGTCTTCTGTCATGGAGATGGTTCACAGGTGGAGGAGAGTCTGGAGGCGATGAGCTTGGGCCAGGCAGGGCTTGATCAGCCTCAGGTGAGTCTTGCTGTAGGCTTGACTCCCCAAGACTTACATCGTTTTCCGTTAAGGGAGCCAAGTCCACCTGATTCTGGCTGTCTGGCTTTGAGTCAGGGGCAGGCATGACAGTTGTATAGATTTAGATAGCTTAGATAGATAAGTTAGTGAAGTTAGCTTTTTAGTGGAGTAACATAAAATAGAATATAGTTGGGCTAAATTAGATGGGGGGATTAGATAGATGAGTAATAATTAATTTTTAGATATAAGAGTTTCCTCAGAGCTGATAGAAAGGTTAGTTATAGATAAGTGGGGAGATACGGTAGAAATAGAGATAGAGGTTGCATCATCATCATTATTATTATTATTATTTCAATTTATATCCCGCCCTCCCCACCTTTTGGCGGCCTCAGGGCGGCTACCAACATATAGTAAAATATACAATATCGTTAAAACATTTAAAACATACAACCAAACAAATTGCATACCCCACTACAAGATGGCATATCTTCTTTATCGGGGTAGCATCTAAGATGTTAAACAGTATACGTGGTGGAAGAACATTCTGGTTGGCAGGTTCTCACTCAGACCAGGGCCAAGATGTAACCCTTGGGCAGCCCCTAATTAAAAGCCTGGTGGAAGAGCTCCATCTTGTAGGCCCTGTGGAACTGTAATAAGTCCCACAGAGCCCTGATGTCATTCGGGAGCTCATTCCACCACTGTGGAGCCACCACTGAAAAAGCTCTGGCCCTTGTAGCCACCAACCGGGCCTCCTTCGGCCCTCGGAGAACCAGGCGATTCTGGGATCCCAATTGGAGCACTTTCTGGGGAACATATGGGGAAAGGCGGTCCCTCAAGTAGATAGGACCCAGGCCATATAGGGCTTTATAGGTAAGCACCAGCACCTTGAACCTTATCCGGTATGCTATAGGCAACCAGTGCAGTGCTTTTAAGGTGGTGTCAGAATCTGCTGATTCAGACAATGTACTTCTATTGCTTACTGCTTTGATTTCTGTATTACTGCTATGCTTCCTATTGCCATGTATGTTTCTATGGATGCTTCTATACCACCTGCCATGTAGTTGCCCCTTCCCCAGGTAAACCCTCACTTTGGCCAGTATGTATGTAGTCTATGTGACCCCAGGTTTATGACCCTGACCAGGCCTGGTTTGTGTAACTGTCAGAGCGGGAGGATGACAACTTCAAAGTATGGGAACAATGGGCCTCTCACACTCCTGCCTCCACATTCCATTCATCCCGGCTGGGACTACAAGGGAGGACTAGTCCCATCTCTTATCAATGTGCGAAAGCCTCAAGCCCAGCGATTGTTATGTGAAATGGTAACATCTAAGGGGTCTGGTTTGGGAAGGGAAATTTACAACTTGACACCTCACTTTCTTTCCTGTGGGAAGCAAACGGCCAGAGACCCTTTTTGCCCGCCGTTTTTCCCCTTTAGTGATTGGCTACCTATGGGTAATTCAAACTGTCTTGAAAGGTATAATAGACCTGTTTCTGTCATATGCGTTATCTCTGACAATAATCCGAGAAGCTGTACCAATGTAGAGATTGGAAATAAAGAACTGTGTTTCATCAACAAAGATCTGATCCTTGACTACTTTGAGCAGAAGTCTCACAGATTGTCAGAGATCTGTGACTGGGACTTGGCCGTTCCTGACCATGTCGGACGACGGTACTCTTCCCATCCCTACTACCCCCGAAGACACACCGACCACCCCTGGGGATCAGGGGGCCGGTGGTGGAGGCGGCAGAGGGGAGCCCGAAGTACCAGTGACTACAATTCAAGGGGCTCACTACATCCTGCGCCCACCTCCTCTTCAGAGCGTGACCCCGAGGTACTCATGGAGCAATTTCGGTCACGGGACCGTAGACTCCTGGGTGCACGATCGGAAAGGGGCACGGGTTTCGTTCCAGGGGGATCACCTCGACCGCGGGAAGCCGAGTTTCCTGGGAGACGAACGTGAAGCGACCTACGTAGGAGATTCGCGTCTCCAGTCCCTGGAAGGAGAGAGAACGGGGCCGTACGGGCCCGATCCCTACCGAGAAGACCAGACGCAAGCCCTCGACCGGATGATGGGAGATTTGCAGTTCCAGCTTACTACCGAGTTGTGAGAGCTGGCCCTCGATCTCCAATATCAGTTCCGGGACGCTCTCACGGCTATGCAAGCGGCTCAGCCAGCACCAGCCATGGGAGGACCTCCCGCGGTCGGAGTCCAGCAACCAGTGGTGCCTCCCGGAGGAGTCCCCGCCCAGGTGCCGCTGCAAGTGCCGCCGCAAGTGCCGCCGCAAGTCCCCCCAGCCATTCCCCGCCAGGTGCCCGCACCCATACCTGCGCTGGCCCCAGTGCCGGCAGGGCCGGTGGTTCGCCTGGCCCCCGCCGATCCGTTGACGGCTACTTTCGATGGGGACCCCGAGAAGTTGCGCTTCTTCCTGCTAGAGATCGAGCGGTTCCTAGACACTTGGGGACATCTCTACCCCACCGAGAGGGACCGGATTGGCTACATCGGGTCCAAGCTGAAGGACACTGCCAGCGATTGGTACGTGAGCCTGCACAACGCCCCCGGGCCTGAGTTGCGTTCGCTGAACAACTTCATGTGGGCCCTCTGAAACCACTACGAGGACCCCCTGTGAGAAGAAAAAGCCCGGAACCAACTGCGGAGGTTAACCCAAGGGCGGTCCTCGATGAGGGACTACACCGATAAGTTCCGGCGCATCTCAGCCAAGATTCGCGGCTGGACGCAAGACCTTCGCATGGAAAAGTATCATGAAGGCTTAAGTTACGAGGTGTACGAGGCAGTGTTGCGGGCGGGAAGACCAGGATCGTTGGCCGCTTGGATGAGGGCAGCTGCGGACGTGGAAGAGCGCTTCACCCTCATCAAGATGGGAGCTTCATCGACGGCCCCAAGCAAAGCAACGCAGAAGGCGAAACCCAAACCCAACATGCAAGAGATTCGGGACGCCCGCTTCAAACAGGGGCTCTGCATGAGATGCGGGGAGAGTGGCCATTTCGCCTCCGCGTGCCCTAGAGGAGGGGGAAAAGTTCCGAAGACCTCCACCCCAGTGGCCGGGAGCACCCCCAGCAGAGGAAAGACCTCGTTCAAACCCCGGGCTCTACAGCTGGAAGGGGCAGCAAGCGAGCAGGGAGAGCTGGAGCTGACAGAGGCGCAGATGTCGGGAAACTCCAACGGCCTGCAGTGAGCGGCGCAGAACTGCAGGTCCCCAGCCACGACGCGCCATCTCCGGTGAGCATCCCTGGCCCCTTGTTGTATATGGTAGTGACTGTAATGACCCCTGGGACTGGGACCCATGTCCGAGTCCGAGCCCTAATTGACTCTGGGTGTGCTAGAGACTTAATTAGCCCTTTAGTGGTGGAAGGGCTGGGACCCAAGGTTACCCTATTGGGGGAGCCACTCAAGTTCACGCAAATGGACGGTTCGGAAATGAAAGAAGCGTGTGTGGCAGAGACCGAGAGACTAATTGTGGGAATGGGGGAGCACTGGGAAAAGAGAGCCTTCGTCATCACCCCAAACACCCAATTCCCCATGGTGTTGGGGAGCCCCTGGTTAAGCGCCCATGATCCTTATATCAAATGGAGCGAGGGGAAGATCTCCTGGGTAGACGAGAAGTGCCAGGGCCACAAATGGGACACGGGGTGGGGACCAGGACCTCCAGTGCCTCTCCGGGCGGCGGCCCTCACCCTGGTGCCCTCGGCTGTCCGCCGGGAGTATCGGGACTTATTGGGAGTGTTCAGTGAGACTGAGGCGGACGAGCTACCCCCCCACAGGCTATCGGATTGTGCCATAGAACTGATCCCGGGCGAGAAACTTCCAAAGGGAAAGCTTTACTCCATGAGTCCCCCAGAGCGGGAGGAACTAAGGAAGTTCCTAGACAAGAACTTGGAGCGCGGGTTCATTCGCCCTGCTAAATCCCCCTTCGCGGCCCCCATTCTGTTTCGAAAAAAGAAAGACGGGGGGTTGCGGTTGTGCACGGACTACAGAGGACTAAATGCGGTGTCTGCTTCCAATGCCTACCCCCTCCCCCTTATTAAAGACTTGCTAATGGAGGCGGCCAAGGGAAAAGTGTTCACTAAGTTGGATCTCCGAGACGCTTATTTCCGGGTGCGCATCAGGGAGGGGGATGAGTTCAAGACTGCCTTTAATACGCCGTTGGGACAGTTCGAATACCTGGTGATGCCGTTCGGTTTGAGTGGCGCGCCAGGGGTCTTTATGAGCTTAATAAATGAAGTGTTGCACAAGCATTTATTCAAGGGGGTGTTATGTTACTTAGATGATATCTTGATCTACTCCGCTGATAAGAAAGAACACGTGCAATTGGTCCGAGAGATCCTCTCAACCCTGTTGAAAAATCAGTTATATGCAAAACTGTCTAAATGTGAGTTCCATCGAGATTCCGTAGATTTCCTAGGGTACCGCATTTCACAGAAGGGACTGGAGATGGACCCTGCCAAGGTGGAGGCAGTGGTCCAGTGGGAAGCCCCCCGAACGAGAAAGCAACTCCAAAGTCTATTAGGATTTTGTAACTTTTACCACACCTTCATAAAAGACTTTGCCACGGTCACCCTCCCATTGACTGAGTTGCTAAAAACCAAAGGGAGGGGCCCGGAAGCGGGGAAGCCCGGGGAGAAAATTGCCTGGACTGAAGAATGCCAGAAAGCGTTTGAGACTCTTAAGACTCTTTTCACCTCAGAGCCCATTTTGTCTCACCCCGATGAGACCAAGGAATTTGTAATCCATGTAGACACGTCAGATGTGGCCATGGGGGGGGGCCCATCCTGCAGCAGGGGCCAGATAGAAAGCTGCACCCCCTCGCCTACATTTCAAAAAATTTTAATGAAACAGAAAGGAACTGGTCAGTTTGGGATAAAGAAGCCGCAGCTATCCGACTGGCCCTCACTACGTGGCGGCATTGGCTGGAGGGGGCGCAAACCCCTTTTGAGATATGGACAGACCACAAAAATCTAGAAGCGCTGCGCACCCAGAGGTCCCTGAATGTGAAGCAGCTCCGCTGGGCAGATTTTTTCTCAAAATTCAATTTTGTGCTCAAACATCTCCCTGGGAAAGCCAACTCGTTAGCCGACACGCTCTCCCGATTGCCCCAGCACGAGAGTTTAAAAGAGGAGGTATTCGACTCCATGTTCTCCCCCCAGCAACTGGGAGGTGCAGTGACCACCAGGAGTCAAAGTAAGCAGACGGCAGTAGAGTCGGAGAAGAGCAACTGGGGGGGGGATTATTCACCCGAAGAAGTCGAGGAGTTAGAGGCGTTGGCCGACTGCTCCCTCCGGGAGAATAAATGCTGGTACCATGGAGATAAACTGGTGGTGCCCCGAAGCAAAAGGAAAGACATATTACTGACCTGCCACTCCTCTAAATTGGCAGGGCATTTTGGATTTCTAAAAACACTCAACTTAATTCAGAGGCAGTTCTGGTGGCCGCGCATGCGCAGGGATGTCTCGGACTTTGTTTCTGCTTGCCAGACCTGCTTGATGTGCAAAAGAAGGGGGGGAAGTCCCGGGACTACTGCACCCCCTACCCACTCCCTCTCGCCCTTGGGAGGCGATAGCTATGGACTTCATTACAAACCTGCCGCCCTCAAAGGGAAAGACTGTAATTTGGGTGGTGGTAGACATGTTTTCTAAGCAAGCCCACTTCACTCCCTTCAAGCAGCTGCCTACGGCGAAGGGGATGGCCAAGGCTTTCTTCAACCACGTGATCAAACTACACGCTTTTCCCAAACGTGTGGTATCCGACAGGGGCAGTCAGTTCGTTGCCAACTTCTGGCGGGAGCTCCTGAAATTTATGGACATAGAACCCGCTCTGAGCTCTGGTTACCATCCAGAGACCGATGGACAGTCCGAATGAACTAATCAGATTTTGGAGCAATTTCTAAGGTGTTATACTAACTATCACCAGGACAACTGGGTGGAGTTGCTGCCATTCGCTGAATATAGTTACAACAATGCAGTGCATTCCTCTACTGGCGTTTCCCCCTTCATGGCAGTAGGAGGCTTTGAAGGGAAACCCCTACCCACCATTGAGAACGCCTCAGAGGCTCCCCCCACAGACTTTAAAAGATGGTGGGCAACCCTGCAAGAGTCGTGGCCTCTGATAGCAAAAACCCTGGACCAAGCGAAAGAGGACTACAAGAAGTATGCAGATCGTGGCCGAGCTGAGGGCTGGGACCTTCAGCCTGGGGACTCTGTTTACCTTTCCACAAAAAATATACACGGCTTGCAGCCCAGTAGAAAATTGGGGTGGAAATTTGTGGGCCCTTACAAGGTGTTGCGTAAGATCTCTGATGTGTCTTTTGAACTAGAATTGCCCAAGTCACTGAGTTCTGTGCATCCTGTTTTTCATTTCAGCTTGCTGAAGAAGAATCCTGGGCCGAATGCATGGCATCCAGTTCCTCCGACACCTCCTCCACTGATGAAGGGGGAGGCACCCCATTTTGAAATATCAGAAATTCTTGATTCTAAGCTGCGTAGGGGCCACTTATATTATTTAGTTAGATGGCTTAACTTTGGCCCAGAACAAAATGAGTGGGTTCGTTCGGAAAATGTGCATGCTCCTAAATTAGTTAAAGCTTTTCATAAAAGATTCCCGGATAAACCCGGGTAGATTTATTTTCGGGGTGCCAGTGTGTCAGAATCTGCTGATTCAGACAATGTATTTCTATTGCTTACTGCTTTGATTTCTGTATTACTGCTATGCTTCCTATTGCCATGTATGTTTCTATGGATACTTCTATACCATCTGCCATGTAGTTGCCCCTTCCCCAGGTAAACCCTCACTTTGGCCAGTATGTATGTAGTCTATGTGACCCCAGGTTTATGACCCTGACCAGGCCTGGTTTGTGTAACTGTCAGAGCGGGAGGATGACAACTTCAAAGTATGGGAACAATGGGCCTCTCACACTCCTGCCTCCGCATTCCATTCATCCCGGCTGGGACTACAAGGGAGGACTAGTCCCATCTCTTATTAATGTGCGAAAGCCTCGAGGCCAGCGATTGTTATGTGAAATGGTAACATCTAAGGCAGGGGTGGCCAACCTTGCTTAACGTAAGAGCCACATAGAATAAACGTAAGAGCCACATAGAGATGTCTGAGAGCCGCAAGACAGGAACAAATATCACACACACGTTTTTATTTTTAAAAATATGCAAATTTGCTTTTTATTAACGTTAAATGGGACTGCCAAAAATAAAAACAAATGAGGAAAACCAGTTATAAGAAAGAGAGAGAGAAAAACTAGGAAAGCAAATAGATGGGAGGGAGGAGGGAAGGAAGGAAGGAAGGAAGGAAGGGAGAAAGAGAGAAAAAGCATGCCTCCCCTTTGCTTCCCCAGCCGCCCTGCCAGGAGCCGCACAATATGTGTGAAAGAGCCGCATGTGGCTCCCGAGCCACAGGTTGGCCACCCCTGATCTAAGGGGTCTGGTTTGGGAAGGGAAATTTACAACTTGACACCTCACTTTCTTTCCTGTGGGAAGCAAACGGCCAGAGACCCTTTTTGCCCGCCGTTTTTCCCCTTTAGTGATTGGCTACCTATGGGTAATTCAAACTGTCTTGAAAGGTATAATAGACCTGCTTCTGTCATATGCGTTATCTCTGACAATAATCCGAGAAGCTGTACCAATGTAGAGATTGGAAATAAAGAACTGTGTTTCATCAACAAAGATCTGATCCTTGACTACTTTGAGCAGAAGTCTCACAGGTGGGCTGGATGTGCTCCCATACAGGGAGCTGCAGCTTCTGGATTTGGGACAAGGGCAGCCCCATGTAGAGAGCGTTACAGTAGTCCAATCTTGAGGTGACCAAAGCATGGATCACTGTAGCCAGTTCGTTGCATTCAAGGAAGGGAACCCACTGCTTGATCAGCCGTAGATGATAAAAGGCTGACTTCGCAGCGGCTGCTACCTGGGCCTCCATCGTTAACAAGGGGTCCTGGAGCACTCCTAAACACCTCACCTCCGACGCTGATACCAACCGCACCCCATTGAAGGCCAGGAGAGGGATTCCTATCCCTGGTCCACTCCAACTCAGGCACAGGACCTCCGTCTTTGTCAGATTCAATTTCAATCGGCTGTGCCTGAGCCAACCAGCAACGGCTTGCAATGCCAGGTCCAGACCACTGGACTAGAGTCTGACTGGCTGCCCAAAAACAAATAGAGCTGGGTATCATCAGTGTACTGATGACAACCCAACCCATGCCTCTGGTCAATCTGGGCGAGGGGGCGCATGTAGATATTAAACAACGTTGGGGAAAGTACTGCTCCTTGTGGCACTCCGCAAACCAGCAGGTGTCTTTGGAAGAGTTGTTCCCCAACCGCCACTCTCTGTCCCCGATCTTGGAGAAACAAGGAAAGCCATTGTAAGGCCAACCCCTGAATCCCCATATCGGAGAGGCGGTGGGCTAGTAGCTGATGGTCGACTGTGTCGAACGTTGCCAACAGGTCCAACAGCATCAGCTCCACCGTACCGCCTCAATCCAGATGCCTCCGGAGGTCATCTGTGAGGGCGACCATCACCATCTCTGTCCCATGGCCTGGTTGGAAACCAGACTGGAATGGATCTAATACAAAGTTGTAGTAGAAGGCAGAAATAACTCCTCAGGTATTTTAGAATTAGGACATCCAAGTTACTAGAGCTTTACATATTCCACTAAACAATTGAATTGGACTAATTATAAAAATACGTCTTCTGGTACCAGGAAACTTTCTGACCCTTCTCCAATTCAGGTGAAGACAACAAGCCTTTCCCAGAGCAATTTGAAAGACCTTCAGGCCTTAATAAAAGAAAGTGTAGCCTCAGCGGTGAACTTAGCTATAGAAATAGCTTTACCTTTAGCAATAAACTTAGCAATGGAAGTGACCCTACCCTCTATTATACATAAAACAATAGAGCCACTACAATTAAATAGACCAACTTGTGCAGCAACTTAATACACAAACAGAAGAAATTAAGAAACATGCTGAAATTTCTCTGTTGGTGAAGAAAGCAGATTCTTTGGGAAATATTACAGAACTTTTAGAACAACAAATACAAATGTTAGATACAAAACAAGAAATAATGGAAACCACATTAATGAAAATGGAAATGGAAAAGGCGATGCATGTCTTAAGGTTTCAAAATATTCCAGAACAAAAAGATGAGGACCTTAAGTTAAATATGCTACAGGCACTTACAGAATACCTAGATTTAGAAAATAGTACAGAAATTGCAGATGAGATTGAGTCGATATTTAGCATGAACTCAGTGTATGCAAAACAAAACAAACTTCTTAGGGAAGTACATATTAGGTTCTATAAAAGAATGATGAGAGATAGAATTTTAAAACTATCAAATGAAACTCCATTACGAATACAGGACAAGGAGATCAACATACTAAAGGAAACACCTTGGAGGATCAGAAAAAAAAAACAGGACTATTCAGAGCTAGTAAATTTTCTTGTTAGTGAGACAATCCCTATAGATGGTTGCTCCCAGAGGGTCTTTTATTTCCATATCAGGATAGAAGACAAAGAATTGACTCAATATTTAAAACGGAAGAATTTCTTAAGAAGTATGTTCCAGAATTTAACTGACAAGGAGACCAGGAAGACATGGATGAGGTGGAACAAGAAGAAGAAAAAGACCAAGCAGAAAATAAAAAGGGAGGAGGAAAAAGAGAGTGACCCCATTACAAGTAATTACAAGGAAGCAAAAAAGTAAAGAAGGCATCTAAAGCATCTAAAGATGGATAGGAGGAATCTTAAAATAATCTCAATTAATGTAAATGGTCTCAATTCGCCCTCCCCCAAAAGAAGACAAGTGTTTCTCCAACTCAAGAAGAAAAAAATGGATATAATATGTCTACAAGAGACACATATGAAATATGTAGATCAAAAACTACTTGAGAATAAAAGATTAGGGAAAAGTTTCTCTGCATCAGACAAACTTCAAAAAAGGGGGGAGTAACTATGGCTGAGGACAGACTGGCAGTCTCAAAAGCGAAGGCAGAGCAGCCATTCAGACAGCCGCATCTGCCCTGAGGAGGCGGCCTGGACGCATCGCGTCCGGCGCCGCGCTCCTCCCGCAGCAGCCGAGCACCACTTCAAAGGGGTGCTCGGCTGCTGTGGTGTGCGTTCCACCCACTGGAGCGGGTGTGAACGCGTGCCGGGAGGGGGAGCCGTGCGGCATCCGCACGCCGCCATAGGAAGCCGCCCGCAGTCTGAACGCTGCGGGTGGCTTCCTTCCGGCGGCGTGTGAACGCCGCGCCGCAGGGGAAATTCCCCCTGCCTTAGTCTGCCGCGCCGCAGAGGCGTGGCAGACTACAAGTCTGTCTTTAGCCTATGTATGTCAAAGAAAATCTTAACCCAGAACTGATCTATGCCTCTGAAGATGGAAGAATTCTCATAGTGCAAATTTTAAGGCAAGCTAAGGTAACCTTAATTGTTAATATTTATGCACCTAACCAGAATCAAGGGAAATTTTATGAAACATTAAGGAATATTCTTGCCCAACAGAACTTTCAAGAAATCTGCATAGTAGGAAACTATAATGCTATATTTGATAGAACTTTAGATAGAAAAAAAATAGTGGAAAAGCAAGACAAGGAAATGAATTGTCTAACACTTTCCTCCGTACAATAGAAGAATTTCAATTAATAGATGCCTGGAGAACTAAAAATTTGAATAAACAAGCATATAACTTTTTTTTCAGTGAGACATAAATCCTGGTCCAGACTAGATATGGCGTGGATCTTGACTTCAATGATAAGCAACCTTATAGAAGCAGAAATACAACCAGCTACATTTGCAGACCACAACCCATTACTTTTAATTTTTCAAGATATTCCAAAAAGGAATAGATGGTATATGAACACTTGGCTTTTGGAAAATGAAAAATTTGTCGTTGATTCAAAAAAAGGGTTTCAACATTTTTAAAAACAAAATATACAACCAGACATCTCAATCCATACAGTTTGGGATACATTTGGTTATCATATTACCAGGCTGCTTCATTGTTATGGGTAAAAGAATGGATTACTTGGAAAAATACAAGATTACTGAAATTAGAAGGGCATGATTTAATGCTTGGTTGACATGCGTTTCTGTGGTATAAGAAACAAGATATTCACAAGTACTTTAAACACCATATGGTAAGAGCATCATTACTGAAAACTTGGGGGGGGGGGGGAATAAAAAAAGTTCTACATAAAAATACCAAAATGGGATGGCGCCTTTGGAAGCATTTACAAACCTAAGTTAACTACTAAGAATATGTTAGGGTGATATGAAAGTTTATTAGATGTAGAGGATAATTTTAAAAACATACACTTTGTTAACAATTTCAAAAGAATTATTTTACTTGTAACTTGTGTATTCCAAATACAAAGAACCCTATTAACATATAGCTTATTACTGCATGTGTATTTCCATTACAAAGATCATATTAACATATAGCTTATCACTACTATATACAAAGAATGTTATCCTGCTTACTCATTTAAGATAGCCAACAAAGAAATCTTATACAACCTACTAATTCTAACCTAATTTTCTATTTATATAGTTTACAGGTATCATCGCAGTCAAACTTAGAAAAAAAGCTGAAGAAAGCTGATTGCTGAATGAAGTCTTCCGGACTTGTCTTCCGTTTTGTTATTTCAACTTCCTCAGTAGCTGACACATTAAACATAAAATAATATCAGATACAATATTATACAGTCAATGTAATAAAAATAATATTTGTATTATTTACCATTTAATGCGTGTGTTCCTTTCCTGCTGAAATTTATATTGTGGCTATATTTAGTTGCTACAAAATAAAAGTATTTATAAAAATATAGCTACTGAGGAAGTTGAAATAACGAAATGGAGGACAAGTCCGGAAGACTTTGTTCAGCGATCAGCTTTCTTCAGCTTTTTTTCTAAGTTTGACTGCGATGATACCTGTAAACTATATAAGTAGAAAATTAGGTTAGAATTAGTAGGTTATATAAGGTTTCTTTGTTGGGTTTCAGCTGGCATCTGGCTCACTCCTCCCTTCCCCTCTGGCGGGAAAGGGCCCCACACGACTGGTCTCTGCACGGAGATCGGGCATCTAGCACCTTTCCCAGTAAGTGGTGGTCCGGCAGAGCCCTCTTCAAACACTCAGCATCTGTCATTAAGGGCAACATATTCTGCTACAAGCACAGAGGTGTGTGAGTTCAAGGACAAGGACCAGGTGCTATGTCCTTTACTAGATTGACTGATTGTTCTGATGCATTCCAGAGTTAAAAGGGTGCAGAATAAATGAGCATTAAGGTAGTTTTCAAGCCATTTGACCAGAAGATCAAAACCTTTGAACCATATTCAAATGCATTGTGGCTTATATAATTATGTGCAACAAAATCAGTAGCTAAGGGCTGAAAGACCATATGATTTATCTGCTGATGTAAATATCAGTAAAAGTGGCACCAGTTACCCACTGAAAACAGTGGAATGGGATTTCCTGAGTCCCGTTTATCTCAGTGGGAAGCAGTTATGATGAACTTTTGCTGGATTGTATCCAGGAAATACTATAGCAGAATGATATGGGTAACTTTCTGTGTCTTTATGCTATTTGTCCGCAATCCAATATTACTACAAGAAAGACACAAAGAAGACTTACTGTTTGTAAGAACTTTAGATTTTTGGACTGTGCTTGTGTCAGCCCCACCTGATGCATCTGTCTTGTTTGCCATGGGAGGTGAGGGGGAGATGGGAATGTCTGGTTTCGTTTCTGCCGGCTTTTCTGCCTGCACCCTTGTTATCTCCTTGTGCTCTGCCATGTAACCTTGAGCTCCTCTTCTTCTCTAGTGTCATCTTTCTCCTGGAACTTTAGGCAGGCTGTTAACCTAAAAGTGATTGGCCCCAGGCCATTGCAACAGGCACTTTCAAATTAGTTCTAACCAGTGTTCCCTCTCAGCTGAGTTAGTGTGAGCTAGCTCACTGTTTTTTAGCCTCCAGCTCACACATTTTTGTCTTAGCTCAGGAAGAATGGCTCTGGAGCAAACTAATTTGTGCAGCAGCCAAATTGCTTGCTCACAACTTTAATTCCAGTAGCTCACAAAGTAGAATTTTTGCTCACAAGCCTCCACAGCTTAGAGGGAATGTTGGTTCTAACACAAATCATAAAAGAGTCTGGAAACTGTCAATGTCTCAAGTGGGCCTTGCCCAGTGGCCAGCACCACCCAACGGAGCCAGTTTTCCTAGGCAAAGGCTGTGGGGCAGGGGGGGGGGGTGAGAGGGAAAGCTTAAGACAGAGGGGCAGATAAAGATAGTTTGGCTGTTGGGTGAGAAGGAATTAGGGTTGCTAACTTCAGGTTAGGAAATTCCTAGAGAGGTGGCCTGGGGACCGTAGGGTTTCAGAAGAGGAACTGATCGCTCCATGGTTCTGACAGCTTGTTAAAATTGTGGAATCATTTTTGATGGGTTTTGTATGTTTATTCTTGTATGAATGTACAGAAATGTATTAGTATTAGTATTAATATTTATCTTTTTAAAAGAAATCTATAAAAGAGTGATATTTCCTTCGTTAATATATCACGGTTGCCATTGCTACTGTTTGACATCAGCCACCCTAGGAAAGCCAGTGTGGTGTAGTGGGTCAGAGCTTCAGGGTAGGGTCTGGGAGTCTTAGGTTTGGGTCCCCATCTTGCGTTGGAAGCTCATTGGGTGATTTGGACCAGTCACATACTTTCAGCCTAAGTTACCTCGCGGGGGTGTTGTGTGGATAAAAAGGAAGAGAGGAGAATAATGTCTGCTTTGGTCCCCACTGTGGAGAAAAGTGGGGTATAAAGTGGGGGAGGGCGGGATATCAATCAAATCAAATCAATAAACAACCTGAAGTGAGTTGGGAGAGATTCATGTTGCACACATACAGCACAGCCCTGCCTGAAGAAGTGACTGCAGTGACCCGCAGCAGCTCATCCCCTGCCACAAATTTTGTTAGTCTTTAATGTGCAACTGGACTTTTGCTCTTTTCTACTAGCACAATCCTAAAGATAGTTGCACCCTTAAACCCAATTAACTCAGAATGTAGTAACTATTTCAGATTTCCCTGATAGAGTTACAATGGAGGGTGTTTAATAGTTTTTAAGGGAAAAGCTATAGAACGCCGGTTTGTCAGAAATGAAAAACTGTGTGGGGGAGGCTGTTACCACTGTTGTTTTCTTTCAGGAATGTCAGCTCTGCTGGAGAAGAGGCCCGCAGAAGAATGCGAGAGTGCGACGGACTTACCGATGCATTGCTGTACGTGATTCAGTCTGCTCTGGGAAGCAGTGAAATTGATAGCAAGGTTTGTCATCTCTGGCCTTAGAGGAACAGAATTGCTAGGCCTTGTGGGGAAACGGGATGCATTTGTACAAAGGTACACCGTAGGAACTTGGGATTTTATTGGAAGCCTCTGCCGCATGTTTGTTTTGCTCTGTACATCTGGTATCCCCTAAAACTCATTGTGTTTGGGCAGAAAGTTGTTCAGTCTTGGTAGTGGTAATGAATTCTGAACTCTCCATGTACATAACACAAAACTTCCAGCCAAAACAGGAAATACTCTGGACTGAAGTAAAGGCTTGAGAATTAGCTTTACTTTATGCAGCTCATGACATCAATTCTAGGTTGAATACAGTGGGTTGGATCCCAGAGACCTGTCCTGTGAGCAGAGATGTTTTCCTCCAGCAGATGGAGCCTCCCCTTGACTCTTGCAAAAAGGGAAGGCTACTTCCACTGGAGGAAAATGCCTCCACTAGCAGAACTAGCAGAACCATTCAGTGGCATCCCACCTTTTTTTTGTTACACATGTTTAGCCTGGAGAAGAGATAACTGAGAGGTGGTATGAGAACCATCAAGTACTTGAAGGGCTGGGTCATACAGGTGGTGGTTTGGAGTTGTTTTCTGTTGCCCCAGAAGGTCGGACCAGAACCAATGGGTTGAAATTAAATCAGAAATGTTTTCGGCTGAACATTAGGCTCCGAGCGGTTTCTCAGTGGAACAGGCTTCTTCAGGAGGTGGAGGGCTCTCCTTCTTTGGAGGTTTTCAAACAGAAGCTAGCTCTGACAGCACTGCTGATTCTGTGAACTTAGGCAGATCATGAGAGGGAGGGTAGGATGGGTTGCCTCAGTGCTTAGTTCTTGTGGCCCTTTCTTTAATGCCCAGGGAAATGCTGATTGCCACTTCGAGGTCAGGAAACAAATGTTCTCCAGGCCAGTTTGGCCAGGGATCCTGGAGGGTTTGTTTTTTTTTTGTCATCTTCTGGGCATGAAACAGGGGTCACTGGGGGTATTTGTGAATTTCCCGCATTGTGCAGGGGGTTGGACTAGATGACCTTGGAGATTCCTTCCAGCTCTATCATTCTACCCCTATCTCCCTTTTTTTCAAAAGATATGTTTTGGGTTTTGTTTTTTCTTTAAGCTTTAGGGCTGTCTAGTACATTCTGTATTCAGATCCAGGCAAGACATTCTGTACAGCTGTTGTGTGGGACTGTGGGACAGACGAGCATATCTGTTGCCTACACAGAAGAGGCTTGGAAGTCAGCAACTGCTCCAGTCCAGCAAGCCAGAGCAATGAGTTCAGTCCCAATGTGTGTATCCCATAACTGGCAGCTATCAGTAACTTGATGGGCAAGAGATGAAAATGAATAAGTTTTAAAGAAGAAGTATCTTTACATAGAGCATGCTGCAGTGCCAGATGATACTTAGCCCGTGGCATGCATTGTGTGGGGATTCTTTCCTATAGATATAGATCTTAAGTCATTTTTTTAAAAAAGCAGGTTATTCTGTGGGAATAAGGTTTTCTTTAAATAAAGGCTTATGGCCTAACTTTAGGATATTGTCCATATAACGCAGCAAGAAAATATACATAGACATCCTTGCCCCAAGAACTGTTACACTTAGCTGTACCTTACAATAGGAAATCACGGCCCATACAAAACAGAGACAGTCTGTGAGACTTCTGCTCAAAGTAGTCAAGGATCAGATCTTTGTTGATGAAACACAGGTCTTTATTTCCAATCTCTACATTGGTACAGCTTCTCGGATTATTGTCAGAGATGACACAGATGGCAAAAGCAGGTCTATTATACTTTTCTAAGCAGTTTGAATTACCCATAGGTAGCCAATCACTACAAGGGAAAAACGGCGGGCAAAACGGGGCTCTGGCCGTTTGCTTCCCACAGGAAAGAAAGTGAGGTGTCAAGTTGTAAATTTCCCCTTCCCAACCAGACCCTTCAGATGTTACCAGTTCACATAACAATCCATGGCCTCGAGGCTTTCGCACATTGATAAGAGATGAGACTTGTCCTCCCTTGGAGTCTCAGCCGGGATGAATGGAATGCGGAGGTAGGAGTGTGAGAGGCCCATTGTTCCCATGCTTTGAAGCTGACATCCTCCCGCTTTGACAGTTACACAAACCAGGCCGGTCAGGGTCATAAACCTGGGGTTACACATTCTACATACATGCTAATACATACTGGCCAGAATGAGGGGTACATGATAGGTGTTCATGAGGGCATACATACAGGTACATGATAGGAGTTCATGAAGGCATACATACAGTACTATAAAAAGCAAAGCAGCAAACACAAAGTGAAACATGGCTGTAAGCAGCAAGATACATTGTCTGAATCAGCAGATTCTGACACTCTGGCACCCCAAAAATACATCTATCCGGGCTTATCTGGGAACCTTTTATGGAAAGCTTTAACTAGTTTAGGAGCATGCACATTTTCAGAGTGAACCCACTCATTTTGTTCGGGGCCAAAGTCAAGCCATCTAACTAAATAATATAAGTGGCCCCTACGCAGCTTAGAATCAAGAATCTCAGAAATTTCAAAATGGGGTGCCTCCCCCTTCATCAGTGGAGGAGGTGTCGGAGGAACTGGATGCCATGTATTCGGCCCAGGATTCTTCTTCAGTAAGCTGAAATGAAAAACAGGATGCACAGAACTCAGTGATTTGGGCAATTCTAATTCAAAAGATACTTCAGAGATTTTGCGCAACACCTTGTAAGGGCCCACAAATTTCCACCCCAATTTCCTGCTGGGTTGTAGGCCATGTATGTTCTTGGTAGAAAGGTAGACAGAGTCTCCAGGCTGGAGGTCCCAGCCCTCAGCCCGACCACGATCTGCATACTTTTTGTAATCCTCTTTGGCTTGATCAAGTGTTTTGGCTATTAGAGGCCACGACTCTTGCAGGGTCGCCCACCATCGTTTAAAGTCAGTGGGGGAAGCATCTGAGGCATTTTCCAATGTGGGCAAAGGTTTTCCCTCAAAGCCTCCCACCGCCATAAATGGGGAAACGCCCGTAGACGAATGCACTGCATTGTTGTAGCTATATTCCGCAAATGGCAGCAACTCCACCCAATTGTCCTGGTGGTAGTTAGTATAACACCTCAAAAATTGTTCCAGAATTTGATTAGTTCGTTCGGACTGCCCATCGGTCTCTGGATGGTAACCAGAGCTTAGAGCAGGCTCTATGTCCATAAACTTCGGGAGCTCCCGCCAGAAGTTGGCAACGAACTGACTGCCCCTGTCGGATACCACGCGTTTGGGAAAAGCGTGTAATTTGATCACGTGGTTGAAAAAAGCCTTGGCCATCCCTTTAGCTGTAGGCAGCTGCTTGAAAGGAGTGAAATGGGCTTGCTTAGAAAACATGTCTGCCACCACCCAAATTACAGTCTTTCCCTTTGAGGGTGGCAGGTTTGTAATGAAGTCCATAGCTATTGCCTCCCAAGGGCGAGAAGGAGTGGGTAGAGGGTGCAGGAGTCCCGGGACTTTCCCCCCCCCCTCCTTTTGCACATCAAGCAGGTCTGACAGGCAGAGACAAAGTCCGAAACATCCCTGCGCATGCGTGGCCACCAGAATTGCCTCTGAACTAAATTGAGTGTTTTTAGAAATCCAAAGTGACCTGCCAATTTAGAGGAGTGGCAGGCTAGTAATATGTCCTTCCTCCTGCTGCGGGGCACCACCAATTTGTTTCCATGATACCAGCACTTATTTTCCCTGGGGGAGCAGTCTGCCAGTGCCTCCAACTCCTCAATTTCTTTTGGCGAATAGTCTCCCCCCCAATCGCACGCCTCCGACTCCACTGTTGTTCGCTTACTTTGGCTCCGGGTGATCACTGCTCCTCCCAATTCCTGGGGGGAGAACATAGAATCAAATACCTCCTCCTTTGAACTCTCATGCTGGGGCAAACGGGAGAGCGTGTCGGCTAACGAATTGGCTTTCCCGGGGAGGTGTTTGAGCACAAAATTAAATTTTGAGAAAAAATCCGCCCAACGGAGTTGCTTTGCATTCAGGGACCTCTGGGTGTGCAGCGCTTCTAGATTTTTGTGGTCTGTCCATATTTCAAAAGGGGTTTGCGCCCCCTCCAACCAGTGTCGCCACGTAGTGAGGGCTAGCCGGATAGCTGCGGCTTCTTTATCCCAGACTGACCAGTTCCTTTCCGTTTCATTAAATTTTTTCGAGATGTAAGCGAGGGGGTGCAACTTCCCGTCTGAACCTTGTTCATGGCCACATCAGACGCATCTACATGGATTACAAATTCCTTAGTTTCGTCCGGATGGGCTAGAATGGGTTCTGAGGTAAAGAGAGTTTTAAGAGTCTCAAACGCCCTCTGGCATTCCCCATTCCAGGCAATTCTCTCCCCGGGCTTCCCCGCTTCCGGGCCCCTCCCCTTGGTTTTTAGCAACTCAGTCAACGGGAGGGTGACAGTGGCAAAGTCTTTTATGAAGGTGCGGTAGAAGTTGCAAAATCCCAATAGGCTCTGGAGCTGTTTCCTCGTTTTGGGGGCTTCCCATTGGACCACCGCCTCTACCTTGGCTGGGTCCATCTCTAGCCCCTTCTGCGAAATGCGGTACCCCAAAAAGTCCACGGAATCTCGATGGAACTCGCATTTAGACAGCTTCGCATACAACTGATTTTTTAACAAAGTGGAAAGGACTTCCCGGACCAATTTCACGTGTTCTTTCTTATCAGTGGAGTAGATCAAGATATCATAACATAACACCCCCTTAAATAAATGCTTGTGCAACACTTCGTTTATCAAGCTCATAAAGACCCCTGGCGCGCCACTCAAACCGAACGGCATCACCAGGTATTCGAACTGTCCCAACGGGGTGTTAAAGGCAGTCTTGAACTCATCCCCCTCCCTTATGCGCACTCGGAAATAAGCGTCTCTGAGATCTAGTTTAGTGAACACTTTTCCTTTTGCCGCCTCCGTCAACAAGTCTTTAATGAGGGGGAGGGGGTAGGCGTTGGAAGCAGACACCGCATTTAATCCTCTGTAGTCCGTGCACAACCGCAACCCCCCATCTTTCTTTTTCCGGAACAGCACGGGGGCCGCGAAGGGGGATTTAGCAGGGCGAATGAACCCGCGCTCCAAGTTCTTGTCTAGGAACTTCCTTAGCTCCTCCCGCTCCGGGGGGCTCATCGAGTAGAGCTTTCCTTTGGGGAGTTTCTCGCCCGGGATCAGCTCTATAGCACAATCCGACAGTCGGTGGGGGGGTAATTCGTCCGCCTCGGTCTCACTGAACACTTCCAGTAGGTCACGATACTCCCGGGGGACAGTCGAAGGCACTAGGGTGAGGGCCGCCGGCCGGAGCGGCATCGGAGGTCCTGGTCCCCACCCGGCATCCCACTTATGGCCCTGACACTTGTCGTCCACCCAGGAGATTTTCCCTTCACTCCATTTAATATAGGGATCGTGGGAGCTTAGCCAGGGGCTCCCCAGCACCATAGGGAATTGGGTGTTTGGGGTGATGACAAAGACTCTCTTCTCCCAATGCTCCCCCGTGCCCACAATAAGTCCCTCAGTCTCTGCCACACACGCCTCCTTCATCTCTGAACCGTCCATTTGCGTGAATTTGAGTGGCTCCCCCAATGGGGTGACTTTGGGTCCCAGCCCTTCCACCACTAGTGGGCTAATCAAGTCTCTAGCACACCCAGAGTCAATTAGGGCGCGGACTCGGATGTGGGTCCCAGTCCCGGGGGTCATTACAGTCACTACCATATACAACAGGGGGCCGGGGATGCTCACCGGAGATGGCGCGTCATGGCGAGGGACCTGCAGTTCTGCGCCGCTCACTGCAGGCCGTTGGAGTTTCCCGACATCTGCGCTTCCGTCAGCTCCAGCTCTCCTTGTTCGCTCGCTGCCCCTTCCAGCTGCAAAGCCCGGGGTTTGAACGTGGTCTTTCCTCGGCTGGGAGTGCTCCCAGCTACTGGGGTGGAGGTCTTCGGGATCTGTCCCCCTCCCTTCGGGCACGCCGAGGCGAAGTGGCCGCTCTCCCCGCATCTCATGCAGAGCCCCTGTTTGAACCGGGCATCTCGGAGTTCTTGCATGTTGGGCTTGGTCTTTGCCTTCTGCGTCGCCTTGCTTGGGGCCGTCGATGAAGCTCCCATCTTGATGAGGGTGAAGCGCTCTTCCACGTCTGCGGCTGCCCTCATCCAAGCGCCTAGCGACCCTCGCCTTCCCACTCGCAGGATCGCCTTGTACACCTCGTAATTCAGCCCCTCTCGATACTTCTCCATGAGCAGGTCCTGCGTCCAGCCACGAATCTTGGCTGAGATGCGCCGGAACTTGTCAGTGTAGTCCCTCACCGAGGACCGCCCTTGGGTCAGCCTCCGTAGCTGGTTCCGGGCTTTTTCTTCTCCCAAGGGGTCCTCATAGTGGTGTTGGAGGGCCCACATAAAGTTGTTCAGCGAACGCAGCTCAGGCCCGGGGGCGTTGTGCAGGCTCACATACCAATCGCTGGTGGTGTCCTTCAGCTTGGACCCGATGTAGCCAATCCGGTCCCTCTCGGTGGGGTAGAGATGTCCCCAGGTGTCTAGGAACCGCTCGATCTCCAGCAGGAAGAAGCGCAGCTTCTCGGGGTCCCCATCTAAAGTAGCCGTCAACGGGTCAGCGGGGGCCGGGCGAACCACTGGCCCTGCCGGCACGGGACCCGGCACAGGTGGGGGTGCGGGCACTGGGCAAGGAACGGCAGGGGGGACCTGCGGCGCCACTGGCTGCTGTGCGGGCGGCTGCACCGGGGCGGGGACTCCCCCAGGAGGCACCACTGGCTGCTGGACTCCGACCACGGCTGGCGCCGGCTGAACCGCTTGCATAGCTGTGAGGGCGTCCCGGAACTGATATTGGAGATCGAGGGCCAGCTCTCGCAATTCGGTGGTAAGCTGGAACCGCAAATCTCCCATCATCCGGTCGAGGGCTTGAGTCTAGTCTTCTCGGTAGGGATCGGGCCCGTAGGGTCCCATTTCCCATACATACAGTACTATAAAAAGCAAAGCAGCAAACACAAAGTGAAACATGGCTGTAAGCAGCAAGATACATTGTCTGAATCAGCAGATTCTGACACAGTCACTGTCATAAGAAAATGGGGAATGAAGGCTGCATGCGCCATTCACCAAAAGTCCTTAGAGATGGTCCCCCATCAGACTGGCAAGGGGTGGGGGATGCCTACTGGTGCTTCTTCCTTCCAAAGGCACCAGAGTCAGACAAGGGCATTTCCATGCTCACTGAGGACGCTGACTGAGAAGCAGCCCCAGTACTTGCCCTGGAAGCATGCCATCCTGCTCTGCAGCTGCCCCTTGACTGGTACCCACCCAAAGTCTGAATGGGTGGCTAAGCAGGCTCTGTTCTAGTTAACAAGACTATGACTAAAACTGTGTATTCTGATTTTCTTTTAAAAAAAACTAAGTGGGGCTGTTGAAGTGTTGTGATTTCACACTTTCATTTGGTTCTGCTTAGGCTTGCTGGTCTCATTTTCATTGCTGCTTGATTTTTGTTTTAAATTTATTGATTTAAATTGGTAGTTTCATTGCCTTGAATCCCACCTAGATTTCCATTGGTGCAAAAGAGGAGGATGATTTTTGCTGATTCTGCCCCCCCTCCCCTGACTGGAGACCCCTAATTCCACTGTAAGCTATTCCTGGGTGTCCCGTGATTATCTGCCCTCCTTGTGCCCATGGAAATCTTGGTGGAATCCAATCCATTATCTACTCTGTGGACATGTTAGCCTAAAAGCTGGCTTCGAGTTTTCTTAAACAAGATTATGTGTCTTTAAAGATGGGGTTGGAGGAGAGAATAAGAACAGAAATCATGCACTTCCATGATTATTTTATTTACCTGTTTGTGAACCTCAAATAAGATGTCCCATTAAGAAATGCTGCTGGGCCATTACTGGAAAGACTTCTATTTCCTTTTTCAAGGAGAGGTTGTGGCTCAGTGGTAGAGCCTCTGCTTGGCATGCAGAAGGTCCCAGGTTCAATCCCCGGCATCTCCACTTAAAGGATCAGGCAGTAGGTGATGTGGAAGACCTCAGCCTGAGACACCCTGGAGAGTCGCTGCCAGTCTGAGGAGACAATACTGACTTTGATAGACTAGGGTCAGATTCAGTAGAAGGCAGCTTCATATGTTCACTCAAGTCAAGAGAGAGGATACCCACTTCCATCCCTGGGTTTGTATGCTATCAGGTACATGCAATTGGCTTTGTATATCCAGGCATGCCTTGAGACACTGTGTCCAATGTGTGGAGATGGGTGAAGGGAGGAACTGCAGCACAAACAGGCCAATTGCGATCCTGGAAGTTAATGGACTTAGAACAATATGACCAGGGGTCATTTCGTAGAAAAAGAGGTGCAGGAGCTCATTAGCATAACTCATTTGCATAACTAATTTGTATATGCCACACCCACTAACATACCGGAAGTGTGTCAGAAGGCAACACCCACCCCTCAGGCTCCACTCCACAGGTGAATGAAACTGACCTGCTCTTCCTCCATTCCCTTCCCCATCCAATACTTTGTGCAATAAAAATAAGCGTAAAGAACACACCCTCATTCTCTTCCTGCTCCCTTGAAACCACCAGGTTTCAAGTAGACTTGAGATACCCAGGACATGTGCACCACCCATCCCTTCCCCTTCCCCTCCCCACAACAAGACACCCTGTGAGGTAGATGGGGCTGAGAGAGGTCTTTTGAGAACTGCTCATGAGAGAACAGCTCTGAGAGAACTTGTGACTGGCCCAAGGTCACACCAGCAGCTGCATGTGGAGGAGTGGGGAATCAAACCCAGTTCTCCCAGATTAGAGTCCAACTCCTGACCACTCCACCAAACTGATAAGGTGGTAGCTGCTGAAGGGTTGGTGAAATTTCTCCAGTACTTACGTGCCATGTGCCCAGATAAAAAATTGTATACTTACAAAATTTATATGCCACCTTGAGCAAGTCTCTGGAAAAGCAGCACACAGTCATAAAAGAAACAATGATAAAATTATCAATATTAAAACAAAACATTAAAAACAATAAAGACCCTAGCAGGGCTTTCCCCAGGGCGCTGTGCCTCTGCACTGCTCGGGGAAGCCGAGGAGGGGGTGGGGCTTGGTCATGTGCCCGCCCCTTGGGCTCCTCACTCCCGGAGCTGTGCTCCTGTGCACTCCCACTCCAACGGACCCCTGCATAAACCACATCCAAACCGGTGTTGTTTCGGCCGGCGCCAAGAAACTGTCCTGCTGTCTTCAGAAATAAGTTTAAAAAAAAGGGACCCCAAGCGTATGTAATGTGCAGAGATGGAAAACACAAGGGTAGACCATCAAAACATTCACAAATGTCACAAGTTACCATTAGACAATAGTCTATTGCAACATAATCACAGTAAACAATTAATACAGTAGAATTAGTGGTAACAATTCTGAAACACTTGTAACAATTCAAAGAATAGAAGACATAATTTAACAAGAGAAGATATAACAATTCAATAGAAAGAATCCAACAGGCGGCTCCTCTATATCCTTTCAGTACAATAGTGTCCTAAAGACCTCAAAGTCCACAAAAAAGGCAGAGGATGTCCCAAAGATAAATCTGCAGCCAAAAACATACGTTTCAAAGCATTCTTCCTCAGTTGTACAGCTGAAAAGTGGAACCTGATTTCCACAATAATCTAGGCACAGCTCATGTCTCAAATGGAATTCGCACCTCTCCCTCTCTCTCCCACACACACACACAGAGGAGCTTCTCAAAACTGTGTTTTCTTTTTTAAAAACTTCCAAAGAAAGATGCCTATGTACTTTTTTCTGTGCTTTCTGGCCACAGGGTGGGGAAGAGATTAAACATCTGATCAACCATGGGGTGAAAGCGCATTGAAGTGGGTTAAGGGGGGAGGTCTGATCAAAAGTCTCCATTACTAAAAAAAACAAAAAAACTGGATCAATTAGAAGCGAGGCCACCCTGGATCAAACTGCAAGTCTGACTGCAGTCTCTCTCTCTTGGCTACCATCCCAACAGCAAAATACTAGCTACAGGCCTGGAAATAGTGGTTTTGTATCAGGAAACCTACCATTTCAAATTTAGGATTTGTTTTTAAAGAAGGTCTATTAGGTTTTCCACAAAACACAGTCCTGGGTTCCACAAATCCATTCTGCTAACTGCAGAGCTGTTCTTGGGTGCCAACAGCATTTCTTCAGTAGAAGAGATTTCTTGTCCAGGAGGAAGGCTTTACCATTATCAGAATGGACTTCAACTGTAATGTAGTATGTTCTGTGTAACAACCGGCCTGCCATGTGCTCCCAGGTAATGGCGCCCACCGCATGGCCAGAGCACATGGTCAGGCAGAGAGGGGAGCTTGAATCTGGAGGAACAATAGACGTCCGGATTCAAAGCCAATGCGGCCAAAGGCTCCTCCAGGGAACCTATGACAAACATGCACATATGTTAAGCCCCTATCAGGTCTTTTGGGTGCGGCCGGAGGTGTGGCTCCGGCCAGCATATAATGAGGGCCCTGGAGCCCTGGAAGCATGCTTGATCTGACCATCTACTGGACATGCTGAATCACTCAATAAAGGCTTCATGATTTCATCGTTCCTGGTCTCCCGAGTCCAGTACTCTTCATTGGCGACGAAGGTGGGATCCCGATGAGTGACTCCTCGGCTGACACCAGCACCGCATCGAGCCCAGACCAGATCCGTCAGCCACCGGCCCCGCTCAGCTCCAGCGCCACCGCTCCACCATCGGCTCCTGAGGATCTCGCTCAACGCACTGCTGCACATCCCAGAATGGCCACCACTCCGGGAACCACCCACCCATTCGATCCAGCCTGCCCCGAAGACTGGGAAGCCTGGACAGACCAACTCACATCCTACTTCGATGCACAGGACATCATGGATGCCGGGAAGAAGAAGTCCTGGCTCATGGCCTCCTGTGGGGTAAAGACACTGAAGTTACTCCGCATCATGCTTTCCCCTCGTACCCCGGCGGAGGGCACATACGACGACATCATGGCGCTCCTAAGGAACCACTTCTCGCGGAGACCCTCCAAGAACACACAGCGGGTGAAGTTCTTCCGCCAGCTGCAGCAGAAGGGTGAGTCTGCCTCCAATTACCTGGCGGCCCTCCGCCATCTCCTGGTGGGGTGCGAGTTCGTGGCTGTAGAGGACACACTATACTCTGCGTTCCTGTGTGGGGTTCGTGACCCCAAGCTTCAAAGGAAGCTGATGGCCAACTCCACCTCCACCCTGGATGAGATGCTAACCATGGCTTGCACCTTTGAGGTCTCCCAGCAGGAGAAGCTAGGCACATCCATGGCCACCCACCAGACCAGGGCTGCTGCAGACTCTGATGTATCCGAGGACGACGAGATGCTCCAGGTACAGCGCCGACCTCCAGGACGGGTCCCGCAACTCGGGTGAGAAGGCTTCCCACTCACTGACGCCACATTCCAAACATTCCACGTGTGCTAGCTGCGGTGACCAGCATGACCACCGAACCTGCCATTTCCAGGAAGCAGAGTGCCAGTCATGTGGCAAGAAAGGCCACATCGCCTGGGCCTGCTGCACCCGCTCCAACCACCACACCCAAGCCGCGCACCAGGAGTCCACCGAACTTCTCCAGACAGCAGCAACCCACCACCACCGCAAGACACAGCAGGTAATGAACTTGCCCCCCGACACCCCCAACATAATTAAGGTCTCAGTTTTGATCGAGGGGACCCCCTGCCAGATGGAAGTAGACACTGGGTCGTCCTACTCCATAATCTTGGAGTCCACCCTTTGCAGGCTCTGCCCCAGGGGGGGCCTGACTTCGGAAAGTCCAGGGCCTAACCCTGCGGGACTTTCAGAAGAACCTAATACCAATAAGGGGATTGGGCAAGTTCCGGGTCCAATTTAAGAACTTTACGGGACGCTTGGGCCTCCTGGTGGTGGTGGATAACCTCACAAGCCTGCTGGGACTCTCCTGGTTCCAGCCCCTAGGGCTGGGCATCACCGGGGAACACAGCCTGCAGCCCACAGATTTTACCAACATTTGTGAGGAATTCCCAGCAGTTTTTGATGGGGCACTGGGCTCATATACGGAGCCGCCTGTCTCCTTGGACCTCGATCCTGCGGTCCGGCCCGTGCGCATACCAGTCCGTCATCTGCCGCTCGCAGTGCGGCCCAAGATTGAGCGGGAGCTGGATAAGCTGGTCACCCAGGGAGTACTAGAACCAGTGTTCCACGCCCGATGGGAGATCCTGATTGTGACGCCAATGAAGGCAAACGAGGACATCTGCATCTGTGCGGACTATAAGTGCACCATCAATACAGCACTTCAGGCCCATGCCTACCCAGTCCCAGTCATCAGCCACGTGTTGGCCTTCCTGGCCGGGCTGCAAGTGTTTGGGAAACTAGACCTGGCCCAGGCCTACCAGCAGCTGCCAGTCGACGATGCCAGAGCAGAAGCACAGACCATTGTGACGCACAAGGGGGCATTTAAGGTAAAGCGCCTCCAGTTCGGGGTCAGCGTAGCCCCCAGTATCTTCCAAGAGTTAATGGACCGGTTGCTAAAAGGTCTTCCAGGGGTGCAACCCTTTTTCAACGACGTCCTGATCGCGGCTCCAGACGTCAAGACCTTCTCGGCCCGCCTACGCTCCGTCCTCCAGCGATTCCAGGATGCCGGCTTGAAGGTGAAACGTGAGAAGTGCTTCCTCGGGGTGCCTGCGGTGGATTTCCTCAGCTTCAAGGTGGACGCTCACGGAATTCACCCCCCTAAGGACAAGGTAAAGGCCATCTCCGATGTCCAGGCCCCCAAGTCCAAGGCTGAGCTGCAATCTTTTCTGGGACTCATCAACTTCTACCATGCCTTCCTTCCCCACAAGGCGGCGATAGCTGAGCCCTTACACAGGCTCTTGGACAAAAGTGCCACCTGGACTTGGGGTCCCCACCAGGCGGTGACCTTCCAGGGCATCAAGGACCTCGTAATGTCCAATGCGGTCCTCGCCCACTTCAATGAAGCCCTGCCCATCGTATTGGCCTGTGACGCATCTCTGTATGGGGTGGGGGCAGTTTTGGGTCACAAACTGCTGGACGGCTGGGAGGTTACGGTCGCATATTACTCCTGGACCCTAACCCTGGCCGAAAGGAACTATGCTCAGATAGACGAGGAGGTGCTTGCATCATGGCTGGGGTCAAACAGTTCCATACTTACTTGTACGGGCGCAAGTTCACGGTCACCACGGACCACAAGCCTCTTCTGGGCCTCCTTGCCCCGGATTGCCGCACACCACAGATGTTGTCCCCGCGAGTCCTCCAATGGTCGATCTTCCTCGCAGGGTACAACTACGACTTGGTGCATTGCCCGGGGAAGACCATGGGCCATATGGATGCACTCAGCCACCTTCCGCTGCCCTCCTGTGACTCCAACCCAGCTCCGGCTTACCATGTCGCTCTGCTTGAGGACCTGCCGGACCGGCCGCTTCAGGTACAGTCCGTGGCCCGGCGCACAGCCCGGGACCGTCAACTCTCCCAAGTCTCCAACTGGGTGGGAAGGGGGTGGCCCAAGAATCCAGACCCTGAGTTTGCGGCCTTCTCAATCCGGCACGCAGAACTCTCCACCCACAAGGGGTGCCTACTCTGGGGCTCGAGGGTAGTGATTCCGGAACCCCTCTGCCCACGAGTGCTGACCACTCTGCATGAGCACCACCCTGGGGTAGTACGAATGAAGGCCCTGGCCTGGAGCTACGTCTGGTGGCCAGGCATTGACAGAGAGATAGAGGACCGGGTCTGCTGCTGCAAAAAGTGCCAAGAGACCCATCCAGACCCTCCACATGCTCCCGTCCGCCCCTGGGAGTCCACCCAATGCCCCTGGTCCCGGCTCCACGTGGACTTTGCGGGCCCAGTACAGGGGCAGCTTTTCTTTATTCTAGTCAACAGCTACAGCAAGTGGCTGGAAGTTGTTCTGGTGCGTGCCACCTCCTCTGAAGCCACCATTTGAGCAATGTGGTGCATCTTTGCCACCCATGGCCTGCCGGACACCATCATCTTGGACAACGGCATGGCTGTCACCTCCATGGAATTCCAGCGCTTTGTGGAGCTCCATGGCATCTGGCACGTGAGATCTGCCCCTTTTCACCTGGCCACGAATGGCCAAGCAGAGTGAATGGTCCGCACCACTAAGGAGGCGCTGAGGCACATGGACCAGGGGGATCTGGGGTCTAAGTTAACGGTGTTCCTATTCAGCCAGCGCACCACCCCTCACTTGGCTACTGGTCGCAGCCCCGCACAGCTGCTCATGGGCTGCTGGCTGACAACCCAGCTCGATCAGCTCCACCCCGATCAGGCGCCGGCCACCTCCAAAGAACCCAATGTCCCCAAAGCTCCCAGAGGGTTCGCGCCGGAGGACCCAGTCTATGTCTGCAACTACGCCCAGGGCCCCCTGTGGTTGCCGGGGCAGATTATCTGCATCACTGGTCCCCTCTCCTATGAAGTCGCGGGTGAGGAAGGACAATGGTGGAGGCACCATGTGGACCAGCTTTGCTGCCGCCTGCACGCCTTCTCCGCGGACAATCCAGGGCTGGACTTCTCAGATGCGGAACCTGAGGTACCAGAGACAGATGATCCACCTGCCCCATGACCAGCTGAGACTCTGCAGGAGGTCTCCACAGAAGCTGCCCGCCCAGACATCACTCCAGTCACCATCCTTGTGCCGGCACCAGACCCGGCTCAGCCCGTTGCAGATATCCCCAAATCTCCGCTCCCTACACCGGCGGCTCCGGTGACCCCACGCCACTCAAACAGAGAACGGAAATGTCCTGCACACCTCAGAGACTATGTTTGCCAAGGGACAGTCCAGACTATGGGGGGAGGGGTGTAATATAGTATTTTCTGTGTAACAACCGTCCTGCCGATGTCAGGTTCCCTGTCATATTTTGGGCTTTGCTGTTGCTTGCATCCACAGATCCTCCAGTCGGGAGACTGGCAGCCACGTTCCTCCCCCTCGCTCCTTCCCCCTCCCAGCCCGATGTGCCATTTTCCTTTGCAGGCTCCTCTTATCACTGTTGCTACCAGTTAACCTTGAGCTGTTTTCGCTGTCTGCTCTTCCAGGTGTCTTTTGTGTGGGAATGCAAGTAGTATTGAACGCAGGGGTGAACGGGGGGAGCTTGCACGCCTTTTTCATGAGAATGTAACGGTTCGGGGTTTTTCACGCTTGAGGTTTTTACACTGATTGGTGCCTGTCTTTTCTATCCCATTTGAATACTGTATAATAAGTCACCACCCCTATTCCCTGGCATCCTTAACAATGCAAGTGTTCCTGAAAAGACCATTAAGACAATAAAGGACTTTGTTTATCCACAAGGCCTGACTTATTGGCTTGTATTAGAAGTCTCACAGCCATATGCTTCTGGGTAATGGCACCCGCTGCATGGCCAAAGCACATGGTCAGGCAGAGAGGGGAGCTTGTATCTGGAGGAATAATAGATGTCCGGATTCAAAGCCTCCACCAATGTGGGACCTAGGTTCTCCCTGGGGAGCCAATGCGGCCAAAGGCTCCTCCAGGGATCCTATGACAAACATGCGCATATGTTAAGCCCCTATCAGGTCTTTTGGGTGCGGCCAGAGGTGTGGGCCCTGGAAGCATGCTTGATCTGACCATCTACTGGACATGCTGAATCACTCAATAAAGGCTTCATGATTTCATCGTTCCTGGTCTCCCAAGTCCAGTACTCTTCATCAACCCAAAGGCTTTCCCTTGCCATTCTGTTAGTCTGGTAGCTATCAGTCCAGATTCTTTGCAGTAGAGTGAAAGCTGTCCTGGGACAATTTTGGTGTCTACCTGGTATCTCAAACATCTTAAAAAGCTAAATTGCAGATCTGTTATTTTCACTACTATTGTGTACTGGGTTTGTTGCATTGAAGAGTCGGATGACAACGAAGCGACTAGCATACTTTATTGGGGTACATAACTAACATGCCATACTGGCCGAGATGGCTAACTATATACAGTCCCTAGGACATACCCAAAAGTCCCATTGGTGGGTTTGAATTTCCCACCAGAGTTCTTATTGGAGGACTATCAGTGGTCTAGGATCATTGGCCCCTATTATTTCCAGGAGTCAAGCTCAGACAGTATGCCACTGGTGCCCTATGGCGGTCAGCGGACATAACAACTACATTTAAAAACTCTGTCTGCTTAGATAGTCCAAATAAGTGGTTTACATGATGGATGTCTCTCTAAACCATGCTTAGCTGTTTCCTGGTATTTTCCTCATTACAGTTTCCTGTGGAGTTCATGCAAGCAATAAGTAAAGTAGTATTTTCCCTCTGTGTTGTTTGTAATTGGCAAAGTCCAGTGCTTGCTAATTTTTTTCCTGTTCACCGTATTTTAATTTCTCTATATGCTTTCATTTTGGATTTTTATGATACCTGTAAATCTATAGGTGTTGCATTAAAATATAGACTAAAGCTGCAATCCTAGGCACCCCTAGTTGGGAGTAAGGCCCTTAGAACTGAGTGCAGATTTCTTCCCAATAGAATCAAGCTGAATGTAAGACTTAGTTCTCTCAACTCATTCTTACATTCATTCTTACATTCAGGTTCATTGAGGTGCTTTCGTTTTGACATGAGAAGCCACTTACTTGAAATCACCCTGTATATGAAAACCTACCATGTTGAAATCAGGCTAGCATTTGAGTTTGCTTTTGAGGGAGGACTGTACTATCCCAATGTGGATGTAGTGAGTGTTAGTCTAACTGGGAAATTGTTTTGACTTTTATAAAATGCAGCTGGCTAGTCTGGGAGGTTCATTGAGGTGCTTTCGTTTTGACATGAGAAGCCACTTACTTGAAATCACCCTGTATATGAAAACCTACCATGTTGAAATCAGGCTAGCATTTGAGTTTGCTTTTGAGGGAGGACTGTACTATCCCAATGTGGATGTAGTGAGTGTTAGTCTAACTGGGAAATTGTTTTGACTTTTATAAAATGCAGCTGGCTAGTCTGGGAAACAGTTCCAAAAGAATGTTCTTGAACAAGCATTTATCAAGTCTGCAACTTTTCTGGTGAATATGTAAAACCTTCCTTTAACCTGTTGTGTCCATTTGATTGTTGCCTCCCCTTGTAGACCGTTGAAAACTGTGTGTGCATTTTAAGGAACCTCTCATACCGACTCGCTGCAGAAACATCTCAGGGACAGCAAACGGGGTCTGATGAACTTGATGGCTTACTTTGTGGTGATGCCAATGGAAAAGACGTTGAAAGTTCCGGATGCTGGGGCAAGAAGAAGAAGAAGAAGAAATCTCAAGATCAGGTATGTGAGGTAGACTTGGGGTGGGACGAAGTTAGTACCAGTACTGTGGAGAAACAAATTGTGCAGCAAAAAATGAGGGGGGTGTTCTGATCAAATGTCACGGTCTTGAGCTATCGTTTTTTAATGCCACTACAACTTCTTTCATATGTTTTGTGACATATCACTTAAACTGCCTTACTGAACATATTTGATAAGACTGGGCACCACTGCTAAGAACTTTTTGTAAGACTTTCCAGAATAATTAAAGCGCTGTGTGCCCACTGAATACGCATCAAAAGAAGTAAGGTCTCTCTGGCACTTTCAGTTGCCTCGGCAGAAAAGGATTCCTTCTTTAGTTACAAAAACCCTAGCCCTGCCTTCTACCCTCATAAGGGCCGCCCAGGTGGCTAACAAATTAAAAAAAAAAACATAATAAAATTACATCTTAAATACCATCAAACCCAACAAAAAAACAGATAGTTAAAACCAGAGTTAAAACGCACATTCTGCAAAGTTGTTCTTTTTTTTTTTAAAGGAAGCTTATTTCTTGGTGGAAGGAGCTGTAGGGTCCTTAAGGCGCAGTCCTGTACAGAGTTGCTCCAGTCTGAGTCCTCTGAAGTTAATGGGTTTAGATTAGAGTAACGCTGCACAGGCCTGCACTATTTTGGCCTTTTTTTTACTTGTATGCATACTTACTTGGAAGTAAACTGAGTCCGGTAGGGTTCATTCTCCAGTAAGCATGCACAGAATTGCAGACTGCAGCTTTTATTAACAAAGTCTCACTACTATTACGTGTATAAAAGACATTAAGTACCAAATGGAGAGGGAAGCCTAGCTGGGTGATCTTCATGGTCTCTGAAGCCTCGGAGGAAATCGCACAAAGCCCCGGGTCAAAATGTGCCCTGCGGCAAATAGTGGGAAATTCAAGCAGCCAATCGGGGCAAATGGATGCTGGGGCAGCGCTTGTGGGAAATCAGTCTCTGGGTTCTGTGCCTGCACTGGACCTCAGTGGGAAAAAAATTAAAACTCCTAGATAGCTCTCCCATTTGGTGAGATCTTATCTCACCTCTGGGGAGCAGACATGCACTGTGCATGTCTGGAGTAGAGGAAGAACCCCACCCCCAACCAGTTCCTTTTTTACCGCCACACCTGCTGGATGGATCTTTTGTCTCTCCTGCTAAAAGTCTCCATTCTCCTATTTTTCAATTTCCCTTCTTTCTCAGTCTTTCCTCCTTTCTCTAGTGGAAATGGAAGAAGATTAAGAGGAAGACTGAAACATCATGACTGAGATTGCCTCATGACTGAAATCCCAATCACTTCCCGGCTCCCCCTCCCTTTCTTTCTTTCTGATGAGAGTTTGCAAAACTCCATATTTTAAGCAATGTGGTCTCTGTCATGCTAAAATACCACTGACAGACAGACCCAACCACTGCCTGTTCTGCCTAGGTGAGAAAAAGTGGGGGGGAGAGACTGAACCTAAAACTAGGATCCAGAACCTGAAAAGGTTAGTGAAGTAGCACAACAATAAAAGCTTAATATATATATAGTGTATAAAAAGATACATGTATTTATTAACAAAGAATTAAAAATATATAGGGGCCCAATCACACCTCATATAAAAATAACTGATTCTAAGGTCAAATCTACATCTGACTTTCTGCTGGAATCATTCTAGTTTCAAAAAAACCTGTCTATACCTATTTCTAGTTTCAAACCATACTTGTTCTAGTTTAAAAATCACCATCTGCATTTGTTAATTGCCCTCCTGTTGTCAAGCTAGCATTACACTACTTTAAACAGATCCTGTTGCTTAGTACTCTTTAGACCCAGGGAGTGAAATTTGAAACCAGTGTGAAGTGAGTGTAGGAAAAGACAGCAGTCAAACTACTTCAGAGGGGAGGTGTAAATTGGGCCTAACAAACAAGGGCTAATAGACTTGACCTGACGCGTTTCAGCCTGTAGAGGCCTTCTTCAGAGGTCAAACCCAGTGAGGAACATGTTGACTTAAATAATATTACACTGCCATTGACCAGGCACCTGTCAACATTTGTACAAAATTTACAAGGCAAGCAAAAAAGAACCATGCTGCCAGACTTCAGACTTTTCTTCTTGAATGATCCCTTCAACCAGCAATGGCAGATGCTGTCAGCTCCCAAGCTACGCCACCTCCCCTGTTGGTAGCATGGAAAGATTCGGCTCCACCTCAGATTGCTTCCTCCTCGTCCCGCAAGCACCACGGAGACAAGAGATCGAAGCGATTGTCATCACCGGGGGGGGGGGGGGGGGGCTGGGGTGCCGAAGCAGAAAAAGTCAAGACAGTTGCCTCGGCTTCAGCCACGGTATCAGCTTCGAGGTCTACCTTGGTACTGATCCCGACTCAGCCGTCCCCTCCCAGTCGAGGGTCTGTGTCTCCATCTGCCCGGCTCCCAGTGTTATCAGGCTCCACTCCAGCTTCCATGATGCCTCCAACTGGCCATCCTGTTGTGCTGCTGTCTCCTGTGACTCAGACGGTTCTGCCACTGCTTCTTATTTATTTATTTATTTATTTATTTTTATCCCACCTTGCCGGCGAACTGGCTCAAGGCGGCTAACAACCATAAAATACCATCAAAGTGGTTTACAAGTTAACAGTTAAAACTAACATAAAACCAACATTAGCACATACATGAATGTAAAGCAAACATTATAATGTAAAGCAAACATTTTTTCTTCTTTTGGAATCGGACCGCCCTATGCCACCCCGTTAATGGGACCTCCCAGTGACATTGGTTTCTAACCAGCGTGCTTTCACCAGGCACCAGTCTTGCTAAGAAAGTGAGTTTTCCATTGACAGAGCGAGCGACAGCAGTGGATCATGGATGCCTGCTCTCCCTGCCAAGATCACTTGGTCAGCGTCCTACCACCTCTACTTTTTATTACGCCAATCGCCGATCCTGATATCTACAAGCTGCACAAGGCTCGTTTATGGTGCGTGCTGCCCATCTTTCCCTTAGCCACATCAGGTCTGCGTTCCTTGTTATGGTGCAGATCTGCTGTCAACTGTTTGGTGGCTTTAGTCAGCTCTTTCCCTGTGTTGTGTAGCAGGAGTCTCAGCTCTCTCTGAGTGGCAAGTGCCATTCTTTCAGTGTCATCTCTTGCACCCCTAAATAGAATGAGGGCATTGTGTGTTCTAACCTATGCCTCCTCCATCCAAGAAGTTTCACAGTGTGAGGGTATCCGATACCCTATGACAGATTGTCTCTCAGTCCTTATGTCTCACAATGCTATCCATACACTATCTGACACCAAACATCTGTGCACTCTGTACATGTTCCCTGAATGTGACTTGCGGGTGGGGGTTGTCTGCTAGGCACATAAGGCTGTTTTGTATTTTGTATTGGCCTTTCAGGCGCCAGGAAGGACTGGTCAGCATCTTCATACAGCCTACCCCTGTAGATTGGTAGAGGCTATCACACTCTGTCTTGAGTGTATAACTGTTCGATGCCACTTTATATATGCCAGCTCCCTCCCTCCATCCCTCCCTCCCTCCCTCCCTCCCAGAGTACTGTTTTTCTGGAACATTCCTGAATGTATTTCAATTGGGACACTTGTAGAGAGCTCCCTGCTCCTTTATAAAGCAGTTCTGGGTGAATGTCAATAAGGGATGCTAAAGAGCTGTTGGGAAGGTGGTCCTCCAATGGTCTCTTCCTCTGAGAGCTTCACACCCACCTCCTCCACTCAGTGAGCTTGCTAGTCTCCCACTGTGGGACTGCACAGAAGCTATGATGGTGAAAACAGGGTAGCACTTGCCTGGAGCTGCTGCACATCGAATGGTCTTTCTGTGTAGGCACACATCCCTCCTGCCCCACTGTGAACTTTCTGGGACCTTAGTTGCTTGGGGTCTCCACCAGCAGCATGGAGAGAACTGAGGGCATAGCACCCTTCCTCCTAGTCATATAGGGCTGCCAAGTCCAACTTGGGAAATATCTGGGGACTTTGGGGGTGGAGCCAGGAGACTTTGGGGGTGGAGCCAGGAGAAAGGAAGTGACATCATTTTGTGATGTCACATCCTGTGATGTTGCTTCCACATGCTGACACATGAACTCATGAAGTTTCCTAATTCTGAATCAGGCCATTGGTCCATCAAGGTCAGTATTGACTACTCAGACTGGTAGTGGCTCTCCAGGGTCTCAGGCTGAGATCTTTAATGTCACCTATTACCTGATCCTTTTTTAGCTGAAGAGGCTGATACCTCCTGCATGTCAAGCAGATGCTCTATCACTGAGCAACGGCCCTACTGAATCCTTCCTCATCTCGGCAGAATATGAAGCCCTAAGTGCTAAATATGAGTGCTAAATATGATTTTCATATCATAAGAACAGGAGAGAAGCCACAGTGGATCGGCCCATCCAGTACAGCCCATCCAGTACAACACTCTGTGTCACAACAGTGGCCAAAAATACCAGGTGCCCTCAGGAGGTCCAGCAGCGGGGCCAGAACTCCAGAAGCCCTCCCACTGTTGCCCCCCAAGCACCAAGAATGCAGAGCATCACTGCCCCAGACAAAGGGTTCCATTTAGACCTTGTGGCTATAATAGCCACTGATAGACCTCTGCTGGATGGGGACAGAGAGAGAGAGACAGACAGACAGCTTTTTCACTTACTCTTGCCCAATTCCCAGGCTTTATTTCTGGCCCTTGTTTCACCCAGCTGTTGTCCTTGTAAGTCCCATAACTTCTCCCCCCCCCCCCCCCAGCATAGGCTTTTTGGTGGCTAAAGAGGACCTTTGTCCTTCCCTTTTCGCCAGCAGAAAAGCTAGTTGGATCCATCCCTAACTTAAAATACCGGTTACTTGATGTACAAATGCTTTTAAAAATGCAGATTTTTACTGCTGGAGGGGGGGGGGGGGACATGGTTGAAAGAAACAGCAAATTGGCATAAAAATGAGGAATCCCAACTTTTATTTGCAGAAGGGAAATGAGGATTGGGGGGACCCAAACAGCCACGACAAGACATTTTAAACAATCCCACTCCCAGACCTTCTACAGGCAACCTCTCCTTGTGATGTTTACCTCTTTGGAAGTGACAGTTTATTCCTTTGACAAAACCACAGTGGACAGACAGACAGAAAAAAGAAAGAGGGGGAGAGACAGAGAAGGAAAAGAGCTCGCAGACACCAACTTACCCCAGCAGTTTACTCAGTAGCAACCTTGCACGGAAGCCCTTCAGTAGAAAGAGCTTAGTCCCTCCTTAATCTCTGGGCGGGGCTGTCTTGCTCGATCAGCTCTTAAAGGGGAAATTTCCCTTTTAAGAAGTTCAAGAGGCCAGCAGGGCAGGCTCCGAGGTTCCCCTGCTGTAGAGCTGCCAAGTCCCCCGGTGGGGCGGGGGAAACACTGATTTTTAGTGCTTATCTCCCGCTTTTCCAAAGTTGGCCACCGGGGGGACAAAATGGCTGCCTTAAAAGGGAAATGTCTGCAGAGAGCCTGCCCTGCAGTAAAAAGCCTCGCCAGACATTTCCCCTTTAAGAAGTCAGCAAGAGAGCTTCTTCCACAGCAAGACAGGTCCGCCCAGAGATTAAGGAGGGACTGAAGGAGCTGCTTTTGCATGTGGCTGGCAAGGTGAGTTTCTGTTCCAGCTATTTTCATTCTCTCTCCCTCTTTCTTTCTTTTTTCTGTCTGTCTGTCTCTCTCTCTGTCCCCATCCAGCAGAGGTCTATCAGTGGCTATTATAGCCACAAGGTCTAAATGGAAGTAAGTGCCTCTGCCAGTTTTTTCCCCTTCTCTCTCTCTCCCTCTTTCTTTCTTTTTTCTGTCTGTCTGTCTGTCTCTCTCTCTCTGTCCCCATCCAGCAGAGGTCTATCAGTGGCTATTATTAGCCACAAGGTCTAAATGGAACCCTTTGTCTGGGGCAGTGAGGCTCTGAATTCTTGGTGCTTGGGGGGCAACAGTGGAAGGGCTTCTGGAGTTCTGGCCCCGCTGCTGGACCTCCTGAGGGCACCTGGTATTTTTGGCCACTGTTGTGACACAGAGTGTTGTACTGGATGGGCTGTACTGGATGGGCTGATCCACTGTGGCTTCTCTCCTGTTCTTATGATATGAAAATCATATTTAGCACTTGTGTAGCACTTAGTGCTTCATATTCTGCCGAGATGAGGAAGGATTCAGTAGGGCCGTTGCTCAGTGATAGAGCATCTGCTTGACATGCAGGAGGTATCAGCCTCTTCAGCTAAAAAAGGATCAGGTAATAGGTGACATTAAAGATCTCAGCCTGAGACCCTGGAGAGCCACTACCAGTCTGAGTAGTCAATACTGACCTTGATGGACCAATGGCCTGATTCAGTATTAGGAAACTTCATGAGTTCATGTGTCAGCATGTGGAAGCAACATCACAGGATGTGACATCACAAAATGATGTCACTTCCTTTCTCCTGGCTCCACCCCCAAAGTCTCCTGGCTCCACCCCCAAAGTCCCCAGATATTTCCCAAGTTGGACTTGGCAGCCCTACCCTGCTGGCAGCCATTTTGTCCCCCCGGTGGCCAATTTTGGAAAAGCGGGGGAAAGCTTTAAAAATCGGTGTTTCCCCCGCTCAACCGGGGGACTTGGCAGCCCTATAGTCATATGATGGTTTTGTCAGGAAAGTGCCAAAGGGAGGAGGGGTGCTCCGAGTCTACTAGAAAGCTTTGGATATCTTTTCTGGCGCTGGCCTGCACGCACACAGTCCCAATATATGCCTGCACAGAAGACCATTCAGTGAACAGCAGCTACAGGTAAGTGCAGTCCTGTTTTCTTCTTTTCACAGAAACTATATAACTACCAAGGTTCTGGATTATTTGTATTTATTTATTTCGTTTATGCCCTGCTTTTTTCCCCAGTAGGAACCAATGCAACTTACAACTACATTTGCTGTTCCTCCATTTTATCCTCACAACAGCCCTGTCAGGGAGGTTAAGCTGAGAGTGACTGCCCCAAGGTCACCCAGCAAGCTTCCAGGCCGGTTTGGCCAGGGATCCTGGAGGCCTTTTTGTCATCTTCTGGGCATGGAAGAGTGGACACTGAGGGTGTGGAGGGGGAGAGCAGGGGGTTGGACTATTTGACTCTGGAGGTCTCTTCTATGATTCATGGCAGAGTGGGGATTCATCTTCTCTCCCCCACCCCCATGTCTGCTTCTGCATGTTTGGGGCCTTCCTGCTGCTCTCTGCCCCCTTCCTGCACATAGAGAACTGGCCTCTAAGAGGGCCGGGTGTATGAGATCAAACCAATGAGATTGTTTATTTCAGTTACCTTCTCAAAAGTGATCCTATCATTTTATTTTCTTCCCATTGCCTCTGTTTACATGAATAGGGAGATGTAACCAGAGTTGTACGTTCTGCTCATATAATGGATCTTTCCTGCCTCCTTCCCCCATGCCCCCCCCCAAAAGCAACCAGGGAACCCTCCAGAATAGCACAGGGTGCCACATGGGGACTGTTAGGAAGAGGGAATTGGTTAGGAAGAGGGAATCCCCCCCCCCTTGCATAAGTGGGGAACCCATCACAAAAGGGCTTTTTTTGATTATCACATGTTCATCCCACTGATTTGGAAGGCTGATGAGATCACTGCAGACAGTTCCAGTTATACGGACTCCTTTGCCGGCTCCATCTCAGTAATCCTCCAGGTCCCTGTCATGGGCGGCAGGTCAGGGCTCCCCGCATCCCCTCTTGCAGAGAGTAGCTGCAACTGGTTTGGGGGGAGGGGCTTACCAGAGGCCATGGCAGAGATGAGTTCTGGGCAGTCCATTTGGCAGGAAGAGACATTACACTTTGTTAAAGTTACACTAAGGGGCTTCATAAAGAATTTAGTCGCCTGTGAGAACCCTTTTAGAGCCAGACCTCCAGAGTCAAATATGTGAGACAAAAACGCCTTGGCCAATCCCCTGGCTGTGGGCAACTGCTTGAATAGAATGAAGTGTGCTTGCTTGGAAAATAAGTCAACCACCACCCACACCACAGTCTTTCCCTTACTTCATGGAAGATTAGTGATAAAGTCCATAGAGATGGCTTCCCAGGGCTGGGAAGGGGTAGGGAGGGGTTGTAGCAGGCCGTGAGGTTCCCCCACCCCCACTTTTTGCACATTAAGCAAGTTTGACAAGAAGAAATATAATCAGATGTCCTACCACCACGCATGTGAGGCCACCAGAACTGTCTCTGAAGTAAATGCAGTGTTTTCAAGTAACCAAAATGTCCCGACAACTTAGATTCATGGCTCACATGCATTACTGCTTGGCACAAGGATTTCGAAACAATGAGCTTCCCTTCCCAATACCAGCATCCATCTGGTTCTTTAATGGCCATTGTCCCTGAGTCAAATAGATCATGCTCCATCTGCGAATATTCTAAGGCACATTTGTTAACCCACTCATTGGGGTTAGGTGACAGTGTGTTTCGAGCTTGGCTACGGGTCACCACCGCCCCCCCGCCCCCCGTTGGGATGGGGTAAACATTGAAGCAAACACCTCTTCCCGTTTGGAGTTGTGTTGTGGGAGGTGAGATAGAGCATCAGCAAGCATGTTGGTGTGAGGCTTCTGTGCTATCAGCAAATGATCAGGCCTTTGTTGATTAAAACATAGTCCTTTATTCAAATACTGGTACAGGTCTCGATGTTTGTTAGTGATACCATACAAGGAGGGCAGGGGACTATTATACCTGCAAACATGAAAGTATAAACATTGATCACCGATCAGCATTCAGTAAAATTGCGGGAAGGCAGATTCACCTTTTGTCACCCAGGGGTGAGAGAACATAAAAATTCCCAGCTCGAACTGTGTGACCCAGAAGTGCCAGGTCCTCGGCAAAACAGGCAGGAAGAAACAATAAAATAATTCCCAAGGCTACATTCAGCAGATAGCACTCTTAGGAGAAGGGGGAGGAAATACAAGGGAGTGAAAAGGAAATAACTTTGTACTATGTGACACCTTGGTATGTGGGAACCCGAGTTCCCGCCTGAAATGTAACATTGAGCAGACAAGTAATCTACACCAAAAGGAGGGGCAATAAAGCATCTGGTCAAGCGCCCACTACAAAGAAAATGAAAGTAAGCAATAGAGCAGTTTCACAGAGATACATCAATGTCAGATTCAATCAATAAGAAACATTGTAGAAACATTATGAAAAGACCCCTTATGTGAAGCAGAATCTGACATCCTGCCCCCTCAAAACTAAATTCTACCCCCCCCGGCTTATCAGGGAAGCGTTGATGAAAGGAGCGGACTAACTTAGGAGCATGGATGTTATCAGCGAGGACCCATTCATTCAATTCAGGACCGAAATCTACCCATTTTACCAAATAGAAAACCTGGCCCCTGCGAACTTTAAAGTCCAATATTTCTGAAATCTCAAAATGTGGTTCCCCCCCCCCTTCATCAGAGGAGGAGAAGGAGGAGGATCCGGGCGCCGTGCATTCGGCCCAGGATTCTTCTTCAGGAGGCTGAAATGAAAGACTGGATGCACAGAACTTAGTGATTTAGGCAACTCCAGTTCAAAAGAAACCTCTGAAATCTTCCTTAGTACTTTATAAGGTCCAACATATTTCCACCCCAGTTTCCTACTGGGTTGTAAGCCATGTATATTTTTGGTGGAGAGATACACAGAGTCACCAGGCTTCAAGTCCCAACCTTCAGCCCTCCCTCAGTCGGCGTACTTTCTATAGTCTGCTTTAGCCTTCTCCAAAGTTTTTCCTATAAGTGGCCAGGACTCCTGCAATTTGGTCCACCACTGACAAAAGTCCGATTGTTTGGGCACATCAATGCTGGGTAGCGAACGCAGGGGTTTTCCCTCGAAACCCCCCACAGCCATGAAGGGCAATACTCCAGTAGACAAATGCACTGCATTGTTATAGCTGTACTCTGCAAAAGGGAGTAGGTCTACCCAATTGTCCTGATGGTAGTTTGCGTAACACCTGAGGAATTGTTCTAATATTTGATTAACTCGTTCGGACTGTCCATCGGTCTCGGGATGATAACCTGAGCTGAGCGCAGGTTCAATGTCCATTAGCCCCAAAAGCTCCCGCCAGAAGTCGGCAACGAACTGGCTTCCCCTATCAGATATTACCCGCCTCGGAAACGTATGGAGCTTAATCACGTGATTGAAAAATGTTTTAGCCAGGCTCTTTGCTGTGGGTAGTTGTTTAAATGGGATGAAGTGAGCATGTTTAGAAAAGAAGTCCACAACCACCCAAATAACCGTTTTCCCCTTGGAGGGCAGGAGGCTGGTAATGGTAGACACTGTCTCCCAGGGTCGGGACGGGGTAGGGAGCGGCTGTAACAACCCCGGCACCTCCCCCCCTCCGTTTGCACATTAGACACACTTGACAGGAAGTAACATAATCGGACACATCCTTACGCATACGAGGCCACCAAAATTGACGTTGCACCAAGTTGAGTGTTTTTAAAAACCCGAAGTGGCCTGACAGCTTAGATTCGTGGCAAGACAGTAAGATTTCCTTCTGGAGGGCGAGGGGTACAATCAATTTGGAACCATGGTACCAACAGCCATCTAAAGCTTTCGTAGCCTCGTTATCCCCCTCCCATTCCTTCACCTCTTCTTTGATATAAGCTTCCCCACCTTTCTCAGTCCAAGCCACAGATTCCGGAGCCGCTCTTTTTTGGCTCCGCGTCATGACTGCCCCCTCCAACTGTTGGGGGGAGTACATTGAGTCGAACACTTCTTCCTTCTGAGACTCATGTTGGGGTAAGCATGACAATGCGTCTGCTAAGGAGTTTGATCTCCCGGGGAAGTGTTTCAGAACAAAATTAAATTTTGAGAAAAAGTCAGCCCACTGGAGCTGTTTGGCATTCAAGGACCGCTGTGTGCGCAACGCTTCTAAGTTTTTATGATCAGTCCATATCTCGAATGGCTTTTGCGCCCCTTCTAGCCAATGTCTCCAAGTGGAGAGGGCCAGCTTAATGGCCGCGGCTTCCTTGTCCCACACAGACCAATGCCTCTCAGTTTCTGTAAACTTTTTTGAAATATAGGCGAGAGGGTGTAACACCTCATTAGAGTCCCGCTGTAGGATCGCTCCCCCCATGGCCACATCAGAAGCATCTACATGTATGACAAACTCCCTACATGTATGACAAACTCCTCATTGGGGTGGGCTAGGATGGGCTCGGAGGTAAACAGTCTTTTTAGTTCATCGAACACCGCTTGGCACTGGGGAGTCCAGCACAGTCTTTCCCTCGGTTTTCCAGCCTCTGGACCCCTCCCTTTGGTTTTCAGCAGCTCAGTGAGTGGCAAGGTAATAGTGGCAAAGTCTTTTAGGAAGGTCTGGTAGAAATTGCAAAATCCCAAGAGACTCTGAAGCTGCTTTCTAGTCCGTGGGGCTTCCCACTGCACTACTGCTTCTACTTTTGCTGGGTCCATCTCCAACCCCTTTTGGGAAATGCGGTAGCCTAGGAAGTCTACCTCCCTTCAGTGAAACTTGCATTTGGAGAGCTTGGCATATAACTGGTGTTCTAGTAATGTACTTAGGACATCCCTGACTAACTTCACATGAGAGTCTTTATCAGCTGAATAAATCAAGATATCATAAGATAACAGAGCACCCCTTTGAACAAATGCTTGTGTAACACTTCATTAATCAGACTCATAAAAACGCCTGGTGCGCCACTCAAACCGAAGGGCATCACCAGGTATTCGAATTGCCCCAGGAGTGTATTGAATGCCGTCTTATATTCGTCCCCTTCCCGAATGCGCACCCAAAAGTATGCGTCCCTGAGGTCTAGTTTAGTAAAGATCTTCCCCTTGGCTGCTTCCGCCAATAAGTCTTTAATCAAGGGGAGGGGGTAGGCATTTGAGGCGGACACTGCATTCAGACCCCTATAGTCAGTATACAGTCTCAATCCTCCATCTTTCTTTTTCCGAAACAGCACGGGGGCCGCAAAAGGGGACTTGGCCGGGCAGATGAAACCCCGCTCTAAGTTTTTATCCAGGAATGCCCGCAACTCCTCCCTCTCGGAATACAACTCCCTCTTGGAATACAACTTCCCCTTTGGCAGTTTCTCCCTGGGTAAAAGTTTGATAGCACAGTCCGTGAGATGGAGGGGGGGGTAATTCGTCAGCCTTGGTTTCACTGAACACCTCACTCAAGTCTCTATATTCCGGTGAAATGGGGTTCATCGACACCGCCAGGGCGGCAGGGGCCCCAGAATCGGGGGGTCCCTTTCCCCAGTGGTGCTCCCATTTGTGCTTAATGCATCTGGGATCGACCCAAGAGATCTTCCCATCACTCCACTTGATGTATGGGTCATGGGAGTTTAGCCAGGGGCTACCCAGTACCATAGGGAACTGGGTGTTTGGGGTGATCACAAAAGCCCTCTCTTCCCAATGCGTCCTTGTCCCCACAACCAAAAGTTCAATCTCTGCTACACAGGCCTCTTTCATCTCTGACCCATCCATCTGTGTAAACCGTAAAGGCTCCTCCAGGGGGTTTACCTTGGGTCCCAACCCTTCCACCACTAAGGGGCTAATTAAGTCTCTTGCACACCCTGAGTCAATAAGGGCTCGTACCCGCATGTGGGTTCCAGTATGGGGCACTAAGACAGTCACTACCATGAAAAGCAAGGGGCCAGGGATGCTCACCGGCGATGGCGCATCGGGGGAAGGACCTGCAGCTCTGCGCCAGCTACTGCAGGTAGTTGGAGTTTCCTGACGGCTTGGACTCGGTCAGCTCCAGCTCTCCTTGCTCGCTTGTCACCCCTTCCAGCTGTAATGCCCGGGGTTTAAATGGTGTCTTGGGAGCTCGGGGGTCCCCCCCAGCAGGGTGGAGGTCTTTGGGGCTTTCGCCCCCCCTCGGGGGCAGGTGGAGGCAATGTGGCCACTCTCCCCGCACCACATGCAGAGCCCCTGCTTGAAACGGGCATCGTGTAGCTTCTGGAACACCGACCTCCCGTCTGCCTTCTGAGTTGGCTTGGGGGTTTGCGCCACCGACGCTCCCAACTTGATCAGGGTGAAGTGCTCCTCTACGTCCGCTGCTGCTCGCATCCAAGCCGCCAGCGATGTCAGTCGTCTCACCCTCAGGATCGTCTCGTAGACTTCATGGCTCAGCCCCTCTCGATACTTTTCCACAAACAGGTCTTTGGACCACCCCTGAACCTTTGCCGCTATGTGCCGGAACCGATCAGTATAGTCCTTCACTGTTCCGCGCCCCTGCATCAGCCGGTGCAGTTTGTTCTGGGCTTTCTCTTCCCCCAGTGGGTCCTCATAATGCTGGCATAGGGCCCACATGAAGTTATCTACCGACAGCAGTTTGGGGCCTGGGGGGTTGTGCAGACTCACATACCAGTCGCTCGCGGTGTCCCTCAGCTTGGACCCGATGTAGCCGACCCGGTCCCATTCCATCGTGTAGAGGTGGCCCCAGGACGCCATGAAGGGCTCAGTCTCAATAATGAAGAACCGGAGCTTCTCGGGGTCTCCATTGAATGTGGCCATCACTGGATCATTAGGCACTTGCCGGACATAACCTCTGGCCAGGATGGGCATCATGGGAGGAGGAGGTGGCGGGGCTCCTCCAGCCGGGAGAGTCCCTGCCCCTGCCGGTTGTGCCGGCACCCCCCCTGCACCCCCGGCAGGGGGTGCAGGGGGCACTGCTGTGGGGGCCCCCCTCCTTGGGGTTGCCCCAGGATGGGGACCACACCGGCGGCCAAGGCCCCCATCAGGTTCTGCTGCATCTCGAGCATGGCTTCTCGCATGTCCACTGCAAGGCGATCGTGCATGTCCTCGAACCTCCGGTCTAAGACCCAATCCAGGTCTCCTCCGGCGGGATCGGGGCCGCGGGGCATCATGCGCTCCTCGTCCTGGAAGCTGAACTCCCAGCCACCCGATCCACGGTGAGGGTATCTGTCCTCGTCCACTACGCTCAGGCAGCCGAAATCCGACCAGTCGCCACTGAAGCGTACTCTGGCTCCCTTCCAATCATGGATCCATGTTTCGGAAGTGCCTCCCCCATACATAGCCCAAGAGCAGGTAGGGGAGGCTGGCTGCCAGGGAATCTGAGACCCTGTTTGAGGGGGTAGACTCGGTTCCTGTATCGTAGTCACCGGCACCGACTGCTCCACAGGCACGGTGGTAGCCGTGGTGGTCGGGACCTCCAGTGGGGTTTGGTGGTTGCTCCCGTCATCTGACATGGTCAGGCACGGGAGAAGCCAAAAGCAGATCACTAACAATCTGTGAGGCTTCTGTGCTATCAGCAAATGATCAGGCCTTTGTTGATTAAAACATAGTCCTTTATTCAAATACTGGTACAGGTCTCGATGTTTGTTAGTGATACCATACAAGGAGGGCAGGGGACTATTATACTTGCAAACATGAAAGTATAAACATTGATCACCAATCAGCATTCAATAAAATTGCGGGAAGGCAGATTCACCTTTTGTCACCCAGGGGTGAAAGAACATAAAAATTCCCAGCTCGAACTGTGTGACCCAGAAGTGCCAGGTCCTCGGCAAAACAGGCAGGAAGAAACAATAAAATAATTCCCAAGGCTACATTCAGCAGATAGCACTCTTAGGAGAAGGGGGAGGAAATACAAGGGAGTGAAAAGGAGATAACTTTGTACTATGTGACACCTTGGTATGTGGGAACCCGAGTTCCCGCCTGAAATGTAACATTGAGCAGACAAGTAATCTACACCAAAAGGAGGGGCAATAAAGCATCTGGTCAAGCGCCGACTACAAAGAAAACGAAAGTAAGCAATAGAGCAGTTTCACAGAGATACATCAATGTCAGATTCAATCAATAAGAAACATTGTAGAAACATTCTAAAAAGACCCCTTATGCGAAGCAGAATCTGACAGTTGGAAGCCCCGAGGAAGTGATGCAGTGTAAAGTTACATTTAGAAAAGAAATCTGCCCACTGGAGCTGCTTGGCGTTAAGAGCTCTCCAGGTGCGCAGTGCCTCAAGGTTTTGTGGTCAGTTCACACCTCGAACGGCTTCCTTGCCCCCTCCAACCAATGTCTCCAGGTAGTTAAGGCTAATCGGATGACAGCCACCTCTTTGTCCCAGACAGACCAGTTTCTTTCTGCCTTGCTGAACTTCTTTGAAATGAATGCCAACTGATGCAACCGCCCATCCTCCCCCCTTTGCAAAATTGCCCCCCCATTGTGACATCCGAAGCATCAGCATGAATAGTAAACTCTTTGGACTCATAAGTATGAGCCAGGGTGGGTTCAGATGTGAAGAGGGACTTGAGTTTTTCAAATGCTCTTTGACACTCCAGAGTCCAGGGTAGCCGCGCTCCTGGCTTAATAGCCTCCGGACCCTGCCCCTTAGTCTTCAACAAGTCTGTGAGGGGTAAACTGACTTTGGCAAAGTCCTTGATGAAGACTCTATAAAAGTTGGAAAATCCTAAAAATAACTGGAGTTGTCTACGAGTTCGTGGGGCTTCCCAAGAGACCACCACCTCAATCTTAACAGGGTTCATCTCCAAACCCCTAGGAGAAATGCGGTACCCCAAAAAATCAATTTCTGTTTTGTGGAACTCACATTTGGATAGCTTAGCATACAGTTTGTGTGCTTTCAGGGTAGTGAGGACTTTTCTGACTAGGTTGATATGGGATGGCATGTCTTGTGAGTACAGAATGATATCATCAAGATAATATAATGCCCCTTCGAATAAATGCTTGTGCAACACCTCATTTATTAGGCTCATAAAAACTCCAGGAGCCCCACTTAAGCCAAAGGGCATAACCAGGTATTTGAATTGGCCCGGAGGGGTATTAAAAGCAGTCTTGTATTCATCCCCCTCTTTTATGTACACTCAGAAATATGCATCACGCAAATCCAATTTCGAAAAGATTTTCCCTTTGGCGGCCTCTGCCAACAGGTCTTTGATCGACAGAAGGGGGTAGGCGTTGGAAGATGACACCGCATTAAACCCCCTATAGTCTGTGCAGTTTCAAGCCCCCGTCTTTTTCTCCAGAACAGAACATGTGCAGCAAACGGGGAGGTGGCTGGCCTGATGAAGCCCCATGCCAAATTCTTATCCAGGAACTTGCAAAGTTCTGCACATTCAGCCGGGTCCATAGAGTACAATTTCCCTTTAGGTAGTCTCTGCCCGGGCAACAGTTCTATAGCACAGTCCGTAGCTCTATGGGGAGGGAGTTCATCTGCTTCTCTTTCGCTGAACACCTCTATCAAATCCCAATATACTTGAGGAATCGATTCTAGCTCCTCCTGAACTAAGCATGCCCGTGGTGCCTCTGGGGGATCCGATCCCCATCCTGGGTCCCACCTGTGTTGGGAGCACTGAGGGTTAATCCAAGCAATCTTCTCCTCACTCCATTTAATGTACGGGTCATGGGTACTTAACTAGGGGCTACCAAGCACCATGTGGAACTGTGCATGAGGGGTGATTACAAACGTTCTCTTTTCCCAATGCTCCCCTGAGCCCAAAATGAGGGGTTCAGTCTCTGCTATACATGGTTCCCTCATTTCCGAGCTGTCCATTTGAGTGAACCAGAGCGGCTCCACTAGAGGGACCGGGTTGCCCCCAACCCCTCAATCACAAAGGGGCTAATTAAATTGCGAGCACAACCAGAGTCTATCAAAGCCCGTACTCGAACATGTATCCCGTTTCTGGGATCTACAACAGTCACTACCATATAAAGTAGAGGTCCAGGAGAGCTCACCACTGGCGACGCTGGCGACAGTGGGACCTGCGGCGGTGCGCCTCCTACTGCAGGTCCTTGAAGTTTTCCAATGGCTGCTCCGGGACAACCTCCACTACATTGGTGTCACTCGTTGACCCTTCCAGCTGTAATGCCCGGGGTTTGAAGATGCCTTTCAGGGGTCTCAGTATCCCGGTCAACGTGGTTGGGGTGACCCTCAAGGTCTTTAGGGCAGCTGCTGGACAGCTGGAAGCAAAATGGCCGGCTTCCTCGCACCTCATGCAGAGCCCTTGCTTCATGCGCGCCTCTCGCATTTCTTGAAAAGTGGGTTTCAGTTTGGTCTTGGGAGGGCCCCCTGCAGCAGGTTGAGAAGCATGGGGCCCCAGGCGAATTAGAGTGAATCGCTCTTCCACATCAGGCACTGCCCACATCCAAGCTGCGAGGGAGCCAGGACATTTGTTCCTCAACACAGTCTCATAAATTTCCCAGTTTAGCCCCTCCCTGAATTGTTCAGTGAACACCACTTCAGGCCACCCATGCACTCTGGCAGCACCCCTCCTGAATTGCTCGTTGTACTCACGAATGGAGTTGCGGCCTTGCACCAGCTGCCACAGTTGGTTTCGTGCCTTCTCCTCCCCCATGGGATCCTCGTACTGCTGCTGTAAAGCCCACACAAAATTATTCACAGACTGCAGTTCAGTGCCGAGGGGGGGGGGGGGTGTTGTGTAGGCTCACATACCAGTCGCTTGTTGTGTCCCATAACCGTGAGCCAATATAGCCCACCTTCTCGCTATCTGTAGGGTAGAGGTGGCCCCACAAGTCCAGGAACCTTTCAATCTCAATGACAAAAAAACGTAGTCTATCTGGATTCCCATCAAAAGTAGCTGAAAGCGGCTCAGCTGGTAATTGATGGTAAATCCTCTCCCCTGCGCCGATTGCGCAGGGGTCTGGGACATCGAGTCCCACAGGTGGCTGGAGAGGGCCGGCAGGCAGTTGGAGGACGGCTCCTGGTGGAGCCTGTTGTGGTTGCTGCTGCTGCTGCGCTCCGCCATCGACTCCCAGGGCTGGGTCAGCACTCCTTGCAACGGGACCCCCCTTGGGAGGGCCCTCAGTTCGTCCAGCGCCTCTCGCAGTTCCCTCACGAACTGACCCTGCATGTCCTCAAAACTCCGATCCATATGCGGTGAGCTGCGACCGCCGACCTGGATGGGGCTTCAGTTACATGCGGGATACTCAGTCGCCAGTCTCCCCGGCGTTCGTCTTCGAACCGCACCCCAGAGCCTCGCCGCTCGGCAGCCCAGGTCTCCTCGGTAGTGTCTCCGAACACAGTCCAGGAATACTTTGGCTTGACTGGTCTCTCGAAGGTGATACCCCTGTTCGAAGGTGATACCCCAAGTTAATTTCTGTGGTTGTTACCACAGTAGCTGTGGAAGCTGCTCCTTCCTCTGCAATGGTGTTTGGAAGGAGGGTCCCATCGTCCGACATGGTCGGGTATGGGTTACTCTCCGCCTGTTAGTGAAAGATCACTAACACTCTGTGAGAACCCTTATAGAGCCAATAAGCCAGGCCTTCTGGAAATAAAAGTCCTTTTATTCTTAATGGTCCATAGTAGTCAGCACTCTTTGTGTTAGTGATACAGAGCATAGGGCTGCAGGTGAGTTATACATTATTCAAAAGCATAGACAGAGGTGGGGCACCAATCAGGTTAGGTAAAAAAAGGCACTACATTACATGCCCGTTGAGCTTCCCATGAAAAGCGCACCCAAATGTGCGATTGCTCATCCCACATTCCTTCCCGCACCCCACCAAAACCTCCTCAGCGATTCCCAGGCTGCCAGAAGCGAAGCACCTGGAGTCAGAATAGCCGTTAGAATAACACTCCAAGGCCAAATGCATCATCAAAACAGATAGCAGTTCTAGCAGCAATAATGAGTTCTCCGGAGAAGCGAGTGATGTCGACTGGGGGAGGGAAACCACCTCCCGCCCGGGAAATGTCAGATTCTGACATCGCCTGAGCAGAAAGGTTTTCAAGAGCTGTGTTGTGTAGCGTATTGGAGGAAACTGGTTGCAAGTCAGCCTGCTGAAATCATTTTATTCAAGGAGGGGGCTTTAATTCTTAGACAGTGTCACTTTGAGCTGCCTTGCTTTAGCTATTTGAGTAGTCATGGGGGAGGGGGGAATTGAAGATTACACCCTGGGAGTTGTTGCCTGAATGCAGCTTTGGAGGGTGTGTGCCAAGGTGACTGTTGTTTCAGGTCATACATTTCTTCTAACACTTTCATGTTGCTTGTGACAGTCTCCCTTTCTGCCTCTTTCTAGTGGGATGGAGTAGGACCTCTCCCGGACTGTGCAGAGCCACCAAAAGGAATCCAGATGCTGTGGCACCCGTCCATAGTCAAACCCTACCTCACACTTCTCTCCGAGTGCTCAAATCCAGACACGCTGGAAGGGGCAGCGGGCGCATTGCAGAACCTGGCGGCGGGCAGCTGGAAGGTAGGACGGCCATCCTCCCATTTGGTGCGACTCAAAGTGTCAGATGGGGGCAGGACCCAAAGTCCAACGGAAATGATACTCTTTTGATAAAACTTGATTTAAAAAAGAAAAAAGTTCTCCCAGTTACAGCCGATATTTATGCAGGCACTTGCTGGCTGTGGTTGGCCTTAGTGGCTAGCAACTGGAATATTTCTCTGAAATCTGTGCTGTTAGATTAATTCTTAAAATTTCACTTCAGCTGAAGTACTGATCAAAATCTGTAGTTCTGCAGTCTCATTGCAGGAATACCCAAGTATACTTGTTGGCACTAATTAACATCCTTGCTGACAGCCTCAGTTGAATAGCCTCAGATAAATGAGAAGACACAGGACGTGTGCTCCTCCGGGGTGGGGGTGAGAACAACCTAGGCAGATCCACTGACTCACCGCGAGACAAGGACTGATTCTGCTGAAAATCTTTTCCTGGACCTCAATTAGTCCCATACCAAGATGCATGAGCTCTGGTTGTGCTAGGCTGACGTGATTTAATACATTCGTTTTCTGTACTCTGGCAGTGTGTTTTATTTAAGCCATGCAGCTGTTAATTAAGTGTAGTAATCTATACAGACCAGATGGTAGAACACATGATTTATCCTGCTTGTGCTTGCTAATAGTAGTCCATAGATCAACAAGATGCATAGTTTGTCATGTCCAAGGTAAGCATGTTTGACCGAACAATCACTCCTTCGAATGGGAGGTCAGTGGTACAACTGAGCAGTGAATGAAATAATCTGCCTACCTAGAAAACATATATAGAAATAATATCTGTGTATCTCTCTAAGCTTCTTCATTCTGCTCTTTCAATTTGACACAAATGTGATTGATCCTCAAGGGGACCATTTCCAGAAGAAAAAGCAACTGGCTGATCTTCTTTGTTTATCCTTTACTTAAGCAATGTCATTTAGTCCTTGCTGTTTGCCAGTTGTGGTGCCTTTTTATAAAGTAGGAAATATGTGTTTACATGTAGTCATATTTCTGACTACAAGCAGAGCTTGCTTTACACTCTGAAGCAAACAATAATAATATGGGAGGGGGGCAACCATGAAGTTTATGATACACAATTCATTTGTCAGAGTAGCCAGAGACCTCACTTAAATGACCCTGAAAGGCTCTCCTTAGGCCCCAGTGAATTTAGGTAAGTGTCAGATGGTCAGATGGTTGCAGCCAATAATGCTTATGGCTCACAGGCGTAGATGAGATTATAGATTCCCTCAGAGTGACAGTTTGTCACCTTCTTTTTGTGGATTCTGTCTGGAGGAGCTAAAAACTGGTGCTGGCTCTGGGGAAACTGTGACAGGATTGTTGCTCTTTACACGTCTCGCGCAGAATCCAAACAGATGCTCAGACCTGCCTGAGAGTTTGAGCATGCCCAGTGGGATTTCATGTGTTTGCATCTATGTCTCTGTGTGGACACTTGAGATTTTTTGCATTGCATCTGTGGTATTACAGTTCTCTGGCCATGCACTTGATTCAGGAGCACATGGGGGAAATGTGTGAGACTTCTGAACTAACAATACTAGATCAGACCTTTGAATTAAAGCAAAGTTCTTTATTTCTAATACTGGAACAGGTACTCAATGTTTGTTAGAGATACAGGAAAAGAAATAACATGGGTTAATATACCTTCAGGTAGAGGTGCATAAACATTAAGGGCCAATCAGAATGAATACAGAAAAGCGGGGGGAAATGGCAACCGTTGGTTCTCACCAAAAGGTGGGAAAGTTATAAAAATTCCCTTCTTGCTCTGAGAGACCCAGATGTGCGAACTCCAGGCTAAACATTTGGTCAGCAACAATAGAACACTCTCCAAGGTTGCAATAACTTTGATAAAATACTTCAAGCCTGAAAGGCGAGGAGGAGTGGACAGGAGGAGATAGCTCTCGTTGTTTATGTGACGACCAAGAATGCAGCAGGCCATCCTCCCGGGAAGAAAGTAACATTAAGCAGGACAACTATGTCTACTTCAAGGCAAGCAATAAAGCAATTGGTTACAGTGTGGCACAAAGAAACAGAAAGTAACAGCAAGACAACCATTCTATTGTCAGATTCTGACAAAATGTTGGCCAAGGACAGACTGGCATTTTGGCCCGATATAGGTCTGCTTTTCAAGCGGATGAAGAGAGCCCATTCAGACAGCTACAGCTGCCCGGCATTGCTGTGCCATACTCACCCGGTCCTGAAGCGCTTTCATCCTGCATTAAACAGGTACCTGGTGAAACCAGTGTCAAGCTGTCTGGGTGCATGTTCATCCCACTTCCTGGCAGTGTGGATGCAAATAAGCCACGCATCAAGTGGTGCCAGTAATGTGAACCTGCTGATCTGGCTGCTGCGCCTATGCGCTCATGTGCCCAAGCGCCGATGCACACCTTGGCAAAACAGACCAAAGCCATGCACACCACCATGGCGGCTCCACCAGGGGTCACCCACAGTGTGAATGCTCCATTCTGCCTCCTCCCCGGTATGGTCCCGCATTAGTCCACACAGTGCAAACAGAAAGCCCCGCAACAACTCTGCCCGGGTCTTTTTGCCCCGCTCCCCTTGCGCTTCATTTTGCCAGTCTGTCCTCAGCCGTTGTGTATCTCTTATGTTATCTGAGACAGAAGCAGGTTTTGGAGATGGGGGGAGGGGGAATGCCTCCACTTCTCCTGTGTTTTCTTCTGCACCATAAATTTCCTAACTCCGCAGGAGGCATGAAGAGCTGGGTGTGTCACATAGGGAGATCCCCACCCCCACTCCCTGTCCTCTGCCTCTGGCCGGGAATGTGGAAAGACCTTGTCTTTTAGGCAATGAGTTCTGCAACACAGTATGAGCAGCAAACCTACAACAGGGGTGCAAACCTTCAATCCCATCCACCCTAGCTTTAAGTATTTTGTCCAGGTGTCTGAAATCCATAAAACATTGGAAATGAACCTAGACCTTTAAAGGATTGACAACAGTGTATTTGTTAATCTTTTGCTTTCTTTTTTTATTTAATACAGAATTAGGAAAAGGTACAAAATACTACAAAATTAATTAAATAAGAAGGTACACTATTTTGCAAAAGGTTAAAATATACGGAAGGTCTCTACTGTTATAATTCTAGGCTGCTATAAAAAAAGAGACTTCTTTTTAACAAACTAATCTAAATGAATGTTAACGTCTCTAACGCTTCTGCTCCAGTGTTTTCCTTTAGACCTGTGAGTCAGCTTCTGTATCCGCTAACTACTAATTCCAAATCCATGCCACTAATATGATCCCGGTGTGCCTTCCTGAGAGTACAAGCAGGTTATCTGCTTCATTCCCCTGCAGGCACCTATACCAGTCGAGAAGGAACATAGACCCTGCATCTGTTTCCTCTCCTATCAGTACCACCAGCAGAACATTTGCTCTTGGCACATTAGGGAAATAGAAAAAAATCTTTATGAATCAATATACTAAGTGTTTGAAGCAGATTCTTACACTAGTAATCCTTACAACAAGCATACAAAATAGATCTGTGTAATACTGGCCTTCATATTCTTGTGGATGGGAACTCTGGTTAGCTTTACCTTGAGTAAGATCAATATCAAGCTAACCATGGAGGAGAGAAGCCAAGGTAAAAACTGCCTTGAATTTTAAAATCAGCAGTTGTCACTTCCTAGTTGCCTGTATGAATTAAGGTGAGCTTGAAGGTCAAGCGGCCAGTTAGGAACGTATCTGTTAATTTCCTGTTTGCAGTGGCTGTGATCAAGAAAATATAACTGTCTTCCTTTAAACTTCATAACAACACCCTATTCCTTTTGGTTTATGGGCCTTTAACACTTTCTCTCTCTTTCTCTTGAGAGAGAGGTAGTGTGGTATCCTGACCAGGATAGCCCAAGCTAGCCTGATCTTGTTAGATCTTGGAAGCTAAGCAGGGTCGGCCCTGGCTAGTATTTTGATGGGAGTCCTCCAAGGAATGCCAGGGTCTTGATATGGAGTCAGGCAATGGCAAACCACCTCTGAACATCTCTAAAACCCAACAGGGTCCCATAAGTCAGCTGTGACTTGACAGCACTTTCCACCCCCACCAGTGTGGTGTAATGGTTAGAGAGATGGACTAGGATCTGGGAAATGCAGGTTCGAATTCCACTCTACCATGGTAGTTCACTTGACCTAGTCACATGCATTCAGTCTAACCTACCTTACAGCATTGTTGAGGATAAAGGAGAGGAGAACAACATAAGCTGCTTTGGGTCCCCACTGGGGAGAAAGGTAGGATATCAATGAAATAAGTAAGTTTTTCATTTTCCTTCATGTCCTATATCTTTACAGTGGTCAATATACATCCGCGCTGCTGTCCGGAAAGAAAAAGGCCTGCCGATCCTGGTGGAGCTGCTTCGAATAGACAATGACCGGGTAGTATGTGCGGTTGCAACAGCTTTACGGAATATGGCCTTAGATGTCCGAAATAAAGAGCTAATAGGTAAGTGCTTTCCAAACAAGATACACACAAACACACAAATGTGTGTATGTGTGTATGTATATAAAATCTCTTTACCCAAAGTATGGTTCCATCAGAGTTTCTAAGTGCTCAATACTTAGATGCAGTTCTGCAAGACCTTAAATATCTTCAAGCCATAGAATGTTCCAGAAAATATTTGTTTCCATTTTTAAACGTGACATGGGGGACCTGAGGCTATTTGACCTCAGTCACCTAACTGTTGTTGCCTTGATTTCAGTTCTTTTCCACCCATCATATACCTTTAGATAGTGAATCCTCTTGGGAAGAATTACATGCAGTTATTTTATGTTCAAACTAAACATTGATGTTTGGACCCAGTGTAAAAAAATTATGTTGATTGTCCCAGCAAGATACCAAGTCTGCTAGCCTGCAGAGATCTCCCAGAATTACAACTGATCTTCAGACTACAGAGATCCGTTCCTCTAGAGAAAATGACTGCTTTGGAGGGTAGATTCTGTGGCATTATACTCCGCTGAGGTCCCTGCCCGCCACAGACCCTGGCATCCCCACGCTCCACCTCCAAATCTCCAGGAATTTCCTAGCCTGGGATCCTGGGAAAACCAAGAAGTGAACCCTTTGGATAGATCCTTGTTGTGTGGTAGTGATTGTTGCATGATTTTCCTCAGAATAGTCATAAAGTTGTTATATAAAAGAGACACATTTACCCAGCCTCCCCTTGAGTAGTTATGGGTGACTTCAACTTCCCTGATGTGTGCTGGGAGACAAGCTCCGCAAAGCATTCACAGTCAGGCAACTTCCTGATCTGTCTGGATGACAACTTCCTTCATCAAATGGCGGATGAAGCTACAAGGGGCTTGGCCATACTGGACTTAATATTGACCAACAGGCAAGAGATGGTAGATGAGGTGAAGGTGGTGGGGACCTTAGGGGGAAGTGACCGTATCCTGCTATAATTCCTTTTGCTGCAGGGGAACAAGGAAGTTCATAACCACACATGTAAGTTAGATTTCAGTAAAGCAGACCTTAATAAACTCAGAGGTATTATCTGAATAATTCCATGGGCAAGACTGCTGGAAGGGAAATGAGCAAGTGAAGGGTGGGCTCCCCTAAAACAAGAGCTCTTGCAAGCTCAAGCTGTCACTATTCCAACAAGAAGGAAACATGGGAGGGCATCCAAGAAGCCAATGTGGATGAACAGGGAACTGTGTGATGTGTGAAGGGAGAAAAAGGAAATGTTCAAGAAATGGAGGCAAGGACATACCTCTAAAGAAGAGTATCTGTGGGTTGCTAGGCACCGTATGTCAGCCATCAGAGAGGCATCACAGTGAGCTAAAGCTGACCAGGGAGGCTTGATGGGCCCATGAGTGAAAATGGAGAAACTCTGACAGAGGACAGAAAGAAACCAGAAAGGCTTAATATGCCTATTTTGCCTCAGTTTTTTCCCTGAAGAAGAGAACAGACCCTTCTAGAGATGGTAGTAGGCAAGTCACAGCATCTGGGTTGCTGGTTGACATGGACAGAGAGGTAGTTGAGAAGCATCTGGCTGCATTGAATGAGTACCAATCCCCTGGGCCAGATGGTATGCACCCAAGAGAGCTCAAAGAACTTTCTAAAGAGCTTGCAAAGCCTTTGTCCACCATCTTCTAGACCTCGTGGAGGATGGGAGACATGCCAGAAGATTGGAGGAGGGCAGATGTTATCCCAATTTTCAAAAAAGGGCGGTGGGATGACCCAGGAAACTACAGGCCAGTTAGTCTGATCTCTGTCCCAGGGAATATACTGGAGCAGATTTTAAAGGGATCAATCTGCAAGCATCTAAAGGACAACTTGGTGATCTGGGGAAGTCAGCACAGAATGGGGCCATGAAAGGAGATGCTTGAAACCAGAGCTCTTCACCCTGACACCCTCTTGCAATGCTATATCATAGAACATAAGAGAAGCCAATGTTGGATCAGGCCAATGGCCCATCCAGTCCGACACTCTGTCACACAGTGGCCAAAAACACCAGGTGCCATCAAAAGGTCCAGCAGTGGGGCCATTAAAATCTATTTTTTTTTCTCTTTCTTTGGAATGGGAAAATCTGAGCAAGTGAAAACCAAACCCTTAACGGTGAAGAATCCATCAGTAAAATCTTATTTTGACTTGAAGGATCCAAGCCGGCCTTGGCTGGAAGGGTGGGATAGAAATGTGAGAAATAAATAAATAATTTTAAAAAACTGAACAGACACAAGACAGCACAGCACCCTTTAAAATGGCTGCCAGATCGGAGGATCTGAAAGAGGTAACTGACTCACAACTTAAAGCAGACTTACTGGAATCCATACACTTTATTAAAAACTAAATATTAGATCATATTGATATTAGATTACAGCCTTTAGGGAAACAACTCGAAATTATACAACAGTCACTTCAAAAAGTGTCCCAGACCACAGATTTGGCTTTCAAAATGTCTCTCGCTACACAAGACAACACCAGACAATTACAAAGGAAAGATGAATAGGCCACTGAAAAAAATAATAATGCTGGAAACGAAACTGAAACAAAACACACTGACGTTCCAGGGAATGGAGGAAGGTGAGGAAGGGAACTCTTGTCTTTCATAGCTGGTTGGCTGGCTACCAACTCAACCCCTGAAGACAAAATAGTGCCACTTGTCTTCTGAACGTACAGAATTGATATGAAGAACAACAGCTCCATGAGACATAATCACAGACTTTTATGACCAACAAACAGTCCGTAGGATCCTTAGGGAAGATTGGTGTTGTGTATCAATATCACGATTGCCATGTGCTCGTGTAATGGCGACTACCACATGGACATTCGCACATGGCCTGAATCTACCTGAGCTTCGACCAGGTAGAACAATAGCCATTCAGATCCTAAATGACCACCAATCATGAGCCTAGGTTTCCCCCAGGGGACCTATGAACTGTAACCACTATCTTAAGGTCCTATCAGGACATTGAGGCAAGGTCGGGGGATTATCTCCAACTGGCATAAAAGAGGGCTCTGAACCCGGGGTTGTTCATGTTCCATCTTGACCCACAATAAACTACAGTGCTGTTTTCACTGTTACCAGCCTCCCGACTCCAGTACTTTTCAGTGGCAACGAGGATGGGATCTTGATGCGTGACTCATCAGCTGAACTGAGCAGCAAGGCACCGGGCATCAATCCGCCAGCATCAGGTAACGCCAAGCTCCAGCGCTCCGAGGCACTGCTGCAAGCCACTGAGGACACCGCTTGCTGCACTGAAACAAGCCCCAATCCACCAGCACAGGGCAACGCTGAGCTCCAGCACTCCGAAGCAACGCCCCAAGCCCTTGAGGACATCGCTCACCGCACCACTCCTGCTCCAGTAAATATGGCTGCCACCGCGGGACATATCCCTCCTTTTGACCCCTCCAAACCCGAGACCTGGGATGCATGGTCCAGGGAACTCGAGTTTCTTCTGACCGTGCATGGGGTCACCAAGGCCGACATGAAGCGGGCCTGGCTCTTGGGCCACTGCAGCATCGAAACTATGTGCCTAGCTCAGAGTCTAATCTCTTCCTGAGATCTGCTGAACCTCACCTACGAGGACCTCCTAAAGCATCTCGGGGACTATTTCACACCAAAACCTTCCATGCTGGCGCTCTGAGTAAAGTTCCTCCAGATGACCCAACAGATGGGTGAGAGTGCTGCCGCGTTCCTCACTGACCTCCACCAGCTGGCAGTCGGATGTGAGTATCGACATGTGGAAGATCATTTACTGGGCAGTTTTGTGGCTGGGGTGTGTGAGGCCAAGCTCCAGCGACAGCTGCTCACACTCTTGGAACCGACCCTTGAGAAGGCGCTGCAGACGGCGATCACATTTGAAACGACCCAGAAGGATCACATGGCCACCCACTTGCACCGCATGGCAACCTCCGAATCGGACGTTTCGGAGGTAGAGTACGTCTGCCGGCTGTGCCATCGCTCTCAAAACAGTGCGTTCCATCCCTCTAGTTCCTGCTACCAACATACGGCCCAGGCCACTGCCCCTGCTCCTATTTCTCAGCACAGGCCACCCCCATCATGCGCTAGCTGCGGAGACCCCCACGAGCACCATTCCTGCCGGTTCTGCGAGGTGACATGCCATGCCTGCAGAAAGACGGGGCACATTGTGAAGGCCTGCCTTCCAGGACTCTATCGGCAGTGGAGCAGAACTACACCCAAATTGATAAAGAAGCCCTAGCATTAGTTGCGGAAGTAAAAAAATTTCATGACTACCTGTACGGTAGGGCGTTCACTGTGGCCAAAGACCACAAGCTGCTCCTGGGTCTCCTGGCTCCGCACCACCAGACCCCGCACATGCTGTCCCCATGGGTGCTCCGGTGGTCCATTTTCCTGTCGGGCTACCAGTACTCCTTGGTGCATCACCCCAGGAAAGCCATGGGCCACGCCGACACCCTGAGCCATCTCCCACTGCTGTCCTGCAACCCGGACCTGGTGCCCGCCTTCCACGTCGCTCTCATCGAGGACCTCCCGGACCGGCAGGTCCAGGTATCTGATGTGGCCCGCCACATGGCCCGGGACCGAGTCCTCTCCTGAGTCTCAGACTGGGTGGGGAGGGGGTGGCCCAGTCATTTGGGCCCTGAATCTACACCGCAAGGCAGAACGAACTGTCCACCCACAAGGGGTGCCTGCTATGGGGGACAAGGGTGGTCTTCCCAGGCCCACTCTGTGCAAAGGTCCTGGCAGCCTTTCACAAGTCTCATCCCGGAATTGTCCGGATGAAGGCCCTGGTCCACAGCTGGGTGGCCAGGCATGGACAAAGAGATCAAGGACCAGATCCACCGATGCGGCAAATGCCAGGCATCCCAAACCTCCTCACACCCCTGTCCAATCCTGGGAGTCAACCAACAAGCCCTGGTCTCGACTCCACCTGAACTTCGCACAGCCAGTCCAGGGCCAGTTATTTTTTATCATTGAGGCTAGCTACAGCAAGTGGCTGGAGGTAGTCCTGGTGCAGGCTTCCTCAACCGAGGTGGCTGTCCAAGCCATGTGGTGCATATTCGCCACCCACGGACTTCCAGATACCCTCGTCATGGACAACATGGCCTTCACCTCTGGGGAATTCCAGCGCTTCATGGACTCCCTCTGCATCTGACACATCCACTCAGCGCCCTTTCATCCTGCAACCAATGGGCAAGCAGAACAAATGATAAGAACTACCAAAGAGGCCATCAAATGGATGGACCAGGATGACGGGGAATTCAAGCTGGCAAAATTCCTGTTTGGCCAGCAGGCTACCCCACACATCGGGACTGGACGCAGCCTGACAGAAATGCTTATGGGCCGGTGCCTCGGCTCCTTGCTAGACTGGCTCCACCCTGACTGCGCCACCAATGGCAGCACCAAGCCCGAGCTCCGGCAAGCTCCCCAAGGATTCGCCCCCAAGGACCCAGTCTGTGTCCGGAATTATACCAGAGGTCCGGCATGGGTCCCCAGAAGAATCATCTGTTCTACAGGACTGGTCTCCTATGAGGTCCTCACAGAAGATGGGTTGGTGTGGCGGCACCACATTGACCAGCTCCAGCAGCACCTCCTGAGCAGCGCACCCAATGTTCCCAAGACTCCTGCACCCACAGAACCGGACCAGCTCCCGCTCCAGGAATCCAGCCCCAACTTGGGGCCTGTGGGGATCCCACCGCCTGACAGTTCAGGTGAATTGAAATTGCCGGCACCACTGCTGGAACTCCCTACAGAAACTCCCATACAGTTGCCTGCTGCCCCGCTCCTTGGTCCAAGCACCGCCCCGGGACCTGCAACTCCCCGGCGCTCAGGACGCAAACGTCACCAGCCAGAGTACTTAAAGGACTATGTTTGTAGGGGGGAATTGGACTATGGGTGGAGGGGTGTTGTGTATCAATATTGCGGTCGCCATGTGCTCGCGTAATGGCGACCGCTATGTGGATATTCGCACATGGCCTGAATCTACCTGAGCTTCGACCAGGTAGAACAATAGCTGGTCAGATCCTAAACGACCGCCAATCATGAGCCTTGGTTTCCCCCAGGGGACCTATGAAATGTAACCACTATCTTAAGGTCCTATCAGGACACTTGGGTGAGGTCGGGGGATTGTCTCCGACCGACATAAAAGAGGGCTCTGAGCCCGGGGTTGTTCATGTTCCATCTTGACCCACAATAAACTACAATGCTGTTTTCACTGTTACCGGCCTCCTAACTCCAGTACTTTTCAATTGGCAAAACGGTGCATTGAAATATTGAGACAAATGGATTCAAATCTACCCTGACCTACCAAGGGAGACTCTTCAACTCCGCAACCTTCTGAGGCCAGTCACCTCCAGGCTACAGGAAGCCTTCATTTGTTATCTATGGCTCATCTCAGGAGGTATCCAAGTTACCCATTAGGGTGAACACCTCATAGCCCATGCTCCACTGAATAAGTTGTCATTCCCTTGGAAGTCTCATATGATTTTGAAACCAAGAGGTCTAACAAACAAAAACTGGACTATCCAGACTCCCCACTGAAGTGGCACAAAATACCGCCCCGGCAAAATTCTCAGGTCTTAACTATACCTTCACTTCCTTACATTTAGTTAAAGAACTCTTTGTTATGCTTGTTACATAATTCACTTAATAATATATTTGGGGAAACATCATTCCTTTTAACAATTATTGCAATTATTAGCTTGCTCATGTTTATTTGGGGGGAGGGATCTCTTAGTTTCTACAGCTCCAATGGTGGGCGGGGGGGTTTCAGTCTACCCATAGGCGGGATAAAGATTCCCACCTTTTCTGGCAGAAAGTGGATTTGACTGCACTGAATGTGTTGTTTTTTAATTTTCTTGTATTCTCCTTCTGTTCATACTCTCAGATCTTCAATCTACTTCTTTCTTTGTTTTTCTCACTCTCTAGCCCAAACTTTCCTGGGCGCTTAAATGCAATGAAGCTCGTACTGTTATTCTTTCTTATTTTCATGTTGGGGCTTTGGGTGGGTGACATAGATGGGAAGGGGTGGGGAGAATTGGGGGGAAAACTTTTAAGTGCATGCACACAAGGTTAGAATTACTTGCTAAGTTTGATAGTTCACCATTTCTTGTACAACACCGTTTGGTCCATAAAGCATTTAACTGACAAAATAGATGGAATCATTGATGTTAAGCGCTGCATGCTTTCTTGGGGATGCACACATTGGTTGTTCATCACCAATTCTGTGCAGCATTTTTTCTCACGGTGGAACCTTCCTGAAGGCCACACAGGCCTACGTTCTTTTTGGGGAACAAATACCCTCTTTTTATGGTTCCACAATGTTTTATTTACTAAACCAGTCATAATTTCTGCTTTTCTCCAGGACAATGTGGTAGCATGTCTATGGATGGATGAGGGGAGTTGCAGCGTCACTTCCTCAGGGAGTTGGCAGTTGTCTAATCCTGCTGCCCTACTGCCCTCTTTTAAAATTGCATTGATGTACAGGACATGTTTTTTTATGTTCTGTTCTTATCTCTTAATGTAGGAATATTGCTAGACTTTAAGGGACAGTTATTGGTTCTGTCTTGTTCCAGCTGCTTAAGTCTCACAGTAAATCTAAATGTTATTACTGGCTTTGGTCTTTCACACTGCTACTAACTCCTACAATCTCTCAAGTCAAACTGCTCCATAAACCTCATGCCTCATACATGTTATGCACAGCACTCTCTCATTGCACCATAGGTAACACTTGCACTAAATTAAACACAACACAGTTTAATAAACTATTAACCCTACAGGTGGGAAAAAATGATTTTATTCTTGCTTTCCAGTTTTTTTAATAAATTTGCAAAGAAACTTTGACTGATTCTGTCTTACAAATTATCAACTACATCTGTCATCATAATTGACCTCAAATCACAAAGTTCTAATGAAATGTTTTTTAAAAAATTGAAGAAGAGATTGGATTTATACCCCACCCTTCACTACCCAAGGGAGTCTCAGAGCAGCTAACTAACTCCTTTCCCTTCCCCTCCCCACAACAGACACCCTGTGAGGTGGGTGGGGCTGAGAGAGCTCTGAGACAACTTTCCTTGAGAGAACAGCTGGTACAGAGCTATGGCTTGCCCAAGGTCATCCAGCAGGTACAAGTGGAGGCGTGGGGAATCCAACCTGGTTCTCCCCGATTATAGTCCATGCACTTAACCACTACACCAAACTGGCTGTCTTTGATTTTTTAAAATGGATGAACTAACCATAATTTTATTTAATTGCAGGTGTCTAAATGATTTAATTAAGAAAAACATACAGAGTCAGTGCTTCACAAATTGCACCGTGATGTTTTGTGCCTCTAGGAGATGCATTTTAAAAAGTACATGAAGCAAGTTTTTAAATCCAAATGATTTCGGCACCAATTTCATGCCTCATGTACAAGTAAATCCACTGGAGTTGCCATACTTCTCTCACATAAATTCAATTTTAAATTAGAATCAACAACTTCAGATCCTAAAGAGAGATGTATTTTACATGGCAGACAAACCAATTACCATAGCATCGATCTATGCCCCTAATGATAGTCAAATCACTTTTATAGAAGATGTTATGGCACAATTGGATTCATTTTAGACAGACTTACTTCTCATCACAATTTCAGGTCCAAACTCATATTGACTTCATCCTCCTTTCATCATCTTCACAAGACCAAATTGTTGATGCCACAATTGGTCTCAGACTATATTCAGACCACGATGGGGGGGGGGGGGGACTTATCCAATGGATAGCACTCAACAACAAACCAAAAACTTGGAGACTAAGTTCATCTCTTTTATTAAATGATCCGGTGAAATTAAAGTTAACTTCAACACTTCAAAATTATTTTAAAAATAACATGGATTGTGAGACTTCAACTGCAGTAATATGGGATGCGATGATGGCTGTTATGGGGTCAATAATTTCACTCTCATCATACTATAAAAAACATAGAGAGAAGGCATGGTTAGAAATCATTTCGAAAACACAACCTTGAAAAAGCACATAAACAAACATTTATAAGCATTTATTATTTGAAAGGAAAGCACATGATTTTCCTTTGCTATCTGGTTGTCAAATGTAGGAAGGCAGACCGGGAGCTTGAGATCTCTCCTGTCTCGGATGGGGTTATACTCCCCTTGAAAATCCAGGTTCACACTTGGGAGTGCTGCTTGACACAGCAGTCACCTGAGACAACCAAGTGGCTGCAGTGGCTCAGAGCGCTTTTGCCCAGCTTTGGCTGCTGTCTGTTGTGCCCATTCCTGATTCAGTTAGATCTAGCCACAGCAGTCCATGCCTTAGGTACGTGTAGACTGGACTACGGCTATATGCTGTACTTGGGCTGCCCCTGAAGAGTATTTGAAATGCTGTGGCTAGACTGCTGATGGGGGCTAGCTACTAGGCACATGTGACCTTGATACTACAGCAATTGCACTGGCTGCCAATCTGCTCCTGAGCCCAGTTCAAGATCTAAATCTGGTTCCCAACAGCAATTTCAAAAGGACTCACAAGGGCAAAAATCTCCCTGACTAGTGCACTCTCCTGAACAAAATTCTGCTTGGACGGGATTTTTTACTCCATGTCTCCAAGCTGTTACGTAAGAGGTTATGGAACCATTATCCTGCTGGGTTACCTATTGTTCCCCAGTGGTCCTTGTCTATGGTTCTATCCTAACTCATGTTGGCTCTTTTTCATCCATTGGCCACCTGTCCTATCTTCCTACCGTCTATGAAGGTTGCCCTTTTGATGGCCATCACTTCTTCATGAAGGGTAGGTAAGTTAGCAGTCTGAACTGCTAAACCAGCATTCATCAAGTTTCCTGGGGGGAAAGTGGTACTGAGGCCTAGCCTCCAGTCTCTACCCAAGGTGTTTTCAAAATTTCACCTATCACAGGATACTTTACTACAAGTATTCTTTCCCTAATCAAGTTCTGATGATAAAACAACTTTACACACTTTAGATCTTGTTGTGTACTAGTCATGTAATGGCGACCACCATGCGGTCAGAGCACATGGCCCGATTCTACCTGAGCTTCAGCCAGGTAGAACAATAGACAATCGGATCCAAAACGACCACCAATAGCCAGCCTAGGTCTCCTGCGGGGGACCTATGAACTACAACTTAAGACTTAAGGCCCTATCAGGACTATGTGCATATGCTAAGCCCCTATCAGGTATTTTGGGTGCGGCCAGAGGTGTGGCTCCAGCCAGCATATAATGAGGGCCCTGGAGCCCTGGCAGCATGCTTGATCTGACCATCTCCTGAACATGCTGATTCACTTAATAAAGTCTTTGGTATGATCATTCTACAACTCGCCTCCCGACTCCAGTACTTTCCACTGGCGACGAGGATGGGATCCCGATGAGCGACTCATCAGCTGCGCCGAGCAGTGGAGCTCCGAGCACCGAGCTGCTGGCTCAGCAAGCCCCAGAGGACATTGCTTGCAACCCCGCTCCTGCCTCAGCAAACATGGCTGCCGCAGCAGGAAACATCCCTCCATTCGACACCTCCAAGCCCAAGCACTGGGACGCATGGGTCAGGCAGCTCGAGTTCCTCCTGACCGTGCACGGAGTCACCGAGGCCACCCTGAAGAGGGCCTGGCTAATGGGCCACTGCTGCATCGAGATGATGCACATTGTGCAGAATATCATAGCACCCCGAGACCTGCTGGACGTCTCCTACGATGACCTCAAGAAGCTGCTCGGGTACTACTTCGCGCCAAAACCATCCATGTTGGCGTTCTGGGTCCAGTTCCTCGAATGGAAGCAGCAACAGGGGGAGAATGCTGCCACATTCCTGGCCGACCTCTGCCGCCTGGCAGTCGGGTGTGAGTTTAAGAATGTGGAGGACAACCTGCTAGGCAGCTTCATGGCGGAGGTAAGAGAAGCCAAGCTCCGCCGCCGGCTTATCACCACCCCCGAGCCAACCCTTGAGAAGGTGCTGCAGGCTGCCGTCGCATTCGAGACAACCTACAAGGACAAGCAGGCGTCTAAGGTCCATCACATCGCCTCCTCTGGGTCCGAGACAGATGAGGACGAAGACGTCCACCAGCTACGCCGGCGCATGCAGAAGGGTGAGTCTCAAGGCCACGCCTGGCACACCATAGCCGCCACCGCCTCCGCTTCTTCTAACCCCAGCAGGCTGCCCCCGACATGCGCTAGCTGCGGGGACCCCCACAAGAGACGCTCCTGCTGTTTCTGAGATGCCGTTTGCAGAACGTTTGGGAAAACAGGGCACATCGCTAGGGCCTGCCGCTCCCGGAATGCGCGACAGTCCTCCACGGCCACCACCACCCACTACGAGGCAGTTGACAGCACCTCTTCAGCCACCCAGGTCTCCAACTGCGAGAGCCCCTCCCCGCAGTGATCCAGGTCGACCTGCAGATCGGGGGCACCCCCTGCTCCATGGAGGTTGACTTCGGGTCTGCCTACTCCACAGTCTCAGTGGCCACTTTTAAAAAACTGTTTCCACAGCGGAGCCCCTGGCTGTGCCGGCCAACTGCTGTGCCGGCTAACTGACTTTCAGAAAAACCCGGTCACCATCCAGGGGCTGGCACAGGTCCAGGTGCAATACCAGGGCGTATGCAAATCCCCTGACCTACTAGTGGTGGAGCGGGACCTCAACAGTCTTCTGGGGCGAGCTTGGCTCAAGCCCCTGGGGGTGGGCATGACGGGGGTTCACAAAGTAGAGTTAGCAGATTATGACTCAGACTGCGCAGAATTCCCGGCCGTTTTTGATGGCATCCTTGGTTTCTACCGGGGTCCTCCAGTCTCCCTGGACCTGGATCCGGCCGTACACCCGATCCGGGTGCCAGCCCAGTGGCCAGCTTTAGGAATGTGGCCGAAGGTGGAGGCGGGACTAGACAAACTCGTGGCTCAAGGCGTGCTGGAGCCAGTTCCCCATGCAAAATGGGAAACCCCTATAGTGACCCCATTGAAGTCTAATGGGGAGGTCCGCATCTACGCGGACTACAAATGTACTCTGAATCGGGCCTTACAGGACCACTCGTACCCAGTACCAGTGATCAGCCATGTGTTAGCGTCCCTAGTGGGAGCCAAGATCTTTGGGAAGCTGGACTTGGCACAAGCCTATCAACAGCTCCCAGTAGACGAGGCAACCGTGGAAGCTCAAACCATAGCGACACACAAAGGCACTTTCAAAGTGTAAAGGCTCCAGTTCGGGGTTAGCATTGCCCCTGGTCTGTTTCAGCAACTAATGGACTCTGTGTTAAAAGGCATTCCAGGGGTGAAGCCGTTTTTTGACGATGTCTTCATCGTGGCTCCGGACATCGCCACCTTCAAGACAAGCTTACGAGCCATTCTACAGCGTTTCTAGGATGCCGGTCTCAAGGTGCGCAAGGACAAGTGCACCTTGGGAGTACCTTCAGTAACATTCCTGGGGTTCCATGTGGACGCAAAGAGCATCCACCCCACCAAGGAGAAGGTGAAAGCCATCATGGAGGCGCCGGCCCCGACAACAAAAGCAGAGCTCCAGGCATTCTTGGGCCTCCTCAATTTCTACCACGCATTCTTGCCGTACAAGGCGGCGGTCACCGAGCCCCTCCATAGGTTACTGGACACAGGGGCGAAATGGGCTTGGGGGCTGTGGCACAACAGGGCTTTCGCAGCAGTTAAGGACTTGGCATCAAACGCGGTCTTGGCACACTTCGACGAGTCCTTGCCGGTGGTCCTTGCGTGCGACGCATCTCCATACGGGGTGGAGGCTGTCCTGGGCCATTGTCTGCCGAATGGTAGGGAGGTACCCGTGGCCTACTACTCCTGGACACTGTCAAAGGTGGAGCGGAATTACGCCCAAATAGACAAGGAGGCTCTGGCAATCATGGCAGGGGTAAAAAAATTCCACGGCTACCTCTACGGCCGGGCGTTTATGGTCACCACGGACCATAAGCCGCTTCTTGGGCTGCTCGCCCCACACTGCCAGATGCCCCAGATGCTGTCCCTCTGGGTCATGCGGTGGTCTATTTTTCTTGCAGGTTACCAGTACGACCTCATCCACCGCCTGTGAGGCTTCTGTACTTAAGAGCAAAAGATCAGACCTTTGTTGATGAAAACAGAGTTCTTTATTTCTTAATACTGCTTGACAGGTTCTCGAGTGTTTGTTAGAGATGCCTCATAAAGAACAGTCAGAGTTAATATACCCTCCAGTACAGTTTGAACCCCGACATTCAACCAATCACAATAAAGGGAGAAAGCGCGGATAAAAGAGACCTGAGCCGTTTTGCTTCCCACAGGAAAGGTGAAGTGTGAAAGTTATAAAAATTCCCCTCTTGAACTGGGCGCTCCAGATGTGTGAAACTCATGCATAACAAAGTGGCTCCGGTGGCCTTCCAAGGTCTTCACAACAAGATAAGACAGTTCTGTGTCCCAGAGAATGGGAGGAGGGAATGCATGGGAGGAAAAGCCATTTGTTCTTTGGTGATGTGCAAATATGTGGGGTCGCCACTCTCCCGGATGAAACGGTTACATTGACCAGACCTTCAAAAAGCAATAAAACTCAGAGCAATAAAATGGGGGGGGGGGGGTGAGACAGGAGACAACTAGAAAGAGACAGCAACGGTTACATTCCTGAGACAGCAATGGTTACATTTCTTACTGAGCGATAGCAAGTTACAGAAAGCATAATGTAAACCCTGTTAGGATCTTATGATCCTGACACCGCCCCGGGAAAGCCATGGGCCACGCCGACGCCCTCAGCCGCTTGCCCCTCCCGGACTGTGACCCTGACCCAGCACCTGCGTTCTGCGTGGCCCTCCTCAAAGATCTTCCGGATCGCCCAGTACAGGTACCCGACGGGGCTTGCCGCACGGCACGGGACCGCATCCAGTCTGTCTGGTGTAGTGGTTAAGTGCGTGGACTCTAATCTGGGAGAACCGGGTTTGATTCCCCACTCCTCCCCTTGCACCTGGCTGGATGACCTTGGGCAAGCCATAGCTCTGTACCAGCTGTTCCCTCAAGGACAGCTTGGGAAAGAGCTCTCTCAGCCCCACCTACCTCACCTGTGGGGAGGGGAAGGGAAAGGAGTTTGTAAGCCGCTCTGAGACTCCAAGTGAGTGAAGGGCGGGGTATAAATCTAATCTCTTCTCTTCTTCTTCTTCTTCCTCTCCCGGGTTTCTGACTGGGTGGGGAGGGGGTGACCCGACCATCTGGGCCAGGAGTTCACCGCTTTCACAGCTCAGAAACATGAACTCTCCACCCACAAGGGGTGTTTGCTCTGGGGTCGAGGGTAGTCATCCCCGAGCCGCTCTGCCTGAGGGTACTAGCAGCCCTCCACAAGGCACACCCCGGAATCATCCGGATGAAAGCCCTGGCCCGCAGCTACTTGTAGTGGCCAGGCATGGACAAGGAGATTGAGGATCGGGTACACAAATGCAGCAAATGCCAAGAGTCGTGGCCCGATCCTCCCCATGCCCCCGTCCGGCCCTGGGAGTCAACTGACAAACCATGGTCGCGGCTCCATCTCGACTTCGCTGGGCCGGTCCAGGGACAGTTGTTCTTTATTGTAGTGGATAGCTACAGTAAGTGGCTCGAGGTAGTCCCGGTGTGGTCTACCTCGACCAAGGCAGCCACCAGAGCCCTGTGGCACATCTTCGCCACCCACAGAGTGCCAGACTCGCTCGTGACGGACAACGGAATGGCCTTCATGTCAGGAGAGTTCCAGCACTTCACAGACCTGTTTGGCATCCGGCACATCCGCTCGGCACCGTTCCACCCCGCAACCAATGGACAGGCAGAACGGATGGTTCACACAACCAAAGACGCCATCAAAAGGATGGACACAGGTGACTGGGAGCTGCAGCTAATCAAATTCGTTTTCAGCCAGCACAACACCCCACACACGGGAACGGGTCGCGGCCCAGCGGAGTTGTTGATGGGCCGGCGACTCAGCACCATACTGGATCGTCTCCACCCCAACTTCGCCATCGACGCCGATGCGAGGACGGAGCTCCAGCCAGCCGCCCGAGGTTTCGTGCCCGAGGACCCCGTCTATGCCTGGAACTACGCCCGGGGCCCAGGGTGGATCCCGGCATGGATCATCCGAGCAACCGGCCCGCTCTCGTATGAGGTTGGGATGGAAGAAGGAGCAACCTGGCGGCGCCACATCGATCAGCTCCGGCGGTGCACTCCTGACCACACACCAAGTGTTCCCGAGTCAGCACCTCCCGCAGAGCCATCCCCAACCCAGCTACGGGACCCTGATCCAGAGGACGAAACCTCAGAATCCCTACCAGAGGAGCAGCCCATGGACAGAGTGCCGGCCGAGCCGCGGCCCAGCGCTCCCAAAAGCAACCAAGTGGGCACCCCGATCCCAGGGCCTGCTGAGGCCCCATGATGCCCTAGCGCTCAGGTCGCGAACGTCATCGGCCAGAGTACCTTCAGGACTATGTCTGCCGAGTGGGACCGAACTATGGGGGGAGGGGTGTTGTGTACTAGTCACGTAATGGTGACCGCCATGCGGTCAGAGCACAAGGCTCGATTCTACCTGAGCTTCAGCCAGGTAGAACAATAGACAGTCGGATCCAAAACAACCACCAATAGCCAGCCTCGGTCTCCCGCAGGGGACCTATAAACTACAACTTAAGACTTAAGGCCCTATCAGGACTATGCGCATATGCTAAGCCCCTACCAGGTATTTTGGGTGCGGCCAGAGGTGGCTCCAGCCAGCATATAATGAGGGCCCTGGAGCCCTGGCAGCATGCTTGATCTGACCATCTCCTGAACATGCTGATTCACTTAATAAAGTCTTTGCTATGATCATTCTACAACTCGCCTCCCGACTCCAGTACTTTCCAGATCTTAAAAGAGCTCTCTTGTTTAATATGAAGATAACAAGTTCTCTCTGTAAGGTTCCCCAATTGTTTGTCTCTCTGACCCCTATCAAAGGAGAGGGCTGCCTCTGTACAGCCTCTGTCAGAATGGATCATCTCTACCATCTGGTTATGTTACAAGCAGGCAGAGATACTGTGTCTTCTTCAGAAGCACAGACACTCCACATGGGCACAAGATTCTTTGGCTGCATTTCTACTGGGAATTCCTCTTTCAGACAGCTGCAGAGCAGCTACTTAGTTCTCATCAGACACCTTTGTAAAGCAGTGTTCTTTGAATGTTGGACACAAGCCAGGAGACATCAGTGGGCAGCTTAGTCTTACACTCACTGTTTCAAGTGAGAGCACTGCCCTGCCTCCATGGTGAGTAGCTTGATAGTCTCCTAATGTGGGACTAAGAAGAGGAGGAGGGGGAGGAGATTGGATTTATACCCTGCTCTTCACTTTGAGTCTCAAAGCGGCTTTTCCCAGTGGCTTTTCCATTCCCCTCCCCACAACAGACATCTTGTGTGGTAGGTGGGGCTGAGAGAGCTCTTTTGAGAACTGCTCTTGACATAACAGCTCTGACAGAACTATGGCTTGCCCTAGGTCATCCAGCAGCTGCAAATGGAGGGGTGGGGAATCAAACCCGGTTCTCCCAGATTAGAGTCTGCTCACTTAACCAGTACACCAAAACCAAAGATGAAAACTGCAATTCATAAAGTTGTTTTCTATGCAGGCATAGAATCTTCCCTCCTTTTCCTGCTGTGGCCTCTCAATTTTTGGTTAAATTAATGAGGGCTTTCAATGTCTCAGGAAAGGGGGAGCCTCCTCTCAGTGTGTATGACTGTTTAGGTAGTATTATTGATTGATTGATTGATTTGATTTGTACCCCGCCCTCCCCACCAAATAAATGTTATGTCCTCATGGCAACCACACACGCAGTCAGAAAAACACACATCGCTGGGCTGGGCTGGGTTCCAGAGCTCCGCTTCTGGAGACAATAGCCTGGCCAGTTTGGAAATTAGACCAAGCAGCCACCCAGGTTCCCCCAGGGGACCTATGGCTTAAGGTGTCATGAGTACCTCTGAGGATGTGCCTCCTGCGGACCTAAGTGAGATGGAGGATCAGCTCCGAGCTCCAGAGGAGCCTCCACGTGAGCCAGATGAGGCTCAAGCAAGCACCTCCCAGGGTTTTGTCCCAGCAGCAGCAGCAGCTGAGCCACAGCTAAGCTCAAGCCCGCCTGATTCACCTCCTCGGGTGGAACGTCTAAGTTCCCAATGCAGGCAAGACTTAGCTGCAAGAAGGAAAGAGGCACACATTCGTGGTCACAGATCACTAAGTCCTGAGTTCTAGAAGGACTCTAGAAGGACCTCTCTGCCAGCTGCTAACAAGCACAGGAAGTGGCTGGGTATTTAGGCACAGCACAGAGACTACCAACTTGTGCTAGCAACAAGTCTTCTTGGCTAAGCTCTGTACCCGTTCGGCTCGTGATAGCTAACTTGATTCTGGACCCTCTGGCTTGTGATTCCGGCTTTCTTTGACTTCAGCTGTGTTGACTCCCTGGACTGGTCTACTCATGAGTTTCCCTCTTTGACTCTGGTTTGGACTGACTCTGCTTTTGGCTTATTGTTTTGGACTTGGCAACTCGTTCCTGATTCGGCTTAACCTCAGACTGTCCCGGACTTCTGCTTGACTCCTGTCCTATTGGCATCCAGCTCGCGACAATATCTTGTTCAATCTCCATTAACAAGAATCTTCGCTTGTTGCCTGGTGTAAATTGCTTCTACCATTGTAAAAAATTATGTACCACATTGTGAAATCAGTAGCTGTTCAAGCATAAAGTTCCAGTTGACATTATCAAAGGCTTTTTCAGCATCTAGAAAAACCAAAGTGATCTGTTTTTCTGGGTTTGCTTCAGTTACATTTAGTATGGTTCTTACATTGTTTTTAAGTTGCCTTTTAGGTAAAAAAAAACCCTGCTTGATCCTGATGGATTATTTTTATCAAACTCTTTTCAGTCTTGTGGCCAGAATAGAAGCATAAATTTTATAGTCCATTGTCCTTTCCACACAAGCAAGATAATCCAGAGGGGAAGCAAGGCTTTTTTGCTCCGGAGAAATTTGCCCTGCAGCTGCGTGATCACACAGGTCTGTGGACCCGCCGGGGCAACTTGCCACTGCGTGATCAGACACAACCACGGGCAAGTTGTTTTTTTGTGTGTGTGTGGTTGGTTTCCAAGGTGCTTAAATGGGGGATTGATGAATCGCCTCCCCACCCTAAGGGCTTTTGATGATGCGCACACGGAGAAGGGGGGGAAACAACAGTGTGGCATTGGGATAGTGTGTGATCTCGCTATCCACAATGCCACACTTTGGAACTGGAGTGATCACACGGGAAAGCTCTGGCTTTGAACTGCAGTAAACCATTTGATACTGGAGTTTCACTACAAGCTTTTTACCACAATTCCCCACTGGATCAAAATGGTTTGCGATGGTTTGACAACAGTTGCAGAACACTTCCCAGATGTGCTGGTGTTATCACGCCACTTTGATCCAGTGATGAATCGTCCCTCTTCCATGGCAAATGGGTGCATATGATCACGCCCCATATTGAGATTGGCCTATTGTTCTTAATTTCTTTCTGATCTGTATTCTGTTCAAAAATAATTCTTTTCTGTATTCTGTTTAAAATTCTGTTCTGACCTGTATTCTGTTCAAAATTTTGTTCTGATCTGTATTCTGTTCAAAAATTCCATTCAAAAAACATCTGGAATTCCTTTTTGATCTCAGTCACAAATTTCTTGTTTTTCAGTAGAAATGTATTTAAGGTCCATCTATTTTTTGTTTTTTGGAACATCTTGCAAAGTTAGAAGCACAGGGTTATGGTCAGCAAAGGTAGCCGGTAGTATTTCTACTTTGAGTAAATCATTTATCATTGAAGTTGATATCCAGTTCATGTTAGTTCTTGATCACGAGTTATGTTGTGATGAGTAAAAGGTAAAGTCTTTTTTATTAGGGTTTCTAACTCTCCCAAGAGTCAACCAAATTATATTCTGCTAATTGTAAAAAGGAGTTTAGTAATTCATTACCTTTTTTCTATTGTTTTGAAGTTGATGATTTCCTGTCTAGAAAACTATCAAAAACAGCATTATAATTCCCTATAACACATATCTGATCAAAGTTGTACTTAGATAGGAGTATATGCAAAAGTCTAAAAAAAATTTTCATGGTGTTGATTTGGTGCATATATATTGGCAATCAATATTTGTTTATCTTGCATCTGAATTTGTGTTAATAAAATTCTGCCATCTTCAGAGCTGAAAAGTATCTCAGGATGTAACTGTTATTTATAAATGTGACAAGTCCTCTCTTCTTCTCTTTGTCAGATGATAAAAGTTTTTCCAATTTTTTTAAATTCCAAATGTTTTTGATCTGACTGTCTTATATGTGTTTCTTATAGACAAATCACATCTAATTACATCTTCTTCAGTTGTTGAAATATTCTTCTTCCTTTTTGTGGTCCATTCAATCCATTGACATAGATAGAAATAATTTTAAGTCACTTCCTGTCCATCTTGTGGTTGTGTAGTTGTGTCATCTTTATTCTTGTTGAAGTCTTGTAACTATTTGAGATGCTAAAATCTTGTATTTAATTCTCTTTGGCCTTTTAGCTTTTGCTGAGGCTTTTAGTACATCTTGGTTTTGGTTTTGGTCCTCTTGTTCTTCACTTTCAGTTTCTTGTTCTTCAAAATCCAATTGTTTTTTTATGTGTTTTTAAGAAATCTTTTGCTTTAAACAATGAATTGGTTTTATATCTTCTTCCTTCAAACGTGAAGAGTATGCCTTCTGGAAACAACCATCTGTACACAATTTCATTTTCCCTCAAAATAGTTGTCAGCTCCATGTATATTTTCCTTTTTTCTCTAACTCTCCATGGAATTTCTTTAATAATTTTTATTTTTGTCTTCTCATTCCGTAGAGGTAGTATTTGCTGCTTTAAGAATTTCATCTCTAAAAGACCTTTTGTAGAATCTCACATGGATTTCTCTAGGAAGACCATTTCTTTTAGCATATGCTGAGTTCATTCTGTAAGCAAGGTCTGTTTCACCGTATACATCTTCTGGGTTAGGTGCACCCATATATTCAGCCAACATCTTTATTTTCTGGACAATTTTCTGGACAATTTTGGAACCTCAGGATATAGGCAGCTTTATCTAATTCAAACTTAATCAGATCCTCTTCCATCAATTCCTGTTTAAAAGTCATGTTTTGTAACTTAGTCTCCATCTTCTCTTGTTTATCTTCTAACTGAGTAGTTTTTTAAGTAATTCCTTGCAGTGAACATTACAGCAAACTAAACTATATGTATGTGTTATTGTTGAGCATTCCAGATCCAGGTTCCTGCCAACTGAAACATGCTGGACAAAGTGCTGTATCATTCTGGTGTAGGCTTGCTAGTTCCCCCCCTGGCCCCCGGCACCCATTTCCCACTGCTATTCCTGAAGCCAGCAAAAGAAAAAATAGTGTAAAAAAATCAGTGTTGGGCGAAGATGTCAGTACACCCTAGGAATTGCCAGAAATTCTATGGCTTTATCATAATTTCCATTAATTCCTAGAGCAGACTGATGGCACCCCCCTTGTCCTCCCTCTCTCTGTTGACTGCCAGTTGCCAGCCTCTGGCTGACAATTTTTTTCTGATGATTGGAAATACAATATAAGATGAGAACAAACTCCATTATTTACCATAGTCAGGTCATGTTTCAGTAGGATGGCATTATCTTACCATCCTAATGTACAGCTACTGTCATTGACCTGATTAAGGTGGGCAGCCGTGTTGGTCTGAAGCAACAGAACAAAGTTAGAGTCCAGTGGCATAGATATGGAATCTCTGTACCAGCATCCCACACCAAGATGGATTACAAGCCATAAGGAATATAATTTCTGACAGGAACACAGCTGACTTTGCCACCAAACTGCCATTTTGTTCTTACCCCACAACCACTTCTAATTTGGTGACAACCTGTTCCTCCAGATCAGTGTTGCAGCCATGGGCAACCGCATGGCTCCACACCTTTATGGCTGACTTGGAGCAACACTTCCTAAACTCTCACCCACTCACACCTCTCTTATATCTGCCCTACATTGGTGACATTTTTCTTGTCTGGACACATGGTAAAGAAGGCCTGGACACATTCCACCAGGCACTCAATGACTTTCACCCCACCATCAACCTGACAATGAACCACTCCATGCAAGAAATACATTTTCTGGACACTGATGTAAGACTACCCAATGGGCATACATAGACACCACCTTATACTGGAAGCCTGCATGTCTCCAGCTGCCATCCTATACACACCAAAAGATCCATTGTGTACAGCCAGGCTACAGCCACATCTGTTCCAATCCTACAGACAGAGATTCCCACCTGCAGGATCAACAACAGATCTTTTTGGAACTAAAGTATCCACCTGGTGAAGTCAAAAAACAGATTTAACAAAGCCAGAATGGTACCAAGAGAAAACCTGTTACAAGACAAGCCCCCCCCCCAAAAAAACCCAACAGAACACCCGTTATGGTCACATATAACTCTCAACTCAAAACAGTTCAACCCATCTTCAGCAACTTACAACCTCTACTGAACAATGACAGTTCTCTTTCACAAATACTGGGAGGTAAACTTTTTCTTGTGCACAGACAACCCCCCAGTCTCAAACAACTACTCACCCACAATAATGCAACATCTAATTTGAACATGGACACTGGGATCAGAGCTTGCAATAAACCCAGATGCCAATTTTGCTGCCATATACACCCTGCCAACACAGTCACTGGACCCAACAATACCAACTATACCAACTCAGGTGCATTCACATGCTCATCTTCTCACATTGTATATGTCATTAAATGCCAGCATTGCCCTTTGGCTCTCTACATAGGACAAACAGGACAAACCTTACACCAAAGAATCAATGGACACAAATCTGACATCAGGAATCACAAGACTGAGAAATCTGCAGGGGAACACTTCAACCTTCCAGGACATTCAGTGAGAGACCTCAAAGTAGCTGTTTTATTGCAAAGGAACTTCAGGAACCAAATTGCAAGTTATTACAACACTTGGAACAAACACTCCACCAGGACTTAACAGGGATATTGGTTTCTTATCCCATTACATATGCTAACGCATTCAATCCTTACATATGTATTCTCACCAAGAAGGAGAGCCAGTTTGGTGGAGTGGTTAAGTGCACGGATTCTAATTTGGGAGAACTGGGTTTGATTCCCCACTCCTCCACTTGCAAGTGCTGGATGACCTTGGGCAAGCCATAGTTCCAGCACAGCTGTTCTTGAAAAAGAGCAGTTTCTGTCAGAGCTCTCTCAGCCCCACCTACCTCACAGGGTGTCTGTTGTGGGGAGGGGAAGGAAAATGAGTTTGTAAGCCACTCTGAGACTCCCTTGGGTAGTGAAGGGGGGGTATAAATCCAATCTCTTCTCTTCTTCTTCTATATATCCCCTATATGCAGCCCTTCTGGGGCAGAAAAGGATACCACTTTTGTCCTTCCTAATTTCCCCATTAGGCAGGATTTGGAATTCTGCTTCAGTAGCCACCACTGCCTCAGGTTCCCCCCTTAATAGCCTGTGAGATTTCTGATGAGAACCAATAAGTCAGGCCTTGTGGATGAACAAAGTCCTTTATTGTCTTAATGGTCTTTCAGGAACACTTACTTTGTTAGGGATACCAGGGGATTGGGGTTGTGACTTATTATACAGTATTCAAACAGAATAGAAATGACAGGCACCACTCAGTGTAAATTCATGAAGCGCAAAAATCCCCAAACCGTTGCATTCCCATGAAAAAGGCATGCAAGCTAATTAAAACTTCCCCCCTGCCCCTGTGTATGATTCTACTTGCATTCCCATGCAAAGACACCTGGAAGCGCAGAGAGTGAGATAGCTCAAGGTTAACTGGCAACAACAGCGATAAGCAGGGCCTGCAAAGGAAAACGGCAAACAGGGATGGGAGGGGGAAGGAGTGAGGGGAAGGAACTCGGCTGCCAGTCTCCCGACTGGAGGACCTGTGAACGAAATCAGCAGTAAAACCAAAACATGACGGGGAACCTGACATAGCCCCTGCCTTGTGCCACCCAGAGGTCGGCACCCAGGGATTTACCACGGCGTCGATATGCAGTCTAGGACATGGTGAGGAATCTGGGCAATTCATCTTAACTAAAACTGCTTTATTACTACAAGGCACAATTCCAGAGTAAATACAGTATAGAGCTAAGATGCAAGCTAAGAAAAACATCACTAAGTGAGACATGGAAAAGATCACCAAGTGAGACTTACAGCTTCTGGGCATCTGTCCCCTTCTTGGCTGGAGGTAGACCAGTGGGTGCAGGCTTGGTATGCTTGCTGGTCCTTCTGTACTTCACCCATGTATTTCACACATGCAAGATCACACATGCACAAAAGAACAGCTCCCTTTCAGGTCTCCAGCCATATGTGCCAACAGGGCATTAACCAATTTGAACCTGAGGTTCTGGAGTCCAAAGCCCACCAGATTCTGCTTGCCCAGCAGAGAGGTGTTAACATACCAAAAAGAGAAGCGTGTTTTCCTTCCTGGTTTTAAAATCAAGGCTGTCCTGCTAAACGGGGCTGTCTATAAACTGTGTGGCTCCATTGGGCTAGACCATCTTTATAAACTGTCAAGTGGCCTCTACCTATCTGCCTCTCATCCACGATCATATATTTTCCACTAGTACAAAGTTGTTTTTGAGGTAGAGGGACCAATACTCTAAGTGTGGCCTCGCCATCAATCGTTGATAGCGTAGCAACCAAAGTTTTAATTGAAATGGCACAGAGATGACCAGCTGCATAGAAATATGAGAGGTGCTTGCAAGACATCCTGTTCCCCTCCAGTACCCACTTGCACTGCATGGGTGCATGCCTTGTGTGTTTACATGGGGAGGCAGTGGGGGGAAGCCCTGTAGAAATCTGTGGGATTTCTCCCCAAGAAGGTGTAGCATCCACAGTGGGACTAGATCGAGCCCTAACTGATTTTAGGTGTCTAAAAGTATGCTTTAAACAGCAGTGGGGTTGGTGTGTTCCACAATGACATGGCTGTAGTGAGTTTATGTTATGAGTAGATGCCGACATATACTGGTGACATGAAGAAGAGAGAGGAGAGGTTAGGTTTATACCCAGCCCTTCACTACCTGAAGGAGTCTCAGAGTGGCTTACAATCTCCTTCCCCTCCCCCTCCCTCACAATAGACACCTGTCAAGGCTCACAGTTCACTGCATTACTTTATGCCATCTTGGTTCACTATTCACCCTTGCCATGCTTTGGGGGGGGGGATTCCTGAGGGGAGAGTGTGTGCATGGGAGTGCCTGCTCTTGTAGCCATAACTCTTTTCTCTAAGTGGTGCCCCTCCGTTTTCTCCTGAGGGTGGCCTTGGAGATGCTTTCGCCCAAGCTACCATAGATAAGACACCACATATCTGTCACGGTTGCCATAGCAATGCTAGAGCAGAGTGATAACGTATGTCTGTGGGGTGTGGGGAGATATTGAACCTTACCTATAACTTTTGGGGTTTCGCATGCATTCTTTATTCCTGACAAGGAAGCAGTTCTCAAGTGAGCATATCTGTAATAAAGCCTCTAGCATATCTCTAATAAAGCGGACTCTAATCTGGGAGAACCGAGTTTGATTCCCCACTCCTCCACTTGCACCTGCTGGATGACCTTGGGCAATTCATAGTTCTGACACAGCTGTTCTTGAAAAAAAGCAGCTTCTGTCAGAGCTCTTTCAGCCCCACCTACCTCACAGGGTGTCCTGTTGTGGGGAGGGGAGGGGAAGGGAAAGAAGTTTGTTAGCCACTCTGAGACTCCCTTGGGTAGTGAAGGGTGGGGTATAAATCCAATCTCTTCTTCTTCTTCTTTTAGTAAAGAAGCTATGGAGAGTGTCTTAACTGGTGTTCTGACACTACCCTGTGAGGTAGGTAGGGCTGAGAGAGCTCTTTTGAGAACTGCTGCAGAGAGAACAGCTCTGAGAGAACTTGTGACACCAGCAGCTGCATGGGAGGAGTGGGGAATCAAACCCAGTTCTCCCAGATTAGAGTCCATGCTCCTAACCACTACACCAAATTGGCTCTCTGACAATGTTCAACATCTCAAGAAAAAATGATAAAGAAAATATTATTTAAAACATTAAATGTATAATTTGGATTATATGTTAATAGATTTTTCCACTACTTCAGATAAAAATGCATCAGCAAATATGGGGTTTGCAGTAGCCTAATTAGCAGTTAGGAAGTGCTCCCATGTTGACACCTTAGATGAACTCCCCAATATGGATTGCAGTGTTAAAAGACTGGGCTGGGAAGCCATTGGTTGATCAAGCATGTAACAAAATTGTCTTACAAAATTGGCATTACTCGGGAGAGTAGCCCACTAGTGGCCTTCTAAGTCAGTGGCTCACCAGGAATTTTCCTGTAAGTTAAACAGCCAATCCACCCCTGCAGTTGAACACAGATGACATGTGCAGAACTTGGCACCACTTCTTTTTGTTCACATCTCTGTGAAACTAATTTTAGGAACGATGCCAGGCAAAAAGCTGATCTACAAAGAGTTCTGCATCAGCATTCACACAACCATCTCAGTGCGTCACAGCACAGCTGGAAGTCAATGTGAATCTAATGAAACCTTTGGCTACCTGCTGCTGAGTGGGTTATGAGTTCATACATCCTGGGAGGTGTTTTTACAGATGCTAGCACAGCACAGATCAAGGCTTCTCTGTGCAATGGTGTACTTCAGTAGCATGCAGTGTCCAGGGTTGGTGGTGTGAGTTTGCTGCTGGCCACGGTCAAACTCTTTCTTCTTTGCACCAAAGTGGCCTTTTGCGGGCATTCCTAAGCACTTCTGTCACCCTAAACTGATTTCCTGGAGAATGCATTTCTCTTCACTCCCTTAGCTGGCTGCCTGATCTACCCCAGCACAATTCTACTACCTCAAGTTGTCGTCATCGCCATCATCATCACTTTATTACAATTTGTAACCAGCACAGAACAGTCCAGACATATCAAAAACTGAATATCAAAATATAACTATAATAATATGAAATTTAGATACTAATGTAGAGACAGACCAAAACTGAAGCATTTACAAGTCATTAGAATGAAATATCATACAATCTATATACGGTTTATATACGGTTTACATACGGTTTATGAATTCTGTAGGCTGCTGCTAAAAATTTTGCACCTACCAAAGTGATCTCTGAGTTAGAATCTGATAGAAGCATATTGCTTATTACAATATTCGAGAAACCTGAAAACCTTTCCTGTATAGGCTGAATAAATCTAGCTCGTATTTGATTGTAATACATGGGTGTGTTCCCTCTAAGCTGAGTCAGTGTGAGCTAGCTCACAGTTATTTAGCCTCCGGCTCACCCATTTTTGTCTTAGCTCAGAAAGGGTGGCTCCAGAGCAAACTAATTTATACAGTAGCTGAATCGCACGTTCACAACTTTAATGCCAGTAGTTCATAAAGTGGAAGTTTTGCCCACAAGACTCCACAGCTTAGAGGGAGCATTGCGGCCACAACTAAGCAGAATATGTGTGATTGTATCCACTTCTCCAGTACTGCACAGGCAGACACACTCAGCCATCGGTGTCTTTCTGTAGCGGCCCACTACAACCTCTGAGGGAAAAATATTACAACAGGCCATAGAAAAGGTGCTTCAATGAGATGGAATATTGAGATTTGACAAGTATGAAGCTGGGGAGACAATATATTTTGTTCAGGGTGGGGCTAAAAAATTTGAAACCCTGGCAATGTCATTCTGCCCTGGCAATGTCATGTGCCACCCCCTGAGTTTTCAGCCATTGTTTAAACTCATTGGACATGAATTCTCCTCCCATGTCAATTTGCAGCACACATAAATCAGACCTTAACTGCTTTTGCACTCTTTTAGCCCAGTATTTGAATGTCTGAAATACTTCTGACTTTTTCTTAAGTACCACCCAACAAAATCTCGACCAGTCATCAATCAAGATTAGGCCATACTTGTTTTGTGAATGGCTTTTAGGGTAAGGTCCTATAACATCTGCATGAACTAGTTCAAGAGGCCCGTTAGACACTCTATTGCTGCACTGTGAGACAGGGGATGCTTTGGACTTTACACTTTTACAAATCTGGCAGTCAAGATAGTTCTTGCAACCCTGCATTTTTTCCTTGCCTAGAAGTGCAAGCGTTTTGTTTATAGTGTGATAACTGGCATGCCCAAGTCTCCTGTGAAGTATGTGAATGCAATTTACATGTGGGCTACTGTTTGTGACTTGCCTAGCCTCAACAGGTTCATTCTGCAACACATACACATTATTTTTAGACTGACCCACTGCTAGAGTCACACCATCCCTGGAAATAGTACAAACATTGTTATCAAAGCATATAGAAAAACCTGCTTTGTCCAGAGCACTCACACTCAATAGATTGTTCTCCAGGGTAGGCACAAACAAAACGTTTTTGAATGTATATCCAAGTGCTGGGAAGAATATTTCACCTTCACAAGCGACAAGTGAATCACTCCCATCTGCCAGGCTCACATGCTTTAAACACGATGGTCGTTCATTCTGCAACAGATGCCTGTCTTGACAGAAGTTCTGTGATGCTCCTGAGTCTACAATCCAAATTTCTCGAGCAGAAGTGGTACCTGTAACAACAAGCTTAGCATTTTGTGTAGATGCAGGTCTCTGGGCCTTTGTTTCATGCCGCTTCCGCTCCTCGGGGCAATTTCTCTGGAGATGAGTTGTAGCTCCACAACCAAAACAATGATGGACCCTTAAGGCAACCTGCTGCTCCTTGCTATCAGCTTTGCTGGCCACACTGCTGCTGGCTTTTGCAGATTCCACTGGTCTGGACTGCCTCCAAGACTGTGCTGCCTCGTCCTTCAAGTAATTAGCCCTTATCTTTTCCTCAATCTGCCAACCTGTTACATATGCCAACGTGAGTCTTTGAGCTTCTGCAGTCTCTAGAGCTGTAATGAGCAAGTTCTATTGCTCTGGGAGAGAGCTTAGAATAATATACACTCGATCTTCCTTAGACACCGCTTTGCCTCGCTGTTCCAGCTGTTGGCAACATTCAGCTAGAGTATTTAAATGCTCTCTAACCAACCCTCCTTGCTTTAACACAGTTCGATATAGCCATCAGGTTACGGTTATCAAAGATCCAGCTGTTTTGCTTACATAAACAGCTCTCAGACCGTCCCAAGCCACTTTCACAGTGGTCTTACCGGCAACATGCACAAGCTGGTCATCTGCCACACACAAGATTATTGCTGCCAAGGCCTTCTGGTTGTTTACAGCATCCTGTGCTGTCACTGGAGCTGGGGGAGCTTCTACATATATCCACAAGCTTTCCCTTTTTAGATAGTGCTCCATACACATAGCCCAAACACTGTAGTTAGTTGCAGTCAGCTTATCATCCAGCAGCAACATGTTATACTGTGCCATGCTGTCATCTGTCTCCGCTATCTGGACCTTCTCCTCACCCTCCTTCTCCTCACCGGAGCTGTGTACAGCAAGCTGGTCCTCAGAAGCCACGATCTCAGCAATGTCAGCAACAGCAGCCATCCTGGCTCACCTCCTCTCACTGTCAGGTCTTGCTTAGAGCCTCCATGTCTCAGCACAACAGACTGGGCCCATAACCCTGTCATGATGTCTGTTATGTGCTATACCACACTGCGTCAATGTTAAGAGACCCAAGTCCTCCAGACCCCTCTGCACATTAAACTGCACCACACCAGCAGTAGTGTATTTACAGTTTATTTACAGTGCAATTACTAATCAAAGAGACTAAGTGCTTCGCCAGGACTTTATACAACAAGAAGAGACTATACTTCTGTACATCAATTACATTATTATTATTTATTATTATTATTATACAAACAGTAACCAATCAGGTTAGTGCTGAGTCATGTAGATTACATTCATCACTGTCACACACAGAGAACAAGTCTGAACCAGTCTGTACAAGTTCTACTGCCTCTGTCTCAGTCACATGACTCCTGCTGGTTGTCATCTAGATCCTGCAGATCTGCCAGCTCTGTGCATGTAGACTAAGAGTCTCAAATACCAACAGTTTAAAGTTTAACCCCCTTCTTGCTTCATTTTCTCCACAGGCCTGCTGGGGGAAGGGCTTGCCACCATTTGTGCCCACTAGGGGTGTGCAAATAAAATTTTTTGACCCAATTCAGATCAGGCCAAATCAGGCTGTATCTGTTCCAGCTGCCGAATGACCCCTGCATGTCAGTTTCAGCAGTGCAAGCCGATTTGGGAGTCATTCCACCAGCCGAATGTCAGTTTCAGCCCCATTATACCCTATGAGCCATTGCAGTCAATGGCAAAAACTCAGGGTATATGAGGGGCTGGAGGAGAGGGGGTTGGAGGGAGAGGCTCCAAACTTGCAGGGTAGCTGCTGGGGCCTCTCCCTGAAATACCAAGTTTCAAGAAGATTGGACCACGGGGTCCAATTCTACAGGCCCCCAAACAGGTTGCCCCATCCCCTCCATTGTTCTCTATGGTGGGAAAAAACATTACTTTTTCCCCACCATAGAGAACAATGGAGGGAATGGGGGCAACCTGTTTGGGGGCCTGTAGAACTCGACCCCCTGGTCCAATCTTCTTGAAACTTGGTGGGTATTTGGGGGAGAGGCTCCAGCAGCTACTCTGTAAGTTTGAAGCCTCTCTCTCAAAACCCCTCCCCTCCAGCCACTTTTAAAGCTGCCACCGAATTTCAGCAGCAATTCGGTGGTGGGGTGAATCAGATCAGAGAATCTGATTCGGCGCATGGCTGCCCTAGTGCCCACTCCTGGGCTGACAGCCCCCAATGACCACTGGTTTTAGGAATATTTGATGCTGAGGCAACCCAAGTTTCAGGGCCTTCCCAAAGTCAGGAGGAGAAACCCAACCTAGGGAGCTCAGACCATCTGCTACTGAAGACACTTCCAACTCCCTGAAAGTTTTATTTGTTTTTTCATATCTTAGCTTTTGTGTGCTTCAAATTATAAACTACTGTGGACAACAAGCAGAGAGACAGTATATGAATGTAGTATGTAAGTAAATACTTGTCCTGCAAGTGGATTTTAACAGATATCAGGGCCTTAACAGAGGTCATTATATGGTTGTTATACCCCACTTTTGAATGTTTAAACCATTTTCCATACATGATGTTGGATCCAGTTGCTGTCAGAAGGGGACTTTCTCGCCTCCACCCTCCAAGGACAAATCAGTATGCTGCTTCTGGGGACAGGAGACCAAAGGAACATTATGAGGAGCAAATTGGGGGTCTCTGATAGGAGGAAAGAACTGGCAGAAATTGAGCCCTCTATTAGTTGAAATTTACAGCTGGATCCAACCCATAATCTTATCGTAGACATTATAACAACCCTGTAAGGCCAGTCGCTATTATTATACTCCTGTGACAGGTGGGCTGTCCAGTGGGTGTTGTTCTCCTATACCTTCCTTCTGTTTTGCTTTTTGCTTGTACTATATGACTCTGCCCTGCATGTTTGTTTTCTTTTCAAAAGGCAAATATGCCATGCGGGACCTGGTTCACCGACTTCCTGGAGGCAACAACAGTAACAGTACAACAAGCAAGGCCATGTCTGATGATACCGTGACTGCCATTTGTTGCACCTTGCATGAAGTCATCACAAAAAACATGGAGAATGCCAAGGCCTTACGGGATGCAGGAGGCATTGAGAAGCTTGTTGGCATTTCCAAGAGTAAAGGAGACAAGTAGGTTTCACAGTCCCTCTCTCACTTATCAACTGTAGCATTAGTGCTCGTCTGCTCTAATTGTTTCCCGGAGAGTTGTAGTTTATCATTTATTAGTAAGCTTGACAGATGATGAAAAAGGGGTTGGGGAAGGTGTAAATGAAAATTCATATAGCAATATATTGAACACTTTCAGTCCCTAATGACATTGGTCTCGTCATATTTATTTATCAAGGGAGTCTTTTGGGTTAACCTACATCCACTAACAGTGCCAATCAGTGCAAGAACTCTTCTTGGTAGGAGAAGGGCACATTTCTCCAGTAGTGTTATTAGAAAATGCGTGCTCAGATATTTGCAGGGAGTGCTGTTGGGCAGGAGTGCTCCCTTTCTATTTGGAAATGTCCCACCACTTGCCATTCATGACTTTGTAGCCTCGAGGCTTAACGGTTGTCATGGGCTGTATGTGAGAAGAGCATCTGGGAGTTTGAGCTGGAGCAGAATGCTGTGAGCCCGCCTTCTGTGTCTGGAGTGGTCCTATCAGACAGGACTAGTTCAGTAACCCTATACTGAATACCAGCATACTTCTGGACAGATTTCATGGTGTGCCAGCCACAGGCAACCAACAGCATGAGCTCACAAGTGAGAGAAGAACTTTATAAGAACACTTAAGGATCATCCAAGCAATTTGTATGCTGGGTTTGATTACAAGAAGACAGTGAGTGGTTCTCTGGCTCTTTGATTATGAAATTCCCTCCCAAGCAAGCAATCCCAGAGCAAGCTTCAAGATTTTTTCTGACACTATGAGATCTTTTTTGTGTGTGGTTTTTATTAGTCAAAAGCTAGTGCATTTTTAATGAAAGAGAAGCCAGGTAGAAACTGTCTTGGATTATTTTTTCATATGAAGGACTAGATTATAAAGTATATAGATGTATATTTTGGGATGCATTGTAAATTACTGCATGCTCTTTTAAATTGTTATGAGCTGCCTTGATTTACGTTGCAGTGGGCAAGGAAAAAGCAAAATATTTATTTTTAAAAAATCTATACAGGTGTGTAGCAGCCTTCCAAAGTCATCCTTTGGGAATTATATTTTGAAGGGGCATAAAGTTTTGTTCAGCATCAGGCCTTTCAAAGAGAGTTTTCACTATTCTGAGTACTAAACTTTCTTCTCACTATTTTGTCAACTGTTAAGTTGTTTGTAACTAACCAGTATCTTTTTTCTCTCAGCAAGTCCACTTGCTTGTCAGTCCAAACCTTGTGAAATGGTAGCTCTTTCACCCTTCATCCAACATGTCATAAATAGTGAGATGGTGTTGGCCAAGAAAATTCCAATGCTCAGCTATCATGAATTAACACAGCACATCTCACAATCTACTGATAGAACTGATGAATCTCAGGACTGCATCCTTGAGGTCTTCAGTTACTAATAAGTGTTACTTTTTTACTTTCTTAAATAGGCACTCACCAAAAGTAGTGAAGGCAGCATCTCAGGTCTTAAATAGCATGTGGCAGTACAGGGACCTGAGAAGTCTCTACAAAAAGGTAAGAGTTGTTTAGTAATGTTTTCTGTACATAAAAACAGCATCTCTCAATGCAGATATAAAGAGCTATAGAACAAAAAATTATTAATGGATCTTCTATTTCAAATGGAAGCCTGAATCCCAGTTCTCTCACTCAGTGTTTGTAGCCAGGAGCACCACATTTGGGTTGTGGGATCAGGCATTTCAGTTCTGATTTCATTCAGGGTGTGTGATAGGGGAACTTAAATTTACTCAGAGATAAATTATTTTTAAAAGTATATTTTAAGAATACATTTGTTATTGCAGGGAAAGTCAGGAGTGCAGGAACCTTTTCATGGACTCCCATCCCCCCGCTGTGTCCACTGGGGAGGGAGAGAAGCTGGCCAGGATCCCAATGGCATGGGGGGGGGGGGGGGGGGACAGTTGTTCTCAACCAGAACTCAGTTTATTCCATTACATACTCTTAAGTCAGGAAACATTGTTGTAGCATTCAATATTAAACATGGAATATTTCAACACAGCCCCAATACATAAACAATACACTTGGAATTCTGTAGAGGATATCCGTGGTTGCTCTGCCAAGACCCATAACAGAGGGTGGTTGGCCAGAACAACCAGGAACAAGATTAAAATCAGACATTAAGTACCCTTTTTCATCCCTAGGAGCTAATGTAACTGTCAGTCAAGTCTGTTGCTAAGCATCTGACATACACGAGAAAGCTCAATTCTTTCTAACTATCTTAGGGGTTAGGATAGACAAGGAAAGTCAGGATGACTCAGAGAGTCAAGGAAGCTAATTACAGAAACCCTATCAGTTCAGAATTTGATTGTGTATAAACATTCCAAAAGGCAAATGTCATGTGAGGCCAAAGTCACGCCCAGGGTTATCAGTAGCAGAAGGCCACAGCACTTAGCAGAGTCCTGAAGCCTCCTGGGAAACAGAACCAAAGATTCAACTATCGTTTACTATAGAAATTAACGTAACTGAGGCTCAGTCCAAGCCCTAATTCCACGACAGTTATGATTGACTTTTTTACACCTCATAAGACCCCCTCAGCTGAGTCAGTAAGATGGAGCAGTCATCTTAATTTAAAACAAAGAGGCAAAAATTTCAGCATCTCTGATAGAAGTTTCTAATAAATAAACCCATTTTATAAAGATGCATCATCCAGTCTATAGAAGGAAAGAGATGGGTGCTCCTGAGGAATATATCTATGAGATGTGGAAGTTGCCTCAGATCTAGGCTCCCCCCCAGTTATGTCGTAAAGTGTAAGCAACTCCATGAGCTTTCCACGCCAGTCCACTTATAACCAGCCAAATCAAGTACAGCACTGAAACTAAAGCTCCGTAGCCAGTTCAGGTCTTGTCTCTTTTACATGGTGGGAATCCCGGCTATTCTTTAAAATACAGGCAATCAGACATGGAGTGAATTTCTTTTGTTTTGCATTCACATACTGAGTGTCCTTTGGGAATCACAAATACAAATTTAGATTCAATGATGAATGTCAGTCAGTTTAGCCCAGGTCCATTCCTAGATGTTGTGTGATGGTTCAGTTCAGACATCTTGTGAAACCATAAGAACATCAGAGAAATCATGTTGGATCAGGCCAGTGGTCCATCCAGTCCAACAGTCTGTGTCACATGGTGGTCAAAGTGCCATCAGGAGGTCCACTAGTAGGGCCAGAACTCCAGGAGCCCTCCCACACTGCCTCCCAAGCATCAAGAATGCCTTGCAAATAACAACTCTTGAGCCAGATGTTCATCTTTTATAACACACTCATAAGCAAGAAACAAAGATACATCGCCTGGCAGAGCTGACTCATCCAGCTGTAATGCAAATCCTGGTGTCTTTAGCATGCTGCACAATGTGACTTCCACATTTTCAGCCGTTACATCTATGTGTCTTTGTACTGAATGGTTGCTGCAGGAAATCATGTCTCAGGACTCACCAGAGAAACTTGAAAAATGACAGGGACACACACACATGCAATGCCGACAGTTTCTCGAAACACAGCATACTGGTCTGACTAGTCTGACTGGTCTTGACTAAAAAATCCTGACAGTTTCCACCAGATTCCAGCACTGTGCAGAGGCAGAGACTTGGAGTGGCATTTGGAAGCCTGGTGGCCACAGCCTGGTGAATCGTAAATAAGTGAACAGTGCAGCAGAAGGAGCCCGCCTCCAGTGCCCTTCTCACCTTTTAGCACCCCTAGGTAATCCCACCCACCCCCAGCGCTTTGGGAACCACTGGTCTAGACTGTTGCCAGCTCAGTTATTAAACTGCTTAAATCCCCAGTAGAAGCCCTGGTATAGGGGCTCAAGAGTCAGACTAGGATGGAATCCCGCAAGGTGACCCACCCTCTCAGCTGAACCTCCCTCCTAAGGTTGTTGAGAAGATGAAATGGGGGAGGGGGAAATGCTGTAAGCCCCTTTGGGTCTCCGTCGGGGAGAAAAGTAGGATTTATAAAGCAACATAAATAAATGAGCACGTATACTGGGGGCTTGACTAATGCCTTTCTAGCCTCTTTAAAGGTTCTTACAAGATATTACCAAGTTGCAGTGTAATACAAGGCACAAGGAAGCCCTTATTTTTAGTAAAGTAAGGGTGCCTATCAGCAACAGAATTGCTGAACATTTTTAAAATAATTACCCACAGCTTGAAAGATTATTTTTGCACTTGAAGAAAGGTAAAGCTTTGCAGCTTAGCTCATTTCTGCTTTCTTTCATAAATATGCAAGATTTGAAGGGGCAAAAAAAAGACAAGCATTTCCTAAGATATTTAATCACCAAAACAACAAATTAACGAACTTGTATTTACACAATAATTCCATATGTTCTCTTATAAAAAATCGACCCTGGAGAGGGCAAAGGAGGAATCCTTTGAAATAGTAACACATATTTCAATACCTCCCCCTCCACACCGCACCATGCACAGAAGATGACAAAAAACCTCCAGGATCTCCAGCCAAACTGGCCTGGAGAAAAATTGCTTCCTGACCCCAACGTGGCAATCAGCATTTCCCTGGGCATGTAAGAAAGGGCTACACAGGGGTCCTTTCATAAAAAAGAGGTGCAGGAGCTCATTAGCATAACTTATTTGCATATGCCACACCCCCTGACGTCACCAGAAGTGTCGGAAGGCCACACACCCCTGACGTCACTAGAAGGAGAAAGAAAGGGAGGGGGGAAGGAAGGAAGGAAAGGAACAGGAAGGTAGGTAGGTAGGTAGGTGGGAGGGGAGAGAGAAGGAAGAAAAGAAGGAAGGAAGGAAGAAACAGGAAGGTAGGTGGTAGGTGGGGGAGAGAGAGAGAAAAGAAAGGAAGGAAGGAAGGCAGGAACAGGAAGGTAGGTAGGTAGGTGGGGGAGAGAGAGAAGAAAAGGAAGGAAGGAAGAAACAGAAAGGTAGGTAGGTAGGTAGGTAGATGGGGGAGAGAGAGAAGAAAGAGGAAGGAAGGAACAGGAAGGAAGGAAGGAACAGGAGGTAGGTAGGTAGGTGGGGGAGAGAGAGAGAGAGAGAAGAAAAGAAAGGAAGGAAGGAAGGAACAGGAAGGTAGGTAGGTAGGTGGGGGAGAGAGAGAGAAGGAAAGAAAGGAAGGAAGGAAGGAACAGGAAGGTAGGTAGGTAGGTGGGGGAGAGAGAGAGAAGGAAAGGAAGGAACAGGAAGGTAGGTAGGTGGGGGGGAGAGAGAGAAGAAAGAAAGAAAGAAACAAACAGACAGACAGACAGAAAAGGCGCTTCTCTCCCCCCCACTCGGGCTGGGTGGCTGTCAGCCACTTGGCCCCGTGTTTCTCTCCCTCCCCCCCTCTAGCTTGGGCACTGGGGCCCAGCTTTTCCCTCCCTCCCGGGAATGGTGAGCGGGGAGGGATGGGGGCTTCTCCCCGGGTCAGCAGCCTGCCGCGGCCTGGGAAGAGCGAGAGGGGGGAGGGATGGGGGCTGAGCAAGAGGGGGGAGGAATGGGAGTTTCTCCCCGGGCGGCAGCCTGCTGTGGCCCAGGAACAGCGAGAGGGGGGAGGGATGGGGGCTGAGTGAGAGGGGGGGATGGGAGCTTCTCCCCAGACCGGCAGCCTGCCATGGCCCAGGAAGAGCAAGAGGGGGGAGGGATGGGAGCTTCTCCCCGGGCTGGCAGCCTGCCGTGGCCCGGGAAGAGCGAGAGGGTGGAGGGATGGGGCTGAGCAAGGGCAGGAGGGATGGGGGCTTCTCCCCAGGCTGGCGGCCTGCCGCGGCCTGGGAAGGGTGAGCAGGGGGGGGAGGCTTTCCTCCGGCTCCGCACTGAAGCGCGGGCCAGGGAGAGCAAGCTGCGGGGGGGGGGGGAGGCTTTCCTCCGGCTCCGGGCCAAAGCGCGGGCCGGGGAAAGTGAGCTGGGAGGCGGGGCTTGGTTATGTGCCCGCCCCCCAGCCTCCTCTCTCCCGGAGCAGTGCCCCGGCGTAGCTCTGGGGCTACAAGAGCTAAGCACTGATGGAACCCTTCCTGCCCTCCTGCTCATGATCTGCCTAAATTCACAGAATATAGCATTGTGGTCAGATGGCCATCTAGCATCTGTTTGAAAACCTCCAAAGAAGGAGTCCCACCACCTCCCAAGGAAACCTGTTCCACTGAGGAACCACTCTAACTCTCAGGAAGTTCTTCCTAATGTTTAGCTGAAAACTCTTCTGATTTAATTTCAGCCTGTTAGTTCTGGTCCGACCTTCTGGGGCAACAGAAAACAACTCCATACTATCCTCTATATAACAGACCTTCAAGTACTTGAAGATGGTGGTCATATCACCTCTCAGCAGTGCTCCCTCTAAGCTGTGGAGTCTTGTGCGCAAAAAAATCTACTTTGTGAGCTACTGGCAGTAAAGTTGTGAGTAAAGTATTTGGCTACTGCTTAAATTAGGTTGCTCTGGAGCCATCCTTTTTGAGCTAAGACAAAAATGTATGAGCCGGAGGCTAAAAAAACTGTGAGCTAGCTCACACTAATTCAGCTTAGAAGGAACACTGCCTCTCAGTCATCTCTTCTCCAGGCTAAACATACCTAGCTCCTTCAACCTTTCCTCATAGGACTTGGTCTCCAGACCTCCCCCCAAAAAAATCTTCGTTGCCCTCCTCTGGACACGTTCCAGCTTGTCTATATCCTTCATAATTTGTGGTGACCAAAACTGAACACAATACTCTAGGTGAGGTCTAACCAGAGCAGAATAAAGCAATATCATCACTTTGTGTGATCTGGACACTATACTTCTGTTGATACAATCCAAAATCACATTTGCCTATTTAGCTACTGCATCACACTGCTAACTCATGTTCAGTGTATGGTCTACTAAAACCCCTAGATCCTTTTCACGCATACTACTGCCAAGACAGGTCTCCCCCATCCTATAATTATGCATTTGATTTTGCCTACCTAAATGCGGAACTTTACATTTATCCCCACTGAAATTGATTTTATTTGTTTTAGCCCATTTTCCCAGCCTGTCAAGATCATTCTCTATCCTGACTCTGTCTTCTATCATGTTTGCTACCCCTCCCAATTTAGTGTCATCTGCAAATTTAATAAGCACTCCCTCTGTTCCTTCATCCAAATAATTTATAAAGATATTGAACAAAACAGGTCCCAGGACAGATCCTTGAGGCACTCCACTTGTCACTCCTCTCTAAAAGGATGAGGAACCATTAGCAAGCACTGTTTGGGTGCAATCTGTCAACCAGTTACAGATCCATCTAACAGTAATAGGATCCAAACACATTTTACCAATTTGTCAACAAGAATATTATGTGACACCTTATCAAAAGCCTTACTGAAATCAAGATTAATTATGTCTACAGCATTCCCCTGATCCAGCAAGGTAGAAGCTTTCTCAAAAAAAGAGAAAGTTAGGCTGACATGACTTGTTCTCGAGAAACCCATCATGGCTCTTAGTAATCACAGCCATCCTTTCTAAATGCTCAAGGACTGCCTTGTTTGATGATTTATTCTAAAACTTTCCCAGGTATAGATATCAAGCTGATGGGTTGGTAGTTACCTGGATCCTCCTTTTTCCCCTTCTTGAAGATGGAGACATTTGCCCACCTCCAATCTTCTGGCACCTCATCTGTTCTCAAGAATTCTCAAAAATAACAGACAGAGGCTCAGAAATTACATCTACGAGCTCTTTTGGTACCCTTGGATGCAGTTCATCTGGCCTCAAGGCCTTCATTTCATTTAAAGAAACTTAAGTGTTTATGTACCATCCCTATGCTGATCCTAGGCTGCAACTCCCTTCCCTCAGTTTGGTGTAGTGGTTAGGAGCATGAACCAGGTTTGAGTCCCCACTCCTCCACATGTATCTGCTGGTGTGACCTTGGGTCAGTCATGGCTCTCTCACAGCTGTTCTCTCAAAAGCAGTTCTCGAAAGAGCTCTCTCGACCCCACGTACCTCACAGGGTGTCTGTTGTGGGGAGGGGAAGGGAAAGGAGTTTGGAAGCCTCTCTAAGACTCTGAGTGAAGGGCAAGGTATAAATCCAGTCTCTTCTTACTTTGAACATAAGGGAAAAACCCTTATTTGTTGTTTTTGGCATCTCTCGCTAGCCTAAACTCGTACTGAGATTTAGCTTTCCTAACTCTCTCTCTACAAGCACTGTTTATTTGTTTATATAAATCCTTGGTTATAAGGCCCTCCTTCCACTTTCTAAATGAGTCTTTTTTATTTCTCAAGTCTTTAGAAAGCTGTATATGGAGCCACCTTGGCTTCTTTAGGCTCCTCCCATTTTTCCTTCTCATAGGAATAATTTGTGATTGTGCCTTCAGTATTTCACTTTTAAGAAACTCCCATCCCTCTTGAAGTCTCTTCTCCTTAAGTATTTCTGACCATGGGATTCTACCCAGTTTGTCAAAATTTGCTTTCCTGAAGTCCAACATATATGTCTGACTATGTACAGCTTTTACCTTCCCCAAGACTGTAAATTCCAAAATTACATGGTCACTACTACCCAGGGTGCCCACTGCTTTCACCTCGTCCACCAGTTCTTCCCTGTTGGTGAGAATTAAGTCCAAGCTAGCAGATCCCCTTGTTTCCCTCTCCACTTAATGGAAAATGAAGTTGTCAGCAAGACAAGTCAGGAATTTATTGGACCGCTCATTTTGAGCAGAGTTGGACTTCCAACAGATATCTGGGTAATTGAAATCTCCCATGACCACCATGTCCTGTCTCTTTGAGAACTTTGTAATCTTTTCCAGGAGTGACTCATCCACGTCCTCTGCCTAGCATGGTGTTCTATAGCAGATCCCCATCATAATATCACTACTATTTCTTACTCTTTTTATTTTTACCGAGGGACTCTCAACTGAACTTCCATGCTCAGATTTACATATATTTCCTCACAAATATATACCTCCTTAACATATAATGCAAATCCTCCATCCTTCCTTATTTCTGTCCCTTTTAAATAAGTTGTACCACTCAATCCTAATATTCCAATAGTACGTGTCATCTCACCAAGTTTCAATAATGCCTATTAGGTCATAGTCCCCTTCCTGTATTAGGATTTTCTCCTCAGAATCCATGTTTTATGCACCCTGAGGTTTTCGTTTCTGTACTTACCTGTGAGTTAATGTTACCTAGCATATGTGCCACTCTCCGCTTTGCATTTTTGTCTTGGTCCCCCATAAGATTTAGTTTAAAGCTCTCCTTATTAGGTTTGCAAGGATGTTACCAAACACATTTTTTCCTATCCTTGTGAGGTACAAACCATCTTACGATGGAAAAGCGTCACCTTGAAAGTGTAAGCCATGGTACAAAAATCCAAACCTTTCCTGATGACACTATCTACATAGCCAGTCATTGTTCTGCAGAATTCTTCTTTCCCTTCCTAAGCCACAGCCTTCGACCGGTAGAACTAATGAAAATACAATCTGTGCTCCCAAGTCCTTCACTTTTTTTACCTAGAGGCATACATGTAATACGTTCTGGGCTGTGCCAGGCTGTATCATTTGTTCCCACATGAATGAGCAAGAAGGGATAATAATGATGAGTCTTCCTACCCTTTCTGTCTCATCCTGGATGCATGCACCTGGTAGACAGCATAACTCTCAAGACGACAAGTCCAGTTGGCACACTTTAGCTTCTACCCCTCTCAGTAGGGAATCTCCAGTTACCAACAGATGCCTTCTCCTCTCATCCATGGGGGTCTGAGAAATTTCCTTCAAGCTTTGTGGAGGCTGGGGGAGGTGACCTTATTCCAGTGGTTGAAAATCAGTATCTGTGGGGAGATCCAGGAACCGATTGCTTGATAACAGAGGCTCAGAATGTCTCTTGATCTTCCTGTGGGTTACATTCTTCCATGTGCCCTCCTCCTGTGCCGGGTGCTCCTCCAGTTGCTGAGATACCTCTCCCTCCTCCTCCTGTTGCCCTCTCAGGAGTGCTTCATGCATTCTGTCCATGAACTCTTCACCTTCCCTTATAAACCAGAGTATGGACAAGCGTGCCTCAAGTCCCTGTACTTCTCCTCCAGTAGGGCTACCAATTTACACGTGCAGCAAGTGTAATTGCTGTTATACTCAGGTAAGGATACGAACATGCCACAGGCTTTCCACATCACTGCCTCAGCTCCCTCACCAGCCATGCTGCTGCAATCCATTTCAAAATTAATTCAGTTTAAGTGGCACTTCCTTGATAACTGCCCTGCCAAACTGCTTCTCACGACCACTTGTTGTTGTTGTTTTTAAAACCTATGAGCTAGCTCACACCAGCTCAGTTTATTTTTTTTTTGTAAAAAAATTTTTTTATTTTTCAAAACATTAAAAATAACACATTTATCTTATACAAATCCTTTTTTCCATATTATATAACATTTTGTTCTGTTTGTATATTATTGTTTTTATCTTATATTAGCGGTTTCCCACCACATCTGAAGCATAACATATTTTCCACTCTATCCAAAATAGTAACCCTTATATCTATGTTTACATTTCTGGTAACGGTCATATTTCTTAAAAATACTTATACACTAATTCTTACTTTCTATATTCTTATATAATTCTAAAATAAAAAACAACTTCATTATCTAATTATCCTTAATACATTCATATACTCTAATTCTATTACTTTATATAATTATAACCATGTATAAATGCAATTTTTCATGTTCCAGTATTTTTCAACATATTCTTTCAAATCCTTCCAATCTTCTAAAAAAGTCTCTGAGTACAGATCATTCAACTTTCTAGTCCATTTATCCATTTCAGCCATATATAACAGTTTTTTCAACCATTCCCACACCTCTGGTATTTTTTCATTTTTCCAATTTTGTGCATACACCATTCTTGCTGTTGTTATCATATACCATATTATTGTCCTTTTCTTTACATTTATCTCTTCTAATTTAAGTCCAAGCAATAACATTTCAGGCAACTTCTTAAATGTACATTTCAAGATTTTTTCCATTTCTGCATGTAGTTTTGACCAATAGATCTTTGCTTTATCACAAGTCCACCACATATGATAAAAAGAACCTTCTTTCTTTTTACATTTCCAACATTTGTTAGACATATTCTGACTAATATTTCCAATTTTTTTGGTGTCATATACCATCTGTACATCATTTTAAAACAGTTTTCTTTTAAGTTATAACACGTAGATATACTCATAGCATTTTTCCATAAAAATTCCCAAGATTCCATTTCAATGTCTTTGTTAAAGTTTATCGCCCATTTTACCATTTGTTCTTTTACCATTTCATCAGCATTAAACCATTTTAGCAATACTTTATACATTTTAGAAATCATTTTTTTCCCACCTTCCTCCCAAACTTGTTCTATTTCATTACTTTTTTCCCTAAAGCTGTATTTTTTATCACTTCTATACATGTCATATATTTGTCTATATCTTAGCCAACCATAATCAAAGTCCATCTGATGCTGCTCCTTCAATTTAAAGTCTTTACCATGTCTTGTTAATAAGTCTCTATACTTCAGCCAGTCTTGTCCTTTGTACCGTGATGCTGGATGTAAAACTTCTGCGGGTACAATCCACATAGGTATCTCTTCTGGAAAAAAGTTTTTATATCTTGTCCACGTATCCATTAGCGTTCTTCTCAGATAATGATGTTTAAACATATTGTCCATTTTTGTTTTACCATAATACAGATACGCATGCCACCCAAATCTACAATCATGACCTTCCAGGGACAATAACTTTCTATCTTGTAACATAGTCCATGTCCCTACCCAGGTCAAACATATTGCATCGTGGTATAGCCTTAAGTTTGGTAATTGAAACCCTCCTCTATCTTTAGCATCACACATTATTTTCATCTTGATTCTTGGTTTTTTCCCTCCCCACACAAACTTAGACAATTCCTTCTGCCAGCATTTGAATGTTTTTACATCTTTCACAATTGGAATAGTTTGAAACAAAAACATTAATCGTGGTAACACGTTCATCTTAACCACCGCAATTCTACCCAGCAATGACAAATTTAATACATTCCACTTTTTAATATCCTGCATAATTTGCAACCATAATTTTTCATAATTGTTTTTATAAAGATCAATGTTTTTCATTGTTAGGTTTACACCTAAATATTTTGTCTTTTTCACCACCTCACATTCTATAAGATTTTGTAACTCATTTTGTTTATTATTTGACATATTTTTGCACATCACTTTCGATTTGTTCTTATTTACATAAAATCCTGCTAAGTCACCAAACTCTTTTACTCTCTGTAACAAATATGGTAGTGTAGACAAGGGGTCTTCCACTATAAACATCACATCATCTGCAAAGGCCCTATATTTAAAAGAAAAACCTTTAATTGTTAAGCCTTTAATATCTTTGTCTTCCTTCACATTTAACAGTAGAACTTCTAAAATCCAAATAAATAGCAGCGGCGAAAGTGGGCATCCTTGTCTTGTTCCTTTTTCAACTTTAAAATCGTCAGTCTTTTCAGTATTAATTATTAAAGAGGATTTCTGCTCTTTATATATTGCTTTAATGAGGTTAAGCATATATTTGCCAATCTCAAGATGTTCTAAAACTTCAAACATAAAATCCCAGTTTAAATTATCGAACGCTTTTTCCGCATCTAAAAAGAAAAAGCCCACTTCCTTTTCAGGGTGTTTGTCATAGTATTCTATAGCATCCACTACTACTCTTAGATTATCCCTTATTTGTCGATTGGGTAAGAACCCTGCTTGTTCTGTTTGTATAGTTTCTTTAAGGTGCTCTTTTAGTCTGTCCGCTATAATCTTAGCAAAAATCTTATAATCATTATTTAGTAAAGAAATCGGTCTATAATTCTTAACATTAGTCAAATCTTGATTTTCTTTCGGGATCAGTGAGATGGATGCATCTTTCCAGGTTTCTGGGACCTCACCAGTGACTCCTATATCGTTCATCAATAGCAGTAACACCGGTGAAATCGACTCCTGTAATGTTTTATAAAACTTCGCTGTAAATCCATCCGGTCCAGGTGCTTTTCCTAATTTTGAGTCATTTATTGTGTTTTTAATCTCTTGTAATGATATTGGATTGTTAAATAGTTCTTTAACTTTCTCTGTTGGTTTTGGTAACTTTAATGTTTGCAGGTATTCTTTAATCTTTCTTCTGTCTTTGTTTTCCTTCTTAAAAAGTTTTGCATAGTATTTAAAAAATTCTCTTTTTATTCCTTTGTTGTCTATTATCTCAATATTATCTCTTATCACTTTAGTGATAAATTTATTTTCACGTTTTTTCTTTAATTGCCATGCTAAGTATTTTCCGGGTTTATTTGCACCTTCAAATGCTTTTTGTTGAAGTTTTTTTAAGTTCCAGTACATCTCTTGGTTCAGAATAGCTTTTGCTTGGTCTTGTAGCATCCAGATTTCCTTTTGCAGTTTCTTTTTCCCTGGTTTATTCTTCAGTTCTTCTTCCTTTGTTTTAATGGCTTGTAGAATATTTTCATATTGCTCTCTTTTCTTTTTATTATCTTTAGCATTTAGTGATATCAATAGTCCTCTCATCACTGCTTTATATGCATCCCATACGGTTTGGATTTTTACTTCTTTCTGCATGTTTACTTGGAAGTATAGGTCTGTTTCTTCAAATAATTTTTTAACTATTTCTTGGTTATCTAGTAAGTCCTCGTTTATTCTCCATCTCTTTTGTTTTTTTACCTGCCCAGCTGTCCATAAACACGGATTGTGATCTGAAATTATTCTGGGTAGAATTTCCACTTTTCTTGTCTTAAAGGTTAGGTTAGTAGTCATCCAAATCATGTCGATTCTTGAATGTGAGTCATGTCTGTTAGAATAAAAGGTAAAATCTTTTCCTTGTGGGTTAGCTTTCCTCCAAATATCTTCCAGCTTCTCTTGTTTTATCAGTTCAAAAAAATTTTTTGGAAGCTTCCCTAATGTCTCATTCTTTCTTTTAGAGCGCCTGTCTAATTTCTTATCTACAGTTCCATTGAAGTCCCCTAACATCATGATTTGATCGTAATTTACATTGTCCAATTCCATTTGTAATTCTTTAAAAAAAAATTATTTGGCTCCATTCGGAGCATAAATGTTCACAATCAAAGTTTTCAGTCCTTGTAGTAAAATTTCAATGGCTAAATATCTTCCATCTTTGTCTTTAAATATTACTTTAGGTTCCAAATCTTTTTTGACATATGTTACAACACCATTCTTTTTATTACTTGCTAAAGAATAAAATTCTTCTCCCAATTTTTTCCTTATTAAATATTTGTGGTCTTGTTTTTTAAGATGAGCTTCTTGTATACAAGTTATACTACATTTTTGTTTTTCCAGCCAATGACCTACCATTCTACGTTTTTGGGGTGAATTTAGTCCATTTACATTCCATGTAAGTATTTTGTAATCCATCTTGATATATTCTTAAATATCTCCAAAGTCATCTTTATTCTCTCCCAGGAATGCGTACATTTCTTCTGTACTTCTAATCACTACTCTGGTGTTGCCATAATAAAAGCTTAGTCCTTGAGGTATTTCCCAACGGAATCTGATTTTTTTCTCCTTCAGTTTATCCGTCAAACGCTTGAATTTTTTCCTTTCTTGCAGTATTGCTCTGGGCAATTCTTTCATTACTATAATTTTCTTTCCATCTATTTCAAAAGGATCAGTAAAGCACTTCTTGTAGATTTGTTCTTTTGTTCTTTTCATTGTAAATTGGACAACCACATCTCTTGGTATGTTTTTGTCTCTTGCATATGTGGAATTAACTCTATAAACAAGATCCATGTGTTCTTTAACAACCTCTTCCTGTTCTTGTAAAAAATCTGCTATTGCTTCTTGCATTCTTGTAAAAATGTCTTCACTCAATTTTTCCTCAATCCCTCGAAATCTCAAATGGTTTTGCATGTCTTTATAATGCATCATCTTTTCCATCCTCTCATTCTCTCTCATTGTCTTTTGGGTGCTTTCTTCCAGTTCTTTTACTTTAGTTTCTATATCTTGTGTTCTTGTGGATAATTTTTGAAATTCTGCTTTTAAGTCCATAAAATTTTTGTCTGCTTGAGCCGCTATATTATTCATTTTAACATTTACCTCTCCTATAGCGTCTAACATTTTCTTTTCCATTGCTTCCATAACGGCAAGTAATTCTTTTTCTTTTTTTGCTGCCATTGTAGGAGAGGACCATGTAGCTGCTCTCGATCTTAATCCGCGATCCGTCTTGTCTCTTTAAAAAAGATCGATTTTATCTTGTTTTCCAAATCGAACACCAATTAATGCATTCAAACAAGCTAATCTTGCCAAGTCAAATTATGTTGGTTTCAGCCTTCTAAGTTATATAGTTTTTGAGATATTGCAGTTTAAAAATTTTATAAATCCAAAATGGCGGGCGCGACTTCTCTATGGTTAGTGTCAAAGGTTATAGTCTTTTTACCTTACTTCTGGCTTGCCGTAGTTTCCTTTTATCCCTTCCTTTTGTTTCCTTGTCTGCTCTCTGCACGTCACTTCCTGTTGTGGTCTTTCTGGTCCGGCAATTTTTAAAGTCCCCTTTACCTTCTTCTGGTTCTTCTCCTTTTCCCTTCTTGTCTGCTCCTCTAGCCATCACTTCCTGTCTCAGTCCTCACATCTTAGTCTCGCGATGCTTGGTTCCCTTCTCCCTCTTTGTCTCGCGATGCTTGGCTCCCCCTCCCGGCTCTTCTTAACCGCAGGAATGTTAAACAACTTGTTTTTTTGGCTTTTTAAGTTCAAATTCAGCTTTTTAGCGTTTCAAAACTGCACTCATCCAGTCTGCAACAGTCTATTGCGTCACCCAATCTGCTTTTCGTCTTTCAAAACGCGGTAATGGTAAGGCAAAAACTTTTTTTCCGTTACCTTTTGTTGTTACTTCGCTTCAGATGTGGTCCCAACGTTTAAACTTTGTCTTCTTTGCTAAGGAATCAGGGGAATTGGAGGTTTTATGCTGAATTTATCAGCTCAGCTCGGCTCCTTAGAGATACTCGCAAGAATCCTCTTCGGCTTCAGTGCTCAAGGTGTCGGAAAAGTCTCCTCCGAGACTTTCCCTTCACCGAGGTTGCTCAAACCTGGATTATATTGCTTGCTGGTCCTCACACTACCTGTGTGAGGTTGCGTCAGGTGGATTAATCCACCCAAGCTGTCAAGAAGAGCCGCTGTCCGCCTTGCGCATTTGCAAAGCGTGTCAGACCTCCATTCCTCCGACCGGAAACCCTTCTCACGACCACTTGTGAAAGGTTTGCAGAAGCAAAACAAACTTAACAAATATAGAATGTAAGAGCTACTCAGCTCCCTACAGGGCCCCCAGGCTAAGAGGCACAGGGCAAGGGCCCTTGAGCTCTCACCCTTTGGCTCGTGCCAAAGGCTCCACCTCTAGTGAGGAGGAGCCTAATACAATTAAAGGCTCACTCATTGAAATAGAAACACTTTTTACTTATTTTAAAATAAATTTTTAAAAAATGAGCTGGCCCAGTGGATGTCTGTGGAGGAACCTATGCATCACAACAGAAAAAGTCCTGCCTCCAGGCCTAGTCTGCACAATTTCAGGTAAAGAAATAATCCCAAGCAAGAAGGGGAAGTTCATATAGGATATGAGGCTCCTGGACCTAGGCTATCTAGAGCTGAACATCAGCACCTGGAAACAAACTGGGGGGCGATACAGTTCTGTCAGCATGCTTGTCCTGTGCCTCACAAGCTCTTACCTGCCTATCAGTGGTTGGTCATATTTTAAAGTAAAGCTCACTGCAGTTCAGAGATCAGCAAAGACTGTAAAATGGTGGCCAGGTCTTGCTCCTTCAGTAGTCGGTGCAGCTTGCATTTTGGTTTAACTTAGTGAAGGAATTCCCAACTGTGATTGCCACCTGGACATACACAACAGGGTGAGCTCAGAGCATTTTACCATGCCAGGTTGTTTTCCTCCCAGGCTGCCTCACCTGGGTCCAAAGTGTACTACAGAACCTGAACCTCTGCAGCCTGCCTTGGACTTATGGGACAGCAGCACAGGATGTTTGTGTGCATGCTTGCCTTCAACTGCGATGCCCTTCTCATGTCCGAGGTGGCCTCTGGAGACAGTATTTTTGCTACCTGCCTTGAACTCAGATGACCATAGCAGCAGCAGCAGCAGCATGGCTCTGGGAGGCAAGGGCAGATGCAACCCCTGCCCATCGTCTCTTCCCCTGTGTTACCACCCTTTACCAATTTGGAACCAGTTGCTGAGGTCACTTAGACCATGATCCAGTCCTATGCCAAGAAAAGGGTACAAGCTAGAAGGGCAGGGACAACAGAGTTCCATTCAGAACAGGGTGACTGTTGATTCCTAGGTCAATTGGACTACCCACTCTTTTTGTTTTTGTTTTTTTAAGTTTTTATTGATTTTCTCTATAACTACATCTACTTCGCTAATTTCTAAGCTACATTTACCTTATACAGAGGGTGCTTTATCATTTGCTTAATGCTACCATATAACATATATTAATTATGAAGCATTTTAAACCTTGGTTAATTTTCAATTAAAATTGTTACTGCTGACATTAAGAGAAAACAAAAAAGCTATTTGACAGGCATACCACCTTAGAGGGATGCTTAGTTATGCAAAGTATATGGAATACATAAGTGCAATTTTCAATAAAACAATTCAGTTCTTATTTCTTCTTTCATCCTCTTCTTGTCTTTACAGTCTCTTCTTGTACTTTTGGAGCTGCTGCTCCTTTTTCCGAGTCAGAAACTTCTTCTTCACTCTTGGAGCTGTCAAATCCGTAAATACTTTCTTGCAAAGCCAGTGAACCATCTGAGTCTCTCTCGTTTTTCTTTTCTTTGCTTTTTTCCAAAAAAAATTTCGCCTGTTGGACAGAGTCAATCTTATACTTTTTGTCTTTGATGCTGAAGCTTAGTCCTTCCGGAACATTCCACCGATAGATAATGGATTCAGACTGTAGCCAAGATGTCAATTTCCCATAGGCTTTCCTTCTTTTCCTTATTTCAAATGGAATATCTTTCATCACTTTAACTTCTTCTCCTTTGATCTTCAGAACCGCTTTTTTTGTGGTTCTAAGCACCACATCCCTTGTTGATTTTTTGGAGAACCTTATCATAATCTCACCAGGCAGGCTTTTCTTTTTAGTACAATCTGCATAGGTTCTGTAAACCATATCCATGTCGCTTTTTAATTCCGCTGCTTTTAAGCCTGTTACTGGTTCAAGCGCTTCACTTAGCAGGTTTTTAAGGTCTTCTCCTTTATTCTCTGGCACATTCTGAAGTCTTAGGAAAAAATTCGATCTTTCCATCTGTAGTTTCAAAAGCTGATCAGAGTGGAGGGTCTTTTCTTTCTCCGCTTTTTGTAGCCTTGAATCCTGATTTTTTACTGAAGTCTTTACTTCCAGAAGTTCTCGCTGCAGCTTCTCTGTAGTTTTATTCGACTCCTTTAGTTCCAGCTGCATTTTATCCATCTTGACGTTGAGAGCTGTCATTTGGTCCACTAGAGGTCGCAATAACGAGGAGAACACAGTGCTCATCTCTGTGGTATCAACCTTTGAACTCGGAGCTGTACTTCCTAGTTTGGGGGAAGGTTTCGTTTTCCCCGCCATTGTTGAGGCTGTGCTTTTTGTTGATAGTTAGATAAGATGAATGAAAGAAGCAAATTCTCAGACTGCGCTTATGACTTTTTAAAGTCTATATCCTCTAAAGCGCGATGCTGCCATCCAGCAAGCCAAACGTACTATTTTTCATGCAGTAATGCCACGTAAAGAGTCTCGTAAGTACGCCGGTCTCGAGAGGGGGGGGTTTCACTCCACCCGCCCGCTGTGCTCTGTTTATTTTACTTCAGACTCACGTTTAATCCATGCGTAACTGTAGTTCAAGCCTCATAGCTTCGCACTCTCTGCTGCTTCACGGATTTGCGCTTTCAGCCATATGGCTCCCGTGGTGGGGGAACCTATGGGGGTGATGAAAAGGGACCTCGATCCCCCGGTCACCACCGTAGGGAGAGATCCCCTTCGTGCCACCCCAGGCAGAGCCCCCTCACTGGTGTCTCTGGGGGCTCGGCACCTGTCCAGAGCCCCTTCTTCCCACCGGGTACGGATCGCGCTCCCTGCAGTTGCGGAGGAGCGCATCCGCCATCATCGCAAGTCTTGCCAGAAGTCCGGACTACCCACTGTTAGCCGAATTGCTCTGAATTTAAGATTAGCAATTGGCAAATAACCGGGTTACAGCCAACTATACCAAGGTCCCGCCCCTTCCAGGAGTTCCCAGAAAATAGGCACTGAGGCAGAGGTCAGTTTAAATGATGTTAACTATAAAATGTTCTCAAGCATACAAAAACAGAATCACACATACAAATACACAGTTCCTAAGAAAGTTCAGGTAGAAAAATAGCACTTTGGCATGAGCAGGAGAAACGTTGGTTGGGAGATACTTTACCTGTCCTGGAGATGGGTTGTCCATTTCAAGATTGACCCTGGGCTGGCATTTTGTTAAGGGCCCCCCCCACAGGTATACCCAACATCCGTCTAAAGGGGGTATAAGGGGACTGGGTACCTCTTTCTGTGTCTCTTGATGCCGAGACTGATCCTTCATTCTATTATGTATATTGCTGACCAGGGGTCCTTTCGTAGAAAAAGAGGTGCCAGAGGTCATTAGCATAACTCATTAGCATAACTCATTAGCATATGCCACGTCCCCTGACATCACCAGAAGTGTGTCAGAAAGGGAATGTCAGTTTCAGCCCCATTATATCCTATGGACCATTGAAATCAATGGCAAAAACTCATAGGGTATATGAGGGGCTGGAGGAAAGGGGGTTTGAGGGAGAGGCTCCAAACTTGCAGGGTAGCTGCTGGGGCCTGTCCTCAAAATACCCACCAAGTCTCAAGAAGATTGGACCACGGGGTCCAATTCTATGGGCCCCCAAACAGATTGTCCCATCCCCTCCATTGTTCTCTATGGAGGGAAAAAATGTTAACTTTTTCCTACCATAGAGAACAATGGAGGGAATGGAGGCAACCTGTTTGGGGGCCTGTAGAATTGGACCCCCAGGTCCAATCTTCTTGAAACTTGGTGGGCATTTCGAGGAGAGGCCCCAGCAGCTACCCTGCAAGTTTGGAGCCTCTCCCTCAAACCCCCTCCCCTCCAGTGGCTTTTAAAGTTGCTGCCAAATTTCAGCGGCAATTCAGTGGCGAGCTGAATCAGATTAGAGAATCTGATTCAGCCCGTGGCAGCCCTACTGGCCAGTCCTGAGCGCCGGCCCCAACAGACCCCTGTTGCTGACGCTTGTCAACTTGAAATCTGCCCTTGACTCGGACCCCTCACTTTTAGGATCCATCTGTACAGACGACTCTGCAGTACTCCTCAGTTGTTGCATCACGCTCTGGGGAGTAACACCCAGATCCCCTTTGGCGTCACTCACTTTGAAGGTCTTGGGACACAAGGGGGCTTGTACCAAATCTTTAAAAACCCTGGTTACATGTATTCCATGTTTAATAAAAACCAATTTTCCTTTGGACAACATCTTCATGGGAATCTTGTAATTTTTAAAATGTAAAACCAGTCTAGCATACCTTCCAATACTAGGTAGCCTATCATAGGAGCTCAATGGGCTATCAGAACTATTGCAACTAAGCAGTTGGCACAGGGATCTAACGATCGTTGTATTGTTCCTCCAATTATAGGAGTCAGTTTGTGCAATAAACGATATAGCCACAGAGTTTCTCTGAAGAATGAGGGAGCTAGCCATCAGCCTAGCCCTTCTAATATCACTCTCTGGCATTAAAGTGCCTGCAGCTTAATTCCTTACAGTCGCCGCCTCAGTCCATAATTTGTCTCCAACTCTGCTTAGGCTATATGCAACAGCCAAGTTGTTAACAGCCTCCTTCATCGCATTTACCTTGATATCAATATCCTGAATCCTGTCTAACAGTAAGGCCATGCACTGGGAAGTTAACGTTGCCCCCTTAGATAATAACTCCATCATACCCAACAGCTGCTGGCAGCATTGTGAGCCTGGGCTTGGGCTTAGTCCCGCGTTTACTTTACCGTGACATGCAGCTCTCTCCTCATCACCCGGGAGCACCGCAGAATCCGACTCCAAGGCAGCAAAACTGTTGGTAAGACTAATGCTTTCTGGCTGGGAGTTGAAGATAAATTGGTCTATTTTCTGTTGTTTACCTTCTTTTAAACTGGCAGCCTCGGAGGCAGAACAACGACGTTTCCTATTAGACATGAGGTCCGCTTACTCCTACCCGTTGTTATGTGTAGCAGCTGCTCCTAATCACTGTAACAGTACAAGTTGCAGCCACTCAGCTGGGTTGGGCAGGAATACTTGAGAAAAAGTCTGTGGAGGAGTAGACCAGGATAACATACCAGAGGAGTAGCCAGCTCAGTTAATTAAATGTTTGCTATTCTCCGTTATCCACTGCTGACACAAACAAGTCCAGCTGCGACCTAAAGTTGTATCCAAACACCGAGCAAAAAAGGTCCCAGAGAAGTATTTGGAAGGCTGAAGCAAGCTAAAACAGTAAATAAAACGCAGAGCTCAGCGTCCTTGCGCTGCAGTTTGCTCAACCCCAGAGCGCATGACTCATCCAAGACCATTGCCAGCTCCTGGGTAGTGGCAGGCCTCTGAGCATGTGCTAATCATCCTGTCACAGTCTAATACCTTAGGAATCCCCCAGCGAGAAAAGAGGTTGTTAAAAAGGAGTTGTGCAGTAGTAGCAGCTGTATTGTTCCGGCAAGGGAAGGCTTCGATCCACTTTGAAAAGGGATCAATGACAGTGAGGCAGTACTTATTGCCTCTGCGAGTCTTGGGCAGGGGGCTGATAAAATCGATCTGAACATGGGCCCAGGGTCCTTCGATTCTCTGATGTTGGATGGGTGCTTTGGGACCGGAGGAGTCGGCATTTACCATTGCACAGGATAGGCAATTGTCCACCCATTGTGCTACATCTTGGCGCATGCCAGGCCACCACCCCGCATCCCTGACCCGTTCCAACATTAATTCTTTTCCCCTATGGCCCTGCTCATGTACAAATTGAATAAGATCGGCCCGGACCTCTACCGGAACCACCCAATGTCGGGCTCCCGTGTTATCGAAAGCCCAAATGACTCCCTCTTCTTCCCATACAGAATATTTTCCTGTGGGATCCTTTCCCGTAGAGAAAAGATCCTGGACATCGGAATTGTTGGATTGAAGCTCCCCCAGGTCTACAAATACCGGAGGAATCGGGGGACGTTTGTGTTCTGCCGCTTTCTTGCTCCTCGTGGTGACTACTTGCAAAGGGCAGGCAGGCTGCTTTCTGGGGGGAAACTTTTGAGCTGCTTCTTTGGCCAGGAGGTCTGCCTGATCATTCCAATAGGCGACCTCTGAATAATTTTTCTGATGCCCCTTGACATGTGAGATTTGGGTGACAGCAGAATGCTCATGGAGGAGTTGCACAACCTCTCTCCAAAGATCCAGATGGGCTATAGGCTTTCCCTCTGCATTTGCCCAGTCCTGTTTTTGCCAATGTGGAAGCCATACGGTGGCAGCTTTGGCAGTCCAACCCGAGTCTGTGAAAATGGCCACGGGGCAGTCTGCGGGCTCGAAGGCCAGGACTGCTCAGAGGGCGGCCACTTCTGCAGCCTGACTAGAATGAGGGCAGACCGAATCCTGTAATGTGCACCTGTCATGGACTCTAACAGCACCGTAACCAGTATAGGGGGTCCCTGTAACATGGGAAGAAGAGCCATCGCAGAACCAGCAGTGAAGTCCTTGCTGCCTGGCTTCTTCGAACGGTACTCTTCATGTTGGGGGCCAAGACATTTGTTCCACTTCAGGCAGTGGACACTCATGCTCTTCCCCCGTGATTAGGAGACCATAAGGGGCAGGATGTTCTTTCTGTTCCTTTTTGTATTCAATTCCCTTATTGACCAGGGCAAGCGTCCACTGAGCAATCCGGGCATTGGATCTTTCCTGAGAGAATGTATTTCAGGGGTGTGTGGGTAGTTTGGAGCACAACCTTAGCTCCACCTATAATGAACTTCCAGTGCGTGAGGCTCCAAACGAGGGCTAGACAGACCTTTTCACAAGGAGTGAATTTCATTTCCACTGGGGAGAGATTGCGGGAAGCGTATGCCATGACTCTTGGGGCACCTGTATGGTGCTAGATAAGAGTAGCACCAATACTCTTATCTGATTGGGCTAGCTGGATATAAAATGGCTGGCCAGGATCAGAGTGTGCTAGAGCAGGAGCTGAAGCAAGACTTTGTTTTAGGGTGGCGAATGCTTGTTGCTGGTCCGGACCCCAGGTCCAGGGCATGTTTCTCTTAAGGAGAGCATACAGAGGCCAAGCTTTATTCGCAAAACCCTCAACAAAGTCCCGAGAAAAGTTGAAAGTGCCTAAAAGGGCTCTAAGAGAGGGCACATCTGTGGGAGCTGGTAGCTTGGCGATCACTGCCATTCTCTGAGTATCAGGGGTCCTTCCATCAGGTCCGAGGGCCAAGCCGAGGTATTTAACCTTGGTTCATACAAGTTGTGCCTTTTCCCGGCTCGCCTTGAATCCGGCGGTCCGGAGGAGATTCAGCACTTCCTTTGTTATATCAGTGACTTCCCCTTCAGTGGGGGTGTGGACCAGGATGTCGTCTACATAAGACAGCATGTGGGCTTTGGAAGCCAGCTTAAGATGGTCCCACATTTGCACTACATGGGCATGACAGATGCTGGGGCTGGAGTGGAATCCCTGCGGGGTCCGTTTGAATGCGTACTGCTGGCCACGGAACATGAAGGCAAATTTGTACCAACACAATTCATGGAGCCTGATTGAATGAAACGCATTGGCCAAATGGATCACACTGTAGTAGTGGGATCCTACTGTGATGGCTGCAAAGATCTCATGGTATTTGGCTACTACAGGGGCCACTGGCAGGGTTACGGTATTGAGGGCATGAAAATCCACGGTCATTCTCCAGGTGACTCCATCTGCTTTAAGGACAGGCCATAACGGAGCATTGCAGACTGACTGCATTGGGAGAATGACATCCCATTGAAGAAGACCCTCGATGGTCTTGGCTATTCCTGCCTCAGCTTTAGCCGGGTATTTGTATTGTTTCTGTGGTGGTGGGTCCTGACCTTCAATGAGCACACACACATCCCATACCGTGCCACACTCCACTTTGTCCTTGATCCAGACTTCGGGGAAGTCTTGGACCCAGGGATCATCGGTAACAAGAGGGGACAGGGGCAGAGGTGCCTTTATGGCCGCACATGGTGGACTGCATTGATCTCACTAGGGCCCCCTGGAACTTGCCAAAGGAAGCCATTAGCCAGATCAATGGTTAGCCCACCGTTACGGAAGAACGGAGCACCAAGAATGCCATTGTCTTCTCCCTGGTTGTTGCAGGCAGACACACTGGTGGAAAGTTTCCCTACCATTAAGGGTTTTCCAAACTTTAGCAGTGTGTGTGTCCCCGGCAAAGCCCGAGAGTGCAAGCGTGCTCTGAGAAAGTTTGCCCTGCTTGGCGAGCTGGGGACGGAGCACATTAGTGGATGCTCCTGTGTCCACTAAAAGGGTAGCAGGCTTAGTGTTCCCTGGAGTCCCGACCCCTGCTTTTACAGTCGGTCTCCCCCAGGTGTCAGGCTTAAGGCGAGCCAAAACACCCATGGGAAGAACGTGGGACTCCGGGCAGCCCTAACTGTGGCTCCCTGAATCTATGGCATCACTATTGTGGAGAGTCACTACAGGATTGATAGGCTGGTTTCCTTGGTCTTCACTGTCTGCTCAAGCACGAAGGAGGCCAGTGTCCGGCTGCTTATGGAACTGTTCCATCTCGTACCCGCAGTTCTTCAATTGCTGCCAAAGATGCCACCGGAGAGGGCTTGCTCCGTTATGGGGAGGGTCCCTCAAGTCTCTGCCCTCTGTATGGCCTTGGTGTGGGTGGTAACTGGATGGAGGTCTGTTCACCAGTGGCTGGAAGGCCTGTGGCGGGTTACTGGGACCCTGAGGTGGTCCATAATAGCCTGCGGAGTTGTAACCATATTCAGGTGGAGGTGGTGGAGCTGAAGGCTGAAGTTGGGCTTGTGTGGGACTATTTCTGTAGTCCTTGTAATCTTTCCTTCCCCTATAGCTGCCTCTACCTTTTTGAGTGTTGTTCCAGGGCTTATATCTATCATTCCAATCATATCAGTCCTGTTTGGGATATCAGTCGTTCCTATTGTCAGATCGACCCGAGGGTTGGTATTGCGAATGAGGGCCATGATTGGCATATGTTATGGCCTGTATGGGTTCTTCATCATCTCTGCCCCTGTTCTTCTTCATGCCTTTAGGAGGCTTCAAAGTGCCAGTGCCACGTAATAGAGAAGCAATCCACCGGATCTTTTTCTCTAAGCTGGCCCAGCTACCTTTAGTGGGGTCGGCTACGTTTAGGGAGAGTTGTGTTTGGCCTTGGAAGCCTTGTATTAAAGCCTCACGAAACTCGTCATCATCATAGTCCGGTAGGCCGGTGGAGATATCTATGCCTATCCTGTCTGCCAGAAGTCCAAGTAGCTGTTTCTGAGCCATGTAGGTCTCGGGATCCTCACTGGGTCCTTGCCTTTTGAGCACAAAAAGTGCATTGAGGCTTGTGTTGGGAATGAGATAAGTTAAAACTTCTTTCATCCACCTAGTCTTAGATGCTGCGCTTAAATTGCTGCTGGAAACGGCTGCATTAAGAGCCGCCAGGTTCACCCCTGTAGCACAGTGGCGAGCTACTAAGGTGAAATCCTTCCCACTAACAGAATTGTATGCCATATTAATGTTAGCCATCCATTTCACTGAATTTTCTTTTGTCAGAGGGCCCAGCTGCTCGGCTACGGCCTTTACTTCGTCTGGCTTCCAGGGACGTGTTTCGTTGACCGTTTGTGTAGTGGTCTTAGCTCCTGCTTTTGTAATCATATGTTTAGTACTAATCGGGTTTACCGGGGCAGAGGTCCCGGATTCAGGTACATCAGGGGCCTTGTTCTTGGAATTGCTATCAGGGAGATCAATGAGACTCTCTGGATGGATAGCGGATACGACCGCCCGCTGTAGTCCTAATTGCTCCTTAAGGGAGTCAGTTTCTTTGCAACAAGCGTCATGGTTTGCCTGTTCCCGTTTGATTTGGTTTTGGTCCGCCAAGTACCGTGCCGCCTTTTGAGTTGTGAGTAATTCTTCGGTGGTCTTGGCTAATGCTTTCTCAGCGGTCTGGGCTCTGTGCTCGGCTTTCTCAACTGCTTGGTTTGCCTCTCTGATAGCCATAGTGAGTCCCTGGTTTGCCAGGACTACACTGAGTTTTTCAGTTCTCAACTGGTGGACCTCTTCCTCATGGACCTTTCGCAAGTCCATGAGTTCAACTTCCACTTTGCCCTGCCTGTTGGCCATTAAATCTTCATAATTCTCCCTCTGATATCTGAGATCCTGCTCATGTTTCCCTTTTATGTTACTCAGTTCCTCTTTCACTGCATCGTATTTTGATTCTAGTCTTTCGAAGCATTCCACCTCCCTTTTCACCAGATCTTCCTGTTTTTCCACGTCTTCCTGAAGACATTTAATGACATTGGCAGCATCTTGTAGGGCGGTATATAAAGCCCAAGTACCAGCCAAGTCTTTAGCTGCGGAGCCAGGTTTATGCTTTATGCAATAGTCCTGAAATGCACTCTGGGCTATGGATAGGGGGTTGGGACCCTTAAAAGATCCTTCCTTCCAAGGAAGGAAGCCATCGTTTTGCTAGCCATTTTTCTAGCTTAGGCTCATCGTTCTTGGACTGAAACATCTTCCAAGAGGGGGGGGGGTCTCCTGTTCCTTAGCGACAGGGGCAGCGAAAGGGGAACTCTTATCCCTCCTTCATATCTTTTTTCCAGTTACTTAAAGTTGGCTCACGGTAGCCCAAGTTCGCCTTGGACTTTTAGCAAGCCTAAACTGGTTTTTAGAGCTGGGAAACCTCTTTCCTCAGACTCAGGGATCACTCCTAACCCTAGAGAAGTTTTTAGAACTGGGAATATCCGTTCCTCAGCTACTGGGATTACTGTAAACCTGAAGAGACACCCTGTCTCCTTAAAGTTGGGGTTTCGAGAGTGGGAGTGGCCTATTCCACACTTCTTTAATGGGATTACCTCCTAACCCATACTGTAGGTTTTCGAGCCTTCTCGCTCTGACAGGATGACCACTCAACCCATAAAAAAAAAGGTTTCAAGCTCTCTGGCTCTCACTGGATCACCTCTAACCAGCGGGGTTTCGAGACAATATGTCTCAGCGGGATGACCCCCAACCAACACTTAATTAGTTCACTTCACCGAGCGAAGTAAAATTGAGGAAGAGTGAGGGTGCGCTTGAGGGAAATTCTTCTGAACCTAGTGTGTGTGTGTGTCATGTATGTAGTGTGGGTGCAGCAGACCTAGCACCCTACACTATTTCTCTTTGGATCCCTTCCCATGATAGACCGGGAGTTAGCCAGGGAATGGCTTTAGGACTTCCAGCAGCTGGCCCCCTTGCAATCAAGACACTGACCGGTCAATGGCTTTCACCTAGCAGTCAGGCTTGGGGCAGCTAACCAGCACACTGTGAAGGAGAGAAGCCAACCCACAATAGATTGCTGTGAAGGGGAGAAGCCAACCCACAATAGATTGCTCACTAGAGCCACTCACGCAGACAGCAACCTTTCACACAGCCTATACTGGAACTCCAGAAGAGGTTTTTCCTCTACGTCTGCCTGCCAGAAAACCACACAAGTCAACTTAGCATGTCTTCTGACTTGCAGGGCTATCCCAGACAAGCCCCCAATTCTGTTAGCCGAATTGCTCTGAATTTAAGATTAGCAATTGGCAAATAACCGGGTTACAGCCAACTATACCAAGGTCCTGCCCCTTCCAGGAGTTCCCAGAAAACAGGCACTGAGGCAGAGGTCAGTTTAAACGATGTTTACTATAAAATGTTCTCAGGCATACAAAAACAGAATCACACACACAAATACACAGCTCCTAAGAAAGTTCAGGTAGAAAAATAGCACTTTTGCATGAGCAGGAGAAACGTTGGTTGGGAGGTACTTTACCTGTCCTGGAGATGGGTTGTTCGTTCCAAAAGAAGAATGGAGGGATTGAAAAGAAAATGGGGGACGTGTTCTGAACCAGCAGAAGCACGCTTGACTCTGGTCCGGAATCCAGAGATCAAAGATGGAGGAAGGGTACTGGGATAGCAAGCTGGACTCAAGAGGGGTAAAAGCAGATAGGGGTCATGGAAGCTCAAGAGAGTGATTGCATGGAATGCAACCTCTTTTATTATGTGCTATTGGGGGCGGGCAGAGCTGACCACATCCCACTAACACACCTACCAGGTAGTCTGTCCCTACAAACCCTACCATTGGTTAAAGGAAAAATAGGAGGGGATGTGGAGGGGTGGTCAATATTGCAACACTAGAGGCTAGACAGGAATTGATACCTGGGCAAGCATCCAATGAGTCACCGAGCCATTCCATTGTTCCTTGATGGCCCTAGCCCAGCCAGTTGGTGGGCAGAAGATTAGTTGCCAGGTAACTTCATTTAGCATAATCCATGTAGGTATGTTGGATGGGGTTGGGGTTGCCTAGCGCAAGGTGACAGGACAACCCTTGTGCAATGGGGTCCTTGTCTCTTGTCTTTGTGTGAACCATGTCAGGTGCCTGCTTCCTGGAATGGACTGGAGCCTCTTACAGCAACAAAGAGTGCATGTAGTCCTTTAAAGCATAACATCCCAAAGTTCAGACTTATGAACATTAAAGTCCATAAGAGCACATGCTGTGCCTTGCTAGGCAACACCACCATTAAAATCTCCTCCTCTGGTTTGGCTGCAAGTTTATGTGCTTTCACCTGGGACACCACTAGTTCAGAATTGCCTCCGCCTCACTGGAAAGTACTGGAGTCGGGAGGCGAGTTGTAGGATGATCATAGCAAAGACTTTATTAAGTGAATCAGCATGTTCAGGAGATGGTCAGATCAAGCATGCTGCCAGGGCTCCAGGGCCCTGCTTATATGCCGGCCGGAGCCCCACCTCTGGCCACACCCAAAATACCTGATAGGGGCTTAGGATATGTGCATAGTTCTGATAGGGCCTTAGGTCTTAAGTTGTAGTTCATAGGTCCCCCACAGAAGACCTAGGCTGGCTATTGGTGGTCGTTTTGGATCCGACTGTCTATTGTTCTACCTGGCTGAAGCTCAGGTAGAATCGGGCCATGTGCTCTGACCGCATGGCGGTCGCCATTTCGTGACTAGTACACAACACCCCTCCCCCCATAGTTCGGTCCCACTTGGCAGACATAGTCCTGAAGGTACTCTGGCCGGCGACGTTCGCGACCTGAGCGCCAGGGCATTGCAGGTCGCGGGGCCTCAGCAGGCCCTGGGATCTGGGTGCCCTCTTGGTTGCTTTCGGGAGCACTGGGCCGCGGCTCGGCCGGCGCTCTGTCCACGGGCTGCTCCTCCGGTAGGGATTCTGAGGTTTCGTCCTCCGGATCAGGGTCCCATAGCTGGGTTGGTGATGGCTCCATGGGAAGTGCTGACTCGGGAACACTTGGTGTGTGGTCCGGAGTGCGCCGCTGGAGCTGATCGATGTGGCGCCGCCAGGTTGCTCCTTCTTCCGTCCCGACCTCGTATGAGAGCGGGCCGGTTGCTTGGATGATCCATCCACCCTGGGCCCTGGGCGTAGTTCCGGGCGTAGACGGGGTCCTTGGGCGCAAAACCTCGGGTGGCTGGCCGGAGCTCCATCTTTGCGTCGGCATCGATGGCGCGGTCGGGGTGGAGATGATCCAGTATGGTGCCGAGTCGCCGGCCCATCAACAACTCCGCTGGGCGGCGGCCCGTTCCCGTGTGTGGGGTGTTGTGCTGGCTGAAAAGGAATTTGATTAGCTGCAGCTCCCAGTCCATCCTTTTGATGGCATCTTTGGTTGTGCGAACCATCCGTTCTGCCTGTCCATTGGTTGCGGGGTGGAACGGTGCCGAGCGGATGTGCCGGATGCCGCACAGGTCTGTGAAGTGCTGGAACTCTCCTGATGTGAAGGCCATTCCGTTGTCCATCACAAGCAAGTCTGGCACTCCGTGGGTGGCGAAGATGTGCCACAGGGCTCTGGTGGCTGCCTCGGTCGAGGTAGACCGCACCGGGACTACCTCCAGCCACTTACTGTAGCTATCCACAACAATAAAGAACAACTGCCCCTGGACCGGCCCAGCGAAATCGAGATGGAGCCGTGACCATGGTTTGTCAGTTGACTCCCAGGGCCAGACGGGGGCATGGGGAGGATCGGGCCGCGACTCTTGGCATTTGCTGCATTTGTGTACCCGATCCTCAATCTCCTTGTCTATGCCTGGCCACCACACGTAGCTGCGGGCCAAGGCTTTCATCCGGACGATTCCGGGGTGTGCCTCATGGAGGGCTGCTAGTACCCTCAGGTGGAGCGGCTCGGGGATGACTACCCTCGACCCCCAGAGCAAACACCCCTTGTGGGTGGAGAGTTCATGTTTCCGAGCTGTGAAAGCGGCAAACTCCTGGCCCGGATGATCGGGCCACCCCCTCCCCACCCAGTCGGAAACCCAGGAGAGGACGCGGTCCCGCGCCGTGCGGCGGGCCACATCGGGTACCTGTACCAGGCGATCCAGAAGATCTTCGAGGAGGGCCACGTAGAATGCAGGAGCCGGGTCGGGGTCGCAGCCCGGGAGGGGCAAGCGGCTGAGGGCGTCGGCGTGGCCCATGGCTTTCCCGGGGCGGTGGATGAGGTCGTACTGGTAACCTGCAAGAAAAATAGACCACCGCAGGACCCAGGGGGACAGCATCTGGGGCATCTGGCAGTGTGGGGCGAGCAGCCCAAGAAGCGGCTTATGGTCTGTGGCTACCGTAAATGCCCGGCCGTAGAGGTAATTGTGGAATTTTTTTACCCCTGCCACGATTGCCAGAGCCTCCTTGTCTATTTGGGCGTAATTCCGCTCCGCCTTTGACAGTGTCCAGGAGTAGTAGGCCACGGGTACCTCCCTACCATTTGGCAGACGATGGCCCAGGACAGCCCCCACCCCGTATGGAGATGCGTCGCACTCAAGGACCACCGGCAAAGACTCGTCGAAGTGTGCCAAGACCGCGTTAGACGCCAACAAGTCCTTAACCGCTGCGAAAGCCCTGTCATGCTGTGGCCCCCAAGCCCATTTCGCCCCTGTGTCCAGTAACCTATGGAGGGGCTCGGCGACCACCGCCTTGTGTGGCAAGAACGCGTGGTAGAAATTGAGGAGGCCCAAGAATGCCTGGAGCTCTGCTTTTGTCGTCGGGGTCGGCGCCTCCGTGATGGCTTTCACCTTCTCCTTGGTGGGGTGGATGCCCTGTGCGTCCACGTGGAACCCCAGGAACGTTACTGAAGGTACTCCCAAGGTGCACTTGTCCTTTCGCACCTTGAGACCGGCGTCCTGGAAATGCTGCAGAATGGCTCGTAAGTGTGTCTTGAAGGTGGCGACATCTGGAGCCGCAATGAGGACGTCGTAAAAAAATGGCTTCACCCCTGGAATGCCTTTTAAAACAGAGTCCATTAGTTGCTGAAACAGACCAGGGGCAAAGCTGACCCCAAACTGGAGCCTTTTCACTTTGAAAGCGCCCTTGTGTGTTGCTATGGTTTGAGCTTCCACGGTTGCCTCGTCTACTGGGAGCTGTTGATAGGCTTGAGCCAAGTCCAGCTTCCCAAAGATCGTGGCTCCCGCTAGGGATGCTAGCACATGGCTGATCACTGGTACTGGGTACGAGTGGTCCTGTAATGCCCAATTCAGAGTACATTTGTAGTCCGCGCAGATGCGGACCTCCCCATTAGACTTCAACGGGGTCACTATAGGGGTTTCCCATTTTGCATGGGGGACTGGCTCCAGCACGTCTTGAGCCATGAGTTTGTCTAGTTCCGCCTCCACCTTGGGCCGCATTCCTAAAGCCGGCCACCGGGCTGGCACCCAGATCGAGCATACGGCCAGATCAAGGTCCAGGGAGACTGGAGGACCCCGGTAGGAACTGAGGGTGCCGTCAAAAACGACCGGGAATTCCGCACAGACTGAGTCGTAATCTGCTAACTCTACTTTGTGAACCCCCGTCATGCCCACCCCCAGGGGCTTGAATCAAGCGCGCCCCAGCAGACTGTTGAGGTCCCACTCCACCACTAGTAGGTCAGGGGATTTGCATATGCCCTGGTATTGCACCTGGACCTGCGCCAGCCCCTTGATGGCGACCGGGTTTTTCTGAAAGTCCCGGAGCACGAGGGCAGTTGGCCAGCGCAGCCAGGGGCTCCGCTGCGGAAACAGTTTTTTAAAAGTGGCCGCTGAGACTATGGAGTAGGCAGACCCGGAATCAACCTCCATGCAACAGGGGGTGCCCCCGATCTGCAGGTTGACCTGGATCGCTGTGGGGAGGGGCTCTCATAGTTGGAGTACCTGGGTGGCCGCGGAGGACTGTCGCGCGTTCTGGGAGCGGCAGGCCCTGGCGATGTGGCCCGTTTTCCCGCACATTCTGCAAACGGCATCTCGGAAATGGCAGGAGCGTCTCTCGTGGGGGTCCCCGCAGCTAGCGCACGTCAGGGGCAGCCTGCTGGGGTTGGAAGAAGCGGAGGTGGAGGCGGCCATGGTGTGCCGGGCGCGACCTCGAGACTCTCCCTTCTGCACGCGCCGGCGTAGCTGGTGGACGTCTTCGTCCTCATCTGTCTCAGACCCAGAGTAGGCGATGCGGTGGACCTTGGACGCCTGCTTGTCCTTGTAGGTCGTCTCGAACGCGACAGCAGCCTGCAGCACCTTCTCGAGGGTTGGCTCGGGGGTGGTGATAAGCCGGCGGCGGAGCTTGGCTTCTCTTACCCCTGCCACGAAGCTGCCTAGCAGGTTGTCCTCCACATTCTTAAACTCACACTCGACTGCCAGGTGGCGGAGGTCGGCCAGGAACATGGCGGCATTCTCTCCTGGTTGCTGCTTCCGTTCGAGGAACTGGACCCGGAATGCCAACATGGATGGTTTTGGCGTGAAGTAGTTCCCGAGCAGCTTCTTGAGGTCGTCGTAGGAGACGTCCAGCAGGTCTCGGGGTGCTATGATATTCTGCGCGATGTGCATTGTCTCAATGCCGCAGTGGCCCATTAGCCAGGCCCTCTTCAGGGTGGCCTCGGTGACTCCGTGCACGGTCAGGAGGAACTCAAGCTGCCTGACCCATGCGTCCCAGTGCTCGGGCTTGGAGGTATTGAATAGAGGGATGTTTCCCGCTGCGGCAGCCATGTTTCCCGAGGCAGGAGCAAGGTTGTGAGCGATGTCCTCTGGGGCTTGTTGAGCCGGCAGCCCGGTACTTGGAGCTCCACTGCTCGGTGCGGCTGATGAGTCGCTCATCAGGATCCCATCCTCATCACCAGTGGAAAGTACTGGAGTCGGGAGGCGAGTTGTAGGATGATCATAGCAAAGACTTTATTAAGTGAATCAGCATGTTCAGGAGATGGTCAGATCAAGCATGCTGCCAGGGCTCCAGGGCCCTGCTTATATGCCGGCCAGAGCCCCACCTCTGGCCGCACCCAAAATACCTGATAGGGGCTTAGGATATGTGCATAGTTCTGATAGGGCCTTAGGTCTTAAGTTGTAGTTCATAGGTCCCCCACGGAAGACTTAGGCTGGCTATTGGTGGTCGTTTTGGATCCGACTGTCTATTGTTCTACCTGGCTGAAGCTCAGGTAGAATCGGGCCATGTGCTCTGACCGCATGGCGGTCGCCATTTCGTGACTAGTACACAACACTCACCTTACTCTTTCAACAGAGAGAAATGAAACTGGGGGGGTAACCTTCTCTTGGTAGCACATCATGCAGATACTCAATGACCTCCTCTGGAAGAAGTGGATTCTCTCTTTCCAGTAAGGCTTCAGTCAATCTTGGAGTCTTGAAATATATTTTTCCTTTATAAGGAAAATTGTCCCCAGTACAAAATTATAAGCCACAGCATAAGCATTCAGGGCCTAAGGAAACAGAGAGAAATCATATAACCTTGAGGTCCAAACTACATAAGATGATCTTTGAGAGCTGAATCTGGGTTCTCCCAACTCGTCTGTTACACCATCAGCTGCACATCAGTTCCCAAGTGTGTAGGGCCCCAACTGGGATAGGAACAACAGTGTGTGTCAAAGAAGGGGCTCCAGCTTTCCTCACACACTCTGTTTTTCCAGTTTAGAAGCCCCAGGAGTTGCTCTTTGGCCCACTGGGGAGCTGCTCATCAACTGATGAGCTACGTAAGAGGAGGGCTCTTGGGGCGTCAAAATGGTCTCATGTAAGTCTGCCTCACATCTCCCTTTAAATGAGGCCACTGGTGGGGTGGAGCCAGTGGGTGTACTGCCCTACCAGAGTAACTGGCCAACTCCACCTAGTAGTTTTTTTAAAAAATCAAATTTTAATTTGTGACATTAAAAAAAGCTTTTAGAACAGAAAAATGCCTGATTTCCTTTTTTACATCAGTGGTGTCCGGTGGTATTTCACCCTTTCTGCTGTGCAGCCAAGACTGTTCTGGATGCACCTTTCTAGTCGCTGACACAGAGGGCACAAAGGAGTTGACTTATGAACTGTATCATTCATGTAAGGCAGGTGTTCATTACAAGGGTATAAAAGCTTCATATGCTTAAAACAGCTGTTCTGATCCATCTTACATACTTCTACAGGCACTACAATGCTTGGGGCCAGGGTCTAGAAATGTGTTGGTTATGCAGAGATCACTTATTTCCCTTTAACACTTTTGAAGCACTCCATAGAAATACTATTTTTCAAGAAAAATGTCCAGCGATGAAGGCTGACTACAACCCTCCTTTACATGTACTTTTAGCAATACAGTTGCAGCTACAGTGCTAGAGGTGTGCAGAGAATCTTCCCATTCATGTGGCTCCTCTGTAGGAAGGGTTACTGTGCTACGTAAGAGATATCTGGCTGTCACATGACCTTGTCTCCCAATTGAGCAGCTACGAGGAGAGAAGACTTTGCATGTACACTCTTAGTGGCCTGAGAGCAGCCCCAGAGCTGCCAGCAACCGTGAAGGCTAGAGATGCAGGCAGAGAGCCCGAGCCTGACTCTCTGTAGAAAGGAAAGGGTTTTATTCCAAAAGGTCTGCTCTTGCTAAGTTTATGAATTCCTCAAGACATGTATCATTTACATCACCCGCTTTGGGATTTGGTGTAGTGGTTTAGTTTGGTGTGGTGGTTAAGTGCGTGGACTCTAATCTGGGAGAACTGGATTTGATTCTGCACTCCTCCATTTGCAGCTGCTGGATGACCTTGGGCAAGCCATAGTTCTGTCAGAGCTGTTCTCTCAAGGACAGCTTGGGAAAGAGCTCTCTCAGCCCCACCTACCTCACTTGGTGTCTGTTGGGAGGGGAAGGGAAAGGAGTTTGTAAGCTACTCTGAGACTCAGAGTGAAGGGCGGGGTATAAATCCAAACTCCTCCTTTTCTTCTCCTCCTCCTCCTCCTTTTCTTCTTCTTCTTCTTCTGGTTGCAGGTATGGAGTAATGAATTCTCTCTGGTTTGGAACAGGAGTGAATCTATGTGATCTATTTCTGCTTGTAATTTAAAACTGTTATAGTTCTACAAAGAAAATATGGCCTAGATCCCATATTTCAATATCACTGTGAAGTACAATAAAAGAAAACCTCGTTGAAATATATGATTTATTGACTGACTGATTGATTTATGGCAGCGGGTGGCCCCAGACTTCAGAGTGGCTGAGGACAGAGGGATTTCACCTACCCATCATTCTGAGTCATGGCACGCTCAGCAAGCCCTCTCCCAGAATCAAGAGACCCGAATCTATGCCCAAACCCAGGTATTCTGGCTGTCAGATGACCAGTCTTGATTTGTTCTTTTTCTTTCTCTCTTTAACTTATTTATTCTAAAATTTATATGCCACCTTCTAGCCAACAGTAGCTCTTGTAGTGGCTAACCAAACATTAACACATTTAAATGTGAAATAATATTTAATGTGTTGTTAAATTTGCATCTGTGAGGAGCATTTACGAGTTTCTTTAAATATTCAGATTATGAAAGAAACAATTGCCAAAAGTGATGAGTGGAATTTATTTGAACATCAGTTGCCTTATCAGTCAAATCTTCTGGGTTAGTGGAATTTGCCATCCTTTTGTTACTGATTAATGAGAGTGAGGTGAATTTTACATTGAAGAAATACAACACAAAGGAGACTTGATTATGCTTAGTTTGTTCAGTTCTTTTTTTAAAAAATAACAGTTTATTATTTCAGTGCTACATTTCTATCATGATAAATTTGGTCATTTACAGGAAACCTTTGTTTTAGCTGGCCAAGGAGATTCTTTAATTATGTGCTTCCTTTTGTAAGTGGTACATTGAAAGTTTTCTGTTCTGAGAAAGAGTTGAATACAAAGTTTTATTTGGATGAGGTATCCTGAGCCCTGACCTGTCTCAACAGGTCTCAGAAGCTAAGCAGGTTCAGCCATGATTTGTACTTAGATGTGAGACCACCAATGAAGTTTCAGGGTCGCTATGCAGAGGCAGGCAATAGCTAAGTACCTCTGTCCGTCTCTTGCCTTGAAACTCCCATACGGGGTTGCCATAAGTTGGCTGTGACTTGATGGCACTTTCTACCACCAAGGGATCCTGAAGCAAGCAAAACAAAAAAAAAACAAAACAAAAAAAACCCAAAGACAGTTATTCATAGCTTCATATCCCTTTTAGCAAAAATGGTACAAATAGACATGCAGACTGTATGACCTGAGAGACAGGAAGTGACAGGTTAAAATTGTAACTCAGGAAGGGATCTTAGGCCAGCTGCTGTCTCTTGACCTCAGCCACTTCAGCAGAGGGAGAATAATGACAGTCTCCTTTACAGACCTGAAATAATGTCAGTAAAGGACTTTGAGCAATGGAACTGCACAATGTGAATTTTCAGTAATAACAGAAGATTCACTATGAGGCTCGAGACTGCCTATCCAAACAGCCTACCCGATTACCTTCCATTGAGATTTCTTTGATATCAGCTGCCATTTTCCTTTTCAAATGTTGCATTGTTTAAAAAGCCCTATGCTGAAGCACCTACATTTTTTCTTTTACTCCCATCCCATTGTCCAATTGGATTGAGAAACAAAAATAAGCGTTTGATGAGTACTGTGTTCCACATGCATATTTGACCAGCCCTGTCTCAGACTCCTGGAGAAATCAGTTCCTAACAACAGTCATTAAAAAGAATAAAAGTTTATTGAGACATTGATAGGATCCAGATTCCAGACTCTTAACGTTTCTCTGTTAGAACTGGGGAAAAGCACGCGAAGCAAACAATTATACCTGATTCAAGCAGGACCCTAATGGGCGAGGGCCAATCACACCTAAGATAGAGGCCCGCCAATAACGACCCACAATTCCCAGAAAAAAGATGATGCCAGTCCTAGTAGGCTTCAAGGTTATTTGTCTAAGCCAAATAAGATAACAAGAAACAACTGTGAAGCGGCCAGAAGCAAAAGTGAAGATTCTCCCCCCCCCCCAGCAACTCCTTGGCAACCGAGCCTGATGAGGAGGGCAAAGTTGATATACTGCCCCCCCAAAGGCTCTACCCCAATGGCCTTAGAGCAGGGGTGGGCAATTGTTTTGGCTCGGGGCCACTTTGTGGGGGCGGAGGTTAGTGGAGGGCCGCACCTTTTAAAATGATTGCATTCATTAGTTAACTTTGCATTTCAGAAAAGGTATAAATTGTATCATAAAAATCAATAAATATAAATAAAATAAAATAGTGGTAGTTTTATTCAATTTATTTATTGTGCTAATTGCATATCGTCTATAGCTGCAAGCACATTTAATTTTAGAATCAGTTTAATGAGACAAATGGACCCTCTCACACTTTTCTACAATTTTTTTGAAATCAGGAGGGAGATTGCTTGTTGAGATTCTCATCACAGCCTGCAAGTTAATGTCTGTCAAATGTCTGTTAATATCTACTCTTGTTGATCTTCATGCAAGAAAAACTTTGCTCATAAATATATGTAGACCCAAATATAGAGAACATTTTCCCAGCAAATTTCTTCGTACATGGAAATTTTTCCAGCAGACAAAGATTTGTAAAAGTCAACTAATGTCACAGCATTAAGCATTTCTTTCACAGTGTGATCTGACTGCATTTCAGTAAGTTCAAGCTGCAGCTCCTCAGGTGCTGTATCAATATCAGCAGTGATGGGATAAGAGAGCAAATTACATTTAGGCTCAATTTTCTTGAAGTCCTGAAATCTTCTTGGCGGGCCACAAAAAACTCTGTGGCGGGCCGCATGTGGCCCCCGGGCCGCCATTTGCCCACCCCTGCCTTAGAGGGTATTTTCTATGGAAGGTGCACACAAGCCAAGGGGTGTTAACATGTTCCCAGCGCACTCATTCATTATGGGAGGGGTCAAAATCTTTCCATTTAATCAGATAAAATAGGCGGCCATGTTTAAGTTTAGAGTCCAGGATCTCTTCAACTTCTTGGTGTGGCTCACCATCCACCATCAGAGGTGGAGGAGCTGCTGGTCATGGTCTCCATTTGTTCGGACCCAGATCTTTCTTCAACAAGCTGGGATGAAACATGGGGTGGATATGTTTAAGGTTCTTAGGTAACTCAAGTTCAACTGCTGTTTCGTTTATCACTCTGATTACTCTGAAAGGTCCTACGTATTTCCACCCCAACTTCCTCCCTTTTAGAGGAAGTCCTTTTAGATTCTTGGTGGATAGGTAAACAGAGTCACCAGGTTGCAAGTTCCACTCGGGTGCGCCCCTTGTCAGCCTGGGCTTTGTAATCCTCCTTGGTCTTGGTTAGAGTCATTTGTATTAAGGGCCACTGATTCCTCAAGCCTTGCCACCAGATGGAAAGGTCTCCAGGTTTTGTCTTGGGCGAAGCCACCGTAGGCAAAGGGGCCCCTTCATATCCATGCACAGCTCTAAGAGGGGACAGCCCAGTTGAACTATGCACAGAGTTGTTATAATTATATTCCACATAGGGGAGAGGCTCTGCCCAGTTGTCCTGCTGGTAATTCCTGAAGCATCTTAGGAATTGCTCAACCATTTGATAAACCATACAGTTTGCCCACCAGTTTCAGGGTGGTGAGCACTGCTAAGCCCCTGCCAATGCCCAGGACCTGCAGGAGTTCCTTCCAGAATTTTGCTACGACCTGGGAACCCCAGCCGGATATGATTTTGTGGTGTAACAAATGCAACCATACCATATGATGTATGAAAAGCTTGGCTAGTGCTTTAGCATGGGATAAAATGGGCTTGCTTAGAAAGCAGGCCGACCACCACCCAGATCACTGTTTTGCCTTTGCTGGGTGGCAGGTCCATTATAAAGTCCATGGAGATTACCCCCCCAGGGCTGGTCAGGGGTCTCTAGGGGCTGCAAAGTCCCTGGTGGTTTCCTAGGCCTCCGCTTCCCCATCAGGCAGGTGTGGCCATCAATATTGTCTTTGGAGTAGATGAACATAAGATCATAAGAAAACCCAGTGTTGGATCAGGCCAATGACCCATCCTGTCTAACACTCTGTCACACAGTGGCCAGAAACACCAGGTGCCCTCAGGAGGTCTACCAGTGGGGCCAGGACACTAGAAGCCCTTCCACTGTTGCCCCCCACAAGTACCAAGAATTAAGTGCATCACTTGCTCCAGACTGATGTGAGTTCCTATCTATACCTTGTGGCTAATAGCCACTGATAGACCTCTGCTCCATATGTTTATCTCATTCCCTCTTGAAGCTGCCCATGCTTGTAGCTGCCGCCACCTCCTGTGGCAGTGAATGCAAGGTCTTTAAGTAACTTTGTCCTTGGTGCAACTCTGGAAGCTGCAGCTGGTGCAAACCGCGGCTGCCAGGCTGTTGATGGGCCTCCCTATGTGGGAGCACATCCAGCCTGAGCTAAAGACGTTGCACTGGCTCCCAATAGCATACCAGATTCACTTCAAGGTGCTGTTTTTGACCTTTAAAGCCCTTTATGGTCAGGGTCCTACCTACCTGAGGGACCGCCTTTCCCCACATGTCCCCCAGAGAGCACTATGATCAGGATTGCAAAACCGTTTGGCCCCCCCTGGCCCTAAGGACACCAGGCTGGTATCGAACAGGACCAGGGCATTTTCTGTGGTTGCACCAACTTACTGGAATGAGCTTCCAGATGAGATCAGGGCCCTGCAGGACCTCTCACAGTTCCACAGGGCCGTGAAAACAGAGATCTTCTGTTAGGCATTTAGGTAAGGACCTGCACTGTATCATCTATGTCCTGGGCCAATCTTATTGCCAGCTTGAGCCCGCCAAGAGTGGATGCACTATCCCCAAATGCACTTTATTATACCTGCTTCACCATTGATATATTAATGGTTTTAAAACTTCTCTCTCTTTTTTTGATAGTAATACTGTTTTTATTGGTTCCTATGTTAGCTGCCCTGAGCCTGGGCGGGTAAAAATCAAAGTAATAAATAAACCATAATGTCTGGCTAGCTTAGATTCATGCCTGAAGTGGAAGATTCCCCCCGTAGTGTGATGGGCACAGCCTTCCCTCCCTGTACCAACACCCATCCTCCTTTTGTTGCAGAGAGGTTTCTTTAGAAATTTCCTCTCAGGCTGCATCAGTAAGGGCATTTTTAAATGTACAGACCCACAGATCATCACTACCCCGTTGTCCCTCCCTCGCATGGCTACATGTCACCACCACCCCTCCCAGTTGGGAAGGGGGTGAACATGGAGTCCGCCACCTCCTCTTTTTTTGGCTGCATTGTTGTGGGAGGCGGGACAGTGCATCAGCGAGAAAATCAGACTTTCCAGGGAGGTGCTGAAGGGTGAATCGAAACTTAGAGAAAAATTCCGCCCATTGGAGCTGTTTAGCGTTAAGGCGCTGGGGTGCATGCAAATCCTTGAGGTTTTTATGATCTGTCCACATCTTGAACGGCACCCTGACCTTTTCTAACCAATGTCGCCAGGTGGACAGGGCAAGTTTGATGGCTGCGGCTTCCTTGTCCCAAACAGCCCAGTTGCGTTCTGCAGCAGAAAATTTCTTCCCCCTTCTCCAGGATCGCACTCCCCCCATGGCTAAATCCAAAGTTTTATTTTCATCCAGATGGTGTAAAATGGGCTCAGATGTGAATAGCTCTTTGAGCTTATCAAAACCCTTCTGGCATTCTAGGGTCCAATTTAGCTTGGCACTTGGCTTAATGCTCTCTGGACCCTTCTCCTTGGTTTTCAACAAGCCCATAAGGGGAAGGCTCACTTGGGTGAAATTCAGGATGAAGGGGCAGTAAAAGTTGGCGAACCCCAAGGAGGATTGTAGCTGTTACTGAGTGCGAGGGGACTCCCATCCTATCACATCCCTCACTTTGTTAGGCTCCATCCCTAGCCCCCGCCCCATATGCAATATCCCAATAAGTCCACCTCCTCTTTGTGGAACTCACACTTAGACAGTCTGGCAAAAAGCCAGTGTCCATAGAGAGTCCTTAGGACCTCTCTCACCAATGTTATGTGAGAGTTCTTATCTTGTGAATAAATCATGATATTATCAAGAAAAACCAGCACCCCTTTGAACAGGTGCTTGTGCAGCATTTCATTTATTAAGTTCATGAAAAACCCCAGGGCTCCGGCAAGTTCAAATGGCACGCCCAGGTATTCAAACTGGCCCAGCGAAGTATTGAAGGCCACTGTGTGCTCATCCCCCTCCCAGATGCAAACTCGGAAGTAGGCACCCCATAAGTCCAGCTTTGTAATTTCCTTCCCCGCGCAGTCTCGACCAAGAGATCCTTAATTAGTGGGAGGGGTAGGTGTTGGACATGGACACCACATTCAGCCCGCGATAGTCCATGCATAGCCTCAAACTCCTGTCTTTCTTTTTCTGTAAAAGAACAGGGGGAGCAAACAGAGAGGAAGCCGGCCTGATGAAACCCCGAGCTAGATTTTTGTCAATGAATGTACGCAGTTCCTCCTTCTCTGCCGGGCTCATTGCATACAATTCTCTCTTAGGCATACTATGCCCTGGCAGGATCTCTATGGCACAGTCCAGGGGTCATTTTGAGCAGGAGCTCGGGGGAGTGCAGCTCCAGGAGTTGGTGCCAGGCCCCCCCCTCCTTGTGTCATGGCTGCAGCAAAATGACCCCATCCCCTGGAAAGGTCCTAGTTCCTCCGACCAGCCTTCTGAAGGCTTCAGCCACCACTGAAGCTATCCTCCCAGAATAGTGGTATTTCTGAGGCTTGGATTAGTAGCTGTCCCCTTCCTTCCTTCCTTCCTTCCTTCCTTCCTTCCTTCCTTCCTTCCTTCCTTCCTTCCTTCCTCTCTCTCTCTCTCCCTCTCTCTCTTTTTTTCTCTCTCTCTCTTTCTTTCTGTCTCTCTTTCTTGCCTTCTGACATACTTCCAGTGATGTCAGGTGGTGTAGCATATGCAAATAAGTTATGCTAATGAGTTATGCTAATGAGCTCCTGCATCTCTTTTTCTACAAAATGACCCCTGGCACAGTCCATCTTGCAGTGGGGGGGAAGGTCATTGGCCTCCTCTTCCTCAAACACCAGGGCCAAATCCCTGTATTCCAAGGGAATTGAGTTGAGCTCTCCTTGAGCCAAGCATACTTGCTCTGGTACAGAAGGTGGTGCTTCCCCCCATTCTGGCTTCCACCCATGAGTGTTGCACCAGGGATCAGGAAAGTGCAACACGCCAGCACTCCACTGCACATAAGGGTCATGGTCCTGCAGCCAGGGGTTCTCGAGGGCCATTGAAAACCTGGTCATCAGGTTAATTATGAAGGACCACTGCTCCCAGTGAGGCCCTGTCCCCATAACTACTGACACAGTCTGATACTTGCACATCTCCTTCATTGGGGAGCCATCCATCTGAGTGAATATTAAGGGCTCTGGGAGGTTGTATGGGCAGATAGCTAAGCAGATAGCAACAGCTTCCTTATCCCAAACAGACCAGTTCTACTCAGTCTCTGTAAATTTTTTTGAGATGTAAGCCAGCGGATGCAACCGCCTGTCCTCCCCCTTTTGCAGGATCGCCCCCCCCCCCCCCATTGCCACATCCGAAGCATCCACATGAACTGTAAATTCTCTAGTCTTGCCGGGATGGGCAAGGATGGGTTCAGAAGTAAACAAGGATTTCAAAGTCTTGAAAGTGGCTTGGCATTCGCTAGACCAGGGCAAGCACGCCCCGGGTCTGCCTGCCTCAGATCCCCGCCCTTTCATTTTCAATAAGTCAGTGAGGGGCAAAGTCACTTTTGCAAAGTCTTTGAGGAATGATCTATAAAAGTTGCAAAATCCTAGGAATGATTGTAATTGTTTACTTGTTCAGGGGGGCTCCCAAGAGATTACTGCCTCTACTTTAGCTGGGTCCATTTCCAAACCCCTGGGAGAAATGAGGTAGCCCAAAAAATCAATTTCCTTACAGTGAAATTCACACTTGGACAGTTTAGCATACAGTTTGTGGGATTTAAGTGTTGACAGTACTTCCCTCACCAATTTCATATGGGATTCCATATCTTGGGAATAAAAAATGATATCATCAAGATAACAAAGGGCCCCTTTAAATAAATGCTTGTGTAACACTTCATTTATTAGGCTCATAAAAACGCCAGGAGCACCAGCCAAGCCAAAAGGCATGACCAAATACTCAAATTGTCCCAAAGGGGTGTTGAACGCTGTCTTATATTCATCTCCCTCTTTAATGCGAACACAGAAGTAAGCCTCTTGTAGATCCAATTTGGAGAAAATTTTTCCCTTTGCTGCCTCTGCTAATAAGTCTTTGATGAGCGGCAACGGGTAAGCATTAGAGGCAGAGACTGCATTCAAGCCTCTGTAGTCCATGCACAGCCGCAGCCCCCCATCCTTCTTTTCCTGGAAGAGGACAGGAGCTGCGAAGGGAGACTTAGCTGGGCGAATGAAACCTCGGGCTAGGTTTTTATTCGCAGTTCTGTGCGCTACATGGGGCCCATAGAATATAGTTTCCCCTTGGGGAGTTTCTCCCCCAGTAAGAGTTCAATAGCACAGTTCGTCAATCTATGGGGGGGAAGCTCGTCTGCTTCTGTTTCACTAAACACTTCAGCCAGATCCCGATACACAGAGGGAATCTTGGCGATCTCCTCTGAGACAACACATGCATGGGGGGAAGGGGGCCCAGGACCCCATTCAGAGTTCCATTTATGTTGCACACACTGGGGATCAACCCAGGAGATCTTTCCTTCACTCCATTTGATGTATGGGTCATGAGATCCCAACCAGGAACTACCCAGCACCATGGGGAATTGGGCATGGGGAGTTATTACAAATGCCCATTTCTCCCAATGATCCCCCATTCCCATTATTAAAGGTTCAGTCTCTGCCACGCATGCCTCCTTCATCTCAGAACCTTCCATCTGTGTGAACCGCAATGGCTTCCCCAAAGGATTTACCTTGGGACCTAACCCCTCCACTAGTAAGGGGCTTTTCAACTCTCTCACGCTCCGTGGGGTAGAGATGTCCCCAAGTGTCCAGGAAGCGCTCAGTCTCAATGATGAAGGACCGTAGCTTGTCAGGATCACCATCAAATGTAGCCAGCAGAGATCATTAGGGGGTTGCCAATAGATCCCCTCCCCCCCAGGGCGCTTGTGGGACCAAACCTCCAGGTGGTGGAGGGCCCCCAGCAGGGGCTTGTTGTTGGTCCCCCGCACCTCCAGGCAGCTGCTGAATGGGTAGGGGTTGCACCCCCCCCAGCACCATCCCCGCTGTCTTGGCCACCCGCACCTTGTGCCGCCACTCCCTACACAACCTGTTGCATCTCAAGCAATGCTTCCCGGAGTTTGAGCGCCAACCTGTCAAGCATCTCCTTGAATCTCCAGTCCATCCGCTGCCAAACTTCATCAGGAACCTGTTCTGGGTAGTGAGATGGGGTCCTAGGTTCCAGCTGAACACTCAGCCTCCAGTCACCTGGTCTCTCATCCAGGTAACTCACCCTGGAGCCATGCCTGTCATGGACCCATGACTCCTCTGTGCTCGTTCCAAATGCCGACCAGGAATATCTCGGCATCACCAACCGATCGCCCGTGGCCCCACGAGTACGTAGTGGAGCAAATGTATCAAAGTTTGTAGTCACTGGTTCCACTGGAGTAGAGGTGGTTGCCGGGGTCTCAGGATTAGAGGTTGGAACGAGGTTCCCATCATCCGACATGGTCAGGTATAGGGTGCACTCCTTCCATGCGTAGAAAGATCTCTAACACTCTGTGAGGAACTGATAGATCCAATAAGCCAGGCCTCAGTGTGAAACAAAGTCCTTTTTATTCTTAATGGTGTTGGAGTTTACACCTTCAGTGTTAGAGATACTTGTGCTTATGGTTACAGGTAATTATACAGACTTCAAACAGCAGGAGAAATATTAGCACCAATCAGGACACCTACAATAAAGCGGGAAAGTTACGAGCCATTGCATTCTCAGCAAAAAAGCGCACAGTTCATCATGATTAGGTTTGGCGGCCCAGCTCTCCCTCCCACAACTCCTACTTCGAGATTCTGACACATTCAGCCAGCTGGAGCCCCACCGTTACATAAACAGTTCAAGGCTACACTTCATAGAGCTAGATTAACAGAAGCACAGGAGAAGGAGGGGCGATAGAGAGCACTATGACGTAGAGGGCACTGGGTCGTCATTCCCCAGCTGGGAGAAAGCAAAAACAGTTCAGAAAGCAGATAAATGACAAGGAACCTGACATTCTGTCACCTATATTCTAATCCTTGGAGGGAACTGTTTGGTAATCTTTCTCTCCCTTCCAGTAACCTGATGAATCAGATTGACTATCACCACTTACTTAAAGATAATGAAATAGAAATCACAAGAGCTGTTAGTAAATTCCTGGAGAAGTCTATTAAAATTTATGTGGAGCATGTTTCGCTATGAATTCTAAAGATATATATATATATATACACATATTAGTCTATTATTCTTAATCTTGAACTGTACATTTTGCTTGTCCCTATTCTTGTACTATGTTTGAGTATGCCAATAAATGGGATGATGATTATATACATACATGCATGCATGCATACATACACACACACACACACACATATATATATCAAGGTTTGTAAATACTGAAGTAAATATATTTTCTACAGGAACAAATTCTTTAGTCAAACAAGAGTGCATTGTTGTAGCCTATTTGCTACAACGAGTTTGGTATAGTGGTTAGGAGCACAGACTCTAATCTGGGAGAACTGGGTTTGATTCCCTGCTCCTCCACATAATTTGACTTTGTGACCTTGGGTCAGTTACAAGTTCTTTTAGAACTGTTCTCTCATGAGCAGTCCTCAAAAGAGTTCTCTCAGCCCCACTTATCTCACAGCAATGCTCCCTCTAAGCTGTGGAGTCTTGTGAGCAACAATTCTACTTTGTGAGCTACTGGCATTAAAGTTGTGAGCAAGCGATTCGGCTGCTGCATAAATTAGTTTGCTCTGGAGCCATGCTTCCTGAGCTGAGACGAAAATGTGTGAGCCAGAGGCTAAAAAACTGTGACCTAGCTCACACTAACTTAGCTTAGAGGGAACGCTGCTCACAGGGTGTCTGTTGTGGGGAGGGCAAAGGAAAGGAGATTGTAAGCCACCATGAGATTCCTTCAGGTAGTGAAGGGTGGGGTATAAATCGAATCTCTCCTATTTTCAGAGATTTCTAGATCTTTTCAGTGAAAGGTATTTTGCTTAGTGTATTTCAGCAATTTCAGTATTGCTTCACAGATTTTCCTGGAGATTTGCCCTCTTTTAGGGTATTCCTGTTTGAAATCACATTTTTGCACTAACTCCTGAGAAATCTAAAGCTTATTCCCTTCACCACAGACCAGGGTTCTCCTCATAGCTCAACCCCTTTTCAACTGGCAGAAATTCTTCTTTCCCTTAAGAAGCAATAACCCTTTTCTGTTTGGCTTGATTGGGAGTTTTACAGCCTAACAATCCAGTCACCCTTGCCAAATCTCTGTTGTCTGTGCAAAGCAGCCTTTATCTTTCTGGGCTTAGAATCACAATTCTCCCTCAGAGTAGTTCTTATTCAATTAGGGCAAAGGAGTCTCTTCTCTGTCAGAAGCTGACTCACTGGCTTGCTCACTCTAAAGACTCTCTTTTCCCTCCAGAGCTGGTGTTAAACTTGCTCTCAGCTGATGCTGGCCAATCAGAGAGCAAGAGAGCAAGGAGAGCAATCACACAAGCTCTCCACCCCAGAGCAAATTAACTCCTGATCTCCCAGTGTCTCTGAAATAGCAACATTTTAAACCTGCTTTTCTGTGCAATCTGTCACAGAAGTCTAGGTTTTAACTTATAAATACAGGTTTTAAATACAGGTTTTAAATTTTTTTGAGCTGTAGTATTGTATCTTGATTGTTGTAAGCCACCCTGAGCTCTGCTTGGCAGGGAATGGATCAGGATATAAGTCAAATAAATAAATACGGTCTGGGTCCCAACACCGTCTGGCCATCCCCGGATTGAAGGAGGCGCGGCTGGCTACAACATGGGCCAGGGCTTTTTCAGTGGCGGCCCCGTACTGGTGGAATGAGCTCCCGGAGAACATCAGGGCCCTGCGGGATCTGATGCAGTTCCGCAGGGCCTGTAAAACGGAGCTCTTCCACCAGGCCTTTGGGTAGGGGCCGCCCAAGGCAAACATCTCAGCCCTGGTCCAGTCCCATCTGCCAACCCGTCTGTTGGCACCGCCATCTGCCAGCCTGTGTGTAGTTACACAGAGACTTATGGGAATGCATCTCGGACCCACCTGTGGGTTGAATTGGAATGCCGCCAATCTAGTATGGATAGTATTTTAATGTTTGATATGTTATTTTAATGTTGATGTGCTATTTTAATCAATGCTGTGAGCCGCTCTGAGCCTGCCTTTGGCAGAGAGCGCGGGATATAAATTTAATAAATAAATATCCATGTTTCCATCTTAAGAAGTGTAGCTAGCTCCCTCTTTGCAAAGCACCCTAGGGGTTGCCCTCAAACTGTCATTTCTGATGTTTTCAGGAAGATTTTAAAAATAAAGTTATTTAAATAAAGATACTTGCCTACCAGCCATGGTTCTCCGATAATTATGGGCTGTTGTTTTAGCAGATATCACTTTCTTCACAAAAGTTGCCAAATATTCCTGCTTCTGAGGACTGTCAAAGTGGAAGGAGATCCAAGTGTTAACTAACACTGCAATCCTAAGCAGAGTTATGACCAGAGTTGTTGATCTCCAGGTGGGGCCTGGAGATCTCCCAGAATTACATCTGGTTTCCAGACTACTGAGACCAATTCCCCTGGAGAAAATGGCATTATACCCTGCTGAGGTCCCTCTCCAACCCCTAACTTACCCAGGCTTCAAATCCCCCCCATCTCCAGGAATTTCCCAACCCAGAGTTGGCAGCCTGAGGTCAGCTCCATTTAGGATTACACTACAAGAGCCCAGGAGCCCAGAGTACAATAGAATTAGTGGTCATTCAGATAAAGCCAAGTCTACCGGGAAGAAACTTGTGCATCCAGTGTTGTTGCACAGATCCCAAGGCATCACTGCCATATTGCACTTTCCCAAGTAATAAGGTCAGGAAATTAGGCATTTGGAATGGTGACTACCACAACCCCCATCTTTGGAATGCTGCCCCGTCACAAGATCACCAGATTTGTCCATTTGGTTCGTTGAAAAAGAAAGCCCTGAAGACCTTTAGTTGCAGGAGCAGTTGCACAAGTTAGCCTTCATTGTGATGATGACATCAGTTGTTTTGTTTTACTGTCTTTTAATGTTTTAAATTTAATGATATATAAAGAAACAAGAAGACTAAAGCCCAATAATCCTGTAAATTTATCCCCATCCAAAATACAGGCAAACTTAAAGCAGAATTGTTTATTATGTAAAGAATGACTGCTCTGTAAACCAGCTAGAAAACCAAATGCTGTAATTGCTGGCAGAATCACACAGGGAACAGGATCCCGCCCTCTGCAGGGTCAGGGAACCATGGAGGAAACATTTACAATACTCCAAAATATTGAACATGTTCTAGTTAACATAAGAGCTCTTGGACATTATGCATTTCTGAAAGCCCCAACATTTTCTATCGGCTTTACATCTGAATTTAGGAACCCAAATAATTTTAGAGCACTTCCCACAGCTTTGGTTATTAAATCTTTGTACAAAGTAGGGTGGCTTCTTTTGATCTTCTGGTAAAGAAAGAAAAATTTTCTGTACTGTCTAACACTTTAGTCTGCGTATTTGACTGACAGCCTTCCTTTTGAAGTTAGCAATTTAATGGAATCTTAAAAATTGCTCAAGGCTAGAGGTACAGTCAAAGGCATCTGAAGAGCTTGTACAGGTTCAGGCTGAGGTATCTTTCTATTTCATGCACAAGTACAGTGAGGTGCCTTTGGAGAAAGTTTCTCCAAAGATAAGAGTTCCAAAATACCAGGCCCAAATTTCAAAATATTCAGGTTTCTTCATAATGTGCCAGAGTAGTCCTGCCTGCAGAAATAGGTCTACTTACATCATCATCCTATGTGGAGTCAGTACAGCAAAACGCAGTGTCAGTTCCCACAAAGCTTCAGGGATATGGCCACCCTCTCACCAAGGATGTATTAAATGAGCAGGTTCTCCTGTTAAAAGTTGTGTAAGTGTTTAGGATCCACATGAACTCTTGAACCTGTCTTATACTGAATCTATCAAGGCCAGTATTTTTTACTCAGATGGGTAGCAGCTCTCCAGGGTCTCTCTCCCATCACTTACTTCCTTATCCTTTCAATTGGACGTGCCATGGATTACATCTGGGACCTTCTGCAGGTGCTCTGCCTCTGAGCCACAGACCCCCACCAAATCCATCTCCTAGTGGGCAGGAAAAGGGTCTCTTTACAGCCCTTAGCTGCTACCTGGAGCAGCAGCAGAGGGGTCTAATTTTGTCATTCAAGTCATACAGCATGGTCAAAGAGATGAATCAGCACTATTATGGTGGGATCCTTTCTGATTTCCTGCCCACTACCAGATATAGGTATTCTCTGGGGAAATTAAACAAAGTGACTGATGTGTGCAGCTAGAGGCTATAAATTCTGGAAGAACTGTATGAGTGAGTCAGTGATAAGACCATTATTTTGGCTTTCTCATGTTCTGTGTGATCTAGTTGCACACTTTTTTTCAGAAGCAGTTTTGGGAATAAAGACTTATTAGTTTTCTTGCTCTCAGTATTGATGTGGGTAGAGTGAGCTGCTATTACTTGAAGAGTGTTTTTGTGGTTCTGTTCCGATGGTTGCCAGCTTTAATTGATTTAATCAGTAGATGAATCTGCGAAAACTTTAATTACAGATTAAAATCCCCCCCCCTTAAATAAAGCTGCAGGGAGGTTGACTTCTATGCTGCTGAACAAGTTGTGCCACCACTCTTTCTCTCCCTTCTCTGGACCAATGTTAGTATAAAAAGAAAGATGCTTGCCTTGATTAAAGGATCAAAAATGAAAGTGTAATTCGTGGTGCCTAGAGTAATGGTGTAGTTACCTTCTTGGTGTGTTGTTTGTAAACTGATGGTTCCTATGTTTGTAATATTGAGAGTTCCTGAGGCGTTGGAACAGAGTGAACTATTCAAAAGAAGGGTCCAATCAGGAGGACCTTGCTGCTTTACTGCGGAATAGTTCAATTGCCAATTAATTGTATCCCATGATATCGCAGGAAGGCTAAGATTTTGCCCGGATGGATCCCGTAGGCTGATTGCGAATGCTGTGTCTTTACTAAAATTTCATTGTGAGCCAATGGAAATAATTATTTTTAACGGATTGCCAATGTTCCACATGGCTGCTGAGATTACTGCTACTTCATAGGAGAGTGGGGTGTGAGCTGCATGTTCGGCCACGCAGTTAGTGCGATAGGGCCATTTGCATAATAGAATAGCCATGTCCTCCATTGAATTGCCTTCAGAGGGACATATGGTGGCTTTCTCCCCAGTGCGGCTGTGTACACAGTACGTAAGCCTTTGGGGTGGACATAGGTCCAAGGGGGTAAGCATAACATTCCTTTCATGCCTGTCTGTGATACAGGTGAAATATTGAAATGGCATGTGCAGTCCCACGCATCTCCATCTCTGTAGCAGAACCATGTGGTTGGCTATTTGTGTGGTGAGAGCATATTGTGGCAGTAGTAATCCAAAAAGTTAAATCCCCAAAGATCTTACCCATCCTGCTGTAGACACGCTCGAAATTCCAGGTTGCATCCTGTAATAAAAGGATTAGGGGAAACTTGAGTGGGTTCCCTGTATGTCATACTGTGGTCGACACACCAGAAACAGTCACAGTATGAGATCCCATCTAAAAAGTGTCATGGGGGAATATTGGGGCTCTTTGTTCTTTGGTGCGCGTGTTGCGCCTGGCAAGCCCGGTGCAGTTGGTGTTGCACGCCACCACAGCTTTGTATTGGAATGAGGCATTTCTTTGTTAAAAAGGCACAAAGGAGATTATGCTTACCTCTCCCCCCCTTGCTTCCGAACTGGCGGCTACAGCCAGGAGGAAGCACTTAAAGGAAAAGGCAGGTTTCTCCGAGGGAGAAGAGGGGGCAGGAGTCAAAAATGTTGGTCGAACACACAGGGTGAAGCGGAGCAGCGATAGGCTGTGAGAGACTACCCGGGTTGGGAGGCAAATCTGGCGGCCATGGCACCGGTTCCCCCTTCCAGAGCTTAAGCTGGAAGAATTTATGCCAGACCTGGTTGTGCTTCCGCGGAATGGCGACTTTATAGACTGCTGGGCTCATGCGAGCCACAATTGGGACTGGACCAGCCCACTTGGCCATAAGGGCATGTTGTTTTCGGCTGAATTTTCTGTAGAGGACCCACTGTCCCGGGTCCCAGACCTGGGGATTTCGAACCCAGCCTAACTTTTTATCTACTGCGAGCTGGCTTTGTCCCAGCATGTGAGTGACTTGGACATGTATGGTCAGGAGGTCCTCAAGAAGTGTGTGCAACCATGTGTCATTGGCCACCTTAGGCTCAAACTCTGAGGGCATATCGCTCTGCAGCCAGAAGGCTTCCGGCAGGCGCATTTTCCTGCCCGTCATGACCATGTGTGGAGAGTAGCCATGTGAAGCTGTAGTTCCCCTAATGGCCATAAGAATGATGGGCAATTTCTCGTCCCATGTCTTGCCCATAGAGTTCACAACCTTGGTGAGAGCTTCCTTAAGAGTGCGGTTGGTGCGCTCAATGGCTCCAGAAGACTGGGGGTGTGCAGCTATGTGGAATCTCTGCGTAATCCCTAGAGCTTTGCAGAGTTCCTCAGTTACCTCTCCTATGAAATGGGACCCTCTGTCGGAATCTAACACCATAGGGATACCCCAGTGGGAAAAAAGGTTATTAAAAAGGATCTGAGCTGTGGTCCTGGCAGAATTGTCTCGGCACAGGAAGGCTTCTTTCTATTTTGAAAATGAATTGATAACCGTGAGGCAGTGCTTGTTGCCTCGGCGAGTTTTAGGCAGGGGGCTGATAAACTCTATTTGAACGCGTGCCCAGGGTCCTTCAATGTGTTGATGCTGAATAGGGGCTTTGGGACCGGACGAGTCTGCATTTACCATGGCGCAGGCTAAACAGTTGTCTACCCATTGGGCGACATCCTGTCTCATGCCGGGCCACCAACCTGCATCTCACACCCATTCCAAAGTTAGATCTTTTCCTCTATGACACTGCTCGTGAATAAACTGGATAAGATCTGCCCGTACCTCTATGGGAACTACGCAATGGCGAGCCCCGTTGTTATCCATAGCCCATATTACTCCCTCGTCTTCTTGAATTGAATACTTCCCAGTAGGATCCTTGCCTTTGGAGAGAAGGTCCCGTACATCCGAATCATTGGCCTGAAGTTCCCCGAGGTCCACAAAGACCAGCGGGATAGAGGGCCGCGAGTGTTGACTGTGCGTAGTGACCACCTGCATAGGGTGTTCAGACTGCTCTTGGGGGAAGGGTGCTTGAGCAGCAGCTTTGGCCAGGAGGTCAGCCTGGTCATTCCAATAAGCAATTTCCGAGGTGTTTTTCTGGTGGCCCTTAACATGTGAAATCTGGGTGTCAGACGAGCGTCCATGGAGGAGGTGTACAATGTCCTTCCAGAGATCCAAATGAGCTATGGGTTTCCCCTCTGCGTTAGTCCAATTCTGCCTCTCCCAGTGCAGGAGCCAAATGGTGGTAGCTTTCGATGTCCAATCTGAATCAGTAAAAATGACTACCGGACATTCAGGAGGCTCAAAGGCCAGGACTGCATGCAGGGCTGCTACTTCTGTGGCTTGACTGGAGTGAGGGCGAATGGGGTTTTGCAAGGTTTGGCCATCATGGACTCGGATAGCTCTGTACCCGGTGTAGGGGGTTCCAGCAACATGGAAGGAGGAGCCATCGCAGAACCAGCAGTGAAAACCTTGTTGCTTGGCTTCTTCGAATGGCACTCCCCTCGTGGCTGGCCATGGCACATGGTCCACTGTTGGCAGAGGACACTCGTGTTCTTCCCCTGTTATGATGAGGCCATAAGGGGCAGGCAGCTCTTTCTGCTCTTTCTTGTAGTCAATACCTTTATTGACCAGTGCAAGCGTCCACTGGGCAATTCGGGTGTTAGATACTTGGTCGTCTTGGATTTTCCTGGAGAGAATGTATTTCAGGGGTGTATGAGTGGTCTGCACTATGACTTTTGCACCGCCGATGATAAATTCCCAGTGAGTAAGGCTCCAGACAAGGGCTAGACATACTTCTCACATGGGGTAAATTTTACTTCTACGGAAGAGAGATTATGGGAGACATAAGCCACGACCCTCGGGGCACCAGCATGATGTTGAATAAGAGTAGCGCCGATGCTCTTATCTGAATGCGCCAGCTGAATATAGAATGGTTTGTCAGGGTCTGATGTGCTAAGGCAGGAGCGGAGGCAAGGCTTTGTTTGAGGCTAGCAAAAGCTTGTTGTTGTTCTGGCCCCCAGACCCACGGTGTGTTACTCTTAAGGAGAGTGTACAGAGGGTGGGCTTTGTCTGCAAAGCCTTCCACAAAGTCCCGGGAGAAGTTGAACATACCCAAAAGAGCTCGTAGAGAAGGCACGTCTGTAGGGGCCGGCAACTTAGTGATTACATCCATTCTTTGGGTATCGGGAGTCCTGCCGTCTGGTCCTAGCACTAAGCCAAGGTATTTGACTCGGGTCTGAACCAATTGTCCCTTCTCCCTGCTTGCCTTGAACCCTGTCTCTCGAAGGAGATTTAAAACTTCCCTGGTGACCTCGGTGACTTCCTCCTCAGTAACGGCATGGATCAGGATATCATCTACGTATGAGAGCACGTGGTCCTTAGAGGTTGTCCTGAGTTGGTCCCACATGCGGACTACATGGGCATGGCAGATACTGGGGCTAGAGTGAAAACCTTGTGGCGTTCTCTTGAAGGCATACTGTTGTCCCTGGAATGTCAAGGCAAATTTGTACCAGCACGACTCATGGAGTTTGATCGAGTGGAACGCATTAGCCAGATCTATTACACTATAGTAGCGGGAGCCCGCCGCAATGGCGGCTAGAATTTCATGATACTTCACTACCACGGGAGCCACTGGGGGGGTTACCACATTGAGTGCATGGAAGTCCACAGTCATTCACCATGTCACACTGTTGGCTTTAAGAACTGGCCAGAGTGGGGCATTACAGACAGACTGCATGGGGAGAATAACGTCCCATTGTAAAAGCCCTTCAATAGTCTTGGCTATGCCAGCTTCAGCTTCTGCTGGATATTTATATTGCTTCTGAGGTGGTGGATCCTGACCTTCAATTAACACACAGGCATCTCGCACCATGCCACACTCGGCTTTGTCCTGGATCCAGACTTCAGGGAAATCTTGGATCCAAGGATCACTTCTCTCCAGAGGGGCCAAGGGAAGAGGAGCTTTGAGGGCAGCACATCAATGGACCGCATTGATCTCGCTAGGGCCCCCCGGAATTTGCCACAGGAAGCCATTAGCCAGATCAATTGTTAGCCCATGGTCTCGGAAAAATGGGACCCCGAGAATGCCGTCGTCCCCTCCCCGGTTGTTGCAGGCAGACACATGTGTGGAAAGCTTTCCCACGGTCAAGGGAATGGCGTTCCAGATAGTAGCTGTGTGTTTACCTCCGGCAAAGCCTGAGAGTGAAAGGGTGTCTGACGAAGGTTTACCTTTTTGAGCTAGCTGAGGTCTTAGCACGTTTGTGGAGGCTTCCGTGTCCACCAGTAAAGTAGCAGGCTTTATGTTCCCTGGAGTCCCGACCCCTGCTTTTACAGTCGGTCTCCCCCACGTGTCAGGCTTAAGGCGAGCCACAACACAGTTGGGGAGATCCTGGGACTCCAGGCAGCCCTAGCTCTGATGCCCCGGATCCACTTCTGTGCTTATGTGGGTGGTCACAACGGAATTAATGGGTCGGGTGCCCTGATCCTCGCTGTCCGCACCCGGCGCAGAGGAGGACAGAGTCAGGCTGCAGATGGAAGCTTTCCATCTCAAACCCTCTATCCTTTAGTTGCATCCACAGATGCCAACGGAATTGGCTCATGCCGTTCTGGGGAGGTTCGTTGGGCTCCGAATATCTGGTTTTTAGCAGGTAACTTGGCTGTGGCTCAGGTGCTGGTGGCTGGAAGGCCTGTTGCCTATTTTCTGGACCGTGAGGTGGTCCATAATAGCTGTTAGGGCCATTGTTGTAGTCATGAGGTGGCGGTGGGGCCGAAGGCTGTATTTGGGCCTGAGCTGGGCCATTCCTATAATCCTTGTAGTCCTTGCGTCCCCGGTAATTATTCCCGCCTCTCTGAGTGGTGTGCCAAGGCTTATTCCGATCATAGTTCCTATTGTTATGTTCATACCGGTCATTTTTATAGTACCGGTCGTTCCTGTTGTCATATCTCCCAGAGGGCTGATATTGTGAGTGTGGGCCATGATTGGCATAAGTAATGGCCTGAATGGGTTCCTCCTCATCCTTATCCTTGCTTTTCTTAGGTCCTTTACCGGACTTAGTAACTCCTGTGCTCCGCAATAAGGTGGCCACCCATCTAATCTTTAGCTCCATATTGACCCAACTTCCCCTAGTGAGATCAGGAATGTTGAGGGCTAATTGCGTTTGGGCATTGAAGCCATGCATAAGCACCTGTCTGAACTCCTCGTCGTCATATTCAGGGGTCTTGGTCTATGTATACTGCCTCTGCTAAGATGGCTAGAAGCTGCTTCCTAGCCATATAGGCTTCTGGGTCTTCCCCATGCCCTTGTCTTTCCAAGATAAACAGAGCGGACAGGCTGCAGTTGGGATGCAGGTAATCTAGGACACCTTTCATCCACTTGTTTTTGGTTCCGCTGACCAGATTATTGGCAGCTATGGCCGAATTGAGGGCAGTTAAATCTGTGCCAGTAGAACAACGCCTGGCGAGCAGGGTAAGGTCCTCTCCATTGAGGTTGCCATACATGGTGCTAACATTTGTCATCCATTGTTTTCCTGTTTTTGATTTTGCTGCCTAACTAATTCCTCCTGTTTTTCCACATCCTCTTGTAAGCGTTTGATGACGGTGGCAGCGTCCTGCAAAGCCGTGTACAATGCCCAACTACCGGCTAGATCTTTGGCTGTGGAGCCTGGTTTGTGCTCCTTACAATAGTCCTGGAAAGCGCTCTGGACTATGGCTAACAGATTGGGACTCTTGAAAGATCCTTCCTTCCATGGGGACATGCCCTTTTCATCAACCATTTTTCTAATTTGGGCTCGTCGTGCTTGGAATGAAACATCTTTTTGTAGGGATTTTCCTGTTTTCTCTAAAACAGGGGCAAAAGAAAGGAGAAGTCTCCTCTCCGCCTTTTTGGCTTCTTAAGTTACAGTTGCTGGCACAAGGTGGCCAACGTCACCACAGAACTGGCTCTAAGCCTTAATTAGTTTTTGGAGCCGGGGACTCACACCCCTCAACACTCGGGGATTACTCTTAACCCTACACTCGGCACTCAGCCTGAACTCGTTTTTAGAGCCGGGGACTCACACCCCTCGACACTCTGGGATTACTCCTAACCCTAAGAAGAGACAGTCTCTGAGACACCTAGGCCCCGTCCACACTGTCACTTTCGTTGCTCATTTCTCCCTATTGCTTTGGGTTCCTCCCCCTTTTCCACACGTGTTTTGCTCCCTCTGGGGCTACTAGAGAGAACAAAACATATGGGGGGTGGGGAAACCTAAAGCAATAGGGAGAAATGAGCGACAAAAGTGACAGTGTGGACGGGGCCCTAGTCTCTTCACAATTGAGGGTTTCGAGAACGGGGTGGCCAAATCCTCACGTCTCTAACGGGATAACCTCACAACCCTAATGAAGGTTTTGAGCTCACGGGCTCTCACTGGGTCACCTCTAACCAGTACAACAGCTTTGAGCACTCCAGCTCTCTTAAGATCCTCTCGATCCAGTAGGGTTTCGAAACAATAGGTTCCAACGGGCTAACCCTCAACCAAAATTTAATTAATTCACTCTGCCGGGCGAAGTAAGACGAAAGTGGAGCGAAGGTGCACTCGGAGAAGGGGATTAAGATTCTCCGTCGGACCTCATGTGTGTGTGTTGTGTATGTGGCGTGTGTGTGTGTTGTGTAAGCTCTGGCTTTATCACAAGTCCACCACATATGGTAAAAAGAACCTTCTTTCTGTTTACATTTCCAACATTTATTTGACAGACTTTGATTAATATTTGCTATTTTTTTCGGAGTCATATACCACCTATACATCATTTTAAAGCAATTCTCTTTTAAATTATGACAAGAAGAGATACTCATAGCGTTTTTCCACAAAAATTCCCACGATTACCTTTCTATTTCCTTCTTCATATTAATCACCCATTTTACCATTTGTTCCTTTACAACTTCATCTGCATTGTACCATTTCAACAAAATTTTATACATTTTAGAAATCAATTTTCCCTCCTTCCTCCCACACCTGTTCAATCTCATTATTTTTGTCTCTAAAACCACTTTTTTATCACTTTTATAAAGATCAAATATTTGTCTGTACCGCAACCACCCATACTCAAAGTCCAACTTATTCTCTTCCTTCAACACAAATTCTCCATTTTCCATTTTTAACAAGTCTTTATATTTCAGCCAGTCTTGTCCTTTAAAGTTCGAAAAGGGTCTTATCACTTCCGCTGGTACTATCCACATAGGTATTTCTTCTGTGAAAAAAAACTTATATCTCATCCAAGTGTCCATTAATGTTCTTCTTACATAATGATGTTTGAACATATTATCCATTTTTGTTTTATTGTAGTACAAATATGCGTGCCAACCAAATCTACAGTCATGACCTTCCAAAGCTAATAGTTTTCTATCTTGTAAAACAATCCAAGATTCTAACCATGTCAAACATACCGCATCATGATATAATTTTAGATTAGGGAGTTGAAAACCACCTCTTTCTTTAGCATCACACAATATTTTCATTTTTATTCTTGTTTTTTTCCCAGCCCACACAAATTTTGAAAGCTCCTTTTGCCATGTCTTAAAAGCTTTTAGGTCTTTCACAATTGGTATTGTCTGAAACAAAAACATTAATCTTGGTAAAACATTCATTTTTACTGTGGCAATTCTTCCCAGCAATGATAAATTTAAAGTATTCCATTTTTTAATATCTTGCGTAATTTGCAACCATAACTTTTCATAATTATTTTTAAACAAATCAATATTTTTCATAGTCAACTCAATACCCAAGTACTTTGTTTTCTTCACCACCTCACATTCTATACATTTTTGTAGTGCTAACTGCTTTTTACTCAACAAATTTTTACACATCACTTTTGATTTTCTTCTGTTTACATAAAAACCTGCTAGATCACCAAAATCTTTAATCTTCTGAAGCAAAAGCGGCAACGTAGTCATAGGTTCTTCTGCTATAAACATTACATCGTCAGCAAAGGCTCTATACTTAAAAGAGAATCCTTTAGTCATTAATCCTTTAATTTCTTTATCTTCCTTTATATTCCAAAGTAGAACTTCAAGTGTCCAAATAAATAATAGTGGCGAAAGTGGGCAACCTTGTCTGGTTCCTTTTTGAATTTTAAAATATTCAGTCTTCTCATTGTTGATTATAATTGATTATTTTTGTTCCTTATAAATTGACTTAATCATATTCAAAATAAAATCACCTATCTGTAATTTCTCCAAAACAGCAAATAGGAAATCCCAGTTTAAATTATCAAAGGCTTTTTCCTCATTCAAAAAGAAGAAACCAACCTCTTTTTCTGGATGTTTATCGTAGTACTCAATTGCATCTAAAACTACTCTCAAATTATCCTTTATTTGTCGGTTAGGTAAAAAACCTGCTTGTTCTTTTTGTATTGTTTCCTTAAGATGTTCTTTCAGTCTCTCTGCAATACTTTTGGCAAAAATTTTATAATCGTTGTTTAACAGCGAGATTGGTCTATAATTTTTTACATTCGATAAATCCTGTCTTTCCTTTGGAATAAGTGATATGGTTGCTTCCTTCCACGATTCCGGGACTTCAACTGACGTTCCAATTTCATTCATCAAAAGTACCAAGACTGGTGAAAGAGTCTCCTTAATTTTTTTATAAAACTTAGCTGAAAATCCATCCGGACCTGGTGCTTTCCCTAATTTAGAACTTTCAATGGCCTCCTGTATTTCCTGGAGTAAAATAGGAGTATTCATCATTTCTTTTATTTTTTCAGTTGGTTTTGGTAGTTTCAGTGATGGCAAATATTTTATAATTTTAGTTTGATCTATTGATTCCTTCTGAAAAAGTTTGGCATAGTATTTAAAAAAATCTCTTTTTATTCCCTTCAAGTCCATTATTTCCTTTTTATCTGTCACAATTTTACCAATAGTTTTATTTTCTCGTCTTTTTTTTAACTGCCACGCTAAATATTTCCATGGTTTATTTGCACCTTCAAAGGATTTTTGTTGTAATTTCTTTAAATTCCAGTATATTTCCTGGTTCAAAATAGCCTTTAACTGATCTTGTAACATCTATATTTCTTTTTGCAATTTTTTCTTCCCCGGTCTTTTCTTTAGTTCCTTCTCTTTTACGTTGATTGCTTGTGTAATATTCTCCTGCTGTTCTTTTCTTCTTTTGTTTTCTCTATTATTTATGGATATTAATGAACTTCCCATTACAGCTTTGTATGCATCCCATACAACTTGTGGTTTTGTTTCTTTGTGCAGATTTATTTGAAAGTACGTCTTTGTCTCTTCTTGTATCTTATTTATTACTTCCTGGTTATCCAAGAGATCTTCATTTATTCTCCATCTCCACTGTTTTTTCCCCTGTCCTGAATTCCATATTACAGGGTTGTGGTCAGAAATAAGCTTAGGTAAAATTTCTGTTTTCTTTGTTTTTAATGTTGTCATCATCCATATCATATCTATTCTTGAATGTGAGTCATGTCTATTAGAGTAAAAAGTGTAATCTTTAGTTCTTGGATTCAATTTTCTCCATATGTCTTCCAAATTTTCCTGTTTAGCCAATGCAAAAAAGACTTTTGGTGATTTTCCAAGTGCTTCATCTTTACTTTTTGAAAGTCTATCCATTCTATTATTTACTGTTCCATTGAAGTCACCTGCCAAAATTACTTGTTCATAATCAATTTTATCTAATTCCGCAATTAAATCTTTAAAAAACTTTTCTTTTGCTCCATTAGGTGCATAAATATTCACTATCAAAGTTTTTTTCCCATGCAAAGTTATTTCTGTTGCAAGGTATCTTCCTTCATTGTCTTTGAAAATTTCTTTTGGCTCTAGTTCTTTCTTAACGTAGGTTACCACACCTTTTTTCTTTATGTTGGCTAAGGAAGAGAATTCTTCTCCCAGTTTTTTCCTGGTTAAATATTTACAGTCTTGTTTTTTAATATGCAAGTAGAGAAAGCATTTAAGAACAGACTGAGTCCTTTTCCGCTTATAAAAAAGTTGGATTTGAAGGGGAAATTGCCTAAAAAACATCTTGTTTAACATTCCTGCGGTTTTAAAAGAGAACGGGCGGTGGAGTGAGAAAGATTGAAATATCGCGAGAGCCGTGCAAATGGAGATCAACAGGAACTGATGTTTGAGCAAGAAGAGATAAGAGGATCAGAAGAGGAGGGACACGGGAGAACTATGGCAACCAGGAAGCATTCTTTTTAAGAACAAGGAAGCAAGAGTGACTTGTGACACCCGCCATTTGAGTGGAACTTAAAGATGCATGTCATTTTGAGTGGAATCTAAAGACACCCACCATTTGAGTGGAAACTAAAGAAGAATGCCATTCTGAGTGGAAACTAAAGACGTCCGCCATTTGAGTGGAAACTAAAACTCTAAATTTGGATATTTCAAAGACTAAACTACATTGAACGGCGAAAATAACATAGCGTGACTCAGCTTTTTAAGACGTATTGACTGACTTTAGGATTGTATAAATTGGAGAACATTAAAAAATTGGGGGTTTTTTAAAGTGAAAGAACGGAGCCTGAACAGAGAAGGCGAGCTGCTTCCTGGTCATCTCCTAAGATGACGACTAAAAAAGATAAAGAGGTAGCAGCTCTAATAGAGGCAATGGAAAAAAGGATGATGGAAGCCCTAAATGAACTTGGGAAACAGAATCAAGAATTAGATAAGAAAATAAATGGTATAGCAAAACAAGTAGATAAGAACTTTGGGGAATTTGAAGACAGAATTTCAAAGTTTGGCTAAGAAATCAAAGGAGATGGAAAGTAAAATGCTAGCTGTGGAAGAGAATATTCAAAAGGTAACTAAAGAAAATGATAAAGTGGAAACAATGATGATTTACAGAGATATGCAAACTCATTTAAGATTTAGAGGGATTGAAGAAAAACTAGAAGAAGATTATCGAGGCATTGACTGCATATCTTCAAGATGAAGAAGAGGACCTGAAATACAATATTGATGTGGTTTACAGAGTAAATGTGTAAATTCAGAATATGCCAGCAGAAAGAATTTACCAAGAGATGTGGTAGTACAATTTACTACCAAGAGAGTACGAGAGTTGATCTACAGAAAATGCTTTAAGGATCCTTTTGAAGTTGAAGGAACTAAAGTAATTGTCATGAAAGAGCTTCCTAGAGTTATGTTACAAGACAGAAAAAAAATTAAACGTTTGACAGATAAGCTGAAACAGCAGAATTATAGATTTCGATGGGAAGTTCCTCAAGGTTTAAGTTTTATCCATCAAAGCACTCAGGTCTTGATCAAAAATACAGAAGAGATGTTTTCGTTTTTGGCAAATAACAGAGAGGAATTTGGGGATATTTAATTCTGAGCCAACATGGATTACAAATTACTTTCATGGAATGTAAATGGACTTAATTCACCTAATAAACGTAGACTTGTAGGTTAGAAAAACAGAAGTGTAATGTTATTTGCTTAGAAGAAGTAATTCAGGATTCTTTTTTCAGATACATTTGGGAGTCGAAATGTGTTCAAAAAATAGTATATTTTTGGTTTGGGTAGACCTGAATGTACATTCCTAATCTAATGTCTATGATTGTAGAAGCCAACACAAATGAAACACCATTAGAGTTGTTCAAATTTATTTATTTACTTACTTACTTACTTTTACTTCTTCTACCCACTGGGAATGCAAAGCAGCTTAGGTCATTCTCCTATGTTATATTTTATGCTAAGCACAACCGTGTGAGGTAAGTGAGGCTGAGGCTGTGTGCCTGGCCCAAAGTCACCCAGTGAGCTTCCTTGGCAGAGGGGGGATTTGAACCTGATTCCCCCAGCTCCTAGTCCAGCACTAACCATGACATCACAATGGTATACTTGCTAATTCTTGTTTGGGTTGCATGGGTTGAGTATGTACGCATGGGCATGTGTGTAAGGATGTTTTATGTCTAATTAAATGGGCTTTACATACTTGATTAAATCCTTCATAGAGATATCATTGAGAGAAAAGGGAGACAGTCACTTTCTCCTTGTGCTTCAGACCACGTATGATCATTGCCCAGGGAGTTCCTGTGCCTCTGAGTAGGTGATATGAAAGGTAACCACAACAAACATTCTTAAAATGCTCAGGGGTTTTGTTTGTCAAATTTGAGCCTAGTTTGCCATGTAACTTTCTTTTGTTTGCTATGCCTTGTATTACTGATCTATGTCACAATGCCATATTTAATTTCTGCCGGGAATTAGGGCGGAATGTGTGAGCGTGTGCATGGAGCTGCTTTGCTGAGAGGAACACTGGCTTGTAACTTCATCTAAGCAGGGCCTCCCCATTGTGGGAAGTATGTGTGACTTTGAGTACCAGACACTGTTAGATAATGTAGCTGGAGGTTTGCAGATGTTGGAGGGGGCCGATGGGTGCATAGTAGATTTGCTGGCTAGGCGGGATATAAATAGAAATTAATAAATAAATAATAAATAAATAAATAAATTTTGGTGGGCTGAATGTTGGGGTGTGATTGGACTGGATGTGCGGGGGAAGAGAAGAGAAAAAGAAGAGATTGGATTTATACCCTGCCCTTTACCCGGAGGAGTCTCAGAGCAGCTTACAAACTCCTTTCCCTTCCCCTCCCCACAACAGACACCCAGTGAGGTAGGTGGGGCTGAGAGAGCTCTTTCCAGAACTGTCCTTGAGAGAACAGCTCTGACAGAACTATGGCTTGCCCAAGGTCATCCAGCAGGTGCAAGTGAAGGAGTGGGGAATCAAACCCAGTTCTCCCAGATTAGAGTCCCTGCATTTAACCACTGCACCATACTGCTGTTTGAATCAGATATAACTTAGGAACTGGTGCCAACGGGAGTCATTTCTGACATAGAAATGTCTATGCTTGAAACCTCCTGATCTCTCAATAAACAAATCACTGACAAGAGTGATTGGCAGTGATTTGTTTATCGAGAAATAAACATAGCATAGATGTTTCCATGTCAGAACTGATTCCCTTTGGCTCCAATTCCTAAGTTATACCTGATTCAAACACGCCCCCCCCAAAAAGGTACAGTCCAATCACACCCCAACATCCAGCCCACCAAAATCTACTATGCACCCATTGGGCCCCTCCAACACCTGCAAGCATCCAGCTACCTTATCTAGCAGTGTGTAGCACTCAACGTCACACATACTTCCCACAATGGGGAGGCCCTGCTTAGACGAAGTTACAAGCCAGCATTACTCTCAGCAAAGCAGCTCCATGCACACACTCACACACTCCCCCCTAATTCCCAGCAGAAATGCCTGATCCCGGCCACTGAACCAGAAAACCCTATTACTGCTAATCCAGACATGCGAAAAAAGTGCAAGAAAGATACAGAGAAGCTCAAGAGTTCTTTGTTCAAGGCTACCCTGACACCACACCATGTGTTGGGGCCTCTACCCACTCCCTCTCTTAAACTACTCAACTCGCCCATTCAGAGCCAGTCCTTCACAAGAGTAGCATCGCCTTTGGCACAACTGATATTCTAACCACAAGATGGACTTAACCCAGAGATCCCATTCCTCTAGCACCGAAAGCATCCACGCCAACAACAGGGATTGGAATGCTGTCTCCTTTTGTTCTGCCTCTGCACACGCCTCCCATCATCACTTCTTTGATGATCAGGATCAATCACCAAGCTTCCAGCTGCCTCCACCACTTCCTATCTCATGGGATCAGAGACAGTAGCAGTGGTACCTATTTTCTTCTATCATCCCCTGGCTTTCGGGCCAGACACCAGTAGATTGGGATAGACAGTCCACCTCTTCCTGCCTGTATCAAAACTGAGATCCTACTCTAAAACGAGAGACAACCCTGCCACCAATGGATCAGCCTCACAAGCACACAGCAAAAACCAAAACATCTCCCTTGGTACAGTTACCACCAGGGGTCCTTTCGTAGAAAAAGAGGTGCAGGAGCTCATTAGCATAACTCATTAGCATACCTCATTAGCATATGCCATGTCCCCTGACATCACCAGAAGTGTGTCAGAAAAGGAATGTCAGTTACAGCTCCATTATACCCTATGGGCCATTGAAATCAATGGCAAAAACTCATAGGGTATATGAGGGGCTGGAGGGGAGGGGGTTTGAGGGAGAGGCTCTAAACTTGCAGGGTAGCTGCTGGGGCCTCTTCTCGAAATACCCACCAAGTTTCAAGAAGATTGGACCAGGGGGTCCAATCCCCAAACAGGTTGTCCCATTCCCTCCATTGTTCTCTATGGTGGGAAAATTGTTAACTTTTTTCCTCCCATAGAGAACAATGGAGGGAATGGGGGCAACCTGTTTGGGGGCCCATAGAATTGGACCCCCAGGTCCAATCTTCTTGAAACTTGGTGGGTATCTCGAGAAGATGCCCCAGCAGCTACCCTGCAAGTTTGGAGCCTCTCCCTCAAACCCCCTCCCCTCCAGTGGCTTTTAAAGTTGCCGCCAAATTTCGGCAGCAATTCAGCAGCGGGCTGAATCAGATTAGAGAATCTGATTCGGCCCGTGGCTGCCCTAGTGGCCACTCCTGAGCTGGCGGAGCTTTGCTCCGCCTTGCTCCGGCCCCAACGGACCCCTGGTTACCACCAGCACCAAGAGCCCTGACACCAACACACCCTTTGGACCAATCTGACTCTGGAGAGTCAGCCAGCGACTCTGCTCACAAATCAGGGGATTAGATCATAACTCCCATATGATCCATCCCCGACACCTGAAGTGGTGGATGGTCTCCCTATCTCCCCATCAGAAGACCTGAAATCCTACTGTGACTTCATCAGATGTATGGTTCACACATTAAACCTATCCACAGTGCAGCCCCCCCACACAGACACACTGTTACGAATACAATTTTTTATATAGTTCAAATGGACATATCAACAGCTGTTGCTTTACCAATGACTTCAGTCCTCCTCCAGGCTGCCAAGACCCAGCCTCCACTCCTATTTCATCTTGGAGAATTGACCATATGTATAAAATCTAAGAAGCATGAGCAGAATTCCTGCTCACGCACTGCAAACCTAATTCAGTAGTGGTCACCTCCTCTAAGGGCAGTCATACCTACTCCACACCTCCTGACAAGGAGGGAAAGAAGCTAGACTGTCTGGGTTGCAAATTTTACTCTGCGATTGCTTTAGGCATCAAAACCTCCAATTACACCAATAACACACCTTCTGGGAGCAACCTTCTGAATTTATTACATCCGTTCCTGAGGATATGACCCACCGGGCTAGGTGCATACAAAAACAGGGAATGTTACTGGCAAATCAGCAGTTAAATTCAGCCAAGCACACGTTGGACATTTCAGCCATAACTCTGCGCTGCAACTCTTGGCTGCATTCCACTGCCCTCCTACAAGACACCGAATAATACATGGAAGCCGCCCTGAGCCTGCCTCAGCAGGGAGGGTGGGATACAAATCGAAGTAAATAAATAAATAAGACCTTCCCTTTGAAAGGGAAGGATTATTCAGCTCCACTATGGATGCTGCCCTCCAGGAGCTTGATAAGAGCATCAAGACTTCTCGTAACTTGGGGGTTTCCTCCTCATCCAGACCTTCAAAATCAAGGTCATAGAATAAATCTTGGTCTTGATGACCTTTCAACAAGCTGTCTCCTGACCATTGGCACCCAAGATCACCACACACTCCATCTAGATCATCTTATGGTGCTAAACCTAAATTCTACTCTCCTGTACAGCCCAGGACCAAACCTACCAAAGGTCCAAAACAGGGCCTTTGACTCAACACCCCTTCCTGCCCCCAAACCCACGTTTCCACCCTTATTTATATGCTTGGAGATGGATCACTTTGGACAACTAGATGCTTTCTATCATCTCAGAGGGATATGCAGTAGAATTCCTTCTTATATTTATTCCATTTATACCCACCCTCCCCGCCAGGGTGACTGACCTCTATTTTTGTTCCTGCCCCCCATCTGCCATCCTACGGGAAAAACTACAGACTCTATTAGAAAAATAAGCCATAGAACTGATCCTTTCTAATGACCGACATGGTGGCTTCTACTCCTGTTATTTTACAGTCCCAAAGAAAGATGGAGGCCTCTGCCCCATTATGGACTTCAGGGCTCTAAACAAGTTCATCACCTACAAAAAAATGGATGACATCACTCCCAAACATTTTCCCCCTCCTATGGGAAGGGGCCTGGATAGCAACATTAGATTTGCAGGATGCTTATTTTCACCAGACAATACACTAGGGTCACAGACAATTCCTCCAGTTTGCCATAACGGAAGGGCATTACCAGTACAAAGCTCTTCCCTTCAGCATCTTGACAGCCCCACATGTGTCACTGCACCTCACCTTCATCTGCAAGGAATAAAAATCTTTCCATATATAGATGATTCATTGCCGGTAGCAGGCTCCAGAGCCACTCTCCTGCAACACATAGACATGACTCTAAGCCTTGTATGTGCCCTGGTTCTTTGGGTGAACCACAAGAAATCCATACCGGACTTTGGGCCTGTAAGCCTTTTCTCCCTCCTCAAAGAGCAGAGAACATCGTAGCCCTGATCCGCCAGATCAGAATGCAGAAAGACACTTCAGCTCTTCAGATTCAATGCCTGTTGGGTATGATGGCAGCTATGACCTCGGTCATTGTCTTCGCCAAGCTCCATATGAGGCATCTCCAATTCTAGTTCCTGCAACATTTCAAACCTCAGCATTATTGAGTTCAACATTTGTATAAATAAGGAGTTGCCCAAAAAGACTGGCACAACCACTTTTAACTTTAAAGGGGTATCTTCTCTGATATCAGGGGACATGTGAGGAGGAAACTGGAAGGAAAAGTAGAAAGGGTCAAAACAATCGGGGAAGCTTGGAGATTATTTAAAACTACAATCCTAGAAGCTCAGAGAAAATATATACCGCAGGTTAGGAAAGGCACAAATAGATAGAGAAAAAAAGCCTGCATGGTTAACAAACAAAGTAATGAAAGCTGTAAAAGAAGAAGGATTCCTTTAAGCTAGTCTCAGTGAGGCTGAAAAAAGGGAACACAGGCTGTGGCAAATAAAATGCAAGTCTGTGATCAGGCAGGCAAAAAGGGAATATGAGGAGCATATATCAAAAAACATAAAGACCAACAATAAGACTTTCTTCAAATACATTAAAAGCAGGAAACCAGCCAGGGAGGCAGAGGGGCCCTTGGATGACCAAGGTGTAAAAGGAGTACTGAAGGATGGTAAGGAAATGGCTGAGAAGCTGAATGCATTTTTTTGCCTCTGTCTTCACTGTGGAAGATGAGAAGTGCTTGCCCACTCCAGAACCGCTGATTTTGGGAGGAGTGTTGAAAGACCTGCGTCAGATTGAGGTGACAAGAGAGGAGGTCCTACAACTGATAAATAACTTAAAAACTAATAAATCACCAGGCCCAGATGGCATACATCCAAAAGTTCTGAAAGAACTCAAAGGTGAACTTGTGGATCTTCTGACACAAATATGTAATCTTTCCTTAAAATCTGCCTCCATACCTGAGGACTGGAAGGTAGCTAATGTCACTCCCATCTTTAAAAAGGGTTCTAGAGGAGATCTGGGAAATTACAGGCCAGTCAGTCTGACATCAATATGGGGTAAGTTGGTGGAAACTGTTATTAAGGAAAGAATTGGTAGGCACATTGATGAACAAAAACTATTGAGACAGACTCAGCATGGGTTCTGTAAGGGATCTTGTCTCACTAACCTGTTAATGTTCTTTGAGGGAGTAAACAAACATGTTGACTAGGGGGACCTAATAGATGTTGTTTACCTTGACATCCAGAAAGCTTTTGATAAAGTTCCTCATCAAAGGCTCCTAAGTAAGCTCAGTAGTCATGGGATAAAAGGACAAGGCCTTTTGTGGATCAAAAACTAGCTAATTAATAGGAAATAGAGAGTGAGTATAAATGGGCAATTTTCTCAGTGGAGGGTAGTAAGCAGTGGGGTACTACAGGGATCAGTACTTGGTTCGATGCTTTTTAACTTGTTCATTAATGATTTGGAGTTGGGAGTAAGCAGTGAAGTGGCTAAATTTGCGGATGACACGAAGTTGTTCAGGGTGGTGAAAACCAGGGAAGATTGTGAGGCACTCCAAAGGGATCTGTTGAGGATGGACAAGTGGGCATCAATGTGGCAAATGGGGTTCAATGTGGCCAAGTGCAAGGTGATGCACATTGGAGCCAAAAATCCTAACTATAAATACATGTTGATGGGGTTTGAACTGGCAGAGACTGACCAAGAGGGAAATCTTGGAGTAGATAACTCACTGAAAATGTCGAGACAGTGTGTGACTGCAATAAAAAAAAGGCCAGTGCTATACTGGGGATTATTAGGATGGGAATTGAAAACAAATCAGCTAGTATCATAATGCCCTGTATAGATCAATGGTGCAACCTCATTTGGAGTACTGTGTACAGTTCTGTTCACCACATCTCAAAAAGGATATTATAGCATTGGAAAAAGTGCAGAGAAGGGCAACTAGAATGATAAAAGGGTTGGAACACTTTCCCTATGAAAAAAGGTTGAAGCGCTTGGGGCTCTTTAGCTTGGAGAAACAATGGCTGAGGGGTGACATGACTGAGGTTTATAAGATTATGCATGGGATAGAGCAGGTAGAGAAAGAGGTACTTTTCTCCCTTGCTCACAATACAAGAACTCGTGGGCACTCAATGAAATTGCTGAGCAGTCGAGTTAGAACAGATAAAAGGAAGTACTTCTTCACCCAAAGATTGATTAACCCATGGAATTCACTGCCACAGGAGGTGGCGGCGGCTACAAGCATGGACGGCTTCAAGAGGGAATTAGATAAACACAAGCAGTAGGACCCGCGATACTCGCGGGGGGGGGGCAGGTGAGCCTCTTCCCCTCCCTCCCCAAAAATTGGCGGTGGTGGCCGCATGCCGAGCCTCCTCCCCCTCCCTCCCTCCCTGAAAATTGATGGCGGCCGTGCACCAAGCCCCTCCCCTCACTCCCTCCTCACTCCCCGAAAATCAGCAGCGGGGCAAGACCCCCCATGCTGAGCCTCTTCCCCTCCCTCCCCAAAAACAGCAGCAGCGGTGAAGCCAGCCGCCCGCCGAGCCCTCCCCCCCAGCCAAAGTGTTCTCTGTGCCTGCGCAGAGAACACTTTTACTTTTGAGGGGATTTAAATATCCCCCCAAAAGTTTTTTTAACATTTAGGATTTTTCTGCATTTAACATTTAGGATTTTTAGGATTTTTTAGGAGTGACCCCCCGTGTGTAGGAAAAAACCCTCCCCCCCAAGTGATTTAGATGTCCAAATGGGAGGGGGCACTTCAGAATTAGTATATAGATATGGAGCAGAGATCTATCAGTGGCTATTAGCCACAAGGTATAGACAGGAACTCTCAGTCTGGGGCAAGTGATGCTCTGCATTCTTGGTGCTTGGGGGGGGCAATAGTGGGAGGGCTTCTAGTGTCCTGGCCCCACTGGTAGACCTCCTGATGGTACCTGGTGTTTTGGCCACTGTGTGATAGACTGTTGGACTGGATGGGCCATTGGCCTGATCCAACATTGGCTTCTCTTATGTTCCTATGTCACCATCAATCATTTCACTTCCATCTCCATCCCTCCACTCTAGCCTCCCTGAAATGGTGGGAAGATTGCCAAAACCTCCTAGCAGGGGCACCTTTCCATCTTCATGCCCCACCTTTAACAATGATAACAGATGCCTCTTTATGAGGCTGGGGAGCCCACCTAATTGGCCTCTGTGTAAGCGCCCACTGGGGGCCGCACTTCTCCCACCATCACATAAATTACCTGGAACTACTAGTGATCAAATATGCTCTTCAGTCTTTCCAACACCTAATAGTTCACCAAGTGATCTCGATCCTTACAGACAACACAACCACCCTATACTACATAAATCAGCAAGAGGGCACGGTTTCAAGATGCCTCTGCAACCTTGCTCTGGAGATCTGGGAAGAATGCCAATCACTAGGCATCTTCCTGGTAGCCTCCCACCTCCCTGGCATATAGAACGTCACAGCAGACTTCCTGAGCAGAGGGGGAGCTTCCCTTCAAGAGTGGGAACTAAATTAAACCTGTCTTCGATGCATAGGGCCACCCAACAGTGGATGTCTTTGCAACAGATACAAGAAATGCCCCAGATTCTGCTCCAGAGTAGACTCAGACCCACTCTCCCTCAGGGATGGACACCACTACCCTTGGCTCCACCAACATCTCTTCTTCTTTCCTCCCAGAGTGGCTACTGAAATCATGAGGGAAACTCCGAGGTGCATTCTAATAACACCATGGTAGCCTCACCAACACTGGTTCTTGATGCTCTTACATCTCTCCAAGGAATGCTTCCGCCACTTCCCAGTAGCACTGGATCTCCTACTGTCGCAAGGAGGCCTGGTGTTATACCACAATGTCCTGCACCTGAAGCTGACAGCGTGGAAAATCCTTTGATGGATCTGCAGCAAATAATAGATCACGTCATACTGAACTGTAGGAAACCCTCCACCCATAAATCCTATGAATGCAAATGGAAAAAGATATTGTGATATCTTCTCTCCACCAAGCTGCCTCCACCACCACCCTGAACCTTTCGGCAATTTTTGGGTTTCTGCTCTCCTTGGTGGATTTAAACCACAGCCATTCCTCACTATGTCTGTACTTGGCAGCCATTTCCACCCATCATGCTCCTATAGATGGGCATTCAGTGTTTACTCACCCCCACACAAAACACTTCCTGAAGGGGCTCCTTTGTCTCTTTCCTCTGATACGTCATCCCACAATGGCTTGTGATCTCCATGACCAGACTCTTTAGCAGACCATTTGAATCTATGGCCACCAGCAGTCTACAGCTTCTTCCCCAGAAAACAGCCTTTCTAGTGGCTCTAACCTCTGCTAGAAGAGTGGGTGAACTTATGGCACCATGTGGTGATCCTTACCTGATATTCCATCAAAAAGGTGTCTCCCTAGCTCCAGACATCATTCGGAGGTGGTCTCAGAGTTCCATCTTCAAGTGGACATTGTCCTCCCTGTTTTCTTTCCACTTCCTCGGGACAATTTGGAATGCCATCTTCACTGTCTCAATGTGAAGAAGGCACTGCTCTTCTACGTGCGTAGGACTCGAGACTTTTGTACAACCTTTGTGTGTCTTATGCCCTACCTAAGAAAGGGCATAGGATCTCCTCGCAAAGGTTATCCAGATGGATAGTAGAAACTATCAAGCTCTGTTACTTGCTAGCCAAGAGGCTACTTCCTGGACCTGTGCGCACTCATTCCACATGGATTCTGGCCACTTCAGCTGCTTTCCTGAAGGGCACACCTCTGCATGACACCTGCAATGCAGCCACATGGGCTATGTCTAACACCTTTGTGAAACACTATGCCCTAGATGTCCGCCTCCATCAATGAACCTTGGTGGCATGTTTCGTGTTGCAGTCAGTGTGTGTTTGAGTCCCTTCCAGCACCCTCCTCCAGGTGTAGGCCTGAGTTTGCTATTCTCCCAGTGGTGTGATGCACAGAGATCACAAAGAAGATTTACAGATTGCTTACCTGTAACTGGTTATCTTCAAGTGGCCATCTGTGCATTCACACCACCCACCCTCCTTCCCCTCTGCTGGTGGTCCTCTTCTGTTCTTGGGGCTTCTTGCAGTGGCGAGAAGGAACTGGTAGGATCCTTGTGCCCTTTCCTGTAGGCATGCGCAGTGGAGCACCCTGCACATAACACGGGGTAAGGGTGTGAAAAATCCCTTTTGGCTTTTGACATCACTGATTGGGATCGGCACAGGTGCACTCTGTCCCAACAGTGTGAATGCACAGATGACCACCCAAAGATCACCAATCACAGGTAAGCAACCAGTCTCATTTTGCAGTTTAATGTATCTGCAGATTGTCGATTGTTGTGGTCTGTCTTGAGATCTCTTCTGCCTTCCTGAAGAGTCCTCTTTCTGATACTTTCTGGTAGCTTGCAGTTCATCAGTTACAGCAAAGCCACCTCCTCCTTCCATCCACATTTCTTTCTGGCAGTTTAGTGAACCAGCTTGAACCAGAGTTCCAGAGTTCCGTTGGAATGCAAATAGGTTTGCAAGTGACTTGCATGAAGTGAACATCTTTGAAAAAGACAAACATCATTTGATGGAGGTGCTTTAAAGGGTTTTATTATTTCGCTCTCTACATAAACATCAACAGTGTGAATAATGAGCTTCTGTTATGTCTGAGGTGCTCTCCTTCACACACTGTTTGCTTTCCTTATGGCTGTGTGTCATTCATTAGGTTAGGTCTTGTCATCCATGCATTCACAACAACAGGAAATCAATAATTAATTATGGATAGGTAAAGCAATGCTTGTCTTGCTTTTCAAACTTCCCTAACTACTCATTAGAAATTAACAATTGGGTATAACTCTTTAGAAATTTCCACTTAATTGAATTATGGGAGCCCACTGGTGGTTGGAGGCGCCTTGAAGCATCAAGATCTCCCTCACATCATGGTTTCCAGTGTATCAAATGCTGTTCTGCTCTTGAGTTTCGATCAGTTGTCCAGCACTGTGCTCGACCATTAATAACCAGTTCTGTAAAAAGAGAGAAAAGGGCAGGTCAGTTCAGGTAGGCTGAAAGGCAAGGCACAGAGAAGCATTAAAGCCATGCAGTAATAACTTGCAGGTAAGGAGAGGAATCAAATGCTTCCTATCATTCTCCCAGCACCACCTGCCTCACAGGGTGTCCTGTTGTGGGGAGGGGAAGGGAAAGGAGTTTGTAAGCCACTCTGAGACTCCCTTGGATAGTAAAGGGCAGTGTATAAATCCAGTCTCCTCCTCCTCCTCCTCCTCCTCCTCTTCTTCTTTGACCTAAGAGTCCTGCAATCAGATCCAAGAGTTTTTTAAAGTAATCTGTGAAGGTTTGAATATACATTTTACATCAGTGTATCAAATATATTTAAATTCCCAAAGATAATAACAGGAGATATGTCCTAGTACTGAGTACTGACAGGCAGATGTGGTAGGATTGGTAGTACAATTTGGCTATAAGTAGTATGGTCTTGGTGCCAGCTGGGGCTCCCAGGGGCTGCGGTACGCCAAAGAGAGATTCTTGTGAGATCTATCCATGTATCTCCCAACATCTTGTCTGGTCTGGTTTTCATTCACATAGTTAATTCAGTAGAGCCTGGAAAGATTCTGACTATGCTCTTAAACACATGAAAACCCAGGGTTGGGGTGCCACATCTCATCTCTTGCAGACCTTCTGTGTGGCCTTGTTTTTGACAGTGTCTTTTTCTCTCTATCCCATTTTGTTCTTGCCTTCATTGCAGGCAGTCCACAAACACTTCCCTGCTGTTAGTTCCAGGGGTCCGTTGGAGTGGGAGCACACAGGAGCGCTGCTCCGGGATTGAGAAGCCCAGGGGGCGGGCACATGACCAAGCCCCGCCCCCTCCTCGGCTTCCTCGAGCAGTGCAGAGGTGCAGCGCCCCAGGGAAAGCCCTGCTAGGATCTTTATTGTTTTTAATGTTTTGTTTTAATATTGATAATTTTATCATTGTTCCTTTTATGACTGTGTGCTGCTTTTCCAGAGACTTGCTCAAGGTGGCATATACATTTTCTAAGTATACCATTTTTTATCTGGGCACATGGCACATAAGTACTGGAGAAATTTCACCAACGCTTCAGCAGCTTCCACCCCATCAGTTTGGTGTAGTGGTCAGGAGTTGGACTCTAATCTGGGAGAACCGGGTTTGATTCCCCACTCCTCCAGCTGCTGGTGTGACCTTGGGCCATTCACAAGTTTTCTCAGAGCTGTTCTCTCACGAGCAGTTCTCAAAAGACCTCTCTCAGCCCCACCTACCTCACAGGGTGTCTTGTGGGGAAGGGAAGGGATGGGTGGTGCACATGTCCTGGGTGTCTCAAGTCTACTTGAAACCTGGTGGTTTCAAGGGAGCAGGAAGAGAATGAGGGTGTGTTCTTTACGCTTATTTTTATTGCACAAAGTATTGGATGGGGAAGGGAATGGAGGAAGAGCACGTCAGTTTCACTCACCTGTGGAGTGGAGCCTGAGGGGTGGGTGTTGCCTTCTGACATACTTCCGGTATGTTAGGGGGTATGGCATATGCAAATGAGCTATGCAAATGAGCTATACTAATAAGCCCCTGCACTTCTTTTTCTACGAAATGACCCCTGGTTAGCTCCATTTGCAGTATTTTGAAACAAGGCCTGCTCTTCTTTGTTATTGCTGTAGTTGTTTTGGTTATTCAGTGCATGCTTCAGTTCAAAGGAATGCCCGTGCCTGGTTAGTATTTTGTTAGTATCAATAAAGTAATGCATTAATAAATAATAACATTTGCAAGGACCTTGAGAAACTGCACAACAGAAAAGCTTCTTTTAAGTACAGGATGGCACTGTTGGAAAGTTTGAGAACACCCACAGTTCTATAGACAAAGATGAATAGCTTATTACCTTTCTATTCTGCTTTTTAAAAACTAGTGCCGCTGGATAGTCTCTACCAAAGAATAAAAGAGCTTCAATGGGCATTTGACTCACAGGAGCTTAAACTTTTCCTACAGTTTATAGATCCACCCCAAATCCAGCTCACCTCTTCTGTCATGGATCAGAAAGACACAGAATTTCACAGGGTTGGGGTTCCCACAAGGATCCATGAGGGCTGGGATAAACAGCTGGGACATGCCACACCCTAATACAACAACGTGGACCATGAAACTCTGGGACTAGAGGAATCGTGTTCCACTGGCTGAAAGCCTTTCGGTCGGCAGAGATTTACTGTGGGATTCAGAACTGCTAGGTCTGGGTTGGAAAATTCCTGGAGATTTGGGGGTGGAGCTTGGGGATGGCATGGTTTGGAAAGGGGAGGGACCTTTGACGTGTATAGTTCCATAGAGTCCGCCATCCAAAGCAGCCATTTCTCCCCAGGGAAACTGATTTCTGTAGCCTAGAGATCAATTGTAAGTCCTGGGCCCCAGGCCCTACCAGAAGATTGGCAATCCTAATGGATCCAAGCCTCTATGAAATATTGAAATCAGTGTTCCCTCTAAGCTGAGTTAGTGTGAGTTAGCTCACAGTTTTTTAACCTCAGGCTCACACCTTTTTGTCTTAGCTCAGGAAGGAAGGCTCCAGATCAAACTAATTTATGCAGTAGCCAAATTGCTTGCTCACAGCTTTAATGCCAGTAGCTCACAAAAATAGGATTTTTGCTCACAGGACTCCACAGCTTAGAGGGAGCACTGGTTGAAATTACTATGGAACTGAAATTATTCCCTTCCCCCTTGTTAATTAAGTGGAGGTAACTAACAATGCCATCCCTATTATGACCTGAATGTTCAAATATACATTTTTGTCTTATTTTTGCTTTACTGAAGTAGGATGGATCAAGTAAAAAGGCTTCAGAAATGAATTTCGTACAGCTTCTGCTTTTGGAGAGATTTGCTTGCTCTTTGCAGGAGACCCTTATATGCTGTACCTTTTAAGTATCCAAAACAATTTAATTAAATTTCATTAGAAGCACTAGAGCTGAAACAAACTAATGAATGCAGCCAGCATCAGGTAATATTTATTACATTACATTGGATTACATTGGAAATTGTCCCTTTTGGGTTCTAAAAATTAGTTTAACATTAATAGCTTTTGACATTTTGATAAAGGAAGTCTAAGGAATTTGTTACCGACCGTTTACCTCTAAAATGAGACCAGGCTGGTTTTCTTAGACTGAAGGAAGGCTTTTGACAGGGGTTTTTTGTACAATATATTTTATTAAATTTTGAAGTATAATACAAATTTAAAGCTTACAAAATGAACATATTTGTAGAATACACATTGTTGTGAGGTAAGTGAACAAAATTAACGTAGCAAAAGACAAAGTGCACATTGACAATCTTAAAAAACACCGTAGTGTGGTAAAAAACAAAGTTTGAGACCTGAGCTCGCCTACATGTAGTTTAGGGTTATCAAAAACTTTTAACCAGTCTATCTGAAAATTTGATATCTATTACTACCATAGCCATAACTCATCCATCACTGTAGGTATTTCTTGTTGCTGTGAGAGATATTCTAGAATATGAAACCATGTTGATACAAACATGGTAGAGGTGGGGATCTTATCAAAACACATAAGATTATCCAAGAATTTAGCCATTATATATAAATCCCACATCTTTTTATGCCATTGTGAAAGAGTGGGTGTCACTGTCATTTTCCAGTGCAAGGCAATGACCATTTTAGCTTCATATAACATTAGGGAGACCCCCTCTATGGTGGATCTTGAGGAACATTGACCAGCCCATCCGTTCAAAAACAAGTGTTCTGCCGTGAGAAGTATATTCCATTGATGAATTTTATTTGGTTTAAGACTTCAGTCCAAAAAGGAAGAATTTGAGGGCAAAATATCCACCAATGGAGGTAATTTCCAATGCTGCCACAGTTTTTCCAGCAATATGGTGAATACGTAGGGTTTATACGAGCCAGTTTGTGAGGAGTACTATACCAATGGGACAACATTTTGAATGACTGTAACTTCATTGCTGTAATTTTAGACTTAAATGGGAGAGTATTCCAAATTTGGTTCCACATTTCATCTGACAGGATGCTTTGGCAGTCCTTTTGCCACATAGATTGGTAGGACAGAATCTTAGCATTATCCAAAGATGCCAACATTTTGTGTAATTTGGAGATGAGACCCTTTTGGTTGATCCCTGCAATGCTAATAATTGATTCCAACACTGTGAGAGGCTGTTTAAGAATGCTATCAAGTTTGATATGTAAGCACAAATTTGTTATCTGGAAATATTGCAACCATGGAATGTTGCATTGTATTTTAGTTTCTAGATCAGATTTAGGTAAAAGCATTCTTCTGGATGTAAGATCCTGAAGTGTTTTTATGTTAGCCATTTTCCATGGCTTGTATGCTGGGTTGTTCAGACCAGGAAGAAACCATAATTGATTAAGAAATGATTGGTACCTTGAAATTGTTGGTAGTGGTTTTGGTCTCAAGCAATCCCAAGTTGTTGGCATTGCTGAGAATAGAGGGCTGTGAGACTTCTGATTAGAACCAATAAGTCAGGCCCCGTATGAAAACAAAGTCCTTTATTGTCTTAATGGTCTTTCAGGAACACGTTCTTTGTTAGTGATACCAGATAGATGAGGCTAGGACCTCTTATACAGTATTCAAAAGGCACTGGATTGACAGGCACCAATCAGTGTAAAACCATGAAGCGTGAAAACCTGTGACCGTTATGTTCCCATGAAAAAGGCGCGCAAGCAAAGCATAACTCCCCCCCCCCATGCCCCTTAGTGCACTCTACTTGCATTCCCACGCATAAACACCTGGAAGAACCCAGAGCGAGACAGCTCAAGGCTAATAGTTCAGCGGCAGAGATAAGCAGAGCTGGCAAAAAAAATTAGCTACACAGAGATGGGAGGGGGCAGGGGAGGGGGAAGGGATCCAGACACCAATCTCCCAACTGGAGGACCTGTAAAGAAAAAGGGGAAAGGCCAGAAAATGACAGGGAACCTGACAAGGGCTTTTTAGACTTGATTAGGTCTGCTCAAGGGAGATTGCCATATGCATTCATGGACCTCAAAAGGTGCTGTATAGTGGGCAAATTGTTGTGCTTGATCAGACATGGAGTTTGTGTGCAGCAATTTTATCACTTGAGATAAATGTATGACTCTGTAATGTATGTATGACTCTGTAATAGTATAGTAGGTAAGGAAAATGTATTCCTCCTCTATTTGTATTTCTATATAGAGTACAATTGTTGATCCTGTGGTGTTTGTATGCCCAGAAAAACTGTAATAGCATTCTTTGCCATTTGTGCAACAGAAAAGTAGAGATATTTAACTAAGTTCAGCCTGTCAAGCCATGCCAGATTCATCTTGTGCCATTTGGAGAGCTCAGATTGTATATCTTTCTCCAGCCTTTCATGGTTGAATCTGTAAATATCACTAAATTTTTTAGGTAGATTTATTCCTAGGTATGGTAAGAAGTCATTGGTCCACGAGAAGGAGTGTAGGGATTTAATAATTTGATCCATTTGTTGGTCTATATTAATTGGTAGTATTTGTGATATATCTATATTTGCTTTCAGTCCTGTGATTAAGCCAAAATTTCTTAGATGTTTTTGCACTGCTGATAAAGATACTATCGGTTGGGACAGAAATAACATCATATTGTCAGCAAACAGCAACACATTAAACTCCTTCTCATGCAATGTGATTCCTTTTATACTTGTATCATGTCTAAATAGGTTTGCTAGAGGTTCAATACATAAAGCAAAGAGGAGTGGGGAGAGAGGGCATCCTTGTCTGGTACCTCTCTTTAACTGCAAAGAGTCCAAGATTTGGAGGTTGATTTTGAGTTGAGCAACAGGATCAGCATAAATCACATTGATTGCTGTTAGAAATTTTTCATCAAATCCCATTTTCTGTAGTAATATTTTAAGGTATAAAATTTCCACAGAATCAAAAGCCTTTTCTATATTTAAAGCAAGGAGGGCTGTAGGTATTTTTTGTGTGTCACAGTAATTTAAAATAAAAAAGGCTTTGTGAATATTTTCCATGATGTCACGGCTGGGCATAAAGCCTCCTTGATCTTATTCTATATATTGCATAACAAAAGAGTTGAGTCTGTGAGCCAGAATTGATGTGAAAAGTTTAAAGTCAACATTTAACAATGAGATAGGCCTGTATGAGGCAAGGTAGTTCTGGGTCTTTCCCTTGTTTAGGAAGAACTATATTTGCTGCACTGTTCCAAGAAGGAGGGAGGCATCCAGTGTTTAGAATATGATTGCAAGCCTCAGGCAAAGGGGTAGCTAATAGTGAGGCAAAGGTCTTATAGAATTCTGGTGTAAAACCATCTGGCCCTGGCGCTTTCGCTGGTTTAAATCTTTTAATTGCCTCTAAAACTTCCTGAGTGGAAATTGGTTTGTCTCTGTGATCCTGTGTCAAAATGTTCCCCAAAGTTTGATTTTTTTTTTCAATTCAGCCAGCTCAACCTTGTTTGAACTATATAATTTTTTGTAGAAATTTAAAGAGAGTTGTGAAATGGATTGTGTGTCTGAATGCGAAATACCCTGACTGTCTTTCAAAGCTTTGATTAGCCTTGATTGTTGCTGTTGTTTTACGCGTTTAGAGAAAAATCTAAGTGACCTAGGAGAGAAGGCCTATCTCCTTTGTTTAGAATATAAGATTTTTTTTGAATTTGAGACATTTCCAGTAGTTCCATTTTTTTACATTCTGCTATTAAAAGTTTGTACACCTCTGGGCTACCATTCTGCTTATGCTGGCATTCGGAATATAGCCATATTTTAACATGTGGGATACCATAGTCAAAAAGTGAGGGCAGGACATTGAAATTCACTGTCTTCTCCAATAACATGTTGTCAGCATATTTCCTATTTGCCAGTCACCCAGGAATGGGGAAAGAAATGTCACTTAATATGTCATTCTCCCCACCCAGACAAATAAGGTGATAGCTGTATGAGCAGTACGAGAGAGAGAGAAAGACAGAGAGAGATGGTTTAAAGGATGGTACTCAACACTCTGGGCATTTTGTCATCTTCTTACTATGCTTAGATAGGAAACATTTAATATGTAGGAACATCGTATATCTGAAATTCTTTGAAACATCAAGGCAATGTAAATCTGAAGTCTGCTGAATCTATTTGATGTTTGGTTTCTTCTTATGCTGCAAGTTTGATGATTTCTTTGGGAGGCAGGGGGCATACTGACATAACTGTGGGGTTATCATCATCAGTATTTGGTTAAATATCCATGCCACCTGCTCAACCTATTCACGGGTAACTAAACAAGTTGTGCATTCACTCTCTTCTTTTCCACATGGTTTCTATGAAGGCCAAACGAGATATAGTCCATATGCACCCATATACATATCAGGAGAGTGCCTTGAAATGTCAGGAGCTGGCTGGGGAGGGTCACGAATTCCTGGTTTCTACTAGTGTCTCCATCCAGTGACAATCCCTGGCACCACATCCTACACTGCTGAGGCACTGCATCAAGAAAAAAGGGGTCAAGAAGGCCCTGTTGAAGAATCAGAACTGCTCTTACACTTTCCTGGATCCAGCCATAGTCTTTGAACCTATTTGATTTTGATTTCATTTATTCCATTTGCTTTCTTGTTGAGACTCAAGGCAAATTACACAATGTAAAAATCAATTCAGGACTATGGATTACAGATCTGGAAAAGCAATGCAAACAAAAAACTTCCTAAGGCATCGTGACATCCTTTGACTTGCTGGGTTCCACCCTCCAACATGATCTGATGCATCCAGGGGGCCACTCTGATGCTTCTTGGCTTGACCCATTTCAGCTTCCCTGCCCACCCCTCTTTGTTGAGCTCTTTCCTTATTGTTTGAACTTTGCCACCCTGGTAATTCTAAAGCTTTTATTATTTATCTATGTTGTTGTTGTTCAGTCCCACAGTCGAGTCCGACTCTTCGCGACTCCATGGACCACATCATGCCAAGCCCTCCTGTCTTCTGTTGTGTTCCAGAGTTTGCTTAATTTCATGTTTGTTGCATCGATGATGTATTTATCTATACCAGTGACACAATTCCTGCATTTGAGTTGTTTTCAATACAGTTCAAAGCTAGTTCTCTTAGTGAAAGTTAAGCTAGATATGCCAGATCCTGGTTAAATCAATTCCCAACACTTTTCATTTCGAAGAAAGATAAGTTTATTGGGATTTTGATAGATACTAGACTGATAAATACTAGACTCTCTGTTAGAACTGAAGGTAAAAGTGCAAAGATTGCAGATATATTGTGTTCAAGCAAATGCACTAATGATCAGGACCCAATCCCCCCATGGCATTTGCCCACCAGAATTAACAGTCAATTACCCCCCTCACTAAGCACATACCCCTCTACAGAAATAACAGTCAACTACCTCCCCACTAAGCACATACGCCTCTACAGAAATAACAGTCAACTGCCCCCCCACTAAGCACATACCCCTCTACAGAAATAAAGCAGAACAACAGGTCCCTGCGACTCAGTGTCTGGCACATCAAAGCATTTAGGAAAGTGAAAGCATTTCAGTTTTCACACCTTTCTCCCCTTCTTCCCTTCCTTCATGGCAGGCAAACCATAAAGTGCATAAGGAGCCTGCCATACTGCCCCCCTGACCTCTCACCCCTTGGCTTGAGAGGGTATTTGTTATGGAATGCACATGTTAGAGAAGGGGCTCTAACATGTTCACATTTCATCCACTCATTATGTGATTCATCAAAGTCCTTCCATTTAATCAAATAGTGCAGTTTGTTCTGTTTCAACTTAGAATCAAGGATCTCCTCCACTTCCTGGTGTGGTTCACCATCCACCATTAAAGGAGGTGGTCTCCACTTGTTTGGGCCAGGATCCCTTTTCAGCAAACTGAAATGAAATACAGGGTGAATATGCCTTAGTTTTAGGTAAATCAAGTTCTAAAGCCACTTTGTTCAAGACCCTCAATACCTTGAATGGGCCAATATACTTCCATCCCAATTTCCTCCCCAGCTGGAGCCCCTTCAAATTTTTTGTAGAGAGGTACACTGAGTTGCCAAGCAGCAACTCCCATTCAGGAGCTCTCCGTTTATCAGCTTGCTTTTTGTAGTCCTTTTTTGCCTTTCTCAGAGTTTCTTGGATTGTGGACCAGTGATCCTTTAGGTACACCTTCCCCACAATTGCAAATCTCCTGGTTTGGGCTCCACTGTAGTCACCATAGGGAGGGGGGCCTTTCGTACCCATGCACAGCCTTAAAGTGGAGAGACCAATAACACTGTGCACTGAGTTATTATAACTGTATTCCGCGTAAGAGAGGAGGTTGACCCAGTTGTCCTGCTGGTAATTGGTGAAGCACCGGAGGAATTGCTCCACCACTTGATTTACCCTCTCAGTTTGCCCATCCATTTCTGGGTGATGGGAGCTGTTGAGACCTTGTTCCGCCCCCCAACACCTGCAGCAGTTCCTTCCAGAACTTAGCGATGAACTGTGACCCCCAGTCCAAAATGATCTTGTGGAGGAAGGAATGCAGTCTCACAATGTGGTGCATGAAAAGCTTGGCTAGTGATTTGGCTGAGGGCAGTTGTTTGCAAAGACTAAAATGTGCCTGCTTGGAGAATGTGTCGACCACCACCCAAATCACTGTTTTACCTTTACTAGGTGGTAAGTCAGTAATAAAGTCTATCGAAATTACTGTCCATGGTCTCTCTGGCATTTCAAGGAGTTGTAAGGTCCCAGGAGGCTTTCCTGGCATCCGTTTCCCCATTAGACAGGTCTGGCAGGAACCCATGAATTGGAAAATATCTGCCCTCATACGCGGCCATTAGAATTGCCTTTGAAGGAGGTGCAGGGTTTTCAGGTATCTAAAATGCCCCGCCAGTTTATTTTAGTGCCCCAAAGTCCCAACGCTTCAGGCACAAACAGCCTCCTGCCTCTGTACCAACAGCCATCCCCCTCTGCTCCACTAAATTGTCACTTAGAATGTCCTCCATGTCCCTCTCTGTGAAAGCTGTTTTAAATTTGTAAATCCAGGGTTCAACATCAATGGGAGTCTCTGCTGTTGCCCAGCTGCACGTTACCACCACCACCCCAACTGGGTGGGTGTGAACATTGAGTCTATGACTTCTTCCCTCTGGCTGTCATGTTGCAGGAGGTAGGACAGTGCATCAGCCAGAGAGTTCAACTTCCCTGGGAAGTGCTGGAGGGTAAACCGGAATTTAGAGTAAAAACTCCACCCAACAGAGCTGCTTGGCATTCAGGCACCTGGATGCATGTAATACCTCCAGATTTTTGTGGTCTTTCCACACCTCAAACGGCACCCTTGCCCCCTCCAGCCAGTGCCTCCAGGTAGTAAGGGCCAGTTTAATGGCAGCTGTTTTCTTATCCCAAACAGCCCAATTACACTCCATGAGGGAGAACTTTTTAGATACATAAGCCAAGGGGTGGAGCTTCCCATCCTCTCTCTGTTGCAGCATCGCCACCGCTCCCCCCCCCCCCAATAGCCACATCAGAAGCATCTACTTGGACCACAAAAGGCTTATTTTCGTTGAGATGGTGTAAGATGGGCTCAGAGGTAAACAGCGCCTTGAGTTTTTCAAATGCCTGCTGACACTCCAGGGTCCAGTCCAACTTGGTACTTGGCTTGCTACTGTCTGGACCTTCCCCTTCATTTTTAACAAGTCAATAAGGGGCAGAACCACCTGGGCAAAGTTTGGGATGAAGGTGCAGTAGAAATTGGCGAATCTGAGAAATGATCTCTAAATGGGCAAGAAAACAAATATTTGAAAACCTCCCTCAAAATCTGGTACAAATACAAAGACAGGTTAGCCCCTTCTATCTCCATACAATCCTCCTTTTTAGATCAACCGTGGTTTCGGCCTGGACAGGACAATGCCTTATATAACTCCTGGCGAACTGCTGGAATCACACCTGCTTCATAACAAAAAAACTCTTGGAGAAAATACAATTAGAAGAAAAACTGGGGAAAAGAATAATGTGATTCCAGTATTTACAACTTGAACACATGATAGAGTCACCCCAACTTGCAGAAACTCTTAGAAAGGGGATTTGAACAACTTCTAAAGACATTGAACACTGACTCACTGGGCTTATTGTCCAAAATATACAAATGCTTAAATCCATCAGACAATGAAAAACCACTAAAATACCAAAAACTATGGCTATGAGACTGCAAGAATCAATTGATAGGACGACTGGGAACACGTATGGGTTTCTCATAATCTCTCCTCAGCGATCTTTAATATATGATTCCAGACCATCAAAATTCTAATGAGATGGTACATACTGCCTGTTACCCTACATCATTGTTATGTCCTAATGGCAACCGTGCACGCGGTCAGAGAAATGCACATGACCGGGCTGGCTACCAGAACTTCGCTTCGGGAGACAATAGCCCGGCCAGATTGTAAATTAGACCAAACAGCCACCCAGGTTCCACCAGGGGACCTATGGTTTAAGGTAACTCATGATTAATCCTATCAGGGAGTTTGGGCGTAATCTTATCAGGGTACTCCTATCAGGGAGTAATCCTATCAGGGAGTTTGGGCAAGGCTGGGGGTTCAGTTTAGACGTGTATTTAAGCAGACCCCCCAAGCCGCATTCAGTAGCCTGAAATTGTACCATCAATAAACTTATGAGCTGATTTCACTGCAACCTGTCTCAGTACTTTATAGTGGCGATGAGGATGGGATCCCAATAAGTGACACTAACACCAACTCCAGCATTGCACCGAGCACCGATCCACTGGCAACCGAGCAATGCTACGCTCCAGCGCCTCACAGCACCACCAACCGCCCCAGAGGACACCGCTCACTGCACCGTTCCAGAGTAATGGCCGCTGCTCAGGGACAAATCATTGCATTCGACCCCACTCGCCCTGAGCTCTGGGAAGCGTGGGTAGAACAATTAAAGTACTTCTTCCTGGTCCAGGAGATGGCCGACCCAGGAAAAAAGAAAGCCTGGCTCATCAGCTCCTGCGGTGTCTCCACGATTCACCTGGTGCAGAGCTTAATCGCACCCATGACACTGGACGATGCCTCCTTCAACAAGCTGATCAACACGCTCATGGCCTACTTTGCACCAAAACCATCCCGAATGGCACTCAGAATGGAATTCTGCACTTGCACCCAGAAGACTGGTGAGTCAGCTGTGGACTTCATGGCTGACCTCTGGCACCTGGCAATGGGGTGTGAGTTCCCGTCCATCGAGGACACTCTCCTGACCCAATTCTTCTGGGGTGTCTGCGAGCTGAAGCTCTGATAAAAGCTAGTGGCAATTGAGGAACTAAAGCTGGATGCCGCTTGCAAAGCAGCTCCCACATTCGAGAAAGTGCATAAGGATTGCCAAGGATCCATGACGCACCACCTGGCAACCACCGCCAGCCCATCAACATTGGATGAGAATGAAGAGGTCCTTTAGCTCCGCAGGCCAGACCAGTGAGGACCGCAGCTCCCATCTGCCGCACTAGCCAGCCAGTGGACCAACAGACCCACACCATGTGCTAGCTGCAAAGATCCACATGACCATTGGACCTGCTGCTTCCGCGAAGCATCCTGTCGATCCTGCAGCAAGACAGGGCCCATTGCCCAGATTTGTCATTCCCAGGCCTCCCAACGCACACAAGCTGCACACCTGGAGTCATCAGAACTGCACTCCACAGCATCCACCCACTACCAGCTAATGAACTTGCCTCAGGACACCCCCAACAAAAATTTATGTCCCAGTAGTAATAGAGGGGGTCATCCTGCGAAATGAAACTGGACATGAGGTCCACGTTTTCATAATCTCAGTGGATACCCTTCACTCGTCTTCGGGGGGGAGGCATTACGGAAGCCCATGGGACTGAAGCTATGGGATTTCCAGAAGAACCTGGTAGCGATCAAGAGGTTGGGCAAGTTCAGGGTCCAATTCAAGGATTTTGATGGACTATTGGACCTCCTGGTGGTTGAGGGCAGGCCTTCCAGCTTGCTGGGATTATCGTGGTTTGGGCCCCTGGGACTGGGAGTGATGGGGGTGAATCACCTCTGTGGCACAGACTTCCAATCAGTCTGTGATGAGTTCCTGGCCATTTTCTACAGAGCACTGGGCAAGTATATGGGCCCCCCAGTGTCCCTCTACCTAGACCCTATGATCCGGCCTATCCACACGGCGGCCAGACAACCCCCCCAGAAGTCCGACCCAAAATCGACAAAGAACTGGACAGGCTGGTCAACCAAGGGGTCCTTGACCCAGTCCCACATGCTCAGTGGGAGACCCCCATTGTAACCCTGATGAAGCCAAACAGGGACGTACACATTTGTGCAGGTTACAAATGCACAGTAAACAAAGCTGTCCAAGACCGCGCTTATCCAGTGCCAGTAATAAGCCAGGTCCCAGCTTCACTGGACGGGGTAAAGGTATTTGGGAAGCTGGATCTGACACAAGCCTACCAACAGCTCCTGGTGGACGACACCACCGCAGAAGCACAGACCATCAGGATGCACAGGGGGGCATACAGGGTACGGTGCTTACAATTCAGGGTCAGCATCGCCCCGGGGATTTTTCACAATCTCATGGACTCTTTGCTTAAAGGTATCCCCAGTGTCCAACCTTTTTTTGACAACATTCTGATAGCAGCCCCAGACATTGAGACCTTCACGGCCCAGCATCCTGCAGTGCTTTAACAACACTGACCTAAAGGTGAAAAGAGAAAAAAAGAGACTTCTGCTGGGAATCTGTTCGGTCGAATTCCTCGGTTTCACAGTGGATGAACAGGGCATCCATCTGACCCCCGACAAAATCCGTGCCATCACTGAAGCCCCCACTCTAACTTCAAAGGTGGAGCTCCAGGCATTTTTGGGTCTCCTCAGCTTCTACCACTCATTCCTCCGCCACAAGGCATCAGTGGCAGAACTTCTCCATCAGCTCCTCAACAAGAACGCTCTGTGGATCTGGGGTCCCTGCCATGCAGCGGCGTTCTGGGCCGTCAAGGGACTGTTGATGTCGAATACGGTACTGGCCCATTTCAACGAGTCACTCCCTGTAGTCCTCGCATGCGACACATCACCATACGGGCTGGGGGCCATCCTGGAACATCGCCTGGAAGAGAGGTCCCCATCGCCTACTACTCCCGCACCCTGTTGTCAGCTGAGCGCAACTATGTGCAAATTGACAATCTGGCAATCGTGGAAGGAATTAAGAAGTTCCACAATTACCTGTATGGCTGGGCCTTCATGATTGCAATGGACCACAAGCCTCTCCTAGGTTTTCTGGTGCCAGACCACCAAAAACCCAAGATGCTCTCGCCCAGGGTGCTTCGCTGGTCCATTTTCATGGCTGGCTACCAGTACAAGCTGTTCCACCGCCCGGGGAAGTCCATGGGCTACACAGACGCCCTCAGCCACCTACTGCTCCCTTCCTGTGACCCAGACCCAGCTCCAGCCCACCACATTGCCCGGCTGGAGGACCTGATGGACTGTCCCATCCAGGTAAAAGATGTTTCACACCTCATTGCCCCTGATCACACATTGTCCCGTGTCTTGGACTGGGTGGGAAGGGGGTGGCCCAGCAGCCCGGGCTCCAAATTTTCTGCCTTTTCAGCCCAACAAAATGAACAAGGGGTGTGTACTCTGGGGCACTCGGGTGGTTGTCCCTGAGCCGCTTTGCAAACAGGTGCTTGCAGCACTCCATGAAGTGCATCCAGGCATCGTAAGCATGGCAATCCTGGCCCAGAGCTATGTTTGGTGGCTGGGGCTAGATTGGAAGATCATGGAGCAAGTCCAGCGGTGACAGAAGTGCCAGGAATCGAGGCCAGACCCACCCCAGGCACCGGTGAGACCCTGGGAGTCATCCCCTAAGCTATGGGCTCGACTCCACCTGGACTTTGTGGGACCATCCCAGGGTCAACTATTTTTATATATTAGTTGACAGCTACACAAAATGGCTGGAAGTGGTGCCAGTGTCCTCCACCTCATCACAGGCCACTATCCATGCCATGTGGCACATCTTCAGCTCCCACAGCATCCCCAACACATTCGTAACCAACAACGGCTCGGCCTTCACATCAGGAGAGTTTCAGGAGTTCATGAGCTACTACGGGATCTGGCACATCCAATCTGCCCCATTCCACCCAGCCACAAATGACCAGGCTGAACTCATGGTGCACACAGCCAAAGAAGCCCTGCGTCACATGGACACTGGCGACTGGAACTACAAACTGGCAGCAGCCAGAGGACAGCCCCACACACCACGACCAAGCACAGCCCTACAGAACTCCTCATGGGTAGGCAGCTCACAACCAGGTTGGACTGCCTACACCCAGATGGTGTAGTGTAGAACATAGTGTGGCCCTGGAGCAGCAAAAGGCTCCTTGGGGATTCTTCCCGGAGGACCCCATCTATGTAAAGAACTTTGCTAAGGGTCCCGCCTGGTTGTCGGGCCGGATAGTGTGGGTAACAGGGCCTCTATCCTACGAGGTCACAGGGGACGAAGGTCAACTGTGGAGAAGACACATCAACCAACTGCGCTGTCGATGCCTGCCCACAGCAACTGATGCACTCGAAGAGAGCAAGGACAAAATCCCCCTCCCAAGCAAGATGAAGACGGGGACCATGAGACATCCACACCAGAGTCTCCCTGATGGAACACATCAGCAGACATACACATTGACATCCCTCCAGCACTGGCCCCAATGGATGAACCAGAACCGTCCCCAGGATCGTCTGAGGCCGCCCCCAAGCAACCCGCTGCAGAAACAGGAGTATGCCACTCGACCAGGAAATGGCAAAGGCCCTCATACATAAAAGACTTTGTGTGCTAGGGAATGTCTAAACCATGGGGGGAGGGGTGTTATGTCCTAATGGAAACCGCACACACAGGCAGAGAAATGCACGTGGCCGGGCTGGCTACCAGAGCTTTGCTTCGGGAGACAATAGCCCGACCAGATTGTAAATTAGACCAAGCGGCTGCCCAGGTTCCACCAGGGGACCTATGGTTTAAGGTAACTCGTGATTAATCCTATCAGGGAGAAAAGACGCAGATCCCTTGTGCAGATCCCTTGTGCAGGAAGAACTGTGGACAGAAAGCGGACTTTATCTACTGCTGGTGGGCATGCCAGCACCAATCATTCTGGTCTCAAATATCCCACCACATATGTTTGGTCACAAATGTACATTTGCCTTTCCTACCAGAAACACTACTTTTAAACAACTGGTCAGACCCACATGGCAATAAGCAGAAGACAGAACTAATTCATACTCTATTAGCCATAGCTAGAAACACCATAGCTGCTACCCGGCTTGATAAACCCCCCCCCCCAATTAAATCTTGGCAAAATCATATTTCAAACATTTCATCATGTGTAAAATAGCGCTCAACACACTTAACCTTTCCTTGAGTAAGTTCAAAGAAAAAATTAAAGCATCATGGTACCCACTCATTAACTATATGGTGGAAGCAAATGTAATTCCTGCAAACCCTCTATACAGGTCAATTATTTACTTTTAAAGCATGATCCTGGGTCCCAGTTTAACTGAACTTTAACATAACACCTGAAGTTGTTTCCAGAACATTGGCTGAGTGTTTATATGTAAGGTTATGGTATGGTCTGTTTTATTTACTGTTAATAATGGCATATTAATTATATTATATTGCAACCTGTCTATAAGTTTAGAACCTCATCTGCCATTCCAATTGTATTTGAAAAAGTGTGCCTTGTACATGAAAGCTCGTACCTTGAATAAACCTTTGTTGGTCTTAAAGGTGCCACTGAACTCTAAATTTGTTGTTATAGTTGAACATATGTTTCTTTTCAAATCTACTTTTGTACTTTACCTAGAGGCACTATTTGTGATTACTCTGTAATACTGTCAACTATTTCAATAAAAACTATAAATTAAAAAAAAAACTGCTATGAGTAAATGGAACACCAGGTTGATAGTGAATGGAGAAGAAACTGGAACAGTTAATATCAAATGAGGAATTGTCCAAGGTGTGAGAATGTCCCAATGAATATAGTCCACAACAGGTCTTGTAAATAAAAGTCCTTTACTTGTAGGAAAGATTATTGGAGTCATACAGTTCTTCTGTTAGTAATGAGATGCTTTGATATACTAAACTCACAAACGGTTACAGATAGTTTGCCAATCAGACTATAGTGCTGATGGCGTAACAAAAAAGGAGGGTCAGTTCCCAGAGAATACGTGGGAAACCTTTTTCTCAGGAAATAACGATGTTGAACATTCTAAAAATTCAGTTCACAGAGACCTGAGACCATAACAGCAAACAGTTTCTCTCCACACCAGACCCTTTCATGTTTCAAGGCTAAGACACGAGATAAGCGGCCAGAAGGTAGCTAGCTGTCTGCGCAGGCGCGGGTAATCTGCCAAGCAAAGCATAAACCAAGCAATTAAGGAGGCGGGGTGGCGGGCGGTAGCTGATTTCACATTCCTGAGGGCTGGGTGAGAGGCCCATTGTTAACTACCGGGCAGGACCTGTGGGGAAGCTAAAAGCAAGGCAAAATATGAATAGGCCCAAAGCAAAATATGAATAGGCCCAAAGCAAACTGGTATAGCATAGGCACATAAGAATACAGGGTGTATAGGCTCAAAGCCTGAGTAATATACTGGTATAGCAGAGGCACATAAGAATACAGGGTATGCACTGAAATATATAGCAGGCACTGACACAAGGAGACTCACTATCACAACTGCTCTTTGCCATTGCCCTAATACCACTCAGAATCATTCTCAATAGTACAGGCCTAGGGCACCAGTTTTCAAAGACAGACCCAAAGACTTCACATTTATGGTATATGGATGACTTGAAAAGGTATGGAAGATCATCAATAGTGATTGATTCTTTACTAAATACATTTCAAATATTCAGCAAAGATAAAGGAATGGAATTTGGCCTTGACAAGTTTGCAACATTAGCACTGAAGAAACCATGATGCCAAATAACAACAATATCAAAACACTGTGTGTTAAAGAAAACTACAAATATCTTGGAATTCTGGGAGCTGACAACATCAAAAATAAAAATATAATCAAGGAGTATGACTAAAGACTTAAAAAGATATTGTGAACAAAATTAAATGGAGGTAACACAGTAAAGGCAATTAACACGTGGGCAATTCCAATTCTAAGAGTCACAACTGGCATTATCAATTGGAGACAAGTAGAATTGGAAGCAGTAGATCACAAAACTCACAAGATAATGATAGTGCATCAGTCACTACACCCTAGAAGTGATGTTGATCATCTTTACATAATAAGAAAACAACTGATTAATGTGCTGCTGGTAGCAGCTAAAGTCATCATTGCGCAAACATGGAAAGCACAAACTCCCCCCACAATCCAAATGTGGCTACATAAGATGTGGGATTTCTCTCTATTAGATAAAATTTCTATGATCACCAGCAAAGTATGCGCCACAAGTGACTTGTCAAATCCACGCAACGTATGGTTTCCGGTTAGTTCAATCTTTTACTATACGGTTAAAGTGCCTTAATTTATAGCTGTGTAGACCATGCCGATAGTTAAGATTGTAGTGACACTATAGGTTGTTAAGAATGTTATGCATCTGTGGGTAAGATACTTGATTTGATTAGAATGTATCTGTAGGCAGTATATATTTGATTCATCTAATGCCTGGTTATGGTTGCCAATTGGTGTGCTCTGTAGTTATATGTATGAGAAACAGTGCTCCTTTGGAATGTAACTTACTCTATTGTATTGTGTTTTTAATTTAAAAAAATATAAAAAATCTTTACATACAAAGAAAATTTAGTGGAAGAGGTCTCTTGACAGTTAAGCAAGGAGTTGAAGAAGAAGGGGACTGAATGACTACACCAAGCTTCTAGTTGAAGTGTACAATGTAGACTTATTTAAGGAAACAGAAACGAAAGAAAATTACAAAAAAATTGCAAACAAAATTCACTTTGACAGCTGGAAGGAAAAGTATTTGCATGGGCAATATTTGAAAGGCACTGAGAATTAAGTTAATAGCAAAAGTACCTGAAAGTGGCTCTAAAATGGGCACTTGAAGAAAGAAACGGAAGGACTCATTCTAGCTGCACAATGAAATGAATCACATGAAAGCCAAGATTCAGAAGATCAGTGATGATAGCATGTGTCGACTTTGCAAGTCAAAGGATGAAACAGTTGACCACATGGTCAGTGTCTGCAGTAAAGTTGCTCAAACTGACTATAACATCACAATAGGGTTGCAGCTATGTTGCACTGGAATCTTTGCAGGAAGCATGGCCTATCATCATCCAGAAATTCACGGGAGCATAAACCAGACAAATGATGGAAAATGATGAAATGAAGATTCTTTGGGACTTCCGATTACAAATGGATAAACACCTGGAGCATAACACTCCTTTTTTTCCCCCCATATATTTTTATTATTATTATCAGTTGTTAAATAATACATTATTTCATTATTTATTTAAATAATTTTCCATTTTCCACCACTTCCCTCCCCCCTCAGTCTAATTGTCCTCTTCCAGCCAGGAGCATAAGGCATGCACCTTCCACCGAACGTCTTCTTTCTTCTCTTCTTTAATCCAATTCAGGTACAGCGACCATTTCTTCTTAATCCTTGCTGTTCTATCCTCCCGTGGCGAATCTTGTGTCAACATGGCCGCTATATCCGACTGGACAAAATCAAACAGATAATTATGCCAAGCTTCTCTTGTCCACTTACTTTTGTCTTTCCATCCTAATGCTATTACTGCTTTCCCAGCTAGTATTATTGCCTTCAATAGATCTTGACTATTCTTCTCTATTTTCTCATACCTATGGTCATTAATTCAAAGTCTATGTCAAGCTTTACCTTGAAAAGCTTGTCTATTACTTCCAATATATCCTTCCATAGTTTTTTAGCCTCTGGGCATTCCCACCACATATGGGCATACCACCCTTTCGCACTTTTGCAGTGCCAGCAATTAGGACTTAAGCCTGGAAACATATTTGCTAGAATGGCCGGAGTTCTGTACCATTTAGTATAGAATTTTAATTCTAATTCTCTAAATTTATGCATTTTTGGTGCCAGTTTGGTGTAGTGGTTAAGTGCGCGGACTCTAATTTGGGAGAACCGGGTTTGATTCCCCACTCCTCCACTTGCACCTGGCTGGATGACCTTGGGCAAGCCATAGCTCTGTGCCAGCTGTTCCCTCTTTCAGCTTGGGAAAGAGCTCTCTCAGCCCCACCTACCTCACAGGGTGTCTGTTGTGGGGAGGGGAAGGGAAAAGGAGTTTGTAAGTCGCTCTGAGACTCCCTTGGGGAGTGGAGGGCGGGGTATAAATCCAATCTCTTCTTCTTCTTCTTTTTATTCTCTTAATCCCTTCCATTAACTTTTCTGCTTTCTGCCTCGTTATTTTGTTTTCTATACTCCATTTCCCTTGCAGCTGTCCTATACCCCCTTCTTTATCTGAGACCATTTTCTTATATATTGCTCCCACTATTCCTTTTTTAGATTTCCTCATTAGTTTATATATCTCTTCTACTGGTTCTTCTATATCCATATTATTGTTTTCTATTATTTTTTTTATCTTGGTGTATAGGCCTGCTACTTTTAACCAATACTTTGCTCCTACTTTCGCTTCTATGATCCGAAGTGGCTTTAAGGTATTTGCTGTCAGCATATCTTGTAGTGTTCTGTACCCTTTTTGTTTAAGTAAGTCCCACCATCCGTGGTCTTCCCCCTCTTCTTCTAATGTTTTGAGTGGCGCCCATTTAGACGTCCTTGTTAACCACTTTGTCTGCCACTTTCTCCAAACTGCTAAGGTACTCTCCCTAGGTCCTGTTTTCCTTTTATAATCTTTGTTCTGTTTGCCTGTGAATATACCAAATCTTCCTACTCCTTCATTCGCCTCATTTTCGAATTTAACCCATTTCTGATCTTCTCCTTCCCCTATAACTAATAATGCTTTTAACTGGAAAGCTTCATAGTAACTTGCTATATCTGGTACCCCCCATCCTAATTCTGAACTGTGATTATATACCAACTTTTTTGCAATTCTATATTTTTTGCTTCCAAAGATCCATTCTCTTATTTTTGTATTCCTAATGTCAATTTTTTGTTTGCTAAGTGTTAGTGGTAGTACTTGAAATAAATATAGCAGCTTTGGTATCCAAAACATCTTGACACTTCTAATTCTAGCTGTTATATTCAGAGTTTTCCTCTTCCACTCCTTCATTTCTCTCATTACCTTCTGCCATACTTTTTTATAATTTTTCTCCTCTATTTTATTTATGTTCCTATAGATTTCTATTCCCAAATACTTAAATTTTGTGGCACCCAATCCTATTTTAGTTAATCTATTAATTTCCTCCCTTTCCTCTCGATCCACATTACAATACATTATCTCCGATTTCCCTATGTTAATTCTTAATCCTGACAGCGCTTCAAAGTCTTCTAATATGACTTTCATTTCTTTTATCCCTTCTTTGGGGTTAGTCATGATTATAATTATATCATCCGCAAATAAGTTTAGCTTCATCTCCTCTTTACCTATCTTACATCCCTCTATTCTTCCTGAATTCCTAATTCTTTCGGCCAATTGCTCCATTGCCATTATAAATAGAGTTGGTGACAACGGGCATCCTTGTCTAACCCCTCTCGAAATTGGAAATTCCTCAGTATGTTTATTATTTACTCTAACTACCGCTGTTCCTTCTCTGTAGATTTCTTGAATTGTTCTAATATATGTCTGACCAAAGCCATATTCCTTCATTATGGACCACAAAAATTCATGAGACAGTGTATCGAATGCTTTATATACATCCAATTTAAGTAATGCTATCTTCTTGGACTGCCTATGGCATAGTACATTTAATATATTCCTTATGGGATGTGCGATGCTTCTTCCCTTCACAAACCCATATTGATCCTCCTTTATTATATGAGGAATTACATTCTTAAGCCTGTTTGCCATTATTTTGGCAAATATTTTATAATCCTGATTTAATAAGCTTATAGGCCTATATGAGCCCACCTCTTGGGGGTCTTTCTGAGCTTTCAATATTAAGGCTATTTCTGCTGTTCTCCAAGTATCAGGAGCTCTTCCTCCCTTCAATATAGTATTAAACAGTATCTGAAGCTCTGGGATTAGTGTTTCTTTCATTTCCTTATAAAATTTTGCTGTGAAGCCATCTAGACCCGGAGATTTCCCAGTTTTTAGGCCCTTTATTACTTCATCTATCTCTTGAGCTGTAATGTCAGCCTCTAGACTTTCCTTTTCCTCATCCTTTAACCTTGAGCCTATTTGTTCCTCAAACTTCCCTACCTCTTTTTTCCCATATAAAGTTTTATAAAAAAATTTAAATGTTTCTCTAATTTCCTTTGGGTTTTGTGTTATTTGTGTATTCATTCTAATACTTTTTCACCCTTTGCTTTTCTTCCCTACCTTTTAAATAATTTGCCAGTCGTCTACTTGAATTTATTGTGGTCCTCTGGAATTCATTCCTTACCATAGCTTGCTTCTTCCAGAGCGCCCTCGAATCCAGGAAATCTAATTCCCTCTTGAGTTCTTTAATTATGTTCTGTCTATTTTGGCAGAATTTCTTTATCTGATTTCTTTGTAATAATTCAAGTTCTTGTATTTTCCCCTTCCTATTAGAATACCATTCTCTTTTTATTTCTTTTTCCCTCATTATGCATTGTCCCCTAATCACTGCTTTAGCTGCATTCCAGAGGATATTTGTGGCCACTGTTCCTCTGTTTTCTTGGAAATATAACTTTAGCTGCTTCACGATAGCCTTTTTATCCTTTTCCTTGGCCATAACTATATTATTATACCTCCACATCCTTTTCGCGTGTTCCCACTTGGTGTCTATCTCTATTGTTATTGGGGCATGATCTGAGATCCAAATTGAATGAGTTATTACACTTCTCAGTTCCCATCTATTTGCTCTTTTAATGATTATAAAATCCAAACATGAAGCAGTTTTGTGCCTACTCGAAACATGCGTTGGCTTGGGGCTTAAGCTTAAGGCTTCATGTGCCTCTATTAGATCCCATTTTTTCCACTTAATTATTTTATCTTTAGAGACATCAATATTAAAGTCTCCTGCCATAATCACTTCCCCCTCAATGAATTTCTGCATCTTTTTAAGTACTTTTATCAAAAAAAGGTTTCTGACCCTTATTTGGGGCATAAATATTTATCAATGTTATTTTCCTATTTTGAAATGTAGCTTTGACCAAAAGGTACCTTCCCTCTCCATCTCTTAGCACTTATGTTAACTTAATATCGTTCCTTCTATGAACCAGAATAGCCACTCCTCTCGCTTTTGCTGTGCTTCTCGCTTCAGCTAATACTTCCCATTCCAGATGGTTAAATAGTGGGTTTTTATCCTTTCTTGCTTTATGTGTCTCTTGTAGACACATAATATCTGTGTCATGTTGTTTTGCAAATCTAATGAGTCTATACCTTTTGATGTCAGAACTCAGGCCATTAACGTTCAGTGAAAGCAACTTCAACAATTTACCTATAATCTTTTAGCTTAAGCTTCCCCTCTGCTCCTGGCTGGTTACTAGCTTTATTTATTTCCCCCCATGTTCCCCACCTCCCCAGTTTTCCTCCCCCTCCCTCCTTCCCCTGGTATAGGGCTCGTTGCTGGGGAAAATACCTTATCCCCTTCCCTATACCTTAAGGTGTGCGCATCCCCCCTCCTTCATTTATAATTATAGCATTTATTATAAAGACTTGACCTATGTATACTTCCCTTTTCCTGTATTTAAGTGAGCCTTCTCTGTTGTTTCTCCTGGCGTGTAGTAGCTCCCTCCTCCTCCTCTCCCTCCAGCACTGGAATCTCCTCCATCTCTGCTGTTCCTGGGTCAATTCCAAACTTTTCTAATAGTCTCGCGGCTTCTTCTGGGTTCCTTGCAAGCAGCCTCTTCCCTTCTTCATAGATCACTATTGACGCTGGGTAAGCCCAAGTGAACTGTATCTTGCTTTGAAACAGCTTCTCGGCATATGGCTTCATTACACTCCTCTTTTTTAAAGTCTCTTGGCAATAATCTTGTCTTATAAAGACCCTCTTACCTCTAAATTTAAGTTCTTTATTTTTCTTTAAAGCAAGGTATATCTGACTTTGTAGTTTCTCTCTTGCGAACTTAATTATAACAGGGCGCGGTTCCCCCCTCCTTTTTCCTTGTAATCTGTGAGCACGCTCCACCTGGTCCTCATCAAGCTCTATTCCCTGCTCAGATAACCAGTCTATAATGCATTTCTCTAATTGTTTAGGAGCAATATCTTCTGAAATGCCATATATATATAGGACTTCCGGCAAGACTTGCGATAATGGCGGACGTGCTCCTCCGCAACTGCGGGGAGCGCGATCCATACCCGGCGGGAAGAAGGGGCTCTGGACTGGTGCCGAGCCCCCAGAGACCCCAGTGAGGGGGCTCTGCCTGGGGTGGCACGAAGGGGATCTCTCCCTACGGTGGCGATCGAGGGATCGAGATCCCTTTTCATCACCCCCATAGGTTCCCCCACCGTGGGAGCCATATGGCTGAAAGTGCAAATCCATGAAGCAGCAGAGAGTGCAAAGCAATGAGGCTGGAACTGACAGTTATGCATGAGAAAACGTGAGTCTGAAGTAAGAAAAGCAGAATACAGCGGGAAGACGGCGGGAGGAGTGAAACCCACCCACCCCCCTCCGGGACTGGCGTACTTACCAGACTCTTCACATGGCGTTACTGCATGAATAAAAGCCCATCCGCCTTGCTAGATGGCAGCATCGCTCACTTGGAGATACAAACTTTAAAAGGACATAAGTGCTGTTCGAAAATTTGCTCCTTTTGTTCATCTTATCTACCTATAAACAAAGAGCGCAGCCTCAACAATGGCGGGGAAACCGAAACCTTCCCCCAAACTAGGAAGTACAGCTCCGAGTGCAAAGGTTGATACTACAGAGATGAGCGCGGTGTTCTCCTCGTTATTGCGACCTCTAGTGGACCAAATGACAGCTCTCAACGTGAAGATGGACAAAATGCAGTTAGAACTAAAAGAGTCGAATAAAACCACAGAGAAGCTGCAGCGAGAACTTCTGGAAGTAAAAACTTCAGTAAAAAACCAAGACTCAAGACTACAAAAGGCAGAGAAGGAAAAGGCCTTCCACCATGATCAGATTTTGAAATTACAAATGGAAAGATCGAATTTTTTCCTAAGACTTCAGAATGTGCCAGAAAACACAGGAGAAGACCTTAAAAATTTGCTAAGTGAAGCACTTGAACCAGTGACAGGCATGAAAGCAGCGGATATAAAAAGCGATATGGATATGGTTTACAGAACCTATCCAGATTATACTAAAAAGAAAAGCCTGCCTGGTGAAATTATGATAAGGTTCTCCAAAAAATCTACAAGAGACGTGGTGCTTAGGACCACAAACAAAGCAGCTCTGAAGATCCTGGGAGAAGAAGTAAAAGTGATGAAGGATATCCCATTTGAAATAAGGAAAAGAAGGAAAGCCTATGGAAAATTGACATCTTGGCTCCAGTCTGAGTCTATCATCTATCGCTGGAATACTCCAGAAGGACTATGCTTCAGCATCAAAGATAAGAAGTATAAGATTGACTCTGTTCAACAAGCGAAAAAAATTCTGGAAAAAAGCAAAGAAAAGAAAACTGGGAGAGACTCAGATGGTTCACTGGCCTCGCAAGAAAGCATGTATGGATTTGATAGCTCAAAGAGTGAAGAAGAAGTGTCTGACTCGGAAAAAGGAGCAGCAGCTCCAAAAGTAGATGAGACTGTTAAGACAAGAGAGGACGAAAGAAGAAATAGTGATTAAACTGTTTTATTAAGCATTGCACTTATGTATTATAAATTGTTTAATTAACCGTATTTCTCTAGGTGGGCATGTCTGCCAAATAGTTTTGATAATTTTTATAGTAGCAGTAACAAAATAATTGAAATTTATCCAGGGTTCTAAATGCTTCATAATTATATTATGTAACATGGTAGTATTAAGCAAATGATAAAGTACTCTCTGTATAAGGTATATGTAGCTTAGATTGTAGCGTATTAGTTGTAGATATAGGGAAAAATCAATAAAAATTTATTTTAAAAAATGAAATGCCATATATAATTAAATTCGCCCTTCTACTTCTATCAGATAATTCCAGTTTGTTTTTTAAGCTGTACAATGTCGTCTTTATTTTCTCTTGCCAAAGTCTCTGCTTTTAAAGCCAGTTGTTTCACCCCCTTAACTTCTGCATGCAATGCACCCACCTCTTGCTTTACCTCATTAATCGCTGTTTTAATTTTCTCCTGGGAGTCAATCATTAAGCTTTGAAATTGTGCCAATTGTTCTGACAAACCTTTCACAGTTGTTGCCATTTTGGAGGGTCTCTTCAAAGCGTCCTTCTAGTTGTAAGCTCACAACAGCTTCTCTTCATAATTAACCGGGAAGTTTTTCACTCCACGCTGTTCTCTAGTTCCTTATCTCTATCTAGCTCATTTTCCAGCACTTTTAAGAGTTATTTACATTTGTTTTAAGTCCTTTAACTTTCTGTCCGCGGAGGGGGGAAGGCGAAGGCTTCTTCCTGCTTAGAGCATGCGCACCACCTCCAGAGCATAACACTCCTTATATCACAGTTGTATTGAAATGAGAAATAGGGTGGTTGGTGTGCGCATGCTCTAAGGAGTAAGAAGCCTTGCCTTCCCCCTCCGCGACGAGACAGAATTACGAGCTAAAAGGAATGTAAATACTTCAAATAGAGTGCCGAAAACAAGTAGAGGAGTGTCTAAGGCAATAAGGAACATTTTGACCTGAGAATTTGGCAGCTGTCGGTGATAAGAAAATATTTATTGAACTTTTAAGATAAGAAGCAGAGATCCTCTAAAATGGCTACTGTCAAGGCATTATCAGAGCAATTGGCGCAGTTCCAGAGCCTGATGCTGGAATCACAAGAAAAGATAAGAATGGCAATTACAGAGGTTAAACAAGAATTGAACCAAATTGCCTTAGAGATTAAAGGTATTAAGGAATTAGCTATCCAGGCAGACAAAACAGCGAGGGGCAATAAACAGCAAATTAGCCAGCTGACGAAGCTCCATGCCGAGCTCTCTGACTGCAGCAGAAGAGCTAACTTAATTATACATGGAATTTCAGAGGACGTGAATTCAAGGCAATTAGAAAAGGGCATGTTGGAATGGTTTTCAGAGCAAGGATTACAAATTAAGGAGGATCAGATAGAACACGCACATCGATTGCAGGGTAAAACGAGAGGAGGGGAACCACGCCCTGTGATAATTAAGTTTGCAAGGGAAAAACTGCAACAACAAACATTTCTTGCCCTGAAGAAGAAGAAAGAACTAAAACACAAAGATAAGCGAGTTTATGTAAGGCAAGATTCTTGTCAAGAAACATTAAAACAAAAGAGTTTAATGAAACCATATGCAGACAAACTTTTTCACAACAAGATACAGTTTACCTGGGCATATCCAGCTTCTATAGTCATTTACAGAGATGGGAAGAGGCTAATTGCAAGAAACCCAACAGAAGCAGCAAAACTTCTAGAAAAACTAGGAATGGACCCTGGAGAGGCTACACCATTGGAAGAAGAAGGAGATGAAGCTGCCACATGTCAGGACAAACAGCCAAGGACGTATTCATAGACACAGATAAGAAAAGGGAAGTATCCATAAGATAAGAAATCATAATTAAGGAAAATAATTAAACAGGAAGGGGGGGGGTGCGCACGCCCCAAGGTATAGAGAGGGGACAATGATTCCTCCCCAGTTACAAGCTCTATACTGGGGACAAGAGGGAGGGGGAGGGGGAGAAGAAGGATGGGGGAGGTTGGGAGGAAAGGAGGGAAGAATAACAAAATTAAATGTTCAGCTGGGAAAACAGGGGAATTTCAACCAAAAAGAATATGGGTAGGTTGCTGAAGATGCTGACACTGAACGTCAATGGTCTAAGATCTGATCTTAAAAGGTACAGACTTGCTAGGTTTGCAGAGCAACAAAATATAGATATAATGTGCTTGCAGGAAACGCATAAAGCAAAAAAGGATAATAAACCATTATTCAAAGACCCAGGGTGGGAAGTACTGGTAGAGGCAAGAAGTACAGCCAAAGCAAGAGGGGTGGCAATTTTGATACACAAAAGGAACGATATCAAATTAGTAGATGTATTAAAAGATGGAGAAGGAAGATACCTTTTAGCTAAATGTACATTTCAGAACAGACTGATAACATTAATAAATATCTATGCTCTGAATAAAGGACAGAAAGCTTTCTTGACAAAAGCATTAAAAAAAATACAGAGATTTTCTGAGGGTGAAGTAATAATAGCAGGAGATTTTAACATGGATGTTACTAAAGATAAAATAATTAGTTGGAAAAAATGGAATTTGATAGAAGCATATGAAGCTTTGGGTTTAAACCCCCAACCAACCCATTTCTCCAGTAGACATAAAACTGCTTCATGTTTGGATCATATAATTCTTCAAAGATCTAATAATTGGGAGTTGAGAAGTATAATGACCCATCCAATATGGATTTCAGACCATGCCCCAGTAAGCATAGAAATTGATATAAAAAGCGAACAGACTAAAAGAGTATGGAGATAGAATAATATGATTATGGCTAAAGAGAAAGACAAAAAATTCATGGAAAATCAGTTAAAACTATATTTCCTGGAAAATAGAGGAACAGTGGCCACAGATATCCTTTGGGATGCTGCTAAAGCAGTAATCAGGGGACAATGTATAATGAAGGAAAAGGAAATTAAAAAAGAATGGTTCTCTAATAGGAGCATAAAAATTCAAGAATTGGAAATGCTGCAAAAAAACCAGATCAAGAAATTCTGCCATAATAGGCATAAATTAATTAAAGAACTTAAGGAGCAATTAGACTGTCTAGACTCTATGGCACTTTGGAACAAACAAACTATGGTAAGGAATGAATTTCAGAGGTCTACAATAAACTCAACTAGGAGATTGGCAAATTATTTGAAGGGCAGAAAAGATAAGCAGAAAGTGGAAAGTATTAGAACAAAAGTTAATATGTCAGGACAAACAACAACACACCCAAAAGAGATCAGAGAAGCCTTTCTAGACTTTTACAAAACTCTGTATGGGAAAAAGGATACAGTTGAATTCGAGGAGCAAATGGGAGTAAGGCTAGAAGAGTTGGAAAAGGAAAGTCTAGAGAAAGAAATTACAGCTCAGGAAATTGAGGAGGTAATAAATGGTTTAAAACCTGGCAAATCTCCGGGTCTGGACAGCTTCACAGCAGAATTCTACAAGGAAATTAAAGGAATTCTAATCCCGGAACTACAGATAGTGTTTAATGCTATACTAGAAGGAGGAAGGGCCCCCAATACCTGGAGAACAGCAGAAATAACCCTAATATTGAAACCTCAGAAAGTCCCTCAAGAAGTGAGTTCATATAGACCAATAAGTTTATTAAATCAGGACTATAAAATTTTTGCTAAAATAATGGCAAATAGACTTAAAGAAGTAATCCCCCACATAATAAAAGAAGATCAGTATGGGTTTGTGAAAGGTAGGAACATAGCACATCCTATAAGAAATATACTAAATGTATTATGCCATCAACAGTCTAAGAAAATAGGACTACTTAAATTGGACGTATATAAAGCATTTGACACATTGTCACATGAATTCCTGTGGTCCATAATGTCGAAATATGGGATAGGCCAATCATTTATAAAAACAATTCAGGAAATTTATAGAGAAGGCACAGCGGTAGTTAGGGTGAATAATGAACATACAGGTCATTTGGCAGTTGTAAGAGGAGTAAGACAAGGATGCCCACTTTCAACAACCCTATTTATAATGGCAATGGAACAATTGGCAGAAAGAATTAGGAATTCGGGTAGAATAGAAGGATGCAGGATGGGTAAAGAAGAGATGAAAATTAACCTATTCGCAGATGATATAATCATAATTATGACCAACCCTAAAGAAGGAGTTAAAGAAATGAAAATTATACTTGAAGATTTTGAAGCGTTATCAGGATTGAGAATTAATATAGGAAAATCAGAGATAATGTATCACAACGTGAATTTGGAGGAAAGGAAGGAAATCAATAAATTAACTAAAATAGGAATGGGAGTTAAAAAATTTAAATATTTAGGAATAGAAATTTATAAAAACATTAATAGAATAGTGGGAAAAATTATAAAAAGGTATGGGGCAAGATAACAAGAGAGATGAAGGGGTGGAAGAGGAAAACCCTGAGTATTACAGCTAGAATTAAAAGTGTTAAAATGTTTTGGATACCAAGATTACTATACTTATTCCAAACTATACCATTAACAATTAACAAACAAGAAATGGGCAATTGGAACACAAAAATAAGAGAATGGATTTTCGGTACCAAGAACTTCAGAGTTGCAAGAAAGTTAGTTTATAATCATAATTCAGAACTAGGTTGGGGAGTTCCGGACATAATAGCTTACTATGAAGCCTTTCAGCTAAAAGCATTATTAGAAATAGAACAAGAAGGAAACCAAAAATGGGTTAGGTTTGAAAATGAAGTAAATAAAGGAGCGGGTAGATTTGGTATTTTCATAAATAAACAGGTTAAAGATCTTAAATTAGATACAGGACCTAGGGAAAGCACATTAGTAGTCTGGAGGAAATGGCAATCAAAATGATTAAAACGAACATCAAAATGGGCCCCACTAGAAATGCTGGAAGAGGAAGATATAGACCACAGATGGTGGGAACTACTTAAACAAAAAGGATATAGTAGAATACAGGACTTACTGTCTGCGAACGCTTTAAAACAACTTCAAGTTCTAGAAGAGGAAGTAGGCATAAAATATTGGTTAAAAGTTTATATACTTATATACAAAAATTAAAAAGATAATTGAAAATAACAATATGGATATAGAAGAACCGATGGAAGAAATATATAGAGTAATGAACAAAACTAAAAGAGGAATAGCAGGAATAATATATAAAAAAATGACCTCAGATAAAGAAGGATTAACAAGTCATCTTCAAGGGAAGTGGGATGCAGAAACTAAATTAACAGAACAAAAAGTAAAAAAATTAATGGATGGAATTAAGGGAATAAAAATACATAAGTTTAGGGAAATGGAACTAAAAATTTTTACTAAATGGTATAGAACTCCAGCCACTTTAGCTAATATGTTCTCAGGACTAAGCCCAAACTGCTGGCATTGTAAAAGTGCAAAAGGATGGTATTCCCACATGTGGTGGGAATGCCTGGAAGTTAAAGAATTTTGGGAAAATATATTAAAAGTAATAAATGAGTTGTTCCAGATAGAGCTGAATATAGACTTTGAACTGATGACGATGACTAGCCTAGGTAATGAGACAATAGAGAAAAAGAATCAAGATTTATTGAAAGCGATGATATTAGCTGGTAAAGCAGTGATAGCAGTGGGGTGGAAAGATAAAAGTAAATGGACAGAAAGAACCTGGCATAAGTATCTCTTCGAATTTATTCAGTCAGATATAATGGCTACAATCAATAAGGATCTGCCATGGGAGGATAGAACATCGCAGATCAAGGAGAAATGAACTACCTACCTGAACTGGATAAAAGAGGAACAGAAAGAAGACGTTCAGTGGAAGCTACAAGCCCTGTGTTCCCGGCTGAAAGACGAAGATTAGACTGAAGGGGGAGGGATTGGGGAGAAAATGTTAAAATACTTAAAACGCAACAATGAAATGATGTTACTGTGGCTGAGGACAGACTGGCAATCTGAAGCAGAGGCAAAGCGGAGGGAACTGGAGCAGGGGGAAAAACCCACGGAGCTGGCCGTTCACACTGGCCAGAGCAATGCGGATCAGCGGCGATACGGAGCGTTCAGACTGCCACGGAGCGTTCAGACTGCCGCATAGACAGCGCGCACGGCTCGTGAGCGCCACTGCACTTTTTTTGTTTTCCTTTGATGTTTTTCGCATGTGCGCACATGCGCACATGCGCAAAACTTTTTGCCGGTGCGTTCACACTTCCTCCGGATGCCTCCCGCGTCTTCCAGTTCACACTGTTTGGAAGCGGGAGGCATGTGGAGGAAGGCCCCTGAACACCGGGAAAAACCGGTGTCCGGGTAAAGCGGAAGGAAAGCGACTGGGAGACGGGTAAGTACGCAACGGAGCCGATGGACAGATGCGCATGTCTGAACGTGCTCCTTTCCTCCGTTTGCGAAGCGTGCCTGCCCCGCTTTAGATTGCCAGTCTGTCCTCAGCCCGTGTATCTAACCTAGCAAATAAAAATATTTTTTAAAAAAATAAATGAGAAATAGGGTTTGGATCATTGACATTGCAATCCCAGGAGACAGCAGAATGGGAAAGAAATAACAGGAGAAGATCACAAAATACCAAGTCCTACTAATAGAGTTAAAGTGCCTCTGGTAGAAGAAGGTTACCATTGTGCCAGTTGTCATTGGCGCCCTGGAGCACTAGAAATCTCAGTAAACTCCTGGACATTCTGGGCATTGATCAAATAACGCCAACTCAGCTCCAGAAGACAGTGTTGCTTGGAAAGCAAGAATCCTGTAAAGATGCCTCTGCAGTTTCCAAAAACTTGGCTAGATCTTGAATTACAGAACACCATCTACTAGTCAAATATCTGACTATGACAATTCAAAATAACGAAGCCATAAGTCTGCCTACTTATGAAAGCAGGGGGGGAAGGATCTCTTTTCCAATGAAAACAAAGCATGCATTCCTACTGCCTGCAGGATATGCAAGGATAAGTTTTGCTGTCTGAGTAGCTGCAGCAGCAGCAGAGAAACCAAGTAACCAGCAAACAGTAGTAGTTGATTTTGTAGAATCACATCAAAGCTCCTCCCCAAGTCAGCAATATGATTGATGAAATACTTTGGAAGGGCAGATCTATCTGCAATGTCAAGATCTGTGATGATTCTGCTGGCTGATAAGATACATATCTGCTGAGTCATTCTTCCCCCATCTGCCTCCTGACTATATTGGATGAAAATGTAAACAGTCAGGCCATAAGCATATCAGCAAGATCCTAAATTGTCCAAACTTACTTTTTTTCAAAAAAAAAAAAAAGGAATAATTATCACAAATACATTAATAAATGGGGCATTTCCAGTTTGGGGTTTTTTAATAATTTTTATTGCTTTTCTACAAACTGTAAAAACTATCCCTACAACTACAAAACTATCCCTAATTAAAGCAAAGAATATAAATCATTGTTATAACATATATGAATGAAATTCCCCATATAGCAAAATACAATATACTGAAATGATAATAAGTTTCAAATAATACTGGCTATACAAATGAAAATTCAAGTATGTGGCAAAATAAATTTCATAAACTTTCAAATACAAAGCTATTTCCCCCTCCTCCCTCTTCTTTTTGGTTTAGCAGGTTCCCTTTGGACTGGCAGTTGTTTATGGGCAGCTGCCCTCTTTGCTGAATCAGTGTCGTTTGAAGAGCTACTCGATGAGCTTTCCAAATCATGTATGATGCCTTCTGCTGCTGCTGCTGTCTCCTTTTCTTTTGTTAGTCCTTGTTGCAAATCCAGAAAAGTCTCTGTGCTTTTAGGAGAGGTGATCTTTTCTTTTTTCTCCTTATAGTTGAATACCAAGCCCTCCGGGAAAAAGTCCATCTATAAGGGGTCGAGTTCTTTCACAGGGATTTTGTCATATTTTTATATTACTTCTTTCTTTTTCTTATCTCAAATGGAATGTCTTTCAAGACTCTAATTTCCACATATTTGATTTTTAGGATTGTCCCGTTAGTGGCCTTGAGCACCACATCTCTTGTTGTTCTCTTGGAAAATTTCACCACAATTTCTCCAGGCAGGTTTTTCTTCTTCACAAAATCAGGATATGTCCTATAGACAATATCCATTTTGCTTTGCAAAAAAATCCACTTGTAAACCTGTTTTGGGGGCCAAAGCTTCGCTTAAGATTTCTTTCAAATTCTCCAACTTTTGTTCTGGGACACCTTGAAATCATAGAGTATAAGACGTTCTTTCCATTTGTAGCCTCAAAAGTTGATCTCTGTCAGTTGCTCTTTCTTTCTCCACCACTTGTAGTCTTTGATTCAATTTTTTTTTTTTTTTGATTCAGCTGATTTTGCTGACTTAACCACTTTTTTCTATTTTAGCATTAGATTTTTTAACCTCTTTCTGGAGTGCATCAGTACTTTGGTTCATTGTAGTCATCTGATCCAGCAGAGGGTGCAGTACTACCGACAACATGTTTGGAAAGTCTATGGCAGTTTCCTGTTTAGGAACAGGAAAAGAAGGAGCTGTAGCTTTTAGAGAGGGCTTCCCTCTGAGCGCCATTTTTTTCTCTTCTGCCAGTCATTGTTTACTTCTCAGAGGAGTTAAAGTTCCACAGAAAGTTTTAAAGAATGCTGTTTTAAGAAGAATTCCACACTACTTGAACCCCATATGCAGTGCCAGGGGTCCCAGCCCTCCGCTTTTCACTCTTTTAAGAAGAAAGGAGGGGGGCAAAAACTTTCCCTCCACCTTCACCGCTTTATTTCGGGGCTGCAGGATGTCTGTTAGTCCAATTGAGTGGACCTGCTGACTCACATTTTATTCAAGGCTGCACCGCAGGTAGGAGTATTTTAATTTCTTCACTGTATTCTTTGCTCGCCAAGCCAGTATGCTGCTTTAGATGCCAAAGGCTCTGCAGCGACAGGTCCTTATGGGACAAAGAGGCACCTCAATCCTTTGGCCATTGCCTCGGGAGAGGCACCTCTTGTGCCCCAGGCTGGGAGCCCACTACAAGGGCTCCGTGGGGGGCCGGAATCTGGCCAGTACCCCTCCTGTTCACCAAGGTTGCAGGCCACTCCATACAGAGCTCCACTGGAGTGCGCCTGCCATTAAGCCATCAAAACTGGAAAACTATTTTCAGTTTGGGTTTTGATCAAGTAATATCCACAAGCACATTCCTACTAGCTGAAAATAACGTATCAGTTTTTATCATTGCTATTTGTCCTAAAACTTGAAGGACATGGCTTCAAGTTCATCTGTTTCCTAAAGAAGAATGATTGTTTTTTAAAAAAAAAAATGTTATGATTAGTAGTGGGGATTAACTGACCCTTATATGTTTCCCACTGCTCCGTGTTGGCTGTCAGTCCCCCCCCCCCAGCTGCGATTTCTTATCTGACCCTCAGCTGCCTGGAGAGTGGCTAGAATTTACTTTAAAGAAATTTTTATTTTATGTGTTTGAAATACAGCCACACAGGGTAAGAGGAGCCAAGCCTGTAGCCAGGGGTTTTTGTTCAGGGGGGTCATTTAAATTTCATGGGGGCAATTTAAGTTAATTAAATTAATCTGTAGCTTTTGAGTCATCTTATAAATGCCTAACAGTCACCAAAGATTGGCGCTTGCAGCTGTGGAAAGACCCTTGCCTTGGCCTGGTGGCACAGGTGCCCTGGATTGTTGCTGCCAGGCCCGGGCCTCAGGCACACCTGCCCTTGGTTGGCTCCCCTCTCCTGGTGGCTGAGGATGGCACCCGGGCCAATCAGCCTCACAGGCACGAGGGAGGAGGGCCGAGTGTGCCTCTGTGTAGCAGCAGGTCCAGCAGCCTTATAGAATTGTAGAATCACACGAAGTGGGAAGGGGCCATACAAGTATTCTAGTCCAATCCCCTGCTTAATGCAGGATCAGCCTAGAGCACCCCTGACAAGTGTTTGTCCAGCCGCTGTTTAAAGATTGCCTTGATGGGCACTGCTTCTCACTGTAGGCAGGAGAGGATGAGGAAGCAGCAGTGGCAGCCCTAGAGGGGTGGGCGAGTGGGTGAGGATGGGCACCCTGCCTGGGTGACCCGAGGAGCTGGAGCCAGGTCTGTGGGTGGGCAAGGGGTTGCCAGGTGGCTGTGTCTGCCTCTGCCTGGCCTCACTGGCATGAAGGAAGCAGCTCCATGGAGAAAGCTGCAGCGATGGTGCAGGTGTTACCACTATCAGCTTTATTTAATAATATTTTTGCCTTTGGTTTGATTGTGAGAATTAGCGTCAAAGGCAGAGCTTTGCGGGAAGTGGGCAATAGTGAGATCTGCTATTGGTGGTTACAGAGATAGTCCCGTTAAAACCCCTGGTTAATAACCAGTCCAGGTAGTAAAGGAAATGGGTTTTATTAAGGAAAAATAATAATTGGGATATTTACACTCAAATCAAGTGTTGCAAACATACGAGGAGATATAAAAAGGAGTTAGCAGACAGACATAATGGGAAGATCAGGGTGATACTGCCCCTATCCTGTAGAGATGATGAGGTCCAAAGAGAGAAGATGCATGATCTGACCAGTGAGACCATGGAGGACCTGAGTTATGATCAGGGGTGTTAGCTTCATGCATACCCAGCTAATCACATAGAACATGTATGGGACTAGATATATTTATACCCCAAAACATATGCTGAAGTGTGGTGGCTAGTTTCACAATGGGTTGATGGGATTCCCATTGTGGAACAATAGTGTGGTCTGGTGTTTCCCAGGTGCCAGGCAACTAGACACAAAGAGTAGATGAACCTGAATGGGTGACCATTCACTAGACTCAACATTTACCTTGATAGGTCTAGCAGAGGTATCAGAATACAGATATTGTAGACAAGTATATGGAGACCAGGAATGATAGGATCATTCCAAAGGTGTTTCCTGACATACAAGTGAAACAGGAGGTGGGGATGTAAACATGCAACATACTTCATTCATGACAATAGCACAGACCAAAAGCCTGTCTGTACATTTGGCAGACAAAAGACTGGCTATCTGGTCAGTAGAAGATGCCTGAGGTGAGGGCAGAGACTTGCCCACTCTAGTCCTTTTGAACTGAGCTGACAGAAGGGGGGGGGGTTGCCTGCCTGGAGGATGTTCTGGCCCTGTGTTCTCCCTTGGCCTGTGTTATTGAGCCAAGATGAGATTCTCCTAGTGAAAGCCACTGTTTAAGCCAAGCCTGGCTTTATAAGGGCACTACTTAGGAGGTTCAGAGGTTGTTTCAGAGTGTTCCTCTCTTGGGAAAGACCACCCCAGATTCAGGGTCCAAGGGTCTGGTTACACAGGGTGGCCCCAAAAGAGCGGCAGCACAGGGCGGAGTCACTCACCATTTATAATAACTTTCTGGCATGGCTATTTGTGGGACAGGGCTTTTAATTAGGGGCAGGGCCCAAAATGCCCTACCATAGCTACAGGCCAGTGAGGAGCACATGTAGATTTTGTACTTCAGCTGTGCCACAAGTGTGTAGCTGTTGAATACTGGGCTCTGGACACACTGCAGTGATCAGCTCCAGTTTATTTAGTGATTTCAGGAACACTACAAGGACAAAATCCAGGGCTGGCTGCCCTGTTTATAAAGCATGCAAAGACCACACCCTAACACACCCCACTCCCAATGATAGGCTATTTACATAATACTATATCTCTATTGGCCCAGTCCTGAATCCAGGTAAGCAGTTGTTCTGGGGTAACAAGCTCAACCCATTCCAGGTGCTAGCTCAGGGATGACTCATGCTCAGTTCACAACAGTAGCGCACAGCTCACTAACATTAGACATACGTCAGTATATTGCAAGCAAGTATTTTCTGTTCCCAAAAGATAAATCAATACTGAAGAAAGAAAACTGAGGTATGATTTATGCAAAATTAAGTCCCATTATTTTTGACAGGGGCTATTTTAACAAGTCTCCCATTGAAACTGGTGAAACCCAAAATTTATTTAGATAATGTGTCCCAGGTTTTCAGCCATGATTGATGTATACATTTTAATATAGCAAGAACATAGATATTAAATTGTTACTTGTAGAAAACTATGAAAGCAGGGACAGAACAAAGATCATTAGGGATACAATAGAAGGTTCATCGTGTACAGAAAATGGTGTATTTAATGGCAACTCATATTTTTTATACCTCTGTTAATAAACCTCTTTTCAGGAGAGGCAGGCCTCACCTTCCATTGTGTGCAGGTTGGGTTAGAGGGTGCAGCATCAACCTTTGCTCATCTACAGCAAGCTGATCAACCTATAATAAAGTACCCATAATAAAGGCAAAAATATCCCAGTAGCAAGGGAGAACTGAAGAAGGTGGGAGAGTGGCCCTGTTTATGAAAACCAGATGACTCTGTAAGAGGCAATATTTTTAACACCTTATCTATAACAATGAACTTGGAACACACAAAGATATTATTGAAGTAGCATACACAGTACACCTTAGGTTGTTTGCTTTTTTTTGGTCATTCTCAGAGAGCCAGTGTGGTGTAGATTCTGATTTCTCCACTCCTCCACATGAAGCGTGCTGGGTGACCTTGGGCCAGTCACAGTTCTCTCAGAACTGTCTCAGCCCCATCTACTGCTCAAGGTGCCTGTTCTGGGGAGAAGAAGGGAAGGTGATCATAAGCCATTATGGCAGAGAAAGGGTATATCAACTAACTCTTCTTCTTCTTCGTTGTGTGTGGGTATCTTGCAGGATGGATGGTCACAATATCACTTTGTAGCCTCGTCTTCAACAATAGAGAGGGATCGGCAGAGACCATACTCATCATCACGCACACCCTCCATCTCTCCAGTGCGCATGTCTCCCAACAATCGTTCAGGTAAGTCTTGTCCAGTGGTTTTGATCCACATTGACTGGTATGCAGGGGTCCTTTCGTAGAAAAAGAGGTGCAGGAGCTCATTAGCATAACTCATTAGCATAACTCATTAGCATAACTCATTAGCATAACTCATTAGCATAACTCATTAGCATATGCCACGTCCCCTGACATCACCAGAAGTGTGTCAGAAAGGGAATGCCAGTTTCAGCCCCATTATATCCTATGGGCCATTGAAATCAATGGCAAAAACTCATAGGGTATATGAGGGGCTGGAGGAAAGGGGGTTTGAGGGAGAGGCTCCAAACTTGCAGGGTAGCTGCTGGGGCCTCTCCTCGAAATACCCACTAAGTTTCAAAAATATTGGACCACGGGGTCCAATTCTATGGGCCCCCAGATTGTCCCATCCCCTCCATTGTTCTCTATGGAGGGAAAAAATGTTAATTTTTTTCCTACCATAGAGAACAATGGAGGGAATGGGGGCAACCTGTTTGGGGGCCTGTAGAATTGGACCCCCTATTCCAATCTTCTTGAAACTTGGTGGGCATTTCGAGGAGAGGCCCCAGTAGCTACCCTGCAAGATTGGAGCCTCTCCCTCAAACCCCCTCCCCTCCAGTGGCTTTTAAAGTTGCAGCTGAATTTCGGCGGCAATTCAGCAGCGAGCTGAATCAGATTAGAGAATCTAATTCAGCCCGTGGCTGCCCTACTGGCCAGTCCTGAGCTGGTGGAGCTTTGCTCCACCTCACTCCGGCCCCAATGGACCCCTGCTAGTATGTATTGAACTCATAGGCCCTAGAGAAAAAGTTCCAGGACTAAACCTGGAAGCCCTCTCCTTCAATAGCTGTCATACTTCTCTGTTTGGTACCTGCACTAATCTCCATAGCCCTTTTCATTAATTAAGCATTGCGACCACATGTACCAGACGTACACACTACACACATCAATCCCAATATGCACAATCACTACTTTTTCTCCAAGGGGCAGCACGTGGATTTTCAGTCTCAGAATCCTGGAGGATTTATTTATTTATTTATTTATTTTTATATCCCACCCTCCCTGCATAGCAGGCTCAGGGCGGGTTCCATCTTACCAACTAGCAATGCAAATAACAGTTAAAACCAATTAAAATACATCAGAGTTAAAATATAAACTGTACATTCTGGTACTCAAGAGCCTCAACAGATGAGGTCTACCACAAATTGGGATTCCAAATGGTTATTCAGATCTGGGTTACTGGGGGGGAGGCCCAGTAAAGTGTAGACACCTGCTGCCTTAGCTAAAAGCCTAGTGGAAGAGCTCCATCTTGCAGGCCCTGCAGAACTGTAAAAGGTCCCACAGGGCCCTGATCTCATATGGGAGCTCATTCCACCAGCTAGGGGCCAGGGCCAAGAAAGCCCTGGCACTAGCTGTGGCAAGACAGAAGTCCCTGGGGCCAGGGACCACTAGGAGATGCTGGTTTGCAGATCATAGTGACCTACAGGGCTCATAAGGGGAGAGGTGGTCTTGAAGATGTGTAAGTCCCTGGCCATTATAGGGCTTTAAAGGTAAGCACCAGCACCTTGAAACGGATCCAGTACTCAGTAGGCAGCCAGTGCAGTTCATGCAGCACAAGGTGGCTAAATGTCCACACAGACGACAAAGTCAGCACCCGTGCTGCTGTTTTCTGCACCAGCTGCAGTTTCTGGAACAGAGCCAAGGCAGCCCCACATAGAGAGAATTACAATAATCCAGTCTGGAAGTGTAGTCACTGTAGTCAGTTCCTGGGGGGCCAACTGCCTGATCTGTCTCAGACCTGGCAGTGGTGGCGGCCTGGGCCTCCATAATCAGCAAGGCATCCAGGAGCATCCCCAGGTGCTTCACCTTCGATGCCAGTACCAGTGGGGCCCTGTCAAAGGCTGGCAGGCCGATTCCTAGTCCCAGTCCCCCACTCCCCAGGTGCAAGACCTCCATCTTTGATGGATTCAGTTTCATTTGGCTCTGTTGCAACCATCTAGCCCTGGTTTGTATTGCCCTGTCCATATTTTCTGGGGTAGAGCCCAGAAAGCCATCCATCAGTAGATAGAGCTGGGTGTCATCTGCATATTGGTAACAACCCAGTCCATTCCTCCAGATAATCTGGGCGAGGGGGTGCATATAAATATTAAACAACACTGGGGAGAGAATTGCTCTGTGCAGCACACCACATTCCAGTAGGTGCCGCTGAGATAACCTATGATAAGCTATGAATCATCATGTAAGGTAAAGGTAAAGGTTTCCCTTACTCGAAAGCCAGTCGAATACGACTCTAGGGATGAGATGCTCATCTCTGTTTCCAAGCCAAAGAGCCAGCGCTGTCCAAAGATGTTCCCGTGATCATGTGGCCGGCATGACTAGATGCCAAGGCGCATGGAACACTGTTACCTTCCCACCAAAGTGGTACCTATTTATCTACTTGCAATTTCTTGCTTTCGAACTGCTAGGTTGGCAGGAGCTGGGACCAGAGACGGGAGCTCACTCCGTCATGCAGCACTTGGGTCTCGAACTGCTGAACTACCAACCTTCCGGTCTGCAGTTCAGCATCTTAACCACTTGAGTCACTGCGGCCCCCAGATCATCATGTACACATGTTTAAATATAATGATTGAAAGGGCCGCTCTTTTGAACAAAACTGTGTACTTGCTACTGAGAATCTAAACCTGGTATCTACCTCAAGACCACATTGTGTATGCAGATGGTCCTTGGTGCATCATTTAATTCCTGATTCCATTGAATGTTATCATCTGAGTTTGCAAATCTGAGCCTTTTGGGAATTACATTGCATCATGTCCTCTAAAGGGATTAACTGGGTCAGGACATGGACTGTGTCTGCTTCAAACCAACCAAACAGAAATAGCCCATGCATACCTTATGGAACAAAGTTTGAAGCCTCAGTCCAGTCTCAGGAGCCTTCTTCCAACTTCAAGCAGAAGAACTACTAAATTGAAAGAACAGAGTTTTAGTCCAGGGGCCCCTTTAAGCCCAAGAAAGTTCAATTCTGGGCAGAAGCTTTCATGTTCATGTATCTGATTATATGTGCTTGCACACAAAAGCTTGCATCCAGAATTAAACTTTGTTGGTCTTCAATGTGCCACTGGCCTCAAACTTCATTCTGTTGCTTTATTCCAACACGGCTACCCACCTGAATCTAAGGTGAAAGAAGTAATCAAACTTTGGTGATGTGGGATGATTCATGCCCCTAACTCACAGTGGCAAGTTACATGGAACACATCTGAGCATCTTTGGAATCCCCCTTGATGATTCAGCACCCCACTCATTGACATATCATCTCCACACTCATGCAGTTTCATCCTAAGTGATTAGCCAAATCAGAAGTCAGATTAACCTCTCTGCCTCCCTGTCATTTTTGATGCCATTGGCTGATCTTCTGTGATTTAAAATAGGGCTTTACAAGTAGAGGAGCCAGGCCTCCTTCTTTGGATTTAGTGGCTCAAATATGATAGCCAGAGGCACTTCAGCAAAGTGCAAAGGAAGTTTGGTGTAGTGGTTAAGTGCACAGACTCTAATCTGGGAGAACCGGGTTTGATTCCCCACTCCTCCACTTGCAGCTGCTGGATGACCTTGGGCAAGCCATAGCTCTGAACCAGCTGTTCTCCCAAGGACAGTTCTGGAAAGAGCTCTCTCAGACCTACGTACCTCACAGGGTGTCTGTTGTGGGGAGGGAAGGGGAAAGGAGAGTGTAAGCCGCTCTGAGACTCCTTTGGGTAGTGAAGGGTGGGGTATAAATCCAATCTCTTCTTCTTTGTTGATTTACATATTTATCCTACCATTCCTCCAGGGAGCTCAAGTGGCATAAGTGCTTCAGAGCAACAACACTTTGAGGTAGGTTAGGCTGAGAGAGAATGGCACGTCCAATACCACGCATGCTGAGTCTCACCGTGAGCAGGACTCAACCTGGGTCTCCACAGATGTAGCCTGACATTCTAATCACCCACTGAATGTTGCTTCAGCTCTGATACGTGTTCAATCCTTCTGTGAAAATGGTGATGTTTAGTATGTGATTCTTCAAACAGCTGATGATAAGAGCATTTCCTTCCTTCTCTCTCTGTGTGTGTGTGTGTGTGTGTGTGTGTGTGTGTGTGTGTGTGTGTGTTCACCAGAGGCAGATCTTGTATATGCAGATTTGATGGGAGGTTTAAAACCCTGAACCTGTTCCTCTTTTGTAGCAAGTGCCCCAGCCTCACCTCGGGAAATGATTAGCTTAAAAGAAAGAAAAACAGACTACGAATCCACTGGAACAAATGCCACTTACCATGGAAATAAAGGAGAACACACTTCTAGGAAAGACACAATGACAGGTGAGACAACAATTCCATACCTCACACAAAACATAATTAACAGAGCAAAAAACAACATGTGGCAAGTGGCTCTCCCTTTCTATTGAATATATGCTTTCCAGGCTCTGAACCTTGGAAGAAATCTTCATCTCCGATGCACACGTATTTTGTATTGTTTTTCATTATGATGCCATTTGATCTGCCTCGGTCATGACCACAGAAATTCCTGCTAAATTCCTTTTACACTTTGCCATCCATTTTTTCCTGTATTTAATTAAAGCAGGTCTCTGTTGGCATTGCAAGCTATAAGATGCTGCTGGAGTAGGTAGGAAATTACTATTTCAGTCCCTAGGGCAAAGTGTTTAAGTCAATAATAAAGCTTCACATAGGAATGATGTTTGCATCCTAATGGGTTTTGTCATGCATAGGGGAAAATGCTTTCAGAATGCTTTTTTTTCTAAACTGACAGGTTCCCAGGTTTCCTCATAATCAAAATATCCCCACACCAAGGGAGAGTCTGGAAAAAAAGAGCTTATTCATAATCTTCCCCATAAAATATAGCTCCCATAAATTTACTTGTCAATTATGAAGTGTGGGACCCAAAGACGACTTCCACTTTTTAGATATAGCCAATCTAGCCATCCCTCTCATGGATCTCATGCACCTTGACGCAGCGAGGGGGCTTGTGTGGTTCTATGAGGCTGCAGGCTATGCCATGGAGGGGCACCCAGAATGGACAGGCCACAGCAGAAAACTCAAGCACTGACACAGAAGAGGCTGAAGTGGGCTGGTCCTATGAAGACCTACAACACCTCCTAGAACTAACACGAAAAAATATGTCCTTATCATCATAGGAGACTGGAATGCTAAAATAGGAAGTCAAAAGGTAACCAGAATAACGGACAAGTTTGGCCTTGGAGAACAAAATGAAGCTGGGTAAAGGCTAACAGAGTTTTGTCAATAGAATATCCTGGTCATAGCAAACACCCTCTTCCAGTAACCTAAGAGGTGACTCTACACATGGACATCACCAGATAGGCAACACCGAAATCAGACTGATCATATAATTTGCAGTCAAAGATGGAGAAGCTCCATACAGTCAGTAAAAACAAGACCTGGAGCTGACTGTGGCTCAGATCATGAGCTCCTCATTGCAAAATTCAGTCTTAAATTGAAGAAAGTTGGGAAACCCCCTAGGCCATTCAGGTTTGACCTAGATTACATCCCTTATGAATATACAGTGGAGGTGAAGAATAGGTTTAAGGGACTAAACTTAATAGACAGAGTACCTGAAGAACTATAGACGGAGATTCATGACATAGTACAGGAGGCAGCAATCAGCACCATCCCAAAGAAAAAGAAATACAAGAAAGCAAAATGCCTGTTTGATGAGGCTTTACAAATAGCTGAGGAAAGAAGGAAATAGAAAGGCAAAGGTGAAAAGGAAAGATTTACCCAACTGAATGCAGATTTCCAGAGAACAGCAAAGAGAGATGAGGCCTTCCTGAATGAACAATGCTAAGTAATTGAGGAAAACAATAGAATGGGAAGGACTAGAGATCTCTTCAAGAAATTGGAGAAATCAAGGGAACGTTTCATGCAAAGCTGGCCATGATAAAGGACAAAAATGGTAGGGACCTAACAGAAGCAGAAGAGATTAGAAAGAGGTGGCAAGAATACACAGAAGACCTGTACCAGAAAGATCTCAATGCCCTTGATGACCTATGTGATCACTGACCTCCAGCCAGACATCCTGGAGTGTAAAGTCAAATGGGCCTTAGAAAGCACTACTAACAACAAAGCTAGTGGAGATGACGGTATCCCAGTTGAGCTATTCAAAGTCCTAAAAGATGATGCTGTTAAAGTGCTGTGCCCCATATGCCAGCGAACTTGGAAAACGCAACAGTGGCCACAGGATTGGAAAAGGTCAGTTTACATTCCAATCCCAAAGAAGGGCAATGCCAAGGAATGTTCAAACTATCGCACAATTGCACTCATTTCACATGCTAGCAAGGTCATGCTCAAGTTCCTACAAGCTAGACTTCAGCAGTATGTGGATAGAGAACTGCCAGAAGTACAAGCTGGGTTTCGAAGCGGTAGAGGAACTAGCGATCAAATTGCCAACATTCACTGGATTATGAAGAAAGCAAGGGAGTACCAGAAAAAACATCTACTTCTACTTCATCGACAACGCTAAAGCCTTTGATTGTGTGAATCACAACAAACTATGGCTAGTCCTTAAAGAGATGGGAGTACCAGACCTCCTTACATGTCTCCTGAGAAACGTGTATAAGGGTCAAGAAGCGACAGTTAGAACCAGATATGGAACAACTGATTGGTTTAGCATAGGAAAAGGTGTACAACAAGAATGTATATTGTCACCCAGTTTATTTAATTTATATGCAGAGTACATCATGCAAAATGCCAACCTGGCACAAGCTGGAATTAAGATTGCTGGGAAAACCATCAATAACTTCAGATATGCATACGATATCACTTTAATGGCAGAAAGTGAAGAGGACCTAAAGAGTCTCTTGTTGGAGTGAAAGAGAAGAGCACAAAAGCTGGCTTGAAACTCAACATCAAAAAAACTAAGATCATGGCATTTGGCCCCATCACTCCTTGGCAAATAGAGGGGGAAGTCATGGAAGCAGTGACAGACTTCATGTTCCTGGAATCCAAAATCACTGCAGACAGTGACTGCAGCCATGAAAGACACCTGCTTCTTGGGAGGAAAGCTATGGCAAACCTAGTCAACATAATAAAAAGTAGAGACATCACCCTGCCAACAAAAGTCCACATAGTCAAAGCGATGGTATTCCCAGTAGTAATGTATGGCTGAGAGAGTTGGACTGTAAGGAAGGCCAAGTGCTGAAGAATAGATTCTTTTGAATTATGGTGCTGGAGAAGACTCTTGAGAGTCCTTTGGACTGCAAGGAGATCAAATCAGTCAATCCTAAAGGAAATCAAACCTGGCTGTTCCCTGAAAGGACAAATACTGAAGCCGAAGCTCAAATACTTTGGCCACCAAATGAGAAGAGAACACTCACTGGAGAAGACCCTGATGCTGGGAAAGATTGAAGGTAAAAGAAGAAGGGGATGGCAAAGGATAAGATGGCTAGACAGTTTTATTGATGCAATGAGCATGAAGTTGGGCAAGCTCCGAAGAGTAAAAAATACTATGGTTAGTTGGATGCAGGACTTTAGACATACAATAAATGCAGGACTTTAGACATACAAAATTTATGAGAGCAACGCCATATAAGGAAAATATCTATAAAATGTTCTATAGATGGCACTGGACACCAGATAGATTGGCAAAATGTTATCCTAATGTAGCCAATTCGTGCTGGAAGTGTAAAAGAAGTGTGGGGACATATTACCATATATGGTGGAAATGTGATAAAATGAGAAAGTACTGGTATAAAATACAAAAAATCATACATGAAATAACCAATGTTGATATACTACTGACACCTGAAATACTTTTACTAAATATGTTTCCAGGAGATTATAAGAAAGATGATGTATCTCTGATAACTTATATATTGACATCAGCAAGAATATTAATAGCGAAAGGTTGGAAATCAGATTTTTTACTGTCAAGAGAGGAATTAATACAAAAAGTTTTAGAAGTGGCTGAAATGGTTAAGCATTTTGCTACAGGGAAAAGATCTTGATATATATACTAAAAGATGGTCTCGACTATATGTATGGTTAGATCGAAAAAAGAAAAAGTAGACCCAAGCTTATATATATTTGAGTTTATAATGTTGTATCTGGAAATTTGATAAATAAATGTTAAAAGACAAGTTCTCTCAGAGCTGTTCTCTCAAGAGCAGTTCTCGAAAGAGCTCTCTCAGCCCCACCTACCTCACAATGGTGTCTGTTGTGGGGAGGGGAAGGGAAAGGAGACTGTAAACTGCTCTGAGACCCCTTTGGGTAGTGAAGGGTGGGGTATAAATCCAATCTCCTCCTCCTCCTCCTCCTCCTCCTTCTTTTTCTCCTCACATTCACCTAAGTGGCATTTGCCCAGGTTTTACTTAGGTGGAATTTTCCCTGTGCATATGATAACTTGCTGATTTATTTCTCCACATTACACTGCACAAAGCCAATCTATTAAGCTGACTGACCCAGTTCTTCTTTTCTCTATTCTTTAGCTCAGAACACAGCAATTTCTACTTTGTATAGAAATTCTTATGGTGCACCTGCTGAAGATATCAAACACAACCAGGTAAGCAGTCACAGCACCCTCACTGCTTTTCCAACTAGAACAGAATCTACACCAACAGAAGAGATGTTTTCTGTCAAAATGGGACTTCCTCACCTCCCCCCTCCCACTGCAGCACAAAAAAAATGGTCCTTGAAATGCTGCTCTTGGGGGAGAGGGGACTACCTCAAGAATGGCTGTGTTGTTCTTAAGGTGTCAGGATTTTCTGATATTCACTATATCCAATATAGTTAGAATTTTTGGTTAATGTCTAAACACTCCTGTATAAAAAGGAGGGGGGGATCATTCAGTTTTGTGCTGTATCATTGTGACTTCACTGGGGAGTGGCTGTGGCTCAATGGTAGAGCATCTGCTTGGCATGCAGAAGGTCCCAGATTCAATTCCTAACTATGCCAGTTTTACAGAAATCTGGTGATACGAAAAAAGTGTTAAAGAAGACCTCTTGCATGAGACCCCAGAGAGCTGCTGCCAGTAAATGGACCAATTAACTGATGGACCAGTGAACTGATTCACAGCTTCATGTGTCCATGTGACATGCTGAAGAGGGTGGAAAGACTTTGGGTGCTCACAGGATGGAGGGCTGGGAGATGTGCCACTGGTTTTTTCATGATAGAAGCTGACAGGTAGAGAGGGGCTGGTCTAGATAAGAGCTGCAGAAAAGGGAGGGGTTCCGTGTGCTGTTTTCCTCAGTGAGGTCTCAAAGCTGTTATTTGCTGGGTGAGGGAGGGGCTCGTGGAATGAAAATACATGCATGATTTGGAAGCACACTTCAGTGAGACTACTGTCCAGTATAGACATGCCAATTGTCCTTTATTTATTTTATTTTACAAAATGCTTACCCAACCTATCATTTGAACAATTAAAACCAGAGCTAAAATAGAATAGAATCAGCAACTAAAACATTGGGAAGGGAAGACAGAATCACTGAGGAACAGCAAACGAAGATGGCAGCAGAAGAGGACAGGCAAATTTCCCTGGGGAAAGAGATCCAGAGTTTTGGTGCCACTATCAAGAAGGCCTTCTTGCAGATTACCCTCCCACCTAGTCTCAGAAAGAGGGGCACCTAAAGCAGGGCCTCCAAAGTTAATTGCAGTGCAGTGGTCAGGTAGGTTCATAAGGATTGACAGCCATTCAGGGATGGGCATGAATCTCGTCATTAACCTAATTTCATGACGAACATGACTGGTTCATGGTTCACAGACTGGAGGTTCGTGTTCATCCCTATCCACAATTCTCCCATGCCCCTCCACATGATTTCAGAGGTTTGTGGGGTTTGTGGTGGGAATTGGGGAGGGGAGCGAGAGGGATTGTTGAAATGGCTTGCATCCATTTCAGCCTCTTTGGCTGAAATAGAAACAAACCATTTCAGCGATCACTTTCGCTCCTCCCTGTAGCTTGCAAAAGCCATTTAAAGGGAATTTTCTCTTTAAATGGCTTTTGCAAGCAGGCACCACATGAATGAAGTCCAAGCAGTGAGTTCCCATTAAATTGCTTTTGCTAGATCTTCCCCTTCCTTCCATTCTGCTAGCCTTGGGGGAGCTGCTGCCAGCAGAAAGGAGGGAAGAAAGATTTCAGATCTTCCCCTGAACTTCACAAACAGAACCGGTTCATTAAACAGGGAGGTTCACGGTTCATGGTTCATGTAACCTCATGAACTACAACCCGGGATGAACCTCTATTTTCCAAGAGCATGCCCATCCCTAGTCAGTACCAGCAACTTGAATTGCAAAGCTTCCATCCCTCTGAATGTGTCAGCAGTACATTTTTAACATTAGACTTCTCAAAAATATCATTCTCAAATCAAAATTATTCCGTAGGACTTCTGGGGGTCTTTGGCAACAACAGAGCATTCACAAAGAGCCAATTTGTGCAGTTTGGTTTGGAGGGAGGACAAATTTCTAGAGGTGCCACCAGTATAAAAAGGAAACCTCTTAACTCCAATTGTCATCAGAGGCCATTAGATATTCAGATGATCCCATGGTTTTGGAATTCCCACCTGTTCAGTACCTCACTATTTACTGGTGGTTTGTATTACATGCTTCTTTACCTGAAGTTTGAATACACATCGGAGAACAACCTGGAAAATGGTAGAAAGCATTTTGACCACACCTTTTAATTCAGATTTTGGAACCTAGTTGAAACCTGTTATGATTCCAAAATGCTTTGGCCGTGTCTTTAGCCAAATCTTCTGTTAGGTACAGTAATAAATGCAAAGTAATCACTCAGCAAGATAAAGCAAAGCAGTGAAATTAATTCTGGAGGTCTATAAGATGTTTTATGTGGTTGCCAAGATTCCAGAAGTATCCTTATTGCCAGTCTCGTAAACAGTGCTGATGTGGAACCATTGTATCTGTGCCCTTTGGTTCCCTGTGTCATAGTCTTATCTAGGGTCACCAACTCTCAGATGGGAAATTCCTGGAGATCTGGGGGTAAATCCTGGGGAGAGCTGGGTTAGGTGAGAGGAGGCCCCTCAGTGGGGTATAATGCCACCTCCAAAGTAGCTATTTTCTCCAGGGGAACTGTTCTCCATAGTCTGGAGATCAGTCGCAGTTCCAGGAGACTTCAGGGCCCCACCTGGAGTTTGGCAAACCTAGTCTTACCTAAGAAGCTGAGGCTCTTCTTCTATTTGGCAGGTTTCAACACAGCCAGTTCCACAGGAACCCAGTAGGAAGGACTATGAAGCATATCAGCCGTTTCAGAATTCAACAAGAAACTATGATGAGTCCTTCTTTGAAGACCAAGTGCATCACCGTCCACCTCCAAGCGAGTACAATATGCATCTGGGACTTAAGTCCACTGGCAACTATGTCGACTTCTATTCAGCCGCACGACCCTACAGTGAGCTCAATTATGAAACAAGCCACTATCCAGCGTCTCCAGATTCCTGGGTTTGAAATTTGGGCAAGATTTAGAACAGACAGACAAACAAACAAAAAAAGAGGCTCCAGGGACTGTGCATGTGCATGCAAACCACAAGACATTCTTTTCCTGCAAATTTAGTTTGTTCAAAAGCCTGTTCCGTAGGAAGGCCCAGATAACTTTTCTGGGAAAATTCAAAGATACTGTTGACAGCTAAAACGAATTGGAAGCTAAGCGTGGGGGGGGTGGGGGGGAGGTCATTAGCAAGAAGGGAATTGTATGTCTATTTCTGTATCTATATAGTCCCGTCTCTCTATATATAGATATAGAAATATATTGTGGGGGGGCAGCTTTACAGTTGACCTTGTATGTAGAGTTTAAGAACAAATAGTGCTGTGCATTGAATGTGGCTGAAGGGAGTAAGACGGGGGGTCCAGAGTTAAGCACAAGAAAACGAGGCAGTTTATGCACCTTGGGGGTGGGGGACAGCTTCTCACACTTTGTTTACTCTCCTCATCCATTGTGAATTTAGGCTTCCAGTTGCATTTGGGGTTTCCTCTGTACAGCAAAATGTTTCTTGCCTTTTGTTAATGCATTGTTGTAAAGTATTTGATGTACATTACAGATTTAAAAAGAAAAAGCAAGAGAGAAGTGCATTGTGTATATTACACCAATGCCACAGTATTTCTTCATCTAAGGTTCTAAATACTGCTTCAATTTCCAAACTTTGAAATATGTATGAATTTCCAGAGGAGAGGGGAAAGGGGTTTTTTTCCTATTTAATTTCTTTTCCCCAGTGCGTTTTAACAAAAGAAAAAACCAGACTATTTAGCAGTATTGTTTGTTCTGATATGTGAATTCGTTTGTGGCAACTAAAAAAAAGACATTCAGCAGTTTCTGACAATTAACATTCATCATTCCACACTCCTTGTCAACGAAGTGCTTTTTCACTGCCTAAAATTTTAGCTGTAGATATTTGAAATAGATTTTTTTCATTTATACCAGTTTTCTTTATGATGATACAGTGTTAAATGAAAATAAATTACAATTGATCTGTCATCCACATTTCCTAAGAATGTCTATTTCCAAGAAACACCCCCGTCCCTTCAAATCACATACTGTTGCCTGCGTATGGGTATGTCCCCATGAATCCCTAATATTCTGGTATTCTTTTATGTGTGGCTGTGCTCTGTAAACAGTGTTCTCTATCAGTGCTACCTGGCATGAAAACATTATCATTCATGGAGCCTTCATATGAAGTACGAGACCTCTGGTGTTCTCATGCACCACTATACAAGAATTCAGGCTTCCCTAGAGCAGAGCTCATTTTGACACCAGCTGGTTTGGGGAAGGTAGCACAATTAGCCTTCTTTCTAACATGGCCAGTCAGAATCTCAGTCAATAGTGTGTTTTCTGTATACCTGGGTGAGAGGGAGCAATGTTTTCTCTTCTGGTGCAGTCATTGCCTCATCTGTATCATGTAAGAAATAAAGTATATAAATAAATAAAAATCCAAGGGTTTCTGAAAAACAGCAAAGAAGGGGAAACTCTGTGCTCTTTCAGGCAGGCTGTGTCTGAAGGACAGCAGCCAGGACCTTTCCTCACTGGTGCCTGAGGTGAGAAATGGCTGAGAAGCAAAGGGATCTCTCTGTCCATCCCAAGCAGTGTGGTTGTGACCGAAGCTGGAATTTTTCTTCTCTTCCCTTTCTCAAGTACATGAGGTCTGTTTTAGGAAACAAACTTTGAGAATTTTGAGGCTCTGGAACAAGGAATCTGGGGAGGGGGGAATCTCAGCATTTCTTTACATTTTAAAGCCATCTATACTGTATTTTAATCATGCCTAGGATTGGATAATCCCATGGGTCAGTTTGCTGTAGAGCCAGTTTGCTGTAGTGGTTAAGAGTGGCAGACTCTAATATGGGGAACCAGATTTGATTCCCCACTCCTTCACATGCAGCCAGCTGGGTGATCTTCGGTCAGTCACAGTTCTCTCAGAGCTGTTCTCTCAAGAGCAATTCTCTCAGAGGTCTCTCAGCCCCTCTCTCACAGGGTGTCTGTTGTAGGGAGAGGAAGGGAAGAAGATTGTAAGCCACTCCAAGAGTCCAAGTAAAGGGCAGGGTATAAATCCAGCTTTTCTTCCTCTCCATAGAATCACAGAGATGGAAGGGGCCATACAGGCCATCTAGTCCAACCCTTTGCTCAATGCAGGATCAGCCTAGAGTATCCCTGGTCACTGTTTGTCCAGCCACTGCTTAAAGACTACCAGTGAGGGAGAGCTCACACCTCCCTAGGAAGCTGACTCCACTGTTGAACAACTCTTACTGTAAAAAAGTTTTTCCAAATATCCAGCCAGTACTTTCTCGCCCTTAATTTAAACCCATTATGTTGAGTCCTGTCCTCTGCTGCCAACAGGAACAGCTCCCTGCCCTCCTCTAGGTGACAGCCCTTCAAATACTTAAAGAGAGCACTCATGTCCCCCCTCAACCGCCTCTTCTCCAGACTGAACATTCCCAGGTCCCTCAGCCTTTCCTCATAGGGCTTGGTCTCCAGGCCCCTGAACATCCTTGTCGCTCTCCTCTGCACCCGCTCTGTTCTGTCCACATCCTTTTTGAAGTGAGGCCTCCAGAACTGCACACAGTACTCCAGGTGCAACCTGACCAATGCAGTGTACAGCAGGACTATGACATCTTGTAATTTGGATGTTATGCCTCCGTTCACACACCCCAAGATTGCATTAGCCTTTTTTGTCACCATATCACACTGGCTGCTCATATTTAACTTACACACACTGCTACCCAGTGTCAGGTTCCCTGTCATGTTTTGAATTGCTACTGTTTGACTCTACAGGTCCTCCAGTCGGGAGACTGGCAACCGGATTCATTCCCCTCGCTCCTTCCCCCTCCCATCCTGGTTTTGCCATTTTCCTTTGCAGGATCTGCTTATCGCTGTTGTTGCCAGTTAACCTTGAGCTGTCTCGCTCTCTGCTCTTCCAGGTGTCTTTGCGTGGGAATGCAAGTAGATGGTACACAGGGGCATGGGGGGGGGTTATAATTTGCTCACATGCCTTTTTCCATGGAAATGCAACAGTTTGGGGATTTTCGCGCTTCATGGTTTTACACTGATTGGTGCCTGTCATTTCTCTACTGTTTGAATACTGTGTAATAAGTCCTAACCCCAGTTCCCTGGTATCCCTAACAAAGTACGTGTTCCTGAAAGACCATTAAGACAATAAAGGACTCTGTTTTCATACAAGGCCTGACTTATTGGTTCTCATCAGAAGTCTCATAGTTTGTTAGAGATCTTCCTTTCAATCGGGAAGGACTGATCCCCATACCTGATGATGTCAGATGATGGGACCCCCATTCCCACTTCCACCCCTGAGACACCGGCAACCATGGCGCCTGCGGAGCCAGTGACTATGAACTTTGATTCCTATGCTCCCCTCTGTCGTGGGGGAGCCATGGGTGGATGGTCACCTATGCCAAGATACTCATGGTTGACTTTTGGTGGGGGCACAGCGTCCATGACAGACGGGGCTCTGGTGTACGGTTTGCGGACAAGGAGAGGGAATCCTGGAGGCTAAGTCTACTTCCTGAGGAATGACCCCCCCCCCTCGGCAACTGGAGCGAGGTACAGATGACCTCTGGCAGCAAATGGATCGGAGATTTGATGAGATGCATGATCAGCTGGCGGTCAAGCTGCGTGAAGCGCTTCTCAAGATGCAACAGGTCATGGTAGGAGTTGTGGGAGTGGCACCAGCGGGAGGTGCTGAGGGAGATGGTGGGCTTCAGCTTCCCCCGCAACCTGTAGATGGGGGAGCTGGTGTAGGTCCTGCGCAACAACAGGTGCCTGGGGGATCCCAGCTGCTGCAACCCCAGCCGCTGCAACCCGCACCTTGGCTCGTAGACCGGTTGTATCTGCAACCCCCAAATGATCCCCTGACAGCTACGTTTGATGGGGATCCCGATATGCTACGCTTTTTCATCATCGAGATCGAGTGGTTCCTGGAGAGTTGGGGCCATCTTTACCCCACTGAACATGAACGTGTGGGCTACATCGGCTCAAAGTTACGGGACACTGCTAGCGACTAGTATGTGAGCCTACATAACCCTCCTGGTCCCGAACTGAGATCGGTAAATGAGTTTATGTGGGTACTCTGGCAGCACTACGAGGACCCCTTGGGCGAGGAGAAGGCCCAGAATCATTTGCGGAAACTGGTTCAAGGCCGATCCTCTGTAAGGGAGTACACTGCTCAGTTCCAAAGAATACCTGCGAAAGTGCATGGCTGGTCTCAAGACCTTTTCGTTGAAAAGTACCGAGAGGGCCTTAACCCGGAAATTGATGAGACTGTGTTGCGAAATGATTGACTGGGCTCCCTGGCGGCATGGATGAGGGCAGTGGCCGATGTTGAGGAGCATTTTACGCTGAACAAACTGGGGTCGCAAGCAAGCCACTCCGCTGTTAAAGCCGCTCCTAAGTCCAAATTCAAGACAGCGATCCAAGAGCTTCGCGATGCCCGCTTCAAGCAAGGACTTTGTATGAGATGCGGGGAGAGTGGGCACTTTGCATCTTCCTGCACTTTGGGGGGGGGGGGCAAAGACACCCAAGACTCCTGCTGCGACTTCGGGTGGGACACCCCGGCCACCCAAAGGGACTTTCAAGCCCCAGGCATTCCAGCTGGAAGGGGCACGAAGTGAAGGAGCTGAAAAAGCGACATTGGAAGTGATTACCGCATAGCCATCGGGAAACTTCCCAGACCTGCAGTGGGAGGCGCGAAACTGCAGGTCCCCCCCTCCACTGCACCGCCAACGGTGAGCAGCCCCGGACCCTTACTTTACATGGTTGTGACTGTTGTTGTACCTAAACATGGCACTCACATTCGAGTGTGCGCCTTAATTGACTCGGGGTGTGCCAGAGACTTGATTAGCCCATTAGTAGTGGAAGGTTTGGGTCCCAAAGTAAACTTGCTGGGGGAGCCTCTACAGTTCACCCAAATGGATGGATCCGAAATGAAGGAGGCTTGTGTGGCAGAGAATGAACCTTTGATTCTGGGCATGGTGAACCATTGGGAGAAGCAGGCTTTTGTTATAACTCCCCATGCCCAATTCCCCAGGGTGCTAGGAAGCCCCTGGTTAGGAGATCACGACCTCTACATCAAATGGAGTGAAGGGAAGATCTCCTGGATCGACCCTTTGGCTGACATGCTTAGCAAAACAGAGGCAGACGAGCTTCCCCCCCCCCATAGACTTACTGACTGTGCTACCGAGCTGTTGCCGGGGGGAAAGCTGCCAAAAGGGAAGTTATATTCCATGAGCCCTGCCGAGAGGGATGAGTTGCGGAAGTTTTGGGGTAAAAACCTGGAGCGGGGTTTCATTCACCCCGCTAAGTCCCCATTCACTGCCCCCATCCTGTTCCAGAAAAAAAAAGATGGGGGGCTGAGGCTTTGCACGGATTATAGAGGACTGAATGCTGTCTCCGCTTCTAACGCTTACCCCCTGCCTCTCATAAAAGACTTGCTAGCAGAGGCAGCGAAAGGAAAGATTTTTTCTAAGCTGGACTTATGGGAAGCTTACTTCCGGGTGCGCATCAAAGAAGGGGATGAGTACAAGACGGCCTTTAATACACCCCTGGGGCAATTCAAATACCTGGTTATGCCCTTCGGATTGCCTGGGGCTCCTGGAGTTTTTATGACCCTTATAAATGAGGTGTTGCACAAGCATTTATTTGAAGGGGTGCTTTGTTATTTAGATGATATCATTGTCTATTCACAAGACCGGGACTCTCATGTTAAACTAATGAGGGAAGTGTTAACCACCCTCAGAAACCATGAACTGTTTGCCAAACTATCCAAATGCGAGTTCCACTGCACGGAAATTGATTTTTGGGGGTATCCCATCTCCCCTAGGGGTCTAGAAATGGACCCAAGTAAAGTAGAAGCTGTCTTGCAGTGGGAAACACCCTGTACCCGGAAGCAACTCCAAAGCCTCTTAGGGTTCTGCAACTTCTATAGAACCTTCCTAAAAGATTTTGCCACGGTCACCCTGCCTCTAACTAATCTGTTGAAAACAAAGGGGAGGGGACCCGACGCCGGCAAGCCGGGTGAACATTTGAATTGGACAAGTGAATGTCAGGCGGCTTTTGAGACTTTAAGACAGCTATTCACTTCAGAGCCTATTCTGACTTACCCCGATGAGACTAAAGAATTCGTTGTTCATGTTGATGCATCAGATGTAGCAATGGGGGGGCAATTCTGCAGAAGGGGGACGATGGCAAGTTACACCCTTTAGCGTATGTGTCTAAGAAATTTAACGAGACAGAGAGACACTGGTCAGTTTGGGATAAGGAAGCTGCAGCAATTCGCCTAGCTCTCTCCACCTGGCGGCATTGGTTAGAAGGGGCGCAAACGCTGTTCGAGATATGGACGGACCAAAAAAATTTAGAAGTGTTGCGCACCCGTAGAACTCTCAATGCTAAGCAGTTTCGCTGGGCTGATTTTTTTTCAAAGTTCAACTTCAGATTGCGTCATTTCCCTGGGACCTCTAACTCGTTAGAGTTGTCTAGGCTGCCTCAACATGAATCCAAGCGTGAGGAGGTGTTTGACTCCATGTTTTCCCCAGAACAATTAAGCAGCGCCGTAGTTACTAGGAGTCAAGCACGTCAATCCCAGGCGGCCCCAGCTTTGGAGTGGATTACAAAATGTGCAACAGAATATTCACAGCAGGATCGGGATGAGGTGGCAGGGGAGGTGGGCGTGGAACTCCACAAAGACGGTTGTTGGTACAAAGGCACCAAATTAGTGGTGCCAAAGTCCTTAAGACTGCCTATTCTGCAAGCTTGCCATGAATCAAAACTCTCAGGACATTTTGGATATCTTAAGACACTCAATTTGGCCCAAAGACAGTTTTGGTGGCCCCGGATGCGTAGGGATGTGTCAGAATATGTGACCTCCTGCCAAATCTGCCTGATGTGTAAAAAACGAGGAGGGAAGCCTCTGGGTCTTTTGCAACCTCTCCCAACCCCGTCCAGACCCTGGGAGGCCATTTCTATGGATGTTATTACCAACCTCCCAACCAGCAAAGGAAAGACGGTAATTTGGGTGGTGGTGGACTTATTCTTCAAACAAGCTCACTTTGTCCCCTTCAAGCAGCTACCCACTGCCAAAGGTTTGGCTAAGGCATTTTTTGCTCACATGGTGAAATTACGTTCTTTCCCTAAGCATATAGTATCCGATAGGGGAAGTCAGTTCGTTGCCACTGTCTGGCGGGAGCTTTTACAATTAATGGGAATTGAACCCGCCTTAAGTCCTGCTTATCACCCAGAAACCGAAGCACAGTCCAAACGTGTCAATCAAATCTTGGAACCGTTTTTGCGTTGCTACTCTAATTACCATCAAGACAATTGGGTAGACCTCCTTCCCTTTGCAGAATACAGTTACAACAATGCAGTGCATTCCTCTACGGGAGTCTCCCCATTCATGGCAGTTGGGGGATTCGAGGGTGATCCGTTACCTACTCTCACCCCTCCAGATAATGCCTCCCCTTCTCAGTTTGGATTATGGTGGACTACTCTCCAGAACTCTTGGCCCCTTATCGCTAAAACCTTGGAACTGGCCAAAGCGGATTACAAAAAATATGCTGACAGGGGCAGGGCTCCCGGGTGGGACTTGGACCCAGGGGATACTGTCTACGTTTCCACTGAGAACATTCGGGGGCTCCAACTTAGTCGGAAGTTAGGTTGGAAGTTTGTGGGACCGTTTAAAGTGATCTGTAAAATTTCCCCTGTCTTGTTTGAACTTGAACTGCCCAAATCACTAAGCTCTGTGCATCCTATTTTCCATTACAGCCTGCTGAAGAAAAGCCCTGGGCAGAATTCATGGAGACCGGATCCTCATGTTCCTCCTCCTCTGATGAAAGCGGGGGAACCGCATTTTGAAATCTCCAGTATATTGGACTCCAAACTCAAACGTGGGCGATTATTTTATCTTGTCAGCTGGGTGGATTTTGGTCCGGAATGTAATGAATGGGTTGATGCTGAACATGTTCATGCACCACGTTTGATCCGTGCTTTTCATAAATGCTATCCGTCTAAGCCTGGTGGGGAGTGATTTTGGGAGGGGCAGGATGTCAGGTTCCCTGTCATGTTTTGAATTGCTACTGTTTGACTCTACAGGTCCTCCAGTTGGGAAACTGGCAACCGGATTCATTCCCCTCGCTCCTTCCCCCTCCCATCCTGGTTTTGCCATTTTCCTTTGCAGGCTCTGCTTATCGCTGTTGTTGCCAGTTAACCTTGAGCTGTCTTGCTCTCTGCTCTTCCAGGTGTCTTTGCGTGGGAATGCAAGTAGATTGTACACAGGGGCATGGGGGGATTATAATTTGCTCGCGTGCCTTTTTCCATGGGAATGCAACAGTTTGGGGATTTTCGCGCTTCATGATTTTACACTGATTGGTGCCTGTCATTTCTCTACTGTTTGAATACTGTATAATAAGTCCTAACCCCAGTTCCCTGGTATCCCTAACAAAGTACGTGTTCCTGAAAGACCATTAAGACAGTAAAGGACTCTGTTTTCATACAAGGCCTGACTTATTGGTTCTCATCAGAAGTCTCACACCCAGAAGTGTATCCCCCATCCAGTATGCATGTTCCTCATTTTTGTTACCCAGATGTAGAACTTGGCAGTTATCCTTGTTAAATTGCATACTGTTCACATCTGCCACTTTTCCAGCATGTTCAGATCTTGTTGAATTCTATCTCATCCTCTGGTGTGTTCACTACTCGCCCAATTTAGTGTCATCTGCGAATTTGGTGTCATCACACCCTCATCCAGATCATTTATAAAAATGTTGAAAAGTACCAGACCCAGAACTGTGCCCTGTGGCACCCCTCTGGACACCTCCCTCCATTCAGATGAAATGCCATTGACAACTACTCTTTGAGTGTGGTTCTCCAACCAGTTCCCTATCCACCTAACTATCCTAGAGTCCAGTCCACAGTCCTCTAGTTTACCTATCTGAACATCATGGGGAACCTTGTCAAAAGCTTTACTGAAATCCAGGTAAACAACATCCAGTAAGCTTGTCACTTGATCAGATTTGGATGACATCTGCCATCTAGTGTTGTGGCACATCTCCCGTCCTTCAAGAGGTCTGAAAGATGATGGACAAAGGCTCTGCAAGCTCTCTAAAAAGTTCTTTGAGCACTCTTGGGTTCATACCATCTGGCCCGAGGGATTTGTACTCATTCAATGCAGCCAGATGCTTCTCAACCACCTCTCTGTCCATGTCAACCAGCAGCCCAGGTGCCATGCCTGTTCTCTTCTTCAGGGAAAAACTGAGGCAAAATAGGCATTAAGCCTTTCTGCTTTCTCTCTGTCCTCTGTCAGTTTCTCCATTTTCCCCCAACAGTGGGCCCATCACCTCTTTTATCTTGCATTTGTTCCTCACACATCTGAAGAAGATTTTCTTGTTGTAGGAATCCTCCCTGGCCGGCTTTAGTTCACTGTGAGCTTTGTCCTCTCAAAGGACAGTTGTCTCCGAGCTCTCTCAGCCCCACCTACCTCACAGGGTGTCTGTTGTGGGGAGGGGAAGGGAAAGGAGTTTGTAAGCCACTCTGAGACTCCAAGTGAGTGAAGGGCGGGATATAAATCCAATCTCTTCTTCTTCTGATAGCTGACCTACAGTGCCTAGCAACCTGCAGATACTCTTCTTTAGAGGTATGTCCTTGCCTCCATTTCTTGAACATTTTCTTTTTCTCCCTTAGCACATTATGGAGTTCTCTGTTTGTCAGGTTCCCTGTCATTTTCTGGCTGTTCCCCTTCTGCTTTTCAGATCCTCTAGTCAGGAGATTGGCGTTCGGTTCCCTTCCCCCCCCGCCTCCTCTGCCCCTCCCGTATCTGTGTTGCTAATTTGTTTTGCCAGCCCTCCTTATCTCTCCTGCTGTACTGTTAGCCTTGAGATGTCTCACTCTGGGTTCTTCCAGGTGTCTATGCATGGGAATGCAAGTAGAGTGCACTAAGGGGCATGGGGGGGGGGGGGAATTATGCTTTGCTTGTGCGCCTTTTTCATGGGAACATAACGGTCACAGGTTTTCACGCTTCATGGTTTTACACTGATTGGTGCCTGTCAATCCAGTGCCTTTTGAATACTGTATAAGAGATCCTAGCCTCATCTATCTGGTATCACTAACAAAGAACGTGTTCCTGAAAGACCATTAAGACAATAAAGGACTTTGTTTTCATATGGGGCCTGACTTATTGGTTCTCATCAGAAGTCTCACAGATTGTTAGGGATCTTCCTTTCAATCGGGAAGGACTGATCCTCATACCTGACGATGTCAGACGATCGGTCCCTCATTCCCACATCCACCCCCGAGACACCGGCGACCACTGTGACTGCAGAGCCGGTGACTACGAACTTTGATACCTATGCTCCCCTCAATCGGGGGGGAGCCATGGGTGGTTGGTCACCTACGCCAAGGTACTCCTGGTCGACTTTTGGCATGGGCACAGCGGAGTCCTGGGTCCATGACAGACGGGGCTCCCGTGTACGGTTTGCAGATGAGGAGAGGGAATCCTGGAGGCTGGGTCTACCCCCTCAGGAACGACCCCCCCCCTCAGCAACTGGAGCGAGGTACTGATGACCTCTGGCAGCAAATGGAGGTTCGAGGAAATGCACGATCAGCTGGCATTTGAGCTACGTGAGGCGTTACTCGAGATGCAACAAGTGGTGGTGCCCCTTGGGGGGGTGAAGACACCCAAGACTCCCGTCCCAACCCCCGGGAGTGGGACCTGCTGGAGGAGCTGGTGCAGATGGAGGACTTCCACCCCCTTCCCAGCAGGTAGATGGGGGTGCGGGACCTGCACAACCAGTGCCTAGGGGCCCTCAGCCACCACCTGGGGGCCCAGGCCAGCCCGTGCCACGACCAGCGGACCAGTTGTATCAGCAACCTCCAAGTGACCCCCTGACGGCTACATTTGATGGTGACCCCGACAAGCTCCGGTTCTTCATCATCGAGATCGAGCAGTTCCTGGAGAAATGGGGACACCTTTACCCTACTAAGCATGAGTGGGTTGGCTACATTGGCTCAAAACTGCGGGACACTGCAAGTGACTGGTATGTGAGTTTACAGAACCCCCCAGGTCCTGAACTGAGATCCGTGAATGACTTTATGTGGGCTCTTCGGCAGCACTACGAGGATCCCTTGGGGGAGGAGAAGGCCAGGAATCAGTTAAGGAAGCTGGTTCAGGGCCGATCCTCTATAAGGGAGTATACTGCTCAGTTTCGTAGAATAGCTGTGAAGGTGCATGGCTGGTCTCAAGACCTTTTCATCAAGAAATACTGGGGAGGCCTGAACTCAGAGATTTACGAGACTGTGTTACGAAATGATAGGCCTGGCTCTCTGGCTGCGTGGATGAGAGCAGCGGCCGATGTGGAGGAATGCTTTACTTTGATTAAGTTGGGGTCACAAGCATCCCACTCTGCTGCTGAAGCTACTCCCAAATCCAAGTTCAAGATGGCAATTCAAGAACTCCACGATGCCCGCTTCAAACAAGGACTTTGTATGAGATGTGGGGGGAGTGGCCACTTTGCATCCTCCTGCCCCTTGGGGGGGTGAAGACACCCAAGACTCCCGTCCCAACCCCTGGACAACCCAACCACCTCGGCAACCCAAAGGAACTTTTAAACCCCGGGCATTACAGCTGGAAGGGGCACCGAATGAAAGCACCGAGAAGGCGATGCTGGAAGTTGTTGCAGTGCAGCCGTCGGGAAACTTCCAAGACCTGTAGTAGGAGGCGCGAAACTGCAGGTCCCCCTCTGGCCGCACCGCCAACGCTGAGCAGTCCCGGACCTTTGCTCTACATGGTTGTGACTGTTGTACCTGAAAGTGGCACTCACGTTCGAGTGCGGGCCCTCATTGACTCGGGGTGTGCCAGAGACTTGATTAGTCCTTTAGTGGTAGAGGGTTTGGGACCTAAAGTAAACTCATTGGGGGAGCCTTTATGGTTCACCCAGATGGATGAGTCCGAGATGAAGGAGGCTTGCATGGCAGAGACTGAACCATTAATTTTAGGCACGGGGACCCACTGGGAGAAGAGAGCCTTTGTAATAACTCCACATGCCCAATTCCCTATCGTACTGGGGAGTCCCTGGTTAGGAGCCCACGACCCCTACATCAAATGGAGTGAGGGGAAGATCTCCTGGGTCAACCCTAAGTGCCCACAACATACATGGGATCTTGCCTGGGGTTCAGAGCCCCCCTCTTCCCCCTTTGCCTGCTTGGTCTCGGAGGACCTTACTAAAATCCCTCAAGAGTACCGGGATTTGGCTGAAGTGTTTAGTGAAACAGAGGCAGATGAGCTCTCCCCCCCATAGACTTACTGACTGTGCTATTGAGCTTTTGCTGGGGGAGAAGCTGCCCAAAGGGAAATTGTACTCCATGAGCCCTGCAGAGAGGGACAAGTTATGGAAGTTCTTAGATAAAAACCTGGAGCGGGGTTTCATTTGGCCGGCCAAGTCCCCATTTGCCACCCCTGTCCTTTTTCGAAAAAAGAAAGATGGGGGTTTACAACTTTGAATGGACTATAGAGGGCTGAATGCTGTCTCCACTTCCAATGCTTATCCCCTGCCTCTCATCAAAGACTTGCTAGCGGAGGCAGCTAAGGGAAAGATTTTTTCCAAACTGGATTTACAGGAAGCTTACTTCCGAGTGAGCATCAAGGAAGGGGATGAGTATAAGACTGCTTTCAATACCCCCCTGGGGTAATTCGAATACCTGGTTATTCCCTTCGGATTGGCTGGGGCTCCAGGCGTTTTTATGAGCCTCATAAACGAGGTGTTACACAAGCATTTGTTCAAAGGGGTGCTCTGTTATCTAGATGACATTATTCTTTATTCTCAAGACCGGGACTCTCATGTTAAATTGATGAGGGAAGTGCTGACCACCCTTAAGAACCATAAACTGTATGCTAAGCTGTCAAAATGCGAGTTCCCCTGCACTAAGATTGACTTTTTGGGGTACCACATTTCCCCTAGGGGGCTTGAGATGGACCCGGCTAAAGTGGAAGGAGTAGTATCATGGGAAGCACCCTGTACACGCAAACAACTCCAAAGCCTCTTAGGATTCTGCAACTTCTATAGAACCTTCCTAAAAGACTTTGCTACGGTCACTCTGCCCCTAACTGATCTATTAAAAACGAAGGGGAAAGGACCTGAGGCTGGCAAGCCAGGTGAGCGCTTAAACTGGACAAGTGACTCAGGCGGCTCTTGAGACTTTAAAAAGACTGTTTACCTCGGAGCCTATCCTAGCCCATCCTGATGAAACCCGGGAGTTTATCGTTCATGTTGATGCTTCAGATGTGGCTTTGGGGGGAAGGGCGATTCTGCAGAAGGGGGAAGGTGGAAAACTGCACCCCTTAGCATATGTTTCAAAGAAATTGAATGAGACTGAGAGACACTGGTCAGTTTGGGATAAAGAGGCTGCAGCAATTCGCCTGGTTCTCTCCACTTGGCGACATTGGCTGGAGGGTGCACAGGCTCCTTTTGAGATCTGGACTGATCATAAAAATTTAGAGGACCCGGAGGACTCTTAATGCTAAGCAGCTTCGTTGGGCTGATTTCTTTTCCAAGTTTAACTTTAAACTCTGTCATTTCCCTGGGACAGCCAACTCATTGGCAGACGCACTGTCCAGGTTTCCCCAGCATGAGTCCAAACAGGAAGAGATTTTTGACTCCATGTTTTTCCCAGAGCAATTGAGTGGGACTGTTGTTACTAGAAGCCAAAAACATCAGGCTGAGGCGGCCCCTTTGTCAGAGTGGATTACAAAATGTGCACTGGAATATTCTCAGCAGGATCAGGATGATTTGGGAGAGGAAGATGGCGTGGAAACCCGAGCGGACGGTTGTTGGTATAAAGGCACTAAATTAATAGTGCCGAAATCCCTGAGACTGTCTATCTTGCACGCTTGCCATGAGTCCAAGCTCTCTGGACACTTTGGATACCTTAAGACTTTAAATTTGATTCAAAGGCAGTTTTGGTGGCCACGGATGCGGAGAGATGTCTCAGACTATGTAACCTCCTGTCAAACCTATTTGATGTGTAAAAGAAGGGGGGGAAAGCCCCTGGGACTTTTGCAACCCCTCCCAACACCTTCCCAACCCTGGGAAGTCATATCAATGGATTTCATTACGAATTTACCACCCAGAAAAAGGAAAACAGTAATTTGGGTGGTGGTTGATTTATTCTCCAAACAGGCACACTTCGTCCCATTCAAACAATTGCCCACAGCAAAGGGCTTGGCTAAAGTGCTTTTTGCCCATGTTGTGAAACTACATTATTTCCCTAAGCATATAGTCTCCAATCGGGGAAGTCAATATGTTGCCACCTTCTGGCGGGAGCTTTTACAGGTCATGGGAATCGAACCTGCCCTAAGCTCTGCTTATCACCCAGAAAGTGATGGACAATCCGAACATGTCAATCAAATCTTAGAGCAATTCTTGCATTGCTACTCCAATTACCATCAAGACAATTGGGCAGACCTTCTTCCCTTTGCGGAATATAGCTACAACAATGCAGTGCACTCATCTACGGGGGTCTCTCCTTTCATGGCAGGGGGGGGTTTCGAAGGTGATCCACTGCCCACCATCAAACCCCCTGGGGTGGACTCCCCCTCTCAGTTTGGAGATTGGTGGACTTCCCTTCAAGACTCTTGGCCCCTCATCACTAAGACTTTAGAGCAGGCCAAAGCAGATTACAACAAATATGCTGACAGGGGTAGGGCCCCTGGGTGGGACTTGGAACCCGGGGATTCAGTGTACGTTTCCACCAAGAACATTCGGGGTCTCCAACCTAGCCGGAAATTGGGTTAGAAGTTTGTGGGGCCGTTTAAGGTTGTGCATAAGATTTCCTCTGTCTCGTTTGAGCTTGAACTGCCAAAATCACTGAGTTCTGTGCATCCTTTTGTCCATTACAGCCTGCTGAAGAAAAGCCCTGGGCAGAACTCGTGGAGACCGAATCTTCCTACTACTACTCCTCTGATGAAGGAGGAGCAACCACATTATGAAATCTCCAGTATTTTGGACTCTAAAGTTAAACATGGCCGTTTGTATTATCTTGTCAGCTCGGTGGATTTTGGTTCTGAATGTAATGAATGGGTTTTAGCTGAGCATGTTCATGCCCCACGTTTAATCCGTGCTTTTCACAAATGTTACCCATCTAAACCCGGTGGGGAGTGATTTTGAGAGGGGCAGGATGTCAGGTTCCCTGTCATTTTCTGGCTACTCCCCTTCTGCTTTTCAGTCAGGAGATTGGCGTCCAGTTCCCTTCCCCCCGCCTCCTCTGCCGCTCCCGTATCTGTGTTGCTAATTTGTTTTGCCAGCCCTCCTTATCTCTCCCGCTGTACTGTTAGCCTTGAGATGTCTCGCTCTGGGTTCTTCCAGGTGTCTATGCGTGGGAATGCAAGTAGAGTGCACTAAAGGGCATGGGGGGGAATTATGCTTTGCTGCGCGCCTTTTCCATGAGAACCTAACGGTTGCAGGTTTTTCGCGCTTCATTACTTTACACTGATTGGTGCCTGTCGATTCAGTACCTTTTGAATACTGTATAAGAGATCCTAGCCTCATCTATTTGGTATCACTAAAAAAAACATGTTCCTGAAAGACCATTAAGAAAATAATGGACTTTGTTTTCACATGAGGCCTGACTTATTGGTTCTCATCAGAAGTCTCCCACTGTTTATCCACACTGGCTTCTTGGATTCCCTACCATGTTTCCTTCTTGGAATATCAATGACTTGAGCTTGCAAGAAGTCTTGTTTTAGGAGAGACCACCCTTCCAGCAGTCTTGCCTATGGAATGATTCTCATCATGCCTCTGAGTTTATTAAAGTCTGCCTATTGAAATTTAACATACACTTGTGGCTACAAACTTTCTTGGTCCCCCCCAGCAAAACGAATTCTAGCAGGACATGGTCCCCATCTACCAACTCTTGCTTGCTGGTCAATATTAAGTCAAGTATGGTCCAGCTCCTTGTAGCTTCCTTCATCATTTGATGAAGGAAGTTGTCAGCCATACAGGTCAGGAACATGTGTGACTGTGGATGCTTTGCAGAGTTTGTCTCCCAGCACACATCAGGGAAGGTGAAGTCACACATAACTACCAGGTCATGTTTTCTGGATACCCTATCAAGCTGTTCATGGAGGGCAGCATCTACCTCCTCATCCTGGTCAGGAGGTCTGCAGTAGACTCCAACCACAATACTGTTTATACTTCCTTCCCTTATCCTTACTTCCCACTGGGCTTTTGCCCTCCTCCTCCAGTATTTCCTGACAAACAAATCCTCTCCTCACATATTCTGTCTCCTCTTTGACCCTTTCTGATTTTCCACTTCTACATTCCAGTCATCAAGTCTCTGTCTGCATTAGAAGCTCAAGCTCTTCCTTCCTATTGCCCAAGCTTTGAGCACTGGTACATAGACACGTGAAACCAAACACATTCTTCTCTGACCTTGAAAGGTGAAGTCCATCACATGCTAGTAGGTGTGAGGGTATCCCAAAGATGCAGTCAGCAAGCAGTGTTCTTAAACAGAAAGTCCTTTATTGCTAAACAGGTCTTGTTGGTCACTTACACTTCTTGTGTTAGTAATGCTGGGCATTTATACACTCAGGATTGATATACAGTATTCAAAGGTTAGTTCACAATGGCTGCTCCAATCATAGAGAGATAACACGGCGCCTGAAATATACTGGCCATTTGTTCCCATACTAAAAGTGGGAAATGTTACAGTTTGCACCTGAAAGGAAGAAGCGGCTGGGAGCTAGGCACTCAAGGTCGGGGAAGCGAGGGAGGCGATAAGCTGCTAACCTGAGAACAGTGAGCATATTCCGAGAGAGGGGGCTTAACCAGGGGAAACCACCTCCCAGCCAGGGGGATGGCAGCATTATCTGACAGTAGGTTGTCATCCAGAAAACCTAGCCCATGGTCCCAGAATCCAAATCACTCCTGCTGGCACCACCAACTCAGCCAGTAGTTCACCTCCATTATTGTCTGCTCTCGTCATATTCCCCTTCCTATGACAGGAAGGATCAGAGAGAACACCACCTGTGCCTCCATTCCCTTCAGCTGCCTCCTGAGAGCTTCATTGTCAGCCTTAATGGTGTTCATGGCCATGTCATTGGTTCCCACATTGACCATCACGAATGTTCATGATACTTCCGCTGGCAGTTTTGTTTTTTTTATCTCTGCCTCCACCACAAGGTCCTGTAATCAGTTCCTTTGTTCTAATGGCACTGAGTCCCATCTCGCTTGACACCTTTGGAGTTGGGCTGTAGTGTTCTAAGGAGTCGCATTAAGGCAGTCAACCATACTGTTGTCTCTTTGACTGGTCTCTCCTTTCTTATGCAGGACATCAAGGGATGAACTCCTCCCCTTCCTTGATTTCACAGAGAGTAATAATCCTTTCCTCCAGGCTCCAAACCTTCTCCTCTAAGAGCCCTATCAACTTGCACTTCTGACAAGTGTAGACCATCTTGTCTTCAGGGAGGAAGACAAACATGGTGCGCTCCCCACAGGTGACTGGAAATGGTCCATGAGCATTCTTCATCACTTCCTGAATGGATTCTTTCACCTAGAAATACCTTGGTGTGTTGATGTACCCTGAACTTTAGAGAACTGACCAGGGTAATAGATAATAATAGAGTTTCCACTGTTGATTTCTATATACTATGTACTAGTACGTTGATTTCTGTATACTATATACTATGTACTTCCATTATCCTTACTGTGAGCTGACCACTGTTAACTCATGGGCTGACCCAACCCTAGACAGGATTAAAATATAGTATGCTACTTTTATTCAGATCTGGAGACCCTTTAATATTGTTTCCACTGATTTTCCCTCAAGAAAAAGGTCTCTGAGCTCTGCTCTACAAACTCCAGTGAAATCTACACATATGGGGCTGTGATATGAGAGAGGGTTTCCCCACCTAGGTGACAGTCAAGAAGATCTCCTCATACAGCAAGAAATGCTTGTGAAGAACTTTATCTCTATGTAAGGTAGGTGCTGCTCACCTGGAACTCTGCATCACATTGGGACCCTGTTGGGCTTTTTATTATGGAGCTTTTTTATTATACACACATTGTCTGAGGTCCTAGGTGCATGCCCCTTCCTGGAGGAAGGCAGAGAGTAATACCACAACATGACAATCTAGTGGAATCTTATGGCTGGGCCAGAAAGAAAGCCTCGAAATCTAACCCTTTACATTGTGGATGACATTTCTCTGGCAAGAAATGTTTTCTACTCATTGCAAGACACTGAGCAGAAAGTATTTGGCCCCAGAGGAACATCCTCCATAATAGGAGTCCCCAACATTTTAGGGCCTGCAAGCACCTTTGGAATTCTGGCACAGCCATAATGGGCACTGTGGCAAAATGGGGACCCACCCTCAGCCCTGGAAGACTGAGCAGCCATTTGGTGGCTCACAAGCAACTGTTTTTGCCTGCCCACCCTGCCTGGTGCAGCTAGTTTCCTTCCTTAAGTTCACTGCCACCACTCACTGAATTGTCGCTGCCTTTTTAGAGGGACAATGAGACCCCTCTGGCCGAATCTCCCTATCTGGAGATAAAATCCCAAATCTTTGGGGGGTCCCTAGAAAACTGGCAACCCAGGCCTGTTGCTACAGTGGGGCATTTCAGGGCTAGATCTTATTTACTGGCAAGGCCCCACAACTTCCCATCCAGCCCAGGGCCCCTGAGCAGCGGCAGGTGTGAGGAAGGACCCGGGTATTCCTTTAATTCAATTAGCCAGTGCCCCCTAAGAATTTTAAATGTCCCCCAACTTTAAAAATCCTGGCTATGTGCCTGTGGCAACCCCCTGGGTCTGGTCTTCCCTTGCTTTGATGCAGTGGTTAAGTGCATGGACTCTAATCTGGGAGAACCGGGTTTGATTCCCCACTCCTCCACTTGCAGCTGCTGGATGACCTTGGGCAAGCCATAGTTCTGTCAGAGCTGTTCTCTCAAGGACAGATCTGAAAAAAGCTCTCTCAGCCCCACCTACCTCACAAGGTGTCTGTTGTGGGGAGGGGAAGGGAAAGGAGATTGTAGGCTGCTCTTAGACTCCTGAGTGAAGGGCGGGGTATAAGTCCAATTTCTTCTTCTGCTTCCCTGGGGTACCCCCTCCCTTTGGTATAGTGAAGAGTGGGGGAGACTATGTGGTCAGAGCACAACACAGACTGTTAGTCCAAAAAAAAAGAATTTATTTAGCTATTTACTCCATTAGGGGGCACAGACACACTATAAATGAATAAGGCACAACTGTAGGAGTAAGCACACACTATGAACCAACAGGGCACAGATCAACAGGGGTTAAATGCAATCCTCTTTCCCTACCTACAATACTCTACCTCTGGAGGTTGTGGGCTCAGGATAGGATCTCTCCTTGGACCAGCTTCTGGCTCTGCTTCAGCCCCTCTCTCTTGCCCAAGAGAGCAGGGAGACTCCCATTCAGTCCTCAAACCAGCCGTTGAAGGGCTTTCTGCTGCCTTCCAGGGTTCCCCCATGTCTCTGGCTTGTGGCCTGGATCCCCTCATCAGCACAGACAGCAGGAGCCTTTCCTAACCACCTGTAGGATGAAGACTGCCTCCCCCCTGGATGGGCTGGAGTATATATTAATGCTGCCCCACCCCTTGGGACGGTCCTTTTCCTGCATGTTTTGTTCTTGGGCAGCTGGGAACTGTAGGCCAGCAGATGAGGAAACTCCCTTCAACCCAGTCAGTGATACCCCTGTAGGCCCCTTTCTGAAACTACAGCTTAATTAAACCTTATGGGGGAACATATTAAACTAACAACCACAGATGGCAGCCATCTTACAGACACAGGTAACTGCCATTTCATTACAGGTACAGACACAAAAGCCACAGGAGGCAGAACCAGCCACAAAATGGCTGCCACAGTTTCCTATCAGTCACATAGTGAAGATCTTTGTGCTGTCATAGCAGCTGCTGCCTAAACAACATTGGAAAAATCTGCACAGCTAATAAAAACATCAATGGCCAATGAAAAGCCTTGCTGGGCCCCACCTGGCTCTACCCACTTTCTAAAAACATGAAATGGACACCAGAAAAGGTGTTGGCAGGCATCTGGTGCCCACAAACACTACATCGAGGACCCCTCTTCTACAACAAAGCACAAACTCTGCAAAAGACCCCACAGTGGGAAAGGGTCAAGAAGAGCTAAGCCCAAATGTGGAGTATTTCAGTAAGGGATCGGAACAATAAATTGCATTTTAAACAAATCCTATACCCATCCATCTCTCCCCAAAAGTGTAGAAAACTACCATTGTATGTTTTAAAATCAGGTTTAAACAGTGAAGAGGCTGTGGTGGCTCAGAGGTTAAGATGCTGAGCTGCAGATTGGAAGGTCAGTAGTTCAACAGTTCGAGACTCTCGTGCCACTGTGACAGAGTGAGCTCTCATCTCTGGCCCCAGCTCCTGCCAACCTAGCAGTTCGAAAGCAAGCAATTGCAGGTAGACAAATAGGTACCACTTCGGTGGGAAGGTAACAGAGTTCCATGCGCCTCGGTGTTTAGTCGTGCCGGCCACATGACCACGGAAAAGAGACAGCTCTGACTCTTCAGCTTGGAAACAGAGATGAGCACCACCCCTAGAGTCAGATTCAGCTGGCTTTTGAGCAAGGGAAACCTTTACTATAAACAATGGGGGGAACATCTTTTAACAATTTGCAAAAAAAGATCAGAAAGTCAGACTTCTTTGCCCTTTGAATATCTCTGGTGAGTATAAAAATGATGAACATTTGATACTGTTTTATATTTGTCATTTTAGCACTGTATAGCCCTCATGCAATCAGAAGTTGACAGTTGTCATTTAACATTAAACCCCAGCAGAATGTAGAAGGCAATATATATATATATCTAAAATACAGAATACAAAGACCACAAGAACCAGCAAGATGGCAAAATTAATTACCTGCAAAAATAGTAAAGAACATTAAAATCATATGTTAAATAAATTAAAATTAAACTATAAAGTACATTAAATTAAATCATAAATTAGAAACCATTCAAACTTTTTAAAAAGAATATATTTGGAGTTAATTAAATATTTCTTATATAAAATCAGTCTGTCCACGGGCAGCTTCTCATCCCCCGCACTTACCACCTGCTGGGCAGACGGCAGGAGACCTTCCCGATGCAGTTTGGCAAGCAGCCTCAGGAGCATCATCTGGGAAGTGTGGCAATGGTGATGCTGCTGGATGAGCCCCCCCAAACCCAGCGGCACTTCAGGGGGTAGTGAGGATGATCGCAGGGTTAGCGTATGTGTTAGGGCTAAATTTTGTTCTAGGGTAAAGTTAAGGTTTTGGACAGGGGTTATGGCTAGGGTTAGGTTTAGGATTAGGCCTTGGGTTAGTGTTAGGCCTAGGGTTAGGGTTAGGGTTAGGATTAGGGTTAGGTTTAGGGCTAGGGCTAGGGTTAGATTTAGGGCTAGGGCTAGGGTTAGGGTTAGGGCAAGGGCTAGGGCTGTAGTTAGGTGTAGGGTTTGAGTTAAGGTTAGGGCTAGGGTTTGGGTTTTTTGTGGGGTAGGGCAAGGGTTAGGGTTTGGGTTAAAGTTAGGGTTAGGGCTAGGGTTAGGGTTTTTGTTATGGTTAGGGTTAGTTTTAGAGCTAGGGCTAATGCTAGGGCTACGGCTATAATTAGGGATAGGGATAGGCTAGCGCTAGTTTTAGGCTTCGTTTTAGGGTTATGGTTAGGGTTCGGGTTATGTCTAGGGCTAGAGTTAGGGTTAGGGTTAGAGCTAGGACTAGGTTTATGGCTAGGATTAGATTTAGGTCGAGGGTTAGGTCGAGGGTTAGGCCCTAGGGCTAGGGCTACAGCTATAATTAGGGTTACAGTTAGGGCTAGGGCTAGGTTTATGGTTAGGGTTATGTTTTGGGTAGGGTTAGTGTTAGGGGTAACGGGAGGTTTAGGGTTAGGGTTAGAGTTAAGGCTAGGGCTAGCGTTAGGGTTAGGGTTGGGGCTAGGGTTAGAGTAAGGGCAAGGGTTAGGATTAGGGTTACATTTAGGGTTAGTGTTACAGTTTGGGATAGGGCTAAGGTTAGGTCTAGGGCTTGGGCTAGTGTTTGGGTTTGTGTTAGGGTTAGTGTTAGGGCTAGGGCTATGGCTCTAATTAGGGCTAGGGCGAGGTTTAGGGTTAGGGATAGGTTTTGGGTAGGGTTGGTGTTAGGGTTAGGGTTAGGGTTAGAGCTAGGACTAGGTTTATGGCTAGGATTAGGTTTAGGTCGAGGGTTAGGTTTAGGTCCAGGGCTAGGGTTAGGGCTAGAGCTAGGTTTAGTGTTAGTGTTTGGGTTAGGGATAGGGCTTGGGCTAGGTTTTGAGTTAGGGTTAGGGTTAGAGCTATGGATAGGGATAGGGATAGGGCTGGGGTTAGTATTAGAGTTTGGGTTGGTATTAGAGTTACGGCTAGGTCTATGGTTAGTGTTATGGTTTGGGGTTTAGAGTTAGTGTTTAGAGTTTAGTGCTAGGGGTTCGGTTTAGAGTTTAGTGCTAGGGTTCGGTTTAGAGTTACGGCTAGGTCTATGGTTAGTGTTAGGGTTTGGGTTAGGGTTACAGTTAGGGCTAGGGTTATGGTAGCGTTTAGGGCTAGAACTAGAACTAGGGCTAGGGTTAGGTCTAGGGTTAGGTTTAGTGTTAGGGGTTGGGCTTGAGCAATGGGTATGTTTAGGGTTAGGGTTAGGGCTAGGGTTAGGGTAAGGGTTAGGATTATGTTTACAGTTAGGGTTAGGGTGAGGGCTAGGGTTTTGTCTGGGGTTTGGGTTCAGCCTAGTCTTTGGATGTGTGTTGTGGTTAGGGTTAGTGTTAAAGATAGGCCTAGGCTTAGGGCTATGGCTTTAATTAGGGTTAGGGATTCGGTTCTGGTTTGGGGTAGGGGTAGGGGTAGGAGTAGGGCTAGGGTTAGTGTTAGAGTTTGGGTTAGGGCTTGGGCTTGGGCAAGGGGTATGTGTAGGGTTAGGGTTAGGGCTAGGGTTAGGGCAAGGGTTAGGATTAGGTTTAGAGTTAGGGTTAGGGCTAGAGTTAGGTATACGGTTGAGTTATGGTTAGGGCTAGGGTTGGGGCAAGGGTTGGGGCAAGGGTTAGGATTATGGTTACTCTGAGGGTTAGGGATGGGTCTACAGCTAGGGTTAGGGTTATGGTTTATGGTAGGGCTAGGGTTACATCTCATGCTGGCTTATGATTAGGTTTAACGTTAGGGTTAGTGTTAGGTTTAGGGTGAGGGTGAGGGTTAGGGTTATGGCTGGGATTACAGCTAGGGTTTGGGCTAGGGCTCGGGTTAGGGTTAGGTTTTGGCTTAGGGTTTGTGTTAGGGCTAAATTTAGGGCTAGTGTAAGGGATTAGGGCTAGGGCTAGAGTTAGGTCTAGGGTATGGTTAGGGTTAGGGTTCGGGCTAATGCTTGGGCTAGGGTTAGGGATAGGGTTAGGGTTAGGGCTTGGGCTATGGTTAGGGTTTGTGTCAGGGCTAAAGTTAGGGCTAGGGTAAAGGTAAGCATTAGGGCTAGACTTAGGGTTAGGGTTAGGCCTAGGGTTAGGGTTAGGGCAAGGGTTAGAGATAGGGTTAGGGCTTTGGTTAAAGTTAGGTTTAGGGCTAGGGCTGGGCCTGGGTCTAGGGTTAGGGCTAGGGCTGAGGCTAGGGCTAGGGCTAGGTTTAGGGTTTGTGTTAGGGTTAGGGTTAGTGTTAGAGCTAGGGCTAATTCTAGGGCTATGACTATAGTTAAGGTTAGGGATAGGCTAGTGCTAGTTTTTGGGTACATTTTTGGGTTATAATTAGGGTTCGGGTTATGTCTAGGACTAGGGTTAGGGTGATGGTTAGGGTTAAGTTTACTGTTAGGGTTAGGGTTGTCCAGGGCTAGGGTAAGTGTAAGGGTTTGGATTCAGGTTAGGGCTAGGATTAGGGTTACAGTTAGGATTAGGGCTTGGGTTTTGGAAAGCCAAGGGTTAGGGTTAGTGTTGTGATTAGCGCTAGGGCTTGGGCTAGGGCTAGGGTTAGGGTTAGGGTTAGCTTTTGGCTTAGAATTGTGTTAGGGCTAAATTTATGGCTAGTGTAAGGGTTTGGATTAGGGCTATGGTTAGGGTTAGGGTTAGGGCAAGGGCTAGGGCTAAGGTTAGGGATAGGGATAGGATTAGGTTTAGTGTTAGGGCTAGGGTTAGGCTTCGTGTTTGGGCTAAAGTTAGGGCTAGGGTAAAAGTAAGCATTAGGGCTAGAGTTAGCGTTAGGGTTAGGGTTAGGACTAGGGCAAAGGCTAGGGCTAGGGCTAAGGCTTGGGCTAGGGCAAGGGTTAGGGCTAGGGCTAGGGTTAGGGTTAGGGCTACGGCTAGGGCTAAAGCTAGGGCTAGGGTTAGGATTAGGTTTAAGGCTAGGTCTAGGGTTAGGGTTAAGGCTAGGTCTAGGGTTAGTGTTAGTTTTAATATTAGGGCTAGGGTTATGGCTTGGGTTAGGGTTAGGGTTTGGGCTAGAGCTAGGGTTAGGGCTAGGGCAATGGTTAGGGATAGGGTTAGGGTTAGGGCTTGGGTTAAAGTTAGGTTTAGGGCTGGGCCTGGGGCTAGGGTTAGGGCTATGGCTATGGCTTTGGGTAGGGCTGTGGCTAGGGCGAGGGCTAGGTTTAGGGTTTGTGTTAGGGTTATGGTTAGTGTTAGAGCTAGGGCTAATTCTAGGGCTACAGCTATAGTTAGGGTTTGGGATAGGCTAGCTCTAGTTTTCGAGTTCATTTTAGGGTTACGGTTAGGGCTATGGTTCGGGTTAGGTCTAAGGCTAGGGTTAGGATTACGGTTAGGGTTAGGGTTAAGTTTACCATTAGAGTTAGAGTTGTCCAGGGTTAGAATAAGTGTAAGGGTTTGGATTAGGGCTAAGGTTAGGATTAGGGCTTGGGCTTCAGAAAGCCAAGGGTTAAGGTTAGGGCTGTGATTAGCACTATTGCTTGGGCTAGGGCTTGGGTTAGGGTTAGGGTTAGCTTTTGGCTTAGAATTGTGTTAGGGTTAAATTTAGGGCTAGTGTAAGGGTTAGGGCTAGAGTTAGGGCTAGGGTTAGGGTTAGGGCTAGGGCTAAGGCTAGGGTTAGGTTTAGGGTTAGGGCTAGGGTTAGGGTTCATGTTTGGGCTAAAGTTAGGGCTAGGGTAAAGGTAAGTGTTAGGGCTAGAGTTAGCGTTAGGGTTAGGACTAGGGTAAGGCTAACCCTAGTTAGGACTAGGGTTAGGACCAGGGTAAGGCTAAGGCTAGGGCTAGAGCAAGGGTTAGGGATAGGGTTAGGGTTAGGGCTACGGCTAGGGCTAGAGTTAGGGTTAGGGTTAGGTCAAGGGTTAGTGTTAGTTTTAATATTAGGGTTAGGGTTAGGGCTTGGGTTAGGGTTAGGGTTTGGACTAGAGCTAGGGTTAGGGTTAAGGTTAGGCCTAGGGTTATGGTTAGGGCTAGGGCTAGGGCTAGGGCAATGGTTAGGGATATGATTAGGGCTAGGGCTAGGGCAATGGTTAGGGATATGATTAGGGCTAGGGCTAGGGCAATGGTTAGGGATATGATTAGGGCTAGGGCTAGGGTTAGGGTTAGGTTTTTTTGAAGGGTTAGCGTTAGGGCTAAAGTTAGGGTTAGGGTTAGGTCAAGGGCTAGGACAAGGACTAGGATGTGGTTGAATTATTTTTAGGGCTAAGGCTATAAATAGTGTTTGGGTTAGGGTTAGGGCAAAGTTTAGGGTTAGGGTTAGGGTTGGTTTTTGGGTAGGGTTAATGTTAGGGCTAAAGTTAGGATTAGGGCTAGGGTTAGGGCTAGGGTTAGGGCTTGGGCTAGGGTTAGGGTTAAGACTGGAATTAGGGCTAGGGCTAGGGCTCAGATTAGGGGTAGGTTTGGGGTTAGGGTTAGGGTTTGTGTTAGGGTTAGGGTTAGGGAAAAGGTAAGCATTAGGGCTATAGTTAGGGTTAGTGTTAGGACTAGCGTTAGGGCTAGGGCTAGGGCAAGGCAAGGCAATGGATAGGGTTAGGGCTAGGGTTATCGTTAGGGTTAGGTTTCGTGCAGGGTTAGCGTTAGGGCTAAAGTTAGGGTTATATTTAGGGTTAGAGTTAGGTCTAGGGCTAGGGTTAGGGTAGGGCTAAAACTAAGTTTATGGCTTGGATTAGGGTTAGGGCTAGGGCTAGAGTTAGGGTTAGGGCTAGCGCTAGGGTTTCGGTTAGGGTTAGGGCTAGGGCTATGGCTAGGGCTTGAGTTAGTGTTGGATTTATGATTGGGTTAGTGTTAGTGTTTGGGTTAGGGTTTGGGCTAGGGTTAGGGTTAAGGCTAGGTCTAGGGTTAGGGTTAGTTTTAGGATTAGGGCTTGGGTTAGGATTAGGGTTTGAGCTAGAGTTAGAGCTAGGTTTAGGGTTAGGGTTTGGTCTTTGGTTAGTGTTAGTGTTAGGGCTAGGGCTTCGGCAAGGGGTATGTGTAGGGTAAGGTTTAGGTTTAGGGCTAGGGGTAGGGTTAGGGCAAAGGTTAGGATTAGGGTTTCTGTTAGGGTTAGTGTTATGGTTAGGGCTACGGCTAAGGTTAGGTCTGGGGCTTGGGGTAGTGTTTGGGTTTTTGTTAGGGTTAGTGTTAGAACTAGAGCCAGGGCTATAATTAGTGTTACATTTAGGGCTAGGGCTAGGTTTATGGTTAGAGTTAGGTTTTGGGTAGGATTAGTGTTAGGGCTAAAGATAGGGTTAGGGATTGGGTTAGGGTTAGAGTTAGGGCTAGGGTTAGGGTTGGGGCTAGGGTTAGGGTAAGGGTTAGGATTAGGATTACTGTTAGGGTTAGTGTTACGGTGAGGACTAGGGCTAAGGTTAGGTCTAGGGCTTGGGTTAGTGTTTGGGTTTGTGTTAGGGTTAGGGTTAGTGTTAGAGCTAGGGCTACGGCTCAAAATTGGGTTAGGGTTAAGGCAAGGGCTAGGTTTAGGGTTTGGGATAGGTTTTGGATAGGGTTGGTGTTAGGGTTAGGGTTAGGGTTAGGGTTAGAGTTAGGGCTAGGGCTAGGTCTATGGCTAGGGTTAGGTTTAGGTTGAGGGTTAGGTTTAGAGCTAGGGCTAGGGTTAGGGTTAGGCTTACAGTTAGCTCTAGGGTTAGGGCTAGGGCTAGGTTTAGTGTTAGAGTTTGGCATAGGGTTAGGGCTAGGGCTAGGTTTAAGGTTAGGGATAGGTGTTGGGTACGGTTAGGGTTAGGGCTATGACTAGGTTTAATGCTAGGATTAGGTTTAGATCGAGGGTTAGTTTTAGGTCTAGAGCTCGGGCTAAGGCTAGGCTTACAATTAGGGCTAGGGTTAGGGTTAGGGCTAGGGCTAGGTTTAGTGTTAGGGTTTGGGTTATGGTTAGGCCTAGGTTTTGGGTTAGGGTTAGGGTTAGATCTAGGGCTAGGGTTAGGACTAGGGTTATGTCTAGGTCTAGGGTTAGTGTCAGGGTTTGGGTTAGGGTTACAGTTAGGGCTAGGGTTATGGTAACATTTAGGGTTAGGGCTAGGGCTAGTGTTAGGGTTAGGTCTAAAGTTGGTGTTAGGGTTAGGGCTTGGGCTTCGGCAAGGAGTATGTGTAGGGTTAGGGTTATGGCTAGGGTTAGGATAAGGGTTAGGATTAGGTTTACTGTTAGGGTTAGGGTTGGTGTTAGGGTTAGGGCTAGGGTTTGGTCTGGGACTCGGGTTCAGCCTAGTCTTTGGGTGTGTGTTGGGGTTAGGGTTAGTGTTAAAGCTAGGCCTAGGCTTAGGGCTATGGCTATAATTAGGGTTAGGGTTGGGGTTAGGGCTAGGGCTAGGGCTGGGTTTTGAGTTAGGGTTAGGTTTAGGGTTAATTTTAGAGTTTGGCTTAGTGTTAAGGCTAGGGATAGGGATAGGTTTAGGGTTATGGCTAGGTCTATGGTTAGTGTTAGGGTTTGGGTTAGGGTTACTGTTAGGGCTAGGGTTATGGTAATGTCTAGGGTTAGGGCTAGGACTAGGTTTAGGTTTAGGATTAGGGTTAGGTCTAGGGTTAGTGTTTGTGTTAGGGTTAGACTTGGGCTTGGGCAAGGGGTATGTTTAGGGTTAGGGTTAGGGCAAGGGTAAGGATTAGGTTTACTGTTAGGGTTAGTGTTCATGTGGGGTTAGGGCTAGGGATTGGTCTGGGGCTTTGGTTGAGCCTAGTCTTTGAGTGTGTGTTGGGGTTAGGGTTAGTGTTAAAACTAGGCCTAGGCTTAGGGCTCTGGCTATAATAAGGGTTTGGGTTAGGGTTAGGGTTAGGGTTAGGGTTAGGGTTAGGGCTAAGGCTAGGATAGGGTAGGGTTAGTATTTGGGTAGGGTTAATGTTAGGGCTAAAGTTAGGATTAGGGTTAGAGTTAGGGCTAGGGTTAGGGCTAAGGATAAAGCTAGGGTTAGGGTTTGTGTTAGGGCTAAAGATAGGGCTTGGGTAACGGTAAGGGTTAGGGTGAGGGTTAGGGCTAGAGTGAGGGTTAGGGCTAGGATTAAGATTAGGTTTAGGGCTAGGGTTAGGTTTTGGATTAGGGCTAGGGATAGAGCTAGGGTTTGGGTTAGGATTAAGGGTTAAGGATTAGGGTAAAGGTTAGGGTTAGGGTTCCCAACCCTAACCCTAACTGTAAACTTAACGCTAACCCTAACCGTAACCCTAACCCTAGCCCTAGACATAACCCGAACCCTAGCCCTAACCATAACCATAAAATGAACCCTAAAACTAGCGCTAGCCTATCACTAAACCTAACCCTAATTATAGCTGTAGTCCTAGCATTAGCCCTAGCTCTAAAACTAACCCTAACCCTAACAAAAACCCTAGCCCTAGCCCTAACCCTAATGCTAACCCTAGCCCTAACCATAACCATAACCCTAAACCAGCACAAGACATAACCCTAGCCCAAACCGTAACTTTTACCCTAGCTGTAGCCCTAGCCCTAAAACTAAGAGTAACCATAATCCTAACCCTTGTCCTAACCCTAGCCTTAACCCTAACCCTAATGCTAACCCTAACCATGGAAATAGCCCTAGCCCTATCTATCTAGAGACAGTTTGGTATAGTGGTTAAGTGCATGGACTCTAATCTGGGAGAACCGGGTTTGATTCCCCACTCCTCCACTTGCACCTGGCTGGGGTGGCAACTCGGCTCCCGGCGCGCTTAACCTTTGGTCACCCAAGTGCGAGGCAGCAATGATCCCGCACGCTCTTGCGTGATTTCGGAGCCAGCGGGGCGGGGCTGCCTATTTAAGGTGATGCCCTGTTCCCGCCCGCGTCTTTGGGCTTCGCATGCTCGCCCACCCGCCTGCCCTGTTTCCAGTGTAGGTTGTTTAACTGGTCGCCATTTGGGGCCAGGTAGGAATTTTTCGCCTCTACTTGGATTGGCGGTTGGTGGAGGTGTTTTTGCCTACCTTACACTGTGACAGTTGTTAAGGGCCTAGGTGGTGGATGAGATTTAATAGTTTGGTCACTTGGCAGGTTTGTGCAAGCAAGAAAGGAACTGGTGAGCGCCTTACGGCATATCCCGTTTGGGAACAGGAGGTCATCAGGATACTGCCCCAGGGCTGTATGGTTTGGGGTGGAGAATGGTGGCCGCCTCTGGGAACCTCTCCGGCTAGGCTCCTCCCTGAAGGTCTGTATGGTCTCAGGGGTAGGCGCTCCTGCGGGGCAACCAGTATGCTGGGCTGCTGGCTCAATACCGGAGTCAGGTGTCCCGCCCATATCAGAAGGCAAGGAGGCTGTGTCGTGGAGTGACGCCTGCCTTGCCTGTTCCTGTGCTTGCTTAGTTTACCTGTTCCTGCAATGTTCTGTTAAATAGTTAATAAAGTGGCCCTTGTTTAATTCCAATCGTTGTCTGTCTCGTTATTTGGGCTGGGGTGGCAAAAAGTTTGTTGCAAAAAATGACTTTTGGCGTTACTCCCGAGTAATTCCACTGAATGGCAGTATGGGGCCCCTTTTTCCTCTTGTTATATAGAAGGTGGCTTCAATTCATTGTATATGTACTCTACCATATAAAAGCATGATATATCAACTGTATGAGCAATAACATTAAATGCAAGACATATATTCATCAGATTTTGATATTGGTTGAACAAGGAGTGATAACTGACACTGTATTGATATCACTTTGTAAAACCTAGAAATATCACTATCATCTAACCAGCAGATCATAGAAAGGAGTAAACAACGAATACAATACAGGAAATACACTGGATCATAAATTGTAATAGTTTGTTACAAAAAATGAGTTTCGGCGTTACTCCCGAGGAATCCCACTGTGCGGCATTACGGGGCACCTTATTCCTCTAGCTCAGGGGGGGCAATTGTTTTGGCTCAGGGGCCAAATGTAACCAACAGATTATGTCATGTAACCAACAGATTACAGAAAAGAGTAATCAGTGAATACAAGAAATACATTGGATTGTAAATTGTAATAGTTTTTTTTGCAAAAAATGACTTTCGGTGTTACTCCCGACGAATTCCACTGAGTGGCAGTATGGGGCACCTTTCTCCTCTAGCTATATAGAAGGTGGCTTCATTTCATTGTATTTGTACTCAACCATATAAAAGCATGATATATCAACTGTAAGAGCAATAACATTGAATGCAAGACATACATTCATCAGATTTTGAAGTTCTTTGTAAAAGAAGTTAACACTGACACTGTATTGATATTACTTTGTAAAACCTAGAAATCTCACTTTCATCTAACCAAGAGATCACAGAAGTGTAATCAATGAATACTGTACAAGAAATACATTTGATTGTAAACTGTAATAGTTTGTTACAAAAACTGACTTTAAGCGTTACTCCCAAGGAATCCCCGTGAGCGGCATTATGGGGCACCTTTTTCTTCTAGCTTTATAGAAGGTGGCTTCATTTCATTGTATATGTACTCAACCATCTAAAAGCATGATATATCAACTGTAAGAGCAATAACATTGAATGCAAGACATACATTCATCAGATTTTGAAGTTGGTTGTACAAGGAGTTAAAACTGACACTGTATTGATATCACTTTGTAAAGCCTAGAAATATCACTCTCATGTAACCAACAGATCACAGAACAGAGTAATCCATGAATACAATACAAGAAATACATTGGATTATAAATTGTAATCGTTTGTTACAAAAAATGACTTTTGGCGTTACTCCCAAGGAATTCCACTGAGTGGCAGTATGGGGCACCTTTTTCCTCCAGCTATATAGAAGGTGGCTTCATTTCATTGTATATGTACTCAACCAAATAAAAGCATGATATATCAACTGTAAGAGCAATAATATTGAATGACAAACATACATTCATCAGATTTTGAATTTGATTGTACAAGGAGTGATAACTGACACTGTATTGATATCACTTTGTAAAACCTAGAAATTTCACTTTCATCTAACCAAGAGATCACAGAGGAGTAATGAATGAATACTATACAATAAATACATTGGATTGTAAATTGTAATAGTTTGTTACAAAAAATGACTTTAAGCGTTACTCCTGAGGAATCCCACTGAGCGGCACTATGGGGCACCTTTTTCCTCTAGCTGTATAGAAGTTGGCTTCATTTCATTGTATATGTACTCAACCATCTAAAAGCATGATATATCAACTCTAAGAGCAATAACATTGAATGCAAGACATACATTCATCAGATTTTAAGTTGGTTGTAAAAGGAGTGATAACAGACACTGTATTGATATCACTTTGTAAAACCTAGAAATATCACTGTCATCTAACCAACAGATCATAGAAAAGAGTAATCAATGAATACAATACAAAAATGGGCTTACGGCACCCGACAACGCCGTGGCGCACGGGAGCCGTTTTGCCGCCTCGCAAGATGCGAGGCAGCAACAAGGAGAGCTTTCGGCTCTCGGTGTTGGGGGCGGGGCTTGCACAGCAAAGCCGTTGCCCCGCTCTCGTCTCAGCAATCCGTTGGCGTGCTCGGTCGGTGTGAGCACGCTTCGGAAGCTCCTTCTTCGGCCTGCTCGACGCGGATGCAACAGCAGGCAGGGGGGAATAGGAGCTCGGGGCTTCTTTTTTAGTAGGGCTCGCTGGGCGCGCACCCCCCCGGCAGTCGGCTCGCCTCGCAGATCAGCATATTGGGCTGTGGCTGGTGGAGTGCGGAGGCTTGGAGCTGTTGGCTTGCAGCGGCGGAGGCTCAATTTGGAGGACAGCCCGCCCCCCCTTCCTTTCGGCTGGGACGCTCCTCGGTGGCCTCAGTGGTCCCGGTGTTCAGGCGTCCGGTCGGCGGGTAGCTTGAGGCAGCGGCAGTTTGGGGCTGCGAGGAGGCAACGTTTAGCGGTGGCTTCGTTTGAGTCCTCCCCCTCTTTTGTGCCCTGCGGTCCCTCTCCAGTGATTAACGGCGCGGCGCCGCAATCGCGCTCCCCCCACCTGTCAGGAAGGTTTTGGCGTTGCCCCTTCCTGCGTCTTTGCAGCGGCATGGCTCTGGGCTGCGGCTGCCCACGATCCTCGTTTGTGCGGAGGCTTGGTATTCCTCGCTTACTGCCCAGCCCAGCCCTCTTTGTGGCAGCGGAGGCGGTCCCTTCAGCTGGGAGCTGCCATTGGGCGGCCAGCTCCTTTGCGTCAGCCAGCTCCTTCACGTCAGCAGCGTTCCTGGCGGTCAGGTGGTGGTGGCCCAAGCCTTGTGGCATGGAGGCTTGGCTCCCCTCACTTCGCCTCGCCTGCCGCCCCCCCCTTTTAGCACCAGTGGCACCGGCTACGCAGGTGGCCAGGTGACTGCTACCCGCTGCCTTCTGCCGTCAGGTTTAACCCCCCCTTTTTTCTTATTCAGAGCTCTTTTTAGCCGCAATAGGTTAGGGAGGTCATTGCTGCTTGGCTCATAGGGCCGGGTTGTTCTGGTGTGCCGGCCTGGCTGGCGGCCATTTTGGGGAGGTCTTTCTTGCCTAGTGTGTGGCGGCCATTTTGTGAGTGGGGTTGTGGTGGCCATTTTAGGTGGCATTTTTGGGTCGCAGCGTTTATAAAAGTGCAGGCCTCATTTCAGGTTAGCCTCCATTACCGACGGGTAGCCATTTTTGCGGTGGTTTCAAGAGCCAGGTTAATTTCAGTAGTTGCGAAAGTTTATCACTCTTTTTATTATTCTGCTATTTCAATTGTGTTGTTTTATTTCCTGTAGTAGGTCAGTGCCATGGCGCCAGGTAAAGGAAAGGGCAAAGGCAAGGGTAAACACCCAGCGCCGAAGAAACCTCCAGCGCAGCCTGAGCCTGTTATTCCTTCGGATGAGGAGGATGATGGGGACGTGGTGAATGCGGCCATATTACAGCAGCTTGCTGCACTTGAGAAAGGTCAGGGTATGCCTGTGGGGGGTTTGGCACTTGGAAACAACTCTAATGTGTCTTTTCAAGCCCAGGTGCTGGCAAGATTGGCATTTCTCGAAGACAAGCATGAGGCAGCAGCTTCTGGTTGCGGTGCAGGAACTGCTCTGGGACAGCAGGGTCCTTCGACAGGGGAACAGCAGATGGCTCTTTATTCGGCTGGCCAGGGTTCCGGAGGTAAGGAGATAGCTTTAGGTGGGCATGGATCACAGTGGCCGTGGAGCCCTGGCAGGCAGGGTCCCGTTGTATCCCTGATGTCGCACACTGGATGGCTTCAGGGCCCGACATCTGAGCTGGGTCCTGTCGCCTCTACCATGCCACACACTAGTTGGCCTCAATATTCATCAACTAGTTCCCAACCCACTTGTCATGGCGCCTGGCCGAATTGGGGTTTCTCCCAGTCGGGTTTGGGCTGTCCATATTTGGGTGGTGCATCATTTGACAATGTCGCTGCAGGGGCCGTGCCAAGTGGCGATGTAGACCTGCCATTAGGTGATCATCTCTCCATCACCACTAAGGAAAAAATCCTTAAAGGGGAGTTTGTTGACCTATTTAGTTTGCTCTATAGAGAAATGGAAAAAAAGGACAAGGATAATTTGGATGAGCGGGAGAAGGAACGCTTGAAGCGTCGGGTGGTTGACAGATCATGGGCAAACTGGTTTCCGGGGTTCTTGATTTACACAACCGTCATAGTGCGCCACCAGCCTTGGAGGGCTTCTGTGATGATCCAGTATTTGGACATCATTTATAAGGCCTTCACAGATTTTCCAAGCCCAGCCTGGTCGCAATATGACGAGGAGTTCAGGATGAGGGCTGCAATTAACCCTGCCATGCGTTGGGACAAACTATGTCCCAGCCTGTGGCTTCAAATTATGTCACCTAACAGGACAGCTTGGGGTGAACGATCGCACAGCGGTCACTCAGTAAAGAGGGCGCACGTGCAGCCAGGTTCCCGCTGATGGCGGGGCAGGCGGTTCAACGACGCCCGCTTTGTTGGGAGTTTTCTTCCCAGGGGACCTGTGGCAGAAAAGCTTGCTCCTTCCGGCACGAGTGCCCCTTGTGTGCCGGGCCTCATGCTTTATCCAGTTGCCCACGGCCCAAAGGCCGGGGGGGGAGGTAAGAGTGGCAAGCGCCCTGGGGGGGGCAAACTATAACCCCTCTTCTGATAAAGGGACCCAGCCCAATTAAATTGGGCGTTCTGAGGCGCTGGTTGCGCAGCTACCCGAGGGTTGGTGATCGGGGTTACCTTTTAGATGGCTTTACAGTTGGTTTTCGTATACCTTACCAGGGGATAAGGGCTCCTTATTTAGCATCTAATTTAAGGTCAGTTGTGGGTATGGAAGCCATAGTTCGAGATAAGATAGCTAAGGAGTGTAAGGAGGGTAGGGTTTTGGGCCCATTTGAGTGTCCACCAGTTGTTAATTTGAGAGTTTCCCCATTGGGAGTTGTGCCTAAGAAGGTGCCGGGTGAGTTTCGCCTCATTCATCACCTGTCCTACCCTCGTGGGGAGTCGGTGAATGATGCCATTCCAAGTGAATTGTGTTCAGTTAAATATATGTCTTTCAACCAGGCCATGCGGGTAGTTCACCTCTGTGGCAAGGGGGCGGAATTGGCAAAGTGCGACATCAAGTCAGCCTTCCGCCTCCTTCCTGTGCACCTGGAGGATTTTGAGCTGCTCGGATTTGCCTTTGAAGGTAAATTTTACATGGATTGGGCCCTGCCCATGGGCTGCTCAGTGTCTTGTTCTGCTTTCGAGAGGTTCAGTTCCTTTTTGGAATGGGCCTTAAGAGTCAGGACAGGTCTCTGTAGCACCGCTCATTATCTGGACGATTTCCTTTTTGTAGGCAGGAAGGATTCAGGGCAGTGTAGATTTTTACTTTCCAGTTTTGTCTATCTGGCAGAGGAACTTGGTGTTCCTCTCGCTCCAGAGAAGAATGAGGGCCCTGCGTCCATATTAACATTTTTAGGGATTGAGATAGATACAGTTAATTTATGCTGTAAAGCCTAGAAATATCACTGTCGTGTAACCAACAGATCACAGAAAAGAGTAATCAATGAATACAATACAAGAAATAGATTGGATTGTAAATTGTAATAGTTTGTTGCAAAAAATGACTTTCGGCGTTATACCGAGGAATTCCACAGAGTGGAAGTATGGGGCACCTTTCTCCTCCAGCTATATAGAAGGTGGCTTCATTTCATTGTATGTGTACTCAAACAAATAAAACCATGATATATCAACTGTAAAAGCAATAATATTGAATGACAAACATGCATTCATCAGATTTTGAATTTGATTATACAAGGAGTGATAACTAACACTGTATTGATATCACTTTGTAAAACCTAGAAATTTCACTTTCATCTAACCAAGAGATCAGAGAGGAGTAATGAATGAATACTATACAAGAAATACATTGGATTGTAAATTGTAATAGTTACAAAAAATGCCTTTAAGCGTTACTCCTGAGGAATCCCACTGAGCAACACTATGGGGCACCTTTTTCCTCTAGCGGTATAGAAGGTGGATTCATTTCATTGTATATGTACTCAACCATATAAAAGCATGATATATCAACTGTATGAGCAACAACATTGAATGCAAGACATATATTCATCAGATTTTGATATTGGTTGAACAAGGAGTGATAACTGACACTGTATTGATATCACTTTGTAAAACCTAGAAATATCACTATCATCTAACCAGCAGATCATAGAAAGGAGTAAACAACGAATACAATACAGGAAATACACTGGATCATAAATTGTAATAGTTTGTTACAAAAAATGAGTTTCGGCGTTACTCCCGAGGAATCCCACTGTGCGGCATTACGGGGCACCTTATTCCTCTAGCTCAGGGGGGGCAATTGTTTTGGCTCGGGGGCCACTTTGGGGGAGCGGAGGTTAGCAGAGGGCCGCAACTTTTAAAATGATTGCATTCATTAGTTAACTTTGCATTTCAGAAAAGGTATAAATTGTATCATAAAAATCAATAAATATGAATTATATAAAAAGATGGTAGTTTTCTTCAATTTATTTATTGTGCTAATTTCATATCTTCTATAGCTGCAAGCACATTTAATTTTAGAATCAGTTTAATGAGACAAATGTACCCTATAACACCACGTGGCCGACTGTCTTGGTGGGCCGCAAAAACTCTGTGGCGGGCCGCATGTGGCCCCCGGGCCACAATTTGCCCACCCCTGCTCTAGCTGTATAGAAGGTGGCTTCATTTCATTGTATATGTACTGAACCATTTAAAAGCATGATATATCAACTCTAAGAGCAATAATATTGAATGCAAGACATACATTCATCAGATTTTAAGTTGGTTGTAAAAGGAGCGATAACAGACACTGTATTGATATCACTTTGTAAAACCTAGAAATATCACTGTCATCTAACCAACAGATCATAGAAAAGACTAATCAATGAATACAATACAACAAAAACATTGGATTATAAATTGTAAAAGTTTGTTTCAAAAAATGACTTTTGCGGTTACTCCCGAGGAATTCCACTGAGTGGCAGTATGGGGCCCCTTTTTCCTCTACTTATATAGAAGGTGTCTTCGATTCATTGTATATATACTCTACCATCTAAAAGCATGATATATCAACTGTATGAGCAACAACATTGATTGCAAGACATACATTCATCAGATTTTGAAATTGGTTAAAGAAGGAGTGATAACTGACACTGTATTGATATCACTTTGTAAAATCTAGAAATATCACTGTCATTTTACCAACAGATCATAGAAAAAAGTAATAAATTAATACTATACAAGAAATACATTGGATTGTAAATTGTAATAGTTTGTTACAAAAAATGACCTTCTGCGTTACTCCCAAGGAATCCCAGTGAGCGGCATTATGGGGCACCTTTTTCTTCTAGCTTTATAGAAGGTGGCTTCATTTCATTTTATATGTACTCAACCATACAAAAGCATGATATATCAACTGTAGAAGCAATAATATTCAATGACAAACATACATTCATCAGATAAGGAGTGATAGCTAACACTGTATTGAAATCACGTTGTAAAACCTAGAAATTTCACTTACATCTAACCAAGAGATCACAGAAGAGTAATGAATGAATACTGTGCAAGAAATACATTGGATTGTAAATTCTAATAGTTTGTTACAAAAACTGACTTTCGGCGTTACTCCCGAGGAGTTCCACTGAGCGGCACTATGGGGCACCTTTTTCCTCTAGCTGTATAGAAGGTGGCTTCATTTCATTGTATATGTACTCAACCATATAAAAGCATGATATATCAAACGTAAAAGCAATAACATTGAATACAAGATTCCTCAGATTTTGAAGTTGGTTGAACAAGGAGTGATTACTGATACTTTGTAAAATTACTGATCACTTTGTAAAATCTAGAAATATCGCTGTCATCTAACCAACAGATCATAGAAAAGAGTAATCAATGAATACAATTCAAGAAATACATTGGATTGTAAATTGTAATAGTTTGTTGCAAAGAATGACTTTCCGTGTTACTCCCGAGGAGTTCCACTGAGTGGCAGTATGGGGCACCTTTTTCCTCTAGCTGTATAGAACGTGGTTTCATTTCATTGTATATGTACTCAACCATATAAAAAGATGATATATCAACTATAAGAGCAATAATATTGAATGCAAGAAATAAATTCATCAGATTTTGAAGTTGGTTGTAAAAGGAGTGATAACTGACACTGTACTGATATTACTTTGGAAAACTTTGAAATTTCACTGTCATCTAACCAAGGGCTCACAGACGAGTAATCAATGAATACTGTACGGGAAATACATTTGATTGTAAATTGTAATAGTTTGTTACAAAAACTGACATTCAGCGTTACTCTCGAGGAATCACACTGAGCGGCAATATGGGGCACCTTTTTCCTCTGGCTGTATAGAAGGTGGCTTCATTTCATTGTATTGATATCACTTTTTAAAACTTTGAAATTTCACTTTCATCTAACCAAGAGCTCACAGAAGAGTAATCAATGAATACTGTACGAGAAATACATTTGATTGTAAATTGTAATAGTTTGTTACAAAAACTGACTTTCAGCGTTACTCTCGAGGAATCACACTGAGCGGCACTATGGGGCACTTTTTTCCTCTAGCTGTACAGAAGGTGGCTTCATTTCATTGTATATGTACTCAACCATATAAAAGCATGATATATCAACTCTAAGAGCAATAACATTGAATGCAAGACATACATTCATCAGATTTTATGTTGGTTGTAAAAGGAGTGATAACAGACACTGTATTGATATCACTTTGTAGACCCTAGAAATATCACTGTCATCTAACCAACCGATCATAGAAAAGACTAATCAATGAATACAATACAACAAAAACATTGGATCGTAAATTGCCACCCCAGCCCGAATAATGAGACAGACAACAATTGGAATTAAACAAGGGCCGCTTTATTAACTATTTAACAGAACTTTGCAGCAACGGGCAAAACTAAGCAAGCACAGGAACAGGCAAGGCAGGCGTCAATCCAAGACACAGCCTCCTTGCCTTCTGATATGGGCGGGACACCTGACTCCGGTATTGAGTCAGCCCCAAGTCTGGCTCGTTAACCGGCAGCCCAGCATACTGGTTGCCCCGCAGGAGCGCCTACCCCTGAGACCGTACGGACCTTCAGGGAGGAGCCTAGCCGGAGAGGTTCCCAGAGGCGGCCACCATTCTCCGCCCTGAACCATACAGCCCTGGGGCAGTATCCTGATGACCTCCTGTTCCCAAACGGGATACGCCATAAAGCGGTCACCAGTTCCTTTCTAGCTTGCACAAACCTGCCACAGCCAAGGCCAAGCCTCTGCTTTGGCCTTTGCGACCCCACTCACCAACCGAGGGCCATCCGTATCCCGTGCTGCGAGTCCACTAAAAATAACCCGTTGCCCTTGTCAGAAAGGTGCACCCCATCAGACCTATAAAGGTCGGATAACTGGTATTTAATACTAGGGTGCGGGAAAAACCAACCCAAGCCTGCCTCCATGGCCTTCCTCATGTGCGTGTTGGCCTTGCGTGTAGCCCGATCCAAACATTTGGGATCCTCCACATGCCACCAAATTTGGCGGGGGAGCATGGCTGACCAGACAATCCGAACCCCCGGCCACCTTGCCTTTATAATCCGGAGATCAGCCTTGGCTTGCAGAACAAGGGCTATGCCTTTCATCAGGCCCAAGTCATTGCTCCCCAGATGAAGGACTAGGATGTGAGGAGGAAGCCCCCGCCTCTCATCAAACAACAAGGCCAGGAGGGCAGGCTACTTCATGCCCCTCCTCCCCAATCACTTGACCGTTGCGACCTCGCTAAGGCCGAGCTGGGAGCCGACTGCTGTCCTTCGGGCTTGATGTGCTGCCCAGAAGACCATGCTGTGGCCGCAGACTGTGACCCTTCGTCTTGTCTCGCGGCCTTCAGCACCTGTAAGAGGAACCTAATTAACCAACATGCAGCAACAAGAACTCTCAATGGTGGAAGGGGCAAGGGCCAAGCTCATCGCCCTGTTGGTCTTAGACCTCCAATCTCCCACACCTCTTCTGGCAGTCTGGCTGGTAGACGGTCGGCCTCTGGTGCCAGCTGATGGAATCTCTCCATCTGTTTGCGAGAGAGTGCATCAGCAATGCCATTGTTCACCCCTGGAACATGCCGGGCTCTGAACAAGATGTTATAATGCAAGTATTGTAGAGTAAAGGCACACACCAAAGCCATAACCCTAGGGGACCGTGATGACAGGGAATTAATAACATGCACGGTGGCCAGATTGTCGCACCAGAAATGGACAGACTGATTAGCTAGCTCATCGGCCCAAATCCAGACCGCTGCAACAATCGGGAAGAATTCCAAAAAGGTAAGGTCTCTAACCCACCCATGCTGAATCCATTCGGCAGGCCAGTGACCCATACTCCAATACCCCCTAAAGTATACCCCAAAACCAAAGGAGCCTGCCGCATCTGAAGAGATCTGCAGCTCCGCCTCTATCAAGAGTTCTTCCCGCCACAGTGACACCCCATTGAATGACTGCAAAAATTGCCGCCAAACAAGGAGATCATCCCTGACACCCTTGGTAACCCTAGTCCTATGATGTGGGAGATGGAGGCCCCACATAGACTCACATAACCTGCGTACAAAGGCCCTGCTGGGCACCACGACCCGGCACGCAAAATTGAGGTGGCCAACCAACTGCTGCAACTCCAGAAGAGTAATCTTGGACTGCCCCAAAATGGCGTCGATGCGGGCCAGCAACGCAGCTAGCTTATCGCTAGGCAGCCAACAGCATTGGTTGTCCGAATCAATTTCAATACCCAAAAACGTTAGAACCGTGGAAGGGCCCTCAGTTTTTTCCTGGGCGAGGGGAACACCTAGCTCCTTGGCAAGGCCAATAAAACTTGATAACAAGAACGCACACTGTCCAGTCCCCCGAGGCCCCACCAGGAGAAAATCATCAAGATCAAGCAGTGCTGCTGAGCCCTGTCCTGAATCTCAAGGCCCATTCCAAAAAGGAACTGAACCTCTCAAAAGCAGAACAGGACACAGAGCACCCCATGGGGAGGGCACGGTCCATGTAGAAGCTGCCCTCAAAGGCAAATCCCAGCAACTCAAAGTCGTCAGGATGGACCGGAAGGAGACAAAAGGCAGACTTGATGTCGCACTTCGCCAACTCAGCCCCACCACCACAGAGGCGAACCACCCGCATGGCCTGATCAAATGAGGTATACCGGACGGAGCATAGCTCTGCTGGTATGGCGTCATTCACTGACCCCCCACGTGGGTAGGATAGGTGATGAATGAGGCGGAACTCACCCGGTGCCTTCTTGGGCACAACTCCCAAAGGGGAAACCTTAAGGTTAGGAACAGGGGGACGAGAAAAGGGGCCTAGTATCCTCCCTTCCTTACATTCCTTTGCTATTTTTTCCCTTACAATTCGCTCCATGCCTATGACAGACTTCAAATTGGAAGCGAAATAAGGAGCCCTAAAACCCATAAACGGGATTCTAAAACCAAATTTAAATCCCTGCCACAAATAAATGCTGTCCTGGCGGCTAGGGTAACAATCCAGCCACTGCCGAAGTACGTCCAGTTTAACTGGGCTGGGACCCTTTGTCAGCAGGGGGGGTTGGGTTCCCCCACCGCCAAAACGTTTACCTCCTCTCCCCCTGCCCCCGCCTTCTGATCTGGGGCAGTTGGACAAGGCGTGAGGCTTCGAACACAAGGGGCACTCATGCCGGAAGGAGCAATTCTTGTGCCCACATGTGCCCTGGGAGGTAACTCCCAACAAAGCGGATGTCTCGGAGCCGCCTGCCCAGACTGCCCACAAAAGACCGCCTGCGCGGGGGCCCTCTTTAGAGAGTGGCCGCTGTGGGCCCTCTCACTTCCTGAAGCTTTACCAGGGGACATGATCTGCGGCCACAAATCAGGTCCATCCCCACCTGCTGTCACCTCCTTACCTCCCGGGCCCTGAGGCACCGAATAAAGTGCCAACTGCTGGTCAGTCCGACCAAGCCCCAGGTGTCCTGACGATGATCCCTCTCCAGCCTCGGCCACAGCTGCATCACGCTTGTCCTCTAAGAAAGCCAGGCGCGCTAGGACCTGAGCCTGAAAAGAGAATTGGGATTCAGGTTTAGGTAATGCCCCCACAGAGGACAAACCCCGCTCACCTTCCAACACAGCCAGCCTCTGTAAAATGGCTGCATTGATAGGATCTTGGTCCTCCTCATCTTCCGAAGGCACTGGATCAGGACGAGGAGGAGGCCTCTTAGGGGCAGGCTGTTTTCCCTTCTCTTTGCCCTGGCCCTTCTTGGGCGCCATAGTACCGCCTTGGAAGGAAACCCTGTAATGAAAAGGAGCAGAAGCTAGGAGGAGCAAAGCAACCGAGGACAGCCAAGTAATCTAGTAAAGCAGACAAGCAAAAAGCTTGCCAAAGGTCATCCTGCAGCTGCAAGTGGAAATGGCTTTTTAAATAGCCCCCAGGCAAGCTGAAGCCAGCCAGGATCAAGGTGCACCAAAAGCACGTTGCAATCACTGGAAGGAGAGGGCGGGCGAGTCTCGAAAAAACTCCCTACTGGTGCAAAAATGGCCGAGAAATCTCTGACAGAAACTGCCCCTTCAAGAACAGCTCTGAAAGAACTACAGCTAGCCAAAGGTCATTCAGCAGCTGCTCGTGGAGAAAAGGGGAACCCAAATAGGCTCTCCCAGATTAGAATCCACGCACCTAAACCGAAGAAATGGCTAGAAATAAGCCAAGTGGTTGCAGGCAGCCCCAGAAGTCAAATTGTAAAGGCAGTCACTGCCAACAAAATGGCCACCCCCGCATGGGGAAAGAGGAGACCTAAAATGGCCACCGCAGTACAGCCCCTATGGGGCATACAAAATGGCCATCACTTAACTAAAGATAACGGGGGGGAGAGACAGAAATAGGCGGAGCTGGCGATAGCCAAGCAAAATCCGCCAAAGCTTGCTAACGGGGGGGTTATCCCCTTCATGAACCTCCCGCCGGCCACACAAGTAGAAATTAGGTGCCCAGGGGCGTTTGCAGACCACAACAATAATAAAAAGGTGGGGGGGTGAGCAGTGGAATAAACCTCCACCCGGAAAGCAAACAGGAAGGTCACCCTCAGCAGCCATGAGCGTCCGTAGTTTGACCGCCCGAGGGTCCCAGCGTGCAGCGCCCAAGAAGGGGAGAAGAAATGTGTGGGCTAAAATATACCCACGGCCCAAAGCCGCGGACAGCAGCCGCCTGCGAGGGGGGGAGTGGGGCCACCTCCGCTGCCACCGGGAGCCGGGCCAAATGGAAAGGAAAGGGAGGGAGGGCCAAGCCCTGGTGTGCCCAGCAGCGTGCCCCAACCCGTTATAATGAAGGGGGGAAGTAAGCCACAAAGGACTCGTCAGCAGCCACGAGCGGCGAGGGCAGGCCGCCTGAGGGCCTCAATGCGCCCCAACCGCCTTAATAAAGAGGGGTGGAGAAGGCCCAAAAAACAACAACAAACTGCGGCACGAAGTGAACTCCCGCGGCACGGAGCTGCGGACCGACGCCACCTGGGGGGGCGCTGCGAGGCTGCCTCCGCCACTGAAGCTGTGCTGGACTCCGGGGAGAGAAAAACGGCGGGGGAAGGCCAAGCCTCCAAGCCGTCAAAGGATCCGCACAGTCAACGCCCGCCGCCAGAAGCCCGTGCACAAACAAACCCCCCCAATATGTCCGCCCACTAGGCCTCAGAGAGCAACTGCGTTAATAAACAGGGGGGGAGGGGGGGAGGTTGGGGCAGCCAACTTGCGCCCCAAAAGAAATGCGACCCTAGGATGCAGGGGGAGGGATGGGCAGCCTAATTGCCACAAATGCCGCCGCTCCGCGGTACCCCTCAGCCCCCAGCCCGCAGCCCGGATAGCCCCAGGGAATGAAGCTGAAGTTCAAACGGGCCAACTCGGACGCAAGCGCCCAGAAAAAACCCCGCAGTCAACTTCACCCAAATGCCGCTTGCAAAGAGCCGCCCCGGCAGCCACAGCCCTGACACTACCGCCTCTACTGAAGACTTTTTTATTGGGGGGGTGAACTGAGCCGCCCGCCACTGCTCGCCCACAGCCACTCGAAGAAACCAGCTGGAGCTCAAGATGCTTGGTCCAGAACAGCGCCCAGCGAGCCGCGAATCCCCTCACTGCCGCAGCCAAAAGCAAGCAAAGGAGGGATGCCTCCCACTCGAGCCGCTGCCGCCACGCCGGATCGCCAGGGCCACAATAGGCCCAGCAGCAACTCCCGAATGCGTGCTCCTATCAAGAGAGGTACATAGCCCACCTCCGCTAACGCTGGGAGTGCCGGACAGAGGACAAATGGGGAGGGGGGAGGTCCAAGCCTAAATACTCTGATGGGGCTCAGCGGAGCCCGCCTAGCCGCCCGAAGCTCCCCTGCCGAGAAACAAAGGAAGCCAGAATTCAGCCCAACGCCGTTACCGCCGCGGTCCTGAGGGCCTGGAAGGAAGGCCCACAGACCGTTAAAGCTCCCACACCGTGCTCAAAAACCTCAAGCACGCGGAGCTAAAGACGTGGGTGGGAGCGGGGCACTGCCTTAAATAGGCAGCCCCGCCCCGCCGGCTCCAAGAGCGCACGAGGTCGCCGCTGCCTCGCACTCAGGAGTGGCAGCAAAGCGTCCCCTCAGCGCAACCAGCGCGCCGGGATCCGAGTTGTAAAAGTTTGTTGCAAAAAATGACTTTTGGCATTACTCCCGAGGAATTCCACTGAGTGGCAGTATGGGGCCCCTTTTTCCTCTAGTTATATAGAAGGTGGCTTCAATCCATTGTATATGTACTCTACCATATAAAAGCATGATATATCAACTGTATGAGCAACAACATTGAATGCAAGACATACATTCATCAGATTTTGAAATTGGTTGAACAAAGAGTGATAACTGAAACTGTATTAATATCACTTTGTAAAATCTAGAAATATCACTGTCATCTAACCAACAGATCATAGAAAAGAGGAATAAATGAATACTATACAAGAAATACATTGGATTGTAAATTGTAATAGTTTGTTGCAAAAAATGACTTTCCATGTTACTCCCGAGGAGTTCCACTGAGTGGCAGTATGGGGCACCTTTTTCCTATACCTGTATAGAATGTGGTGTCATTTCATTGTATATGTACTCAACCATATAAAAAGATGATATATCAACTGTAAGAGCAATACTATTGAATGCAAGAAATAAATTCAGCAGATTTTGAAGTTGGTTGTAAAAGGAGTGATAACTGACACTGTATTGATATTACTTTATAAAACCTTGAAATTTCACTTTCATCTAACCAAGAGCTCACGGAAGAGTAATCAATGAATACTGTACGGGAAATACATTTGATTGTCAATTGTAATAGTTTCTTACAAAAACTGACTTTCAGTGCTACTCTCGAGGAATCCCACTGAGCGGCAGTATGGGGCACCTTTTTCTTCTAGCTTATTGAAGGTGGCTTCATTTCATTGTATATGTACTCAACCATATAAAAGTATGATATATCAACTCTAAGAGCAATAACATTGAATGCAAGACATACATTCATCAGATTTTAAGTTGGTTGTAAAAGGAGTGCTAACAGAAACTGTATTGATATCACTTTGTAAAACCTAGAAATAAGACTAATCAATGAATACAATAGCTATTTCGAAGGTGGCTTCATTTCCTTGTATATGTACTCAACCAAATAAAAGCATGATATATCAACTCTAAAACACTGAATGACAAACATACATACATCAGATTTTGAATGTGATTCTACAAGGAGTGATAACTAACACTGTATTGAAATCACTTTCTAAAACCTATAAATTTCACTTTCATCTAACCAAGACATCACAAAAGAGTAATGAATGAATACTGTGCAAGAAATACATTGGATTGTAAATTGTAATAGTTTGTTGCAAAAAATGACTTTCCGCATTACTCCTGAGGAATTCCACTGAGTGGCAGTATGGGGCACCTTTCTCCTCTAGCTATATAAGAGGCTTAATTTCATTGTATTTGTACTCAACCATATAAAAGCATGATATATAAACTGTAAGAGTAATAACATGGAATGCAAGACATACATTCATCAGATTTTGAAGATGTTTGTAAAAGGAGTGAACACTGACACTGTATTGATAATACATTGTAAAACCTAGAAATATCACTGTCATCTAACCAGGAGATCACAGAAGTGTAATCAATGAATCCTTTACAAGAAATACATTTGATTGTAAACTGTAATAGTTTGTTACAAAAACTGACTTTCTGCGTTACACCCAAGGAATCCCAGTGAGCGGCATTATGGGGTACCTTTTTCTTCTAGCTTTATAAAAGGTGGCTTCGTTTCATTGTATATGTACTCAACCATCTAAAAGCATGATATATCAACTGTAAGAGCAATAACATTGAGTGAAAAACATACATTCATCAGAATTTGAATTTGATTGTACAAGGAGTGATAACTAACACTGTATTGATATCACTTTTTAAAACCTAGAAATATCACTGTCATCTAACCAACAGATCATAGAAAAGACTAATCAATGAATACTATACAATCAATACCTTGGATTCTAAATTATAATACTTTGTTACAAAAAAATGACTTTAAGCTTTACTCCCAAGGAATCCCACTGAGCGGCACTATGGGGCACCTTTTTCCTCTAGCAGTATAGAAGGTGGCTTCATTTCATTGTATATGTATTCACCATTTAAAAGCATGATATATCAATTGTAAGAGCAACAGCATTGACTGCAAGAAATACATTCATCAGATTTTGTAATTGGTTGAACAAGGAGGGATAACTGACACTGTATTGATATCACTTTGTAAAATGTAAAAATATCACTGCCATCTAACACACAGATCATAGAAAAGAGTAATAAATGAATACTATACAAGAAATAAACTGGATTGTAAATTGTAAAACTTTCTTGCAAAAAATGACTTTCAGCGTTATGCGCGAAATATCCCACTGAGCGGTATTATGGGGCACCTTTTTCCTGTAGTTATATAGAAGGTGGCTTCATTTCAATGTATATGTACTCAACCATCTAAAAGCATGATATATCAACTGTAAGAGCAATAAGATTGAATGCAATACATACATTCATCAGATTTTGAACTTGGTTGTACAAGGAGTGATAACTGACACTGTATTGATATCACTTTGTAAAACCTAGAAATATCACTATGTAACCAACACATCATATAAAAGAGTCATCAATGTACACAATACAAGAAATACACAGTATTGTAAATTGTAATAGTTTGTAAAAAAAAAATGACTTGCAGCGTTAATCCCAAGGAATTGGTTGAACAAGAAGTGATAACTGACACTGTATTGATATCCCTTTGTAAAACCTAGAAATATCACTGTCATGTAACCAACAGATCATAGAAAAGAGTAATCAATGAACACAATACACACTGGATTGTAAATTGTAATAGTTTGTAAAAAAAAATGACTTTCAGCGTTACTCCCGAGGAATCCCACTGAGTGGCAGTATGGGGCACCTTTTCCTGTAATTATATAGAAGGTGGCTTCATTTCATTATATATGTACTCAACCATATAAAAGCATGATATATCAACTGAAAGAGCAATAACATTGAATGCAAGACATGCATTCATCAGATTTTTAAGTTGGTTGTAGAAGGAGTGATAACTGACACTGTATTGATATCCCTTTGTAAAATCTAGAAATATCACTGTCATCTAACCAGCAGATCATAGAAAGGAGTAAACAATGAATACAATACAAGAAATACATTGGATCTTAAATTGTAATAGTTTGTTACAAAAAAGGAGTTTCGGCGTTACACTCGAGGAATCCCATAGAGTGGCATTATGGGGCACCTGTTTCCTCAAGCTGTATAGAAGGTGGCTTCATTTCCTTGTATATGTATTCAACCATTTAAAAGCATGATATATCAACTGTAAGAGCAATAACATTGAATTGAAGACATACATTAATCAGATTTTGAATTTGGTTGTACAAGGAGTGATAACTGACACTGTATTGATATCCCTTTGTAAAACCTAGAAATATCACTGTCATGTAACCAAAAGATCATAGAAAAGAGTCATCAATGAAGACAGTACAAGAAATACACTATATTGTAAATTGTAATACTTTGTAAAAAAAATGACTTTCAGCGTTAATCCCGAGGAATCCCATAGAGTGGCAGTATGGGGCACCTTTTTTCTCTAGCTGTATAGAAGGTGGCTTCATTTCATTATATATGTACTCAAACATATAAAAGCATGATATATCAACTGAAAGAGCAATAACATTGAATGCAAGACATGCATTCATCAGATTTTTAAGTTGGTGGTACAAGGACTGATAACTGACAATGTATTGATATCACTTTGTAAAATCTAGAAATATCACTGTCATCTAACCAGGAGATCATAGAAATGAGTAAACAATGAATACAATACAAGAAATACATTGGATCTTCAATTGTAATAGTTTGTTACAAAAAAGGAGTTTCGGCGTTACTTTCGAGGAATCCCACTGTGCGGCATTATAGGGCCCCTTTTTCTCTAGCTGTATAGAAGGTGGCTTCATTTCCCTGTATATGTATTCAACCATGTAAAAGCATGATATATCAACTGTAAGAGCAATAACATTGAATTGAAGACATGCATTCATCAGATTTTAAATTTGGTTGTACAAGGAGTGATAACTGACACTGTATTTAAATCACTTTGTAAAACCTAGAAATTTCACTTTCATCTAACCAACAGATCACAGAAGTGTAATGAATGAATACTATACAAGAAATTCATTGGATTGTAAATTGTAATAGTTTGTAAAAAAAAAATGATTTTATGCGTTACTCCCGAGGAATCCCACTGAGTGGCAGTATGGGGCACCTTTTCCTGTAATTATATAGAAGGTGGCTTCATTTCATTATATATGTACTCAACCATATAAAAGCATGATATATCAACTGAAAGAGCAATAACATTGAATGCAAGACCTGCATTCATCAGATTTTTAAGTTGGTTGTACAAGGAGTGATAACTGACACTGTATTGATATCACTTTGTAAAATCTAGAAATATCACTGTCATCTAACCAGCAGATCATAGAAAGGAGTAAACAATGAATACAATACAAGAAATACATTGGATCTTCAATTGTAATAGTTTGTTACAAAAATTACTTTCAGCGATAATCCCGAGGAATCCCATAGAGTGGCAGTATGGGGCACCTTTTTTCTCTAGCTGTATAGAAGGTGGCTTCATTTCATTGTATATGTATTCAACCATTTAAAAGCATGATATATGAACTGTAAGAGCAATAACATTGAATTGAAGACATACATTAATCAGATTTTGAATTCGGTTGTACAAGGAGTGATAACTGACACTGTATTGATATCCCTTTGTAAAACCTAGAAATATCACTGTCATGTAACCAAAAGATCATAGAAAAGAGTCATCAATGAAGACAATACAAGAAATACACTGGATTGTAAATTGTAATAGTTTGTAAAAAAAATGACTTTCAGCGTTAATCCCGAAGAATCCCATAGTGTGGCAGTATGGGACACCTTTTTTCTCTAGCTGTATAGAAGGTGGCTTCATTTCATTATATATGTACTCAACCATATAAAAGCATGATATATCAACTGAAAGAGCAATAACATTGAATGCAAGACATGCATTCATCAGATTTTTAAGTTGGTGGTACAAGGACTGATAACTGACACTGTATTGATATCACTATGTAAAATCTAGAAATATCACTGTCATCTAACCAGCAGATCATTGAAAGGAGTAAACAATGAATACAATACAAGAAATACATTGGATCTTAAATTGTAATAGTTTGTTACAAAAAATGACTTTCGGCATTCCTCCCGAGGAATCCCACTGAGCGGCAGTATGGGGCCCCTTTTTCTCTAGCTATATAGAAGGTGGCTTCATTTCATTGTATATGTACTAAACCAAAAAAAAGCATGATATATCAACTGTAGAAGCAATAATATTGAATGACAAACATACATTGATGAGATTTTGAATTTGATTGTACAAGGAGTGATAACTAACAGTGTATTGATATCACTTTGTAAAACCTAGAAATATCACTGTCATCTAACCAACAGATCATAGAAAAGAGTAATAAATGAATACTATACAAGAAATAGACTGGATTGTAAACTGTAATAGTTTGTTGCAAAAAATGACTTTTGGCGTTACTCTCGAGGAATGCCACTTTGCCACCCCAGCATGAAATAACGAGACAGACAACAGGTTAGGAATCAAACAAGGGCCACTTTATTAACTATTTAAACAGAACATGCAGCAACGGGTAAACTAAGCAAGCACAGGAACAGGCAAGGCAGGCGTCATTCCCAGACACAGCCTCCTTGCCCTTGTAATGGGCAGGTAACCTAGCCCCAGTCTTGACCCAGTGAGATTCTGGCTCGTAACCGGCGGCCCAGCATACTGGCATCCCCTCCCAGGGGCGCCTACCCCTGAGGCTGCACAGACCTTCAGGGAGGAGCCTAGTCTGAGAGGTTCCCAGAGGCGATCACCATTCACCTCCCCAGACCGCAAGGCCCTAAGGTGGTTCCTGATGACCTCCTGTTCCCAACAGGGATATGCCGTGAGGCACCCACCAGTTCCATTTTCTTGCTTGCATAAACCTACCAAGTGACCATTCTAATTAATACCCGACCACCATCTATACCCTTAACCACTAGCAACAGTGTAAGGTAGGCGAAAAAACACCACATCCAAGCGCCAAAAAGGAAGGGGTGTAAAAAATTCCTACCTGGCCCCCAAAGGCGACCAGCCTCAGCCTACACTGCAACCAGGGTGGGTGGGTGGGCGAGCGCGCAAACAGACTGTGACGGCGGGAACGGTGCAACGGCTCTAACCGAGCTAGCCTTGCCCCCTGCCCGGCCAATAAAATCGCTGTTGCTGCCTCGCTCCCTGCGAGGCGGTAAAAATGCTCCCCCGCGCCACGGCGATGCCGGGCGGCGGGGAGCCCATTGCCACCCCAGCATGAAATAACGAGACAGACAACAGGTTTGGGATCAAACAAGGGCCACTTTATTAACTATTTAAACAGAACATGCAGCAACGGGTAAACTAAGCAAGCACAGGAACAGGCAAGGCAGGCGTCATTCCCAGACACAGCCTCCTTGCCCTTGTAATGGGCAGGTAACCTAGCCCCAGTCTTGACCCAGTGAGATTCTGGCTCGTAACCGGCGGCCCAGCATACTGGCATCCCCTCCCAGGGGCGCCTACCCCTGAGGCTGCACAGACCTTCAGGGAGGAGCCTAGTCTGAGAGGTTCCCAGAGGCGATCACTATTCACCTCCCCAGACCGCAAGGCCCTAAGGTGGTTCCTGATGACCTCCTGTTCCCAACAGGGATATGCCGTGAGGCACCCACCAGTTCCATTTTCTTGCTTGCATAAACCTACCACATGCAAATCCAAGCCTCTGCTTTGGCCTTTGCTTACCCCACACGGCAACCGAGAGCCATCCGAATCCCGTGCTGCAAGTCCTCTAGAAATAACCCATTGCCCTTGTTTGAAAGGTGCACCCCATCAGGGCGATACAGGTCCGGGAACCGGACCTGTATGCCTGGGTGCGGCAAAAAGAGACCCAACCCGGACTCCATGGCCGTGCGAAGTTGGCTGTTAGCATTACGCCTAGCCCTGTCCATACACCTGGGGTCACCGGCATGCCTCCAAACCAGACGGGGGAGCATGGCAGACCATACTATCTGCACACCAGGCCACCGTGACCTGATCAGTGCCAAATCAGCCCTGGCCTGCATCACAAGGGCCACGCCCTTGACCAAACCCAAATCGTTGCCCCCCAGGTGTATGACTAGCACATGAGGGGGGGCCCCCGCCTCTCCTCAAACAACAACGGGAGGAGCGCCGGCCATCTCATGCCCCTCCTCCCCAACCACTCAACCGTTGCCACTTCGCTGAGGCCAAGCTGGGAGCCGAAAGATGTTCTCCTCGCCTGATGAGCCGCCCAAAAGACCATGCTGTGGCCGCAGACTATAACTCTTCGTCTTGTCTCACGGCCTGCAGCACCTGCAAAAAGAACTTTATTAACAAAGGTCTGAATGAAACTACAACAAACTTACAAGGTACAACGCCTAACATAACTCTTATAGCATCCCGATTTCCAACGCCCGATCCTCTGTATTTTCCTATCAGGGTACCCCATTGCGGCAGCAGTCGAGGCTGCCCCAATTCGAAAAGAATGGGAGCAAAAACGAACACCGCCCAGACCAAGCCGGATCAAGGCCTTCCGAGTCACGGTCCAAAACTGGAACTTCGTAAGAGGGGTGCTGTCACTATGCCGAAATAAATAGCCCAGGCCATCACCCCGAAGTGTCAGGTACCGCCTCATGGCGGCGACCGGGCACAGTGCTGACTCCGAACTAGGCCCAAGTTCCAGCACACTCCCCTTACCCCTCTGGTCAGTTTTAGATCTCCGCAACCTAATTCGAAGCTGAAAATTAATGATGGATACGTCCCTAAGCTCCAAAGCTGCACCGGAAACATCGGCCCGAGAGCCTGCCACCAGTTCGCTAATCCGGAGTGCCCCAAAAAAGGCGGTCAGCGAAGCGGCATGAAACAGGCCCACTTCGTAGCTGTCACTACAACAAGAGGGCCACTGGCTCTCCAGCCCTCTCAGGACCGTGGGTGTCAAAGGTTCCCTAGTGTCAACTGCCCTAATTGATTCCCGAGACCACCCCTCAAGCATCTTCCGGAGACGGAAGTCGCCCGTGGTGTCCTCGTAACCCGAGGCCTTACTGGCAAAAGCCAGCGCAGACAGCTTGCCTCTGATTGTGTGAGCTGAAAGGCCACCATTCCGAAGTGTCACACAAAATTGCATCAGGTGTGACACAGGAATAGGCCAGACCTGCTGCAAACCCGCTCCCGCCCTGAAGGACAGAAACTGCTTACCGGCCTTCAGGTAAGCTCTCCTGGTAGAAGGGGCGAGTGCCAGGCTCATTGCCCTGTCGGCCTCAGCCCTCCAATCCCCCACACCTCTGTGGGCATCCGTGCCGGGAGCGGGTCGGCCTCTGGAGCCAGCTGACGAAACCTCTCCATCTGTTTACGAGAGAGAGCGTCAGCGACCCCATTAGCGACCCCTGGGACGTGTCTGGCCCTAAACAAGATGTTAAATTTAAGGCACTGCAACGTAAAAGCCCTGACCAGGGCCATGACCCTAGGGGATTTAGATGTAAGGGAATTGATGACATGGACCGTGGACTGGTTGTCGCACCAGAAATGGACAGTCCTATTAGCCAAATCGGCTGGCCAAATCCACACCGCTGCGACAATTGGAAAAAACTCCAGGAAGGTAAGGTCCTTGACCCAACCTGCCCGAAACCAATCTTTAGGCCAGTCCCCGGCACACCAATGCCCCCTAAAATAAACTCCGTAACCGGAAGAGCCGGCCGCATCAGATGAGATCTGAAGCTCAGCCTCCAACAAGAGCTCGTCCCGTCACAGAGAGACCCCATTGAACGAGTCCAGAAACTGTTCCCAAACAAAGAGGTCCTCCCTCATCCCTTTGGAGACCTTGGTCCTATGGTGTGGGAGCCGGAGGCCTCTCATTAAATCACATAACCTCCTCACAAATGCCCTGCCAGGTGCCACAACTTTGCATGCAAAGTTGAGGTGACCCACCAACTGCTGCAACTCCAGGAGTGTGACTCTTTTAAGGGACCTAACAGCGCTAACCCGCGCCTTCAATGCTTCCAGTTTTTCTCGCGGTAATCTGCAGCTCAAACTAACTGTATCAATCTCAATACCTAGAAACGTCAATGTGGATGTCGGGCCCTCAGTCTTCTCCTGAGCAAGAGGGACACCTAGCTCATCCGCCAGGTAGACAAAACTGTCCAGCAGAAAACGACACTGACCGGAACCCCTCTTGCCCGCAAAAAGAAAATCGTCCAAATAATGGGCAGTACTACAGAGACCCGTCCTGGTTCTCAAGGCCCATTCCAAAAAGGAACTGAACCTCTCGAAAGCAGAACAGGAAACCGAGCATCCCATGGGTAGAGCCCTATCCATGTAAAAATTTCCTTCAAAGGCAAATCCGAGCAGCTCAAAATCCTCAGGGTGCACCGGGAGGAGCCGGAAGGTTGATTTAATGTCACATTTAGCCAACTCGGCTCCCACACCACAAAGGCGAACCACCCGCATGGCCTGATCAAAGGAAGTGTATTTGACAGAGCATAAATCACCTGGGATGGCATCATTCACCGACCCCCCCCGAGGGTAGGACAGGTGATGAATGAGGCGAAACTCACCAGGAGCCTTCTTTGGAACTACACCTAAAGGGGAAACTCTTAAATTGGCCACTGGTGGACTAACAAACGGGCCCAAAACCCTGCCCTCCTGACACTCCTTAGCAATCTTGGCCCTAACTATGTCCTCCATGCCCAAAACTGACTTTAAATTGCTAGCCATATAGGGAACCCTCAACCCCTGAAACGGTATACGAAAACCGACAGTGAACCCTTCCAATAGATAGGCCCCGTCACCCATCCTTGGATAACTATGTAACCAGCGTCTCAGAACTCCCAATTTAATCGGGCTAGGCCCCTTTATCAGAAGGGGGGTTGCCTGGCTTCCCCCCCCTGAGTACTTGCCTCCTTTGCCCCCCCACGTCCTTTGGGCTGTGGTCAACTGGACAAGGGATGAGGTCCCGCACACAAGGGGCACTCATGCCTAAAAGTACACGACTTACGACCGCAGGTTCCCTGGGAAGAAAACTCCCAGCAAAGCTGGCGTCGTTAAACCGCCTGCCCCGCCACAGGGCGGGAACCTGCCTGCACTGGCGCCCTCTTAACAGAATGGCCACTATGAGACCGCTCCCCCCAAGCAGACCTGGCCGGAGACATAATTTGCAGCCACAAGTTAGAACATATCCGATCCCATCGCATGGCCGGGTTAATGGCTGCCCTCATTCTAAATTGCTCGTCATATTGCGACCAAGCCGGGCTCGGGAAGTCTGTATAGGCCTTGCAGATGATGTCCAAATACTGGAGCATCGAAGAGGCCCTCCACGGCTGGTGTCGCACTATGACTGCTGCGTAGATTAGGAAACCCAGAAACCAGTTGGCCCAAGTCCTATCTACTACCCGGCGCTTCAAGCGTTCCTTTTCCCTGTCATCCAAATTATCCTTGTCCTTTTTTTCTAACTCCCGGTAAAGTAGACTAAACACATCTACAAACTCCCCTTTTAGTATTTTATCTTTAGTTGCCATTGAAAGATGGTCACCTAAAGGTAGGTCTGCGTCACCACTCGGAACCGCCCCAGCAGCAACTGAATCATATGCTGACCCGCCTACACAAGGGTAACCTGCAGTGGGCTGGGGAAAACCCCAATACGGTCCAGCTCCCTGGCACCCAGAAGGAGAGCCATAAAAGGAATGTGAAGGCCAAGGAGCCAGTGGCATTTGGGAAGCGTTGGCCCCCTGCTCAAAAGCCGGGCCCATAGGCCGGCCAGGATGCGGCAAAGGCAAAGTGGCTGAACCCTCACCGCCCGGGCCCCAAGGCCACGTTGATCCCTGCCTACCCAATGCCACCTCCTTACCTCCGGTAAGTTGGGGAGGCGAGTAAAGCGCCATCTGCTGCTCCCTTACACCTGTGCCCTGCTGGCTAGACTCTGCACCCACTAGCCCTGAAGCCGCCGCCTCCTGCCTGTCCTCCAGAAAGGCCAAACGTGCCAGCACCTGTGCCTGAAAAGACAGCTTATCAGATTTGTCAGCCGGCAAAACACCTGCTGGCATACCCCGTCCCTTTTCAAGCGCCTCCAGCCACTGAAGAATGGCAATGCTGATCACATCCTCCTCTTCCTCGTCACTGGAAGGAACCACCGGATCAAGTCGCGCTGGAGGTCTCTTTGGCGCTGGGCCCTTGCCCTTGCCCTTGCCCTTACCTTTTCCAGATGCCATGACTATGAACTATTGACAAATAAAAAGAAACGTACCTAAATTAGACTACTCAAATCCACCAACTAATGAACCACAGGGATATGGAATAGTAAGCACCTAAAATGGCTGCCACAGCCTTCTCCCAAAATGGCCCCCGACCATGCGGCCCAAAAGACCTCACTAAAATGGCCGCCTAACACCCAGGTAAGGTATTCCTGCAAGGCCAATCGACCCTACCAAAATGGCCGCCAAATTGGCTCTGCAGCTAAGGCTATGCAACCAACTACTGGCGACCCGGCCCTGTAGGTTTCACAAGGCGAAAGACGTGCTAAAGTGGCTCGCCCTTGCCTGCCCCTCTACAGCCACCCTGGACTTCCGTAATGAACTCCCCTTAAGTACTACCAGGGCCGACCCAGCTTAGCTTCCAAGATCTGACTAAAGCAGGCTAGCCTGGGTCCTACAGATCCGGTAGGCGAGAAAAGCCAGAGAAAACTGTCCCAATCAGGATGGGGGGGGCCTCGAATGCTCTGCTACTCGGCCCGGAAGACTGCCCCTTTAAGAGCCCTTAGCGACTACCCAAACCCCTGCCAAACCGTCTGCCAGGGGGGGTGAAAGAGAGGAGCAGGCTAGCCAACACCACAGCACCTCCCCAGTATAGCCCAAGACGCTCCCTCACCAAACCCCCAAGAAAGGGGGGGGCCGCGAGCCGCCGCAAAAGCAAAGATGGGGGGGCGGGGCGTCGAAGACCACCCGAAGCCCGGCCGTCGGCTCTGTCTATCCCCTTCCTCGACACCCTCACCACAGAAGGGGAAAAAAAAAGGGGGGGAACGGCGCCGCGGCAAAGCCCGAGCTTTGCACGGCTCCCTTTCGTCCCTTGCAGCCCCGTCCTATAATGACACCTGGGGGGGGGAGGGAAGAGCCCGAACCAAGCCCCAGTTCCATCAGGCGCGTCCCGTGTCACGATCACTAGACCGACGCCCAAACCGCCTCTCGAACCCGACCCTTGAAAAGAGCTCCCTGCAAACTGCCTGCCGCCGCCGCTGGAAGAAAGACCGAAGCTCCTACAAAGCGTGCTCCCAAAGCGAGCGCGCAAACAGACTGTGATGGCGGGAACGGGGCAACGGCTCTAACCGAGCTAGCCCCGCACCCTGCCCGGCCAATAAAATCGCTGTTGCTGCCTCGCTCCCTGTGAGGCGGCAAAAATGCTCCCCCGCGCCACGGCGATGCCGGGCGGCGGGGAGCCCAGAGTGGCAGTATGGGGCACCTTTTCCTGTAGTTATATAGAAGGTGGCTTCATTTCATTGTATATGTACGCAACCATATAAAAGCATGATATATCAACTCTAAGAGCAATAACATTGAATGCAAGACATACATTCATCAGATTTTGTTGGTTGTAAAAGGAGTGTTAACAGACACTGTATTCATATCACTTTGTAAAATCTAGAAATATCACTGTCATCTAACCAGCAGATCATTGAAAGGAGTAAACAATGAATACAATACAAGAAATACATTGGATCTTAAATTGTAATAGTTTGTTACAAAAAATAACTTTCGGCATTACTCCCGAGGAATCCCACTGAACGGCAGTATGGGGCCCCTTCTTCTCTAGCTATATAGAAGGTGGCTTCATTTCATTGTATATGTACTCAACCAAATAAAAGCATGATATATCAACTGTAGAAGCAATAATATTGAATGACAAACATACATTAATCAGATTTTGAATTTGATTGTACAAGGAGTGATAACTAACAGTGTATTGAAATCACTTTGTAAAACCAAGAAATATCACTGTCATCTAACCAACAGATCATAGAAAAGAGTAATAAATGAATACTATACAAGAAATAAACTGGATTGTAAACTGTAATAGTTTGTTGCAAAAAATGACTTTTGGCGTTACTCTCTAGGAATGCCACTGAGTGGCAGTATGGGGCACCTTTTCCTGTAGTTATATAGAAGGTGGCTTCATTTCATTGTATATGTACGCAACCATATAAAAGCATGATAAATCAACAGTAAGAGCAATAAGATTGAATGCAAGACATACATTCATCAGATTTTGAATTTGGTTGTACAAGGAGTGACAACGGACACTGTATTTAAATCACTTTGTAAAACCTAGAACTTTCACTGTCATCAAACCAACAGATCACAGAAGTGTAATGAATGAATACAATACAAGAAATTCATCGGATTGTAAATTGTAACAGTTTGTTACAAAAAATGACTTTCGGCGTTACTCCCAAGGAATCCCACTGAGCGGCACTATGGGGCACCTTTTTCCTCTAGCTGTATAGAAGGTGGCGTCCTTTCATTGTATATGTACTCAACCATATAAAAGCATGATATATCAACTGTAAGAGAATAACATTGAATGCAAGACATACATTCATCAGATTTTAAGTAGGTTCTAAAAGGAGTGATAACAGACACTGTATTGATATCCTTTTGTAAAACCTAGAAATATCACTGTCATGTAACCAACAGATCCTACAAAATAGTAATAAATGAATACTATACAAGAAAAAGACTGGATTGTAAACTGTAATACTTTGTTGCAAAAAATGACTTTTGGCATTACTCTCGAGGAATTCCACTGAGTGGCAGTATGGGGCACCTTTTCCTGTAGTTATACTCAACCATATAAAAGCATGATATATCAATGGTAAGAGCAATAAAATTGAATGCAAGACATAGGCCGAGGACAGACTGGCAATCTGAAGCGGGGCAGGCACGCTTCGCAAACGGAGGAAAGGAGCCCGTTCAGACATGCGCATCTGCCCATCGGCTCCGTTGCGTACTTACCCGTCTCCCAGCCGCTTTCCTTCCGCTTTACCCGGACACCGGGTAAAACCGGTGTTCAGGGGCCTTCCTCCGCATGCCTCCCGCTTCCAAACAGTGTGAACTGGAAGAAGCGGGAGGCATCCGGAAGAAGTGTGAACGCACCGGCAAAAAGTTTTGCGCATATGCAAATATGCAAATATGCGCATATGCGCATATGCGAAAAACATCAAAGGAAAACAAAAAAAAAAGTGCAGAGGCACGAGCGAGCCCCGCGTGCTGGGTATGCGGCAGTCTGAACTCTCCGTGGCAGTCTGAATGCTCCGTATCGCCGCTGATCCGCATTGCTCTGGCCAGTGTGAACGGCCAGCTCCGTGAGTTTTTTCCCCCGCTCCAGTTCCCTCCGCTTTGCCTCCGCTTCAGATTGCCAGTCTGTCTTCGGCCATACATTCATCAGATTTTGAAGTTGGGTTTACAAGGAGTGATAACTGACACTGTATTGATATCACTTTGTAAAATCTAGAAATATCACTGTCATCTAACTAGCAGATCATAGAAAGGAGAAAACAATGAATACAATACAAGAAATATATTGGATCTTCAATTGTAATAGTTTGTTACAAAAAATAACTTTCGGCGTTACTCCTGAGGAATCCCACTGAGCGGCAGTATGGGGCCCCTTCTTCTCTCGCTATATAGAAGGTGGCTTCATTTCATTGTATATGTACTCAACCAAATAAAAGCATGATATATCAACGGTAGAAGCAATAATATTGAATGACAAACATACATTAATCAGATTTTGAATTTGATTGTACAAGGAGTGATAACTAACAGTGTATTGATATCACTTTGTAAAACCTAGAAATATCACTGTCATCTAACCAACAGATCATAGAAAAGAGTATTAAATGAATACTATACAAGAAATACATTGGATCTTCAATTGTAATAGTTTGTTACAAAAAAGGAGTTTCAGAGTTACTCCCGAGGAAACCCATTGTGCGGCATTATGGGGCACCTTTTTGCTTTAGCTGTATAGAAGGTGGCTTCATTTCATTGTATATGTATTCAACCATTTAAAAGCATGATATATCAACTGTAAGAGCAATAACATTGAATTGAAGACATACATTCATCAGATTTTGAAGTTGTTTGTAAAAGGAGTGAACAATGACACTGTATTGATAATACTTTGTATAACCTAGAAATCTCACTTTCATCTACCCAGGAGATCACAGAAGTGTAATGAATGAATACAATACAAGAAATTCATTGGATTGTAAATTGTAAACGTTTGTTACAAAAAATGACTTTCGGCGTTAATCCCAAGGAATCCCACTGAGCGGCACTATGGGGCACCTTTTTCCTCTAGCTGTATAGAAGGTGGCGTCATTTCATTCTATATGTACTCAACCATATAAATGCATGATATATCAACTGTAAGAGAATAACATTCAATGCAAGACATACATTCATCAGATTTTAAGTTGGTTGTAAAAGGAGTGATAACAGACACTGTATTGATATCACTTTGTAAAACCTAGAAATATCACTGTCCCTTAACCAACAGATCATAGAAAAGAGTAATAAATGAACACAATACAAGAAATTCAATGTATTGTAAATGGTAATAGTTTGTTGCAAAGAATGATTTTCAGCGTTACTCCCGAGGAATCTCACTGAGCGGCATTATGGGGCACCTTTTTCATCCAGCTGTATAGATGGTGGCTTCATTTCATTGTATATGTACTCAACCATATAAAAGCATGATATATCAACTCTAAGAGCAATAACATTGAATGCAAGACATACATTCATCAGATTTTGTTGGTTGTAAAAATAGTGATAACAGACACTGTATTGATATCACTTTGTAAAACCTAGAAATATCACTGTCATCTAACCAGCAGATCATAGAAAAGACTAATCAATGAATACAATACAACAAAAACATTGGATTGTAAATTGTAAAAGTTTGTTGCAAAAAATGACATTTGGAGTAACTTCTGAGGAATCCCACTGAGTGGCAGTATAGGGCACCTTTTTTCTCTAGCTGTACAGAAGGTGGCTTCATTTCATTATATATGTACTCTACCATGTAAAAGCATGATATATCAACTGTATGAGCAACAACATTGATTGCAAGACATACATTCATCAGATTTTGAAACTGGTTGAAGAAGGAGTGATAACTGACACTGTATTGATATCCCTTTGTAAAATCTAGAAATATCACTGTCATCTAACCAGCAGATCATAGAAAGGAGTAAACAATGAATACAATACAAGAAATACATTGGATCTTAAATTGTAATAGTTTGTTACAAAAAAGGAGTTTCGGCGTTACTCCCGAGGAGCGGCATTATGGGGCACCTTTTTCCTTTAGCTGTATAGAAGGTGGCTTCATTTCCTTGTATATGTATTCAACCATTTAAAAGCATGATATATCAACTGTAAGAGCAATAACATTGAATTGAAGACATAAATTAATTAGATTTTGAATTTGGTTGTACAAGGAGTGACACTGTATTTAAATCACTTTGTAAAACCTAGAAATTTCACTTTCATCTAACCAACAGATCACAGAAGTGTAATGAATGAATACTGTACAAAAATTCATTGGATTGTAAATTGTAATAGTTTGTAAAAAAAAAATGACTTTATGCGTTACTCCCGAGGAATCCAAGTGAGTGGCAGTATGGGGCACCTTTTCCTGTAATTATATAGAAGGTGGCTTCATTTCATTATATATGTACTCAACCATATAAAAGCATGATATATCAGCTGAAAGAGCAATAACATTGAATGCAAGACCTGCATTCATCAGATTTTTAAGTTGGTTGTACAAGGAGTGATAACTGACACTGTATTGATATCACTTTGTATAATCTAGAAATATCACTGTCATCTAACCAGCAGATCATAGAAAGGAGTAAACAATCAATACAATACAAGAAATACATTGGATCTTCAATTGTAATAGTTTGTAAAAAAAATGAGTTTCGGCGTTACTCCAGAGGAATCCCACTGTGCGGCATAATGGGGCACCTGTTTCCTCTACCTGTATAGAAGGTGGCTTCATTTCATTGTATATGTATTCTACCATTTAAAAGCATGATATATCAACTGTAAGAGCAATAACATTGAATTGAAGACATACATTAATCAGATTTTGAATTCGGTTGTACAAGGAGTGATAACTGACACTGTATTGATATCCCTTTGTAAAACCTAGAAATATCACTGTCATGTAACCAAAAGATCATAGAAAAGAGTCATCAATGAACACAATACAAGAAATACACTGTATTGTAAATTGTAATAGTTTGTAAAAAAAATGACTTTCAGCGTTAATCCCGAGGAATCCCATAGAGTTGCAGTATGGGGCACCTTTTTTCTCTAGCTGTATAGAAGGTGATTTCATTTCATTATATATGTACTCAACCATATAAAAGCATGATTTATCAACTGAAAAAGCAATAACATTGAATGCAAGACATGCATTCATCAGATTTTTAAGTTGGTGGTACAAGGACTGATAACTGACACTGTATTGATATCACTTTGTAAAATCTAGAAATATCACTGTCATCTAACCAGCAGATCATAGAAAGGAGTAAACAATGTATACAATACAAGAAATACATTGGATCTTAAATTGTAATAGTTTGTTACAAAAAATGACTTTCGGCATTACTCCCAAGGAATCCCACTGAGCGGCAGTATGGGGCCCCTTTTTCTCTAGCTACATAGAAGGTGGCTTCATTTCATTGTATATGTACTCAACCAAAAAAAAGCATGATATATCAACTGTAGAAGCAACAATATTGAATGACAAACATACATTGATGAGATTTTGAATTTGATCGTACAAGGAGTGATAACTGACACTGTATTGATATCACTTTGTAAAATCTAGAAATATCACTGTCATCTAACCAGCAGATCATTGAAAAGAGTAATAAATGAATACTATACAAGAAATAGACTGGATTGTAAACTGTAATAGTTTGTTGCAAAAAATGACTTTTGGCATTACTCTCAAGGAACGCCACTGAGTGGCATTATGGGGCACCTTTTCCTGTAGTTATATAGAAGGTGGCTTCATTTCATTGTATATGTACGCAACCATATAAAAGCAAGATAAATCAACAGTAAGAGCAATAAGATTGAATGCAAGACATACATTCATCAGATTTTGAAGTTGGGTTTACAAAGAGTGATAACTGACACTGTATTGATATCACTTTGTAAAACCTAGAAATATCACTGTCATGTAACCAAGAGATCACAGAAAAGAGTAATCAGTGAACACAATACAAGAAATACACTGTATTGTAAATTGTAATATTTTGTTGCAAAAAATGACTTTCGGCGTTACTCCCGAGGAATCCCACTGAGCGGCATTATGGGGCACCTTTTTCCTGTAGTTATATAGAAGGTGGCTTCATTTCATTGTATATGTACTCAACCATCTAAAAGCATGATATATCAACTGTAAGAGCTATAAGATTGAATGCAAGACATACATTCATCAGATTTTGAAGTTGGTTGTACAAGGAGTGATAACTGACACTGTATTGATATCCCTTTGTAAAACCTAGAAATATCACTGTCATGTAACCAACAGATCATAGAAAAGAGTAATCAATGAATACAATACAAGAAATACACTGGATTGTAAACTGTAATCGTTTGTTGCAAAAAATGACTTTCGGCGTTACACCCGAGGAATTCCACTGAGTGGCAGTATGGGGCACCTTTTTCCTCCAGCTATATAGAAGGTGGCTTCATTTCATTGTATATGTACTCAACCATATAAAAGCATGATAAATCAACAGTGAGAGCAATAACATTGAATGCAAGACATGCATTCATCAGATTTTTAAGTTGGTGGTACAAGGACTGATAACTGACACTGTATTGATATCACTTTGTAAAATCTAGAAATATCACTGTCATCTAACCAGCAGATCATAGAAAGGAGTAAACAATGAATACAATACAAGAAATACATTGGATCTTCAATTGTAATAGTTTGTTACAAAAAAGGAGTTTCGGCGTTACTCTCGAGGAATCCCACTGTGCGGCATTATAGGGCCCCTTTTTCTCTACCTGTATAGAAGGTGGCTTCATTTCCCTGTATATGTATTCAACCATTTAAAAGCATGATATATCAACTGTAAGAGCAATAACATTGAATTGAAGGCATACATTAATCAGATTTTTAATTTGGTTGTACAAGGAGTGATAACTGACACTGTATTTAAATCACTTTGTAAAACCTAGAAATTTCACTTTCATCTAACCAACAGATCACAGAAGTGTAATGAATGAATACTATACAAGAAATTCATTGGATTGTAAATTGTAATAGTTTGTAAAAAAAAATGACTTTATGCGTTACTCCCGAATAATCCCACTGAGTGACAGTATGGGGCACCTTTTCCTGTAATTATATAGAAGGTGGCTTCATTTCATTATATATGTACTCAACCATATAAAAGCATGATATATCAACTGAAAGAGCAATAACATTGAATGCAAGACCTGCATTCATCAGATTTTTAAGTTGGTTGTACAAGGAGTGATAACTGACACTGTATTGATATCACTTTGTAAAATCTAGAAATATCACTGTCATCTAACCAGCAGATCATAGAAAGGAGTAAACAATGAATACAATACAAGAAATACATTGGATCTTCAATTGTAATAGTTTGTAAAAAAAATGACTTTCAGCGATAATCCCGAGGAATCCCATAGAGTGGCAGAATGGGGCACCTTTTTTCTCTAGCTGTATAGAAGGTGGCTTCATTTCATTGTATATGTATTCTACCATTTAAAAGCATGATATATCAACTGTAAGAGCAATAACATTGAATTGAAGACATACATTAATCAGATTTTGAATTCGGTTGTACAAGGAGTGATAACTGACACTGTATTGATATCCCTTTGTAAAACCTAGAAATATCACTGTCATGTAACCAAAAGATCATAGAAAAGAGTCATCAATGAACACAATACAAGAAATACACTGTATTGTAAATTGTAATAGTTTGTAAAAAAAATGACTTTCAGCGTTAATCCCGAGGAATCCCATAGAGTGGCAGTATGGGGCACCTTTTTTCTCTAGCTGTATAGAAGGTGATTTCATTTCATTATATATGTACTCAACCATATAAAAGCATGATTTATCAACTGAAAAAGCAATAACATTGAATGCAAGACATGCATTCATCAGATTTTTAAGTTGGTGGTACAAGGACTGATAACTGACACTGTATTGATATCACTATGTAAAATCTAGAAATATCACTGTCATCTAACCAGCAGATCATAGAAAGGAGTAAACAATGAATACAATACAAGAAATACATTGGATCTTAAATTGTAATAGTTTGTTACAAAAAATGACTTTCGGCATTACTCCCGAGGAATCCCACTGAGCGGCAGAATGGGGCCCCTTTTTCTCTAGCTATATTGAAGGTGGCTTCATTTCATTGTATATGTACTAAACCAAAAAAAAGCATGATATATCAACTGTAGAAGCAATAATATTGAATGACAAACATACATTGATGAGATTTTGAATTTGATTGTACAAGGAGTGATAACTAACAGTGTATTGATATCACTTTGTAAAACCTAGAAATATCACTGTCATCTAACCAACAGATCATAGAAAAGAGTAATAAATGAATACTATACAAGAAATAGACTGGATTGTAAACTGTAATAGTTTGTTGCAAAAAATGACTTTTGGCATTACTCTTGAGGAATGCCACTGAGTGGCAGTATGGGGCACCTTTTCCTGTAGTTATATAGAAGGTGGCTTCATTTCATTGTATATGTATGCAACCATATAAAAGCATGATAAATCAACAGTAAGAGCAATAAGATTGAATGCAAGACACACATTCATCAGATTTTGAAGTTGGGTTTACAAGGAGTGATAACTGACACTGTATTGATATCACTTTGTAAAATCTAGAAATATCACTGTCATCTAACCAGCAGATCATAGAAAGGAGTAAACAATGAATACAATACAAAAAATACATTGGATCTTAAATTGTAATAGTTTCTGAAAAAAAATGAGTTTCACCATTACTCCCGAGGAATCCCACTGTGCGGCATTATGGGGCACCTTTTTCCTTTAGCTGTATAGAAGGTGGCTTCATTTCATTGTATATGTATTCAACCATTTAAAAGCATGATATAGCAACTGTAAGAGCAATAACATAGAATTGAAGACATACATTAATTATATTTTGAATTTGGTTGTACAAGAAGTGATAACTGACACTGTATTTAAATCACTTTGTAAAACCTAGAACTTTCACTTTCATTAAACCAACAGATCACAGAAGTGTAATGAATGAATACAATACAAAAAATTCATTGCATTGTAAATTGTAAAAGTTTGTTACAAAAAATGACTTTCGGCGTTAGTCCCAAGGAATCCCACTGCGCGGCACTATAGGGCACCTTTTTCCTCTAGCTGTATAGAAGGTGGCGTCATTTCATTGTATATCTACTCAACCATATAAATGCATGATATATCAAGTGTAAGAGAATAACATTGAATGCAAGACATACATTCATCAGATTTTAAGTTGGTTGTAAAAGGAGTGATAACAGACACTGTATTGATATCACTTTGTAAAACCTAGAAATATCACTGTCCCTTAACCAACAGATCATAGAAAAGAGTAATAAATGAACACAATACAAGAAATACAATGTATTGTAAATGGTAATAGTTTGTTGCAAAGAATGATTTTCAGCATTACTCCCGAGGAATCTCACTGAGTGGCATTATGGGGCACCTTTTTCCTCTAGCTGTATAGAAGGTGGCTTCATTTCATTGTATATGTACTCAACCATATAAAAGCATGATATATCAACTCTAAGAGCAATAACATTGAATGCAAGACATACATTCATCAGATTTTGTTGGTTGTAAAGGGAGTGATAACAGACACTGTATTCATATCACTTTGTAAAATCTAGAAATATCACTGTCATCTAACCAGCAGATCATTGAAAGGAGTAAACAATGAATACAATAGAAGAAATACATTGGATCTTAAATTCTAATAGTTTGTTACAAAAAATAACTTTCGGCGTTATTCCCGAGGAATCCCACTGAACGGCAGTATGGGGCCCCTTCTTCTCTAGCTATATAGAAGGTGGCTTCATTTCATTGTATATGTACTCAACCAAATAAAAGCATGATATATCAACTGTAGAAGCAATAATATTGAATGACAAACATACATTAATCAGATTTTGAATTTGATTGTACAAGGAGTGATAACTAACAGTGTATTGAAATCACTTTGTAAAACCTAGAAATATCACTGTCATCTAACCAACAGATCATAGAAAAGAGTAATAAATGAATACTATACAAGAAATAAACTGGATTGTAAACTGTAATAGTTTGTTGCAAAAAATGACTTTTGGCGTTACTCTTTAGGAATGCCACTGAGTGGCAGTATGGGGCACCTTTTCCTGTAGTTATATAGAAGGTGGCTTCATTTCATTGTATATGTACGCAACCATATAAAAGCATGATAAATCAATAGTAAGAGCAATAAAATTGAATGCAAGACATACATTCATCAGATTTTGAATTTGGTTGTACAAGGAGTGATAATGGACACTGTATTTAAATCATTTGTAAAACCTAGAACTTTCACTGTCATCAAACCAACAGATCACAGAAGTGTAATGAATGAATACAATACAAGAAATTCATCAGATTGTAAATTGTAAAAGTTTGTTACAAAAAATGACTTTCGGCGTTACTCCCAAGGAATCCCACTGAGCGGCACTATGGGGCACCTTTTTCCTCTAGCTGTATAGAAGGTGGCGTCCTTTCATTGTATATGTACTCAACCATATAAAAGCATGATATATCAACTGTAAGAGAATAACATTGAATGCAAGACATACATTCATCAGATTTTAAGTAGGTTCTAAAAGGAGTGATAACAGACACTGTATTGATATCCCTTTGTAAAACCTAGAAATATCACTGTCACGTAACCAACAGATCATACAAAATACTAATAAATGAATACTATCCAAGAAAAAGACTGGATTGTAAATGGTAATACTTTGTTGCAAAAAATGACTTTTGACATTACTCTCGAGGAATTCCACTGAGTGGCAGTATGGGGCACCTTTTCCTGTAGTTATACTCAACCATATAAAAGCATGATATATCAACGGTAAGAGCAATAAAATTGAATGCAAGACATACATTAATCAGATTTTGAAGTTCGGTTTACAAGGAGTGATAACTGACACTGTATTGATATAACTTTGTAAAATCTAGAAATATCACTGTCGTCTAACCAGCAGATCATAGAAAGGAGTAAACAATGAATACAATACAAGAAATACATTGGATCTTCAATTGTAATAGTTTGTTACAAAAAATAACCTTCGGCGTTACTCCTGAAGAATCCCACTGAGCGGCAGTATGGGGCCCCTACTTCTCTCGCTATATAGAAGGTGGCTTCATTTCATTGTATATGTACTCAACCAAATAAAAGCATGATATATAAACTGTAGAAGCAATAATATTGAATGACAAACATACATTAATCAGATTTTGAATTTGATTGTACAAGGAGTGATAACTAACAGTGTATTGATATCACTTTGTAAAACCTAGAAATATCACTTTTATCTAACCAACAGATCATAGAAAAGAGTATTAAATGAATACTATACAAGAAATACATTGGATCTTCAATTGTAATAGTTTGTTACAAAAAAGGAGTTTCGGAGTTACTCCCGAGGAATCCCACTGTGCGGCATTATGGGGCACCTTTTTGCTTTAGCTGTATAGAAGGTGGCTTCATTTCATTGTATATGTATTCAACCATTTAAAAGCATGATATATCAACTGTAAGAGCAATAACATTGAATTGAAGACATACATTCATCAGATTTTGAAGTTGTTTGTAAAAGGAGTAAACAATGACACTGTATTGATAATACTTTGTATAACCTAGAAATCTCACTTTCATCTACCCAGGAGATCACAGAAGTGTAATGAATGAATACAATACAAGAAATTCATTGGATTGTGAATTGTAAAAGTTTGTTACAAAAAATGACTTTCGGCGTTAGTCCCGAGGAATCCCACTGAGCGGCACTATGGGGCACCTTTTTCCTCTAGCTGTATAGAAGGTGGCGTCATTTCATTGTATATGTACTCAACCATATAAATGCATGATATATCAACTGTAAGAGAATAACATTGACTGCAAGACATACATTCATCAGATTTTAAGTTGGTTGTAAAAGGAGTGATAACAGACACTGTATTGATATCACTTTGTAAAACCTAGAAATATCACTGTCCCTTAACCAACAGATCATAGAAAAGAGTAATAAATGAAAACAATACAAGAAATACAATGTATTGTAAATGGTAATAGTTTGTTGCAAAGAATGATTTTCAGCGTTACTCCCGAGGAATCTCACTGAGCGGCATTATGGGGCACCTTTTTCCTCCAGCTGTATAGAAGGTGGCTTCATTTCATTGTATATGTACTCAACCATATAAAAGCATGATATATCAACTCTAAGAGCAATAACATTAAATGCAAGACATACATTCATCAGATTTTGTTGGTTGTAAAAGGAGTGATAACAGACACTGTATTGATATCACTTTGTAAAACCTAGAAATATCACTGTCATCTAACCAGCAGATCATAGAAAAGACTAATCAATGAATACAATACAACAAAAACATTGGATTGTAAATTGTAAAAGTTTGTTGCAAAAAATGACATTTGGAGTTACTTCCGAGGAATCCCACTGAGTGGCAGTATAGGGCACCATTTTTCTCTAGCTGTACAGAAGGTGGCTTCATTTCATTATATATGTACTCTACCATGTAAAAGCATGATATATCAACTGTATGAGCAACAACATTGATTGCAAGTCATACATTCATCAGATTTTGAAACTGGTTGAAGAAGGAGTGATAACTGACACTGTATTGCTATCCCTTTGTAAAATCTAGAAATATCACTGTCATCTAAGCAGCAGATCATAGAAAGGGGTAAACAATGAATACAATACAAGAAATACATTGGATCTTAAATTGTAATAGTTTGTTACAAAAACGGAGTTTCAGCGTTACTCCCGAGGAGCGGCATTATGGGGCACCATTTTCCTTTAGCTGTATAGAAGGTGGCTTCATTTCCTTGTATATGTATTCAACCATTTAAAAGCATGATATATCAACTGTAAGAGCAATAACATTGAATTGAAGACATACATTAATCAGATTTTGAATTCTGTTGTACAAGGAGTGATAACTGACACTGTATTTAAATCACTTTGTAAAACCTAGAAATTTCACTTTCATCTAACCAACAGATCACAGAAGTGTAATGAATGAATACTGTACAAAAATTCATTGGATTGTAAATTGTAATAGTTTGTAAAAAAAAAAATGACTTTATGCGTTACTCCCGAGGAATCCCAGTGAGTGGCAGTATGGGGCACCTTTTCCTGTAATTATATAGAAGGTGGCTTCATTTCATTATATATGTACTCAACCATATAATAGCATGATATATCAACTGAAAGAGCAATAACATTGAATGCAAGACCTGCATTCATCAGATTTTTAAGTTGGTTGTACAAGGAGTGATAACTGACACTGTATTGATATCACTTTGTATAATCTAGAAATATCACTGTCATCTAACCAGCAGATCATAGAAAGGAGTAAACAATCAATACAATACAAGAAATACATTGGATCTTCAATTGTAATAGTTTGTAAAAAAAATAAGTTTCGGCGTTACTCCAGAGGAATCCCACTGTGCGGCATAATGGGGCACCTGTTTCCTCTACCTGTATAGAAGGTGGCTTCATTTCATTGTATATGTATTCAACCATTTAAAAGCATGATATATCAACTGTAAGAGCAATAACATTGAATTGAAGACATACATTAATCAGATTTTGAATTCGGTTGTACAAGGAGTGATAGCTGACACTGTATTGATATCCCTTTGTAAAACCTAGTAATATCACTGTCATGTAACCAAAAGATCATAGAAAAGATTCATCAATGAAGACAATACAAGAAATACACTGTATTGTAAATTGTAATAGTTTGTAAAAAAAATGACTTTCAGCGTTAATCCCGAGGAATCCCATAGAGTGGCAGTATGGGGCACCTTTTTTCTCTAGCTGTACAGAAGGTGGCTTCATTTCATTATATATGTACTCTACCATGTAAAAGCATGATATATCAACTGTATGAGCAACAACATTGATTGCAAGACATACATTCATCAGATTTTGAAACTGGTTGAAGAAGGAGTGATAACTGACACTGTATTGATATCCCTTTGTAAAATCTAGAAATATCACTGTCATCTAACCAGCAGATCATAGAAAGGAGTAAACAATGAATACAATACAAGAAATACATTGGATCTTCAATTGTAATAGTTTGTTACAAAAAAGGATTTTCGGCGTTACTCCCGAGGAGTGGCATTATGGGGCACCTTTTTCCTTTAGCTGTATAGAAGGTGGCTTCATTTCCTTGTATATGTATTCAACCATTTAAAAGCATTATATATCAACTGTAAGAGCAATAACATTGAATTGAAGACATAAATTAATCAGATTTTGAATTTGGTTGTACAAGGAGTGATAACTGACACTGTATTTAAATCACTTTGTAAAACCTAGAAATTTCACTTTCATCTAACCAACAGATCACAGAAGTGTAATGAATGAATACTGTACAAAAATTCATTGGATTGTAAATTGTAATAGTTTGTAAAAAAAAAAATGACTTTATGCGTTACTCCCGAGGAATCCCAGTGAGTGGCAGTATGGGGTACCTTTTCCTGTAATTATATAGAAGGTGGCTTCATTTCATAATATATGTACTCAACCATATAAAAGCATGATATATCAACTGAAAGAGCAATAACATTGAATGCAAGACCTGCATTCATCAGATTTTGAAGTTGGTTGTACAAGGAGTGATAACTGACACTGTATTGATATCACTTTGTATAATCTAGAAATATCACTGTCATCTAACCAGCAGATCATAGAAAGGAATAAACAATCAATACAATACAAGAAATACATTGGATCTTCAATTGTAATAGTTTGTAAAAAAAATGAGTTTCGGCGTTACTCCAGAGGAATCCCACTGTGCGGCATAATGGGGCACCTGTTTCCTCTACCTGTATAGAAGGTGGCTTCATTTCATTGTATATGTATTCAACCATTTAAAAGCATGATATATCAACTGTAAGAGCAATAACATTGAATTGAAGACATACATTAATCAGATTTTGAATTCGGTTGTACAAGGAGTGATAACTGACACTGTATTGATATCCCTTTGTAAAACCTAGAAATATCACTGTCATGTAACCAAAATATCATAGAAAAGAGTCATCAATGAAGACAATACAAGAAATACACTGTATTGTAAATTGTAATAGTTTGTAAAAAAAATGACTTTCAGCGTTAATCCCGAGGAATCCCATGGAGTGGCAGTATGGGGCACCTTTTTTCTCTAGCTGTATATAAGGTGATTTCATTTCATTATATATGTACTCAACCATATAAAAGCATGATTTATCAAGTGAAAAAGCAATAACATTGAATGCAAGACATGCATTCATCAGATTTTTAAGTTGGTGGTACAAGGACTGATAACTGACACTGTATTGATATCACTTTGTAAAATCTAGAAATATCACTGTAATCTAACCAGCAGATCATTTACAGGAGTAAACAATGTATACAATACAAGAAATACATTGGATCTTCAATTGTAATAGTTTGTTACAAAAAATGACTTTCGGCGTTACTCCCGAGGAATCCCACTGAGCGGCAGTATGGGGAACCTTTTCCTGTTGTTATATAGAAGGGGGCTTCATTTCATTGTATATGAACGCAACCATATAAAAGCATGATAAATCAACAGTAAGAGCAATAAGATGGAATGCAAGACATACATTCATCAGATTTTGAAGTTGGGTTTACAAGGAGTGATAACTGACACTGTATTGATATCACTTTGTAAAATCTAGAAATATCACTGTCATCTAACCAGCAGATAATAGAAAGGAGTAAACAATGAATACAATACAAGAAATACATTGGATCTTCAATTGTAATAGTTTGTTACAAAAAAGGAGTTTCGGCGTTACTCCCGAGGAATCCCACTGTGCGGCATTATAGGGCACCTTTTTCCTTTAGCTGTATAGAAGGTGGCTTCATTTCATTGTATATCTATTCAACCATTTAAAAGCATGATATAGCAACTGTAAGAGCAATAACATTGAATTGAAGACATACATTAATCAGATTTTGAATTTGGTTGTACAAGGAGTGATAACTGACACTGTATTTAAATCACTTTGTAAAACCTAGAACTTTCACTTTCATCAAACCAACAGATCACAGAAGTGTAATGAATGAATACAATACAAGAAAATAATCAGATTGTAAATTGTAAAAGTTTGTTGCAAAAAATGACTTTCGGCGTAACTCCCAAGGAAACCCACTGAGCGGCACTATGGGGCACCTTTTTCCTCTAGCTGTATAGAAGGTGGCGTCATTTCATTGTATATGTACTCAACCATATAAAAGCATGATATATCAACTGTAAGAGAAAAATATTGAATGCAAGACATACATTCATCAGATTTTAAGTTGGTTGTAAAAGGAGTGATAACAGACACTGTATTGATATCCCTTTGTAAAACCTAGAAATATCACTGTCATGTAACCAACAGATCATACAAAATAGTAATAAATGAATACTATACAAGAAAAAGACTGGATTGTAAATTGTAATACTTTGTTGCAAAAAATGACTTTTGGCATTACTCTCGAGGAATTCCACTGAGTGGCAGTATGGGGCACTTTTTCCTGTAGTTATACTCAACCATATAAAAGCATGATATATCAACGGTAAGAGCAATAAAATTGAATGCAAGACATACATTCATCAGATTTTGAAGTTGGGTTTACAAGGAGTGATAACTGACACTGTATTGATATCCCTTTGTAAAATCTAGAAATATCACTGTCATCTAACCAGCAGATCATAGAAAGGAGTAAACAATGAATACAATACAAGAAATACATTGGATCTTCAATTGTAATAGTTTGTTACAAAAAATAACTTTCGGCGTTACTCCCGAGGAATCCCACTGAGAGGCAGTATGGGGCCCCTTCTTCTCTCGCTATATAGAAGGTGGCTTCATTTCATTGTATATGTACTCAACCAAATAAAAGCATGATATATAAACTGTAGAAGCAATAATATTGAATGACAAACATACATTAATCAGATTTTGAATTTGATTGTACAAGGAGTGATAACTAACAGTGTATTGATATCACTTTGTAAAACCTAGAAATATCACTGTCATCTAACCAACAGATCATAGAAAAGAGTAATAAATGAATACTATACAAGAAAAAGACTGGATTGTAAATTGTAATACTTTGTTGCAAAAAATGACTTTTGGCATTACTCTCGAGGAATTCCACTGAGTGGCAATATGGGGCACCTTTTCCTGTAGTTATACTCAACCATATAAAAGCATGATATATCAACTGTAAGAGCAATAAAATTGAATGCAAGACATACATTCATCAGATTTTGAAGTTGGGTTTACAAGGAGTGATAACTGACACTGTATTGATATCACTTTGTAAAATCTAGAAATATCACTGTCGTCTAACCAGCAGATCATAGAAAGGAGTAAACAATGAATACAATACAAGAAATACATTGGATCTTCAATTGTAATAGTTTGTTACAAATAATGAGTTTCGGCGTTACTCCCGAAGAATCCCACTATGCGGCATTATGGGGCACCTTTTTCCTTTCGCTGTATAGAAGGTGGCTTCATTTCATTGTATATGTATTCAACCATTTAAAAGCATGATATACCAACTGTAAGAGCAATAACATTGAATTGAAGACATACGTTCATCAGATTTTGAAGTTGTTTGTAAAAGGAGTGAACAATGACACTGTATTGATAATACTTTGTATAACCTAGAAATCTCACTTTCATCTACCCAGGAGATCACAGAAGTGTAATTAATGAATACAATACAAGAAATTCATTGGATTCTAAATTGTAAAAGTTTGTTACAAAAAATGACGTTCGGCGTTACTCCCAAGGAATCCCAGTGAGCAGCATTATGGGGCACCTTTTTCCTCTAGCTTTATAGCAGGTGGCGTCATTTCATTGTATATGTACTCAACTATATAAAAGCATGATATATCAACTGTAAGAGAATAACATTGAATACAAGACATACATTCATCAGATTTTAAGTTGGTTGTACAAGGAGTGATAACTGACACTGTATTGATATCTTTTTGTAAAACCTAGAAATATCACTGTCATGTAACCAACAGATCACAGAAAAGAGTAATCAATGAACACAATACAAGAAATACACTGGATTGTAAATGGTAATAGGTTGTTTCAAAAAATGACTTTCAGCGTTACTCCCGAGGAATCCCACTGAGTGGCTGTATGGGGCACCTTTTCCTGTAGTTATACTCAACCATATAAAAGCATGATATATCAACTGTAAGAGCAATAACATTGAATGCAAGACATACATTCATCAGATTCTGAAGTTGGTTTTACAACGAGTTAAAACTGAAACTGTATTGATATCACTTTGTAAAACCTAGAAATATCACTGTCATGTAACCAACAGATCACAGAAAAGAGTAATCAATGAACACAATACAAGAAATACACTGGATTGTAAATGGTAATAGGTTGTTGCAAAAAATGACTTTCAGCGTTACTCCCGAGGAATCCCACTGAGTGGCCGTATGGGGCACCTTTTCCTGTAGTTATACTCAACCATATAAAAGCATGATATATCAACTGTAAGAGCAATAACATTGAATGCAAGACATACATTCATCAGATACTGAAGTTGGTTTTACAAAGAGTTAAAACAAACTGTATTGATATCACTTTGTAAAACCTAGAAATATCACTGTCATGTAACCAAGAGATCACAGAAAAGAGTAATCAGTGAACACAATACAAGAAATACACTGTATTGTAAATTGTAATATTTTGTTGCAAAAAATGACTTTCGGCGTTACTCCCGAGGAATCCCACTGAGCGGCATTATGGGGCACCTTTTTACTGTAGTTATATAGAAGGTGGCTTCATTTCATTGTATATGTACTCAACCATCTAAAAGCATGATATATCAACTGTAAAAGCAATAAGATTGAATGCAAGACATACATTCATCAGATTTTGAAGTTGGTGGTACAAGGAGTGATAACTGACACTGTATTGATATCCCTTTGTAAAACCTAGAAATATCACTGTCATGTAACCAACAGATCATAGAAAAGAGTAATCAATGAATACAATACAAGAAATACACTGGATTGTAAACTGTAATCGTTTGTTGCAAAAAATGACTTTCGGCGTTACTCCCGAGGAATTCCACTGAGTGGCAGTATGGGGCACCTTTTTCCTCCAGCTATATAGAAGGTGGCTTCATTTCATTGTATATGTACTCAACCAAATAAAAACATTATATATGAACTGTAAAAGCAATAATATTGAATGACAAACATACATTCATCAGATTTTGAATTTGATTGTACAAGGACTGATAACTAACACTTTATTGATGTCACTTTGTAAAACCTAGAAATTTCACTTTCATCTAACCAAGAGATCACAGAGGAGAAATGAATAAATACTATACAATAAATACATTGGATTGTAAATTGTAATAGTTTGTTACAAAAAATGACTTTAACCGTTACTCCCGAGGAATCCCACTGAGTGGCCGTATGGGGCACCTTTTCCTGTAATTATATAGAAGGTGGCTTCATTTCATTATATATGTACTCAACCATTTAAAAGCATGATACATCAACTGTAAGAGCAATAACATTGAATGCAAGACATACATTCATCAGATTCTGAAGTTGGTTTTACAACGAGTTAAAACTGAAACTGTATTGATATCACTTTGTAAAACCTAGAAATATCACTGTCATGTAACCAACAGATCACAGAAAAGAGTAATCCATGAATAAAATACAAGAAATGCATTGGATTATAAATTGTAATCATTTGTTAGAAAAAATGACTTTCGGTGTTACTCCCGAGGAATTCCACTGAGTGGCAGTATGGGGCACCTTTTTCCTCCAGCTATATAGAAGGTGGCTTAATTTCATTGTATATGTACTGAACCATCTAAAAGCATGATATATCAACTGTAAGAGCAATAAGATTGAATGCAAGACATACATTCATCAGATTTCTAAGTTGGTTGTACAAGGAGTGATAACTGACACTGTATTGATATCCCTTTGTAAAACCTAGAAATTTCACTTTCATCTAACCAAGAGATCACAGAGGAGTAATGAATGAATACTATACAATAAATACATTGGATTGTAAATTGTAATAGTTTGTTACAAAAAATGACTTCAAGCGTTACTCCTGAGGAATCCCACTGAGCGGCACTATGGGGCACCTTTTTCCTCTAGCTATATAGAAGGTGGCTTCATTTCATTGTATATGTACTCAACCATTTAAAAGCATGATATATCAACTCTAAGAGCAATAACATTGAATGCAAGACATACATTCATCACATTTTAAGTTGGTTGTAAAAAGAGCGATAACAGACACTGTATTGATATCACTTTGTAAAACCTAGAAATATCACTGTCATCTAACCAACAGATCATAGAAAAGACTAATCAATGAATACAATACAACAAAAACATTGGATTATAAATTGTAAAAGTTTGTTTCAAAAAATGACTTTTGCGGTTACTCCCGAGGAATTCCACTGAGTGGCAGTATGGGGCCCCTTTTTCCTCTACTTATATAGAAGGTGACTTCGATTCATTGTATATGTACTCTACCATCTAAAAGCATGACATATCAACTGTATGAGCAACAACATTGCTTGCAAGACATACATTCATCAGATTTTGAAATTGGTTAAAGAAGGAGTGATAACTGACACTGTATTGATATCACTTTGTAAAATCTAGAAATATCACTGTCATTTTACCAACAGATCATAGAAAAGAGTAATAAATTAATACTATACAAGAAATACATTGGATTGTAAATTGTAATAGTTTGTTACAAAAAATGACTTTAAGCATTACTCCTGAGGAATACCACTGAGGGGCACTATGGGGCACCATTTTTTTCTAGCTGTATAGAAGGTGGCTTCATTTCATTGTATATGTATTCAACCATTCAAAAGCATGATATATCAACTGTAAGAGCAATAACATTGAATTGAAGACATACATTAATCAGATTTTGAATTTGGTTGTACAAGGAGTGATAACTGACACTGTATTTAAATCACTTTGTAAAACCTAGAAATTTCACTTTCATTTACCAACAGATCACAGAAGAGTAATGAATTCATACTATACAAGAAATTCATTGGATTGTAAATTGTAATATTTTGTAAAAAAAAATGACTTTATGCGTTACTCCCGAGGAATCCCACTGAGTGGCAGTATGGGGCACCTTTTCCTGTAATTATATAGAAGGTGGCTTCATTTCATTATATATGTACTCAACCATATAAAAGCATGATATATCAACTGTAAGAGCAATAACATTGAATGCAAGACCTGCATTCATCAGATTTTTAAGTTGGTTGTACAAGGAGTGATAACTGACACTGTATTGATATCACTTTGTAAAATCTAGAAATATCACTGTCATCTAACCAGCAGATCATAGAAAGGAGTAAACAATGAATACTATACAATAAATACATTGGATTGTAAATTGTAATAGTTTGTTACAAAAAATGACTGTAAGCGTTACTACCAAGGAATCCCACTGAGCGGCACTATGGGGCACCTTTTTCCTCTAGCAGTATAGAAGGTGGCTTCATTTCATTGTATATGTATTCACCATTTAAAAGCATGATATATCAATTGTAAGAGCAACAGCATTGATTGCAAGAAATACATTCATCAGATTTTGTAATTGGTTGAACAAGGAGGGATAACTGACACTGTATTGATATAACTTTGTAAAATTTCACTGCCATCTAACACACAGATCATAGAAAAGAGTAATAAATGAATACTATACAAGAAATAAACTGGATTGTAAATTGTAAAACTTTCTTGTAAAAAGTGACTTTCAGTGTTACTCGCGAAAAATCCCACTGAGCGGTATTATGGGGCACCTTTTTCCTGTAGTTATATAGAAGGTGGCTTCATTTCAATGTATATGTACTCAACCATCTAAAAGCATGATATATCAACTGTAAGAGCAATAAGATTGAATGCAATACATACATTCATCAGATTTTGAAGTTGGTTGTACAAGGAGTGATAACTGACACTGTATTGATATCACTTTGTAAAACCTAGAAATATCACTGTCATGTAACCAACAGATCATATAAAAGAGTCATCAATGAACACAATACAAGAAATACACTGTATTGTAAATTGTAATCGTTTGTTGCAAAAAATGACTTTCAGCGATAATCCCGAGGAATTGGTTGAACAAGAAGTGATAACTGACACTGTATTGATATCCCTTTGTAAAACCTAGAAATATCACTGTCATGTAACCAACAGATCATAGAAAAGAGTAATCAATGAATACAATACACACTGGATTGTAAATTGTAATAGTTTGTAAAAAAAAATGACTTTCAGCGTTACTCCCGAGGAATCCCATAGAGTGGCAGTATGGGGCACATTTTTTCTCTAGCTGTATAGAAGGTGGCTTCATTTCATTATATATGTACTCAACCATATAAAAGCATGATATATCAACTGAAAGAGCAATAACATTGAATGCAAGACATGCATTAATCAGATTTTGAAGTTGGTTGTAGAAGGAGTGATAACTGACACTGTATTGATATCCCTTTGTAAAATCTAGAAATATCACTGTCATCTAACCAGCAGATCATAGAAAGGAGTAAACAATGAATACAATACAAGAAATACATTGGATCTTAAATTTTAATCGTTTGTTACAAAAAAGGAGTTTCGGCGTTACTCTCGAGGAATCCCACTGTGCGGCATTATGGGGCACCTGTTTCCTCTAGCTGTATAGAAGGTGGCTTCATTTCCTTGTATATGTATTCAACCATTTAAAAGCATGATATATCAACTGTAAGAGCAATAACATTGAATTGAAGACATACATTAATCAGATTTTGAATTTGGTTGTACAAGGAGTGATAACTGACACTGTATTTAAATCACTTTGTAAAACCTAGAACTTTCACTTTCATCTAACCAACAGATCACTGAAGTGTAATGAATGAATACTATACAAGAAATTCATTGGATTGTAAATTGTAATAGTTTGTAAAAAAAAATGACTTTATGTGTTACTCCCGAGGAATCCCACTGAGTGGCAGTATGGGGCACCTTTTCCTGTAATTATATAGAAGGTGGCTTCATTTCATTATATATGTATTCAACCATATAAAAGCATGATATATCCACTGTAAGAGCAATAACATTGAATGCAAGACCTGCATTCATCAGATTTTTAAGTTGGTTGTACAAGGAGTGATAACTGACACTGTATTGATATCACTTTGTAAAATCTAGAAATATCACTATGTAACCAACAGATCATATAAAAGAGTAATCAATGAACACAATACACACTGGATTGTAAATTGTAATAGTTTGTAAAAAAAAATGACTTTATGCGTTACTCCCGAGGAATCCCACTGAGTGGCAGTATGGGGCACCTTTTCCTGTAATTATATAGAAGGTGGCTTCATTTCATTATATATGTACTCAACCATCTATAAGTATGATATATCAACTGAAAGAGCAATAACATTGAATACAAGACCTGCATTCATCAGATTTTTAAGTTGGTTGTACAAGTAGTGATAACTGACACTGTATTGATATCACTTTGTAAAATCTAGAAATATCACTGTCATCTAACCAGCAGATCATTGAAAGGAGTAAACAATGAATACAATACAAGAAATACATTGGATCTTCAATTGTAATAGTTTGTAAAAAAAATGACTTTCAGCGTTAATCCCGAGGAATCCCATAGAGTGGCAGTATGGGGCACCTTTTTTCTCTAGCTGTATAGAAGGTGGCTTCATTTCATTGTATATGTATTCAACCATTTAAAAGCATGATATATCAATTGTAAGAGCAATAACATTGAATGCAAGACATACATTAATCAGATTTTGAATTCGGTTGTACAAGGAGTGATAACTGACACTGTATTGATATCCCTTTGTAAAACCTAGAAATATCACTGTCATGTAACCAAAAGATCATAGAAAAGAGTCATCAATGAAGACAATACAAGAAATACACTGTATTGTAAATTTTAATAGTTTGTAAAAAAAAATGACTTTCAGCATTAATCCCGAGGAATCCCATAGAGTGGCAGTATGGGGCACCTTTTTTCTCTAGCTGTATAGAAGGTGGCTTCATTTCATTATATATGTACTCAACCATCTAAAAGCATGATATGTCAACTGAAAGAGCAATAACATTGAATGCAAGACATACATTCATCAGATTTTTAAGTTGGTGGTACAAGGACTGATAACTGACACTGTATTGATATCACTTTGTGAAATCTAGAAATATCACTGTCATCTAACCAGCAGATCATTGAAAGGAGTAAACAATGAATACAATACAAGAAATACATTGGATCTTAAATTGTAATAGTTTGTTACAAAAAATGACTTTCGGCATTACTCCAGAGGAATCCCACTGAGCGGCAGTATGGGGCCCCTTTTTCTCTAGCTATATAGAAGGTGGCTTCATTTCATTGTATATGTACTGAACCAAAAAAAAGCATGATATATCAACTGTAGAAGCAATAATATTGAATGACAAACATACATTGATGAGATTTTGAATTTGATTGTACAAGGAGTGATAACTAACCGTGTATTGATATCACTTAAATTGTAATAGTTTGTTACAAAAATGGGCTCCCCGGCGCCCGGCATTGCCGTGGTGCAGGGGAGCAGTTTTGTCGCCTCACAGGGAGCGAGGCAGCAACAGCACGATCATTGGACAGGCGGGGGGCGGGGCTAGCTCTGTTGGAGCCGTTGCCCCGTTCCCGCCTCGCAGTCCGTTTGCGCGCTCGGGAGAGCACGCTGCTGTTTTGCTCCGGCTTTGCCTGCTCGCGGCGACGGCAGGCAGCTCGCAAGGGAGCTCTAGTTCCCTTTTCGGGGCGGAGAGGTGCTCAGGGCGGCGGTAGTGAAGTGGCTGCGAGACGCGGGATTTTTGCGGTCTGGGGGAACTTCGGCATAAGGTTTTGGGGCTTCCCCCCCCCCTTGGTGTTCTCCTTAGAGGCTTGGTGCAGGGGACAGGAGGGAGCCGACGGCGAGGCGCCGGCTTTGCCGCGACGCTGTCCCCCCCCCCCTTTTTTCTTTTCTGTAGTTTGGGGCTTGCTTAGGCAGGGGATAGGCGGTTTTGTGGGCGGCTGAGGGGCGATCGTTTGGCTGCCTCCCCCCCCACCCCTGACGGCGTCGGTGGTGTCTGCGCTGCGGATTGAGGCGCTGGGGACTTGGGTGGTGCCCTCCCTGTCTCGCTGCACCCCCCCTCCCCTTGTTGTTTTCATTTGGCGTCCCCCCCCCGTTTTGCCCCGACTGCTGCTGTGGCGACCGAGGGCTGCGTTTGGGGTGGCGCCGGATTCCTGCGGGACGGCGAGGCGGCCTTTTTGCAGCCTGCGGGAGTTCTGTCGGGGTCTTTTGGGCTTCCCTTTCCCCCCGGGTCCTTTTGGAGGCTGTGAGCAGGCCCCGGGCCCCTCTAGTTGCACAGAGACGGCTTGGCAGTCGCAGCTGTGGTAAAATATACTGTGGTTCCCTCCTTCAACTCTGGGGCTTAAAGTTGAGTAGCTGGGCATTGGAGGGTCCCCCCCCCCCCGACTGGGACAGCTTTATTCTGGCCCCATCTTAGCAGGCTAATCTAATCAGATCTGGGTGCTAAGCAGGGTTGGCTTGGGTTGGTACTTGGATGGGAGTCCACTGAAGAAGTTCAGGGTTGCCGCAAGGGGCCAGGCAAGGGCAAACCACTTTTGAGAGTCTCTTGCCTTGGAAACCCTATAGGGCTGGGTCACCATAAGCTGGTGTTAGGCCTTATCTGCTGAGCCAGTTCGGCGGCCATTTTGGTAGGGTCGCCGGGCCTTAAAGGTTTACCTCACTGGGGTGATAGGCGGCCATTTTAGTGAGGTCTTCTAGGCCTCATGGTCGGTGGCCATTTTGGGAGAAGTCTGTGGCGGCCATTTTAGGTGGCTTATTCTATATCCCTGTGGTTACATTGGGTTGGTGATTTTGAGAATATCAATTCACTTACGTTTCTTTGTTTGTCAATAGTTTGTATTATGGCATCTGGAAAAGGTAAGGGCAAGGGCCCGGCGCCGAAGAGACCTCCGGCACGACCTGATCCTGTGGTTCCTTCCAGTGATGAGGACGAGGAGGATGTGATTAACGTGGCCATTCTGCAGCGGCTGGAGGCGCTTGAAAAGGGATGGGGCAGGCCAGCAGGTGGTTTACCGGTTGACAAGTCTGACAAGTTGTCTTTTCAGGCACAGGTGCTGGCACGTTTGGCCTTTTTGGAGGACGGGCAGGAGGCGGCGGTTTCAAGCCCGGTGGGTCCAGAGTCTAGCCAACAGGGTCCAGGTGTAAGGGAGCAGCAGATGGCGCTGTACTCGCCTTCACAATTGATGGGAGGTAAGGAGGTGGCATTGGGTAGGCAGGGATCAACGTGGCCTTGGGGCCCAGGCGGTGAGATTTCGGCCACTTTGCCTATGTCGCAGCCTGGCCAGCCTCTGGGCCCGGCTTTTAAGCAGGGGGCTACCTATTCCCAGATGCCACAGGCGTCTTGGCCTTCACAGGCATTGTATGGCTCTCCTTTTGGGTTCCAGGGAGTTGGACCACACTGGGGTTTTCCCCAGCCCAATGCAGGTTACCCTTATGTAGGCGGGTCAGCATATGATTCCGTGGCTGCCGGGGCGGTGCCGAGTGGCGACTTTCAATGGCAACTAAGGATAAAATACTGAAAGGGGAGTTTGTATATGTGTTTAGTCTACTTTACCGGGAGTTAGAAAAAAAGGACAAGGATAACTTGGATGACAGGGAAAAGGAGCGCTTGAAGGGCCGGGTAGTGGATAGGACATGGGCCAACTGGTTTCCGGGTTTCCTAATCTACGCAGCAATCATAGTGCGACACCAGCCGTGGAGGGCCTCTTCGATGCTCCAGTATTTGGACATCATCTACAAGGCTTATACGGACTTCCCGAGCCCGGCTTGGTCGCAATATGACGAGCAGTTTAGGATGAGGGCAGCCATTAATCCGGCCATGCGATGGGACCGGATATGTTCTAGCTTGTGGCTGCAAATCATGTCTCCGGCACGGTCTGCTTGGGGTGAGCGGTCTCATAGCGGCCATTCTGTTAAGAGGGCGCCAGTGCAGGCAGGTTCCCGCCCTGTGGCGGGGCAGGTGGTTCAACGTCGCCAGCTTTGCTGGGAGTTTTCTTCCCAGGGAACCTGTGGTCGTAAGTCGTGCACTTTTAGGCATGAGTGCCCCTTGTGTGCCGGACCTCATCCCTTATCAAGTTGTCCACGGCCCAAGGGCCGTGGTGGGGGCAAAGGAGGCAAGTATTCAGGGGGGGGAAGCCAGGCAACCCCCCTTCTGAAAAAGGGCCTAGCCCGATTAAATTGGGAGTTCTGAGACGCTGGTTGCGTAGTTATCCAAGGAGGGGCGACGGGGCCTACCTCTTGGAAGGGTTTACTGTCGGTTTTCGTATTCCGTTTCAGGGGATGAGGGTTCCCTATTTGGCTAGCAATTTAAGGTCGGTTTTGGGCATGGAGGACATAGTTAGGGCCAAGATTGCCAAGGAGTGTCAGGAGGGCAGGGTTTTGGGCCCGTTTGTTAGTCCACCAGTGGCCAATTTAAGAGTTTCCCCTTTAGGTGTAGTTCCAAAGAAGGCTCCTGGGGAGTTTCGCCTCATTCATCACCTGTCCTACCCTCGGGGGGGGGGGTCGGTGAATGATGCCATCCCAGGTGATTTATGCTCCGTCAAATACACTTCCTTTGATCAGGCCATGCGGGTGGTTCGCCTTTGTGGTGTGGGAGCCGAGTTGGCTAAATGTGACATTAAATCAGCCTTCCGGCTCCTCCCGGTGCACCCTGAGGATTTTGAGCTGCTCGGATTTGCCTTTGAAGGAAACTTTTACATGGACAGGGCTCTACCCATGGGATGCTCGGTGTCCTGTTCTGCTTTTGAGAGGTTCAGTTCGTTTTTGGAATGGGCCTTGAGAACCAGGACGGGTCTCTGCAGTACTGCCCATTATTTGGACGATTTTCTTTTTGCGGGCAAGAGGGGTTCCGGTCAGTGTCGTTTTCTGCTGGACAGTTTTGTCTACCTGGCTGATGAGCTGGGTGTCCCTCTTGCTCAGGAGAAAACTGAGGGCCCGACATCCACATTGACGTTTCTAGGTATTGAGATTGATACGGTTAGTTTGAGCTGTAGATTACCACGAGAAAAATTGGAAGCATTGAAGGCGCGGGTTAGCTCTGTTAGGTCCTTTAAAAGAGTTACACTCCTGGAGTTGCAGCAGTTGGTGGGTCACCTCAACTTTGCATGCAAAGTTGTGGCACCAGGTAGGGCATTTGTTTGGAGATTGTGCGATTTAATGAGAGGCCTCCGGCTCCCACACCATAAGACCAAGGTCTCCAAAGGGATGAGGGAGGACCTCTTTGTTTGGGAACAGTTTCTGGACTCGTTCAATGGTGTCTCTCTGTGGCGGGACGAGCTCTTGTTGGAGGCTGAGCTTCAGATTTCATCTGATGCGGCCGGCTCTTCCGGTTACGGAGTTTATTTTAGGGGGCATTGGTGTGCCGGGGACTGGCCTAAAGATTGGTTTCAGGCAGGTTGGGTCAAGGACCTCACCTTCCTGGAGTTTTTTCCAATTGTCGCAGCGGTGTGGATTTGGCCAGCCGATTTGGCTAATAGGACTGTCCATTTCTGGTGCGACAACCAGTCCACGGTCCATGTCATCAATTCCCTTACATCTAAATCCCCTAGGGTCATGGCCCTGGATAGGGCTTTTACGTTGCAGTGCCTTAAATTTAACATCTTGTTTAGGGCCAGACACGTCCCGGGGGTCGCTAATGGGATCGCTGACGCTCTCTCTCGTAAACAGATGGAGAGGTTTCGTCAGCTGGCTCCAGAGGCCGACCCGCTCCCGGCACGGATGCCCACAGAGGTGTGGGGGATTGGAGGGCTGAGGCCGACAGGGCAATGAGCCTGGCACTCGCCCCTTCTACCAGGAGAGCTTACCTGAAGGCCGGTAAGCAGTTTCTGTCCTTCAGGGCGGGAGCGGGTTTGCAGCAGGTCTGGCCTATTCCTGTGTCACACCTGATGCAATTTTGTGTGACACTTCGGAATGGCGGCCTTTCAGCTCACACAATCAGAGGCAAGCTGTCTGCGCTGGCTTTTGCCAGTAAGGCCTCGGGTCACAAGGACACCACGGGCGACTTCCGTCTCCGGAAGATGCTCGAGGGGTGGTCTCGGGAATCAATTAGGGCAGTAGACACTAGGGAACCTTTGACACCCACGGTCCTGAGAGGGCTGGAGAGCCAGTGGCCTTCTTGTTGTAGTGACAGCTACGAGGTGGGCCTGTTTCATGCCGCTTCGCTGACCGCCTTTTTTGGGGCACTTAGGATTAGCGAACTGGTGGTAGGCTCTCGGGCTGATTTTTCCGGTGCAGCTTTGGAGCTTCGGGACGTATCCATCATTAATTTTCAGCTTCAAATTAGGTTGCGGAGATCTAAAACTGACCAGAGGGGTAAGGGGAGTGTGCTGGAACTAGGGCCTAGTTCGGAGTCAGCACTGTGCCCAGTCGCCGCCATGAGGCGGTACCTGACACTTCGGGGTGATGGCCCGGGCTATTTATTTCGGCATAGTGACAGCACCCCTCTTACGAAGTTCCAGTTTTGGACCGTGACTCGGAAGGCCTTGATCCGGCTGGGTCTTGGCGGTGTTCGTTTTTGCTCCCATTCTTTTCGAATTGGGGCAGCCTCGACTGCTGCCGCAATGGGGTACCCTGATAGGAAAATACAGAGGATCGGGCGCTGGAAATCTGGATGCTATAAGAGTTATGTTAGGCGTTGTACCTTGTAAGTCGTTGTAGTTTCATTCAGACGTTTGTTAATAAAGTTCTTTTTACAGGTGCTGCAGGCCGTGAGACAAGACGAAGAGTCATAGTCTGCGGCCACAGCATGGTCTTTTGGGCGGCTCATCGGGCGCGGAGAACATCTTTCGGCTCCCAGCTTGGCATCACCGAAGTGGCTACGGTTGAGTGGTTGGGGAGGAGGGGCATGCGATGGCCGGCGCTCCTCCTGTTGTTGTCTGAGGAGAGGCAGGCCCCCCCCCATGTGCTAGTCATACACCTGGGAGGCAACGATTTGGGTTTGGTCAAGGGCGTGGCCCTTGTGATGCAGGCCAGGGCTGATTTAGCACTGATCAAGTCACGGTGGCCTGGTGTGCAGATAGTCTGGTCTGCCATGCTCCCCCGTCTGGTTTGGAGGCATGCCGGTGACCCCAGGTGTATGGACAGGGCTAGGCGTAATGCTAACAGCCAACTTCGCAGCGCCATGGAGTCCGGGTTGGGTCTCTTTTTGCCGCACCCTAACATACAGGTCAAGTTCCCGGACCTGTATCACCCTGATGGGGTGCACCTTTCAAACAAGGGCAATGGGTTATTTCTAGCGGACTTGCAGCACGGGATTCGGATGGCTCTCGGTTGCCGTGTGGGGTAAGCAAAGGCCAAAGCAGAGGCTTGGATTTGCATGTGGTAGGTTTATGCAAGCAAGAAAATGGAACTGGTGGGTGCCTCACGGCATATCCCTGTTGGGAACAGGAGGTCATCAGGAACCACCTTAGGGCCTTGCGGTCTGGGGAGGTGAATGGTGATCGCCTCTGGGAACCTCTCAGACTAGGCTCCTCCCTGAAGGTCTGTGCAGCCTCAGGGGTAGGCGCCCCTGGGAGGGGATGAAAGTATGCTGGGCCGCCGGTTACGAGCCAGAATCTCACTGGGTCAAGACTGGGGCTAGGTTACCTGCCCATTACAAGAGCAAGGAGGCTGTGTCTGGGAATGACGCCTGCCTTGCCTGTTCCTGTGCTTGCTTAGTTTACCCGTTGCTGCATGTTCTGTTTAAATAGTTAATAAAGTGGCCCTTGTTTGATTCCAAACCTGTTGTCTGTCTCGTTATTTCATGCTGGGGTGGCAAATGACTTTCGGCATTACTCCCGAGGAATCCCACTGAGCAGCAGTATGGGGCCCCTTTTTCTCTAGCTATATAGAAGGTGGCTTCATTTCATTGTATATGTACTGAACCAAAAAAAAGCATGATATATCAACTGTAGAAGCAATAATATTGAATGACAAACATACATTGATGAGATTTTGAATTTGATTGTACAAGGAGTGATAACTAACAGTGTATTGATATCACTTTGTAAAACCTAGAAATATCATTGTCATCTAACCAACAGATCATAGAAAAGAGTAATAAATGAATACTATACAAGAAATAGACTGGATTGTAAACTGTAATAGTTTGTTGCAAAAAATGACTTTTGGCGTTACTCTCGAGGAATGCCACTGAGTGGCAGTATGGGGCACCTTTTCCTGTAGTTATATAGAAGGTGGCTTCATTTCATTGTATATGTACTGAACCAAAAAAAAGCATGATAAATCAACAGTAAGAGCAATAAGATTGAATGCAAGACATACATTCATCAGATTTTGAAGTTGGGTTTACAAGGAGTGATAACTGACACTGTATTGGTATCACTTTGTAAAATCTAGAAATATCACTGTCATCTAACCAGCAGATCATAGAAAGGAGTAAACAGTGAATACAATACAAGAAATACATTGGATCTTAAATTGTAATAGTTTGCTACAAAAAATGAGTTTCACCATTACTCCCGAGGAATCCCACTGTGCGGCATTATGCGGCACCTTTTTCCTTTAGCTGTATAGAAGGTGGCTTCATTTCATTGTATATGTATTCAACCATTTAAAAGCATGATATAGCAACTGTAAGAGCAATAACATTGAATTGAAGACATACATTAATCAGATTTTGAATTTGGTTGTACAAGGAGTGATAACTGACACTGTATTTAAATCACTTTGTAAAACCTAGAACTTTCACTTTCATCAAACCAACAGATCACAGAAGTGTAATGAATGAATACAATACAAGAAATTCATTGGATTGTAAATTGTAAAAGTTTGTTACTAAAAATGATTTTCGGCGTTAGTCCCGAGGAATCCCACTGAGCGGCACTATGGGGCACCTTTTTCCTCTAGCTGTATAGAAGGTGGCGTCATTTCATTGTATATCTACTGAACCATATAAAAGCATGATATATCAACTGTAAGAGAATAACATTGAATGCAAGACATACATTCATCAGATTTTAAGTTGGTTGTAAAAGGAGTGATAACAGACACTGTATTGATATCACTTTGTAAAACCTAGAAATATCACTGTCCCTTAACCAACAGATCATAGAAAAGAGTAATAAATGAACACAATACAAGAAATACAATGTATTGTACATGGTAATAGTTTGTTGCAAAGAATGATTTTCAGCGTTACTCCCGAGGAATCTCACTGAGCAGCATTATGGGGCACCTTTTTCCTCTAGCTGTATAGAAGGTGGCTTCATTTCATTGTATATGTACTCAACCATATAAAAGCATGATATATCAACTCTAAGAGCAATAACATTGAATGCAAGACATACATTCATCAGATTTTGTTGGTTGTAAAAGGAGTGATAACAGACACTGTATGGATATCACTTTGTAAAACCTAGAAATATCACTGTCATCTAACCAGCAGATCATAGAAAAGACTAATCAATGAATACAATACAACAAAAAAATTGGATTGTAAATTGTAAAAGTTTGTTGTAAAAAATGACTTTTGGAGTTACTTCCGAGGAATCCCACTGAGTGGCAGTATGGGGCACCTTTTTTCTCTAGCTGTACAGAAGGTGGCTTCATTTCATTGTATATGTATTCAACCATTTAAAAGCATGATATAGCAACTGTAAGAGCAATAACATTGAATTGAAGACATACATTAATCAGATTTTGAATTTGGTTGTACAAGGAGTGATAACTGACACTGTATTTCAATCACTTTGAGCAACAACATTGATTGCAAGACATTGCAAGACATTGATTGCAAGAAATATAAAAGCATGATATATCATAACATATATATCATATCATATCATATCATATCATATCATATCATATATATCATATATATATATATAAGACCATATAAAAGCATGATATATCAACTGTATGAGCAACAACATTGATTGCAAGACATTGATTGCAAGAAATTCATCAGATTTTGAAACTGGTTGAAGAAGGAGTGATAACTGACACTGTATTGCTATCCCTTTGTAAAATCTAGAAATATCACTGTCATCTAAGCAGCAGATCATAGAAAGGAGTAAACAATGAATACAATAGAAGAAATACATTGGATCTTAAATTGTAATAGTTTGTTACAAAAAATGAGTTTCGCCGTTACTCCCGAGGAGCGGCATTATGGGGCACCTTTTTCCTTTAGCTGTATAGAAGGTGGCTTCATTTCCTTGTATATGTATTCAACCATTTAAAAGCATGATATATCAACTGTAAGAGCAATAACATTGAATTGAAGACATAACTTAATCAGATTTTGAATTTGGTTGTACAAGGAGTGATAACTGACACTGTATTTAAATCACTTAGTAAAACCTAGAAATTTCACTTTCATCTAACCAACAGATCACAGAAGTGTAATGAATGAATACTGTACAAGAAATTCATTGGATTGTAAATTGTAATAGTTTGTAAAAAAAAAATGACTTTATGCGTTACTCCCGAGGAATCCCAGTGAGTGGCAGTATGGGGCACCTTTTCCTGTAATTATATAGAAGGTGGCTTCATTTCATTGTATATGTATTCAACCATTAAAAAGCATGATATATCAACTGTAAGAGAATAACATTGAATGCAAGACATACATTCATCAGATTTTAAGTTGCTTGTAAAAGATGTGATAACAGACACTGTATTGATATCACTTTGTAAAACCTAGAAATATCACTGTCCCTTAACCAACAGATCATAGAAAAGAGTAATAAATGAACACAATACAAGAAATACAATGTATTGTAAATGGTAATAGTTTGTTGCAAAGAATGATTTTCAGCGTTACTCCCGAGTAATCTCACTGAGCGGCATTATGGGGCACCTTTTTCCTCTAGCTGTATAGAAGGTGGCTTCATTTCATTGTATATGTACTCAACCATATAAAAGCATGATATATCAACTCTAAGAGCAATAACATTGAATGCAAGACATACATTCATCAGATTTTGTTGGTTGTAAAAGGAGTGATAGCAGACACTGTATTGATATCACTTTGTAAAACCTAGAAATATCACTGTCATCTAACCAGCAGATCATAGAAAAGACTAATCAATGAATACAATACAACAAAAAAATTGGATTGTAAATTGTAAAAGTTTGTAAAAAAAATGAGTTTCGGCGTTACTCCAGAGGAATCCCACTGTGCGGCATAATGGGGCACCTGTTTCCTCTAGCTGTATAGAAGGTAAGAGCAATAACATTGAATTGAAGACAATGCAAGACATCAGATTTTGAATTCGGTTATACAAGGAGTGATAACTGACACTGTATTGATATTTACATGATATATCAACTGTAAGAGCAATAACATTGAATGCAAGACATGCATTCATCAGATTTTAAGTTGGTTGTAAAAGGAGTGATAACAGACACTGTATTGATATCCCTTTGTAAAACCTAGAAATATCATAGAAAAGAGTAATAAATACTATACAAGAAAAAGACTGGATTGTAAATTGTAATAGTTCGTTGCAAAAAATGACTTTTGGCATTACTCTCGAGGAATTCCACTGAGTGGCAGTATGGGGGACCTTTTCCTGTAGTTATACTCAACCATATAAAAGCATGATATATCAACTGTAAGAGCAATAACATTGAATGCAAGACATACATTCATCAGATTTTGAATTCGGTTGTACAAGGAGTGAACAATGACACTGTATTGATAATACTTTGTATATCCTAGAAATCTCACTTTCATCTACCCAGGAGATCACAGAAGTGTAATTAATGAATACTTTACAAGAAATACATTTGATTGTAAATGGTAATAGGTTGTTGCAAAAAATGACTTTCGGCGTTACTCTAGAGGAATTCCACTGAGTGGCAGTATGGGGCACCTTTTCCTGTAGTTATATAGAAGGTGGCTTCATTTCATTGTATATGTACTGAACCATCTAAAAGCATGATATATCAACTGTAAGAGCAATAAGATTGAATGCAAGACATACATTCATCAGATTTCTAAGTTGGTTGTACAAGGAGTGGTAACTGACACTGTATTGATATCGCTTTGTAAAACCTAGAAATATCACTGTCATGTAACCAACAGATCACAGAAAAGAGTAATCAATGAACACAATACAAGAAATGCACTGGATTGTAAATTGTAATAGTTTGTAAAAAAAATGACTTTCAGCGTTACTCCCGAGGAATCCCACTGAGCGGCACTATGGGGCACCTTTTTACTCTAGCTGTATAGAAGGTGGTGTCATTTCATTGTATATGTACTCAACCATATAAAACCATGATATATCAACTGTAAGAGAATAACATTGAATGCAAGACATACATTCATCAGATTTTAAGTTGGTTGTACAAGGAGTGATAACTGACACTGTATTGATATCCCTTTGTAAAACCTAGAAATATCACTGTCATGTAACCAACAGATAATAGAAAAGAGTAATCAATGAACACACTACAAGAAATACACTGGATGGTAAATTGTAATAGTTTGTAAAAAAAATGACTTTCAGCGTTACTCCCGAGGAATCCCACTGAGCGGCACTATGGGGCACCTTTTTACTCTAGCTGTATAGAAGGTGGCGTCATTTCATTGTATATGTACTCAACCATATAAAACCATGATATATCAACTGTAAGAGAATAACATTGAATGCAAGACATACATTCATCAGATTTTAAGTTGGTTGTACAAGGAGTGATAACTGACACTGTATTGATATCCCTTTGTAAAACCTAGAAATATCACTGTCATGTAACCAACAGATCATACAAAAGAGTAATCAATGAACACACTACAAGAAATACACTAGATGGTAAATTGTAATAGTTTGTAAAAAAAAATGACTTCCAGCGTTATTCCCGAGAAATTCCACTGAGTGGCAGTATGGGGCACCTTTTCCTGTAGTTATACTCAACCATATAAAAGCATGATATATCAACTGTAAGAGCAATAACATTGAATGCAAGACATACATTCATCAGATTCTGAAGTTGGTTTTACAACGAGTTAAAACTGAAACTGTATTGATATCACTTTGTAAAACCTAGAAATTTCACTGTCATGTAACCAATAGATCACAGAAAAGAGTAATCAATGAACACAATACACTGTATTGTAAATTGTAATAGTTTGTTGCAAAAGATGATTTTCAGCGTTACTCCCAAGGAATCTCACTGAGCGGCACTATGGGGCACCTTTTTCCTCTAGCTGTATAGAAGGTGGCTTCATTTAATTGTATATGTACTCAAGCATATAAAAGGATGATATATAAACTCAAAGACAAATAACATTGAATGCAAGACATACATTCATCAGATTTTGTTGGTTGTAAAAGGAGTGATAACAGACACTGTATTGATATCACTTTGTAAAACCTAGAAATATCACTGTCATCTAACCAAAAGATCATGGAAAAGACTAATCAATGAATACAATACAAGAAATAGACTGGATTGTAAATTGTAAAAGTTTGTTGCAAAAAATGACTTTCGGCGTTACTCTCGAGGAATCCCACTGAGCGGCACTATGGGGCACCTTTTTACTCTAGCTGTATAGAAGGTGGCGTCATTTCATTGTATATGTACTCAACCATATAAAAGCATGATATTTCAACTGTAAGAGGAATAACATTGAATGCAAGACATACATTCATCAGATTTTGAATTTTTTTGTAAAAGGAGTGAACACTGACACTGTATTGATAATACTTTGTAAAACCTAGAAATCTCACTTTCATCTACCCAGGAGATCACAGACGTGTAATCAATGAATACTGTACAAGAAATACATTTGATTGTAAACTGTAATAGTTTGTTACAAAAAATGACTTTCGGCGTTACTCTCGAGGAATCCTACTGAGTGGCAGTATGGGGCACCTTTTCCTGTAATTATATAGAAGGTGGCTACATTTCATTGTATATGTACGCAACCATATAAAAGCATGATAAATCAACAGTAAGAGCAATATGATTGAATGCAAGACATACATTCATCAGATTTTGAAGTTGGTTTTACAAGGAGTGATAACTGACACTGTATTGATATCACTTTGTAAAACCAAGAAATATCACTGTCATGTAACCAACAGATCACAGAAAGAGTGATCAATGAACACAATACAAGAAATACACTGTATTGTAAATTGTAATCGTTTGTTGCAAAAAATGACTTTCGGCGTTACTCCCGAGGAATCCCACTGAGCGGCATTATAGAGCACCTTTTTTCTGTAGTTATATAGAAGGTGGCTTCATTTAATTATATATGTACTCAACCATCTAAAAGCATGATATATCAACTGTAAGAGCAATAAGATTGAATGCAAGATACATTCATCAGATTTTGATGTTGGTTGTACAAGGAGTGATAACTGACACTGTATTGATATCACTTTGTAAAATCAAAAAATATCACTCTCATCTAACCAGCAGATCATTCAAAGGAGTAAACAGTGAATACAATACAAGAAATACATTGAATCTTAAATTGTAATATTTTGTTACAAAAAATGACTTTCGGCGTTACTCCCGAGGAATTCCACTGAGTGGCAGTATGGGGCCCCTTTTTCTCTAACTATATAGAAGGTGGCTTCATTTCATTGTATAAGTACCCAACCAAATAAAAGCATGATATATCAACTGTAGAAGCAATAATATTGAATGACAAACATACATTGATCAGATTTTGAATTTGATTGTACAAGGAGTGATAACTAACAGTGTATTGATATCACTTTGTAAAACCTTGAAATATCACTGTCATCTAACCAACAGATCATTGAAAAGAGTAATAAATGAATACTATACAAGAAATAGACTGGATTGTAAACTGTAATAGTTTGTTGCAAAAAATGACTTTTGGCATTACTCTCAAGGAATGCCACTGAGTGGCTTTATGGGGCACCTTTTCCTGTAGTTATATAGAAGGTGGCTTCATTTCATTGTATATGGACGCAACCATATAAAAGCATGATAAATCAACAGAAAGAGCAATAAGATTGAATGCAAGACATACATTCATCAGATTTTGAAGTTGGGTTTACAAGGAGTGATAACTGACACTGTATTGATATCACTTTGTAAAACCTAGAAATATCACTGTCATGTAACCAAGAGATTACAGAAAAGAGTAATCAGTGAACACAATACAAGAAATACACTGTATTGTAAATTGTAATATTTTGTTGCAAAAAATGACTTTCGGCGTTACTCCCGAGGAATCCCACTGAGCAGCATTATGGGGCACCTTTTTCCTGTAGTTATATAGAAGGTGGCTTCATTTCATTGTATATGTACTCAACTATCTAAAAGCATGATATATCAACTGTAAGAGCAATAAGATTGAATGCAAGACATACATTCATCACCTTTTGAAGTTGGTTGTACAAGGAGTGATAACTGACACTGTATTGATATCACTTTGTAAAACCTAGAAATATCACTGTCATGTAACAAAGAGATCACTGAAAAGAGTAATCTATGAACACAATACAAGAAATACACTGGATTGTAAATTGTAATACTTTGTAAAAAAAATGACTTTCAACTTTACTCCCGAGGAATCGCACTGAGTGGCCGTATGGGGCACCTTTTTTCTGTAGCTGTATAGAAGGTGGCTTCATTTCATCATATATGTACTCAACGATATAAAAGCATGATATATCAACTGAAATAGGAATAAAATTGAATGCAAGACATGCATTCATCAGATTTCTAAGTTGGTTGTACAAGGAGTGATAACTGACACTGTATTAATATAACTTTGTAAAATCTAGAAATATCACTGTCATCTAACCAGCAGATCATAGAAAGGAGTAAACAATGAATACAATACAAGAAATATATTGGATCTTAAATTGTAATAGTTTGTTACAAAAAATGACTTTCGGCGTTACTCTCGAGGAATTCCACTGAGTGGCAGTATTGGGCACCTTTTCCTGTAATTATATAGAAGGTGGCTTCATTTCATTGTGTATGTACTCAACCATATAAAAGCATGATATATCAACTCTAAGAGAATAACATTGAATGCAAGACATACATTCATCAGATTTTAAGTTGTTTGTAAAAGGAGTGATAACAGACACTGTATTGATATCACTTTGTAAAACCTAGAAATATCACTGTCATCTAACCAACAGATCATAGAAAAGAGTAATAAGTGAATACTGTACAAGAAATAGACTGGATTGTAAATTGTAATAGTTTGTTGCAAAAAATGACTTTTGGCATTACTCTCGAGGAATTCCACTGAGTGGCAGTATGGGGCACCTTTTCCTGTAGTTATACTCAACCATATAAAAGCATGATATATCAACTGACAGAGGAATAATATTGAATGCAAGACATACATTCATCAGATTTTGAAATTGTTTGTAAAACGAGTGAACAATGACACTGTATTGATAATACTTTGTATAACCTAGAAATCTCACTTTCATCTACCCAGGAGATCACAGAAGTGTAATTAATGAATACTTTACAAGAAATACATTTGATTGTAAATGGTAATAGGTTGTTGCAAAAAATGACTTTCGGGGTTACTCTAGAGGAATTCCACTGAGTGGCAGTATGGGGCACCTTTTCCTGTAGTTATATAGAAGGTGGCTTCATTTCATTGTATATGTACTGAACCATCTAAAAGCATGATATTTCAACTGTAAGAGCAATAAGATTGAATGCAAGACATACATTCATCAGATTTTTAAGTTGGTTGTACAAGGAGTGATAACTGACACTGTATTGATATCCCTTTGTAAAACCTAGAAATATCACTGTCATGTAACCAACAGATCACAGAAAAGAGTAATCAATGAACACAATACAAGAAATACACTGGATTGTAAATTGTAATAGTTTGTAAAAAAAATGACTTTCAGCGTTACTCCTGAGGAATCCCACTGAGCGGCACTATGGGGCACCTTTTTCCTTTAGCTGTATAGAAGGTGGCTTCATTTCATTGTATATGTACTCAACCATATAAAAGCATGATATATCAACTCTAAGAGCAATAACATTGAATGCAAGACATACATTCATCAGATTTTGTTGGTTGTAAAAGGAGTGATAACAGACACTGTATTCATATCACTTTGTAAAATCTAGAAATATCACTGTCATCTAACCAGCAGATCATTGAAAGGAGTAAACAATGAAGACAATACAAGAAATTCATTGGATTGTAAATTGTAAAAGTTTCTTACAAAAAATGACGTTCGGCGTTACTCCCGAGGAATCCCACTGAGCGGCACTATGGGGCACCTTTTTACTCTAGCTGTATAGAAGGTGGCGTTATTTCATTGTATATGTACTCAACCATATAAAAGCATGATATATCAACTGTAAGAGAATAACATTGAATGCAAGACATACATTCATCAGATTTTAAGTTGGTTGTACAAGGAGTGATAACTGACACTGTATTGATATCCCTTTGTAAAACCTAGAAATATCACTGTCATGTAACCAACAGATCATAGAAAAGAGTAATCAATGAACACACTACAAGAAATACACTGGATGGTAAATTGTAATAGTTTGTAAAAAAAAAATGACTTTCAGCGTTACTCCCGAGAAATTCCACTGAGTGGCAGTATGGGGCACCTTTTCCTGTAGTTATACTCAACCATATAAAAGCATGATATATCAACTGTAAGAGCAATAACATTGAATGCAAGACATACATTCATCAGATTCTGAAGTTGGTTTTACAACGAGTTAAAACTGAAACTGTATTGATATCACTTTGTAAAACCTAGAAATTTCACTGTCATGTAACCAACAGATCACAGAAAAGAGTAATCAATGAACACAATACACTGTATTGTAAATTGTAATAGTTTGTTGCAAAAGATGATTTTCAGCGTTACTCCCAAGGAATCTCACTGAGCGGCACTATGGGGCACCTTTTTCCTCTAGCTGTATAGAAGGTGGCTTCATTTCATTGTATATGTACTCAAGCATATAAAAGGATGATATATAAACTCTAAGAGAAATAACATTGAATGCAAGACATACATTCATCAGATTTTGTTGGTTGTAAAAGGAGTGATAACAGACACTGTATTGATATCACTTTGTAAAACCTAGAAATATAACTGTCATCTAACCAAAAGATCATAGAAAAGACTAATGAATGAATACAATAAAAGAAAAAGACTGGATTGTAAATTGTAAAAGTTTGTTGCAAAAAATGACTTTCGGCGTTACTCTCGAGGAATCCCACTGAGCGGCACTATGGGGCACCTTTTTACTCTAGCTGTATAGAAGGTGGCGTCATTTCATTGTATATGTACTCAACCATATAAAAGCATGATATTTCAACTGTAAGAGCAATAACATTGAATGCAAGACATACATTCATCAGATTTTGAATTTTTTTGTAAAAGGAGTGAACACTGACACTGTATTGATAATACTTTGTAAAACCTAGAAATCTCACTTTCATCTACCCAGGAGATCACAGACGTGTAATCAATGAATACTGTACAAGAAATACATTTGATTGTAAACTGTAATAGTTTGTTACAAAAAATGACTTTCGGCGTTACTCTCGAGGAATCCTACTGAGTGGCAGTATGGGGCACCTTTTCCTGTAATTATATAGAAGGTGGCTACATTTCATTGTATATGTACGCAACCATATAAAAGCATGATAAATCAACAGTAAGAGCAATATGATTGAATGCAAGACATACATTCATCAGATTTTGAAGTTGGTTTTACAAGGAGTGATAACTGACACTGTATTGATATCACTTTGTAAAACCAAGAAATATCACTGTCATGTAACCAACAGATCACAGAAAGAGTGATCAATGAACACAATACAAGAAATACACTGTATTGTAAATTGTAATCGTTTGTTGCAAAAAATGACTTTCGGCGTTACTCCCGAGGAATCCCACTGAGCGGCATTATAGAGCACCTTTTTTCTGTAGTTATATAGAAGGTGGCTTCATTTAATTATATATGTACTCAACCATCTAAAAGCATGATATATCAACTGTAAGAGCAATAAGATTGAATGCAAGATACATTCATCAGATTTTGAAGTTGGTTGTACAAGGAGTGATAACTGACACTGTATTGATATCACTTTGTAAAATCAAAAAATATCACTCTCATCTAACCAGCAGATCATTCAAAGGAGTAAACAATGAATACAATACAAGAAATACATTGAATCTTAAATTGTAATATTTTGTTACAAAAAATGACTTTCGGCGTTACTCCCGAGGAATTCCACTGAGTGGCAGTATGGGGCCCCTTTTTCTCTAACTATATAGAAGGTGGCTTCATTTCATTGTATAAGTACCCAACCAAATAAAAGCATGATATATCAACTGTAGAAGCAATAATATTGAATGACAAACATACATTGATCAGATTTTGAATTTGATTGTACAAGGAGTGATAACTAACAGTGTATTGATATCACTTTGTAAAACCTTGAAATATCACTGTCATCTAACCAACAGATCATTGAAAAGAGTAATAAATGAATACTATACAAGAAATAGACTGGATTGTAAACTGTAATAGTTTGTTGCAAAAAATGACTTTTGGCATTACTCTCAAGGAATGCCACTGAGTGGCTTTATGGGGCACCTTTTCCTGTAGTTATATAGAAGGTGGCTTCATTTCATTGTATATGGACGCAACCATATAAAAGCATGATAAATCAACAGAAAGAGCAATAAGATTGAATGCAAGACATACATTCATCAGATTTTGAAGTTGGGTTTACAAGGAGTGATAACTGACACTGTATTGATATCACTTTGTAAAACCTAGAAATATCACTGTCATGTAACCAAGAGATTACAGAAAAGAGTAATCAGTGAACACAATACAAGAAATACACTGTATTGTAAATTGTAATATTTTGTTGCAAAAAATGACTTTCGGCGTTACTCCCGAGGAATCCCACTGAGCAGCATTATGGGGCACCTTTTTCCTGTAGTTATATAGAAGGTGGCTTCATTTCATTGTATATGTACTCAACTATCTAAAAGCATGATATATCAACTGTAAGAGCAATAAGATTGAATGCAAGACATACATTCATCACCTTTTGAAGTTGGTTGTACAAGGAGTGATAACTGACACTGTATTGATATCACTTTGTAAAACCTAGAAATATCACTGTCATGTAACAAAGAGATCACTGAAAAGAGTAATCTATGAACACAATACAAGAAATACACTGGATTGTAAATTGTAATACTTTGTAAAAAAAATGACTTTCAACTTTACTCCCGAGGAATCGCACTGAGTGGCCGTATGGGGCACCTTTTTTCTGTAGCTGTATAGAAGGTGGCTTCATTTCATCATATATGTACTCAACGATATAAAAGCATGATATATCAACTGAAATAGGAATAAAATTGAATGCAAGACATGCATTCATCAGATTTCTAAGTTGGTTGTACAAGGAGTGATAACTGACACTGTATTAATATAACTTTGTAAAATCTAGAAATATCACTGTCATCTAACCAGCAGATCATAGAAAGGAGTAAACAATGAATACAATACAAGAAATATATTGGATCTTAAATTGTAATAGTTTGTTACAAAAAATGACTTTCGGCGTTACTCTCGAGGAATTCCACTGAGTGGCAGTATTGGGCACCTTTTCCTGTAATTATATAGAAGGTGGCTTCATTTCATTGTGTATGTACTCAACCATATAAAAGCATGATATATCAACTCTAAGAGAATAACATTGAATGCAAGACATACATTCATCAGATTTTAAGTTGTTTGTAAAAGGAGTGATAACAGACACTGTATTGATATCACTTTGTAAAACCTAGAAATATCACTGTCATCTAACCAACAGATCATAGAAAAGAGTAATAAGTGAATACTGTACAAGAAATAGACTGGATTGTAAATTGTAATAGTTTGTTGCAAAAAATGACTTTTGGCATTACTCTCGAGGAATTCCACTGAGTGGCAGTATGGGGCACCTTTTCCTGTAGTTATACTCAACCATATAAAAGCATGATATATCAACTGACAGAGGAATAATATTGAATGCAAGACATACATTCATCAGATTTTGAAATTGTTTGTAAAACGAGTGAACAATGACACTGTATTGATAATACTTTGTATAACCTAGAAATCTCACTTTCATCTACCCAGGAGATCACAGAAGTGTAATTAATGAATACTTTACAAGAAATACATTTGATTGTAAATGGTAATAGGTTGTTGCAAAAAATGACTTTCGGCGTTACTCTAGAGGAATTCCACTGAGTGGCAGTATGGGGCACCTTTTCCTGTAGTTATATAGAAGGTGGCTTCATTTCATTGTATATGTACTGAACCATCTAAAAGCATGATATTTCAACTGTAAGAGCAATAAGATTGAATGCAAGACATACATTCATCAGATTTTTAAGTTGGTTGTACAAGGAGTGATAACTGACACTGTATTGATATCCCTTTGTAAAACCTAGAAATATCACTGTCATGTAACCAACAGATCACAGAAAAGAGTAATCAATGAACACAATACAAGAAATACACTGGATTGTAAATTGTAATAGTTTGTAAAAAAAATGACTTTCAGCGTTACTCCTGAGGAATCCCACTGAGCGGCACTATGGGGCACCTTTTTCCTTTAGCTGTATAGAAGGTGGCTTCATTTCATTGTATATGTACTCAACCATATAAAAGCATGATATATCAACTCTAAGAGCAATAACATTGAATGCAAGACATACATTCATCAGATTTTGTTGGTTGTAAAAGGAGTGATAACAGACACTGTATTCATATCACTTTGTAAAATCTAGAAATATCACTGTCATCTAACCAGCAGATCATTGAAAGGAGTAAACAATGAAGACAATACAAGAAATTCATTGGATTGTAAATTGTAAAAGTTTCTTACAAAAAATGACGTTCGGCGTTACTCCCGAGGAATCCCACTGAGCGGCACTATGGGGCACCTTTTTACTCTAGCTGTATAGAAGGTGGCGTTATTTCATTGTATATGTACTCAACCATATAAAAGCATGATATATCAACTGTAAGAGAATAACATTGAATGCAAGACATACATTCATCAGATTTTAAGTTGGTTGTACAAGGAGTGATAACTGACACTGTATTGATATCCCTTTGTAAAACCTAGAAATATCACTGTCATGTAACCAACAGATCATAGAAAAGAGTAATCAATGAACACACTACAAGAAATACACTGGATGGTAAATTGTAATAGTTTGTAAAAAAAAAAATGACTTTCAGCGTTACTCCCGAGAAATTCCACTGAGTGGCAGTATGGGGCACCTTTTCCTGTAGTTATACTCAACCATATAAAAGCATGATATATCAACTGTAAGAGCAATAACATTGAATGCAAGACATACATTCATCAGATTCTGAAGTTGGTTTTACAACGAGTTAAAACTGAAACTGTATTGATATCACTTTGTAAAACCTAGAAATTTCACTGTCATGTAACCAACAGATCACAGAAAAGAGTAATCAATGAACACAATACACTGTATTGTAAATTGTAATAGTTTGTTGCAAAAGATGATTTTCAGCGTTACTCCCAAGGAATCTCACTGAGCGGCACTATGGGGCACCTTTTTCCTCTAGCTGTATAGAAGGTGGCTTCATTTCATTGTATATGTACTCAAGCATATAAAAGGATGATATATAAACTCTAAGAGAAATAACATTGAATGCAAGACATACATTCATCAGATTTTGTTGGTTGTAAAAGGAGTGATAACAGACACTGTATTGATATCACTTTGTAAAACCTAGAAATATAACTGTCATCTAACCAAAAGATCATAGAAAAGACTAATGAATGAATACAATAAAAGAAAAAGACTGGATTGTAAATTGTAAAAGTTTGTTGCAAAAAATGACTTTCGGCGTTACTCTCGAGGAATCCCACTGAGCGGCACTATGGGGCACCTTTTTACTCTAGCTGTATAGAAGGTGGCGTCATTTCATTGTATATGTACTCAACCATATAAAAGCATGATATTTCAACTGTAAGAGCAATAACATTGAATGCAAGACATACATTCATCAGATTTTGAATTTTTTTGTAAAAGGAGTGAACACTGACACTGTATTGATAATACTTTGTAAAACCTAGAAATCTCACTTTCATCTACCCAGGAGATCACAGACGTGTAATCAATGAATACTGTACAAGAAATACATTTGATTGTAAACTGTAATAGTTTGTTACAAAAAATGACTTTCGGCGTTACTCTCGAGGAATCCTACTGAGTGGCAGTATGGGGCACCTTTTCCTGTAATTATATAGAAGGTGGCTACATTTCATTGTATATGTACACAACCATATAAAAGCATGATAAATCAACAGTAAGAGCAATATGATTGAATGCAAGACATACATTCATCAGATTTTGAAGTTGGTTTTACAAGGAGTGATAACTGACACTGTATTGATATCACTTTGTAAAACCAAGAAATATCACTGTCATGTAACCAACAGATCACAGAAAGAGTGATCAATGAACACAATACAAGAAATACACTGTATTGTAAATTGTAATCGTTTGTTGCAAAAAATGACTTTCGGCGTTACTCCCGAGGAATTCCACTGAGCGGCATTATAGAGCACCTTTTTTCTGTAGTTATATAGAAGGTGGCTTCATTTAATTATATATGTACTCAACCATCTAAAAGCATGATATATCAACTGTAAGAGCAATAAGATTGAATGTAAGACATACATTCATCAGATTTTGAAGTTGGTTGTACAAGGAGTGATAACTGACACTGTATTGATATCACTTTGTAAAATCAAAAATATCACTGTCATCTAACCAGCAGATCATTGAAAGGAGTAAACAATGAATACAATACAAGAAATACATTGAATCTTAAATTGTAATATTTTGTTACAAAAAATGACTTTCGGCGTTACTCCCGAGGAATTCCACTGAGTGGCAGTATGGGGCCCCTTTTTCTCTAGCTATATAGAAGGTGGCTTCATTTCATTGTATATGTACTCAACCAAATAAAAGCATGATATATCAACTGTAGAAGCAATAATATTGAATGACAAACATACATTGATCAGATTTTGAATTTGATTGTACAAGGAGTGATAACTAACAGTGTATTGATATCACTTTGTAAAACCTTGAAATATCACTGTCATCTAACCAACAGATCATTGAAAAGAGTAATAAATGAATACTATACAAGAAATAGACTGGATTGTAAACTGTAATAGTTTGTTGCAAAAAATGACTTTTGGCATTACTCTCAAGGAACGCCACTGAGTGGCTTTATGGGGCACCTTTTCCTGTAGTTATATAGAAGGTGGCTTCATTTCATTGTTTATGTACGCAACCATATAAAAGCATGATAAATCAACAGAAAGAGCAATAAGATTGAATGCAAGACATACATTCATCAGATTTTGAAGTTGGGTTTACAAGGAGTGATAACTGACACTGTATTGATATCACTTTGTAAAACCTAGAAATATCATTGTCATGTAACCAAGAGATCACAGAAAAGAGTAATCAGTGAACACAATACAAGAAATACACTGTATTGTAAATTGTAATATTTTGTTGCAAAAAATGACTTTCGGCGTTACTCCCGAGGAATCCCACTGAGCAGCATTATGGGGCACCTTTTTCCTGTAGTTATATAGAAGGTGGCTTCATTTCATTGTGTATGTACTCAACCATATAAAAGCATGATATATCAACTCTAAGAGCAATAACATTGTATGCAAGACATACATTCATCAGATTTTAAGTTGGTTGTAAAAGGAGTGATAATAGACACTGTATTGATATCACTTTGTAAAACCTAGAAATATCACTGTCATCTAACCAACAGATCATAGAAAAGACTAATCAATGAATACAATACAAGAAATAGACTGGATTGTAAATTGTAATAGGTTGTTGCAAAAAATGACTTTTGGCGTCACTCTCGAGGAATTCCACTGAGTGGCAGTAAGGGGCACCTTTTCCTGTAATTATATAGAAGGTAGCTACATTTCATTGTATATGTACGCAACCATATACAAGCATGATAAATCAACAGTAAGAGCAATATGATTGAATGCAAGACATACATTAATCAGATTTTGAAGTTGGTTGTACAAGGAGTGATAACTGACAGTGTATTGATATCCCTTTGTAAAACCTAGAAATATCACTGTCATGTAACCAACAGATCATAGAAAAGAGTAATCAATGAACACAATACAAGAAATACACTGGATTGTAAATTGTAATAGTTTGTAAAAAAAAATGACTTTCAGCGTTACTCCCGAGGAATCCCACTGAGTGGCAATATTGGGGCACCTTTTTTCTCTAGCTGTATAGAAGGTGGCTTCATTTCATTATATATGGGTTGAGGACAGACTGGCAATCTGGAGTGGGATGAATCCGGAGGCAAAAGCTGCAGGGGGAAAATCCCCCAGGTCTGGCTGTCCACATTGGCCAGGGTATTGCGCAAGGATGCCGTTACGGAGTGTTCAGACTGCTGCGGAGTGGCCCCAGGTGTGCCAGCCTCTGCAGTTCGTGATAGGGCTGTTTTGGCAATTTGCGCATGTGCGCATGAGCGCTTGTGCGCAAACTGGCAAAACGTTGCATTCACACTGCTGCCTCCGCTTGCCTCCCGCCTTCTTCTGGTTCACACTGCCTGGAAGCGGGAGGCAAGTGCAAGACGGCCTCCGGACACCGGTTTCTCCCAGTGTCCTTCTAAAGTGCAAGAAAACTGGCTTCAAAGTGGGTAAGTGCGGAAGGGAGCCGAGGGACAGCTGCGCATGTCTGAACAGTCTCCCTTCCCCCGCTTCCCATGCAGACCTATCCCGGGGCAGATTGCCAGTCTGTCCTCAGCCATCTACTCAACCATATAAAAGCGTTACTCCCGAGGAATCACACTGTGCGGCATTATGGGGCACATGTTTCCTCTAGCTGTATAGAAGGTGGCTTTATTTCATTGTATATGTATTCAACCATGTAAAAGCATGATATATCAATTGTAAGAGCAATAACATTGAATTGAAGACATACATTAAACAGATTTTGAATTCGGTTGTACAAGGAGTGATAACTGACACTGTATTGATATCCCTTTGTAAAACCTAGAAATATCACTGTCATGTAACCAAAAGATCATAGAAAAGAGTCATCAATGAAGACAATACAAGAAATACACTGTATTGTAAATTGTAATAGTTTGTAAAAAAAATGAATTTCAGCGTTAATCCCGAGGAATCCCATAGAGTGGCAGTATGGGGCACCTTTTTTCTCTAGCTGTATAGAAGGTGGCTTCATTTCATTATATATGTACTCAACCATATAAAAGCATGATATATCAACTGAAAGAGCAATAACATTGAATGCAAGACATGCATTCATCAGATTTTTAAGTTGGTGGTACAAGGACTGATAACTGACACTGTATTGATATCACTATGTAAAATCTAGAAATATCACTGTCATCTAACCAGCAGATCATTGAAAGGAGTAAACAATGAATACAATACAAGAAATACATTGGATCTTAAATTGCAATAGTTTGTTACAAAAAATGACTTTCGGCATTACTCCCGAGGAATCCCACTGAGCGGCAGAATGGGGCCCCTTTTTCTCTAGCTATATTGAAGGTGGCTTCATTTCATTGTATATGTACTAAACCAAAAAAAAGGATGATATATCAACTGTAGAAGCAATAATATTGAATGACAAACATACATTGATGAGATTTTGAATTTGATTGTACAAGGAGTGATAACTAACAGTGTATTGATATCACTTTGTAAAACCTAGAAATATCACTGTCATGTAACCAAGAGATCATAGAAAAGAGTAATAAATGAATACTATACAAGAAATAGACTGGATTGTAAACTGTAATAGTTTGTTGCAAAAAATGACTTTTGGCGTTACTCTTGAGGAATGCCACTGAGTGGCAGTATGGGGCACCTTTTCCTGTAGTTATATAGAAGGTGGCTTCATTTCATTGTATATGTATGCAACCATATAAAAGCATGATAAATCAACAGTAAGAGCAATAAGATTGAATGCAAGACATACATTCATCAGATTTTGAAGTTGGGTTTACAAGGAGTGATAACTGACACTGTATTGATATCACTTTGTAAAATCTAGAAATATCACTGTCATCTAACCAGCAGATCATAGAAAGGAGTAAACAATGAATACAATACAAGAAAAACATTGCATCTTAAATTGTAATAGTTTCTTACAAAAAATGAGTTTCTGCGTTACTCCCGAGGAATCCCACTGTGCGGCATTATGGGGCACATGTTTCCTGTAGTTATACTCACCATATAAAAGCATGATATATCAACTGTAAGAGCAATAAAATTGAATGCAAGACATACATTCATCAGATTTTGAAGTTGTTTGTAAAACGAGTGAACAGTGACACTGTATTGATAATACTTTGTATAACCTAGAAATCTCACTTTCATCTACCCAGGAGATCACAGAAGTGTAATTAATGAATACTTTACAAGAAATACATTTGATTGTAAACTGTAATAGTGTGTTACAAAAACTGTCTTTCGGCGTTAACTCCCAAGGAATCCCAGTGAGCGACATTATGGGGAACCTTTTTCTTCTAGCTTTATAGAAGGTGGCTTCATTTCATTAAATATGTATTCAAGCATCTAAAAGCATGATATATCAATTGTAAGAGCAATAACATTGAATGCAAGACATACATTCATCAGATTTTGAAGTTGGTTTTACAAGGAGTTAAAACTGAAACTGTATTGATATCACTTTGTAAAACCTAGAAATATCACTGTCATGTAACCAAGAGGTCACAGAAAAGAGTAATCAGTGAACACAATACAAGAAATACACTGTATTGTAAATTGTAATAGTGTGTTGCAAAAAACGACTTTCGGCGTTACTCCCGAGGAATCGCACTGAGCGGCATTATGGGGCACCTTTTTCCTGTAGTTATATAGAAGGTGGCTTCATTTCATTGTATATATACTCAACCATCTAAAAGCATGATATATCAACTGTAAGAGCAATAAGATTGAATGCAAGACATACATTCATCAGTTTTTGAAGTTGGTTGTACAAGGAGTGATAACTGACACTGTATTGATATCCCTTTGTAAAACCTAGAAATATCACTGTCATCTAACCAACAGATCACAGAAAAGAGTAATCAATGAATACAATACAAGAAATAAACTGGATTGTAAATTGTAATAGTTTGTAAAAAAAAAAAGGCTTTCAGTGTTACTCCCGAGGAATCCCACTGAGTGGCCGTATGGGGCACCTTTTTTCTCTAGCTGTATAGAAGGTGGCATCATTTCATTATATATGTACTCAACCATATAAAAGCATGATACATCAACTGACAGAGGAATAATATTGAATGCAAGACATGCATTCATCAGATTTCTAAGTTGGTTGTACAAGGAGTGATACTGACACTGTATTGATATCACTTTGTAAAATCTAGAAATATCACTGTCATCTAACCAGCAGATCATAGAAAGGAGTAAACAATGAATACAATACAAGAAATACATTGGATCTTCAATTGTAATAGTTTGTTACAAAAAATGACTTTCGGCGTAACTCCCGAGGAATTCCACTGAGTGGCAGTATGGGGCCCCTTTTTCTCTAGCTATATAGAAGGTGGCTTCATTTCATTGTATATGTACTCAACCAAATAAAAGCATGATATATCAACTGTAGAAGCAATAATATTGAATGACAAACTTACATTAATCAGATTTTGAATTTGATTGTACAAGGAGTGATAACTAACAGTGTATTGATATCAGTTTGTAAAACCTAGAAATATCACTGTCATCTAACCCACAGATCATTGAAAGGAGTAATAAATGAATACTATACAAGAAATAGACTGGATTGTAAAGTGTAATAGTTTGTTGCAAAAAATGACTTTTGGCATTACTCTCGAGGAATGCCACTGAGTGGCAGTATGGGGCACCTTTTCCTGTAGTTATATAGAAGGTGGCTTCATTTCATTGTATATGTACTCAACGATGTAAAAGCATGATATATCAACTGTAAGAGCAATAACATTCAATGCAAGACATACATTCATCAGATTTTGAATTTGGTTGTACAAGGAGTGATACTGACACTGTATTGATATCACTTTGTAAAATCTAGAAATATCACTGTCATCTAACCAGCAGATCATAGAAAGGAGTAAACAATGAATACAATACAAGAAATACATTGGATCTTCAATTGTAATAGTTTGTTACAAAAAATGAGTTTCGGCGTTACTCCCGAGGAATCCCACTGTGCGGCATTATGGGGCACCTTTTTCCTTTAGCTGTATAGAAGGTGGCTTCATTTCATTGTATATGTATTCAACCATTTAAAAGCATGATATATCAACTGTAAGAGCAATAACATTGAATTGAAGACATACATTAATCAGATTTTGAATTTGGTTGTACAAGGAGTGATAACTGACACTGTATTTAAATCACTTTTTAAAACCTAGAACTTTCACTTTCATCAAACCAACAGATCACAGAAGTGTAATGAATGAATAGAATACAAGAAATTCATTGGATTGTAAATTGTAAAAGTTTGTTACAAAAAATGACTTTCGGCATTACTCCCGAGGAATCCCACTGAGCGGCCCTATGGGGCACCTTTTCCTCTAGCTGCATAGAAGGTGGCTTCGTTTCATTGTATATGTATTCAACCATATAAAAGCATGATATATCAACTGTAAGAGAATAAAACTGAATGCAAGACATACATTCATCAGATTTTAAGTTGGTTGTAAAAGGAGTGATTACAGACACTGTATTGATATCACTTTGTAAAACCTAGAAATATCACTGTCATCTAACCAACAGATCATAGAAAAGAGTAATAAATGAATACTATAGAAGAAATACACTGGATTGTAAATTGTAATAGTTTGTTGCAAAAAATGACTTTTGGCGTTACTCTCGAGGAATTCCACTAAGTGGCAGTATGGGGCACCTTTTCCTGTAGTTATACTCAACCATATAAAAGCATGATATATCAACGGTAAGAGCAATAAAATTGAATGCAAGACATACATTCATCAGATTTTGAAGTTGTTTGTAAAAGGAGTGAACAGTGACACTGTATTGATAATACTTTGTATAACCTAGAAATCTCACTTCCATTTACCCAGGAGATCACAGAAGTGTAATTAATGAATACTTTACAAGAAATACATTTGATTGTAAACTGTAATAGTTTGTTACAAAAACTGTCTTTCGGCATTACTCCCAAGGAATCCCAGTGAGCGGCATTATGGGGCACCTTTTTCTTCTAGTTTTATAGAAGGTGGCTTCATTTCATTGTATATGTACTCAACCATCTAAAAGCATGATATATCAACTGTAAAAGCAATAAGATTGAATGCAAGACATACATTCATCAGATTTTGAAGTTGGTTGTAGAAGGAGTGATAACTGACACTGTATTGATATCACTTTGTAAAACCTAGAAATATCACTGTCATGTAACCAACAGATCACAGAAAAGAGTAATTAATGAACACAATACAAGAAATACACTGTATTGTAAATTGTAATTGCCCCCCCCAGTCGCAATGAAGAGACAGACAACAGGTTGGAATTAAACAAGGGCCACTTTATTAACTATTTACAGGTAATTGCAGCAACGGGGAAAAAATAGGCAAGCACAGGAACAGGCAAGGCAGGCGTCTTTCCTAGACACGGCCTCCTTGCCCTTAGCATGGGTGGGACAGCTAGCTCCGGTCTGAAGCCAGCCAATTCTGGCTCGTAACCGGCAGCCCAGCATACTGGCATCCCCCCCAGGAGCGCCTACCCCTGAGACCACACGGAACTTCAGGGAGGAGCCTAGCCTGAGAGGTTCCCAGAGGAGGCACCATTCACTGCCCCGGACCGCACTGCCCTAGAGCGGTTCCTTTTTTTATATATATATATATAATTTTTTATTTTACATGTATAAACGTATTCACATTTCACATTTACATGGTCTTACTCCACATCATATTTAGATTATTTCTCCGTTAATCGTTACACATTTAAATTATTACTTCATTAAGCATTAAACATTAAATATTTACTTTTCCATCTGAAAGTCTTCACTACTTTTAGTCCATCCAGTTATAAAATTTGGACCAGATCACAATAGTATCTTTCTTGGCATATGGGTTTAATAAATAACCTAACTTATCCATTTCTGCCCAACCTAAAATTAAGCTAATTAGTTCTATTTGCGATGGCATTTTCGACGCTTTCCAATATTTAGCCCTTAAAATGCGAGCTGCTGTAACTATATATGACAGTAATCGTTTATCCTCTTTTACCATTCTTTCCGGTATCATGTTCAACAAAAATAGAGCCGGATCTAAAGGTATCTCTATTTCAAAAATCTCATTCACCATGATTTTAACCATTTCCCAATATTTACTAATTATCCCACATGTCCACCATACATGAAAATATGTTCCTCTGTTGCCACAGGCCCAACATTTATTCGATACATTATAGAATTTATGTAGTTTATCCGGGGGCCAGTGCCATCTATAGAACATCTTATAAATGTTTTCCTTATAGTTAACAGTTGTTAGAAATTTAACTGATCTCCAAATCTTACTCCAAGCCTCTGTATCAACATTCTTTCCTAGATCTTTCATCCATGTTACCATAGTGGGTTTTATAACCTCATCTTGCATTTCATTATTTAGAAAGAATTTATATAATTTGTTAATTGTTTTATCATCATTTTTTAACCAGATCTCATCTAGTGTGTTTGGTTTACTATCAATCCCGTTTTTTATATCTTTTTGGTATCTAGATTTTAATTGTATACTTTCCCACCAGGAAAGTTGTAGCCCTAATTCTTCTCTTAATTGAATTTCGTTTTTAAGTATCCCTTTGTTATCCAGTAATTTATTATAACCAATTACATTTTGCGGATTTAGTAGTGATGGTTTAATAAAGGCTTCTAGTGGAGAGATCCAACTAGGTATTTTGCCCTAGTAACTGTCTTTTACCTCTAACCATACCTCCAATAAAGCTTTTCTCAACAAGTGTGAATTAAAGTTTGTATGTATTTTATGTTTCCCATACCATACATAGGCGTGCCAGCCCATGTATAGGTCGTGTCCCTCTAGTGCAAGTACCTTCCGATTACTAAGAGTTAACCAGTCCTTAATCCAAACCAATGCTGCCACTTTCCCGTATAATTCCCATCTTGGTACACCTATACCACCTCTTTCTTTTAGATCTTGCAATAACTTCCATCTGACTCTTGGTTTCTTTGATGCCCAGATGAATTTTCTAGTTATACTATTTAATTCTTTATAAAAATGGGCATTTTTTTTCAAAAGTGGAATTGATTGAGCCAAAAATAAAAATTTAGGGAGGATATTCATTTTAACTGCAGCTGTTCTGCCTAGCCATGACAGGTTTAAATCTTTCCAATTCTTAAGATCTTCTTTAATCTTTTTTAATAACACATTATAGTTATCCTCTGTTAAGGTACTGGCTTTATTGGAACACATTATTCCTAGATATTTTATTTTCTTAACAATCTCAATCCCTGTTAGTCTTTGAATTTCTAGCTTCAGATGTTCTGATCCATTTTTTAACAATATTTTGGGTTTTTTAATATTCATTGAAAGTCCAGCTACTTTACCATATGAGTTTATCTCTTCCCTCCATCTTTCTATTGATTCTGTCGGGTCTTCAATAATGAACATTAAATCATCGGCGTAGGCACATAGTTTAAATTCTTGACCTTTACACCTGATTCCTCTAATTTGTTCATTTTCTCTAATTTGGTCACAGACAGATTCAAGCGCAAAGATGAATAGTAGAGGGGACAAAGGACAACCCTGCCTTGTACCCTTTTCTATTGGAAATTCTCGTGACATATCCCCATTAATGGATAACCTTGCTGATTGTTGTTTATATATTGCCTCTATCAGGGTTTTAAAGTAAGTCCCAGGATTATAATGGTTCAGCTTTGAAAGTAAAAACTTCCATGAAACGTTATCAAAGGCCTTCTCTGCATCCATAAAGATCAGTGCCACCGATTTTTCAGGGTGTGCTTCGTAATATTCTAACGTATTAATTACAGTTCTAATATTTTCTCTTAACTGTCTCTTAGGAAGAAAGCCTACTTGATCTTTATTAATTATTTGATTTAACACTTTTTTAAATCTTTCTGCTAAAATGCTTGCAAATATCTTATAATCAGCATTTAGCAATGAAATTGGTCTATAATTAGCTATATAATCCATTTCCTCTTTACCCTTTGGTATTAATGTAATCAAGGCTGAATTCCACGAATCTGGTACTGCACAGGTCTGACTTATATGCTTTATTAGATCTTTAAATGTTCCTGAAATTTGTCCCTCAAAAACCTGATAGAACTCTCCAGGAAGACCGTCCGGTCCCGGTGATTTATTTTTCTTTTGTCTCTTAATGGCTTCTATAATCTCATATATTGCGATTGGTTCATTTAGCCTCTCCTTCTGTTCTGTTGTAAACTTTTTTCCCTTTAAATTATTTTCCAAATACATATCTATATCTTCTATTTTTTCTTCATTCTGCTTATATATTTTGCTAAAATATTCTTCTGCTATCTGCTTTAATTCTGCCTGAAGATATTTATTTTCTCCCTTTTCATTTTTCAAAGAAATTATTGTCCTTTTGGCCTTTTCTTTTTTTAGCCTATATGCCAGCCATCTTGATGGCTTATTAGCATTCTCAAAAAAAAAAAGTTTATTATACTGTATTTTTTTCCCAATTTCTTTGTTCAGTAACAGGTTTAATTTATGCTGTCTGTATAATATTCTTTGTTTACATTTCAAATCTCCTTGTTGTTTAAATCCAAGTTCTTCTTCTATCTTAATTTGCCTAACTAAATGGTCATATTCTTTCTTTTCCTGTTTCTTTTTCCAAGCCACATGACTAATTAATTTGCCTCTCACATAGGCCTTAAATGCATCCCAAACGATGTTAATAGGAGTTGTGTGCTGTATATTTATTTCAAAGAATTCTTTAATATCCTTTTTCATATTATCCACAAAACTTGTATCTTTTAGTACATATTTATTCATAGTCCATCTGGGGCTCTTCCTTATTTCTTTAAATGACAGAAGGAGAGGGTTGTGATCGGCAAAAATTAGAGGCAATGTCTCAATATCATTTAATTCCCTTATTAGTTCTCTTGATATCCAGGCCATATCTATACGGGACCAAGATTTGTGTCTTCCCGAATAATATGTAAAGGTGTTTTTATTTGCATATTTGGTTCTCCATACATCCAATAAGTCATACTCCTCTGCTATTTGGAAAAAGTTACCTGGCAGAGTTTTACCCTTTCTCCTTACACTATTTAGATTTTTCCTATCTCTCCTGGCTTCTACCACCGCGTTGAAATCTCCAACTAGGTAAATGTTATCACTACCACTTTTCTTTAATATTTCCGCAATTTCACTGAAAAAGGGCTGTTGATTGGTGTTAGGCGCGTATATATTTATAATAGTATATTCTTTTCCCTGACGTATTATTGAAACTGCCACCATTCTCCCGCCTTCAGTTGCGTGTGTTAACCTAGGATGTAAATACTCTTTTACGTATGTTACTACCCCTCTCTTTTTTTTGGAACTGTCTGCTGAGATAAATGCGATACCTAATTTATTACACATCAAATATTTAGTATGGTCTTTTTTAATATGCGTCTCTTGCAAACACACTACATCAGCTTTTATTTTAGTTAATTGATGGCATACTCTTTTTCTTTTTTGTGGAATATTTAACCCATTTATGTTAATTGAGATTAATTTGAAATCCTTAAGATTCTGCTCCATTCTTTGTTCTTACGTCTTTCGCCTTGCTCTTCACCTGGTTTCTGGTTTGTATCTGTAGCGGGATTCTGGTATCTTCCTTTCTCTTTCCTTTTTTCCCTTCTCTTTTCCTTTCCTTTCTTTCTTCTTCTTCTTCTTCTTCCTCTTCCTCTTCTCCTTCTTCTTTCTCCGACTGCGATTCTTCTTCCTCTTTCTCTTCCGTTATTCCAAAGTCCGGTCCATAGGTCTCCAAAAAGTTATCCAGTTTAAACACCGAGTCCAACTTGAATCTCCTTCCTTTATACTCGAAGATTATTCCTTCTGGTATGTTCCATCTATAAAGTATGTTCTTGTCTCGTAGTAATGCCGCTAAGTGTTGGTATGATTTTCTTTTTTCTCGGACTCTCCATGGAACTTCTCGTAAAAGTTTTATCTCCGCCTCTTGGATCTGTACTTTCTTTTCATATGACGCTTTCAATATTTTATCTCTCATATTTCTTTTGTTGAATTTTATATGAATTTCTCTTGGTGTTTTGTGTTTTTTGGCGTATGCAGAATTTCGTCTGAACATTGCATCTATTTCTGTTGATATTTCTTGCTCAGATCCTACTTTTAGTTGGCTTGCCATTGCAGTAACTAATTCTTCTTTCCAATCCGTAGTCAAGTTTTCAGGAATGTTCTGACATCGGATTGTTAAGGCAGCTTTGTCCATTTCGAGTCCTATTAAGGCCTCCTCCAAATTTTCATTTTTTGCCTTCATTTCTTGCAAGTCCAAGCTTAGTTCTCTCATCTTATCATGGGCCTTTCTCTTCCCCTCCTTCAGACCTTGTATATCTATATCGTGCCTGAGAATGTCCGACTTATTAGCGGTGACTTGAGTCTTCATTTCTTCCATTTCCTCTTTTATTTGGGATGTTAAATTATCAATCTTCGTGTTTATCGGTGCCAGTTCTTGCTGAATAATTGACGTCAACTCCTGATGTAAAATTGTCGGGATCCTCTCCTCTACCTTCGCCATCAACACAGGTAATGTAGATTCTATGACGGCTTTAACAGCTGCTGCTACAGAGTCATCGATCATACTCTACAATTCTTTGTTGCTTTGGGTAGGGTTGCTGCTTGACGGCTTCATTTGGCTTATTAAATTTAGATGTGCTGGTGATGGTAGGGAGCTTTTTCTTAAGTTTCCAGGATTTCCTGCAGCCATATGCCAACTGTATTTTGTACTTTTAATATTAGTGATTATTCTAATTTTCTCCCTGTGCCTACTATTTCTCAACCAATTTAATTAATTAATTAATTTAACTTATAATCAAGTAATTAAATAATTTTATCTAATTTGTTCACTCCACTTATTATATTTATGTTTTTGTAACACTCTTAATTTTTATGAGATTAAATTTTAAGGTCTACTATGTCTGTCTGTCACTTGCTTGATCAATTTTCTTTATATATAAATTTTGTAGTTAATTAGCTTAATTAATCAAATAACCAATTAATTAATATCTTAATTAACTGACCAGTTAATTACCCACTTTTGATTATTCACAGATCTCAACAGTTCGTTCAACAATTTAAACCAATTACATATACATATATATAGTCCCCCCTATACCCACTTATATAAACACAAATATACCAGCAGATGTCTTATTTACACCTCCAAAGTAAATTTAAGTCTCTCAATCAATTTCCTCCCTTCTTACTATACACCAGCCACTCCTGTATGTTTTATCTATTCAGGGAATCCCCCTAATTTTCTGTAACTAATTTTCAACCTTCTTCAACCTTTAGTCCCTTCTTTACACGTTGGGCACTATTTAATTTCTTTCTCTCCACTCAGCCCCCCCCAGCATTATTTTTCCCGCCTAGTAGCTCCTTTGCCCTTTAATTGCCTCCCCGTTTCTATTCCCAGCCGCTTTTCTAGCCGTAGTTCCCGTCTGTCTTCTTCCGTCGTCTCCTTTAGCGCCTCTCCGCCGTTTCCGTAGCCCCCGTAACTTCCGTAGCGTCCTCCGCTATTAGCGTATCTCGCCGTCGTATCCGCTTGCTCCGCTGCTCTCGTATGTGGCTAATCTTGCGTAGCTCCTGATCTTCGCGCATGCGCCTCCCCGCTCCGGCCACTCCCGACGCCGACCTCTTTACACTCCTCACTCGTAGACCCGCTACTCTTCAAGGGAAAACCTGCTCGGATGCCAGGATATCCTCAAAACAAACACAGAAAAAATAAAGGTTAGTGCAGCGAGTTTACTTGTAGCAACTCCCTCTTTTCCCGGTGCAAATCTTTTTTCCCCCCACAGTCTCTGGCCGTCTTAGCCTGGGAGATTCTGTCTCAATTTAATTCTAATTTCTTTAAGGCTTATAATTTTCTAAGTTAACTTAGTTCTACTCAGCTTTTTTATTGTTATGTTGTCCAGTCCAGTCGCTCTTCTCTCATGGTCCCGTAAGGTTCCTCTCCCACCTCTTCAAGCCGAAGCCGCTTCCACAGCGCCGGCGTTCCAACCTAGCACCCCGCTTAGAGTTTAATGAGGAAAAAGGGGAAAAACCCCTTGACCTAGGGGGTTGCCTCCCCCCTTGGTTCAGCCTCTACACTCTTAGCTTCTTCCTACCCTACAAGAAGAAAGAAAGGCAGTCCTTTATGCCTGGTAATTCTAGAGAAATTACAAGCAAACCCTCAGAGCTCGCACTCCTTGCGTCTGCCGAGGAGGTGGGCGGAACCGGAACTGATCCCGGGCTGCGGAAAATTGATAATGAATTAGAAATACCAGAGAACTGTCCCCTAGAGCAGTTCCTGATGACCTCCTGTCCCAATCGGGTTATGCCGTAAGGCGCTCACCAGTTCCATTTCTGCTTGCACAAACCTGCCACAGCCAAGGCCAAGCCTCTGCTTTGGCCTTTGCTACCCCACTCAGCAACCGAGTGCCAACCGGATCCCATGCTGCAAATCCGCTAAAAATATCTCGTTGCCCTTGTCGGATAGGTGCACCCCATCAGGCCTATACAGGTCAGGAAACTCGACCCGTATATTGGGGTGTGGCAAAAACAAGCCCAACCCAGACTCCATAGCTTTCTTTAACTGACTATTGGCCTTACGTCGTGCACGGTCCACACACCTAGGGTCCTCCTCATGCTGCCATACCAGGCGGGGAAGCATGGCTGACCACACAATCTGTACACCCGGCCACCTTGCCCCTGGAGGGAAGCCCAGGTGAACACCCAGTCAACATGCCAAGTCACCATGCTCTTATCATCACAAGGTCAACCTATGGCATGGAACACTATCTGTACGCCAGGCCACCTTGCTCTTATCCTCACAAGGTGCGATCCTGGCCTGCAACCGATCCGAACGCCGGGCCACCTTGCTCTTATCCTCACAAGATGCCATGGCCGTGCGCACCATACACCATGCTACCTTGCTCTTATCCTCACAAGGTAAAGTGGCCGTCCACAGTACATCAGGCCACCTTGCTCTTATCCTCACAAGGCGCCATGGCCATCTATCGCAAATGCCAAGCAGCCTTGCTCTTATCCTCACAAGGTGCCATGGCCATCCACAGTATGTCAGGTCACCTTGCTCTTATCCTCACAAGGTGCCATGGTCAACTACCCCGAGGGCCGAGCTGCCTTGCTCTCATCCTCACAAGGTCAGGCAGGCCACAACTCAAAGACCCCCTCTGCACTTGACAGGTGTCCATCCTGCTTGATGAGCTGACGAAAAAAGAACGCTGTGGCCGCCAACTGACTTTTCATCCAGCCTCACTGCCCACAGCATCTGTAAAAGAAATGTGATTAAAAACTGGTTCCATACCCTGAACCGATTCAGTGTAGTAGGCCAAAAGGTGAACTACTTCCCTAAAAGAGGCAACCCAGACTAAAAACGTCCACATATTCACCTGTAAGGATTTTCTCCGTGGTGGCAATGGACAAATGATCGCCCAAAGGCAGATCAGCATCCCCCTAGTCAGAGCTCCTGCAGGAACTGCATCGGAAGAGGCCACCACTGGACCTGCATAGCAGCTACCCAGCTGAGGATAACCCCATGCCAGCCAGGACAGGGCGCCTGACATGGGGAGGGGAAGGGAAAGGCGCCTGCAAGCCACTCCGAGACTCCCCCGGGGAGCGGAGGGCAGGGTATAAATCCAATCACCTCTTCTTCTTCTTCTGTTTCCAAAAGAAACCACAATCCGCTCCCGATCTTAACTCATCTTACCCGGAATCTCTAACAGCACCCAGATTTTATTAAGAAATATAAATCAGAGCAGGCCCCACAGGGTTTCCAGGAACTTACTGCTGTGTCCAGTGTGCATGTACAGAATAGCAGATGATAAGAGAAGGGAGCTAGTGCTAGAGTTAGGTTAGTGCTTTCCAGACCTCTCAGACAAGAAAAAACTTCTTTTCCTGAATGAAAATCAAAAGCGTATTTCACTCTTACTTTGCTTACTGTGCTAGAAAAACTGTGAGCCAGCTCACACCAATTCAGCTTAGAGGGAACACTGTCACAGAGTTAGGCTGCCCCTGGCTATTGACTTCAGTAAGCTTGCGTAGACCTCCTCCTCCTCCTGTACTGTTGAGCTCAGTCATTAAGATCTTCTTTCCAAGCCCTGCTCTTTGTGCCTTCACCAGAAGAAGTGAAGAGAGTGGTAACCAGAGACAGGAGCTTTTCAGTGGTGGCCCCTTACCATTTAAATGCCCTCCCTTGAGGCTAGCCTGACTCCTTCTGCCTTGTCTGGTAGATGTCAGGGCCAAAACATTTCCTTTTTACCAAGCTTTTAATCGGAGGGTCCCATTTTATTTATTTATTTATTTTTATTTTTTAACAGCTGTTGTTTATCATCTCAGAGCTGTTTTATAGACATCTTTTAGGCCATTCTTATGCTGTTTTATGCCCTGCTAGGGTCTTTATAGTTCTAATGTTTTGTTTAATGATGGTAATATTATCATTGTTCCCCCCATAACTGTGTGCTGCCATTCCAGAGACCTGTTCAAGGTGGCATATAAATTTTTAAGTATGCCATTTTTACCTGCGCACATGGCACATAAGTACTGGAGAAATTTCACCAACCCTTCAGCAGCTTCCACCTCATCTGACTTGTGTAGTGGCCAGGAGTTGGACTCTAATCTGGGAGAACCCAGTCCGACTCCCCACTCCTCCACATGCAGCCGCCGGCGTGACCGTGGACCAGCCACAAGCTCTCCCAGAGGTACTCTCCCACGAGCAGCCCCCAAAAGATCTCTCTCAGCCCCACCCACCCCACAGGGTGTCCTGTCATGGGGAGGTGAGGGGAAAAGGATGGGTCACCTGTCCTGGGTATCTCAAGTCTACTTGCAACCTCGTGGTTTCAAGGGAGCAGGAAGAGAACAAGGGTGTGATCTTTACACTTATTTATTTATTTATTTTCTATTGCACAAAGCATTGGACGGGGAAGGACATGGAGGAAGAGCAGGTCCGCCCCACCCACCCGTGGAGTGGAGCCTGAAGGGGGGTGCTGCCCTCCGACATGCCCCAGGCATGTCATGGGGTGTGGCACACGCAAATGCACCATGCAAACGAGCCATGCCATTGAGCTCCTGCACCTCATTCTCTACGAAATGACCCCGATGTGAGGCAGCCGTACCCTGATAACCCGAGCACCATGGCAACCAGGGCCCATCCCCATACCTCCAGCCCATGAGGCCCGGTATGAAGTGTCACTTGCTGGGCCCCCCAAACCTGTGCCAGCTGTCCAGACCCTGGACCTTCGCCTTGCTCCCCAGGATCCGCATCTCGCTTGTCCTCTAGGAAGGCTAGCCCCGCTAAACTTGGGCCAGAAAGAACAAATTAGACTCCCCCCCCTTTTTTTTTTTTGCTTAGCACCCTTGGAGGACAAACCCTGCTCTTTCACCAATGCCTCCAGCTGATGTAAAAAGGCTGCGTTAACAGGATCATTGCCTTCATCAGCATCAGATAGAATTGCAGACATTGGACGCGCAGGAGGCCTTTTGGAGCTGGCTGCGTACCTTTTACTTTGCCTTGGCCCTTCCCAGAAACCTTAGCAAGTGTTATTGAATGAATCAAATTGGGGAATAAGCCCAGGGTGAAAATGGCAGCTATCCAGGAAACCACCCCTACTCCCAAACCTGAGCCAAACCCAAATATGCCAAACAGCCACAAGTAGCTCAATCTGAAATGGCCATCTGGCTTATCAAAATGGCCGCCACACATGGCAACTAGACCTCACTAAAATGGCCGCCAGGTGTGGGCCTAACTATACAAAAATGGCCGCCACACAAGGGCGACTAAACCTCACTAAAATGGCCGCCAAGTGTGGGCCTGAAGCCGCAGCAGAAATGCTAATTCCACACAATAACTTCTCTGAACAAAGGCCCTGCTCAAAATGGCCGACCCAAGATCCAACTAAAAGACCATCCCAAGTGGCAACCAGACAGTGCCTCCCTGGCCAGCCATCTGGTCATCTAAGGGGCCGCCTTCAAGGCCTGCTGCAAGTTGGGGGGGGGGTAACAATCAGCCTGTCAGGCCTAAGAACGCTGCTAAATGCAACCAACCCAGCCAGCAACTCAAACACCCCCCAGGCCGCACAGAACTGGAGCAAGCTGTGGGGGGGGAGGGGGGGGTGAACGCCAACTATGCCCAGTCCACCAGAAGAAATGGCTAGTTTCTCGCCCCCGCAGCTATCGTCCGGCACCTTCCCGGGGTGAGGGAGTGTAAGGCACGTCACCTCACACAGCGCCGCCCAGCAGACCCGGCGGCTGACAACCGCTGACCAGGAAGGTGGGGAGGAGAGCGAGTCCAATCAAGCCTGCCCACCGTGCCACCTACACCCGTGAGGGGAATCGCGCCTCCGCCTCAAAGAGAAGGGGGGCCTTAATTCGCCCGATTCCACAGCCGGGGGGTGAAACCGCCCCTAAGCTATTGCCGCCTCAGTAACGCAGCAGCAAAACTGGACAGCAGGGAGCCCGAGGCTGCTACACCACCGCTGACTCCACTCTCCCCTAAGTGGGAAACAAGCCCCGACGCCGTCCCTGCTACTGCCTCTGCTGAAAAACTGCCCTCGTCGCTGCGGCCGCAGCCGAAACTCTGCTGGATCGACCAGGCACCACATCAGGAACCCCCTCGTCAACGCCGAGTCGCCACAGCAGGCCCAAAGCGCTCCACTCCCACATAGACTCTGACACCCCACACCTCCCCCGACGAGTGACAGGGAGGGGGGGTTAAGGCAAGCGGCTCAAGACTCCCCTTGCTGCTCACACGGTCCTGGCCGCTCTTACTAGGACCCCCAACACCATGGGCGCCAAATAACGCTGCCGCAGCGTTTGTAGCCACACCCTGCAGTCCGCCGGTGGGGGAGGGTGGCAAAGTGCTCTCCGCCACCGACGCCAACGCCGCTCAAGCCCGGCCCGTTAGGCCGAAAACGGGAGCTCTGATGAGTGGCAGGGGGGGTAACCACGCGGCTGAAGACCCGACTGCTGCTTTTAATGGAACCCGACACCGCGGCCGACCAGTCACGCCGCCGCGGCGATCAACGCGCCGAGTGGTCCCTCGATGGGGCTACTACCCCAGGTATTCAGACACCACGGGGGGGGGAGTGGAAGGCCCCCACCCCAGCCAATGCCGCCTTGTTCGGCTTCTGGGATCCGTCGCTTGGAAAAAACACTGAAGGGGGGACGCTCAGCAGCAGCCGCCGCCGCCACCAGAAGCAACCCAGGACCCGACAGCTTCTCCTGGATGCTAAAGCCTCAGACCCCGCTGCTCCTCTCCATGCCGCAAACGCCTCTCCATGCCGCCTCCGCTCCAATGCGTACTCGACCATTCAGAGCACGCGGAGCAACTGACAGTCTGGGGGTGAGGCGCCTGCCTCGGCGCCTGCCCCGGCGATGGAGAGGCAAAGGCGCCACGGCGATTGGGCGCCACGGCATTGCCGGGCGCCCGGGAGCTCAATAGTTTGTTGCAAAAAATGATTTTCAGCGTTACTCCCGAGAAGTAAACAATGAATACAATACAAGAAATACATTGGATCTTAAATTGTAATAGTTTGTTACAAAAAATGACTTTCGGCGTTACTCCCGAGGAATTCCACTGAGCGGCAGTATGCGGCCCCTTCTTCTCTAGCTAGCTATATAGAAGGTGGCTTCATTTCATTGTATATGTACTCAACCAAATAAAAGCATGATATATCAACTGGAGAAGCAATAATATTGAATGACAAACATACATTAATCAGATTTTGAATTTGATTGTACAAGGAGTGATAACTAACAGTGTATTGATATCACTTTGTAAAACCTATAAATATCACTGTCATCTAACCAACAGATCATAGAAAAGAGTAATAAATGAATACTATACAAGAAATAGACTGGATTGTAAACTGTAATAGTTTGTTGCAAAAAATGACTTTTGGCGTTACTCTCGAGGAATGCCACTGAGTGGCAGTATGGGGCACCTTTTCCTGTAGTTATATAGAAGGTGGCTTCATTTCATTGTATATGTACGCAACCATATAAAAGCATGATAAATCAACAGTAAGAGCAATAAGATTGAATGCAAGACATACATTCATCAGATTCTGAAGTTGGGTTTACAAGGAGTGATAACTGACACTGTATTGATATCACTTTGTAAAACCTAGAAATATCACTGTCATGTAACCAAGAGATCACAGAAAAGAGTAATCAGTGAACACAATACAAGAAATACACTGTATTGTAAATTGTAATATTTTGTTGCAAAAAATGACTTTCGGCGTTACTCCTGAGGAATCCCACTGAGTGGCATTATGGGGCACCTTTTTCCTGTAGTTATATAGAAGGTGGCTTCATTTCATTGTATATGTACTCAACCATATAAAAGCATGATATATCAACTCTAAGAGCAATAACATTGAATGCAAGACATACATTCATCAGATCTTAAGTTGGTTGTAAAAGGAGTGATAACAGACACTGTATTGATATCACTTTGTAAAATCTAGAAATATCACTTCCATCTAACCAACAGATCATAGAAAAGAGTAATAAATGAATACTATACAAGAAATACACTGGATTGTAAATTGTAAAAGTTTGTTGCAAAAAATGACTTTCAGCGTTACTCCCAAGGAATCCCACTGAGCGGCACTATGGGGCACATTTTTCCTCTAGTTATATAGAAGGTGGCTTCATTTCATTGTATATGTACTCAACCATCTAAAAGCATGATATATCAACTGTAAGAGCAATAAGATTGAATGCAAGACATACATTCATCAGATTTTGAAGTTGGTTGTACAAGAAGTGATAACTGACACTGTATTGATATCCCTTTGTAAAACCTAGAAATATCACTGTCATGTATCCAACAGATCATAGAAAAGAGTAATCAATGAACACAATACAAGAAATACACTGGATTTTAAATTGTAATAGTTTGTAAAAAAAATGACTTTCAGCGTTACTCCCGAGGAATCCAACTTAGTGGCAGTATGGGGAACCTTTTTTCTCTAGCTGTATAGAAGGTGGCTTCATTTCATTATATATGTACTCAACCATATAAAAAGCATGATATATCAACTGAAAGAGCAATAACATTGAATGCAAGACAGGCATTCATCAGATTTTGAAGTTGGTTGTACAAGGAGTTAAAACTGACACTCTATTGATATCACTTTGTAAAGCCTAGAAATATTACTGTCATGTAACCAGCAGATCACAGAAATGAGTAATCAATGAACAGATCAACCAGCAGATTATAGAATGGGTTTATGTCGCTCGGCAACGCCGTGGCATGCGGAAGCTGATTTGCCGCCTCGCAGGATGCGAGGCAGCAACAGGGATCGTGCTCTGTGCGCGGTGTTGCGGGCGGGGGCGGGGCTTGCTTGGCAAGAGCCATTGCCCCGCCTTCGTCTTCGCAGTTCGTTGTCGTGCTCGTGGAGCTCCGGTTTGGGCCTTTGGCGACAGCTGCGGCGGCTCTGTGCGAGCTCTGGGCTTTTGTGCACCAGCTGCGCTACGCTGCGGAGGCGACGGCTGCGGGAGCAGTGGGGAGCTCCAGTCTTCGGCCTCTTGGAGCGAGGCGGTGACGAGGGCGAGCCGGGGATGAGTATAGGGGCGCCGGTTGTGCAGGCGCCGTGCTAGCTCCGGGTTTGTGGGACTCGGCGATGCGGCAGTTTGAAGCGGCGAGGCTGTCGAGCGTGTTGGCAGTTCGCACGTGGCGGGTACAGCCGACAGCGGTAGCGGCGGCATTCGGTGTCGCTGGTTCCCCCCCCCAACAACTATGGGAGTGGTTGGTTCGGGCGTTTTATTTCTGTGAGGCTTTTGCAGGCTGCCCGGCTGGTTCCCTCCCCTCTTTCCGGCCTGATGGTCCTAAGGGGCCAGCTTTCCTTGTCTCGGTGTTGAGGCGGTGACAGCCTGGGTTGTGGCTTCCTCCCTCCCACCCCCCTTCAGTGGCGGCGTAGCCCTTAGCTGCGCCCCCCTCTCCTTTTGTGTAAGGTGGTGGTCCTGCCACCGGGTCTTCCTGGTCCCCTTGGGCGGCGTGGAGTTGCTGACATTGGCCCCACTTGGGTTGGCCTTACTGGCATTGGCCCCTGTGCGTGGGGATGCCGTAGGGCTTGTCCTCCTGCGGTGATCGCTGCTTGTTGGGACTTGTTTGGGTGGTGGCAGTTTTAGCGGCGGCAGTGCAGCCTGTGCCGGGGAATTGGCCCCACGGTGGAGCGGTGTGGCCACAAAGCCACGTTGTGTTGCGGTGGGCCCTGCTCGCAGCTGCCGGGGGTGTTGTAGGGGGCTGCAGCCTGGGTTTTGGTGGTTTGGGGCTTTTCCCCGGTGGTTACGACGGGTGCCTAGCTTAGCTTTGAAGGGTTCAATTCTGTAGCGCCCCCCCCCAACTTTGGTACTTGTGGAGGGCACAGGCCTTTGGCACTGCAGCCACTTTGGTGTGCTTGGTCCTCCTTTAGGCTTCTGCCGGATTTCCTTGCAGGGTGGCCATGGTGTGGAGGTCTGTAGGGCCTCGACTGGCTTTCCTCTAGGGCAGCCATCTTGAGTGGGCATACATAGCCTCAGTCAATTATACTCAGGGCAGCCATTTTAAGGAGGTCTGTTGGAATCATTGACAATTGGAAAAGGGTGGCCATTTTGAGGGGGTCTGTCTGGCCTCATGTTTGGAGGCCATTTTGGCACATATTGACGAGGTCTTCAAGCCTCATGTTTGGGGACCATTTTGATTAAAAGCGGTGGTGCACATTTTGGTTCGCTTATTACAATAGGCCTCCATTAGATTCTACACAGAGAGCCAATCTGGTGTAGTGGTTAAGTGCGTGGACTCTAATCTGGGAGAACCGGGTTTGATTCCCCACTCCTCCACTTGCACCTGCTGGATGACCTTGGGCAAGCCATAGCTCTGTACCAGCTGTTCCCTCAAGGACAGCTTGGGAAAGAATTCTCTCAGCCCCACCTACCTCACAGGGTGTCTGTTGTGGGGAGGGGAAGGGAAAGGAGTTTGTAAGCCACTCTGAGACTCTTAAGTGAGTGAAGGGTGGGATATAAATCCAATCTCTTCTTCTTCTTCTTCTTCTTCTATATTGGGAGCTCTTGGGACTGGTTTTGGCTTCATCTGATCTGTGCCTTTTCCTTATAGGCATCCTGGTTATAACACATTAGTGACAATTCATTTTTGTCTTTATTTGTTAGAAGTTCATAGTCATGGGGCCTAGTAAAGGAAAGGGCAAAGGCAAGGGCAAGCACCCGGCGCCTAAGAGACCTCCGGCACAGCCTGCTCCTGTAGTTCCCTTGGATGATGAGGAGGAAGAGGATGTCGTGAACCTGGCTATTCTGCAGCGGCTAAAGGCGCTTGAGAAGGAGCAGGGTATGCATGTTGGTGGTTTGCCAGATGATAAACATTCCAATGTGTCTTTTCAAGCACAGGTGCTGGCACGGTCGGCCTTTCTAGAGGATAAGCAGGAGGTGTCTGCTTCAAACATGGTGGGAGCTGTTTCTGGCCAGCAGGGTCCAGGTGCTGGGGAGCAGCAGGTGGCTCTGTATTCACCTTCCCAGGTTTCAGGAGGTAAGGAGATGGCCTCAGGTTGGCATGGATCACTGTGGCCTTGGGGCCCTGGCGGCCAGAGTTCTGCTGCTTCCCCTATGCCGCACACTAGCCAGCCTCTCGGCCCGGCATCTGAGCAAGGCACCACCACTTCTAACATGCTCCAGGCTACTTGGCCTGTGTATCCATATTCTAGTTCTCCTTCTGCATACCATGGAGCGTGGCCGGCTTGGGGCTTCCCTCAGCCTAGCATGGGTTACCCCTATGGGGGTGGTTCATCATACGATATGGTGGCGGCAGGGGCAGTGCCTTGCGGCGATGCAGACCTGCCTTTGGGAGATCACCTTTCTATAGCCACTAAAGAATGATTCTTAAAGGGGAATATGTAGATATATTTGGCTTGCTCTATCGCAAGATAGAGAAGAAGGATAGGGATAATTTGGATGAGCGGGAGAAAGAACGCTTGAAGCGTCGTGTGATAGATAGAATGTGGGCAAATTGGTTTCCTGGTTTTCTCATCTATGCAGCCGTCATTGTGCAACACCAACCTTGGAGGGCTTCTGCGATGTTCCAGTACCTGGACATCATTTACAAGGCCTTTACAGACTTTCCAAGCCCTGTCTGGTCGCAATATGACGAAGAGTTTAGGATGAGGGCGGCCATTAACCCGGCCATGCGGTGGGACAGGATTTGTTCCAACCTGTGGCTGCAAGTCATGTCTCCTGCCAGGTCTGCTTGGGGTGAGCGGTCTCATAGTGGCCACTCAGTTAAGAGGGCACTGGGGCAGTCAGGTTCCCACCCTGTGGCAGGGCTGGCGGTTCAGCGGCGCTCACTTTGTTGGGAGTTTACTTCCCAGGGAACCTGTGGTTGTGAGTCATGCACCTTTAGGCATGAGTGCCCCTTCTGCACAGGACCTCACGCTTTATCCAGTTGTCCACGGCCCAAGGGCCGTGGGGGAGGTACTGGAAGTAGGCGCCCAGGGGGAGGGGCACCACACAACCCCTCTGCTGACAATGGGTCCTAGCCCAATTAAATTGGGAATTTTTAGACACTGGTTACGTAGTTATCCAAGGATTGGCGGTAGGGCCTACCTCTTAGAAGAGTTTACTGTTGGCCCATTAGGAGTTGTGCCTAAGAAGGCACCGGGTGAGTTTCGCCTCATTCATCACCTGTCCTACCCTCGTGGGGAGTCGGTGAATGATGCCATTCCAAGTGAATATGGTTACAGTTCCTGGGCTCATTCAATGTTGTCTCTCTATGGTGGGAGGAGCTCCTGCTTGGGGCGGAGCTTCAGATTGCATCAGGTGCAGCCGGCTCATCAGGTTAAGGGGTGTACTTTGGGGGACATTGGTGAGCCGGGGACTGGCCCTTGGATTGGTTTCAGGCTGGATGGGTCAGGGACCTCACTTTCCTGGAATTCTTCCCAATTGTCGCAGCAGTGTGGATTTGGTCCACTGATTTAGCTAATGGACTGTCCACTTCTGGGGTGACAACCAGTCCACGATGCATGTCATCAACACTCTCACGTCGACATCTCCCAGGGTTATGGCCTGGTATGGGCTTTCACTTTGCAGTGCCTCAAGCTTAACATCTTGTTTAGAGCAAGACACGTTCCAGGGTCGCTAATGGGGTCGCTGACGCTCTCTCTCGCAAACAGATGGAGAGGTTTCATCAGCTGGCTCTGGAAGCTGGCCCGATCCCGGCACAGATGCCCAATGAGGTGTGGGGGATTGGAGGACTGAGGTTGACAGGGCTTTGAGTTTGGCCCTTGCCCCTTTCCACCAGCGGTAGCCATGGGGTACCACGCCAGGGAGATACAGTGGATCGGGCACTGGAAATCTCAATGTTTTAAGGGCTATGTTAGGCATTGTACAGTGTAAGTTTTCCTGGCTTCACTCGGGTTGTTAATTAAGTTCCTTTTACAGGTGCTGCGGGCCGTGAGACGAGACGAAGGGTCATAGTCTGCGGCCACAGCATGGTCTCTTTGGCAGCTCATCGGGTGAGGAGGACATCAATTGGCTCCCAGCTCTGCCTCAGCGAAGTAGCAATGCTGGAGTGGTGGGGGAGGAGGGGCACGAGATGGCCGGCACTCCTCCCATTATTGTTCAAGGAGAGGCAGGGTCCTCCCCCTCATGTTTTAGTCATACACCAGGGGGGCAACGATCTAGGGTTGTCCAAGGGTGTGGCCCTTGTGCTGCAGGCCAGGGCCGATCTGACGCTGATAAGGTCAAGGAGGCCCAGGGTTCAGATAGTGTGGTCAGCCATGCTCCCACGTCGGGTGTGGAGGCATGCCAGTGACCCCAGGTGTATGGATAGGGCTAGGCATAATGCTAATAGCCAACTTCACACAGCCATGGAGTCCAGGTTTGGTCTCTTTTTACCGCACCCTGACATATGGATCGAGTTTCCGGACCTGTATCGTCCTGATGGGGTGCACTTCTCAGACAAGGGCAATGAGATATTTTAGAGGACTTGCAGCACGGGATTCGGATGGCACTTGGTTGCTGTGTGGGGTACCAAAGGCCAAAGCAGAGGCTTGGCTTTGCATGTGGCAGGTTTATGCAAGCTAGAAAATGGAACCGGTGAGTGCCTCACGGCATATCCCGATTGGGAACAGGAGGTCATCAGGAACCACCCTAGGGCCTTGCGGTCTGGGGAGGTGAATGGTGATCGCCTCTGGAACCTCTCAGACTAGGCTCCTCCCTGAAGGTCTGTGCAGCCTCAGGGGTAGGCGCCCCTGGGAGGGGATGCCAGTATGCTGGGCAGCCGGTTATGAGCCAGAATCTGACTGGCTCAAGATTGGAGCTAGATTACCCGCCCATTACAAGGGCAAGGAGGTTTTGTCTAGGAGTGACGCCTGCCTTGCCTGTTCCTGAGCTTGCTTAGTTTGCCCGTTGCTGCATGTTCTGTTTAAATAGTTAATAAAGTGGCCCTTGTTTGATTCCAAACTGTTGTCTGACTCATTATTCCTGCTGGGGTGGCAATGGGCTTACGCCGCCCAGCAACACCATGGCACGCGGAAGCTGATTTGCCACCTCGCAGAATGCGAGGCAGCAACAGGATCGCACTCTGCGTGCGGTGTTGTGGGCGGGGGCGGGGCTTGCTTGGCAAGAGCCATTGCCCCGCTCCCGCCTTTGCAGTTCGTCATCATGCTCACCCGCCCACCCGCCCACCCTGATTGCAGTGTAGGCTTTTGCTGGTTGCCAATTGGGGCCAGGTAGGAATTTTTGCTCCTCTTCCTTGTTCGGCTTGGGGACGGGGTGTTTTTTGCCTACCTTACACTGCTGTCAGTGGTTGAGAGCATAGATGGTGGTCAGGTATTAAGTAGATTGGTCACTTTGCAGGTTTATGCAAGCTAGAAAATGGAACCGGTGAGTGCCTCACGGCATATCCCGATTGGGAACAGGAGGTCATCAGGAACCACCCTAGGGCATTGCGGTCTGGGGAGGTGAATGGTGATTGCCTCTGGAACCTCTCAGACTAGGCTCCTCCCTGAAGGTCTGTGCAGCCTCAGGGGTAGGCGCCCCTGGGAGGGGATGCCAGTATGCTGGGCCGCCGGTTACGAGCCAGAATCTGACTGGCTTGAGACTGGAGCTAGGTTACCCGCCCATTACAAGGGCAAGGAGGTTGTGTCTAGGAGTGACGCCAGCCTTGCCTGTTCCTGAGCTTGCTTAGTTTGCCCGTTGCTGCATGTTCTGTTTAAATAGTTAATAAAGTGGCCCTTGTTTGATTCCAAACTGTTGTCTGACTCGTTATTCCTGCTGGGGTGGCAAAGGAGTAAACAATGAATACAATACAAGAAATACATTGGATCTTAAATTGTAATAGTTTGTTACAAAAAATGAGTTTCGGCGTTACTCCCGAGGAATCCCACTGTGCGGCACTATGGGGCACCTGTTTCCTCTAGCTGTATAGAAGGTGGCTTCATTTCATTGTATATGTATTCAACCATTTAAAAGTATGATATATCAACTGTAAGAGCAATAACATTGAATTGAAGACATACATTAATCAGATTTTGAATTTGGTTGTACAAGGAGTGATAACTGACACTGTATTTAAATCACTTTGTAAAACCTAGAAATTTCACTTTCATCTAACCAACAGATCACAGAAGTGAAATGAAGGAATACTATACAAGAAATTTATTGGATTCTAAATTGTAATAGTTTGTTACAAAAATGACTTTATGCGTTACTCCTGAGGAATCCCACTGAGCGGCACTATGGGGCACCTTTTTCCTCTAGCTGTATAGAAGGTGGCATCATTTCATTGTATATGTACTCATCCATATAAAAGCATGATATATCGACTGTAAGAGCAATAACATTGAATTCAAGACATACATTCATCAGATTTTAAGTTAGTTGTAAAAGGAGTGATAAAAGACACAGTATTGATATCACTTTGTAAAACCAAGAAATATCACTGTCATCTAACCAACAGATCATAGAAAAGAGTAATAAATGAACACAATACAAGAAATACACTGTATTGTAAATTGTAATAGTTTGTTGCAAAAAATGACTTTTGGCGTTACTCCCGAGGAATTCCACTGAGTAGCAGTATGGGGCACCTTTCTCCTCTTGCTATATAGAAGGTGGCTTCATTTCATTGTATTTGTACTCAACCATATAAAAGCATGATATATAAACTGGAAGAGCAATAACATTGAATGCAAGACATACATTCATCAGATTTTGAAGTTGGTTATACAAGGAGATAAAACTGACACTGTGTTGATATCACTTTGTAAAGCCTAGAAATATCACTGTCATGTAACCAACAGATCACAGAAATGAGTAATCAATGAATACAATACAAGAAATACATTGGATTATAAATGGTAATAGTTTGTTACAAAAAATGACTTTCGGCATTACTCCCGAGGAATTCAACTGAGTGGCAGTACAAAAGGGTTTGTAAAACCCTTTTTCCTCCAACTATATAGAAGGTGGCTTCATTTCATTGTATATGTACTCAACCAAATAAAAGCATGATATATCAACTGGAGAAGCAATAATATTGAATGACAGACATAAATTCATCAGATTTTGAATTTGATTGTACAAGGAGTGATAACTAACACAGTATTGATATCACTTTTTAAAACCTAGAAATTTCACTTTCCTCAAACCAACAGATCACAGAGGAGTAATGAACGAATACTATACAATAAATACTTTGGATTGTAAATTGTAATAGTTTGCTACAAAAAATGACTTTAAGTGTTACTCCTGAGGAATCCCACTGAGCGGCACTATGGGGCACCTTTTTCCTCTAGCTGTATAGTGTGAGAGTCCTGCTCAAAGTAGTCAAGGATCAGATCTCGGTTGGTTAACCACAGTTCCTTATTGCCTATTCCTACATTAGTACAGCATCTCGGGTTATTGTCAGAGATGAGACAAATAATACAAGCGGGTCTATTATACCATTCCAAGGAGTTTGAATTACCCATAGGTAGCCAATCCCCTGAAGGGAAAATTGGCGGGCTAAAAGGTGTCTTGACCGTTTGGTTCACACAGGAAAAAAGTGAGGTGTTAAGCAGTAAATTTCCCTTCCCAAACCAGATCCCTCAGTTCACATAACAATTCATGGCTCCAAGGTTCTTTAGCATAGATAAGAGATGAGAGCCGTCCTCCCCTTGAAGTTACTGCCGGGGCAGCTGGAATGCGGAGGCAGAGATGAGAGGCCTCCTTGTTCTCACCTCTAAGGGTTGTCACCCTCCCGACCAAAACAGGATTAATACAGGTTCCATACAAATGACTATAAGGTTACATAGTGTGCATGCAAGATTACATTGACTGAATTGACAGATTCTGACACCCTGCCCTCCCCATAATTCCCCTCACCTAGCTTTATCAGGGAACATTTTGTGAAACAGTTTAATCAACTTGGGGGCATGAACATGTTCAGAACGAATCCATTCATTGTGCTCCGGGCCGAAATCTAACCATCTAACTAAGTAATACAAATGGCCCCTTTTCATCTTGGAGTCAAGGATTTCGGTTATCTCGTAGTGTGGACTCCCCTCCTTCATCAGTGGAGGAGGAACTGGAGGAACTGGATGCCATGCATTCGGCCCAGGATCTTTCTTCAGCAGGCTGAAATGAAACACAGGGTGCACAGAACTCAGTGATTTAGGCAGTTCCAGTTCAAAGGATACATCAGAGATTTTACGTAGCACTTTATAAGGTCCAACATATTTCCATCCCAGTTTCCTGCTGGGCTGCAGCCCATGGATATTTTTAGTAGAGAGATAAACGGAGTCCCCGGGTTGAAGATCCCATCCCGGTGCTCGCCCTCGGTCAGCATATTTCTTGTAGTCCTCTTTGGCATGATCCAGGGCCTTCCCAATTAATGGCCAGGAGTCCTGGAGGTTGGACCACCAACTCCTAAAATCCGAGGGGGGGTCCGGGGGTCGTTCTTAATGGTAGGGAGTGGTTTACCTTCAAAGCCTCCCACCGCCATGAAAGGTGAGACCCCAGTAGAGGAATGCACTGCATTGTTGTAGCTATATTCTGCAAAGGGCAATAATTCCACCCAATTGTCCTGGTGGTAATTTGTATAACATCTGAGGAATTGCTCCAGAATTTGATTAGTTCGCTCGGATTGGCCGTCGGTCTCTGGATGGTAACCCGAGCTTAAGGCAGGCTCTATGTCCATTAATTTCAAAAGCTCCCGCCAGAAGGTGGCAACGAACTGACTTCCGCGGTCAGATACCACTCTCTTGGGAAAAGCATGTAATTTTATCACGTGGTTAAAGAAAGCTTTAGCCATCCCTTTGGCTGTGGGCAATTGCTTGAAGGGGGTGAAATGGGCTTGTTTAGAAAACGTGTCAACTACTACCCAAATCACCGTTTTTCCCTTGGAGGGGGGCAAATTGGTGATAAAGTCCATGGCTATGTCTTCCCAGGGTCTTGAGGCAGTGGGAAGGGGGTGCAACAATCCTGGGACTTTTCCCCCCCGTTTCTTACACATTAAACAGGTTTGGCACGCCGAGACGAAGTCCGAGACATCGCGGCGCATGCGTGGCCACCAGAATTGACGCTGGATCAAATTAAGTGTTTTTAGGAAACCAAAGTGCCCGGCTAGCTTGGAAGAGTGACAATGTAGCAAGATTTCCTTGCGTTTGGTCTTAGGCACCACTAGCTTGTCCCCATGCAGCCAACAATGGTCCTCTCTTTTGGAACACTCTCCTATTGTTTCCAATTCCTCTATCTCTTCTGGAGCATACTCCCCCCCCCACTGGCAGTCCCCCATGGTTAGCTCGGCTTTCTTTGCTTTGCTCCGGGTGACCACCGCCCCTCCCAGCTGCTGGGGGGAGAACATGGAGTCGAATACCTCTTCCTTCACACTCTCATGTTGGGGCAATCTGGACAATGCATCTGCCAGGGAGTTAGCCTTCCCGGGGAAATGTTTTAACACAAAGTTAAATTTGGAAAAGAAGTCAGCCCAGCGCAGCTGCTTGGCGTTGAGGGACCGTTGCGTGCGCAAAGCCTCTAGGTTCTTATGATCAGTCCATATTTCAAACGGAGTTTGCGCTCCCTCCAACCAGTGGCGCCACGTAGTGAGCGCTAACCTAATGGCCGCGGCTTCCTTGTCCCACACCGACCAGTTCCTTTCCGTTTCGTTAAACTTTTTTGAGATGTAAGCCAAGGGGTGCAACTTCCCCTCTGAGTCTCTTTGCAAAATGGCCCCCCCCATGGCTACATCCGAGGCATCGACATGGATTATAAAGTCTTTTGTCTCATCCGGGTGTGCCAGAATGGGCTCAGAGGTAAAAAGAGTTTTTAAAGCTTCAAACGCCTTCTGGCACTCCCCATTCCACGCCAACTTCTCTCCTGGCTTCCCTGCCTCGGGTCCCCTCCCCTTGGTTTTCAACAAGTCCGTTAAGGGAAGGGTGACTTTAGCAAAGTCCTTGATGAAGGTCCGGTAAAAGTTACAAAATCCTAAGAGGCTCTGCAACTGCTTCCTTGTTCGCGGAGCCTCCCATTGCACCACAGCCTCCACTTTCCCCGGGTCCATTTCCAACCCCTTCTGAGAAATGCGGTAGCCTAGGAAGTCCACCGACTCCCGGTGAAACTCGCACTTAGACAGTTTCACAAACAGCTGGTTTTTCAGCAACGTTGAAAGAACTTCCCTGACCAAAGTCACATGCTCATTCTTATCAGTAGAATAGATCAAGATATCATCTATGTAACATAACACGCCCTTAAAAAGGTGCTTGTGCAACACTTCGTTGATTAAACTCATAAAGACCCCGGGCGCGCCACTTAAGCCGAACGGCATCACTAGGTATTCGAATTGCCCCAAGGGGGTGTTAAAGGCAGTCTTAAATTCATCCCCCTCCCTTATGCGCACCCGGAAGTAGGCATCTCGTAGATCCAATTTGGTAAAAATCTTCCCCTTGGCCGCCTCCGCCAAGAGATCCTTTATTAACGGGAGGGGGTAGGCATTAGAAGTGGAAACTGCATTTAGCCCCCGGTAATCAGTGCACAGTCGTAAGCCTCCATCCTTTTTCTTTCGGAACAACACGGGCGCCGCAAAGGGGGACTTGGCGGGGCGGATAAACCCCCTTGCAAGGTTTTTGTCTAAGAACTTCCGCAGTTCTTCCCGTTCCGCCGGGCTCATGGAATATAATTTGCCCTTCGGGAGTTTCTCTCCTGGGAGGAGCTCTATGGCACAGTCCGACAGTCGATGAGGGGGCAATTCGTCCGCCTCGGATTCACTGAACACTTCTAGCAAGTCTCTATACTCTTTAGGCACCATGGCAGGGGCGAGGGCGAGTGCGGGTGCTGGGGGTGGCGGGCTCGGAGGTCCAGGGCCCCATCCGGGGTCCCACCGGTGGCTCTGGCAGCGGTCGTCTACCCACGAAATTTTCCCCTCGCTCCACTTTATGTAAGGGTCGTGCGCCCCGAGCCAAGGGCTGCCCAACACCATAGGGAACTGGGCGTTCGGGGTGATGACGAAAGCTCGCTTCTCCCAATGCTCCCCCGTTCCCAAAATCAAGCTCTCAGTCTCTGCTATGCACTCCTCTTTCATTTCCGACCCATCCATCTGGGTAAACTTCAGGGGTTCTGCTAACGGGGTGACTTTGCGCAACCGGAGTTTGCGCGCAACCGGAGTCAATTAGAGCGCAAACCCTCATGTGGGTCCCTGATCCAGGGGTCACCACCGTCACTACCATATATAAGAGGGGGCCAGGGATGCTCACTGGAGATGGCGCTTCTTGGCGGGGGACCTGCAGTTCTGCGCCGCTCACTGCAGGCCGTTGGAGTTTCCCGACATCTGTGCTTCCATCAGCTCTAGCTCTCCCTGGTCGCTCGTCACCCCTTACAGCTGTAAAGCCCGGGGCTTCATCGGAGTTTTCCCTCTGGTGGGGGTGCTCCCCGCTCCGGGAGTTGAGGTCTTCGGGCCCTTCCCCCCTCCTCTGGGACAAGCGGAGGCGAAGTGGCCACTCTCCCCACACTTCATACACAACCCCTGTCGAAACCTCGCATCACGTACGTCTTGCACATTGGATCGGGGCTTCGCTCGGGGGCCTGCTTTGCTGGCGGCCGTCGCGGACGCTCCCATCTTAATCAGGGCGAAACGCTCCTCCATGTCGGTGGCAGCTCTCATCCAGGTGTTCAGGGTGCCCGGGCGACCCCCTAACAGCACGGTCTCGTAGATTTCCGGGTTCAGGCCCTCCCAATACTTCTCCATGAAGAGTTCCTCTGGCCACCCATGGATCTTGGCAGCGATGCGCCGGAACTTGTCGGTGTATTCCCTCACCGACGACCTCCCCTGGAATAGCTTCCTCAGTTGATTTCTGGCTTTTTCCTCACCCAGGGGGTCCTCGAACTGATGCCGGAGGGCCCACATAAAATTGTTCAGGGAGCGCAGCTCAGGGCCAGGGTTGTCGTGAAGGCTCACATACCAATCGCTGGCGGTATCTTTCAGCTTGGACCCGATGTAGCCGATGCGATCTTTCTCGGTAGGGTAGAGGTGACCCCAACTGTCCAGGAATCTCCCGATCTCTAGCGTGAAGAAACGCAGCTTCTCGGGGTCCCCATCGAAAGTGGTCGTCTCCGAGGTAGCTCGGTCTCCCTCGATCGGGCTGGTCTCCGGTGAGTGAAACTCTCACCCCTTTCCTGTCGTGCACCCACGAACTCACGGGACGGCCCCCGAAGTGGCTCCAAGCGTACTGGGGGGTCACGTTCTGATGGGTAGTCGGGCGGCGTGGAATGTAGTAAGCCCCTTGGCTCGTGGTCACCGGCACCTCGGTACCTCCTGCGCCGCCACCACTCCCGTTCCCCGGATCTGCCGGGGTAACGGGAACCTCCTCTGGAGTAGTAGGTTTGAGGGGGACAAGGTCGTCTTCTGACATGGTCAGGAACGGTTGAGTCCCAGTCACGGATCTCTGACAATCTGTGAGAGTCCTGCTCAAAGTAGTCAAGGATCAGATCTCGGTTGGTTAACCACAGTTCCTTATTGCCTATTCCTACATTAGTACAGCATCTCGGGTTATTGTCAGAGATGAGACAAATAATACAAGCGGGTCTATTATACCATTCCAAGGAGTTTGAATTATCCATAGGTAGCCAATCCCCTGAAGGGAAAATTGGCGGGCTAAAAGGTGTCTTGACCGTTTGGTTCACACAGGAAAAAAGTGAGGTGTTAAGCAGTAAATTTCCCTTCCCAAACCAGATCCCTCAGTTCACATAACAATTCATGGCTCCAAGGTTCTTTAGCATAGATAAGAGATGAGAGCCGTCCTCCCTTTGAAGTTACTGCCGGGGCAGCTGGAATGCGGAGGCAGAGATGAGAGGCCTCCTTGTTCTCACCTCTAAGGGTTGTCACCCTCCCGACCAAAACAGGATTAATACAGGTTCCATACAAATGACTATAAGGTTACATAGTGTGCATGCAAGATTACATTGACTGAATTGACAGATTCTGACATATAGAAGGTTGCTTCATTTCATTGTATTTGTACTCATCCATATAAAAGCATGATATATCAACTCTAAGAGCAATAACATTGAATGCAAGACATACATTCATCAGATTTTAAGTTGGTTGTAAAAGGAGTGATAACAGACACTGTATTGATATCAGTTTGTAAAACCTAGAAATATCACTGTCATCTAACCAACAGATCACAGAAAAGAGTAATAAATGAATACTATACAAGAAATACACTGGATTGTAAATTGTAAACGTTTGTTGCAAAAAATGACGTTCAGCGTTACTCCCGAGAAATGAATACAATACAAGAAATACATTGGATCTTAAATTGTAATAGTTTATTACAAAAAATGAGTTTTGGCGTTACTCCCGAGGAATCCCACTGTAGTTATATAGAAGGTGGCTTCATTTCATTGTATATGTACTCAACCATCTAAAAGCATGATATATCAACTGTAAGAGCAATAAGATTGAATGCAAGAAATACATTCATCAGATTTTGAAGTTGGTTGTACAAGGAGTGATAACTGACACTGTATTGATATCACTTTGTAAAACCTAGAAATTTCACTGTCATCTAACCAACAGATCATAGAATAGACTAATCAATGAGTACTATACAATAAAAACATTGGATTGTAAATTGTAATAGTTTGTTACAAAAAATGACTTTAAGCGTTACTCCTCAGGAATCCCACTGAGCGGCACTATGGGGCACCTTTTTCTTCTAGCTGTACAGAAGGTGGCTTCATTTCATTGTATATGTACTCAACCATATAAAAGCATGATATTTCAACTGTAAGAGCAATAACATTGAATGCAAGACATACATTCATCAGATTTTGAATTTTTTTGTAAAAGGAGAGAACACTGACACTGTATTGATAATACTTTGTAAAACCTAGAAATCTCACTTTCATCTACCCAGGAGATCACAGACGTGTAATCAATAAATACTGTACAAGAAATACATTTGATTGTAAACTGTAATAGTTTGTTACAAAAAATGACTTTCGGCGTTACTCTCGAGGAATCCTACTGAGTGGCAGTATGGGGCACCTTTTTCCTCTAGCTGTATAGAAGGTGGCTTCATTTCATTGTATATGTACTCAACCATATAAAAGCATGATATATCAACTGTAAGAGCAATAACATTGAATGCAAGACATACATTCATCAGAATTTGAAGTTGGTTGTACAAGGAGTTAAAACTGACACTGTATTGATATCACTTTGTAAAGCCTAGAAATATTACTTTCATGTAACCAACAGATCACAGAAAAGAGTAATCAATGAATATAATACAAGAAATACATTGCATTATAAATTGTAATAGTTTGTTACAAAAAATGACTTTTGGCGTTACTCCCGTGGAATTCCACTGAGTTGCAGTATGGGGCACCTTTTTCCTCCAGCTATATAGAAGGTGGTTTCATTTCACTGTATATGTACTCAACCAAATAAAAGCATGATATATCAACAGTAAAAGCAATAATATTGAATGAGAAACATACATTCATCAGATTTTGAATTTGATTGTACAAGGAGTGATAACTAACACTGTATTGATATCGCTTTGTAAAACCTAGAAATATTACTGTCATCTAACCAACAGATCATAGAAAAGACTAATCAATGAATAAAATACAACAAAAACATTGGATTGTAAATTATAAAAGTTTGTTGCAAAAAATGACTTTTGGCGTTACTCTAGAGGAATTCCACTGAGTGGCAGTAAGGGGCCCCTTTTTCCTCTAGTTATATAGAAGGTGGCTTCAATTCATTGTATATGTACTCTACCATATAAAAGCATGATATATCAACTGTATGAGCAAGAACATTGATTGCAAGACATACATTCATCAGATTTTGTAATTGGTTGAACAAGGAGTGATAACTGACACTGTATTGATATCACTTTGTAAAATCTAGAAATATCACTGTCATCTTACCAACGGATCAAAGAAAAGAATAATTGCCACCCCAGCCGGAATAACGAGACAGACAACAAGGTCCACTTTATTAACTATTTAAAGAGGACATTGCAGCAACAGGCAAAACTAAGCAAGCTCTGGAACAGGCAAGGCAGGCGTCACTCTCTGACACGGCCTCCTTGCCCTTGATAAGGGCGGGACACCTAGCCCCGGCCTGAAGCCCGATACTTCTGGCTTGTAACCGGCAGCCCAGCATGCTGGCACTCCCCCCTCAGGAGCGCCTACCCCTGCGGCTGCACAGACCAACAGGGAGGAGCCTAGCCTGAGAGGTTCCCAGAGGCGATCCCCATTCACCACCCCAGACCGCAAGGCCCTAGGGCAGATCCTGAAGATCACCTGTTCCCAAAAGGGATATGCTGTGTGGTGGTCACCAGTTCCATTTTCTTGCTTGCACAACCTGCCACGGGCAAGGCCAAGCCTCTGCTTTGGCCCTTGCACCCCACTCAGCAACCAAGTGCCAATCGGACCCCGTGCTGCAAGTCCGCTAAAAATATCTCGTTGCCCTTTTCAGAAAGGTGAACCCCGTCAGGTCTATACAGATCCGGACGCTGAATCCGTGTATTGGGGTGTTGCAAATACAATCCAAACCCCGACTCCATGGCTGACCTAATCTGGCTGTTGGCGTTACGCCTACCCCTGTCCATACACCTGGGGTCTTCGGTATGCCGCCATCTCAGGTGGGGGAGCATGGCTGACCACACTATCTTTACGCCGGGCCACCTGGCTCTTACCTTCGCCAGGTCAGCATTGGCCTGCAACACCAGTGCCACACCCTTAATCAGACCCAAGTCGTTGCCCCCCAGGTGTAGGACTAGAACATGAGGGGGAGGCCCCCGCCTCTCTTTAAACAACAGTGGCAGAAGCGTGGGCCACCTCATACCCCTCCTACCCAGCCACTCAACAGTTGCCACTTCGCTGAGGCCGAGCTGGGAGCCGATGGACATCCTCTGAGCACGATGAGCAGCCCAGAAGACCATACTGTGGCCGCAGATCATGACCCTCCATCTCTCCTGGCATCCAGCAGTGCCTGTAAAAAGAGCTACATTAACAACTGAAGCAACAAGAGGATAGGCTAGCTTACACATTGCAAGGCCTAACATAGCCCTTGTAACAACGGGACTTCCAACGCCCAATCCTCTGGATCCCCGATGCCCGGTAACCCAGGGCAGAGGCCGTTGAAGCAGCCCCAATCCTAAAAGAGGGTTAGGGTTATGGCTAGGTCTAGGGTTAGTGTTAGAGTTTGGGTTAATGTTAGGGCTAGGGCTAGGGTTAGGTTTAGAGTTACGGCTAGGGCTAGGGTTAGGTTTAGAGTTACAACTAGGTCTATGGTTTGGGTTTGGGTTAGGGTTACAGTTAGGGCTAGGGTTATGGTAATGTTTAGTGTTAGGGATAGGACTAGGGCTAGGGTTAGGTTTAGGATTAGAGTTAGATCTAGGGTTAGTGTTTGTGTTAGGGTTAGGGCTTGGGCAAGTGGTATGTGTAGGGTTAGGGTTAGGGCAAGGGTTAGAATTAGGTTTACTGTTAGGGTTAGTGTCCATGTTGGGGTTAGGGCTAGGGTTTGGTCCGGGGCTCGGGTTGAGCCTAGTCTTTGGATGTGTTTTGGGGTTAGGGTTAGTGTTAAACCTAGGCCTAGGCTTAGGGCTATGGCTATAATAAGGGTTTGGGTTAGGGCTAAGGCTAGGATAGGGTTAGTTTTTGGGTAGGGTTAGTGTTAGGGCTAAAGTTAGGATTAGGGTAAGAGTTAGGGCTAGGGCTAGGGTTAGGGCTAGAGCTAGGGTTTGGTCTTGGGCTCAGGTTCAGCCTAGTCTTTGGGTGTGTGTTGGGGTTAGGGTTACTGTTAAACCTAGGCCTAGGCTTAGGGCTATGGCTATAATTATGGTTAGGGTTCGGGCTAAGTCTAGGGCTTGGTTTTGAGTTAGGGTTAGGGTTAGGGTTAAAGTTAGGGTTAGAGTTAGGGCTAGGGCTAGGGTTAGGGTTTGGGCTACGTCTATGGCTAGTGTTAGGGTTTGGGTTAGAGTTAGGGTTAGAGTTAGGGTAAAGCTAGAGTTAGGGTTTGTATTAGGGCTAAAGATAGGGCTAGGGTAAAGGTAAGGGTTAGGGCTCGGGTTAGGGCTAGAGTGAGGGTTAGGCCTAGGGTTAGGGCTAGGGTTAGGATTAAGTTTAGAGCTAGGGTTAGGTTTTGGGTTAGTGCTAGGCAGGGGTCATTTCGTAGAAAAAGAGGTGCAGGAACTCATTAGCATAACTCATTAGCATAATTCATTTGCATAACTCATTTGCATATGCCACACCCCCTAACATGCCGGAAGTGTGTCAGAAGGCAACACCCACCCCTCAGGCTCCACTCCACAGGTGAGTGAAACTGACCTGCTCTTCCTCCATTCCCAAACTGGAGAGCCAGTTTGGTGTAGTGGTTAAGTGCGCGGACTCTAATCTGGGAGAAACGGGTTTGATTCCCCACTCCTCCACTTGCATCTGGCTGGATGACCTTGGGCAAGTCATAGCTCTGTACCAGCTGTTCCCTCAAGGACAGCTTGGGAAAGAGCTCTCTCAGCCCCACCTACCTCACAGGGTGTCTGTTGTGGGGAGGGGAAAGGAAAGGAGTTTGTAAGCCGCTCTGAGACTCCCTTGGGGAGTGGAGGGCGGGGTATAAATCCAATCTCTTCTTCTTCTTCCTCATCCAATACTTTGTGCAATAAAAATAAGCATTAAGAACACACCCTCATTCTATTCCTGCTCCCTTGAAACCACCAGGTTTCAAGTAGACTTGAGATACCCAGGACATGTGCATCACCCATCCCTTTCCCTTTCCTTCCCCACAACAAGACACCCTCTGAGGTATGTGGGGCTCCTACCACTCTGTCTCTTTCATGACTCTCTCCCCCTGCTCACACAACACACCCCACTAGACTTAATGGTTAAGACAGCTACACTCAGGTTAAACAGATCTAAAAAACCACCAGACGCTAACTTGACTCTTTCAAAGATACTCACTTGTGATTGTATACTGCTTGATATGATGACTTTGGGTTGTTGTTTTTTTTGGCATTGAAAATATTGACATTGTTGTATCCTGCTTTGATTTGCTGTAATAATAAAAATTATATTGTAAAAATATATGTGGGGCTGAGAGAGGTCTTTTGAGAACTGCTCATGAGAGAACAGCTCTGAGAGAACTTGTGACTGGCCCAAGGTCACACCAGCAGATGCATGTGGAGGAGTGGGGAATCAAACCCGGTTCACCCAGATTAGAGTCCAACTCCTGACCACTACACCAAACTGATAAGGTGGAAGCAGCTGAAGGGTTGGTGAAATTTCTCCAGTACTTATGTGCCATGTGCCCAGATAAAAAATGATATACTTAGAAAATTTATATGCCACCTTAAGCAAATCTCTGGAAAAGCAGCATACAGTCATAAAAGGAATAATGATAAAATTATCAATATTAAAACAAAACATTAAAAACAATAAAGACCCTAGCAGGGCTTCCCCCGGGGCACTGCGCCTCTGCACTGCTCGGGGAAGCCGAGGAGGGGGCAGAGCTTGGTCATGTGCCCGCCCCCTGGGCTTCTCACTCCCGGAGCTGCGTTCCTGTGTGCTCCTGCTCCAACGGACCCCTGGTGCTAGGGATATGGCTAGGGTTTGGGTTAGGGTTAGGGTAAAGGTTAGGGCTAGAGTTAGTTGTTGGGTTGGGTTAAGAATTGGGCTAGGGTTACGGTTAGGGCCATGGCTAGGGCTTGTGCTAGGGCTAGGGCTATGTCTAGGGTTAGGATGTGGGCTAAAGTTAGGGCTAGGGTAATGGTTAGGGTTAGGCTTAGGGTTAGGCCTAGGGTTAAAGTTAGGGCTAGGGCTAGAGTTCGGTTTTGTGTTAGGGTTAAATTTAGGTCAAGGGTAACGGTAAGGGTTTGGGCTCAGATTAGGGTTAGGTTTAGGGCTAGGGCTAGGGTTAGATTTAGGGATAGGGTTATGGTTAGGGTTTGGGTTATGTTTAGGGTTAGGGCAAGGGCTAGGGTTATAGTTAGGTGTAGGGTTTGGGTTAAGGTTAGGGCTAGGGTTACAATTAGGGTTACGGCTATGGCTAGGGTTAGGGTTAGGGCTAAGATTAGGGTTTTTGTTAGGGCTAAAGATAGGGCTAGGTTAAAGGTAAGGGTTAGGGCTCGGGTTAGGGCTAGAGTTAGGGTTAAGCCTAGGGTTAGGGCTAGGGTTAGTGTTAAGCCTAGGGTTAGGGCTAGGGTTAGCAGTAGGTTTAGAGCTCGGTCTAGTGTTAGTGCTAGGCATAGGGTTATAGTAAGGGCTTGGGTTAGGTTTAGGATTAGGGTTACAGTTAGGTTTAGGGCTAGGGCTAGGGTTAGGTTTTGGGTTAGGGCTAGGGTTATGTTTAGGATTTGGGTTAGGGTTTAGGTAAGGGTTATGGCTAGAGTTAGGTGTAGGGTTAGGTTAAGGTTAGGGCTACGGTTATGGCAGGGTTAGGGCTAGGGCTTGTGCTAGGGCTATGTCTAGGGTTAAGGTGTGGGCTAAAGTTAGGGCTAGGGTAATGGTAAGGATTAGGGCTAGAGTTAGGGTTAGGGTTAGGCCTCGGGTTAATGCTAGGGCTAGGGTTAGGGTTAGGGTTTGTGTTAGGGCTAAAATTAGGTCTGGGGTAAAGGTAAGGGGTAGCGCTCGGGTTATAGCTAGGTTAAGGTTTAGGGTTAGACCTAGGGTTAAGGTTAGGATTAGGGTTAGGTTTTGGGTCAGGGCTAGGGCTAGGGTTAGATTTAGGGAGAGGGAGAGGGTTATGGTTAGAGTTAAGGTTAGGGTTAGGATTAGGACTAGGACTAGGGTTAGGGTTTGTGTTCGGGCTAAATTTAGGTCTGGGTTAGGGTAAGGGTGAGGGCTCAGGTTACAGCTAGGTTAAGGTTTAGTGTTAGGGCTAGGGCTAAGGTTAGACCTAGGGTTAGGATTACGGTTAGGTTTTGGGCTAGGGCTAGGGTTAGATTTAGGGATAGGGTTAGGGTTATGGCAAGGTCTAGGGCTATAGTTAGGTGTAGGAATTGGGTTAAGTTTAGGGTTAGGATTATGGTTAGGGTTAGGACTGGAATTAGGGCTTCTGCTAGGATAATATATCTATGTCCTAGCTAGGGCTAGGGCTATGTCCAGGGAATAAGACTGTTGGTATAAAAAGGCAATTAAGATACTTTCCTCTTTCACTGACATTATCATTTGGCACTATATGGAGCACTGATTTTGTTTTACAGAAATTATTTATGTCTGTGCTTGTGAACTATTATAATTCCTTTTGTGCTTTTCATAGGTGTGTGTGTTTCCAGGGACCAGTGTCATCCATTATAGAATTTATATATATGTGATATGAAGAAAGTAGACAGGGAAAATAGCTTTGAATTTTATAATTTTGGTAATATTGTTATTAATATTCACTTTCAATGAGCATGCAGTTGGACACGGCAGAAGAACATCTGAGGTTAGGGAAGGAAGCAAATATGCCTTTTCCATACGTGTTTCCATTATTTGTGCATTGGGATATTATGTTCGAATATAATAATAATAATAAAATCTTCATTGCATTAGCAAAAAAAAGCCATAGCAACAGTACAAGCTAAGAACTATAGTTCAGACTAAAAGCAGATGACCAGCCCTAAGTTCAAACAGATAATAACAGCAGCATAACAATCTTCAAATTTCCGAATAAGTACATACATGGTCAACACTGATCAGCCTAATTTAGCTCAGGGTGATTTATTTTCCTAATCACCGTGGCTAATGTTCGAATATTACTTGAAAATGTTCTGAAGTATGTTATAAAGTAGTCCCAAATTCATTTAAGTATTTCTGATTAGGAGATGGCCTATTTTTGATCAGGAGATTTGTTCACTGCTTGAGCCATTCACAAGACTGGGTTAATAGAACCATTTCCAAGTTGGACTGAGCTAAAATCCATTTCAAAGAAACAAGTAATGGAGGGATTTGATTTAATGGCACTTACTCTGGGGAACCCGGCAATTCAAAATGGAAGGTTAGATCCAGACTTAGGCTGTCGTTCCTCCAGGAGGAGCTTCTCTTGGAGATCAATGGGCTCTACTGAGAGAGGGAGTTCCAAAAGTTTTGTTCTGCCGAACAGAAAATTTAGCCTAAATCCATCCCACAGTTTGGTATCGGAACAAAAAGGAGACATAGCTGTAGCATGGAGAAGGTTGCAACCAAACATTGCCTTGGTGTGTGGGCAATAAGTAACCTGCCCCCCCATGGATCTGCACGCCCTCTAGTGGCTAGGACAACTACAATGAAGCCCTGACCTTTGAAGTCCATTGAAGTCAGATAGCCTTAGAAGGCTTTGACACTGCTTAGGATTGGGCTACCGCTGCTGGAAGCTCAACTCTCCAGACGCCTGGACTAGGATGCTGCCAGCCTCTCTTTGGGAAGCCTACTCTTTGGGAAGCAATTTGACAGAACTGGTGATTTCTAATTCAACATAGCAATTGAGAAAGCAGGTTTAATCTATCAGACTAGGCAAATGGAAGTGCTGCAATATCAGCTCCTCAGCTTTACACGTGCAGAGGTTTGTTGCCGTGTGCAACTGCCACCAATCCAGATTGAAATGCACCCAAATAATACTCAGGTCCTCCGTTTAAGGGTGGCATTTAATTTTGAACCCAGAAAAGGCCTCATTTTCACTGAAGCAGTGGAAATGGAGTGGCATCTGGGCTGTCTCAGTTTGCGGGGGCCAGGCTCCCTTCAGTAAAATAAAATTCTCTGTTCGCTGTGCAGTCCGATGGGCTTAGGCCAGAGTAACTCTGCAGGGGACTCTGCCATTAGAAAATGAGATGGCGGGAAAAAGAGTTATTCATGTTTCGGCTTCCTTGCATGTAAGGGGTTGATTTTTGCTTTGTTTTGTTTTATAGTTTAAATAAGGGGAGCCCCATCCTGCAAACTGATGCCATGGCCCAGGTTTACCACATTATGGTCAAACAAGAATTTTTAAAAGGAAATTTGCCGTGGAAAGTCCTGATGCCGCAGAGCAGGCAGAAGAAGGGGTCCACCTTCCCACAGGGGTTTTTGCCAGTCGCTGCTGACCCTAGGGGTTCCCCATGCTTTTGTGTCAGAAGGGGAGACAAAGATCCCTTCCAGTTATAGCCTGTAGGGACCAGACTTTTGATCAGTGAAACACTGGATTCGAAAAGAGAAACGCCTTCTCTACATATGCCATGGCTTTGACCCCAAAAAGGCTTTATATGATTTTTTTTTTAAAAACCCTCAGGCAGTCAATTCACCAAATGCCCGGCGTGACATCCAGTGAAAAAAATGTTCAGAGACAGGAGGGAATTGTGGGCTGGAGGGATGTGTGTGTGTCATCCTGCAGCCCAGTCTCAGATCCTAGAGATCCTTGCTTAATTTGTGTGTTAGTACTTGGCCTTTGATCCGTGATTTCAGTCCCAAATAGTCTTTCCCAGGGAAGCCTGTTCCACTGAGGAACTGCTCTGTCAGGAAGTTCATTCTAATGTTTAGCCGAAAACTCAGTTGATTGAATTTCAACCCATTGATTCTGGCCCAACCTTCTGGGGCAACAGAAAACAACTCTGCACTATCTTCTATATGAGCCCTTCAAGTATTTGAAGATGGTTATCATCGTATCACTTCTCAAGTTGTCTCCTCTCCAGGCTAAACTTGCCCAGCTCCTTCAGCCTTTCCTCATAGGACTTGGTCTCCAGCCCTCTCACCATCGCCTTTGCCCCCTTCTGGAAAGGTTCCAGCTTGTTTATATCCTTCTTAAATTGTGGTGCCCAAAACGGAACACATTACTCTAGGTGAGGTCCAGGGTTCCCTCTAAGCTGTGGAGTCCTGTGAGGAAAAATTCTACTTTCTGAGCTACCGGCATTAAAGTTGTGAGCGAGCAATTTGGCTACTGCAGCCACAAATCTGGATGGATTTTATCCCACCGCATAGCAGGGTTCATGGCCGCCCGCATCCTAAACTCCTCGTCATACAAAGACCAGGCAGGGCTTGGAAAGTCGGAATAGGCTTTATAAATGATGTCCAAGTATTGGAGCATCACAGAAGCCCTCCATGGCTGGTGCCTAACAATTACAGCCGCATAGATTAGGAAGCCAGGAAACCAGTTTGCCCAGGTCCTTTCAACAACACGGCGCTTAAGGCGCTCTTTCTCCCTGTCATCCAAGTTGTCTTTGTCCTTTTTCTCCATCTCTCTGTAGAGAAGGCTAAAGACATCAACATATTCCCCTTTAAGAATCTTTTCTTTGGTGGCTCGAGCCAAATGATCGCCCAAGGGCAAATCCGTGGCACCGCTAGGCAAAGCCCCTGGGGATACAGCATCATAAGATGCAGCTCCCATACTTGGGAAGTTGATGCCATGTTGGGGGTAGCCCAAAGCTGGCCAAAGGGCTGGGGAAAAAGGGGGGAGACCAGGAGTGGCATAAGGGGGCCAAGAAGGCTGCTGGGAAGGTGCAGCAGCTGCTACTGCAGGAGAAAGATACTGGGGCCAAGTCGGCTGCTGGGTAGATAAAGCAGCTGAACCCATGGGTAAAGGGCCCCAAGGCCAATGAGACCCCTCCCCCATCGAGGTCACCTCCCTACCTCCCGGGCCCTGAGGCACCGAATAGAGTGCCAACTGTCGATCACCCTGCCCGTGCCCTGGGCGTCCAGAGGCAGATCCTTCTCCCGACTCCGCCACAGTCACCTGACGTCTGTCCTCCAAAAGAGCTAGGCGCGCCAGGACCTGAGCCTGAAAGGAAAATAGAGACTCAGGTTTAGGTAACGCCCCCGCAGAGGACAAACCCCGCTCACCTTCCAACGCAGCCAGCCTCTGTAAAATGGCTGCATTAATAGGATCTTGGTCCTCATCCTCCTCAGAAGGCACTGGATCAGGACAAGGAGGAGGCCTCTTAGGGGCAGGCTGTTTGCCTTTCCCTTTGCCCTGGCCCTTCTTGGGCGCCATACTGAAACTCGTAAGGGAACGAACCCTGCAATGCAAAAAGGAATGGAAGCTAGGAAAACAATATAACAGTCAAGCGAACAGCTTGCCAAAGGTCATCCAGCAGCTGCAAGTGGCGGAAAGGGGAACCCAACTAGGCTCTCCCAGATTAAAATCCACACAAATAAGCAGAAGTAAATAGCTAGAAGGAAGCCAAGTGGTTGCAGGCAGCCCCAACAAGTGAACTCCTAAATAAGGCAGTCGCTGCCAATAAAATGGCCACCGCCACATGTACTAAGAGGGGACCTAAAATGGCCACCAAGGCACAGCAACTATGTGGCCAACAAAATGGCCGCCGTCCACCAAATACTTGCTAACGGGGGGGAACCAGGCAAATGGGAAGGGGGGGGTTGATGCATGAAAGCCCCTTCTGTAAACCTCCAGCCGGCCCCACAAGAAAGAATGGGTGCTCAGAAGGGTGCCCCACCACAGTAATAATGAAAAAAGGGGGGGTGAGCCACTGTATAGACCCCACCCGGAAAGAGAAAAAGCGATAGGATTTCGGCGACCGCTGCCTAGCCGCCTGACAGGGCCGCTACCTCCGCTGGAAAAAAGGGGTGGCGGCTGAGCGGGGTAATAAAAAAACGACGCCCCCAGAAACACTGCTGCTCCAACGGCGCTTCCATTGAGCTCTTCGGGGCTTGAATAAAAAGGGGGACGGTGGCTAAACACGGAGGCACAAGGCCACTCCTGGCCACCTGCGTAGACGCCTCACTGCCAAATAGCAGGGGGCCGAGCAGCCAAGGCTAAAGGAAGGGGGATTCACGCCTCCCAGCCGCAAGGCTCGGGCCGCCACAGCCTGGCCACCAGTAACGCTGCCGCCGCTAACAAGAGAGAGCCAGCAGCCTCCGCTAGCTCCCCGCCACCGCTTTTGCACCACTGCCTCCGACAAGGAGCCACGCTCCTAAAACGCTGCTGCCGCTCGCTCCCTGACTCCGACGCCGTCCTCGGGGCCTCACACAGGTAGGCCCAGTACCGCTCCGAAGCTCCTCTCCAAGCGAGCATGCGGAGCCCAAAGACGCGGGAGGGAACGGGGCATCGCCTTAAATAGGCAGCCCTACCCCGAAGGCTCCGAAATCGCAGGAGAGCGCGCGGGATCATTGCTGCCTCGCACTTGGGCGAGGCGGAAAAGCAGCCCCTCGGCGTGACAAGCGCGCCGGGAGCCGAGTACAATTTACAATCCAATGTATTTGTTGTATTGTATTCATTGATAAGTCTTTTCTATGATCTGTTGGTTAGATGACAATGATATTTCTAAGTTTTACAAAGTGATATCAATACAGTGTCTGTTATCACTCCTTGTACAACCAACTTAAAATCTGATGAATGTATGTCTTGCATTCAATGTTATTGCTCTTACAGTTGATATATCATGCTTTTATATGGTTGAGTACATATACAATGAAATGACGCCACCTTCTATACAGCTAGAGGAAAAAGGTGCCCCATAGTGCCACTCAGTGGGATTCCTCGGGAGTAACGCATAAAGTCATTTTTTGTAACAAACGATTACAATTTACAATCCAATGAATTTCTTGTATAGTATTCATTCATTACACTTCTGTGATCTGTTGGTTTGATGAAAGTGAAATTTCTAGGTTTTACAAAGTGATTTAAATACAGTGTCAGTTATCACTCCTTGTACAACCAAATTCAAAATCTGATTAATGTATGTCTTCAATTTAATGTTATTGCTCTTACAGTTGATATATCATACTTTTAAATGGTTGAATACATATACAATGAAATGAAGCCACCTTCTATACAGCTAGAGGAAAAAGGTACCCCATAATGCCGCACAGTGGGATTCCTCGGGAGTAACGCCGAAAGTCATTTTTTGTAACAAACTATCACAATTTAAGATGCAATGTATTTCTTGTATTGTATTCATTATTTACTCCTTTCTATGATCTGCTGGTTAGATAACAGTGATATTTCTAGATTTTACAAAGTGATATCAATACAGTGTCAGTTATCACTCCTTGTACAACCAACTTAAAAATATGATGAATGCATATCTTGCAACCAATGTTGTTGCTCATACAGTTGATATATCATGCTTTTATATGGTAGAGTACATATACAATGAATTGAAGCCACCTTCTATATAACTAGAGGAAAAAGGGGCCCCATACTGCCACTCAGTGGAATTCCTCGGAAGTAACGCCAAAAGTCATTTTTTGCAACAAACTTTTACAATTTACAATCCAATGTTTTTGTTGTATTGTATTCATTGATTAGTCTTTTCTATGATCTGTTGGTTAGATGACAGTGATATTTCTAGGTTTTACAAAGTGATATCAATACAGTGTCAGTTTTAACTCCTTGTACAACCAACCTCAAAATCTGATGAATGTATGTCTTGCATTCAATGTTATTGCTCTTACAGTTGATATATCATGCTTTTAGATGGTTGAGTACATATACAATGAAATGAAGCCACCTTCTATAAAGCTAGAAGAAAAAGGTGCCCCATAATGCCGCTCACTGGGATTCCTTGGGAGTAACGCCGAAAGTCAGTTTTTGTAACAAACCATTACAGTTTACAATCAAATGTATTTCTTCTACAGTATTCATTGATTACACTTCTGTGATCTCGTGGGTAGATGAAAGTGACATTTCTAGGTTTTACAAAGTATTATCAATACAGTGTCAGTGTTCACTCCTTTTACAAACAACTTCAAAATCTGATGAATGTATGTCTTCCATTCAACCTTATTGCTCTTACAGTTGATATATCATGCTTTTATATGGTTGAGTACAAATACAATGAAATGAAGCCACCTTCTATATAGCAAGAGGAGAAAGTTGCCCCATACTGCCACTCAGTGGAATTCCTCGGGAGTAACGCCGAAAGTCATTTTTTGCAACAAACTATTACAATTTACAATCCAGTGTATTTCTTGTATTGTGTTCATTGATTACTCTTTTTTATGATCTGTTGGTTACATGACAGTGATATTTCTAGGCCTTACAAAGTGATATCAATACAGTGTCAGTTTTAACTCCTTGTACAACCAACTTAAAATCTGATGAATGTATGTCTTGCATTCAATGTTATTGCTCTTACAGTTGATATATCATGCTTTTATATGGTTGAGTACATATACAATGAAATGACGCCACCTTCTATACAGCTAGAGGAAAAAGGTGCCCCATAGTGCCGCTCAGTGGGATTCCTTGAGAGTAACGCATAAAGTCATTTTTTGTAACAAACTATTACAATTTACAATCCAATGAATTTCTTGTATAGTATTCATTCATTACACTTCTGTGATCTGTTGGTTTGATGAAAGTGAAATTTCTAGGTTTTACAAAGTGATTTAAATACAGTGTCAGTTATCACTCCTTGTACAACAAAATTCAAAATCTGATTAATGTATGCCTTCAATCAATGTTATTGCTCTTACAGTTGATATATCATGCTTTTAAATGGTTGAATACATATACAATGAAATGAAGCCACCTTCTATACAGCTAGAGGAAACAGGTGCCCCATAATGCCGCACAGTGGGAATCCTCGGGGGTAACGCCGAAACTCATTTTTTGTAACAAACTATTACAATTTAAGATCCAATGTATTTCTTGTATTGTATTCATTATTTACTCCTTTCTATGATCTGCTGGTTAGATGACAGTGATATTTCTAGATTTTACAAAGTGATATCAATACAGTGTCAGTTTTAACTCCTTGTACAACCAACTTAAAAATCTGATGAATGCATGTCTTGCATTCAATGTTTTTTCTCTTTCAGTTGTTTTATCTTGCTTTTATATGGTTGAGTACATATATAATGAAATGAAGCCACCTTCTATACAGCTAGAGGAAAAAGGTGCCCCATACTGCCGCTCAGTGGGATTCCTCGGGAGTAACGCTGAAAGTGTTTTTTTGCAACAAACTTTTACAATTTACAATCCAGTGTATTTGCCGCCTCAGCCCAAATAACGAGACAGACACCGATTGGAATTAAACAAGGGCCACTTTATTAACTATTTAACAGAACATTGCAGCAACGGGCAAACTAAGCAAGCACAGGAACAGGCAAGGCAGGCGTCACTCTACGACACTGCCTCCTTGCCTTCTGATATGGGTGGGACACCTGACTCCGGTATTGAGCCAGCCCCAAGTCTGGTTCTTAACCAGCAGCCCAGCATACTGGTTGCCCGCAGGAGCGCCTACCCCTGAGACCATACGGACCTTCAGGGAGGAGTGTAGCCGGAGAGGTTCCCAGAGGGGGCAACCATTCTCCGCCCCGAACCATAAAGCCCTCGGGCAGTATCCTGATGACCCCCTGTTCCCAAATGGGATATGCTGTAAGGCGCTCACCAGTTCCTTTCTAGCTGGCACAAACCTGCCAAGTGACCAAACTATTAAATTCTCAACCACCATCTAAGCCCTTAACAACTGTCACAGTGTAAGGTAGGCAAAAACACCTCCACCATACAGCCAACTCAGGTAGAGGTGAAAAATTCCTACCCGGCCCCAATTGGCAACCAGTTAAAAAACCTACACTGCAAACAGGGAGGGCGGGTGGGCGAGCACGCAGAGCCAAAGACGAGTGCGGGAGTGGGGCACAGCCTTAAATAGGCAGTCCCGCTCCCAGGCTCCAAGATCGCGCAGGAGCGCAACGATCGCTGCTGCCTCGCCTGGGACCAAGTTCTTGTATAGTATTCATTTATTACTCTTTTCTATGATCTGTTGGTTAGATGGCAATGATATTTCTAGATTTTACAAAGTGATATCAATACAGTGTCAGTTATCACTCCCTGTTCAACCAAATTAAAATTTGATGAATGTATGTCTTGCAATCAATGTTGTTGCTCATACAGTTGATATATCATGCTTTTATATATAACTTTTATATATAACTAGAGGAAAAAGGGGCCCCATACTGCCACTCAGTGGAATTCCTCGGAAGTAAAGCCAAAAGTCATTTTTTGCAACAAACTTTTACAATTTACAAAACAATGTTTTTGTTGTATTGTATAAATTGATTAGTTTTTTCTATGATCTGTTGGTTAGATGACAGTGATATTTCTAGGTATTACAAAGTGATATCTACAGCGTCTGTTATCACTCCTTTTACAACCAACTTAAAATCTGATGAATGTATGTCTTGCATTCAATGTTATTGCTCTTAGAGTTGATATATCATGCTTTTATATGGTTGAGTACATATACAATGAAATGACGCCACCTTCTATACAGCTAGAGGAAAAAGGTGCCCCATAGTGCTGCTCAGTGGGATTCCTCGGGAGTAACGCATAAAGTCATTTTTTGTAACAAACTATTACAATTTACAATCCAATGAATTTCTTGTATAGTATTCATTCATTACACTTCTGTGATCTGTTGGTTAGATGGAAGTGAAATTTCTAGGTTGTACAATGTGATTTAAATAGAGTGTCAGTTATCACTCCTTGTACAACCAAAATCTGATTAATGTATGTCTTCAATTCAATGTTATTGCTCTTACAGTTGATATATCATGCTTTTAAATGGTTGAATACATATACAATGAAATGAAGGCACCTTCTATACAGCTATAGGAAACAGGTGCCCTATAATGCCGCACAGTGGGAATCCTCGGGAGTAACGCCAAAACTCATTTTTTGTAACAAACTATTACAATTTAAGATCCAATGTATTTCTTGTATTGTATTCATTATTTACTCCTTTCTATGATCTGCTGGTTAGATGACAGTGATATTTCTAGATTTTACAAAGTGATATCAATACAGTGTCAGTTATCACTCCTTGTACAACCAACTTAAAAATCTGATGAATGCATGTCTTGCATTCAATGTTTTTGCTCTTTCAGTTGATATATCTTGCTTTTATATGGTTGAGTACATATACAATGAATTGAAGCCACCTTCTATAAAGCTAGAAGAAAAAGGTGCCCCATACTGCCACTAAGTGGAATTCCTCGGAAGTAACGCCAAAAGTCATTTTTTGCAACAAACTATTACAATTTATAATCCAATGTATTTCTTGTATTGTATTCATTGATTACTCATTTCCGTGATCTGTTGGTTACAGGACAGTGATATTTCTAGGCTTTACAAAGTGATATCAATGCAGTGTCTGTTATCACTCCTTTTACAACCAACTTAAAATCTGATGAATGTATGTCTTGCATTCAATGTTATTGCTCTTAGAGTTGATATATCATGCTTTTAGATGGTTGAGTACATATACAGTGAAATGAAGCCACCTTCTATAAAGCTAGAAGAAAAAGGTGCTTCATAATGCCGCTCACTGGGATTCCTTGGGAGTAACGCCGAAAGTCAGTTTTTGTAACTAACTATTAGAGTTTACAATCAAATGTATTTCTTGTACAGTATTAATTGATTACACTTCTGTGAACTCCTGGGTAGATGAAAGTGAGATTTCTAGGTTTTACAAAGTATTATCAATACAGTGTCAGTGTTCACTCCTTTTACAAACAAATTCAAAATCTGATGAATGTATGTCTTGCATTCAATCTTATTGCTCTTACAGTTGATATATCATGCTTTTATATGGTTGAGTAGAAATACAATGAAATGAAGCCACCTTCTATATAGCTAGAGGAGAAAGGTGCACCATACTGCCACTCAGTGGAATTCCTCGGGAGTAACGCCAAAAGTCATTTGCCACCCCAGCCGGAATAACGAGACAGACAACAGTTTGGAATTAAACAAGGGCCACTTTATTAACTATTTAAACAGGACCTTGCAGCAATGGGCAAAACTAAGCAAGCTCTGGAACAGGGAAGGCAGGCGTCACTCTCTGACACGGCCTCCTTGCCCTTGATAAGGGCAGGACACCTAGCCCCGGTCTGAAGCCCGATACTTCTGGCTCGTAACCGGCAGCCCAGCATGCTGGCACTCCCCCCTCAGGAGTGCCTACCCCTGCGGCTGCACAGACCAACAGGGAGGAGCCTAGCCTGAGAGGTTCCCAGAGGCGATCCCCATTCACCACCCCAGACCGCAAGGCCCTAGGGCAGATCCTGAAGACCACCTGTTCCCAAAAGGGATATGCTGTGAGGCGCTCACCAGTTCCATTCCATTGCTTGCACAACCTGCCACGGGCAAGGCCAAGCCTCTGCTTTGGCCCTTGCACCCCACTCAGCAACCAAGTGCCAATCGGACCCCGTGCTGCAAGTCAGCTAAAAATATCTCATTGCCCCTGTTAGAAAGGTGAACCCCGTCAGGTCTATACAGATCCGGACACTGAATCCTTATATTGGGGTGTTCCAAATACAATCCAAACCCCGACTCCATGGCTGACCTAATCTGGCTGTTGGTGTTACGCCTAGCCCTGTCCATACACCTGGGGTTTTCGGTATGCCGCCATCGCAGGCGGGGGAGCATGGCCGACCACACTATCTTTACACCAGGCCACCTGGCCCTAACCTTTGCCAGGTCAGCCTTGGCCTGCAACACCAGGGCCACACCCTTGACCAGACCCAAATCGTTGCCCCCCAGGTGTATGACTAGCACATGAGGGGGAGGCCCTAGCCTCTCTCTAAACAACAGTGGCAGAAGTGTGGGCCATCTCATACCCCTCCTACCCAGCCACTCAACCGTTGCCACCTCACTGAGGCCAAGCTGGGAGCCGACGGACGTCCTCCGAGCCTGATGAGCAGCCCAGAAGACCATACTGTGGCCGCAGATCATGACTCTCCATCTCTCCTGGCATCCTGTAGAGCCTGTAAAAAGAACTACATTAACAGCTGAAGCGGCAAGAAGATAGGCTGGCTTAAACATTGCAGGGCCTAACATAGCCCTTGTAACAACGGGACTTCCAACGCCCAATCCTCTGGATCTCCGCTGCACGGTAACCCAGGGCAGAGGCCGTTGAAGCAGCCCCAATCCTAAAAGAGTGCATGCCGAAGCGCACTCCACCTAGACCGAGCTGGACCAGAGCCCTCTGTGTAACCGACCAAAACTGGTATTTGGTAAGAGGGGTGCCGTCCTTATGCTGAAACAGATAACCGGGAGCGTCACCCCGAAGTGCCAAATAGCGACCCAAGGCGGTGACTGGACACAACCCGTACTCCGAGTACCTGTCCAATTTAATGAAGGACCCCTTTCCCCTCTGGTCAGTCTTTGACCTCCGCATCCTAATCGTAGCCTGGTAATTAAGAATGGACACATCTCTTCACTCCAGGGCCGCACCAGAGACATCCTTGCGAGAGCCTGCTACCAGTTCGCTAATCCTAAGTGCCCCCAAAAAGGCAATCAGTGAAGCCGCATGAAATAGCTCAGCCTCATAGCCGTCACTACAACATACGAGCCACTGTGACTCCAGCCCCCGCAATACAGCCGGGGTCAGGGGTTCCCTAGTGTCGGCAGGCCTGCCAGTCTCCCGGGTCCAACCCTCGAGCATCTTCCTAATACGGAAGTCGCCTGTTGCGTCCTCATAGCCAGAAGCCTTACTGGTGAATGCCAAAAAGGAAAGCTTACTACGAATAGTGTGCAGAGCCACACCCCTATTCCTAAGTGTCACAGAAAACTGCATCAGGTGTGACACCGGAATAGGCCAGACCTGCTTGAGGCCAGCTTCCTCCCTGAAGGTCATGAATTGCTTACCTGCCTTCATGTAAGCACTTCGGGTGGAAGGGGCAAGGGCAAGGCTCATCGCCCTGTCGGCCTCAACCCTCCAATCTGCCAAACCTCGACTGGCATGGGTGTCGGGAGCAGGTTGGCTTCTGGAGCCAGCTGACAAAATCTCTGCATCTGTTTGCGAGAGAGAGCGTCAGCCACCCCGTTATCGACCCCAGGCACATGTCGGGCCTTAAACGCAATTTTTTTCTGCAGACATTGAAGAGTAAAGGCCCAGACCAGAGCCATAACCCTAGGAGACTTTGACGTAAGTGCGTTAATGACGTGCACGGTGGACATGTTGTCGCACCAAAAATGGACGGTCCGGTTAGCAAGATCATCGGACCAAATCCAAACTGCTGCGACAATCAGAAAAAATTCCAAGAAGGTGAGGTCCTTGACCCAACCTGCCTGAAACCAATCCGCTGGCCAGTCCCCTGCACACCAATGTCCCCTAAAGTAAACTCCAAAGCCAGAGGAGCCTGCAGTGTCAGATGCAATCTGCAGCTCCGCCTCAAGCAGGAGTTCCTCATGCCAAAGGGATACCCCATTGTACGTAGCCAAAAAATGTAGCCATACAAGAAGGTCATCCCGCATCCCCCTGGTGACTCAGGTCCTGTGGTGTGGAAGATGGAGGCCCCCCATGGACTCACAAAGCCTCCTTAGAAAAGGTCGACTGGGTGCAACAACCCTGCAGGCAAAATTGAGGTGGCCCACCAACTGTTGCAGTTCCAACAGGGTAATCTTAGAGAGCGACATCGCCTCTGCCAACCGGTTTTGTAACGCCTCCAATTTAGCCAGGGGCAACCGACAACATTGCCCAACAGTATCTATCTCTATACCCAGAAAGATTAAAGTTGTTGTCGGGCCCTCAGTTTTTTCTTGAGCGAGCGGAACTCCCAGCTCCCGAGCCAACTCAATAAAACTGGACAGCAAAAACCAGCACTGGCCAGACCCTTGCCTGCCCACCAAAAGGAAGTCATCGAGATAATGGGCGGTGCTATGAAGCCCCGTCCTGAATCTCAAGGCCCATTCCAAAAAGGAACTGAACCTCTCGAAAGCAGAACAGGACACGGAGCAGCCCATGGGCAAGGCCCGGTCCATGTAAAACTTACCCTCAAAGGCAAATCCAAGCAGCTCAAAGTCCTCTGGATGGACAGGGAGGAGGCGGAAGGCAGACTTTATGTCGCACTTTGCCAATTCCGCCCCCTTACCACAGAGGCGAACTACCCATATGGCCTGATCGAAGGAAGTGTATTTAACAGAACATAACTCCCCGGGTATGGCGTCATTCACCGACTCCCCACGGGGGTAAGAAAGGTGATGAATGAGGCGAAATTCCCCCGGTGCCTTCTTAGGCACAATTCCCAACGGGGAAACTCTTAGGTTAGCAACTGGGGGCGAATTAAATGGACCGAGGACCCTACCTTCCCTGCACTCCTTATCTATCTTTTCGCAAACCACATGCTCCATACCTAGGACCGACTTCAAATTCGGCCCTAAATAAGGAGCCCTAGTTCCCTGAAAAGGAATTCGAAACCCAAAAGTAAAACCCTGCGAGAGGTAAGCCCAATCTAAAGCCCTGGGATAAATGCTTAACCAATGCCCCAAAACATCCAAATTAATCGGGCTGGGTCCCTTTGTCAGGAGGGGGGAAGAATTTCCCTTTGCCTCCAGGACGCTTTCCCCCCTTACCACCACCCCGACCCTTTGGAAGAGGGCAATGGGACAATGCATGGGGCCCGGCGCAGAGTGGGCACTCGTGCCGGAAGGAACAAGATTTCCGGCTACAGGTCCCCTGGGAGGTAAACTCCCAGCAAAGCGGGCGTCGCTGAACCGCCTGCCCCGCCTGAATGCGGGGACCTGACTGCACATTAGCCTTCTTAATGGAGTGGCCACTGTGCGACCGCTCACCCCATGCTGACCAGTTAGGTGACATAATCTGAAGCCATAAACTGGGATGCAGCTTATCCCAACGCATGGCTGGGTTCATGACAGCCCTCTGCCGGAACTCCTCATCATACTGCAACCAAGCCGGGCTAGGGTAGTCCACATAGGCCTTATAAACGATGTCCAAATATTGAATCATTGCTGATGCCCTCCACGGCTGGTATCGCACTATGACGGCAGCGTAAATAAGGTAGCCAGGAAACCAGTTGGCCCACGTCCTATCTACCACCTGCCGCTTTAAACGTTCTTTTTCAGGGTCCTCCAAATTGTCTTTGTCCTTCTTCTCCAACTCACGATAGAGAAGACCAAAGACATCTACATACTCCCCTCTAATGATTTTTTTCTCTCGTGGTGGTAGACAAATGATCTCCAAGTGGTAAATCAGTATCCCCGCTTGGTATAGCTCCAGGTGGCATGGAGTCATAAGACAAACCACCCCAGCCAGGGTATCCTGCACTTGGCGCAGGGGAACCCCAAGCTGAAAAAGATGGAGCATTAGGCGAAGGGTATGGCCAAGGAGAAGGAACAGTGTGAGCTACCGCAGAGCCTTGAAAACCAGGGCCCCATGGCCAGTTCCCGACACCCCCAGCCTCCTTACCTCCCTGCTCCGAAGGAGCCGAATATAACGCCATCTGCTGGCTCCCCGAGCTTCGGCCAGGCCTCAATGATGACGACTCCCCTCCGTGTTCAATTGCGGCAGCCTCCTTCCTATCTTCCAAAAAGGCCAGCCGAGCGAGAACCTGAGCTTGAAATGAGAGGTTAGATCCCCCGCCAGCCGCAATGTCGCTATGCTGCACACCACAGTCCCTTTCCAGAGCCGCAAGACGCTGCAAAATAGCCACATTCACCGTATCCTCAACATCAACATCGCCAGGTGGGATAACCAGATCTGGCTGAGCTGGAGGCCTTTTGGGAGCAGGATGCTTCCCCTTACCCTTGCCTTGTCCTTTCTTGGGAGCCATATCGAACCTGCCACACAAACTAGAGACTGATAATTAAATCAGAAAACAATTTACTATTAGTACATGTGAGAAAATGGCCGCCTGAGGGTTTATCTAAAAGGGCCTCCTCCGAAGGCAGCAGACCCACCTAAAATGGGTGCCCTAAGTTAAGAGGACTCTGCCACACTAAAGATGGCCGCTGAGCAGGGCTAATGTTATTGCTCTTACAGTTGATATATCATGCTTTTATATGGTTGAGTACAAATACAATGAAATGAAGCCACCTTCTATATAGCAAGAGGAGAAAGGTGCCCCATACTGCCACTCAGTGGAATTCCTCGAGAGTAATGCCAGAAGTCATTTTTTGCAACAAACTATTACAATTTACAATCCAATGTATTTCTTGTATTCTATTAATTGATTACTCTTTTCTATGATCTGTTGGTTACATGACAGTGATATTTCTAGGTTTTACAAAGTGATATCAATAAAGTGTCAGTTATCACTCCTTGTACAATCAACTTAAAAATCTGATGAATGTGTGTCTTGCATTCAATCTTATTGCTCTTACAGTTGATATATCATGCTTTTATATGGTTGAGTACATATACACTGAAATGAAGCCACCTTCTATATAGCTGGAGGAAAAAGGTGCCCCATACTGCCACTCAGTGGAATTCCTCGAGAGTAACACCAAAAGTCATTTTTTGCAACAAACTATTACAATTTACAATCCAATGTATTTCTTGTATTCTATTCATTGATTAGTCTTTTCTATGATCTGCTGGTTAGATGACAGTGATATTTCTAGGTTTTACAAAGTGATATCAATACAGTGTCTGTTATCACTCCTATACAACCAAATTCAGAATCTGATGAATGTATGTCTTGCATTCAATGTTATTGCTCTTAGAGTTGATATATCATGCTTTTATATGGTTGAGTACATATACAATGAAATGAAGCCACCTTTTATATAGCTAGAGGAAAAAGGTGCCCCATACTGCCGCTCAGTGGGATTCCTTGAGAGTAACACTGAAAGTCAGTTTTTTTAACGAACTATTACAATTTACAATCAAATGTATTTCTCGTACAGTATTCATTGATTACTCTTCTGTGAGCTCTTGGTTAGATGAAAGTGAAATTTCAAAGTTTACCAAAGTAATATCAGTACAGTGTCAGTGTTCACTCCTTTTACAACCAACTTCAAAATCTGATGAATTTATTTCTTGCATTCAATATTATTGCTCTTACAATTGATATATCATCTTTTTATATCGTTGAGTACATATACACTGAAATGAAGCCACCTTCTGTATAGCTGGAGGAAAAAGGTGCCCCATACTGCCGCTCAGTGGGATTCCTTGAGAGTAACAGGGAAAGTCATTTTTTGCAACAAACTATTACAATTTACAATCCAGTGTATTTCTTGTATAGTATTCATTTATTACTCTTTTCTATGATCTGTTGGTTAGATGACAGTGATACTTCTAGATTTTACAAAGTGATATCAATAGAGTGTCAGTTATCACTCCTTCTTCAACCAGTTTCAAAATCTGATGAATGTATGTCTTGCAATCAATGTTGTTGCTCATATAGTTGATGTATCATGCTTTTATATGGTAGAGTACATATACAATGACTCGAACCCACCTTCTATATAACTAGAGGAAACAGGTGCCCCATACTGCCACTCAGTGGAATTCCTCGGGAGTAACCCCAAAAGTCATTTTTTGCAACAAATGTTTACATTTTACAATCCAATGTTTTTGTTGTATTGTATTCATTGATTAGTCTTTTGTATGATCTGTTGGTTAGATGACAGTGATATTTCTAGGTTTCACAAAGTGATATCAATACTGTGTCTGTTATCACTCCTTTTACAACCAACTTAAAATCTGATGAATGTATGTCTTGCATTCAATGTTATTGCTCTTAGAGTTGATATATCATGCTTTTATATGGTTGAGTACATATACAATGAAATGAAGCCACCTTCTATATAGCTAGAGGAAAAAGGTGCCCCATAGTGCCACTCAGTGGGATTCCTCAGGAGTAACGCTTAAAGTCATTTCTTGTAACAAAGTATTACAATTTACAAACCAAAGTATTTATTGTATAGTATTCATTCATTACTCCTCTGTGATCTCTTGGTTAGATGAAAGTGAAATTTCTAGGTTTTACAAAGTGATATCAATACAGTGTTAGTTATCACTCCTTGTACAATCAAATTCAAAATCTGATGAATGTATGTTTGCCACCCCAGCAGGAATAATGAGACAGACTACAGTTTGGAATTAAACAAGGGCCACTTTATTAACTATTTAAACAGAACATGCAGCAACGGGTAAACTAAGGAAGTCCTGGAACAGGCAAGGCAGGTGTCAATCCCAGACACAACCTCCTTGCCCTTGTAATGGGCGGGTAACCTAGCCCCAGTCTTGAGCCAGTCAGATACTGGCTTGTAACTGGCGGCCCGGCATACTGGCGGCCCCTCCCAGGGGTGCCTACCCCTGAGGCTGCACAGACCTTCAGGGAGGAGCCTAGTCTGAGAGGGTCCCATAGGCAATCACCATTCACCTCCCCAGACCGTAAGGCCTTAGGGTGCTTCCTGATTACCTCCTGTTCCCAATCGGGATATGCCGTGAGGCACTCACCAGTTCCATTTTCTTGCTTGCACAAACTTGCCACATGCAAAGCCAAGCCTCTGCTTTGGCCTTTGCTACCCCACACGGCAACCGATTGCCATCCGAATCCCGTGCTGCAAGTCCTCTAAAGATATCTCATTGCCCTGTCTGAGATTTGCACCCCATCAGGGCGATACAGGTCAGGGAACTCAACCCGTATGCGAGGGTGCAGCAAAAAGAGACCCAACCCGGACTCCAAGGCCCTGCGAAGTTGGCTAATAGCATTACACCTAGCCCTGTCCATACACCTGGGGTCGTTGGCATGCCTCCATACCTGGCGGGGTAGCATGGCTGACCACACTATTTGCACCCCCGGCCACCTTGACCATGTCAGTGCAAGATCGGCCCTGGCCTGCAGCACAAGGTCCACACCCTTAATCAGCCCCAAATCATTGCCCCCCAGGTGTATGACTAAAACATGAGGGGGAGGACCGTGCCTGTCCTTGAACAATAATGGGAGGAGTGCCGGCCATCTCATGCCCCTCCTCCCCCACCACTCAACCATCGCCATTTCGCTGAAGCCGAGCTGGGAGCCGACAGACGTCCGCCTCGCCTGATGAGCTGCCCAAAAAAACATGCTGTGGCCGCAGACTATGACCCTTCGTCTCGTCTCACGGCCCGCAGCACCTGTAAAAGGAACTTAATTAACCATAACCCGATTAAAGGCAGTAAAACTTACACTATATACTGCCTAACACAATTGTGACATGGGAATAGGCCACACCTACTGTACACCTGTTGCAGCCCTGAAGGACAGAAACTGCTTACCCAACTTCAGGTAAGCTCTCCTGGTGGAAGGGGCAAGGGCCAAACTCATTGCTTTATCGGCCTCAGCCCTCCAATCTCCCACACCTCGTCGGGCATCCGTGCCGGGAGTAGGTCTGCTTCCAGAGCCAGCTGATGGAACCTCTCCAGCTGTTTGCGAGACAGAGCGTCAGCGACCCCATTATCAACCCCTGGGACGTGTCTAGCTCTAAACAAAATGTTAAGCTTGAGACACTGCAACGTGAAAGCCCACACCAAAGACATAACCCTGGGGGATTTTGACGTAAGGGTGTTGATGACATGTACCATGGATTGGCCATCACACCAGAAATGGACCATCCAATTAGTTAACTCAGTGGACCAGATCCAAACTGCTGCTACAATTGGAAAAAATTCCAGAAAGGTGAGGTCTCTGACCCACCCAGCCCGAAACCAATCCGATGGCCAATCCCCGGCACACCAATGACCCCTGAAGTACACTCCGAAACCTGAAGAGCCAGCTGCATCTGAAGCAATCTGAAGCTTGGCCTTGATCAGGAGGTCTTCACGCCAAAGAGAAACCCCATTGTATGAGTCCAGGAACTGTTCCCACACAAAGAGGTCTTCCTTCATCCCCCGGCTGAGTCTAGTCCTATGGTGTGGAAGATGGAGGCCCTTCATCAAGTCATAAAGCCTCCTCAGAAATGCACGGCCTGGCACCACAACCTTGCATGCAAAGTTGAGGTGGCCAACCAACCACTGTAACTCTAACAGAGTCACCTTCAAGAGGGACCGTACAAATGCAACCCGCTCCCTCAAAGCCTCCAACTTTTCCCGGGGCAACCTACAGCATAAATTAACTGTATCTATCTCAATCCCTAAAAATAGTAGTATGGATGCAGGGCCCTCAGTCTTCTCTGGAGCGAGAGGAACACCCAGTTCGTCTGCCAGATAGACAAAACTGGAAAGTAAAAATTTACACTGCCCTGAATCCTTCCTGCCTACAAAAGGAAATCGTCAAGATAATGAGCGGTGCTACAGAAACCTGTCCTGACTCTTAAGGGCCATTCCAAAAAGGAACTGAACCTCTCGAAAGCAGAACAAGACACCGAGCAGCCCATGGGCAGGGCCCGATCCATGTAAAATTCACCTTCAAAGGCAAACCCTAGAAGCTCAAAATCCTCTGGGTGCACAGGAAGGAGGCGGAAGGCAGACTTGATGTCACACTTTGCCAATTCTGCACCTTCACCACAGAGGCGAACTACCCGCATGGCCTGGACAAAGGATGTATACTTAACTGAACACAGTTCACTTGGAATAGCATCATTCACCGACTCCCCACGGGGGTAGGACAGGTGATGAATGAGGCGAAACTCACCCGGTGCCTTCTTAGGTACAACTCCCAACGGGGAAACTCTCAGATTGACAACAGGCGGGTAATCAAATGGGCCCAAAACCCTACCCTCCTTAGCTATCTTATCTCGAACTATGGCTTCCAACCCACAACTGACCGTAAATTAGATGCTAAGTAAGGAGCCCTTATTCCCTGGTAAGGTATACGAAAACCAACCGAAAAGCCCTCCAAGAGATAACTTCTATCACCCACCCTCGGGTAACTGCGCAACCAGCGTCTTAGGACCCCCAATTTAATTGGGCTAGGTCCCTTTATCAGAAGGGGGGTTGAAGTTCGACCCACCCCCAGGGCACTTACCACCCTTTCCTCCGCCCTGGCCTTTGGGCCGTGGGCAGCTGGATAAGGCGTGGGGCCCGGCACACAGGGGGCACTCATGCCGGAAGGAGCAGGACTTTCGGCCACAGGTCCCCTGGGAAGAAAATTCCCAGCAAAGCGGGTGTCGTTGAACCGCCAGCCCCGCCATCGGGCGGGAACCTGGCTGCACATGCGCCCTCTTTATCGAATGGCCACTGTGTGACCATTCACCCCAGGCAGACCTAGTCGGCGACATAATCTGAAGCCACAGGTTGGGACATATTTTGTCCCAGTGCATGGCAGGGTTGATCGCAGCCCGCATCCTAAACTCCTCATCGTATTGCGACCAGGCCGGGCTAGGAAAGTATGTGAAGGCCTTATAAATGATGTCCAAATACTGGAACATCGCAGAAGCCCTCCAAGGCTGGTGATGCACGATGACAGCTGCATAAATCAGATACCCGGGGAACCAGCTCGCCCATGTTCTATCTACCACTCGACGCTTTAAGCGTTCCTTCTCCCTATTGTCCAAGTTGTCCCTGTCTTTCCTCTCCATCTCCCGATAGAGCAAGCTAAATAAGTCAACAAACTCTCCCTTGAGAATCTTTTCCTTAGTGGCGATAGAAAGATGATAGCCCAAGGTTAAGTCTGCATCGCCGCTTGGCACAGCCCCTGCAGAGATAGTATCGTATGCTGGTCCTCCTAAATATGGATAGCCCATGCCAGACTGGGGAAAACTCCAAGCCGGCCAGGATCCCTGGAAACTTGAAGTTGGACTAGATGAGCATTGGGGCCAACCTGAGTGTGGCATGGGAGAGGCGACAGAACCCTGAGTAGATGAAGAATATTGAGGCCAGCTAACGTGTAGCGTAGGAGGGGCAACGGAAACCAGGCCACTAGGGCCCCAAGGCCACGCCGACCCCTGGCCGCTTAGCCCCATCTCCTTACCTCCTTGACCCTGGGAGCAGAATATAGAGCCACCTGCTGCTCCCCAGCATAAGGACCTGGCAGCCCGGACGCGGATCCTTCACCAAGGCTGGTAGGGTCCGCTTCTCGCCTATCTTCCAAAAACACCAACCTTGCCAGTACCTGGGCTAGGAAAAAAAAAAGTTAGAATTCTTTCCAACCGCAACACCCCCAGCCGTCATACCCCGGCCCTTCTCAAGTGCTTCAAGCCGCTGCAAAATGGCCATGTTCACTACATCCTCATCATCTTCATCATCCGAGGGCACTACCAGCGCTGGCCGTGCTGGAGGTCTTTAGGTGCGGGTTGTTTTTCCTTGCGTTTGCCCTTACCCTTTCCAGACGCCATGTCTATAAACTTCTAATAAACTCAAGGACAAGAATGTATTATTAGTAAGTGTTGTAATCAATGTTCCCTCTAAGCTGTGGAGTCTTGTGAGCAAACATGCAACTTTGTGAGCTACTGGCATTAAAGTTGTGAGTGAGCAGTTTGGCTACTGCATAAATTAGTTTGCTCTGGAGCCATCCTTCCTGAGCTAAGACAAAAATGTGTGAGCCGGAGAATTAAAAAACAAAAACAAAACTGTGAGCTAGCTCACACTAACTCAGCTTAGAGGGAACACTGGTTGTAATTAAATCGAGTAAAATGTAAAAGTACCAGCCAAATGAAAAACAAAACAAAAACAAAAACAAAACCTTGCACTGGATGGAGGCTAGCAACCCTTAAGATAAACCCCAAGGAGACCTATTAAAATATGATACCCAAAATGGCTGCCGCCGCCCCTTACACAAAATAGCCACTGATCATGAGGCGAGAAGCAAGAATCAAAATGGCCGCTTTTAAAACCAACAAGAGGCACATTAGAGCAGGCCTCAGTTATGGTACTGTAGGTCACCCGACAAGGAGAACAAAGCTGCACTTGCTAACTTGCCCCAAAACTCGCCCTGCACTAAAATGAACCACCCACCCCTCATGACTCTATTAAAACTGGACACCTCGCCCCACCCTGAGGCAACGCCCAGAAGCCTGCACCGTCAGGAGGGGGGGCCGTGGACGCTGACTAAACCCTCCGGAAGGGGGGGGTGCGATCACGTCGTAATCAGGAAGGGGCCGTCAAAACTAAAAAATGCTCCTGACAGGTGAGGGGGGAGCGCGCACGCAGCGCTGTTATTAACGGGAGAGGGACCACAGAGAACCCACCCCCCTAGTCTAAGGCTGTCAGCGCACCCGGCGGCCGTAAACAAGGCCGTAGCTCGACCGGCTGGCCTTCAAGCGGCCGCAAACAAGTTCCCCTTAAAGGAGGGGGGAGGACTCGACCGGAGCCGCCACTGAACGCTACCTAACCACAGCCTCAAACTGCCGCCACCTCGAGCTCCCAGCCGGCTGCCGCCTCGGATACAGGGACTGCTGAGACCACTGAGGAGCGTCCCAGTGAAAGAAAGAAAAAAAGGGGGGGCGGGGGTGCTCCAAATCGAGCCACCACCGCCGCGAAGCCAAGAGCTCCGAGCCTCCAAGGACGCTATCAGCAGGCCACAGCTCAATCCTGCTCGACTTCAAAGCGAGCCGCTGCAACAAAAAGGGAGGGGGAGGACTCAACCCGAGCCACTGCCGCCGGAGAACGCTGGAGCCTCCTACAGCCCTGAACGAGCAGCGGTCTGAAAACAAATGGGTCCACAGGCTGAAGAGGAGTCCCAGCAGCGTGCTCTCACACAACCGAGCACGCCGACGAACTGAGAAGGCGGGAGCGGGGCAACGGCTCTTGCCGAGAAACCCCGCCCCCGCCCACAACACTGCGCACAGAGCGCGTTTCCTGCTGCTGCCTCGCACCCTGCGAGGCGGCAAACCGGCCTCCGTGCGCCACGGCGTTGCCAGGCGACGGGAAGCCCATTGTCATTCAATATTATTGCTCTTACAGTTGATATATCATGCTTTTATTTGGTTGAGTACATATACAATGAAATGAAGCCACCTTCTATACAACTGGAGGAAAAGGTACCCCATACTGCCACTCAGTGGAATTCCTCGAGAGTAACGCCAAAAGTCATTTTTTGCAACAAACTATTACAATTTACAATCCAATGTATTTCTTGTATTCTATTCATTGATTAGTCTTTTCTATGGTTAGATGACAGCGATATTTCTAGGTTTTACAAAGTGATATCAATACAGTGTCAGTGTTCACTCCTTTTACAAACAACTTCAAAATCTGATGAATGTATGTCTTGCATTCAATGTTATTGCACTTACAGTTGATATATCATGCTTTTATATGGTTGAGTACAAATACAATGAAATGAAGCCACCTTTTATATAGCTAGAGGAAAAAGGTGCCCCATAGTGCCGCTCAGTGTGATTCCTCGAGAGTAACGCTGAAAGTCAGTTTTTGTAACAAACTATTACAATTTACAATCAAATGTATTTCTCGTACAGTATTAATTGATTACTCTTCTGTGAGCTCTTGGATAGATGAAAGTGAAATTTCAAAGTTTTCCAAAGTAATATCAGTACAGTGTCAGTTATCACTACTTTTACAACCAACTTCAAAATCTGATGAATTTATTTCTTGCATTCAATCTTATTGGTCTTACAGTTGATATATCATGCTTTTATATGGTTGAGTACATATACAATGAAATGAAGCAACCTTCTATGCAGCTAGAGGAAAGAGATGCCCCATAGTGCCACTCAGTGGGATTCCTCAGGTGTAACGCTTAAAGTCATTTTTTGTAACAAACTATTACAATATACAATCCAATGTATTTATTGTACAGTATTCATTCATTACTCCTCTGTGATCTCTTGGTTAGATGAAAGTGAAATTTCTAGGTTTTACAAAGTGATATCAATAGAGTGTTAGTTATCACTCCTTGTACAATCAAATTCAGAATCCGATGAATGTATGATTGTCGTTCAATCTTATTGCTTTTACAGTTGATATATCATGCTTTTATATGGTTGAGTACATATACAATGAAATGAAGCCACCTTCTATACAGCTAGAGGAAAAAGGTGCCCCATACTGCCGCTCAGTGGGAGTCCTCGAGAGTAACGCTGAAAGTCAGTTTTTGTAAAAACTATTACAATTTACAATCAAATGTATTTCTCGTACAGTATTCATTGATTACTCTTCTGTGAGCTCTTGGTTAGATGAAAGTGAAATTTCAAGGTTTTACAAAATAATATCAATACAGTGTCAGTTATCACTCCTTTTACAACCAACTTCAAAATCTGATGAATTTTTTCTTGCATACAATATTATTGCTCTTACAGTTGATATATCATGCTTTTATATGGTTGAGTACATATACAATGAAATGAAGCAACCTTCTATGCAGCTAGAGGAAAGAGATGCCCCATAGTGCCACTCAGTGGGATTCCTCAGGTGTAACGCTTAAAGTCATTTTTTGTAACAAACTATTACAATATACAATCCAATGTATTTATTGTACAGTATTCATTCATTACTCCTCTGTGATCTCTTGGTTAGATGAAAGTGAAATTTCTAGGTTTTACAAAGTGATATCAATACAGTGTTAGTTATCACTCCTTGTACAATCAAATTCAGAATCCGATGAATGTATGATTGTCGTTCAATCTTATTGCTTTTACAGTTGATATATCATGCTTTTATATGGTTGAGTACATATACAATGAAATGAAGCCACCTTCTATACAGCTAGAGGAAAAAGGTGCCCCATACTGCCGCTCAGTGGGAGTCCTCGAGAGTAACGCTGAAAGTCAGTTTTTGTAAAAACTATTACAATTTACAATCAAATGTATTTCTCGTACAGTATTCATTGATTACTCTTCTGTGAGCTCTTGGTTAGATGAAAGTGAAATTTCAAGGTTTTACAAAATAATATCAATACAGTGTCAGTTATCACTCCTTTTACAACCAACTTCAAAATCTGATGAATTTTTTCTTGCATACAATATTATTGCTCTTACAGTTGATATATCATCTTTTTATATGGTTGAGTACATATACAATGAAATGACACTACGTTCTATACAGCTATAGGAAAAAGGTGCCCCATACTGCCACTCAGTGGAACTCCTCGGAAGTAACACGGAAAGTCATTTTTTTGCAACAAACTATTAAAATTTACGATCCAATATATTTCTTGTATAGTATTCATTTATTACTCTTTTCTATGATCTGTTGGTTAGATGACAGTGATATTTCTAGATATTACAAAGTGATATCAATACAGTGTCAGTTATCACTCCTTGTTCAACCAATTTAAAAAACTGATGAATCTATATCTTGCATTCAATGTTGTTGCTCATACAGTTTATATATCATGCTTTCATATGGTAGAGTACATATACAATGAATTGAAGCCACCTTCTATATAACTAGAGGAAAAAGGGGCCCCATACTGCCACTCAGTGCAATTCCTTGGGAGTAACGCCAAAAGTCATTTATTGCAACAAACGTTTACATTTTACAATCCAATGTTTTTGTTGTATTGTATTCATTGATTAGTCTTTTGTATGATCTGTTGGTTAGATGACAGTGATATTTCTAGGTATTACAAAGTGATATCTACAGCGTCTGTTATCACTCCTTTTACAACCAACTTAAAATCTGATGAATGTATGTCTTGCATTCAATGTTATTGCTCTTAGAGTTGATAGATCATGCTTTTATATGGTTGAGTACATATACAATGAAATGAAGCCACCTTCTATATAGCTAGAGGTAAAAGGTGCCCCATAGAGCCACTCAGTGGGATTCCTCAGGAGTAACGCTTAAAGTCATTTTCTGTAACAAACTATTACAATTTACAATCCAATGTATTTATTGTATTGTATTCATTCATTACTCCTCTGTGATCTCTTGGTTAGATGAAAGTGAAATTTCTAGGTTTTACAAAGTGATATCAATACAGAGTTAGTTATCACTCCTTGTACAATCAAATTCAAAATCTGATGAATGTATGTTTGTCATTCAATATTATTGCTTTTACAGTTGATATATCATGCTTTTATTTAGTTGAGTACATATACAATGAAATGAAGCCACCTTCTATATAGCTGGAGGAAAAAGGTGCCCCATACTGCCACTCATTGGAATTCCTCGGGAGTAACGCTTAAAGTCATTTTTTGTTACAAACTATAACAATTTATAATCCAATGTATTTCTTCTATTGTATTCATTGATTACTCTTTTCTGTGATCTGTTGGTTACATGACAGTGATATTTCTAGGCTTTACAAAATGATACCGATACAATGTCAGTTTTAACTCCTTGTACAACCAACTTCAAAATCTGATGAATGTATGTCTTGCATTCAATGTTATTGCTCTTACAGTTGATATATCATGCTTTTAGATGGTTGAGTACATATACAATGAAATGAAGCCACCTTCTATAAAGCTAGAAGAAAAAGGTGCCCCATAATGCCGCTCACTGGGATTCCTTGGGAGTAACGCCGAAACTCATTTTTTGTAACAAACTATTAGAGTTTACAATCAAATGTATTTCTTGTACAGTATTCATTGATTACTCTTCTGTGATCTCCTGGGTACACGAAAGTGAGATTTCTAGGTTTTACAAAGTATTATCAATACAGTGTCAGTGTTCACTCCTTTTACAAACAACTTCAAAATCTGATGAATGTATGTCTTGCATTCAATCTTATTGCTCTTACAGTTGATATATCATGCTTTTATATGGTTGAGTACAAATACAATGAAATGAAGCGACCTTCTATATAGCTAGAGGAGAAAGGTGCCCCATACTGCCACTCAGTGGAATTCCTCGGGAGTAACGCCGAAAGTCATTTTTTGCAAAAAACTATTACAATTTACAATCTAGTGTATTTCTTGTATTGTGTTCATTGATTACTCTTTTCTATGATCTGTTGGTTACATGACAGTGATATTTCTAGGTTTTACAAACTGATATCAATACAGTGTCAGTTTTAACTCCTTGTACAACCAACTTCAAAATCTGATGAATGTATGTCTTGCATTCAATGTTATTGCTCTTACAGTTGATATATCATGCTTTTATATGGTAGAGTACATATACAATGAATTGAAGCCACCTTCTATATAGCTAGAGTAAAAAGGTGCCCCATACTGCCACTCAGTGGGATTCCTCGAGAGTAACGCTGAAAGTCAGTTTTTGTAACAAACGATTACAATTTACAATCAAATTTATTTCTCGTACAGTATTCATTGATTACTCTTCTGTGAGCTCTTGGTTAGATGAAAGTGAAATTTCAAGGTTTTACAAAGTAATATCAATACAGTGTCAGTTATCACTCCTTTTACAACCAACTTCAAAATCTGATGAATTTATTTCTTGCATTCAGTATTATTGCTCTTACAGTTGATATATCATCTTTTTATATGGTTGATTACATATACAATGAAATGACACTACGTTCTATACAGGTATAGGAAAAAGGTGCCCCATACTGCCACTCAGTGGAACTCCTTGGAAGTAACACGGAAAGTCATTTTTTTGCAACAAACTATTACAATTTACAATCCAATGTATTTCTTGTATAGTATTCATTTATTACTCTTTTCTATGATCTGTTGGTTAGATGACAGTGATATTTCTAGATTTTACAAAGTGGTATCAATACAGTGTCAGTTATCACTCCTTGTTCAACCAATTTAAAAAACTGATGAATCTATGTCTTGCATTCAATGTTGTTGCTCATACAGTTGATATATCATGCTTTTATATGGTAGAGTACATATCCAGTGAATTGAAGCCACCTTCTATAGAACTAGAGGAAAAAGGGTAGAGTACATATCCAATGGTAGAGTACATATCCAATGAATTGAAGCCACCTTCTATAGAACTAGAGGAAAAATACTGCCACTCAGTGGAATTCCTCGGGAGTAACGCCAAAAGTCATTTATTGCAGCAAACTTTTACAATTTACAATCCAATGTTTTTGTTGTATTGTATTCATTGATTAGTCTTTTCTATGATCTTTTGGTTAGATGACCGTGATATTTCTAGGTTTTACAAAGTGATATCAATACAGTGTCTGTTATCACTTCTTTTAAAACCAACTTAAAATCTGATGAATGTATGTCTTGCATTCAATGTTATTGCTCTTAGAGTTGATATATCATGCTTTTATATGGTTGAGTACATATACAATGAAATGAAGCAACCTTCTATACAGCTAGAAGAAAAAGGGGCTCCATAGTGCCACTCAGTGGGATTCCTCAGGTGTAACGCTTAAAGTCATTTTTTGTAACAAACTATTACAATTTACAATCCAATGTATTTATTGTACAGTATTCATTCATTACTCCTCTGTGATATCTTGGTTAGATGAAAGTGAAATTTCTAGGTTTTACAAAGTGATATCAATACAGTGTTAGTTATCACTCCTTGTAGAATCAAATTCAAAATCTGATGAATGTATGTCTTGCATTCAATCTTATTGCTCTTACAGTTGATATATCATGCTTTTATATGGTTGAGTACATATACAATGAAATGAAGCCACCTTCTATATAGCTGGAGGAAAAAGGTGCCCCATACTGCCACTCATTGGAATTCCTCGGGAGTAACGCCGAAAGTCATTTTTTGTAACAAACTATTACAATTTATAATCCAATGTATTTCTTGTATTGTATTCATTGATTACTCTGTTCTGTGATCTGTTGGTTACATGACAGTGATATTTCTAGGCTTTACAAAGTGATATCAATACAGTGTCAGTTTTAACTCCTTGTACAACAAACTTCAAAATCTGATGAATGTATGTCTTGCATTCAATGTTATTGCTCTTACAGTTGATATATCATGCTTTTATATGGTTGAGTACAAATACAATGAAACTTAGCTCCCGGGTGCCTGGCAAAGCCATGGCTCCCGGGGGCTGCTTTGCCGCCTCGCCGGATCGTGAGGCAGCAACTGACACAGTGACACGCGTCTCGGAGCCAGCGGGGGCGGGGCTTGCTCTATAAGAGCCTGCGCCCCGCTCCCGCCTTGGCCGTTTCTCCACGTGCTCGTTGTTGACAGAGCACGCAGTCGGAGCGTCTCTTCATCCTTGGGCCTGCTGCTGGGCCCGGAGGACTGTGGTGGCTGGTGTGACTGGCGGTTGGAATTGTCGGCGGCTTCTTTGGACGAGAGACGGTGACGTCGGGAGGTTTGTCCACGACCTGCCCGCCCCCCCTCTGTTGAGAAGCGCGCTTCTTGGCCCGTCCCCCCGTCCGTTTAAAAGCGCGGCTTTTCGGCCCGCCCCCGTTTAAAAGCGTGGCTTTTTGCATGCGCCCCCCCTCTTCTTGAGCAGCGACTGCTGCTATCCCAGCCTATTAAGTGCGGAGGTGTGGGCCGGAGCTCCCCCCCACAGTTGTTTGCCCTTTGGGAGGCGGCTGGTGTTTTGGGCGGCGGCGCGTTGAGGGGCGAGCAGCAGCGACGGTTCCTGGGAGCGTGGCTCCCTTGTTGACGGGGCAGCTCGAGCGGCGGCGAGGAGCTTGACTGGGACGGTCGGTTCCCTCGCTTGGGCGGCAGCGGCATTCCCGGTGGCCAGGCGAGGGCTGCCTGAGCCGCAGCGGGGAAGTGTGTCTTTTCTGGCATCTTATGATCACCCCCCCCCCCGGTAATTTAGCTTAAGGCGGCTGCGTCTTGTGCTGCTGCTTCTTTGAGAGGCTTAAGGGGTGTTTGCGCCCTTTTTGGGCTTGGCTGGGTCGCACCGTCAGCGTTGCATTGCTAGGCGCCCCTTCACTTACTTTTACTTTGAAGGCTGGCCATCTAGGGCCATTGACTTGAAAGCCCGGCATTAGTGCTTCTCCCTGGTATTTTATTTGGTCTGGGGTAGCCATTCTGGGTTAGGTCCTCGTCCTCATTGCACTTCCTTGCTGGTGGCCAATTTTGCATTTCAAGCTGTGGGTCCGTGTTTGGTGGCCATCTTTTGTGTGGCAAGGGCCTAATAATATTGCCCATTCCCCCCCATTTTTCTTCCCTCCGGCAGCCATTTTGCAGGTCATATTATATACTTAGGCCTATGGTTAATTGGCGGCCATCTTAAGTTGCCTTTGTACTTACAGGCGGCCATTTTGGGAAGGTCTGCTGCCTCGTGCCGACAGCCATTTTAGGTAAGCCTTAAGGCGGCCATTTTGTCTAGTCATACTGTTAAGTGGCAAGTTGAGTTTTAACTTTATTTTTCAATCTCCACTTAGAGATGGCTCCTAAGAAGGGACAAGGCAAAAGCAAGGAGAAGCAGCCTGCTCCCAAAAGGCCTCCGGCTCAACTAGTTCCAGTTATTCCTCCTGATGAGGATGACCTTGATGATCCGGTGAATGCGGCCATCATGCAGCGCCTCGCGGCTCTGGAAGGGGAGCGGGGCGTGCATCACGGCGATATTGCAAGTGGCGGGGGATCTAAACTCTCTTTCCAGGCACAGGTGCTGGCTCGTTTGGCTTTCCTGGAGGACAGGAAGGAGGCTGCCACATTTGAATGCGGCGGGGAGTTTCATCTGAGGGGCCAGGGCGAAGCTCGGGGAGCCAGCAGATGGCGTTGTACTCAGCTCCTTCTGAGCAGGGAGGTAAGTAGGCTGGGACTGTCGGGCGCTGGCCTTGGGGCCCTGGTTTTCAGGGCTCTGGTGCAGCTTACTCCGTTCCTGCTCCTTGGCCATCCCCTTCACCTAATGTTCCCCCTTTTTCGGCATGGGGTTACCCTCCACCAGGTGCTGGATGCTCTGGCTGGGGGGGTTTGTCTTATGATTCTGTGTCACCTGGAGCTATACCAAGCGAAGATACAGATCTACCGCTCGGAGATCATTTGTCTACCACCACGAGGGAAAAGATCCTTAGAGGAGAGTATGTAGACGTCTTTGGTCTTCTCTATCGCGAGATGGAGAAAAAAGACAAAGACAATTTAGATGACCACGAGAAAGAGCGCTTAAAGCGAAGGGTTGTAGATAGGACTTGGGCCAACTGGTTTCCCTGGTTCCTTATTTACGCTGCCATTGTAGTGCGGCACCAGCCTTAGAGGGCTTCGGCGATGATCCAGTATCTGGACATCATTTATAAAGCCTTTGTAGACTATCCTAGCCCGGCTTGGTTGCAGTACGATGAAGAGTTCAGGCTCAGGGCTGCCATGAACCCGGCTATGTGCTGGGATAAACTTCATCCCAGTTTATGGCTCCAGATTATGTCCCCTAACCGGTCGGCTTGGGGCGAGCGGTCGCACAGTGGCCACTCCATTAAGAAGGCCAAAGTGCAGTCAGGTCCCCGCATTCAGGCGGGGCAGGCGGTTCAGCGATGCCCGCTTTGTTGGGAGTTTACCTCCCAGGGGACCTGTAGCCGGAAATCTTGTTCCTTTCGACATGAGTGCCCACTCTGCGCCGGGCCCCACGCATTGTCCCATTGCACTCTTCCCAAGGGTCGGGGGAGTGGAAAGGGGGCAAAGCGCCCTGGAGGCAAAGGGAAATTTTCCCCCCCTCCTGACAAAGGGACCCAGCCCGATTAACTTAGATGTTTTGAGGCGTTGGCTGAGCGTTTACACCAGGACCTTAGATCGGACCTACCTCTTGCACAGTTTTACTTTGGGATTTCGAATTCCTTTTGAGGGAACTAGGGCTCCTTATTTAGGGCCGAATTTGAAATCGGTCCTGGGTATGGAGCATGTGGTTCGTGAAAAGGTAGAGAAGGAGTGCAGGGAGGGCCGGGTCCTTGGACCATTTAATTCACTCCCAGTTGTTAACCTGAGAGTTTCCCCATTGGGTATTGTGCTTAAGAAGGCACCAGGTGAATTTTGCCTCATTCATCACCTCTCCTACCCTCGCGGGGAGTCGGTGAATGATGCCATACCCGGAGAGTTATGTTCAGTTAAATATACTTCCTTCGATCAGGCCATGCGGGTAGTTCGCCTCTGTGGCGGGGGAGCTGAATTAGCAAAGTGCGACATGAAGTCAGCTTTCCGCCTCCTCCCAGTCCATCCAGAGGATTTTGAACTTCTCGGATTTGCCTTTGAGGGTAAGTTTTACATGGACCGGGCCCTGCCCATGGGCTGCTCCGTGTCCTGTTCTGCTTTCGAGAGGTTCAGTTCCTTTTTGGAATGGGCCTTGAGATTCAGGACTGGGCTTTGCAGTACCGCCCATTACCTCGATGATTTTCTGCTGGTGGGTAGGCAAGGGCCAGTGTCGCTTTTTGTTGTCCAGTTTTATGGAGCTAGCTTGGGAGCTAGGAGTTCCGCTCGCTCAAGAAAAAACTGAAGGCCCGGCAACCACGTTAACCTTTTGGGGGATAGAAATAGATACTGTTGGGCAATGCTGTAGGCTGCCCCTGGCAAAATTGGAGGCTTTGCAAAAGCGGTTGGCAGAGGCGAGGTTGCTCTCAAAGATTACCCTGTTGGAACTACAACAGTTGGTGGGCCACCTCAATTTTGCCTGCAGGGTGGTTGCACCCGGCTGACCTTTCCTAATGAGGCTTTGCGAGTCCATTGGGGGCCTCCATCTTCCACACCACAGGACCAGAGTCACCAGGGGGATGCGGGATGACCTTCTTGTATGGCTACAATTTTTAGCTACATACAATGGGGTATCCCTTTGGCGTGAGGAACTCCTGCTTGAGGCGGAGCTGCAGATTGCATCTGACGCTGCAGGCTCCTCCGGCTTCGGGGTTTACTTTAGAGGGCATTGGTGTGCAGGGGACTGGCCTGTGGATTGGTTTCAGGCAGGTTGGGTCAAGGACCTCACCTTCCTGGAATTTTTTCCGATTGTTGCCGCAGTTTGGATTTGGTCTGATGACCTTGCTAACCGGACTGTCAATTTTTGGTGCGACAGCCAGTCCACTGTGCATGTAATTAACACTCTTATGTCAAAGTCTCCCAGGGTTATGGCTCTGGTTCAGGCCTTCACGCTACAATGTCTGCAGAAAAACTTTGCGTTTAGGGCCCGACATGTGCCTGGGGTCGATAATGGGGTGGCTGATGCTCTCTCTCACAAACAGATGCGGAGATTTCGTCAGCTGGCTCCAGAAGCCGACCTGCTCCCGACACCCATGCCAGTCGAGGTTTGGCAGATTGGAGGGTTGAGGCCGACAGGGCGATGAGCCTTGCCCTTGCCCCTTCCACCCGAAGTGCTTACATGAAGGCAGGTAAGCAATTCATGACCTTCAGGGAGGAAGTTGGCCTCAAGCAGGTCTGGCCCATTCCGGTGTCACACTTAATGCAGTTTTGTGTAACACTAAGGAATGGGGGTTTGGCTCCGCACACTATTTGTAGTAAGCTTTCCTCGTTGGCATTCGCCAGTAAGGCTTCTGGCTATGAGGACGCAACAGGTGACTTCTGTATTAGGAAGATGCTCGAGGGTTGGACCCGGGAGACCGGCAGGTCTACCGACACTAGGGAACCCCTGACCCCGGCTGTATTGCAGGGGCTGGAGTCACAGTGGCTCGTATGTTGTAGTGACGGCTATGAGGCCGAGCTATTCCATGCGGCTTCGCTGATTGCCTTTTTGGGGGCACTTCGGATTAGTGAACTGGTGGCAGGATCTCGCAAGGATGTCTCTGGCTCGGCCCTGGAGCGAAGAGATGTGTCCATTATTACTTACCAGGTTACGAGTAGGTTGTGGAGGTCAAAGACTGACCAGAAGGGCAAGGGGTCCCTCATTATATTGGACAGGTGCTCGGAGGCCGGGTTGTATCCAGTCACTGCTTTGGGTCGCTATTTGGCAATTCGGGGTGACACTCCCGGTTATTTGTTTCAGCATAAGGATGGCACCCCACTTACCAAATTCCAGTTTTGGTCTGTTATGCAGAAGGCTTTGGTCCAGCTGGGTCTAGGCGGGGTGTGCTTCGGCACGCACTCTTTTAGGATTGGGGCTGCTTCAATGGCCTCTGCCCTGGGTTACCGTGCATCGGAGATCCAGAGGATTGGGCGTTGGAAATCCCGTTGTTACAAGGGCTATGTTAGGCCCAGCATTGTTTAAGCCAGCCTATCTTCTTGTCACTTCGGCCATTAATTTAGCTCTTTTTACAGGCACTGCGGGATGCCAGGAGAGACAGAGGTTCTCGATCTGCGGCCACAGTATGGTATTCTGGGCTGCTCATCAAGCTAGGAGGAGTCCGTTGGCTCCCAGCTTGGCCTCAGTGAAGTGGCAACGGTTGAGTGGCTGGGTAGGAGGGGTATGAGATGGCCCACACTTCTGCCACTGTTGTTTAAAGAGAGGCGGGGGCCTCCCCCTCATGTTCTGGTCATGCACCTGGGGGGCAACAACTTGGGTCTGATCAAGGGTGTGGCCCTGGTGTTGCAGGCCAAGGCCGACCTGGCGAATGTAAGGGCCAGGTGGCCCGGTGTAAAGATAGTGTGGTCGGCCATGCTCCCCCGCCTGCGATGGCAGCATACCGAAAACCCCAGGTGTATGAACAGGGCTAGGCATAACGCCAACAGCCAGATTAGGTCAGCCATGGAGTTGGGGTTGGGATTGTATTTGGAACACCCCAATATACAGATTCAGTGTCCGGATCTGTATAGACCTGACGGGGTTCATCTTTCTGTCAGGGGCAACGAGATATTTTTAGCGGACTTGCAGCACGGGATCCGAGTGGCACTTGGTTGCTGAGTGGGGTGCAAGGGCCAAAGCAGAGGCTTGGCCTTGCCCGTGGCAGGTTGTGCAAGCAAGAAAATGGAACCAGTGAGTGCCTCACAGCATATCCCTTTTGGGAACAGGTGATCTTCAGGATCTGCCCTAGGGCCTTGTGGTCTGGGGTGGTGAATGGGAATCGCCTCTGGGAACCTCTCAGGCTAGGCTGATCCCTGTTGGTCTGTGCAGCCGCAGGGGTAGGCGCTCCGGGGGGGGGAGTGCCAGCATGCTGGGCTGCCGGTTACAAGCCAGAAGTATCGGGCTTCAGTCCGGGGCTAGGTGTCCCGCCCTTATCAAGGGCAAGGAGGCCGTGTCAGAGAGTGACGCCTGCCTTGCCTGTTCCAGAGCTTGCTTAGTGTTGCCCGTTGCTGCAATGTTCTGTTTAAATAGTTTATAAAGTGGCCCTTGTTTTACTCCAAACTGTTGTCTGTCTCGTTATTCCGGCTGGGGTGGCAACTGAGCTCCCAGGTGCCTGGCAAAGCCATGGCTCCCAGGGGCTGCTTTGCCGCCTCGTCGGATCGCGAGGCAGCAGCTGACGCGTGTCTCGGAGCCAGCGGGGGCAGGGCTTGCTCTATAAGAGCCTGCGCCCCACTCCCGCCTTGGCCGTTTCTCCGCGTGCTCGCCCACCCGCCCGCCCTGTTTGCAGTGTAGGCTTTGGCTGGTTGCCATTTGGGGCCGGGTAGGAATATATGCATCCCACCTATTTGGCAAGTTTGGTTGGGTTGTTTTTTGCCTACCTTACACTGCGCTCTGTGGTTTAGGGGCTTAGTTGGTGATCGGGTTATTAATTAGTCTGGTCACTTGGCAGGTTGTGCAAGCAAGAAAATGGAACCGGTGAGCGCCTCACAGCATATCCCTTTTGGGAACAGGTGATCTTCAGGATCTGCCCTAGGGCCTTGCGGTCTGGGGTGGTGAATGGGGATCACCTCTGGGAACCTCTCAGGCCAGGCTCCTCCCTGTTGGTCTGTGCAGCCGCAGGGGTAGGCGCTCCTGAGGGGGGAGTGCCAGTAGCTGGGCTGCCGGTTACGAGCCAGAAGTATCGGGCTTCAGACCGGGGCTAGGTGTCCCACCCTTATCAAGGGCAAGGAGGCCGTGTCAGAGAGTGACGCCTGCCTTGCCTGTTCCAGAGCTTGCTTAGTGTTGCCCGTTGCTGCAATGTTCTGTTTAAATAGTTAATAAAGTGGTCCTTGTTTAACTCCAAACTGTTGTCTGTCTCGTTATTCCGGCTGGGGTGGCAATGAAGCCACCTTCTATATAGCAAGAGGAGAAAGGTGCCCCATACTGCCACTCAGTGGAATTCCTCAAGAGTAACGCCAAAAGTCATTTTTTGCAACGAACTATTAAAATTTAAAATACAGTGTATTTCTTGTATTGCGTTCATTGATTACTCTTTTCTATGATCTGTTGGTTACATATGGTTGAGTACATATACAATGAAATGAACCCACCTTCTATATAATTACAGGAAAAGGTGCCCCATACTGCCACTCAGTGGAATTCCTCGAGAGTAACGCCAAAAGTCATTTTTTGTAACAAACTATTACAATTTACAATCCAATGTATTTCTTGTATTGTATTCATTTATTACTCTTTTCTATGATCTGTTGGTTAGATGACTGATATTTCTAGGTTTTACAAAGTGATATCAATACAATGTCTGTTATCACTCCTTTTACAACCAACTTAATATCTGATGAATGTATGTCTTGCATTCAATGTTATTGCTCTTAGAGTTGATATATCATGCTTTTATATGGTTGAGTACATATACAATGAAATGAAGCCACCTTCTATACAGCTAGAGGAAAAAGGTGCCCCATAGTGCCCCTCAGTGGGATTCCTCAGGAGTAACGCTTAAAGTCATTTTTTAAACAAACTATTACAATTTACAATCCAATGTAATTCTTGTATTGTATTCATTTATTACTCTTTTCTATGATCTGTTGGTAAGATGACAGTGATATTTCTAGATATTACAAAGTGATATCAATACAGTGTCAGTTATCACTCCTTCTTCAACCAATTTCAAAATCTGATGAATGTATGTCTTGCAATCAATGTTGTTGCTCATACAGTTGATATATCATGCTTTTATATGGTAGAGTACATATACAATGAATCGAACCCACCTTCTATATAACTAGAGGAAAAAGGGGCCCCATACTGCCACTCAGTGGAATTCCTCGGGAGTAACGCCAAAAGTCATTTATTGCAACAAACTATTACAATTTACAATCCAATGTTTTTGTTCTATTGTATTCATTCATTACTCCTCTGTGATCTCTTGGTTAGATGAAAGTGAAATTTCTAGGTTTTAAAAAGTGATATCAATACAGTGTTAGTTATCACTCCTTGTACAATCAAATTCAAAATCTGATGAATGTATGTTTGTCATTCAATATTATTGCTTTTACAGTTGATATATCATGCTTTTATTTAGTTGAGTACATGTACAATGAAATGAAGCCACCTTCTATATATCTGGAGGAAAAAGGTGCCCCATACTGCCACTCAGTAGAATTCCTCGGGAGTAACGCTGAAAGTTATTTTTTGTAACAAACTATAACAATTTATAATCCAATGTATTTCTTCTATTGTATTCATTGATTACTCTTTTCTGTGATCTGTTGGTTACATGACAGTGATATTTCTAGGCTTTACAAAGTGATACCGATACAATGTCAGTTTTAACTTCTTGTTGTCAGAATCTACTGATTCAGACAGAGTACTTCTTTTGCTTACAGCCATGTTTCAGATATGTTTTCTGTGTTTGTTGCTCTGCTTCTTATAGTACTGTATGTATGCTAGCTGCTCTCATGAACACCTGTCATGTAACCCTCATTCTGGCCAGTATGTATCAGCGTGTATGTAGAATGTATGACCCCAGGTTTATGACCCAGACCGGCCTGGTTTGTGTAACTGTCAAAGCGGGAGGATGTCAACTTCAAAGTATGGGAACAATGGGCCTCTCACACTCCTACCTCCGCATTCCATTCATCTCGGCTGAGACTCCAAGGGAGGACAAGTCTCATCTCTTATCAATGTGCGAAAGCCTCGAGGCCATGGATTGTTATGTGAACTGGTAACATCTGAAGGGTCTGGTTTGGAAGGGGAAATTTACAACTTGACACCTCACTTTCTTTCCTGTGGGAAGCAAACGGCCAGAGCCCCTTTTGCCCGCCGTTTTTCCCTTGTAGTGATTGGCTACCTATGGGTAATTCAGACTGCTTAGAAAGGTATAATAGACCCGCTTCTGTCATCTGTGTTATCTCTGACAATAATCCGAGAAGCTGTACCAATGTAGAGATTGGAAATAAAGAACTGTGTTTCATCAACCAGGATCTGATCCTTGACTACTTTGAGCAGAAGTCTCACAGATTGTCAGAGATCTGTGACTGGGACTTGGCCGTTCCTGACCATGTCGGACGACGGTACTCTTCCCATCCCTACTACTCCCGAAGACACACCGACCACCCCTGGGGACCAGGGAGCCGGCGGTGGAGGCGGCGGAGGGGAGCCCGAAGTACCAGTGACTACGATTCAAGGGGCTCACTACATCCCGTGCCCACCTCCTCTTCAGAGCGGGACCCCGAGGTACTCATGGAGCAATTTCGGTCGCGGGACCGTGGACTCCTGGGTGCACAATCGGAAAGGGGCCCGAGTTTCGTTCCAGGGGGACCACCTCGACCGCGGGAAGCCGAGTTTCCTGGGAGATGAATGCGAGATGACCTACACAGGAGATTCGCGTCTCCAGTCCCTGGAAGGAGAGAGAATGGGACCCTACGGGCCCGATCCCTACCGAGAAGACCAGACTCAAGCCCTCGACCGAATGATGGGGGATTTGCGGTTCCAGCTTACCACCGAGTTGCGAGAGCTGGCCCTCGATCTCCAATATCAGTTCCGGGATGCCCTCACGGCTATGCAAGCGGCTCAGCCGGCGCCAGCCATGGTCGGAGTCCAGCAGCCGGTGGTGCCTCCCGGGGGAGTCCCCGCCCCGGTGCAGCCACCCGCGCAGCAGCCAGTGCTGCCACAGGTCCCCCTGCCATTCCTCACCCAGTGCCCGCACCTCCACCTGCGCCAGGTCCCGTGCTGGCAGGGCCAGTGGTTCGCCCGGCCCCCGTCGACCCGTTGACGGCTACTTTCGATGGGGACCCCAAGAAGCTGCGCTTCTTCCTGCTGGAGATCGAGCGGTTCCTAGACACATGGGGACATCTCTACCCCACCAAGAGGGACCGGATTGGCTACATCGGGTCTAAGCTGAAGGATACCGCCAGCGATTGGTATGTGAGTCTGCACAACGCCCCCGGGCCTGAGCTGCGTTCGCTGAACAACTTCATGTGGGCCCTCTGACACCACTATGAGGACCCCTTGGGAGAAGAAAAAGCCCGGAACCAACTACGGAGGCTGACCCAAGGGCGGTCCTCGGTGAAGAACTACACCGATAAGTTCCGGCGCATCTCAGCCAAGATTCGCGGCTGGACGCAGGACCTGCTCATGGAGAAGTATCGAGAGGGTTTGAGTTACGAGGTGTACGAGGTGATCTTGCGGGCGGGAAGACCAGGGTCGTTGAGCGCTTGGATGAGGGCAGCCGCGGACGTGGAAGAGTGCTTCACCCTCATCAAGATGGGAGCTTCATTGACGGCCCCAAGCAAGGCAACGCAGAAGGCGAAGCCCAAGCTTCGAGATGCCCATTTTAAACAGGGGCTCTGCATGAGATGCGGGGAGAGCGGCCACTTTGCCTCGGCGTGCCCGAAGGGAGGGGGAAAGATCCCAAAAACCTCCACCCCGGTGGCCGGGAGCACCCCCAGTCGAGGGAAGACCTCGTTCAAACCCCGGGCTCTGCAGCTGGAAGGGGCGGTGAGCGAGCAAGGAGAGCTGGAGCTGACGGAAGCGCAGATGTCGGGAAACTCCAACGGCCTGCAGTGAGCGGCGCAGAACTGCAGGTCCCCCGTCACGACGCGCCATCTCCGGTGAGCATCCCCGGCCCCTTGTTGTATATGGTAGTGACTGTAATGACCCCCGGGACTGGGACACACGTCCGAGTCCGCACCCTAATTGACTCTGGGTGTGCTAGAGACTTAATTAGCCCACTAGTGGTGGAAGGGCTGGGACCCAAGGTCACCCCATTGGGGGAGCCACTCAAGTTCACACAAATGGATGGTTCAGAGATGAAGGAGGCGTGTGTGGCAGAGACTGAGGGACTTATTATAGGTACGGGGAGCATTGGGAGAAGAGAGCCTTCGTCATCACCCCAAACACCCAATTCCCCATGGTGCTGGGGAGCCCCTGGCTAACCTCCCACGATCCCTATATCAAAGGAGTGAGGGGAAGATCTCCTGGGTAGACGAGAAGTGCCAGGGCCATAAGTGGGACGCCAGGTGGGGACCAGGACCTCCGGTGCCGCTCCGGCCGACGGCCCTCACCCTAGTGCCCTCGACAGTCCCCCGGGAGTATTGCAACCTACTGGAAGTGTTCAGTGAGACCGAGGCGGACGAATTACCCCCCCACAGACTGTCGGATTGTGCCATAGAGTTGATTCCGGGCGAGAAACTTCCTAAAGGAAAGCTTTACTCGATGAGCCCCCCCGGAGCGGGAGGAGCTAAGGAAGTTCCTAGACAAGAACTTGGAGCACGGGTTCATTTGTCCTGCTAAATCCCCCTTTGCAGCCCCCGTTCTGTTCCGGAAAAAGAAAGATGGGGGGTTGCGGTTGTGCACGGACTACAGAGGATTAAATGCGGTGTCTGCCTCCAACGCTTACCCCCTCCCCCTTATTAAAGACTTGTTGACGGAGGCGGCCAAAGGAAAAGTGTTCACTAAACTGGATCTCAGAGATGCTTACTTCCGGGTGCGCATAAGGGAGGGGGATGAATTCAAGACTGCCTTTAATACACCGTTGGGTCAGTTCGAATACCTGGTGATGCCGTTCGGTTTGAGTGGCGCGCCAGGGGTCTTTATGAGCTTGATAAATGAAGTGTTGCACAAGCATTTATTTAAGGGGGTGTTATGTTACTTAGATGATATCTTGATCTACTCCGCTGATAAGAAAGAACACGTGAAATTGGTCCGGGAAGTCCTTTCCACCCTGTTAAAAAATCAGTTGTATGCGAAGCTGTCTAAATGCAAGTTCCATCGAGATTCCGTAGACTTTCTGGGGTACCGCATTTCGCAGAAGGGACTGGAGATGGACCCAGCCAAGGTAGAGGCGGTGGTCCAATGGGAAGCCCCCAGAATGAGGAAGCAACTCCAAAGCCTATTAGGATTTTGTAACTTCTACCGCACCTTCATAAAAGACTTTGCCACTGTCACCCTCCCATTGACTGAGTTGCTAAAAACCAAAGGGAGGGGCCCGGAAGCGGGGAAGCCCGGGGAGAGGATTGCCTGGAATGGGGAATGCCAGAAGGCGTTCGAGACTCTTAAAACTCTTTTTACCTCCGAACCCATTCTAGCCCACCCGGACGAAACTAAGGAATTTGTGATCCATGTAGATGCGTCCGATGTGGCTATGGGGGGGGCCATTTTGCAACAGGGTTCAGATGGGAAACTGCACCCCCTCGCTTACATCTCGAAAAAATTTAATGAAACGGAAAGGAACTGGTCAGTCTGGGATAAAGAAGCCACAGCTATCCGGCTAGCCCTCACTATGTGGCGGCATTGGCTGGAGGGGGCGCAAACCCCTTTTGAAATATGGACAGACCACAAAAATCTAGAAGCGCTGCGCACACAGAGGTCCCTGAATGCGAAGCAGCTCCGTTGGGCGGATTTTTTCTCAAAATTTAATTTTGTGCTCAAACACCTCCCTGGGAAAGCCAATTCGCTAGCAGACGCGCTCTCCCGATTGCCCCAGCACGAGAGTTTAAAGGAGGAGGTATTTGACTCTATGTTCTCCCCCCAGCAACTGGGAGGGGCAGTAATCACCCGGAGTCAAAGTAGACGAACAACAGTGGAATCGGAGACGTGCGACTGGGGGGGGGGGACTATTCGCCCGAAGAAATTGAGGAGTTGGAGGAATTGGCAGACTGCTCCTCCAGGGAAAATAAATGCTGGTATCATGGAGATAAATTGGTGGTGCCCCGAAGCAAGAGGAAGGACATATTACTAGCCTGTCACTCCTCTAAACTGGCAGGTCACTTTGGATTTCTAAAGACACTCAATTTAATTCAGAGACAATTCTGGTGGCCACGCATGGGCAGGGATGTTTCGGACTTCGTCTCTGCCTGCCAGACCTGCTTGATGTGCAAAAGGAGGGGGGGAAAAGTCCCGGGACTCCTGCACCCCCTACCCACTCCCTCTCGCCCTTGGGAGGCAATAGCTATGGACTTCATTACAAACCTGCCACCATCAAAGGGAAAGACTGTAATTTGGGTGGTGGTAGATATGTTCTCTAAGCAAGCCCACTTCACTCCTTTCAAGCAGCTGCCTACGGCAAAGGGGATGGCCAAGGCTTTCTTCAACCACGTGATCAAATTACACGCTTTTCCCAAACGTGTGGTATCCAACAGGGGCAGTCAGTTCGTTGCCAACTTCTGGCGGGAGCTCCTGAAGTTTATGGACATAGAGCCTGCTCTAAGCTCTGGTTACCATCCAGAAACCGATGGACAGTCCGAACGAACTAATCAAATTCTGGAACAATTTTTAAGGTGTTATACTAACTACCACCAGGACAACTGGGTGGAGTTGCTGCCATTCGCTGAGTATAGCTACAACAATGCTGTGCATTCTTCTACTGGCGTTTCCCCATTTATGGCGGTGGGAGGCTTTGAGGGAAAACCTCTGCCCACAATTGAAAACGCCTCGGATGCTCCCCCCACAGACTTTAAGCGATGGTGGGCGACCCTGCAAGAGTAGTGGCCTCTAATAGCAAAAACATTAGATCAAGCCAAAGAGGACTACAAAAAGTATGCAGATCGTGGTCGAGCTGAGGGTTGGGACCTTCAGCCTGGGGACTCTGTTTACCTTTCCACAAAGAACATACACGGCTTGCAACCCAGCAGGAAATTGGGGTGGAAATTTGTGGGCCCTTACAAGGTGTTGCGCAAAATCTCTGATGTGTCTTTTGAATTAGAATTGCCTAAGTCACTGAGTTCTGTGCATCCTGTTTTTCATTTCAGCTTACTGAAGAAGAATCCTGGGCTGAATACATGGCATCCAGTTCCTCCGACGCCTTCTCCACTGATGAAGGGGGAGGCACCCCATTTTGAAATTTCTGAGATTCTTGATTCTAAGCTGCGTAGGGGCCACTTATATTATTTAGTTAGATGGCTTGATTTTGGCCCAGAGCAAAACGAGTGGGTTCGTTCTGAAAATGTGCATGCTCCTAAACTAGTTAAAGCTTTTCATAAAAGGTTCCCGGACAAGCCCGGATAGATTTGTTTTTGGGGTGCCAGAGTGTCAGAATCTGCTGATTCAGACAGAGTATTTCTTTTGCTTACAGCCATGTTTCAGATATGTTTTCTGTGTTTGTTGCTCTGCTTCTTATAGTACTGTATGTATGCTAGCTGCTCTCATGAACACCTGTCATGTAACCCTCATTCTGGCCAGTATGTATCAGCGTGTATGTAGAATGTGTGACCCCAGGTTTATGACCCTGACCGGCCTGGTTTGTGTAACTGTCAAAGCGGGAGGATGTCAACTTCAAAGTATGGGAACAATGGGCCTCTCACACTCCTACCTCCGCATTCCATTCATCTCGGCTGAGACTCCAAGGGAGGACAAGTCTCATCTCTTATCAATGTGCGAAAGCCTCGAGGCCATGGATTGTTATGTGAACTGGTAACATCTGAAGGGTCTGGTTTGGAAGGGGAAATTTACAACTTGACACCTCACTTTCTTTCCTGTGGGAAGCAAACGGCCAGAGCCCCTTTTGCCCGCCGTTTTTCCCTTGTAGTGATTGGCTACCTATGGGTAATTCAAACTGCTTAGAAAGGTATAATAGACCCGCTTCTGTCATCTGTGTTATCTCTGACAATAATCCGAGAAGCTGTACCAATGTAGAGATTGGAAATAAAGAACTGTGTTTCATCAACCAGGATCTGATCCTTGACTACTTTGAGCAGAAGTCTCACACTTGTACAACCAACTTCAAAATCTGATGAATGTATGTCTTGCATTCAATGTTATTGTTCTTACAGTTGATATATCATGCTTTTAGATGGTTGAGTACATATACAATGAAATGAAGCCACCTTCTATAAAGCTAGAAGAAAAAGGTGCCCCATAATGCCGCTCACTGGGATTCCTTGGGAGTAACGCTGAAAGTCAGTTTTTGTAACAAACTATTACAGTTTACAATCAAATGTGTTTCTTGTACAGTATTCATTGATTACACTTCTGTGATCTCCTGGGTAGATGAAAGTGAGATTTCTAGGTTTTACAAAGTATTATCAATACAGTGTCAGTGTTCACTCCTTTTACAAACAGCTTCAAAATCTGATGAATATATGTCTTGCATTCAATGTTATTGCTCTTACAGTTGATATATCATGCTTTTAGATGGTTGAGTACATATACAATGAAATGAAGCCACCTTCTATAAAGCTAGAAGAAAAAGGTGCCCCATAATGCCGCTCACTGGGATTCCTTGGGAGCAACGCCGAAAGTCATTTTTTGTAACAAACTATTACAATTTACAATCAAATGTATTTCTTGTACAGTATTCATTGATTACTCTTCTGTGATCTCCTGGGTAGATGAAAGTGAAATTTCTAGGTTTTACAAAGTATTTGGGCTCCCCGTCACCCGGCAATGCCGTGGCACGCGGGAGACAGTTTGCCGCCTCGCAGGATGCGAGGCAGCAACAGGGAGTGCTTCTAGCGTCCCATGGGGGCAGGGGGCGGGGCTTGCTCATTGAGAGCCGTTGCCCCGCTCCCTCTTCTTCAGTTCGTGGCACGCTCGGCGTGAGGGAGCCTTTTGAGGTGGCTGTGTTTTCGGAGGGTAGTAGAGGCGGCAGCGCTTGTTTAAGGCAACCCCCTCCCCCTTCAAATTACGCCACGGTAACAGCGGCTCCGGCGGTTCTACTTACTGCTGGCTGACCGGGGGACGGCTTCGGGGTTCGGCTGCGTTGGTTCCGGTACCCCCCTCCCCTTATTTTGCGCGGAGGATGCTGATGCGAAAAGTGGCTCCGGTGGTACTCGGTGCAACCGGCTGATCAAGGGCGGCTGATTGGGGCTTGGGCACTGGGGGACTGAGCACGCTGAGGGAGAGAGCTTGCCAGGAGACAACTTTGTAGTGTCGCGGCCCCTCAGAGCGACGTTAGTTGTAGGCAGGTCGGGTCAGGAGGCACAATTGCCACGGCTTTCGGCGGCGGCTGCACGTTGCGGCCGTTTTTTCCTAGGTCGCAAGCTGCTTAGAGCTCTGGGGCTATTGTGTGGCGGTCTAGGGAGGCAGGGCTGGCAGTAGGAGCTTTTTTGATGAGTGCGAGGTGACGGCGGCGTCAGCCGTCAGGCGGCACTTGAGGGCTGCTTAGTTCCCCTCACCCCAGTGATCAGCCCGCTTGTTTGGCATGCGACGGCAGAAGCGTCCCCTTGGGTAGTGTGCTCGGTGGTACAGCACGCTGCTTCTGAGCTCCGTCTCCGGCCTGCTCAGTGAGAGGCGGTTAGAGCAGGCATTCGAGAGAGGAGCTTTGGTCCTTTTAATTGTGCAGAGAGTTCACCCCCCCCTTTTCTGCCTGACGATCGTCGAGGGCGGCTACTCTCGTTGGCATGCTCGTTTGAGAGAGCACACTGGTGGGGCTCCTCTTCGGCTTACTGGCCCATTAGTTTGAGGGAACATCATGAGGGAACATCGGCTGGCAGCGGCGACGCTGGTGACAGCACCCCCTTTAGTATCGCTTACGCGGTTATTCAGAAGCGGCTCCGGCAGTCCCCGTTGTGGCGGGTGCTTGGTGGCTCCGGCGTTTTGGTGGTGGCGGCGCCGCTGGTTGCCCCCCCTTTTCTTTTTGTTAGTGAGGTCCAGGCTTCTGGTTGACAGCTGCGGGTGACTGGGGAATCAGGCACAGTGGGGTGGGCTCGGGAGCAGCGGCGTGCGGAGCAACACGCAGCGTGTTTTTTGGGTGTCCCCCCTGGTTTGCGGTTTACCCCCAGGCCTCCCTGGCGTGCTTTCCGGCACCCCCAAAGCCCCCCCGTACAAGCTACCCGGCTGCCTGAATGATTAGGGCGGTGTCCAGTGGCAGTGTGTCACTGGGGAGAGTGTCTTCCAACAGCACTTAGGCTGGATTGGGGGCTGGTTGGCTAAGTGGCAGTTTCACCCCATTGTAGGGTGGCAGTAAGAAGAAGAGATTGGATTTATACCCCGCCCTCCACTCCCCGGGGGAGTCTCGGAGCGGCTTGCAGGCTCCTTTTCCCTTCCCCTCCCCATGACGGATGCCCTGTGGGGTGGGTGGGGCTGGGAGAGCTCTTTCCTGGGCTGTCCTTGGGGGAGCAGCTGGTGTGGAGCTGTGGCTTGCCCAGGGTCATCCAGCGGGTGCGGGTGGAGGAGTGGGGGGACGGACCCGGTTCCCCCAGATTGGAGTCCGCACGCTTGACCACTACACCAAACTGGCTTTGAGGCTTCTCACTGGTTCAATTTAGCAGTAGGCCCCATTGCAGGATGGCAGCCATTTTGGGGTAGGTCTTGCAGACAAATATTGAAGACTGCATTTTAGAGCAGCAGCCATTTGGGGAAGGCTTAACAGCCAATGTGGGTAATCCCTCCCCCTCTTTTAGAGAGGCAGCTATGTTACGAAGGTCTCAATGGACATTGTGAGCAGGACAGGTTTGGATCCTGCTTATATGTCGGGGCGGCCATCTTGCCCAGGTGCTGGCAGGCTGGCCTTTTTGGAGGATAAGCGAGAGGCGGACGTGTCAGGATGCGCAGCTGGCCATCTATTCGACTCCCCAGGTTGCAGGAGGTAAGGAGGTGGCAGGTGGAGGGTCAGGGATGTCTTGGCTGTGGGGCCCTGGCACAGGCTGGTTGGCCTCAATGTTCGTCATCTGGCCAGGGTTCTCCTGCTGCTCCCATGCCACACCCTAATTGGCCTCTGCATCCATCATCATCTAGTTCTTCATCCGTTTACCATGGAGCCTGGCCGGCTTGGGGTTTTCCCCTGCCTTCCATGGGATACCCTTACTGCAGTGGTTCAGCATATGATGCTGTTGCTGCAGGGGCTGGGTGTGAGCCGGAGGCTAAAAAACTGTGAGCTAGCTCACACTAACTCAGCTTAGAAGGAAAAGATAGTGAAAGGGGAATTTGTGGATATATTTAGCTTGCTCTATCGTGAGATGGAGAAAAAGGACAGGGACAACTTGGACGATCGGGAGAAGGAACGCTTAAAGCGTCGAGTGGTAGATAGAACATGGGCGAACTGGTTCCCTGGGTACCTAATTTATGCAGCTGTCATCGTGCGTCACCAGCCTTGGAGGGCTTCTGCGATGTTCCAGTACCTGGACATCATTTACAAGGCTTTCACAGACTTTCCTAGCCCAGCCTGGTCGCAATACGATGAGGAGTTTAGGATGCGGGCTGGAATCAACCCTGCCATGCACTGGGACAAAATATGTCCCAACCTGTGGCTTCAAATTATGTTGCCGGCAAGGTCTCCCTGGGGTGAACAGTCACACAGCGGCCATTCGATAAAGAGGGCGCATGTGCAGCCAGGTTCCCGCCCGTCAGCGGGGCAGGCGGTTCAACGACGCCCGCTTTGCTGGGAATTTTCTTCCCAGGGGACCTGTGGCCGGGAGTCCTGCTCTTTCCGGCATGAGTGCCCCCTGTGTGCCGGGCCCCACACCTGATCCAGCTGCCCATGGCCCAAAGGCCTGGGCGGAGGAGAGGGTGGTAAGCGCCCTGGGGATGGGGTCGAACTTCAACCCCCCTTCTGATAAGGGACCCAGCCCAATTAAATTGGGGGTTCTAAGACGCTGGTTGCGCAGTTACCCGAGGGTGGGTGATAGAAGTTATCTCTTGGAGGGCTTTTCGTTTGGTTTTTGTATACTTTACCAGGGGATAAGGGCTCCTTACTTAGCTTCTAATTTGAAGTCTGTTGTGGGTATGGAAGCCATAGTTCGAGATAAAATAGCTAAGGAGTGCAAGGAAGGTAGGGTTTTGGGCCCATTTGATTACCCGCCTGTTGTCAATCTGAGAGTTTCCCCGTTGGGAGTTGTGCCTAAGAAGGCACCGGGTGAGTTTTGCCTCATTTATCACCTGTCCTACCCCCGTGGGGAGTCGGTGAATGATGCCATTCCAAGTGAATTGTGTTCAGTTAAGTATACGTCCTTTGACCCGGCCATGCAGGTAGTCCGCCTCTGTGGTGAAGGGGCGGAATTGGCAAAGTGTGACATCAAGTCTGCCTTCCGCCTCCTTCCTGTGAACCCGGAGGATTTTGAGCTGCTTGGATTCGCCTTTGAAGGTAAATTTTACATGGATCGGGCCCTGCCCATGGGCTGCTTGGTGTCTTGTTCTGCTTTCGAGAGGTTCAGTTCCTTTTTGGAATGGGCCTTAAGAGTCAGGACAGGTCTCTGTAGAACCGCTCATTATCTTGACGGTTTCCTTTTTGTAGGCAGGAAGGATTCAGGGTAGTGTAAATTTTTACTTTCCAGTTGTCTATCTGGCAGAGGAACTTGGTGTTCCTCTCGCTCCAGAGAAGGCTGAGGGCCCTGCATCCATACTAACAGTTTTGGGGATTGAGATAGATACAGTTAATTTATGGTGTAGGTTGCCCCGGGAAAAGTTGGAGGGAGGCTTTGTGGCTGAGGCTGTTAGGGCACTGGGTTTGGCCCTCGCCCCTTCCACCAGGAGAGCTTACCTGAAGGTGGGTAAGCAGTGTCTGTCCTTCAGGGCTGCAGCAGGTGTACAGCAGGCATGGCCTATTCCCGTGTCACAATTGTGTTAGGCAGTGTACAGTGTAAGTTTTTCTGGCTTCAATCGAGTTTTGGTTAATTAAGTTCCTTTTACAGGTGCTGCGAGCTGTGAGACGAGATGAAGGGTCATAGTCTGCGGCCACAGTATGGTCTTTTGGGCAGCTCATCAGGCGAGGGGGACGTCTGTCGGCTCCCAGCTCGGCTTCAGCGAAATGGTGACGGTTGAGTGGTGGGGGAGGATGGGCATGAGATGGCCGGCCCTCCTCCCATTATTGTTCAAGGAGAGGCATGGTCCTCCCCCTCATGTTTTAGTCATACACCTGGGGGGCAATGATGTGGGGCTGATCAAGGGTGTGGCCCTTGTGCTGCAGGCCAGGGCCGATCTTGTGCTGATAAGGTCAAGGTGGCTGGGAGTGCAGATAGTTTGGTCAGCCATGCTACCCCGGGTATGGAGGCATGCCGGGTATGGAGGCATGCCGGTGACCGCAGGTGTATAGAAAGGGCTAGGTGTAATGCTAATCACCCTGATGGGGTGCACCTCTCAGACAGGGGCAATGAGATATTTTTAGAGGACTTGCAGCACGGGATGCGGATGGCACTCGGTTGCCGTGTGGGGTAGCAAAGGCCAAAGCAGAGGCTTGGCTTTGCATGTGGCAGGTTTGTGCAAGCAAGAAACTGGAACCGGTGAGTGCCTCATGGCATATCTCGATTGGGAACAGGAGGTCATCAGGAACCACCCTAGGGCCTTGCGGTCTGGGGAGGTGAACGGTGATCGCCTATGGGACCATCTCAGACTAGGCTCCTCCCTGAAGGTCTGTGCAGCCTCAGGGGTAGGCGCCGCTGGGAGGGGGCGCCAGTATGCTGGGCCGCCGGTTACGAGCCAGTAGCTGACTGGCTCAAGACAGGGGCTAGGTTACCCGCCCATTACAAGGGCAAGGAGGTTGTGTCTGGGATTGACGCCTGCCTTGCCTGTTCCTGTGCTTGCTTAGTTTGCCCGTTGCTGCATGTTCTGTTTAAATAGTTAATAAAGTGGCCCTTGTTTAATTCCAAACTGTTGTCTGTCTCGTTATTCCTGCTGGGGTGGCAAATCAATACAGTGTCAGTGTTCACTCCTTCTACAAACAACTTCAAAATCTGATGAATGTATGTCTTGCATTCAATGTTATTGCTCTTACAGTTGATGTATCATGCTTTTATATGGTTGAGTACAAATACAATGAAATGAAGCCACCTTCTATATAGCTAGAGGAGAAAGGTGCCCCATACTGCCACTCAGTGGAATTCCTCGGGAGTAACGCCGAAAGTCATTTTTTGCAAAAAACGATTACAATTTACAATCCAGTGTATTTCTTGTATTGTGTTCATTGATTACTCTTTTCTATGATCCGTTGGTTACATGACAATGAATTTCTAGGTTTTACAAACTATCAATATAGTGTCAGTTATCACTCCTTGTACAACCAACATCAAAATCTGATGAATGTATGTCTTGCATTCAATGTTATTGCTCTTACAGTTGATATATCATGCTTTTATATGGTTGAGTACATATACAATGAAATGAAGCCACCTTCTATATAACTACAGGAAAAAGGTGCCCCATAGTGCCACTCAGTGGAATTCCTCGAAAGTAACGCCAAAAGTCATTTTTTGCAACAAACTATTATAATTTACAATCCAATGTTTTTGTTGTATTGTATTCATTGATTAGTCTTTTCTATGATCTGTTGGTTAGATGACAGTGATATTTCTAGGATTTAAAAAGTGATATCAATACAGTGTCTGTTATCACTCCTTGTACAACCAAATTCAGAATCTGATGAATGTATGTCTTGCATTCAATGTTATTGTTCTTACAGTTGATATATCATGCTTTTAGATGGTTGAGTACATATACAATGAAATGAAGCCACCTTCTGTACAGCTAGAGGAAAAAGGTGCCCCATACTGCTGCTCAGTGGGATTCCTCGAGAGTAACGCTGAAAGTCAGTTTTTGTAACAAACCATTACAATTTACAATCAAATGTATTTCTCGTACAGTATTCATTGATTACTCTTCTGTGAGCTCTTGGTTAGATGAAAGTGAAATTTCAAGGTTTTACAAAGTAATATCAATACAGTGTCAGTTATCACTCCTTTTACAATCAACTTCAAAATCTGATGAATGTATGTCTTGCATTCAATGTTATTGTTCTTACAGTTGATATATCATCTTTTTATATGGTTGAGTACATATACAATGAAATGACACTACGTTCTATAAAGCTATAGGAAAAAGGTGCCCCATACTGCCACTCAGTGGAACTCCTCGGAAGTAACACGGAAAGTCTTTTTTTTGCCACAAACTATTACAATTTACAATCCAATGTATTTCTTTTATAGTATTCATTGATTAGTCTTTTCTATGATCTGTTGGTTAGATGACAGTGATATTTCTAGATTTTACAAAGTGATATCAATACAGTGTCAGTTATCACTCCTTGTACAATCAAATTCAAAATCTGATGAATGTATGTTTGTCATTCAATCTTATTGCTCTTACAGTTGATATATCATGCTTTTATATGGTTGAGTACATATACAATGAAATGAAGCCACCTTTTGCCACCGCAGCCGGAATAATGAGACAGACAACAGTTTGGAGTAAAACAAGGGCCACTTTATTAGCTATTTAAACAGAACATTGCAGCAACGGGAAAAACTAAGCAAGCTCTGGAGCACACAAGGCAGGCGTCACTCCCTGACACGGCCTCCTTGCCCTTGATAAGGGCGGGACACCTAGCTCCGGTCTGAAGCCATATACTTCTGGCTTGTAACCGGCAGCCCAGCATGCTGGCACTCCCCCCCCAGGAGCGCCTACCCCTGCGGCTGCACAGACCAACAGGGAAGAGCCTAGCCTGAGAGGTTCCCAGAGGCGATCCCCATTCACTACCCCAGACCGCAAGGCCCTAGGGCAGATCCTGAAAATCACCTGTTCCCAAACAGGATATGCTGTGAGGTGCTCACCAGTTCCATTTTCTTGCTTGCACAACCTGCCACGGGCAAGGCCAAGCCTCTGCTTTGGCCCTTGCACCCCACTCAGCAACCAAGTGCCAGTCTGACCCCGTGCTGCAAGTCCGCTAAAAATATCTTGTTGCCCTTTTCAGAAAGGTGAACCCCATCAGGTCTATACAGATCTGGACACTGAATCCATATATTGGGGTGTTCCAAATACAGCCCCAACCCCGACTCCATGGCTGACCTAATCTGGCTGTTGGCATTATGCCTAGCCCTGTCCATACACCTGGGGTCTTCTGTATGCCGCCATCTCAGGCGGGGGAGCATGGCTGACCACACAATCTTTACACTGGGCCACCTGGCTCTTATCTTCGCCAGGTCAGCCTTGGCCTGCAACACCAGCGCCACACCCTTGACCAAACCCAAATCGTTGCCCCCCAGGTGTATGACTAGCACATGAGGGGGAGGCCCCCGCCTCTCTCTAAACAACAATGGCAGAAGCGTGGGCCATCTCATACCCCTCCTACCCAGCCACTCAACCGTTGCCACCTCACTGAGGCCAAGCTGGGAGCCGACGGATGTTCTTTGAGCCCGATGAGCAGCCCAGAAGACCATACTGTGGCTGCAGATCGTGACCCTCTGTCTCTCCTGGCATCCCACAGTGCCTGTAAAAAGAGCTAAATTAATGGCCAAAGTGACAAGAAGATAGGCTGGCTTAAACAATGCAGGGCCTAACATAGCCCTTGTAACAACGGGATTTCCAACGCCCAATCCTCTGGATCTCCGAGGCACGGTAACCCAGAGCAGAGGCCGTTGAAGCAGCCCCAATCCTAAAAGAGTGCGTGCTGAAGTGCACTCCGCCTAAACCGAGCTGGACCAAAGCCTTCTGTGCGACCGACCAAAACTGGTACTTGGTAAGAGGGTTGCCGTCCCTATGCTGAAACAGATAACCAGGAGCGTCTCCCCGAAGTGCCAAATAGTGACCCAAGGCGGTGACTGGACACAACCCGGCCTCCGAGCACCTGTCCAATTTAATGAAGGACCCCTTGCCCCTCTGGTCCGTCTTTGACCTCCACAGCCTAATAGTAACCTGGCAATTAAGAATGGCCACATCTCTACGCTTGAGTGCCGCACCAGAGACATCCTTGCGAGAGCCTGCTACCAGCTCGCTAATCCTAAGTGCCCCAAAAAAGGCAATCAGTGAAGCCGCATGAAATAGCTCAGCCTCATAGCCGTCACTACAACATACGAGCCACTGTGACTCCAGCCCCCGCAATACAACCGGGGTCAGGGGTTCCCTAGTATCGGAAGGCCTACCTGTCTCCTGGGTCCAACCCTCGAGCATCTTCCTAATACGGACGTCGCCTGTTGCATCCTCATAGCCAGAAGCCTTACTGGCAAATGCCAAAGAGGAAAGCTTACTACGAATAGTGTGCGGAGCCAAACCCCCATTCCTAAGTGTCACACAAAATTGCATCAGGTGTGACACCGGAATGGGCCAGACCTGCTTGAGGCCAGCTTCCTCCCTGAAGGTCCTGAATTGCTTACCTGCCTTCATGTAAGCACTTCGGGTGGAAGGGGCAAGGGCAAGGCTCATCGCCCTGTCGGCCTCAACCCTCCAATCTGCCACACCTCGACTGGCATGGGTGTCGGGAGCGGGTCGGCTTCTGGAGCCAGCTGACGAAATCTCTGCATCTGTTTGTGAGAGAGAGCATCAGCCACCCCAGGCACATGTCATGCCTTAAACGCAATGTTTTTCCACAGACACTGAAGAGTAGAGGCCCGGACCAGAGCCATAACCCTAGGAGACTTTGACGTAAGTGCGTTAATGACGTGCACAGTGGACAGGTTGTCGCACCAAAAATGGACGATCCGGTTAGCCAGGTCATCGGACCAAATCCAAACTGCTGCAACAATTGGAAAAAATTCCAAGAAGGTAAGGTCCTTGACCCAACCTGCCTGAAACCAATCCGCTGGCCAGTCCCCTGCACACCAATATCCTCTAAAGTAAACTCCAAAGCCTGAGGAGCCTGCAGCATCAGATGCAATCTGCAGCTCCGCCTCAAGCAGGAGTTCTTCACGCCAAAGGGACACCCCATTGTACGTAGCCAAAAATTGTAGCCATACAAGAAGATCATCCTGCATCCCCCTGGTGCCCCTGGTCCTGTGGTGTGGAAGATGGAGGCCACCCATGGACTCACAAAGCCTCCTTAGGAAAGGTCGGCCAGGTGCAACAACCCTGCAGGCAAAATTGAGGTGGCCCACCAACTGCTGCAATTCCAACAGGGTGATCTTAGATAGCGACCCTGCCTCTGCCAACCTCTTTTGTAACTCCTCCAATTTAGCTATAGGCAGCCGACAACATTGCCCAACAGTATCTATCTCTATACCCAGAAAGATTAGAGTTGTTGTCGGGCCCTCAGTTTTTTCTTGAGCGAGCGGAACTCCAAGCTCCTGAGCTAGCTCAATAAAACTGGACAGCAAAAAGCGACACTGGCCGGTCCCTTGCCTGCCCACCAACAGGAAGTCATCGAGGTAATGAGCGGTGCTACGAAGCCCTGTCCTGAATCTCAAGGCCCATTCCAAAAAGGAACTGAACCTCTCGAAAGCAGAACAGGATATGGAGCAGCCCATGGGCAGGGCCCGATCCATATAAAACTTACCCTCGAAGGGAAATCCGAGCAGCTCAAAGTCCTCTCGATGGACTGGGAGGAGGCGGAAGGCTGACTTTATGTCACACTTTGCCAATTCAGCCCCCCTACCACAGAAGCAAACTACCCGCATGGCTTGGTCGAAGGAAGTATATTTAACAGAACATAACTCCCCGGGTATGGCATCATTCACCGACTCCCCACGAGGGTAAGAGAGGTGATGAATGAGGCGAAATTCCCCCGGTACCTTCTTAGGCACAATTCCCAACGGTGAAACTCTTAGGTTAACAACTGGGGGTGAATCAAATGGACCAAGGGGGGGCGGAGCGTCACGACTCATGGCGGACGCAGACTGAGCGAGCTCCCAGCCACTACCGAACAAATCAACTTTAAGCTCGTCTTACCCCACTGCTGTGCATTGGTTTGATATGGGACGAAACTCGAAAGTAAAAAGCAGCAAAACTACGTCTCCGCCGGGCTCGGTGGAGTCATACTTTTCAAAAGAAACCCAATCGAAAACTACAGGCCTGGAGGCCAACGGAGAAGACAACATGGCAACCAGCACGGACGAGACCCGCCGGGACTCCAAGGACAAGGTAATCCCTCTGACGCGGGAAGACCTAGCAGACCTAAAAGCCAACCTTCTAAAATCTTTTACGGCTCTAGTTTCAGACCTTCTCCACCCTATACGATCCCAACTAACTGACCTGGCTAAAGACTTAACTGAGATTTCTAAAATCGCGGAGAACAACGCAGAGCTAACTTTAACAATGCAAGACGAAATAAAAACTGCAATCATCTGAAGTCAGTTGTTTCTCGCATTAACTCTTTGGAAAACCGTTGGAAGCAATTAAATTTAAAATTTAGAGGAATTGAGGAGGGCGCAGAGGAAGGCAAAGACCCCACCAGTTTTATTTCATCTTGGCTTGCGTCGGTTTTAAATCTAGAAGAGGGAGTAGCGCCGATTCTAATTAAAGCCTACAGGTTGGGGCCTTTGGCTCAAGCAAAGAAGGCTGTCCTCGGGATATATTGGCACAGTTTTTGTACCCCAGATCGCGGGATAAGGTCCTTCGTGAAGCAAGAGTTAAGGGCCATTCACCCTACAAGGATTCTAAGGTTCAAGTGCTGCTGGACCTCTCCATAGAAACCCTTGACAAGCGTCATAGCCTCAAGCCCGTAGCACAAAAGCTTTTTGAGGCAAAAATACGTTTTCGGTGGAGCCCTGCATCAGACATCCAAGTCTACCGCAATGGCCTTCTATACCAGGCAACGGACAGCCTCACAGGACGTGCTTTACTGTCTTCGTTAGGAGTACACCTCACCAAAAAAGAAGAAGACGCTCTCATGAAAGCTCAATGTGGCTGAACTGCCGATAATGTTTAGTTTTAATAAGAAGTACTTCATGTTATGCGGAGTTCAAACGTAAAATATAGTGCCTTCTTAGATAGGAACTCTGGCTGGTTAAAGTTGCTGTGTAAAAATTAGTTTATTGAACATTTTTGTAGAAGGCAATTTATACAGTTGTATTAGAAATATAAAAAGCTATAAAAATACATTAAAATATATATAAAAGAAACAAAAAAGGTACAAAAATAATAATCATATTGTTATATATATATATTAGTTGTTGTAAGGATTTGACTAGTTTTTGCAGATACTGATTTGTTAAGATTATTGGGATATAATAGAGCTTAAGTATTTTGTGTTAAGTAAAGTGTAATGGTGTATAGCAATGGCACCTTAGATAAAACAGATATCACAGTTTGAAATAGTATAGTAGTTTAATGATAGTCCACCAAAGTGTTCTAGGTTAAGCATAGTGTTATGGTGCATAGCAATGATACCTTAGATAAGACAGATGTTACAGATTGATATAGTATAGAAATTTAAGGAAAATATATTAAGTGAATATCTGTTTTATAGTTATACTTACATACTTAGAAACAAATTATACAAATAATAATAATAATAATAACAAAAATAAATAAATAAATACAAAAAACCCACAAAAATTTATATTATGGGAAAATAGCTACAGAAATAAAATAGACTATAGGAATATCGCCTTCTATATATAAGTTTAAATCCTGTGCACTTTCACATATTGTGTTTTATTCAGAAGTATTTTGGCTATTTGGAGTTCAATTAGCACAGATATATTATGGGTGTCATGGGGTATAAAGTTTTCTTTTTTCCTTATTATTAAAATACTGTAGATGCAAATGGTTGTGAAAGTTGGAGCAACTTCATTTTTGGGGTAAGATTGAGTTTAAGACTTTGTTATTATATAAGGTAAAATGTGCTGGGTGGAAAAATTAAGATTAGGTAGTAATTAAGGAGGGTTAGAGATTTTTTCCCCCAAGTAGGAGTGTAGAAACACCCTCAGGTTGGGAGACAGATTTGGTCCTCCCTTCAACTTCCTCAACAGGAAGTCCTGGAGGCTTACCTTGTTATAGGTAACAAGGTTATTTAATTTTTAGTTAGGGGTGTACAGTTGGACAGTACACCGTATTTAGTGAGTTAAATTGTTGGTTTGTTAAGGTTATTTTCATGTCTCATCAATTTAAATTTGTTTCCTGGAATGCTAGAGGGCTAAACCTGAGGACTAAACTACATAGGACCTCAACGTTCTGGGCCAGGGAACGCCCTAGCGTGCTGTGTATCCAAGAAACGCATCTAAAGAATACTACTAATTATGTACTTAAGTCAAAATGGTTTTCTCAACAATTCCATGCGGCAGGTTCGTCAAAGGCGAGAGGTACGGCAATTTTGTTATCAAAAACTTTCCCTTTCCATTGTACACAAATTAAATCAGACCCTAGAGGGCGTTACATATTTATCAAAGGTACATTGAACGGTGAATATCTTACAATTGCTTCACTCTATGCCCCGAATGAAAATCAAATAGCATTTATTAAAGATACCTTGGACAAATTAATGGAATTTAAACAAGGAGAATTAATTATTGGTTGCGATTTGAATCACATAGTAGATCTCAATATGGATAGAACCTATGTAAAACCTCTTAAAAAAAAGAAAAAATCCCACTCCAACTTAACAGATTTAGCGCAAGTTTTTGAATACCATAATTTATTTGATTTATGGTGGACACTAAATCCGGGCACAAAACAATTTACTTTTTATTCACACACTCACAAAATATACACCAGAATCGATTATATTTTAGTTTCACAGGCTTTATTAGCAAAGTTTACTGACGCAGATATGGGTAGTAGCACAGTGTCAGATCATGCCTGGGTAAAAATGCAGGACGACGGTAAAGGCCCAAATTGGGTACTAAACAAATTATTATTGCAGAATGAGTTAATTTGTGAACAGATTTCTGAAAAGATTAATGATTATTTTAAACACAATGTAAATTGTGAGGCCTCTTCAAAGAACATTTGGGACGCTTTTAAGGCAGTTCTCTGTGGCCACTGGATTTCAACAGCTTCATACTATAAAAAGGAAAGACAAAGAGTGGTTGGTGAATTGTTGGAAAATATAAAGGCTCTAGAACTAAAACATATGAAATATGGGGGGGAAAAATATTTGAAAAAATTGAATTTAGAAAGACAAAAACTTGATTTATTGGAAACCTCTAAAACACAAAAAAATCTTTTATTTTTAAAGCAAAAATATCTTACCAGAACACCAAAGTCTATAAAATTTTTAAAACATAGAGCGGAAAAGAAAGCCGCTTCAACATTGATAGCAACTATTAGAGACAAACAGGGCATTTTGAAAAATACTTCCGAAGAGATCAATGAAGTGTTTTATAATTTTTTCCAGAATCTATACAATTCTACTAATCCAAACAAGGCTCAAATAGTAAATTATTTCGATTCCATAAATTATAATGTGAAATTGTCAAAGGAACACCAAAATTTATTGGAAACTCCCTTTACCCCCCAAGAGGTGGTAGAGGTTATTGGAGGGATAAAGAACAACAAGACCCCTGGAAGGGACGGCTTTCCAATTGAGTTCTATAAAAAGTTTTTACCAAACGTATTGCAACAGCTCACCAACACTTTAAATTCGGTTCTGTTTGAAGGTTAGATGCCTCAGTCATGGTCTGAGGCTAGAATTATTGTTCTGTTGAAACCTGGTAAAGATAAAACATTAGCTAGTTCTTATAGGCCCATTTCGTTATTAAATCATGATTTTAAAAATTTTTCATCCCTTCTCACAAACAGATTAAATAAAATAATTTCTTCTTATATCCACACTGACCAAACTGGATTTATGCCAGGCAGGACCATCAATGAAAGTATACGTAAAACTTTGAATATCATTAATTATCATAAAAAAAAAAATTAAATTCGTTACTGTTGTCAACGGACGCTGACAAAGCATTTGACAGGGTAGAACCAACATATCTACACGAACTTCTGTTGAGAATGGAGTTTGGTCCTATATTTCGCCAGGCGGTCAGAACACTATACTGTGGCCCATCTGCCCAAATTTGTGTTAATCATTATAGGTCAAATGATTTAATTTTAACTAGGGGCACCAGACAGGGATGTCCTTTATCTCCCTTATTGTTTGCGATGTCTGTAGAACCTTTAGCCTTTGCCATTAGAAATGACCCAAATATTGAGGGTTTAAATATCCATAGTAAAAATTATAAAGTAAGCCTATACGCGGATGATATTTTGTTTTACGTTATGCGCCCAGAAAAAGAATTGGAATTTATTATGGAGCATTTAGAATTGTTTGGCAAGATTTCAGGATTTATGGTTAATTATACCAAATCAGACATATACCTGGTTCATATCTCAGTTAATGTTAAAGAAAAATTACAAAGGAAATTTCCTTTTAAATGGATAACAGACAGGTGGAGGTACCTTGGAATCTTAATTCCATTAAACTTAAAGGATCTATATTCCTATAATTATGACCCTTTAACAAAGTATTTGAAAAATACGTTGAATGATTGGGCAGCACCTAACTTTACTATAAGTGAAAAAGTGTTGTTGTTTAAGTCATTGATTTTACCAAAATTTCTATTTTTGTTTCAAAATCTGCCGACCTCACTACCTTTGCGGGATCTTAAGCAATGGCACCAATTTATTCATTCCTTTTTATGGGAAGGCAAACGAGCAAGGATCAAGTATACTATATTGATGAAACCTAAGACTAGGTCTACCGAACCTAGAATATTATTATGCGGCTTCTCAGTTAAGTAATATTAACTATTATGCTAACCCTAAATGTGACAAGTCTTGGGTCCACATTGAACAGTCGGAACTTTTGCCTACTCTATTGCATGATTATATATGGAATACCTCACAACAACAAAATCACAAGGTTATTAATAATCCGTTTTTGAAGCATACTTTAAATCTATGGAATAAATATAGACAGATTTTGTCACCGGGTGTTTCACCTATTACCTCAATTTTTGGTCAAAATTGGTTTATACCCGGCTGTACAACTACCTTTTTATCAGAGATCAAAAATAAGGGCCCTTTTAGAATTAGTGATTTTATGCAGGGTGGCAAGTTAAGTTCACAACAACAGTTAGAAACGAAGTATAAAGTTAAACTAGATTGGTTGCAATATCAACAACTTTATTCGCTATATATGGAATTAAACAAAGTAACGGAGTTAGATAGACCACTGACAATGTTTGAAAACTTTGTTCAAAAACAACATTCTTCTGTTAAAGGTTTTATGGCTATAATATATAAGCAACTGAATGAAAAGGCATGGTCCATGATTTCCTCAACACAAAATGCATGGCACAAAGATTGTGGCATAGATTTTACTTCCAATCAGTGGGAAATAATTTGGGCATCACCAATCTTGTACAGTAAGATTACAAATCTACAACTTCAACAATTTAAAATTGTATCTAGGTGGTACCTTACCCCTGAACGTTTATTTAAAAGCAAGTTTAAACCTACACCATTATGTTGGAAGCAATGCCAACAGAAGGGAACCCTACTCCACTGCTGGTGGGATTGCCCGAAAATCAAACTTTTGGCAAGTAATAATTGAGGAAATCAGGAAAATTATGGAAGTTGATATTCCTAAAACACCCAAATCAGTACTGCTTAACTATTGGCCAAAAGCCTCATCAACTAAGCAAACGCTTGAAGTGGTAGCACTATTATTAATGGCGGCGAAAAATCTCATTGCATCTAGCTGGAAATCTCCTAAAGTGCCTACACTACAGCAATGGAAGGTGAAAATATGGGATATTTTAGTTTCAGATAAATTGGCAACGCAAATACTGTTAATGGATAATCCTCGGCAGAATAATAACTTTTTGGAAAAATGGTTTAAATTTTTCACATATGTAAATGCCCATCAATCAGAGCAATTTGTGATTCCAGAAAAATATAAGAACATTGTCTTTTATTAGAGAAACTGTAACATAGGCTTAGTGTGTATATGTTGAATAGGTTTTTCTAGGAAACTAGTAGAGTAAGTGTGATTAGAGTAACCGAAAGTTTGGTTGATTGTAGTTTTGGATTTTGGTAGTTGTGTAATAATAGATGTTTGAATTGTTGTTTAAATATTATAATTTTGTGTGGAAAATAAAAAAAAATTAATTGCAAAAAAAAAAAAAATCAAATGGACCAAGGACCCTACCTTCCCTACACTCCTTGTCTATCTTTTCGCGAACCACATGCTCCATACCTAGAACCAACTTCAAATTCGGCCCTAAATAAGGAGCCCTAGTTCCCTGAAAAGGAATTCGAAAACCAAAAGTAAAACCCTGCAAGAGGTAATCCCGATCTAAAACCCTAGGATAAATGCATAGCCAATGCCCCAACGCTTCTAAATTAATCGGGCTGGGACCCTTTGTCAGGAGGGGAAAAGAATTTTCCTTTGCCCCCAGGGCGCTTTCCCCCCTTACCACCACCCCGACCCTTAGGAAGAGGGCAATGGGATAATGCATGGGGCCCAGCGCAGAGCAGGCACTCCTGCCGGAAGGAGCAAGATTTCCAGCTACAGGTCCCCTGGGAGGTAAACTCCCAGCAAAGCGGGCATCGCTGAACCGCCTGCCCCGCCTGAATGTGGGGACCTGACTGAACACTAGCCTTCTTAATGGAGTGGCCACTGTGCGACTGCTCACCCCATGCTGACCGGTTAGGGGACATAATCTGAAGCCATAAACTGGGATGGATTTTATCCCAACGCATGGCTGGGTTCATGGCAGCCCTTTGCCTGAACTGCTCATCATATTGCAACCAGGCCGGGCTGGGATAGTCCACATAGGCTTTATAGACGATGTCCAGGTACTGAATCATCGCCGATGCCCTCCATGGCTGGTGTCGCACTATGACAGCAGCATAAATAAGGTAGCCAGGAAACCAGTTGGCCCAAGTCCTGTCTACCACCCACCGCTTCAAGCGTTCCTTTTCATCGTCATCCAAATTGTCTTTGTCCTTCTCCATCTCCCGATAGAGCAGACTAAAAACGTCTACATACTCCCCTCTAATAATCTTTTCCCTTGTGGAGGTAGCCAAATGATCTCCAAGCGGTAAATCGGTATCCCCGCTTGGTATAACTCCCGGTGACACCGTGTCGTAGGACAAACCACCTCCACCAGAGTATCCTGCACTTGGCGCAGGGTAACCCCAATTTAAAAATGGAGCATTATGTGAAGGGTATGGCCACGTAGACGGGACAGATTGAACTGCTGCAGAGCCCCGAAAACCAGGGCCCCATGGCCAGTGCCCGACCGCCCCAGACTCCTTACCTCCCTGATCAGAAGGAGCCATGTACAATGCCATCTGCTGGCTCCCAGAACTACGCCCAGGTCTCTCGGATGACGACTCCCCTCCATGATCAAATGCGGCAGCCTCCTTCCTGTCTTCCAGGAAAGCCAGACAAGCCAGAACCTGTGCTTGAAAAGAGAGGTTAGCTCCCCCACCAGACGCAATGTCACCATGATGCACACCTTGCTCTCTTTCCAGAGCCGCAAGACGCTGCATGATTGCCGCATTCACCGGATCATCAAGGTCATCGTCGTCCAGTGGGATAACTGGATCTGGTTGAGCCGGGGGCCTTTTGGGAGCAGGCTGCTTCCCTTTGCCTTTTCCTTGTCCCTTCTTAGGAGCCATATCTAAATGGAGGTTAAAAAATAAATTTAAAATTTAAAATTCAACCGGCAACCGAACAGTATTGACAGGAAATGGCCGCCGACAGGCTCACATAAAATGGCCGCTGGCACAATGCAGCAGACCTTCCCAAAATGGCTGCCTGTGAGTGTAAAGGCCGCACCAATTTAAACTATGCTCTCTGCCACGCCTAAGATGGCCACCAAATGATCTCAGGCCTAAGATTGAAAAATAATGGACTACAAAATGGCTGCCGTACAGGAAGAAGATGGGGGGTGAAATTAGCAGGCCCTTGCCACATCAAAGATGGCCGCCCAGCAGAGGTCCCAGTTTAAAACAGGCAAATGGCCGCAAAGAAGTGCAATGAGCACGAGGGCCTAAAATGGCTGCCCCATACAACGAAATGCCAGGAGGACCAAGGCAGTAACGTCAAGGCCCACCAGACAGTTGCCCCAGCCAGCACTTAGCCCTCCTAAAATTATCACCAAAAAACCTCCCCAGTCACCAAACTCAACCCAGGCTGATGGCACAGCGCCGTGTGACCTGCACTCTGGGGGGGGGGACTGGCCTGACCCGCCTCCCGCAAGGAACAGGAGCCCAGGGCCAAAATTGCACCACTGCCGCGTTTTCAACTGCCCCTCGTGCCTAACAGAGTCCTTAGACTGAAAAGAGGCAGTCACCCCGAAGAAGAGCCAAGCCCAGGCCAACACTCGTAGGTTGTGGGGGGGGGGGAGAGAAGCACTGCCGGGCGGACGCAGCCAAAACTGCCATAATCGACAGCCCTGCTCGGTCCGAGGAAGCGCTCAAACCCGCCAAGTGGCTCCAAAAGGAGCCAGGAGCCGCGCTCTCAGCTTTCGCAGCTGCGCCAGGCCTCCCAAGAGGAAGAGCAACCCTTACAAGGGAGCTGGCTGCCTCACGCCAGCTCCCCACCGCTTCTGCCGCTGTCCCCGGTAATAAGGAGCCACTCTCCTCAAAAACGCTGCCAAACGCCGCCGCACGCTCCCTAACCACCACGCCGCCCTCCGGACCGCTCAAGGTAGGCCCGAGGGCAACTCCAATGCCAACGACGTGCTCTGTCAACGACGAGCACACGAAGCGAAGGCCAGAGCGGGAGCGGGGTGCAGGCTACATATAGCTCCAGCCCCGCCCCCGCCTGCTCAGGGACGCGTGCAGCACGTCAGTTGCTGCCTCGCGATCCGGCGAGGTGGCAAAGTAGCCCCGGGAGCCAGGGCTTTGCCCGGCGCCCATAAGCTTTGCTATATAACTACAGGAAAAAGTGCCCCATACTGCCACTCAGTGGAATTCCTCGAGAGTAACGCCAAAAGTCATTTTTTGCAACAAACTATTATAATTTATAATCCAATGTATTTCTTGTATTGTATTCATTGATTAGTCTTTTCTATGATCTGTTGGTTAGATGACAGTGATATTTCTAGGTTTTAAAAAGTGATATCAATACAGTGTCTGTTATCACTCCTTGTACAACCAAATTCAGAATCTGATTAATGTATGTCTTGCATTCAGTGTTATTGCTCTTACAGTTGATATATCATGCTTTTATATGGTTGAGTACATATACAATGAAATGAAGCCACCTTCTATACAGCTAGAGGAAAAAGGTGCCCCATACTGCCTCTCAGTGGGATTCCTCGAGAGTAATGGTGAAAGTCAGTTTTTGTAACAAACTATTACAATTTACAATCAAATGTATTTCTCGTACAGTATTCAATGATTACTCTTCTGTGAGCTCTTGGTTAGATGAAAGTGAAATTTCAAGGTTTTACAAAGTAATATCAATACAGTGTCAGTTATCACTCCTTTTACAACCAACTTCACAATCTGATGAATTTATTTCTTGCATTCAATATTATTGCTCTTACAGTTGATATATCATCTTTTTATATGGTTGAGTTCATATACAATGAAATGACACTACGTTCTACACAGCTATAGGAAAAAGGTGCCCCATACTGCCACTCAGTGGAACTCCTCGGAAGTAACACGGAAAGTCATTTTTTTGCAACAAACTATTACAATTTACAATCCAATGTATTTCTTGTATAGTATTCATTTATTACTCTTTTCTATGATCTGTTGGTTAGATGACAGTGATATTTCTAGATTTTATAAAGTGATATCAATACAGTGTCAGTTATCACTCCTTGTTCAACCAATTTAAAAAACTGATGAATGTATGTCTTGCATTCAATGTTGTTGCTCATACAGTTTATATATCATGCTTTTATATGGTAGAGTACATATCCAATGAATTGAAGCCACCTTCTATATAACTAGAGGAAAAAGGGGCCCCATACTGCCACTCAGTGGAATTCCTCGGGAGGAACGCCAAAAGTCATTTATTGCAACAAACTTTTACAATTTACAATCCAATGTTTTTGTTGTATTGTATTCATTCATTACTCCTCTGTGATCTCTTGGTTAGATGAAAGTGAAATTTCGACTTCCGGCAAGACTTGCGATCATGGCGGACGTGCTCCTCCGCATCTGCGGGGAGCACAATCTGTACCCGGCGGGAAGAAAGGGCTCCAGACTGGTGCCGAGCCCCCAGAGACCCCAGTGAGGGGGCTCTGCCTGGGGTGGCCCGAAGGGGATCTCTCCCTACGGTGGTGACCAAGGGATCGAGGTCCCTTTTCATCACCCCCATAGGTTCCCCCATCCGTGGGAGCCGTATGGCTAGAAGCGCAAATCCGTGAAGCAGCAGAGAGTGCGAAGCTTTGAAGCTTGAACTTATAGTTATGCATGGAGAAAACGTGAGTCTGAAGTAAAAACAAACAGAACACAGCGGGAAAGGCGGGTGGAGTGAAACCCCCCCCCTCGAGATCGGCGTACTTACGAGACTCTTTACGTGGCGTTACTGCATGAAAAAAAGTACGTTCGGCTTGCTAGATGGCAGCATCGCGCTTTAGAGGATATGAACTTTAAAAAGTTATAAGTGCAGTCGTAGAATTTGCTTCTTTCGTCCATCTTGTCTAACTATCAACAAAAAGCGCAGCCTGCTGAGTTCAGAAATGCAAATTTCGCCGTTCTAGGATGTATATTTTCTGAGATATTTAATGTCAAAAACTTAAAACAAACAAAACACAAAACAAAATGGCGGCCGGAACTTTTTGATTCTCCGATTTGTTTGCTTTTGGTCTCGTTTAATTCGTCTTGCCATGCTGAGTTCAGTAATGCAAATTTCGCCGTACTAGGATGTATAGTTTTTGAGATATTTAATCTTAAAGTTTTAAAGTTCCATAACATTTCCTGGTTTTATTCACCCGGAAGCACTGCACTCTTAGGTCCCGTCGTTTTTCTATGCTTCTTGTCTGCTCTTCCCAGCAGTTTACTGTACGTCACTTCCTGTAAAAGTTTATGGGACGTGGCTCTCACGATGTTTCCAGCCTCTCTCGCCCCCCTCTCTTCAACCACAGGAATGATAAACAACAGTCTTTTTTGGCAATTTTTAAAGAAATTCCAGATCTTTTCAATTCAGAAACAAACTCAGTCTACAGTTCAAATCACAGCCCAGCTTCTCTGGATATTTTCCTCTTTCCCCTCTTCTGAATACCGGTAAGCAAATTGTTCTTCGCTACCTTTCGTTGTTATTTGGGTGCAGTTGGAGTTCCTTAGTTTAGCTTTAGTCTTTCTCGTTCAAGGGGTCAGGATAATAGAGGTTTTAAGCTGGTATCCAGCCCAGTTCAATTCTCTAGAGTTGATTGCAAAGACCCGCACAGGGAAAGGAGATCAAAGCTGCAGCAAGCCCCCTCCGGGACTTATCGCATGCCGATCTCAACTCTCTACCTTGGGTCTAATTGCTTGCTGGCCTCTCCTCTGCCGGGGGAGAGTTGTGTTTGGGGCTAAAAAGCTCCCAAACCATCAATGAGAACAGCCGTCCACCCTGCCTTTTTCGCAGGATGCTTCAATCCTCCATTTTTTCCTGCCCGGAAGTTCCACAAACAGGACTATCTTGAAGATCCAAGATAAAGAAGTTAAAGTGTTAAAGGACATTCCATTTGAGATCAGGAAGAAGAGGAAACCCTATAAAAATTTAACTATATTTTTGCAAGCAGAAGGCATCATGTACAGGTGGCTGGCTCCTGAAGGATTGGTTTTTAACTACAAAGACAAGAAACAAAAGATTGACTGTTGCAAAAGCAATTTTTTTTTTTGGAATGTATGGAGAAAAGAGAAAAAACATCTACAGAGGATTCATTAGAGCATCAAGAGAGCATTTATGGACTGGAATGTTCAGATACATCTAGAAGTAATGAATCAGAGGAAGAAGGATCTGATGCGGACTTGGGAGCGGCAGCACCAAGACCTCTGGGAGAGGAACCAAAGAAGAGAAGACGGAAGAAAAAAATGAACATTGTTGTTTTTAAAAGCTTTATTTGATTAATGTTTCTCCTGTTTTGGATTTCAGTCCTTTTGTTGTAATTTTGAAAGCTTTAGAAGCGTGAAAAAAGTAGCAATTTATAGTGCCTGAATATTTTAGTATTTTTCTTGAAGTAATTGAAGCTCATAATTTACCATATTTACATTTGATTCCTGTATACCTTAGGGTAGTTTCGGGGCTTTTAGTTCTGTAGTGTGTAGTTGTAGAAAATAAATAAAAACATTTCAAAAATATATATATATAAAAAGAAGGTTGATCTTTATTGAGAAAGGTCTGCTATGGTCATCTACATGTTCTGTGTCAGTAATGGTTAGAACAGTCCCCCAGCAGGACAATTATACAGAATTCAAAGAGAGTCTGAAACGGGAATGCAACCAATCACATAAATCAGAAAAAGGCGCTCAATATACTGGCTACAGGTTCCCATAGGAAAAAGCGGGAAGACACATGAATAGACACTACCAGGCTGCCAAGGTCAGAACTAGACGGCAGGCGATAAACAAGCAGGGGAGAATCGAAACCGAACATTCCAAGGAGTCTACATAGCAGGGCGACCCACGCCACCTCCCGGGTGGGGGGGGCAGCCTTAGCTGACACCCGAGGGCTTGACCAAAGAAGGCTCTCACACAGTAGGCCCACATGTTCTGAAAACAGACATCAGAGAGAAAGTTTTAATTCGGCCCCGAATGTCTCTAAAGGAAATAAGAGTCAGTCTCTCGGGCCTTGACACCACATGGCATTTGCCACAATGTGCTCAATATTTAGAACCTGGTCAGCAAGACTGGAAGCCCTGGTTACATTTGTGGACAGGCTCCTGGCCTACACAGTCCAGGAACAAAAGAAGCATAGCAGACTGGCTGGCTCCTGCAGGAAGAGGTATGGCATTACTGGATTCAGCCAACATCGAGATACTAGCCAATAAGTTTTCTTATGCTACGTCCATGGTTTCTGAACTAGGCAAACCTATCAGTCTCTAAGATCCGTTTCAGATGTGCAGCATTCTGTTAATTCTATATTAGTAAACTGGGAGTCAAACAGAAAGAGACTTTGCCCTTCTCCTCAGAGGTATACAGTCTCTCCAGGGGAACATTTCCATTCCTATGGCATGTGTCCAGGCTCAAAACCATGGGCATGATCAGGCAAGCCACAGAAGGCCATCTGCCTTTAGAAATCAAGAAATTGATCGCCCCCAAATTATCAGCTATTGAATTAGAATTAGAGGCCTGGTGGTCTCTAATCAACACCACCTTTGGCCCAGCAACACAGGAACTTCGCCGCTTTTTACTTACTGCCAGTGAATCCTTCCACATTTCTCCTATGGTCCCTTTAGGCCTGCAAGTAGGACCAACAGAGGTGCTGTATGCCAGACACCCAGACCACTGGGCTAGAATGAGACAGTCTCAGTGGGAACTAATTAACACACAGGGGTGCAGGCACAAGGAAAATGTCGGTTTTATTTGTGAAGACCATGCTTTTGAGTCACGTCATCCATGCCTGACTCCACAATTTGATTCTGCTAACCAATGCCATTACAATTTAGTTAAAGAGAATGGTTCTGCAATAGTGTATGTAGGAAGGGGTTGTACTTGCATTCAGACTCCTTGTGACTTTATTGTCCTAAACTCATTTCAAATCCAACCCATACTCCTTGGAATGAATAGGTGCTTCTGTAACTTGTTTACGGTGGTGGGATGTGACTTCCAATATGCAGTCCCTATCTGGACTCAGGAAGACATCCTAATTTCTCCTCTGTATAAGGATGTAGAACTTATCTTCTTTGGAATGGGATTGGAACTAATTCGAGACTTGCTCACACACCCCAAGCTACAACACTCACTGCAAACCATTAAAAGGGATGGAGACACATCCTCCATGGTCATATCACACAATGGTAAGGAAATAGCAGATGTATCTAAAGAAATTAAGGAGCCAGGACATCATTCTTTTTGGGAATCGTTTCGTGGCTGGCGTCCATCTGCAACAGGATTTTTGAACTTGGCACTGCACCTCAGTTATAATTGTGGGGTTCCAAATTATTTTATTGCCTTAATTTGCATCAGGTGTTGGGTCAGAAAACAAGTTCAAAGGATGGAGACCCTCTCTCAGCTAACCAAATACCCTCCATACCAGCATTTTAATGCTAACCCTTTTCTCTCTTCACCTACACAGCCTTTTCTGAATAAAACAAGGGCTCACCTTCTCTCTTGTTCTCCTTTTCCCTCCCTTTTGCAAGAGGCTCTTTCAAGTGTTTTTTTCTATTCTTGAAAACAAATTTCATTATTTTTCTACTTACAAAATTTTACATAGTCTCTTTCAAAATATTATCATCACTATTTGATTTTCTATATAACTATGTATTCCAATTACAATTCAAAACTTTTAGGACTTCCCGCCTCACCCATACCATTATATATATAATAGCAATTATAAAGATTTAAAAGTATTAACTCTTACAGGTAACATATTTGGTTATAACAATGAAAAAGAAAGGAAATTTTTAAAGATTTAAAAGTATTATCTAAATATCTGTAATATGTACTCTAGTTTCTATTCTTGTCATTTCAATCATTCAGTATATTTCTCTTAAAAATAATTGTTTCTTCTTTTAAACATCTAAAATCAATAACTAGACAATGTAAAAATATTATTTTTCATATCCCAGTGTTGTTCTAGATATTCTTTCAGGTCTTTCCATTCTTCTAGAAACCTTTCTGAGTCTTGATTATTCAATTTTCTTGTCCATCTGTCCATTTCTGCCATAAGTGTTTTTTTTTCCTATTCTTTAACAAGTGTTGGGAGGGTTGAAGTCAACCCATTGTGTGTGGGATCGAACCAGAGAGTTGCCAACTGAACTGAACCTAAGGGTTTGCAGAGGAAGAATTGTTCATGCCAGTCAAGGGGGCATATATGTACCATGCACTGAAAGATCCCCTTCTGCCAGGTATGGCCCAGAAACAAGAGCAATAAGCTGTTCTGTCAGCTGGGAAAGACCTGATCTGGTCAATGCCTCCATCTGCAAAATCCCACCAGGAGGTCTGCACTGCCGATGCTGTGGAGCCTGAAAGAGGTCTCCATGGAAATCAGGAAGAACATGGCAGAAGAAATCGTATTGCCAAATCGCAAAAGCTTCCTTCATGGACCATTGGGCAAGACCTTCCCTTAGGAGTGCCTTTGCATCTGGCAATACTTCAGACCACACTGAGTTTGGAGTAACTGAGCAGCTGTGTAGGGAGTGTAAGCCCGGCTGACAAGCAGTTCGAGATACCCTAATGCACTACCCCCTCTGGCTAGAGCAAAACCTGGTTCCAACCAGCCAGCTGCCTAACCTTGCTAGCTTTTTAACTTAGGGTGAGCCTTAAGCAAGACCAGTTATGTGTGTACTTCTGCAACGGTTCTAAATGTTATGTCTGTGAAATGTTTTTGTGTACATGTGTTTGTATAAGATGTAAATGGAAGATTTGTTTACACTTACCGTGAAGCTTCCTTCTTGGTGGTGCTGGAGTGGGGCAGTCCTCACCGTGGGTTAGGCTCCTCCTCCCCAGAAGCAGGGTTGATCAGTTGGATTGGATCCCGGAGGGGAGGGGCTTGCCCACAGCTTGCCAGTCTGTAATCAAGCCGTGCCTCCCACTAGAATTCTTGCACATGACGATAGAAAACAAGGAACAACTCCTCTTCCCCACATATGCAAGTTAACATAAACCAACAAAAACAGTAAGAACAGCAATGTAGTGTTCAGAACTGTACAACTATTTACCGTGGTCCTCTGTCAGGTTCTGACAATAGTAGGCTTGTATTTCTGTTTCAGTAATCTAGTTTGTAGCCATTTGTTATTTACTGCTTGCCTTGAAGTATATTATCTGCTCTGCTGAATGTAACTGTCTCTTCCCGGGAGAGTGGCGTGCCACATTCCTGAACGTCACATAAACAATTGGGACTATCACATCCGTCCACTCCCACTGGCCTTTGAGGCTCGAAGTATGTTATCTTGCTATTCTAACCTTGGGGACTCTTGAATTGTTTCTAACCAAATGTTTAGCCTATCGTTCACACATTTGGGTCACATAGGGCAGGAAGGGAATATTTATTGCTTTCCCACCTCTTCTGTGAGAACCAAACGGTTGCCACTTTTCCCCGCTTCTTTGTATCACCTCTGATTGGTCCAGTGCCTGTATTCAATTGTGGCTGAGGGTATATTAATCCCTGTTACCTGTTGTCATGTATCTCTAACAAACATCGAGAACCTGAACCATTACTGGAATAAAAGAACTTTGCTTTTATCAAAGGTCTGGTCTGATAATGTCAGCTCAGAAGCCTCACATCCTCCCGCAATTTCCCATTGCATCATAAACCACAGGAATTCCAGGAGTGCACTGAACCCTTAAAAATACCCCCCCCGGTTCCTAAGGAGAGATTCCTCAGCACCCCACTCAAACCCAGAAGCCTGTCCAAGAGAAAACTCTCAGGTGGGCAGGACTGCTCCACTCCAGGACCACCGAGAAGGAAGCTTCATGATAAGTGTAAACAAATCTTCTATTCTCTGGTGGTCCATGGTTGTGGGGCAGTCCTCACTGTGGAACGTATCAAAGCAGTGTGTCCCCAGGGTGGGTGAACAGCTCCAGGGTCTGGAGGGTGTGCTGCAGAACCCCCTACCAAGGGGTGCGTCTGCAGATGCTAGCTTATCAATTCTATAGTGCTTTACAAACAAGTAAACCGACTTCCAGGTGCCTGCTTTGCATATCGTCTCTAACGATGGGAAAGCCTGATAGGCCACTGACGTAGCTGCCCCTTGTAAGGAGTGAGCAGTGATTCCAAGCAGTGGCTCTACATCCTTGGCCTTTGTACCAGGATAATACACCCCCTAAGGGAGCCTGTTTGGTGTAGTGGTTAAGTGTGCGGACTCTAATCTGGGAGAACCGGGTTTGATTCCCCGCTCCTCCACTTGCACCTGCTGGATGACCTTGGGCAAGCCATAGTTCTGTACCAGCTGTTCTCTCAAGGACAGTTGTCTCAGAGCTCTCTCAGCCCCACCCACCTCACAGGGTGTTTGTTGTGGGGAGGGAAAGGAGTTTGTAAGCTGCTCTGAGACTCCAAGTGAGTGAAGGGCGGGATATAAATCCAATCTCTTCTCCTCCTCCTCCTTCTAATCCATCTACTCACTGTGGAAGTTGAAATCCTCTGTCCTAGATTACCTTTTCGGAATGACACAAAAAGTGAGTCCGATTTACGGAAGGTAATAGCTTAATGCTCTGCGAACATCTAGATAGTGCCATTCCTTTTCCCTGTCATGCTTAGGATTTTGACAAAAGAAGGGTAGTACTATATCCTCCACTCTATGAAAAGGTGAATTAACCTTTGGCACAAAGGTCGGATCAGGATGAAGAACCACTCTGTCATTGTGGAATACACATAGGTCTTTATCTATGGAGAGTGGTCATAACTCAGACATCCATCTCGCTGAAGTGATTCCTACTAGAAAGATGGCCTTAAAAGTTAATTCTTTTAGTGGACACATCGCCATTGGTTCAAAAGGGCCCCTGGACAAGGCCCTCAAAACCAGGTTGAGGTTTCAGGTTGGGAACCAGTGAATCTGAGGGGGATTGATGAGGGCTGCCCCTTTTAAAAGCCTTTTAATGTATTGGTGCTGACCCAATGGCTTCCTTTCCCTGGTGCCCCATACATAAGAACATAAGAGAAGCCAATGTTGGATCACGCCAGTGGCCCATCCAGTCCAATACTCTGTCACACAGTGGCCAAAAACACCAGGTGCCCTCAGAAGGTCCAGCAGGGGGGGCAGGACACCAGAAGCCCTCCCACTGATGCCCACCCCCATCAAGCACCAAGAATACAGAACATCACTTGCCCCAGACTGGGAGTTCCTATCTATACTTTGTGACTAATAGCCACTAATGGACCTCTACTCCATATGTTTATCTAATTCCCTCTTGAAGCTGTCCATGCTTGTAGCCGCCACCACCTCCTGTGGCAGTGAATTCCACGTGTTAATCACTCTTTGGGTGAAGTACTTCCTTTTATCCGTTCTAACCCAGCTGCTTAGCAATTTCATTGAGTGCCCACGAGTTTTTGTATTGTGAGAAAGGGAGAAAAGGACTTCTTTCTCTACCTGATCTATCCTATGCAAAATCTTATAAACTTCAATCATCTCACCCCTCAGCTGTCGTTTCTCCAAGCTAAAGCGCCCCAAGCGCTTCAACCTTTCTTCACAGGGAAAGTGTTCCAACCCTTTTATCATTTTAGTTGTCCTTTTCTGCACTTTTTCCAATGGTATAATATCTTTTTTGAGGTGTGGCGACCAGAACTGTACACAGTACTCCAAATGAGGGCGCACCATCGATTTATACCGGGGCATTATGATACTGGCTGATTTGTTTTCCTAATAATCTTCCTAATAACCCCCAGCATAGCATTGGCCTTTTTCATTGCAGTCGCACACTGTCGCACATTGTCTCGACATTTTCAGTGAGTTATCTACTATGACTCCAAGAACTCTCTCTTGGTCAGTCTCTGCCAGTTCGGACCCCATCAACATGTATTTATAGTTAGGATTTTTGGCTCCAATGTACATCACTTTGCACTTGGCCACACTGAATCCCATTTGCCACATTGATGCCCACTCGCCCATCCTCGACAGATCCCTTTGGAGTGCTTCACAATCCTCCCTGGTTCTCACCACCCTGAACAACTTCGTGTCATCTGCAAATTTAGCCACTTCACTGCTTACTCCCAACTCCAAATCATTAATAAACAAGTTAAAAAGCATTGGACCGAGTACTGATCCCTGCGGAACCCCACTGCTTACCTCCCTCCACTGAGAAAATTTCCCATTTATACTCACTCTCTGTTTCCTTTTAATTAGCCAGTTTTTGATCCAAAAAAGAACTTGTCCTTTTATCCCATGACTATTGAGCTTACTTAGGAGCCTTTGATGAGGAACTTTATCAAAAGCTTTCTGGAAGTCAAGGTAAACAACATCTATTGGGTCCCCCTTGTCCACATGTTTGTTTACTCCCTCAAAGAACACTAGCAGGTTAGTGAGACAAGATCTTCCCTTACAGAACCCATGCTGAGTCTTCCTCAATAGATTTTGTTCGTCAATGTGCCTACTAATTCTTTCCTTAATAACAGTTTCCACCAACTTACCCGGTATCGATGTCAGACTGACTGGCCTGTAATTTCCCAGATCTCCTCTGGAACCCTTTTTAAAGATAGGAATGACATTTGCTACCTTCCAGTCCTCAGGAATGGAGGCAGATTTTAAGGAAAGATTACATATTTTTGTGAGGAGATCCACAAGTTCACATTTGAGTTCTTTCAGAACTCTCGGATGTATGCCATCCAGGCCCGGTGATTTGTTTTTAAGTTGTCTATCAGTTGTAGGACCTCCTCTCTTGTCACCTCAATCTGACTCAGACAAGATAGCCACCATCTGATCCCTAAGGGTACTAGTATTAAGGCTCTTCTTTAATCCTTCTTGTAAGAAGGATAGGATAACACTAATGGGTACTGACAGTGGTTCCCAGGCATTCTGTACACACCACTTGTGGAATGCCTGCCAAGTCGCATTATAGACCTTGGAGGTAGAATTCCTCTGGAAGCTAACATAATTGCAATGACCTCCTCAGAATAACCTATCTCTGAAAGTTGGCTGTGTTCAACTTCCAGGCTGTGAGGGCCAAGGATTCTGGTTGCGGGTGTGTCATCGCTCCCTGGAACAGCAGGTTTGGCCTCCCTGGAAGCTGCCAGGGCTCCAACACTGCTAGACTCAAGAGTTCTTGGAACCATACTTTTCTAGGCCAGAATGGCGCAGTCAGAATCACCTCAGCTTTTTGTTCTATTATTTTCTGCACCACTCTGGGCAGCAGCTGAATGGGGGGAAAGGCACACAACAGTTGGTGAGGTCAGTCACAACTCAGTGCATCGACCCCTATGGCCTGATGCTCTCTTGACTTCGCCATGAAGTTTTCCATCTGACAGTTGTGAACTGTTGTGAACAAATCCACTGTCACTTTGCCAAACCTCCGGCATAGTTGGAGAAAAGCCTCTTTGTTTAACATCCACTCTGACTGGTCCAATGTTCTGCAACTGAGCCAGTCTGCTAGGACTTTGTCGTGTCCTGGCACATGGACCGCCTTGATGGACTGCAGATGGACCTCTGCCCACTGGCACAGAAGGCAAGCTTCCTTGTGGAGTGACTTGAATCTGGTCCCTCCCTGCCTGTTCACATATTGTCAGCTTACGCTGGTATCTCCTACCCAGGAGGTGGGATGAGTGAACCTTTGATGTCGGGTTTGTGGAATATTATGTTATATTTCTTATGGCATGCTTATCACTCTTCAAGCTGCTCTGACCTTGGGAGGCTGCTGGTGCCTGCCCATGTATCTCTTCTTCTGTCTATTTCTTCCCACTTTTTCCCTGGGAACCAAAAACCAGTATTTTGAGTGCCTTTTCTTTGCCTTGGTGATTGGCTGCAATTCCATTTTTGAATTCTGTATAATTGTCCTGCTTGGGCCTGTGTCAGCCATTACTAACATAAGAAGTGCAGATGACCACAACAGACCTTTCTCAATAAAGACTTCCTTCTCTAGGACACTTGTTGTTGACTGACTCTGTAGGACTCTCACACATATGCCTTTGCATATTGTCTGTTTGTACTAGTACATGACACCCTGACAGCAAGTCCTGAAAATCCAATAACCTCAGTCTGATGGTGTGAAGTTCCAGGAAGTTTATACTGTGTCTTTACTCCATTTCTGATCAGTTGCCTTGAGTCATTCTGTCTTGTGCATGAGTGCCCCATCCCAAAAGGCTGGCATCGGTGGTCATCACCATTCGCCTTGGTTCTCTCAATGGCACACTGAGTAAAAACCTCTCTGGTGCCATCCACCAGCGCAGGGCTGATTTGAGTTCCTCTGGTATGAACATCATCTGTTTCCTTTTGATCGCAATGTCCTCCTGGAACGGCAAGAGAAAGACGGGTGTGGAACCTTGATGACTGAAGTAGGTCCTGACAAGACACCATCATGCCTAGTAGTTGCACCAAGGTCATTAGGCTTACTATCATCCCGAGACTTAGACTGCCACTTGCTACGGAAGGGTTTGGTGAAGGCTGAGCTGTATGGTCTCTTTTAGTCCCAAAAGGACTGAAAATGCCTTTTCTGTTTGTCCTCCTTCTTTTTGGAAGGGAGAGCCTTTTTCGTATCCTTGTCCTCCATGAGGTACTTATCCATCCCTTCACCAAAAAGATTAAACCCTTTAAAGGGAATTGCAGCTACTTTAGCCTGGGAGGCTGGATCCACATCCCAGCTTCGAAGCCATGTATTTCGTCTAGCCATGATGCTGAAAGCCATTGCTTGTACTGACATTTGTACAGCATCCAAGGAAGCATCTGATGCAAATGCTGGTGCTAGTGCAATCTTCTTAATTTTGTCCTTTAAATCTTTAGATAGCCTGCTGTCTGCAGCTGCCAGATCCGAAGCCCATGAGTAGGCTGCTCTTGCAAAGAAAGGTCCAGTTGACCCAGCTTTCAGAGCATTTGCTGAAGCCTCAAAGTCTTGCCGAAGAGCCTGTTCTCCAGTGGTTCCTTGTGGGTGTCAGGAACTGACAATAGCTTCTCTGTACTTTACTTTCGTTTTCTTTGTTCTGGTGGATTCCTTGCCTGCACCCCTTATCTGTATCAAGCCCCCTCCCTTATGCAGCTGTAAATGTCACTTTGAAGTATATTGCTTGCTCTGGTTTATGTTACAATTTCTAGGCGGGAGAATGGCGACCCAAATTCCTGCATGTCACCGAAAACAAATGGTCTTCACTCCCATGCATCCCTCCTCCCTCTTTCTGGGCCGTGTATGTTATCTTGTTGTGAAGACCTTGGGCGCTTCTTTATGGCTGCTTGCCTGGAGTTGTTGTGCCTAGCTTCACACATGTGGGTCACTCAGATCAAGAAGGGAATTTTTATAACTTTTGCACCTTGCTGTGGGAACCTTAACGGTCCCCTCTTTTCCCACGTTCACCCTCTGATCCTGATTGGCCTAAGGCTGGGGTTCAATTGTGACTGGAGAGTATATTAACACTGACTGTATTTCATTAAGCATCTCTAACAAACATTGAGAACCTGTTTGCAGTATTAGACAATAAAGAACTTTGATTCAACAAAGGTCTGATCTCTTGCTGTCTATTCAGAAGCCTCACAGATTGTTAGAGATCTGTGCTTGGGACTTTCTTGTTCCTGACCATGTCAGATGACGAGACTATTCCCGTAACATCGGCAGAAGAAACGGTGCCTGTGGAAAGCGGACCTACCGGGGGTGGAGTACCGGCAACATCCAGCCAAGGAGCCTACCATATCCCACGCCCTGGGCTTGGCTTGCATTGGCCACCGGTCTCCCCCAGGTACTCATGGTCCAATTTCGGGCACGGGACCTCCGAGTCATGGATCCACGACCGGAAAGGGTCCCGCGTGCGATTCAGTGGGGATTGCACGGAGTTCAGCCGTCCCAGCCTGGTAGAGGAGGAACGGGGTTTCTCGAGAAGCCAGGACGATTGGCGTTACTGCTTTTCGGAAAAAGAGCGTGGGATGCCATGCGGTCCCGATCCTGTGGGCGAGGATTTGGGACGAGTGCTGGACCGGCGGTTCGGCGAGATGTAGGATCGCATCACCGTGGAGCTATGGGAGGTTGTGCTGGATATATAGCAACAACTGAGGGATGTCGTCGCTGCTGTACAGGCTCCCGTGCCGGCTCCCCCTCTGGGGGGGGAGCACCCCCGCAACAGGTACCACCAGCAGGGCTGCCGGCGGGTCCCCCTCAGCAACCCATGCCTTTGGGTCCCATGGGGGCAGACAGTCTGATCCGTCAAGCCCCTGCCGACCCGTTGACCGCTACATTTGACGGGGACCCGGAGAAGCTTCGTTTCTTCATAATAGAGATTGAGAGGTTCCTGGCTGCTTGGGGCCATCTCTACCCTACCGAGAGGGACCGAGTACACTACATCGGTTCGAAACTACGGGACACCGCAAGCGACTGGTATGTAAGCCTGCACAACCCCCCGGGGCCCGAGTTACGTACTGTTGATAATTTCATGTGGGCCCTGCAGCAGCATTATGAGGACCCCCTGGGCGAGGAAAATGCCCGGAACCAACTGCGGAAGCTGGCGCAGGGGCGGTCCTCGGTGAGGTAGTACAATGATCGGTTCAGGCGAATCGCGGCCAAGGTGCAGGGTTGGTCCGAAGACCTATTTGTGGAAAAATACCAAGAGGGACTGCACCCAGAGATCTACGAGACCATCTTGAGAAGTGGCCGACCGTTGTCACTAGCCGCCTGGATGAGAGCAGCTGCTGATGTGGAAGAACGATTCACCTTGATCAAGTTGGGAGCCTCTGCAACTACCCAACCAAAGCCCCCCCAGAAGATGAAAGGGAAGTCGGCTTTTCAAGAGCTGCGGGATATTCGCTTCAAGCAAGGGCTCTGCATAAAGTGCGGGGAGAGTGGGCACTTCGCATCCGCCTGCCCCTGGGGTGGCATGAAGGCACCCAAGACCTCTACCCCGGTGGGGGGGGGACCCCCCGTCCAGGCAAGACAGCATTTAAACCCCAGGCACTAAAGCTAGAAGGGGCAACGTGCGAGCAGGGCGAGTTGGAGCTGGTCGAGGCACAGCCATCGGGAAACTTCAGCAACCTGCAGTAGGCGGCGCAGAGCTGCAGGTCCCCCCACCCGGCGTGCCATCCCCAGTGAGCATTCCTGGCCCTTTACTTTACATGGTCGTAACCAATGCTCCCTCTAAGCTGTGGAGTCTTGTGAGCAAAAATTCTACTTTCTAAGCGACAGGCATTAAAATTATGAGCAAGCAACTTGGCTACTGCATAAATTAGTTTGCTCTGGAGCCATCCTTCCTGAGCAAAGGCAAAAACCTGTGAGCCAGAGGCTAAAAAACGGTGAGCTAGCTCACACTAACTCAGCTTAGAGGGAACACTGGTTGTGACTGTGATTGCCCCCAGCACGGGAACCCATGTACGGGTGCGTGCTTTAATAGACTCGGGGTGTGCCAGAGATTTAATAAGCCCCTTGGTGGTGGACGGGTTGGGCCCTAAAGTAAATCCCCTGGGAGAACCTCTCACCTTTACTCAGATGGACGGTTCAGAGATGAAAGAAGCCTGTGTGGCAGAGACTGAACTTTTGGTGGCGGGACGGGGGAGCATTGGGAAAAAAAGAGCTTTTGTCATCACTCCCAATACCCAATTCCCGATGGTGCTGGGCAGCCCTTGGTTGAGTTCCCACAACCCCTACATAAAATGGAGCGAGGGAAAGATCTCATGGGTAGACAAGAAATGCAACCGCCACACATGGGACCCTGGTTGGGGTCCTGGACCCCCCGCTCCAGTCACGGCGGCAGCCCTGTCCCTGGTGCCGGCCCAGATCCCCTGGGAATATAGAGACTTGGCGGAGGTGTTCAGTGAAACAGAGGCGGATGAACTGCCACCCCATCGCCTCTCTGACTGTGCCATCAAGTTGTTGCCGGGGGAAAAGCTGCCCAAGGGAAAATTATATTCCATGAGCCCAGCGGAGTGAGAAGAGCTGAGGAAGTTCTTAGAGAAGAACTTGGGCCACGGTTTCATTCGCCCTGCCAAGTCCCCCTTCGCAGCCCCGGTTTTGTTTCGGAAAAAGACGGGGGTTTGAGACTGTGCATGGATTATAGGGGCTTAAATGCAGTGTCTGCCTCCAATGCCTACCCCCTCCCACTAATCAAGGACTTACTAGCCGAGGCAGCCAAAGGGAAGATTTTTACGAAACTGGACTTGCGAGACGCATATTTTCGGGTGCGCATCAGGGAGGGGGACGAATATAAGACTGCGTTTAACACACCATTGGGACAATTTGAGTATTTGGTGATGCCATTCGGCTTGAGTGGCGCACCGGGAGTTTTTATGAGCCTGATCAATGAAGTGTTGCACAAGCATCTGTTTAAGGGGGTGCTCTGCTGTCTAGATGATATCTTGATTTATTCCACTGATAAGCAGTCCCACATGGGGTTGGTGAGGGAAGTACCGGCCACCTTGCTGGAAAACCACCTCTATGCCAAGTCATCCAAATGCGAGTTTCACCAAACTGAGGTCAATTTCCTAGGCTATCGAATCTCGCAGCGTGGGCTGGAGATGGATCCGGCTAAAGTAGAAGCGGTGGTGCAGTGGGAGGCTCCCCGAACCCGCAAACAGCTACAGAGCCTGTTAGGATTTTGCAATTTCTACCGCACCTTCCTAAAAGACTTCGCCACTGTCACCCTACCCCTTACAGAACTGTTAAAAACTAAGGGGAAGGGACCCGAGGCGGGAAAACCTGGGGAGCGCCTGGGTTGGACTGAGGCGTGCCAAGCTGCCTTTGAGAAACTAAAGAGACTGTTCACCTCAGAACCTATCTTAGCCCATCCGGATGAGACTAAAGAGTTTGTGATTCATGTGGATGCCTCAGATGTGGCCATGGGGGGGGGGCAATCTTGCAAATGGGCTCAGATAGCGTCTTGCCTCCATTGGCATACATCTCAAAAAAGTTCAACAAGACAGAGAGACACTGGTCAGTGTGGGATAAAGAGGCGGCAGCCATACGGTTAGCCCTGACCACATGGAGACATTGGCTAGAGGGAGCGCAAAAACCATTTGAAATCTGGACAGATCATAAGAACCTCAATGCGTTGTGGACCCAGAGGTCCCTAAATGCAAAGCAGCTTCGATGGGCGGATTTCTTTTCGAAATTCAACTTCGTGTTAAAACATTTTCCTGGGAAAGCCAATTCTCTAGCTGACGCATTGTCCCGATTACCCCAACACGAATCCCAGAGAGGAGGTGTTCGATTCCATGTTCTCGCCTCAGCAGTTGGAGGGGGCAGTGACTACTCGGAGCCAGAGCAAAGCGGCCTCGGGACCCCCTTCCTGGACTGAGAGGTGTGCGGGGGAATATACTAAGGAGGAGACTGAGGAATGGAGTGGGATTGGTGAATGCTCCATTCATGAAAATAATTGCTGGTACCATGGGTCCAAGTTAATAGTGCCTCAAACACTGTGCAAAGAAGTGTTAATGTCGTGCCACGCTTCCAAGTTGTCAGGACATTTTGGATTTCTTAAGACACTAAACCTGGTTCAGAGACAATTCTGGTGGCCTCGTATGCGTAAAGATGTGTCAGACTATGTAACAGCATGTCAGGTGTGCCTTATGTGTAAATGCAGGGGGGGAAGACCCCTGGACTATTGCACCCTTTGTCCACTCCCTCCAGACCCTGGAAGATTGTGTCTATGGACTTCATCACTAATCTACCACCCTCAAGGGGCAAAACAGTCATTTGGGTGGTGGTAGACGTGTTCTCTAAACAAGCTCATTTTGTCCCCTTCAAGCAACTGCCTACCACCAAGGGGCTGGCCAAAACGTTCTTTAACCATGTGATTAAACTGCATGCTTTTCCTAAGAGAGTAGTATCCGATTGGGGAAGCCAATTTGTTGCCAACTTCTGGCGGGAGCTTCTCCAGGTGATGGACATTGAGCCTGCCCTTAGCTTGGGGTACCATCCCGAGACCGATGGACAGTCCGAACGCGTTAATCAGATTTTGGAACAGTTTCTGAGATGTTACACAAATTATCATCAGGACAATTGGGTGGATCTTTACCCTTTGCAGAATATAGCTACAACAATGCGGTGCACTCTTCAACTGGTGTTTCTCCTTTTATGGCTGTAGGGGGGTTTGAGGGAAAGCCGTTGCCCACCCTAACTGATTCAAGAGAACCCCCCCCCCCCTCGGATTTCTCCCAGTGGTGGGCCAAGCTGCAAGAATCCTGGCCCCTAATTGCTAAAACTCTTGATAAAGCCAAAGCTGACTACAAAAAATATGTGGATAGAGGTCGAGCCGAGGGGTGGGACTTGCAGCCAGGAGATTTGGTTTACCTCTCCACCAAGAACATTCATGGACTCCAACCCAGCAGGAAATTGGGATGGAAATATGTGGGACCGTATAAAGTGTTGAGAAAAATCTCAGATGTGTCGTTTGAACTTGAATTGCCTAAATCAGGGGTGGGCAATTGTTTTGGCTCGGGGGCCACTTTGTGGGAGCGGAGGTTAGCGGAGGGCCGCACCTTTTGAAATGATTGCATTCATTACTTAACTTTGCATTTCAGAAAAGGTATAAATTGTATCATAAAAATCAATAAATATAAATTAAATAAAATAGTGGTAGTTTTATTCAATTTATTAATTGTGCTAATTTTATATCATCTATAGCTGCAAGCACATTTAATTTTAGAATCAGTTTAATGAGACAAATGTACCCTATCACACTTTTCTACAATTTTTTTGAAATCAGGAGTGAGATTGCTTGTTGAGATTCTCATCACAGCCTGCAAGTTAATGTCTGTCAAAGAGCATCTATATTTACTCTTGTTAATCTTCATGTCTTGGCGGGCCGCAAAAAACTGTGGCGGGCTGCATGTGGCCCGCGGGCCGCCTTTTGCCCACCCCTGGCCTAAATCATTGAGTTCTGTGCATCCTGTTTTTCATTTCAGCTTGCTGAAGAAGGATCCTGGGCCGAATGCATGGCACCCAGTACCTCCGACTCCTCCGCTGATGAAGGAGGGGGACCAACACTTTGAAATTTCTGATATCTTAGATTCTAAAATGCGTAGGGGCCGCTTACTGTATTTGGTTAAGTGGGTAGATTTTGGCCCTGAATTAAATGAATGGGTCTTTGCTGAAAATGTTCATGCTCCTAAACTTGTTAAAGCTTTTCATAAACGTTTTCCTAAGCCGGGGTGAAATGTATTTTGGGAAGAGCTGGGTGTCAGGAACTGACAATAGCTTCTCTGTACTTTACTTTTGTTTTCTTTGTTCTGGTGGATTCTTTGCCTGCACCCCTAATCTGTATCAAACCCCCTCCCCTATGCAGCTGTAAATGTCACTTTGAAGTATATTGCTTGCTCTGGTTTATGTTACAATTTCTAGGCGGGAGAATGGCGACCCAAATTCCTGCACGTCACCGAAAACAAATGGTCTTCACTCCCATGCATCCCTCCTCCCTCTTTCTGGGCCGTGTATGTTATCTTGTTGTGAAGACCTTGGGCGCTTCTTTATGGCTGCTTGCCTGGAGTAGTTGTGCCTAGCTTCACACATGTGGGTCACTCAGATCAAGAAGGGAATTTTTATAACTTTTGCACCTTGCTGTGGGAACCTTAACGGTCCCCTCTTTTTTCCCGCGTTCACCCTCTGATCCTGATTGGCCTAAGGCTGGGGTTCAATTGTGACTGGAGAGTATATTAACACTGACTGTATTTCATTAAGCATCTCTAACAAACATTGAGAACCTGTTTGCAGTATTAGACAATAAAGAACTTTGATTCAACAAAGGTCTGATCTCTTGCTGTCTATTCAGAAGCCTCACAGTGGGACACGTCTGGGATAAGCTCCTCCTCCTTCCTGAGGGTCAGCTCCAGCTTTTGATCCAGGCAGGGAGGGGCTTATCCCCTTCTAGGAAGTCCAGTTCTTCGCCGGCCCTGCTTCCAGCAGGACGTGCTCCAGCAGCACTGCACAGCGCAGCTGTACCAGAAAGAAGAAGAATCAAGCTGCAGTGCTCCTCAGCGCTAAGGTTGGCGGCAACAGAAAGGGCCTGTGGGAGCCAGCCCCGAGCAGCCCCCCGGCAGCGGTGGCAACGCAGTAAAGGCCCCGGAAAGAACCCCGCCGGCCTCACCCGTTGTTTGCTCGAGTGGAGGGCCTGCTCCTGACTCAGAGGAGTGTGGAGGTGCGCAGAGCCACGGCAGAGCCAGGACGCGATCCTCACTTTCTCCCTCCCTGGCCGCAGAGCTCCACCAGCGAGAAGGATGAGGTAGAAGCCTCCCTTCCTCCAGAATTGTTTTTAACTATTTTAATTGTTTTATCTTGACTTGGCATCACGCCATTTGTAAACCAAGTCAAGATAAAACAATTAAAACAGTTAAAAACAACATTGTAACAATTCAGCAGTAAAATTTACAATAAAGTGCTCACGATGATGGTGATCGACATGTATCAAGATGGTGTCCTGCAATTTCTCATAGTAATATGATGTGGCTTCCTTCGGGCCAGCCCTCATCTCCATTGTTGATGGGGATGGTAGATGGTAAGTAGATGGTAGGTGGTGGCGGCTCCTAATCGAGCCCGCTTGCAGGGAGGGTGGGGTAAAAATGCGATAAATAAATAAATAAATAATTCCCCAAGGATCAGACTCAAAGGGTTGCTGGTGGAGACCAGCATGGGAACTTTCTTGTGGGGTTCCCACAGGATACAATCTTATTCCCCTATTATCCAACCTCTGTGTAAAGACTTTAGGAGACCATTCATAGCTTTGGAATTGGGTGTCATCAATATGTGGACGACGCCTAGCTCTCTCTCTTTCTCTCTCTCCTTCATGGCAAAAGAGGAAGCCCAGAAACCAGAATCGGAAGCACTTCATTGATTACACACAACTGCATGGTTTCAGCAACTAACTTCAAAAGAAGAACCACACACCCTTTATCTATTTCATACTAGGAAACAACCAAAGTAAAAACTAGTTGGATTTGAGTTACTAGGGCTAATGTTAGCTTTTAGATTGTCTGAACTATCTATATATCTAATTCCAAAGGCGCCCCCTGCGTGCGGATACCTAAATCTGCGTGGGGAGCACCTGGGGGGGGGAGGGAGATTTTCCTACACACGTGGAGGAATCTCTATGTGTGCAGAAAAATCCTAAATGTTTAAAAAAACTTTTGGGGGGATATTTAAATCCCCTCAAAAGTAAAAGCATTCTCTGTGCACACGCAGAGAACGCTTTGGCTGGGGGGGGGGGGCTTGGCTGGCGGTGAGCCTTGCTGCTGCCGATTTTCGGGGAGGGCGGGGGAGGAAGGGAAAGAGGCTCAGCGCACGGCGGGTATCGCCGCCACCGATTTTTAGGGAGGGCGGGGAAGAGGCTCAGCGCATGGCGGGTGTTGCCGCTGCTGTTGATTTTCAGGGAGGGAGGGGAAGAGGCTGCACTGCCAATTTTTGGGGAGGATGGGAGGAGGGGAAGAGGCTCGGCGCGTGGCGGGGGAGGGAGGGGAGAGAGGCTCACCTGTCCCCCTGCGAGTATCGTGGGTCCTCCTGCTTGTATCTATTAAACAGTCAGTCATGTTTTGTTTGAAGCTCATTACTCATACCTGAAAATATATCCAAGAACTGGATAAAGCAGGCTAAGACCAGCTCCCATATCAGCACCTAATTCCCTCTCCTCCCTGCAGATGTGAAAGTCTCACTTAACAGAAATGGAGCCTGAGGAACAAAATGGCTTCCATATTTCTATATCCAAACCTCCTGGTGATTCAATTAGAGGTCTTGTGCCGCTGCCTGACTGCAGTGGTCAAATGGCCGAAAGAGAACAAATTGAAACTGAACCCAGACACGACAGAAGTGATGCTGGTTGGAAAGGTCCTGAACAACATTGTGATCCTGAATGACATTGTGCTTCCCACTTTCAGTGGGGCTCACCTAACACTGACTCCATCATGAGCCGGGGGTTATACTGGATCCAGTACTGTTGCTGGAGAAGCAACTTAATGTAGCTGCAAAAAATGCTTTCTTCCAACTCAGTCTAGCCCACAAAAGGGCCCCCCTCTCTTGATACAGCTGATCTGGCCACCTGGATGCATGCCATTGTGACACTGGGACGAGACTACTGAAATGCACTTTACGTACCTTCCCCCCCCACAGACCCGTTAGGGCAGAATGCCACACACTGGTTATTATCAGAAGCCAGGGGGAGCACGCCTCTTCCTCCCATTCTGCAACCACTCTGTTGGCTGCTGATCAGGCCCTGGGCTAAGTTCCAGGTATTGGCTATCACAGAGTGCATTATGGCCTTGGTCCCTCCTATCTGCGGGACCCCTTCTTCCCCTGTGCTCTGCCATGACACTTGGGCAAAGGCTGCCATGACAAAGCACTTGGAGAGCCACTCTGGGCCTGGCTGTGCAGTGGTGGAGGACACCGGGAGCCACTCTGGACTCGGTGTGGCTCCCAAGCGCCACTGCTGTCACTGCGGGGGGGGGGGGGGGGGGGCTGGAGTTGTGATCGGGGGGGGGGAGATGGGATTCTCCCCCCCACTAGTCTCAGATGCAGGCCTCCCTTCCTCCAATATAGTCTGCTTCCTCTCGGCTCTCAATAAACAGAGCATCTCTCAGCATTACTGTAGCAGACTGCTATTGGGAAACAGTCTCTGCTTTTATTGGGCAGCCTGACTTTGGATATTGCTCAGTACACAAGCCTATGATGCAAGGTCCCCCCCCCCCCCCCCATTTCACAACTGCCTTTTAACACTGAACGTGCTTTGCTAATTATAATCATGATAATAAACAAAAAAACCCCAACAACACTAAAATAACCTCTGTTCAACCTACTGGAGTGGCCTCCAATAAAAGAAATCAAGCACAACTGTTAAATATGTTTAATTTTTTTTTAAAATAACTGATGGCAAAATAAAATATTTACATCACATCATACTGTGTAAAGGCGCAACATCGCTATACAAAGAAATATACATGCAAAATAAAGCAAAACTTCAACTAAAACACAAAACAAAATTAAAATCCATAAGCAAAAAGGTTATGGTTGATCCAGTTTTGAGCCAAATTCTCTTTTTAAAAAGTTTCTGTACAACTTTACAAAAAAGAAAAAAATAGTAATAAATAAGACTGCAACAGAAGCTGCAACATTAAAATTAAAACCAAAGTGAATTTACGTCTTAAGACTGATGGCTACGCCTACTTTGTATCAGACGCAGGCCTGGTTTGTTTCAACAGGCATTGCTTCCATGCGCATGCGCACAAACAGATGACTGAACACCCACATCCACTAACGGATACATGGAAAGCCATCAGTGTCTTAATATTCCACACATTGCCTTAGCCCTAAAAACCATCTTTCAAAAACAGACAGCTTTCATCTATCTGGTTTGGACTGTAACGGCTCGACCATACTTCTTCAAAGAGCACAAAATTCATTCAGTTATCATACAGAAAGAAATACACAAATCTGAAAATTCTAAAAAGGTAGAGATTGATTTTGGAAAAAAAATAATACTTTGGCATTTTGAACAACAATAACAAACAAACTTCTGTAAAAACATCACCCTTTTTTTCTTATCCAGTTTTCATTTCAGGAAATGAAAATCATTTTACAATCCTTTTAAAACCAGCTCTAGTTTTGAACTAAGTTCTAAGCGAAGCCCCCAATGTAACTAGTTAGTGACACGGTGATAAAAACCCTTGCCCTTCCCCCACCCCACCCCTGGAAATGCCAAACACAAAGTCAAAAAGCTCGCCATACTATGAGTGTGCTTTTTTTCTATATATTTATTACAGTTACAACAGAGGCCCTCATAAATAGTTGCATAAAATGTTAAAGCCACGACATTGCACATGATATGAAATTAAAAAAAAATCCCAAAGTGAGTGCATTTACAGTATCTTCTTCCTGCTGTAGACTGCTTGACAATGGAGGCTGGCCCACAGGACACCCAACCCAGCCGTCCTTTTCGGACCGGTCAAGCCCAGGCTGACCACAACTGAAGACCCGCACACAGTGGCAAGGCCACCAGTCAGGGAGAGGTAACAGGGAGAGGGGGCATCAGAGAGACACAGACCGAAGGCAGGTAAACAGTATATTTACAAGTAAGGCCTACATTTTATCAGAGCAAAATGGTTCATTCTATTTGTATGCAAAAATCTTGAGGTTGGATGAACTTATAAGCAAAGTCTGATCTCAGTGCACTGCTATGCAAAATACACATAGGTGAGGCCACTGGAAAGCTGTATGTCCAAGGGGGGAAAAACAGAGGGCTCAAAATGGATGCTACCTGGGCGGGCAGCCATTTTGCTCAGTCTTCTCTAAGCATCACTGTCTGTCTCTTGTCTTTTAATACCAGTGCTTTGAACATAGGTGTATTTCCTTTGTCTAAAATCTTGAAAATGCTAGTCAAAGATCATTTGCAAAATTTTGATTGTTTGACATTTTTTAAAAAAGGATTTTTTTTTGTAGAAACCTGAATAAAATACTGTAGGAAGTGTAAAGTTCTTCATTGCCTTTTGCAGAGTCCTCCACCCCAACATCATTTCGCACCGCTAGTCTCAAGCCTGGCTGTGTGTCGGTTGACTGGGAATGCATCGCCACAAGATTAATATGCTAGCAGCTGACAGGCTCTTTGTTTGTTTTTCTTCACCCCAAATTCAAGTCAACAGCTGATTGGCAGGAGAGCTTCATCCTTAGTTTGATTGGCAAGTGAAAGAGAATGAGAGAGAACGTCACAGTTCGATTAAACTTTTGGCAAGAGTCTGCTCTGTAAGAAGTTTTTAATGCTACAAATGGGTCGAACATCATTCTGGTGTTTTCGCCGCTCAATGAATGAAGTCAGTCTGGCTATGTCAATGCTGTCAGCACTTTTGGCACTGCCTGGCTGCAGCCATTGCTCCTGGAGGGCCAGTGCAGCAGAAGGACGTGTGGCTGGGTCATCCTGCAGGAGGAAACAGACAAAATCTTTGGCCTTCTGGCTCACTCCTTTGAAGTAGTCATCTGGGAAGCTAAAATCTAAACGGCAAATATTCAGGCAGGTTTCCTCTACGCTTTCGTCCAGGAAAGGAGACACGCCACTAAGGAGGACGTAGGTGAGCACTCCCATGCTCCACACATCTGAGGTCAGGGAGACGGGGTTCCCAAGGATAATTTCAGGAGCTGCAAACTCTGGGTTCCCAAGTAACTGGTGGATGTAGTAGGTGGTGTTGAGCTGGACTGCATCTCCAAAGTCAGCCAGTCGGACTGTTGCTTTGGCCAAGCTTTTATCCACCAGAATGTTTTCAGGCTAAAAGGGAAAGAGGAGAGGAAGTTTCATGCCCATATCCAGCAAAGGCTTTTAAAGAGTCTCACCGCGCAAGAAACAAGCCTGGACTTTCAGGTGGAGAGGAGCTGGCCCCTGTCACTCAGGGCAGTTTTACAAACAATAAACTCTGGAAAATCTGTTGGAAAACTATTAAAGCTTTTACAAAGGCCCAAATAAAACTAGCACATCTTAACTTATGGAGCTGACATACCCAGTGGAGCAGTTCACTAAAATTCAGACTTCTGTGAAAAGAATTCTGTATGAGGAAACACAGAACTTCTAAAATTAAATTGTTCCCCATTGTTAATATTTCATCTAGTGATTTAAGTTTCAGGATACACAGACCAGAGAGTCAAAAATTGAATAAAAACCAGCTTAAAATGTGGGCGTCCAGTTGGGGCCACCATCCGAAAATATGACTGGGCACTGCTGTTCTGAGTCTTTGTGGCCATATGCCAAATCCACAGTAGCCGGCCTCCTGGCATAGGTAGCCAATGTGCAGTAAGGAAATTAGATTGTGCTAGCACTCCCATGTTCTGTCCTTCCTCCTTCCCAGACACATGGCCCCGGCCCAGGATCAAACACATGCAGAGACTGATCCCATTTTCTTCACAGTGGGGGAGGGGGGGGAGAATTTTTGGAGGTTGGAAGCATAAGGCAGGTATGAGCCCGTTCACGGGGAGGGTGGGATATAAATTTGAAGAATGAATGAAGAATGAGGTATCGCATCCATGCGTGGAGAAGAAGTGGATGGGGGAGTGTATGGACCTGTCAGCATTTTTGCAACAAATAGATATTTACAAGCAGGAGGACCTGTGATACTTGTGGGGAGGGGGGGAGAAGGAGCTCCACGTTGAGGAGGAGGAAGCACCTGCAGGTGAGCCTTCTCCCCCCGCCCCATGGGCACAGGCGAGGCTTGAGCGGCTCTCAGCCGCCAGTCTGCCGATTCCCCCCCCCCCCCCCCCCCCAGGCCTCAGCGCCTCTCAGCTGCTGGGCTGTCGCAGAGTTCCTAGAGCTTTCTCTATGCATGCCCAGGGAACGCTCTTTTACTTTTTGGGGGGATTTAAATATCCCCCCAAAAGTTTTTTTTAAGTTTTAAGATTTTTCTGCACACCTGGGGAGTCCCAGAAAAATCTCTCTGCCCCCTAGGTGCCCCCGATGTGCGGATTTAGATATCCGCATGCAGGGGGCGCCTTCGCTATTAGATACATAGATGCTTTCCCAGAAGCCAAGACACCCCCCCCATGCCAGGATCTCTGTGAATGAAGCAGTTTTCTAGGGAATGTTAAGGTCAGTGGGTAAAGAAAAGACCACAGAATGGGGGGGGGGGGGCCTTGATTCTCAGGCCAGCTAGATTTCAGCCACAGGATTTCACAGACGGATACTTTTATCCCCTTTCTCTCTGTACTCCTTAGATGTCCCTGCTGAGAAGGAGGCCAAAGAGTGACAAACTGGGCAGAAGTCTCATTTGAGCCTCTCAGGATTGCTTTCTGATGCTCTTGTCATGATGCCAACACACGCTCAGCTAAGTGGTCAGGAAAGAGCCAACAAACTGTTTGCTGCTCCTGACGCTCCTCCTGACACAAGTGAGATGGAGGCCCCCGTCTGGGCAGCTGACTGTTCTGATGGCACAAAGATGGGCATGGTGAACTGTTTCTGGTCTGCTCACCTGGGGGCAGTTTCAAGCTCTGAAAGACCCCTCCCCCCTCCCCCCCCCCGGCTTCCTGGCTTCAAAACAGGCTGACCGGTGCAAACTTACTCCATTCTGCCCACCTGAAGGCAGAGGATTGCACTGAAATGCTGGGACTCTTTTTCCGAGTAGTAAACACCATCTCAAAATACCAACAGTGTCGAGTTGGAGTCCATGGCATTTCTCTCCCTGCCTGGAGTAAGCATTGCACAGCTTGTGCTGAAGTGGCACCTGAGGTTTGTACGGATGGGACTTCTACCCAGTTCACCTTTAGGTCCAAGTGCACTATCCTGCAGTTGTGAAGGAACTGCACGGCTTCCAGAATCTCCCCCAGGTACAGCGTGATCTTCCCTTCTGTGAGGTTTCCCCATTGCACAATGTAGTCCAGGAGGCGCCCTTGGCTGGCCCTGTGGAAGTATAAGCAGCAAACACATTCAGCGGTCAATGGGGGGGGGGGGGGGGGGGGGAGGACAGGTTTTAGATTTCCAGTACCGTATTTCTAGGTCAACCGCTCCACATTATTAATTGCAGTATTTATCTTAAACCAACAAAAATGGCCAATCTCATCTTATTAGCCACCCCCCCACCCTTCCCGGATGTTTAATGAGCCACTGAAATGAGCAAGCAACAGAATAGTAAATGCTTTAAGCATGATCACTACCAGTATGGCAACACTTTTTTGCTTGCAATCAAATTCAGTTGTAAACCTAAAGATCAGGAGAAGATCTTTGCTTAGATATACCTTTTAGGTGAACTGAAGGTAATTTCTACAATCTAAGCACAACCAGCAGTTTTGCAGTGTTGGCTCCTGATCTGTTTGCTCTTCTGTTTCTATATCTTCCAGGGCAAAACCGACACTATTACATACATATCTCTGACTGGATCATGGGCAACCTATCACTAAAAATGCTGGTATTTATGTCGTACAATTGTCTCCCATGCTGTGCAAAGAATCCTGACAATTTCCAATTCCTTTCACCTTATTTAAATTGGAGACTGCATAATTCTTAAGCCTAAGAGGGCTGTAGGATTGTAGCATGCCGTTTACCCATCTACTTTAGAGAGGAGGATTGCTTTAGTGTCCAGAAAGGACGAAGTCACTTCTGTTTAACCATTTGGGACTTGGGTGTTCGCAGCATGTAGCAGGCTCAAGATAAGTGTTGATCACGCGGAACAAGTGGCCTCCCCAACATGGGGCTGACCGGGGGGGGGGGGGGGGGGAGTTTGGATCCAATCAGGTCTTTCACTCAGTCTCACCTAATCCTCCTCCTTACTATGCCCCGCCCCCCCCCCCCCCCAAATTACACATGGCATTTTTTCATGCACATTTCAGGATCTCCAGGCTGCTTCTAGGGCATTTAAAGGGGGCCTCTCTTCCTTCTTTGTTCACTGGGATGAAAACTGGTTGGATCCCACATCTCGACTCCCCCAGTGCTCTTGGGGGCCAGACGTGGTTCACAGGCCACCAAAGTGGTTACCCTGGATCTAAATTATAGTAGAAGTATGCATATTGTGCAGGAGTGAAATATTGGCATGAAGAAACTGAAGAGACCACGCACATCTCTAACACCAAGACGTAACTGCCGGAGGTCTCAAAGGTGTCGAGAAGGCCAACAAGCTGAGGGTGCTGAAGGTTCTGCATAATTCCCAGTTCACGGGTGACCTGATCTCGTTTCATCAGTTTCTTATTCACAAACTTAGCAGCTACTTCGCGCTTGGTCCCCTTTTGATCACATCTCTTGATGACAGAAAACCTGCCCCTGGAAATAAATAAAGAGGTGGAAACAATGAGGTCAACTCTATCAAGCAAAGGAAGCCCAAAGGAGAGTGATATTCCTTTTCACATCTCACAGGAAGAAACATTCAGACAAACATAGTCAAAAGCAGCTCTGAAATATCAGGCTCTCCTCCACCTGAGTCAGCGGCCTTGCCCCCCTCCTCTTCCGGCTCTGCTCCTCTGCAGCCCGGAGTAAGAGCCAGCATGTTGTCGTCAGCCTGCCCCCTCCGGGCTGCAAAAGGGGCCAGCCCCCCACCCCACCCCAAGAACAGGGCACCACTTAGCTCACTGCCATCCCCCGGTTTCTAGCCCACTGCTACCACTCAGCTGGGTGATGGGCAGGTCCTCCCCTCTGGGTGCCAATGCTCAGCTGGGTGGCAAGGCGAAATGCCAGTGGGCGGGGCCCCTGCTCTGCCCCAGATGACAGTCAGCTGCATGGCAGGAAAGATGTCACTGGGTGGGTGGTCTGGCCTCCTCATGCAGCGAGGGGGCAGGCATGGTGCTCAGTGTGTCTTCTTTTTGGTATTTGTGTGTGTGTGTGTGTGTGTGTGTGTGTGTGACTGTGTCAGACCTTGCCGTTCGGCTTGGTTGCCATGAAGAGGGAGGTAGCTTGGAATGTTTGGTTTTGGTTCCCAGCCACTCCGTTGTGGGCCCTGGCCTGCTTGAGTAGCCTTGACTATTTATTCTGCCTGGTATCCACTTTCTCTTGTGAACCAGTGTCCGTTATTCTGGCGGCCTTGATTGGTCCGGAGTCATTCCTGTGATGTATGGTTTGAGTAGAATTGCTTTCTTCGCAGCTTTCCCATCCATTCTAACAAAGTTTACATTACGCACCTGAATCCTATCACTGTCTCAATAAACTGCATTCTTTTGAATGACTGGTGTTGGGAACTGATTGACTCAGGGGGTCTGACAGACTGGAAACGATGGTTGACTTCTGGCGACCCCTAGTGGGGCTTTGACGTTTCAGAGAGGTGGCTTGATATTGCCTGCCTCTGCGTCCTGGCCTTGGTATTCCTTGGCGGTCTCCCATAGGTTGGCCCTTTTAATCCTCCGAGAGCTGACAAGATTGGGTTGCCTGGGCTAGCCAGGCCAGGGCCTCATTGCGTCTTCAGGCTACGGCCACAGCTGACCCACTGCCATGACTGGGGTCCCCACCCAAGCCTGGGACCACCCCAACCCCAGAACATTTCTGCTTTCCTGAATACCCCAAGAATCCCTCCACCCAGAAATCCCTGCTCTCGACAGCAGGTGCTGTTTTTGTGATCGACAACGTCAGCATTGTTGTAAATAAAAAAACCTGATTACATTAATTTCAACTGGCCTGCTCGTTCTTTTCTGGACTGTTACCGAAAATTAAATGTGCCAGCTGGACACACACATGCAGAGAGTAGTTCATTTTAAGAGTGCTGCCAAGACGGTCAGAAGTGGACTGCTTCTACCAAGGCGTTTGTGCCGACTGATCTGCCAAAGGGATTCATTCCCCGGACCCCCTGGCCCGGCAGTTGGGCTTGTTGATGTTTCACTGGAGCAACGTGGGAGCCACTTTCCAGGGGCCTGGCCCCACATTACATCAGCCGCTTGCACAGGGAGGAATGATACAGTTCTTTCCCATATCAACAGGGGTGGTGGAATCTCCAAACGCCGTTCCAGTAACGCATGACTTACATTAAGGTACTCCATGAACATGGCCTGAAAGAGAGCGCTGCAACTCCCTCCCTACTGTCTGGGTCGGCTCAACTGTGTCTGTTCTTGCAGGCCAGTCTTTCACTTGGAACATAATCCAGCTCCTGCCTATCTGTGTCACTGCAGATTCATGGTGCGCTAGTACACCTGCAAAGTCATGCAAGTTGCCCCTCTCTAGATGTGTACTCAGCTTTCAAAGATGTGTGTAGACAGAACTGTACCTGCCAAGCTCAGCCACTTCACTGTACAGGGAATCAAAGTTATCCTTCCACGTCACTATGATCCCGTCACATCCAGGACCTGGAAGAGGGAAGAGTAATCTACATTGCACATTTACCATACAAAATGCACACCCTCTTCAATTTTATGTGTCCTCACCAAAGAGATAAACCCACCTAAAACTCGAAGACTGGCTGAAGATGAAACTGAACCCATATCATTTGCAGCTACACAAGTATAGATACCATCATCTTCTGTGGTCACACCAATGACTTTCAGAGATGCTTCTCCTAGATCACTGCAAAACAGAAGTCTGGAGCATTAAAAGCTGCGCGACCCCAGGTGGCTGTGCTCAGTATGCCATTCCTCATTCCTCAGGGGCTGGGTGGGTTGTGAGCTCCAGCCCCTTTCTGAAGACAACAACATGTCCTAGTTTACAGTGGTGTGCCTGGAAGCCATCACTCTTGCGTAACACAGTGATGCAGACACCAGTTACTCACAAGCTACCATTTGGTGAAAAGGAGATGTTGCCCCACTGGGAAAAAACATACCAGATGAAGCCCTTGGTTCTCTTCTGCACGCTCCGCTTACTCCTGATTTCCTGGAATTGGTTTGGGCAGGGTTCCTCCATGCGTCTGCCCCTCCCCCTCCCCCTCCGCACTGGCACAATTGCGGAGACAGTTTATTTTCTCCCACACTAAGTATCACGTTCATGGCGGCTCAGAGCTTCCACTGAAGCCGGTTTCTGAGACCAAATTAATGCATTCATAAAATCATCTCTGGAGCTGAACTGCCTTTCTCCTTCCTGTCACACATTCTAAAAAGCATTTTAGCAGCAGCTTGGAAATCAAAATCCACTGTGTTGGCCTGAGAAGAAACTCTGGAAGTTGCAGAACATGCCAAGAGTCTGTGTGTGGGTCTGTGTCATGGCAGAGAACCGGTGAAATGAAAGCATCCTCCAAAACCCTCCAAAAATATTTCTACGCTTGCTTGCCAGTCACCCTTCCTTCTACCACACAGCCTTAAATGCAGTCTGAAGAATGCAGTGCAAAGAAGCCACCGTACCTGCATGAGAGGCTGTAGTGACTGTCATTGCTCAGTGTGTTATGATCAGGACCTTTCCAAGTTATCGAAGCTTTCGGACGACCACAAATTTTGCACTTAAGAATGACAGTCTCTCCTATCTCGCATGTTGTCTCACTCAACGGTATTATAAACTCTGGGGGAACTGGAAGAGGAGGAAGCAATTGCCATTAGAAGGTTGCAGAGTTACATGTCTTGTTCATCATCATCTAACTTCATGCAGCTAAGACGCTACTGATGTGTTACCATCAGGAGAGACCGTATTCCACTCTGTACACATGAAACTGCCTGATACTGAATCAGTATGGTGTGTGTTGGTGTGTGTGTGTGTGGGGGGAGCCCTCCTTTCCCCCAGAAGTACCATTTTAGGCAGCAGCAGGAGGGGAGTTGCAGTTTGAGGATGGGCATTCTTTCTGCCTGCAGTAATCTCTGGTGGATCTAAGCCAGTATCTTTCTCCCTTTTCAATATGGGTAATATTTAGAAAATCATACTCCCCCACTGGAACTGTCAGTAGTGCAGCCCACTCTGCCCCCGTGGGACATGACCCAGGAAATGTACTCATCAACAGGACAAGGCAAATTTACAGTATGAGTTGTACAGTGTGCCAGAAGCCGTCTCTCTCAAGTGCAGCCATGGTGATATTGCTCTGCAGTACTGCAGTGTTCTGCAGGAGGTGAGGAGAGGAGGCACTGTCAGCACAAAGGGCCACTTCTTTCCCCTCTGATGAGTCAGAGACTGTGTCACAGATCCCCAAAGGGCTGCAAGGTGAAACAGACGCTGCCCCATGAGGGATGAACAGGTTCACCACTTGATTTAACTCATTTTAGAAGTGAATTATGACCCCCACCTTTGCAAGAATGGGAAAACATGATTTCAGAATGATGTAATTCTGAATTTAAACTCAGCTTACCATCATAAATGTAGTTGGGGTTGAGAAGCTGAAAAGGAGAAGTTAAAAGAATTAGCCTTTTTAAAAGATTCAGTCTAACACGAGGGCCAGGCAGTTAACATTTCAACCAGGAATATGCCTCCCTCGGTCACTGGAACAAGGGCCAGTAGAGTGGAAGATCCACCAGTGCCAGAAAGGTTGTTCGCTGGAGGTATGAGGCCTAGTAGCTGAATCATCAACCCAGCCAAAGCTCTCTCGACTCAGCCGGGAAGCTGGAACCCTGACAGGATTTCCCCCAACAATTTACTGGAGTAAAATGTTTCTGCAGTGCCCCTTCTTTCCAAATGCTACGGCTACTGATAGCATGTGAAGGAGAGCCGGTTTACCCAGTTCAAACCCCCCCCCCCCCCCCAACCCCAGGATACAATCCCAGATTCTAGATTTCTCCCCAGACCCTGTTTGTTTTTTAAATGTGGTACTCAGAAAACAGGAATCAAAGCAGACGTGATGGAACAAAGTCTGAGTCCTGGGACACCTTTAAGACCAACCAAGTTTAATTCTGGGTATGAGCTTTCCTATACATGCACACTCCTTCAGGTACATTGAAACAAGACTTCCTGAACCATTACATATAATGTATCTGAGGAAGTGCGGGTGCACACAAAAGCTGACACCCAGAATGAAACTCGGTTGGTCTTAAAGGTGCCCCACTGGACTCACACTTCGTTCAACTGCTTCAGACCAACACGGCGACCCACCTGAATGGAAGACATGATGAAGTTACTGGATGGATGGCCATTAGGTACAAGGGGCTAATTGAATGTATACCTGAAACCTGAACACTGCGTGTCCCTTTATGTGCATGTCGTAAGTTTACCTATGCAAAGAAAACTGCCTTTTCTGAAGTGCAGTTTTCATGTCTTAGTATTTTTTCCCCTTTGTCTTGGGCCTGTCCCCCCCATCCCCGATCCTCTCAGCTGAGCTCCCTGGGGCCTGCTCTTTTTCACTGGTGACGCCAATGATTCAGAACACCCTGCCCGTGGAGATGGATGACCCCTACACTACCCGCCATTTGCAATAAATGCACAGCTGATCTTTTCAGGTCAGCATTTTGCAGTTCTTCTGAAATGGAAGGAAAGTAGGGTTGCTGTGATCTTGTCTGTTGTTTACATTTTCATTATTTGGTGCCTACAGGTCAAGTTTCTTTGTAAACTATCCTGGGCTGCTGTAGTTGGTAGGAAAGGTGGCATCTCAGTATTTAAATACATTGGGGTGGTGCACTCAAGAATAATGTCACACATGTGGGCTGGAATTAGACTGCTTTAACGACTTTTAAGTTTAACGACTGCTCTACTAAGGAAAGTTCTAATGCAGCGAATGTCCTTCTGCTCAGCTGAGGAAGTCTGAGGATCACCCCCCCCACCCGCGAGTAGAAACAGGAAGCTGGAAAAGGGGCCTCTGGGAGAAACGGCCCTCCAGTCACAATGCCCTCCAGTCACCTCCAAGTCGAATGCACACCTCTGACAAGCTGAATATTCTGTTATTTCATTCGCTGCACAGGGTGTTCAGAAGCACAGGTCCCTTCACGTTTGAAAAGCTCAAGATACACAGCTGTTTCCCCCAAATTATCAACGCAGTATCATTTTCATTAAAGCACAATATGAGGAAGGCGTACCTTCACGGAAACCTTGTTGGCAAGGCCTTCTCGGGACTTACGGTAACCATTTTCTAACTTGCCTTCCCTTTTGCCATCTTTATCCTTTTTCTCAGATTTCTTCCTCAGACGGAGTGCTGTATGCCAAGATGACGACTTCCTGAAGCCAAAACGCAAAAGCATTATGATTAGCTGGGACAGCAGCATCTGACGGATAAGGTACTGAAAAGCCCATTTCTAACAAGAATAAGTATGCCTACAAACTGGAGGTGTAAATAATATAGAAGGCGATTAAGAATGCAATCCTAAAAAAAGTTACTCCAGGCTTAGACTGGAGTAACTCTGTGTAGGATTGTACTGTAAATGGCTCCCCTGTTGGTTTTGTGTTAAAAGATGTTTGACAGTTCCTCGGTGACGGGCTAGAATTATCTACGCAGCAAAAAGGGAAAGTAGACGTCTGTCTGCGCTTAGAAGAATGGGAAAATAAACGTGCTGAATATGCGGTGATGGTGAAATTAACAACTTATTTGAGAAACAAATCAGTGACAAAATTTGAGGAGAGATGGAGTACATATTATGCAAACAGGAGTCAAATGTGGAATAAGAAGTTGTCTAAAATACTGTATACAATTGTACTGCAATGAAGAGGCAGACTGAAAATCAATTCTAAATGTAATACGTTGAATATAAATGTGTGTAAGGAAGTGGGTTTTGAAGAGAAACATTTTGTATTTTCTACTATAAGCTATACAATAGTCCTCTCTTCTGTATTTTTGTTATATTACCTGCTGCCAAAAGTAACAGCAAGTACACTGAAATGGTGAAAATATGCAGTATGGAGTATGCAGCATTGGTGAAATTAATAATTCAGCTGAAAAACAGATTAGCCATGATATTCAAAATGTAAAATGTTGAATATAAATGTATCCCAACAGAAATTTTAAAGTATTTTGTAAACAGTGACTCAAAAACCTTTCAATGCAATGTAGGGGGTGTTGGGGAGAGATATTTTCTATTTCATATATTTTGTTATATATAATCACCTATATATATTTCTAACTTTCTCCCAAACATACTAGTTTTCTATATGCAAAGATTTTATGTGTATATAAACATAAGATATATGGAGGAACTGTCAAACATATTTTAATTTTTTAATTTTGTTTTTGAAAACAAAAAGATGATAAAAAGAAAATACAGAAAAGAAAAAAATGATTACATTACTGTTTATTTTTGTTGGATGAATTTGTTAGTACATCAGATTTGTATGAATTTCTGTATTAATTTTGAAATTGTTTATATTGTAGTAATTTATGATCTTATTCATTTTGTTGTTATTTAGATACATTGCACTTATAGCATATAATTAAATTAATATACTTTCCTAAATAATACTGTTGCCTACCCAGTGTTTTCTGTGGTTTTGGACATTCCACTGTGGCCCCCGTTCTCGTCTGCTGACAGCCTAAATTAGGTCTGCTTTCACTGTGGCTGTGTGACTGTGCACCACGTTACACAACCTTCAGAACAGATGCTGCTCTTCACCTTTGCAGTATCTGCTGTTACTAGCCAGACGCTCCCAGCTAAGCTGATCCAGCGTCCTTTCCTAGCTACCGATTTCCCAGTCAAACACTCCGGCTGCTTATTTTAATAGGATGGCTTGTGTTAAAATTAATTTAGGGATGACAGTGGGCTGGAACTGAATCCTGCATGTAGGAACACTGTTTCTGAAATGTTTCATTTTTTCCAATTTCCCAGTGTCTTTGCTGAGACATTTAAAAGTGACAGAGTAAGCCATGTGAGTCCTGTAGCTCAGAACATGAAAAGCACCCTTCATCGCTAAATAATGTAGTGTTTCCCCAGGTATTAGAGATTCTACTTCCTTGATCTTTTTCCAGATCGTTATGACAATACTCCATTTTTCCAAATATAAAACACATTCAGTATGAAGTTTGGATGTCATTACAAAGCAAAACTGAATGCAAAAAGACAGGTGAAGAAAGGAAGAGAAGAGGAGATTGGATTTATATCCCGCGCTTCAGTTGGGAGTCTCAAAGTAGCTTACAAACTCCTTTCCCTTCCCCTCCCCACAACAGACACCCTGTGAGGTGGGTGGGGCTGAGAGAGCTCTCTCAAGGACTGTCCTTGAGAGAACAGCTGGTACAGAGCTATGGCTTGCCCAAGGTCATCCAGCAGGTGCAAGTGGAGGAGTGGGGAATCAAACCCGGTTCTCCCAGATTAGAGTCCGCGCACTTAACCACGACACCAAACTGGCTCTCCTTTAAGAAGAAGAGATTGTATTTATACCCCGCCCTTCACTCGGAGTCTCAGAGCAGCTTACAAATGCCTTTCCCTTTCCCTTCCCCTCCCCACAACAGACACCCTGTGAGGTGGGTGGGGCTGAGAGAGCTCTTTCCAGATCTGTCCTTGAGAGAACAGCTTTGACAGAACTATGGCTTGCCCAAAGTCATCCAGCAGCTGCAAGTGGAGGCATGGGGAATCCAACCCAGTTCTCCCAGATTAAAGTCCACGCACTTAACCACTACACCAAACTGGCTCTGAGGCACATTAAAGACTTTACAGTTTCCTTATGTGACCATGCGTATAAACACTTAGCAACCCACATCTAACTGAGTGGGCTCTAGCCCACAAAAGTTTAGGCCACAATAATGATGGTTGTTTCAGAGGCTGGCTGTGATGGACTGCACAGAAGAGCAGTGACATTCAGGCCCAGCAGCACCTGAGGCCCCAATGAGATTTTCGGGGCGTGAGCTCCCTTCGTCAGATACGATGCCCACGGAGGCCCCTGAGGTGCCCCAGGGCTCCTGGCTGGTTTCCCCTCCACAGTCCCCTCTCTGGAGAGTGCCGCCTGTCAGGTTTCCCGGCCACTCACTTCATGGTCCCATCGGGGTTCTCAGTGGCGACTGCACTGGTGTGCCCCAGGACATAGCCGGGGATCCAGCCCTCGGCTGCAGGGCACTGGTCAGTGGCGGCTCGGAACACCAAAAACATGTTCTGTTGGTTGCTGGCTAGAATTTGCACGACCTCTCCTTGGTAGACGTTAATCTCATCCTCCTTCACTGCCGTATAATCGTGGGTCACCAGCATGGTGGAGATATTGCTACTGCTGCTACTTTCACTCTGTGGATTAACAAATTTGACGTCAGGGGAGAAAATAGGGAGAAATTTAGACAGATACAAAGCAAGCATTATGATCATTTTGTTCCACTACATCGTCAGCATAACTGAAGTGAAGTATAGCCATTTCAATAAACGTGACATTTAGGCTAATCCTCCCCATAGATAGAAACTACATGCCTTGTCTAGCCAGTGGTCTGGCCATTATATATGAGCCATTATATATAAGAGCCATTATATATGATCGCCAGCTTAAGAGGGCAATGAAGCAGGGTGTTCCTGTATCTATATTCCACCACTAAATTCAACTGTGATGTCTGTGTTTGTATAGCAACTGTTTGACTTCCTTCCTGAAGAAGCATCACAGGGAAGCTCACGTTGGGGTGGAAGAACCAAAGATTCCGCTCTCACATGAGCACTGACAAACTCTGCTTCCATTTTAAAAGATGGCTGCAAATTACTAATGTCTGCTGGCAGACTGAAATCAAGTTAACAAGGCAGAACTGCTCTTCCCTATGTTGAATATATCAGAATGCCAATGGGGGAGTTCAGCTGCAACCATCACCCTTGCTATAAAGATCAGTATTGGAATCTAGCCTAATTGATGGTAAAATTCCCATTTAGTCTAGTATTGGATAAAATTCTTGCTATCAGCAGTAATCATAAACTAACGATTTTCAAACTGTGTCTCTCAGATTCTCTTCTGGGGTTGGGTGGGGCCAGGTAACTGAAATCTCAAGTCCTCTTTGAATTCTGCCATTGCAGGGCCTGTCCACAGAAGACGGGTGGCTTATGCCGGGGTGGGTGGAAATGCCAGCCTGGCTAACTAAAAAGTGGGACTGAAGTTCACCATCATTGAGACATCCCACAGTCCCCGGTCTACTGTCTTTCGACTCCTTGCCCAGATTCCAGCTTTCCACATGAAGCACTTTTCCTCCCTGGGACATCCGGTGCTTAGTTTGACCACCCATTTCAGCTACATGAACTGATGAGCAACCTGGGGCCCTAAACAGATGTCTAGGCAGAAAGCAGCAAATCAGAGTTTGCAGAGAATTTACAACAATGTTCCGCAAAACTGTGTGGGAGTCCGGCTGCTGCCAGCCGTTGAGCAGCAGAAAGGAGGCCATTCCTTTTCCTCAGCACAATACCCGGGGAAAAATTCAACAAGGAAGCAAGACTTTGCTGATTCGACATTCATCTCACCACTGTTATAATTTCCCTTGCAAATATTAAATTCGTGTTGCCGAATTTCCAGCTTCAGGACATGGAAAAAGGAAATTGTTGGAATGTGCACGTATCTAAAGGCACTCCCTTCCCGAACAACTGAGAATTTGGGCCACTTTTGTCTTTTATGATAAATATATTATCTAATGAACAAAGTTTGAGTCCAGTTGCAACTTTAAGATCAACAAAGTTTAATTCTGGGTAGAAGCTTTCGTGTGCATGCACACGAAAGCTTCTACCCAGAATGAAACTTGGTTGGGCTTCCAGGTGCCCCACTGGACCCAAATGCTTCAGACCAACATGGCTATTCTATTGCTTCAGACCAACATGGCTGCCCCCACCTGAATCTATATCATCTAATGCTTACACACATCTTTGATTCTCAGGATAGGGTTTTTTTTAGCATAAAATACAGGATTTGGCCCTTGCAACTGAAGACATGTCACTTCACTCCCACTGTGCCAGGTATTAACACTAACACGAAACAATATTTTGTTTAACAGACCCCATTTACTTAATTGCAGTTGAAAGCCTGCTTATCCTGGCAGTCAAGCTAACTTTTCTCTAAGCTAAGAAAACAATTTAAGGAGGCAAGCCCAAGCCAAATCAAACACAAATAACGGCAGCTCAAACAGAAACAGACATGCAAAGCAAAACTCTGATCCTAAAACTATGAAACAAGAAGTGTAAAAAGAGGAAGTCTTGAGAGTGCCTCATGGTTAAAAAAATTCAAAGAGTGCATGCTTTCAAGAAAGGTTCTGAAGGCCAAGGGATCTGCAATTCATGTTGTGTTGAAGCTATGAAGGGAGTTAAACATTATAAAGGTAAAGGTTTCCCTTGCTCAAAAGCCAGTCGAATATGACTCTCGGATGCGGTGCTCATCTCTGTCTCCAAGCCGAAGAGCTGTCCAAAGACCTCTCTGTGGTCATGTGGCCGGCATGACTAGACACCGAGGTGCACGGAATGCTGTTACCTTCCCACTGAAGTGGTACCTATTTATCTACTTTCAATTTCTTGCTTTCGAACTGCTAGGTTGGCAGGAGCTGGGGCCAGAGACGGGAGCTCACTCAGTCATGCAGAAGGCCATGGGACTGATACCAACACCAGACCTAGAATATACCCATCACACTCCCAATCATCAGTGTTCATTCTTAAAGTGTCTGCAAGTGTCCCATGAATGTCGTGTTGTCTATCCAGGCGGAAAGGACAGTGAGTCTGCTGGCTGACCGGTCTCCTCTTAGCACTGCAACAGGAAAGCACGTTCAAAACTGAATCTCCTGGTCCTCTAGCTTTGACTCTTGCAATCTTTTAACTGAGTATTGCTTATGAGCACTCTGGGTTTCTTCTCTGATGCTAGAAGATTCCGTGACTAGGTATGCATATTAAAGACAACAGACCAGCCAACCGCTGTGGCGCAACCAGGTTATAAAAAGCAGAGAAGGGAGCATGGAGTGATAGCTAAATGTGAGCTCCACATTCAGAGGCAGTTTCTCTCTGAATACCAGATGCTGGAACGAACTGAGAGGGCCGCCGAATTCAGGCCCGGCTTGTGGACTTTCCAGAGGCGTCAGGCAAACCACCGTTGGGAAAAGGGTGCTGGGCCAGATGGACCTCTGGCCTGACTCAGCAGGGCAATCTTTATGTGTGGGCTTGTCTGTCAGTGGGAAAAGAGGAAGCCCTGAACTGTTCTGCAATGGAAATACAGGGAGGACATAAGCCGAGACCTGCTCCGGTGGCTACCCACAGCATGTTAAAATGTCTGCCTTCATGTTAGATGGGAAAAAAGCCAAGAGCAAGTTAGTAGAAGTCAGACTAGCATGTTTTTTTGAAAAAATTTCAGCAGAGGCAGGAATCACATTTAGAGGAAGTTAGAAGGCTTTTCTGTGTGTCTGAAAACATGATGCACGTCTACATCCCAGGTACACCCCCCACACACACACACAGACACCACAGACAGTTCTACTGAGATCCGCATAGAAAGACCGGAGAAGTTGACTATTATTTCAGAGCAGTGAGGCAGCACCGGAGAGGCAGAAGTTAGTAGGCGGAGGGATGGCCACGCACAGGAGGGGGAGCAGCAGGACAGAAGCGCTCCGTCTCTTACCCCGTTACTCTGGGTGGAGTGTACTGACTGCTCGCTGGCCGAGGAACACGTGCTCATGCGGTCGGTGTCCTTGCTGTGCGAGGAGAGCCGGTGAGCCTGGCGCTGGAGGGAGTCACTGTCCCCGGGAAAAGTGAAGGAGCCAGGGCGGCTGGCCGGGGATGCCGGGATCGAGCTCCAAAAGGAGCCCTTCTGCAAGGGGCTGCTGGGTGGAAATAGTTCCTTGCCAAAAGGAGAAGGGAAAGTCGTCACGGGAGAGTTTATGGGCGAGATGGCTCCAGGTCTTGCTTTCCCCAGTGTCAAGGCCCCTACGCTGCTCCTCGAACGGATCTCCTCAGAAGGGCCATGGGATTCCCTCTGGTCGGTGTCTGCTGAGCCAAAAGCACCTCTCAGTGTCTTCTGGGGGCTCTCTGCCGCCTTCGTCTTCAGGATCTTCTCGGCTTCTCTCTCTGGACCACTCTGCTGCGTGTGGGGTGGGTGCCTGCCTGTCTGGCTAAGGCCAGCCTCTAGGGTGGTGATGTGGGGAGGCAGGGAGGGACTGTGGGCAGACATACCTGACATCTTGTCTGCCTCTGCCTGGACGCAGGCCGCAGAGGAGACCAGGACTGGGGAATGGTGTCGGACTGGCTGCGGGATCCGGGAAGGCCTGCTGCGGCTGGAGCTGGGGATGCCAGGGCAGCTGCTGGGGCCACTGCTGTTGCTGCTCCCGCCGGGGCCACTGTGGTTCCTCTGGTACTCAATTGGTGATGTCAAGGCTGAGGCCGCGAGGGGCAAAAACAGAGAGACATCAGAAGGAACAGTGCAAAGCAGTTTGATGCTGGTTTACAAACAACACTCACACCATCATCATCATCATAATAATAATAATAATAATAGATCGGATTTATACCGTTCTTCACTACCCAAGGGAGTCTCAGAGTGGCTTACAAACTCCTTTCCCTTCCCCTCCCCACAACAGACACCCTGTGAGGTAGGCGGGGCTGAGAGAGCTCTTTTGAGGACTGCTCCTGAGAGAACAGCTGTGCCAGAGCTATGGCTTGCCCAAGGTCATCCAGCAGGTGCAAGTGGAGGAGTGGGGAATCAAACCCGGTTCTCCCAGAGTAGAGTCCGCGCACTTAACCACGACACCAAACTGGCTCTCTTGTTGTATACTCCTCTATAGAGAAGGGAACATAAGCAAGAAACTAATCGTCACCTTCCATATCAGAAAGGTTTTTTTAAATAGTCATATAAAATGTTTAATTTTTTCCCATTCTAACAACATTGTGGTGACAGGAGAGCAAACACATTTAGATGCAGAAGGACAACTGCATGCAGGGTGACAAGAGGCATTCAAACCAATGTTGCTCAGTTATCACTTGCTAGGAACGGAACGGAATTTGCCCCCTCAATATTGGTAAAAAATAACATGTGTATTGAAATAGCTGAACACAAAATGATTAATGGAACATAAAACGTTTGAATTAACTGAACACAAGCAATTTTTCGTCACCAAAAACGCATATCAATTTATAAAAGATCATAAAAATCAGAAAGTATTGAAAGAGAAGCATTATCTTTAAAAATGGAAGGAAACATTAGGCCAAGAAATGACAATATAAATGTGAGGAGATCGTATTTGTGTGGGGGTGGATCCAATGGTGCCCAAGTATCACCATTTTAATTATAATAGACTTGAAAAGCAACACAATGCCACATATGGAAGAAATAGTATCCCAACTGCGTGGCACATGGCTGTTTCTAGGGATGGGCATGAACTGGCCCCCAAACCTCATTCCATGATGAAAACTGCCTGGTTTGTGACCTGAGGTCTGTGCGATCTCGCCTGCAATGAATCTCTCACAACCTTCCATGTGGTTTTTGGAGGTTTAGGCGGTTCATGGTGGTTGGTGTGTGTTCGTGGTGGTGGTCCACCAATAAGAGAGCTCCCGACCTGCTCTATGGGAGCAGAATGGAGGCTTCCTGAACCTGCGGCTGTGATTTCCCCAGAGAGCAGTTTCCTGGGAGTACCTGCTTCCGGGGAGGTGGGTGGGGGGCAGTGCTACTCGGCTGGCTGGGATGGCTTTTAAATTGCGCCACAGGAGGAGAGGCTGACCCCAGGATCTGCATGCGGTGGGGAGGTCTCTCCCAGCTGCAGGCAGATCCTGCTGTGATGGCAGAGCCCCCTGGTTCTGCTCTCTGCCACTTTGAAGCGGGGAGGGGGGAGCAAAACCAGAAGGTTAAAGATGGAGCGGTGCCTCCCAAGGGCAACAGCTTTCTCCGGCCAGCAAAAAGGAAGAGGTGAAGTGGCTCCAAGGGGTGAAATGCCCCCTCCTATCTGATGGATGCAGCGAGCCACGGCCAGCAGAGAGGTGGGCGTGAGGTGTCCCTGGGAAGGCCCTTCACCCTTCCTTTCTGCTGGCCCAGCTGTCTTTTGGGCCCACTTGCACAACCCGTTCAAAGGGTCTGCCGCAGGCAGTCCAAGACCGCTGGGCCAGTGTGGAGAAGTCTCTCCTCACCAGCTCAGCCGTCACTCTTGGGCTCTCTCATGCAGATTGTTTAAAGGGACTGAGCCAGGCAGCCCAAGGTGGGGGGTGTAGTGCCTCCAGGGCCAGAAGAAAAGTGGAAGGAAGTCCCTTCCGGGAAACCGCCCCCCCCCCTTCTCCTGGCCAAGGCTTGCCACAGCCAGAAGAAAGGGAGACCCTTCCCGGGAGATCTCCTCCCCAAAGCTTGCCATGTCCAGGAGAAAGGCGACCCTAGGATCTGTGTGCTATGGGAGGGAGGGCTCTCCTGTCTGCAGGCAGGTCCTGGCTGCCATGGCTTCTCCTCCCACAGTGCCCTTTAAATTGTGTCGTAGGAAGAGAAGCTGATCCCAGGACCTTTGTGCGGTTCTCTAGCCCCCAGGGTGCCATTCTACCACATCACAAACTTCACAAAACAAACCAGTTTGGCAAACAGAGAGGTCTGTGATTCATGCAGCCCCCAGAACCGAAATGAACCTCGGTTTTCCCGGCTCATGCTCATCCCTAGTTATTTCTCTTGAGCAGTTTGGCATGAGCAGCTAAAGACATTGGAGAAATACAGGTTGCTTACCTGTAACTGGGGATCTTCAAGTGGTCATCTGTGCATTCACACCTCTGGGATATACCATGCCTGCGCCAACCCCGATCGGTATCTTGTAAAGCGAAAGGGATTTTCATGCCCTCTCCCCGGTCACATGCAAGGCTCCGGTGTGCATGACCAAGGGAGGGGCACGACAATCCCGCCAGTTCCTTCTGACCGCTGCCATCAGTCTCCAAGCAAGATAGGAAAGGCCGACAGCAGAGGGGAAGGAGGGCGGGTGGTGTGAATGCACAGGTGACCACTCAAAGATCCCCAGTTACAGATAAGCAACCTGTATATCTTCTTCGTGGTCTCTGTGCATCACACCTCTGGGAGATTAACAAGCGAGAAAAAAACCCACATACATACCTGGAGGAGGGAACTGGAAGTCTTAAACTCACACTGCCTGCAACACAACTCGCCCCACCATGGAACACTGGTGAAGATGGACATCAAGGGCGTAGTGCCTCACAAAAGTGTGAGGGGAGGCCCAGGTAGTCGCATTACAGATGCCTCCCAAAGGCGTCCCTTTGAGGAAGGCTATGGAAGTAGCTACTGCCTTGGGGGAGTGCACACGAAGCGAACCACGCAATGGCTTCTTTGCCAGTAAGTAGCACAGTTTGATCGTCTCCACAATCCATTTGGATAGACGCTGGGATGACAGCTTCTGACCTTGCCCCGGCCAGGCATGGGAGACAAAGAGGGCTGGAGATCTTCAAAAAGATCAAGTCCTATTCAAGTAGAAAAGCAGGGCTCTTTTCACATCCAGCACGTGAAGATGACACTCTTCCTCATTCTGAGGGGATGGAAAGAACACTGGAAGGGTGATATCCGCTTTCATATGAAACTCTGAGACAATCTTGGGTAAAAAGAAGATGTCTGGAGCCAGGGTAACTCCATCAAAATGAAAGGTAAGGTAAGGCAGGTCACAACGGAGCACAGAGAGTTCACTCACCCACCTGGCAGATGTGATGGCCACCAAGAAAGCTGTTTTCCATGACAGGAGTTGTAAGCTACAGGTGGCCATTGGTTCAAAGGGCTTGCCCGTCAGTCTCGCCAGGGTCCCTGAGATGGGGGAAACAGGCGATTGAGGCCCTTCATAAATTGTTTTGTCCTTGGATGGGAAAAAACCAAATGTCCTTCTATTTCAGGGTGATTTGCAGAAATAGCAGCCAAGTAGACCTGTAGAGAGGCAAAGCTGAGGCCCATGTCGATATGGGAGAGGAGAAAGCCGAAAACAGCATTTAGAGCCGCAGGAGGCGGGGGCAACCCTTCCAAACTAAGGTAAGCCACATACTTCTTCCATTTTCTGTCGTAGAACTGACATGTAGATGGCTTTTGGCAATTGAGGAGCATGTGGGCTATTCTGTCACTCACTCTCGTTACAGAATATGCCACACAGTCATCTGAAGATGAGGCACAATCCTTTTGCTGGAAATAGGAGTAGAGGCTGGATGAGACCACAGTGCTTTCGCAGCTTGCAGCAAGACCAAAGTTAAGGGAAATGTGACAGCTGTGGAAGTGTCCATTTGTACTATGTCAAAAACTGAATCTGTGACAGTGGGTGGAGGCTGAACGGTGGAGAGTGCCAGCATATTGGCCTTTGATGAACTCCGCATACGATTTAAGGTCATAAGAACATAAGAGACGCCAATGTTGGATCAGGCCAATGGCCCATCCAGTCCAACACTCTGTGTCACATAGTGGCCAAAACTACCAGGTGCCATCAAAAGGTCCAGCAGTGGGGCCAGGACACTAGAAGCCCTCCCACTGTTGCCCCCCTCCAAGCACCAAGAATACGGAGCATCACTTGCCCCAAACTAAGACTTCCTATCTAGACCTTGTGGCTAATGGCCACTGATGGACCTCTGCTCCAGATGTTTATCTAATTCCCTCTTGAAGCCGTCCGTGCTTGTAGCTGCCACCACCGCCTGTGGCAGAGAATTCCATGTGTTAATCACTCTTTGGGTAAAGAAGTACTTCATAAGAACATCAGAGAAGCCAATGTTAGATCAGGCCAGTGGCCCATTCAGTCCAACACTCTGTGTCACACAGTGGCCAAAAACACCAGGTGCCCTCAGGAGGTCCAGCAGTGGGGCCAGGTCCTCGGATGGGGAGATTATCTGCCACCTTTTGGGGTGGGGAGGGTTCCTGAGTAGGAGCCTCGTCATCGGAGGAGGAGGATGAAGATGATCCCGAAGGTTCAGACTGCTCTGATGGCTCGGAAAAAGCAATGAGTTGCATTGGCATTGATGGCATCGGTGTCAACTGTCCAGTGTGTTGTCTCAAAGGCGGAACAGCGGGTTTGTGCTTTCTGCCAATCGGCACCAAGTGTTGGGGCCGTACAAATTCTGGCGTTGGGGGATGCTCCTGGTATCGAGACAGGTGGGAGGACGTTGACTGGTGATCCCAATCCGCTGGAGTGTACGGGGGGAACCAGGGCACACTAGGCATGGGATAAGCTCCGTAGAGGTACTGCCACCGATGTCTGTCCCATGGAGCTGGAGGATAATGCCCAGATGATCGATCCTGATCCTCTGAATGATGCGGAGAAATGGCTGACACACCTGTGTCATGGTCTAGGTGTAGACTTTCGACACGGGGTGGTCGGGGCACTTGGGTTAGCTCCATATCCAGTTCAGAGTCTATGAAGTGGATAGTGCACAGCAAAGGCGAGGTGGGATCACCTTGTAGCTGCCCAAGGCCTGCAGAGTCAAGCACTGTAGCCCCCGCTGGGGCTGTGTCCGACGCGACGTGCGTGGACGAAGCAACTTTGGTAGGGGTACCCTTTTTGTGCTTCTTGTGCTTCCTCTGCCTGTCGTCCTTGCCCTCCTTGCGTTTTTTTTTGCAGGGAAAGGGGCTTCGGACTGGAAGGTCGACATCGATCATTTCATTACTGATCTGTTGACATTGATGATGCTCGGTGTCAGAGATAGCGCAGTTGCCGATCCCGAAGCTGGGGTCAACAGCGAGGCATGGCCGGATGTCTCTTGCGAAGACACGGCTGGCGAAAGAGCCTGTTCCAACAAAGCGACATGGAGTCTCGCGGCTCGGTTCTTCCTTGTCTGCTTCAAGAACCTGGCACAGTGAGCACAGGAATCCACCCGGTGCGCTTCCCCAAGGCACAAGAGGCAAAGCAAGTGTCTATCCCGGGGGGGGGGGGGATTTTGCTACTGCACTTTAGGCACCATTTGAAGAAGCCCCACCGTTTGGCCATAGGCCGGGGGTGGGGAGTAACCTGCCGAGGCAGAGCACTCAGAAATCAGTTCTGTTCAAATCAAGTAAAGTCTTTCACTTTCAGGAAAAATCCACAAGAAACAGGAGAAAAGAGAAGAAAAAATACCGACCGAATTCAGTCCTATCGGTGCGGCGGTCAGAAGAGAACTGGCGGGATTGTCGTGCCCCTCCCTTGGTCATGCGCACTGGAGCCCTGCACGTGACCGGGGAGAGGACGTGAAAATCCCTTTCGCTTCAGAAGATACTGATTGGGGTCGGCGCAGATGCACTCTATCCCAGAGGTGTGATGCACAGAGACCACGAAGAAGATCTAGCTCCTTCTGTCATTATATTAAAGAAAGGGAACATGAATTAAACAAAGGTGATTTGTAATGGTTGCTTATACAAATGTATTTATATGAAATACTGGGATTCTAATTCTCATGCTGAAGAGTGCCAATAATTTGTGTGAATAGAAAGATGAAATTCTTTAATGTCTGCCTGTTGAAATCAAAGTAGGATATCTTAAGACATGGAACATTATTTAGTAATCCACCCAAGAAAAAAGGAAGGACAGGAAAGGAGAGGAGAGGTTGTAAAAACAGGAGTCCGGATACTCACACTACTGTATTACTAATTATACATGAGGCAGAATCAAGGCACACTTCAAACACAGTTCAGTTTACCATTTAGAAAATTACGCTGGTTTTCCAAGATTTGGTTGATTTCATGGATCCACATCTGGCGGACTCCAGGACTAGTGGAATGCAAAACAAAAGTCTCCATAGCATCACCTGCTCGTGACGTTAGTGCAAATTTACATGGATCGCTGTCTACGTTTTCCTCCAAGCAAAGGCAACTCACCTTGATTAGAAAAGGGGAAAAAATGTGTTGAAAGATTTGTATCCCCAAGGATAAAAGTTGCACTTACTACAAAAGATTCTGCTAGTGTCCCACTTAGGCCATACAACAGCCCATGACAGCAGCCGTCCAAATGCCCAAACTATTTTTAGCAACTGGGTTTAGACACGCACTTGAAACAAACCATGTTTGTTATCTGAAACTAACTATTTATGCCATCGGTAGCAACCACAGTTTGCCGGAAAAGAAATATAAAGCTCACTGTCAGAAAAGCTTCTCTGGCCAGCTGTTTGGAAGCAAGTCTGCCTTGCCCCAGAGAGCGGAGTTGTTCTGTACAAGGGAATGAGAAAGGCAGAGAAACCTGCCGGGGAGAAGGTGTTCTGCATGCACAGATTCTGTACTGGAGTGCTGGTGACGGTGCGGAATCATTCACAAGTCTTCAAATACGCCCAGAGCTCACAAAAAGCCAGCACAGGGCACCGCCTCGCCCAGACCCTCAAGTAAAGGGGCAGTGCCTCCTGCTCTTGGCACCCACCCCCCCCCGCAGCATGATTCATTCCGACCGCGACTAGGAGGAAGAAGTGCTGCCCAGCCGTGGTCGCATGCCAGGGCAACAACCCCACCCCCACCCCCCACGCCAGTAGCTCACTTTCAACTCAAATATGTTTTCCTTATTTCACAGGTCAGTGAAGCCATGGAATGCAGCTACAGGGAAGTGACATTCACGTTCCCCTGATAGTACAAGAATTTCAGTTCCTAAGAAACGGAAGGAAGCTTCAACCAGACGCTGTTATCGACTACTAGCCTCCTCACGGAAGCCAGCGGCATTCCAGGCCAGCACAGCATCAACAAGCCTCTTGCCAACCAGCATCTATGAATGTCTCTGCAGCTGAGCACACAGACAGGGTGCATCAGGCACGCCACAGCAGATAGCGCACCAGGGCTGGGAGTGACAGTTCAAGTTGCCATTTGGCCATTCAGGCGGGGGGTCAAGTTGGGTTCTCTCAGACGTCTCACCAGGTGAACCCAAAATGGCATTCTAAATTGCAGAGGAAGTGTGGGGTACAAATGTGATACTTTTCTATTCCATTAAGATACTTTCGGAGGATGGCCATGTTGCAGCAGAACTGTGAGACTCAAGTCCAGGAGCCCCAGAGAGATCAATAAGATGTTGGGGGATTATGAGCTTTTGAGAGCTAAAGCTCTCCTGTATCTGCCAAAGGGAGCTTGGGCTCTCAAAAGCTTATGCCCTCCCAATCTTATTGATCCCCAAGGTGCTCCTGGACTTGCATCTAGCTATCCTCTTCCATGTGACTGCTGGTGAGGGGAAAAAACAGCACCATGGACAGCCTTTGGCATCACTCAGTACAGCCTGGAATTCTGAGTGGAAGTGCAGACAAACAAATCCAGGAATTAAGCTTGTGAAGTTACCCCAAAGATGAGCCAATAATTGGCAAAAGGTTAGTTTGGGTGGCTCCCTGGAGGGACAAGTGCATATACTGCAGCTTCCCAACTGAAGCAGCTAACCGTGATTCATCCTGAGTTAATGCAAAGACTAAGATCACAAAGGGTCCTGGAATCCTGGGCCCCCCTCACGTCCCCCCCCCCCCCCGCCAAGGGACAGTGGTGACTCCTAGATCCTGACTCCCAACCTCAGGTCCAGTTGCGAGGTTCAAGCCCATTCTTCTCCCCAGCTTCCACTTCCCCACCTGGCACACGCGACACTAATCCTTCTGCCAAGGGGTGGCAAGCTGTGCTGGCGGAGGGAGGAGGGAGCTGCAGCAGGCAAGGAGGTCAGCTGCCCCCCTCCCTTCAGACAGAAGGCCTGCTTCCCACAGCGCACCCAATCCGCGCTTTCCCGGAGAGTCAGGAGGCCTGCCATGCAGGAAAGGCAACGTCCTTCTGGCTGCCACTTCAGAAAACCGAGAAGGCTGCAGGACGGGATGCCTGGATCAAAGTGGAGTTAAGAATCCTGATCCTCCAGCACAAAGAGAGCGACTCAGACCACTTACCTTGATACTGTTCTTAAATAAGAACCCCGGAGTTGAGAAGCCTTTCTTTTTATCTAGAGGTTCGCTGAAAATGACAATCTGCTCAAACAGGAAGACTCGCCTCTCCCTGCATCGCGGCAGGAGTCCCCCTGTCTCTTGGTCCGCGACCATGAAGGTCTCTTGCAGCAGCAGCTTCCCCTGGGCAACAATTTTACCCTGAAGACAGAAGCCAGAACAAGTCGGGTGAAACCTCCCTGCTCGCAGGCGGATCATCAAATGGTCTGACCAAAGCAAGCAATAAACTGGCAAAGCCAACCGACAGACCTGGTGTGGCCTCTTGGTGGTTACGGCAGACCCAAGACGCCAAGGATCGAGGCGGTCGTCATGGCCCCCCACCATCCCCCCCGCAAACAGGCCACTGGGCTCTGCCTGCACTGCTTCCAGATTGTTGGGAAAGGCCTCAGACAGACTCAGACATGCCAGTGGGAGAAGACATCCCCCCCCCCCCCCCCCCGTGGGACTCACCTGAGCCACCGTTACCCAAGAGCTGCGCTGGCCAGACCTAAATGCCTCGGGCTCTAACCAGTGCGACTACTGTTCAGCTATAGGGTGCCAGAGGGGGACAGGGCAGCCGGGTAGAAAAAGGTTGGAAAAGAGACCAGGGGCACAACCAAGGGAGAGCGGTGCCAGCACAAACGGCCCTCTTTAACCCTGCCCCCTGGCGGGCACCAGGTGCCGCCGGAGCCACGGCCGGGGCAGACCAGAGCAGGGGCAGCTCTTCGTGCCTTTGCTCTGCGCAGCTCAGCAGAGGAAAGAATTCCTGAAGCTGGGACAAATAAAATCTGTGTCTGGAAAACACTTGTAGTGCTTTGAAACCGTTTATTATTATTATGAAGAAAAAGAGTAGGTTTTTATTCCCTGCCTTTTCTCCACCATAAGGAGTCTCAGAGCGGCTCACAATCGCCTTTCCCTTCCTCTCCCTACAACAGGCACCTTGTGAGGCAAATGGGGCTGAGAGAACTCGGAGAGAACTGGGACTGGCCCAAGGTCACCCAGCAGGCTTCATGTGGAGGAGAAGTGGAGAATCAAACCCGGGTCTCCAGATTAGAGTCTATTGCTCTTCACCATTACACCATGCTGGCACACAACTGACTTACAATAATGACCAGTTATTCTAGAAGGAAAGGGAATAGGAGTACAAACCCTGGAGATGAGAACTTACATCAAATCCTTGTAAACGACCAACATTCATCATGTCGTTGCACCGTTTTGGTACTATGCACATTACCTCTACGGCCCTCTGTGGAATCAAATCAAGAGAAATGTTAGAATGGCCAACGCTGTCCTCGCATACCAACAGCTCCCCTTAGATTGCCTCAGGGGCCAAGCCACAAGAGGCGTTCTTTAAGCCAGTCAGAAGGCTCAAGACTCTGAGGAACTCCAGACCTGATTTGCAGCTTCACAGAAGAGCTTGTCCAAAATAGCAGGCACCCACCCTGAATGAAGGTTAACCTGGAAAAGCCCTGCAAGGTTCCAGGCTGGATATTCTTGTTACCAAGGCATGTGGCCAGGCTGGTGAATCAGCCCAGGCGGGCAAGAAGAACTCTGGGCTACCTTCAGCCACCGGCCTCTCCAAGGCCAGGGGAACACCCAAGAACCACTACAAATCATGCACCTGTCCCTTCAGGGCAACCCTAATTCCATCCAGAATACGCTGTATACCTGTTCCTGCATCAGTGCTACTACCTAAGCAGAGCAATTCCATCTTCAGTGGCCTCCCAGCACTACTTAGGATACCCACTCCCTGGCTAGATCGGCAGAGACAGAGGTCTGCATGTCTCTCATGGGAGTATTAGCAAAGTAAAAGCTAACCACACTTCAGAGCATCGGCCGAAGCCAGTGGGAGCTTGTGCCTGTTGAAGAACTTCTTGGCACACGTGTTGTGTTTTGAGGCACACCGACCTATTCGTGAAGCTGAGCTGGGGCCACGAGACCAAAGATGTTCTTGTACAATGGTCATGTATTTGAATCCTGGTTTCCTGGAGTGGACATCTTTGGAGAAATGGAGAGCAAGACCTGATACAGGCAATACTGCTTCATGAAACAAAGCCACCTGTCAGATGGCACAGCTGTAGCGCATGGCTTTACTCTCCATATGGTCCCAAGACATGAGGAGGAAGTTAGCAACAGCTGGCAGCTGTTATGAATGCCAAAAGACAGTCATAGGGAGGTCAGGCCATGCTGCCTCACCTTTATAAGACCAGGTAGGCTCTGCCTTAGATGTTCACTCTTCCAAAGTGCTCTTGGGTTGACATGGATCAATCTTTGCTTTGCCTGTGCTTAGCTTCAAGTCTGATGGCAGACCATGGAGCCTGCTGGGATAATAATCTGCTCACACAGAAGGCTTCTAGAAGGGCTGCAGGAAAGAGCTCAGTGTTCCTGGAGAGTCTCCAATCAAACTCTGTCATACCATCTGCCTCCTACTGGTCAGACAGGAGTATAGTCCATCTTGTGGCAAGAGTATCTGGACAAAAATAACTTTAAGTTCCATATAGATACAGGTGTTTGTTGGTCTTAAAGGTGCCACTGGACTCAAACTTTGTTCTTTAAATCCTATAATCTCTCTCACACATACACTGAAGATGATGACTAGTGGAGCAATAATTTTGTGGCCACAACTGTAAAAGCAAATAAAACAATATTTCTAAGTACCTCTAATTCTGTAGTATCAAGGTTTGCCTTTTTGGAGTATTTGAGGAAGTCCTGTAAGGAAAAAGCAAGAAAAATGAGTCTCCATTCATACAGAGATAGAAAACTAACTTGGACAGGGGCTTATTTTTTTAGAAATTGGGGACAATCATAAACTGTGGATGCATACATTCTTCCATTCTGGGGCTTTGAATGAGCACTGATGATCCCCAATTCGTGGAAGATATCCCCAAACACTACGATTTTTGTCCATCTTGTGGCTGCTCTGTAATTGCTGCACATTATTTTCTCTCATGCTTTTCAAGTCTGAGATTTGTTCCTTCCAGAAGCGGGCCTCCACAAACCTGTGTAATCAGTAGGATTCTTAACATTGTTAAGCCATGCAGGACCTCTTGCCGTTCCGCAGGGCCTGCAAGATGGAGCTCTTCCACCAGACTAGGCGCTGCCCAGCACTAGTACTACCAATGGCCACTATTAACATCTGTGGTGGAGGGCTGGCCCTGGCTTGGAAATCTGGCCAAACCATCCAGGGAGGCCGGCAGATTGCTGAGTTGGGAATTTTGGGTGCTGCTTCATATAGCACGCCATCTGAACCTAAGGAAGGATTGGCTAACAACGTGAGCACTTTAACTGTTAGTTGTATGATTTGTTTTAAATCGTTTTAAATATTTTATCTGAACTTGGTACATTGTGCCGAGCAATGTGAGCCGCCCTGAGCCTGTTCGTAGGGAGGGCGGGATACAAGTGTAACAAATAAAATTAAAAGAATAAAATAAATAAGCTGAGAATGAAAGTCCAGCTACTTTCCTGTCACACACTCTAGTGTCAGTCACCTCAAGCGGATACACAATGGTGGAAAATCAGCAGCTGCAGGGAAATTTTCTAAGAAATACTTGCCCCTCAAGCAAGCATACCACAGCTTATTTTTACGGTGTTTTACTACAGCAATATAAATCCAGCTGATTTATCTGATTTCCACCTTGCCTTTCAACAAGAAGGAATCCCCCAGGCAGCTTCCAAGACGAGTGAAAGACGATGACTGACTCTGCGGTGGTGGCACTGCTCCCCTGCAGCCAAGCAAGGTGCCGGAGCGGCATCTCCCCCCACTCCCAGTTCTCAGTGGGCTGCGGTGGGTGTCCCAGCCGCTCCCATCCAGTCTCACGCCGCTGACTGCTGGCAACTGGCTGGTCAGCTGCTCCATCCAGCCACCCTGCCTTCCTCTGCCTTTCCGGACTCTTCTGACGGTCCTCCAGTGGCAAGAGCAAAGAGCACGCTAAGGGCCTCACCTTTAGTAACAGCTGGTACTTCATGATTCTCTGCACCGGTTTTATCAACAAGTCTGTGAGCTGAAGTCGGTGTCCCAAACGCTGCTTCAGGTCCTAGAGCGGGTGAAAGGAAGTCCAAAGCAGTTGTGCTGAGAGCTCACTATCTTGAGAGGCGGTCTTTTCAAAGACATCAGCCTGGGGGATCGTTCCAGGCACCGTCTTTGCTCTGGCACTGTGGCTTCTCTGACACTGAGCTCCTCTCTGATTTATTTGAAAACCACCTATCATTTAAGAAGTTTGGTTTTCATTTGTGCAAAACTTTGCAGAAATGTTGTTGCAGTCTTGACCTCTTTCTACCCATACCCTAATGAACAAATCAGACTTGTTTCATTCAGTAAAGGAGCACTTTTTCATTCCTTCAGAGTTGTCCTATTTTCACTCTTGAAGGGATAACCGTGGGGAAGCCAGCTCCGTTCCAACCCATTGCTTAATGCCCCTCGCCCAGCGATATCAGTCACAGCCTCCAGTTCCACACCGGGGGGGGGGGGACTCTCTGGATCCCACGGGCTTGCTTTTTCTTCATGTGGGAAGGAGGGCAACCCATTTGGAGATCACCACGCCCCTTCACCCCACTTTTGCAGAGCAGTGAGTTACCTCCGTTGTGCTGTATTTCAGCACATCTCTGACTGGCTGGCCAGATGGCTTAGTTTTTAAAACTTTATCCTTTCACCCTGATGACTTCTTGGGCTAAAAACAATTCATCAATAGCCCTTGCATCCACATCTACATACACCTAGGGGCCACCCCTAGCCATCTTGCTCATTCTTTTGAGTGGACAGAATCAGCACTGCAAACAGAATTTCTGGCCAGGATGTGTAAGGACACCTTTACTGACTGGAGGCAATTAAGAGAACTCCTGAATGACTCTTCTCCTCATCAACTGCAACCACTGATAGCTGTTTCAATATAATTCCTTCCTTCAAACTCTTCATCTTAGCGTGTAAAAAGCAACTAGTGATATAAATTAAGATTACCATGACAACCATTGTAAGACTCCAAATTTGCCTTGTCTTCTCAAACCCCCCCCCCCCCCCCCCAATAACAAAACATCTGTTTCTATGCTGTAATTCAACTCTGACTTGAAGTCTGGTACGGACAGCAATTAAACTTCAGAGGAGGGGAAATAATAACCAGTAAGCTAATTTAAATCCCAGTTCCAGATCCCAAGGGAAACAATGGATCACATGCAGCAAAGAACACGTTTGGAAAGACCCATTCTACCCGGAAAAGTCATCCTTTTCTTTGGCACATACCTCAAAAAACGTATCAATGTATTCTGAGACAATATGCTCAGACTTTGGTTTGTTTTGGCAGTAAACTATGTACATGTGCAATCTTCTCTCCTAGGGTGGGGAAATAAGAACAAAACCAGTGTTAGAGGCCATCAAAAAAGCACATTCACATGGGCCACAGCAGCAGCACAGCTCATTAAAACAGAGGCTGCAGAGTCAGGGCTGATTCATCCGCGCCTTCTCCAGGCATTCTGCCCAGCAGTTCTTCACTGAAGCAGGCCCCCCGACCAGCTGGGAGGGATGGAGGAAGTGGGCCACAGGACGCACACAGACCCAGCCAGCAGGGGTCTCTGTTGGAGTAGAATGCTCTCCTTTCCAGCCAATATGAACACGGGGAGTCCTACAGCTATTCCCAAACACAGCATTGTTAGCCGGACAAAATTGTACCCTGAGACTGAATCCATGGAAAAGGTAATATTTTATAACCAATGAGTAAGCTGACTGATCTGCCAATGAAAATTCTGCAGCAATCGTTTTAAAACCTTCCATATAACCTTTGCACATTGGGTTTGTCTGCTGAAGAACTTCTGCAGCCTGTCATGGAACCAAAAGGAAAGGATTTTTAAAAAGTACTCTAGAATGCACACTGGCCTAGCTTGCTGGGTGTGGGCACAGTTCTATGAACTCTGTAAGTCTGGCCTTAGAATAAATTATGTAAATTATGCAAATTAACTTTGGATAGCATAACTTGCAGTTTTCCACCCAGTTTATAGCCCCAGTACCACCCCCTCCCCACCCCAGGCACTGCTTTGTGATGGATGAAGAAAAGAATGGTTTGGGCTCAGAGCTGTCTGGACGATATGGAGAGAAAGTAGCCGCAGCAGCACTTTCCCCTCATCACGCTCTCTGCAACGTCTAAGCATTTAGGTTTTTGCCTACATGGGGTTTTTGCCAGCCAGGCAGATCCCTAAGTCAGACGGCCACTTCTGGTTTCTGCAGCCACCTTCTGTACTCTTAGATGGCAGAGCCCACAAGACACGTGGCTGTATTTCAAAGGGCACTGCTGTGAAGGTTGTGGCTGCTTTAGACCACCGAGGGCTACTGTACGCACCACAGGCCCAAGGTACGGCTTCCCGAGACGAGGAGCTTGGGCACGTAACTATCCACACACCTCCTCCACCTCGTCCCCAGACCCACTATTACTTGCTACTTTGACACTAAATTCTGAACAAAAAATAAGTGAGACAAAGTAAATTTAGCTAAATACCAATCGATATATCTATCAATTTCAGTTTCAATCACCGAATGGGGGCGGGGCGTTAAGGCTGGTGGATAACTGCAAAGGCTGTGTGCACGCTGCCAAATATCCAGATTCATGTTCAAAACCCTTTCTGGTAATATAACGGAAGATGTTCATACTTACATGTTTAACAAAAAGTGATCCTAATTTTTCTGGATCCTCAAGGCACTTCTCTAATTCTCCTAAAAAGAAACTACAGACAACAAAAACATTTATCTTAGTTGTTTCTGCTTCACAGTAGTGGATGTCACCCCCCATCACCACAGTTGGGCTGCAAAAGGTTGCTGCCATCTAAGATCTGCCGGTGTCTCAGGTCCAAGGTAAAAGGTCCCCACTAAAAGCCTCAATAGGGCTGGTAGAAAACACTCCCCCTCCCCCAGCAGCTGGGACACTGCAGCCCTGGTTGTGGAATCCTGTTCTTTAGAGATTTATTTTTGCTAGCTGTATTAGGCAGCTTCTAGAAATGCATGATTTGCCCACTGAAAAATATATACAAGAAGAGCAACCAAGGTTCTATTGGTATAAAGAGCTTCTTTCAATCAGAAGGCAGCTGGGAGTGATCCCACACCCCACCTCACGGAACAACTAATTCCAAGCACTGTGCACAGACTCGTCAAGCTGGTTAATCTCCCAGACCTGAGCATAGTGAACTGACGAATTATCTTTGACTAGCACACGTGGGGAACACATAGCACATGTCACCCTGCAGTGAAAGATAAGCAGCTGGCTCGAATCCAAAGCCTGTCTATGAAACAGCAACAGCCACCTGTAAGATGTTGCAGAAAGAGAGGAACTGGACGATTATTTGGGTCTCTGGTGCAGCTCTTCCCAACACAGAATCTGCGGGCACTGCTGCATCTGCTCTGGGATGCCTTGAAATGCTGCAAAGACTTCCAGATGGTTATTCTTATCCAGAGAGGACCCAAATAGAAGGCTCTTAAACCCAGGTCTAAACATATTTTCTTTGGCTTTAGGAGACACCCCAAAAATTCAGGAGCCAGACTTAGTTTCCAGCCTTCAGGGATTTACATTTTAATAACCACATTTCTCATTAGTGCTACCATAAAACCCAATCCTAAATTCGACACACTTTCTTGCCTTTTTAAAAAGCTATAATAGGAGTCTTGTAGTGTATAAATAAATATGGGCTTGCCCTAGTTGTTACCCTAACAAAAAGTTGATCTCTGTTCTCACTGAGATCGTAATTCTACTGAGAATCACCAAGAGGAACTGGTAAGAAATGACTGATGAAAATTACCAGGTCCCACAAAGAAATTTCTAGGCACCACCTGGGATTTGGCTGAGCCCTGTCTCTAAACACTCAGGGGGAAAGTTGCCCTCTGGACTGACAGAGGAGGTACAAACGCCAAGATCCCATCTGCAGGAGACTTCAGCAATCACAGACAGAGGGGATTTGAAGTGCTCTGCCCCCAGATGCATTTTGGAGCCCCCAGATGCATTCCTTTCCTGGTTCCATGAGCAGCAGAGAACTTGTACAGAGAACAGACTAAGGGAAGCACGTCTGCTGAGCACCTGGTGGATTTGGCCCATTCTTAGACCACGTCTGAAGGCTGAGATGAGAGGGACCCTGACAAAATTTAATAGAATGCACAACTCTGTGGCCAGGCAGAAACAGTTCACGAGAGATGAGGCATAGCTAAGCCCACCTCAGCACTACAAATGACTGGCTTGCTGATACACCTGTGGTATGCAGCATCCCTCAGCTACCCTCTGGAAAACGGCCATGATAGCAAAAGCCATCAGCCACCTGTTCCCACGGCCAAAGGATACCTGTTCTCAAACTCTCTTTCAACAGCATCTACTTATCATCCTGCACAGTGGTGTCAACTTCCACAGAAGTACCAAAAATCAATACTGTGTTTTATAAAAAACAACTGGACTCCTAGCTGCAGGATTCAAGCCAAAATTAAACTCTAAATGGGGGGGGGGGGGGGGGGGGGGGGCGGCAGAAACTTTGGCCAAGTCATTACATTGGAACAGGGACACAGACGGTGATCTATCCACCACCCATTCTTCCTCTTTTGGACTCAGTGCGAACATGCTCTCCAACTTTCAACAACACCTTTAAAACCTTTCTGTGCCAACTGGATTTTTAGAGTGTGATGCTTGACACTTCTTAAGGTGTTTGAGTGCAGTTGTTCAGTGGCTTACACAAGATTAAAAACTGAAGTTATGATTTTAAAGTAAAAACATACTCCCTGTGCCAGTCATATATTTGATGTATGTTGCCAAAAACGATTTTGTCTTTCCCTTTCATGTCATCAGGAACACCATCTTCCTTCATGAGTGTCATGTAACCCTGAAATAAGAGAAAAATGGGCATGGGTTCACCTTCATAGTACTTTAAATATTCTTATGCAACTGACTATATAACATCATGCAACCTCAATGTGCTTGCTTAAAGAAGCACTGAGCCCATAAGAACATCAAAAGAGCCCTGCTGGCTCATACCCCATCTGGTTCAGCCTCCTCTCTCACACAGTGGCCAACCAGCTCCTCTGGAGGGCCAACAGCGGGGCATGGAGGCCAAGGCCTTCCCCTGATAAGAACATCAGAAGAACGTTGCTGGATCAGACCAGTGAGGGTCCATCTAGTCCAGCATCCTGTCTCACACAGTGGCCAACCAGTTCCTCTGGAGGGCCAACAACAGGGCAGAGAGGCCGAGGCCATCATAAGAACATCAGAAGAGTCCTGCTGGATCAGACCAGTGAGGGTCCCTCTAGTCCAGCATCCTCTCTCACACAGTGGCCACCAGTTCCTCTGGAGGGCCAACAATAGGGAATGGAGGCCAAGGTCTTCCGTTGATGTTGCCTCCTGACTCTGGGATTCAGAGGATTAGTGCCCTGAATGTGGAGGTTCCCCTCAGTCAGCATGGCTAGTAACCACTGACAGACTTATCCTTCATGTATATGAATCCCCTTTGAAAGCTGTTTACTCCTGTGGCCATCACCACGTCCTCTGGCAGCAAATTCCGCATTTTAATCCCTCTCGGTGTAAAGTAGTATTTCCTTTTGTCCATCCTGAACCTACTGCCCAACAGTTTCACTGGATGCTCATGTGTTGTAGTATTTTTGGAGAGGGAGAAAATAATTATCTTTGTCAACTCTTTCCACCCCATGCATGATTTTATAAACTTTTATCGTGTCCCCCCTTAGTTGTCTCTTTTCTAAACTGCAAAGTCCCAGACTCTTCCGCCTTTCCTTTTCCTAATAAAACATGACTGTCGGGGAATAATTTAATTACACAAGTGCTTAAACAAAGAAGAGTAGTTTATGTGCTTGTGTAATTAAATTATTCTTGGACTTGCAGTTTAAAGAGCCAAGTATGAAACACACAAAAGCTCGAAGAGACCAAAGGGAAACCTCTACTTGTGATCTGACAACAGCACAATCGCACGCTGTGAGGCTAGAAGCATCTGTGCTGGATCTCTAGGGATGGGGATCAGTTTGCAATACACACAATATTCTTTTCTATAAAACTGTCAATTTTCATAGTTTCATTGTTATGTTCTTATGTTAGCAGACTTTAGGGAATCCCCAACTGCTGTCATTACTATTTAGGTATAAATACCAGCAGTACCCAATAAGTCTGAAGTACAATTACCAGCTCTGGTCTCCACTGACCACACATTGCAACACAGAGGCTGAGGCGCAGGTTCCCCCAAGACATTCGGGGACAGCTCAGAACGCCCCGTTTTCCCATGACTGCACAGGGATATGCAGAGACAGGTGGAGAAAAAGTAGCTGTGAGTCAGCGTCTGAACATGCAGTGGCAGCACGGCTCCCAGCCACTGTGCTGAGAGGGGCTTCCTGCATGTACAGTCTGGCGGCCCAAGCTAAGCCCTTCCATGTGGCGAAGGGGCCGTGCGCATGATCACCAGGGATTGCAGCAGTCCAAGACAGGCTTTTGCAAGAACAAGCAGGTCCTCGTATGCGAGTCTTGTGCAAGGCAATCGCCTTCTCTGGTAGAGAAGTCCCACCAGCTATGGAAGCTACAGTGTGCACAATGAGCTCCTAGATTAAGCTGCACACATATCATATATAGGAATGCAACACTTAGGGACTCTTCCCAATGGCCAACTCACCATAGCCTAGATCCAGATGGTCAGCCATGTTGATCTGATGCAGCAGAACAAATTTAGACTCCAATGGCACATTTAAGCCCAACAAAGGTTTATTCAAGGTATGAACTTTCATGGGTAAGGCACACTTTTTTAAATACACTGGAATGGTAGACGAGGTTCTAAACTTATAGACAGGGATTTAACGGCAAATTAACATGCAACATGATGATGTTTAAATTATGCAAAGTGAAAAACTAAATAACAAGATTATGAGGTCAACAGTGGTAAAGCAATAAATATGTCAAAATAGCAGATAAATGTCTAAAGGTGTTTTTTCTAATTGTGGGAAGTAACAGAATTATCTCCTCTCAGGCGTGGAGACCACGCGGAGGGCACTTAACAGTATATTTTGAGCTGGATGTAATGTTGACAGCAGACATCCATTCAGGATTCTAATATACTATTCTGAAACACACCAAAATATAGAGGATTTATAGTCCTTCTTGTTGAGAATACATATGTGAGGATTGAATGAGTTAGCATATGTGATGGGATAAAAATCCAATATCCCTGTTGAGTCCTGGGGAGATTTTTGTTCCAAGTGAGGTTATCCATTTTATTCCCTGGACATATTCCACCAGGCATTCAATGATTTTCACCCCACCATCAACCTGACAATGAACCAATCCATGCAAGAAATACATTTTCTGGACACTACTATAAAAATACACAATGGACGCATATACCAAAAACCTACTGACCGACAAACATACCTACATGCCTCCAGCCAACATCCTAAACATACCAAATGATCCACTGTATACAGCTAGGCTCTATGCTACAGCTGCATCTTCTCCAATCCTACAGACAGAGATTCTCACCTGAGGGATCTACAGCACACCCTTTCGGAACTAAAGTATCCACCTGATGAAGTCAGGAAGCAGATTAACAAAGCCAGAATGATACCCAGAGAAAACCTGTTAGAAGACAGGCTCAAAAGAGACAATGACTGCGGTCACACTCACTAAATAATCCACTTTCAATCCACTTTCATTGCACTTTCCAACTGGATTTTACTGTGTGAACTGGCAAAATCCAGTTGGAAAGTGGAATGAAAGTGGATTATGTAGTGTGTGTGACCACAGCTAATAATAGAACACCACTAGTGGTCAGCTCAAAACAGTTCAATGCATCATCAGCAACTTACAACCTCTACTGGATAATGACAGTTCTCTTTCAGAAGTACTGGGGGGGGGGGCAAACCTTTTCTTGCGTACAGACAGCCCCCCAGTCTCAAACAACTCCTCCCCCACAATAATGCAACATCTCATTTGAAGATGGGCACTGGGACCAGAGCTTGCAATAAACCCAGGTGCCAACTTTGCTGCCACAGACACACCCAGACAACACAGTCCCTGGACCTGACAACATCAACTACACCGTCAGGGGCTCCTTCACTGGCTCATCTCCTAACACTGTAGATTCCATTAAATGTCAACAAGGCTCTTTGGTTCTCTACACAGGACAAACCCTGCGCCAGAGGATAAATGGACACAAATCTGACATCAGGAGACACAAGATTGAGAAGCCTGTAAGAGGACGCTTCAACCTTCCAGGACATTGAATGGGTTGATCTCAAAGTAGCTGTTTATTTAAAAAGAACTTCAGGAACAGAATGGAAAGGAAAATTGCTGAATTACAAGTTATTCTGTACATTAATTCTTAGACTGCGGGAATTGCATTTTAGAAGTTCTTAAATTCAGATTTCTGTTTTGTGTATTATGACTGTTCACCCCCCCCCCCCCCAATATATTATGCTTACTCTGTATGTTGGTCTTAAGACCATAATAATAAACTAAGCAGAACTAAACACCTTTAGACATTTATCTGCTGTTTTGACATATTTATTGCTTTACAACTGTTGACCCTATAACCTTAACATGTTATTTAGTTTTTCACTTTGCATAACTTAAACATCATCACGTAACATGTTAATTTGCTGTTAAATCCCCGTCTATAAGTTTAGAACCTCATCTACCATTCTGATGTATTTAAAAAACTGTGCCTTGCACACGGCAGCTCATCCCTTGAATAAACCTTTGTTGGTCTTAAAGGTGCCCAGTGGATTCTAAACTTGTTTCACCACAGCCTGATAAACATTGTGACAGATAACTGTTTGTTCCCAAACCATAACTTGACACACTGAAGAAATGGCTCTTAGGTCTAATAACAGGCGTGTTTATTAAAAGGAGTTTCAGCTGTCCAATCTAAAAACCGAAAGGCTGCCAGCCATTCCATTGCCTACATTCCTGCACAAATATTCAACAGAGCTTTTCCACTGAAAATATATTACCAAGCCATTCTTAAGCATTCGGCAGCTTATTTTAGACAGCGTAAGAAACAGTTTGCAGTACTGATCTCTTCTAGGATCGGAAAAGGTAATTGTTTCCAGGTTTCAGAGTTTACATGTCCTGCATGCCATAAGTGCTGAAAACCACTTACTAGTAAGGGATACCAAATTTGGAATGATTGCTAGCACCTTACCAGCTCTGGACACCAGTACAGCTGTCTACATTTTACCTGGCGATTACAAACCTTAACCAAACAAAGGAGATCCATTCAACAGAACGGAATGAGAAAGGACTTTGGAGCGACTTCCCAGCGCAATGTTGGTGAGACCATCCAGAGACAGAAAAAGACCCATTGAGGAAAAGCCTGACACACACCTCTACCACATAGCCAAGGTCTCGTACATAGTCTCGCTCCGTCTCCACCAATTCCTGCAGTACATAGCTGCAAAGTGAACAAGATTTAGGGAGAAGTTTACTTAAGGGGACCACTATAAAGGATCACTGTATATGTCTGCAAACAGAAATAACATACACACTAGGGGCTGTACATTTTAACTGATTAACAAACTAAAACCAACGAGGGCCAATTTTAACCACCAAGGCCATGTCTGTCTCGGGGGGGGGGTGGTGGTGGTGGAGAATGCCAATGCTATTTAGCTATGTGGCACAGTATGGGACATTGTTGCATATTAATTGTAAGTGCTCACAGGGTGCCTTATCTTAAAACTGCACCTACAATGAAGCTTTTGTAACAAGCAAATTTATTCCAGTATAAACCACAAGGCGCACATCTGATCAGGTGACAACCCTAGAAATAACCACGTGATATTTTTTCTTGCATAACCACCTACTCTTACTGTGTGTCTTCTTGGCAGTAGGTGGCTGCTGTCCTAAGAAGTTTACTTGATAATGCTGTAGATGATAACCAAGACCTTTCCGCATCCATCCTGACTGCAATGCGGGTTAGCTGCTAGCACCACCAGGTATTTATTCAGTGCTTTTCTTAAGGGCTGGCTGGTGCCCCGTGTCTCATAATCCCCAGCCATCTCCCCGCTGAACACAAGGTCATTCTTCACCACCACCAAGGCCATGACTGTCCGCTCCTTGCCCGCCCTCTCTCAGTTACTACATCCTGCCAGTTCCCACTTGACTTTAGAAGTCGAACTTCTTTCTGGTGTTCCGAAGGGGCTTGGGTTTTGGCCCTCCCGTCCCCCCTTGTTCTTGTCTGAACTGCTTGTTCCACTAGAATTTATTTTGCAAAAGTGGGAGTAATTTGGCAGAGGCTCATTTTGGGGGGTGGAGAAAGAAATTTTAGGGATAATCAAAATATATGCAATCCTTTCTTATCAAACTACAATTATTTGACTAAATTTAACACCACAAAATACACACTTTATAACAAAGGCACCATATACAATTGTAGTACTTGATATTTCTAAAAGCAGTGAGAAGGCCTGCGTTTCCTAAAAACAAAACTGTGGCTCTATCCAATAGTGCCCGGAGCTGTAAACCACAGCACCCTACGCAGCCTGGGCACAGGCATCTCAGTTCTTTGCCACCTAAGTGGCGGGAAAGACAGCGGAAGAGGCCAGTTTTGTAACCTGACAAGCTAAGACCCTGGGCCCAGGACCACCAGCAACAGCCTCTGCTTTGCCAGCATGAACCGGACTGAGATGTCGGTCCTGAAACCAGTCACTGACTGAGCTCCGTATTATGTCTGATGCTCCCAACGCCTTGCCACCCTTACACAAATTGTTCACTAGCCATTTATGATGTGTTGTTTATTCATATTTGTTTGCTTTTATCTGTCTAAATTTTTTTATGTAAGCTGCCCTGAGCCCGCTTCGGCGTGGCGGGTGGGGTCTAATCAAACAAACAAATAAACAAATAAATAAAAGAATATCAGATGTGGAGAAAAACAGTCTCCTACTATCATGATACGACTAGAAGCATATTTGGATACTGAGTTAAACACTGAACACTCGGATAGCATATTATCTCATCATTATTAACTATGGACCAGATTACTCCCATTTAAACTATAAGCAAGTCCTTGAAAATGCACAATTTATGAGTTGGATCCAGCCGGCGTTTCCCCTGAATCTTGTCCGGTTCCCCGCCTCCTAGCAGAATGTTTTGGGTAGTCAAACAAGAACCCTCCACCCATTTTCACTGGCAGAAAATCTGGCTGGTTTCAATCCCACACATACATTATACACAATAATAATCTGATGCTATGGACTGCTTAATTTAAAACTTTTCATTTTATTATTTTGAGTGAGTAAAACCTTGTCATGAAAAGCATTTGTCATTCCAAAGGAGACCATATTTCACAGAAGATAATTTTAATCCGTGCTTTCCCAATTTTCCAGTTTTTCCATCTTTCCATATCTGCGCGGGCAAAAGAGGTCAGGACCAGTGTTCCCTCTAAGCTGAACTAGTGTGAGCTAGCTCACAGTTTTTTAGCTTCCGGCTCACACATTTTTGTCTTAGCTCAGGAAGGATGGCTCCAAGGCAACCTAATTTATGCAGCAGCCAAATTGCTCGCTCACAACTTAAATGCCAGTAGCTCACAAAGTAGAATTCTTGCTCACAAGACTCCACAGCTTTTAGGGAGAATTGGTCAGGACTAAACTAGACAAGGTGCCTAAAATGCAAGCTTTTTTAAAAATCCAATTTAAGAGTAAACTTAGAAGAATCAATATTTCTATTAAAAGTTAAGACAGGTATAAAAGTTAAATGATTTTATGTATTAGTTTATATGTAGTTATAGTGTTAGTGGCCTAGATTTTTTCAGCTATCATTTGATGACAGTTTAAGTGTTCTACAAATCTCACAAAATAAGTTTCATTCTTGGGACTCTCAATCTCCTTGCCAGTTTTTTTAAAAACACAACAATAACAAGAAATGAGAGTAATTTATCAATAGAACTAAATATTATGGATGGGGCCAGTTCTGAGACAGATTCCTCGGAGAACTGAGGATAAACACATTCTTTTGCTGCACATTTAAATTAGAAAATAGATTTTACAACCCCAAATGCAGAGGACAGATGTTCTTTTTAAGCAAAAGGGAAAGGAAAGAAGTTGACAGGCAGGACTTACTGTCGCCTTTTTAAAGAGCTCGACTTCCGCTCTTCCATCTCATCGATGGGTGAGGAGGAGGAGAGAAGAGAGTTGTCCGAAGGATTGAATGACGGGCTGCTGCTATCGCCTTGATCTACCATCAGTGAACTTGGACGATCCTCCAGAGCCTAAGAGCAAAGTCAGAAGGGACAGAAGGGTGTTGCTTTCCCCCCCACAAAGTTTGTAAGAGTTGGCCAACATCTCCAGAATAGTCCACTTAACTTACAATTTAATAGCAGGCATTTAACCTACACTGAGAACATGCTGGACATTTTAAACGTTTAATCCCAACCAAGACACTGGAACATTTAAGTTCGCTCCACTGCACCCAAGATTTAAAAGCTACTCTTAAGATGTCATAACCTTAGGACCCAACCCTTCCCCAGAACACACAGGGTATTAGAAATCTCCCCTACATTATTCAAAAAAGTCAACTTGTTTGATTTTGTAAAAGTTGGGTCATTTATACGATCTGAATAGAAACCTTCATGCGCTCCTTGTGGGCTTCACTATGAGAAGAGAAGAAGAAGATGATACTGGATTTATACCTACCTCCCTTCACTTATAGTCTCAGAGCGGCTTACAATCTCCTTTCCCTTCTCCCCACAACAGACACCTTGTGAGGTAGGTGGGGCTGAGAGAGTTCTCTTGAGAACTGCCCTTGAGAGAACAGCTCTGAGACAACTTGTGACTGACCCAGGATCACCCCAGCTGGCTGCATGTGGAGGAGTGAGGAATCAAACCCGGTTCTCCCAGATTAGAGTCTGCGCTCCCAACCACGACACTATGCTGGCTACCCACTGTTGGGAAACAAGGATTGCACTAGAGGGACTGCTAGTCTGGCCCTGCTTGGCTCACCATTTTGCTCTTCACAAGCTCCTCTATTGCACTGACAAGTTCTGCTGCACTGGGAGTTTCTGAGCTGGTGGGCCGTACCAGTAGTCGAGAAGATGTCTGGACCATGGAGAAGGAAAAAAAGATATATCCACAACATTAATGACAGCATGCAAACAGGCTACAAATATTTGTTGTTGAGGTCATCTTGCTAAGCAGTGAAATACGTTTCCTTCTGCTTCTTCCCCAATCAGTTCCCGATTAAAGCAGTTTGAAGGTTTAAATAAACTTTGGTATTGATAAAGGTTAAGTTGCTTGCATCTGTTTTCTCCATTGAGAATAGCTGGGTGGAATCTTAGAATGTTCCACAAGCAACTGGATGCCTGGGAAACCTCCCTGGACCGGCCTCGTCTTGCTTTTGCCTGCCAGAGCTGCTACATGAAGCTCAACACCCAATGCACCAAAGTGCTGGAAGGCCTTCTTCTCCCCCCACCCCTTCACTTCAGCCCCCTCTCTTCCGCACACGAACAACAGGGGAAAGGACCACACAAATCAAACCGTGGAATACTCTAACACACTTAACTGCCAATCGATCATTCTAAAAGGGAGCAGGGTCATTTTTGCTCACCATTCCTTGTGCCATCGACTTCCCCCAAAGGCAAGTGCAGAGTCTAGAAGATCTCTGGCCCCATAAGCTACAGGGTGCCAATTTATGGCTGCAACTGAGGATAAAAGGTGCTGACAGCAAAGGATTCTGGGCGGGAGTGGCGGCCACTGGATTTGGCTTTAAGTAATTTGCAAACATGCATGCCTGTTTGCTGATTACATCTATCATTAAATAATCGGAAGCTAAACAAGGCATAGTAATATGAACCTCGCTTTCATATTAGGAGGACAGCACAGATGCACAGCATGCGAGACAGGGGTGACACTGTTCTTCACCACCGGACAGACACACTAAAGCCAACAGGCACAATGCTGCAGAGAGCACGGCGCTCTTGTCAACCTTTCCTATGGGGGCAGAATATAATTGCCCCATAATTTAAATGGCATTGGGCAAGGGCGAGTGCACTGTGATTGGCTTCAATGAGAGAGGGACACAGGTAGCGGGGAAAGCATGAGAACACACACAAGAAACTAAATGGAGAGGTAGGGAAACTGAGCCAAAGCAGAGACGGAACATAAATCAACATAATGCTAAAGGGGGGGGGGGGGTGTGTGAAAAAAAAGAAAGAGAAAGGAAAAAAAGTAAAAATAATTAGTTGAATAGTAACACAGCAGCTGTCTTAGCAATTTCTAAAACCCAAAACAAGCAAAACACTGAAAAGCTGCAGTATAGACACAACTGAGGGGTGCGTGGCGGTGCTGCCAGAGGGAAGAACTGAAAAAGGGTGCAAGGATGTTCCATGCCAGAAGTGGCCATCTCGTCACACACACACACACACACACACACACACACACACACTAGCATGACCTGGCAGAATAAATGGGCACAGATGCCAGCCAAACAAACAGAAACCTGCTGTTCCGATCCCTTGCCTTCCAAGCATACTTCGTTTACTGTTTAAACTTGGATACAGAGCAACTTTGCCATGGAGGATGGTTCTAGGAACTGTGGAATATCTTCTCAAAAGAATAACAGTTATTAACATTTGGAGTGCAACATCTGCAGGGCGAGAGAGGGTCATTTTTACAGTTGTTCTCTTGCAGCATCACAAGGTAGGAAATTCACCTTCACTCCAGAACAGGAGTCAAGAGGCACGTGGGACAGAACAGAACCCTGGAGGCTGCCTTCTGCTCTGAGGTTAGGAGGGCCTCTTGAGAGGGGGGATCCCCACCAAGTGCTCAGGGAGGCAGGACTAAACTCTTCAACTTCCTGTCTCCTGAGGGGGAGTCACCCCGGCCCAACAGTTTGGTTACTTTATGAGCTAACGATCCCAGGAACAGGAAGGAACAGAACAGAGATAAAACAACCGGAACAGGTAAGTCACTGCTAGAAGCATAACAAATGACAACCAGAGAAGAGACATGAGTGGGGTTAAAGAAGGCTCAGAGCCAGCAGGCATCTTCCCCTGCAAATTGATCACATCGGTTTGGTCAGACTCAGGATCCTGCTTTTGTAAATGTTCCTCTGTTCTTTGTTTTTTGGGGGAAGGTGGGTGGGTGGCTGGCACAAGATGCCTTCCTAACTTCAGAGCAGAAGGGACCCTCACAGTGAGTATCCAAGGTTCCACGAGCCCCTTGGAACAGGACTTCCAAAAGCCATGTCCCAGTGATGGGTGAGAATTCCACCATGTCTTCCACCATGTCCTGCAGCACTCTACATCCAAAGGTGGCGTTGGCTGAGGAGAAGGAATTAAGTTTGTAGCATCTGACAAAGGCCGAGACTGAAGACCATGTTGCTGCTCTGCATATTGTCAGAATCTGCTGATTCAGACAAAGTATTTCTATTGCCTGCTGCTATGATTTCTGTCTTGCTGCTATGATTTCTGTTGCCATGTATGATTCTATCGCACCTGCCATGTAGTTGCCCCCCTCCACCATGTAACCCCTCACTTTGGCCAGTATGTGTATAAACTATGTGACCCCAGGTTTATGACCCTGACCAGGCCTGGTTTGTGTAACTGTCAGCCCGGGAGGATGACAACTTCAAAGTATGGGAACAATGGGCCTCTCACACTCCTGCCTCCGCATTCCATTCATCCCGGCTGGGACAGCAAGGGAGGACAGGTCCCATCTCTTATCAACGTGCGAAAGCCTCGATGCCAGCGATTGTTATGTGAAATGGTAACATCTAAGGGGTCTGGTTTGGGAAGGGAAATTTACAACTTGACACCTCACTTTCTTTCCTGTGGGAAGCAAACGGCCAGAGACCCTTTTGCCCGCCGTTTTTCCCCTTTAGTGATTGGCTACCTATGGGTAATTCAAACTGTTCTGAAGGGTATAATAGACCTGCTTCTGTCATATGCGTTATCTCTGACAATAATCCGAGAAGCTGTACCAATGTAGAGATTGGAAATAAAGAACTGTGTTTCATCAACAAAGATCTGATCCTTGACTACTTTGAGCAGAGGTCTCACACATATCTGCACTGAAGCTTGATGATCCAAGGCTATGGTAGCGGCTGCACTTCTCACTGAGAGGACCGTGATCCCTGCTGGAACCGGAATGTTCCTTGCCTTGTAGGCACAGGGGATGCACTGGCAAATGACATCGCTAATGGCCAATCTGGACATCTTCTGTCTGGTGGAATGAGCTCCCGGAGGAGATTAGGGCCCTGCGGGATTTAGTGCAGTTCCACAGGGCCTGTAAGACGGAGCTCTTCCGCCAGGCATTTGAGTAGGGGCCGCTACTTCCACCTTCCCTCCCCCTCTCTGTTTTTCTCCTGCAGCATACCTATTAAAGCCTGACCGCTACGTTACCATCTGCCACGAGGAAACGGGCTCCGGAGTGATTAGGATGCTGCCGTCTGAATTTTTAGGACTGAGAGTTGAGCACCTTAGATTGTTAATTTGTATTCTTATGTGGTTTTAAATATAATGTTTTATATTGTTTTAATGTTTTAGTATGGTCTGAATCCTGGAGTACCAGGTCTTGTACGCCGCTCTGAGCCTGCAATTGCAGGGAGAGCGGCTTAGAAATCAAATAAACAAATAAATAAATAATTTGGGGTTGTTTCTTTCTGATGGATTCTGAGGGCCCTCCAGAGGTCCGCGAAGTGCCACACTTTCTCCTTGGGGTGCCTAGGATGCGGGCAGAAGGAGGTGAGGTGAATCTCCTGACTCCTGTAAAGAGTCGAGTTCACCTTCGTGATGAAGGTGGGATCCAGCCTGAGCTCCACCTCGTCCTTGGGGAAGACACGCAGGCCTTTCCTGGCTGACAAGGCTCCCAGTTTCAACACCCTCCCAGGTGAAATGACTGCTGTGAGAAAGAGGGTTTTTGTGCACAGCCATTTTAAGGGGAGCCTCCCTTGAGAACTCAAAAGGAGGATTAGTGAAAGCCAAAAGAGACATACGCAGACTCCAAGAAGGCAATCTGTGGACCACAGGAGGGCTGATCTTCCTCCCCTTGGATGAAGCAGAAGATATGAGAGTGTCTGGTTAAGGAATGCCAGCTACATAAGGCAGGATTGTAGTGACAGCTGCTACCTGGCAACAAAGAATGCTCATTAGTAGCTTTTGATGAACACCCTCTTAAGGGAGGCCAACTTGCACTGGCACCACCTCAAGAAGCTTCTTTCCTGGAAGCCCTTGTGGAGGCCCTCCTGGAAGCCATGATGGTCTTTGAGACTGACCTCTGAAGAGTTGCCACATGGTCAGATGGAGCCAATCTGAATCCAGATGCCAATCTGGCCCCTGCTGCAATATGTCTGGGCTCACGGAAATCTTCCAGAGGGACTGAACAGAGAGTTCCACCAAGGATGGAAACCATGGCTTGCGGGGCCAATCTGGAACCACTAAGATTGCCCCAGCCTCCTCTTGATTTCGTAGAGCTTGGGATCATCAACACTTGGAGAGGAACAGGGGCATACAGTAGGCCCTTGGGCCACGGAGAGGTTAGAGCATCTACTCATCCTGACTGAGGGAGATGGTATCTGGAGAAAAATGTAATTACCTGATGAATGGATGACAAGGCAAACAGAGCCACTTCTGGCATTCCAACTCTGGCTACAATTAGTAGGAAGATCTCCCATTTGATGTGGAAGCCATGGTTTCCATCCTTGGTGGAACTCTCTACCCTAATCTGACACTGGAGAAGCCGTTTCAGCAACCGTCGGCACCGACTAATAAGGAACATAGGCAACAATTACCTAAAGGAAAGGGTGCTCCATCAACACTGACACCCCTGGAACTGGTTGATCGGTGTCCGTAGGACCCAGTGTTGGGGACAGCGCAACTGTAAATGCTGAGGTCAACATTGAGGCGTGGCCAAAAGTTTCTTGGAATGACGCCATCAATGGAGAGAGTGTGGATTCCAGGAGAGCAGTGCGTAGCCTGGCTGCCCTGTTTCTCCTAGTTTGTCTCGAGAACTTCAACAGTGTACACAAGAATCAACGCGGTGTGCTTCCCTGAGGCACAGGAGGCAAAGGGAGTGTCTGTCCAGGGGTGTGATTTTGCTGCCACACTTTATGCACCGCTTGAAAAAGCCCCACAGTTTGGCCATAAGCTGGTAGATGGTGAAGGGGGCTTCAAGGGGAGGGTTGGCCATAGGAGACCGATCCCTTCAGTAGAAGAGTCACTGACTCACAGTTTGTTCCGTAGGTTGAAAACAGAAGAAAACTCCAAAGAGAAAAAGAGGCCAAGAGGCCAAAAAGAAGCAAAAGTTACCAACCGAAGCAAGGAGGATCCTAACAGTGTGGCGGTCAGAAGAAAAACTGGCAGGATTGTTGTGCCCCTCCCTGTAGTCATGCGCAGTGGAGCCCCCTGTGCGTGACTTGGGGAATGGGTGTGAAAATCCCTTTAGCTTTCAAGTCTGCCGATCGGGGTCGGTGCAGGCACACTATATCCCAGAGGTATGATGCACAGAGACCACGAAGAAGATACAACCTCTCTGAGGAAGGAGCCCTTGATATAATTCCTTGTTCCCCTGGGGCCCAGATTTACTCCTTGAGGGTTCCTTCCCAGGGTCAGGTATTTCTATGAGGTCTATGGGCAGGACGGCTTCAGATGAGACGACTGGTAGTCGTCAACACAGAAGAGGCATGTGGGCTGGTTAGCAACTGTGGGCACTTCCCTTGGGGGAAACTCTCCCGCCTCCCTCCCTTCCTCCCTCTGGGGCTCCGACTGTGATGACTGGCTGCCCTGGACCCTGGGAGGAGTGGCAGGGGAGGAAGAGGCTCTGCGGGCTGCCTTGGTGGGCCACTGAGAGTGAGGGTCCCAACAGGATGAAAAATGCCCTCCCTGTACCTAGACGCTTAATTGTGGGCAGGCGAGGGTGACCGCAGGGGGCTTGGGAGTGCTGAGACCCCTGAAATGAGGTGGGAGAGGAGTGCTCTCACGTGCCCCCAGCTCCTCTCTCATGGCTCTCTTTTGAAGATCCCATCATCTCAGCCAAGCAAGGATTCCTCCCACCCACGACCTCAGAAGGGTGTGTGCGGGGGGGACAGCACCTTACCCCCCTGAAGGTCTGCTTTCGTGGTCAAGGAGTCCCTCTGGCTCAGGGGAGGGTCACACAGAGGAGCCTGGCATGCCATCATAGCCCTGGGGGGTGGGGTGGGGGTTGAACTGGCAGCCCAGAGAGCCAGGGAGGGCGGCCAACATGGGAGCCTCCAGGGGCTGAACTGGCAACAGAGAGAGCCATTATGCCTGACATGCCATTTCCAGGGCTTTTTAATTACATGTTTTTAAGCGCTTTTGTTTTGTTTGGAGCCCTGGCACTCTTCTTGGCTGGACTCAGTGGGGGAGCTCTCTTCACAAGGGACAGAAGGGAGGAGGAAAGGGTCTCCATCATTCTCAGAGATGCATCTGTCTCTTTCACATCCCTCCAGAGCCCTGAGGCCCACCGCTGGGTCATTCTCTTCCACATCCCTCCAAGGAAGCGGGGGGGGGGGGACCCCACAAAGACAAAAGAAGCAGCAGAACCAAGGGGGAGGAGGTGGTGGTGTTGTGGGCCACACCTCCTCAGATGAGATGGAGGCAGCTGGCCCCAGCCCTCGGATGCTGCAGGAAGACCCACCAGACAAGGTAGAGACTCTGTCAGACGCAGACAGGAAGCCTCAGCTTGCAGTCAGTATTCCACACCCTCAGTCCTGCAGCTCGGGATCAGAAGCTGAAGCAGAGGCCCTGCAGCCACCAGCCTCACCCCCAGGGCTGCCAGAGCCTTTGGAACACCAGAGAAGGGGGCTGTGGGGGGAGGCACAGGAGCCAGTGCAAGACCAGGGCCAACAGCCCTGCAGGCTGCTCAGCTGCTGAAGATTTGCACCTGCCCCTGGATGACTTCTGATAAAAGGGGCCAGAAAAGGTGCGTGCATGCGGCAGACTTTTGTATGCTTTGACCTTCTGGACAGGGGGAGGGGGGGAGGCATTTAAAGAGATCATGGCTCCTTTTAATGCCTTCTTGCAGTCCCTTTAAACACTTTCTGCATGAACTCGCCAGCCCAGGATTGGCTGGAGTGGCGGGAGCTCTCAGGTCGCCCTGCCCCAGCCGATCCTGGGCTGGCTTCTCTTGAAGCTCGGTTTAAACTGAGCTGCAAGAGGATCCATCCAGCCCCAGCCGAGGTGGTGCAGAGCTGTCAGCTGGGGCTGGCTCATGGTATAGCTGGTACACCTGAATAAAAGCCGGGGGGGGGATCTGTTTTTTGGGGGCTCAGCTATATCAGTAGCCGAATACAAATCTCTGATCTGTATTCAGTTTAAATAAGACCCGAAAAATACTGAACGCACACCCATATATGCGAGGCTTTGCCTGCCATCATCTGCTCTCTTGCAGTCTGTGAAGGGGATACTCGAAAGCGTGATGCCAATGACTGCCCCTTTGTGTCTAAATGAAGTGGCTTTGCAAACTTCATCTGAAAGCAATGATTTTTAAACTTTGTCCTTCCCAAGAATCCTGACCACATTCATTTGGCTATCAAAGTACTCCCAGAGAACACAAGCAGTTCAGAAGGCCACAAGATTCGCCTGTTTGAGCTCACGGTCACTCTATGCCGACTGAGTTCACTCTGTCCAAATATAAACACTCACTCACCTGCTCTGGAACATCGTTTGAAAACCGTAACCCTAATGAATCTGAACAGACAGTAGCTTTAAAGGCCACAGAGCTGGGAATTACAGGCTAATGACCTCCTGGTTGGTTCCCCTTGCTTGCTCCTGACCAAAATGGGGCTCTCCAGTGTCATCAGCAGCTAGATCAGCTATACCCAGAAATCTTTTTGAGTTTAAGGATCACACAAGGCCAGGGGGAAATACAAAAAGAAGTAGGGATGAAACAAACACAAATCAAAATCTGCCTCTGCTTCTTTGGCAACTTTGTAATGTGTGGCTCAACTCCGGGGCTGCAGGCGTTTAACAATAAGGAGAAGAGGGGCAAAGAGTCCCCCAGTCCAAAGTATAAGTGGAACCAATCAATACTTGGCCCTTTAAAGACAGGCAAGGGAAGGCATGGATGTTTGCTGAAATGCTGCCATAAGAAGAAGAGTTGGATTTGTACCCCACCCTTCACTTGGAGTCTCAGAGAGGCTTATAATCACCTTCCCTTCCTCTCCCCACATCACACACCCTGTGAGGTAGGTGAGGCTGAGAGAGCTCCAAGAGAACTGCCCTTGAGAAAAGAGCTCTGAGAGAACTTGTGACTGACCAAAGGTCACCCAGCTGGCTGCCTGTGAAGTGGGGAATCAAACCCAGTTCTCCAGATTAGAGGCCGCCACTCTTGACCACTACACCAAATTGGCTCTACATCAAGCAGAACTAGCCTGTGGTTCTTTGGTAGCCTTCCTGTACAATGTGTGTCCTAACATGCCCTTTTCATCCTTTCTGATCACTTAAAGCAACAGAGGTCTCCCCTAATCTCTATGTGGGTTAAGCCAAGTCTGTTTGAAGCAAAGCAGATACTGGCTGACAAGGCAACTGGGCAAAGACAGGAACGGGTCCCAAGTTGCCTTTGTATGGCTGTCCCTTGGTTTTGCCTCAAGTGATAAGAACATAAGAGAAGCCACGTTGGATCAGGCCAGTGGCCCCTCCAGTCCAACACTTTGTGTCACACAGTGGCCAAAACCCAGGTGCCCTCAGGAGGTCCAGCAGTGGGGCCAGAACGCCAGAAGCCCTCCCACTGTTGCCCCCCCCCCCAGCACTGAGAGTTCCTATCTATGCCTTGTGGCTAACGGCCACTGATGGACACCTGCTCCATATGTTTATCCAATCCCCTCTTGAAGCCATCCATGCTTGTAGCTGCCACCACTTGATGTGGCAGTGAATTCCATGTGTTAATTACTCTTTGAGTGAAGAAGGATTCCCTTTGATCCATTTTAACTCAACTGCTCAGCAATTTCATGGAGTGCCCACGAGTTCTTCCACTGTGAGAAAGGGAGAAAAGGACTTCTTTCTCTGCCTTCTCTATCCTATGCATAATCTTGCAGTCCCCTTTTGCCTGTCGGATCACCAACTTGCAACTCATTTGCCAAAGCCTGTGCTTCCTTTTATTCGCCACATTTGCACTAGCCTTCCACTTACAGAAGGTTGTCCCAGAACAATGACCAAAAGCACTCACTGCTCTGTAGAGAAATGCTGACTATGTACACAGGGACCCCCCCGACTATGTACACAGGGACCCCCCCCAAATTCCACAACTCACTGAAGAGAACTGGGGGGGGGGGTGCTCCGGCCCATCAGCACTGCTCCTGTGGCATACGCGTCCCTGCAACAGCTGCTGCACCGGGCCCAACAACTGGCTGCTTCTGAGAGTGGGAAGAATTCTAACCTCTGGGGGGATTTTTCTCAGCCTGGGGCAACATTTCACAGTAACTTCGGCCACCGCCCTCTACATCAGGGAAGTCCACTTCACTGAGCTCGTGGGAAATCCCCACTGCTGTCCAGGATAAGGATGCCTTCATGTGTCAAACTCTGCCTTAGTTTGCCATGATGAAGGGGGGAATTCCTGAGGGGGGGAGTGAGTGTTGGAGTGTCTGAACCGCCGCCGTAACTCTTCCTTCTGCAAGATACCTCCCTAAATGCCAGGGAATACCTTGAAGACAAAGCTGTGCTTCCCTCGCTTCCATAGATAAGGGGGCCGTAGATTCCTGGGTGGGGGGATTAGGCACGGGAGTTTAGGCAGGAGGCTGGCATTGTGTGATTGGTGCATGAATGGGGGGGGGGGTTCATTTTGAACTGTCTATATCTGTAGAGGTCCCCATTTGGACCTCAGTTCTGACACAGTATTGCTCCGACTTGAATCATGCAGATATCTCAATAAACAAATCACGGCCAAAGAGAGTGTTCTTGAGCATCTCTTGACCAGGGGTCTGACATCATGAAGACCAAACTCCACTGGAGGGAACTACAAAGGGGATGGGGGGGAGGGTAAGAAAAACTTTAAAAAAAAATTCTCTACACTTATTACCAGGAAGTGTACTAGTCATGAGATCACAATGAAGCTTACAACCCCCCCCCTGTATCCTCTAAGTACAAGAGAAAGGTGCACAATATGAGACACAAAGGCTGTTTTTATGGCCTAATTTCTCTTCCTTACATAATGTAGGGGGGTAAAGGCAGAGAGAATTTCTATATTATGGAGCAGCAAATGCTGTCCCATAACATTTAAACCATAAAGGAGTGTAGCATTCTACCACATATGAAAACTAAATCTACAGTAGGGATGTGCATTTGGTTAATTCGAACTGAACGCACCCCTCAAAATGGCCCATTTGGCCTCCTTTTGGGCAGCCATGGGCCAAATCAGATTCTCTGGTCTGATTCGGCAGCGGCTTAAAAAGCGGCTTGAGGGGAGGGGGTTTGAGGGAGTGGCTCCAAACTTGCAGGGTACCTGCTGGAGCCTCTCCCCCAAATACCCACCAAGTTTCAAGACGACTGGACCAGGGGGTCCAATTCTACGGGCCCCCAAACAGGTTGCCCCCATTCCCTCCCTTGTTCTTTATGGTGGGAAAAAAGTAACGTCTGCCAGCTTTGCTGGAAGGGCAGGGTAAAAGTCTAACTAACTAACTAATTAACTAACTAAATTTCAAGAGGGAGAGACTCAAATGAATCAGCTTGCCAGTGCAGGGGGTGCGCTTAAGAAGTGCTCTGGACTTCCCCATGATCACCCAATTCAGCTTGTTTGGGTGCACAGTTCAGAGCCCGAGTCTGGCCCACGGATGCCATTTGCAGCACACAGCAGCTCATTCATTACACGCACGTTCTGGAGTCTGGAGAGACATGGCTTAGCTCACTGGGCACTGACTGCTCCGGTCTCATGATTCTGCGACAGGAGGGCCCCCCCCGCCTTCCCCCCCCTTTACCTACCTTGTCGTCCTGGGAGTCTGGCTGGAGCAGACTGTGTTGCTGGATTGCCATCGGAGGGGGGAGTGGCACGGCATCAGCCCCTTCTTCGCCCTCCTCCTCTCCACAGCTCTGCATGCCCGAGGAGGAGGATTTAGAGAGGGTGCCACTGCTCAGGCCTTCGTTGCGCCCTCTCTGAAAAAGGGACAACCACAAGAAGCAGATGTAGATATTCGTTTTCACACCCATTTTCTCATGCATCTTTACTACACGTCTGCCATGTTATTTTATTTCTACTGTTGACTGGGGGGCAGGGGACTGGCACTAAAGAATGGAGGGGCTTCCATAAGGCCAAGAAAATTCCTACTCGTATCTCAAACTGGACCTTCCTGGTTGACAGCTCAGACTTGTTTGCCACCATGCCATAGTGGGGGGCACACATCCCCCAACACTGCCAGACCACTTAAAGCCTGGATCCATTCAGGTGACTGAAAGCTCCACAGGCCTACAGCGTTCTAATAGGCTCTGGGAAGGCTCAGCTCCTTCAACTTTCAGCTTAAAGAATCTGTACCATGATATTTAGTGAAGGTAGAAATGTACCACTTACTGGTCAAGAATGAAACCTGTGTAATACCTTTTATTAGAACCAACCACATTGACACCAAACATTGTGCAAGATTTCAAATTCACCAGAACTCTTCATCGGGCTGGATGTTACAATTGAACAACAACCACAACCACAACAACCACAGAAGGCTGAAAAGCAGATTTTACAGGCCATGGTGTAATGACCTGATGTTACTAGTGGTCAAGCCATGAAAAGCAGAGCCGCACTGACAACAAATGTGTCTTTAAATGGGAACCTCACACAAAACAGAAACGTCCCCTCCACTGTTGCCTTCCAGTTCTACAGGACAGATGTGTAGCAACTGCCCCCTCCACCAAAGCAGAACGGAGAACGGCTGCCTCTGCCAAGCTGCCTTCTACTGGATCGGAACCGGGTCGGGACTGTCTACTCTGACTGGCAAGGGCTCTCCCAGGGGACAGTCAGAGGGAGGTCTCTCCCATCATCCTTTTTATGGGCGATGTTTGGGATGGAACCCTCGACCTTCTGTGTGCATAAAAGATGCTTTGGGAGCCACAATCCCGCTCTGAGACACAGCATCACCCCAAAGGAGAAGATGATCAAAACTGTGTACCAAAGTTACTATAGGCCACTCCTGTCCACACATTTCTATATTAGAAGAAGGAGAAGAGATTGGACTTATACCCCGCCCTTCACTACCCAAGGGAGTCTCAGAGCGGCTTACAATCTCCTTTCCCTTCTCCTCTCTGCAACAGACACCCCCTGTGAGGTAGGTGGGGCTGAGAGAGGCTCTTTTTCAAGAACAGCTGTGCCAGAGCTATGGCTTGCCCAAAGTCATCCAGCAGCTGCATGTGGAGGAGTGGGGAATCAAACCCGGTTCTCCCAGATTAGAGTCCGCGCACTTAAGCACTACACCAAACTGGTGTAGCATAAATGACCAAAAAAAAACAAACACCCCATACACATAAAATCGTTTCCTGTTATTTCTTTCATAAACTCTATTAACTGGCTATTAATATTATTTTTAATGACTCAGGTGCAGCTTTGCAGAATCCCTGTGCAATGGTCCAATGTCAGATATCACTCATGAAGATACCCATGCGAAACTATCCATAATGTGAAACAGTAAAGCCTTTCCAGATAATTCTTTCAGTTTCACTATGCAGAATGAAATATTGCAACACCATATTTGGGGAAATCAAACAGCCACATACGTTTCTCGAAGAGTGCTGTGCAAAATTTAGAAAACAAGAATTTCCTGTCCTCTCTGGTCATAAAAATGGGCCAGGGTGGAGTGCCTTTCCCAAGACAATTGGATCAAAAAGTAAAAAGAAAAGTGTGTGTGTGGGGGGACGGACGGACGGACGGACTCAACCCTGAAAACAAATCAAACAACCCCAAAGGGTTAATCAGGCGAACTTCAAAGGGGGGAAATTCTTCCAGTTGGTCTTGAATGCTGTCGGATGCTCATACAATTATCATCCCACCTGTTTTTCTGACTGAGCACCGCTTGGTTATGAGCCTGCCCGTCTATCACTGACGGGACTTCAGGGAAGCCTTGCCATGGAAGAGTTCTCCTCAATTTCAGTTCAGTTATAAGTCTACAGTATGTATTAGACAGGAGGAGACTTTCTGATATACAAGACATTTGATTTTATCTATATGTGGCAATTACTTTTATACTCATCAGAAGCTGTTCTAACGTACCACTAAGGAAGGCAAGCCAGCCGAAACACGTTTTGTTTTTTTGTTGTACCATATTCTTTTGACCAACTGTATATGTCTAGTAGAGTAATTTTTATGGTGTCTGTGTAATGAAAACTCATTTGAAGTTTTAAAATTTTTATTTATGTTGAGGTTTGATTAATTAATCTCTTTTGGCTATTTGATTTGTTTTCTGGGTTGAGTCCCCCCCTCCCCCAACTGCAGCCGGCATCCCTAAATGCTGGAACGAACACCCCATGATGCTTCAGGCAAAGCAGGTCTGACACTCCAATTCCAATCTGGTGTGCCTGGCCAGCACCCATGTGCATCAGGCCACAGTGAGCATCTGTGTGAAACAGACGCATTCCGGGAACACGTACCTCCTCCAGGGTTTCATCTTGTGGTGTTGCAGCGCTGTCGTCCGAGTCCTTCTGAGAGCCGGCATCAGCACTCTTGCGGACCTCCCGGCTCTTCTTGTGTTTGTGGGCCAGCTTCTTCACGTGGCCGTCTGCCTTCCCGCTACTCAGCCGCCTGACGGGGCTAGTGAGCCATTTCCTCAGGGTGTTGCCAGGGCGCTTGGGGCCTGGGGAGCTCTGTGCACCAAGCATGTGGGGCTGAAGCGATGTCACTGATGCAGGAGGGCTGGCATCGTTGCTGGATACTGAGAGGGAATCTGAACAGGGAAATGCAAGGCTGTTAAACAGGGGGGAATGAAAAGCAGTCTTGTACAAAAAACTTAGCGTTCATTCAGAAATGCTGATTGTGAAGAAATGCATGTTTCTTTGGAGGTTTGGACTGACTAAAACTTTCACCTTGAGTTTTAAAAAGTTTCTCTCTCTCTCAGCAGAGTACAGGTGGGGGAGGGGAAATAAAGTGCTCACCAACCTCCCCCACCAAGGCTTTAGAAATGCAAATGGAAGGCTTGGCTGGATAAAATGAGATGGTCAAGTCACTCACACACATACACCCCCCCAGCTAGAAAGGTGACACCCAGCTAGGAAGAGAGAGTTTGGAGGTTTAAAATGCTAAAAGCATCTCTTCCTGGAGATTCCAGAATTGGCTACTTTGATCCCCTTCCACCCCCAGAATTGGTGGGGAAAGAGATGTCAAAAGTCCTTGGTTGAGAAGGAGGACATCTTTGGGGCTGGTTCCACCGAGGCCGACAAGAGCTCCCACCTGGGGTCTGCTGGAGGCAGCCACTGCTATGTGCAGGACCACAGGCCTCAGCAGAGGCACCAAGGAAATGGGAACCTTTTAGGCCCACTATTAACCTTTAAGCTAAGGAGCCTGCCTTAGGTTAACATTCGCTAGAGGGCATGTACAAAGGGAGGGACAGAGGGAGGGACTGCATTTTAGACTTTTTTTTGGATCCCTTGCTCAGTCTGTTGTTTTGCTGAGAGTCTGTGTGCAGACATTTTCTTTTTAATAAGTGCTTTACAACTTTTAATGCTGGTATTGGTTCTCTGTACCACACAGACCTCCATTGTTTCGGGCATGCTATTTTAAAAGGAGCACCAGAAAGAAGGGAAGGGGCTGTCAGTTGGCAAGGGGCTACTCCCCTCAATGATGCACAAGTGCATTAAACAGTCCCTGTGGCAACCAGATCCTGGGTAGGGTGAGGCCCAGGCACAAGGCGAGAACTTAGAACAGCAGTGCAGGGAAGGGAGGCTGGGAGCCCTGGACCCCCTCAGCAGGAAGTTTCTACAAATGGGTGAACCGACAGAGGGAAAGAAAAGCCCCTCTGGGTGCTGGGAAAGCCAAGTGGGTGGCATGTGCCAGGCAGAGACCTTGGACAGCCTTGTACCCAGGGCCTCAGAGGGCAAGGCAGAATAGGGCCTGTAGGTCAGAGGAGGGGCAGTTTCGCCACACTGATGATCCATCGCTGCAGCATTAACAGCTGCACTTAGCAACTATATGGATCAGGCAGATCACACAGAACACTTCCAGGCTAGAACTGGGAGTTCCCAGGCAAATGTGGTACCGACAGGGGAAATCTGTGCATGGTCCAACCAGCCTACATGTTCATAGAGGGTACAGCTATAGCATGCAGTGTGAAAGTGCCGCAATAGCACATGTGAGCCAGACAGAGATGGCTGAATCTGAGTAGCTAAACCATTTCCCACCCAAATGCAGGTTGTATAAAAACACTTCTTCCATTTCTCCAGTAAATTATGATGGGTTTTGTGCACTAGTCTTCACAATAAATACCAGTCACCAGATTTCCTGATTTCTATAGGATGTTTCTATGTAATAGATGTAGTCCCAGCAGTGAGCCTCAGATTATAGAACCTCTGGATACAAGCCCCCAGGTCTGTTGTACAGTGGATCACAGCTATTCCCTGCATTGAGAATGGCACCAATCCAGCAATGGCGTACAAAGTCTTCCCCTTATGAACTGCAGATTACTGGAGCAAACCACTACCTTATTTCAGGTGTTGCTTTCATGGAGGTGGCAAACCAGCATCTTGGCTGGACTCCTTCAGACTGCAGGTGGGGCTCAGCGAATGACACAGCCCTCCATGCAAGACAACAGCATACCCAACTAGTGTATCCAGGGGAAGGGTTCCTTAGCCTAGCCTCTCACACAGACCAATTCCACGGGGAGGCCACTCTCTAAGCATGTTAGGCTCACCCCTTGCCTCCCAGTGGACGGGCCCTCCTGCCTGCCCTTGCGCTTGGGCCAGTGGAGGATGGAGGAGAGGATGTTGCACAATGTGCTGAGGTCACGTTCAGGTTCCCACCTGAGAGTGACCTTGATGCATTGCACAATCTTGCTTCTGCCCCCTGCTCCTCTTCCAAAGCTCCTGGTGTGTGTGTGTGTGTGTGTGTGTGTGTGTGTTGCAGGCAGTGCCTGGCAGCCGAAAGCCAGGTGTATTCTGTGCTGCAGTGAGCAAGAAACCCAAGTTCTGCAGCCCGCATAGTTTAGGCAAATGGAGCAAGTTAGCATAATTCCATTTCTTATACAAGTCATCCCAGTTCTTGTCATACAAGTGTAATAGTTATTTAACATTCTTTTGCGCACTCCCCATGGTTTTCGCTCCTGAAAGGGAGGGGCGGGAATCTACGCAGGGCACTTAAGTCCGGCCCCCAGCCATCCCCTGGCTTCAGAGGCTACAACAGTCTTTGTCCACAAAGACACTGAACCATTCACACAGTCATAAGGGGCAGGAACTTTTTTTCTTAGGAATAAAAGTCCAGTTCCTCACAAAGCTCAGTTCTTTGCCTCCACCGATACAGGCCTACTCCCCACGCAGAAACCCCCCAGGGGTCTGCCCCTCAGTGACTGAGCCAGAGGGGTGGGGTCCTGAGGCTGGCTTGCTTGCCTGGCAGGCAGAGATCAAACCAAAGACTTCTCTTTGCAGGGCAAACTATCATTTTATGTCTGAGCTACAAGCGACAACTCATTTTTGCTCCAACCTCATATCCCAAATAGTGGTCTAATTTTATTTTGGAATCTGGTTTGTAGGGGAGAAAGCGAACAATAGTTTCTAGTATGGAAGGAATGATAAACTGGTTTGCTATGAATGCAGGAGCCTTTCCATTAGGTCACTGGGGATGAAGGGAAAGGTGTGTACAAGCCGACTCTTCTGCGTAATGTGTTATGTCTATACCACGTTGCACTCTCCGAATCCTAGCTGTAATGCCCCAAGCATCAGAATTGGACAGGACAGCCCGGGGGAGGGGGGACAAACGACACATAACAGTGTTACCTATATACTAATAGCGAAGCGCCCACCCCTGTGCACAAAGGGGGGAGGGGTATTTCCCCCCCGTGTGCAGAAAAATCCTAAATGTTAAAAAAACTTTTGGGGGGATATTTAAATCCCCTCAAAAGTAAAAGCATTCTCTGTGCAGGCGCAGAGAACGGTTTGGCTGAGGGGAGAGCACGGCAGGCCTCGCCGCTGTTTTCGGGGGGAGGGAGGGGAGGAGGCTTGGCGCACGGCCACCAATTTCTGGGGAAGGGGGGGAGAGGAGGCTCGGTGCACAGCCGCCGCTGCCCATTTTTGGGAAGGGAAGGAGGAGGTGGGGAGGGAGGGGAGGAGGCTCGGCATGCGACTGTCGCTGCTGCCACCGATTTTTGGGAAGGGAGGTGGGAGGTGGGAGGTGGGGAGGAGGCTCAGCATGTGGCCGCCGCCGCTTTTTGGGAAGGGAGGGCGAAGGGGAGGGAAGGGGAGGGAAGGGGAGGCGCGCAGCCGCCACCAATTTTCGGGGAGGGAGGGGAGGAGGCTCAGCGCGCGGCAGCCACTGCTGTTTTTGGGGAGAGAGGCTCATCTGCCCCCCCCCCCACACAAGTATCCTACTGCTGGGAGCCCGAGGGGGGGAGGGGGCAAGCGGTGGGCCCGGCGAGATGGGGGAAATGCTCCCTCCCTGCAAGTTTCTTGCGGGTCTCCACTTGTTGTATTATATTATGAAAACATTTCCCAATGCTATTACATAAAATCTGGTGAAACACGCTCATTACAGTTATTGCTGCTTAGTTTCTACCTTACTCTGTACTGAACTTTCAGGAAGACACCCACCCACCGTTCTCCCACTTCCCATCAGCAAGACGATACACACTTGGTGTTCTCCTTAAGCCTCTCAATGCAACTTCTTCTATCCCCCTCAGCTAGCCAAGGGTATTGTTCAAGTTCTGAAAATTATTAATAAGTACAGACACCAGGCGAGCCTTGGGGGCTCTGCTGCCCTTCCAGTGAATTACTCAAGGGTGAACTTCCATTTAGACTATTCCTAAAACCCCAGGGGATAATTGTGTGAGTCCCGTTTCAAGCATGAAGTACTGCTCTGTATGCGTCTCTGTTAATGGAGGCCAGAGTTCACACAAGTCTATTTTTTTTAAAACCGCCAGAAGCAGATGGAGTTTGAGCTATAACCAAAATGGAAAAGAAACCAGGCTTTTCTAGCCAAGCAAATAACAATGCCACCAAATCAGGTCCCAGTCACCAGTGATGAATTATTTTTGAAAAACCAATTTTGCCCGGTTGCTTGGTGAATGAAAGTTACCTGCTTGAACTTTCCTTCTTGAGCTCCAGACAGTAATATTGAAAGAAAAGACCAGAGGCACCCCGAACCACCCATTATCACCTCCCATGGAGCTGCACAAGAAGCCGATTTACAAGATTTCCAACAACCAAGTGTTCCACAGCCAAACAGAACACATCAGCATCCCTCCATTAAATGAACAAAAGTGGATCGTACAACTTGAGGACATTCACGCTACTACTGGACATTCACTCAGTGCCTGTGAGGGAAGGTCTCTGCTCAAAGAAACTCCATACCCAAGTACAGTCAACCCCTTATTCATCTCCTCTAAGACTGTTTTATGCTGCTCTAACAGTATATATGCGAAACCCGTTGTCAGAGAAGCAATGGACATGTGATGCTCCTTGGAGAGTCAAGAGGAACGCCACGGAACAAGTAAAGCAGTTCAGATATCTAGGAGTAAATTTTCAATATCATAACAGCTGGTCAACTCAACGAAACCATGCACATTTGGCCAACTGCAGTATGTCTGATGTTGTGCATTTCTTCTGTGTTCACGATAGCCAATATGTTCCTGCGGCCTTTCATGTATTTAAGGCTAAATCTGTAAACCAGCTATTGTTTGGAGTTGCCATTTGGGTCAGCACATTTAATCAGTCTGTCGAGAAGGTTCAAGCTATCTTTCTGTATTGTACCCTGGGTGTTCCTAACTATGCTGGATATGTAGCCATGTTGTTGGAAACAGGACTGGGCCTTTTGGAAACTAAAGCTTGGATACAGGCTTTGACATTCTAGCTACATCTTCATTTTTTATTCGCTCATCCTAGTCATGTGTACACTATGTTATCAGACTCCTTCCTAGATAAGCGGTTGTGCACAGTTCTGCAGAAAAAATCAATTCCACTGGCTTTCCGTTTGACTCGCTCTTCATGCTAGGAAAACAAAAGGCCTTCAGACTGCTGCATCAGAGACAGCTGGAGATCAAGAGACAAGTTTTGCCTTCTCTAGCAGGCAGAACATGTTCCCCTGTTTTGAACAGTACAGTGCCAGTTTATGGGGCTCCTGCTTCCTATTTATTCCATCTCAGATCTCCACAAGCCTGCAGAGGTTTTACATTCCCCAGCTTCAATGTTTTGCCTTCAGCAGCAGATTTCTTAGAATTTCTTATTAGGAGAGATATTGTTCAGGCAGGGCTGGGTTTCCTGAATTCTTATCTCATGTTCTGTTATACTGCAGCTTTTATACATTAACCCCCTCATACACACATCTCAGGGTTACCCAGATAAGTGGTTGGTTTTTATACCTTTTATCTGATTGGAATTCTTACATTCCTAATCAAGCTGCCAGGTGTTTCCCAGCCGCTGTGAGGATCTGTGGGATGGCTGTGCATGATCATGAATGGTTTTATCTCCCTCTTATTTACATTTATGACTGTTCACCAGTGTACTTTCTGATGCGTATATTTGTGGTAATTGGCTATGCAGTATTTTAGATTGTTTAGTATTTGTAACAAATTCCTAATAAAAGTTCTGTGATGATGATGCTCCTTTTTATACAGCCAGTTAGTTCACTGCTTTAATCTACTCTGACTGGCAGTGGCGCTCCAGGGCCTGAGGTCCAGAAGGGTCTCTCCCCATATCTGCTATTTGAGGTCGTTTGAATGTCCCAGGGGTGTCGGGCACTGAATCTGGGGACCACTGGCAGATGCAAAGCCACTGGGCTGTGCCCCCCCCCCCCCATTATGCACACAACACAACCTCTATTGGAAAATTAAAAATGGAATATCCACTTGTCAACCTCATGGAGACTTTTATCAGATTCAATATGTATTTCATTTACGCCATCTATAGTTTGCCTTTCTCACTGGGACTCCAGGAGGATGACACAGAGTGAGTCAGTACAATCGACGGATGGGACACTCAACGAACAGTGCAATCGGAATTAGGGTTGTAGAACCAACCAGAAGTCTAAAAACACAACTGAAGCAAAGCACAAGTTTTCACATGACAAATCAAATAATGCAAAATCCCACAGCAGGATCCGAGTTTCAGCAAGCTACACACAGTAGTATAGACCACCATCCTTAATAATTTGTCCGAACAACTCTGTGCAACTCTATGGCCTGCGCAGAAAAGCCCTTTGGGATAGTCCAGTCCTGCGTGGTTTGTGGAAAGCCATGAGAGAGGGAGCCTTCCTCAGCTCCTCAGGTAGGCTGAGCCACAAGGTGGTGGTGGTGGTGGTGGGGGGGGGGGGCGCAAGCATTTCTCCTCCCTCCCAAATCATTTTGCCAATGTCAAACCTGCACTAGACATTATTTTAAAAAGGCACCCATGGTGTGATGAACATGCTCTAAGGCACCAGCATGGTGCTTACAGGCATTATCTGTCAATAAGGACTGACCATTATCACCACTGGCAAATGTGGATTTTGCTGTTATACAAAACCTTGATCGATTCAAGTGACTTTATATTACTCATGCTGTATTATGAATAATAAGGACATCCTTATTCATTAACGTACAAGGACAATTTTGCTAACATTAACATACGAGGACAATTTTGCTTTCACTAGCCATGGCCCTGCAAGTTGAGGACATGTGCCATTTGCTTTCCTGTCCCACAGCAGGATCGTCCTGTAGCGCCATATATGGGGCTTGGGGGTCAGAATACCTTAAGGACTGCCTACTCCATAAGAACCCACGAGCCTACTCCGGTCATCTTCAGGGGTCCTGCTCCACCATTTGAGGCCAGATGGCTGGCAATCCAAGAAAGGGCCTTCTTGGCTGTGACACCGAACCTTTGGAACTTCCTTCCCAGGGAGATCTGTCTTGCTTCCCTCTACCGTAATCTTCAGATATGTTCCCCCATCAAAAGGTTTCTTGCACTCACTGCAGTCTTCAGAAAAGCAGAATCTTTGGGCCCAGCTATTAGATTTTGTTGCCTATGAGTCAGATGCCATGTTTGATACTAAACATGTACCAGGCCACAAAAGATGGATAGAAGCATAAGCTCTGGACAATACAGCATGCCGCCCGACATAAGGGAACACCTGCATTCACTAGGGGCATCAGGTAATTTGTGTGCCAGCAACCAGGAATGGAGGGTCAGCTGCAGCATGGAAGGAAGCCACAGCCCTTGGAGCGTGCCCCTTGTGAGAAGTGTTTGTGAAAATGGACCTGATGCATCCGCACCACCTCATTCAATGCCTGCTTGTTGTTGGCTCAGACCCAGCTGGATCTGGTGCAAGGCCCTCTACGGTCACACGCAGAAAGGGCTCAAGTGACTGGTCTCCCATTATCTGAACACCTCCAAATACTGCCTCTGCTGTGCCTTTCCCAGTGTTGATACCAGGTAGGGTGTATGGCCAAAGTGGATGGGAGATGACTGTGCAAGTTACCTGGTCAAACAACATGACTACCATTCCCCTCCCCAGAAGGGCCAGATGTGCCTTTATGAGCTCTCAGCCTTCTCAGTGCAGTAATCCCTCCTGAGAGGAGAGGAAATGGACCTGCCTGCCGAACTCTTGACAAGAAAGAAACTCTCTCCCACATGCTGCCTGTATCGAAGAACAAAGGGATCCTTCATTACCAAATCAGACATGGCTTTCTCGGATGCAGTTAACATCTCTAGCTCTGCTCTTGCTGAAGCCTAAAACCCAAACTTTGGGATTTATATGGATATGACTTCAGGGCTTTCGACTGGTAAAATATCAATATACCGCAGGGTCTGTTTAGCATCTGTGTGCCGAGAGTTCCATGTTTTAAACATTTCATTTTTGTCGTCTAGCTTGTTCTCCGCACTCTTAAGTCTTGACAGCTTGTGATCAAAAGCAGTGTTTAGGGGGGTTGGGGGAGAAGAAGGGGAATTCCCTGCTGCTTTTTCACTGAATCACTTCCTAGCTCCTTCCGCTTGTGATCTGCTAGTGTTTCCACCAAGAAATAACCAGCAACCAAAAAAGAATACCAAATGGCAGGTGGGTGGGTGGCTAGATGGAACATGGTTTGTCCTTTGCTTGCCCAAAAGGTAAGCAAAAGACAAAAACAGCATCACCAATTTTCTTCACATCCACTTAAGGGCTTTATTTAGGACCACTTCATAATCTCCCTTTTTGCAAATGAAGTACCTTATCTGCAAAATGTGAACATCAAGTGCATACACTCCAGCCACCCGAAGCTGGCTGCTATGCTGGGTATCTCTCCTTGGAGTGGTTCCTAAGAAGGCTCTGGGCATGTTTTGATTAATTCATCACTTGCCTGTCTGTTAATAAGACCGTCCATCAGGAATGCTGCTCTGTGTGCTATGCACTGTTAGACCATGCTGTGAGCATAGTCAGGGCTCGTGGCCCCAGGGCCCCCATGGCGAAGGATGATACCCAGTCTACCTTCTGGCTCTTACCCATCTATCCCAGTGATCACTGGCTGTTGGGGTTTAAACTGAATGGCTTGTGGTATGTTGACAAGGTCATGCTCATGGGCTGCTCGGACTCCTGTGTGGCTTTCAAGGCCTTTCAAGAGCCAGTTTGGTGTAGTGGTTAAGTGTGCGGACTCTAAACTGGGAGAACCGGGTTTGATTCCCCACTCCTCCACATGCAGCTGCTGGGGTGACCTTGGGCAAGCCATAGTGCTATCACGGCTGTTCTCTCAAGGGCAGTCCTTGAAGGAGCTCTCTCAGCCCTGCCTACCTCACAGGGCATCTGTTGTGGGGAGGGGAAGGGAAAGGAGTTTGTAAGCCGCCCTGAGACTCTTTTGGGTTGTGAAGGACGGGGTATAAATCTAATCCCTTCTCTCCTCTTCTTCTTCATCAGCACTTCTGAAATGGGCAGTTACCCACCCTCTGGATGACTTCCTCAACTTCCTGCCTGCTGGGCCTGGAGGGATGGCCTCGCCCCTGACAAAGTGGGCTACGCAAAGAAGAAAACCTGCAAGGCTCTGTGTTGCTTTGTGGAGTCAGTTGGTGGCTTGGTCATTTGCCACGCAGGCATTCCATTCAAGCTGTCTGCCACTGGGGTGCATGCATGCATTTATTTATTTCCATTTATTAATCCCCTATTCCAACAGTTGTGGGGCTCTAGGCGATGTACGGAGTTCTAAAAGCATAAAAGCATAAGCACAGCCCAAGCCCAACAACAGACAGTAATGAAAATCTGACCTGCTGCAGTCGGGGTTCCTGGCCCTATGGTGTGCGGGGCACCCTCCTTTGCGGGTTGGTGCTGCAGGAGCTTCACAGGGCCGCTAGCCTGCGTTTGTCCTGCTGGGGTCAGGGCTTCTGGCTTTACGGTGGGTGGGGCACCCTCCTTTGTTGGTTGCTGCCGCGGGAGCTTTGGTGGGAGCAGGGCAGTACCTGCCCAGCTCTTGTCATGGTTTCAGGCATTGGGCTGGCTCCACTTAGGGAAGGCAGCACCTGCAAGCCTGTTTCCCCTGGGGGGGGCCCTCTTAAGGGATCTTGGGGCGGGGTTGAGCCTTATAGCAGCTTGCCCGGCTCCACTCCCAGGGTGCAAGGGTTCCTTCCACCCATGGGCTTGTGCCCTTTGTGGGACCACTTGCTTGCCACTCCAGGTTACCCTAGCTGGCGGGCTGGGGACGGGCTCATTGGCTGCCAGGTGGGTCACCCAGTGTGTTGGATCCTGTCCTGTGCCAATGATCCATCTGCTGCCATCAAGAAGGCAGTGGCCTGCTTTTTACTCCTCCAGTTCAAGTCTCTGTGTCTCCACTGCTGCTGCTCCCCTCCCCTTCTTCCTCTTCGGTGGGCCCTGTCTGTCCCTGGGGGTCACAATCCCAGAAAGCATCTACACTGTTCAGCAGTCACCAGGAGAAGAGACAGAACAATATTTGGAGGGCACAGTAACCAGATCCTCCCACAGTTGCAAGAAGTTCTGTGTACGAACCAGGAGGGAAACCTAGTTTTGGGTGTCACCTTTACACCTCCAAATGTGATATATCAGAAAGAAAAAAGCCACACCTTTGCCCCAAGTATCAAAAGCTTGAGAAACTAACTTTTTAAGTGCTTATTTATTGATATCGAGGTGTTTGTTGTTGTTTTTTTGCCTTGAGAGCTTCCAACAGCTTGCAAATATTGCAGACTTTTCACAGGGGCTATTTCTGCCAGAGCTGCCTGCATGGGGCAGGCGGGGGGGGGGGGGGGGCCCTTCCTCCTGTACAGTGTGGCTGCTGCTCTTCTTTCCCACCCACTGAGCAACGGCTTTGACAGCAAACCCACTCAGAAGGGGCGGGTAAGAAAAGGGACCAGGGTAGTTAATGGGATTCAGAGCCAGCTCCTTATAGAGTATTTCCTCTGTCAAAGATTCCTAACTCTCTTATTAAAAAGAGAGAGACAGAGAGAGACAGAGATGGGGGGGGAGGGAGGGAGGGGAAGAGAAGAGAGCAGGGAATCCTTGAAACGCTTCATGGATAAATTTACAGTCATCTAATACATCATTCTAGCAATAAATACAGTCCTTTTATCAAAGTCAAAACTGTGCTCTGAAAAATGATCATGCCTCATGTTGAAGAATTTGAAACCTACATCCTGAAGCTCTATCAGAATTCTTGATTCTCAGCCACGTTTTGTGCAGCTGCTTCTATTTACGGAAGGGGGAAAAGAAGAAAGGACCATGTTCAAAACCAATTTGGGATGTCAGGGAACAATGAACCCCCCCCCCCCCCAAACTTATCCCCAAGTACTCATGCCGAAGCCACTGGGGCCAGTTCAGAGGAACTGGCAGGAACAGAAAGAGGCAGGGACTAACAGTGGCCTTATCGTATACAATGAGGCAACTAAGCTTATTTATATATTTATTTAAGGTGTTTTTTTTAGGCCACCGCCCTTCCCTGCAAGCAGGGCAGCTAACAGTGAAGGTGTATACAATAAATAAATTAAGTTAAAACCAACAATCCAGTTCCAAGATGGCAGAAAAAACTTCAGCTTCCCCAAGCCTCCTGCAAGGGGGTGGGGTGGGTGGGTTTGTGGAGAATGGAAGGTCTGAGAGTGCCAGCCAGACTACATGCTGTCCCGCCACTGTTGTCAACCAAATGCCCAGCGGAACATCTCTTACGTGCCTTGTAGAAAGGTAACAAATCCCGCAGCGCATGGATGTTCTGAGGCAGAAAGTTCCACCAGGCAAGGGCCAGGGCCGGAAAAGCCTTGGCCCTGGCTGAAGAAAGCAGGAGATTCTTATTTCCAGAGCGTAATACTCTTCTGGGGGCACATGGAGAGACACGGTCCTGAAGGTATGTAGGTCCCTGACCACTAAGGGCCTTAGGGGGTCAAAACCAAGACCTTGAACCTGATCCGGTGCACCACCGGAAGCCAGTGCAGCTTGTGCAGCACAGGCTGAATACGTGCCATCTGAGAGGTCCCTGTAAGGACCTGCACAGCTGCATTCTGGATCAGTTGGAGCTTCTGGGTCAGCCTCAAGGGCAGGCCCACATAGAGTGAGTTACAGTAGTCTATCCTGAAGATGACCGTTGCATGGATTACTGTGGCTAGGTCAGAGTGAGGCAGGGAGCCAGTTGCCTAACCTAGTGTAGTTGGAGAAATGCCATCCTGGCAGCCTTTGTTCCCTGGGGCTCTTCTGGAAAGCCCGCGTGGTGCAGTGGTTAAGAGTGGCAGACTCCTCAAGGAAGGGTTTGATTTCTAAGATTCACAAGATTTTGGCTTCATTGAACGATACCGAAATCTTAACGTATCAATCTATGTGGCACAAGACATGTAACAATATTATTTCAACTGAGGCCTGGGATGAAATCTGGTCCTCTCCACCATTTCATTTTAAATCATCTCAATGAAGCTGCAATCCTTCAAAATTCTCTTGCACTGGTACCTGACACCCAGTAAGTTGGCCCGCATAAACAGTACCTATAGCTGTAAATGTTGGAAGGGGTGTGGCTGTCCAGGAGATTATACACACTGTTGGATCTTTTGCCCCAAAGTAAGCCCATTTTGGAAGGAAGTGCTAGATCAAATCCAGCTTATTGAGACAATTAGGATAGATCTGACGCCGGAAGATCTGTTTTTGAACAGCTGGGCTGCTGACTATGACAGTGTCTCCATCACTGAAAGAATTTCAATATTGCTTTTTGCAGCTAAATCTGTCATTGCCACACAATGGAAAACGACAATGACACCCACTCTTTCTCAACGGCATAAAAAGATGTGGGATTTATATATTATGTCTAAACTCTCAGATAATCTTATGCGAATTGACAAATGTCCTACTCAAACTAATTTCACTGCTACCTGGCTACCGATTTTGGAATATCTCTCCATCCAACAAGCAAGGTATCCCCAAAATAATGAATGAACTATGGCTCTGGTAAATCCAGTTTTCTATTCTTAAGGATATAAGACAGTTATAGTTTGTTACTCTCGCTTCTTTGTTATAACCTGCACTGACAGCTATATTGCTTATGTTTTTGAGTATTTTACATTATGTAACATTCCTTCTACAAGGTAAATACCTTCTGGTTCACAGCTAGTTATCTTAAGAGATGATATACTGAGTTGACTTTGTTGATCGATGTATTTTGATGTTGTATTTAAATTATAACTTCAATAAAATTTATTGTACAAAAGAGTGGCAGACTCCAAACTGGAGAGCCAGGTTTGATTCCCCAACCTCTCCTTCCCATGAAGCCTGCTGGGTGACCATGGGCCAGCCCCGGTTCTCTCTGAACTCTCTCAGTCCCACCTGCCTCACAAGGGGCCTGTTGTGGGGAGAGGAGGGGAAGGCGATTGTAAGCCACTTTGAGACTCCCTCAAGTAGAGAAAAGCAGGGTGCAGAAACCTTCTCTTCTTCTTCCAAAAGCTTTAGCTGTCTTGGCATCTGCCAAGCTCCAATTATTAATCATGAAGAGAGGTCATGCCTCTAGGGTCCACTTCTCTTACCCCACTTATGCACGATGGCAAGTGCTTGCAGCATGGATCCTTCCTAGCCCGCCAGAAGCAGCATGGGCCACATGAGGATAAGTGAGGCAGTGGCTTCTCCCCGTGCCAGAGTTTGTGAGAGAGTGAGACGCTGGTGTTGGCCAGAGCTGCAATCTGGACTTGTCAAGTCAAGTTTATTGTCTTGGCCATTGGCCATAACAAAACAAAACAAAATAAAACAGATAAAACAAAATACAACAGACATTATACACCAAAATGGGATAAGCCCTTCAGTAACTTGCTGTAAATCCCAGACTTAGTCTTATCTTTTTTGCCGCCAGTGCAAACAGCGCCATTCTGCTGATAATATATGTGTCATTATCAGAGAGCAAAAAAACAGTCATGTCCAGATCTGAAATTCCATTATGCAGAGGTATAATGAGGTAAATGAACCTTTGCCTAAGTGATTCATGCCAAGAGCATCTCATAATATAATGCTCGACATCATCCACTTCGCCTACGCCACATTGACATATTCTAGAGACAGCAGGGGAGCCCAAGAAGCGACCAATACAGACCATTGAAGGTATGGCATGAAACCTGAGGGCGGTAAAAGCCCTTCTTAGATCAAGGGTAGTTAGTTTCTCAAGGTAAACAGTCCTACAGTGATCTCTTTTAAAAATCCTATACAAGGGGGCTGTACGGCAACTTACCACCGCTTGGCGATTCAAAAGCCCATCCTTGTTAAATACCCATTCCTTCAATTTGGACTTTTGACTTTCACTGTCCCAGACATCGCCTGGAATTGAGTATTTCAGTAAAATAGAGGTCAGGTGGTCACCTAATCTTTTGGAGGATTTCAAAAGCAATATAAAACTTTGGACACCTAGGATATCCTGGGGACGTTTTAAGCATTTCCTCCAATAAGAAAGAATTCTTACATTTACTCTGGCTTCCAAAGATACCATACCCAGTTCAGCCCTCATTAGTGCCATGGGTGAGCCTTTGGGTAGAACCAGAATCCGCCTCATAAAATAATTTTGCACAGTTTCTAGCAGAGACCGCAGTGGCTCATCCCATCCCCAAATCTCTACCCCATACAACATTGCTGAGGTTATCTTACTCATGTATAGTTTGACAACTGGATCTATCATACCTCCGCCCCTAGAGAAGTAAAACTTCAACAAACCCCCCAAATTGTTCATAGCAACAGTCTTCAATTGTGTAATATGAGGGCGCCAAGAGAGGGTTTCTGAGAAGGTTATGCCCAGATATTTATATGTACTACATTGTTCAATTGGTGTACCAAGAATGCTCCAAACGGATTTCTTAGATCTTTTCCTGAAAACCACGACTTTAGATTTGGCGTAGTTTATTTGCAGAGCTTCTGCCTTGCAATACTCACCCAATTTATTTAGTAGCCTCCTCAGACCAATCTTGGTTACAGAGAGAAGTACCATGTCGTCTGCATACAAAAGGATTGGAACTTTGTATTGCCCTATGGCGGGAGGCATGAATTCACTGCCTTCCAGACTGGCAATTAGATCATTCAAATAAAGGTTAAACAGGGTGGGGGCTAGCACACAACCCTGTTTCACTCCCTTCTGCACTAGTATATCTTCAGTGAGCCGGCCCTCCCTTCCGACCTTAACCTTCACAGTGGTGTTGTTATACAACAGGCTAATTAATTTAACCAACCGGGGATCAATATTTATATTCCGAAGTTTCTGCCACAGTCTGCCTTTATCTAGAGAATCAAAGGCTGCTGCTAGATCGATAAAGGCAGCGTAAAGGGCCTTTGTGGGACCCCTAACAGCCAAGGAGGCCAGAGTGTATAAGGTTTGGCAGTGCTCAATAGTTGAGTGCTCTTTTTTGAAAACAATTTGAAGAGGGTGAATTAAGTTATTCTCTATAATTTGATCTTCGAGTTTATTTTTTAGATGACTACTGTATAATTTAGAAGCAACTGACAGTAAACTAATTGGCCTGTAATTACTGGGATCGCACTCTTCACCCTTCTTACAATTTGGAACAATAATACTTGTGGAATCTGGACTTGTCGTGTTAATTGGTGGTGCAAGAAGGAGCTCTCAACCACTTCCATCTGCCACCGAGGCTACGGCTGCAATTCTTTTGGGACTAGCTCAGATCCAAGTGTTAGGCCACCCCATCAGCCATGCGAAGTTACCTGACTGCATTGCAGTCATTGCCTTCTTTCCCTAAGCCCCCTTTCCCAGCAATCATTCCACGGTAAGACTAGTAGGAATGGGATTCTGTGCCACATAGATATATGAACTCACACTCATTGTGAACTTCAGTAGTGAGAAAAACCTCCATTTTTCATTTAACAAATTCCAATTCTGGAATCCAACTATGCCAATGAATATCAAATGTCTCAGTATATGTTGGCGTCCACAGGAGCAGAAACTACTCTGGTCTTTAGGTTCAACTACAAGGCAGCTACACTACAGTAAGGTAAAGGTTTCCCTTGCTCGAAGGCCAGTAGAATATGACTCTAGGGATGCGGTTCTCATCTCCATTTCCAAACCGAAGAGCCAGCACTGTCTGAAGATGTTTCCATGGTCATGTGGCTGGCATGACCAGACGCCGAGGCGCATGGAATGCTGTTACCTTCCCACCGAAGCAGTACCTATTTATCTACTTGCAATTTCTTGCTTTTGAACTGCTAGGCTGGCAGGAGCTGGGACCAGAGACGGGAGCTCACTCCATCATGCAGCACTCAGGTCTCGAACTGCTGAACTACCGACCTTCTGGTCTGCAGTTTAGCATCTTAACCACTTGAGCCACTACTGTACAACACAATTACCCCACTGGATGCTAAGATCTGCCATGAGATGTCATGGAATCAGGGATTGTTTATTTATTTATATGTTTTTTCGCTTTCTTACCCCGCCCTCCCTGCAAGCGGGCTCTGGGCAGCTTACAAAGCAGCACAGTGCAAAGTTACAATAAAACAATTTAAAACAACAGCTGGGATGCCAGCTCTGTGTTGGGAAAATCCAGGAGATGTGGGGGTGGAGACTGGGGAAAGCAGGAACCTCAGTGGGGCACAAATGCCACAGAGTCCACCCTCCAAAAAACAGCCAGCTTCTCCACAGCAACTGATGCCTGTCATCTGGAGATCAGCTGTAATTCTGAGAGATCTCCCAGGCCCCCCCACCTGGAGGTTGGTAACCCTAAAAGACAGGGACATGCTCCAAGAGACCAAGTCACAAGAGAGTGGTAAATTTAAAAATGGCAAGAATAAGCAACATATGTGATGGACTAAGAGGAAAATCAAAATGCATTTGGGCTGTAGGAACTTAATCAGCACTAGGGGTGTGCATTTGGCTTTCCAAAAAGCTGAGAAAAGCCGGAAAAAACTTTTTGGTTTTTTTCAGCTTTTTTCTGGAAACCAACAATTGGGCCATGGGCACCCGCAGGGGAATAGTGTTTTGGAACAGCGTTTCCTGCCGTTTTACCCTCTTTCCCACCTTTGGCTCCTGCTTCCAGGAGGGGGGGGGAAGAGGGATAGCCAGCCAATCACTGCAATGCATTTCCAAATGCAGCAGGCTTGCAAAGTTGAACTTGCATCTGTGGAACTCCCAGGCACTATTATTTATTTATTTATTTAATTCAATTTCTAGGCCGCTCTCCCCGCACAGCAGGCTCAGTGGCTTACACAGTTAGGTGAACCACGTTCACAATAAAACAGTTAAAACATTACGAGTCGTTATTAACATTAAAACAATAAAATTATTAAAGTGCTCAATACTATTGATGGCATACAATCTGATGTTAACATACAATCTAATGTTGGGAGCACACAGGGTCATCAGCGACTAGATGGTAATAAATGGGGTCACACGTTGGTAGTCACTGGATGACAAGGGGGGACAAAGAGGTGGTGGCCCCTATTCAAATGTCTGGCGGAAGAGCTCCGTCTTGCAGGCCCTGCGGAACTGCATCAGGTCCCGCAGGGCCCTGATCTCCTCTGGGGCTGCCACCGAAAAAGCCCTCCCCCTGGTGGCAGTGAGCCTGGCTTCTCTTGGGCCAGGTATAGCCAGGCGATGTTGGGCCCCAGACCGAAGTGCTCTCTGGGGTACATATGGGGAAAGGCGGTCCCTTAGATAGGTCGGACCCAGGCCATTTAGGGCTTTAAAGGCAAGTACCAGCACCTTGAAGCGAATTCGGTATGCCACTGGTAGCCAGTGCACTGCCTCTAGTGCTGGTCGTATGTGCTCCCGCCTTGGAAGACACATCAACAACCTCGCTGTGGCATTCTGCACCAGCTGAAGCCTCCGGATTTGCACCAAGGGCAGCCCCATGTAGAGAGCGTGACAATAGTCTAGCCTCGAGGTGACCGCTGCATGGATCACTGTGGCCAGGTCCGCACGATCCAGGAAGGGGACCAGCTGCCGCACCAGCCCCAGATGATAAAAGGCCAATTTGGCAGTGGCTGCTACCTGGGCCTCCATTGACAGGGAGGAATCCAAAAGCACTCCCAAGCTCCTAACCACCAGCAAAGGCACCAACGGCGCCCCATCAAAGGTCGGGAGCGGGAGCCCCGACCATGGGCCACCCTGACCCAGGCACAGGACCTCCGCCTAAGCCAACCAGCCACAGCGTGCAATGCCCGGTCCAAGTCGTCCAGTCCCGAGCCAGACCGGCCCCCCAACATCAGATAGAGCTGGGTGTCATCAGTGTACTGGTGACAACCCAGCCCTGCCCTCCAGAAAATCTGGGCAAGGGGGCGCATATAGATGTTAAAAAGCATCGGGGACAGAACAGCCCCCTGAGGCACACCGCATTCAAGCGGGTGTCTCTGGGACTGCTCCTCCCCAAGCACCACCCTTTGTCCCCGACCTTGGAGAAAAGAGACAAGCCACTGTAAAGCGAGTCCCTGAATCCCCACGTCGGCGAGGTGGCGGGACAGCAGCCGATGGTCAACCGTGTCGAACGCAGCCAACAGGTCGAGCAACAGCAACACCGCCACACCACCTCGATCCAGATGTCTCCGGAGGTCGTCAGTAAGGGCGACCAGAGCTGTCTCAGTCCCGAACCCCGGGCGAAAGCCTGACTGTAAGGGATCTAACACCGAAGCGTCATCCAGGAACCCCTGCAACCATATCGCCACCGCCCTCTCTATTAATTTGCCCAAATAAGGCAAATTAGAGACTGGCCAATAGTTCGCCAATTCGGCCAGATCTAAGGTTGGTTTTTTCAAGAGAGGACGGACCATCGCCTCCTTGAGTGCCTTCGGAAACTGCCCCTCCATGAGGGAGCGGTTGATAATCTCCCTCAGTGCACCTTGAAACCCCTCGTGGCCCGCTTTAATGAGCCAGGAAGGGCACGGATCAAGGAGGCACGTGGTTGGATGTACGGTCATGATTAACCTGTCAACTTCATCAAGGCTGAGCTGGCTGAAGGAATCCAAACCCGGCATTGCAGACGTGCAAGGGGCCTCAAGTTCGCTCATTGTATCAATTGTGACGGGGAGATCGCGGCGGAGCGCCAAGACTTTATCCGCAAAATAGCTCACAAATGCCTCACAGCCGATTTCTAATTCCCTATTATTTAATTTGCCCTGCGGCAATACTGTTTTAGACCGAATTGTTCTAAATAATTGTGCTGGGCGTGAGCTAGCGGATGCAATCTCGGCTGCCAAGTAATCTTTCTTGGTGGCCTTGACTGCCATCTCATAGGCCTTCATAAATGTCCTATAAGATGCTCTTGTAGCTTCGTCACGAGCACGCCGCCACCGTCTCTCTAGCCGTCTGAGTTCCCTTTTCATGAGCCGTAACTCCAGGGTATACCATGTAGCCAGCCTAGTACGGGAGCGCAGAGGGCACCTAGGAGCGATCTTGTCGATGGCTGCAGAAAGTCGGCTATGCCAGTCTTCCACCAGCTCATCCAACGAGCCGCCAGGGGGTCTTGGATCCCTCAGAGACGTTAGGAGCCGCCCTGGGTCTATCCTGCTCCGAGGGTGAGCTAAAATACGCTCGCTGCCTAAACAGGGTTGGAGTGGAATGTCCAGGCGGGCCTTCAGTGCATGGTGGTCTGACCATGGTACTACAGATGCAGCAATCTGGTCCACTGTTACCCCAGCTGCAAAGATCAAATCGAGCATGTGTCCTGCCTGGTGGGTGGGGGTCGTTACAAACTGGGCGAGTCCCAGTGCTGCCATGGACGACACTAGGTCCGCCGCCTGTATGGAAGCCGCGTCATCAGCATGGACATTGAAATCACCCAAGACTATTAGCCTAGGGTGTTCCAGTGCCCAGCCTGTTATGGCCTCCATCAGGGCCGGTAGGCTCTCAGCCGATGCGTTAGGTGGTCGGTACACCAGCCAGATCGCCACACTCTCCCCGGCCTCTAGCACCAAGCCGACACACTCTAAGCCCGTGCTCTCTACATGCGGGAGCGCTCTGAAGGAGTAAGCCTCACGGATGAACATCGCCACCCCTCCCCCCCACCCCCTAGTCCGTGATTGGTACAGGACCGTAAACCCAGGTGGGGTAAGTTGGGAAAGTGCTACTGTTTCCCCCTCCCGCACCCAGGTCTCGGTCACGCAAGCCAGATCCACCTGCTGTTCCTTTATGAAGTCCTGTAGGACCATGGTCTTATTGTTTATGGATCTGGCATTGCACAGCACCAATGTCGGAGGAGGGTTCTCAATCCTCCTTCTCAAGCCGCCTTGAGCCAGTTTGCTGGAAAGGCGGGATAGAAATGCAAAAATAAAAAAATAAAAAATAAAATAAATCCTGACCCCTCTGCTGACCACCTTCAGGATGCGTCTCAGGCTGGAAGGATGCCGAGCTAACTTATTTCTCCGCATCCTTCCCTTCCGCACATGCCTGGACCCACTGCTGTTCTTTCCCCTCCCCAGAAGCACCGGTATCTGCTGGCCAGGCATCACTGCCCCGTGATCTCCGCGTGCGCCTCAGATCGCTGGGCTCTGCAATGAGATGCTAGCACCCCCCTTATAATGGATTCTTGGTAGTCTCCCTTTAATTAATCTAAATCCCAATTTGACACAGCCAATCTTCCTTCATTGGCCAGTAAAAATATAAAGGCCAATGTTAGACCCCCCCCCCCACAGACATAGTGATTTCTATTCTTACAGTTGTACCTTGCACCTTTGAGTGCTATTCTCTTGTATGCTCTTGCCAACTATGTATGCTCAATGTATGTTTGTGACTGCTATGCTATAGTAATGAACCAGGCCTGGAGTTTGTAACAGTTAAGGCGGGAGGGTGACACCTGCAGTGTGTGGGAACAAAGGGCCTCTCACACCGCGGCCTCCACATTCCAGCTGCCCCGGCTGGGACTTCAAGGGAGGATGCGCCTCATCTCTTATCACATGCAAAAGCCTTGAGGCCATTGATTGTTATGTGAACTGGTAACATCTGAGGGGTCTGGTTTGGGAAGGGAATTTACAGCTTGACACCTCACTTTCTTTCCTGTGAGAACCAAACGGTCAGGATCCTGTTTTGCCCGCCAATTTTCCCCTATAGTGATTGGCTACCTATGGGTAATTCAAACTCCTTGGAATGGTATAATAGACCTGCCTGTATTATCTGTCTCATCTCTGACAATAATCCGAGAAGCTGTACTAATGTAGAAATTGGAAATAAAGAACTCTGGTTTACCAACCAAGATCTGATCCTTGACTACTTTGCGCAGAACTCTCACAATCAGGTCCCTAATTCACTACAAACAACACACTATAACAATCAGGTTCCCCAATTTATGCGCCAATTAAATTCCTTAGGATACTGGCGACGGTCACCTCGAGGTTGGACTACTGTAACGCTCTCTACATGGGGCTGCCTTTGGTGCAAATCCGGAAGCTGCAGCTGGTGCAGAATGCCGCGGCCAGGATGCTGATGGGTCTCGCAAGGCGGGACCATATCCAGCCTGTGCTGGTGGCGCTGCACTGGCTGCCTATAGCATACCGAGTTCGCTTCAAAGTGCTGGTTCTTACCTATAAAGCCCTATATGGCCAGGGTCCAACATACCTTAGGGACCGCCTCTCTCCGTACATACCTCAGAGAGCACTACGGTCGGGGTCAGAACACAGATTATGTGTCCCTGGCCCCAGAGACGCCAGGCTGGCCAGAACAAGGACCAGGACCTTCTCGGTGGCGGCTCCTGTCTGGTGGAATGAGCTCCCGGAGGAGATCAGGGCCCTGCGGGACCTGATGCAGTTCTGCAGGGCCTGCAAGACGGAGCTCTTCCGCCAGGCCTTTGAATAGGAGCCGCCACCGATGATTTTATGGATACCATCTACCATCATTATTATGATGTATCCCTGGTTCAACAAGGCCTCGGCTATGGCTGCGGGGGGGGGGGGGGGGAGGGGCTCAGACCTACCACTTGGTTGCCATCAGACGCTGTATTATGGAAGCTTTTATGGGTAATTTATATGTTTTAATGATATTTATTGGAATGTTTTAAGTGATTTTATAGGTTATTGTATTGAACTGGCCTTGGGCCCATGTGAGCCACCCTGAGCCCGCTTGCGGGGAGGGCGGGATATAAATGTGAAATAATAAATAAATAAATAAATACTTGATCCTAGTCTTTACCCAGCTTCAGCCCTTTCTCTGTGGCTGATAGCCAGGGCAACCCACCTAGGCACCACCAACCCAGGAAATACAGGTTGCTTACCTGTAATTGGAGATCTTCGAGTGGTCATCTGTGCATTCACACCTCTGGAATTAAGTGCGCCTGTGCCGATCCCAATCAGTAATCTTCAAAGCCTAACGGATTTTCGCACCAGCTCCCCGGTCACGTGCACGTCCCACTGCGCATGACCCGGGGAGAGGCACGAGGATCCCAACAGTTCCTTCTGACCGCTGCTAACAGCCCCCAAGAAAAAATTGAGGGAGACCGAAAGAAGAGGGGAAGGAGGGCGGGTGGTGTGAATGCACAGATGACCACTCGAAGATCTTCAATTACAGGTAAGCAACCTGTATATCTTCTTCGTGGTCTCTGTGCATCACACCTCTGGGAGAATAGTGAGCAATAAACACACCACATACCTGGAGGTGGGTGCTGAAGGTCTCACACCTGAGCTGCTTGCAGAACTGCACAGCCCACCAAAGCACGTTGATGGACACGAATGTCTAGGGCGTAGCGCTTCACGAATGTGTGAGGAGACGCCCAAGTAGCAGCACTGCAAATGTCTCCCAGGGGAATGCCTTTGAGGAACGCCGTGGAAGCAGCCACGGCTCGAGTGGAGTGAGCCCGAAGGGACGCCGGTAACGGCCTTTTGGCCAAAAGGTAGGCAAGTTTTATCGTCTCTACGATCCATTTTGAGAGTCTTTGAGATGACAGTTTCTGTCCCTGTCTGGGCAAGACATAAGCGACGAAGAGAGCTGGAGACTTCCAGAACGGTTTTGTCCGATGCAAGTAGAGGGAAAGGGCCCTCTTGACATCGAGTGAGTGTAAACTGCGTTGTGTCGAATTCTGAGGGTCAGGAAAGAACACTGGCAATGTAATGTCCGCCCCGATGTGAAAGTCCGAGACTACCTTGGGTAGAAAGGCGACATCGGGGGCCAGGGTAACGGCATTGTGGTGGAATGTGAGGTATGGTGGATCGCAACGAAGCACCGACTACTCACTCATACGCTGAACTGAAGTGATGGCCACCAAAAAAGCAACCTTCCAAGAAAGGAGCTGAAGACTGCAGGAAGCCATAGGTTCGAACGGTTTGCCCATTAACTTGGTAAGGACCAGGGGCAGGTCCCATGCTGGGATTGGTGCCCGTACTGGTGGGTAGAGGCGACGCATCCCTTTGAGGAATTGCTTCGTGGTTGGGTGGGAAAACACTGAGTAGCTGTCAACCGTAGGATGATTGACTGAAATGGCTGACAGGTAAACATGGAGAGATGAGTGGCACAGTCCTCTATCCTTACACGATAAAAGGAACCCAAAACATCATTAAGGGTAGCGGGGACGGAAGGTCGTCCCACAGAGGCCAAGAAGGATAGAAATTTAGTCCACTTCGCCGCATATGAGCAACGTGTGGAAAGTTTGTGGGAGTTCAGGAGAACTTGTGCAATACGTGTGTCTATTCCTGAGGTTGAATCAACCAAGCTGTCAGTTTCAATCTGGACACGTCGTGGTGAAGCACTTGGCCCCCGTACATCCACAGCAGGTCTGGGTTCGTCGGGAGGTGGAGATACGACCCGACAGAGAGACAGAGGAGAGTGGGGAACCAAGGTTGCCGCGGCCACCACGGTGTGATGAGAATCGCCTATGGATGTTCTGATAACAGTTTGTGCACCACCCGTGGGATCAGGGGGATCGGGGGGAATAGGTACAGATGTCTCCCCAACCACTGGAGAAGGAGACTGTTCCCGAGGGAGGTTGGATCCGCGCCGGCTCTGGAACAGAAAAGAGGGCACTTCCTGTTCTCTTGAGAGGTAAACATGTCCACGGAGGGATGTCCCCAACGATTGAAGACTGGGGTCAGATAGAGGGGGTTCAGTTCCCACTCGTGTAGGGGACGGATGAGTGGGTGATTCATCACCCGAAACGGAAGACGCGGAAGAGCCCGGTATCGACCGTTCGGAAGGCTCAGATGGCGACAGTGGAGTCAGGCTCGACGGGTCCTGCGGTGTATGGAAGGGACGGAGATCGACATCGGGTGGGGTTTGTGTCAGTATCGATATCGGTATCGGCATCGGTGGCGGGGTTGGTCTTGGAGCTGGGTCGCAGCATCGGGAGACTCTGGATGACGTCGATTGACGGTCCCATTCCGATGGGTACCACTGCGGAGGTGGAGGGTAGGAGCCGTAAAGGTACCTCCATTGTCGAACGTCCCACAGCACCGGAGAAGACGGAGGACGCCAGTCCCGATCACCTCTCGGTGTTGGTAATGGATCGGTCCCAACCTCGGGGCTACTTCAAGGGACCTGAGTTAGATCAATGTCGGGGTCCGAGTCCGTCAGATGGGTTGTGGCATCGGGGAGGTTGAACTGCCCCTGGATCGCTCACGCCCAGAAGGGTCAAGCTGTACAGACCCGAGCTGGGTCAAGTCAGGCGCGGGGTGCGTCGACGGAGTACTAGGAGCCTTCCTCTGCTTCAGCTTGCCCTTCTCCTCCTTGCCCTCTCTGCATTTCTTTGCAGGAGTGTCTGGCAGAGGGAGCGGTCGCTTCGGTGCCGATTTCTCGGCACCGGTGGTGCTCCTTACCGGAGTCGATGCCGGAGCCATCGGAGCCGATGGCGATGCTCCCGAAGCGTCGGCTGCAGACATCTTCGGGGATAACGCTGCCTCCAAGAGGGCCACTCTCAACCTAGCCGCTCGGTTTTTGCGGGTTTGTTTTGAGAAGGCAACGCAAGTAAACAGTTGGAAAACGTAAGTAAACTACCGACCGAAGCAGAGATCCTCACGACGCGGTGGTCAGAAGAGAACTGGCGGGATCCTCGTGCCTCTCCCCAGGTCATGCGCAGTGGGACGTGCACGTGACTGGGGAGCTGGCGCGAAAATCCATTAGGCTTTGAAGATTACCGATCGGGATCGGCGCAGGCGCACTTAATCCCAGAGGTGTGATGCACAGAGACCACAAAGAAGATCCCTAGTTCTAACATAAGCAGCGCCAGCCAGCAAAGTGCTCGGGTCCGAAGGCCCTCTCCGCGCCTGATGGTTCTTTCACCAGCTCAATCGGTGGATCGCAACGAAGTGCCGACAGCTCACTCACACGCCGAGCGGAAGTGATGGCTACCAAAAACGCAACCTTCCAAGAAAGGAGCTGAAGACTGCAGGAGGCCATGGGTTCAAAGGGTTTGCCCATTAACTTGGTAAGGACCAGGGGTAGGTCCCATGCAGGGACCAGTGTCCGCACTGGTGGGTAGAGGCGATGCATTCCCTTGAGGAATTGCTTTGTGGTTGGATGAGAAAACACTGAGTAGCCGTCAACCTTAGGATGGTTGACCGAGATGGCTGACGGGTAGACACGGATAGATGAGTGACACAGTCCTCTATCCTTACACGACAAAAGGAAACAAAAAACATCATTAAGGGTAGTGGGGATGGAAGGTCGTCTTACAGAGGCCAGAAAGGCTAGAAATTTAGTCCATTTTGCCGCACATGAGCGACACGTGGAGAGTTTGCGTGAGTTCAAGAGAACTTGTTCAATACGTGTGTCTATTCCTGAGGTTGAATCAACCAAGCTGTCAGTTTCAATCTGGGCACGTCGTGGTGAAGCACCTGGCCCCCGTACATCCAGAGCAGATTTGGGTCCGTCGGGAGGTGGAGATACACTCCGAGAGAGAGACAGAGGAGCGTGGGGAACCAAGGTTGCCGTGGCCACCACGGTGTGATGAGAATTACCCATGGACGTTCTGATATCAGCTTGTGTACCACCCGTGGGATCAGGGGGATCAGAGGGAATAGGTACAGATGTCTCCCCGACCACTGGAGAAGGAGACCGTCTCCGAGGGAGGTCGGATCCGTGCCGGCTCTGGAACAGAAGAGAGGGCACTTCCTGTTCTCTCGAGAGGCGAACACGTCCACGGAGGGGTGCCCCCAACGATTGAAGATTGGGGTCAGGTAGAGGGGGTTTAGTTCCCACTCGTGTAGGGATGCTCCTCCCCTGCTCAGGAAGTCTGCTTGGGTGTTGAACAGGCTGGGAAGATGCGTCACTACGAGATGAATATTGAGGGACTGACACTCGTCCCAGTGCTCGATAGCTAAGCGGCAGAGTCCATGGGAGACCGTCCCACCCTGACGGTTGATATAATACATGGTGGTTGTGTTGTCCGTGAGAACAGCCACTCTCTTTCCTGACAGGGATTGGCGGAAGGATCTCACCGCATGGAGAACTGCCAGCAGTTCCAGGAAATTGATATGGTTGTGGGCCACAGCAGGATCCCACTTGCCGCCCACACCGACACCATCCAGGTGAGCTCCCCAGCCCCATAGAGAGGCATCTGTGGTGATGGTCGCCAAGGGAGGCGAGAGCCGAAAGGGTGCGCCTGACTGTAAGTTCTGGGGCACAAGCCACCATGCCAGGGTTTCCAGGACCTGGTCTGAGAGCCGGAAACGCTTGGAGAGGGGGGGAATACTGGGACGGAAGCGTCTCAGGAACCAAAGTTGCAAAGGTCTCATCCGCAACTTGGCAAACGGGATCACCGCCGTGGTTGCGGCCATCAGGCCTAGTAGACGGAGTATTTGGCTGTGGCCTCCGTGTCCTCCCGGATGGATTGGAGGAGGGAGACTATGTCCATTGCCCTGTTGGGGGGCAGAAAAGCCCTGCACTGCAGGGAGTCCAGGATGGCTCCGATAAACTGCACCCGTCTGGATGGAGTGAGCATGGACTTCTTGAGGTTTATTGTCAACCCTAGGGATTCTAGGGTATGGAGGGTTACTGAGATGTGGCTCTGTAGAGTTGTCGCAGAAGGCGCAACCAGGAGCCAGTCGTCCAGATACGGGTAAAGGTGGACACCCTGAAGCTGGAGATGGGCCGCCACTACTGCCATGAGTTTCGTGAAAACACGAGGAGCCGTAGAAAGGCCAAAAGGGAGAGCCTTGTATTGGAAATGACGCGGACCGACCGCGAAGCGGAGGAATGGTCTGTGTGAAGGGTGAATTGTCACATGAAAGTATGTGTCCCTTAAGTCCAGCGTCACCATCCACACGTTGGCTTCTAGTGGCAGGATGGTCTGTAGGGTGGTCATGCGGAACTTCTTGTAGATGATAGGCATTGAGGTTCCGAAGATCTAGTATGGGACGGAGTCCGCCATCCTTCTTTGGTACCGTGAAATAGCGGGAGTAGAAACCCTGCTGAAGGTGGTCTACGGGTACCGGCTCTATGGCATCCTTGGACAGAAGGGCTTCGACTTCTGACGACAGGGTGTCAGAGGGAGGGGTGACTACGAAATAAGAGTTCTGTGGTATCTGGAAGAATTCTATCCAGTAGCCCTCTGCTACTACTGAGAGGGCCCATTTGTCTGATGTTATGAGTTGCCATGCGGGTAGGAAGGGTGACAGGTGGGTGGGAGGACCGGAGCGGATGTGGGAGTCAAAGACCCTGCTTGTTTGGTTTAGGAGGTTTCGACTTGGAAGCGGAAGCGGTTGGAAAGCGCGGTTTATGGCCATAAGGTTTCTGCTGGTAAGCAGAGGAGGAAGGTCTTTGCCATTGGGGTTCAGTGGGAGACCGCTGTGGCTGCTTCTTAGACCAGGATCTTTGCCAGGTTTTCTGTTTCTGCTGTCTCGGCTGAGAGACGCCCAGGTTACGAGACATTTTCATGCTCTTGTCCAGTTCATGTAGAACTGTGTCTGTTGTGGAGCTGAACAGGCCTTCACCCTCAAAAGGGAGGTCTTCCACCAAGGATTTTGTGTCTTGGGGAAAAGAAGTCAACCTCAGCCAGGCGTGGCGTCTAAGGGCGACTGCTGAAGTGAGAGTCTTGGCAGTGACATCTGCAGCATGCTTGGATGCGTTGAGCTGGTGTTTTGCCAAGAACATGCCTTCCTTCTGGATCTTCCTGGCTAAACGCTGTTTGTCCTCAGGAAGATGGGCCAGAAGTGGTGTCATCTGCTCCCATAGTGAGTATTGATACCTGCTCATACAGGCCGTATAGTTTGCAGTTTTTATGCCCAATGCACCTGCTGAATAAAAACGTCTCCCAAACGAATCCAGTTTCCGTCCCTCTTTGTCAAGGGGTGAAGAATGTCCGCTGCGGCCTTTGGCGGAGGGGGTCACAATGACCGAGTTGGGTTTGGGGTGTATAAACAAAAATTCTGCTCCGGGTTCTTGGAGCTTGTACATATGATCCAACCTCTTACTAGAGATTGGAGTCGAAGAGAGGTGTCCCCAGGATTCTTTAGCGGTGTTCATGAGCACCGAAATAAGCGGTTGGGCTACTGCAGTAGAGGTATCCATCTGCACGATGTCGAAGATGGCATTGGTAGCGGTAGGAGTCGGTTGGACTGTGGCTAGGGCCAAAGAGTGAGCCATTCTCTTGATGAGCTCTCCGTACGACTTTACATCCTCGGAAGGGAAAATCGGTAGGTTGTCGGCGACATTGGGGGATGGCGACGGGTGGGTGGGTGATTCATCGTCTGAGACAGAAGATGCAGAAGAGTCCGGTATCGACCGTTCGGAGTGTTCAGATGGGGACATGGGAGTCAGGGTCGACGGGTCCGGTTGAAAAGGAGGGAGATCGACATCGGGTGGGGTTTGTGTCGGCATCGACATCGGAGGCGGCCTCGGAGCCGGAGGATCTTGGCATCGGGAGACTCTGGATGACGTCGATTGACGGTCCCAGTCCGCCAGGTACCATTGCGGTGGTGGAGGGTAGAAGCCGTACAGGTACCTCCATTGTCGAACGCCCCACGGCACCGAGGAGGACGGAAGATGCCAGTCTTGGTCGCTTCTCGGTGTCGGTAACGGATCGGGCCTGGTCTTGGGGCTACTTCGAGGGACCTGAGTTAGATCGATGTCGGGGTCCGAGTCCATCAGCTGGATTGGTCATGGCATCGGGGAGGCGGAACTACCCCGGGATCGCTCATGCCCAGAAGGGTCAAGCTGTGGAGACCCGAGCTGGGTCATGTTGGGCGCAGGGTGCGTCGACGGAGCACTAGAAACTTTCTTGTGCTTCAGCTTGCCCTTCTCCTTGCCCTTTCTGCGTTTCTTTGCAGGAGTGTGTGGCAGAGGGAGGGGTTGTTTCGGTGCCGATTTCTCGGTACTGGAGGCACTCCTTACCGGAGACGATGCTGGAGCCGTCGGAGCCGATGGCGATGCTCCCGAAGCGTCGGCTGCAGACATCTTCGGGGATAACGCTGCCTCCAAGAGGGCCACTCTCAACCTAGCCGCTCGGTTTTTGCGGGTTTGTTTTGAGAAGGCAGCGCAGCTCGAACAAGAGTCCACACGGTGCGACTCGCCCAAGCACAAAAGACAAAGAGAGTGCTTGTCTGGAGGCGCTATCTTACTTCCACAGTTAAGACAGCGTTGAAAGAAACTCCACCGCTGGGCCATAGGCCGAGCGGGGAGTAAACGAGGAAAGTCTAGAAGCAAGTCCAAAATACAGTCCGTAGGTCAAAAGAAGGAAAAAATCAGTCCGAAAGGCTTTTCCAGTTGGAAAACAAAAGTCAACTACCGACCGAAGCGGAGAGGGGATCCTCACGACGTGGCGGTCAGAAGAGAACTGGCGGGATCCTCGTGCCTCTCCCCGGGTCATGCGCAGTGGGACGTGCACGTGACCGGGGAGCTGGCGCGAAAATCTGTTAGGCTTTGAAGATTACCGATCGGGATCGGCGCAGGCGCACTTAATCCCAGAGGTGTGATGCACAGAGACCACGAAGAAGATACTGTAGGAATTCCCTAGTTCTAATAAACTAAGAAAAAAACTGAAGCAAGGCTAGGCTACGGAAAAAAAACAAAACCATAGTTTTTTGGTGGGAGGGTTTATAAAAAGGTGTGAGGCTGTTAGGGTCAGGTGATAGTGCAGTTCAGTTAGGTGCCTATTAATATCCTCCCCTCAAGTTAGCTAGAGTTTGGCCAGGGATGACATGAGCGACAGGAAGGGAACAAGGAGGGCCCCTGGGGGTAAGGCAAAGGAAAAGACTAGAGGGGTGGAGGGGAGGGAGAGGCGGAGAGAGCCTTGGTTTTCCCCCCATCTCAGCGCAGGCCCACAACTGAGCATCCTGGCAGCACTCCGCCCTCTGGCTGGAGTGGTGCTATGAAGAAGCCAGTCATGGCTCTCTTCCCAACTGTTCAGAAGGATGCTCCTGTGGTGGTCCCAGCAGAGGTGCCTGCAGGTGTTGCTGGCACTGGGCAGGGGTCTGCTGGTCAGGCAGTACCTCCTTCTGCCATTGCTGCTGAGGTGCAGCGGAAGGTGGAGGAGCAGCCAGACCTGTCCCTGGGGCTGGGCTTTGGGGACACTGGGTTCTCAGGGCTCACTCCAAGGACTAAGAGGGCTCTGGAGGAACTGGAGGAGGAGCTGGCTGGCCAGCCCACTGCTCTGGTATCTTCAGGCTCCAGCAGGCCTCTGGAGGGACAGGAGGAAATGCAGGGAAGGGAGGAAGAGATGGAGGTGGTGCATCCCAAGCAACTGCCATCTCAACCCCTTCCCCCAGCTCAGCTATCTCTTCCTGTCCCCCCAAGACACGGTGTGTCTGGCCCGAGCTCCTCACAGGAGGCGGCTCCAGGGATGGCCATTGCTGCTGGTCAGCGTGGCTGCCCCTTCACCTCTGACGTCTGGATTCATTTCTGGGTGACAGAGGATGATCCCCACTTTGCACAGTGCCAGCTGTGTAGGGCCTGGGTAAGTCGAGGGAAGGACCTCGCCCATCTCTCGACCTCCAGGCTGCGGAACCATACGAAGAAGCACCACCAAGCGGTGCTTCTTCAGGGGGAGAGACAGGCTGCTGCTGGGGTGCCCAAGCGGCCACTGCCAGCCAGCCAGGACTGCAACCACCTCCAGCGCTCTCCCTCAGCATCCCACGGTGGGCACGGGGCAGGGACACCAAGCGAGGGTGGCACTAGTGTGCCTGGGGGGGGGGGGGAAGCAGGCCAGCAAGAGGCTCACTCGCCTCATGGCAGAGATGGTCGCTATAGACGGGCGCCCCTTCTCCGCAGTCAAAGACATCAGTTTGCGCAGGGTGCTCCAGGACGTCGCTCCCTGGTACACGCCACCTTCTCACATGATGGTGAGCAGGAGCGTGATGCCCTTGTTGTTCAGGGCTGCTAGGGAGTACGTGAAGGCACAATTGTCCCGTGCTCGTGGGAGATATGTGCACTTCATGTCTGACATCTGGACCTCCTGTCAGGTGCATGATTCGCACATCTCATTGACTGCGCACTGGTGGCAACCAACTGAGGTTTTGGGTGGGGGTGGGGGCCGGGAACCTAGTGTCAGGCAGGGTCAAGGCCACTGGGCCGGCTACTGCAAGGCTCTGCTTTCTGTCGAGAAACTCGACAGAAAGCACACAGCAGCCAACATCAGGGCCACCCTTGACAAAACAGTTAGAGGCGTGGGTAGGCAGGGATGTCACCGTGGGGTTCATGGTGATGGATGGTGGCTCGAACATTAGGGCAGCAGCAGACCAACTGGGCCTGACGCGCATTTACTGTGCGGCCCACCTTCTTCACCTCGTGATGAAGGATGCTCTGGCATTGGGTTCTACAGTGAATCCCAGTGTAGATGCTGCGACTCGCAATTTCTGGCATCTTCTGGCACATCGTGGGTCATTTCTCACGCAGTACGAAGGACCTCTATCTGCTTCGGGAGAAACAGGCGCTGGCAGGTATGCAGGAGCACCACCTGCTTGGCGACGTCTCCACACGCTGGAACTCCACCTGCATCATGCTTGAGCGCTTGGTGGAGCAGGAGGGCAACCTGACTGTCCTGGTCGCTGAGACCGGGATCCTTCAGGGAGAGAGCTGGCTCAGCCGGGAGGACTGGCTGACCATCTCTCAGACTGTGCAAGTTCTTAAGCTCTTTGAGAGCTACACAGAGTTGCTCTCGTCTGACACGGCGACTCTGGCTCTCGTCATCCCCGTGGTCCACTCAGCCCGTGAGGACTTGGCCTCGTTCCTGGAGCCAGCTGCAGGACGTGCAGACATGGTTCCAGCTGTGTGCGTGCTTGTGAGAAGGCTGTAAAGCGGACTCGAGAGGCGCTTTCAGACTCCCATCAAGCAGAAGGTCTACATTATGGCGACCATGTGTGACCCGCGCATCAAGGGCAGGATCGCCAAACGGACCAACGAGTTCACTCAATGGCGAGACGACCTCTCCCGGCGAGTTGAGCGTATGTGGGCCAAGAGGGGTACCTTGACACGAGCTGAGGGAGAGGGGGGTGCCAGCAGCTCCACTGCTGTTTATCCCCCACCTCCCCCGCTCAGCAGCACCCCCCTTGCAGCTCCCGCCATGACGACTGTTGAGATGGCAGTCATCGGGCGGATCTTTGGCCCCTCTCCTCCTGGGAGCAGCAGGCGCATCAGAGAGGACATGGCAGCTGCAATGGTGAGGGAGTACCTCGCGGAGCCCTACGAACTGCAGTCAACGTGTCCACTGAGCTATTGGGCCATGAAGGAGGCAGTCTGGCCAGACCTCTCTGACGTGGCCCAGAAGCTCCTCTCATACCCTCTGACGAGCGTGCAGAGTGAGCGCATTTTTTCCCATGCGGGCGACATTTTCTGCTCGCATCGCTCACGCCTGGACCCCTGGTCAGTTGAACAGTTGGTCTTCCTTAAGGTCAATTTGTCACTGTTTGGCTACCCAGTCCTAGATGTTGGTGACTGAAGTGAGCACGCATGCTTGTGCCTGCAATCCCCTCTCGGTCTGTGCTGGGAAGTTGGGTTACGCTCTTCCCAATAAAACTAGAGGCTAGGGAGACGTGGCAGCCAGGGCCATTACCGTTTTGATTGGCACAGAAATGCCCCAACAATCTCCTCACTTCCATCCATCCCACCTGCAGCAGAAATACGTCCTCAACAGAAGAACCCTGTTAGTCATCCTGTGCAGGGTGATGTTGAGGGTGGTGCGTGTATGCACCTAAGTTACACTGCCAGCCGGTCCCCAAACCAAAATTGCATGCTGAAATTAAAACAGCAGCACAAAAATTGTTCTCCATACGAACAAGGTAGAGTAGGGAAGATGCAAACTTTAGCACTGCTAGCAGGCAGCAGCCAGAAACCAGCAGAACCCACGGGAGCACCACAGAGACGGTAATGTAAATTTTGTTCTGGGTATTGCAATTTTTTCCTTTGGCAGGGGAGGTGCGTGCCGGTACAGAGAGAGCCTGTGATGAGGGGCAGCTGCCGCACTTAGGCCAAGGCTTAAGCCTCCTTCACTTGGAGGCAGGCAGTGATGGCTGCATTGGCTGCTGTCAGAATCTGACAATAGCCTGCCTGTCTTGTTTGCATTTCATGGTTGTTCTGCTGTTACTTTCTGTTTCTTTGTGCCCACTATCACCAAATGTTTTATTGCTTGCCTTGAAGTGGAAATAGCTGCCCTGCTTAATGTTACTTTCTTCCCGGGAGGATGGGCTGCCACACTCCTGGTCGTCACATAAACAACTGTGCCTATCTCTTCCTGTCCACTCCTCCTCCCCTTTCTGGCTTGAAATATTTTATCAAAGTTATTTCAACCTTGGGGACTGTTTAATTGTTACTGGCCAAATGTTTAGCCTAGAGTTCGCACATCTGGGTCACACAGGGCAAGAAGGGAATTTTTATAACTTTCCCACCTTTTGGTGAGAACTAACGGTTGCCATTTTTTCCCGCCTTGCGGTATTCGTCCTGATTTGTCAATTATGTTCAAGCACCTATGCTGGAAGGTATATTAACCCATGTTATTTTCTTTTCTGTATCTCTAACAAACATCGAGTACCAGTTCCAGTACTAGAAATAAAGAGCTTTGGTTTAAACCCAAAGGTCTGATCTATTGCTGTTAGTACAGAAGCCTCACAGTTAGTACAGAAGCCTGTCGGTGTACTGCCATGAGAGAGGAGGATCAGTGATAGATAGATACAGTCCCCCTCCCTCTCACTTCTGAGGCATTACTGTTTCTTTAAACGCTTAGTGTGACGGTGACTGCAGAGATGTGAGCAGTGCAGTTTGGAGAGAGACTGTTTGTAGCACCAAGTTAACTTACAGGTTCCTTCTTTTCTCACCAACTGTTCAAAATAACCACAAACCTATGTTGCTATTTTAAAAATTAATCATGTATTCTTTGAATGCATCCCAGAAATCAATACAGGTTTTCCTAAGGTCCAAAGTGCCCCGGACCCTAGGTCACACTAACAGAAGAGAGAGATTGGAATTTTAATTCCTGCTGGCAGCAGAGAGAACTAAGTTTATATACACAGAGAATGCTTCAGGGTGCATTCCCTGCACTGTGCAAGCTGAGGTAAGCTGGCTGACACGTGCCTGGAGAGACACAGGTGCTTGCTTGCATGGCCAGAGGCAGGAAGACTGTCAGAATCTGCAGATTCTAACAAGGGTTTCTGGGAATTAATGCTATATATTGTAACATGACTTTGCTATGCTATGCAAACCTGTTCCTGTATGAACTATGTAATCATACCTATTGCTTATTAGTTTGACCAATGTGAATGTATACTCTGTGACCCTGAGTTTATGGCTCTGACCCGGCCTGGTCTATGTAACTGTTTGCCCGGGAGAGTGGCGACTTCAAAGCATGAGAACAATGAGCCTCTCACCCTCCTGCCTCCGCATTCCTTTCCTCCCTACTGGGAGGACAGGGACCAGTTCTTATCAACGTGCGGAAGCCTTGGGGAAGGCATTTGTTATGTGAAGATGGTTACATCTGAGGGGTCTGGTTTGGGAAGGGAAATTTACTGCTTCACACCTCACCTTCTTTCCTGTGGGAAGCAAACGGCCAGGGAACCTTTTGCCCACGGTTTCCCCCCCCTGTTGATTGGTTACCTATAGGCAATTCAAATTTGTTCGGGAGGGTATATTAGACCTGCTTCTATTGTATACGTTATCTCTGACAATAATCCGAGGACCTGTACCAATGTAGAAACTGGAAATAAAGAACTGTGTTTCATCAACAAAGATCTGATCCTTGACTACTTTGAGCAGTATCCTCACAGATTGTCAGAGATCTGTGACTGGGACTTGGCCGTTCCTGACCATGTCGGACGACGGTACTCTTCCCATCCCTACAACCGAAGATCAACCAGTGACCCCGGCGGACCAGGGTGCCGGTGGTGGAGGCGGCGGCGGGGAGCCCGAAGTGCCAGTGACTATGGCTCAGGGGGCTTACTACATCCCACGACCACCTCCTCATCAGAGCATGACCCCGAGGTACTCATGGAGCAATTTCGGTCGCGGGACCGTAGACTCGTGGGTGCACGATCAGAAGGGGGCACGGGTCTCGATCCAAGGAGACCGCACCGAGCACGGGAAGCCGAGCTTTTTGGGAGACGAGCGAGAGACGATCTACGGAGGAGACTGGCGTCCCCCGCCCCTGGAAGAGGAGAGAGGCGCACCTTACGGGCCCGATCTCTACGGGGAAGACCAGACCCAGACCCTGGATCGTATGATGGGAGATTTACGGCTGCAACTCATCGCGGAATTGCGAGAGATAGCCCTCGACCTGCAGTACCAGTTCCGCGATGCCCTGACGGCTATGCAAGCAGCCCGCCCAGCCCCAGGAGGGGCTGGAGCCCCAGGAGGGGGAGCCCCGCAGCAACTGGTTCCCCCTGGGGGAGCTCCCGCGGGAGTCGTCCCGCAACAAGTGCCACAGCAGGTCCCGCAACCCGTCCCCCGCCCGGTTCCCGTACCGGCACCCCCCCAGGCACCGGCAGGGCCAATGATCCACCAGGCCCCCGCCGATCCGTTGACGGCTACTTTCAATGGGGACCCCGAGAAGCTGCGGTTCTTCCTCATAGAAATCGAGCGGTTTCTAGACACCTGGGGACATCTCTACCCTACCGAGAGGGACCGGATTGGCTACATAGGGTCCAAGCTGAGGGACACAGCCAGCGACTGGTATGTGAGCCTGCACAACGCCCCCCGGGCCTGAGTTACGCTCGGTGCACAACTTCATGTGGGCCCTCAGGCAACACTATGAGGACCCCTTGGGAGAAGAGAAGGCTCGGAACCAGTTGCAGAAGCTAACCCAGGGGCGGTCCTCAGTGAGGGAGTACACCGACAAGTTCCGGCGCATAGCAGCTAAAATTCGTGGCTGGACCCAGGACCTCTTCATCGAAAAGTACAGGGAAGGTCTTAACCCCGAGGTGTACGAGACGGTACTGCGAGGGGGAAGACCGGGCTCGTTAGCCACCTGGATGAGAGCGGCCGCAGACGTGGAGGAACGCTTCACCCTCATCAAGATGGGAACTTCAGCGACTGCCCAAGCAAAAGCTGCCCAGAAGGTGAAGCCCAAATTGAGCGTCCAAGAAATCCGGGACTCCCGGTTCAAACAAGGGCTCTGCATGAGGTGCAGAGAGAGCGGTCACTTCGCCTCGGCGTGCCCCCGCGGCAGCGGAAAAGTCCCCAAGACCTCCACCCCGGTGGCCGGGAGTACCCCGAGCAAAGGGAAGACCTCGTTCAAGCCCCGGGCGTTACAGCTGGAAGGGGCCGCAAGCGAGCAAGGAGAGCTGGAGCTGACGGAAGCGCAGATGTTGGGAAACTCCAACGGCCTGCAGTGAGCAGCGCAGAACTGCAGGTCCCCATCCGCGACGCGCCATCCCCGGTGAGCATCCCTGGCCCCTTACTGTATATGGTAGTGACTGTGATAGCACCCGGGACTGGGACCCACATCCGAGTACGTGCCCTAATTGACTCAGGGTGTGCCCGGGACTTGATTAGCCCCTTAGTAGTAGATGGGCTAGGCCCAAAAGTCACCCCGTTGGGGGAGCCGCTTACGTTTACCCAGATGGATGGGTCGGAAATGAAAGAGGCATGTGTGGCAGAGACTGAGAGACTAATAGTGGGGACTGGGGAGCACTGGGAGAGGAGAGCTTTCGTCATTACCCCCAACACTCAGTTCCCCATGGTGTTGGGGAGCCCCTGGTTAAGCTCCCACGACCCCTACATCAAATGGAGCGAGGGGAAAATCTTGTGGGTGGACGAGAAGTGCCACAGTTATAAGTGGGACTCGGGATGGGGATTGGGTCCCCCGGCACCTCTCCAAGCGGCGGCGCTCACCCTGGTGCCTTCCACCGTTCCCAGGGAATATCGCAACTTAATGGGGGTGTTCAGCGAATCCGAGGCGGATGAACTGCCCCCTCACAGACTGTCGGACTGCGCCATAGAATTGATCCCGGGAGAAAAGTTGCCAAAGGGAAAACTCTATTCCATGAGCCCCGCGGAGAGGGAGGAGCTAAGGAAGTTCCTAGACAAGAACTTGGAGCGAGGCTTCATCCGCCCTGCTAAGTCCCCCTTCGCTGCCCCTGTTCTGTTCAGGAAAAAGAAGGACGGGGGGCTACGCTTGTGCACGGACTATAGGGGTTTAAACCCAGTGTCAGCTTCCAACGCCTACCCCCTCCCCCTTATCAAGGACCTGCTAACAGAAGCAGCAAAAGGGAAGGTGTTCACTAAGTTGGATCTTCGAGATGCATACTTCCGGGTGCGCATCAGGGAGGGGGACGAATTTAAGACTGCCTTCAACACACCATTGGGGCAGTTCGAATACCTGGTGATGCCGTTCAGATTAAGTGGCGCGCCGGGGGTCTTTATGAGCTTGATAAATGAAGTGCTACACAAGCACTTATTCAAGGGGGTGTTATGTTACTTAGATGATATCTTGATTTATTCTGCTGATAAGAAAGAGCATGTAAAATTGGTCCGAGAAGTGCTGTCTACGCTGTTAAAAAATCAGTTGTATGCTAAGCTGTCGAAATGTGAATTCCATAGAGATTCAGTGGACTTTCTAGGGTACCACATTTCCCAAAAAGGGTTGGAAATGGACCCCGCCAAGGTAGAGGCAGTAGTGCAATGGGAGGCGCCCCGAACAAGAAAGCAGCTGCAGAGTCTATTAGGATTTTGTAATTTCTACCGCACCTTCCTGAAAGACTTCGCCACAGTCACTCTCCCGCTAACCGAACTCCTCAAAACCAAGGGGAGGGGCCCGGAAGCAGGGAGGCCTGGGGAGAGAATAGCCTGGTCTGAGGATTGCCAAAAAGCGTTCGAAACTCTCAAGACCCTGTTTACCTCAGAACCCATCCTGGCCCACCCCGATGAGACTAAAGAGTTTGTAATTCATGTAGACACTTCTGATGTGGCCATGGGAGGGGCCATCCTACAGAAGGGACTGGACAATAAATTACACCCTCTGGCTTATATATCAAAAAAATTTAACGAGACAGCGAGGAACTGGTCGGTATGGGACAAGGAGGCCTCAGCCATACGACTGGCCCTAACCACCTGGCGGCATTGGCTGGAGGGAGCGCAGACCCCTTTTTAAATTTGGACTGATCACAAAAACCTGGAGGCTCTGCGCACCCAGAGGTCCCTGAATGCCAAGCAACTCCGATGGGCCGATTTTTTCTCAAAATTTAATTTCGTGCTCAAGCATTTTCCTGGGCGGGCAAATTCGTTAGCAGACGCGCTGTCCAGATTGCCCCAGCACGAGAGTCAAAAGGAAGAAGTGTTCGACTCCATGTTTTCCCCCCAACAGCTGGGAGGAGCTGTCACTACCCGAAGCCAAAGCAAACAGGCAGCGGTAGAGTCGTGGGTGGACAAATGGGGGGGGGGACTACTCCCCAGAAGAAGCCGAAGAATTAGGAAGCATAGCGGAATGTTCCCTCCGGGAAAATAAATGCTGGTATCATGGGGACAAGCTCGTGGTACCTCGGGCCAGAAGAAAAGACATACTGCTAACTTGTCATTTATCAAAACTGGCAGGACACTTTGGGTTCTTAAAAACGCTTAACTTAGTCCAGAGACAATTCTGGTGGCCACGCATGCGCAAAGATGTGTCGGACTTTGTTACTGCCTGCCAAACCTGTTTGATGTGCAAAAGGAGTGGAGGGAAAGTCCCAGGACTGTTGCATCCTTTGCCCACCCCCTCTCGCCCATGGGAAGCGATAGCTATGGACTTCATCACCAACCTGCCACCCTCGAAAGGGAAAACTGTTATTTGGGTGGTGGTAGACATGTTTTCGAAGCAAGCCCATTTCACCCCGTTCAAGCAGTTACCTACCGCCAAAGGGCTAGCTAAAGCTTTTTTCAACCACGTGATCAGATTACACGCTTTTCCTAGGCGTGTGGTATCCGATAGGGGCAGTCAGTTCGTTGCCAACTTCTGGCAGGAGCTTTTGAGTCTGATGGACATTGAGCCCGCCATGAGCTCGGGTTACCACCCCGAGACTGATGGCCAATCCGAACGAACTAATCAAATCTTGGAGCAGTTCCTGAGATGTTACACTAACTACCATCAGGACAATTGGGTGGAGTTACTGCCGTTTGCGGAGTATAGCTATAATAATGCTATTCATTCATCCACGGGTGTATCCCCTTTCATGGCTGTGGGAGGCTTCGAAGGAAAACCCCTACCCACCATAGAGGAAACGGCAGACACCTCCCCCTCAGACTTTAAACGTTGGTGGGCAGATCTGCAAGACTCATGGCCGTTGATTGCTAAGACTCTGGACAAAGCTAAAGAGGATTACAAGAAGTATGCAGATCGTGGCAGGGCGGAGGGCTGGGACCTGCAGCCAGGGGACTCGGTCTACCTGTCCACAAAAAATATACATGGATTGCAACCCAGCAGGAAACTGGGGTGGAAGTATGTCGGCCCCTATAAAGTGTTGCGAAAGATTTCTGATGTGTCTTTTGAACTGGAACTGCCTAAGTCACTGAGTTCTGTGCATCCTGTTTTTCATTTCAGCCTGTTGAAGAAGAATCCTGGGCCGAATGCATGGCATCCAACTCCTCCGACTCCTCCTCCACTGATGAAGGGGGGGGCGTCCCATTTTGAGATTTCCGAAATCCTCGATTCTAAAATGCGTAGGGGCCGCTTGCTGTATCTAGTAAAGTGGGTAGACTATGGTCCGGAACTAAATGAGTGGGTTCGTTCTGAAAATGTTCATGCTCCTAAATTAGTTAAAGCTTTTCATGATAAATTTCCAGATAAGCCGGGGTAGATTGATTTTTCGGGTGGCAGTGTGTCAGAATCTGCAGATTCTAACAAGGGTTTCTGGGAATTAATGCTATATATTGTAACATGACTTTGCTATGCTATGCAAACCTGTTCCTGTATGAACTATGTAATCATACCTATTGCTTATTAGTTTGACCAATGTGAATGTATACTCTGTGACCCTGAGTTTATGGCTCTGACCCGGCCTGGTCTATGTAACTGTTTGCCCGGGAGAATGGCGACTTCAAAGCATGAGAACAATGAGCCTCTCACCCTCCTGCCTCCGCATTCCTTTCCTCCCTGCTGGGAGGACAGGGACCAGTTCTTATCAACATGCGAAAGTCTTGGGGAAGGCATTTGTTATGTGAAGATGGTTACATCTGAGGGGTCTGGTTTGGGAAGGGAAATTTACTGCTTCACACCTCACCTTCTTTCCTGTGGGAAGCAAACGGCCAGGGAACCTTTTGCCCGCGGTTTCCCCCCCCTGTTGATTGGTTACCTATGGGCAATTCAAATTGTTCGGGAGGGTATATTAGACCTGCTTCTATTGTATACGTTATCTCTGACAATAATCCGAGGACCTGGTTTCCAGTTGGGAGAATGGAGGTCTGACACGCTTTGCAAATGCGCAAGGCGGACAGCGGCTCTTCCTGACAGCTTGGGTGGGTTAATCCACCCGACGCAACCTCACACAGGTAGTGTGAGGACCAGCAAGCAATATAATCCAGGTTTGAGCAACCTCGGTGAAGGGAAAGTCTCGGAGGAGACTTTTCCGACACCTTGAGCACTGCAGCCGAAGAGGATTCTTGCGAGTATCTCTAAGGAGCCGAGCTGAGCTGAAAAATTCAGCATAAAACCTCCAATTCCCCTGATTCCTTAACAAAGAAGACAAAGTTTAAACGTTGGGACCACATCTGAAGTGAAGTAACAACAAAAGGTAACGGAAAAAAGTTTTTTGCCTTACCATTGCCGCGTTTTGAAAGATGAAAAACAGATCGGGTGAAGCAATAGACTGATGTTGATTGGATGAGAGCAGTTTTGAAGTGCTAAAAATCCGAATTTGAACTTAAAAAGCCAAAAAAACAAGTTGTTTAACATTCCTGCGGTTAAAAGGAGTTGGGAGGGGAAGCCAAGCATCGCGAGACAAAGAGGGAGAAGGGAACCAAGCATCGCGAGATTAAGACGTGAGGACTGAATCAGGAAGTGACGGCTAGAAGAGCAGACAAGAAGGAAAAAGGAGAAGAACCGGAAGAAGGTAAAGGGGGACTCTAAATACTGCCGGACCAGAAAGGGGACTCTAAATACTGCCGGACCAGAAAGACCATAACAGGAAGTGACGTGCAGAGAGCAGACAAGTAAAGAAAAGGAAGGGACAAAAGGAAACTACGGCAAGCCAGAAGCAAGGTAAAAAGACTATAACCTTTGACATTAACCATAGAGAAGTCGCGGCCGCCATTTTGGATTTATAAAATTTTTAAACTGCAATATCTCAAAGATTATATAACGTAGAAGGCTGAAACCAACATAATTTGACTTGGCAAGATTAGCTTGTTTGAATGCACTAATTGGTGTTTGATTTGGAAGACAAGATAAAATCGATCCTTTTAAAGAGGCAAAACGGACCGAGGACTAAGATCGAGAGCAGCCACATGGTCCTCTCCTACAATGGCAGCAAAAAAAGAAAAAGAGCTACTAGCTGTTATGGAAGCAATGGAAAAGAAAATGTTAGACGCTATAGGAGAGGTAAATGTTAAAATGAATAATATAGCGGCTCAAGCAGATAAAAATTGCATGGAATTAAAAGCAGAATTTCAAAAATTATCCACAAGAACACAAGATATAGAAACTAAAGTAAAAGAACTGGAAGAAAACACCCATAAGACAATGAGAGAGAACGAGAGGATGGAAAAGATGATGCATTATAAAGATATGCAAAACCACTTGAGATTTCGAGGGATTGAGGAAAAATTGAATGAGGATATTTTTACAAGAATGCAAGAAGCAATAGCAGATTTTTTACAAGAACAGGAAGAAGTTCTTAAAGAACACATGGATCTTGTTTATAGAGTTAATTCTACATATGCAAGAGACAAAAACATACCAAGAGACGTGGTTGTCCAATTTACAATGAAAAGAACAAAAGAACAAATCTACAGGAAGTGCTTTACTGACCCCTTTGTAATAGATGGAAAGAAAATCATAGTAATGAAAGAATTGCCTAGAGCAATACTGCAAGAAAGGAAAAAATTCAAGCGTCTGACGGATAAACTGAAGGAGAAAAAAATCAGATTTCGTTGGGAAATACCTCAAGGACTAAGTTTTTATTATGGCAGCTCCAGAGTGGTGATTAAAAGCACAGAAGAAATGTATGCATTCCTGGGAGAGAATAAAGACGATTTTGGAGATATTTAAGAATATATCAAAATGGATTACAAAATACTTACATGGAATGTAAATGGACTAAATTCACCCCAAAAACGTAGAATGGTAGGTCACTGGTTGGAAAAACAAAAATGTAATATAATTTGCTTGCAAGAAGCTCATCTTAAAAACCAAGACCATAAATATTTAATAAGGAAAAAATTGGGAGAAGAATTTTATTCTTTAGCAAGCAATAAAAAAAATGGTGTTGTAACATATGTCAAAAAAGATTTGGAACCCAAAGTAATATTCAAAGACAAAGATGGAAGATATTTAGCTATTGAAATTTTACTGCAAGGAGTGAAAACTTTGATTGTGAACATTTATGCTCCGAATGGAGCTAAAGAAATTTTTTTTAAAGAACTTCAAATGGAATTGGACAATGTAAACTATGATCAAATTATGATGTTAGGAGATTTCAACGGAACTGTAGATAATAAACTAGACAGGCGCTCTAAAAGAAAGGATGAGACGTTAGGGAAGCTTCCAAAAAACTTTTTTGAACTGATAAAACAAGAAAAGTTGGAAGATATTTGGAGGAAAGCTAACCCACAAGGAAAAGACTTTACCTTTTACTCTAACAGACATGACTCACATTCAAGAATTGACATGATTTGGATGACTACTAACCTAACCTTTAAGACAAGAAAAGTGGAAATTTTACCCAGAATAATCTCAGATCACAATCCGTGTTTATGGACAGCTGGGCAGATTAAAAAACAAAAGAGATGGAGAATAAACGAGGACTTATTAGATAATCAAGAAATAATTAAAAAATTACTTGAAGAAACAGACCTATACTTCCAAGTAAACATGCAGAAAGAAGTTAAAATTCAAACCGTATGGGATGCATATAAAGCAGTGATGAGAGGACTATTGATATCGTTAAATGCTAAAGATAATAAAAAGAAAAAAGAGCAATATGAAAATATTTTACAAGCCATTAAAACAAAGGAAGAAGAACTGAAGAAGAAACCAGGGAAAAAGAAACTGCAAAAGGAAATTTGGATGCTACAAGACCAAGCAAAAGCCATTTTGAACCAGGAGATGTACTGGAACTTAAAAAAACTTCAACAAAAAGCATTTGAAGGTGCAAATAAACCCGGAAAATACTTAGCATGGCAATTAAAGAAAAAACGTGAAAATAAATTTATCACTAAAGTGATAAGAGATAATATTGAGATAATAGATAACAAAGGAATAAAAAGAGAATTTTTTAAATACTACGCAAAACTTTTTAAGAAGGAAAACAAAGACAGAAGAAAGATTAAAGAATACCTGCAAACATTAAAGCTACCAAAACCAACAGAGAAAATTAAAGAACTATTTAATAATCCAGTATCATTACAAGAGATCAAAAATGCAATAAATGACTCAAAATTAGGTAAAGCACCTGGACCGGATGGATTTACAGCGAAGTTCTACAAAACGTTACAGGAGTCAGTTTCACCGGTGTTACTGCTATTGATGAACAATATAAGAGTTACTGGAGAGGTACCAGAAACCTGGAAAGATGCATCCATCTCACTGATCCCGAAAGAAAATCAGGATTTGACCAATGTTAAGAACTATAGACCGATCTCTTTACTGAATAATGATTATAAGATTTTTGCTAAGATTATAGCGGATAGACTAAAAGAACACCTTAAAGAGACTATACAAACAGAACAAGCAGGGTTCTTACCTAATCGACAAATAAGGGACAATCTAAGAGTAGTAGTGGACGCTATAGAATATTACGACAAACATCCTGAAAAGGAAGTGGGCTTTTTCTTTTTAGATGCGGAGAAAGCGTTTGATAATTTAAACTGGGATTTTATGTTTGAAGTTTTAGAACATCTTGAGATCGGTGAATATATGCTTAACTTCATTAAAGCAATATATAAAGAACAGAAATCCTCAATAATAATTAATACTGAAAAGACAGACGATTTTAAAGTTGAAAAAGGAACAAGACAAGGATGCCCGCTTTCGCCGCTGCTATTTATTTGGATTTTAGAAGTTCTACTGTTAAATGTGAAGGAAGACAAAGATATCAAAGGCTTAACAACTAAAGGTTTTTCTTTCAAATATAGGGCCTTTGCAGATGATGTGATGTTTATAGTGGAAGACCCCTTATCCACATTACCACATTTGTTACAGAGAGTAAAAGAGTTTGGTGACTTAGCAGGATTTTATGTAAATAAAAACAAATCGAAAGTAATGTGCAAAAATATGTCAAATAAGAAACAAAACGAGTTACAAAAACTTACAGAATGTGAGGTGGTGAAAAAGACAAAATATCTGGGTGTAAACCTAACTATGAAAAATATTGATCTTTATAAAAATAATTATGAAAAATTATGGTTGCAAATTATGCAGGATATTAAAAAGTGGAATGTATTGAATTTGTCATTGCTGGGTAGAATTGCGGTGGTCAAGATGAATGTGTTACCACGATTAATGTTTTTGTTTCAAACTATTCCAATTGTGAAAGATGTAAAAACATTTAAATGTTGGCAGAAGGAGCTGTCTAAATTTGTGTGGGGAGGGAAAAAACCAAGAATTAAGATGAAAATAATGTGTGATGCCAAAGAAAGAGGAGGGTTTCAACTACCAAATCTAAGGTTATACCATGATGCAATATGTTTGACCTGGGTAGGGGCATGGACTATGTTACAAGATAGAATGTTATTGTCCCTGGAAGGTCATGATTGTAGATTTGGGTGGCATGCATATTTGTATTATGGCAAAACAAAAATGGACAATATGTTTAAACATCATTATTTGAGAAGAACACTAATGGATACGTGGACAAGATATAAAAACTTTTTTTCAGAAGAGATACCCATGTGGATTGTACCCGCAGAAGTCTTACATCCAATATCAAGATATAAAGGACAAGATTGGCTGAAGTATAGAGACTTATTAATAAGATATGGCAAGGATTTCAAACTGAAGGAGCAGCATCAGATTGATTTTGATTATGGTTGGTTAAGATATAGACAAATATATGACTTGTATAGAAGTGATAAAAAACACGGTTTCAGGGGAAAAAATAATGAAATAGAACAAGTTTGGGAGGAAGGTGGGAAAAAAATGATTTCTAAAATGTATAAAGTCTTGCTAAAATGGTTTAATGCTGATGAAATGGTAAAAGAACAAATGGTAAAATGGGCGATAAACTTTAACAAAGACATTGAAATGGAATCTTGGGAATTTTTATGGAAAAATGCTATGAGTATATCTACGTGTTATAACTTAAAAGAAAATTGTTTTAAAATGATGTATAGATGGTATATGACACCAAAAAAAATTGCAAATATTGGTCAAAATATGTCTAACAAATGTTGGAAGTGTAAAAAGAAAGAAGGGTCTTTTTATCATATGTGGTGGACTTGTGATAAAGCAAAGACTTATTGGTCAAAAATACATGCAGAAATGGAAAAAATCTTGAAATGTACATTTAAGAAGTTGCCTGAAATGTTATTGCTAGGACTTAAACTAGAAGACATAAATGTAAAGAAAAGGACAATAATATGGTATATGATTACAACAGCAAGAATGGTGTATGCACAAAACTGGAAAAATGAAAAAATACCAGAGGTGTGGGAATGGTTGAAAAAACTGTTATATATGGCTGAAATGGATAAATGGACTAGAAAATTGAATAATCTCTACTCAGAGACCTTTCTGGAAGACTGGAAAGATTTGAAAGAATATGTTGAAAAGTATTGGGATATGAAAAACTATATCTATACATGGTTATAATAGCATAAAGGAATAGAAATATATTATATGAATGTTTTAGTTAAAATTAGATAATGAAACTGTTTTTATTTAGAAATACATAAGAGTATAGAAAATAAGAATTGGTGTATAAGTATAAGTATTTTAAAGCTATATAACCGTTACCAGAAACGAAACATAGATATAAGTATTACTATTTTGAATAAAATGGAAAATGTGTTATGCTTCAGATGTGGTGGGAAACCACCAAAACAAGATAAAAATAGAATGTACAAATAGAACAAAATGTTATCTAATATGGAAAAAGGGATTTGTATAAGGTTAAATGTATTATTTTCGATGTTTTTTTTTTTTTTGAAAAATAAAAATTTCTTTACAAAAAAAAAAAATAATCCGAGGACCTGTACCAATGTAGAAACTGGAAATAAAGAACTGTGTTTCATCAACAAAGATCTGATCCTTGACTACTTTGAGCAGAAGCCTCACAAAGACCCACCTTCTGTGATTTAACAAGAAAAGGGATCCTCCTGCCTCCGACTAGGTGGGCTGCGTTCACTTCACGATCATAGCAAGTCTCACAGTTTGGGCGAATTCCCTGCCCTGTGCAGGCCAGGGTTGGACTGGATGACCTTCAGGGTCCCTTTCCAGTACCATCCATCCAATTCTATAAGTCTAGCCACAGTCACAGAGTCTCCTCAGGCCACATGAGACACGAGCAGATGTATGCTGAGGTAAGCTGACAGTCATGCTTGGAGAGACAGAGGGGCTTGCTTGGCCGGAGGCAGGAAGACCCACCTTCTGTGATCTAAGAGAATGGGTGGTCCCGCCTCTGACGAAGTGGGCTGCATTACAGACCACAGCACGGTTTGAGGAGCAAATCATTGTTCAGGACAGGGCTTAGGGTCCGCTGGGGGTGTGTGTGGAGGGGGAGGTGTTTGAGATTTTGCTGCTCTCTGTGTGGGGTTGGACTGGATGACCTTGAGGGTCCCCTCCTGAGTTCAACTAAGTTTCAACCAAGTTCTTCGAACTCTAGCTGCAGAGTCTTTGGGCAACATCTTTTCAGGTAAGCGGACATTATGAGACGAGGCAGAGAGGCTACTTCCTTGGCTGGATGGGTGAGGGGCCACCTTCTGTGTTAAGTTAACCACTCAAGGCATCTGACTAAGTGGGCTGCGCGTTCACTTCACAGCAAGTCACACTTTGGGCAAATGGAGGGGGAGGTATTGGCGAATTCCCTTGTGCAGGCCGGGGTTGGACTAGATGACCTTGAGGATCCCCTCCCAGTACCAGAAATCTATTATGAGTCTCGAGCCGCGCAGTCTGCTTGGGCCACATGAGACACAAGCAGACGTATGTCGAGGTAAGCTAGCTGACACGTGCCTGGAGAGACAGAGGGGCTTGCTTGGCCGGAGGCAGGAAGACCCACCTTATGTGATCTAAGAAGAAAATGGGTGTTTGTGCCCCCGACGAAGTGGACTGTGTTCATACAGACTAGATGACCTTGAGTGGGCTACATTCACTTCACAGCAAGCCATGATTTGGGCAAATCACTGTAGGAGAGGATAGTCCTACATCTTAGTTCCAGCTTCCTCAGTTTATGCTGCAGAGATCCTTCCCAGTTCACATGCTTGGAGAGACAGAGGGGCTTGCTTGGCCAAAGGCAGGAAGACCCACCTTCTGTTCTCTAACCAGAAGATGGTTCTTTGTATCTCCGACGAAGTGGGCCGCATTCACACAGACCAAGGCACATGGTTTGAGCAAACCATTGTTCAGAACAGGGGTCTGCTTGGGGGGGGGGGGGGGTGGAGGGGGAGGTGTTTGAGATTTTGCTGCACTGTGTGTGGAGTTGGACTGGATGACCTTGAGGGTCCCTTCCCAGTACCATCCATCCAACTCTATGAGTCTAGCCACAGTCGCAGAGTCTTCTCTGGCCACATGAGACACGAGCAGATGTATGCTGAAGTAAGCTGACAGACATGCTTGGAGAGTCAGAGGCGCCTGCTTGGCCAGAGCCAGGAAGAGCCCTTTTGATCTAACCAGAAAAGGGCTGTTCATGGCTCCGACTAAGTGGGCTGCGTTGAGATTTTGCTGCTCTGTGTGGGGTTGGACTGGATGACCTTGAGGGTCCCCTCCCTGTTCCAGAAGTCCATGATGAGTCTAGCCGTGCAGAAGAGTCTGCTTGGGCCACGTGAGACACAAACGGATGTATGTCGAGGTAAGCTAGCTGACATGTGCCTGGAGAGACACAGGTGCTTGCTTGCTTGGCCAGAGGCAGGAAGACCCACCTTTTGATCTAACAAGAAACTGGGCATTTGTGCCTCCGACGAAGTGGGTTGCGTTCACATGGACCAAGGCACGGTTTCAGGAGCAAATCATTGTAGGAGAGGCTAGTCCTACATCTTAGACTAGTTCCAGCTTCCTCAGTTTATGCTGCAGAGATCATCTGAGTCCTGTTGGGTTGGGCACTGACTGGCACGGTGGCACTGCTTGTGGGGGGCAGATTGTACAAGTTCTGCGGCTGGCCTGACTGGCAAACATGCTCCCTCAGTCTGGTTCTGCTGCAGGGATTCTCTGGTTTGACCTCAGGGAGTCTTGTTGGGTTTGGGCACTGACTGGCACGGTGGCACTGTTTCTGGGGGGCAGATTGCACAGGTTCTGCTGCAGGCCTGGCTGGCAAACATGCTCCCTCAGGGTTTGGGCACTGACTGGCATGGTGGCACTGTTTGTGGGGGGCAGACATGCTTTCTTGGAAAGATTATTCGGGAGACACTGCTGCCTGCCTTTTCCTCCCATAGGAAACAATGGAAAATGGGGGCAACCTCTTTGGATGCCCATAGAATTGGACCCCCTGGTCCAATCTTTTCAAAACTTTGGGGGTCCTTTGGGGAGAGGCTTCAGCAGCTACAGTCCAAGTTTGGAGCCTCTACGTCAAACCCCCTCCCTCCAGCCCCCTGGAAACTTTTCAGCCTTTTTTTGCCATTGACTACAATGGCCCCACAGGGTATAATGGTCCTGAATTTTTCGGGAATCCCAAAAATTTTCGGATATCTATCCTATACTGAATAAATATTCGGTTTTCTTCTGGGAATCCTGAAAAATTCGGGAATAATGTACCCGAATCTGAAAAATACCGATTTTTTTTTTGCACACCCCTAATCAGCACTCTGGATCCCCAAAATGATAGGCACTGGAAACTATCCATCAGTGTTCAAGAAGACGCCATATATGTGGCCTCATTGCCATCAACAGGACATTCCCTCTACCAGACAGAATGGGGCAGCCCTTCCCTTGCACGGAGCTCTGTGCAGGCACATGTCATTATGACTGATATTTAATTTCTTTAAACAAGATTAACACTAAAGGAACCCTTGTCTCACAGCTCCCTATTACTTTAGGAAACATGCAATCATTTCTTTTCAGCTTAGCTTTACTTGAAACTTTTTTGCTGAGTTGGATTTTTTTGGGGGGGGGGGGGGGTGTCCCATTTCTCAATGAGCCCATTGCTTCCCACAGCACAACACACTGGGGAAGAAAATGTAGCTGGCATCTTTCTTCCATGTAACTCTCCCATATTTCCCTGGAAGGCAGCATTTCTTCATAACAAATTATTGGTCCTATTGCTGAAAGAATTTATGATGTAACAAATCATTAACAAGTTCTATCAAACTAGCATGATACTCTAAAAAGAGCATACTGTAGGAAAAACAGACTGCAGCTCAGATGTGCCCAACATTTTCACATTGCAACATTTGATTCAGCAAATACAAAAGTGCGTAGGGCAAAATCATACTGAAAAATCCTCTCAGACAGAACGTAGTCATAGATCAGCCCCCCAAAGGATACAATAGGCAGTACCATTCTAATATCAGCCCTCTTCAGATATGTAAATTATTATATCTATGGAATGCACAAAGTAGTACTGAGTCAGATTTCACTTTCTAGCATCATAGATACATCTAAGAACATTGGAAGAGCCCTGCTGGATCAGACCTCTAAGGGTCCATCCAGTCCAGCATCCTTTTCTCACACAGTGGCCAACCAGTTCCTCTGGAGGGCCAACAACAGGGCAGAGAGGCCGAGGCCTTCCCCTCTGGGATTCAGAGATAGACTGACTCTGAATGTGGAGGTTCCCTTTAGTCCCCATGGCTGGTAGCCACTGAGAGACCTATCTAAACAGACATGAAGCTGCCTTATACTGAATCAGACCACTAGTCCATCTCGGTCAGTGCTGTCTGCTCTGGTGGCAGTTTCCAGGCAAAGGTTCTTCACATGACCTATCACCTCATCCATCTAACTGGAGATGCAGGGCACTGAACCTGGGACCTTCTGCTGCTCTTAAAACTTCTCTTCATTTGCTCCCAAAGCATAGTTTCTAGCCTTACAGTGGGAGGAGGTCTACATGGAACAGAGGAAGGAGGAGACACCCAGCCAGACTGTATGGCCCCTGGGAAGCGGAAGCGTCCTGCCAGGTGGCTCAGCAACCTCATCTCGCTCCCTGGACTACAGAAGCCACTTTAGAACTTGAGGCTTAAGGGGGGGAAACCTTAGGACAATTTAAACACCACTAGAATTTGGCATAATCATGACTGGAGGCCTGGCCTGTCATCAAAGACTAGATCCAGTAACGTTGATGCATGCAAGCCAAAGCTACTGTTCACACTGTTCCTACAGTGCCACCAATGCATAAGGCACAATGGCCAACAAAAACTTCAGTTACTCTCTGTGGCATTAAAGTACCTTCTCATAATCACTGCCATGTCTCTCCCTCTCAGCCTCCTCACAAAACCCACATGCTTCTAAACGTGTGCCATATCACTTGGTGCACTGACTTCATGTGCCTTGCAAGCAGGGTGAACATGCTGTGAGTCGAAGGTGGTAAAGATTTGCTTGTATACCTGATTTTGTACAGCACTGCAGGCTGTGGCACTTGAAAAACATCCCTGGTTAATAACACGTCTGGGACGCTGGCAGATGTTCCTCAGGAAAGTCTATTCTATCTTTGGAGCTGGAAGGATCACCGTTACAAACAGGACAGTGAGGACAAAACAGTGAGGACAACTGTTCTTCCACTGGGCAGCATTGCTTACACTTCACATAATAGTAGTTCCTCCACAATGGAAACACCTCAGCAGGGTCTCCCCTCAAAGCACTTCTAAATTTACAATCCTGGGAGACCTACCTGTGAGTAAACTCAGAGGGATTTATTTGTTAGCAAAACAGCACAGATCTCTTAGATTACAATCAAGATATGTACGTAAAAAGCTAGGGACATTTACCAAAGCGATTAAAAGATGAACTCATTGTCAAAAACCCTGACCTCTCATTTTATCAGATGAAGCTTAGATCTTTTGCTTGAGATGTTTAAAGAAACAGAGCCATTAAGGCTTATCACAGTAGTTCTGTCAGAAAAAGCAAGATCAGTTATCAATGGGGATTTTAATTTAACTGTTTATTTTTATGCAGGTGTGACAATTTAAATCCATAAACCAGAAAATGGTTTTTTTCCCCTTGAACATATTAGTGCATATTAATGCATGAGAATCAGACTGACAATTCTGTCATATAACCGGCCTGGAAATGACTGAAATGCATTTAAGACAAGGTTTTACTCACTCAAATTGTGAAGCATGAAAACATTTTATGTCAAATAACTTGTGGCATGTATACTACACATGTGACGTATTTTCATGTTAGCTGCTTACATGAAATGCTCCCTCTAAGCTGTGGAGTCTTGTGAGCAAAAGTTCTACTTTGTGAGCTACTGGCATTGAAGTTGTGAGCAAGCGATTTGGCTACTGCATAAATTAGTTTCCTCTGGAGCCATCCTTCCTGAGCTAAGATAAAAATGTGTGAGCCGGAGGCTAAAAAACTGTAAGCTAGCTCACACTAGCTCAGCTTAGAGAGAACACCGCTTACGAGTGAATAATTTTGACAGCAATTAATAAGACTGTAATGTGCATGATAATGAATCATTAAAGAGCTCAGGGCTTTCACTGTTGCGAAGTTCAGTTCAAAAACCAACTATGCTGGGAGCCAGTCGTGTGACCCTGTTTCTGTTCGAGCAATCATCTCTTAACTGCAAAACTGTTTTCAAATTTCGATTTCAATTTGTATTTTTTTCTGACCTCTCAAATGGTAACAATTACGACGTGTGCGAAGGCGGCTCCAGGTGCAGGACTTCCACAGCCCGCTCTCTCCTTCTGAGGGCTGGCGAGAGTCACAGTCTCTCTTGCATTAAAAAACAGCAACTAAGCCATTCACTTTGAAGTCCATGAATATGCCAAATACAATTTTATAAGCTGAGTTAGAAATGATGTGTTTTATGTTGTGAAAGCAGTAAAAATAAGTTTAGATTTGAGAGGAAAGTGATTGCATATATTCTATTTTTTCTCAAAACCCCCCCCCAGGAATGTCCCCCCCCCCACTCATAATTTCCAGAGATTTTTCATCTCTAGACTGGAACACTTTATTTACCAAATAAGATGTCTATGGGGTGGGGGGGAGGGGCTGGAGAATGATTTTTAATGCACTACACAAACAAAGCATACCTTAAAATCCGAACTCGCTCCCCTGTTCCCATTCATTCTCTGCCAGCCACAAGGACGTGATTTTTGTTTTACTACACATAAACTGTCAGAATGCCCCAGCCCTGCAAGGGTGCCCGACCTAGCCTCCCCACCCCTGCCTCACAGGAGATAAATGGACTCCTGCTGATTTTCTCTTCTGGGCAGCTGCGGCTCTGGTGGGGTTCCCAGAACTTTTACGATCTCCCCTTCAGTTGTTTTGCCCTTCATCATGCGGCACTGCACACCTGACGCATCTGCTTCTGGCATACAAACACACACACACACACAAATCCTCACCCCCCCCCCCCCGCACGATGGCTGCCCCTGCCCCGTCGGTACCTAAGTCCAGGATCCAGTATCGGCAGCTGCCCGGCTGCCCAGGGCCATCATGCAGGGAGTGAAGGGACTCCAAGGCATCCATCTGCGCCCCTCCATGGGACATGCTAAGTGGAGAGGGGGGCGGCAAACTCCTTGTCTCTGCAGGGTTTTCACGCACAGCGTCCTCCCCGTACTTCCCCACTGGAAGCTTCCCAAGGAAGGTTCCAGCTCTTTAAAAGCCCCCTTCCCCCCCCCCCCCCCTTCAGTACAGCAGCTCCCTTGGAGGATGTTCTCCTCTGACTCACTGCCCAAGCACAGCTCCAGCTTTCAGGCTCACATATGGGAATAGCCAGATGTGAGGGGCTATGGTCTACCGTAACTAGCCTAGCAGAAGTTCAAGCAAATTCCTGGCTATGCTGTCAACTAGCTCTTTTGGGTGTGTTATTTTTGTTTTTGCTCCCGTTGGGAGGCTCTGACACACAGACACTCAGGAGACAACCCTGCACACTGACAGTTATCAGAGGCTTGATGGAAAACAAGAGGGGATCAGCCTGTCTACCACTGGGGGCCGTCCAGTCGGCCAAGATGAAGCACATTTCCAGATCATGTGTGAAGGGAATGAAATTCACTTAGGAACTTCATATTTTAAAATCATGCATCTAGTATTCTTTGTTGTGCCACCTAGTTTGTTCATACATATCACAATTTTAAATTGGTTACATGAGGAAGGTAAAAGACCCTGGAATATATTCACGGGGGGGATAACCTGGCAGCTCTCCATGCACACGAGCCCCTGCTGCTGTCCCTGTTCTTGTGAGCGCTCTTCTCATGGCTCCTCACCGCTTTACGGCTGCCTTTCAGCTGGGACGCACAACTCTACCATCCCCCAATGGCCTTGTGCATCAAGGGAGACATCCCTTCCAACTGGCATTCCTGCCCAGAAAGCACCAGGGCAGGAAGAAGCTGGAGGTTTTAAATTTGCACTGGACTTTGTCTCCTAACCAGTCAGAAAGCAGCACACGGCTTGTCCCCAAAGGCCACATTTCTTTCTGTGCTCACAGCATCATTCCAGAATTGTCATTCACAGGTGGAGGCTACTTTGCCAGGGAGACAGGAGGCTACTCCATGGAGCTGCTTTGGGAGGGCAAGAGCCCACCCACCGCTTGCCCAGACCCGGGTTCCTCTCCAGCTACCGCAGACCTACTTATTCAGTGAACAACAGGAGACCATCATTTCAGGCTCTGGAGCTTTAACAGGCCCCCAATGCATTCCATTTCATCAGTATGTGTATCAGCTAATGCTATACATGAAGGACCATAATGGATTATGGAAAGCTGTCTTAACGGTAAAATTGCTAAATGGGATCTAATGATTTAGTTAATAAACACTTATAACAGATTTGTGGAGAAACGGTCTGAGTTTACGGTGTCCTAGAAAGATCAAATCCAGAATAATGATATACTGTGTCTTGCAGTGATTTGGGCCAGAGGGATTAATAGTCGTCTTGGTATAAGTTTTTCATATGGAAATGGAATCACAAATTGGTCCTGGTGTCTTCCTTTCTGATAATCATAAATTGGTATGTTTTGGTATTTTGTAAGTAGACTGGTATAAAAATAATAAAGACGTAGTGATGGACAGAGTTTTGGATGGTTTTAAAGGCAATTAGGACGGGCCTGTCAACAGCCATTAGCCATGATAACTGAATGGAAAGGGAACTTTCAGCTTCACGGGCAGGATACTGTTGAGCACAGCGGCTGAAGGGGGAAAACCCCAAGGCCAGCAGGTGCTTGGTGGGAAGTCATTCGGCATCATCACACTGTGGCTCAGCCGGGAGGGGGGATTGGGTGGCAAACAAAGCATGAGCAACTCCATATTCAAAGTCAGTCTATCTCTGAATCCCAAAGGGGAAGGCCTCGGCCTCCATGCCCTGGTGCTGGCCCTCCTGAGGAACTGTTTGGCCAATGTGTAAGAAAGGATGCTGGACTAGATGGACCACTGGTCTGATCCAGCAGGGCTCTTACATTCTTATGAAGGCCTCGGCCTCTCTGCCCTGCTGTTGGCCCTCCAGAGGAACCGGTTGGCCACTGCGTGAGGCAGGATGCTGGACTAGATGGACCACTGGTCTGATCCAGCAGGGCTCTTACATTCTTATGAAGGCCTCGGCCTCTCTGCCCTGCTGTTGGCCCTCCAGAGGAACCGGTTGGCCACTGCGTGAGGCAGGATGCTGGACTAGATGGACCCTCACTGCTCTGTTCCAGCAGGACACCTCTCATGTTTTACATGACTAATTTTTATCTCATTTCTCCATGTAATTCACAAGTTTTATCATTCCCAGTTTGTTGGGATTTAGCACAATATAATGCAGAATCCTGTCAAATCACTCCATCTCTTAGGACAGAAGACCACCCAGTCCCAAAAGCTCTGACACAATACTGCAACAATTCATTCCCCGGACTAAAAAGTAAGTTACACAAATTACCAGGAATTTTATTTACAATATGCATTTCCTGTATCGGGAGAGACAGGGAGTGCCTGCTCATGAACTCAACAATCAAGAATTGTTATAGCCTGCCGGTTTCATCCTTTTCTCCACCCTTCCAAGGCACCCTGGCGTTAGCCAAAAACGGCACATTCTCCCCTCAACAAGAGAACCTCAGTTGCTACTTGGTGGGTAAATGTAACGAGCCATTAAAGCAAATACTGGAAAGAGATGAAGTTTTGCCTGTCCTAGCATTACAATGTGCCTACAGTTTCAGAACTACCGGCACAGCTGTAGCCAGGAGGATTCGGTTTCTCAGGTTACAAGCACAACCATTTGCTCTGTTAACCAATGTTCTAGTGATTGCCTCAACCCCAGAGATAAAAATTAGCCAGTTTGCAAGCAATAGCATGACCAGAAAACCGCTTCTTTAAGTATTTGGGGTATTATTTCTTATTACTTCCCAGCCTTGCAAGCAAAAGTACTTTTTACGGGGTTGACCAGAAGCTGTGTTTGAGTGCAAACTGCTTGAAGACCTTTCCTTCTGAGTGCTCAATAACAGTCAAATTCACTGCTTTTCCCACACCAGATTAGGGTTGCCAGGTCCCAACTCCTTCCTGGTGGGGGACTTTGGGGGGCATTCCTGGAGGGGACGTCCCCAATGTGATGATGTCGTGCAAAAGTGATATCATCACGTTGGGGATGCAGCCCACAGAAGGCATCCTTGGTGCTGGCTTGCAAGAACCATTTAAAGGGAACCTTCCCTTTAAATGGTTTTTGTGAGTAGGGGTGATGGAGCCCTGCATGCCTGAACACTTCGGACCTCAGGTGTGCGCAGCCCCACTTGCAAAAAGCATTTAGAAGAAGAAGAAGAAGAGGAGATTGGATTTAAACCCCACCCTTCACTACCCAAGGGAGTCTCAGAGCAGCTTACAAACTCCTTTCCCTTCCCCTCCCCACAACAGACACCCTGTGAGGTAGGTGGGGCTGAGAGAGCTCTTTCCCAAGCTGTCCTTGAGAGAACAGCTGGCACAGAGCTATGGCTTGCCCAAGGTCATCCAGCCAGGTGCACATGGAGGAGTGAGGAATCAAACCCGGTTCTCCCAGATTAGAGTCCATGCACTTAACCACTGCACCAAACTGGCGCCTGCTCCTGCTCATAGGAGGGGATGGAGAGGGGTGCTCAAGGGTGGTCGCTGTTGGGGGCTGGGCTTCTGCCACCAGCCATCACCAGCCCATCAAATTAGGGGATCCGCCACACCCCCCCCCCCCCCGGGGATTGTCATCCCTAAGCCAACTGCAGGCAACTCCTCCGCCTCTTTGGCTCTGTCCTACGGAAGGGCCTTTTAAAATCGACAGAATGAGGCTCCAGGTGCTGCTGCAAGGAGGTCAGCAGTTTTGTGAACAAGCGTGAACTCTTCAGTGAGGTAACAACTGGAACGAGGAGCCCTGAGGTGCGGCACAGGCGGGCTGGGATTCTAGCCTGGGGACTCTACTGGCCTTACGACTTCACCCGTCCTGCCAAAACTGATGTAAGCAAATGAAGCATTAGCACAGGGGAAGCAAGCCTGCCCTGTGTTCAGAACTGTGACTGAGCAGGTTTCCAAACTATTTGCTAAGGTCTGTAGCAAAAGCATACAGTCCTTCACACATACACACCCCCCGAACCAGGAGGTGGTGGGGATGGTTTTCCCAAGCAGCCACCTCCTCAGCATGTTGGCCTTGGAAAACAGCAACAAGATGATGACACCCAACCACCACCACCACCACCACCACCACCCTGAGCATGCAGCTCTCCAACAGCAGCATTTCTAGACATCATCTGAACATGAAACGAACTTGCACAGCTAGTCTGGAGCTCAGGTTGTCACAGGGGGTTTTACAATCCGGTTCTCCCTGCATGCCGTGCCAGGCAGCACAACAAGTTGTCCTATGTAGTGGGGAAGGGCCAAAAGGACGGAGGACATGCCACCCAGTTTGCCCAGGTCCCTCACCAAACCGACACTCAAGGAGCGACTTCCTGCCATCCGGTGCCACAGGTTCAAGGTGGGGCCCAAGGACTTGCGACTGCAGTCTATTTGGCAGTGGGCTGCTAAGGGCATTTATGTACAGTGACCATCAGGGAGGAGAACAGAAGGCTGCCTTTGGACTCCTGCGGTGCTTGCCCAGCCACACCCCCCCCCCCCCGGAAGCCCAGGTGGGGAGGAAAAGAGCTGCCCAAGCGTTAAGAAGACCTCCCTTCCCTCAGTTCCTCTCTGCTGCTGTCGGGAGTGATGCAAGTTTCTCAAGTTACATCAAGAGCTCCCAGCACGGCAGGAGGGAGGGCGGTGTGATGGCAGAGGCAACCAGTCGATGAACAACAGTTGCGGGCAAGTACTTGATGAACAATAGTTACAGGCAAGAGCAACTCTGTTGTACCTGAACAGTCCCACATGGGAGATGAGTGAGCTGACTTAGCCGGTCTTAGGGAGGCAAGTGTGAGCTCCCAGATGAATACACATTTGAGGGCCCCTCTTCCCGCTGCTGTGGTCTCTTGCGGCATCCGCATCCATTTCAGGCAGCATCTTGCAAAGGTGCAGGAGGAGGACCGTGTTGCAGCCTTGCAGATGCAATCAATGGAGAGACCACAGCAAAAAGCAGCAAGATGCAGACTGCGCCCGGGCAGAACAGCAGAGGCAAAACTTGAACCCAGGACTCAGTGGTTCCCAGCTCAGCCTCTTGGCCAGCACACAATAGTCATTCCGACATTCCTAGAAGACTTTCTAACAGACACAAACCCAGTACTAAGATTGTACCCCAATTCAGTTCTCTTAAGTTTAGGAAAGAAATTAAGAGTTAAAAACCCAAACTTCATAAATCAAGTGTTTTACTCTGCACAGGACGCCACTTCTGAAAACAGATAAGTAAAAGCAGCATTCATTCTCTCTGTCATGCAAACTTTTATGACGAGTGAGACAGATACATTAAGCAGAACACGGATTCTGTTCTGAGTACAGGGATCAATTAAATGTATAACAAATGGCTCTGAGCAACAGGCAGTTTGTGCTGTGCAAGTGTATGCAGACACTGTTTCTGTTCGTTCTCAACTTCTCTGTTGGCTTCCTCAGATGGCTGACAGTTCCTGCCTCACAGAGGTCCATGCACTGTGCGTGGCTTCCCACCCAACCATCCTGTCATCCGTCCGTCCCCCCACCCCCGCACTGTGCCCCTTCCCCCTCAAATCCTCTGGTGCAGGCAGAGTCCTGGACTGGGGCTGGATTTGGCCTCTTCCTTGGCACTGGACAGGAAGGCTGGAAGACGGGCAACACTGGTCTCTCACAGCTGGCAGGGAACACACACTCCCCTCAGAGCCCCTGGGAGGATGTGGGCAGAAGAAGGGACCGAGCAAAGTTGGCAACTCCTACTCACGTGAAGCACACGCCGCTACATGACATTAAATGAAGACATTTGTAAATACATCACACAGTTATAGCTTGTAATTTTCCAGCCTCTCTGAAAACGATCGTTTACCTGGTACCCACACTGGAGAGAAAAACGCTTATAAAGGATTGTAAGAATCAAATAGCTTTGCTGCATTTCTATCCCACCCTTCGAGGATTGTGCCCAGGTTAAAATATGAAAACAACAGAGAAGCCTCAGGGCTGCGCTTAGCAGTTTTACGTCCCCCTTTCCCCTTGAAAATATTGTGAAACTCAGCATAGCTCTCAGCACAGAACAGTAACTATGCAACGCCTCTACTTAAAATCACATGGATTACTGAGAAGCCACGACACAAAGTCTGCAGTGGAAGATCTCTGAATGTGCTGCACAAAGCCTAACAAGGTGGATGATGCTTAATGGGACGGAGCCCCTTCAACAAAGACAAATGACAATGGAAGCGTAAGAGGAATACAGTATCCTTTTTCATGTCTAGTAAAAGATTGCGCAAGCATGGGAAGAATGAAGTTTAGGCAAGTTAAACGCTCCTCCGCCTACCTTTGTGGTTGAAGATGCCTTCCATCTCCATGCTGCTCCTGGAGTGGGCGATGCAGAGAGACCCGCAGGGCACCAGCCCTTCTGCAGCTGGGGACCGGTCGGTGGTTCGGACGAGGCACCAGTCAGGCTTGTCATGGGGCCTCTCTAGGACTTCCACCGTCTGTCCACGACGGATGGTCAGTTCGTTGCTGTTGCATGCCGTGAAATCGTGGATAACCACTGTCAACTCACACCCACCGGACAACTGCAAGAGGAGGCAGCAAATGGAGAGATTTCAAGCCTGGCATATTTAAGAATGCTTGGGGGGGGGGGCGAGATGTGCCTTTCAGCAAGTTTCCAACATGCCACCTGCAAAGAGAACTAGGGACAAGGACCAGTAGGTAATTTTGCTATGCCAGCTTTTCCTTAAGAGTAGAGAGTGAGTGTGCATGTTCAACAGGATGAGATCTAAGTATTTAACAATGAAAACCTGAGCTTGCTGAAATGACAGCTTGCACCGCTAGCATTCCCAATGTGAAATTAATGTGCTTTGCTTTACCATGCTTAGATATAATATGGGACTGAAAGATTCCATACACCAGTAACTGTGACGGATTCTTCCAGTATGGAGGTAGACGATTTTGAATGGCCCAAGTGCTAAAAGAGACGCCAGGCCTACCTGTGAAGGGGCTGGGATGCTAGCAAACAAAACGTATGGGTGGGGGGACAGGCGGCGGGGTTCTCCTTGGCCAGTCATGCTTGGAAGAAAGCCATGCCTGTTGCTGCCATCTGCTGCACTCTTGGCTTCAGCAGGGCTGTCACTGCCACAGCTGCTTGTGAGGAGACCCGGCCCCGGATCCCAAGCGAAACGGCTGGTGTGCTGTTGTCAGCATATGCGCTGGGGATTCTGTTCTGGTACTACTACGGAACTATGACAGACCGTCATGACATTCTTCTGTTGACCTCAGAAATAAGGGTGCCCTCTTTTGGAAGCAACCCATTTCAGGACTCCTTCCTCTAACGAGGGTGAAGCAACATCTGGTAAAGTCAGCACACGCACAAGCTCAAATGCAGGGCACCCCCACAACACCGACTGTGGCTAATCCAGCTACAGGTGTAATGGTATCAACGGGATGCTGTCTGATGTGAAGTAAAGAACATTCACAGAATACTTCCAAATTCTGATTCAATGACATTTTCACAGAGAGAGAGAGAGAGAGAGAGAAAGAGAGGGAGAGAGAGAGAGAGAGAGTCTCTTCATTCCTGGAAGCGGACGGCACAAAAGGAGATCCCCTCTGAGGGGCTTAGTTGCTGAGGGGCTCCCTGCCTGTGGCCTTGCCATTTCCGTGCTCCAGGACTAAACTGAAGGCACAGAACACCCCAGAAAGGACCTTTCAGCATAAAGGACAAGCATGGGACTTGCTGAGCAGGATTACAGGCAGCATCTATCTACCAAGCAAGGATGAACCAAAAAGGATGGAGTAATTCCTCCCTCCCTCGCCTTCCTTCTTGCAAAACCTTAAGACGCAACCTCAGTCAAGCAGTCTGGAAATTCCCCCACTATTTCCCATGACCGCTGCCTGCCAGTCCTTCTCATTAATTCTGGCTTTGTACAAGGAGGAGAGGTGGGGGGTGGTGAAGGGGAGGCCTTGGGAGGGCTCTCGAAATTCAGGAACATAAATCAGTGGACACTGTCAAGACACAGGCAGGAAGTCATCATGTTGCTCCTACTCAGTCTCTCTAGACACTCTCTGCTCCAGTTAGGAGGGGGGCACTCACAGAAACACACGGCCATTCCCACCACTGAAGATATCTGGGGTCCCTTCCCCCCTCCCTTCTGTGTTTTATTAGCTCTCAGTCCGTTCAAAATTATGCCAAAAAGGCGGTTGGGGTGGGGGGCCAAGGAAAGCTCTTGAGCATTTTTTTTGGCACTGATTCATTTTTATGGCTCTCCCTTGACTGGAGTCAGAAACAATTGAAAACAGCTGTATGCCTGAGGGGGTCTGAGAAAAAGGCCTTTTTGAATCCGCATTTGACCACAAAGTGTCAAATGTGGGCCTCTCCAAAGGGGGGGAAAACCCCTTCCTCTTTCAGCCTTGATGTCTGGGAGTGGGCTCCACTCGCCTGGCTGTGGGGGATGCAGGCTCACATCACTCTTTGCACTTGGAGCACACCCCCCCCCCCTCTTTGGGTCCGTGCTGAGCCAGAAGGACAAGCAGCACTATGTGGGACCCAGGCGTGGGCCCTCTCTGGAAGACAGTCCTGGCCCTATTCATTGAGCATTCGTGACAGGGCAAATATCATGCATGTACCTGTTCTCTGGTATCTGCGGTTAAAAGAATCTCAATCAACACCTCTGCTTGAGAAGCATGAACCTCCCTTGTAAAAGGGTTATACAGTTCTTTTCTGCAACTTCGAGGACTAGAAACTTGCCTTAAAAATGCAAGCCCCTCACCCTATTTTTTCCTGTAGGTAACCCTTGAGGAGATTTTATTCCATTTGTCTGAAGAAGTGTGCTTTGCACATGAAAGCTTACACTTTGAAGAAAACTGTCTTGGTCTTACAGGTGCCCCCCCACTGGACTCAGACTCTGTTCAGAATGAGGCAGGGGACTCCCGGGTTCCACAGCACCACCTGGCTCCTTGGCCACACAGCCGCCAGCCACTCCTGCTTTCTAGCCATCTAAGCACACAGGCTCTTCTTCAGAGCATAACAAATTAAACACCCCAAGACATGTCATATTATCTGGGTACAGACGGGGACTGAACTTGATGCTATTTCCTTGACCCAAAAAAACTACCCATTTACAGCTTCCGAGCCCACTTGACATGGTCTGGAAAATGGGGGCAGGGGGAGAAGGAAGCATTTTGGAAACCGATCCTTTAAAAATCACTTGCAGGTGTTCTTACCCACCTTCCAAGGAGAAGGAAATTACATGCAAATTTATGAAAAGGCCTCTGTTGAAGACCATTTCAAAGTGCTTCCCATTACCTCTAAGATTCTACGCTCTGAGGGACCATATCAATGCAGAAATCAATGCAAATGGATTTGAAAACACGATTACGTGGCTGAGAGCAATTTGGATGACAGATGGAGGCAGAACCTTGCTTAGTTAGCGGTGGGCAGACACATAAAAGAACAAGAGACCAGACAAGGAACATCATTTTAAGGTGTGGATGACTCTTGTCACCTCTCTTCCAATACCTGTCATCTGGGCAGACTCATCACCACGGCTCCCACTCTCCCTCAGAATTGGACCCCTTTAACTAACACAGTGGGTGTGTGGGGGAGTGTCTCTTCCCCAGTCACTCGTTCCCACAATACATTCCCATCTAATGGCTCCCAAAATCAAACGCTGCTTTTAGGGCTGCTGAATTTTGTGTTTAAAATTCTGGTACCTTGCATGTTTGAGACACGTAGAAACAGTTCCCCTTTTAAAAAACCCCGCAGGGTTGTTGTTTAAGTGCATTTCCCACATGACCAGCCTTAGCCTGACCTACTTCACAGGCTTGCTGTGAGGATAAAATAGGGGGCAGGGAGAGAAAGAAGAAATGTGCATTTTGCCTTGGAGGAAAGGTTAAGAAGACTCCATTACATTCTCCTTTTCTGGAGACTGGCTCAGGGAAGTTTTGGCCAGCTGCCCACCATGGCCTATCAAATCCCACCCCCATCTATGAAAAGAATGACAAGGACAGTTTAATACCTCCTAGCCTGGTACAGTCCTAGGAAGGTCGCCTTCTACGTTCCCACAGTTGGGATGCAGTCATGTGACAGAAAGAGGAGTCAAGTCTCTGAACCCGCCGGTATTCAGCAGGGATCCGCTCTAATGCTGGGTGGGGGCCTCCTTATGCTGCCCTGCTGCTGCCCTCCGTGGGCCTCCGACCGAGCAGGTCCGTAGGGACCTGGGAGCCACTGGCCCGATGTTGTGGTGGGCCAGACCCTTCGCAGCTTGATCACTACGATTTGGTTAATGTAGCATCTCTCCTCGATTTTATTTTACTCTTGAGACGGCAAACCTTCCAGTAAGGGTAGGATGGGGCCTGATCACCAACGGCTGCCTCACATCCCGTCCGTTATACTCGGCCTACTGCCGCCTTCTGCTTCTTGGCCCCCAGACTGCCTTCTGGGCAGACTTCAGCTGACACAGTAGGCAGATGAAGACCATTAATACCTCCGTATCAGACTTCAGTTTAGAGTAACGGCGAGCACACATCTAATATTGACTCCTTCTACCCTCCTCTGGAGAAAATTTCTGTCGTCTGCCTTAATTGTAACGGAGAGAAGTGTGGGTACCAAAACTGACTGTGGCTAATGTAAGCCAGGGCTCCTATGCTGGATGCCACTGTTAACCCTGTATAGCCCCTGCTGCCTTTAATGCTGCCTGGGTTTCAGTTGGAAGCGGGGAATGTTTCTTGGCAAGCTTGGCGCCTGGTCCCCTCAGCCTGGAGCCAGTTACAGCCAGTTCTGATGTTTAAAAGGACTGGATCTAGTGGAGAGGAGATGGATTCACACTTTCAGAAGTCTTACTTTCTGTGTGACTGCAGGAGCTCAGGGTTTTAGGTGAGGGAGAGAGAATCTATTTGACGGCCTTCAGAAAACGTCTCACTGAAATTGGAACACCTATCAAAAAATGGTTCATGCAGCTTGTATGGGAAGTGAGCCTCTACATGACAGCAGCCACCTCCACATCTGTGGATGGGTTCTGTCACTCTACTGTTAAGATGTTTTTATGCTGCCTCGATTACATCCACAGGCTCACACCCAGCTCAACTGTTTAGAACGATTCAGTACTTAACAGTTCTGCCACAGGGCAGACCAAAAGCTAGGGAATTGGAAATTGGCTGCAAGGCATTTGTGAGCTATTTTGCAGATAAAGTCCTCACGCTCCACCGCGACCTCCCCGCCACATTTGAAACAGTAAGTGAACTCGAGGCCCCTTGCATGCCTTCGATTCTGGGCTTAGATGGGTTTGGCCTGCTCAGCCTAGAGGAAGTTGACAGACTTCTCATGACTGTGTGCCCAACCACATACATCCTTGATCCGTGTCCGTCCTCGCTGATTAAAGCGGGCCATGAGGGGCTGTGAGTTGCCGCCAGGGAAATTATCAAGAAGTCCCTCAGTGAGGGGCGGTTCCCGGGGGCACTCAAGGAGGCAATGGTCCGCCCTCTCTTGAAAAAATCAAACCTGGACCCGGCTGAATTGGCTAACTACCAGCTGGTGCCCAATTTGCCCTATCTGGGCAAATTAATTGATAGGCGGTGGCATTACAGTTACAGAGTTATCTGGATGACGCTTCGGTCCTTGACCCCTTCCAGTCCGGCTTTTGCCAGGACATGGGACGGAGACTGCTCTGGTCGCCCTTACTGATGACCTCCGGAGACAGCTGGATCGGGGCGGTGTGGCGGTGTTGCTGTTGCTAGATCTGTTTGCAGTGCTCGACACGGTCGATCATCAGCTGCTGTCCCGCTGCCTCACCGACGTGAGGATACAGGGATGAGCCTTGCTATAGCTCGTTTCCTTTCTCCAAGGTCGGGGATGAAGGGTGGTGCTGGGGAAGCAGAAATCCACGAGGCACCCACTTGAATGTGGGGTGCCTCAAGGGGCGGTGCTTTCCCCGATGCTGTTTAACATCTATATGCGCCCCCTTGCCCAGATGTATGGGCTGGGATGTCACCAGTACGCTGATGACACCCAGCTCTATCTGATGACCGGTCGGACTCCAGCCCAGAAGACCTGGACCGGGCACTGCACGCCGTAGCTGGTTGGCTCAGGCTGAGTCGGCTGAAATTGAACCTGGCGAAGACGGAGGTCCTGTACCTGGGTTGGGGCGGCCTGGGGAGGGGGGTCCCGCTCCCGAGCCTCAATGGGGTACCATTAGTGCTTGCGTCGGGAGTCAGAAGTTTGGGAGTGTTCCTGGATCCCTCCTTAACAATGGAGGCCCAGGTAGCAGCCACTGCCAAGTCAGCCTTTTATCATCTTCAGCTGGCTTCTGCCTCAGCCCCCGTCTGGACCCTCCTCGCCACTCTCCTGTTGCCTCTCCCTGTCCTGCCCACTGCCCACTCGCAGCCCTGGCCTGGCTGGCCCACTGGCACTCGGACCCCAGTTAATCGGGGTCTGATCAAACCATCCCTCAGGGGCACGCCAAAAGGCCGTCTTCGCCACCTGGTTGAGGAAACCACTGAAGAGATAGACCCAAGTCTGTCCCCTCTGCTGTAATCTGGGCACGGCCATCCTTCTGCCTTCAGCCCGAATGGGGTCAGCTGCTCTTTGGAGACAGGAGAGGGAAGCCGCATTTGCCAACAGATCTTAAGGGTCAAATGCTGTTTATTTTTCATACTCTGTTATTCAGACTTCATTGCAAGGAAGACTGAACATTTGTTAGAAGATGTAAATTAGTGAATACATTACATGATCCCATCAATTTAACTGTTTTGGGCTAATTTTCAGTGTCATTAAATTTCACTTGGAATTCCCCTTTATAGCCAGATAGGCATTAAAACTCACCAACAAACTAACACCCCCCCCCCCCCCCCCACCTTTTGGGTCATCAATTGCTTCATTCAGCAAGATTTAATAACCAGCTTTATTCCTCATTTCATTAAAAAAATTCTATAAAATGGATACGAGATTTAAGCCCAAACCAATAGCTTGGAAGTAACTTGCTGGAAGTAAAATATGCATTAGACTCCACAGCAGCATTTCTCAAACTGGGGTCTGGTGACCCCAAGAGTATTCCAGGGGACCTGCGAGTCCTTTGTTAACTACAGAGGATGAGTGCTTGTTCTGCCACCCAGCTCGTGCCCTCTTTTGTCTAGGCACGTGGACTCTGTCTCGGGGAAAAGAATCAGCTTCCCCCTACTTCAGAGGGCAGAGGAGCTCACAGAACTGCCACCTGCCCGTCAGCTAGCTTCCAGAGAGCTCAGGGTGCTAGCCAGAAGACCTGGTGAATGGTTGCCGGTCACCAGTACTTGGCCCTGGGGATTCTGACTGGTTGAGTGAACACTGAAGCTTAATCCTGCCAAGACGCAAGTGTCTCTAGTGAGTGGAAGGTCTCACCTAGGATTTAAGGTCTCACCAGTTTTGGGTGGGGTTGCATTCACCTTGAAGGGACAGACTTGCTGCTGGTTAAGAGTGCCTTTTATCGCCTTCCATTGGTGAGCCAGCTGCAGCCTTTCCTGGGCAGAAAAGATCTGACCACTGTAGTGCATGCCCTGGTGACATCTAGAAAGCTCCACTTAAGACTGCCTGGAAAAATGTTCAGAAACTTTTGATTGGTGGGTCATAGGGACCGTATTACTCCAGCCTTGGCCCATCTGCACTGGCTTTCAAACTGTTTCTGGGTATAATTCGTGGTACTGGTGTTGACTTTTAAAGCCCTGAATGGTTTTGGACGCACATACCTGAAGGACCAACTACTCCCTTGTGAACCCGCCCAACTAGTACTGTCATCTTCAGATGCCCCCACCTCCTGAGATTAAGTGGGTGGCAAACCTGAGAGACGGCCTTCTCAGCCACAGTACCAGAACTCTGGAACTCTCTGTCCAGGTAGAGTCACCTGGCTCCTTCTGTTGCCATCTTCTGCCAGTGGGTGAAGACTAGTTTGTTTCATTTGGCATTCCTTCAGTGATCCCTGCTCTCTGACCAATGCTTTAATTGTTGTGTCTATGTCTTTAAGCTCTGTTTTGAATTGTTTTAATGATTTATGTTTTTTGGAGGGGGGGGAGCAGTTAATGGTTTTAAAATGTGATTAATTATGTATGTTTTAATTTGTTTGCTGCCAATGGTAGTTTGCGATGGAACACTGGAAGCTCAGGTGTTGTGTGACACCAGTCTTCTTTTTTAATTTCTACAAGCCATTCTGACGATTTTTCTAGGCCCCTCCCAAGCACTATTCAGCTGTTATGTTCCTGGAACAATCAGGAAATGTCTTCTTGCCCCCTGGGTCACCCAAACAAGGTAGATGGGGGCCACCTTTGACGGGAATCCCACAAAGCTACAGTTCTTTATCATCGAAGCGGGCAGAATTGGGGCCACCTGTTCCAGGGTGATGGTGATTGTGTAGGCTACATCGGTTCCCGGCTGCGAGATGAAGCTGCTGACTGGTATGTGAGCCTCCACAACCCCCCCGGTCCTGAGCTGGATAGTGCGAAAGACTTTGTGTGGACCCTACGCCGCTAATATGAAGACCCGATGAGCGAAGAAAAGGCTCGGAACCAGGTGCGCAATCTCTCGCAAGGAAAAATGTCCATTCGTGAGTATACCGCTGCATTTAAACGCTTAGAAGCTAAAATCAGGGGATGGCCAGAAGAAGTATTTGCAGAGCAGTACTGCAGGGGCTTAAACGGGGAGCTTTATGAGACTATACTTAGAAATATCAACCCGACCACTCTAAATGGTTGGATCAGAGCTGCTGAAGAAGCCAAGGCGCGCTTCACTTTGATTCGTATCGGCACCCGGCTAGCACCCCAAAGAGCGTTGCCCCATCGGCCACCCCTTTCAAGCCAAAGACCAAGCCACCTGTGAGAGACCTCAGAGAATTCCACATGAAGAAGGGATTATGCACCAGATGTGGGGAGTCAGGCCACTTTGCTTCTTCGTGCCCAGCCGCCTCTCCCAAGGGAGGAGCACTGTCTTCCCACCGGCCTGTCCCAAGCTGAAGAAAGCATCAACCCCGAAGCCCCTGGCACTCCAGATCGTGGAGTCCTGCTTCCCGGAGAAGTCGGAGGAAGGGATTGCTGCTCAGCCACAGGGAAATGACCAGGACCTGCTCTGAACGGCGCAACGCAGCAGGTCCCTCAATCCACAGCGCCTCAAACGGTGAGCTCTCTGGGGCCCCTTCTATATATTTTAATGACTGTAGTGAATCCACATCTGGGCACGCAGATGCGTGTGCGAGCCCTTATTGACTCGGGCTGTGCCAGAGACTTGATTAGCCCAATTGTGGTGGATGGGTTGGGGTTGGGGGTGAATACTTTGGAGGAACCTTTATGTTTTACCCAAATGGATGGCTCCGAGATGAAGGAACCCTGTGCTTTCGAGACTGAATCAATCATAATTGGCACAGGGGAACATTGGGAACAACGCACTTTTGTTATCACCCCTCATACGCAATTCCCCATGGTGTTGGGAAGCCCGTGGTTAAGGACGCATGACCCCTATATCTGTTGGAGTGAGGGACGGATTACTTGGGCTTCTCCCTCTTGCAACGAGCATCTTTGGAAAGTGGAGTGGGGCACTCGGCCCGGCTTCAAGAGCATGTGTTTGGCGCATGAGGAACTTTTATCCATACTGACCACGTACAGGGATTTAGCGGAGGTTTTCGAGGAAACAGAGGCTGACGAGCTCCTCCCCCCATCGAAACACTGACTGTGCCATTGAACTGTTACCTGGGCATAAACTACCCAAAGGGAAGTTATACACTATGTCCTCCCAGGAAAAAGTTGAACTTCGCAAGTTCATTGATAAAAACCTCAAACGAGGGTTTATCCGGCCGGCCACTTCCCCGTTTGCTGCGCCAGCACTTTTCCGGAAGAAAAAAGATGGGGTTTGTGCTTGTGCACAGACTATCGAGGCTTAAATGCAGTGTCTACCTTGCCTACCCGCTCTCCTTGATAAAAGACTTGCTCAGTGAGGCCAGTAAAGGGAAAATCTTTTCAAAACTGAACCTCCGGGATGCTTATTTCCGAGTGCGCATCCGGGAGGGGGATGAACTGCCTTTAATACCCCACTGGGGCAATTTGACTACCTCGTGATGGCATTCGGCCTTCAGGGGGCTCCAGGCATTTTAATGAACTTAATAAATGAAGTTTTACACAAGCACCTATTCAAGGGGGCTCTGTGCTATCTAGATGATATATACAGGTTGCTTACCTGTAATTGGAGATCTTCGAGTGGTCATCTGTGCATTCACACCTCTGGGATATAGTGCGCCTGCGCCGATCCCGATCGGTAAACTTCAAAGCCTAACGGATTTTCGCGCCAACTCCCCGGTCGCGCGCCAACTCCACTGCGCATGACCGGGGAGGGGCACGAGGATCCCACCAGTTCCTTCTGACCGCTGCGATCAGCCACCCAAATAGGTAGAAGAGAGACCGAAAGCAGAGGGGAAGGAGGGCGGGTGGTGTGAATGCACAGATGACCACTCGAAGATCTCCAATTACAGGTAAGCAACCTGTATATCTTCTTCGTGGTCTCTGTGCATCACACCTCTGGGAGAATAGCGAGCAATAAACACACCACATACCTGGAGGTGGGTGCTGGAGGTCTCACATCTGAGCTGCTTGAAGAACCGCACGGCCCACCATAGTACGTTGATGGACCCGGACATCTAGGGTGTAATGTTTCACAAACGTGTGAGGGGACGCCCATGTTGCAGCATTCCAGATGTCTCCCAGGGGAATGCCCTTGAGGAACGCCGTGGAAGCAGCCACGGCCCAAGTGGAGTGTGCCCGGAGGGACGCCGGCAACGGCCTTTTGGCTAGAAGATAGGCCAGTTTTATTGTCTCAATTATCCATTTTGAAAGTCTTTGAGATGAAAGCTTCTGTCCCTGCCTGGGCAAGGCATAGGAAATAAAGAGAGCCGGAGACTTAGAAATGATTTCGTCCGGTGTAAATAAAAAGAAAGGGCTCTCTTAACGTCCAGCGTATGTAAACTGCGCTGCGTCGGGTCCTGAGGGTCAGGGAAGAACACAGGCAGTGTGATGTCCGCCCCTATGTGAAAGTCTGAAACTATTTTGGGCAGGAAGGCTACGTCAGGAGCCAGAGTGATGGCCTCATGGTGAAATGAGGTACGGTGAGTCGCAACGAAGCGCCAAAAGTTCACTTACACGTCGTGTAGATGTGATGGCTACTAAAAATGCAACCTTCCATGATAGGAGTTGTAGGCTACAGGAAGCCATAGGTTCAAAAGGTCTACCCATTAACTTGGTAAGCACCAAGGGCAAGTCCCATGCCGGGACCGGGTTCCACGTAGGTGGGTAGAGGCGACGCATTCCTTTGAGGAATTGTTTTGTAGTAGGGTGGGAAAACACTGTGTAGCCCTCTATCTGAGGGTGGTTGACTGAGATTGCTGACAAATAAACTCGAATAGATGAATGGCATAATCCTCTATCTGAACAGGATAAGAGAAAATCAAAAATGTCATGAAGGGCAGCGGGGATGGACGGTCGTCCCACCGAGGCCAGAAAAACTAAAAACTTGTTCCATTTTGTCACATAAGAACAATGTGTGGAAATCTTGCGGGCGTTCAAAAGGACATGAGCAAAATGTGAGTTCACTCCCATGGGTGAAGTAGCCAAGCTGTCAGCTTCAGCTTGGGCACGTTGTGGTGTAGCACTTGGCCCTTGCACATCCAAAGTAGGTCCGGTTCCGCTGGTAGATGGAGATAAACTCCCAGGGAGAGGCGGAGAAGTGTGGCGAACCAGGGCTGCCGCGGCCACCACGGTGTGATGAGAATCGCCCGTGGCCGCTCTGTCATCAGCTTGTGAACCACTCGTGGTATCAGGGGGATCGGGGGGAACATGTATAGATTCTTCCCCGACCATTGGAAAAGAAGGCCGTCTCCTAGGGAGGTCAGGTCCGAGCCGGCCCTGGAACAAAAAAGACAGCATTTCTTGTTCTCGCGAGAGGCGAATACATCGATTGGAGGGTGTCCCCAATGATTGAAGATCGGGGACAGGTAGAGAGGGTTTAGTTCCCACTCGTGAAAGGATGCTCCTCCCCTGCTCAGAAAGTCTGCTTGGGAGTTTAGGAGTCCGGGGAGGTGAGTTGCCACGAGGTGTATGTTGAGGGACTGACACTCGTCCCATAGCTGGATTGCTAGGCGGCAAAGTCCACGGGAGACCGTCCCGCCCTGTCGATTTATGTAATACATCGTGGTCGTGTTGTCTGTTAAAACCGCCACGGTCTTCCCCGACAGGGATAGGCGGAAGGATCGCACCGCATAGAGGACTGCCAGTAATTCCAGAAAACTGATGTGGTTGTGGGCCACCATCAAGTTCCACCTGCCGCCCACACCTACACCATCCAGGTGGACTCCCCATCCCCATAAAGAGGCATCTGTGGTGATGGTAGCCGAAGGGGGAGGAATCCGGAAAGGTGCACCTGAATGCAAGTTCTGGGGCACAAGCCACCATGCCAGTGTGTCAATGACCTGATCGGAGAGTTGGAAGCACTTGGAGAGGGAGTGAAGGCTGGGATGGAAACGTCGCAGAAACCACAGTTGCAGTGGTCTCATCCTCAGTTTGGCAAAAGGAATCACTGCTGTAGTTGCAGCCATCAATCCTAACAGGCGGAGTAGTTGTCTGGCTGTGGCCTTCCCCACTTCTCGGATGGACAGGAGAAGAGAGACTATGTCCGCTGCCCTGTTGGTGGGCAGAAAGGCCCTGCATTGCAGGGAGTCCAGGACGGCCCCAATAAATTGCACTCGTCTGGAAGGAGTGAGCATGGACTTTTTGAGATTTATCGTTAACCCTAGAGATTCTAGGGTATGAAGGGTTTTGGTAATGTGATCTCGCAAGGTTGTCTCGGATGGAGCAACTAGGAGCCAGTCGTCCAGATACGGGTAAAGTTGTAGACCCTGAAGCCGGAGATGGGCTGCTACTACTGCCATAAGCTTCGTGAAGACGCGTGGGGCCATGGAGAGGCCAAAGGATAGAGCCTTGTACTGGAAGTGATGCGAGCCAACCGCAAAGCGGAGGAATGGTCTGTGGGACGGATGTATCGTCACATGGAAATATGCGTCCTTCAAATCCAGTGTCACCATCCAGATGTCGGCTTCTAAAAGAGGTAGGATGGTTTGCAAGGTGGTCATACGGAGCTTCTTGTACGTAATGAATGTATTGAGATTCCGAAGATCGAGAATAGGACGTAGTCCTCCATCCTTTTTCGGTACCGTGAAATAGCGGGAGTAGAACCCCCGTTGACAGTGGTTGACAGGTACCTGCTCTATGGCGTCTTTGGACAAGAGGGCTTCGACCTCTGATGACAGAGTGTCTGAGGGAGGGATGGTTACGAAATAGGAGTCTTTTGGTATCTGGAAGAATTCTATCCGGTATCCATCCGCTACAACCGAGAGGGCCCATTTGTCTGACGTTATGCTCTGCCATGCGGGTAGGAATGGTGATAGATGAGTGGGGGGGCCGGGTTTGGCACATAAGTCAAAGGCCCTGTTTAGTTGGCCTCGGAGGTTTGGACTTAGAGGCAGAAGTAGGCGGGAACCGTGGTTTGTGGGTATACGGTTTCTGTTGGTAAGCGGAGGGTGAAGGTCTCTGCCATTGGGGTTCAGAGGGGGACCTTTGTGGTTGCTTCCTGGACCAAGATCTCTGCCAAGTTTTCTGCTTCTGCTGTCTTGGTTGGGACACACCCAAGTTACGAGATGTTTTTATGCTTTTGTCCAGATCGTGTAGGACTGTGTCCGTAGTGGAGCTGAACAAGCCATTACCTTCGAAGGGAAGATCTTCCACCAGAGATTTTGTGTCCTGTGGCAAGGACGTAGATTGGAGCCAAGCGTGGCGTCTGAGGGCAACAGCGGATGTGAGCGTCTTTGAAGTGACATCTGCAACATGTTTGGATGCATTAAGTTGATGCTTGGCCAGGACCATGCCTTCTTTTTGGATTTTCCTAGCCATTCGTTGCTTATCTTCTGGTAGATGGGCCAGAAGTGGTGTCATCTGTTCCCATAGGGAGTATTGATACCTGCTCATGCAGGCTGTGTAATTTGCTGTTTTTATGCCCAGAGCACCAGCTGAATAAAAACGTCTCCCGAAGGAGTCCAGTTTCCGGCCCTCTTTGTCAAGGGGGGAGGAATGGCCACTACGACCTCTAGCTGATGGGGTTACCACAACCGAGTTGGGTTTGGGATGTATGAAGAGAAATTCTGCTCCCGGTTCCTGGAGCCTGTACATATGGTCCAGTCTTTTACTGGATATAGGGGTGGAAGAGGGGTGGTTCCAGGATTCCTTAGCGGTGCTCATAAGCACTGATATGAGTGGGAGGGCCACCGCCGTGGAAGTGTCCATCTGTACGATGTCGAAGATGGCATCGGTAGCGACAGGGGTCGGTTGGACCGTGGCCAATGCTAAGGAGTGTGCCATCCTTTTGATGAGCTCTCCATAGGATTTTACGTCCTCTGAAGGAGAGATCGGAAGATTATCTGCAACGTCGGGTGATGGCGACGGATGTGTAGGTGATTCGTCATCGGAGGCTGAGGAAGCGGAAGAGCCCGGTACCGGTTGGTCGGAGAGCTCAGGAGACATAGGAGCCGATGGATCCTGATGAGCAGGGGAAAGATTAATGTCGGGTAGAGCTGTCGGTACTGGCATCGATATCTGTTTCGGTATCAGTATGTGCCTCGGTATCGAGGGTTCTCGAGGTCGGGAGACCCTGGATGATACGGATTGGCGGTCCCACTCAGGTGGGTACCATTGTGGTGGTGGAGGGTACGCGGAGCCGTACAGGTATCGCCACTGACGGACATCCCATGGTATCGAGTCCGGTGGCATGCGCCAGTCCCTCTCGTCTCTTGGTGTCGGAGATGGTTCGGGTTCGATGTCGGGGCTACTCCGAGGAACCTGGGTCATTTCAATGTCCGGTTCCGAGTCTGTAAGTTGGATGGGTCGCGCCATCGGGGAGGTGGAACTACCCCGGGAACGGGCGCGCCCTGAAGGGTCAAGCTGTGGAGACCCAGACTGGGTCGTGTCGAGCGCGGGACGCTTCGACGAAGCACTTGGAGTCTTTTTGTGCTTCAGCTTGCCCTTAACCTCCTTGCCCTCTCTGCATTTCTTTGCAGGAGTGTGTGGCAGCGGGAGGGATCTTTTCGGTGCCGACTTTTCGGTACCGGTGGCACTCGGTACTGGAGACGCCGTCGGTCCCGTCGGTGCCGATGTAGATGGTCCCGGAGCATCGGTCGTCGACATTTTCGGTGACAAAGCCGATTCCAGGAGAGCTACTCTGAGCCTCGCCGCACGGTTCTTGCGGGTCTGCTTGGAGAAAGCTGCACAGCTTGAACAGGAGTCCACGTGGTGGGACTCTCCCAGGCACAGCAGGCAGAGGAAGTGTTTGTCTGGGGGAGCGATTTTATTCCCACAGTTCAGGCAACGTTTAAAGAAGCCCCACCGCTGGGCCATAGGGCGAGCGGGGGGTCCCGCGAGAAAAACGGGGAAATGAAGGGAATTTCCGAAGGCCAGTCCAAGAAAAAACAGTCCGTAGTCAGTTCAGGGAAAAAAACAGTCCGAAAGGCTTTTCTAGAAGAGAAAAAGTTAACTACCGACCAGAGCAAAGGGAGAGGTGATCGTCACGACGCGGCGGTCAGAAGTGAACTGGCGGGATCCTCATGCCCCTCCCCGGTCATGCGCAGTGGAGTTGGCGCGCAACCGGGGAGTTGGCGCGAAAATCCATTAGGCTTTGAAGTTTACCGATCGGGATCGGCGCAGGCGCACTATATCCCAGAGGTGTGATGCACAGAGACCATGAAGATCTTGCTCTGTTCCCCAGACATGGAATTGCATGTTAAATTGGTGAGGGAAGTGTTGGCCACCCTCAGAGACAATAAACTGTTTGCTAAACTCTCCAAATGCAACTTCCATTAGACTGAAATAGACTTTTTAGGCTACTGAATTTCACCTCGGGGTTTGGAAATGGACCCAGCAAAGGTGTTGGCCGTGGTGGGGTGGAAGATTCCCCGAACTAGGTGCCAACTACACAGTTTTCTAGGATTCGCCAATTTTTACTGAAATTTCATCAACAACTTCGCTCAATACAGCCTCCCCCTCACTGACTTATTAAAAATGAAAGGGAAGGGGCTGGAGACTGCGAAACCGGGTGCCCGTTTAAACTGGACTCCAGAGTGCCAACAGGCTTTTGATGTGCTGAAATGTCTTTTCACTTCAGAACCTATCCTAGCACATCCAGATGAGAATAAAAGGTTCATTGTGCAAGTAGATGCATCTGATGTCACCATGGGGGAGGGTGATCTTGCAAGAAGGGACTGATGGTAAATTACACCCATTAGCCTACGTTTCTAAGAAATTTGAGGACTCTGAACATAACTGGGCAATATGGGATAAAGAAGCCGCAGCAATCCGCCTGGCCCTAACTACCTGGCGGCACTGGTTGGAGGGAGCACGCCAACCTTTTGAAATATGGACTGATCACAAAAATCTTGAAGCATTGCGCTCCCTTAACACTAAACAACTCAGATGGGCTGATTTTTTCTCAAAATTCAGCTTTGCCATTTCCCTGGGCGGTCTAATTCCTTGGCTGACGCTCTTTCTTGCCTGCCCCAGCATGACTTTTGTAAAACCAAGGTGATAGAGACTATGTTCACACCAGAACAATTGGGGGGTGAGTGGTATAGACGAGGAGCCAAGCCAAACTAGGGGTGAAACCGGCAGTATCTGAATGGATTATAAAATTTGCTCAGGAATACTCTGAGGAGGAACACCAAGAGTTCCAATCTTTGCCTTCCCTCGTAAACAGCCCGGAAGGTTGCTGGTTCAAGGAACAGAAGATTGTGGTTCCTTTCACACTACGCAAAGAGATTATGCATGCAGCCCACAAGTTTAAGTTGTCAGGACACTTTGGCTATCTAAAAACTTCAAACCTTTTACAAAGACAATTTTGGTGGCCGCATATGAGAGGGGATGTCTCTACTTATGTCTCCTCTTGCCAAACTTGCTTGATGGGAAAATCCCGGGGTGGGAAAACCCCTGGATTATTGCAACCCCTAGAAACTCCCAGCCGCCCATGGGAAGTTATTTCAATTGACTTTATTACGGATTTACCTCCTAGCAAGGGAAAGACTGTAGTATGGGTGGCAGTAGACACTTTTTCCAAGCAAGCTCATTTTGTTCCCTTAAAGAAATTATCTACCGCAAATACTTTAGCAGAAGCTTTCGTCAACCATGTGATTAGACTTCATAGTATACTGAAGAAGGTAATTTCAGACCATGGCTCTCAATTTGTTGCCAACTTTTGGTGGGAGCTTTTACAAGTCCTTGGAGTTGAAGCGGCCTTAAGCAGCGCTTACCATCCAGAGACAGATAGCCAGACCGAAAGAGTTAATCAAATATTGGAACAATATTTGTGGTGTTATACTAATTTTCAACAAGATGACTGGGTGGATCTTTTACCTTTTGCTGAATATAGTTACAACAATGCTGTACACTTATCTACTGGAGTGTCTCCATTTATGGCGGTTGGGGGTTTTGAAGGAGTTCTGTTGCCCAGCTTAAGCCCAGCCATTGAGGGATCGAGTGACTTTGCTACTTGGTGGAATTCACTGCATGACTCTTAGCTGTTAATTGCTAAAGCATTGGAAGAAGCCAAAGCAGATTACAAAAAACAGGCAGATAAAGGAAGAGCTCCTTTATTGAGATGTGGTTCTGTAGAGTTGTCATGGATGGCGCAACCAGGAGCCAGTCGTCCAGAAACGGGTAAAGGTGGACACCCTGAAGCTGAAGATGGGCCGCCACTACTGCCATGAGTTTCGTGAAAACACGAGGAGCCATAGAAAGGCCAAAAGGTAGAGCCTAGTATTGGAAGTGACGTGGACCGACGGCGAAGCAGAGGAATGGCTTGTGTGCCAGATGAATTGTCACATGAAAATATGTGTCCTTTAAGTCCAGCGTCACCATCCATACGTTGGCTTCTAGTAGTGGTAGGATGGTCTGTAGAGTGGTCATACGGAACTTCTTGTAGATGATAAATGCATTGAGGTTCCGAAGATCTAGTATGGGACGGAGTCCGCCATCCTTCTTTGGTACCGTGAAATAGCGAGAGTAGAAACCCTGCTGGAGGTGGTCTACGGGTACCGGTTCTATGGCATCCTTGGACAGGAGGGCCTCGACTTCTGACGACAGGGTGTCAGAGGGAGGGGTGATTACGAAATAAGAGCTCTGCGGTATCTGGAAAAATTCTATCCGGTAGCCCTCTGCTACTACTGATAGGGCCCATTTGTCTGATGTTATGAGTTGCCATGCGGGAAGGAAGGGTGACAGACGGGTGGGAGGACCGGAGCGGATGCAGGAGTCAAAGACCCTGCTTGTTCGGTTTCGGAGGTTTCGACTTGGAAGCAGAAGCGGCTGGGAAACGTGGTCTATGGCCATAGGGTTTCTGCTGATAAGGGAGCCACTTTGGTGTAGTGGTTAAGTGTGCGGACTCTAATCTGGGAGAACCGGGTTTGATTCCCCACTCCTCCACTTGTACCTAGCTGGATGGCCTTGGGCAAGCCATATCTCTGTACCAGCTGTTCTCTCAAGGACAGCTTGGAAAAAGCTCTCTCAGCCCCACCTACCTCACAGGGTGTCTGTTGTGGGGAGGGGAAGGGAAAGGAGTTTGTAAGCCGCTCTGAGACTCCAAGTGAGTGAAGGGCGGGGTATAAATCTAATCTCTTCTTCTTCTTCTTCTTTTAAGCAGAGGAGGACGGTCTTTGCCATTGGGGTTCAGTGGGGGATCGCTGTGGCTGCTTCTTAGACCAGGATCTTTGCCAGGTTTTCTGCTTCTGCTGTCTCGGCTGAGAGACGCCCAGGTTACGAGACATTTTCATGCTCTTATCCAGGTCGTGTAGAACTGTGTCTGTTGTGGAGCTGAACAGGCCTTCACCCTCGAAGGGGAGGTCTTCCACTAAGGATTTAGTATCTTGTGGAAGAGAAGTTGACCTCAGCCAGGCGTGCCATCTAAGGGCGACTGCTGAAGTGAGAGTCTTGGAAGTGACGTCTGCAGCATGTTTGGATGCGTTGAGTTGGTGTTTAGCCAGAACCATGCCTTCCTTCTGGATCTTCCTAGCTAAACATTGTTTGTCCTCAGGAAGATGAGCCAGAAGTGGTGTCATCTGTTCCCATAGGGAATATTGATATCTGCTCATGCAGGCCGTATAGTTTGCAGTTTTTATACCCAATGCACCTGCCGAATAAAAACGTCTCCCAAAAGAGTCCAGTTACCGTCCCTCTTTGTCAAGGGGGGAGGAATGACTGCTGCGGCCTTTAGCAAAGGGGGTCACAACAACCGAGTTGGGTTTGGGGTGTATGAACAAAAATTCTGCTCCGGGTTCTTGGAGCTTGTACATGTGATCCAGTCTCTTGCTAGAGATTGGAGTAGAAGCGGGGTGCCCCCAAGATTCTTTAGCGGTGTTCATGAGCACCGAAATCAGCGGTAAGGCTACTGCAGTAGAGATATCCATCTGCACGATGTCGAAAATAGCATCGGTAGCGGTAGGGGTTGGTTGGACTGTGGCTAGGGCCAAGGAGTGAGCCATTCTTTTGATGAGCTCTCCGTATGATTTTACATCCTCGGAAGGGGAGATCGGTAGGTTGTCAGCAACATTGGGGTATGGCGACGGGTGGGCGGGTGATTCATCGTCGGAGGCGGAAGACGCGGAAGAGTCCGGTATCGACCATTCGGAGTGTTTGGATGGGGACATAGGAGTCGACAGGTCCAGTTGAAAGGGAGGGAGATCGACATCGGGTGGGGTTTCTGTCGGCATCGGTGGTGGAATCGGCCTCGGAGCCGGAGGATCTCAGCATCGGGAGACTCTGGACGATGTTGATTGACGGTCCCATTCCGACGGATACCACTGCAGTGGTGGAGGGTAGGAGCCATACAGGTACCGCCATTGTCGAACGTCCCACGGCACCGAGGAGGACGGAAGACACCAGTCTCGATCGCTTCTCGGCATTGGTAACAGATTGGGCCCCGTCTCGGGGCTACTTCAAGGGACCTGAGTCAGCTCGATGTCGGGGTCCGAGTCCATCAACTGAATGGGTCGTGGCATCGGGGAGGCGGAACTACCCCGGGATCGCTCACGCCTTGAAGGGTCAAGCTGTGGGGACCCAAGCTGGGTCACGTCGGGCACGGGGTGTGTCGACGGAGCACTAGAAGCTTTCTTGTGCTTCAGCTTGCCCTTCTCCTCCTTGCCCTCTCTGCGTTTCTTTGCAGGAGTGTGCAGCAGAGGGAGGGGTCACTTCAGTGCCGATTTCTCGGTACCGATGGGTCTCCTTACCGGAGACGATGTCGGGGCCGTCGGGGCCGTCGGAGCCGATGGTGATGCTCCCGAAGCGTCGGCTGCGGACATCTTTGGTGATAACTCTGCTTCCAAGAGTGCCACTCTCAATAGCCGCTCGGTTCTTGCGGGTTTGTTTGGAGAAGGCAGCGCAGCTAGAGCAAGAGTCCACACGGTGCGACTCACCCAAGCACAAAAGGCAGAGAGAGTGCTTGTCCGGAGGCGCTATCTTACTTCCACAATTAAGACAGCGTTTAAAGAAGCCCCACCGCTGGGCCATAGGCTGAGCGGGGGGTAAACGAGGAAAAATCCAAAGACGAGTCCAAGAGACAGTCCGTAGGTCAAAAAAGGAAGAAAATCAGTCCGAAAGGCTTTTCCAAATGGAAAATGAAAGTCAACTACCGACCGAAGCGGAGAGGGGATCCTCACGACGCGGCGGTCAGAAGAGAACTGGCGGGATCCTCGTGCCCCTCCCCGGGTCATGCGCAGTGGGACGTGCACGTGACCAGGGAGCTGGTGTGAAAATCCGTTAGGCTTTGAAGATTACCGATCGGGATCGGCGCAGGCGCACTTTATCCCAGAGGTGTGATGCACAGAGACCAAGAAGAAGATCCACTAAAAACATAAAAGGACTTCAACCTAGTCGAAAATTGGGGTGGAAATACGTGGGGCCTTTCCCTGTCGTCAGGTGCATTAATAAAGTAACGTTCTAACTTAAACTCCCCAAATCGTTAAAATTTGTGCACCCTGTTTTTCATTACAACTTTCTGAGAAAGGATCCTGGGCCGAACGAATGGAGACCCTCCTCCTCCTCTGATGAAGAATGATGAACCACATTATGAAATTGATCAAATATTAGACTCTAAAATAAAATGAGGACACTTGTTCTATTTAATCAAATGGTTGCATTTTGGTCCCGAGGAAAATGAATGGATTGAAGCATCTAATGTCCATGCCCCTGCTAAAATCAGTGCATTCCATAAGTTGTACCCTTTGAAACCTGGAAAGGGAGGGAATATTGTATCGGGGGGGGGGGGCAGAATGTCAGTTAGCACTGCCATAAGTTTATACTGACTGCTGAATTTGTCTTATGTATCAATACCTGAGGTTTTATCAGCTATCCTGATGGCCAATTAACCTTGCTTTTATTTTTAGTCCTATTTCGACCCCTCTAGGCCCCGGCCGGGAGATCGCATCGGGGACTTGACCCCCACCTCCGGAATGCAAGTCATGCTTGCCTGCTTCGCTCTGCGCATGCTTATTGCTCATTAGTTTTTCCTCCTCTCTTATCTCTAGCTCGCCTTTCCCTAGCTAAAGGCCTTGAGCAAAAAAGCCTCCTGTTATGTGTTTTAAGATTCACAGGTGTTATGTATTCATTTGCTTGGTTTTTCCTTGGGAACATTTGCCCTAAAAATCTCAACAGTGTCTTTTCCTGAGAACCTAGTTTGCCACTCTTTCCTTGGGAACAGTGAGCCAGTATATTTGGGCGCCAATAATTCTTCCAATTGATTGGTGGGTGTTATGGGGGCCATATTTCGTATCAAGTATAATTGTAGTTGTATTTCTATGCTTGGGCATTAGTAACAGAAGAAGTGTATTTGACCAACCAGATCTTGTCTGCAAATAAAGGACTTTCTGTAAGGAGACCTGCTGTGGACTACATCTATTGGCACAATCTCACGACTACATCATGTTATCTAAGGCCAAAGGAAGTGCCCACAAAAAAATTACTATTGTGGGTCCACCAGTCTGTGGATTTAACGACAGTCCTAAGCACAGAGAAAAAATTGCTCTGGTGAGTGCACACAAGGTTTAAAGTGGGATAGGAACCAGAGCTGTAGAGGTTTCATAAAAGGCTTGGCCAATGGGAGAACAACTGTGGTGGAGGCCATCAAACCCAACAACTTCTGAAAAGAGCTGGCTTGTTGGAAGCGATTATGTGAGAGGGTGTGAGTCTGGATTTCTTCCAGTTAACAATCAAATCCAGCCGTTGGCAGGTCTCAAGCATCAGGCCAGCTGAATCTAGGAGCGTATCCTTGGAGTCACCACACCTCATTAGGATACTACAGCACTGGAAAAAGTGCAGAAAAGGGCAACTAGGATGATAAAAGGGTTGGAACACTTTCCCTATGAAGAAAGGTTGAAGCGCTTGGGGCTCTTTAGCTTGGAGAAACCACAGCTGAGGGGTGACATGATCGAGGTTTATAAGATTATGCATGGGATAGAGCAGGTAGAGAAAGAAGTCCTTTTCTCCCTTTCTCACAATACAAGAACTTGTGGGCACTCCATGAAATTGCTGAGCAGTCAAGTTAGAATGGATAAAATGAAGTCCTTCTTCACACAAAGAGTGATTAACACATGGGATTCACTGCCACAGGAGGTGGTGGTGGCTACAAGCATGGACAGCTTCAAGAGGGAATTGGATAAACATATGGAGCAGAGGTCCATCAGTGGCTATTAGCCACAAAGTAAAGATAGGAACTCTCAGTCTGGGGCAAATGATGCATTGTATTCTTGGTGCTGGGGGGGGGTGCAACAGCGGGAGGGCTTCTAGTGTCCTGGCCCCACTGCTGGACCTCCTGAAGGCACCTGCTCCTGATGGCACCTGCTGATGGCACCTGGATGGGCCATTGGTTTGATCCAACACTCGCTTCTCTTGTGTTCTTACGTCTGCAACCAACAGCCAGTCATCTAAATGGGGGGAACTGTGCATCCCTGAAGGCATAAGGCAACCATAGGAGCCATAGATTTGGAGAACCTCCTTGGTGTGGCTCCCAAACCAAAGGACAACACGAAATACTGTTAAAGCCTGCCAGCATAACACAAGTGGAGATACCTCCAATGGTCCTCATGTACTGATATGTGAAAACAAGCATGTTGTAAATCAAGAACAACGAACCTTTGTTCCGACTAGAATTTCCTTGCTTATCAACCCCTCCTAAATTTGGGGATAAGCTGAGGCCCTTTCTTGGCTAGTGACAGTCCCTCACTGATGATACATGGGTCCTGTCCATTGCTGAAAGGGAATATGGGCTAGAGTTTTGTTCCCTGCCTCACTCTCAGCGTCTGCTGCAGTGAATAACTCCATACCTCAGCTCCATGACCCAACTACGTACACTGCTGGAGAAGGGGAAATTGGAACGGTGCTCTTGCCTTCTTTACCATCAGGCTTATATTCCCACTTCTTTCTAGGGAACAAAAAAGACAGGCCCACTTTAGACCTAAGGAACCTCAACAAGTTTTTGTGAGTTTCAGAGGTCAAGGTGGTTTCACTGGTTTTGGTGTTACAGTTATTAAAAGAAAATATTTGGTTCTGTTTGTTGTACCTGGGCATCCTTATAAGGGTACGATTGATGCCCAATCTTTTGCCTAGACGAACTTCTCCAGTTTGGTATAGTGGTTAAGTGCGCAGACTCTAATCTGGGAGTCAGTCACAAGTTCTCTCAGAGCTGTTCATGAAAAAGTGGTTCTCAAAAGAGCTCTCTCAGCCCCACCTACCTCACAGGGTGTCTGCTCTGGGGAGGGGAAGGGAAAGGAGTTTGTAAGCCGCTCTGAGACTCTGAGTGAAGGGGAGGGTATAAATCCAATCTCTTCTACTTCTTATCTTTGCATAACACGTTGGTGTGGTGGGAACGGGTCTTTGGGCAGGATACTTTTGGCTGGCCAGTGCATAAGGCCTCTGTTCCCTCTGGAACTGATACCATTGTGGATGATAGAAAGACCTTGCCTAAATTGTGACAGAGTGGCAGAAGAAGTGATTCCCGAGGACTTTGCTGCCTGGTGATTTTTTTAAAAACTGGGGAAAAGTTTCATCTGTTCTCTCTGCCAAGAGTGTAGCTCCTTCAAAAGGTAACTCCTCCACTCTAAGCCTCATTTCAGAAGGCAAAGCTGTGGCGCGCAACCAACCATGCTGGCACAAGATGACAGAAGAGGCAATGGCCCTGGATGCTGAATCCGCAGTGTGACAAGCAGCCCTTATTTGCTGTTTGGATAGCTTCACCGACTTGGATGGCAGAACTTCGGCCAATGATCTTTTGTCTTCAAGCAAGAGCTCCAAGTGTGTTGCCGTCTTCTGCCACAGGAAAAGCTGACATGTGGTCCCAGTGGCCTGATGGTTGGGGATTCTGAGATTCAGCCTGGCCGAGGCACCAGTCTGAGCCAAAGAGTTTCATTTCTTCCCTTCTTGATCAGTAGAGGCTGAGTGGAAGGACTGTTTCCCCCTGAGTTGCATCTCCTCTATTATCACACATGAAGGTGGAGAACACACAAGTAAAAAAGTGGGACCTTCTTGATTGACTTTGTATAAGTTTTCTGTACACCTAGATGTAGCAGGTGTAGGTAACTAGGAATGGAGGCAGAAGCCAAGGGGAGGGTTGGCCAAGAATGCGGAGGCTGGGGCAACCTGGGACCCAACTGGGGCACTGCTGGTCCAAAGGCACTCCCATCAGGCAAGTGGGCAAGAGACGCAGTCTCTGGGGCCATTCTTCAGGGCGGCTTTCCCAGGCTCTCGAAGCCCAAGGCGAAGGGCAACGAAGGAAGAAACGCCGAGGGCAAAACTGAACTTTCTAGGGCCTGCCGGAAATGCCTCCTCAGACTTCCTTATTTTTAAAATACAAGTCCCAAACAGTCTTAAAACCTGCTGTGAAAATACCTCGGAGGAACACAGAAACGTGAAGAAGAAATACAGGTTGCTTACCTGTAATTGGAGATCTTCGAGTGGTCATCTGTGCATTCACACCTCTGGGATAATGTGCGCCTGCACCGATCCTGATCGGTAACTTCAAAGCCAAACGGATTTTCGCGCCAACTCCCCGATCGCGCGCCGGCTCCACTGCGCATGACTGGGGAGGGGCACGAGGATCCCGCCAGTTCCTTCTGACCGCTGCAAGCAGCCTCCAAGAAAAAATACAAGGGAGACCGAAAGCAGAGGGGAAGGAGGGCGGGTGGTGTGAATGCACAGATGACCACTTGAAGATCTCCAATTACAGGTAAGCAACCTGTATATCTTCTTCGTGGTCTCTGTGCATCACACCTCTGGGAGAATAGCGAGCAATAAACACACCACATACCTGGAGGTGGGTGCTGGAGGTCTCACATCTGAGCTGTCTGCAGAACTGCACGGCCCACCGCCAAACGCTGATGGGTACGGACGTCCAAAGCATAGTGTGTCACAAATGTGTGAGGAGACGTCCATGTAGCAGCATTGCAGATGTCTCCCAGGGAAATGCCCTTGAGAAATGCTGTCGAGGCAGCCACCGCCCGAGTAGAATGAGCCCGCAGGGACGCTGGCAATGGCCGCTTGGCCAGGAGGTAGGCGAGTTTTATCGTCTCAACAATCCATTTAGACAGCCTCTGAGACGACAGCTTCTGCCCCTGTCTGGGCAAGGCATGGGCAACGAAAAGAGCTGGAGACTTGCGAAAGGTTTTAGTCCGATGCAAGTAAAAAGACAGGGCTCTCTTAACATTGAGAGAATGTAGGCAGCGTTGTACCTGGTCCTTGGGTTCGGGAAAGAACACCGGTAGGGTGATGTCCGCCTTAATGTGGAAGTCGGAAACTATCTTCGGCAAGAAGGTAATATCAGGAGTCAGGGTCACCGCATCCTGATGAAAGGTAAGGTAGGGTGGATCACATCGGAGAGCCGGCAGTTCGCTCACCCTACGAACTGAAGTAAGGGCCACCAGAAACGCTACTTTCCACAAAAGAAGCTGTAGGCTACAGGAAGCCATAGGTTCAAATGGTTTGCCCATTAGTTTGTTCAGCACTAAAGGCAGGTCCCACGCTGGGACGGGGGTTTTGACTGTTGGGAAGAGACGGCACATTCCCTTTAGGAATTGCTTTGTAGTGGGGTGAGAAAATACTGAGTAGCCATCTATGGTGGGATGGTTAACCGAAACAGCTGAAAGGTAGACACGAAGCGATGCGTGGCACAACCCTCTGTCCTTGCAAGATAATAGGAAGCCAAAGATGTCATTGAGTGTAGACGGAATGGAAGGTCGTCCTACAGAAGCCAGGAAAGACAGGAACTTATTCCATTTTGCCTCGTAGGAACGGCGTGTAGATGGCTTACGAGCATTAAGAAGAACATTAGCTATACGAGCATCTACCTCGGAGGACAAATTAGCCAGGCTGTTAGCTTCAGTCTGGGTATGTCGTGATGCAGCACCAGACCCGCGTACATCCACAGGAGGTCTGGGTTCATCGGAAGGTGAGTGTAGGACCCGTTGGAGAGGCGAAGGAGGGTGGGAAACCAAGGTTGCCTCGGCCACCAGGGTGTGATCAGGATTGCTAGTGGTTGTTCCGCCAGTAGCTTCTGTACTACCTTCAGTATCAGTGGGATCGGGGGAAACAGGTAAACGTGTAACCCCGACCAGGAGAGGAGAAGGCCGTCCCCCAGGGACATCGGATCCGTGCCCGCCCTGGAACAGAAGAGGGAACACTTCTTGTTGTCTCTGGAAGCAAACACATCCACAGAGGGCTGACCCCAGAGACTGAAGATCGGAGTCAGGTAGAGAGGATTGAGTTTCCATTCGTGCAGGGATGCTCCTCCCCTGCTCAAGAAGTCTGCCTGCGTGTTGAGCTGACCGGGAAGATGGTTCGCTACCAGGTAGATATCCAGCGTTTGACATTCCGTCCAGAGTTCTACCGCTAGGCGGCAGAGACTGCGGGAAACTGTCCCGCCCTGTCGGTTGATATAGTACATAGTGGTCGTGTTGTCCGTGAGGACGGCCACCGTTTTTCCCGACAGAAGGTGTTGAAAAGACCGGATTGCGTAACGGACCGCTAATAGTTCCAAGAAGTTGATGTGGTTGGAGGCTACTGATGGGTCCCATTTGTCGCCTACACACAGATCGCCTAGGTGGGCTCCCCAACCCCATAGGGAGGCGTCCGTAGTAATAGTGACTGACGGAGGAGGACGGCAAAAAGGGGCGCCTGTTTGAAGATTTTGTGGTGCCTGCCACCACTCCAGGGCTTGAACCACCGGGTCCGATAGGTGGAATCTCTTGTACAGGGGGTGCAGGCTTGGCCGGAAACGGCGGAGGAACCACAGCTGCAAGGGTCGCATGTGTAACCTTGCGAAAGGAATGACCATGGTGGTAGCCGCCATGAGGCCCAGAAGACGCAGTATTTGATGTGCTGTCGCCTCCCGGTTCCTTCTCAGAACTCTGAGGAGGGAGACAATGTCCGAGATCCTGCTGGGAGGTAGGAATGCCTTGCACTGTAAGGAATCGAGAAGAGCTCCGATGAACTGTACCCGTCTGGAGGGGGTGAACATGGACTTCTTTGTATTTATTGTCAGCCCCAGAGTCTCCAGGGTGTGGAGTGTCAGGGAGACGTGGTCCTGTAAGTCTGACGCGGAAGGTGCAATCAGGAGCCAGTCGTCCAGGTAAGGGTAGAGGTGGATGCCCTGCAAGCGAAGGTGGGCCGCTACTGTTGCCATTAGTTTTGTGAATACACGAGGTGCCGTCGAAAGACCAAATGGGAGTGCCTTGTATTGGAAGTGGCGTGGACCTATTGCAAAGCGTAGAAAGGGTCTGTGGGAAGGATGAATGATCACATGGAAGTACGCATCCTTCAGGTCCAATGTCACCATCCAAGAGCCTGCCTCTAACAGAGGTAGAATAATCTGGAGGGTGGTCATTCGGAACTTTTTGTACGTTATGAACGCGTTGAGGTTCCGGAGATCCAGAATGGGCCGAAGGCCCCCGTCTCTCTTTGGTACTGTGAAGTAGCGGGAGTAGAACCCCTGCTGCAGTTGCGGGACTACTACTGGTTCTATTGCATCCTTGTTTAGCAAAGCCTCGACCTCTGCCGTTAGGGTGTCGGATGGGGGGGTGACCACGAAATAAGGTTCCGAAGGAATCTCGAAAAATTCTAGCCTGTATCCCTCGGAGATGACCGAGAGTGCCCATTTGTCTGAAGTGATGTGTTGCCATGCTGTCAGAAAGGGTGATAGACGGGTGGGGTTGTCGGAGCAGGGGTGGAAGTCAAAAACTCTGTTTGCTTGGTTTGGGAGGTTTCGCCTTAGACGCTGGAGCAGTCAGGAAGCGAGGCTTGTGGCTGTAGGGCTTTTGCTGATAGGTAGATGGTGGCGACCTCTGCCATTGGGGTTCAGCGGGAGGTCTTTGCGACTGCTTCTTGGGCCATGATCTTTGCCACATCCTCTGTTTTTGCTGTTTAGGTTGAGAGACTCCCAAGTTACGGGACGTCTTCGTGCTTTTATCTAGCTCATGAAGCACGGTGTCTGTCGTTGAGCTGAAGAGACCATCTCCTTCAAATGGAAGATCTTCCACCAAGGTCTTAGTGTCTTGAGGAAGAGAAGTGGATCTCAACCAGGCATGGCGTCTGATGGACACTGCTGATGTGAGCGTCTTGGAGGTTACTTCTCCCGAATGCTTGGAGGCTGAAAGTTGGAGTTTAGCCAGAGACATGCCTTCCTTCTGGATCTTTCTGGCGTTGCGTAGCTTGTCCTCCGGGAGATGGGCAATGAGCGCAGTCATCTGCTCCCAGAGCGAGTACTGGTACCTGCTCATGCACGCAGTGTAATTCGCTATCTTTAGACCTAAGGCGCCCACTGAATAAATGCGTCTCCCAAAAGAATCTATTCTGCGTCCTTCTTTGTCCAGTGGGGAAGAGTGACCGCTACGGCCCTTAGTGGAGGGTGTCACAACCACTGAGTTGGGTTTGGGGTGAACAAATAAAAATTCTGCCCCGGGCTCCTGGATCCTATACATATGATCTAGTCGTTTGCTGGAGATGGGGGTGGACGAAGGGTGAGGCCAGGATTCCTTGGCTGTAGTCATCAGGACCGATATGAGTGGGAGGGCCACCGGCGTGGAGGTATCCATCTGTACTATATCAAAGATGGAATCTGTGGCCGTCGGTGTCGGTTGGGCCGTGGCCAAAGCCAGCGAATGTGCCATCCTCTTGATTAGTTCCCCGTAGGGTTTTACATCCTCGGAGGTGGAGATTGGGAGGTTTTCGGTGACCTGCGTGTCAGGAGACGGGTGCGGAAGCGATTCGTCTTCTGACACGGAAGATGCCGGAGACCCCGGTGCCGAGTGATCGGACGGAGAAAGAGGGGTCGGGCTTGAAAGGTCTTGTGTTGTCGGTAACGGATGAGGATCGATGTTGGGTGTCCGTTTCGGAGGTGCTGGTGCCGGTGTCAGTGTCGGTACTGATGAGGGTTCTCGGTACCGGGACACTCTGGAGGAGGTAGATTGTCGATCCCATTCCGTGGGATACCACTGGGACGGAGGTGGGTAGGAGCCGTAGAGGTATCGCCACTGCTGGATGTCCCACGGCACCGGTGGAGCCGGGGAGCGGTAGTCTTTATCCCCTCTCGGTGCCGATGGTGGCTTCGCCTCGGCGTCGGGAGTATCCCGAGGGACCTGCGTGAGGTCTATGTCGAGGTCGGAGTCCGTCAAGGTGATCGGTTGCGGCATCGGGGAGGTCGATCTACCCCTGGGTCACTCGCGATCCGTCGGGTCAAGCTGGCCGAGCCCAGGCTGGGCTAAGTCGGGCGCACCGCGCGTCGACAAAGCACTCGAAGATTTCTTGTGCTTCAGCTTGCCCTTCTCCTCCTTGCCCTCCCTGCGCTTTTTAACAGGAGTATCGGGCAAGGGGAGCGATCTTTTCGGTGCCGGTTTGTCAGTACCGATACTTCGGGATGGAGATGGCGTCGGTCCCGTCGGTGAAGAAGCCGGAATTTTGGAGGAAGACATTTTCGGAGACAAAGCAGACTTGAGGAGAGCGACCTGGAGCCTCGCCGCTCGGTTCTTACGAGTTTGCTTAGAGAAAGCCGCACAACTAGCACAGGAGTCGACTCGATGGGACTCACTCAGACAGAGAAGACACAGGGAGTGCTTGTCCGGTGGGGCTATCTTGCTACCGCACTGCAGGCACCTCTTAAAGAACCCCCACCGCTGGGCCATAGGCCGAGCGGTAGGAATGAAGGGAAAGTCCAAAATCAAGTCCAGTTAACAGTCCGAGTTCAATAGAAGGGAAAAATTCAGTCCGAAGGCTTTTTTAAATTGAAGAAGTAAAACTACCGACCGGAGCAAGAGAGAGAGGATCCTCACGACGCGGCGGTCAGAAGAGAACTGGCGGGATCCTCGTGCCCCTCCCCGGTCATGCGCAGTGGAGCCGGTGCGCGATCGGGGAGTTGGCGCGAAAATCCGTTTGGCTTTGAAGTTACCGATCGGGATCGGCGCAGGCGCACATTATCCCAGAGGTGTGATGCACAGAGACCACGAAGAAGATCCCTTGGAAAGTGAAGGAAGCACGGCCCCTGGAGCGTGACCCTGCCCCCTCAGTGTCAGAGAAGGGACTGAGGGGAGGAGGGTGCTGCTCCTTCAGCACGCGACCCGTTTCGACAGGGAAACACACCATGACAGCTCTGAGGGGGAAAGGCTCTCAGTCTGGGAACTTCTTAGCTGGAAGAAACCACTCCACGGCAGGCCTGCTCAGGTCCAGTGTGGGACTGCACAGGAGAACAAAGACGAATGTCTAGGTTTTCCCATTAATTTGCATTTGGTTTCCTGAAAGACACACAAGGCCTTTTTTGCTTAAGCACTCTCATCCTGAGCCATGTATTAATACAACCAGATGATTTCTGGAAAAAATATTTTGCAGAAATCATTTGGTGAACGCGCTGTTCAGCCATTCCTAATGCCATATCATCAGTTCTTCTCCACATAGCTCTAATATGAAAATGCTGATGGCAGACTTTTCTATGCTAATTGTTCATAATGCACTTGCTTGAAATAATCCTCGCAAGAAAGCAAGCCGTTATCAGTGACAGATGGCTAAAAGCATCAAGACATCTCTACTTGGTAACGGATGAGAAGCCTTTCCTACATACCGAATGTCCTGGACAAGCTGCTGAGGTCTTATTAGTCATTTCCTTTCTTGTCACCAGTAGAAGGCATGGGACATCTTCATCATTAGAGGCTCCACTCTGTGCTTCTCTACAGCCAAAGTGTCACCCGCCTGCCCATGAATAGGCCTGACGTGCACCGGGGCCTAGGAGAAAAGGCTATTTGCCTGGAACCAGTTGGCTAACTGGTAACTGCCATTGCGTTAAACAGCAAAACGAAACAAAAAGGTTATGAACCATGCAAACATCTTGTCAGAGCTATGCAGTGGTTAGAGGCTCAGATTGGGACCTGTGAGACATCGGTTCGAATCCCCACTTTGCCATGGCGCTCCCAGCCTGAACTACTCTATGTAGTTGCTGTGGGGATAAAACGGAAGAGACAAAGATAACATCAGCTGCTCTGGGCCCCCCGAGGGGGGAAGGCTGGGCATAATTGATATAAATACATGTTTCACTTCCCTCTATACATTGCCATCCTGACAAGGTAACCTGCTGTCAAACCTTGCTTGCTTAGCTCATGGCATTAGGCATTAGTCCTAGAGCCACCCCAGAGAATGGCTTTCTTTGGTCAAGAGCAGGGGTGGCCAAACTGTGGCTCGGGAGCCACATGTGGCTTTTTCACATACTGTGGGACTGCAGAGCGGCTGGGGAAGGGGAGGGGAGGGGAGACATGCCTCCCAGATCAGTCTTCCCTTCCCCAGCCAGTGTTCCCCTCCCTGGGCAGGCCTGAGGTGGGGGGAGCAGAGAAAGAAAGCCACTTTGACTTTACATGTGTTCTCAAAGCCGCCCCCCAGCCTACAAATATAATTGGATAAATAAATATCATAATCAATATCTATTTTTACCCCATTTGTTTTTATTTTTGGCAGTCTTGTTTAATGTTAACAAAAAGCAAATTTGCATATTTCCCACTAAAAACGTGTAATATTTGTTCATGTCTTGTGGCTCTCAAACATCTGATGTTTATTCTGTGTGGCTCTTACACTAAGCAAGTTTGGCCACCCCTGGCAAAGAGCACCCCTGACAAGGGTTCTTTCAGCTGCTGCTTAAAGACTGCCAGTGAGGGGGGGCTCACCACCTCCCCAGGCAGCTGATTCCACTGCGGCACAACTCTGACTGTCAATTTTTTCCCCCTAAAATCCAGCTGGTACCTTCCCGCCCTTAATTTAAACCCATTCTTGTGAGACCTCTCCTCTGCTGCCAACAGGAACAGCTCCCTGCCCTCCTCCTCCTCTAACTGACAGCCCTTCAGATCCTTAAAGAGAACAATCCTGTCCCCCCCCCCCCCCCAAACTCCTCTTCTGCAGACTGAGCCTTCCCCAGAAGTCCCTCAGCCTTTCCTCACAGGGCGTCTTGGTCTCCAGGCCCCCAATCATCCTCATCACTCTCCTTGCATTCGCTCCATTCTGTCTGTTTTGAGAAGTCTTGTTTCTTTTTACCATGAAGAATATATTTTGGAGTCCTACTGAATTTTTGTTGTTCACCATGAATGGTTGAAAAGCGGTTGATGTACATTTAGGTGACTTTGAAGGGGGTCTTGGAACTGCCACAAGAAGTAGAAACCCCCTGACCTTGTATGCTCGGTGTTGTGCTCAGGTCAAATTAGGATCTGAGATCTCTCGATTCAAATCCCTCCCCCCCCCCCCGACATGGAGCTCACCCGGTGACCTTGGGCCAGCCACGCGCTCTCTCCTGTCAAACCACGCTGGCTTAGTGCGCTTCAGCTTGCCGTGATTTGGGAGGGGGGGAGGAAATTCCTGCGGGGAGTGCGTGAATGAATGAGACCTTTCGCTTTTGCAGCCATGACTTCTTCTCTTAAGCGCGCCTCCTTTTCTGTTCTCACAGAAGGTTGTCCTTGAAGTAGCACCGGTGCCAGCCGGGGCAGGAGACAGCCCAACTCTGCATCTTCACTCCCTGACTGGGGTGGCAGCGCTTGGCCCATGTGTGTGTGTGGGATGTACGGTTGGGGAGGGGGCTTCTGCCCTCTTTACCTATATGAAGACTGTACCCGCCAAAATGCTTCCGTTCTAACACGGGGATGTTCTGGATCACGCATACTTCTCAATAAACTTATCACTGCCAAAGAGAGAGTTGCTGAGAGTAACTTGACCGGAGTCTGACATCCGCCCCAAGCACAGTCCCAGTTCTCGCCCTCATGTGGCTGACCTCCGCACTTCACTCACTTAGGGAGACCAGAACAACTTGCGACTGTTTTCAAGACCTCTAAGCCTGAAATGAAGGTGTCTGGAGGGGTCTCTCAGTGACTCAAGACTTGCTTGGTCCCAGCCGCCCAAACAATAGCACTGAAGGGAATTGAAGGGCTACAATTGTGAAATTATGATTTTGTAAAGCGATCTGAACAGTGCTAAGTAAATAAATAATACAATATTCAAAAATATAAAGCGCCCCCCCCACATCTTTGTTATGCTCCTCTTGGGTCAGAGCTGTATCTAACCAGCACTCATGAGGACACACAGAACAAACAACCTGTCCTATTCTGAAAACAAACTCTTTTGCCTGAAGGTCCTGCATTCATCCTGCTACAGCGCCATCTACTGGCCCTGACACCAGCGGAATTACAAAGGGACAACCCCCCCCCCCCAATGGTGTACCAAAACAACCCGTCTGGCTTTCTGCACTGCACTGCAAACACTGACTTGGCTTGCTGTAAGATCAGCCCGATACTGTCTGAGGCTATCTGACAGGTGCGGGCTTTGGGATCCCCTGATGCCAAGCATTCCTCAGAGAAGCCACACTCCCTGGTGACAAGTGCATGGAACAGGCCAGGTCTGAGGCCAGAATATTTACGATTGCTTTTCCCAAGTGATAATGTCAGGACCAACTGGCAGAATTTGAAAACCATCTTTTCCAAAGACTGCAGCGGCATTGCAACATTAGCCCTTCCTGGACCAATACGTGTCATCCTGCAGGTAATGGCCAGACTGAGAGAACGAATCGGACACTGCTGGCTAAGCTGTGAACTTTGCCAGAGAAACGAAAGGCCAGCGGGAAGGACTGTTCTAACAAGAGAACAAGGTCTGAGTCCAATGGGGCACCTTTAAGACCAACAAAGTTTAATTCTGTGTAGAAGCTCTGGGCTTACACATTCCGTCTGGACTACTTTCAGCCGGCCTAGGGGACCATAGTTCATATGTCAATAGATGGGAAGAACAGGCGAAAGAAGCCCATGTGCCCGCACCGAAATGGTCCCAGTCACCTGCTTTGCAGGGAAAGGGAAGTCCCAGCTGCAGAGTGGGTGGTGCTGCCCTTGCCCCCAGAGACGGTGTCCCTGGCAGGAACCTGTCAGAGAGAGGGGGGGCACTGGCAGACTGCGAGCCTGCTGGGAAGACAGGACGTACGCGGTGGGGTCCACAGGCAGCGGGAGAGCCCTCTGTGTGACACGCAAGCAGAAGGTGGCAATGGAGATGTTAAGAACTCTTCTTCACAACCACTGGTATTCCTGCTACTTCTTCAGCACAGGCTTTAGTTCCCTTATGCCGGGGGTGTCAAACGTGCAGCCTGGGGCTGGATCAGCCCTGGAGGGCTCCTGTCCAGCCCACAAGGAACTGGCTGCCAAACTCTTTCATTTGCCATGATGGATGGGGGGAGGGAGATTCCTTGGGGGGGGGTGAGTGCTGGAGTGTGTGAACTGCTATGCCATAGATGCTGTAACTCTTCTTAAGATACCTCCCTTCTGCCAGGGACGACCCTGAAGCCAAAGCTGTGCCTGTTCTACTGTCTTAGATAAGGGATTCATGTATTCCCATTGGGGGGGTGGGGTTTGAAAAAGCAGAAGAGCAAAAATTTAGGCGGTATGAATGCAGAGTGTGATTGATGCATTTGAGGGGGGGGGGGGGCCCTTGTTTGAATTGTCTGTATCTTTGGATTTTCCTGCCAGACCCTCAGTTCTGACATGGTACAGGTCTGGCCTGGAACATGATTATTTCTCAATAAACAAATCACTGATGAGAGAATGTCCAGGAGTCCGACACTGGCTGTCTTCTGCTTCTGTCTCCAGTTCTGCTGTTGCGTCGTGGCTTGCTTTACCAGATTCAATCATACAGGCAAGCTTCTGTTCCCTACACTGGCTGAGGTGCCTCTCCCTCCTCCTCCTAGGGGGAGGGAGGGAACAAGCCAGAGCTTGCTTCCTGGCCAGGCTGCCTCTATCACACAGAAGAAAAAGGCAAGTCTTTATTCCCCTCCATTGGCTGAGGCTCCTCCCCTTCCTCCTGCCTTGCTTTGCTTAGCTGCCTCAATCGCACAGGGAAAATACAAAGCACCTTTAAGACCAACAAGCTTGGGTGTGCCTTGCTACAGTGTGTGTTTTGTTGGGCTCATTACAGAATAATATAATCACAGAGTTGGAAGGGGTCTCCAGGGTCATCTAGTCCAACCCCCTGCACAATGCAGGAAATTCACAAATACCTCCCCCTCACACCCCCAATGACTGCTGTTCCACACCCAGAAGAGAACAAAAAACCTCCAGGATCTCCAGCCAAACAGGGCTCTCCTGGGCGCAACTGGGTTCCCTCCCCCTTTTCATTGTATTCATGCCCTCCTGATCCAGCCTTTCTCAGTAGGAAAGCAATGTGAACTATTTAGATGAGGAATAACAACAAGCCAGTGAGGTGGATTAGGATGAGTTTGTGTCCAAGGCCAAGTTCACCCAGCATATTTCCTTTGTAGGCTGGGGATTTTGAACCTAGACAAACAGTAGGCTGATACTGACCACTATACATTGTTGTCTCTCTATCCTTGCACTGCCTCATAGAAGTTGTAGTTATTCCTCTAGGGAAGACTATAGTTTTACAGACAAACACGTTGCCCACAGTCTGTGTCAGGAAGCCTTCTCATGTTCTTGACCAGCACACAAAGCAATTTATGTACAAACGCTCACAATGCCCAGCCGTTTCATGTTTTCCCTGGGTCCTAGGCTCAGAACACTGAGCATGAGATTTCTATAATAAATCAAAAGTACGTTTGCAGCTTACAGAATCACACCTGAACAGCACACTCAAGATTGCTACGCCACATTTTGATGCAATAATTCACAGCAAGAGGTGTCAGTTATCAGAGACTGTTAAATAAACAACACACTGCAAGTGTGCTAGTGTTTTAAGCATATTTTATTTAAAGTTTTAAAAAATCTTTGTGTTTGTCTGCTTTATAAAGTTTCTATCTCCGCTACCTGGCATGACATTTTATGGCACACATGGTCCGGCCCGACAAAGTCTCATTTATGTCAGATCCGGCTCTCATGACAAATGAGTTCGACACCCCTGTCTTATGCTCTTCAAGAAGGAATTGCTGTTTTCCGTAGATGAAGAGACAGCTTTTGCCACATGCTGAGGTTCTCCATGCAAATGCTGTTGAGTGGGGTTTCCCCGCTTTGCCTGGGTACTGTTTCCCCACTTCTGTTGTTTTTCTCTTTCGTCACTGACAACCGAATCCAGCTTTTCAAATAACATCTCATCCATCACCTGGCTGTCCTTTAAACAAGGCTGTATCGCAGTCCTGCAGCAGCAGGCTTTGTCCCAAGGCAGCGTCCTACTTTAGGCCAGAAATTGCCTTTTGGGAGGCAAATCGATTTTTTTTTTGTCTCAAATCCAGCAATCTGACAAGGAAATCTTGAGGTGACTCTTGGGATTTCCTGTACTGCTTCTGACAGCTCGAAGTACAGTTCATTGCATCTTTCCCCCGATAACTGGATCTCAAGATGTGCCTTAACTTTGCTAAGCTGAGATCCCCTTTCCCATCCAAATAACTCCTCAGACGGAGCCCAAGAGAAATTGCCTGGCTGACTCGCAGCCTCACTCCGCCCCTCCCCCCTTTAGTCCATTTCCAGTCTGTGAGGCCAGGCGACTAAAGCTCAGCCTCTCTCTTTGCTGAGGGCTGCCTAACGATGGCCCTTTCTTACATGCTCAGGGAAATGCTGATTGCCACGTTGGGAGGGGGGGGGAGGGTGTCAGGAAGTTGCTGTTCTCCAGGCCAGTTTGGCCAGGGATCCTGGAGGATTTGGGTTTTTTAAAACCCTCTTCTGGGCATAGGGCAGGGGTCACGGGGGTGAGGGAGGGGCATTTGTGAATTTCCTGCTGAACTAGATGACCCTGGAGATCTCTGCCAACTCTATGATTCTATGACATATCTTGAAATCTTACCTCTGGATTGATCCCACTGCTGTTGATGCCATCCTCAGCACCCACATTTTACTGTCTATTCCTTTGGTCTTTCCTGAAACTGAGCCTCAGGTAGTTGTTTTACTTCCTCTGTGTATTGCTTCTGCAGTGCTGCCTCCTTGGTTGCAGCCCTGAGCCCTGCAATCTGGCCTTTTGGTTCCAGCCCCTCATCCCCCAATTCTCTTCTGTCCTCTCCATTTCAGATACTGTACTACATGCTTGAGCAAGGCAAAGTGGCTCTTAGTTGCAATCCTACAGCGACCTGCCCCAGAAAGGCCTAGAAAGCTACAACTCACCCCTCAGGTCCTTTGGTCTCCGTAAGTAGGCTTGCAGACTGTGAGCCACAGTGGTTCTGACCACGTCCCTCCTTCTCAAGATCTCTTCTTTCCCTCACAGCTGTGCAGGTTCATCTCTTGGAGGGTAAAAAGCCTCTCACTTTAAACCCTCTCTTGGGCTGCCTCGTCAAAATGTTACAACCCACTTAGGAGAAAGAGGCCGGGGGCACCAAAAATGAACTGAAACACTTTCAGAATGACAGATCACTTCAGCCCTGAAGTGTGCCGGTTGCCACCTCCATTTCCTCTAAAATGCCACATGCTCTAGGCCTTGAAGGGACCGTGGCATATAGACCACCGGACATAAAGCCTGCATCAGCCCCACGTGGCTCCCCTGTCAGATGGGCAGGTGCTCAGTGGGGGGGGGGGGGGAGGGGGGCAAACAGCAGAACACACATAGTCTGAAGTTAATGCTCGTGCATGACTTCCGTAGAACAAGCGTTGTTTCAATCAAGAGGGCTTGCCAAGCATTCCTCTGCCTTGGCAGGCATCAGGTGGGATCCAGGTCCCCACAAACAGAGAACACCCAGAGAGCAGCTCTTTTCTCCTCCTTCCCCCTGCTGAACCGCTCCTGCCTGGGAGAAGTGGCTGCTGGGGATCAAGGGACCCTTCAGAGCGAGCATCATGCGGGTCAGGGGCTGCAGCAAGAGGGGAGAATCAGACAACACCCCCCTACGCTCTCGCTGGGACACGTGGAGGAGGAGGAGGTCCCCCGCAGCCCCGGGACTGGCCTGAAGCAGAGACCCTGGCCCTGGATGGCGCCTTGAGGGGAGGCTGCTCAGGAATCACATGCAAGGCATTCTACGCTTCTTGGAGAAAGAGAAGAAGGTACAAATAAAATAAAATTCAATTCAGTTAGGTCCAGATTTCTAGGCTCTTGTGGGATACATTTTAACCCTCTAGTAGGAATACAAGCATGAATCTCACGTATGTAGCTGTAGTGGCACTTACAATAACGGCTCAGTAACACCGTTTCACTAAAAAAAAAAAAAAACCATCTCAATTTTCGTTCTTACCTTATCGCTGTCTAGGGTATTCTGGGAGGTCCGTGATGCAATTGAAATCGTATCAGGCTGGCTACTGCCATCTCCTTGGCTATCCAAGTCTTCCCCATCTCTGCAGACACAAGAAGTCATGAGCTAGAAAAATGCCTGGCTCCCTGTTCAAGAGCAGACATTCGAGTGGAACAGCTCTTAAGAGCTCAAAACCACGCTTGCCTTTAAAATACCTCCATCTAAGCAGTTATGCTTTAAACTAATGGTGATTAATATGTGTTACATACTGGAGGCCTTCGGCAAGGGACCTCTGGGGGAAGGAGAGAGAAAGACGGTTAGGGAGGGTTCCCCTTCCCGTTACATAAAAGAAATGTCTACATTAGGAACAGGAAAATCCAATGTCTTTTTCAAAATAGCAGGGCACTTCCACTCACACTAAATAACACACTTCCAACGCACTTTGCAGCTGGATTTTACTATGTGAAAATGGTGAAGTCCACTTGCAGACGGTTGCTGAAGTGGACTGAAACGACGTCATTCAGCACGTGTGAAAACACCAGCCAGTCTCCCCCCATCCCGCCCCTTTTTGTGCTGCTGCATTTTTTGTAGGTTGTTTTGAGGGACTGCCTTCATCTCGTCTTCTTCAGAGGTTTTAGCAGGACATCTTCCACTGCTCCCCTTATTGATCTTATTTAATGTGAACAGATGCTCTGGTCCCGTCCCCCCCCCAACAAATCCACACATTTTAATCGGATATTAAGGCTGCCCTGGACATTCTGTGCCTCCTGATGGGCAATGGGCACGTCTAGCCCTTGTCCAGCCATTTTCAATGTGTTTTTGATATTTTTCTGCTTATTCCCCAGAGAAGTGTATGAAACTCCCTACTAATGCTTGTCATTTGTGTGCATCTACCACATGGCCACACAGCCAAATATCTAGAGGTCAAGCAAATTCATCATTCAAGTTGCACCGCCCCCAAGAGATATTTCAAACCTGCCTGTGTTGAAATGTCAACAGCAGATAATCATAGGATACTTAGAAATTCAGACTTCTGGAAACATAACATTTGCTGCAGGAGTACAAGTGAATATGAGTATTTTATTACAGGCCAGAAACTTTAGAGCGGAAATCTTGCATGCCAAATCTCAACCTCCCTCTCTCTCTCTGGGCCCCCTGGTTTCCCAAGCAGAGTTCTGCCCCCTCCCGGGACAGAGACGGGCACCAGGCTGTTCTTTAGGGGGCCTGGGGATCCCACTAACCTTCTTCCCTTCTGCTTCGCTGTTGGTGCAGTTTTGGGGATGTGAATTGGCTCCTTTAAGGCTCCTTTGAGATGAATGGTTCTCTCCTGTATCACCTCTCGGATGTGCTTGATCCAGTCCTGTTTGTTCTCAATACTGGAGGCCTTCAAAACAAATCAAGTAAGGTGTTGTGATACAAGGACAGACTTTGAAACAGGAGAGATCTCTTCACAATGTATCTAAACGAATGAATAAGGCAGGAAGCCCACCTGGCCCTCTTTATGGGCATTATGATGCTAACGGCTGGCATCTGCCATTTCTTCTTCACTGGTTGCAAAGCACTTCACGTGTCACCCCCTGTGCTGCCTGTTTAGGGCATTTCCCTCCTCCTGCTTCTCCTTGGAAGAGTCCAGGGCGCTGCACAGGATTCCCTCGTCCCCGTTTCAACCACACAAAACCCAGGGAGGCTGGTGGGGCTGAGTTCGAGGGGCTGGCCAAAAGGTCACACCGCAGGCTTCATGGGAGAGGGGGCATTTGAACTCAGCCCCCCCACATCCTGGCCCGGTGCCCTGCTTGCTCCTCCCCAGGGCTGTACGGGATTCTCTACACACAAGTGTCCCTGAGCCTTGAGGGCCAAGGAGGCATCACACCACATACGTCACATGACCCTAGGCATCCCATCAGCACATACTCCCACATCTTGGAGAATATCCGGTATTCAGGGGCTGCTGCTGCAGGTTTCTGCAACCCCCTGATATTATTATGCTTCTTGTGCAACACTCCTCTTCCCATCAATAGCTCACTGCACAAACCCGTCATAGGAGGCAGCGAGAACCAGCCCACAGAAGGAGTCAGCTAGTATTACCACAAACCAGCAATTGTGAGAACACACAAAAGTCATCTCACAAAAAACAGTTTCAAAATTCCTTACATTAATATTTGGAGTAGAAAAGAGCCAGAGTCCAGGAGCACCTTCAAGACTAACAAAAATTGTGGCAGGGGAGGAGCTCTCATGAGTCACTGCTCACTTCTTCAGTGACTCACAAAAGCTCATAGCCTGACAAAAAAATGTGTTAGCCTTGGAGGTGCTCCTGGACTCTGGCTCTTTTCTCCTGTTACAGACAGACTGACACTACCGCCCATCTTGATCTACACCTACATCTTGGGTCTGTATTATTTAGATACCTGAAGAGGTGAGCCCTGACTCACGAGAGCCCCTCCCCTGCCACAAATGTGGTGAGTCTTTAAGGTGCTGCTGGACACTTGCTCTTTTCTACTGCTACAGACATGGTGACCCCATTTTGATCTACTAGCATTTGGATTCAATGGTTGGGACCTGTTTATGCACCAGGCTTTCCTGTGGTTAGTTATGGCAAGGGATCATATATTCTTTTCAAGGCAACATGCATTATAAGTCTACTCAAGAACAACAACTCAAAAATCTATACAAAATAATAGCAATAAACCAGAATTACCTTTAGCACAATTTTGTTGTCTGAAGTCGGGGTTCTTCCCACCCACAGTGCAAACTTGCAAGGATCTCCTTCCACATGCTCCGTGACCCCCAACTCTGAGGTCTGAAAAATCAGAAAAGACACTGAGCCCAGGGAAGGTATTTTGGGTTAATTTAAAAACTGGGTCTCCACTTCTGGTCAGAGAAGTACACAACCAGACATCAACATATTTATTTTTTTTATGATAACAGCACAAAAACACCTCCACTGTTTCCTCATGGGCTTCACAACAGACAAGCACGGGTTTCTGCCTACTTTCCAAGGGCTAACTTTCAGTCATCCCCCCGCCACACACTGCAGACATCACAATGCTAAGCAAATGCCTAATTTCTACTCTGTAATGGTTCTAAATAAAAAGCTTCATTTGCCACAAACTAACTGATGATTTCACTACACTTTTGGTTAAGGATGACTGCAAAGTTATATTATGGCAGATTTGATTAAAGAATCTTGTTCCTCTCCTCCCCCATCTCCCCCAGTCTGGATCAAAACCTGATCTATGGAGGTTCTCAAAATGGGAAGTCCTCATGCCCACACTAGACTACTTGTTAAGTTCCACCACTTCACCCCTAGGGAGATAAAAAAAAATATCTCATGGATGCCCAATTTGGGGAATGCAGGAAAAAATGAGACACCCCCCCCCCCCCCCCCCATGTCAAAAAAGCATTTTAGTACTCTTGGTATGCAAAGGGCAAGGCTTTATTTCTTTATGCTACAATACATGGGTGTGCTTTCCCCAAAACTCAGGTTGCAGAAGTATGCACCTATGGGACTTTTCAGAGTCCCCGGGAAACAGAAAATAATTTCTTCCTTTGGTTCTGTTCCATGAAGTTCACTGTACTTCAAGAAAGGATCAACGGAGTGGCGAAAAAGAAGAGAGGGGAAAAAGAACAAACAGCAGAAAGGCCTGAGCTGAGCGAACCTGAGAGGCCTTTGGGTGTCACGGAGAGGCAGGCTGATTAGAGAGAGGCCAGAAAGCCGGGCAAGCAGGACTCGGCAAACATGATATACTTGACCTAAAATGTTTTCAGTTGCCAGTCTCAGTCCCCTCCTAACAAACACGACAGCATTTGGTAGCAACTAGTCTATGGTGGGTTTTAACTGTAGCAATTAGGCTCAGCAGTTAAGACTCTGCTTTATTCTACTTCATCAGTGGCCTCTCTGGGTAAGATGGGATGAGAGGAGAACCGGTCGGCGGCCCGGTAGAACACTAGCACTTTGCAAAATGTTCCCATAGCCCCTGATGCTTCCTGTCTTTTACTTCCCCTTCTGTAAGATGCCAAACAGGATACTGCAGAATAAAGGGAAGACAGTGTCTTAGTCCTGCACAGAACGAGGGGAGGATATCAGCAATACCAGACAAGAAGCAGAACCCTGGAATAATACTGAAAGCCAAAGTTGATACATCTGGATTTTGTTCCCAAATGCTGCTATTTATGTCACTTGCAGATCTGCTCTCATTTTACACGGTTCAATGGAATTCATCCATGACACTCCTCATCTCTGGAAACCTTGGGTCAAATCCTGGATTAGGACAAAAGCTATCGTAATCAGTTGCATCAATCATAAGCTACCACACAAATTGGTGTGACTGGAAGTCTGTGCCCTGGAGATGTTCCTCCGTCTACTGTGGCCTGTTTCTAGGTCACAGTTGGAGGAACAATGGTCAGGGCATCTGTGCATCTGATCGAGGTGGTAGCAGCGGCACCACTGCATTCTAGTAACCACGTCCTGGTTTTTAAGCTCTAACAACTTCATCCCCTGCAGGGGATAGTCTCATCAATCACTTGTCCACCTCTAAGATCAAACAACATAAAGTTAAAGACATTCCAATCCTTTAATTATATCAAGTTACGTTAACTCTCCTTAATTAAACATGACACCTTCTGCTTCCTCGTTTTTCACACTGATTTCAGCCAAAACTGGCAAAACAACAATCAATTCTCACTACACTAGTAGTTTAAAGAAGCCTTGCTTTGGTTCCTGCTCACCTGATCTTGTCCCCTAATCTTTGCTCCCACCCGTCCATGGGGCCCGATCCTAGCTAGTTAGGGCCTCAGAAAGGCAAAGTGGCTCCTCCTGCTGCAGCTCCCAGGAAAGCTAACGACTACATCAAGTGCCTCCAGTGGCTTAAGTTTGAAGGCAACATGGAAAGCAGAGAATGCAATATGGTAAATCTGAGCTTGGAAACTGGAGCACAGAAGACACAAATTTCCAGCCAAGACCAGATAACAGCTGGACCAGCCAGCTTCTGTCAAGCTTGTGCAAGGAACAAGGTCCCTGCCAGCGAGCCAGCCCCGGCAACTGCCTGCTAGTTTGGCAACTTCCATTACTAGGCATCAGTTGCCGCTCTACACTCTGGTCAAAGCCAAACTTCACGAAACCATTAGGACAAATAATGGCTCTCTTTGCTGTGCTGAGCTGGAGATAATCCTGGAAGAACAATAATTCATTATGTTTTAAAGCTCCCTACATATGCAGCTACAACAGCTGAACACATCTGCTTGTCATTTGTAACTAGACTTGGCTGAGTCTTGCTTGTCTTAATTGTAATTCCTCATACTTACAAACAATTTGCTCTTATAGATGTACTTGCTTCTCCCGCTTGAGTCTTTCACTTCTTTGCTAAAGACCAGTGACATCTCAAAGAGGAACAGATGCCTCTCACGACCCTTCCGAATTAGTGTTTTAGGGTCCCACACCTGGAAGGATTCCTGAAGGATGAGCTCTCCCTGAGATTCAATGTTCTCATCAAAGCCTAGGAAATAAGTTGGAACAATTAAGAAAAATGAAACATTTTTTTTTGGGGGGGGGGGGGGGAGAACATAAGAAGTGCCCGGCTGGATCAGACCAACGGTCCATCTAGTCCAGCATCCAGCATAAAACAAAACCTCTCAGCAATCTTTTGAGACGGTGATTATTTAAACTGTGTTTTGAGGAACTTTGTTCCGCCAAGGCTTTTTGGACATTCCTTCAGTGAGAAGATCAGCCGCCAGAGGACTGCCTGCAGCTGCCTCATCTTCCCACCCAATAGGCAAGAGAAAGCTGGCAGCATGTCAGTTCACCCCACAGTACGGAGGAGAGAAAGCCCAACCAGCCAGGCCTGTGGCTTTGCTGAACTGTGCCCACCCCGGTGCAGAACACGTCCCCAGAACCCTCCACAGCGTGCTGGTGTGCTGAGGCAATACGCAGGGGCCCCTCTGTTGAAAAATGTTTGCACAAGCAGTTCCTAAAGACACCGAGTTGAAAAGTTACTGCCTCAATACATGATGTTACAGCAGAATTAAAAGAATTAAAAATTCTTTGGTCTATTCCTTAGCTTTTAACTGATGGCCAATGCAATTTAATTGATATATTACAAAATGAAATTGCCTGAAACTACTGAAAGGAGATATGCAGGGACTTCCACTGAAAAACAATAACAGTCATTCACTTAACACCAGAGGACTTTCCGAAAAGTTTGTATATTTGGCATGTCTTCGACTGACTTTACTGTATTTTGGACTGCCAAATATATCGATTAGCAAGAACAGTGTGTTGGTATTTTGTTTGGAGTGAAAGAAGTCAGGCGGCCGAATTGGGAGTGAATATCTTTAAGAACGGCTTGGGAGAGAAAACAACATTAGATCTCTGGTGTTAAGTGAATGACTAAAACTACTGAACAGCAAGTTCTTTTAAGCATATGGCAAGTTTGCATTTTATGAAAATATTTATTTGATCTCCCTTACCAAAAGGGGTTTAAATATTTGAGATCAATTATATCTGTGGAGGATCCAGATTTTCAAAAGACATTGGCACTTATTGCAGCAGTGTGATGACTGCTTCAGTTGGAACAAATGCTAGGTTGGGCTGGGGGGGGGGGGGACACTGGCTTTGGCTAAGAACCAGAGAGAGAACTGTATTTTCCACCAAATACGATGTAGCAGGGAAAGAGATGCACGTACTGCAGCCCACAGGGCAGCAAGCCCCTTCAAGAGGCCAAAGTCCCAAAGCCGTAGCCGACCCAATGCAATTGAGGTTCTGCTGTTGCAAAACAGCAGCGTGATCAAAGAGCTGTGTTCCAGCATCCACCATGATGTCGCAAGGGATCCTCAAGTGTGCCTTTTGCACTGCATGCTCCTTCACTACTGCACAGACGTGGATCGGCCATTAAGGCCCATGGGGAAAAGGCCTGTATGAGACAGGCAGAAAAGGCCACAACTGCCAGCTACACAAGGGAGGCTGGAGCCACCAAGACCCTGCTCCTCCCTCCCTCCCTTCCTTCCTGTCCGGGGGGGGGGGGGGGACAGAGCCAAGGGCAGGCCCTCTTCCTCCATCCCCCCGTCAGGGGGGCCAGGGCCCTTCTGGTCTCCCTTCTCATGCCCTGAAAAATGCCGCTGTACCCAAAAACCACTGGAAGTGTTTGGGCACTCAGGCTAGCCCCGTCACGTACTAATCAGGGCTAGTTTTTAGTCTGCGATCAGAGCTACCAAGAGGAAAAATGCTCTGTCCCTTTAATAAAGTCTGTGTGGGAGTGAGCAGCGGAAACTTTTCATGGCAGGGAAGAAAATGAGATCGCCTGGTAAATAACATATCATTATGCCCATTATTAAAGGGACGGGGCATTTGTCTCCTTGCCTGCTGGCAACCCTACCTGTGGCATATATTTGAGTTCACACACACACAAGCCTCATACTTAACACACTTTTGCTCAGCAGTATCCAAAATTATTGCTTCTTTACACACGAGTAGCACACAACATGGAGTACGAGAAAATAGAATGGCAGCCATTGCTTTGGCGGTGGTGGAAAGTGCCGTTGAGCGCCAGCTGACTTAGGGGGACCCTGCAGGGCTTTCAAGGCAAGAGACGTCCACTGCCTGCCTCCACATTGTGCCCCTGGAGGTTTCCTTGGAGGCCTCCCACCCAAACACTAGCCAGGGCCGGCCCCACTTAGCTCCCGGAATCTGGTGAGATCAGGCTACCCTGGGCTACGCAGGTCAGGGCCCAGCCATTGGTTCAGACGGCTTTAAAAGGAGGTTAGACAAATTCAGGGAGGAGAGGTCTCTCAGGGCCCCCCAGCAGGGATGGCGACGAGATGGAGCCTTCATGCTTGGAGAGGGTGGGCCACCATCAACTGCGAGGGACAAGCCCCCAGGCCCTCACACCCGGCTTCCTCAAGAGAGGGGTCAGCCCAGGCCTATAGCCAGGAATTCCTTATTCGGGGGGGGGGGGGGGAGGCTTTAAAAAAGTCAGGGGCACTCCTGCAGCCCCACTCCTGCCCTTCCCTGCAACTCAGGCACACTGGCTGGCCCCTGCCCCAGCTGGCCTTCTCAAAGCCTCTTGGCTGGAGCAGGCAGGGCTGCCCTCGCCAGTTGCGCTCTGCCCATGGAGGCCCCCCACCCCTGCGGCCCACCTGCTGCTGGGAAAGGGAGCTGGAGGGAAGGTGTAGGGATTTTGTCTTTAAACCCGAGGCTAGGGACACAGACACATGCGAACGTTTATAGAGAAAAACAGCTTTACTGAAAACATTAGGGAAGGGAATTTTGGATAAAAGGAAAGAATAAAGATACATTCTAGCTGCTAACTACGTCCTATCAGTCCTTTATGTGGCTAAAACAGCAATGGCGATTCTTCTCCTTCTTCTTGGTCAGCAAACAACAACCGGAAGATCAGCAATAAGAGATTGTGAATACATGCACATGTATTCTTCATAACAATTTCTACAAACAAAATGCTAAATGACCCATTAGAAAAGTTACAGATCAAAACACTTCCTACTTAGTTTTCCCAGGCAGACTAAAGACTACTTCTAAGTGGATACACAGGTTGCATAACATGTCCTGTTTACTCGCAACTAACAGTATCGGTTAACCTCAAAATGACTGACATGTAAGCGACTTGTAACTCCAACACCCCTTTTCAAGTTGCAACACTTAAGTCATGAGTAGGGTCAATTCTCACGTAGGTACTTGAACTTGAAACTGTTGAGCAGCTTGGTCATAATGTCAGTGCCCATTTCTTCAGAACAATACTTTTAATCAGTCCTTTTTCTTGCCTATCTTTCTCTAGGACAGTGTTTTTCAACCACTGTGCCGTGGCACACTGGTGTGCCGCGAGATATTGTCAGGTGTGCCGCTGGATTTTTTCAATGGAAGAAATGTGCCTTCCGGGCTGACCTTCCGGGACGCGTTTGCGCACGCGAGAAAGAACAGTGGCGCGGTCTCGCTGATTCCGCTCGCATGCTCTGTGGCCGGCCTGAGGTAGGGTGATTTGCACCAAGACATTCCAGTAAACATGAATATGTTTGATGGTAACAGCTAGCTGTTTCTGTCAGGGTGGGGTTCAAATCAGTAACTGTCCCTCAGCGAAGAATGGGTGTACTGTGCTTCTCTTCAAATCACTTATGGTCAGCGGAATGCCGTTCACATAAGAGTAAGAGTTTAAACTCTCTGTTTGAAAAACTTTAGCAGAATCGCAGTATTAAAATACATCCACATTATATTTCTTCTGAAACTCAGGTCAATTTTTTTTTTGAAACTTTATTTATAAGATTTTCAAATTATATATAATTCATCTTAAATTAGTTTATATACCAAGCGTTGTTAAGTTGATTACATAAAAAAAGGAAAATTTAAGGCAATAACATTTTTCACAATTTGGATTTTAACAAATTTCACCCTCACCTACCATTTTTATCAACAATGAGTAACATCCTGTTCCTCTTTATTTTCTTTAATCTAATTGACAACAATAAATCAACAATATGAAAATGCTTGGCCACTTATTCTTGTTTATCTTCAGATATATCTTCAGATATAAGGTTCCTAACTATCAGCCAGAATTTACTTGCCTATTTACCCCACCACCACAAATAAAAATAATTACCTACATTTAAGTAATTTCATTATTTCTAAAGAGGCTTGCCAATTGCTGATCACCACTTCTTTTTTCCCTTACACGCCCTGGGATATCTCTTAAAGTAATAATTTCAAAATCTTGCATAATCGATGTATCGCTTTTGGCCTTATCCAGTATTTTGTCTCTCATTACTCTTTTTGCAAATCTAGTGTGTACCTCTCTTGGAGTCCCAGTTCTCCTTGATAGGGCTGAATTTCTTCTAATTCCAGATTCTATCTCAGTCTCCAATTTTTCCCTTAAATCCAGTTGCACAATAGCTGTTAAAGCCTCAATCCTTGTTAATAAGGAGCTTTCTAAAGGGTCATACTTCTCTTTCCACTCCCGTAGTTGGAGATCCAGCTCATCCACTTTTGATTCATTTCTGTTTGATGCCTCATTCAATTTGCTGATTTCTTGCTTACTTTCCAGTGTTTGGTTTTTAAATTCATCTATTTGGAGTACGATATGTTGGGTGAAGTTATCCATTTTTAATTGTAAAAGTTCTATGTCTTTGGTGATCAGATTAGATAGACTGGTCTGGACAATTTGATTCATTGCCTCAATAATACTGTCATGTATCTGGGCATTAAATTCTTTAGCTCCCAGCTGAGCTAAATTTGAAGCCATTGTCTTGCCTTGGCCTGGGGGGAGGAGTTGGTTAAACCCAAACCTTTCTTAGGGCCAGTTGACATCTTAGAAATCAGAGGTCAGTTCAGCTATTACAGTTCTTAATTAATTATTTGCTTATGGCCCCCTAATTAGTTAATCAGTGTCACCCCCCCAAACCAGGACAATCACATAGACAATTAATTATAATACAATATAGAATTCATCAAAATTTCAAAAGTCAAAAATCATAAGGTACCAAACATATTAATTAGCCTCTATGATCAACTTGTACAATTAATTATGGTAAAGCAGTTGGATCACCCCAATCTTATAATTATGTGTCTCAGACACCCTAATGGTCTCTGGAAAAACTGATCAGTTATCATACCCTCCAGTTAAGAAGAAAAAAAAATAACTTTAATACAACTCTTAATTAATTTTTGAAACATCCGCTCATGGCCTCCAGTTATATAATTCCCCTCCAATCAAGATAGTGGTTTCTACAGTTAATTGTGATGGAGCAAAATTAATTCATCCATGCTCTAAAGATCATAAGACAGCCAGCTCCTAAATTAATCAAAGAAAAAGTTTCCAGCTGTTCTCCTATGGTTGATTATCTCGCACTTCACTTTCCCCGGCTGTTGGTCCTCCTCTAGCATCCAGGAAGAAAGCAGGCACCCATCCTTCACATAAGGCTTGACTTAGACCAATCCAATCAAGTGTAGAGATACCACACACTGATCCAAGCCACATTATCCGCCTTGGAGAGCTTAACTGAAGCGCTGAAATAAACGATAACCAAAGCCACTCAAATGAGCTCTCAGCCCGGTTAGTCAAAAGGCAAACACAAATGAAAAAGTACATCAATTGTGGAGAGAAGAGTATAAAAGATGTTAGGAACCAGGTTTCTCCGTCACTCTTTCTCTCGGTAATCCACTCAATGTCCTTGCTCCGCTCGCCCAAGCCCTTCCACAGCGATGTCTCCAGACTAACGCCCAAGCTTCTCAACGCCAACGCAGATAAATGGATAAAAGAAAAAAAAAGAAAAGAGCACAAAAATTGAATGGTAGAGAGGTGCTTACACAGTTCTGGTTTCTCACCCTTGTAGAAAGACGCCGCATTCACCAGACCAGCAACTTTTTAACAGCTCACTGCCTGTAAACTAACAACGCCCCGTAGGGTAAGCCGGTAGCTGCTGCTTCTCAACGGAGGTTGAGACTTCTTGTCCCCGCTTCTTGCTTCGGTCATAGGGGCATTCAGGGAACGCAGGCCGCCGCCCACTTCCACTGTACCCCCAAAGACCCTGCCTAGGTCCTCCTCCAGAGATCCTAGCAAAGAATGTGCAAAAGCATACATTCCTTGAAGTGGGCAAGGAATTCAGCGAGAGTAGCCAGCGGAGCTACCGCTGCTTGCTGCCGCTGTCGCTGCGACCGGATCCGGAACTCCAAACTCAGGTCAATGTTATGGGAAGCAGCCATTACACTTTGGATCTGTAACTTACGATTTCAAGTTGAGTGGCTATTACGTGTATTTGTAATACTGTCATAGTTAATACTTGAGCTGAGGCAACTAATGACCCATTTATCTTGTATTTCAGTGTTTTTCAACCACTGTGCCGTGAGATATTGTCAGGTGTGCCGCGGGATTTTTTCAATGTAAGAAATGTGCCTTAGCTCGAAAAAGGTTGAAAAACACTGCTCTAGGAATTAATAGAGAAGGATACTTTTCTGCATACTTTTTTAACAATAAATACTCAAATAACAAGTCTAAGTGGGTTTTTTGTTTTTGTATTATGAAATGTTCATAAGTATTCTAATATCCAATTTTCTATTGTTTCATACATATACAATGAAAAAAATACAATAACATAAACCAATCACAAGATAGAAAGCTCATGAATAACAAGACTGCTGTGTGTATTTACAAAGCCACCGAAGTGAAAAAGGTCCTTTTTAAACAATGGTGTCAATAAAGATATAAACCTTGAACCAGACCAATATTTTCAAAAGCCATAGAACATCTACTAAATGCTTAGAACTCCACAACATGTCCACATAGGTGTGGCAATCCTTAAACTCTTTAAATTGAACGACTGCTGCTAACACAGATCCCGGGCAGCCTCAGGCGTTTCGTGTCTTCATCCGAGAGTAGGGTTCACGCAGTCTCCTTTCATGAGCTTTCTATCTTGTCACTGGTTTATGTTAGTGCATTTTTCCCATCGTATGCATATGAAACAATAGAAAATGGGATATCAGAATACTTATGAACATTTCATAATACAAAAACAACACACACACACCCCTAGGACTTGTTATCTGAATACTTATTGTTAAAAAAGCACACAGCATTCAACTTCAGCTATTAGATTAGCATCTGTTACTAGGAGACATTTGATGGTGCTATGTCTGTCGCTTGATCTGGTGCTTTCACCTTTGCATATGCCTGATTATCTTCAAACAAGAGTAGGTCACTCTATGCCAAAAGTCCTTTAGTAGACAAATGACCCATTCCAGCTCATTGCAGACACTTGCAGCAAGCAGATACACATTCTGCTTCAGCAGTGGACTGAGTAACGATTGTTTGCTTCTGACTAGTCAAGCTGATCACACTATTTCCATAGAAGAATACATAACCACTAGTTGACCATCCATCACCTGCATCTTTACCCCAGTTGGCGTCCATGTATCCAACAAATCTTGGGTAATCACAGACTGAAATCGGTAACTTGCCATCAGCTGTTTTCAAGAAATATCTAGCCAGTCTCTTTACGGCATTCCAGTTATAATGATTTGGTAAATTTGTCTTTCTGCACAAGATTCCAACTGCAGTAAAAATATCTCAAATAAAGGAGTTTGCCAATTGCTTCCTTGTATTAAGCAATTCTCCATCTGTTGACCTTAGGTAAGCTGGTTCAAGGGGAATACTAATGTTTCTATGCTTCTTTATGTCTATTGATTCAACAAAGTCCATAATTTTGTGTTGTTGATTTAAGGGAAAACTTCCATCATCAGTTCTTTCAATCTGTACTCCAAGATAAGGCTTTATATCTCCCAGCTGTTTCACTTCTACTTCTTTGTTCAGTTCAGGGGTCATTTTGTAGAAAAAGAGGTGTAGGAGCTCATTAGCATAACTCATTTGCATAACTCATTTGCATATGCCACACCCCCTAACATACCGAAAGTGTGTCAGAAGGCAACACCCACCCCTCAGGCTCCACTCCACAGGTGAGTGAAACTGACCTGCTCTTCCTCCATTCCCTTCCCTATCCAATACTTTGTGCAATAAAAATAAGCGTAAAGAACACACCCTCATTCTCTTCCTGCTCCCTTGAAACCACCAGGTTTCAAGTAGACTTGAGATACCCAGGACATGTGCACCACCTATCCCTTTCCCTTCCCCTCCCCACAACAAGACACCCTGTGAGGTAGGTGGGGCTGAGAGAGGTCTTTTGAGAACTGCTCATGAGAGAACAGCTCTGAGAGAACTTGTGACTGGCTCAAGGTCACACCAGCAGCTGCATGTGGAGGAGTGGGGAATCAAACCCGGTTCTCCCAGATTAGAGTACAACTCCTGACCACTACACCAAACTGATGGGGAGGAAGCTGCTGAAGGGTTGGTGAAATTTCTCCAGTACTTATGTGCCATGTGCCCAGATAAAAAATGGTATACTTAGAAAATTTATATGCCACTTTGAGCAAGCCTCTGGAAAAGTAGCACACAGTCATAAAAGGAACAATGATAAAATTATCAATATTAAAACAAAACATTAAAAACAATAAAGACCCTAGCAGGGCTTTCCCCGGAGCGCCACGTCTCTGCTCGGGGAAGCCGAGGAGGGGGCGGGGCTTGGTCATGTGCCCGCCCCCTGGGCTCCCCACTCCCGGAGCTGTGCTCCTGCTCCAACGGACCCCTGGTTCAGTTCACCAGCTATTTCCTTGATGTCTTCTTTGGTTTGACAACATAGAAACAAGTTATCAACGTATGTGAGCACATATTGTTTTTGTCCATGCTTGAGTCTTGAAAACAAACAAGATTCTATTTTTCCTTGCTGAAAACCTTGCTTTTGTAGCAACATAGTCAGTTTGTCATTCCATCCTTTGGCAGACTGTTTGAGTCCATACAGACACTTTTTAAGTCTACATACAAGATTCTCTTTTCCTTCCTCTTGAAAACCTTCAGGTTGTTCCATGTAGATCTCTTCAGTTAGGTCACCATTAAGGAATGCTGCCTTAATATTCACGTGTTCAACATGCATGCCTCTTCAGGCTGCTATAGTTGGCACCGTTCTGAGAGAAGAGTGACACATGACAAGTGCAAAGGTATCAGTGTAGTCAACTCCAAATTTTTGCAATGGAAGTATTCACTTACTGTGAAGCTTCCTTTCTTGGTGGTCTGGGAGTGGGGCAGTCCTTACTCTTGGGAAGAGGCTCCTCCTCTGGAACAGGGACGGTTTCCTCAGACTGATTCAGGAAGGGGAAGGGCCTGTCCCCTGAGAACATCCCAGTCGTCTCCAAGCCGTGCATCTCCTAACATCCCAATGAGGAAAAGAAAAACACTTCTCCCCATCACAGTGAAACTCAATTTTTGGGGCAACCAGCCTTGTAACTTTATGCCCCTCCTGCGGATGTAGAAACTCAAGGTTGAAACCCTCTGTCCCTCTCTCACCCGATTAACTCACAATTTTTTGCTTTAGCATCCCAGAGAAACTTCATAAATGTTCATCCAGTTTCTACATTCCCCCCCCAAATAACCTCTGGAAGCTGCCCCCCAAAACTGGGTGGGTAGGACTGCACCATTCCCAGACCTCCGAGAAAGGAAGCTTCACAGTAAGTGAATACAAATCTTCCATTCTCCGGTGTTCCTGGAAGTAGGGCAGTCCTTATTCTTGGGACATAAAATAGCAGTGTGCCCCAGGGTGGGAAATCCAGCTTCTGGTTTATAGGGTACGGGGGGGGCCGCGATACTCACGGGGGGGAGAAGGAGCTGTGGCCGGTGATCTCTCCCCCCCCGGGCCCGTTCCTCCTGGCTCCCGTCTGCCCCCCCCGCTCCTTCCCTTCCCTTCCCTCCGGTCTCTGGTGGGCCTTGGCGGCACTCGCCGGGCCCACCACTTCTCCCCCCACGGTGCTCGATGGGCCTCGGTGGCGCTCACCGCTTCTCCCCCTCCCCCCCACGGTCTTTGGCGGGCCTCGGCAGCGCTCACTGGGGCCGCCGGTTCTCCCCCTCCTCCCAACGGGCTATCCCTCTTTCCCCCCCTTCCCCCGGCTCAGTCCGGCAAGGGCTGCTCTGGCGCTGCTGGTGCCTGCGCCTGCCAGCGGCAGCCACCACTGGCATTGGCAGGCTGGCCACCGGGCCACTAGCTTGGCCACAGGCCGCCGCCCAGCCACGCCAGCTGCCCGGCCACTGGCTCAGCCGCAGCCCCCCGCTGCTGCCCAGCTGCTAGTCCGCCACCGCCGCAAGCAGTGAGGGGGTTTTACTTTTGGGAGCTAAATCCCCCCCCCCCAAAATTTTTCTTTAACTTTTTAGATTTTCCTGCAGACGTGGGGACCACCCCATGTCTGCAGAACAACCTCCCATCCCCCCAGGTGCCCCCCCGCGAGGATTTAGGTATCCGCACGGGGGGGGCCACTTGGCTATTAGTTTATAAATGCTGCAACACACTCCAATGAAAAGCCGCCACAGCCAAGGTCAGCTTCTCTACTCTATAGCACTCTACTCTATAGAGTACACAGACTTCCAGGTGGCCACCGTACCCACCGTCTCCAAGGATGGAAAATGATCTGTAAGCTAGCAGCCCCGCCCCCGCAGAGAACATGCTGCAACACCGTTGGGTGGATCCAGATACAACAACGATGCCACCCCTAAAACCATCTACTTAAGATAAAAGGCGATATCAGTTGACCTAAGGAAGATATCCGAAAAGAAACAAATAGGCTATCCGAATCATGCCAATGCTTGGCCTGCCAATGTAAAAACTGAATATCCTAAGGACATCTAGGCAATGCCATTCCCTTTCCTTGTCCTGTCTATGATTGGGACAAAGAAAGGTAAGACAATGATCTCTGACTTGTGAAAGAACTGGATTAACCTCGGGAACGAAGGCTGGATCTGAGCGTACCGTCACCCTGTCATTGTGGAAAACACGAAGTTCCTTGTCAACTGACAGGGTCCTCAGTTCTGACACCTGCCTAGTTGACACGATGCCTGCTAAAAACAAGGTCTTGAATGTTAATTCCTTGAGACTCCATGAGTTCAAAGGTTTTCTACACAATGCTCTCAGGACCCTATGGACTGGTCTCATCTCCATCTACTCAGCCAGTCCGTCAATGCACTGTCCTGGCCTGCCACATGGACCACCTCCAATGACTGTAGCTGGATTTCTACCCATCTGATCAGGTCGCTCACTTCTGTGTAAGGTTCAAAATCTGGTTCCTTATGCCTTTGTCGTCATATTGTCTGTCTGGACTAGAACACGATGACCAATAAGTATTTCGGAAAATCCCAAGAGCCCCAGCCTGGTGGCTCTGAGTTCTAAAAGTTTTATATTCAGTGAGATCTCTTCCTGAGACCAAACCCCTAGTGTCATTGTCCCCTGAGAGTGGGTTCCCAACCCCAGCAGCCTAGCATCTGTAGTCCTCACCACTAGTGTTCCCTCTAAGCTGAGTTAGTGTGAGCTAGCTCACAGTTTTTTAGCCTCTGGCTCACACATTTTTGTCTTAGCTCAGGAAGGATGATTCCAGAGCAAACTAATTTGTGCAGTAGCCAAATCGCTCATGCATAACTTTAATGCCAATAGCTCAGAGAGTAGATTTTTTGCTCCTAAGACTCCACAGCTTAGAGGGAGCATTGACACCCTCTTTAGATTTCAGATCAGGGACCCCATTGGAAACAAAAGGGTTCCAGCCCCCACTGCAGCTGATGCTGAAGTTGTTTTGGCAACTGTACCAGCTTGTAACTCTAACTGGCCACCACATCCTGGTGAGGTAACAGAAAATGTCTGTAGAGGGTGGGCATGGAACCTTGACCATTGAAACACTTCATGGCTTGACACCACCATGCTCAGAAGCTTGGCCAGTACAATACCCTCTATCTTGCGTTTTTTCTTAAGCCTGTCTATGGTCAGAAGTTGTATGTTGTGTTGTTTCCCCCAAGTGCCTGTCTGCACCCCCAGGTGTACCCATGATTGAGAGGCGTTTAGATTGCCCTTCTCCATGTTGACCACGAAGGCATGGTCCTTCAAAAAAAAATCACCACCATCTCTGAAGCTTCCCCACTCTGCTGGTAAGAAGGGGCCTTGACAAGGATGTCATCTAGAGATGGTGACAGCAACACTCCCTGATGTGTTACAATGGCCACCATAATCTTGGTGAACCCCCTTGGGAATGACTTCAGGTGGAAAGGCAGCAGCCTCGTATGGTTTTCAAGGCAAGAGACAGCCAGAGGTGGAAAGCCCACCAGGCTGACCCTGCTTAACTTCCAAGATCCAATCAAATCGGGCTCTTGCCCTTGTCTGCCTCAGCGTAGCAACCCTGGACTTTCTTGGTGGTTTCCCATCCAAGTACTAACCAGGACTGGCTCTGCTTAGCTTCTGAGATCTCAACAGATCAAACTAGCTTGGGCTATCCAGGTCTGGGCACAGGGAACTGACATGTTTGAATGGCAGTAATTTTCTATTTGCTTGTCTGGGAGTGAAAGCGAAAGTAAGTCTGCCATGCGGGTCCAGGGAACTAAGATGGCCACCGCCATTTTCCCTGCCCTTCTATGGCCTTCCCTGGACCTTCTAGCTCCCTGTCTATTCCATGGGAACTTTCCCTCTGAAGGGGAAAAGAGGGGTGAGGGCTCTTTAATCCACTCCAGCCTGTCCCAGACTGGGGAGGTTAGAAGCCCCTGGAATCAATTTCCTCTTCTTCTTCCCTGAATAGCCCGGGGGTTTGCTTGGGGTTTTCCCCCAGTCTACCACCCTGCCCTCCTTTGCCTCCGGTTTAGGTTTTTTGGCCCCATAAGGGCTTACCATGAGTCTGACAAGGGCTAGAGGCTCCCTGCTTGTCTGTTCCTCCACATGCCAGGTCCTCCGAGACCGGGGAGATTGGTCAGGTTTCCGGCGTCATCCCAGTCTCCTTGTAGACTCAGCCACTTCCCCTGATGTGACCACGGCTCGAAATAATGAAAAGGGAGGGTCTCTCCCTTCTCCCTCTCTTCTTCTTCTCACTCCTGGATCGCTGCGCTCTACAGAGCGCCTGTGAAACACGTCCTGCTCAAGCAGCAGGGCTGGTGAGACTGGGATGTTCCCAGGGAAATATCTGGATTTTGCTTCCATAAAGGTAAGGAAGTATTTGCTTCCACCAGCCGATGGCTTTATGGGTTCTACCTGATCGAAGAACACCAATTCCAGAAATTGTTCACTGTAGACAGCAGAATTCCCTCTACTGCTTAGAGCTGTCCCCTTTGCTCTGAGGTGTATATCACGACAGTGGGCATTTGATTACCATCAACAACGTCAATGTTGCATTCCTTCAATAATTTCTGCACACTTTGCACATTACAGTGACCCAAAGTTATGTGCCATTTAAAAAGACATGTTTTATGTTCACACACAGGTTGCGTGGTATTACACACTGGCCTGTTAACATCATTAGCATCCTCAATAACATTCTGCACATCATTAGCATCTTCAGCAATAATCTTTAATTAATGAATACCATTAATTTCTTCAACCATTGCCCCTGTGGCTGGGTTGGCTGTGGTCAAAGAAGCTCCATCCACAGACACGATGGAAGGCTGGAGGAGTCTTCTGGCAGGCAGAAACCGCTTTCCCCTTTCCTTCCTTGCAGCGTCTTACCTCTGGCAGGAGATGCTGTGGTGAATGCTGAGTTCAGAAGGGCTTCCTTGCAGCTGGAGTGGGTTCCAGCAAAGATGCTCCTCTTGTGCTGTCCTGGCGTAAACAGGAGTGGAAACTAGCCTTTGGTGGCATCCTTGGCTCTCGTAAGTTCGGTAGGCAGAGTGAAGGGCGTGCCAGGCTCCAGCCAGTTATGGAGAGGTGGCAGGAGATGCAGCAAAAGGGAGAGGGGGAGGGCAAGTGAGTGAGCAAGCACTGACATGCTCTGGAAGCCCAATGCCACGGGGCTGGCTTCCGCTGCTGCTCCGGCTCTGATTGGAAGACACATGTGGGTGGATGGCCAGCCGGCTGGCAGGGCTGCTGACAGGCAGGAAAGTTGCCCTACCCTTGGAAGGGCTGGCAGGTGCCACTGGGGTTGCTTGCACCTCAACTCCCTTGCAAGCAAGCTGTACTTGGGAAAGAGGCAGCGGGGAGTCCTCCGGGTGGCCCAGAGAGTCAGGGGGCCAGGGCCCCGAGAGGCTCCATGGTAGGCAGGGGCCTGGGTCAACCAGATGATAGAAACAGGATGCTGGACAACTTGGATCCCTAGTCCAAACCATCTAGAACTTTGGGAGGCAAACAGGTGTTTCAGATAAGTCATTCTGAACCGAGAGAGAAACTTGCTCAAAATCAGGCATATTTAGGTCTCGTTTTTGCTTGAAGTTTAAGCAGTCTTTAATTTGTTAAAGGCCCAAGAGCTCAAATATTGCATTTCACAGGTTCTTGGTCATTTCACAACTATCTTTTGCACAGAGTTAAGACACCAAAGATGTTCCCAGCCAAGATCAGAACAAGTTTGAGTCTCAGCTCAGATCTGAAGCTACAACATAAACTCAATTCAATTTTTATTTCATTTTAAACAGATTATATGTACAGAGAGAGAGAGAGAGAGAAGAAGAAGAATATTGGCTACTGATCATGCCCATCTTCCCCCCCCCCCCCCAAAGTTGAAAATTAGATATGGCAATGAAACAAAGTTTCATTCTTAACTAAGTTTAATCCATCAAAAGGTATGAGTATCAACAGTTTCCTTAGGAGGTTCACAGATCGGCTTCTAAAAGGAAATGCTGTCACTTGCAACATCAACATGTCAACTTTGAACATGCTGACCAGGTCTTGCTTAAAAGACTGATTTGTGTAAAAGAAATATTGGAATATTCCACAGAGCTTGCCCACATGTTTCCTGACAAGACGGCAACAGCTAACGCTAGATGTTGGGCTCATTCCAACAACCCTGACATACATAAACAGTCCAGTGTCTGGAGAGCCTAAAGTAGGGTGCTCCTCTGTCATTCAAGAGACACGTGACGGCAAGTAGTTAAAACGATGTCCGCAGAGATGATGAACTAACTGAAGAAAAAGTTACTTATGATAACCACATCTTGTATGGTAGATGCCATTATGATTAAAATGTTTTTAAACTTTAGAAAGTACTGATGGAGGACGCAGGCGGCCATAAGTGGTATGGGAAACTGTTACGGCCCCAATGAACGCCTCTGAAATGAGGCAATAACAGTGGCGGCAGTTAAGTTTCCTTTACCACAAGAACAAGTGTTAAAATGTGATCTGAGAGGCCCTCCAGTTAGAAGCAGGTGCCCTGTGGGAAACAGTCATTCAGACACAGCCATGGAGGTCTGAGAAAGAAAAAACACAACTAGAAGGAAGGTCTCACACACACACACACACACACACACACACACACACACACACACACACAATATTTCAAATCTTCTCCTTTATACTAATCTTGTGTTCACAGAGAAAAAGTACTACCCTACACAAATTTTGTATGAGATCATCAAGAGACCTGGATGGTCCAAAGGAAAAACAAAGAAGCACAAGGCGTTCCCAGGGCACAGAAGTGTTTCCACCCAACCCTGCAGAGGCCACCAGGAACCGGGATGCGGCTGAGGCCTACCTTCCAGCATGCTGAGGTGCATGGCATCATTGGCGCGCTTTGGCACACTGAGCATCACCTCCAAGCCATCCTTGATCTCCCCTTTCCCCTCTTCGCAGCAAGTGAGCAGCTCCTGTGGAAACACCAGAATCATGACCAGATCCCCTCTCCCTCAGGCTCTTTGACAGGCATCGCCAGAGGCTCTCTCTCAGCACTTGCTTTGGGGGATTTTTTTAAACAGATAAATTTGATCATGTTCCCCCCTTCCCATGTCTTTCAGAACCGCTGACATGAAAAACAACCACCCTTGACCACCTCCACCAAGAAAACCAGTCTAGTTGCCAAGGGTTGGTCTAGGCTAGCTGGGAGCCCCCAGTTTCTAACCCCGCCACTGCCGCCATGGAAGCTTTCTGGGGGGCCTCAGGCTGCTGTTGTGGGGACACAATGGAGGAGAGGAGGACAAGGCCGGCTGCTTTGGGTCCCCACTGGGGAGAAAGGCAGGGTAGTAAAAAGTAAACGTATCAGCAAAAGGTATTTCTCACTCGGCCTGGTTCAAATGTTGGCCTTGTAGGGAGGGCAGGAGGGCATGTTCAGCTGCAGGGTTGTCAACTGTCTGGCGAAGCTTAATGGGACCTTGTTTAACAGGGAATGCTGTTTACACCGCTACACCATGAAAAGCTTTGCTTGCCCATTTCCACACTTTCAAGGGACGGAACATCTTCCTCTAGGCTGATCTCTGCTGACTGAACTGGCTGCTCAGAAGGAAAGTTGAGCAGTAGGCCAGTGTTTCCCGTAGCACTTGGAAAGAGCCTCTCCCACTCCTTACCACAAACCAGGGCTCTTGTGTTGGACATTTCACTTATTAGCATGCTAGCAACTGCTTCTGAACCTATGATCTGCTCCAAGGGGCTGAGGAAGCACATGCCAACACACACCTGAGGTAACAGCACACCTGCCCTACCAAGCTGAGCCAGTTTAAGTGCCAGAACCCTTGCCTCCCCCCTCCCCCGCCTGTGAAATACGGTCCATTCCAGTTTGCTGCTACCAGTCAGAACAGACAAGATAGACCAGGACGGACCAGTGGACTGACTCAGGGTCAGGCAGTGTCATCTATCCATGCACAGACCAGGGTTACTCCAGCTTCAAGTAAAGCTGGCGCTGGTGCAAAAGGAGCTGCACCCAACGTCTCTCCTGTGGCTTCAAGCTCAGTACGGCCTGAGCCTTCTCTGTGGACCCCTCTGCCACCTTGGGGGAAGGGGGGGGGGGGAATCTCACTGGGTACTTCAGTAAGTGCAAGTAAAAAGGGGTCCACTTTGAGATTGGTCCTTGACTCAGGATTGGGGAGATGGGGCAAGATGATGTGTGGAGGGCAGAAGTCTCAAGTCTGACAGCCCTTCCGCCATTTTGGATTCCGCCCTGGTCTCCTGTTCCTCTTTTATCATAAAATGTCTGCATTTCACCAGCACAGTGCTTTGGCACATACAGTGTAAAGGGCATTAGCATTTTCTTGATGGGTTTTTTAATCTAGCCCAGTAAAAACTCAATCACCCCATTACCATATGCCCTGGAGTGCTTTCGGTTTTGCTCGAATATTTTGAAAGAATGCAAAGATGACACATCAAGTACACCTAATGGAATACAGGGAACTTGCATGGACTTCAGACGTTTCATTCTAGAGATGATTCCATTCATGTGCAGGCTCTCAAGCAGGTCCCCTAATTATTCACGCACACCCTTCGGCCATCTGTCAAGGCTCCCTTAATTACTCTTAATGTGCTTTTGGGTCCCCTGACACACTACCGAGCAGGTGTGCAGAAACCTTGTTCTCTGAAGCAGATAATCAAAACGTGTCACTTCACTGCTGACTACACAGTGCAAGAAAACGGAAGACAGGCAGCATTCTTAATTAAAACCCCAGAAGAACTGTGGCAGGGCACAAGGCTAAGATAGCAAGCCAGCGGTAAAAGCTGAGGTGTGAATAATGCCAGCTGAATAAGAACAAAGAGGAACCCCGACACACTTGTTGAAACATGGTTCTGTTCAGCGGCCCAACCTGACATACCTGGGACTTCAGCAGGCATACAGATCTCGACAGGAGACAAGGGCCAGGTGGACAAAGGCACATCGGTTTCGACTTCAGGGGCTCAGGGCACCCAGACAGAGCTCCAGTGATAGCACCCCCTTGGGCTTCCTCATCTTGCTCCCCCTGCTGCATGTACATGGGAGCGTAACAGTCACACCATGCACCACCAGAGCTGTGTACAGTGATCTCGCTTGCTGCCTAAGTGCAGAGCTGCCTTTGGGTGTGTCATGAGCCTGGGCCTACTGGTGTGGCCTACGGGCCTAGGGAGGCCTAGTGGATCTAGGGAAGCCTGTATTGGAGTAGTCATCAGGGGCCTCCATTTCCCAGGTTCCCCCTGGACCCTGTGATTGGCTAACAGGAGATTTTGGAGGGAAAACTGCACCAGCAGGGGAACAGGGGGCGGTGCCTGGGAGGAGGAGCTAAAAGGCCTTGCCCAGAGTGGGCGCGGGGGGTGGGTTCTCTCTCTCCCCCAGGGAGCAGCAGGGCTGGTGGAAGCTTCTGCCGACCGAGGGATCCCTCATCCAGAAAGGGGGTGAGATAGACTGTGAACAGGATTGTGTAGAAAGACGTGTTAGGATTTATTATTTTACTGATTTACCTGACTTTATTTTGCTCATTTTTGCTACTTGTTGTTAAATTAAACTTCTTGTTAAATCTCTTAATAAAAGTGTTTGTTACTCTGCTTCACGCCTCATTTGGTCACATACAAGGGGAGACCTGTTGTAAAAGTCCTGTAAAAAGGGGGCGGGGTGGGTGCTCTGGGCCTTCCCAAGGAGACCCGCACCAGAGTGTTGGCAGCCAGCAGTGAACCTCCCAAGCCGCTGCCCATGACAGGCTGGATAATGACAGGAGTGGAACGCTCCTGCGCGTGAATGAGCTCAGTGATGACACTGCATCAGTGACATATCACTGCAAAGCATCTGGAGCAATCCAACTGCATCTCTCGTCCCCTTTAGTAGTCTGGGGCACTCCAGAAGCCACGGCTGCCATAAAAGCCCAATCAGGCGCAAAGCAGTAGGGCTCGGGTGTCCCGACATGACTCCCCAGAAAGTGCTAATGGCAGAGGACACAACCACTGCAATGGAGGGAAACATCTGCTGTGGCTGCAGCGAAGTAGGAGGGGAGCACTGTCCAAGGGTCCGAGCTAATGGGCCCGTGCCTGTTACAAAGGGTGTGAGTACTTGCAAAGACTGATCTTTGAATATATGAAGAGATGGGTGACCAGGGATCAGTTAAAAGCAGGGGTGTAGCCAGAAAATTTTGGTTGGTGGGGTGTGGGGGAATCCAGGGGAGGGGGGCAGAGGCGAGGCCGAGGGGTGGGGAGTGAGTGAGAGTGAGAGAGATCGGTCCAACAGGCAAGACCGGCCTGGATGCTCAGTGAGGCCTCACTAAGCCCACACGGGGGAAGCGCTGGGGCTGTGGAAGAGGAGTCCCCAGGGGCTGGGCTCGGTGCAGCTGCCTCCTCCTCCTCCTCCTGCTGTTGCAACAAAGATCGCACCCTGCTGCTCCTTTTGCAGTGGCAGAAGCAGCAGCTCCAGCTCCGCTGTGACCACGCTCAGCTAGACCCCTCCCTGGCAGCGCCCGGCCCAGACCAATCACACAGGAAGGGGGGAGGGGGCCACCGGCCTACCCCAGTACTGCCCGAGCACATGGAGCTGGCGTGGTCACATGGTGCAAAGACTAGCAGATCAGGAGGAGGTGCAGAAGGAGGCGGCTCATCACGGGCAGGACACAGCACGGTGCATCATGGTGCAAATCAACTAACACTGAAATAAATGTTTTTAAAATCTGTTTTCTGCCATAGAAGTTTGTGGGGCATTGGCTGTAAAGTCAGGGGCCGCGGCCCCTAGCTGCCCCACCACTGCTATGGGCCCAGTGAAAGGAGGGAGAGCGGGAGAGGCCACTACCCTGACGTCGCTCCTGTGACGTCTTTTCCTCCTCTGGCTTTCAGGCACACTACAGAAGTCAGGCACCACTATTTAGCCGCCTTCCATAGAAGTACAAGTTGATCTCTGTCACTGCTTTGCTCGCCAAAATTAGTTTTCTGTTGTTGCTGTGCAGCTGACATGGTTTAAAAAACGCTAGACGGGGCCCGGAGTTCTCTGGAATGACAGCTGACATCCAGACTACAAAGATCAGTTCCCTTGGAGAAAATGGCAGCTTCAGAGGGCAGACTCTATGGTCTGCCACAGGCTCTTGCTGAATTTCCTCCCCAATTCACCCCTCTACAGGTACTGCCCCTAAGTTTGCACAAATTCTCCAGGTCACAGTTGGCAACCCTAACTACAGACCAGAAAAGCCATGTGTGCTCTTTAAAACCAGCACAGCACAAGTGCATTTTGAAGCTGGGTACCTGTTCCCAGTTAGACAGGGCCTGTGAAATAACCACCCTTTGCCTGAACAGCAAACGTGACTCGCTGGCCTGCGCAGAGGCGGCTCAGAGAACACCACCTACCTTGAGCAGCAGCTGATACTTGGTGATCCGCTGAACGGGTTTGATCAGGTAAGAGGAGATGGAGTTGGCCAGCCCATGCCGCTGCTGGATCTCCTGCATTCAAAATAAAAATATACTGGAGTGCCAGAGAGATTGAAAAGGTGGTTAGGCCAAGCCTGAGTTAATGTGAGCTAGCTCACAGTTTCTTAGCCTCCAGCTCACACATTTTTATCTTGGCTCAGGAAGGATGGGGCTCCAGAACAAACTAATTTATGCGGTAGAAAATCCACTCACTCGCAACATTAGTGCCAGTAGCTCACAAAGTACAATTTTTGTTCACAAGGCTCCACGGCTTAGAGGGAGCACAAGTGTACTTTCCGTTTCCACAGTGGGGGAAAGGCTCACGGACCTCACTGCAGAGGGCTCCCTTGAGTGTTCACTTCTGGGTGAATTTGCTGCTTGGACTTCTCACACACAGCGCAGTTTGCAGAAGCTCTTTAAAGGGAACCCTCCCTTTAAAGGGCTTTTGCAAGATCTCCCCCCGCCCCTCCATTCTGCTGGCCTCAGGGAGTCACCATCAGAAAGGAGGGAGGGATCTCAGATCTCCACCCCCCCATCACGAACCTCACAAAATGAACTGGTTCGGTAAACAGGGAGGCTTGTGAAGGTTTGTGGTTCATGTGACCCCATAAACCGGGACAAACCTCCATTTCCCCAGTTCGTGGCAATCCCAGGTGCTGTGGCTGTCCCCACCTCCCAGTATCAAAGCAAAGAAAATATGCATATTTGCATCATTTAAACAGGCTGTATATACCTTTGGGTCAAGTGGAGCTGCCTTTCAATTTCTTCTTTGCAGTACGGATTATACATACAAAGATGCTTTTTTACTGATGCCATGAGTAATATAAATACTACCCACCTCTTTACAGTGATGTTCAGTGTTCCCTCTAAGTTGAGTTACTGTGAGCTAGCTCACAGTTTTTTAGCCTCTGGCTCACATATTTTTTTCTTAACTCAGGAAGGATGGCTCCAGAGCAAACATGTATGCAATAGCCAAATTACTTGCTCAGAATTTTAATGCCAGTAGCTCCGAAAGTAGAATTTTTGCTCACAAGACTCCACAACTTAGAGGAAGCATTGGTGATGTTCCTTAAGGAAGGGTCTGAGGAACGGTAATTATAAGAAGCGGTAAAGTGCCTAGATGTCATTAAACTGACAAAACTCCCACCTGCGTATGCATGAGCACATTCCAGAGATTCAATCCAAATCTATGGATCCTGATACTCACATCAAAATAAGCACCTGCATGCTCCAATATCAACTGGGTGGAGTCTGGCTTGTTTTTGCAGTATGTCACGTACATTTGGAACTTGTCTGCCTGCAAAAATACACATACACACATTTCAGTGGCTTCTTACACTTACTCAAAAAGGTTTAGCTCACTAAGGATCATTTTATTATTGTGATCAGCAGGGTGAAGAAATGAAGCATATGGCTAACGGCAAGAGAAAGGAATGGGTAAACCCACAGTCAAGACACAACATTAATACAGTAAAATGAATTAAAGACTTTTCATTATGTGTGCTCTCTGAATCAAGATGCGACATGTATTCTTCTGAAAAGAAGTAGTTAAGGTCATCAACCATTGTCACATCCTTCAACCCCATTCATATCATGCAACATTCCTCCTCAGCCTCTTTGACACAGAGAGGATTTCTGCTTCTCGGCGCCTGATTCCAACCTTATTTTTGAGAGGACGATGGCTAGAACTACACGTCGTATTTCAAAAACCTGACATAAAACTCGCTGTCTTACCCATGTAACAAAACAGTGCCCCACATCTTCAGGTAGCTGCTCATATTTCTCGAGCTCTTTCAAGAATATACTGTGAACCAGAAAGAAAAGAATTAGTGGACACATTAGCCAGATGGGTCTGAAGCAGCAGAACAAAGTGTGCGTCTAGTGGGGCACCTTTAAGACCAATGAAGTTTAATTCTGGGTAGAAGCAGAATTCGTGTACATGAAGCAGTATCTGAAGAAGTGTGCCTGCACACAAGAGCTCGTACACCCAGAATTAAACTTTGTTCTATTGGATGAAGAATGTTACAGTCATGCCAAATTATGGCAACAGTCCAGCAGCAGTTGGAAGTATTTAAGCTATAATTTTTCTACGGGAAAAACTAACCACAGGATTAAAGCACTTTTACTAAAACTAATGCAACACATGCTTAATTTTGGCAGGATCATATAACCAAGGCTCTACCAAAAGAGAAGGGCAACTTTGGGGTGTCATTACTTGATTTTTTTAAAAAACCCTGTAACCGCTGAAGGCTATTTCACATGGTCCTACACAGGGGAAGACCTATGTGGACTCCTGGGGATGGGCTCTCTCCTCTCCTTCTGGTCCTCCTCCCCTTTCCCTGCCTCCTTCCTCTCAGTCCACCTCCTCTGCTTAGTCCCCCACACTGTCTAATGCTTCCCCTGGTCCCCCCCTCCCTTCATCCCCTTTCAAGTTCTCCCCTCCCTTTTGCTCCATTTCTTCTTTCCCACCTGCACCCACACACCCCCACACACAAAAACACCAGTTCATATAAAATGAAATGCAGCACCATCTTGGATTATTTAGGCAGTGATGTTCTCTGTGGTTGCCTAGACAATCCAAAATGGTTGCCAGGCTCTCAGAGATTGATCTCATGAGATCTTGGCATTTTACAACTTTGTCATCCCCTCCGGTTTTTTAAATGTAAGGTTTTCCAGAAAACCTGCCCCCTCCCCGCTCCCCGCTCCCCTTCATGTACCTGGCCCTGTTGTGCAGACTTTGGATCTAAGGAACCATGGTTTAATTACACTACGGTGGCTGGTATGCCTGTCTGAAATCAGCACTTGTCAAGGCCAACTGGGGCTCAAGTGGTCATCTACAAGTGGAATTGTGGTTTCCCAAAGTCATGACAGTTTTGAAAAAAGAAAATACTTTTGTATTACATCTGAGCCAAGTCCCTGTCTGTTGATCAAACAGTTGCTAAAATGGCTTACAAACAACAGATTAAAGACACATCATGGGAAGAAGGTGGGAAGATCCTACTGGCCAACTTTGGGGTTTTCTGACTACTATAAAAGGGTAGATAACATCAGACTGGTATCTGGGCATCTCTGCACTCCTTTCACCACCAGATGGGGCACAGGCCCGATGATACGAGGCCCAAGTGAGACTTCTGAAACTCAGGGAAACTTTTGCCCCTCATGCTCAGTATCCTGAGCTCCACTGAAATCTGAAAAGCAGACTGCGTCACCAAACACTTTAGCACTGGGACCACAGGCCACGAAGCACATCCACTTATGACTATCAGCTTAGAGACCCAAGACTGAGATGGCCAGGCTGCACAAAAGTCTCCATTTTGCTCCATGTCTAGTGCACCAGCTCTTCGCACTTGTATGTAGTTTCTAAGATGGAATGAAGTCCATTAGGAATGGGAAAGTGGACATTTAGGAACAAGAAACATTCGCCATAGCCACATACTTGGCCTGTGTTTACAGAGAGACAAGATAAGGGTGAAACTGCATATTCACGTCTGGGCTAAAGGAGCCGCGAAGCCTGAGAGCCCCACCACCACTCCCCCACTCACTTGTGATGGAATTCGTAGATCTCCTGCATGTTTCCGAAGATGATGTGCTCCCTGTTGACAATCCCCGGGGGGATCTCCTCCACGCCGCTTGTCATCTCCCACAGGTAGGTCTGATCCAAGGGAGAAGAGAACAAGGATGAGTGACAGATCTGCTGCACAGCATTCAGCTAGAAGCAAATGTTCCAATGGACAGAGCCTTGTAGTCAAAAGGGCATTGCAAAAGCTGTTTCTTAAAAGATAAAAGTTACAGTTCTTCAGCAGATCCCCACCCTCCCCAAGTTTAACGCATCACACCTTGACAATGGACACGGCTGCTTATGGTATTATACAATGACAACTTAAAATCCAAGTATTTCTGTTTTGTACCGTTGCTATGGCACACGAGCTCCCTCTAGTTTCAACAATACCTGGTTCTCGAATGTGCGATATGCATAATGGAAGTATTAACAGAGGATCATCCCCTCAAAAATAACACCAAACCCTAACAAAATTCAGTTCACAGCACTCCAAAAAGTGTAACACATGATGTACTGTGTACCGTCACAGGGATTTTAATACAGCAAAGAATAAGAGGCAGAACAAGTCAGCTGTGGAGGCCCTCCAATACACTTCTATTGACTAACCAGGCCGGCTTAAGACAAAACACGGCATGGATTGGCCCTGACATTACAAACACACATACAGACAGCAGCAACATTCCCGATGAAGCAAACATTTCAGCCAGTCCTGGCTCTGGGACACTTACATCCATGCACTCTCGAAGGTCTCTTACGTAAGCCTTTTCGGTCTGAATGAGCTCAGCCATAATGAACCTAGATAACAACAGAGAGAAAAACACATCAGCTTAACAGAGTTACCATCCGTCACTCCCTTTTTCATCCCTGCATGTGACTCTCACATCAAGAGGGAAAAGTCTGGATCCTACTGCTGTGCTTAGCTAATGGGCAAGGTGCATTTCCCCAGGGAAAGGTGCTTCATGTGGATGCGAGGGGCTTTTCTGCTGGGGGGAATGTGCCTCGTCCTAATAATAATTAGAAGGCCCAGAAAAAACAAAATAGAAAACAGCACCCTCCCGCCTTTTCTACCACTGACTTTTTTCTTTTCTTTTTTTTTTTTGGGGGGGGGGGGGGGGTTTCCTGATGGAAAAACTGGAAATTTTGGGGAGTACAGAAAAAAACTCCCACAAAATATTTCCTCTTTCAGAATGAGTGAAATACTGTTAAAGACAAGATGGGCATGCTGTAGACACAGACAGTTCTCAAATCCAAGATACATTTCTGCACCTAGATGGATACCTAACCTTCATGAGGGGAGCATGCAGGTCTTTCATGGCTTCCCAGCAGTCTCATGCCTTCTGTTGTTCACCATTTCACCTCTCCCTCAGCCCACCGTGACACCACTTACTTACAGACTAGCTAAAAAGTTGATTATTTCCCTACCTTGCATGAGGGATAAAAGAGATCAGGAGGAGTCAGGAGATGGGGCAGAAACTCCACTGAAGTCTCAAAGGAAAACTGAAAGTTTCATTGAGAACTTGACTCTCTCTAACCATATAGCAAAAATTAAGATGCATGTGCTAAGATAGTGTAGGGTGAATCAGCTTATAGGTTTCCCTCAACTACTGGGCATTTTTGCAATTTTGCTTGTACCAGACTAAGGCATTTATAACTTCTAAAGTCCATAAATGTGTCAAATATTGCAGTTTTATACACCAGAAGTTATAAATGATGCATTTTATGTTGTTAAAGTAGTAAAATGAGTTTAGGTTTGACAGGACTGTAAGCATCGCATAGAGTTCAATTTTTCCCTGGGAAAAAACCACTTTACAGTTCTGGACACGATGCCCCACCATTAGCCAGGCAGAGTAGCAGGACGCAGCCCCTAGGAAAGGGCTTATACACACTTGCATAGAAAATGATCAAATGGCATAACAGTTGAAGGAAGTATAACACTGTCCACAGTTGCAGATGAAGCTGGGAAAAAGGAGTAGTTACACCATAATCTAGAGAGACAGAAGAATGCTACTCAATGACACAAGGAGCTAGTAGTGTTAACTTCTGCCTTTTAAAAGAGTTTACTATTAAATACAGATCTTACAAGTGGCCTCCCCACTCTCATTTTGTCCTTGCTCCATACAGCGGATATAAAAGTATAAATGTGACCATATCTGCCCCCCCCCCCCCCCGAGAGAAATGATCACAGCCGCCGTCCGTGGGAGGGTTTTTTCTGTGGTAGCCCCACTTCTTTGGAAAAGGCTGTCATATGCAACTGGGGGGAGGGGTCACTTCGTCTTTGCTCTCTTCCGAGAGAGCCTGCAAAGCAAAACGGTTTCATGGAATTTCCCCATTCTTTTAGATGTTTTAAGCTCTGGTGTGTGGTGTCAAAGACAAGGTTCAAGGTTTTTACAGCATTTGTACCTAAGTAATTATTGTAAACAGCTTTGGGACAGAAGGGAAAGGTGGTATATAAATATTCCTTCATTAAAAGCAAGCACATGTGTGTTTAGTGAAACAGGAGATTCTGCACAGGATCCATTCTTTAACAGCAAGCAGAAGAGTTTTGAAATATGCATATACTGGGACTGGATGGGGTTATCTTTAGAAAGAGCTTAAGCATGATATGCTTGAAAGGAGGAGAAGAAGAAGAGAAGAGATTAGATTTATACCCCGCCCTTCACTCACTTGGAGTCTCAGAGCGGCTTAAAAACTCCTTTTCCCTTCCCCTCCCCACAACAGACACCCTGGGAGGTAGGTGGGGCTGAGAGAGCTCTTTCCCAAGCTGTCCTTGAGGGAACAGCTGGTACAGAGCTATGGCTTGCCCAAGGTCACCCAGCAGGTGCAAGTGGAGGAGTGGGGAATCAAACCCGGTTCTTCCAGATTAGAGTCCGCGCACTTAACCACTACACCAGACTGGCTCTGAAAGTGACACCTGTCAGAACAAGGCACGACACTGAAGGAAAACCTGACAGAGAACACGAGTGAGACAATGCAAAAGAGGAACAGGAACACTTCTGCAAATAGATCCAAGTCTGTAACATACTGGATTGAAGCTTTATTCTAAGTACTCATGTACTTTGCCACCCTTAGATTTTTACTCATGTCTTCTGTGCCTTATGATTGATGGGTTCCTCCTTCTCACTTATCCTTAACATCTTACAAACCCAATATTTACAATTTATATAGGTTGCTGCTGGAACAAAATGTTTGAACTAGTGCAAATTCCAGATTCATTGTCAGTTTTTTAAACACATAAGACCACTATGGAGACACACAACAAAGCACGGGGGGCAGACATGATGCCAAACCATGTGCAAAGATTTTAGGGGGGGGGGGGGACAAACAGCATTACTCTTTCCTGCGGGCAGATTTCCGCTTCTCTTCATTAAGCTCATGAGCAGCATCTCGCAATTTCACCTCTGACCCAGGCACGCTGGCAGGGATTATATCTAGCTGCAGGCTTTTACTCTAAATGGGGGAGGGGGAGAGAAGATAAAGACAACAGAATTAGTGGAGGCAGCAGGAAAAGAAAAGGCCGCTGTCCCATAAGAAGCTTAGAGCAGTCACATTAAGCCAGCCAACGTTTCCACTACCAAGAGCAATGTGGCACTCACCGATTTATTGGAATCCGAAGAGATCCCCAGGGCTTTCTCTAAAGAGGTCCTGTATTTTTCCATGCGCAGAGAGAAATCCCGGTACCTTTTGTCCACGGCTGTGACACATTTTTTAATCTCTGCGGCGTGGGCATGTCCCTTTTCACAAAAGCCATCCGCCAGCTGTATCAACAGCTTCACCCTCTCTTTTGTTTGCTGTGGGAAGCAGAAAAGAGACACCGTGGTTGGAAGGCACATTCCCCCTCCGTCCCCAACAACAGGAAAAAAATCCTTTCAAATAAGGCAACACTTGTTGTTGCTGTTCCCCATTTGGAAGTTGTCAGTGTCTGTCCTTTTTCAGTTAAGTGAAGAAGTGGGTTTATTCCTGGCTTTGGGAGGGAGATTTGCAAAGTGAGGAGCTGGGGGAAGGGGGGGAAATGACCCAACTGAACCGCCCCCGCCATTCCCTGCCTAACCATAGGCCTCCCAAAACATTTCAGAATAAGGAAAACAGAGTGGAAGTTTCTAGTCCTCATGGTGGCAGAAGAAAGGTTAGCAATGAACCGGCGGACCTGCCAGGGAGAGAAGACTGCTTCTGGTGGTTGTCCTGCAATCTATGGTTTCCTCCCACCCCCGCCCAGTGGTCCCAACCACCCCTGCCCTCATTCTGGTCCCAGCCCAATGTCTCAGGTGTCCGTTACCCTTGTAGCTCCTGTTCTCAATAGTCCAAATATCAATTAACTGGAGAAACAAATTGTTTTGTACTTCTTTATTTGAAAGTAGAACATTTTAAAAAACAGACAGTATGGTTCCAGATACGGGTGTTTTTAAAACTAGAACTGCCAGCGTCCAGGCAAGAATGTCAATACTCTTCCCTTCCCTTCATTTAACATTCTTCTGTGTGGGTGAAGGAATTGACCAGTTTGCCACTTATGCAGTCCCTTTGGCTGTGTGCTGGTTCCAGGAGAAAGAATCCAAACGTTTGCTCACCTTTACCCTGCTGTTACTGGAGTACCCTCCCCCCTCCCCGCTGGTGTCCCGTTTTCTACAACCCTGTCAGAACAGCAAGGGCTAACCTAGTGTGCAAGTATGTCACACACCGAGGCCAACATGTCTTGGGTGCCCTGCTCGCACCCCTGCCCCGAGCCCTGGGGGCTCTGCTCACTCGCGTCTACTGAAATGTGGAGCAGCCCTATATTAGAGAGGCTCGAGGTGGATCACCTGTGAGACGTAAAGTCCTTCCGGACCTGTTGGGAATGAATCAAACCAGTGCAAAGATGTGCTGGAGCAAAGAACTCCACAGGTACTCCGGGACGAAGAGAACGCGAGCAGGCAAAAGGACATCCTGCGCCCAACCACCATCTGTGCAAGAACCCCTTTTCCAGCCATACTGGCCACAGAAATGGTGGCTGGCCACTGGGGAGTCCATACCACGGGTTTTCTCCCCACAGCCACGTATATTGGGGAGGCAGTGCTGGGGGGGAAATGGCAGGCTCACATGCACAGCCAAGTCTTAAGCCATACCATAGAAGATGTTCCTATCCCTTGTGTTTCTTTCCTCACTGGCTGCTCCTTCAGCTACAAAAGACAGTCAGCTCTGAAACTCCGGTGCTTGAAGCTGCCTTTGCACGGAGTCAGACCACTGGCCTATCAAAGTCAACACTGCCTACCCTTGACGGGCAACGGCTCCCTCCAGGGTCTTCCACATCACCTATGGCCTGATCCTTTCAAGTGGGGAGACCCGCCAGGACTGAACGTGGGACCTTCTGCACACCGAGAGATGCTCTGCCACTCAGCCATGGCACCTCTCGGCCTCAGGGGACAATACTGGAGATGTGGGAGAAACATCAGTTCTTATCTCCACATGTGATGGGACTGCAATATTATGAAGGCCTTTTGGAACGCCAGGGCATGCTGGCTAGGCAGGGTATCAAAAGCCAGCTGAATACGACTCTAGGGATGCGGTGCTCATCTCCGTTTCCAGGCCGAAGAGCCAGCGCTATCCAAAGATGTTTCCGTGGTCATGTGGCCAGCATGACTAGACGCCAAGGTGCACGGAATGCTGTTACCTTCCCACTGAAGCGGTATCTATTTATCTACTTGCAATTTCTTGCTTTCAAACTGCTAGGTTGGCAGGAGCTGGGACCAGAGACAGGAGCTCACTCCGTCATGCAGCACTCGGGTCTTGAACTGCCGAGCTACCGACCGAGAGACACAGTAGGCACAGCAAACGTCCATCTGTGGGGGCAAGCTTGCTCCCGCACTTAGTGCAGTGTTTGAAGAAGCCCCAACTTTTTCCATAGGCTGTGTGGAGGGCCCAACTTTGGGGAAAGGGGGAAGGGGAGGGGGGGTTGACGGAAAGTTCTTTCCCCCCTTTTTAATCTTCTTAGATATGGTTATAGGTGAAAGAAGAAAGAAGAGAGGCAAGAAAAAGGCTGATCTCACAAGTTGTGAAGAAGTTCACCGACCAGGTCGAAGAGCGACTGCTCAGCGCAGCAGTCAGAAGAGGACTGGCGGGAGACCCGGGCTCCGCTCCTGCAGGCGTGCGCGGTGGGGCCCCGCGTGTGTGCGCTTCGGGGTGGAGCACAGGAAAAAGAGGCTTTAGGATTGTTAAGTTACCATTGGGTCAGGCACAGGCGCCCTGTATTCCCATAGGTGTGAATGCACAGAGACCATGAAGAAGATACTTTATGGATCAGTAATCAACATGTCAGTCTTCAGTGATGTCAAGATCTACCGTTTCAGTTGTGCAAGTGGCTCTAATATACTGGCTCTCGCTTTGAATCCTGACACAATTTGGCTCTTTACCTGCTAAGGCTGCAGGCCTCCTGCTCTAGCAGGATGGACGCACTACATCAGTCCAGAGAAAACAAGGCCTGGAGCTAGACAACATTTGCAGAGGATTACCTTTGCAGTGATCTGGAATTCTTCATGCTCTTTCAATAGCTCTTGAGTGTGCTGGATACTGGAACCAGTGGAAGTGTGAGTGGATAAGTAAAATTCCCCATTGTCATGGATCCATTCAAGAGCCTAAGAAATTCACAAAGAAGAGTTTTAAAGCATCTTGAAGCACTTCCTCTGTATCAAGACTTCCTCAGCACTTTGGTCACTGTCCCTGCATTTCTTTCCCCACTACCCAAATAAATGGTTTTGTGGCACACGGGACCATTCGGAAAGCACATGAGACCACGCAGGAAGCAGAACTGAATACAAAGCTAATTCCAGCAGGGAAGAAAAGCACTTTGATGCAATTGGAAGAGCGGCAGAACAGGATATATTCTGAAGAACTGTATTCAAAGAAACACAGCATCAGATGACTTTTCCGACTGTGGCTGAAGCGTAATACCAGTTCTCAGAAATCACATCCCGTATCATCTCCTGGCTGAATTGGGCCAAACCCCACCACAAAAACTTCGGGTTTGGGAAGCTGTAATACTCAAAACACATAATTTTACAAAAAGGCATTGCAGGACAGCAGTAGAGCAGAAGAGCAACCTCGGACCCATTCAACAAGAAACACGAGAGAATAACAGGGTTCTCCTCCCCCTTCTATGATAAGGTGATAAAGCATTTGGATCAGGGGCACTGGCTGTCCAAACTGACTTCTAACAGCAGGGGCTGAGGGTTTAAGCATCTCCTCTCGCCATTTTGAAAAGCTCTGGGGTTGTTGCCAACCCTGCCTGAATTTACTACATCGCAGAAGGCAGAGGAGGGTCCTTGAAGATGGATGGAAAGAGAAGAAAGGGTATATAGCGTAACAGCTGGAGTCCGGTGCTCAAATATCCATCCTGCTGTGAAGCTCACAGGGGTGACTGTGGGTCAGTCATTCTTGGCCCAGTCTACCTCACCAGGTTGCTGTGGGAATAAAATCGGGGAAGGGTCCATGTACATTGCTCTGTGCTATTTGGAGGAATAATGGCATGAAAATAGAATAAATTGTCCCTTCCCCTTATGAAACCTCCCTAGACCCAACGGAAGAGACCGACTGCTCTCCCAGTCTCTCAGGTATGGAGAATGGATGGGGAGGGGGAACTGCTGAGCCACTAAGATGCGGGCAAAACACGGGAGTCTTCTCACTGCTTCCCAAAGCTCTCTGAAGCTGTAGGTCCTCCCCCCCTCCAGCCGCCCTTCTGGCTCAGAAGGGTGGGGGGACTTCAGGCTGTCAACATGCATGGTGGACCAGTATGAGCCCGTGTGCTTCCTTGGGTCTTCCCAACATTCCTTAAGGTTCGGCTCCTTCCCCACCTGACAAGCACCAGGACCTGGGCCCTTTCGTGTGCAGCATCAGCCCTTAGAGATACCTTTCCTGCAACTGTGATCATCTCAACAAAAGCTGAGACTCCTCACCCATGACAGGTGTGAACTGGCTTAGCAGAGCTTAGCACAGTTTCAGGTTTCATTCGAATTTGACATGACTACACTGCCCATAACTTGCTGCGTTCCATGAGCCACTGACCCTGCTCTTTTGCTGCCAGACCTCCAGCACAGAATGATGGCACGTGGGGACCAGCTCCCAGCAAACAAAGAAGGGACCACTAGACCACGAAAGCTTTTGCTGGGCTGAAACTGTTGGTCTCCAAGGTGCCACAAGACTCCTGGTTTATTTTCAGGAAGCCAAAACATCAGGCAAGAGGGCCCCCTGGACAGCACACATCCAACCAGTGCAGCACTGGGTCCAGTTCAAGGGGCTGGTTTCAGCCTTTCAGGCCCTTCACGGTCAGGGACCCACAGACCTTTGGGACTACCTCTCTCAGGATGCCCCCAGCAGAGCGTTACGCTCCAGCAGCAAAAATCTCCTGGTGGTCCCCGGCCCGAGAGAGATCCAGCTGTCCTCAACCAGGGCCAGGGCCTTTTCGTCCCCACCCCCACCCCCGTGGGTGGGACTCTCTGCCGGAGAACACCCGTGCCCTGCAAGATCTGCTCCCTTTCTGCAGAGCTTGAAAGGCGGAGGTGTCCCACCAGGCCTTTGGTTGAGGACAGCAACGGGACAGCTACGAGTCTGTTTGATTTGTGAATCTTAAAGGTGCCCCTGGACTCAAATTTTTTACCACAACTAAATTTAAGATGAAGAAAGCCATCGACCTCTCTGGCCAGGATGCAAAACAGGCCCTGCACGCACCTGAGTGGCTTCCATGGGCACGCTGGATGCTGACCTCCCTTTCCTCCGACAGCATTTTGTTCCCCATGAGATGCTGCTCCCAGTCCTCAGCAGGAGATTTCGGGAAGGCAAGGCCTGAAATGCTCCAGGCCAAGCATAGGAGGTCACACCTGTCCCTTGAGATCCTGGCTGGTCCTTTTTGCTTTTCACCTAGCAGACCACTGCATTTCAAGCCTACTGTATCCCTTGTTTATGCCAGGTTATTTAGCCCAGGGAATTTACTGAAGCAGTCGACAGTTGGCACAACAACCTCTTGCAAGCAACATCTTAAAATCTGGACCTCCTTGTGGCCTGCACCCAGGCGTACACACACACACGCACCCACTAATGAATTCAGTGGAAACACCACAGAGAGGGGGAATATATTAAAGCCGAGCAACAGAAGTCAACAAGATGTGTTGTTGCCCGGATGCCTGCTGGGAGAAGAACGGCAAGCGGACAGGACCATCCCATTTCAGTGCCCCCCAAATGACAACAGGGCTCAGGAGAGGCAGGGCCCTGACCTGTTTGGCACTTCTCTCAAAGACCACATATTGCTGGCATTGGTCCAGGCGTCTTTTCCTCATTGTCCAGTAGTGCAGGACACGGTTTTCCCTCTGGAAGAGTTCGTTGAGGATATCTGATGTGTGATTGAAGAGAAGAAATACATCGACTTACTGGGTTAAAAATGAATTCCCAAGAAAGCCACATAAAGTCCAGCTCTCACAGTAATGCAGATGAACACAGGAGGACAGATACAGACCACCAGCAGGTGAAAACAAGAAGCAATGAGAAGTGGTTTTTAAAAAGCACAACTTTCTCACTGTTCTGACAATACAACCTCTGAATGGTTTGTGCATAGAAAGGTTGCATGCCTTGTCTTTTGAATATGTGCATATGACATTTGCTCAATTACAAAATACATCTGATCCATTATGGTAATTGACAACATACAGAACTTACCAAATTGTACACATGAAACCAAGTCATTCACGTTTACCCAAAGTCTGTCCCAGTCTGAATTTTTCACACCATGGCGTGCTCTAATCAAAGTGATATGCGGAGTTACATAATTTATAAATGCAAAAGAGGCTGGCCTTGGATCTGGGAGACCCGGGTTCGAATCCCCACTCGTGCCGTGGAGGCCTTGCTGGGTGACCCCCTCGGGCCAGGCACACCCTCCCAGCCATACCTACCTCACAGGGCTATTGTGAGGATAAAATGGAGGCGGGGAGAATGTTGGAAACCACTCTGGGTCTCCCTTGGGGGTGTAAATGAAGTAAATAAATACATTTTAAAAAGAGACCTGTTTAGAATGCATGTTAGTGTTAATTTGAAACAATAGAGCATTAGACTTCACATTAATTTTAGGTGTATTCTTTCTGTCACTTCCATGAATGTGCATGATTTCAGAAATATCATACAGTTTTTAAACAGAGAAGAAGAGAGAAGAAGAGATTGGATTTATACCCCGCCCTTCACTTGTAGTCTCCGAGCGGCTTACAAACTCCTTTCCCTTCCCCTCCCCACAACAGATACCCTGTGAGGTGGGTGGGGCTGAGAGAGCTCTGACAGAAACTGCTCTTTTTCAAGAACAGCTGTGCCAGAACTATGGCTTGCCCAAGGTCGATCCAGCAGGTGCAAGTGGAGGAGTGGGGAATCAAACCCGGATCTCCCAGATTGGAGTCAGCGCACTTAACCACTGCACCAAACAGAGCCAACGTCAACTATTAGTTCACTATCAGCACGGCTTCTGATTCCTGTTTGCATGCTTTCAGGCACCATGCAAAAGAGAGATATGCTTAGGGATGCTATGAGAGCCAGATAGAGAGAGAGAAAGAACCACAGCTGCTACCCAGCTTAGACTACTGTAATATGCTCTGTCTGGGGCTGCTGCTGCCGAAAACACTTCAAAGGCTTCAGCCAGTAATCAGTGTGGCAGGCAGGCTGCTGAGCGGCACCTGACTGAGATAGCCCTGCCTTGCCCGTCTCCAAAACAACCTGTCAGCTACCTCTTTGTCTCCAGACTCAGCTCAGAGTTCTGGTTATATACTCTTCAAACCCTACATGCTTTGGAAACGGTCTTAAAACAATAATAGCAACGTCACTTGATCCCCGCTGTGCCTCTCTGACCACCGCCTTTAGATTTCTCCCTCCTTTACCAAAGAGGAGGCAGGTTGTTATGAGAAGCAGGCACTTCAGTTTTCTTTGGCTACTTGATATTTTCTCGTCCATATGGTTTTCTTCTGCTTTACTGTGATGTTAATGTCTGTATATTATATGTCTGTAGAGGCAGTGTGCAATCCTAGAAAAAACCACATAGATACACGAACATGCGACAGGGACTGAATTGTCAGAGTTCTGCCACTTTTTTTGTATTTTATATTTTTATGGTTTTATTATCTTGGTTCCAAGCTTCCTGGGCTATGCTGGACAGAGTAGCAGGACTCCCCGACACCAAGTTGATTAATTAATTTGAGCCGCTGCCTTTCCCCTGGCTTTGCTGCCGGACATTAAGCAAAACATCCAGCGAGTCAAGTGAGCTTACTTTTGACCTGTTGTTCGGGGGCCTTGATATGAGTCACCATCCCTGGCATGTTTACGCTGTTCCGGTGCAGATACTTCAGGAAGACATCGGCATTCCGTCGGGCTAGTGTGCAAGCCTAGAAAGGACCGTACAAACACATCAACATGAACACACACTAAATGGTCACTGCGGATGTTGCGAATGAAAGGGTAAGCCATAACTGAGTTGAACCAACCCAATTTAGTCTGCTTGGACTTCCCATGACCACAATATAGATGCCCTTACAGGAGTAAACGGAAAAGCTGAGTGGCATCAGCTGAGGCTGCTACATCTGCAGTCGTGCCACTCCTTGGGCACCATGCCGCGCGCACATTAAGAGTCAAGTCACTTCGGACTTACAACGACCCTGTGAATTAATGACCACTAGAACATTCTCTTGTTAACAGCCTAGCTCAGGCCTTGCGAAGGGAAGGCCACGGCTTTCTTTTCTGAGTCAGTCCTCCTCAGGTTGGGTCTTCCTCTTTTCCTGCAGCCTTCCACTTTTCCTACTCAACCTTTCAAATGCATCAACTTTCTTCCTACTGGATTTCTCCATGGTCCAGCTTTCACACCCATACAGAGTAATGGGGAATATGACGGTATGAATTATCTTGATCTTGGTGTGTCACCAGAGACACACGTTTTCACTTAAGGATCTTTTCTCGCTCCTACATGGTTGTCCTTCCCAGTCTCAATTAGGGGGTGTACAATATTTTTTAAACTGGTATTTTTTGGTTTGGGTTTATTGGATCCAAAAAAAAATTTGGGATTTCCAAAAAATCTCAGATCCCAATACTGGTACGATATTTCGATTCAGGTTTTTTCAGCAATCCTGAGTTTTTTTCAAGTCCAATAGACCCGAGAAGAAAAATACCAGCTGTTTTTTTCCAAGCCAGCCACTATTTTTTGCCAGCACTGCAGTGTCATCTGCATATCTCAAATTTTTATTGTCCCTTCCACCAATTTTCACTTCACATTCATCTAAATCTAATCCAGCTTTCCTTAAGACATGTTCTGCACAGAGACGGAACAGACAGGGAAATATCAGAGGCCACGTCAAATTCTGCCATTAGGCTCCTCTCGTCCCACTCTGTATTTCCCAGCAGTTCACCAAAACACTCAGCCGCCTGGACTCTATGCACCCTCACATGTCAACATACTTCAGGGACAACCACAGAAGTTCCGTGTAAAGTTTCTCGAGGTGGGTGTGGCTGCCAGCCACTTTCAGTAAGGCTAACACACGCTCCGTGATTTACAGTGAATTGTGGACGGGAGGTGGTCACATTTCTACCCTAGACGCAGCATCCAGAGAAAGAAGTAAGCTACACCTTTCGGAAAACTTCACACATGGATTGTCATGCTGTCTTGCTCTACAGACTAAACAGGAACATGGACAGCTGTGATCAGTGGCCCTATTTTATTACTTATACGGTCGCATCCCTAATATGCAGTTTACACACTGGCTGTCTTGCTGCTGTGCTGGAGACAAAGAAAGTGAACACAAGCTTTCTAAAAAAACCAACAACCCTTAATTGCACCGTCATCTAAGAATGAGACAGCAAGTTTGGAAGACCAAAGTAGGTGGATGAAAACTGAAAATGCTGAGCTCTGCCAGCCAAATGCATCATCTGCCAGCACAAGCTCATCACTGGCTTCTGATGCAAACAGCATTGGGTTGAAACCAGGGTTCCCTCTAAGCTGTGCGTGTGAGTGGCCACTCATAAACACAGGAAGCCCCCCCCCCCCCCCCAGCAGCAACCTGGAGCCTGGCAGGGTCTTGTACTGCCCACTGTCCAATTTGAGATTCTGCTCAGGGTGTGAACGACCATTGGTACTTACCATGAGGGGTCCTTCTCCTCTGAGGTCTGGAGGACATCTTGTGTGGGTGATTCCCACCAATGTTATAATTAGAGACTACCCAGCTAATTAGCAATCAAAATGAGAAATGATGGCTGAGAGTAAGACGCTTAGACAGTCATAACAAAATACCATACAGGTAAATACAGATAAGTTCCTAATGTTATTTAATAACTTGTAACCACTCTTTATTTATTCCAGGAGCCAAGCCTCTGAGTACTCCTGAAGAGAGTTGCCAGATTTGCCAAACGCCATACAAATAAATACAGGTAAGTTCCTAATGTTACTTAATAACTATTACTAATTATACACTTAATGACTACTGTATATTTCGCTCCATAAGACGCACTTTTCCTCCCCAAAAAAGTGGGGGGGAAGTGTGTGCGTCTTATGGAGCGAATATGGAGCTTTTCTTAACTGTAACAGGGCTCTTTCTTCAGCAGGAACGCAGGGGGACGCCTTTCAGGCTGGCATCCCAGCCTTCCCCGCCCCTCCCTGCTGGGCCTGAGCTGTTAAGACTTAAAAGGGAAACGGCAGGAAAACCCCCCACCAGGCTGAGTACTCTTTCCCTTTAAGTGCTTTTCTCCTTTAAGACAGCCAGCAGCGGAAAGCCCCGCCCACAGATTAAGCTCCCTGGCTACTTTGCACAGAAAGGCCTGGCTTTGCATGGCATGCCGACGTCTCTCTTCTTTCCTTTCTCTATCTTTCTTCCTTCCTTTCCTTTTTTCTGTCTGTCTGTCTTTCTCTCTGTCCCCACCTTTCTTTCTTCCTTCCTTTCTTTCTCTTTCTCTCCTCCTCTTTCCTTCATCTCTCTCTCTCTCTCTCTCTCTTTCTTTCTGTTTCATTTTTTCCTGTTTTCCTCCTCTAAAAACAAGGTGCGTCTTATGATCAGGTTCGTCTTGTGGAGCGAAAAATACGGTAACTAATCTTTATTTATTCCAGTAGCCAAGAAGTCCTGAAGAGAGTTGCCAGAGTTGCTAACGAAGACACCGGTTTATTTCCTTCGTTTCATTTTGAGAAACTTCTTCACAAGCTATTAATCACAATGACAATAAAGACAACAATAAACACTGTATCCTGTAACACTAACCATTAACAGTAAATATAAAGAAATGAATGACATCATTGCGATTAATAGCTTGTGAAGAAGTTTCTCAAAATGAAACGAAGGAAATAAACCGGTGTCTTCGTTGGCAACTCTGGCAACTCTCTTCAGGACTTCTTGGCTCCCGGAATAAATAAAGATTAGTTAGTCATTAAGTGTATAATTAGTAATAGTTATTAAGTAACATTAGGAACTTACCTGTATTTATTTGTATGGCGTTTGGCAAATCTGGCAACTCTCTTCAGGAGTACTCAGAGGCTTGGCTCCTGGAATAAATAAAGAGTGGTTACAAGTTATTAAGTAACATTAGGAACTTATCTGTATTTACCTGTATGGTATTTTGTTATGACTGTCTAAGCGTCTTACTCTCAGCCATCATTTCTCATTTTGATTGGTGATTCCCACCAACCATCAGGGAGGCAGGACTAAGTTAAACTTCTTCCTGTTTCCTTTGGTGGGAGTGACCCTAGGCTCAGTTCGGGTGCTCCGAAAGCAAGTATGAGATAACATGTTAATGCTGAGACAATTTGAACTAGTAAGTTAACGTTACCCAGGAAGAACAAGAAAAATACAAATAGAAACTCTCTCTGTAACAAAACCGAATCTCTGAAGGTCTCTCTCTCTCTCTGTCTCCTTTAGTCATGTACATGCTTGCAGTAGGTCTGCCTCAGAGGGTGATGACCCAGGAGGGCCAAGATGTCCTCCAGACCTCAGAGGAGAAGGCGCCCTCACAGTAAATACCAATGGTCGTTCTCCCTCTGAGCTGGAGGCCATCTTGTGTGGGACCTCCCAGAGCAATGTCCCTAAATAACGGGGGGGGGGGGGGGGGGGTGATTGTCAACCACAGACAAGACAGAGTGCAGCACTCGACAACCAAAGGCCACATCCGCTGAATCAAGCACATTGATCTTATAGTGTCTGATGAATGTGGACAATGATGACCACGTAGCAGCTTTACAGACGTCTTCCACTGAAGCTCTGTTTATGACGGCTGCGCTGATAGCTGCGCTGCGGAGAGAGAGGGCCGTGATGCCCTCGGGAATTTTCATCTTCAAACTCAGCAATGCAGGCTCTCAAGATTGAATTTATGGCTGATGTGGACATCTTTTTACCAGTATGGGGAGGAGAGATGTTTATGAACATAGCCTCCGTACATCTGATGGGCACTGTTCTCAAAATGTAGCATTTTAGCGCCCGTCTCATGTCCAGAGTTTGCCACATCTTCTCTGTGGGATGCCTGGGATTAGGAGAAAAGGAAGGTAGACATATCTCCTGTGATCTGAGGAATCTAGTGTTCACCTTCAGGCAGAAAGAAGGCTCCGTACGCAAAACCACTTTGTCTTTATGAAAGACGCAAAGTTCCTTCTGAGTGGATAGAGCTCCCAGTTCTGAAATCCTTCTAGCCAAAGTGATTGCCACCAAAAATAAGGTCTTCATTCTCAGGAATTTCAGAGATATGTTTCCCAGGGGTTCAAAGGGCCCTTTTGTTAAGGCTGAGAGGACTGTATTGAGCCTCCATGTGGGGAACCTGTGCTGCTGTGGAGGATCTATGGATGTGGCCCTTTTTAAGAAATGACAAATGTGGGGATGTTGAGATATGGAAAGACCACCATATAGTGGGAGAACCGTGGTCAGTGCCACCATCTGTCGCTTAAGGGTGGCCGCCCAAAGACCGCTGGATCGGCTGCCTTGTAGAAACTCCAGGATATGACGAATCTTGAAATGTAGTGGGTCAGCCTTCTTTCTCCGTGACCACTGTACAAAGACTTTCCACGTAGCGTTGTATATGCGTGAGGTGGAAGGTTTTCGAGAGGCCATCACTGTTTCAATGACCAAGGAACTGTAGCCGAGTCTCAGTAGTTTGTTCCTTTCAACCTCCAAGCGGTCAAGTGGAACCACCCTGGATCAGGGCGGTGAAACGGACCTTGGAGTAGCATGTCGTCTGACACTGGAAGAGCTAAGGGGGCAGTCACCTTCATCTCTTAAAGAGACGTGAGCCAAGGTCAACGAGGACAATATGGTGCTACTACGACGACTTCGGGCCTCTAACTCCCTTATCCTTCGAAGTAGTCTGGGAAGTACTGGGAATGGAGGGAACACATAAAGAAGTCCCGCAGGCCAGGGAGACAGAAGAGCATCCGTCCCCACTGCTGAAGGATGATAGAACCTGGTAAAGAACCTGTCCAGTTGGTTGTTGTTTGGAGAGGCAAAGAGGTCCACTAGTGGAACTCCCAACTCCCAACTCCCAACTGACTGGATCAGACAAAAAAGGCCCCTGTGTAGTGATTACTCGCCTTCTTGAATCGTCTGGTGACTCAACCAATCGGCCTGTATGTTGACAGTGCCCTTCACATGTTCCACTCTGAGTGAGGCTAAGTGGCTTTCTGCCCAATTCACTAAGAGAGTTGCTTCCCAATGTAGGGCTAGGGACCGGAATCCCCGTTTGTTTAAACAGACCTTGGCCGAGATGTTGTCGGTGCGTATAAGGACATGATGTCCTTGAACTTGACTTGCAAGGTGTTGAAGTGCTAGCCGAATGGCCTGAAGCTCCAGTAGGTTGATTGGAAGCTTTGTCTCTGCTCTTGACCATTTGCCCTGGACTGGTCGATAGTCTAGTGTGGCTCCCCATCCGGACAGACTGGCACCTGTGATTATCTGCAGTTGGTCTTGAATCCAGAAGGTCTTGCCCTGAGATAGACTGGACAGCCTGGTCCACCAGTGAAGGCTCAAGTTCACTTGTATTGACACCTTCAAGGAGTTCCAACTTCAGGGCGATGGAATTTTGGTAGGGGTGAAGAAACTTTTGCAATTGCCTGGAATGAAACCTTCCCCATTGAAGGGTATCGAAAGCCACTACCATAAGTCCCATCATCCTGGTGAGAATGGATAAGGACGACGTCCTTGCTTAGATGATCTGTGCTGCCAGCTCCTTGATCTTCTTTGCCTTTGCAGCAGGAAGGTATAGTTTCTTTGTGTTGGTATCTATTATTACTCCCAAGTGTTCTAACCGCTGACAGGGGTTCAGTGAGCTATTTTGTAGGTTGACAAGAAACCCGAAGGTCTGCAAGTACTGTACGGTTGTTTTTGTGTCCCTTTGTGACTGGGCCCTCAATGGTGATCAGATCAGAATATCGTCCAAGTACGGGTGGATGTGTATGCCCCATTCCCGGAGACAAACTATAAGGTGGATCAGGTTTTTTGTGAAAACACATGGAGCTGATGAAAGACCGAATGGCAGAGCCCAAAACTGCATGTGTTTCTCCCCCTCACAGAAGCATAGGAACCTCCAGTATTGATAAAAGATCGGGATGTGTAGATAGGCTTCCGTTAGATTGATGGAAGAGAGGAACTCCCCAGGTAGAAGGGACTCTGTTATGGATCTTAAAGATTCCATTCGGAAATGCTTGAGATCTACATACCGGTTCAGATATTTCAGATCTAGAATTGCACTCCAGTCTCTGGTTTTCTTAAGAACCGTGAAGAAGATGGAGTAAACCCCGTTCTGACGGTCGTTTATGGGAACGGGTTCTATGGCCTGGATGCTTAGTAGGAGATCTATTGCAGACCTGGTCCTTGCCATCTTCACTGGATCCCTGTGAACTGGAGAAATGACAAAGCGTTGAGGTGGAATCAAGAGAAATTCTATTTTGTATCCGTGTGTGACAATGTCTATGGTCCAAGCATCTGGGTGTGAGGTGAGCCACTCCTGTGGCGAAGGTGTCCCCCCACAGGAGGGATCAAGCAATCATGCCTTAGGATTTTTGGGGGTCTCTTCCTTTGTCAAACCTACTTCTAATTGATCTGGGAAACCTGTTGTTGGTGTTGAAGCTGCCACGGTGAAAGGACTGCTTGTTGTTTCCCCAGGAAGGTCTTCTAGAGTCTTGTCTGAACCTGGGAGTGTAATTGTAGGGACGAAAGGAGGGGAAAGGGCTTGTTGTCCTCTTTTCTCCCAGTCGCACATATTTGGGTAAGGCTTTTTTCTTATCATGGGTCTCCACTAGTATTTTATCTAGGAAGTCTCCAAACAACTTGGTCCCTTGGAAGGGGTATGCAGAGACAATGGCTTTGGCTTGATAGTCTGCTGGCCAAGCCTTCAGCCAGACTATGCGCCTTGTCGCTGCAGCTGAGGCCATTGCCCTGGACGCAAGGACCATGGAGTCTGTATGCATTCATTCCTGCAGGGAAAACTACACCAAGTGTCCCATAAGCCTTGTTTTCTGGTGACTCTAAAAACAGACTGAAGAAAATGGGCTTGTTTTCATATCTGATGGGTAATCAAGTGACTCAATATCCTTTGGCTTCCTCATTTTTTCAGCTTTCTGCTCCAGTTAAGTAACTGCACTAGATTTGGCAGCTTTCACTTGCTGTGCTGAGAAGTCATCAACTTCTCCCTCTCCCCCCTGCTTAGCTTTCTGGGACATCCTTCCCCACCTTTTCAAACGGGCTTTCTTTGATATTCATAGATTGGTGGTTGAGTGTTAATGTTTACCTCCAAGAGTTGGCATTACTGGAACTAGGGAAAGGATGACAAGGAAATGATAGGGGATCAAAACAGCCACTATCTTGATCTTTTCCAGAGCCAAGATTTCTTAATTTTACAATGTACATATTCATTTGCTTCTCCTTCGGGGGAAGAGCCATGACTCAGTGGCAGCAGATTTGTCTGGCACACAGAAGGCCCCAAGTTCAATCCCTGGCAACACCAGTTTAACAGGATCAGGTTGTAGGTGATGGGAAAAACCTTTAACCCAATGTATTTATTTAACTTAAAACATCTACAAGCTGCCTTTCTACCTTCTGGGAATCAAGGTGGATTATAATGTAAGACCTTGGACAGCCACTGCCTGTCAAAGTAGACAATACTGACTTTATCAGTAGAAAAGAGCAAGGGTCCAGGAGCGCCTTAAAGACTAACAACATTTGTGGCGGGGGGGGGGGGGGGAGCTCTCCTGGTGCACTGCTCACTTCTTCAGATACTGACTTTAAACAGACCTGTTATCTGATTCAGGATAAGGCAGCTCCACGTGTGTGTTCACACACACCGTTCTATGGCACAATGAAATGTAGAGGAGGACAAGATTGTAATACTTTCAGTACTGCTGTAAGAGAAACTTTTGGCAGATGAAATTTTCCTTAGAAATTAGAAAAACAATACCGTCTGACATTTTTCCTTCTACAAAGTTAAGGAGCACAGCGCTCTCCCCCAACTGTTGTCTTATGGGCTTTATTTCAAAAAATATGGCTGCACCAAATGGATGTCTATGGATGTTGTTATCCGCGCTGGAGTATTGGCAGTCTTAGAAGAGGAAGCTGTTCACCTTCAGAAAGTGAGTCCTCTCCCTTGGCACCAGTTCCCAGAAGAAGGGCCGCTGACCGGAGCCACATGAAACACCTCAGGGTCACCGCAGACACCCCTGACTGAGTGGGACAATCAGCCGATAATTTCTCCCAGATGGCTTGGGGAACGTCAATCAAATGTTCAAGCGTGGGGGAAGCTACTGCGACTGGAGCATCGGAACAAAGAGGAGAATCTGACACTTGGGCTTCGGATTTGAAGAGAAGACCTTCCATCTCAAGGGATTTCCCCATCCTTAACATCTGCTCTGAGTACAGGTGAAGATCCTCCTTTGGTGAGATTGGAGCCGTATCACCTACCGCTTCTCTGGATGATGGATCTGAGAGGAGTTCGGATCCAACGTCTGACTAGGAGGCCTCTTCCTCCCCATCAGAATTGAATAGCTGGCATCCTGGGGAAAAGGCAGATGGAACTGAGAGATGAGAGGGGGACCAGTTCAGAACTGAAGCCAGAAGCTGAGAATGCAGCAGGTCCCATCCCCCACCCCAAGACAGGCCACAAGATGGGAACAGACAGACCACAGAACCAGCCGAGATACAAGGTATGCCACAGAACGGAGGCTGTGCTGGAACTGACTGTGAAGGGCCCGCGTGGGATGAACAGGCCTTATCCCTTACTGGCAAGGAATGGGAGAGAAGATCAGGCAGTATTTCAGCTTCTGAAAAGGAGACTGCTTGCTCCCAGAAGTGAGGAGATGGGGTTCGTGGAACTGGCAGAGTTCTTTCTCTAACACTACTGGTTCCAACTGCTCAGGCTGGGGAACCGTAGGAAATCTTTCAGGTTGTTTGGAGCGAGGTGGAACTGAGCCCCTGTCAAGACGTATAGATTTCATCTTGGCCTTCTTGGGAGATAGTTCCAAAGTGCTCCTGTGAGGAATGGACGGATCCGGGGACCTGGAATGGAGCCTACACAGATCTAGGGTGGGAAATGAGCAGGCTGAAGCTACAGGTCCCAGCCTCGAGGGACACTCTCACACTGCAGATGGCTTTGAGACTGACAGACAAAAAGCAGCTTTGAGGTGTGAGGGCCTATCGCCACTTGCTGTGGGGACTCACTCAAACAAATTAAACAGTGCATGTGCTCATTGGTTTGGGTCATTTTTGGCCCACACTGGGAAAATTTCTTGAAGAGCGGTTTTTGAGCCACTGAGAACAAGAAAAACAAGGATAAGGAACAACAGGCAGGAGCAACAAAGAGCAAAGCCAGAGCTAGTCCTCTCAGACTGGCAGCAAAGAAAGAACTGAGAGGAAATGGTGCTCCTGCCTCATGCTGCACAAGTTTTGGCGGGGAAATGCCACATGGGGTGTGCAGAGGGGAAGGAGTGCCTTCCCTGTCTCTGTAAACCAGGAAATTCTATCAGAGGCCAGCCTGCGCATGTGCAGTCCCAATGTGGGACTGTACAGAAGACCAAAAATGAACACAGAAGTTCTCTGCCCTTTGCAGCCAATAACTATACCTTCATACTCAACTCTCTCCCTCAACTCTGTAATCTTATGGGTTTTATTTTTTAAAAAAAAACTGAAGAAAATATGGTTGTACCACTGGTGCGATCTACTGTAGATCAAGGAGAGACCCCTTCTATGTCCCAAAACACTGGTCAAAGTATAGAACATAAGGATAGCCCTGCTGGATCAGACCAACAGTCCCTCTAGTCCAGCATCCTGTCTCACACTGTGGCCAACAAAAGGGCATAGAGGCTGAGGCCTTCCCTTGATGTTGCCTCCTGGCTCTGGGATTCAGAGGTTGACTGCCTCTAAATGTGGAGGTTCGCCTCAACCACTGACAGACCTGTCCTCCAAGAATCTATCTAATCCCTGATTAATCTATCTAAATCCCTAATTTAACTGATTATAGCCTCATTGCACAAATCAGTTGATCAAAAAGGCAGTTCAGATATTCCAGAAACACAGCCAACAAACTGAATTCAAGACAGTATAAGAATCAAGCTATATGCTACTGAATGAAGCACGTAACTTCTACACATATGGTATGTTCTGAGACGATACGGCATTCAACCACAGCTACGGAAGCAAATCAAACATTCAGAACCTGCCCACGGAAGGGCAGCTGCAGCTCTCGGTGTGCATGACGGCTCCTGTGCAGAGCGACCTGAGGTGTCTGAGGAAAACCATCCTTGCGTGCCTATGATAAGCCTTGGCCAAGCACCATCTCTGGCCTCCTAGCTAACCCCACCGGCAACCTGGCTGCTGAGGGGGACTCTGCAAGTAGAGTTTTGTTCACCTCCAACACCCAACAGTGAGAAGAACTTCCACGCCAGGCTTGCCCAAGTGATCCAACAAGTGCCTGTCTTCCTTTAGAGGGAGTGATGACTGGGCAGTTCATAGCGGCCTGGTTCAAAGTTGCTTCCAGCTGTACCACATTTCTAAACCCCACTTGAATCATCAGCTTTCCCACCCACCATGAGGACAGTCCTCCATCTCCTGCAAAGCTCTGAATAACGGCCGGCTCAGTTATCTGAGGGCTTTTCCAGAACTCATCAGGTGTGAGAAGCCGTGTGCTAGGGTCAGTCCAGCCAAAAAACCAAGACTCCCTGTTTGTGACCGACACCATTCTGAAAAAAGGGTTAAAAACAAAGGACGCACAACCCAAGGAAGCTCTGAGAGACTCTGCCCTGTCAAACAGTTGCACCAGAAATCACTGGATGCCATTTTCATGCCTGGGACTTCCAGAAGCCTCTACCCCTCTGCATCACCGGCTCTCACGGTTTGGCGGAGCTTTGACTGTTTCATAAAAGGATTCAAAGGCATCTTTGGGGAGCTGAGCACCCAAAGTGGCACAGTTTCAACAGTTCTATGGGTTTGATCCTGACTGGCTCAGGAGACAGGCTGGGGCTCAGACAGGAGTTCAAACCAGACAGTTCTTCACAGATCCTCAGGAGCCCATTTGCCACAGGGAACCTTCGTACCCCTACACAAACAGACACAAAACCGTAGAAGTTACCTTCAGAAATGCCTCTTTTTGCTCCAGGTGCTTGCTAATCATGGGAGTCACGTGATCCGTTTCGGAGTTTGGGCCCAGTTTGTCAGCTCCTCCACACCAGTCCTCTTCCCGCTTATACTCTTGCTCCAGGCTTTCCAGCACACTGCACACCTGCCAACCAAAAGGTGAAGCGCTGAGACCCGTGTGCCTGGCAGAGGGAGGAGGGCAGCCTATGCCCCTGGAAATGGTTCAAAGTCTGTCACTGGCTTCCACAGCTGCCTCAGAAGTCACTCTACAGCCACTTGGGTCAGCCCTGCACTGCACATTTTAGGAATCCCAAACTCCTCCCCATGTGAGCAGAGGATGCCTCCCTCCCACCAATTGACCGTGGAAGTCAACTCTGCCGCTCATGACCAGGAAGGGAGTGATGCAAGTGGTATGGCACCTTTGCTGTCATGAGACAGACGGTCTTTAGCGTGAGCACACTCTAATTGCTTCTGACCTGCAATTACCGTATTTTTCGGACTATAAGACGCACCTGGCCATAAGACGCACCTAGTTTTAGAGGAGGAAAACAGGGGGAAAAAAATATTCTGAACCAAATAGTAGGTAGTTGGGGGGGGGGGGGGGAAGAGAGAGAAGAAAGAAAGAAAGAAAGAAAGAAAGAAAGAAAGAAAGAAAGAAAGAAAGAAAGAAAGAAAGAAAGAAAGAAAGAAAGGAAAGAAAGAAAGGAGGGAGGAAGGAAGGAAGGAAGGAAGGAAGGAAGGAAGGAAGGAAGGAAGGAAGGAAGGAAGGAAGGAAGGAAGGGTGTTTCCCTCCCCCCCTTGCTTGGGTCCCAGTGGCTTAACGCCACTCAGGCCCAGCTCTTCCCTCCCTACCTGCCCCCCCTGCAGCCCGGGAAAGGTGAGCGGGGGAGGGAGGGGGTAGGTAGGGGTGAGAGAGAGAGAAGGAAGGTAGGTAGGTAGGTAGGTAGGTAGGGGGGAGAGAGAGAGAAGGAAGGAAGTAAGACAGAAAGGAAGGAAGGAAGGAACAGGAAGGGAGGGAGGGAGAGAGAGAGAGAGAAGGAAGGAAGACAGAAAGAAAGACAGACAGAAAGAAAGGAACAGGAAGGTAGGTAGGTAGGGGGGAGAGAGAGAGAGAACAAGGAAGAAAGGAAGGAAGGTAGGTAGGTAGGTAGGTGGGGGAGGAGAGATAAGGAAGGAAGACAGAAAGAAAGACAGACAGACAGACAGACAGACAGAAAGGAAGAAAAAGGAAGGTAGGGAGGAGAGAGAGAAGGAAGGAAGGAAGGAAGGAAGACAGAGAGAGAAAGAAAGACAGACAGAAAGACAAGGTGCTTCCCTCCCCCCCCCCCTTGCTTGGGCCCGAGTGGCTTAACGCCACTCAGGCCCAGCTCTTACCTCCCTACCTCCCCCTGCCACAGCCCAAGAATGGTGAGGGGGGGGAGGAATGGGGCGGGAAAGGTGAGCAGGGTAGGGAGGGGGCTTCCTCCCGGGCGGCCCCAGGAGCTTCTGAGAGGGGTGGGTGGGAGGGGAGTTTCTGAGGGGGGTGGGTGGCTTCTGAGGGGGGTGGGTGGGAGGGGGGCTTCTGAGGGGGGGAGGAAGGGAGGGGGGCTACTGAGGGGGGTGGGAGAGAGGGGGCTGGGAGGGGAGCTTCTGAGGGGGTGGGAGGGAGGGGGGCTGGGAGGGGAGCTTCTGAGGGGGTGGGAGGGAGGGGGGCTGGGAGGGGAGCTTCTGAGGGGGGCTGGGAGGGAGGGGGGCTGGGAAGGGAGCTTCTGAGGGGGGTGGGTGGGAGGGAGCTTCTGAGGGGGGTGGGTGGGAGGGGGGTTTCTGAGGGGGGTGGGTGGGAGGGGGGTTTCTGAGGGGGGTGGGAGGGGAGCTTCTGAGGGGGGTGGGTGGGAGGGGGGGTTTCTGAGGGGGGTGGGAGGGGAGCTTCTGAGGGGGTGGGTGGGAGGAGGGCTTGCTCCGGGGGCCGCGGTGCTCGCCGCGGCCCGGGATATTGATGGGGAGGGGGGGCGGGATCTGGATGGGGAGGGGGGGCGGGGAGGTTTCTCCCTGGGTCGTGGCGCTCGCTGCAGCCTGGGATCTGGATGGGGACGGGGGCGGGGGGCGGGATCTGGATGGGGACGGGGGCGGGGAGGTTGTTCCCTGGGTTGCAGCGCTCGCTGCGGCCCGGGATCTGGATGGGGACGGGGGCGGGATCTGGATGGGGACGGGGGCGGGGAGGTTGTTCCCTGGGTCGCAGCGCTCGCTGCGGCCCGGGATCTTGATGGGGAGGGGGGCAGGGGGGGCGGGATCTGGATGGGGAGGGGGGAGGGGGGCGGGATCTTGGTGTGGTGGCGGGCGGGGAGGTTGCTCTCGGGGCCGCGGCGCTTGCCGCGGCCCGGGATCTTGATTGGGTGGGAGGGAGGAAGGGAGCTTGCTCCCAGGGCTGGCGGAGCTCCCCGCGGCCCCAGGAGTTTGTGCGGGGGGGGAGAGAAGGGGGATTCCTCCAGGAGCCGCGGCGCTTGCCGCGGCCCCTGGAGGTTGATTCACACCATAAGACGCAGGCACTTTCCCCCCCACTTTTTGGGGGAGAAAAAGTGCGTCTTATGGTGCGAAAAATACGGTACCTTTGATTAAAAAGAATCAAGTCTTCCCATATGTGACTGGTTTCAGAGCCAGGGCGAGGTGCTGGGGAAGCCAACACACGGCTCCTGCGCTCAGGGACACAGCCTCCCACCCCCTCTCCCCTAGTGTAGACGGCCAGTGTGGCACCAGGTGGTTACCAGGGCTAGGCTAGGACCTGGGGGACCCCCCTTCAAGTACCCCTGTTCAGCCATGAAGTTCCATGGGGCCACTTGGTCTCTCCCAACTTCACCCACCTGACAGGGATGCTTCAGGGGCAGAACACCCGGAACTCCTTGGAGGAAGGGCAAGGATGAGGATGCAGGGAGGAAGAGAGCTGAACAATACATGACATGAAGCCCTTGTGCTGTGGGTTCCCCCGGCCACAGGCCACTGACTTCTGCTGGCAGGTGTGGGGAAGCTTGCCCCAGTTAAGCACCGCAAAATCTCCCAAACGCACAGGGCTGCTGCTGCTGCTTCTGTTGGGGGGGTGGGAAGTGAGGATGGCCTTGCTGGCTGCAGGTCAGGAGCCGCTGAGCTCCAGCTGCACTAAGTTCTGCCTTCCCTTCCTTGCAGGTTCTGAACACCCTGGGGGGCAGCGCCAGAGGCACACGGTCCTGGTTCTCCTCCTGGGGTCGCTTCGGCCCACACTGGCAGCCCAGAGAAGCCGTCTGGGTCGTGTGGCTTCACTGTATTGTATTTCAGTATTTTTTTGTGTGAGATGCTGTTGGGTCCCTTCAGCAAGAATAGCCACATAAAAATGCCACAAATAAATGAACTGATTAAAAAATCTCCACTTTGCCCAGATCTAGTCAGAATCCCATGAGGCCTTAAATGAACCATGGGTAGAGAGCAGGCGCTGAACTGAGCCTTCCAAAAAGCCCTGCCTGTGGAACACAGACCCTTCAGGAAACGGTGCATTTGCATTTCCTCTACAAACACTGATTATGCTCACAACAAGTGCTTGGGGAATCTATAAAGAACAGAAAAATGTTGGCCAACTTACACATCCTCATATGTTGCTGGGTGTCAGCACGGAAAATGCAGCAAATGGCTCGAGTCCATAAAACTGAACTGGTTTTCCTTATTAACCGCACTTCAGTGAATACGGGCTTTAAAGCTAACATAACACAAAGTCACCTCTCAGCACTTCCCGTTAAGCAAAGGAATGGAAGCTTAACCAATCCTGTCATCCAGTACCTGCTCTGAGGTCTTGTAAAAGGCCACGGAAGCATTCACCAGCTTGAGGCGGTCTTCCATCTTGAGCATCAGCTGCTGCCAGTGAGAGGCCACTTTCTCAGCACAGTCACGGATCATGTCCATGTCGTAGTGATTCGCCTGCAACATCGCCTCAGCTTTCTGCTGCACCTGCAGCGCGCTCTGATGCGTTTTCTGATTAAATGACCAGAAGACATGCTGCTTCATTCATCGATGCACTCCGAGCCCGTTCCACTGTTGGGCTGCTCATTTTTGTTTGCAGCAGAATTACAAATTGCATCTACAGGCTAGACACGTGGAACCAGACAGGGCATATTCTCCATCTCTTCCCCACCCGCTCCCTTCTGTCTAAGTGAAGGCGGAGAGTCAGGGATGCCACCCTCTGCACTCACAGGGTGCCTTTGGGAATGATCCTTCTAGACACACCTGGAAGCATATTACAGTTACAAAGTGTCCATAGAAGATGCTCAAGAAATACCCCCCTGAGCTATTATTAGAAGAACCTAGAGAGGCACATTTTAGGCTCTCTCTTCCTTTAAATGCCTGCTCAAAACCCACCTTTTCATGGCATTTGGTCACATGTCAATCCATGCTCTCCATGCCTCCCCTGTGGTTGTAATTTAAAATTATAAATCTTCAGGGCAGGAGCCTGTATTTTTATTTTCCTCCCTCTTTCTTCATGTGAGTCTGAACCGTTCTGCACTCATCTAACAAGAGGGGGAGCTGCAGGAACTCGCAGGGACACTCTATGCCTTGAGGCATCTGCTGCTTCCCCTCTCACTCGCCTCCTTCCACCTACTGTCACTGTGCGCTCTCGCTCTCCCTCTCTCTTTTCCTCCCTCTCTGGCTTCCAAGCCTCATGCCACAGCCGACCAGGTGGTGAAGGTTCCTGGGTCAGTGGTGCGTCCTCTTCCAACCCGCAGGCCTCTGCTGGGTGGCTGTGCTGGGTTGTGGAGAAGTGTCCCCTGGCCAAGCCTGGTCCCGCCATGCAGACCTCTTTATCTGCACCCTGAGGTCAAGGTTCAGCATGAGGTGTACGTCTAATGTATAACACATAAAGGATCGTACAAGATGCCCAGCTGACGGCCTTGCTGAGCAGAGTTTCCTTCTGGAGTGACACCCCCCCCCCTGCGGACAGAGCCAAGGGCTGCCAATAGATGCAGGACATTTTAGCACAACTGGTCCTCTAGGGATGGAGCAAGCAGGATGTTCTTTGTTAGAGGGGAAAGGATTCAGGTAATGGCTGCAATCCTGCCCCAGAAGTGAGGGGATTACGGAGGAAGTGTCACAGGAAAAAAGGCCCTGGGTCTACTTCTGGTAGACATCCACCATTCCCGCCCTGAAACCTTCTCCGGCAGCCCACAGAGGAGGAGAGGGACAGAGGCACACCGAAACAACACGGGTGTCAAGACACTCCCTTCCAGCAAACGGTGGAGCCCCAGGCCAGCTGCTTTCCCAGGAGCTCTCTCATCCTATCTTCACCCTGGGGAGTGTTTTCCTGCTTCCTTTTATGCCTGGCTAGGCAGCTTCTCAGAAGTTGGTGGAAGCTCAGAAAATCATCAGGGGCAGATCCAGCTATTTGGAAGCAAACACTTCTTTCCCATGGCAACTTCCTCCCAGGGATGAGAGCAACCCCTGCCAGCCTGCAGCTCTCTGGCTGGAGCAGCTGTGGAGGTAAAAAAGTCTATGGAAGGGTTTAAAACTCGGAAGGGCTTCATCGATAAAAACAACGCTTTCAGCACATATCGATTTGCATGAGGCAAAGGGTCTAAGTCTACACAGAGCTGCAGCAACACACCAGATGAAGGCAACAAGCTCTACAAGACAAGACTTAAGAGCACAGAACTAGACAATAATTAAAGATCCCAGGTTTGGTTTGTCTTTCAGAATATATTATCTTTAACTTTATCAACTGGGTATTAACTTGTCCCAAGAGGACTACATGACTGTATAAGGTGTGCACTTACAAAACAGTGCATACTGCACCCAGAGAACCAAACCTGAGCAGCTGCAGTAGACCACGGAAATTGGGACATATTTGCAAGAAAGCATGTTATCTGCATGCTCTACCCTTACAGGGTTTGAGCAGTTCCATCCCACTTGCTTCAGGTCCTAGAGCTGAACTATGAGGAAGGAATACTGGGATACAGCAAATGGAAGATGAAAAGTGTAGTCCAAAGGCTGGAGGTCCAGAGAGACAGTGTGACTGTGTGAACAAATGCCATATCCAGTGAACGCATGGAACCCATGAAGCCTGTCAGTGTGTGCCACCTGATGGGAATGTCATGGACGGCACATATTCAACCTGTTCTGAGCCAGCTACACTGGCTGCCAGTGGACTGCTGAGTCAGTTTCAAGGATTTGATACTGACCTCCAAGGCCTTGAGCAGTCTGGGACCAACGTATCTGCAGGACCGTCTCCTCTGGTATGTCCCCAGGAGAGCTTTATGCTCTGCAGATAACAACCTGCTGGTGATCCCTGGCCCCAAAGATGTCTGGCTGTCCTCGACCAGGGCCAGGGCCTTTTCGTTCCTGGCCCTGACCTGGTGGAACTCTCTGCCCAGTAACACCGGAGCCCTGCAGGAATTCATGCAATTCCGCAGGGCCTGTAAGGTAGGGATGTTCCGCCAGGTGTATATACCGAGCACACACCCCTAGTGAGGATACACACACTTGCGAACTGGGAACAACAGAAAGGGGAAACAGAAAGCTCCACCAAACAACAGCAGAACAGAAGACAGTTACTGCAGCACCAAGGATTTCTGGAAATTAAAAGACTTCCAGCCAGCAAAGCAAAGGGTTTTACTTTTTGCACTGGTAAACACTCACATCTTAATAGGTGTGCTAGACGAAGGTCAGACCTACAGTAATGTTTGTGACATATGGGATCCCTGAAGTCTGATACATACAGTCAATTAGTTGTCCAGGCTCACAGTTCACTGTATTACTTTGCTTCTTTTTGTATGCCATCTTGGTTCACTATTCACCTTACCATGCTTGGGGGGGCGGTAATTCCTGAGGGGAGAGTGTGTGGGTGGGAGTGCCTGCTCTTGTAGCCTGCTCTCTAAGTGGTGCCCCTCGGCTTTCTCCTGAGAGTGGCCTTGGAGATGTTTTTGCCCAAGTTACCATAGATATGACATCATACATCTGTCATCGTTGCCATAGCAACGCTAGAGCAGAGTGATGACATATGTCTGTGGGGTGTGGGGAGATACTGAACCTTACCGATAACTTCTGGGGTTTCACACACTTTCTCTGTTCCTGACAGGGAACCAGTTTTCAAGTGAGCATATCTCTAATAAAGCATTTCAATAAAGAAGCTGTGGAGAGTGTCTCAACTGGGGATCTGACCTTAGTTTATACTGAAGACAGGCAAACACTAAAGCATGACTCAAGCGGTTACTGGAAGCAGATGGGTCACCAACTTCCCTACAGCCAAAAGTCCCGCATTGCCCTAGGAGAGCCTGAATGACAAAGTCACCTGAATTCTCCTTCATCCGTCACAGAAACTAACCCCACCTTCATCTCCAGCAGTTTGCAGCTCTCTCTAGTATCAGATGTATTCATAGTTTTGCTTGGAGAAAACCAAGGCATTTCGGGCATTATGTTAGAAAAACTGAATAGCGTAATTTTATAAAGTATCCAAGTTATAAAGGATGCATTTTATGTTTTAAAAACCCCCAAAAACAGCTGGATATTTTCATACTAACAAATTCAATGGTAGAACAAAGTTTGAGTCCTTTAAGACCAACTAAGTTTAATTCTGGGTATAAGCTTTTGTGTGCATGCACACTTCGAACCAAAAAGTTTAATTTCTTGAGGTGTACGTGCACACAAAAGCTTCTACCCAGAATAAAACTTTGTGGGCCTCAATGGTGCTACTGGACTCAAACTTTGTTCTGTTGCCTCAGACCAACATGGCAACCCACCTGAATCTGTATTCAATGCCACGGTAAGTACATAAATATAAGCCGAGTAGTATTTAACCAGCACCTTCTCGCCTAAATACATAAGCAGGATGACTCTCTATACTTGGCTGGACCACAGTCCAACTTGGCCGCCCCGCTGGCTCTTACCTCTATCGCATGCTGGAACTGCTCATGTTCGCGCTGTAGCTGCTCAGCCTCCTGCAGTGAGCTGGCAGTGATGAGGCCAGCATTTAACATGGACTCTCCATTCCGGATCCAGCCCAGTACCTAAAAAAGAGGTGCAAAAAGGCATAGATTAGAATGTAACCTTGACACCTGGCCCAATACCTTTTAAAATAAACTGTGTCCATTGGTAAATAGCAATATTTTAAGATGAAATCCTCACCACACATAAGAACAGCCTAAAAACCAAAATGTAAAACCCACTGATTTTATTATCATGCAATTAGACACACTGCTACACGTAAGATAAAATTTCCTTCATTCTTCCTATCACCAGCTAAGTATCTAATTTGTCTGGTGCAAAAGGATCTAATTCGTCTGGTGCAAATGAAATTGCTACTGTGGCTTTGTGGTTTCCCCAAGGAGGAACATGCAACTCACACGAAGATCCAAGATGCCCTGCCATCTTTGTGCAGTATGGCTTGTTTTCCCTTATAGATGCAGAAGAAATGAATCAGAAACAAGACATACCTGCAAAATGGTGTGTGCATGTGTGTGGGGGGGTTATCCTAAAGGATGCCCTCCTCCCACGTGAAACACCCCAACCATTCCGGTCGTCTTCAAAGGTGCCCCCACCTTCTAAAGCTAGCTAGACGGCTACTTAAGAAATGGCCTTCTTGCTCCTGGCACCAAAATTCTGCAATTCCCCCCCCCCATGGAGATTCGTCTGTCTCCCTCTACAGCTGTCCTCTCCCAAAAAATGAAGACTTTTTTGTTTTGTTCCGAGTTCCCTTGCTGACTTTCCTTAGCCCTTTTCTCTATTTGTGTGCGTTTTATGTGCATGCGTTTTTATGTGCTTTATGATGCCTTATTTTATTGTTTTAGATATTACCTATGCATTTGTATTTTAACTGCGTTTTAATGACTGAAACTACTGAAACATTTTAATGCCTGCTGTCTTGGAAACCCTGAATTGGAAATGTTTTAAATAATAACATTAAAGAATCTGAGGATGACAATTAGCAAGGAAGAAGCACAGCAATACAGCATACCTTCAAAGTACAAATGTGCGTGGATATATATCCTAGGCTGCCCTGGTTCTAGGGCAGCAAATCTGACAGGAAGTCATGGCCACTAGTTGGAAGAATCAGGCATAAAGTGCAGCAGGACACAAACACAACAAATAGCTAAACACCCTTTACTCTGCCTGACCCAACACCTGCTGAGCTATGGAGCTTTTCCCAACTCGGAAGTGAAAACAGCAAGCCTTCTTCCTTCCTGGCTTCAGCATGAAAAGTGTATTTTTGTCTCAAGGTTGCTCATGTCAGAAGAGAGAGGTCACTTCCTATTACTTAAAAATGATGGAGATGAAAACAGAAACTGAGGATTCTTTTCATTGTCCAGAACATGGAACGGTATTTACTTCGAGGCTAAATGTAGACTATTTTCAAGTTGTATACAGATTCAGGCAGACACAAAACCTGATGCTCGAGTGAGATGCTTGCTATGAACTCCACAATCTGCAACTTACATTTGGCACTCACATTCTAAAACTAGAGCTCACTCAGCTGGCAGAGTAAGACCAGGTACTTTAATATAATAATCATATTAAGGAAAGCAACTAAGAAAAGCCATTTAAGCAACACACAGCATGCCAAACAGTCGGCTGGGTCCAGCTGTTCAGTAAGCCATTGACAGCAGCCTGCTGGAGGGGAGCAAAAGTCCCTCCCCTCAAGCATCCTGTTTCCAGTAGTCACCAGCCTTCCCTGCTTCTGAGCATGGGTGTCTGGGTGTCAGGGCTAGCAGCTCACAGCACTGCAACCTTACTGAAAGAGGAGTTCAAGCACAGCACATCCATGCTGCCAAATGACTCCTGTTCATTTCTGCGGAACCTGCCTGGAAGAGGTTTCCTGTGGACCACATCCCAGATCTTTCAGAGATAGGTACATGCAAGAGAAATTGTACACATTTGTGTATATATGATTTTACATGGGTATGTGCCTGTGGGGACAAACTCACACACACACACACTGACCCAGGTATTCCAGTGGCTTAAATAACGGAGTGAAAAACTGCAGCAATTCAGCATCAATTCACACCAGCCACGATGGTTTGGTTGCCCCCTTTGGCAAAGAGCTTATGCCATCGCTTCAGCTAATCATTTTAGGATCATGAACGACAATTTCCTGACAGAGGTTGCTGAGCAGGGACTGGGTACCATATGCAGTGCAGCATACCTGCTTGACTTCGGCCTGCAGGTGGCGCAGTTGCACGCACTGCTCCAGGTGTTTCCGATGCTGCTCAGCCACCAAGTCCAGCTCCTGCTGCTTTTCGTGAAGGAACTCCAGCAAGTCCTGGACGCGAGTTGCCATGTCCACATCTCTGTCACAGAGAAGCTCCACACCTGTAACCACCACCCAGGAATTATACATGTGGAGATGGGACCAAAGTTGCATTTATTCAGTTATAAACTATCACCAAGGGCATATGCAGCAAAATCCCCTGCAACTGCAACATGCAGCATTTTCCTTGCGTGCAGTGTCTCAGCTTCTTGCATTTTTAAAGGCAGGTTTGTGTAAAAATGTGACAGTGCGTGGCTAATGTCTGCGGACATCTCTAATTTGGGGGGAGGGTGCCGAAGTGTGACTATTGCCGAAGTGTGACTCTTGCCTCAAGCAGAACTCCCTGCAGCCAGGCAGCTGGGGCGAGTCAGAGAATTCCATTCTGTCCCTGCGGACAACCAGTTTAGGGCTGTGGGCAGGGAGTGAAGTGGAGTTCAGTTCTGTGTCATTTCTTTTCAACCCAAATCATCTTCTTCCACCAAACTGATCCGTTATATTTTAAAATTAATTTTCTTTTAGGATCCTTATGCTCTCCATATATTTCTGTTTAAGTTACCAAAGGGCCCCACACTCTCCTGCCACTGCTCCCAGGAGGACAAGGGTCTCACCGCTTACTGCCAACATACCCCTTGGTTCTTTGGCCTAGCTCTACTTTGCACTCAGGAAGATCAATCCATGCACATGAACGCTTATACCTGGAATTAAACTTTGTTGGTCTTAAAGGTGTCATTGGGCTCAAGGTTTGTGCTTTGTAATTAGGAGTTTGCCTACTGAAGATTATAGAATCAGTATCTAGTTTTAAGAATCCTATGAGAAAAATATTCTACAGGCCAAAACCCCCAACCTAACAAAAACACACACACCAGCTTTAGACTTCATACAGACAAATGGTTTCCAATGCTTTGGAAAAGTGGGTGTATTTTCCAAAAGCAGTTGTTATTGCGGGGGGGGGGGGGTCCCCCCACCGTTCAAAACTGTACACACTTGGGTTCATGGAAAGTAGCTGTTGGATCCCAGAATTCAAAATACCTTCCTCCAACTGTGCACCCTATTTATCCTTCCCGCTGCCTAACAGAGTCTAAGAACTAATCCTGGACAGACTGATAACCTCAAAAGGTCTGATTTTCCAAAGACTAAAATATTTTATTAGAAAGGGTGAGATTTTTCAGTGCTTTTGATGATGTCCCAGTTCCTTTAGTAATAAGAAGACGAACGGTTCAGCACAAGTTTGGATGCCTCCTTGCCAGGCCAGCCTCCATCATCCCGACCAATCCCGTGACCTGGTTAAGAGGGGACAGATCTGTCTTACCCGAGGCCTGGACTTCGTTGACATACTGCAGGAGATCTTGCCCTTGGTGGATAACATCAAAGGTCAGGTTATTCATGGTCAGGGCTTTGTCTGCATGATGCTGAAGCCGTTGCTCAGCAATTGTGAGGTCCTCAGTGTCGAAATCGTTCATCTGCTGGGAAAGCTCATCATTCCAGGATTCAAGATCTGAAATTATCTGAAGCCCAAAAGAGAAAGATCAGCACTTCAGCATCTGACCACACGCAGTAAAGATTCTTCTGAAGTATTTAAGAAGTACCCCAAATGCCTTGAGAAAGGCTGAGCACTAGTTGAATACAGGCCCAAATCCTTAGTAACCAAGTATGCTTTTTTCACGGATAATAATTTCTTCCGCGCTGATCAATCTTTTGAGACAAAAGGAGCTATATTTAAAGAAGCAAGCTCCTCTTGAACTGGAATCAGACATTTGATGCATAAAATCTAGAATGGAAAGAGACTTTTAAATTTTGTTCTGGCAGAAAGCCAACAGATTACAAATTATCTAACCATCTAACACAAACCACCTGTTACTAAACTCAAACTGAAAGTAGTTTCCAGCCAGTCTCAGACAAGGGTGCATCCACAACCTTCAGGCACATCTTTGTCCTCCTAACAGCCGGCCTTCAAGTGAAAGGCTTGAGGATCTGAACTCAGGAGCAGGGAAAGAGTGGATGAGCTAACCAATTCCTCATAAATTTAACCCTTCAAGTGAAGCTCCAGCCCATCTCTAAGGTGAGAAAGGAAAGACTTAATGGAAGAGGGGTATACAGCCTGAGAGAGACTCACGTCGATGGCATCCCTCTCAAATATCCGCAGCTGCAAGAAGAGCTCCAGCTTGATTTTGCGCTCCTGAAAAAGCTCCTCCATTTGCGACTGGGCTTCATCCAGCTGCTGAAGGACTGTCTCTATGTGATTGATGGAGCTGTTGTGGGGAGTCTTGTTGCTCGAGATAGCAGAATCCCTGTTGTTGTTTTTTAAAAGAAAGAACACAAGAACAAAAGGGTAAAAACCACAAGATGTCAAGAGTGGAATGCCAGTGCGTGTGTGTGTGCCCACACAGTGTTTCTCAAATGCCCATGTGCTGCAGGACTCAGAAGGAGCCCGGTCAATCTACACTGGTTTACACACGACTTAACAACCCCAGGCCCTGAGGAAGCCTCTGCCACAGCACCTGATCTGCAGGGCCACAAAACGGCCATCTGGTGGGGGTTTCTACAGCATGTTCCATCGTGGTCTTGAACAACTAACTGTGTTGGTCTTAAAGGTGCTACTGGACTCAAATTTTGTTCTGGTTTATTTAAAACATTTAACGCCACCTTTCTACCCAAATTCAGGTCTCCGAGCTGGAGAGGTGGCAGGGAAACAAGGAAGATGAGCCTGAATGTACAACAAACATACAACTGTTAAAAATGTTCCACCCCAAAGGATTTCTGTTACTGGACTTAACTGTAACTTGTCTGTGAATTTAAGAGAACCTCGCCATTCCTTGATGACCTGTCTGGGGGAAAACTTAGTCTTGCATGTGGGGAAAATACAGCACTGAGGGAGTGTCAAGATGGCGGGGGGGGGGGAGACACACACAGCAGAATGATGTGCCAGCTGGGCAGACACCCAGGGGGTGGGTGTGCCCCTCACCTCAGCTGCTGTATCAGGTCCTCTCCTTCCTTGATGACGTTCACGGTCACCTGCAGGGTGGTCTGCTGCTGCTGGCCAAACCTTTTGATCAGCTCCTGCACGGCCTCCACGGACTCGGCATAGACGTCATCCAGCAGCTCCTTCTGCAGCTCTTCCAGCCACGTCCACAGCTACGAGGGGGGAGAGAGAGCCCGGCAGGTCAGCCTGCAGATTGCCACGTGGGGGTCCCCCCCCGCTCCCCTGAATAATTCTTTTAAAAAACCTGACTGTGAAGTGCTTATCAATACTAATCACATATCCCTTTCTACTCTTCCTAACTCCGTGCGCGAGATCAGGGGGCCAAGGCCAGGAGACAGGGGCTTCCCCAAGGAGCTCACGGTGCAGCTGAGATTAGAACAGGGATCTTCCTGCTCCCGGCTAGTGCAGGACAGAAGGTGGGTAAGAGTTTGAGGTCTCAGTCAAAAAAGCTCCAGTTCGAATCCCACCTTTGTCACAAACCCGCAAGGTAAGTTTCACCATCAGCCTCAAGCTCCCCTCCCCTCCCCTCCGCCTGTCACAGGAAGGTAACACAGACCGACATTTCAAGGCTGAGGTAAGGATGACGGAGGCAGAGGACGAACATTTCTTTAGGGTATTTTAAAGCATTAAAGAAATGCTAAAATTACAGCATCACATGGTCACTAAAAGTTACACAAGGTCTATTTTCAGTAAATGAACCCTGAAGTTTTGCATGATGATGATGATGATGGTGATAAAGGTGAATGATCACTCTGGCTTCTTTGCACTCTCTGAGCAGCTCTCAGCAGTCCTAGGAAAGGCCGGCCCAAGAATTCCACTCCCAGAAAGGCAGAGAAACTCAAAACTACAGGCACGCATGCGCTCACAGACCTTGTGAACACAGTCCTGGTGTTATGCGCTTTTTTAAAAGACAGTCATTTAACAATGAACTAGTCTTGGTCCGAAACACAACTTCAGGCTGGCAGGAATCTCCTTAAACCGCTCAAGCTTATGATTATTTATCATATGGCAGAGTTACACATGGGAAGCATACAGTAATAATAAGCTTATGGATACCGAGCTTGCATTTGTGGACCCAAGAAGAAGAAGAGGAGATTGGATTTATACCCCGCCCTTCACTCACTTGGAGTCTCAGAGCGGCTTACAAACTCCTTTTCCCTTCCCCTCCCCTCCCCACAACAGACACCCTGGGAGGGAGGTGGGGCTGAGAGAGCTCTTTCCCAAGCTGTCCTTGAGAGAACAGTTGGTACAGAGCTATGGCTTGCCCAAGGTCATCCAGCAGGTGCAAGTGGAGGAGTGGGGAATCAAACCGTGCTCCCAGATTAGAGTCTGTGCACTTAACCACTACACCAAACTTAACCAAACAAGAGGTTGCCTTGGGCTGAGTGAGGCCATCAGCCTGCGTGGCCCAGAGAGAGAGGTCTGCTCTGAGTGGAGGGTCCCTGCCCAAGCCCTCTGGGGGGAAGCCGCCGGGACTCAGCTGGGCCCTTCTTCACCAGGCCAGGCATGGACCCTTCCACTGAGCTAGGAGCCCCCGCACTTATCACAAAGAGTAAATGTCTCTTTTTTAAATCCTAAAAATGGTCAGTGTAACAAGAAGCAATAGGGAGATTACAAATTCACTTGGCACCATTTTAAAAAAACACCGAAAAACCCTCCCTGTCGTTTCCAAATTAAAGCTCAGGTCTTCATTTCCGCACTTTGCCAGAGGCGATCACGTGGCCCAGCCACACACACGTTGCTTGCTTTCGAATCAGAGTCCTTCCACAGGCCATTTAAGCCCCACAGCACTTCCTCTGCATTTGAGGAGCAATGCTGATGGAGAGTGTCAAACGACCAAGGTACTTCTTTCTGAACTCATGCCATTTACTTTTTGCAAGCTTCCTTTCCCAAAGTTCAAGAGTGCAATTACGTCCACACAGAACCAAAATTAAGAGGGGCGATAGCAGAGAGAGTTTTACAGAAGGCCATCTAACATAAATCCTGGGTTAGCTGCAATTTCAACAGGTGGCTGGTACCTCATATACCCTTAAGGAGTACAGCAGCTAGCCCTCTGAGAGCTCCCTCCAGCTGGATTCCCCTGTCCTAGCTGTCCCGTCCGTAGCCCACACCAAATCCAAATCTCTCAGTCTTGAGACAGCTGTGACTGCGACAGGTACAAAGAATGCCTTCCCCATCCCCCTGCAGGGCTCCGTGAGGTCTTCAATGAGGAGCTCAGCGGAAACCGATGCAGAGGCCAGATCCGGGGCCTCCACAGCCCAGCCTGCATTACTGGGAAGCCTGAGGGCAAGTGGACGGCTGAATCTTCCCCACAGAGCTCTCTGCTTCTTTTGTTCAGCATCGTACTGAAAAAAGCAGGTTTAACTATAGCTTCTGGAGAGCAAACACTGTTTTTAAAGCTGAATTATTAATCAGATATTTAGAGGCTCTTTCAGGCATAAACCTCTTTTTGATAGCATTCGGTTCATTCTGTTCTCTTCAGTCCTGATGACGTATTATGAAAGCGGGCACACACATTACTGTCATCTGGTCCTAGACCGAGAACACAGCCCTTCTCCAGTCATCTGCACATACTCTCAATGTACTTGCTGTATCACACGATGTACGTAGATGCCAGCCTACCCAGCCCTGGTCCTCAGCAGCTCTCTGCTGTCCCGGGCTTTGGTAGGTCATACCATTCCCATCGCCTTGACTAGAGATGCCAGGAGCTGAACCTCTGGCCTTATGCAGAAGCTGTGCTCTGCTACTCAGCCCTTCTTGTCTCCCACTCTTCCTTTTGCAAGCTTGTTAACAGCCGCCTCTGAAGAGGCAGAGCACTGCTTGCCCGAAGGGCTGCCACAGGCTGAGGAAAAGGGGCTGGCTTGGGACCCTCCAAACCCCCTTCCACTGGTTCCAGGTTCAACAGGGTACTGCTGCCACTCCCAAGGCTTGTTTTGGACTAAGTGGCACCATCCTGGACTTCTTCCCTTCTGCAAGAAACAATCAAAGGCCGGATTCCCTTGGCTGCCTCAAAACAGGCCACCCCAAGCAGAAGAGAGCCACTGCAGCCACAGGGGAGGCAAGACACTCTCCTTTGATCCCTCCTCCCAAGTCCCCTGGCCCAACAGGCTGGCAAACTGAATTTTTACGAGATTCAGGTGGGTAGCTGTGTTGGTCTGAAGAAGCAAAACAAAGTACAGCGCACATGAAAGCTTATACCAGGAATAAAACTTTGCAGGTCTTAAAGGTGCCACTGGACTCAAACTTCGTTTTGGATTTTGACTAATGAGAGAAAATTAGCTATGTATGACTGCAGACCCAAGGACTGACTGTCAAACCAGAGCTCTCTGCCGGGCACGGACGTCCAGAGCGCAATGCTGAACGAAGAAGGTGTTCGGAGTCACCAAGGTTGCTGTTCTGGAGACCCCTCAAAGGCATGCAGTAGAGGCTGCCACGGCCCTTGTGGAATGTGCCCCAGTAGGTTCCGGTAGGGGTTGCTTCGCAAGCAAGTAGCCATTTGATGGTCTCAACAATCCATTTAGACGGTCTTTGGGCTGAGATTCGATGCCCTTTTTTCTGTGACACATTCATCCATTCATTCATTCATAAGATTTATGACTTGCCCAGTCCCTGAGTACACAGAGCTCTGGGCGATTTACATTAGTAAAAATATACATATCACAAACTAGTTAAAATACAATAAATATAATATTACAAACTTAAAAATTAATCCCCCAATGGCATTAATAATCTACTATTGATCAGTTCTGGACTATGTTGCCACCTCACAAGCAGGATAGGGAGGGAGAGTGAGAGAAAGGAAGAAAAACGGAAGAGGAAGGTGCCAGCGATGTTATTGCCCATTGCTGCCTGGCAGAACATCTCTGCCTTGCAGGCCCTGTGGAATTGCCTGAAGTCCCGCAGGGCCCTAAAGTTTTTTGGCAGAGAGTTCTACCAATTCAGAGCCAGGGCTGAGAAGGCTCTGGTAGAAAATAGCTGGATATCTTTGGGGCCAGGGATCACCATGGATCACCGTAAGAGACAAAAAAGGTGAGGATCCTTGCAGTGTGGTTTGGTTCTGTGCAAGTAGAAGAGGAGAGCACCAAGGAGAGGAGAGCACCACCCAGGCAATCCAATTACAGTCAAACAATGACCCTTTCTCACCCTAGCTCAAGCAACCAGGACTCTGCAACAACTCAAAACTCACCCACACACTCCCAAACACAGTCCTCCCACAAAGTACCCTCAGCTAAATCACCTCAGTTGAAAGGAAATAAAAAACCCTCACCCCTCTAGCAGCTCTGTCTCCTGCTCCTTCTCAGAGCTCAGCTGGGTCTATGTATAAATGTTCAAAGCATGGGCAATAAGAAGGAAGAGCTTGAGCTTCTACTGCAAACAGAGAGATATGATTTAGTAGGCATTACAAAGACTTGGTGGGATGATTCCCAGGACTGGAATGTAGTCGTGGATGGATACAAGTTGTTCAAGAAAAACCGAAAGGGTCGAAGAAGAGGCGGAATGGTGCTATATGTGAGGAGAGGGCTTCTTTGTCAGGAAATACTGGAGGAGGAGGGCAACAGACCAGTGGAAAGTATCTGGGTGAGGATAAGGGAAGGAAGGACAAACAGTATTGCTACAGACCTCCTGTCTAGGATTAGGAGGTAGATGCTGCCCTCCTTGAACAGCTTGACAGGGTATCCAAACAACATGACCTGGTAGTTATTGGTGATTTCAACTTCCCCTATGTGTGATGGGAGACCAACTCTGTAAAGCGTTCACAGTCACACAACTTCCTGACCTGTCTGGCCAACAAATTCCTTCATCAAATGGTGGAGGAAGCTACAAGGGGCTCGGCCATACTCGACTTAATATTGTCCAACAGGCACAAGATGGTAGATGAGCTGAAGGTGGTGGGGACCTTAGTGGGAAGTGACCAGGTCCTGCTAGAATTCCTTTTGCTGTGGGGGACCAAGGAAGTTCATAACCACATGTGTAAGTCAGATTTCAGTAAGTCAGACTTTAATAAACTCAGAGGCATGATGAGAAGGGAAAGGAGAAAATGAAGGGTGGGCTCTTCTAAAACAAGAGCTTTTGCAAGCTCAAGCCATCGCTATTCAAACAAGAATTCGGCTGGGAGGGCAGGGTATAAATACAGTAATAAACAAACAAGCAAACCAACAAATGTGTTAGGGAATCCAAGAAGCCAGTGTGGATAAACAGAGAACTGTGTGATGTGCTAAGAGAAAAAAAGGAAATGTTCAAGAAATGGAGGCAAGGACATACCCCCAAAGGAGAGTATCTGCGGGTTGCTAGGTACTGTAGGTCAGCCATCGGAGAAACCAAAGTTCCCAGCGAGCTAAAGCTGGCCAGGGAAGCTCACTACAAGAAAAGTTTCTTCAGATATATGAGGAGCAAGTGCAAGGTAAAAGAGGCGATGGGCCCACTGTTTGGTGAAAATGGAGAAACTCTGGCAGGGAAGAGAGAGAAAGCAGAAAGGCTCAATGCCTATTTTGCCTCAGTTTTTTCCCTGAAGAAGAGAACAGGTGTGTGACATGCTTGCTATTGGGGAGACTATTTCTCCTTTAAAACCCATTTTGTATATATGAACTTGGTAGATTTCTGCTGCCACCAGGAATTAAAAATTCCAACTTTTTCTAGTTTGGTAGAATGACCCAGTGTCTGGGCGCTTCAGAGGACTATGTGGCCCTGAGGAAGTACTGT